>OY728141.1:646772841-649567004 GCA_963277665.1 Viscum album
GTGTTGGTATTTTTGTGAGTAACAAATATTTAATTATAATTTTAAATTAATAAATTTATTTAAAATAAAATTCATTTTCATAAAAAAAAACTTCCTAAATAAATATTTTTTTACTATGATTTTGAGATAATTTTATGATACCTCAGTTAATTTTTGAAAGTATTATAAAATTAGTTTTAAATTTGAAATATGTATTTTTCAATTAAATAATGATTTTAATTAAAAATTAAATTTCACATATTTAGAAAAAAAAATTAATAATATGGAGTCTATTTATTTATTCTACACATTGAAAAATGGTTAGGGTAATTTTTTGTATTTTTCTAAAATACATGAAATTTTAGTGAATAGTAAGATATGATAATTAACGATAAATGATAAATACATGATTTATTGAGTCATAGGTGAAGTATGGCTGATGTAAGAACACTTGGTTAGAAATAAAATGAACTTATTAGTATTTTTTTATCAAATTAATCAACACTATTTCTTGTCTTAAGCCAAATAATAAAATAATGAATATGATATTCAAAAAGCATTCCTCTCCTCCACTATAAAAACTACCCCCACTCCCTCTTCTTGTCACTCCTATTAGACTTGAATATTCTCAATGTTCTCTAAAAATACTAATCCCTAGTCCCTTACCATTTCCAGGAGCTCTTGATCTTTCTAAAATACCAAAACACCTACCCTTAAGGAGATTCTCAAGGAGGTGAATTCAAGAGGTAAAATCCACCTTCTTTTTATTTTAATTTCATTTCAGGTTCCTTTATTTTATTATCCTCTCCTCACATACTCTATCTAAATGATTATAATAACTCCATTATAATCTATATACTATAATTATATAATTTTAATTGAATAACCATCATCAATATCCTTACTCTCTCTATTTTATTTTGAAAATGAAATCATCATCCGGGAGGTTTTGATTTACAAATTTCGTGGGTGATGAACTTTCATTCTTAAATTTATTCTTAAAGGATGGGCATGAAAAAAAATTTATGGTTGAAACAGATTATAAATTTTTATTATAAATTATGTAATGATTTTGGAACTATAATTTTTACATGATAGTAAATAATAGAACAAAACTAGCTCGTTGTGTTAAAAAAACCGTTGTAAAAATCTAAACAATTATCACTAAATGACTTATCTAATGATTCATCATAATAACATGTAACCAAATGATATATATAAACATTTAAAATTATTTATGTTAATTAATAATATTTAAATTTAATTCTATATAATTATATCCATTCCATATGAACTTCTATACTCATATACAAATATACTGTTTTTGAAAACCAAGGAAACAAACACTCCTAATTGATAAATTTTTATCTTATAACTCATACAAAAGGATATGAATAAACTTAATAAATTTATAAAAAATCAAATAGATATATATAAATTTTTTAATTAATGAATTAGTGTATTTAATTTGATTATATAGGATGTTAAGGTCAAGTGCAGAACACGTTCGAACATAAGGTATGGGTTTCCTAATATCGCTTCCATTTTTTGACGTTTCCATTATTCATCACTTATTTATTATATGTGGTGTATGTTTAATGAAATTTGATATATAATATCATGAATATATATATCCTCATAGAATTAAAAGGTTCATTTGATAATTATTAAATTTTTTCATACTCTTCGATTGAATACAAAGTGGTAAGGGTTTTCTCAGCTCACTTCCATTTTTGTGAGATATTCCTTATTCACCACTATTTCTTATGTATGGTGTATTTATACTACCCATTGATGTATAATATCATTAATATATTTATTTTCATGTTATTAAATTTATAATTTGATGATTATTAATTTTGGGGCATATGATTTGATTGATTACAAACTCATAAAGGTTTCTACCCGAACCCCCATTTTACTTCGGGATACTCTTTCACTACCTTAACTCAAATGTAATACTTATTTATTATTTTATATTTATTATAAATTATGTTTATATGTTCTAAAGTCAAATATCTATATCATATCATCTTTATTTTATGGGTATATACATGTTTTAAAATGGTTCTCTTCACAATTCTTCTGGTAAACAAGCCTGATTCAAGGGAACTTCTCAAATTCTTACTCGTTTTCAAGTGCACTTCAGAATCTATTTTAATCCACCATTTTTTATAAAATCAATCATTTTATCATTAAATAATATTTTTTTTCATTTCTATTTTTATTAAATCAAATGTTTCTTTTCACTTTAAAATCTCTTTAATATTTCCTTTAAGCACACTAAAATGTTTTATTTCCAAAGATTAATAAAAACAATTTTTACAATATTTCATTTAAGTGGGACATCATTTATGTCTAAAATATAATTGAAATTTCCTTCCATTTTCTTTTCTATTATATAAATGTTTACAATCTTATTTTATGACAAATACAAATTATTTTCCAAAAGAACTCTTCTTTCCAAAGTAAAAAAGGATTTTTCTAATCTAACTTCCATTTTTATGAGATATATGCCTTTTTCACCAATTATTCCTTATATTTAGTGTATGTACTAACCTTTGATATATCATATAAAGATTCTATTTATTCTCATGATATTATAATGTATTATTATTTGAATTTTTCAAGTGGTATAGGAAAATTCGTAATGTTAGAAGAATATTTCCTCTTGAAATTTTCAATGGTCTCATTTAGAAGTATCATCATCTATGTCAAAATCCTTTGCTGAAACTTGTAATTCATTGTGTTTTATCTCTGATGATATCATTGGCCATATTTGTTTGAAGGGTTTATGGTCATTTTGACTGTGGATATTCTAATTTGATACCATTCATGGGTTATAGTTAAAGTATTCACATTTCGTATGCTGATTTTCTAAAACGAATGTTTATGTTGTCTATGTATCTATTTTTCATATGAGGAATGTATTAGACATCATAAGTGGTGGAAGGGGCCTAATATAGACAATCGGTGCATCGACATGTCTCATGTGATAAATTAGTTTATGTTTTTACCAATTTATGTACGGTCTTGGCATGAGGCCTTGAATGTATGATTATGATGTCTAAAATTATGAATTACATCATTATGAATCTAGTATTTGATAATCGATGTGATTATTTGACTAGTAAAACATCTATGGTTATGTTTTATAAGGAATTATTCATTTAGTTTTTATTCCTTCAATATTATCATCAAGATTATATTTTAGTATCATGAGTTATTCACATTGAATTATTGTTTATGATATCTTATACTATATTATTTACCCTCTCAGAGAATCTAAGATCAGACCTTTATTATGTTTCTTTTCCCCAGGTTTTGAAGAATAAAATTTTGAATAATATTTCAAGGATTAATTTTATTTCATTTTAAATTGTATCATTTTTTATTTTCTTTTCCTAATGTATTATGGGTATCATGAATGTGATCTAGTCTTCCAAGACTGCTAAAATGATCGATCGTTCGAGATTTGATTCCTTGTAATCAAGCTAATGTAATAAAACAATACACTAGCTTCATGATTTTGGGGTTAGGGCATTATAGTTGGTATCAACGGAATTTTAGCGGCAACCTTGGAAACTATATTTAGAAAACATTGATTAAATAATGTAAACCTAAGATATAATTTGAGGATAAACATACAAGAACATCCTAAAATTTTGGAATAGTATAGATTATGTGGATAATTCTAGAAAATAAATCTCAATTTAGATACTAAAAGTGGACATGGTTCAGGAATTGATGTACCTAGGAGTTAAAACTCCAATAAGGTGTTTTAGTCTTGACTTGATGAAACCTCATACATGATAACAGACCTTACTGCACACCTGGTTTGACACTCCCAGGGGTATGCTTAGGATAATTCACACTTTATTTACAAACTGTTATTATGGATTTGAATATATAATGAAAATGAAAAACCTAGGTTAAACCTAAGGTGTTTTAGGTTGAAAATAATTTTCCATAATATTCTATAACTTATTATACATTTTTCTCACTTTTACTATTGTCACTCACACTATTCTTTTTGGTTTTAGTCAATAGATGGAATCCAAAGGATTCATGTTAATATTAAACATTATGGAAAAGGTGGTGGTGATGAGAAACCAACTGGGATTTTGATAGGTGTTAAAGATATCGTGTTCATGCCTAATCAGTTTTCCAAAAATATTTTTAACAACATACACCTTAACCAACACATGAACCCACGAAATAAGAGAAGAATGGATTTTTCTTAGAGCTCCAGTAGTATAGAACATGGAGAAAAGAAATCTCGAGTTCCATTATGCAATAAATGTAGAAAGAGATAGACAAGAAAGTGTCTCAAAGTAATGGAGAAATGATTTATGTGTTGGAAAGAAGTCCATAAAGAAAATAATTTCCAAGGAAAAATGAAGAGTACAATGGAAAGAAATAAAAATGATCCAGAAATTTTATTTGTGGTTATTTGCCTTAAATGTAAGGGACCTGGGAATTACCTGAGTCAATTCTGTATTCTATAGGATACCCCCTAGACCATGGAAGGACCTATGTGGAAGTAAATGTATGATGTATTTATGTATTGAGGTTGTATTAAAAAATAATAGTTAAACGAATGTTCAGTGATTGACCTTATTTCAAAGACATCCATCTTATTTATTTTGGAGGATATATGGTATTAGAAATGTGAAAACCCACATAACAAGTGAAAATGTGCTTTATTTGGCATGGCCACGTATTTTTAACTCACAACCTAAGGGTTAAAGGGGTGTAACACCTATCACTAGACTTTGTGAAGTCATGTTTATCATGAATTTTTTAAGTTAAAACGTCTAATGGATAAATGTTATTATGATTTTAGGGACTTTTTTTATCAAATAGATAACTTTGGTATTTGAAAATGATTTTTGGATTAAGTGATTAATGTTATTTTGGAAGACCTTCACAATTTTGGGAATCCTATAAGATATTGGTAAATAGAATATTTTGAGGAATAAATGTTGAATTGTAATATGGAGTCTAATATGATTTTAGTTTGTATATATGGTGATCTAGGTTATTTTGTAAATGGATAAAATATCTTTCAGATTGTGTGATAGGGTAAATTAAATCATTGGTATAATATATTAAGATTTATCGATGTCATTTGGAAGAAAATATGAACAAATCCTTATTATTTTTTGGTCATATTCTAGAATGTTTTTTTTGAAGAATGGTAGTAATTTGAAAAATGATCTATATTGAAATTTCAGCTTTATATTTGAATTTTTGAGATTAAAGTTTTTTTCCATCATATAAAAGTTTATTTATTTTTAGGGAACTATCTTATCTTATCCTAACCATTTTGGATTTGTTTTATGTATAAAGATAGGAGGAATAGATAATTATACTTTCGTGGGATCAGTGATATGTTGAAGTCAATTTTAATTATTCTAGCTTGAAAAATTCATCTTGAGCGTTCATTACCAGATATAGGGAATGAAGTGAAAATAGATCTAAGAACAACCAAAGGATAATATTATTATTATGACATAGAAATTAATCAAGTATATTTAATTTCTCAATTTCTTATATAGATAGTAATGGAATCCCTCATTTCTAGGAAAAAGATTTTATAACAAAAACACTATCCATGTAGTTATCTTTTTGGGGAATCAAAATTCTTTTAAATGATCACAAATTTATTTTAGTATTTCTAAAAACCACATTTTTTATCACTCTTCAACAAAACTTTATGGATAGATTATTCTTCAACAACCATTTTTTTACTTCGCACTAATGTTATCATATTTGATTTCATAGTTTTGTGGTAACCTATGCATTTTCCTTTCTCTCTTATTAAGTGTATATTTTATTAACCCTATGTTTGATGTGGGTTTCTAAAAAATGTAATTTTAAAGTATCAACATTTAACTTTTAGAGTAAAGTTTCAAATTGTGAGGATGCAATTTATTGAAGTAGGGGAGAATGTAACACCCCATGATTTAAATTTTTTTTAATATAACCTTTAATTCTCACAACACTAAGTCTCTATGAAAAAACACTTTGTTATTATAATTATTTACACAAGATAGTTATAACCTAGCTGTGAAACATAATTTTTATGCTTCTGTGATTTGAATTTCAAAAAATGGACATACATGGTTACATTCAGTCAAATATTTAGAATTTGATAGGATTAACTTAATATTTGAAGAATAATAACTTACCCTTATGATTAGTAATGTGCCCTTATGAATATAAATGTACCCTTATGAATAGTAATATGACCTTATGAATAGTAACCTCACCCATGTAATTGTAAATAAAATTTAGGTACCTTACAAATGAGGGTAAATATTTTAAAAATGAATAATTAAGTGTTAGTATTTTTGTGAGTAATAAAAAATTAATAAAAAATTTAAATTAATAAATTTATTTTAAATAAAATTTATTTTCATAAAATTTATTCCTAAATAAATATTTCTTTTCTTATTATTTTTGAATAATTTTACTATACCTCAATTATTTTTTGAAATTATTATAAAATCAGTTTTGAATTTGAAATTTGTATTTTTCGAGTAAATAATGATTTTATTTTAAAATGAAATTTCACATATTTATAAAATTATTCTAATGAAATTTAGTTCACTTTTTTATTCTACACATGAAAAAATGGTTAGGGTGAATTTTTAGGATTTTTCTTAAAATATTTGAATTTTTAGTGAATAGTAATATACAATCATCCACAATAAATGATAAATACATGACTTATTGAGTCATAGGTGATGTATGGATGATGTAAGAACACTTGGTTCTAACTCACCTGAACTTATTACTATTTTCAGTCACAAGAATCAACACTATTTCTTGTCTTAAGAAAAATAATAAAATAATGAATAAGATATTCAAAAATCACCCCTCTCTTCTACTATAAAAACCACCCCTCACACCCTCTTCTTCTCACTCCTATAATCCTTGAAGATTATCAATGTTCTACTCAAATACTATTCCATAGTCCTTCCCCACTTCCAAGAGCTCTTTTTCTTACCAAAATACCAAAACCACTTCCCTTAAGGAGATTCTCAATGAGGTGTATTCAAGAAGTAAAATCCACTTCCTTTTTCATTTAATTTCATTTCAAGTTCCTTTATTTTATTATCCCCTCATCACCTCCTCTATCCAAATAATAATGATAACTCCAGTATCATCTATATACGGAAATTATATCATGTTAATAGAAGAAACATAATCAATATCCTTACTCTCTCTCTCTCTCTCTCTCTCTCTTTTATTTTAAAAATGAAATCATTGTCTGGGAAGTGCTGATTTACACCTTCGTGGACAATAAACTTTCATTATTCAATTTATTATTTAAGGATGTCCATGAAACCATTTTTATGTTTGAATCATATTCTAAAGTTTTTATAATAACTTATTTAATGATTTTGGAACTATCATTTTTACATGATACTAAATAATAGAACAAAACAAGTTCGTTGTGATCGAAAAACCACCGTAGAAATCTAAACGATTATCACTAATTGAATTATCTAATGATTAATCCTCATACCATGTAACCAAATTATATATATAACCATTTAAACTTATTTATATTCATTAATAATATATAATTACGTATAGTTATATCCATTCCATATGAACCTCTATACTCATATACAAGTATACGGATTGTGAAAACCAAGTAAACATATGATCCAAAGTGATAAATTTGTATCTTATATCTCATTAAAAAGACCATTAATAGACTTAATAAATTAATACTAAATCAAATAAATGTATATAAGGTTCTTAATTAACTAATTAATGTTTTTAATTTGATTATCCAAGACATTAAGGTCAAATGCAGAACACATTCAGACATAAGGTAAGAGTTTCCTCATCTCACTTCCATTTTTGTGAGACTTCCATTATTCACCAATTGTTTCTTGTATGTGGTGTATGTATACTTGTCACAAACCATCCCCTGGGGCTTGTACCATGACATACCCCAAGCCCGCCTCCTGAAGACAAGGGGTTGGTGACTAGCGCCTAAGGCATAAACCTACAAGTGGGAGGCATTTTACTAGATAACTATACACACATGCACTCACAAGCCAAATTCACAAAGCTGAAAGGAGAACACTAAGTAATCAGAAACCAAAGTAAAATAGTAAGTAAAGCACTGAGTGGTAAAACCGATCTAGTATACAAGCCCAGTAAAAGAACTGGAAACAACAAGGTACAAAGGGAGCACAGATGGCTATCTGTGAAAAATCCCACATGATCTTTAGAGTAGTGAAGATATTGGAAGATTAAGTAGTGAAGCTATTGGAAGATTAAGAAGAGTAAGTAATCGTTCGGGATGACCCATGGTTTAGGTTTATTCCCATCTCTCTAAGCGCTTCTATTGAAACATCGAACATCTTCACCAGACACAACACGTGCGAGCGAAGCCCATGCATGGGTGTGTAACTCATTAATCAATAGGGAATCCCAAGACCCTCAATTGTCTCTCAGAAATCCAAGGGAAACACCATAAAACAACCACAAAGTAAAACACAAATACAAAACAAGAAGTAAACCACAAATATAAAACTACAAAGTGAACCACAAAGATTAAGCATAGTCATCTCTACTCAGGTATATGACCATAAATATACATAGGTCATCTAGATATAATCATCTCAGCTAAAAAGAAACGTAAGGATCCAACCCCAAATCCATTTCCAGGATTTCCAAATATGGATCAAATCATAACTCAAGGATCATGAGTACACATTCCATGAGCTGACCATCCCTGATGGCACTCGTCTGAGAGATTTACTCCATCAGGTCCAACTCAACCATTCATAATGGTATGTCTGAAAGTACGTGCTCCATCGAGAACTTTGTGCTAGAACTTACTCTAGTGCCCGACACTAGAGGTCTCGCTATCACAGTCCTGCACCCGAGGAAAGACCAATGGAAACCAAGTGCAGAGGACCACTCCTTGAAACTGTGTTCAATTGGTGGAGCATTGCTCCAGTCTAACCCAAGATATCTCAGTCGATCTAGTAAGAAGTGGCCTGCACCTCAGTCTGTCGAGGGAGAACTAACTTCTACCTTGGTATTGATTACATCAAGTGGAGGGGATCACTCCTTGTAATTGTGTCATTCCATCAAGGGAGATGCAACTTCCATAAAGGACCCTCTCCCTGTTGCTACTCAGAGACGGGGGAGTACTACTCCATAAGTGAGGACCTGCACCCTACCTGGTTAGGGATTACAACTATGATTGTTTTTTCACTGTGGGGGACCCATTCCCTTGTACGTCAGGGGGAGTATCGACCCCAGGCTAGAGGACCCTCAGCCTTGAATGGTAGGGGAGTAACGACTCTGCTGAAACAAGGTGCAAAGTTGAACCTCACTCTGAATCGGTATGGGAGTAAAACCCGGTGACTAAAGGACCCATGCCCTTGTAAAGTAGGGGAGTAACCGACTCTGTCATAATATCTGATGTGGGGGAACTTCACCCTAGTACGTCAGGGGAGTACCGAACCCGGGCTAGAGGACTCGCGCCCTGGAACGACGTGAAAGTACCGACTCTTCCGTAGCACTATGTAAGGAGGACCCTAACCCTAGGTCGACAGGGGAGTACCTACTCATAACATAGAGAACTCACACCCTAACCGGTAGGGGAGTACCAGACTCTATGTGAGCTAAGTATGGAGGACCGACGCCCTAGTCCAATAGAGGCGTACTGTCTCCAAAGATTTAAGAACCTACTCAGAGGAAAATGAACCTACACCCATGATGTGGGGAGTCCTGTATCTACTGGAGCAGAGGAGTAAGGAATACCGGGACCTTGAGTCGTTAAGGGAGTAGTCATCCTAACTCTCACCACAAGAAACACTATGGTTCTACTTCTTATGCTATCGGTCATACCTCAATTTCCATGAAGTTCTATAAAGAAATTACCCGAAGGACCTCCATGTCATAAGGGTTCCAACACAATAGACGGCACGTCCATCCGATGCCTAGTTTGTAAGTTATAGGCATTTTAGTACCGAGGGCCCGGTTGGATTTGTGTTCGATCCAACCTGGCCATAGTTCAAATTTCTCCAAAACTCAAGTAGAGTATCTCAAAAGGACTGAATTGTACCAAGGGTTCCATTACCATAGATGGTTCATCAAATGGACGTCTGGTTTAGGAGATATGGCACTTTTAAGCGTAACTAGGAAAAAATGGTCATGGGTCTGGTCTGACCCAGTTGGACCGACCCGCTTCGGGTTGACCCAGCCCATTAGGCCTAGCCTGATCCGTCCTGCCTGCTTGGTGGCACAGCTCACCTGGCAGCGTGACCCACCAGGCTTACCCCAGCCCACAGTTGCAGGCTGGCCCCCCTTCTCCCCGGACGCGGCATCGCCGCATCCGGCACCTACTCACACGGCCGGACCCACTGGCTGTGTCCCCCACGTCAACCCGCATGGTGGTTTGACTTCTCCACACGAAACCACGACACATCGTAGCCATTGATTCCTCCACCTAGGCTCCCCTCCTCCTCCGACTGGGCCGGCAGCCCACCTCTTCTCTGTCAGGCACGCGGTCGACGCCATCGGGGCCAGCGTGCTAGTCATAGCCTTGTTGTGCCGCTAGATACATTCTGGTGGCCCACTTTTTTGTGCCATTTTCACCTACGGCCTCTAGGGGATGCCCTCTTTATAGCGATAGATCAGAATTCTCTTTGACATCAATTTCAAAGAGCTGATCACAAGGAATGAACATGCAAAGGGGCTCGGGCCTTGTTCATGTCATCCCACACCCTCCGCGTCAGAGGATAAAAACTGGGGAGGTTTTGGGGAGTGTATTTCAAACCAAAATAAATCAATCCCAATATTAATCCCCAAAATATACCCTTCCTCATGAACGAACGACTTGCAGATCAACTTGTTCGTGGGTTGATCAGCATCTGTCATTTTAAAATAATGAAGAATGGGGAAGATCATTAAACAAAACAAACCCCTACCTCTTACAATGTCTAATGTCATAGTGTCATCCTCAAGGGGTTAAGACATCGATGTTGATTTATAGCTCCGATCTTTGAAAGGCGCCGTTGGTAGTGAAGATCAGCCGACATTCGTCATTCTTCACTGGGGTGAAAGTCCGTCAGAGGTTCGCCAGAGAATCCTCCAAATTATTATCCATATTTTCCCAATGCGTTGATCTATAAATAGGATCACATCATAGTGTTTCCATTAAGATGTGATGACGCATCATTTCATTGTTTCATTTATGAGACAATGTCCTTGTTATGCGCCATTAAAGCGTCATTACACTGCGAGTTTTATAAGCCATTTATGAGCCTCACTAATGTACATTGTCATTTCCATATCACTTCCCCACATCATCGTCATTCTCCACTCAAAATTGAGAAATAAAAGAAAAATCTATTAAATTATTTTATTATTTTTCTTGAAAAGTCTGAAAAAAATAACTTTTCCACTCGGCCCTTGCCAGCCAAAGTTAAGTAATTTCTTAGTGAATCCCAACGTTTTGAAGTTAGTAGTGCCCTCATATTTTCAATCTGATCGATAGTTCAAAAGTTAGAAAATTCTTCTCGCATTTTTACTCAACATACGCTGAAAAAATAAAAATTCTGTTCTGGGCTCTTCGGATCTAGGAATCACGTGCCGTAGAATTTCGTGGTCTCAGAATAATTCCATATAAATAAAAAATGCATAGAAATTATGAGAAGTTACAATAATTAGATTTGATATATAATATAATAAACTTATTTATCCTCATGATATTCAATGATTCATTTGATAATTATTAATTTTTTTGTACTCTTCCATTGATTACAAAGTGGTAAGGGTTTTCTCACCTCACTTCCATTTTTGTGAGATATTCCTTATTCACCACTATTTATTTTGTATGGTGTATTTATACTGACCATTGATGTATCATACCATTAATGTATGTATTTTCCTATCATTCAATTTATCATTTTATGATTTTTAATTTTGGGGCATATGATTCATTCCCTTACAAACTTGTAAAGGATTTTACCCAAACCCTCATTTTCCCTTCAGGTTATTCTTTCACTACCTTTACTCAAATGTAATGCTTATTTATTCTTGTATATTTCTTTTAAATTCTATGTATATTTTCCAAAATCATATATCCATATCTTATCATCCTTCTTTGATGGGGTTATACATGTTCTAAAATGGCTCCATTCTCAATTCTTCCCCACAAACAAGCCCAATTCAAGGGAATTTATCGGATTATTACCTATTTTAAAATGCACTCCATAATCTATTTTAATCCACAATTATTTTTATAAAATCACTCATTTTATCATGAAATACTCTTTTTTTCATTTCATGTTTTATGAAATAAAACATTTCTTTCTGTTTTAAAATCTCTTTAATATTTTCCTTAAACCAAACTAAAATGATTTATTTCCAAAGTTGCATAAAAAATATTTTTACATGGTTTCACTTCAGTGGGAAATCATTTTTTCCTAAAATATAATTTCAATTTCCTTCCATTTTTTGGGGATATCCATGTTTACAATCTGATTTTATGACAAATACAAATTATTTTTCAAAAGAATTCTTCTTTCCAAAGTAAAAAAGATTTTTTGTTATCTCACTTCCATTTTTATGAGATATATGCCTTATTCATCACTTATTCCTTGTATGTGGTGTATGTGATTCCATTTGATATATCATATCAAGAGTCTCCTTATTCTCATGATATTCTAAGGAATTATGATTTGAATGTTTCAAGTGGTATGGGACACTTTGGAATGTCAAAAGAATATTTCCTCATGAAAATTTTAATGGTATCATTTAAAAGTAAAATCATCTATGTCAACATACTTTTTTGAATATTTTAATTAATTTAGGTTTATAATTTATGATATCATGTACTATATTTTTCTGAAGGTTTGATGATCAATTTGACTGAAGATGTGCTAATTTGATACCATTCATGGGTTAGAGTTAAAGTATTAACATATCATATTCTATTTTTCTAATAAGAATATTTATATTGTCTATGTATCCACCTTTTCATATTAGAAATGTATTGGACTTAATAAGTGATGGTTGAGGCCCGCTATATCCCCTCAGTGAATCGGTAGATTTCATGAGACAAACTAGTTTGGGTTTTTACCCATTTATGTATGGACATAGAACGAGGCCTTGAAGGTATGATTATAATGTCCAAAATTATTCATTCCTTCATTATGAATCTAGTATTTGATGGTCAATGTGATTATTTGACTTGTAGAATATCCATGGTTATGTTTTATATGGAATTATTCATTCAGTTTTTATTCCTTCCATATTATTCTCAAAATTATATTTTAGTAGCAAGAGTTATTCAAATTTTTTTATTGTTTGTGATATCTTCTACTGGATTATTTAACCTTACTAAGCATTTGAGCTCACCCCTTTCTTATGTTTCTTTCCCCAAGTTATGAATAAGGAAATTTTGAAAAAGATTTTGAGGATAAAGTTTATTTCATTTTATATTTTATCATGTTATATTTTATTTTCCCAATGTATTATGGGTTTTATGAATATGATTTGGTCTTCCCAGACTGATAAACTGATCGATCTTTCAGGATTTGATTCCCTACAATCATGTCAATATAATAAAATAATGCACTAGCTCTGGGATTCTGGGGTTGGAGTATTACATATGTTTTTTTTATAATGGTTCATCTGGTGATTCATCTTGTTCATGAGATAAGAATATATGGGCCTATTTATTTATGTTGGATGTATCCTTTTGAAATATAAATGAAAATTTTGAAGGGATATGTTAGAAATTCTCATTAGTTGGAGGCCTCTATTGTTCAAAAATATGTATTGGAAGAGGTTATTGAGTTATGTAATGATTATTTATATTAAGTGGGGCATATTGGTCTCCCTATATCTCAATATATGATGTTTGATAATGAAGGTAAAGGGATTTGAGGCTTAATGGAAATGTTCATTCCACATGATAAAGTGATGTAGGCACATATATACATTTTTAACAACAAAAATATGGTTCAACCATATATATCATCCCAATATTATTGAATTAAAGGTATGACATATGTAAATAAAGGAAAATTGGTCAATTATTGAGTATAAAAAAATATTTTTTTCATGATTTAAATAGAAATTCAGCACATATATATTTGCATATGAATCATTGAAATGATTGGTCGATGAGGAATCTCTTAATGTGATCACATGGTCTATTTTTGATATTAAAGGGTATAAATTTTACACAATAAATCAGTATGATAAGATTAATAATCAAAATAGTGGGGTAATGTTCAACACAGAAGCACTGCATTTTTTAGGTGAAAAAGATAAAAACTCATTTTTTGCATCAAATTCATATTTTGGAGTAGTTGAGGATTTATTGGAAATTTAATATACTAAATTTAAAGTCACGGTGTTGAATTGTGACTAGAATGATAGTAATAGTGGTGTGAAATGTGATGATTATGGGTTTACACTAGTTGATTTGAAAATATTTAGTTGCAAATAAGAACCATTTATCATCGAGACACATGAAAGGAAAATATTTGATGTCATTGATCCATCAACTAATCATCAATCCATCATTTTTCCAGTGAAACAAATTCATTTGGGTGATAAGGATGATGATTTTAATATTTATATGAGGATTATCCATATATTAAATGATTTTATGATGGTAATAGTGACTACAATGCATACATAGTCTATTCTATATGAAATGATCATTCTAAAGGGATATGGGAAAACGATAAATTACTATCCTAATTATTCATCTAATTATTTATATTTTTTTGAACTTTACATGTATAAAAACTAAATTTATTTAATTATTTGATGATTTATTATATATATATGTTTTTATTATTTATATAATTTTTGTGTTAAATTTTGTATTCAATTGTTATAGTTAAACATTTGTTATTAAAAAACACAACATACATCATTATATTTTGGTTAAATTTATGCATATAAAACTCTTTTTTATAACAATTCTATTTAAATTTATAAATGTTTCTCTTATTTTAGAAATAATTTTTGTATTATAATAGTTTAAATTTCATATTTTTCTTAAGAATCATGACATTGTATTTTTTTCCGAAACTTACACATGTGTGAAACTATTTTTTAATTATATATTTTTGTAATCATTGTTTTCAAATGTTCACTTTTCTAATTATATGTAGGTATATTGAATTTCATCACATTTTCCTATTTAAAATATAGACACATAGGAAGAGGAACATTTACTGAGGTATTTGTCTTATTTTCATATTATTACATTTTCATTAATATAATTATTTAATGAAATAAAAAATTTAATTTATAAAAAATAATTACAGTACTAATGATGTACCTCCTACAGATGAGTCTTCTTCTTCTTATATAGAGAAATCATTTTTAGAGTTGGTAAATTTGGGATTATATGTTTACCAAAATTGTATCTTTCTCATGGATTCCATAGAATACACATTAATTTTGATGATGATAATAACCAATGTGGTCCAAATGCAACATAGTTTACTATTTATATCACCATTCCGAGTTGTTGTAGGATTAGCATTTTATATACTGATTGGAAGTATGTCGATAAGATAGTGAAAGAGCAGTTGTGGGAGTCCATAATGGTAAAATATCTCAATTTATTTATTTTTATTTTATTATTTGAATATTACATATTTTAAATGACTAATATTTAATTTATTTAAAAATAGATGATATTCAATTTGGAATAAATGAAAGAAATTAAGAAAAGATTTATATATTTAGTGGTGGTTTGATTGAAAGATTTTAAAACAAAATTAACCAAAAATTATGTTTTTTGGAAGTTATATAATGAAAAACCATGCCTCAATTATGGTATTTTAGATGTAGATACATTAAAGAAATTTTCCTCTAGCTGATATGATTAAAAATTAAGGTATGATAATTATTTTATATTATAAAATTTCATGTGTATAACCTAATTAATTATGAGTTTATTTTTATGTAACAATCCTCCAAGAGATCTCATCTTGATATCGAGTTATAGAACATATTCTCTCATACTTTATCCCATGTAATGTATCATTTATTAGAAGAGAAAATTATTATAGAAAATTTTGATGGATTAAGAACTCAATCTACTAGGGGTTTAGAAGAGGTCTGGTTTGGTACTCCATCTATCCCCACTCTCTATGAAAAACAGAAAATGGAAAGAAGGAAAAAAAATTATCTTATAGAGCAATATAAGGAAGTAGCTGATAGAATTATAAGAAATTAATTTTTATTTTCCATGAATGTTTGTATTTTTAAAATTAACAACACTAATATACCATTTAAATGTTTTATTTTCAGATAATATTAAGTAGAAAGTGATATAGGCGAATTTTATCCCTGATGGTAGGATGGACATCCTTACTACTGCTATAGGAAATCCAGAACACCCTGACTGTGTAAGAGGATATGAGGTGGGTGTCAATATTACAAAAATTTTTAGTCATCAAAGTATGAAATAAAGAGAACCAAAAAGAGATTCCTTAAAATATAAGTTAAAAGACCTAAAAATATCCATAGGAAATAAAATTCAGTCATCTTTATAGGATATGTTTGAATAATTGATGAGACAGTCATAGCCTTCCCAACCTACCTACTCAGATCTTCTACCTCCTCATTCCGATCTGACCTTATACTCTGAGTCATATGCTGGAGATCCCCATGTATGTATTGTAGTGTATAGATTCATAAATAAATTTTTGGAATTTTATACATCACTAGCCTATGTATTTGGGTTAGGTAAGAATATTAGTACATGATATTATTTATCCAACTACTCTACTATTATTTCTTACTAAGGAGGTTGCCAAAGCTGGAGATTGTATGGGTCATTTTTTTACTTTGGTCAGCTAGCCTTCTTCATTATCTAACATACAAGGTATGAATTTTTTAAATATTATTTACATTTGATTGAAATTTACTTCTCATGTTTTTTACATTTAATTTATATTAGAGTATCTAAAATCAAAATAATTATTGCAAAAGAAACAAGAGGTTCTGGAACCAACAACTTCATATACTTTTGATATTTATGATGGGCTAAAAAGTTTATTCTAGGTTTATTCTTCCTTGAATAATATTTATGAGTTTGAGATTATGTTTGATATATGTGGAAAATACTATATATTGAGAATATTCAAAAAATATAACATGAATATATTTATTTTTTATGATCTTTGTGTTCCTATGTGTAGTTTTTTTCCATGAAAGTAAATTTATGGTTCAGTTTTTATTTCTATAAATAAATATGATTTCAAGTAACTTTATATATTACTTATTTAATTAGGTATCTACACAAACATCTTATTTAAAATTATACTAGTGGTGTTTATGGTCTTATAGATCCAAAATACATTCTAATGGTTTTGAAATATGTGAATACTTCTACTAGAGTTATATATATATATATATATGAGAGTTTATCAAAGATAGATATTGGGATCCAGTTTTTCCATTATTTTATGGGTAGAAACACTAAGATAATTATGAACTTGTATTCATTGTAATTTCATTAATTTTAAATTTTCATATTATAGAGGTCATTGGATGTTAGGCATATTATTCCCAAATGAAACCACATTATAGTGGTTTTTTTTCTTTATTAGGTGGTGTTTATAAAAAAATTATCAAATTTTTAGATGAGTAAGTGTATTTATTTTTTATAATTTATTTATTTTTAATTATTATTTTTATACATGTTTCATTAGTTGATATTTATGAAAATACAAGTCATGTAAAAAGGTTAACAAAGATCACTTTTCGATAAAGCAGCCAAATAAAATCCAATATGTGGAAGTAACTCTAAATATATTTTATATTAGATAATATTTGGTTTTTTGTTATATATATATATATATATATTAGTTTTTATTTTTAAATTAATTTTTTACAAACATAGTTTCATCATCAAAAAGGAAGGGTGGAATTTGGTTATTATGTTTTGAGATTCATGTACGAGATAATCACAACTGTGTCATTGACTAAATTAAATAAGGCTAGTTATATTAATTATTTTATGTTTTATATCAAAATATTTTGTTTTTTAATCTTATAACATTCATTTTTATTGTATATTTTCAATGATTTCGATTCATATAAGAATTATGAACTAACCCATCTTCATAGTCTTTTGCAACCTATTTGTTAAGTATGATTGTGATTTAAATTATCGGATATGTCTCTTTTAATTAAAGTTAAAGAAATGAGTATTTATACTTATTTTTTATTCTTCTAGTTGATATATTGTGTTTTATTTTATAGGTTTGTTATTTTCTTTAAGATAGTTTATTAGGCAGAGTACGTAAATATTTTAGAAATCTTATAAACAAATAAGTTTTATTCTTTTTTATAGGTTCTTTATTCATAATTATTATTTCTTAAAAAAAATTGATAATTAATATATGAAAATATAGATCAAAATAATTTAACAATGATCAGTTATCGGTATATAATCAAAATATAATCAACTACATGAAATTATTTGAAAATATATTTTATATTAGATAATATATGTTTTGTCTTATATATCTGTGTGTGTGTTGGTTTTTATTTTCAAGTTAATGTTTCGTAACCACAGTTTCGTCATAAAAAAGGAGTGATGGAATGTATTTTTTTTATTTATGGTTCACATTTTAGATAATAAAAATTGGTATGACAACTAAATTTGATAATGTCACTTATATTAATTATTTTAGGATTTACATCAAAATATTATATTTTTTAATCTTGTATAATTTATTGTTTTTATATATTTTCATTGAGGTTAAGTCATATAAAAATTAATAACTTTCCCGTCTTTGAATTTTGAAAACAATCTTTTAGGTATGGTTAAATTTTAAATTAAAATGTATGCCTTTTTTATTTAAAATTTAAAATGTTAGTAATTAGAAACTTGTTTTTCCATAAAGCTTGTCTATTATATTTGTTTTTATAGGTTTCCTACATGCAAACTATTTTTTAAGATTGGTAAAATTTTAAATTATTTAATTTAAGTTTAATAAATGAGTAAATATAAAGTCTTTTTTATTAATATTTGTAAATTCTATTTAGCTTTATAGGTTTTAGATGTTTCAAGTATGTATATTTTAATTAAAGTTAATGAAATGATTATTTATACCAATTTTTTTCTAATTTTATTTGTCATATTCTGTTTGATTTGAGAGTGTTGTTCTTTGCTTTAAAATAGTGTATTAGGCAGAGTACTTAAATATTTATTCCAAATTATTAAACAAGTAAGTTTTATTATTTTCCATAAGTTCTTTATTATTAATTATTATTATTTAGGCATGTTTTGATAATTGATATATGAAAATACTGGTAATAGAAAAGGTTCTATATTGATCAATTATTGATAAAAAATACAAATAAAGTCAACTACGTTAAAGTATTGGTAAATATATTTTATATCAGATAATATTCGTTTTTTCTTATATATACATGTGTTGGTTTTTATTTTCTAGTTAATATTTCATAACCACAGTGTCATCATCAAAAAGGAAGTGCGGAATTTAGTTATTTTGTGTTAAGATTCGTGTTTGAGATAATCAAAATTAGGATGATGACTGAATTTGATAAGGTTGGTTAAATTAATATATTTGATTAATTTGATAAATAAGGAGTGGATGATATCATTTTTAACTCTTTATATTTATAAAATTAATTCTATTTAAATGAAAGGAGTATACTTTCTTTTAAGAAAAATTCTATGATAAAATCATTTATAATTCTTATCATATGACTTTCATATTTTTTCAGTAGTGTGTTGAACATTATCTTCTTATAAATTATATTTTTTATGCGGATTTTGGATGATTTTTCTATTGTGATTTTAGGTGCCATTGAGTGTTGTGATATAAAAACTATGAGTTACTATTGCAAGATATTTCATTTTTTCTTGGTAAAATTTATGAATTTCAAGATGAAAAACTTAAAATTTCTCAGGTATTACATTTTATATGTCAATTAAACAAATATGTGGATTCTTGTATCCAAATAGACTTGATTTTATAAGTATTTATGAAATAGTTTTTATAATATATAGTCAGGTTTGGTTATAGTTAAATTGGTTTTGTAATATATAAATAGGTTTTCATTTATTCATTATAAAACCCACAGTAATGGAATTAATTTTGTAAATATGATGTTGATTAATTTAAATTTAAATGTTAATTAGTTTTTTGATGGGTGTTCAGTTGTTGTTTTAATTTTTATGTTTAATATTACATTTTCCAAATAAAAATTTTCTAAAAACTAATTCTTTGGTTATAATGCATGTTTTATATCATTGAAATAATAATTTTAATGAAATGGCTTATGTTTTAAAAGTTTATTTACTTTTATATTGAATTAGTTGAATTTATAATGAATTTATAAAGATAAATAAAACAGATTTTCAATTATAAATTTTTTTGGTTGAATTAAATTTATGTTTTTGGTTATATATGTGAATTTTTTTAATAACACATATATAGGATTGAGTTATATAATTCTTTTAATATAATTTATGAACACCATGGATGTTTGGGTTTCTCTATTTGATATGATAAACTTTTATAATATAAAAATTATTTTATGGTTTTCTATTAAGTTTAACTCAAAATATAATTGGTTTTCAGAAAATAGATCTTGAATACTTAATATTATGCCTGATTTAAATTTAAAGTTAAAATTTGTACTTTGAAATTTAAAATATACTTCATTGGTTTAATGATAAGTTCAAATGATTTGTGATTCTATTTTAATAATTTTAAAATATAAATTGAGAAAAAGGTGATGTAGTTTTATTTGGGATTCTTAATTTCTATTTTGTATTAAGATGAATGGATTTATTATGTTATAAAAGGAATATTGATCTTTCATTTTATTGTTGTAATGTTGATCCCTATTGATGGGAATTTGTACTTAAAAATGTTCTATTAAGATTGTTGAGTTTTGAAATATTTTAACTATATTTTTTGTGTGTATTTTATAATTTCTTATTTGGACATGCTTGTTTTGTTGAATTGGAATGAAATGTCTTATTTTTAGCTAGTTTATGTTATTTAGTGTATATCTATCAGTTTGAGTTACATATGGATTCAAAAACAATAATTCAATTTTAAACCTTGTGTATTATACCTAAATAAGTATATTAGGTTTGAAATTAACTATTTTCTCCTATGAATTATGAGATTAGAATATTTAATTATTGAATATACTTGGAATTTATATAGTTTTATAATTAAATAAGATATTGAATGAGTATAACGCATTAAAACTTGTTTTCAGAAGCTCAATGTCACCCTAAATGAGAGAATTTTAGTTTTTAACACGTCTCAAAAAATTTTATAATCAGGATTATGATAATTTCTCATAAAACATGTGGTTGCAACTTATTGTACAAATACAAATAATGTCATGTGGTTTTAAGTATAACTTCTCTAACAATTCACACAAATTGTGAATTTTGTTTTTTGTGATCGAAATTTTTAATTTTTTTAGATTTATTACATTATTATACACTTAAAATTCTATATCTTTGATTAAGTTTCCTTCCATATGTTACCTGTAGTTCTTCTTGATGGGTTTAGATTGAATTTTTTCATCTTATGTACTATTCTCCCTTATTCATTGGAAAGTTGTATCAAACTAATGATCTCCAATGAATGCTTCAAGGACAACCAAGTATGATTAAAATTATATTATTATCTCTGTGTATTTTAATTATAGTTTAAAAAATTATTATTTATACAATATTTTTCTAATTTCAGTTGTTAAATTATGTTTATTTTTACAGGTTTATTTTCTTTTGTATATGATGTTTCTTAGTTGTATGTTCTATTACATTTTACATGATTTCATATTTTTATAGGCATATAATTTATTGTATTTTTTTTTAAAAAAAATAACTTTCTACGTAGGGATTTTCAATAAACCGATATGGAATCAACATTATTAGACCTTCAACATCAGTTTTTAACAATAAACAGCATTGAAAGTACTAAGATATTTTTTCCAATTGGACTTTTAACATCTATTTTTTTTGTAAAAACAGACATTGAAATCTTTGTACAGGTTAAAAATAATATGAATTTCAATGTTGGGTTTAACAAAAAACAATATTAAAATTTCAATGTGATCTTTTCCACATTAGTTTTATAATAAAACCAATTTAGAAATATATTTTCAACATCAGTTTACAAAAAAAAAGACATTGAAATACCCCTTAAATTCTCTTTTAGTTAATGTTTAGATATATATTTTATTAAAAATGACATAAAAACTATTATTTATAATGTCACCTTGATAAAATTCAGTTAAAACCGGTGTTAAAATTTAAAAAGAAGTGACATGGAAATATATTTTTCCACTGGTGAGTTGATTAAATATTATGGCTTCTCAATAAAATACCAACTTGAGAAATAGAACAAGGTGGAAGATGCTTTGATTCAAAAGGATCATGCTATTTTATCTATGATGAGGACCAAAATGGATCCAATATATATAGATTTTCAAAGTATGGACCTTGACATATTGAAGGAAGGGGATAAATATTATCTTTATCAAATAAGTGTTTATCCATCTATCTAAGATATTATTAAAAATCCATAAAAGGAAGGCAAAGAGATATAAAAGTAGGTCAAAAATGCTCTTTAATTCCACCTTGATTGTTATGGAATGATAAGGGTTGGGAATCATGTATGTTTCTTGTCAATTCCATATTTGAATAAAGAGTTGTTGGATAAATATTATAGTTCATCATTCTTTATTCATTCAAGAAGTATGAATATGTAAAGAGATATGAAATAGTATTTCTGGTGGGACAACATGAAGATAGATATTGCAGAGTTTGTATCTCAGTGCTAGGTATATTAGAAAGTTAAGGATGAGATACAAAATTCTAAGGGGATGTTATAATCATTACTCATACTAGAATATAAATGGAAAAACATCATCATGTATTTCATTATTAAACTCCCCAATAATTTTAAAGGCCATAATATTATTTGGGTTATAGTTGATAACCATATGAAGTAATCACACTTCATTGATATTAGAGAAGATTTATCTCTTGATCATTCTTACAAAATATATATTTTGGAGGTTGTAAATTTTCATGGAATACCACTCTCAATTGTATCTTATTGAGATCCAAGATTTTTCTTGAAGTTCTGGATAAGTTTTCAGCAGGATATGGATACAGAGTTGAGGTTCAATACTTCTTATCATCCTCATATAGATGATTAGTCTAAGAGGGACATTAAAACCTAAGAGGATATGTTTAGATATTATTATCTAGATTTTAAAGTTGGTTGGGGTCAACACCTTACTCATGTCAAGTTTTATTACAATAATAACTTCCACTCAAGCATTCAAATGGCTCCTTATGAGGCCTTATTTGGAAATAAGTGTATAACTCCATCCTGTAAGGATAAAGCTGGAGAAATAAAGATATTGATACCTAAGTTAGTTTTAGAAATAGAAGATAATTTTATATCTATTCAGAATCACATCAAGGTAGCTCATAGTAGATGACAAAGTTATACTGAAAATCATCGATGAAATATGGAATTCAAAGTCGGTGATATGTTATACCTTTGAATTTCTCTATACAATAAGGATTTGGAATTTATAAATAAGGGAAAGTTAATACAATATTATATTGGTCCATTTGAGATTATTTATTTAGTATGGATGGTATCTTATCATTTGGAACGTCTACTGAACCACTCTCAAGTTCACGATGTGCTCCATATATCTCTATAGAAGAATTATATACCTAATCTTTCACATGTACTAAACTCAGATGTTATACCATTGGAGCATGATATTTCCTATTAAGAACAAATTATTTAAATCTTAGATTATAGAGATAATGTGTTATAGAACACGACTACTCACCTAGTTAAAGTTAATTGGAGGAATTAAAAATTCGAAGAAACTACATGGGAAACTGAGGATGTGATGAAACAAAGATATACTCATTTATTTATAATGCAAGATACAATTTTGAGGGGGGAATTATTTTTAATGGGGGTATATTGTAACACCCTGATATTCTATGATATATTTCTCTATAAATAAATTTAATTTCTTCGATAGCTTGTGTTACTCACAACCTAGAGTCTAAATGAACCATAATATAGTATATCATTATAACCTAACCATTAAATTAGTTATTTGAATAGGAATAACCATTTTTTTAAAAAATGTATAAATTTTTTATATAAAAAATATATATTGATAAATAATTTCTTAACTTTTAATAGTCATTATATGCTTCAAAAATACATTTTCTCCTCAAAAATGAATTTTATTGCTTTTGTGAGAAAATATTATAATTAATTTATCCCCCTTTTAAAAAATCTAATTTAAAAATTTACTTAATTTTTGAAATTAATATTTAAAATTTAGATTAGAGTGTAATTTTTATAATTTTCTAAGAATATTGATTTTTCAATGAATAGTGAAAAATACTAATTTTTATTGAAAACTATCTTTATTTTTAGCATTTAGAAAGTTAAATTTTATTTTAAAATGTTTCAAAGTTAAAATTAGTTCATTTATATTATTAATAATCCAAATAAGTTCATTATAATCAATTTTATGTTGGATTTTGGTATATAAACTTTTTATACTTATAAAAGCATTTTTTCTATAAAACTATTTTTCATCGCATTTTATAATTTTAATTTTATATCAAATTTTATGAATTATGTGAATTTAATTTGAAAAAATAGATTACATATTTTTAATTATAATAATTAATATTATTAAATGTGTTCAACTTAAATTTTTGTCATAATAAATATTAAAATCTATCAAAAAAATTACTATGATTAAGGTTAAAATAGGTTGACCAGGGGGTTAAACTAACATGATAAGGGTTAAATTGAACTAAACACTTATCAAAATACCTATGGGTGGACATTTTAGGACCCTGTTTCATCTCATATTTTTTAATATTCTATTTTTTTATATATATTTCTTGATTAATACATTAATAATTTTTAATCTTATAAGAAATTATAAGTTTCTCATCTCTACCACTTATAAATGGACACCCCTACCCTATATTATTTACACTAATTTTAACCACCTAACAAAACAAAAACCTATATAATTATCTTCTAAAATTACCTATCTATGAATTATATTTTTTTTCTCTTCTTAAAAAACCATTCAAATTGTCCTTATGAAGGAATATAATGGAGGCCAATCAAATTAGAGGTAACCATCTTACCCAACCTCGTTTAGTTTATTTAATATTCAACCTCATCTAAATTTGTGGTATTCATCATAAAATAAAAACATCAGTATCATAAATATAATTAAATTTTATTATTTTCTCATAACCACCGTTATCGATCGTATTTTCTATCAAATAAGAAGTGAAATTATCACTCGTATGTACTTGTGAACTATTTCCTCCACATAGTGATATAATTAATTTTCGATCACCATAATTCATGGATGGTTATTATGAGGGGATTAATGTTTATATATTATATTTATGAAATAATTATTCTCCTAAATTTATAATATATTATCTACCTTCTTACCTTCCCATCCATTGGAAAATGATGACATCGCTCAGGCGTACGCGTGGACCACCACCTCTACGAAGCGATGTGATTCATTTTTCATGTCCACTTTACTTGGATGGTAAGAAGGAAATATTTAATATATATATATATATATTTGTGTGTTTGTGTGTGAGTTATTTATGATATAATTATGGTTCTATAATCATAACATAAAATTTATATTTCTTTCCTTCTTTTCATATCAAAATTAGAATAGCGTTCATGTGTATGTACGACCTACCATCACCAAGAATGGTGTAAATAATTTTTATATATACCTTTTATGAATGATTATAAATATGTATATAGTGAATATATATTATATTTATGTCATTAATAATTTTTTTTCAAATTATGGAACTATGATCAAAGTGCAAGGACCGAAACTTTCAAACCAAAACTTCCATGAAAAGAAAAACAATTAACACTTAGAAACGATGATTTTAATAAGGAATTATTAATACATTGGTGTTGAAATGTTATAAGTGGATCATATATGATATTATAAGTATTTAAATTCTTATATTATATAATTATAATAAATTTAAATTTATTATATAGGACTTTGGTGTGCTTTTGAAGCAGGTAATACTTGATGGTTGTTTTTCCCACACCCTTCATATTCCATTGGGTGTATGTAGACTTGGTTTTATAGGATATAGGTAAAGGGAAGGGTTTATTTTATCTTGATGACTTATCTTGGTTGATTTCTCTTTGGTGTTATTTGTGACGGTGGTGATAGATGGTCACATTGAGATATTATTTTGATCTTAGACTTGTTTTGTTTCCATGATTAGCTTTTTGGATTTTTTTATTATGCCTCATGGTTGTGTACCCTTTTATTCCGTGTTTCACTCTATTTGATTATTTTTATCTTTTTATACATGAGACAATTTGTGTTGTATTTTAGGGTTAAATCATTCCCAAGGATTTTAATGTTGAGTCTGAAGTGATTTTTTCCATCTCATAGAGATCGGGAGCACACTTCAGGCCTTGTGTTGGGCCAACATAGTTGATGTGTTAGGTAAACTTGGGTTGGTTCATTATAGAAGATGTTATCATAATTTCCAAGATTTATCCACAATGTTTTTATTCATCATGGTTTTGGATGGGTTATGGAAAAGTGGTCAGATATGGATAATCCACTCAATAATTTGTGTTTCAAATATCCATTTTCAATAAAGGATGTGAATGTATTTTTAAGACATCTAGTATAATGATTCCATGGATTTAATGGATAAATTTTAGACCATGAAACCACATCATGGTTAGTGAGGACACATCAGGGTTTTCTTAAACACTACAAGATTTGTAAATTTGGTTTGAATTTAAAATATTGAAATGTGTGAAATTTTATAGGATATTTTACTCATACATAATGGAAATTATTTAATTAAATTGATTCCATAATATATGTAATAGGTATTCAAATATTTTCATTGAATATATTTGAATATATTAATAAATAGAAATTGAAGAATAGGAATACACACACAATACAAGCAAGTGAAAGATAATTTGTCTATATTTTTTTTATAAAAAACTAATGTGAAGGATGAAAAAATGAATTATATTGAAATATATGAAATTATTATTTATAAAGGATTTAAATAGAAACATTAAATCTAGAATTGTTTATTTATTTTTATTGAAATTTTTATTTTAGATGGACTACTAGTCATATTTTTTCTCACCTTGTCTTGAAACAATGAGAAAATGATGAAAAGTGGTGAAAAACATTAGATTTATGAATAAACCATTCATAAAACATTGTAATATTAATACCAAGTTAGTGATTTCTTCGGTACATTAGTACATCATCAGTGTATTCTCCTTGATTGTATCCCTTATTGATTAAACAGGAAGAAAACCTAATGTCCATGTTCTTTATTTTTTCTTCCAATCCATTTTTTATATTTGGATAAAACCAATTTTTGGGATAAGTGGGAACCCTTAAAATCAGTTGAATGAAAAACATGACATATCTAGTCAACCGCCACATATATCTAATACCAAAAAAACCCAAAACAAATTATAATTCAAAATTCAAATTCAAAAGGTTGGTATTTGTTGACAGCTGATTATTTTAAGTTAATGCATCGATCCTAATAATTACATGACCCATGATTGCCTTCAACTATTCATAATCCACAATAATCATATCATCCCTCCCTTCATCCATCACTATCATAAATTTCAACCCTTAGGAAACCAAATCCAATAGATCAATGAAAAAACAACTTGATCACAAAATAGTATAAAATCCATAATCAACTTTGAAAAAAATGCCATTGAATGAACAAAACATAAAAAAACAAAAACTAGAGAAACTATCTCTAATTAGATATCCATCACTAATATAGGATATAGAAAAAAAACCCCAAAATAACTAACCAAAGTTTAGAGATAGAAAGTATTTATCACTATAACCAAATAAAACCTATATCTCATGTTAATATAGAAAAATATCCAACCTTGGTTCCCTTATCCCTCAATATTTTAGGTAGTTTCATCCCAATTATATTCCATCACTACAATATTTATGTGCCACGCCCATCAAATAAGTCCACCTTATCACCCTTTCTAAGAAGCTACCATATAAGTAGATCATAAAGGAAAGACCAAAAAACTAAGATAAGAAAAATAAAAAGAGGAATAAAATTATTCACCAAAAATATGTTGCAAGATATATAATATAAAATATGACAAAATCATTTCAAAAAAATGAGACAGTAGTAACAAATATTAATAAACATCAAGAAAGAGATGAAAAATATCACATAAAGGAGTAACCACCAACATTTTAACTATACCAGTCCTAAAATTATTTAAGCACCATCAAGTATAACTAAAATAGGGTCTTACATGATTGGATAGGTAAGGAGTGTAAAGGTAGATACTAGAGATTGGAAAAACAAAAAGTTTTTCAGAAAAATAGAATAGATCATTGAGGACCTAAGTGGGAAATAAAACTGATTGTGGACTTAAGAACATATCAAGAAATCATGAACATCATAAAACATGAAAAAAATGGATCTTATTGTATCAGGATTGATAGAAATGGTGTAAGTATCATGTAAACAATGTCCTAATATTAATAATCACTGATCAAAAAATAGATACATGAGGGTACTATAAATAACTAGACCCTCTATACAAGTAAGTCCTTTTAAATCTTATCTATCTCAATTTATTTCTATTTAACTTTAAGTTTAAGGTGGGGTTTATGAGGTTTTGGTAGGTTTTGGGGAATATTGGAGGAAAAAGGGTAAGGGGGTAAGGAGTTGTAAGCATCAAGTACCTAGTGGATCAGTATTGGGTACTCTTGGAGAACTTACAAGTTATAGGTGGTTCTATAAGGACCACAAGATACCTAGTGGATTATTACCAAGTTCCCAATAGGCACATGGGTATATTTACCTTATAAAGGTAAGCATTTTTCTTTTACACACTTTTTAAATACCTAAATTGGTTGGGTATTGAGATTTTACTCCATATCACCTCATTTATACCATCTTCCAAATGATATAATTCACCATCCTTGACCCAAAGGGCTTTGTTCAATAATTAAATATTATGTATAATAAGGTAATGTTTTTAATCTCTTTATGTCACCATCTTTGTTCATATCAGTTTCATTAGGGGTAGTGATATCTAGTATCCCTAATTTAGGGTTCATGATATCTTTTTATTATTATATTTTCCTTTTAGGATAATAACTATAAAGGCTTGGATAGGGTAAATCTAAGGTGAGATCATAGTTTGGATTCCTAGATAATTCTTCCTTAAATAATTATGATGAAATATCTTTTCTATTTCATTATTATGTGGTAAACTAAACGTTTTGGTGACATCTATCCTCTCACCGAGACCTTAGAGAACCTTCTGTGATCAAAATTGTTTGGAATAACCAATTATACTCTTATATTCTTAGAGAGTTATCCTATAAATGTTCTTGGGTAGAGTAAACCTAATTTAAAATAATGTTTTAAAACTAATAAATATTTTTAATTAAATATTTAATGGATGTTGGATATTATTATGCCTTATTTGGTTATACCTAAAATTCCATTGTGCCTTGTTATATTTTGGGGAAAAAATTCCATGTTATTCATTGATTTCTAGAGAATATTCTTAAATTGAAATGAATAGTTCATTCTAGGAGTATTTACATGTTATAATTAGTTGTTTTTTAAATTTTAAAAGGGAATTATTTATGATATCCCTGGAAAACCCTATTTAACATGGTTGAAATTAATATTTTCTACTTTATTAGATATATTAGACTCATTACTTATGGTTATGTATTGGGTTTTATAATATTGAGTAGTTTACCTTGATGGTATATAGGTTGGACACATGGGATGGACATTAGGCATTGGATGGTTGTAACGCCTCTATCCCATTTGCCTAATTTTTTGCATTATTTTAATACATTGGCATGATTACAATGAATCAAGTCCCAAAGGACCGATTAGTTTAGCAGTCTTAGAAAATACATTACATACAAGAACTTGACATTACAATTTATAAAAAGAATACAACATAGATAATCCTTTAGAACACTATTATTCACCTATATTAACCCTAGATATCAATGTTAATAAACTTCTTGGAATCTTGTGAAAATAAAACATAAGAAAGGGGTGAGCTCAAATGCTCAGTATGGGTAAATAATTTATCGGAAGGTATAAAATTTTTAGGCAAGATGTATAATAAAAAAATTAGCCTTTTAAACATAAACATGAACATAATATGGATAAAATAAATAAAACATTACCATATAAACATGCACATTGATATTATAATAGTCAAATAATCATATGTAATAACTAATTTCATAATGAGGGATTGCATAATTATAGACATAATAACTACCACATCAAGGACTTGTGCCAAGAAAAATCACAAATATTCGGTCAAGGCCTTGTGCCAAGAGATTAGTTTGTATCATGAGACCTACCTATTCATCAAGGGTATATAGTGGGTCCCACCTATCACTTACTAATTCTAATGCATTCCTCATATGAAAAGGGTAAAACATAACATAAACATTCGTATTAAAACTAGCATATGAAATGTTAATACTTTAACCATAAACCATGAATGGTATAAAAATAGAACATCCACAGTAAAACATATTATAACTCATTCAATACAATATGAAAGATTTTATTATAACAAATCGACCGCAATCAATAATAATATCCTATAAAGGATGTTGACATAGTTGAAATTAATTAGTAAAAATCTTTGAGAGAAATATCCATTTTTGATGAAATCATTTAAAAGTATCAGATTTTTTTAAGGAAGTCCTTAAAGAGATATTATTGAATCTAAGTTTCCATACCTCTTTGAAACATTTTATAGGAATTAACATTTTAAAAATATTATATCCATATTAATAAATCCTTAAAATCATTTAGAAAACATGGACATTGATTAAATAGATTTAGAAAAATAAATATTTAAAACATTTAAAATGATGATCTAGTTAAATATAACCTTCCATTAAACCTTAAAATATTCCTTTTGAAAAAAAATTTATGAGACATGGACATGGATGATAAAATTTTCCCAGTATATACTTACACATAAACAATCTCAGATAATAATGAGATTGAGGAATTAACCCTTACCTTAGTTCTGATACACTTTGTACGTGTATGAAACTCTTTTATAATGTTTTTAAACATATTATTAACTTATATAAGAATCATAATAATATTTATTATATCATATATGATTCTTTTATGAATTTATATTACCCATTTATCAACAATTCCAAGTTAATGTGACATTTCAGGTAATATTGCTTTGTTTATCGTATGTGTTTTGACTGATATTGTGGATTATATTACTTATATCATGATTTAATTACTTCCATAATGTATAATATTATTTATATATAATATATATTTATAATATAAATATATATAATAGATATATATAAAAAATGGAATACATCGTTCATGGAGACGCTAGGTCATACGTATGGATGAACGTTGTTTCTGTTTTCATATCATATTGAATGGGATTAAGTGAATGAACTATATGTAAATTAATATATATATTTTTTATTATAATTATTATCTCATATATTACATAATTATTAATAATATATATTTTTATAATCATCCTTGAATAGTGAACGTGGAAATGAATCTCATCGCGTCGTGGAGACGGTAAGCCATACGTACACACGAGTTGTGATATCATTTCTTTAATGATTAAAATTTATGGAATTTGATGGTATATTAATTATATATAAATATTAACATGTTATATTTATTATTTACATCAATTATACTCATTATTATACTCATCCAAATAATGAAGTGTTGAATAACAAACTACACCATGATGCGGAGACGATAAGTCGTACGTACGCACGTATGGTGACTTTTCCATTCATTGGATGGATAGAATAATGAATTTGGTTTACCATATTTATAATATTATATCATTATGTATAAGGTACTATATATATTATTTTACTATGGAAACAACAAATAAAGAGGAAGTAGAAGAAGAAAATAACTTTTAAAGAGGTGATGAATTAATTACCTCTTCTTCGGGTGCTTCCTTTTGATTTGAAAAAAAAAAGATTATTGGGTTGTATTTTTATCAAAGTAAGGAATATAGGTTTAATTTATGGTATTTGGGAGGTTATTTGATCAGGTTTTTTCCAATAAAAATGGATTTGGTGGTGTGAATATAAGAGAAGCGGAAGTACCCTTTCATAAGAGAGGTGAGGGGCACTTTAAGAAAAGCTTGAAAGATTAATTTATTATAAAATTATTTCGGTTTCTAGTATATAAAAATGGATTTATTTATAGTATAAGGTGGGTATGGGTTGAAATAATCTCAACAAATAGTTTCTATACAAGTTTATTTCACCATATTAACCTTATCTTTTAGATTTAACACGTAGTTAAATAGTTTAACTTTTACCATGTCTTCTTGTATTTTTATACTACATGGTTAATATAGTTACTATAAAATTCCAAGAGAACCTAAAGTCGTTAATTAAAGAAATATATAACATTATCTAAGTTTTTTTTTCTGAATATTAGATTTTTTGGAATATTATATCATTTAATAAAATATTAATTTTTTTAAAAACTCATTTATGTCAATTTAGACACTATTTAGTATTTGGTTTTTTTGAAAGTCATAAAAACTTGATTACTTCGAAAAAAATGCATTTAATCAACCCTAAAATGTTATATTTATCTAAAAAATTTGTCTATGACATCAAAAGTTTCAATTTATATTTATTTTAATATTTATAATATCAATTATTTTAATCATTCAGTAATAAGGTAATTACTTCATCATCATTGTGTCATAAATAAATTTAATTATTTATTTCTAAAAATTATAAATAAAATACCATGATGTAAGAAATAGTTTTATCTTTATAATGAATATTTATAGGCATATATATCAGTTATATAACCTTATATTAAAATCTATTTAGTAAAAGATATATGTTTATGTTATAATTATCTTTACTTTAAATTAATTTTTATAATATGTCATTATCACACCCAAGTGGTCCCAAATTGCCAAAAATTCAGCCTAAGGATGTTCATGGTAGAATATATCTCATCCAATAAGATTATGACACATGTTAGGGTAGATTTATATTATTATAATATTATTTTTGTTGCCATTATCTACCTGATTTACCCTTTAACCATGGTAAATAAAAATAATTATTGAAGTTACTATTCATAATTTCGAAAAATAAAAGGTATCTATTTACACAATTTAGACCTTATAATCCAAAATATGGAATCAATTTTTCCAAATTAAAAACACATAATTTGCAGTAATTAATTTAAAATTAATTCCCGTTGTCAAAACCGAAAAGCAAGTTTTTAAGAAATAAAAACTATCAAAAGATTGACATTTGTTTATGTCCAATTTAAATTTTATATAACTTAACATGACCTAAATTATATTAAATTATAAAAATATAATCTAATTAAACTTTTAAATTAGTCAAATTTTTATTTTAACACTATAAATTATTTGGATTAAAAAAGTTGTTTTCAATTAAAATTTATTATTTTTCACTATTCATCAAAATGTGAAAGTTATCAGAAAAGTACCAAAAAATTATCCAAACTAAATTTTTATATCTTGTTTATAAAGAAAAATTTAATTTAATATAATATAATATATAAAAGTTTCATATATTTGATTTAAAAAGGGTTCTCCATTAAAAGGCGGAAAAAACTTCATTTTTTGAAAAATACTTCTTTTATTTGAAAAATTGAATTTGTCCTTAAATTATGTCTAAGAAACACAAAATATGAATGTTAAAATTATATGGGATATATAAAATTAAAAATGTGGTTAATAATATTCATAACATCTTTTTAAACGACTAGATTGATAGATTGTGGTGCGTTTGAACTCGGTGTTGTGTACATCACACGCTATTGAATTATATAAAAAAGAAGTCTATCGTGGAGGCTTGGGGTGTTACAATGGTTATACAGTTGGGACATTTAGTATGGTATCACAAGGCCTTGACTCTTTATCCCCATTTCCCTATTCTCTAGGATGGGTTACAAGATCATCCTGACTATATCATACTAATTATTTCTCATTGGGATGGGTTTTCAAGGCCCTAAATTATTTATACACATCCACCCATATGTGTGGGTGCATGTAATAACTTGTGTTAGAAAATACATGTACATGTTATGCCTCCCATAGTGTATATTATAGTATGACATCTTAGATTCTGAGCTGAGGATCGAAGCAGGTAAGTAGGTACTGAACCTCCCCTTATAGATTATAGTGACCCACACTTTACAAACATTAACATTACATAAGTTTTTTGGAATACTTAAAAAGTTTAAAAATAGACATAAGAAGACCATACTAGTCTATTTCCTTTGGATATATAGAAACATAAACACATGAACATAAATGAGATACATTATCTTCCACTATATTATTCTTGACTACCACCCTTCTTAAACACATCAAACATAATAAAAATATTCACAACCTATGTAAGGAAACATAAAAAGGGGTGAGATCAAATGCTCAGTAAGGGTAAAAAAGGGAGAAATGTAATAATAATCATAAGAATAAGGGTATTAGAACATGATCATGAAGATATAAGATCATACCCTACATTTCAAAGATTATAATAGAGATCATGTCATAAAGATTGGTAGTTCATAAGACATGAATCATAATGAAATAAAGAGAATAGTCCATGAAAGCATAACATAAGAATAAGACATGGAATTGTAAAAACACATAAGAATATAATTATTTCCATAGTATACAACACATCACTTCCAAGACCATCTTAGTGGATATAGTTCTTTACTGAACTGGGTGAACCCCCGTTCCAACCATGTTTTACAAAACTAAGTAAACCCTCATTCCAACCCTATATTACTGAACATAGTAAACCCTCATTCCAACCTTGTATTACTAAACATATTAAAACCTCATTCCATCCATGTCTATCTCGTGATATATAAATCATTACCCAATGTATTGGAGGGAGATATGAGTCTCACCCATCACAAAATAAAATCACACATATTTGTGCCACAATTTCATAAATGAACATATCATAACCCATGAAATAAAATGGGTATCATAAACATATAAAAATATCATATCATGTGTAAAGAGATATTTTTTATAATAATTTCATCATAAACCATGAAAAATAAGTGAGTTTTACAAACATATAACCTGTGAAAGAGAAACGAGCTTCATAAATATCATCCATCAAAACATAATCCATTCAAAGAAATAATATGACTGGAAACATTGAATAATTAACCCATAAATTCATGAGTAACACCAATTTATGTTATCTTATATGTGAAATAATTTTGAAAGTTATTTTAAAAACATTTCTTGAGGAAAATATCCTTTTTTCTTTGAGAATTTTATTTTTATTACATAAAACCTTTTGAAAATAATTTTATTTGGAAATAGATTTGAAAAGTTATAAAGAAATCTCTTAAAACAATAAAAAGTTTTTAAAATCCATTTTTCCTTGAGAAATATATTCAAGGGTCTTTTTTAAACATTTTTGAGTACATGGATTTTGAAAACAATAGATTTCTAACCAGAGAGAGAGAGAGAGTAATATTTTACTAAAAACATTATCTTAAGTACCAAAGAGTGGGAAAAGGGTACTAAAAATGATTGTATCTTGAATAAAAAATGATAAGGAAACTCATGAATATTATTGAATTACGGATCATAATATTTTATGAAAATAAGCATAAACATAAATAATCTTGAAAAAAATGAGGATATTGTCTCAATAAACTCTTATACTTTGTGACTTGGGATCATACTCTCCTTGTAAGAAAAGGTAATTACATTAATCTTAAGATACCGATAATATAATGATATTCATGTTATAATGTTTAAAGTTGAATCATATAAACCTCAAAAAAATGTTTAGGTGCATAACAGAACTTGAGTCTCAAAGAAGGCAAATTGAGACAAAACTGTTTTACCATTTTGGTAACTTTTGAAAGTTAAATACCATGAAAGAAGGATAATAAAATGTACATGTGAATACCCATAAATTGAAGTTATAATAAAATCATGGGCCATACATACAACACACAAAATTAAATAGTGTTGAACATAGCTTGTATCTCATATAAATTAAAAGTGAGATGTAAATCCCCTTACCTTGTGTCTTGAATCTCTCCATACACGTACAAGCTTACTGTATAAAAAATATAAGTTTATTATAAATATTTTACATAAGAATACTCTTATATATATTAACATATATTATTTTATTATTACCTTATATTACCCTCTTGTTAATGATCATATGTTAAGGTTTTACTTCAGATAATATTCGATGTGTTCTTCGCATGTGTCTTAATTTGTTATATCGTTGATCCTTATGCTTATATCATGATTCAAGAATATAGAACATGATATAAATATCAGGTATATATAGTGTATTTATATTATAATAATCTATATCATAATGAAGTATGTGATGAAATACACCATTCATGGAGGCAGTAATCCATACGTACACATGAGCATTATTTTCCGTTTTTATTGTCGTATTGAAAGAAAGTATGTAAATGAAATATATATATATATATTTGTGTGTGTGTGTGAAAATATATATATATATATATATAATTATTCATTTATAATTAATATATTATATATATCCTATAATTTCACTAAACTGATCCTTAATAGATTCTATGTGGTGTGAATGAATCTCATCACTTTGAGGTGGGTAGTCCACACTTCCTCAAATGAGATTATCATCTTAACAAAAAATATAAGGTATAAAGATATGTGTTTTAAAAGTAATAAATAAGCTTAAATACATAATAAATATAATATATTACATATATAAATATAGTTTCCATCATAATGGACACCTTGATTGGTGGTAAAGGAGAAATGAACAATCATTGTTTCGTGAGGTAGTAGTTCTACGTACACAGAAACAGTATGTTCAACATCCATTAGATGGAGGTGTGTGTAAGTGTAGGTTAGAACCTTTTCATAAAAAAATCCTATTATATTGAGTATATTTTTGTTTTCACACAATAATATAATAAATAGTGTAGGGTGGAGAAGTAAAAGAAAGGAAAGGACCTTGAGAAAATATGTTACCTCTTAATCAGGTAACTCCTTTTGGTTTATGCCAAAAGGCTTCCTTGAGAATATTTGTTCCCAAATATAGGATTCAAGGTCTAAGATAGGATTTTTGGGAGACTAAATGAGAAGATATAATATGAACTTAAAAGGTTTTAGAGGCGTGAGGAATGGGTAGAGGTGGTGGCCTTTTATATGGAAGGAAAATGACTCATTTGGAATTTCTGGAAACAAGTTTGGTGTGCACAGATTATTACCTAAAAAAAGTCATAAAAAACAAAAAAAACTATATAATTTAATTTTTATTGTATAAATATTTACATAAAAATGGTTTTGGAGAATTTTCTAGGTCATTTTCACCCTTAATTTTAAGGTTTACCCCCTAATTAAGCTTAATTTGGCCTTAACTTCTGTGATTAATTTTAATCACATTTACTAATCATTTTGGTAAAAAATTAACATGGTCAAATTAGAATCAAAATTTTAGACTGAATACAGTGGTTTATGTTAGATTTTTTAAATTCACTTCACATAAATGGTAAAATTAAGATTCGTGTTAATCCCACATACGGGACGAAATAACGAGGTTTTAAAGTTGGAAAAAGTTAAAAATTTTGTTCAGATTTTACATTAAATTTAAAATTGAAATTAATTCTAATGAATTTAATTCAATTATTATATGTAATATTTATTTAATTATACCTTAAAACTAATTTATAATACCATTTATTATTAATAATTAATTAGAAAAAATTGTAGTTTCTAACTAAAAAGAAGTGTTTTCACTATTCCTCAAAAAATGAAGTTTCTCAGGAAAATCCCCAAAATTCACCCTAGGATAATTTCAATATTTTGAATTCAAAAATGAGGTTTATTTTATAAAATTTAATTTCTAAATTTGTATAAAATTAATTTCATTATTAAAAGTGTTTCATTCAAGAAAATGATGTTTTTAAACATAAAAAGGACTTTACCAAAAATCTTATCTTTTATTATTAATATGTTTTATTTATAAAAAAAATTATAAAAAATATTTTAAAATTAGTTATTACTATTAATATTACTATGTTTAACAATTATGTTATAATTATCTTATTTTAAAAATTAAAACAATAAAAAGAGATGTTTCGTAGAAACTCAGTGTTGTGTGTATCGTATGCCAAATAAATATTGCACGTAATGTACACAAAGTCAGTGTTTCATGTAACGTACACCAATTAGGTGTTTTATATTAAAAGAATATTTTACTTAGTTCATTTCTATATATAAATGAAAATTTAAATTTATTTTAAAAAAATAGGTTAATAAAAATTCAGGGTGTTACATTCTACCCCCCTTAAAATAAATTTTTCCATCTAAATTATTCACTCAAGTAAAAAAATGAGGATACTTATACTTCATAATATCCTTAAGTTCCCATGTATCTTCCTCTAACTAGTGATTTCTCCGCAAAACTTTGACCATGTGAGTGGTCTTGTTTTGTAGAACTTTCTCTGATAGGTCTAGTATTTTAACAGGTTGTTCCTTGTAAGAAGGATCCTGCTCCAACGGTATGACCTCGGAGTTTAGTACATGTGAAGGGTCAGTTATTCACTTCATCATGATTGATTTGTGGAACACATCATGGAATTGAGAGATATTTGGAGGAAGTTCCAAGCGATAGGATACCATCCTGATTTGAACAAGAATCTCAAAGGGGCTGATATACCTAAGGCCTAGTTTCCCTTTATTCTTGAATCTCATTACATTCTTCCAGGGTGAAATTCCTAGAAACACTTTTTCCCCAACTTCAAACTATATATCACGTCGATGGATATCAGCATAAGTTTCCTATTTCCTTTGATCTGCCTTGATATTTTCCTGAATGGTTCTAAACTTCTCAACCATTTCTTTACCGATATCAGGTCCCAATATCTTTCTTTCTCCAACCTCCTCCCAACATGTTAGAGCTCTAATTTTCTTCCCATAGAGGTCTTAATACGGTGACATATGAATGATTGAGTGAAAGCTATTATTTTAGGAAAAATCAACTAGAGGAAGTTGTTGATCTCAACCACCTCTGAAATCTAGAGAATAAGATCTCAACATATCCTCTAGGGTTTGAGTTATTCTTTCAAATTGACCATCTGTCTGAGGATAATGAGCAGTGATAAAACTCAATTTTTGATCAAGATCTTTATGAATACTTCACCAGAACTTTGAGGTAAACCTCAGATCCCGATCTGATACAATGGAATGCGGTACTCCATTTAACCTTACCACTTCCTTAATTTATATTTTGGAAATATAATCAAGAGATTAATCTTCTATAATAGAAATGAAGTGTGCTTAATTAGTAATGTGATCAACTAACACACATATAGAATTAAACCCTTTAGAGGTTTTGGGTAGTCCAACGACAAAATCCATAGTGATGTTCTCCCATTTCTATTCTAGTATGGGTAATGGATGCAAAATACCTTTAGACTTCTGTCTTTCATCCTTAACTTATTGCCATACCAAACACCGAGATACAAACTCCATGATATATCTCTTAATTCCATCCCACCAGAAGTATTCTTTCAAGTCCATCTACATCTTTGTACTTCCAGGATGAATAGATAATGAAGAACTATGATCTTCCTCTAATGGATCCTTCTTCAAATTTGGCATGGAAGGAACATATACACAGTTCATGAACCTTATCATTCCATCCTAATCAAGGTTAAACTCATGAGCATTTCTAACCTTATTTTTCAGCTCTTTATCTTCCCTTTTCACCTCCTTAATCTTCACTTGGATAGAGATATTAACATTAATTTAAGAGATATACAATTTTTTCCCTTCCTTCGAGATTTATAGACTAATCCTTTGCAAATATGTAAATATTGGATCTCTTTTATCCTCTTCATAGATAATAAATAATGATCTTTTTGACTCAAAGAATTGGCCACCTTGTTCGCTTTCCTAGGGTCACTACTACAAATACGGGCATTAACAGCGCTAAAAATGGGCTTTAACAGCACTAAAAAAGCGCAGTAAAGCTCAGCACTGATAAAGGGGTACTTTATCAGCGCTGAAAAAGTGATGATAAATGAGACCTTTATCAGTGATAAACACGGGATGATAAAGGTAGAATTTATCATCGCTAAAGGGGCGGTGATAAAACAACCCTTTATCAGTGCTAAAAGAGCGCTGATAAATGAGTGTTTTATCAATGCTCCTTTAGCGCTGATAAACTTATCCTTTATGAGCGATTTTTAGTGCTCATAAAGGTGCAGTTTATCAATGATTTTTTAGCACTAAAAAAAGCATGATTTATCAGCGCTTTTTTAGCACTGATAAATGCCCTCTCTGCTGCTACGAAATAATATTTAGGAGCACACTCGAACACCTGCAAAAAAATAAGCATCTCAATAAGAAAATTAAAGCAATTATACCCATATAAAATTAACTCATAAATCATAATCTAATTAGACCAAGTATACCCATACAACAAGTATACCCATACACCATTAACACATAATTCATAAGTTAATTAAGTAAATAAAGAATTCAATTCAGAATTCAGGGGGTTGGGGGGCTGTTCAAGGGTTTGGGGTGGCTGTCCAAGGGGGGGTATGGGGTGTCCGGGAGGCTTTCCAAAGGGGTGGGCTGGTTTCCAAGGTGTCGGGGGCTTTATGGGGGTGGGGGTGTCCAGAGGGGTGGGGGGTATCCAGGGGTGGATTGGTGTCCAGGGGGGTGGGGGCGGTCTAGGGGTGGATAAGTGTCCAGGGGGGGTTTGCAGGCGGTGTCCTGGTATCCAAGGTGTTAGGGGGGGGGGGGGCTTTACAGGGGTGGGGTGTCCAGAGAGGTGGATTGGTGTCCAGGGGGTGGGGGTGGTCCAAGGTGTGGATTGGTGTCTGGGGGCGGCTTTCCAGGGGGGTTGGTTGGTGTCCAAGATGTCGGGGGGGATTTACAGGGGGTGGGGGGTGTCCAGAGGAGTGGGGGGTGGATTGGTGTCTAGGGGGTGAGGGCGGTCCAGGGGGTGGATTGGTGTCCGGGGGGGGCTTTCTAGGGGGGTGGGATGGTGTCCAAGGTGTCGGGGGGCTTTACAGGGGGTGGGTTGTCCAGAGGGGTGGGGGTGTTCGGGGGGTGGATTGGTTTCCAGGGGCTGGGGGGTGGTCTACGGGGTTGGCATGGATGACTCGTACACGTCACCAAGGACCCTTGGATCGTTCTTATAAAAGATCAAGGCAATCCGACTGCGTTTGGTCAGATTTTCATAGGTTAGTTGTTGTTTTCAATTAAAATTGTGTCCATTTTAAACAAAAGAGAGACCCTTTGAGTGATAGCAGTCACACCGTGCCTCGGATTGAGGCAGGGTTGACTCGTACACATCACAAAGGACCCGGGGATCATTCTCCTAAAGGATCAACACAATCTGAATGCGTTTGGTCAGATTTTCATAGGTCATTTGTTGTTTTCACTTAAAATCATGTCCATTTTAAACAAAAGAGAGACCTTTTGAGTGATAGCAGTCACAACATTCCTCTTATTGAGGAGGGGTTTACTCTTACATGTCAAAAAGGAACTATGGATTATTCTCCAAAAGTAGTAACAAAATCCGAATGTGTTTGGTCGGATTTCCATAGGTCAGTTGTTGTTTTCACTTAAAATCGTGTCCATTTTAAACAAATTAGTGACCCTTTGAGTGGTATCGGCCACACCGTGCCTCAGATTGAGGCGGGGTTCACTTTTAAATGTCACCAAGAACCCTTGGATCATTCTTATAAAATATCAAGGCAATCTGAATGTGTTTGGTCAGATTTTCATAGGTCAGTTGTTGTTTTCAATTAAAATTGTGTCGATTTTAAACAAGAGAGACCCTTTGAGTGATAGCGGTCACATCGTGCCTCGGATTGAGGCAAGATTGACTCTTAAACATCACAAAGGACCCGTGGATAGTTCTCCTAAAGGATCAACACAATATGAATGCGTTTGGTCAGATTTCTATAGGTCAGTTGTTGTTTTCACTTAAAATCGTGTCCATTTTAAACAAAATAGAGACCCTTTGAGTGTTATCGGCCACACCGTGCCTCAGATTGAGGAGGGGATGGCCCGTACATGTCACCAAGGACCCTTGTATTGTTCTTATAAAAGTTAAAGGAAATCTTACTACATTTGGTCAGATTTTCGTAGGCCAGTTGTGGTTTTCACTTAAAATCGTGTCCATTTTAAACAAAATAGAGACCCCTTGAGTGACAGCGGTCACAACGTGCCTCGGAATGAGGCAGAGTTGACTCTTACACGTCACTATGGACTCGTGGATCTTTCTACTAAAGGATAAACACAATCCGAATGCGTTTGGTCAGATTTCCATAGGTCAATTGTTGTTTTCACTTAAAATCGTGTCCATTTTAAACAAAAGAGAGACCCTTTGAGTGGTAGCGGTCAAACCATGCATCGGATTGAGATAGAGTTGACTCGTACACATCACTAAGGACCTGTGGATCATTCTCCTAACGTATCAACACAATCTGAATGAGTTTGTTTAGATTTCCGTAGGGCAGTTATTGTTTTCACTTAAAATCGTGTCCATTTTAAACAAAATAGAGACCCTTTGAGTGGTAGCGGTCACACCATGCCTCAGATTGAGGTGGGGTTGACTTGTACACATCACCAAGGACCCTTGGATCATTATAATAAAGGATCAAGGCAATCCGGATGCGTTTGGTTGGATTTAGGTAGGTCATTTATTGTTTTTAATTAAAATTGTTTTCATTTTAAACAAAAGAGAGACCCTTTGAGTGATAGCGGTCACACTGTGCATCGGATTGAGGCGGGGTTGACTCATACACGTCACAAAGGACTCGTGTATTTTTCTCCTAAAGGATCAACACAATCTGAATAAGTTTGATCGTATTTCTGTAGGTCAGTTGTTGTTTTCACTTAAAATCCTATCCATTTTAAACAAAAGAGAGACCCTTTGAGTGGTTCCAGCAACACCATGCATCGGATTGAGGCAAGGATGGCTCGTACACATCACCAAGGACCCTTGTATCGTTCTTATAAAAGATCAAGGAAATCCAAATACATTTGCTTGGATTTTCGTAGATTGAGGCAGGGTTGACACTTCCACATCACAAAGGACCCGTGGGTCATTCTCCTAAAGGATCAACAAAATCCGAATGCATTTGTTTGGATTTCGATAGGTCATTTATTGTTTTCACTTAAAATTGTGTCCATTTTAAACAAAATAGAGACCCTTTGAGTGGTACCTGTCACACCGTGCCTCAGATTAAGGCAGGGTTGACGCGGACACGTTACCAAGGACCTGTGGATCGTTCTCCTAAAGGATCAAGGCAAATATGAATAAATTTGGTTGGATTTTTGTAGGTCAGTTGTTGTTTTCACTTAAAATCGTGTCCATTTTAAACAAAAGAGAGACCCTCTGAGTGATAGCGGTCACATCATGCCTAGGCTTGAGGTGGAGTTGACTCTTACATGTCATAAAGTACACGTGGATCATTCTTCTAAAGGATCAACACAATCTGAATGCATTTGGTCGGATTTCTGTAGTTCCGTTGTTGTTTTCACTTAAAATCGTGTCCATTTTAAACAAAATAGAGACCATATGAGTGGTATCGGCCACACTGTGCCTCATATTGATGCGGGTTTGACTCGTACACATCACTAAGGACCCTTGGATTGTTCTTTTAAAAGATCAAGGAAATCCGAAAGTGTTTTCTCATATTTTCGTAGGTCAGCTGTTGTTTTCAATTAAAATTGTGTCCATTTTAAACAAGTGAAACCTTTTGAGTGATAGCGGTCACACCGTGGTTTGTATTGAGACAGGGTTGACTCTTACACGTCACAAAGGACCTGTGTATCGTTCTCCTAAATGATCAACACAATCCAAATGTGTTTGGTCAGATTCCCGGAGGTCAGTTGTTGTTTTCACTTAAAATCGAGTCCATTTTAAACGAAATAGAGACCCTTTGAGTGGTACTGGACACACCATGCCTCGGATTGATGCATGGATGACTCGTAAACATCACCAAAGACCCTTGGATCGTTCTTATAAAATATCAAGGTAATATGACTGCGTTTGGTCAGATTTTCGTAGGATAGTTGTTGTTTTCACTTAAAATCGTGTCCATTTTAAACAAAATAGAGACCCTTTGAGTGGTATCGGCCACACTGTGACTCAAATTGATTCAAGGTTGACTCTTACACATTAACAAGGACCCTTGGATCGTTCTTATATAATATCGAGGCAGTCCGAATTCATTTGGTCAGATTTTTGTTGGTTAGTGTTATTTTCAATTAAAATTGTGTCCATTTTAAACAAGAGAGACCCTTTGAGTGATAGCGGTCACACCGTGGCTATGATTGAGGCGGGGTTGACTCTTACACATCAAAAAAGAGTTGTGGATCATTCTCCTAAAGGATCAACACAATATGAATGTGTTTGGTTGGATTTCTGAAGGTCAGTTATTGTTTTCACTTAAAATCGTGTCCATTTTAAACAAAAGAGAGACCCATTGAGTGATAGCAGTCACACCATGCATCATATTGAGGAGGGGTTGACTCTGACACATCACAATGGACCCTTGGATAGTTCTCCTAAAATATCAACACAATCAGAATGTGTTTGGTTGGATTTCCGTAGGGCAGTTGTTGTTTTCACTTAAAATCGTGTCCATTTTAAACAAAATAGAGACCATTTGAGTGGTAGCGGTCACACCGTGCCTCAGATTAAGGATATTTTGACTCATACATGTCACCAAGGACCCTTGGATCATTCTCCTAAAGGATCAATGCAATATGAATGTGTTTGGTTAGATTTACATAGGTTAGTTGCTGTTTTCAATTAAAATTTTTTCCATTTTAAACAAAAGAGAGACCCTTTGAGTAATAGCGGTCACACCGTGCTTCGGATTTAGGCGGGGTTGACTCGTACATGTCAAAAAGGACCCTTGGATCGTTCTCCTAAAGGATCAACACAATCTGAAAGCGTTTGGTCAGATTTCCGTAGGTCAGTTGTTGTTTTCACTTAAAATCGTGTCCATTTTAAACAAAAGAGAGACCCTTTGAGTTGTACCGGCCACATCGTGCCTCGGATTAAGGAGGGGATGGATCTTACATGTCACCAAGGACCCTTGGACCGTTATTATAAAAGATCAAGGAAATAAAAATGCATTTGGTTGGATTTTGGTAGGTCAGTTGTTGTTTTCAATTAAAATTGTTTCCATTTTAAACAAATGAGAGGCCCATTGAGTGATAGCGGTCACACAGTGCCTCAGATTCATGCGAGGTTGACTCTTACATGTCAAAAAGGACCTGTGGATTGTTATCCTAAAGGATCCACACAATCCAAATGTGTTTGGTTGGATTTCTGTAGGTCAGTTGTTGTTTTCACTTAAAATCGTGTCCATTTTAAACAAAATAGAGACCCTTTGAGTGGTAGCGGTCACACCGTGCCTCATATTAAGGCTGGGTTGACTTTTACATGTCACTAAGGACCCGTTGATCATTATCCTAAAGGATCAAGGCAATCTGAATGCGTTTGGTTGGATTTCCGTAGGTCAGTTGTTGTTTTCATTTAAAATCGTGTCCATTTTAAACAAAAGAGAGACTCTTTGAGTGATAGAGGTCACACCATGCCTCAAATTGAGGTGGGGTTTACTCTCACATGTCAAAAAGGACCCGTGGATCGTTCTAATAAATGATTAATACAATCCAAATGTGTTTGGTCGGATTTCCGTAGGTCAGTTGTTGTTTTCACTTAAAATCGTGTCCATTTTAAACAAAATAGAGACCCTTTGAGTGGTACTGGCCATAGAGTGCCTCAGATTGAGGTGGGGTTAACTCGTACACATCACCAAGGACCCTTGGATCGTTATTATAAACGATCAAGGCAATTCAAATGAATTTGGTTGGATTTTCATTGGTCAGTTGTTGTTTTCAATTAAAATTGTGTCCATTTTAAACAAGAGAGACCCTTTGAGTGATAACGGTCACACCATGCCTCTGATTGAGGTGGGGTTGAATTTTACACATCAAAAAGGACCCATGGATCGTTCTCCTAAAGGATCAACACAATCTGAATGTGTTTGGTTGGATTTCCATAGGTCAGTTGTTGTTTTCACTTAAAATCGTGTCCATTTTAAACAAAATAGAGACCCTTTGAGTGGTACCGGCTACAAAATTCCTCGGATTGAGGCGAGGATGGCTCGTACACGTCCCCAAGGACCATTGGATCGTTATTATAAAATATCAAGGCAATCTGACTGCATTTGGTTGGATTTTCGTAGGCCAGTTGTGGTTTTCACTTAAAATCGTGTCCATTTTAAACAAAATAGAGACCCTTTGAGTGAAAGTGGTCACACCATGCTATTTATTGAGGTGGTGTTGACTCTTAAACATCACAAAGGACCCATGTATTGTTATAATAAAGGATCAACACAATCCGAATGCGTTTTTTCAGATTTCCGTAGGTCAGTTGTTGTTTTCACTTAAAATCGTGCCCATTTTAAACAAAAGAGAGACCCTTTGAGTGATAGCGGTCACACCGTGCATTGGATTGAGGTGGGGTTGACTCTTAAACGTCCAAAAGGACCTTTGGATCATTATTCTAAAGGATCAACACAATCCGAATGCGTTCGGTCAGATTTTCATAGGGCAATTGTTGTTTTCATTTAAAATCGTGTCCATTTTAAACAAAATAGAGACCCTTTGAGTAGTAGCGTTCACATCGTGCCTCAAATTGAGGCAGGGTTGACTTGAACACATCACCAAGGACCATTTAATCGTTCTCCTAAAGTTTCAATGCAATCCTATTGCGTTTGGTCAGGTTTCCATAGGTCAGTTGTTGTTTTCAATTAAAATTTTGTCCATTTTAAACAAAAGAGAGACCCTTTGAGTGATATCGGTCACACCATGCCTCAGATTGAGGCGGGGTTGAATTTCACACATCAAAAAAAACACTTTTATTGTTCTCCTAAAGGATCAATACAATCCGAATGAATTTGATCTGATTTCCGTAGGTCAGTTGTTGTTTTCACTTAAAATCGTGTCCATTTTAAACAAAGGAGAGACCCTTTGAGTGATAACGGTCACACCATGCATCGGATTGAGGAGGGGTTGACTTTTACACATCACAACGGACCCTTGGATCATTATCCTAAAGGATCAACACAATATGAATGTGTTTGGTTAGAATTCCGTAGGGTAGTTGTTCTTTTCACATAAAATCATGTCCATTTTAAACAAAATAGAGACCCTTTGAGTGGTAGTAGTCACACCGTGCCTCATATTGAGGCAGGGTTGACTCGTACACATCACCAAGGACCCTTGGATCATTCTCCTAAAGTATCAAGGCAATACAAATGCATTTGATCATATTTTCGTAGGTCATTTGTTGTTTTCAATTAAAATCGTGTTCATTTTTTCATCTTTTGATCCCCTTAACCCCTCTCAAAAATGACTACCAATTGTACATGTCCCCAAGTCAGATCTTCATTGCATTTGTGTAAAATCTGCCATCAGGTATGCGGCCCACTCATTTCAGAACACATCTATATCGTCTTGTGAGTATGATGATTTTTGGCAGTCCGAGTAGTACTGCAAAATATAAAAATAAATAATTAATAAATAACTTAAATGAACTAGTAATTGTTTTTGAAAATACCTCTTTAGGGATGCTAGTTTGCTGATGAAAAATGATATCTTTCATAAATTTACAAACATAATAACCGCAATCATTATCGTTTGTTTATTTTGGACACTATAAAAAAATTGATCATTAGGAGAATAAGTAACTTGTGTTGAGATGTGTTTGGATAGTGAAATTTTATTATATATACCCTGATACTTGTCCAGACATAGTACTTGCTCGCCTCCCTGTGCTTAGCCCCTATCCTCATTCCTTTTTTAGACGATATTGATACACCACCCTATCATAACAGAATCCTCAGTAAAAGATAACATGAATTACATTACTTGATGTTTAGACCTAAAACATAAGATGTAGTGTCTTACAGGTTCACAAACTCCATCATGTGTGGTCAGCATGGTGGATATCCTTACTTTGAAACTAGAAAATAAATCTTCAAAGTATCCAAGTTCACCGCAATCAGCAACCAATGTTTCCTAAGAAACAAAAAGGAATAATTAATAAAAGAAGTGAAAATATAATTGATATACTTTAATCGTGGAGTATTACCCCTGCATGGTTGGTATTAGGAAAAGTATGTCATATGTAATCTTTCTTTCAAATGTTTTTAGCAAGACATTCACTATTGCATCCCTTTTTGATGGCTCTATTTTTGTTAGGTGTGTTGATGTGATATGAGGACTAACGAGTCCAAATCTTGGATCATGGGAAAATTCCTTCAACTTTTTTTCATAAATGCGTCTGTCGACAATATAAAATGCATTTAGTCATAATTTTCACAGTAGATCAGCTTTTAGAAAATCAATTCATGGAAACATACCTCATATATACATTTACAACTGTGACTCCTAGCCAACCGTTTTCAAGGATTTCATTTACAATTTCAGTAGCAACGAAATCCTGACTTTACTCTCCGTATATATTCTCTTCGAAAACCACTAGATGACTATTACCATCTTTTAGCTTCATATCCACATTTTTCTTCAATGCTAGTAAATGTGGATAGAGAAAAGGTGGTGTTATTGTTCTTTCAGTAGCTATTTGGGATCGGTTGGTCGATCCTTTAAATGGTTTTGATCCGGCGTTTGTCACCCCCTTCCCTTTACCCGTCTATAACAACAATCATTGGTTCAAACCCTTTTTTCATTAATTGTTAAGGTTTTAGCTTGAAAAAAAGGAAATAAATACCTCTTTGTCTGCATGTACTCTTACAAGTTGTGACGACCATGCAATGAAGGTCCCAATAGCATTTTGGACCATATGAATATCATCTTCATCAAGTGGAATAGGTAGCTCTGCATTTGGCTCATGAGCTACAGGAATTGTTACTTTCAGATGATCTTTCGGAAGTGGTCTATTATGTAGTGTGGCATCTGGGATATTTAACACTATATCCCCCACTACAAGGTGATAGGTGGGTGTTAACAGATATAAATCACAATCATTATCACCATGTAGAAGATCAGTACAGAAAAATTATCAGTGTTTGTCTGATTCACATTTCATGGGAACAATTATTAGAATATTGATTACCACGGCTAAGATAGTTCTTTGAGGCGAATGGCTTGCCTCAAAGCTGGTGGGGGGTGGGGCGGGATATTCACACGCTGGTTGTTCCTAAGTTGTGTCTTCCCTTTTCTTCCCACCCATAAAAGTTTCTAGCAACTCTCCCTGCCATTGAAAACGTTCTTCAAGGGTTGCTATTTTTCACTCATTTGTTCCAATTTTTCATCTGTATCATCCAGTTTTTTCTTCTTCTCAAAATATACTCGGGGTGTCACCCTAACCCTGAACCTATGACATGACTGTATTTTTAATGCTGCTTCAAAGCCATCGATAATAGGTATGTATCCACTACAAGATTAGATGATTCTTATGACTATCGGATATAGGAAAATAACTAATTATTTTTATGTAATAGCAATTTTAAACAAATATTTTTATCGTTGTGTCATACTTACACATATTTCTCACACTTTCTGTGTGTTCTCATCTACTAACTTCCCTTCTTTGTTCACACGTGCCTCCTTCCATAGCACATGACATGGGATGGAAGTGCATTTGATTTTAGACTCATCAATCTACATATAAACATAGAGAGATAACTATGATGTTGTTTATGGGAACCTAACAATATTACTGTAAATTTAAAATACGTACCATTTTCTTTTCTAATGAATCATACCCCATCCTTGCTTTATGATAGGGGTATGTTGGTTTTCATGCACATTCCTTATTTTTAGTATAGAGTTTCTATTTCATAAATGAAATATTGACAATCAAATTGATGAATACAGGTATCCTCAAACAACGTATTATCACCCACAATGTACCTGGAACTTCTCATCCCCAAGACAGCCAATAAATGCATCCCATGCTTCTTGTGATATCAGGTGAGTGTAGACAATGGGTGGGTGCAGGTTTATTTTACCTTTAGAATCTTTTAGGTGGAATCTTTTTAAAATAGTGCGAAAACCTCGATGAATCTTTCCTGCAAGCCTTAGTACATAATCCTTGTGTGAATCGTATACTATAAATGTACTTTGCAAGAGATTGAGAAGAGTAAGACATTGTTTCATTATTTTATTAGCTAGTACATTAAAGAAATAAATTCGTAATGTTACCGTAATTTCATCCCAGATCACAGCCTTCAGCCCAGACACAACATGGTGCCATGAATCTATGTCAATCAGCATGCGTTTCTGAGTGACAACTCCAATGTAGTTGCTAAACATAGCCTTGTTAGGTTTCACATGTTGGCCTCATGCATTCCATCCAACTTCAAATTTGATGCCTTTGCTTTTCGCCTTAAGAATTTTGGCTAACACCGTCAAACTACGACGCACCTGTCTTTTCTGCAATGTTGGTCCTTCATTCCCGACCATTTCATCTGGAATGGTATCAACGAAATGTGATGATGGTTGTTGGACCTCAACAATAGGAGCAGTAGGAGACTCATCAGTAGGAGCAGTAGCAGCCGCAGCAGGAGCAGCTGGAGCAGCAGGAGCCGCAGGCGGAGGAGCAGCAGAAGCAACAGGAGCTGCAGCAGGAGCAACAGCAGCAGCAGTAGGAGCAGCAGCAGCCGCAACAGCAGCAGCTGGAGAGACTTGTTCAGCCTCAAGGTTAGGATAACCAGAATGTGAAGAAGTCATTATCTGCAAAAGTGGTTGAACAGTTAATTCTGATTACATAAATTCAATAATGATAAAATAATAACATGGGATAACAAGATCTATATTACAAACAAAATATTACCTGTTTACTTAACTCTCTTTCTTTTTTTTCAATGGTTGAAGGGATTTGACACCTATATCGACTATCCAAATCCCTTCATTATTGTCTCCTATAACATACAAAACATCATCTTCATTGGGACCGCTCTAAAATGATTGCAATGTACCACTAAAAGGATCATCCTCAACTGAATTTTCATTGGAACCTTCAGTAGTTTTGGACGATAACAGAACAATCGACCACTTTCGGTTTTCGGGATCTAGAACATAAAAAACTTGTACCGCTTTTGATGCCATTATAAATTGTTCGTCTTTGTACCCTTCTTTACTAAAATAAACTTTCACAAATCCACATTCATCTATTTTAACACCACTGTTTTTATCAATCCATTTTCATTGAAAAATCGGCAATTGGAATTTTGTATAATCTAACTCCCATATTAGTTTTATAATGCCAAAGTATGACATATTTTCATAAATTGGATTTCTGTCCTTACTACCAGAAACATGCATCGCTTCAGCCACTAGTGTAACTCCACTAGTTTGCATGGTACTATCTTCATTATGTCATCTATATAGAATGTATAACCATAAATTACATAACCACTGTTAGATAATACATACACACTTGGTCCAACGATTAGCCATCAAAGTTGTTCTGAAATTGAATTCGTATTTTCATCCAACTCCTTAAAAATATAGTCCTAAAACTATCCTATAAACTAATGATTATGTGTATCTGATAACCATTTTTCAGCCCTTGATGGATTCAATTTCCTAAGAATTTCTTTGTGAGTTTCAATATATGGAGCAACCTCCCAACTGTTATGCAAAACATAAAGATGATCGTGCTCCCGATCTGTAATACTGATTATCACAACTTATATTCCACAAATTCCCTCACCCTCAATGCATCCTGTGTGATGAGATTTCGGGAGACCAATGCTTTCCACATTAGATAGGTATTCAGTACAAAATTCAATGGCTTACTCAACAATATATAGCTCCACTATACAACCCTCTGGCCGACTTTTATTTTTTGACATACCCTTTCAAAATCTTCATATACCTTTCAACAGGATACATCCATCTATAGTGCACAGGACCACAAAGTCAAATCACTCTCACCAAGTGAATCATCAAATGAACCATCACATCAAAGAATTTTGGTGAGAAGAACATTTCTAATTCACATAATATGATGAAAATTTCTTTTTCCATAGCTGGAAATTTCCCCTGGTCTAAAACCTTTCTACATATAGCTTTGAACAAGAAAAAAAGTTTGGATAACTTATGATGAACACTCTTGGCCAAAATGCAACGTAAAGCTATAGGAATTAGATCTTTCATCAAAACATGGAAATCATGTGATTTCAAACCTTTTAACTTCAAATCATTCATTAACACAATGTTCTTGATATTTGATGAGTACCCCTCTGTAAACTTTACAAAATTGAAGAAGTTTCCAAAATGATATCTCTCCGCCCTAGAAAGAGTATAAGCAGCTAGAAGAAGAAACATTCGATTTTCACCCTTCACGAGAGCCAAATCTTCTCGTATTCCCATGTCAACCATGTCCAACCTTTCCTTAATTACATATTTTGCTTTTCCAGGGGCATTTAGCAACTTTTTGATAACACTATCACATACATTTTTTTCCACATGCATCACTTCAAGAAACTTTTTGACGTACAAACAATTCCAGTATGGTAATTCAAAAAAAACTGATCTCTTTTTCCAACCGATTTTCGTAAGGTTTTTCAAAAATGGTTTACCAAAAACAATGTTTAGGTATTTTAATTTCTCAAACAACTAATCACCTGTTAGTGGAGTCAGTGTTGCCCATTTTTCTAAACTTCCACTGAATGATGTCGTCCAAGATCGGTACTTATGCCGACGAGGTAGAAATCTACGATGTCCTAGGAACACATATTTCGATGAATGTTTCTACCTAATTGATTTTGTATCTTCTTTGCACACATGACACCCTTGAGTTCCTTTAACGCTATAGCCTGACAAATTTCCATAAGCATGGAAATCATTTATTTTCCCATACAACATCTCTCTCAACGTGAAGTATTCACTTTTATAAGAATCATACAACATTACACCTGAGTCCCACAATAACTTCAAATCCTCGATCAAAGGAGCCATATAAACATCAATATCATTACCTGGTTGTTTTGGTCCTGATATAAGCATAGATAACATGATGAATTTCCAATTCATGCATAACTAGGGTGGCAAGTTATAATTTACCAACATAACAGGCCATGTACTATGAGTGCTGGTTTGAAAACCAAAAGGATTCACTCCATTTGTAGACAATGCAAGACGAAGGTTTCTCGGCTCTTTTCCAAATTCAGGCTACTCATGATAAATTTTATTCCATTGAGGTGAGTCGGTTGGATTATGTAATAACCAATCTTTATTTCATTTATCTACATGCCACGACAATTTTCTTTCAGTTTCTTCACTTCCATATAGACGCCTAAACCTTGGAATGATTGGAAAGTAAAATAAAAGTTTCATAGGATTGGATTTATCTTTCTTGTATCAAGAAGCACCACACTTTGGGCATTCTGTAAGTGATTTTTTCTCCTTGTGAAACAATATACAGTCTTTCGGGCAGACATGTATTCTTTCAGAAATCATTTCCATCGAGCGTAGCATTCGTCTAGCTTCATATGTCCGGATTGGGAGCTCATTATCTTCCGGGAGCATGGAATTCAGGAGAGAAAGTAGTTCTGTAAAATTGAAATCACTCCATCCATTTCCTACTTTCAATTTATACAACTTTAGTATAGCTGACAATGTTGTGTACTTAGTGCAAGCAGAATACAATGGCGTCTTTGCACAACTCTTTAACTTCTCAAACAATTTTGGGCAATCACGGAGTTCATCTTGAATTGACTTTATCATTTTCTCAATACGATCTTCATCATCATTGAAATCTGTAATCACATCCTCCATACAATCTTCTTCATTATCCATATTTGTATTCATATCTGACGATCCATAAAATGCATTTTTATCCCATCCAGTAGCTACATTCGCTTTTTCTCCATGTTTATTCCAACATTTATAACTCTGATATATTCCATGACATATCAAATGTTCTTCCAACTCCTATGGAGTAAGTAGTCTAGAATAAAAACAACTTAAACACGAACAAAGGATTTGAGAAGGATCCTTTGCGTGATCCTTTGCAAACTTGATGAACTCTTTCACTCCGTTCTCGTACTCTATTGTTAAACGATTTGCATCCATCCAATCTTTATTCATCTTCATCCTATTTAAATCTCAAATATTAGTATTTATGGTTCAATTACACTAAAAAAGACTTCCAAATACAGTATAATAGAACCACTTCATTATAAAAAATAGTGATTAATAGAGCCTAACCATTAGTATTTATTCATCTTCATTAAATATAATTACTTTAGATTCATTATAGTTTCCTCAAATCACCCCAGACCAAACACAAGAATAATCAAGAATGATACATCTACCAATCCTAGGTCTCTGCCCTACATTCAATATCATCTTGCCTAAGTACCCACATATCCACACATACACATGTCACAAACACATAAAAAACCATATCCACATCAAAACCAAAGTACCAATATGGATTTCAATCAGGTTCCTCGACTCAAGTGGTGGTGTGTAAAAAATAATTAGAAAATATAATAATTATTTAGTCATGCATAAATCTTAGTAACATGTACCAATATGGTATCTTAGTATTTTCATATTTCCAACATCACATGATTTCATAATCCCAAAGATGGAAGATATATAAAAACTGACTTAAATGAACAATGTATATAAAACTCTTATATATATTAGTTGGCATGAAAAAAATAGTTTTATAGTCAATGTCATGTAATAATAAAAAAAATTATATCATAGTAACATGTATAAAACCCTATGGTATGTTAGTTTCTAGTAACATGATCCTCACACAACTCAATCAGTGATCTTGGATCAATGTGTGAACACATCCCACAGCTCAGGTCATCGGGACTCAAATTCCCATTGTGTAAAAATTCATGTCATAATATGTTTAAGTTAGTTTTTTCATCATAAATATAGTTCTAAGATATTATATCCAAAAATTCTTATCCAAATTACCACTAAATACCCTGGCTTCATATACTTCAAATCAAATAATCAACCAAACATGGGAAAATCAATCATTACAAATAATTTCATTTATTACATTCAAATACCCAATTTTAGTTTTCAACATGAATTTTCATTTCAAAACCAAATCATAGGTTTTCATAAAATCTATTCCATTTTCAAATCATATTATATTCTAATATTTGTTTTTGAAATCAAGGCTAATTATTTTATAAAATATTCCCACTAAAATATATAGTTTCTCAAATCATTCCATGACACAAAAAACAACTAAGAAGGGGATTTATTTTAAAAATACATTCCTCTAAAATCACAAATAAAATCCACTTTAATTCAAATAATATTAAATTATTTTTGTAATTCATATTGAATAAACCAAGCAAAAAAGTTCCAATTGTGTGGAAGAAACATTGTGGAACCACCTGCCTTTATTTAGTGATCAACCCAAATTAACACCCATAATGGGATCTGTCAATGAATAATGAAGGTGTAGGAGATCAAGTAGTCTAGCCTATAATTAAGATTCATAAAAATAAATATTATATTCACTAAAAATATGATGACCTATCACTCTATAAGGAGGATATAAGAGGAGATAGAGGATTTCCAATCGATGAGAGATCCCCTTATCAGAGAGAAACCAAACGCATCCACTGGAGCTTATATCTGAGAAGAAGGGAGTTTGGAGGAGTTAAAATGACTCTTGTAAGCCTTAAAGAATAAAGATTTCAAATGAGAATTCTGTAGGAGAAAAAAGAAAATAAAATGGGGCTCATGGAATTTAAGACTATAAAAAAAAGATACCGCATTGCAACCTCCCATGGACACGGTACAGAAAGGATTTAGACAACCATACTATGGTGTAGACTTCATGTCATGAACTAGGCCAGGTTTCCATCGCACTTGACACCTAACCCAACTCGTGGGAAGGTCCAAAGGGAATTACCAATCCCCATGGGTTGTAACTAGTGCCTAGTCATTGAGTAACACCTTTGGGAATGTTTTTTTCATGTAAAAAATCATAAATATTACATAATAATCAAACACCATATCATAACCAAATTTCACAATATAATAGACCAAAAGATAACACTGAAATAGGGGATAAGCATTTAACAATTTCAAACAAAACCAAAATAACAAAAAAAGGTAAGGGAACCAACAATACAACCAAGACTCAATGAAACATGAGGGTCAACATCCCCATTCCACAACTAATAACAGTCACCAAAAGGGGAACTACTAGCACATATATCCACCATCACCACCAAGGGAACCTTGACTTTAACTGGGTAAAACATAATAAGTTCTACATAAACCTGAGGGTGTATATAAGGTGTGAGCCAACATACTTATTAGGACACAACAAAAATATATTCCATGTAATGACATTATGATAAACATTAAGATGTTATTTTTTAAGAAAAAAGAAGATACAATTTAAATAAAACATTCTTTAAAATAAAAGAGAAAGTAAGTGTGACAAGATAATGGTAAGAATAGTATGAGCACTATAGAAAATCTCTAAGGTATTAGGGTTACTAGGGTTCTAGGATCCTCGTACTCTTGGTGATCACATCTCTTAGACATGGAGGTCCTATTTGAGCCTCCAATGCCTAGCACATTAATGTTTAGTTAGTGTTGTTATGTATATCCTTATTAAGGAGACCAATCATCAGCCTGACTAATTCACCTAATATACTAGACCTAGTCTACCCACTTAGATAACTAGGATTCCATTGTGCTCAATTCCACCCCCTATGTAAAATTATATCTATTTTATACAATCACACTTCCAATAATAGAAACACACATGAAAAACAACCATTTACAATAGTCAAATCATTATCAAACCCTTACACACAACAAAAAAATTGGAAAACTTGTTTCCCACAACCCAAACAATTTATAAAACCATTTTATAACCAAATAAATCATATTCAACACCTAAAACAATGTCAAATAATGGAACAACCTACCTATTTCTTGATATCTTCATAAAACCAGAATGCAACCACCAACTGAACCAAGGAAAGGCTCTAAGGATGCAATTAAACACAATAAACGTAAATATTTAACCAAAATAAATGAGATTAAATCCAACCTAGGTCCTACAATGAGAAGAGGGAAATGTGGGCGGCGGTGGTCCGGAAAACCGAAGAGGATGTTGCGGGCGGTGGAGGTCCGGCAACGAGAAGCGAGGGTGGCAGAGGTCCGACAACGAGAAGCGAGGGAGGTGGAGGTCCGGCAATGAGAAGTGATGGATTTGTGGGTAGTGGAGGTCCGACAATGAGAAGCGAGGGCGACGGAGGTACGGTAATGAGAAGCGAGGGCGGTGGAGGTTTGGTAACGTGAACTTAGCAGGTGGCAGAGGAGAGTCTCAGGGTTCCAGTACCGTGAAAGATTTAGGTCGCGATAAAACTGGGGCACTGTGCGACCGACTTTATACAAAAATGGACTAAGGTTTTATCAGTGCTAACAAAGCACTATTAAAGACTACCTTTATCAGCGCTAACATTTTAGCACTCATAAAGGTATCCTTTATCAGCACTTTTCTTAGCGCTGATATAAGGGGGCACTTCCCTTGCCCGTTTTTTTAGTAGAGGGTGGTAATGTATTGAGAAATCAAAATACTTTTTCAACTCTAACCATCTTCTCTAGTGCATTTTCAACTCCTTCTGTGTGAATATATATTTTAGAATTTTATGATCAGTATATATATCACCCTTTTCCCCATAAAGATAATTCCTCCATATCTTTAATTCAAAGATTACCGCTACTAACTCTAAATCATGAGTTGGGTAGTTTTTCTCATGAATATCCAATCATCACGAGGCAAAGGCTATAACCTTGTTATTTTTCATAAGAACACATCTCAATCCCTTCTTGGATGCATTATTATAGATTACAGAACCTTCTCCAATATAGGGTAGTGTAAGCATAGGTTCACTAAACAACCTTCTCTTTTGTTATTTGAAATTTTCCTCACATTCATCTATCCAGAGGAACTTGACACCTTTTCAAGTTAACTTGGATAGAAGAATATATAGTTGTGAGAAATTCTCCACAAACCTTTGACAGTATCTAGCCAAACCAATTAATATATGGATATCAATCACTGTGGTTAGTCTAGGATAGCTTTTAATAGCCTCTATCATTGACGGATCTACTGTTATACCATCTATTATGATTATGTGACCCAAAAATAAAACATTTTTCAACCAAAATTTACACTTTTTAATTTTTTTCATATAACTTCTCCTTTATTAGGGTCTTTAGTACAATTCTCAAGTGATCTTCATGATCTTACTTTCTCTTTGAATAGATAAGAATATCATCTATAAATACTACAAAAAATTGGTCGAGGTAATCTCTAAATACTCTATTCATTAAATCCATGAAGATAGCAGGGGAATCAGTAAGACTAAAAGTCATCACTATATATTCATGGTGACTATACCTTGTACAAAATGTCATCTTGGGTATATCCTCCTTATTGACCCTCAATTGATGAAATCCAAAAAGAATTTCAATCTTGGAAAAGTATTGATATCTGCCCAGTTGATAAAACAAGTCATCAATATGTGGAAGAGGATACTTGTTTTTGATTGTGATCTTGTTCAACTCCTGATAATCAATGTAGAGTAATATTTATCTATCTTTATTTTTTCCCAAAAAAACGGGTGTACCCCATGGTGACACACTCGGCTGAATGAATCCCTTATCAAGGTTTACTTGGAGTTGCTTCTTAAATTCCTACAACTCAATTAGGGTTATTATATAAGGAGTCTTTGAAATTAGTGTGGAACTAGGTATGAGTTCTATCAAGAACTCAACTTCATGTTTTAGTGGAAGACTAGGAAACTCTTCCAGAAAGACATCCAAAAAATCTTGAACAACAGGCATATCATTGATGTTGATCCTCTACCCTACCATTTCAGATAAAAAACCCTTTTTAATGGTAATTAAGACCCATATAATGGATGTAATCTCCACAGTAAGTTTAGACTTATTGTCACATTGATGGATGATCATAGGAGGGTTTGAAATATCAAATGTAACTTCCCTTCCTTGATAATTGATGTGGGATTTATTCAGAGAAATCCAATCCATGCCTAGGATGACATAAAATTCAACCAAATGAAGAATGATAAGATTTGTAGGAAGCACATTAATAAAAACTTATATCGGAGAGGAATCATGGAATTGAGATGAAATCATTATACCATTAGGGGTCTTCACTGCTAATTCCACATCTAATTGTTTTGGAGGAATCATAACACATTTATAAAATTATTTAGATATGAAAAAGTGGATAGATCCAGAATAAAATATGACATTATCAGTTCTAGAGTGGATGGTTAGTCTACCATTCATGACATCATTATTACACCCCTCATTATAAATAGAAATTACATGAGATTCCTCCTTATCTCTTGGCTTAAGATTTTTTTAATGTCGATCGTCATCACTAACCCTTGGGATTGGGAAACAGTTAGAAAAATGCCCATTCTCCTTACACTTGTAGAACTAAACCATGGGAGGTGAATTCTATGCAACTATTTATCCATTATCATTTTGAGAAAACTTCTTCCCATAACCTTAGAAATCAATTTTTTGATGTCCTTCCCTTCCACACTTAAAACATTTATTAGACCCCCTAATGAAATTTCCTCTATGCTTCTTCCCACACTTAGAGAATAAGGAAAAGTTCATCTTCTTTTCTCCATGGTTTTTAGAGTTTCCTTTAAACTCCATATTCCTCTTTTTTTCAAATCCATGAGATTGATATGTGACTCCAACCTCCATTTAAACATTGATTTCACAATGTACAATCTCTTAATAGATACTAAAGTCTCTTATGGCCAACACCCATCTAAGACTTTCCTTTAATCCACCAAAGAACCTATCAACTTTAATTTAAAGTTGGATAATAATTCATGAATCATACCTCACAAGTATGATGAAATTAGCCTCGTAGGTATGAACATACTCATCATCCCTTTGATTCAACACAAGGAACTCTTTCTCTTTCTTGGTACGAAGAATTTGAGGAAAGTAATTATTAAAAAATAAGTTCTTGAACTCTTCCCAAACCATGGATTCAATATCATCATGCAAACTCATATTCTTGATTAGAGTCCACCACTAATTTTCTTCGCCTTCTAAGCGATAAAAAACCAGAATGACTTTCTCATGCTCCAAACACTAAATAATGGAGAATATATTTTCAGTGGTACTAATCCATTGTTCAAAAAACAAGTGGATCAGGAGACCCTCTCAAAGAAGGTGGATGTTGCCCCATGAAAGACTCAACAGAATGTTATTCCATTATTTTATCATTTGGAAGTCCATCATGATTCATATCTTAATAAATCTGTGTGAGGATAGTAATGGGGTTTTTAATTCCAACTCCCATATCATTCGGTTGGTCTGGAGGAAAATCATTTTATTTTCCATCATAGTCGCCATTAATGTGGTTCATTTGTGTTCCAGCCATTGACTAAAACCAAAATCATAGAGTAAGAAATAGTTATCATAATGAGAAACCACATATTCATGAAAAATTACGTATAGGAACTTATGAAACATTACTTAATATATGGAACCTTAGGTTTATCCTAGGTTATTCATAGCCAACTTATATTTAAATACTTCATGATGGTTTGTAAAGATTTTGGGAATTCCCAAAGCATATCCCCCATGAGTTTCAAACCAGGTGTGCATCAAGGTTCGTTGTTGTGTACCGGATTACCCCAAGTCAATCTTGGAAAATCTTGTCAGAGTTGTTATCCCTAGGTACATCTGTTCAAAATACACATCCACTTGTAGTATACATATAGGGATGTATTTCTTGGAAACCACTTACTCTATCCTTCACAAAAATTCAAGGACATTTTCCTATACTTTTACTCAACCCTAAACTTATCCTTATACCCATCCTTAGAGTTCTCACCAAGGTTTTCTCATCCTAGTTTCCAAAGGTTAACTAAAATTTTCCTCTAAAACCAACTATAGCGATATGTGCTTTAAAAACATTAACATTATATAACTTTTGTGTAATACTTAAACATTATAAAAATAGACATCAGAAGACCGTACTAGTCTAGTGCCTTTGGAAACATGGAAATATAAACATTGGTATACAAATGAGATACATTATCTCCCACTAGGTTCTTCTTGACTAGCACCCTTCTTATTCACATGAAACATAATACAAATATTCACAACTTGGGGAAGGAAACATAAAAATGGGTGCGCTAAAATTATTAGTAAAGGTAAAAAGGGAGGTATCTAAGCATCATAATGAGCACAATGGTATGAGAACATTATCATGAAGATAGAAGATCTTACTCTGCACTTCAAAGATCATAACAGATATCATGGCATAAAGATTAGCAGGTCATAAGACATGAATCATAATGAAATAAAGAGAATAGGCTATAAAAGAATAACATTAGAATAAGACATGGAAATTTGGCAACACATAATCATATAATTATTTCCATAGTAGCCAAGGCATCACTACCAAGACCATCTTAGTGGACAGAGTCCTTTACTGAACCGGGTGAACCCCTATTCCAGCCCTGTGTTATAGAACCGACTAAACCCTCAATCCATCCCTATATTACTAAACTAAGTAAACCCTCATCCCATCCCTATATTAATGAAATTAGTAATTCCTCATTTTATCCATTTCTATCTTAGAAGATATAAATCTTTACCCAATGCATTGAAAGGAGATATAGATCCCACCTATCACATAATGAAATCATACATACATGTGCCAAAAGATCATAAATGAAAATATCATAACCCATGAAATGAAATGGATATTATAAACATGAAAACATATCATAACCTATGGAAGGAGACAAGTTTTATAATCATTTCATTATAACCCATGAAAATATGCAAGTTTCAAAATCATATAACATGAAAGAGAAATGATCTTTATAAACATCATACCATCAAAACATAATCCATTCAAAGAAATAATATGAATGGAAACATTGAATAATTTCCCCATAAATTCATGAGTGACACCAATGTATTTTATCTTATATGGTAAAAAAATTTAAAAATCTTTTAAAAATATTTCTTGAGGAAAATATCCTTTCTTCTTTGAAAAAATGATTTATATTACATAAAACCTTTTGAAAACCTTTTTATTTGAAAGTATATTTGAAAAGTTATAAAGGAATATTTTAAAATAATAAAACAATTTTAAAATACATTTTTCCTTCAGAATTATCTTCGAGGATCTTTGGAAAAAAATTGAAAACATGGTTTTTGAATACAATAGATTTCTGACCAAAGAAAGAGAGGGTCATGTTTTACTAAAAACATTATATTAAGTACCAAAGAGTGGGAAAATGGTACTAAAAAATGAGGATATATTTAATAAAAAATGATAAGGGAACTCATGAATATTCTTGAATGATGTATCATAAGATTTCATCAAAGGAATCATAAACATAAACAATCACTGGAAAAAACAAGAAGATTGTATCAATAAACTCTATACTTGGTGACTTAGGATCATACTCTACATTTAAGAAAAATAAATTACATTAATCTTAAGATATAATGAAAATAATTTCATTCATTATATAACATTTAAAATGGAATCATATACCCCTAAAAAAATTGGTTCCTAACAAAACATGAGTCTCAAAGAAGGCAAATTGAGAAAAAACTGTTTTACTAATTTGGTAACTTTTGAAAGTTAAATACCATGAAAGAAGGATCCTAAAATGTAGATGTTAATACCAATAAATTTAATTTATAATACAATAATGGGCAGTACATACACCACACAAAAGAAATGAGTGGCGAACAAAGCTTGTTTCTCACATAAATTAAAAGTGAGATGAAAATCATCATACCTTGTGTCTTGACTCTCTCTGTACTCATACAAGATTCCTATAAAAAAATATAATTTTCTTATAAATATTTTAAAGAAGAATATTATTATATATATTACCATATATTCTTTTATTATGACCTTATATTATCTTCTTGTTAATGATCTTATGTTAAGGTTTCACTTCGGGTAATATTCTTTTTGTTCTTCACATGTGTCGTAATTTGTTATATTGTTGATCCTTAAAATTATATCATGATTAAAAATTTAGAAGATAATATAAATATCAGGTATTTTCAGTATATTTATATTATAATAATCTATATCATAATTAAGTACATAATGGAATACACCATTCATGGAGATGGTAAGTCGTACGTACGCATGAATGTTGTTTTCTGTTTTTATTGTCGTATAAAAAGAAAGTATCTAACTGACATATATATATATAATTATTCCAGTATAATTAATATATTATATATATCATATAATTTCACTAAACCCATCTTTAATACATTCAATGTGGTGTGTGAATGAATCACATCTCTTTGAGAGGGCGGTAGTCCACACTTCCTCAAACAAGATTATCTTCTTAACACCAAATGGAAGGTAAAAAGATGTGTGTTTTAAAAATAATATAGAATATTAAATACATAATAAATATATATATATATATATATATATATATTCAATAATAATGTCCACCATGGTTCTTGTTAAAGGAAAAATGAATAATCATCATTTTGTGAGGCAGTAGTTCACCGTACACAGAAATAGTATGTTCAAAATCCATTAGATGGAGGTGTGTGTAAGTGTGGGTCAGAAATTTTTCATAAAAACATCATATTATATGGTTGATATTTGTTTTTTTACATAATAATGGAATAAATAGAGTGCATGGGGTTGAGAAGGAAAATAAATGAAATGAGCTTGAGAGAAGGCATTACATCTTAATCGGGTAACTCCTTTTGGTTTATGACAAAAGGATTCCTTGAGAAGATTTATTCAAAAAGGTAGGATTAAAGTTATAAATGAGGATTATTGGGAGGATACTTGGGTAGATCTTTGACGAAATTAAATGGTTTTAGAGGTGTGACGAATAGGTATAGGTGGTGGCCTTTAATAGGGAAGGAAAAGGACTCATTTGGAATTTCTAGAAACAAGTCAGGTGTGCACATGTTCTTCCCTAAAAAAGTCATAAAAACCATAAAAACTCAATAATGTATGTTTTATTTCAGAACAATTGACATAAAATGGGTTTTTTACAAGTTTCTAGGTTATTTGGGCCCTTAAATTTAAGGTTTAGTCCCTAATTAAGCTTAATTTGGCCTTAACTATTGTGATTAATTTTAATCACTTTTACTAATCATTGTGGTAAAAAATTATCATGGTCTTATTAGACTCTAAATATTATAATTAATACAATTTTGTATGTAGGATTTTTGAAATTCAATTCATAGAAGTAGAAAAATTAAAATTAGTGCTAATCTCACAGATGAGACGAAAAAATGGGGTTTTAAAGTAGGAAAAAGTTCAAAAGTTTGTTAAGATTTTATATTCAGTTTCAAAGTGAAATTGATTATAATGAATTTAATTTTATTATTATATGTTATATTTACCTAAATTTACCTAAAAACTAATTTATAATATTATTTATAACTAATAATTAATTAGACAAAAATGCAGTTTTTTAAACTAAAAAGTAGTATTTTTCACTATTAATCAAAAAAATAAAGTTTCTTAGAAAAATAAAAACATTTAAACCTAGGAAAATTTCCAAATTATGAATTAAAAATAAATTTTATTTTATCAGATTAAATTTATTAATTTTTCTAAAATTAATTAATCTTTAAAAGTGGTTCATTTGAGAAAACAGTGTTTTTAAACATAAAAACGACTTTACCAAAAATAATATTTTTATTATCAATATGTTTTATTTATATAAAACAATTATAAAATTGATTAATATTCATATTAATATGTTTAATGGATAGGTTATAATTATATAATTTCAATAATTAAAATAATAAAAAGTGATGTTTCGTAGAAACTTAGTATTGTGTGTATCGTATGCCAACTCAGTTTTGCGTGTAATATACACCAATTCAGTGTTGCATATAATTTAAGACAATTAATTGTTGCATGTTAAAGCATTATTTGACTTAGTTCATTCCAATATATAAATTAAAATTAAAATTTATTCGAAAAAAAACATGTCCATAAAAATTCGGAGTGTTTCATAGAGAGTTACATTCCAATTCTAATGTTTATGTTGGACTTCAAGATATGATTTGTTATTGATATTTGATTGTTTCCATAGATTTATATTGTTTTGGAATACACTATAATTTATTATAGGATATTAACTGTTGGGTGTAAATGGCTTACTGATTTTTCATCCTCACACACTATAAGTTCCCATATCAGGCCTTGTGAAGACACTTTCATTTTTTATCTAAGTAACAGAATGAACCTAATATGTTCAAGGAGCATAGATCATGGGTGAGAATTTTTGGATATTTTGTTTCATAGATGGTCTGTTTTCATGAGGGTTATACCTGATTATATTTTATAGAGGATACTTTCTTGGGTATCCACTTTGGGTTCTTTGGGATTTGTTTGGATTATAATATTTTTTCTAATGGGTGTATGGACTTGTTTTCAATTACCTTTTTTATGGTTGGATCCTTTTGAGTATATTTATGTGGTTTTATGAATATTTATATCATGGTATCTACCTTAACCTTTTTGTTTAATTTTTACCATTTACACTAATAGTCAGGTATATGCTTTATCTAACTTAAATCGGGAATAGTTCATGCCACCTTGGGGAAAATACCATGGAAAGTTGTTAAATGAACAAAACCACCTACTACGTGAGTGTTCATTTACTCCCAATGTTTACACCAAGATTTTGAAACTATGAGGTCTTCTTGAGGCGTTCAGATGATGTGAAACATGTTACATATGTGTATTTAGGTCATATATTTTATAAAGTGGTTTTAAATCCCACAAAGGGATCTTGGGTATAGGGAATGAGAGTAAACTAGAGAATAAGACCACTGATACATGGAAAGTGACACATAAATATTCTTGGATTCCATAAATATAGTGGATTCATGAGTCACCAGGTGTTGTATAAGGGTACCATTTTTTTTCTTGTCCCTAAGTTAGTCCTTATCCCTTAAGTCTCAATTATCATATAAGAAATAGATAGGTAGTCATGAATATGATATCATTACAAGATCTGTGTTTTCCTCACTTTTCTTTTCATGTAGTTTTTATAACTAGTTGACTAATCATAATTATTGAAATATTAATGATATGTAAATGGTGTTTCTACATATATTTATTATTGATAAATAGATTAATGTAATGACCTGAAATTTTTTGAATTATAATTGTTTCCTGAAAATGTGTGTTATATTATTTTGTACAAAACAAAAGTATATCCCTTTAATAATGAATTGAATATAATTGTAATGTGACCATTGTGTTTTGACTTTTATATGATCATTGGTAAATTATGACCATTGGTCAATATGGTTTTTGGAATAATACTCTTAATAATAATTTTAACGTTATAATTATTGTTTATAAATATAAATAGAAAAGGAAAATTATTGCAGAAAGAAGAGACGATGGCCCCATATAGTACAGTTGTGTCATACAAAGACCATTTTTCAGAACATGTAAGGGAGGTGGCATATTTTGGATTCACTATTGACCAATCCCAAGTAGAGATTCAACATGTTAATCTCTAACAAAATCACCTACGGGTGAAGTTTAGGTTAATAGAGATTACCACTCATGCAATATTAGATGAGTCTATCATTATCGCACACCTCATCCTTAGGTTTTATGTGGGTGTTATAAGAGGTTATTTTTCAAGGCCTTAATTAATTAATGTGCAATTCATTTCTATAAATAAAACTTTTATTTCGTCAATTCTATTTTGAGAATGGTTTTTCCTAAAAATATTATGGATTTGATAAATTGAATTTTTGGATAGAAATTGTACTTTTAATAAATAATATAATTATTATAATAAATTAATTTATTATGAATAATGATTATTTTAAATAAATTGTATAATTAAAATAGTCTTATTTAAATTTAAATGATAAAATAATTTTATTTTTTTCAAGTGTCAGAAATATCACTATGCTTTTTACTATTCATTGTTTCCCACTATTATTTTTAATAAATAAGGATTTTTATATTTAAAAGTTTAATTTATAATATTTATAGAATTATTATGAAATAATAAACTTCATTTTTGAAATCCTCATGTCGAAATTGGGTTAGGTTTAATTTATTATAATTGTCTAAAATATTTTTTTCAGTGAATAGTAAAAATATAGTTTTGAGTTTTTGGTATGTTTAATGAAATAATAATGATGTAATAAGTAATATAAAATTATGGTAGAATATTTTGGATTAAAATAATTTAATAGAGTCCCAAGTGTCTAATACCATGAGAAAATACCATGGTCAAGCCTGTGGTTTTGCAAATACCACTACTAAGGTGTCCAAGGAAATCAATAAAAAAATCCCTCACTTTTTATAGAAATACCCACCCATTTGTCCCTTATATTTCATTACCAATTCATCCTACACAAATATATGATATTTTTACCTCCAAATGAGTCCTCCAAAGGTGTCATAAATCCCTCAAGGTCCTAATCTTTGAGTTTTAGGAGTTACTCTTCAAGGTAAGGGAAATCTCAACTTTTCATTTCCTTTTAAGTTCCCTTATATATGATATGTCTTTCAAATTTCTATTATATGTTCTTATATACATTTTATTCTATACTTTTACCATATTAATAGTATTTTATTATTGGGTTACCCTTGTCGCATATCTTTTCAATGTTTTCTAAAACCATGTTTCTTACCTGTTATGCTGCTGAATTTTCTTCTCAAAATTTCTCTCTTTTTCTCAAGAAATTCTATTATTTTATTTTGAAAATACACGAATATATTTATTTTCTATTTATATTAATCAAAATTTTAAAATTATATATTTTTTTTTGGTATTCAAATACATGAAACCTTGATTCCTTTTTCATAGGTTAATAATGACATACAAATATTATTGTTAATCATTTTCTTAAAACGTCATAAATTTGATATGAAACCAATTTCTTTTATTCTCCACGAGTTATTTATAAATTTTTTTATTGTGATATATGTTTCTAAAATTAATTAATACATATTTAGGGTGCTCCCTGATAGAGATCCAATGGATTCGGTAATGAATTTAATCTCTAGAGATGACATGTTTTACGATACCTTGGTAAATAACCTTGGTAATTTTTATGACACCTCAGTGACAAAGCTTGGTGATATGATTATGAATGACTCAATTGAATGTTGTGATTCATTTTGTTATTATTATTATTATATTCCTCTTTCTCATTCCTTTATGTATTTCCTCAAGTTCTTATTAATACTCCTCAAGATCACAAGTAAATTATTTCCCTTGTTTTCCCTTATTGGGACATATGATCACCCTATCATTTGAGGTATGTCCCTAGATTATGAGATGTAGTAAAAGTACCCAATATTAATTAATAAAGAATAATTTTAAGTTCTTTAGAATAAATTTTTAATTATTCATGTATTATGTACCTTTTTCTAAGAAACAAAACTTTAAAAGATCATATGTTTTCTACAATATAAATAAAAAGTTATGAAATAAAAAGGTGGAATGCCATAATTGATATCAAAGGACCATTTATTTATTTTTGGAAATTAGTATTTGAAATTTTTTGGAATAACCTTAAGGAAAATCTAATATATAGTAAAACCTCATGGAATTTTAGTGAATTATTAAGTAAGTGGTTTCTGAGAAAAGAAATCCCTATCTAGATATGAACAAGTGGATGTGGATCTGTAATCGGTGTATCTATAGGTAAAACATAAAAACACCACTTTGATCTAGACTTGAATGGGAAATGGTGCACACAAATGGGCCTTGTTGTACTCATAATTTGACACCCCTGGGGGATATTTTTGGTTAATCTCAAGCTTTTTATGAACCATTATGAAGGATTTATAGAAAATGTAATTATTGTTAAAGAATAACATATTTAAGAATGATGTTTCAAGAAATTAATTTCCTTTTTGATTATAAGATTATTAAATGAAACATGTTTCTCACTAAGGTTTTCTTATTTTAGAAAATAACAGGAAATAGTAGAAACTGTGTAAATGGTGAGCGCATCAGACTAGGTGTTGACAACATTTCGATGGAAGCTGGAATAGAAAAATTAATGAGAATGATGAATAAAATAACTTGAGTTATGAGAAATAAATTGAATTAAGCTAAGATATCAGATTCACCTTGAAGGGAAAAACTTTTCATTAAGTCCTTTTTGCATCAACGACCACCTTCTTTCAGTGGATCTATTGACCCATTGATTTCTAAATAGTGGATAAGCTCAATAGAAAAGATCTTGTATATACTCTATTGTTCAAAATACTATGATGTCACCCTAGTTGTGTAACATTTAGATGTAGAATCTAATCATTGGTGGAAATTTTTAAAAATATTAAATCAATAGGGGAAATTAAAGCTATGAAGTGGAAAGAGTTCGGGGGAACCTTTTTCAAAAAATATTTCCCCTATTCACTGAGAATAAAAATAGAGAAGGGGATCCTAGAGCTAAAATAGAAGCAAAATTAATCTATGGTAAGTAATGTGATGAACTTTATATGACTATACCATTACACCTATATCTATTTCATAGATCCTAATGAGATGTTTGATAAATTCTTTGGTGGACTAAGACCTCATCTACAGATTAATATTTCCAATTGAGACTATGAAATATATAAGGAGATCGTGAGGAGTGCTATGAAAGTTGAACTAGATTTAGAAGTGATGTAGTAGTCCCATAGATATAATTAAAAATAAAAGATAATTGGAGATAAACTTGGGAACAAGATTTGATCAAGGAAGAGGAGGAAAGAAAGTGCAATTTTCCACATGAAACAATAATGGGAAGATTCATTCAAGGAACTGAATACTTGGTTAAGGGAAATGTTACAATTGTGGAAGATCTGGTCATATTTATAGGAACTGTCATAATGAGGTGATGTTGCAACCTCTTAGCACTAACAACAAAGGGAATATAGTGCAGGCCCAGCCTGAAGTCCAATACTTAAATTGTGGATAGATTTGGAACTTTTTTAATCACTGTCTAAACCAAAAGTTAGTGGAGGGGAATCACCATCAATGTCAACATTTTCTAAGGGAGAAAGGTCATTATTTTTTATCAAAATAGCTAAAGTTGAAGCTCTAAATGATGTAGTGTTAGTTACTCTCGTTGTTCTCTCAAAGCTATTAAGTACTTTGTTTGATTCTATTTGAACACATTATTTTATTTCCACCAACTTTTCAAATAATATAAAATCAATCCCAAAACTTCAAGAAGTATAGTTATCAGTCAATACTTCTGGAGGGATTATCCAATCATCAATAGTGTACAGAAACTCTAGTATTTACTTTGATGAGAATAATCTCATTGAAAATCTAGTAGTCATTCTCATGCTAGAATTCAATATTAAACTAGGTATATACTATATCTCAAAGTATAATACTAAGATCAACTACAGAAGAAAGGAAATCTCGGTAGTATTGAACGTAAAATCAATAGTTGTTTTCAAAGGAGAGATATCGCGACCTGAGCTTCGTCTATAAGCACCACCCATAGTATTATTTATGGATTTTATTGGTTAAGATGAAGAAGTAAATGAAAGTTTATGAATAGATAATGTCCCCATAGTTCAAAAATACATTGATTTATTTTCTAAGGAGTTACTTGGACCTCTCCCATAAATAGAGGTAGAGTTCTCCATTGAACTCATGCCTGGATATTAGTTGATAATCAAAGACCCCATATAAAATGGAAAATGTAGAGCTAAAAGAATTAAACAAATAACTCCAATATCTTATGGAGAAGGGGTTTATTCAGCCAAGTGTGTCTCCTTGGGGAGAAATTATTCTCTTTATGAATAATAAGGATGGATCAATGTTGTTATGCATTTATTATAGTGAACTTAATGGAATCACAGTAAAGAAAAATTACCCTCTCCCATGAATTGATTATTTATTGGACCAGATTTATTGGTATCCATTATTCTTCAAGACTGATCTTTGATTTGGATGTCATCAATTGAGGGTGAAGAAAGAATATATTCCAAAAGTTACCTTCTGATCAAGATAATAACATTAGAAGTTTTTTCTTATGCCATTAATCTTGACTAATTATCTTTCTATTTTTATGGATTTTATTAATAGAGTTTTTAAGGACTCACTTGATAACTTTGTGGTTGTTTTTATTGATGATATTATGATATATTCCAAAATTCATGAGGATTATTAGGATCATTTAAGGTTTATATTTTAAACTCTGAGGAAGGAGAGAACATTTATAAAGTTTAGAAAATATGAATTTTGATTACAATAAGTTGCTTTCTTAGGGAAAATTGTAACCAACAAAAGAATCTTAGTTAACCCTGTGAAGACAAAGGTTGGGGAGGAGTGGTCTCATCCTATAATAGTAACTATGATTCATAGTTTTCTTAGATTAGTGGTATATTATAGAAGCTCTGTGAAAAAAATTTCACAACTTCCAAATCCACTAACCAAGTTAACTTGAAAAGTGGTCAAGTTCAACTGTAAAAAGGAGTGTGAAGAAAGTTCTCAAGAGATGAATAAGACATTGGTTATTGTACCCATGTTAAATCTACCCTCTATTAGAGAATGATTTGTTATTTCTAATGATTCATCTCTAAAAGGTATTGGTTTAATCCTCATATAATATGAAAAAGTGATTGCTTATGCATATCGATAGTTGAAGCCTCATGAGTAGAACTATCCTACGCATGAACTGGATATGGTTGTGGTTGTTTTTTCTATAAAGATATGGAATCACTATATTTATGGGGAGAAATGTGATATATACATAGATGATCAAAGTTTGAAGTATATTTCCATGAAAAAGGAATTGAACATGAGACAGAGGATATGGTTGGAACTTTTTAAAGACTATGATTGTTCAATTAATTATCATCCCCAAATAGAAAACAAGGTCACTGATGCATAAAAAAGACCATGTTGTTTTGGAAATGATTAGGATTCAAAGAGATTCTTTGATCAAAGACCTATTAAAACTATACATGGGAATCATAAGGGAATAGACATCATCAATCCTATCCCAAATGATTTATCAACCGTAATTACTAGATAAGATCAAGAAATCTCAAAGAGAAAATCCTTTATTATATAAGAAGTTAGAGGATGTAAAAAATGGGAAGTTTTTTTAGTTTAATATTGATCAATAAGGTGTAATAAAATTTTGTACAAGGCTATGTGTTCCATATATTCTAGTAATAAAGGAGGATTTGATGGATGAAGCTCATTACTCTACATTCTCTATACATCATGGAATCATGAAAGTGTATAGGGAACTTTCTTATTATTATTGGTTGGATAACATGAAAAGGTAGATTGTTGACTACACTACAAGGTTCCTGGTGTGTCAACAAGTGAAGGAAGAGAGACAACTTTCTAAAGGGGTATTAAAATGGTTATTTATAACTGCATGGAAGTGGTGTACTATCACTATGGACTTAGTCACTAGTATCCCAAGAACTTCCAAGGAAAATAATGAGATTTGGGTTATAGTGGACCGTCTCACCAAGACTACCCATTTTATCTCTATTTAGGAATATTTATCTCCTTACCAACTTGATAATATTTACATGAAGGAAGTGTCAAGGATGCATGTGGTACCACTTTATATTAGTTCAGATCATGATCCAAGGTTCACATCAAAATTCTTTAGAAGTCTTTAATATTCTATGAATACTGAATGGTAATTTAGTATGGCCTATCACCCACACACTAATGTCCAATCTGAAAGGACTATTTAGACACCTGAGGGCATGTTGAAAACATGCTCAGTGGAATTTAAAGGTGGATAGGATCAAAATATCTCATTAGATGAATTCTCATACAAAAATAGTTTCCATTCAAGTATTAAAATGGCACCTGATAAAGCTATATATGGAAAGAAATGTAGAACACCTATTTTTTGGGACGAAGCTAGTGAGAAAAATCTTCTTGGGCCTAATCTTGGGCAAGAGATGACCAAAAAGGTTCATTCCATCTAAAAACACATAAACGCTGCTTAGAGTTGGCAGAATATTTATACTTAAAACCATCGAAGGGAATTTTATTTTGATGTTGGAGACAAATACTTACTTCTAATTTCACCTTGGATGAGATTCATGCGATTTGGTAAGAAATGGAAGCTCATCCCCAGGTACATTGGCCCCTATGGAATCCTTGATCGCATAAGAGCAATGGTTTATCGGCTTGCACTTCCTCCAAATCTAGCTCAAGTTCATGATGTGTTACACATATCTCTCTTAAGGAAGTACATACCTTACCTTTCACATGTACTAAATTCATAGGTGGTACAACTGGAACATGACCTCTCTTATGACGAAAAATCGGTGGAGATCATATACCAGAGAGATAAGGTTTTTTGCAACAAGACTACCCACTATGTTAATGTGTTGTGGAGGAACCAAAAATATGAAGAATTGACATGGGAACCAGAGGAAAAAATGATGCATAAGTATCATCACCTTTTCTCAAATAAGATAACAATTTAAAATTTTAGGGATGAAATTTCTTAAGGGGAAAGAATGTAACAACCCGACTTTTTGAATGATAAATTTTTACTAAAACTGTGCGTTATACTTTTTTGTACTCAACAAAACTATATCCATTTAATAATGAAGTGACTATAATTGAAATTTAACCATTGTTTTTTGATTGTTATATGATCTTCGGTCAATTATGACCATTAGTAAATATGACCATTGGAAACAATACTCTTAATAATAATTTTAACGTTATGATTATTTTTTATAAGTAGAGATGAAAAAGAAAAATTAATGTATAAAGAAGTGTTGATGGCCTCATCTAGAAGATTCATGTCGTACAAAGTCTATTTTTCAGAACATGGAATGGGGTTAGAATATTTGGTCATAACACTTTACCAATCCCAAGTTGAGCTTCAATATGTTAAGCTTCAACGAAATCACTTACAAGAGAAGTTCAAGTTAGTTGAGATTACCACTCTAGTGATGTTAGCTGAGATGCCCCATGAGTCTATCATTATCAAACACCTCACCCTTAGGTTTTATGTGGGTGGTATAATGGGTTACGTGTAAAGGACTTTGTTACTTAATGTGTAATACCTTTTTGTAAATAAAATTTTTATTCCATCAATTTTGTTTTGAGAATATGTTTTCTTAAAGATCTAATGAATTTGATAAATTGATTTTTCGGACATAAATTTTAATTTTCATAAATGATATAATTATTATAATAAATTAATTTATTATTAATAATGATTATTTTTAAGAAATGGATTTATTAAAACACTCTTATTTAAATTTAAATGATAAAATAATTTTATTTTTTTCAAGTGTCAAAAATGTCACTATGTGTTTTTTGTCTACTATTATTTTTAATAAATAAGGATTTTTATATTTAAAACTTAAGTTTATCAAAATTAAAGAATTATTGTGATAAAATAAACATCGTTTTTGAATTCATAATGTTGAAATTAGTTTAGGTTGAATTTATGAGAATTTTCTAAAATATTTTCTTTTTTAATGAATAGTACAAATACAGTTCTACGTTTTCAGTATTCTTAATGACATAATAATGATGTAATATGTAATATAAAATGATGGTATACTCATTTGGATTAAAATAATATAACATTTGTCCCAATTTTCCAATACCATGGGAAATCCCATTGTTTTTAAAATACCACTACTAAGGTGTCCAAGGAAATCAATAAATAAATTCCACACTTTTTTTATAAATACCCACTCATTTATCCGTTATATTTCATTCCCAATTAATAATCCGAAATTATATGATATTTTTAACTCCCAATTATTCCTCTCAATGTATCCTCAACCCCCCAAGGTCCCAATATTCAGGTTTTTGGAGTTACTCTTCAAGGTAAGGAAAATCTCAACTTCTCTTTTCCTTTCAAGTTCCCTTATATGTGGTATGTATTTAAAATTTACATACTATGATATTTTTTACATTTTATTATATCTATTTACTATATTAATATTATTTTATTAAATTTATACCCTTTTTCCCCTCTTTTTAATGTTTTCTAAAACCATGTTTCTTACCTGTTATGCTGTCAAATTTTCTTCTCAAAATTTCTCTCTTTTTCTCAAGAAATTATTTTTTTTGTGAATTCCCAAAACTCTTTTTTTCTAAAGGTATTCACCTAGATGAAAAATTATATATTTTATTCTCTTATTAACATACATGAAACCCACCTTCCTTTTTCCTGGGTTAGTAATGATATAAAAATATCGTCTTTAAGCATTTTTTTTAAAACGTCATGATTTTGAGATGAAGCCCATTTATTTTGTTCTCCATGGGTTATTTATGAAATGTTTTATTATGATATTTTTTATCACATTAAATAATAAATATTAATGGTGTTCCCTAATATCGCTCCAATGCATTGTGTAAAGAATTTAATCTCTAAATATTACATCTTTTATGATACATTGGTGAATAACCTTGGTACTTTGTATGACACCTCAATGATAAACCTTAGTGATATGCTTATGAATGACTCAATTGAATGTTGTATCCACATTTCCAAGTCATTATTAATTTTATTATTCTTATTATATTCCTCTTTCTTATGCTTTTATTTATTTCCTAAAGTTCTTATTGATATTCCTCAAGATCACATGTAGACTATTTCCTTTGTTTTTTCTTATTGGGACTTATGCTCACCCTTTCCTTTGATGTATGTTCCCAGGTTATGAGATATAGTGAAATTAAATAAGATGAATTAATTAAGAATCATATAATGTTTTTTAGAATAATTTTTTATGTTTTCTTGTATTATGTACCTTTTTTCAAGTAAATTAAACTTTAAAAGATCCTTTGTTTTGTACAATGCAAATAAAGATATGTGAAATAAAAAGGCGGTATTCTATAATTAATATGGGATAGAAATTAATTCCTCTAACTATTAGTTCATTATATTTATGTGATAAATATTATTTTTTGTTACGCCTAAATCATGTTTCTATTTTTTGTTAAATGACGCATTGTACATGTGTATTGTTTTAAAATGGATTAAAATAGAATTTAAAAAGAAAAATTATTTAGAAATTGAAAGTTAGGGGGAGGGTAATTATGTTATACTAGACCTATATGATGTTTAAATGTAATGGGGCTGTTCTATTTTATGAATGAATTATTAATGTGTTGTTATTTTTTATTATATAGGATTCCACCAAGAATATCACCTATAGAATATCATGAAGAGGTTAATAAGAATGCTCAAAAAGTGATTGATCATGCACTACCATCTCAACCCTCTATCAATCCTCAATTCTTGGAGGAGTTCACACTAATTCATTAGGTATATAATGAATGATCTCTATGAAAGGATAATATAAACTCATAGATTATAAGTGATTTGTAGTTTTTCCATACTTTGATGTTTCATGGTGATGTATCTACTTAAGAGGTCCAGGAGTGGATAAAAGATCCACTAAAACCTTGAAAATGTTAAGACACCAGGGTAGCACTAGGTTTTTCTTTCCACATTTATTATTGGAGGAGAAACATATAAATTATGGGCCATGATTCTTGAAGTGAAGAAATACCAAGGACTCACGAAAGTATTGTATCAAGAGATCCTTTTGGGACAATTTTACCAAGATTCCCTATACTAGGTGAAGTAAATGGAATTTACAAACCTCTTTTAAGGTTTAATGTTAGTTGTGGAGTACACTTCCACCTTTACTGACTTTATTTTCTTCACCTATATATCTATGTGGATAATAAATTTAAGGAAATGAATTATGATATAGGTATTAAGGATCTTGTACAAAAATTGGTATACTCTTTAATATGTCAACATTTTCAGAAGTGTTCAAGAAGGTTGTCCTTATAGAGAATGTTTCTAAAGGGGCTTCTAAAGGAAGAAATCCACTATATAGTCAAATAAAAGGTCATAGAACTTTTATTAGTCTAAAGTAACACTGATAATTTTAAAAAAGGTTTATTCTAATCAATGTATATAGGGGTGGAAACCCTTCATATCCTAGTTTAGGAACATACTATGTTTAGTGTCACCAGTGTGGGTAGTTTGGACACATCACGCCCAACTGTAGCTTCAAGGTGAAGTAGTCAAACTATTATATCCAGTATAGTAACCTTAAAAAATACCATTAGAAAGGTACTTAAAATATTATTTGGAATAAATATTAGTATACTTATACATCCTAGGAACAAATAGTTGTATAGTCTACAAGTGAGAGTCGGCTACCCTCAAGATGATCTAGTTAGGGTGGTTGTCACAATGGTTGGAGCCAGTTATCTATAGTGCAGTCTATATGGTAAGGATTTGTATCTTAATAGAATTGTAAGGGGGAATTCATTATATATTCCTTAGATGATACTATACTAGATTCTATAGTTTATCCTTCCACTGTTATAGATATAATCCTTAGATCTTATACTTTGGCATGTGCTCTATTTGATATAGGTGCTTCAAATTACTTTATTTTTAAGAAATTATCCTTACTTATCAATCTTAAAGTGTAGGTTTTATCCTCATATATGATTCTAGATACTTCTATGGATAAAATGATATATTATATGAGAAAACATTCTTCTTATGATCTTATGTTACTATCTTTTGGGCATATTTAGGATTTCATGTTTCTCATATAGACTCATTTTTACTATCTAAATGATGATTTATTATATTCAATGTTTTAAATATGATAATATCTTTATCATATCCTTCTATTATTTTGTACACTCTCCATAGTGAGTGGGAGCACTATGCTAGTTGGGAGTTACCTAACTAAGGAAAGGTAAGAGAAAACTGAGATAGATTATCATGTTCTTAAGATGATTGATGTTAAAGAATATGAAATCTTACCTCTTATGGTGGGTTTTTTATTTTAATGTATTCCCTATATATTTATAAGTATTTTCTCTTAATTATGTAGTTGATTTTAACATCAAATTAGTGTAAGTTATAGAACCAAAATATATCCTTTCATATCATATGGATCCTAAAAAATTAAGGGAGTTGAAGAAATATCTATAGTAATATGAATCTAAAGTGTTTATAAGACCAAGCACTTTTCCTTTGGTTTCTCTTGTCCTTATTGTAAATAAATATAATGTAAGATTAAACTTATGTGTAGATTATCAAAAATCCAATTAGGTCACCATTTAGAACTGCTACCCTCTACCTATAATTCATGATATTTTTAATCAATTTAATGTGGAAAGATGGTTTTTAATTATTTACTTTCATTCAGGTTAACATTAGTTTCATGTTATGCCATAGGATATTTTTAAGAGGGATTTCTAATGCCAGTATAGGAATTTTGATTATTTGGTGATTCTATTTGGATTAAAAAAATCTTCTTCTGCATTTATCTATTTAATGAATATGATTTTTCATTAGTTTTTAAAAACCTTTAGAGAAGTCTCTTTTCATGATATCCTCTTTTACTCTGAGTCTAATGTTGATCATGGTTGGAATATTTATATAATTTTAGATACATTAAGAGTATATCAGTTATATGATAAGTTATCTAAATGTTCATTCTAGATATGAGAGTTCAATTTTATCATGCATATTATATATGAAGATGGTATTCAAGTGGATCTTGAGAAAGTAAATTAGGTAATGAACTAGAAATTTTTGATAAAAATCTTTTAGGTTTGAATATTTCATGAGATTGTGGGGTTTTATTGATACTTTATGTAAGACTATTCAAATATTACCACACTAAGGACATATTTAACTAAGAATGGAGTCAAATTCATTTGGTTAGATCAATGTGAGTCATCCGTTAAAGAATTGAAGATTCAACTGACCAAGGATCATTTTATTATTCTACCACATCCAAGTGAGGGATTTAATGTGTATTTCAATACTTATTCAGTTGAACTCAGATGTGTCATTATCCAATATCATTGGGTGGTGGCCTATGGTTCCTGGAAGTTGTGACCACATGAATAGAACTAGCCCACCAAAGATATAGAATTGAAAAATTTAATTAATTCATTAATTTTATGGAGGAACTAATTATATATGTATTTCTTTGATTTGTTCATAGAACACAAAATGTTAAAATATATATTTTCTCAATGAGACCTGAATCTCAAGCAATATCATTGGGTGGAATGCCTCTAATGTGTTTCAGTTTGATATATAATATTCTATTAGAAAGGGAATTTTTGTATATATTACATTAACTGAATGGTTAAAAACCAAAAGATTATTTAGGATAAAGATAAATAGATATTGATGCCTCATATGCATAATATCCACCAAGATTTTTTCAATAATGAGAGTGGGATGCACATATGTTATATTACCCTTGAATATTCCCTTATAGAGTAGTTCGAGGACTCCTAGATATCATAACTAAAGTGTATCTTTATTAACTATATACTTAATGGTGAGGATATCCTTAATTATTAGTCCCATGATTCATCACCCTTTCTATTTTTCAATGGTAAACTTATTGTTTCTACTGGTATGATGGAAAATTTGATGAAAGAGTATCATACTTACCAATGATATATGCATCCTGGAATCATGAATATATATCATGATTTTTGTTTCTAGTTATATTGGATAGATATGAAAAGATATATCATGTGTTTTTTTGTTATATAACTTACCTACCAGCAAGTAAAGATAAGACATCGAAATCCAACGTGGAAGCTTTAGCCACTCCCATTTCTAGTGTTGAAATTGGATGAAATTGCTATGGAATTAATAAATAATTTTTCAAGAACCTCAATTAGTTGATATACAACTTTGGTGATTATCGACAATATTTCCAGGATGACTCACTTGTTACCAATAAAGGATCCATCTTCCATTGATGATCTTGTGAAGCTATTTTCAAAGAGATTGTGAAGCTTCATGGTGTTCTAGCTAGCATTATCTCAAAAAAGAACTCGATATTCAAAACTAAGTTCTATAAAGGTGTGAAACAGGATCTAGGTTTACATATAAAGTTGAGAAGCTCTTTCCACCAATATATTGGTGGTTATTTCGAGTAAATACTATATATTCTAGATGATATGCTTCAGGAATGCATTCTATATTTTAATGGATCATGGGGAAATATTCTATATTTCATGTAATTATCCTATAATAAAAGTTATCACTCTTACACTGAGATGATTCCATTTGAAGATTTATAAATATCACCACTTCATTCTCCCATAAGTAGGATAAAGATAGGATAGTCCTCTATTATTATACTTAGCATCCTTTAGGGGATAAATGAACAGGTGAAACATATTCATAAGCTTCTCATAACCACACAGAGTGTTCGATAGTCATATTTCGATCATCAAATATAAACATTGAAATTATCAGTTGGTGATCACATCTTCATTCAAGTTTTGATGAAGTTGGATCAGTGACAGATAGGAAAATAAGGGAATCTATCTCCTCGGTATGTCAGGCCTTTTGAAAAGCTTCCCATGTTGGAGAGGTGGCTTATCGTCTTGTACTACCACTTAAATTCAACATCATTCATAACAAATTCCACATATCCAATCTAAGGAATTAATTTATTGGACCATTACACATGATCTATAATGGTGTTTAGCTTGAGATTTTTGCATCCTATATAGAGTGTCCTATATGAATCGTCATCCTTAGTCAAAATGGATTATAGAGAAAATGCATTCCTATGGTATAACTCAAGTGGTATCATGGAAATCTCCAAGGTGAAACCGGGGAGTGGGTGGATAATATAAGAGTGAAATGGCTAGAGTTGTTCCCTTGAAATGACTATGGAAGCTTCTCGAGGATGAAAATACTAATAGTGGGTAGTTTTTAAAGACTTAGAGCCTTCTCATAGGTAATTAAATTTAATTTATATCTATTTTAGTGTGTTTCTATTTCATTTTGAGTTTAAGGGGTGTGGTTGTGAGGTTATGATATATTACAGGGAAAGTTAGAGGAAAAAGATGAAGGGTTAAGATATTATAAGAATAGGATACCTGGTGAGCACTTGTAGGTTTTAGTTGATTTTATGAGGACCACCGAGTACTCGATGACTTAATACCAGGTACCCAGTAGCATCTTATGTAATTTTCCCTCAACAAAGGCAATTTTTTCCTTTCACGCACTTTTTGAATACTTAAATATGTTAGAGAATATTATTTTAATCTAAATCACCTCATTTCTATACTATTATAGGACTTACCTCCTTATCCAGGTTCTCCAAGTGATTACTTTTTCCATCCTTGATTTAGAGGGATTCATTCAGTCATTGAAGCTTGTTTCCAGTGAGGTAAGTAATTGACTATATTATAGAAAAAAATTATTCTAATTATTTGTAGAAACAATTGTAATAGTTGATAACCCTAATTTATCATTCATTAGATATTTTAATGATATTTTTTTTCCTTCGAGATAGAATATATATAGGATTAGATTGTGTGAATCTAAGTTGTGTTCATAGTTTGGATTCCCAGATTCTTCTTCCTTAAATCATAATAGTGTGGTCTAATTTCTAATCCTTTATTTGGTGTTTGTATAATATTTTTAGTGATTTCTCTCTTATTCCCTAGACCAAATAGAACCTTATTCAATCAAAATTGGTAAGAATACTTCTTCTTATCCTAATCTTATAGTTTTAGCTTGGAAATATTGTGGGGCCATGTGAACCCAATTAAAAATCAATTTTAAAAAATAGTTGTTCCTTAAAATTTGTAGTTCATGATAGGATTAATTTTATGTTATATTTAGTTGTTGTTTTAGTTTATAAAAGGGAATGATTGATGATATCCTTCATCATATCTACATAATATGCTAGAACTTAATATTTCAAAAAAATTTGAACATATTTGACTCATTACTTATGGAAATATATTTTGTTGTATAAGAAGTAGTTGATAACCTCGATGAGATACAAGTTAAACACATGGGATATGTTTTAATACTTGATTGGTTATACTTGTGGGAGGTTTGGGAGAGGATCACAATTCCATAACTTTTTATACCCATTCCCCTATTTCCTAGGATAATCTGAAATATCACCCCACCTAGTTTGGCCAAATTATTTCTCATTTAGATGATATTCTAGGACCCTGACTTCATTATACACATCTACCCAAATGTGTGGTTTCAAATGAGTTCATGTGTATAAAAATATAGGTAAATTTCATATAATGTTTTTTAGAATAATTTTTTATGTTTTCATGTATTATATACCTTTTTTCAAAGAAATTAAACATTAAAAGATCCTTTTTTTGGTACAATGTAAATAAAGATATGTGAAATAAAAAGGCGGTATTCTATAATTAATATGGGATAGAAAAAGATTCCTCTAACTATTAGTTCATTATATATTTATATTATTAACATTTTTTTTGTTACACCTAAATCATGTTTCTATTTTTTGTTAAATGATTCTCTTGACATGTGTATTGTTTTAAAATGGATTAAAAATGGAATTTAATATGAAAAATTATTTAGAAATTGAAAGTTAGGGAGAGGGGAATTAAGTTATTGATCATGCACTACCATATCAACCATATATCAATACTCTAGTCTTGGAGGGTTTCACAATAATTAGTTAGTTTTATAATGAATGAGATCTATTAAAGGATAATATAAACTCATAGATTATTAGTGATTTATAGTGTTTCGACACTTTGATGTTTCATGGTGATGCATCTACTTAGGAGGTTCAGGAGTGGATAAAATATCCACTAAAACCTTGAAAGTATTAAAACATCCGGGAAGCACTAGGTTTGTCTTTCCACATTTATTATTGGAGGAGAAACATATAAATTATGGGGCATAATGCTTGAAGTGAAGGAATACCAAGGACTCACCTAAGTATGGTATCAAGAGATCTTTTTGGGAAAATTTTACCAAGATTCCATATACTAGGTGAAGTAAATGGAATTTGTAAACCTCTTTCAAGGTTTAATGTTAGTTATAGAGTAAACTTCAATATTTACTAACATTTTTTGCTTCACCTATATATCTATGGGGATAATAAATTTAAGTAAATGAATTATGAGATAGGTATTAAGGATCTTGTAGAAAAATTGGAATACTCTTTAATATTTCCTCATTTTCAGAGGTGTTCAAGAAGGTTTTCCTTATAGAGAATGTTTCTAAGGGGCTTCTAAGCGAAGAAGTCCACTACATAGTCAAATAATAGGTTATAGCACTTTTAGTAGTCTAAATTAACACTGAGAGGAGTAAAAAAGGTTTATTCTAATCAATGGATATAGGGGTGGAATACCTTTATATCCTAGTTTAGGAAGAAACTGTGTTCAGTGTCGTCAGTTTGGGTAGTTTGGACACATCACGCCCAATTGTAGCTTCAAGGTGAAGTAGTCGAAATATTATATCCAATATAGTAACCTTAAAAAGTACCATGGTCAAGGTACTTAAATGATTATTTGGAAGAACTCTTTGTATACTTAGACATACTAGGAACAAATAGGTGTATAGTCTACAGGTGAGAGTCGGCTACCCTCATGACGATCTAGTTGGGGTGGTTGTCAAAACGGTTGGAGCCAGTTAGCTATAGTGTGATCTATATGGTAAGGATTTGTATCTCAATGGAGTTTTAAGGGGGAATTCAGAATATATTTTTTAGATAATACTATACTAGATTTTGTAGTTAAATTTTCCACTATTATAGATATAATCCTTAGATCTTATACTTTGGAATGTGCTCTATTTGATATAGGTGCTTCAAATTAATTTATTTTTGAGAAATTATCCTTAATTTTTAATCTTAATGTGTAGGTTTTATCCTGATATATAATTATATATACTCCTATGGATAAAAGGATATATTATATAAGAAAACATTCTTCTTATGATCTTATGTTACCAGCTTTTGGGCATATTTAGGATTTCATGTTTCTCAATATAGACACATTTTTTACTATCTAACTGATGATTTATTATATTTTTTGTTATAATATGATTATCTCTTTATCATATCCTTATATTATTTCATACACTCTCCATGGTGAGTGGGATCACTATGCTAGTAGAGAGCGACCTAATTAAGGAAAGGTAAGAGAAATAACTATTGAGATGAATTATCATGTTCTTAACATGATTTATGTCAAAGAATATGAAATCTTACCTTTTATGGTGTATTTTTTATTTTATTGTATTCCCTATATATTTCTTAGGATTTTCTCTTAATTATGAATTTGATTTTAACATAAAATTAGTGTAAGGAATAAAACCAAAATATATCCATTCATATCATATGGATCCTAAAAAATTAAGGGAGTTGAAGAAATATCTATAGTAATAAGAATCTAAAGTGTTTGTAAGACCAAGAACTTTTCCTTTGGTTTCTCTTGTCCTTATTTCAAAGAAATATAATGTAAGGTTACACTTATGTGTAGATTATCAAAAATCTAATTAGGTCACCATTTAGAATTTTTACCCTCTACCTAGAATTCATGATCTTTTTAATTAATTTAATGTGGAAAGATGGTTTTTAATTATTGACTTTCGTTCAGGTTAACATTAGTTTCATGTTATGCCATGGGATATTTTTAAGACGGATTTCTAATGCCGGTATAAGAAATTTGATTATTTGGTGATTCTATTTGGATTAAAAAAATATTATTATGCATTTATGTATTTAATGAATTTGATTTTTCATTAGTTTTTAAAAACCTTTATAGAAGTTTCTTTTCATGATATCCTCTTTTACTCTTAGTCTAATGTTGATCAAGGTTGGACTATCTACATAATTTTAGATACATTAAGAGTATATCGGTTATATGATAAGTTATCCAAATGTTTCTTCTAGATCTGAGAGTTCAATTTTATCATGAATTTTATATATAAAGATGGTATTCAAGTGGATCCTGATAAAGTAAAGTTGGTAATGAACTAGAAAGTTTTGATAAAAAACTTTTAGGTTTGAATATTTCATGAGCTTGTGGGGTTCTATTGCTACTTTATTTATGACTATTCAAAAATTACCACACTAATGATATATTTAACTAAAAATGGAGTCAAATTCATTTGGTTAGATCAATGTTAGTCATCCTTTAAATAATTGATGATTCAAATGACCAAGTATCATGTAATTATTATACCTCATCCAAGTATTTAATGTGTATTTCAATACTTATTCAGTCGAACTCAGATGTGTCCTTATGCAAGATCATTGGGTGGTGGCGTATGGTTCGGGGAAGTTATGACCACATGAACAGAACTAACCCACCTAAGATATATAATTGAAAAATGTAATTAATGATTTAATTTTATGGAGGAACTAATTATATATGTATTTCTTTGTATTTATCATGGAACAGAAAATGTTAAAATATATATTTTCTCAATGAGACCTGAATCTCAAGCAATATCATTGGGTGGAATGCCTCTAATTTTTTTAGTTTGATATATAACATTCTCTTTGAAAGGTAATTTTTTTATATATTACATTAAATGAATGGTTCACATCCAAAAGATGATCAAGGATAAAGATAAATAGATATTTATGCCTCATATGCATAATATCCACCAAGATTTTTTTCAATAATGAGAGTGGGATGCACCTATGTTATATTACCCTCACATCTTCCCTTATGGAGTAGGTTAAGGACTCTTAAATATCATAACTATAGTGTGTCATTATTAAATATATACTTAATGGTGGGGATATCCTTAATGACTATTTCCAAGATTCATCACCCTTTCTCTTTTTCAATGGTAGACTCGTTGTTACTACTGGTATGATAGAAAATTTGATGAAAGAGTACCATACTTACCAATGATCTATGCATCCTAGATACATGAAGATATATCATGATGTTTGTTTCTAGTTATATTGGATGGATATGAAAGTATATATCCTGGATGTTTTGTTATATAAATTACCTACCAACAAGTGAAGATATGACATTGAAATCCAACATGGAAGCTTTAGCCACTCCCATTTCCAGTGTTTAAATTAGATAAAATCACTATGGAATTCATAAATAATTTTTCAAGAACCTCAATTGGTTGATATACAACATTGGTAACTATCGACAATATTTCCAAGTTGACTCACTTATTACCAATAAATGATTCATCTTCCATTTATGATCTTATGAATCTATTTTCAAAGATATTTTGAAGATTTGTGGTGTTCTTGCTAGCATTATCCCAAAAAATAACTCGATATTCAAAACTAAGTTCTATACAGGTATGAAACAGGATATAGGTTTACATATAAATTTGATAATCTCTTTCTACCGAAATATTTATTGTTATTTTGAGTAAATATAACATATTCTAGATGATATGCTTCATGAATGGATTTTGTATTTCAATGGATCATGGGGAAATATTCTATATTTTGTGTAATTATCCTATAATAATATTTATCACTATTACACTGATATGATTCCATTTGAATATTTATAAAAATAAACATTTCATTCTCCCTTAAGTAGGATAGAGATAGGATAGTCCTCTATTATTAGACTTAACAACCTTTAGGCAATGACTGAACAGGTGAAACATATTCATAAGTTTCTCATAACCACACAGAGTATCTGATAGTCATATTTCGATCATAAAATATAAACATTGAAATTCTTTGTTGGTTATTACATCTTCATTCAAGTTTTGATGAAGTTGGATCACTTACAAATTGAAAAATAAGGGAATATATCTCCTTGGTTTATCAGGCCTTTTGAAATGCTTCCCAGGTTGGAGATGTGGCCTACTGTTTTGTACTACCACTTAAATTCACCATCATTCATAACACATTCCACATATCCAATCTATGGAATTAATTTATTGTAACTTCACACATGATCTACAATGGTGTTGATCTTGAGATTTATGCATCCTATATAGAGCATCCTATATACATCATCATCCAAAGTCAAAATGGGTTATAAAGAAAATGCATTCCTATGGTATAAGTCAAGTCGTATCATAGAAATATCCAAGGTGAAATCGGGAAGTGGGTGCATAACATAAGAGTGAAATGGACATAGTTGTTCCCTTGAAATGATTACGGAAGCTTCTAGAGTATGAAAATACTAATTGTGGGTAGTTTTTAAAGACCAAGATCCTTCTGATAGGTAATTCCATTTAATTTATATCTATTTTAGTGTGTTTCTATTTCCTTTTGAGTTTAAGGGGTGGGGGTTGTGAGGTTATGATATATTACAGGAGAAGTTAGAGGGAAAAGGTTAAGGGTTAAGATATTGTAAGAATTAGATACATGGTGAGAACTTGTTGGTTTCAGTTGATTTTATGAGGACCACCAAGTACCAAGTGACTTAATACCAGGTACCCAATAGGGTTTTACATAATTTCCCTTCAACAAATGTAATTTTTTTCCTTTCACACAATTTTTTAATACTTAAATATATTACAGCATATTATTTTAATCTAAATCACCTCATTTAGAGCCTATTATAGGACTTACCTCCTTATCCAGGTTCTCCAAGTGATTACTTTTTCCATCCTTGATTTAAAGGGATTCATTCAGTCATTGAAGCTTTCTTAAATTGAGGTAAGTAATTGACTCTATTATAGAAAAAATTTATTCTTCTTATTTGTAGAAACAATTATAATAGATAATGACCATAATTTATCATTCATGAGATATTTTAATGCCTTTTGTTTTCTTTCAAGATAGAATCAATATAGGATTAGCCTGGGTGAATCTAAGGTGTGTTCATAGTTTTGATTCCCAGATTCTTCTTCCTTAAATCATAGTTGTGTGGTCTAATTCCTAATCCATTATTTGGTGTTTGTATAATATTTTTACTGATTTATCTCTTATTGACTAGACCAAATAGAACCTTATTCAATAAAAATTGGTAAGAATAATTCTTCTTTCTCTCCTATTCTTAGATTTTTAGCTTGGAAATAGTTTGGGGCCAAGAGAACCCAATTAAAAATAAATTTTTAAATATAGTTCTCCTTAAATAATTTATTAATATTAGATAGTAGTATTCATTCCTTGGTTATACCTAGCATTAAATGGTGCCTTGTTATAATTTTGACATATGCTTTACATATTATGATTTGATTTTTATACATAATTCTTAAATTCAAATTTTTAGCGCATGATAGGATTAATTTTATGTTATATTTTGTTGATGTTTTAGTTTATAAAATGGAATGATTGATGATATCCTTTATCATATCTACTTAATATTCCAGAACTAAATATTTTATAATTTTTTAAATATATTTGACTCATTACTTATGGAAATATATCTTGTTGTATAAGAATTACTAGATACCCTCAATGAGATACATGTTAAATACATGGGATATGTTTTAGTACATGATTGGTTATAATTGAGGGAGTTTTGGGAGAGGATCACAATTCCCTAACTTTTTATACAAATTCCCATATTGCCTAGGATAAGCTGAAATCTTTCCCCACCTAGTTCAGCCAAATTATTTCTCTTTTAGATGATATTCTAGGACCCTGACATCATTATAAACATCTATCCAAATGTATGGTTTCAAATGAGTTCATGTGTATAAAAATATAGGTAAATGTCATGATTTTCATAGGGAATAGCTGAAGATATTACCTTCAATTTTTGATATGTGTATTGAAGTAAGGAAATAGGTATGGAACCTCCTATTTAAAGGTTTCAAGTACTATTTTTTATTCTGTATATTTGAGATATTTTATTTACTTCTTGTTTGAATGCTTCTCAAGATTTATATCATTGATAGCATACACTCTACTTTATGAAAAGTTGTCTGGGTGGGGTGGATACTGCATAATGAGCTATTATACTCATGCCTTATATAAGTCCCTCCCAAGATTCATCCAAACCCTTTTATTTTTAATTCAGTAAGGGAATGGAATCTTTATATTATAGTTAGATACATGTGAGTTTGTAGAGTATGGATGATCATTTTTGGAGCTTTTTTGTAGATGAGATAGTTACATTTGGAGTTTCCTTAATACCATTTTGAGTAGAAAACTCACCAATGGAACCGCATTATAATCTTTGGGAATTTCTTGGACTATATTAGATGTACTAATAGTTTTATGGTCATATTTTTAATTTTTATGTGTATTAATAGATTATTTTGAGTCCATTTTTTGATGTTTGATTCATTTTTATATAATGGTTCCTACTTATGACTTATTTTTTAGTTTTTTATGTTTTTTCTAATAGTGGAGTGTATGTTGCATTTAAATTAGTCCATGAACAGGTCATGACACTTATGGTATCATTCCATGGTTAGTTGTTACATAACTTAATAGGGAAAGCTAAATACAAGGAAGTATTTCTTAACACCCATCTTTTACGCCCGCCATTAGAGACTGAGAGGTGTTCGATAGGTGTTTTGATGATGTGGGACAAGTTTCATATATTTATTAAGGATTTTTATGTTATAGACAGATACTTAGGATGCACTTCCAATTATGAGTAGCAGGGAAACAAAGAACAGAGGAAGAAGGAAAATCATAGAGACAAGTAAGGTAGTGGAAAGCCCAGTGAAAGGAGCTTAATTACTGTCAATGAAGCACACTAAAAATCTTAAGAAATTATCTTTTTTTATTTTTTTAATGCCCAAAACTCTTTCTCAAGAAATTATCTTATTTTATTTTTTGAATTCCCAAAAATCTTTCTTTTCTAGGGGTATTCACATAGATGAAAAAATTATATATTTTATTCTGTTCTTAACATACATGAAACTCACCTTCCTTTTTCCTGGGTTAGTAATGACATAAAAATATCATCTTTAAGATTTTTTTTTAAAATGACATGATTTTGAGAAGAAGCCCATTTCTTTTATTCTCTGTGGGTTATTTATGAAATTTTTTATTATTATATTTGTGGATAATATTAAATAATAAATGTTAATGGTGTTTTCTAATATATCTCCAATGCATTGGGTAAATAATTTAATCTCTAAAGATTACAAGTTTTATGATACCTTGGTGAATAACCTTGTTAATTTTTATGACACCTAAATGATAAACCTTTGTTATATGATTATGAATGACTCAATTGAATGTTGTATCCACATTTCCAAGTCATTATTCAATGTCTTATTGTTATTATATTCCTCTTTTTTGTGCTTTTATTTATTTCTTAAAGTTATTATTGATATTCCACAAGATCACATGTAAACTATTTCCCCTATTTTTTCTTACTGAGCCTTATGCTCACACTTTCCTTTGATGTATATTCCTAGGTTATGAGATGTAGTAAAAGTAACTAAGATAAACTAATTAAGAATCATATAATGTTTTTTAGAATAATATTTTATGTTTTCATGTATTATGTACCTTTTTTCAAAGAAACTAAATTTTAAAAGATCCTTTTTTTGTACACTGTAAATAAAGATATGTGAAATAAAAAGGTGGTATTCCATAATTAATATGGGATAGAAACTGATTCCTCTAACTATTAGTTAATTATATATTTATGTGATAAATATTCTTTTTTGTTACACCTAAATCATGTTTCTATTTTTTGTTAAATGATGCTATGGACATGTGTGTTTTTTAAAATGGATTAGAAATGGAATTTAAAATGAAAAATTATTTAGAAATTGTAAGTTAGGGAGAGGGGAATTATGTTAAACTAGAACTATATGATGTTTTAATGTCATGGGGCCATTCCATTTTAGGAAGGAATTACTAATGTGTTTTTATTTTTAATTATATAGGATTCCACCAAGAAGATAACCTCTAGAAGATCATGAAGGGGTTAATAAGAATGCTAAACAAGTGATTGATCACACACTACCATATCAAACCTCTATCAATCCTCAAGTCTTGGAGGGGTTCACACTAATTCATTAGGTCTATAATGAATGATATCTATGAAAGGATAATATAAACTCATATATTATTGGTGATTTATAGTTTTTTCACACTTTGATGTTTCATGGTGATGTATCTACCTAGGAGGTAGTGGAGTGGATAAAATATCCACTAAAACCTTAAATGTATTAAAACACCTGGGTAACACTTGGTTTGTCTTTCCACATTTGTTATTGGAGGAGAAACATATAAATTATAGGGCATGATGCTTGAAGTGAAGGAATACCATGGACACACCTAAGTATGGTATCAAGAGATCTTTTTGGGAAAAATTTACCAGTATGCCCTATACTAGGTGAAGTAAATGGAATTTATAAACCTCTTTCAAGGTATAATGTTAGTAATGGAGTACACTTCCACCTTTACTGACCTTATTTTATTCACCTATATATCTATAGGGATAATAAATTTAATGAAATGAATTATGAGATGGGTATTAAAGATATTGTACAAAAAATGGTATACTCTTTAATATGAAAACATATTCAGAAGTGTTCAAGAAGTTTGTCCTTATAGAGAATGTTTCGAAAGGGGCTTCTAAAGGAAGAAGTCCACTACATAATCAAATAACATGTCATAGCACTTTTAGTAGTCTAAAGTAACACTGAGAGGAGTAAAAAAAGTTTTATTCTAATCAATGGATATATGGGTGGAAAACCTTCATATCCTAGTTTAGGAAGATAATATGTTTAGTGTCGTCAGTGTGGGTAGTTTGGACACATCACACCCAACTATAGATTCAATGTGAAGTAGTCAAACTATTATATCCAGTACAGTAACCTTAAAAATTTCCATTGGCAAGGTACTTCAAAGATTATTTGGAAGAAATATTAGTATACTTTTACATCCTTGTAACAAATAGCTATATAGTCTACAGTTGATAGTCGGCTACCCTCAGGACGATTTAGTTGGGGTGGTTGTCACAACGGTTAGAGCCAGTTCGCTATAGTGCAGTCTATATGGTAAGAATTTGTATCTCAATGGAGGTTTACAGGGAAATTCAGTATAAATTTTTTAGATAATACTATACTAGATTCTGTAGTTGAACCTTCAACTATTATAGATGTAATACTTAGATATTATACTTTGGTATGTGCTCTATTTTATATAGGTGATTCAAATTACTTTATTTTTGAGAAATTATCCTTACTTATTAATATTAAAGTGTAGGATTTATCCTGATATATGATTCTATATACTTCTATGGATAAAAGGATATATATATATGAGAAAATGTTCTTCTTATGATCTTATGTTACCATCTTTTGGGCATATTTAGGATTTCTTGTTTCTCAGTATTGACTCATTTTTTACTATCTAAATAATGATTTTTATATTTGTTATTTTAAATATGATTATCTCTTTATCATATCCGTTTATTATTTCGTACACTCTCCATGGTGAGTGGGAGCACTATGATAGTTGAGAGTGACCTAACTAAGGAAAGGTAAGAGAAATAACTACTGAGATGGATTATCAAGTTCTTAACATGATTGATGTTAAAGAATATGAAACATTACCTCTTATGGTGGATTTTTTATTTTAATGTATTCCCTAGATATTTCTTAGGATTTTCTCTTAATTATGAAGTTGATTTTATCATCAAATTTGTGTAAGTAATAGAACCAAAATATATCCTTTCATATCATATGGATCCTAACAAATTGAGGGAGTCGAAGAAATATATATAAGAACATGAATCTAAAGTGTTTATAAGACCAAGCACTTTTCCATTGGTTTCTCTTTTCTTTATTGCAAAGAAATATAATGTAAGATTACACTTATGTGTAGATAATCAAAAATCCAATTAGGTCACCATTTAGAACTTCTACCCTCTACCTAGAATTCATGATCTTTTTAATCAATTTAATGTGGAAAGATGGTTTTTAATTATTGAATTTCATTCAGGTTATCATTAGTTTCATGTTATGCCATAGGATATTTTTAAGATGGATTTCTAATGTCGGTATAGGCATTTTGATTATTTGGTGATTCTATTTGGATTAAAAAAATCTTCTTCTTCATTTATTTATTTAATGAATATGATTTTTCATTAGTTTTTAAAAACCTTTACAGAAGTGTCCTTTCATGATATCCTATTTTACTCTAAGTCTAATGTTGATCATGGATGGAATATATATATAATTTTAGATACATTAAGAGTATATCAGTTATATGATAAGTTATCCAAATGTTCCTTCTGGATTTGAGAGTTAAATTTTATCATGCATTTTATATATGAATATAGTATTCAAGTGGATCCTGAGAAATTAAAGTCGGTAATGAACTAGAAAGTTTTGATAAAAATGTTTTAGGTTTGAATATTTCAAGAGCTTGTGGGGTTATATTGCTACTTTATTTAGGACTATTCAAATATTACCATACTAAGAATATATTTAACTAAGAATGGAGTCAAATTCATTTGGTTAGATCAATGTAAGTCATCCTTTAAAGAATTAAAGATTCAATAGACCAAATATCGTGTTATTATTCTACCACATCCAAGTGAGGGATTTAATGTGTATTTTAATACTTATTTTGTTGAAGTCAGATGTGTCCTTATGCAATATCATTGGGTCGTGGCCTATGGTTCCTGGAAGTTGTGACCACATGAACATAACTACCCCACCCAAGATATAGAATTGAAAAATGTAATTAATTATTTAATTTTATGGAGGAACTAATTATATATGTATTTATTTGTATTTTTCATGGAACAAAAAATGTTAAAATATATATTTTCTCAATGAGACCTGAATATTAAGCAATTTCATTGGGTGGAATGCCTCTAATTTGTTTTAGTTTGATATATAATATTCTATTAGAAAGGTAATTTTTGTATATATTACATTAACTAAATGGTTCAAATCCAAAAGTTGATCTAGGATAAAGATAAATAGATATTGATGCCTCATATGCATAATATCCACTATGAATTTTTCAATAATGAGAGTGGGATGCACCTATGTTATATTACCCTCACATCTTCCCTTATGGAGTAGGTCGAGGACTCCTAGATATCATAACTAAAGTGTCTAGTTATTAAATACATACTTAATGGTCGGGATATCCTTAATGATTATTTCCAAGATTCATCACCCATTCTCTTTTTCAATGGTAGACTCGTTCTTGCTACTGGTATGATGGAAATTTTGATGAAAGAGTACAATACTTACCAATGATCTATGCATCTTGGAATCATGAATATATATCATGATGTTTGTTTCTATTTATATTGGATATATGTGAAAAGATATATCATGGGGTTTTTTTATATAACTTACCTACCAGAAAGTCAAGATAATACATCGAAATCCAATATGGAAGCTTTATCCACTCCCATTTCCAGTGTTGAAATTGGATGAAATCGCTATGGAATTCATAAATAAATTGTCAATAACTTCAATTGATTGATATAAAAAATTGGTGATTATTGAAAATATTTCCAATATGACTCACTTATTACCAATAAAGGATTCATCTTCCATTGATGATCTTGTGAATCTATTTTCAAAGAGATTTTGAAGCTTAATGGTGTTCTAGCTAGCATTATCACAAAAAAGAACTTGTTATTCAAAACTACATTCTATAAAAGTGTGAAACAGGATCTAGGTTTACATATAAAGTTGAGAATCTATTTACACCAAAATATTGATGGTTATTTTGAGTAAATACTATATATTCTAGATGATATGCTTGAGGAATGCATTCTGTATTTCAACGGATCATGGGGAAATATTCTATATTTGGTGTAATTATCCTATAAAAAAATTTATCACTCTTACACTGAGATGATTCCATTTTAAGATTTAAAAAAATCACCATTTAATTATCTTTTAAATATGATATAGATAGGATAGTCCTCTATTATTAGACTTAGCAGCCTTCAGGCGATGATTGAATAGGTGAAATATATTCATAAGTTTCTCATAACCACACAGAGTATCTGATAGTTATATTTCGATCATCAAATATAAAATTTGAAATTATTTTTTGGTGATAACATCTTCATTCAAGTTTTGATGAATTTGGATCACTAACATATAGGAAAATAAGGGAATCTATCTCCTTGGTATGTCAGGCCTTTTGAAATGCTTCCCAGGTTGGAGAGGTGGCTTATCGTCTTGTACTACCACTTAAATTCAACATCATTCATAACACATTCCACATATCCAATATAAGGAATTAATTTATTGGACCTTCACACATGATCTATAATTTTGTTGATATTGAGATTTATGCATCCTATATAGAGCATCCTATATGCATCATCATCCAAAGTCAAAATGGGTTATAAGGAAAATGCATTCTTATGGTATAACTCAAGTGGTATCATAGAAATCTCTAAGGTGAAACCGGGGTGTGGGTGGATAATATAAGAGTGAAATGGACAGAGTATTCCCTTAAAATGATGATGGAGGATTCTAGAGGATGAAAATACTAATTTTGGGTAGTTTTTAAATACCTAGAGCCTTCTGATAGGTAATTCCATTTAATTTATATCTATTTTAGTGTGTTTCTATTTAATTTTGATTTTAAGGGGTGGGGGTTGTGAGGTTATGATATATTATAGGTTAAGTTAGAGGGAAAAGGTTAAGGGTTAAGATATTGTAAGAATCAGGTACCTGGTGAGCACTTGATGGTTTCAGTTGATTTTATAAGGACCACGTAGTACCCGGTGACTTAATACTAGGTACCCAGTTGGGTCTTATGTAATTTTCCCTCAACAAAGGGAATTTTTTTCCTTTCACACAATTTTTGAATACTTAAATATCTTACAACATATTATTTTAATCTAAATCACCTCATTTATACCCTATTATGGGAATTACCTCCTTATCCAGGTTCTCCAAGTGATTACTTTTTTCATCCTTGATTTAAATGGATTCATTCAATCATTGAAGCTTGCTTCCAGTGAGGTAAAGAATTGACTCTATTATAGAAAAAATTATTCTTCTTATTTGTAGAAGCAATTATAATAGCTGATAACCCTAATTTATCATTCATTAGATATTTTAATTCTTTTTTTTCTTTCTAGATATAATCTATATAGGATTATCTTGGGTAAATTTAAGGTGTGTTCATAGTTTGGATTCCCAGATTCTTCTTCCTTAAATCATAGTTGTGTGGTCTAATTTCTAATCCCTTATTTGGTGTTTGTATAAGATTTTTAGTGATTTTTCTCTTATTCTCTAGACCAAATAGAACACTATTCAATCAAAATTGGTAAGAATACTTCTTTTCCTTCTTGTAATCTTAGATTTTTAGCTTGGAAATAGTTTGGGGCCAAGTGAACCCAATTAAAAATAATGTTTTAAAAATAGTTTTCCATAAATCATTTGTTAATATTAGATATTAGTATGAATTCCTTGGTTATACCTAGAATTACAAGGTGCCTTGTTATAATTTTGACATAAGCTTTACATATTATGATTTGATTTCCATACATAATACTTAAATTGAAATTTTTAGTGCATGATAGGATTAATTTTATGTTATATTCAGTTGTTGTTTTAGTTTATAAAAGGGAATGATTGATGATATACTTCATCATATCTACTTAATATTCTATAACTAGATATTTTATAATTTTTTGAGTATATTTCAAGCATTACTTATAGAAATATATCTTGTTGTATAAGAATTAGTGGATACCCTCAATGAGATACATGTTAAAAACATGGGATATGTTTTAGTACATGATTGGTTATACTTGTGGTAGGTTTGGGAGAGGATCACAATTCCCTAACTTTTTATACCCATTCCCCTATTGCCTAGGATAATCTGAAATATTTCCCCACATAGTTTGGAAAAATTATTTCTCATTTAGATGATATTCTAGGACCCTGAACATCTTCCCAAATGTGTTGTTTGAAATGCGTTCATGTGTAAAAAAAATATAGGTAAATGTCATGATTTTCATAAGGAATAACTGAAGACATTATCTTAAATCTTTGAGATGTGGATTGAAGTAAGGAATTAGGTATGGAACCTCCCCTTTTAGGGTTTCAAGTACTATTTTTTATTCTATACATTTGAGATATTTTTTGTACTTATTGTTTGAATGCTTCACAAGATTTATATCATTTATAGCATACACTCTATTTTATGAAAAGTTGTTTGGGGTGGGGTGGCTACTGCATAATGAGCTATTATACTCATGCCTTGTATAAGTCCCTCCCAAGATTCATCCAAGCACTTTTATTTGTAATTTAGTAAGGTAATGGCATCTTTATATTGGAGTTAGACATGCGTGAGTTTGTGGAGTATGGATGATCATTATTGGAGATTTTGTTTTCTAGTTGAGATAGTTACATTTAGAGTTTCCTTACTTCCATTTTGGATATAAAACTCACCAATGGAATTGCATTATAGTATTTAGGCCTTTCTTGGACTACATTATATATACTAATAGGTTTATGGTCATATTTTTAATTTTTATGTATATTAATAGATCCTTTTGATTCCATTTTTTGATGTTTGATTCATGTTTATATAATGGTTCCTACTTATGCCTTATTGTTTAGTTTTATATTTATTTTCTAATGGTCGAGTGTATGTTGCATTTAAATTAGTCCATGAACAGGTCATGACACTTATGGTATCATACCATGGTCAGTTGTTACATAACTTAATAAGGAAATATAAATACAAGTTAGTATTTTTAACACCCATCGTTTACGCCAGCCATTATAGACTAAGAGGTGTTCCATAGGTGTTTTGATGATGTGGAACAAGTTTCATATATTTATTCCGGACGTTTATGTTATAGATAGATACTTAGGATGCACTTCCAATCATGAGTATCAGGGAAACAAAGAATAGAGGAAGAAGGAAGATCATAGAGACAAGGAAGGGAGTGTAAAGCCTAGTGAAAGGAGCTTAATTACTGTCAATGAAGCACACTAAAAACCTTAAGAAATTATCTTATTTTATTTTGTGAATTCCCAAAACTCTTTCCCAATAAATTATCTTATTTTATTTTATGAATTTTCAAAACTCTTTATTTTTTAGGGATATTCACCTAGATGAAATAATTATATATTTTATTCTGTTATTAACATACATGAAACCCACCTTCCTTTTTCATGGGTTAGTAATGACATAGAAATATCGTATTTAAGTAGTTTTTTTAAAACCTCATGATTTTGAGATGAATCCCATTTCTTTTATTATCCATGGATTATTTATGAAATGTTTAATTATGACATTTTTGGATCACATTAAATAATACATATTAATGGTGTTCCCTAATATCACTCCAATGAATTGGGTAAAGATTTTAATCTCTAAATATTACATGTTTTATGATACCTTGGTGAATAACCTTGGTACTTTTTATGACACCTCAATAATAAAACTTAATGATATGCTTATGAGTGACTCAATTGAATGTTATATCCACATTTCCAAGTCATTATTCAGGTTCTTATTATTATTATATTCCTCTTTCTTGTGCTTTTATTTATTTCCTAAAGTTCTTATTGATATTCCTCAAGATCAAATGTAAACTATTTCCCATGTTTTTTCTTACTCAGCCTTATGCTTATGATTTCTTTTGATGTATGTTCCTAGGTTATGATATGTAGTAAAAGTTACTAAGATGAACTAATTAAGAATCATATAATGTTTTTTAGAATAATTTTTTATGTTTTCATGTATTATGTACCTTTTTTCAAAGAAACCAATCTTTAAAAGATCCTTTGTTTTGTACAGTGTAAATAAAGATATGTGAAATAAAAAGGTGGTATTACATAATTAATATGGGATTGAAAATGATTCCTCTAACTGTTAGTTCATTATATATTTATGTGATAAATATTCTTTTTTATTACACCTAAATCATGTTTCTATTTTTTGTTAAATGATGCTCTGGACATGTGTATTGTTTTAAAATGGATTCAAAATGGAATTCAAAATGAAAAATTATTTAGAAATTGAAATTTAGGGAGAGGGGAATTATGTTATACTAGACCTATATGATGTTTTAATGTCATGGGGTTGTTCTATTTTAGGAAGGAATTATTAATGTGTAGTTATTTTTTATTATATTGGATTCCACTAAGAAGAGCACCTCTAGAAGATCACGAAGGGGTTAATAATAATGCTCAAAAATTGATTGATCATGCACTACCATATCAACCCTATATCAATCCTCATGTCTTGGAGGGGTTCATAATAATTCATTAGGTCTGTAATTAATGAGATATATGAAAGGATAATATAAACTCATAGATTATTAGTGATTTATAGTTTTTTCTCACTTTGATGTTTCATGGTGATTTATCTACGTAGGAGGTCGAGGAGTGGATAAAATATCACTAAAACCTTGAAAGTATTAAAACACCAGGGTAGCACTAGGTTTGTCTTTCCACATTTATTATCAGAGGAGAAACATATAAATTATGGGGCATGATGCTTGAAGTGAAGGAAAACCAAGGACTCACCTAAGTATAGTATCAAGAGATCTTAATGGGAAAGTTTTACCAGGATTCCCTATACTAGGTGAAGTAAATGGAATTTATAAACCTCTTTCAACATTTAATATTAGTTATGGAGTACACTTCAACCTTTACTGGCCTTCTTTGCTTCACCTATATATCTATGGGGATAATAACTTTAAGGAAATGAATTATGAGATAGGTATTAAGGATCTTGTACAAAAATTGGTATAATTTTTAATATGTCAACATTTTCAGAAGTTTTAGAGAAGTTTTTCCTTATAGATAATGTTTCTAAAGGGGATTCTAAAGGAAGAAGTCCACTACATTGTCAAATAATAGGTTATAACACTTTTATTAGTCTAAAGTAACACTGAGAGGAGTAAAAAAGGTTTATTCTAATCAACGGATATAGGGGTGTAATACCTTCATATCCTAGTTTAGGAAGATACTATGTTTAGTGTCGTTAGTGTGGGTAGGGTGGACACATCTTGCCCAACTCTAGCTTCAAGGCGAAGTAGTCGAACTATTATATCCAGTACAGTAACCTTCAAAAGTACCATTGGAAAGTTACTTCAAAGATTATTCAGAAGAAATCATAGTATACTTAGAAATCCTAGGAACAAATAGCTGTATAGTATACAGGTGAGAGTGGGATTCCCTCAGAATGATCTAGTTGGGGTGGTTGTCACAATGGTTGCAGCCAGTTAGCTATAGTGAGGTCTATATGGTAAGGATTTATATCTAAATTTAATTTTAAGGGGGAATTCAATATATATTTTTTATATAATACTATACTAGATTTTGTAGTTGAACCTTCCATTGTTATAGATATAATCCTTAGATCTTATACTTTGGCATGTGCACTATTTGATATGGGTGCTCAAATTACTTTATTTTTCAGAAATTATCCTTACTTATTAATCTTAAAGTGTAGCTTTTATCCTGATATATGAGTCTAGATACTCCTATGGATAAAAGTATATATTATATGATAAAACATTCTTCTTATGATCTTATGTTACCATATTTTGGTCATATTTAGGATTTCAGGTTTCTCAATATAGACTCATTTTTACTATCTAAATGATGCTTTATTATATTTATTGTTTTAATTATTTTTATCTCTTTATCATATCCTTCTATTATTGTGTACACTCTCCATGGTGAGTGGGAGCACTATGCTAGTTGAGAGTGACCTAACTAAGGAAAGGTAAGAGAAATAACTATTTAGATGGATTATCATGTCCTTAACATGATAGATGTTAAAGAATATGAAATCTTACCTATTATGGTGTATTTTTTATTTTAATGTATTCCCTAGATATTTCATAGGATTTTATATTAATTATGAAGTTTATTTTAACATCAACTTAGTGTAAGGAATAGAACCAAAATATATCCTTTCATATCATATGGATCCTAACAAATTGAGGGAGTTAAAGAAATATCTATAGGAACATTAATCTAAAGTGTTTATAAGATCAAGCACTTTTCCTTTGGTTTCTCTTGTCCTTATTGCAAAGAAATATAATGTAATATTACACTTATTTATAGATTATCAAAAATCCAATTAGGTCACCATTTAGAACTGATACCCTCTACCTAGAATTCATGATCTTTTTAATCAATTTAATGTGGAAAGATGGTTTTTAATTATTTACTTTCATTCAAGTCAACATTAGTTTCATGTTATGCCATAGGATATTTTTAAGATGGCTATCTAACGCCGTTATAGGCATTTTGATTATTTGGTGATTCTATTTGGATAAAAAAAATCTTCTTCTACATTTATGTATTTAATGAATTTGATTTTTAATTAGTTTTTAAAAACCTTTATAGAAGTTTATTTTCAGGATATCCTCTTTTACTCTATGTATAATGTTGATCATGGTTGGAATATCTATATAATTTTAGATACATTAATAGTATATCAGTTATATGATAAGTTATCCAAATGTTCCATCTAGATCTGAGAGTTCAATTTTATCATGCATTTTATATATGAAGATGGTATTCAAGTGGATCCTGAGAAAGTAAAGTCGGTAATGAGTTTGAATGTTTTGTTAAAAATATTTTAGGTTTGAATATTTCATGATCTTAGGGGGTTCTTTTGATACTTTATTTAGGATTATTCAAATATTACCACACTAATGATATATTTAACTAATGATGGAGTGAAATTAATTTGGTTAGACCAATGTGAGTCATCCATTAAAGAATTTAAGATTCAAATAACCAAGGATCATGTTATTATTCTACCTCATCCAAGTATTTAATGTGTATTTTCATACTTATTCAGTCGAACTCAGATGTGTCCTTATGCAATATCATTGGGTGGTGGCCTATGTTTCCTGGAAGTTGTGACCACATGAAAAGAACTACCCCACCCAAGATATAGAAATGAAAAATGTAATTAATGCTTTGATTTTATGGAGGAACTAATTATATATGTATTTCTTTGTACTGTTCATGGAACACAAAATGTTAAAATATATATTTTCTCAATGAGACCTGAATCTCAAGCAATGTCATTGGGTGGAATGCCTCTAATTTGTTTTAGTTTGATATATAATATTCTCTTAGTAAGGTAATTTTTTTATATATTACATTAACTGAATGGTTCACATCCAAAAGATGATCGAGGATAAAGATAAATAGATATTGATGCCTCATATGCACAATATCCACCAAAATTTTTTCAATAATGAGAGTGAGATGCACCTATGTTATATTACCCTCACATCTTCCCCTAAGGCTTAGGTCAAGGACTCCTAGATATCATAACTAAAGTTTTTAGTTATTAAATACATACTTAATGGTGGGGATATCTTTAATGATTTGTTCCAAGATTCATCACCCTTTATCTTTTTCAATGGTAGACTCTTTGTTGCTACTGGTATGATGGAAAATTTGATGAAAGAGTATCATACTTACCAATGATCTATGCATCTAGGAATCATGAAGATATATAATGATGTTTTTTTCTATTTATATTGGATAGATTTGAAAAGATATATCATGGGTTTTTTTGTTATATAACTTACCTACCCAGCAAGTGAAGATAAGACATCGAAATCCAAAATGGAAGCTTTAGCCACTCCCATTTCCAATGTTGAAATTGGATAAAATCGTTATGGAATTAATAAATAATTTTTCAAGAACCTCAATTGGTTGATATACAACATTGGTGATTATCGACAATATTTCCAAGATGACTCTCTTCTTACCAATAAAGTATTCATCTTACATTGATGATCTTGTGAAGTTATTTTCAAATAGATTTTGAAGCTTCGTGGTGTTCTAGATAGCATTATCTAAAAAATGAGCTCGATATTCAAAACTAAGTTCTATAAAGGTATGAAACATGATCTGGGATTACATATAAAGTTGAGCATTTATTTACACCAAAATATTGATGGTTATTTCGAGTAAATACTATATATTCTAGATGATATGCTTCAGGAATGCATTATGTATTTCAATGGATCATAGGGAAATATTCTATATTTGATGTAATTATCCTATAATAAAATTTATCACTCTTACACTGAGATTATTCCATTTGAATATTTATAAAAATCACCATTTCATTCTCCCTTAAGTATGATAGAGATAGGATAGTCCTCTATTATTAGACTTAGCAGCCTTTAGGTGATGACTGAACAGGTGAAACATATTCATAAGTTTCGCATAACCACACAGAGTATCTGATAGTCATATTTTGATCATCAAATATAAACATTGAAATAATTAGTTGGTGATCACATCTTCATTCAAGTTTTGATGAATTTGGATCACTTACAGATAGGAAAATAAGGTAATCTCTCTCCTTGGTATGTCCGGCCTTTTGAAATGCTTCGCAGGTTGGAGAGGTTGCTTATCGTCTTATAATACCATATAAATTCAACATCATTCATAACACATTCAACTTATCCAATCTAAGGAATTAATTTATTGGACCTTCACACAGGATCTATAATGGTGTTGATCTTGAGATTTCTGCATCCTATATAGAGCATCCTATATGCATCAACATCCAAAGTCAAAATGGGTTTTAAAGAAAATGAATTTCTATCGTATAACTCAAGTGGTATCATGGAAATCTCCAAGGTGAAACTAGGGAGTGGGTGGATAATATAAGAGTGATATGGCCAGCGTTTTTCCCTTGAAATGATGATGGAAGCTTCTTGATGATGAAAATACTTATTGTGGGTAGTTTTTAAAGACTCGGATCCTTCTAATAGAAAATTCCATTTAATTTCTATCTATTTTTGTGTGTTTCTATTTAATTTTGAGTTTAAGGGGTGTAGGTTATGAGTTTATGATATATTATTGGGGAAGTTGGAGAAAAAAGGTTAAGGGTTAAGATATTGTAAGAATTAGATTCCTGGTTAGAACTTGTTGGTTTCAGTTGATTTTATGAGGACCACCAAGAACCCGGTGACTTAATACCAGGTACCCAGTAGGGTCTTAAGTAATTTTCCCTCAAAAAATGGAATTTTTTTCCTTTAACACACTTTTTGAATACTTAAATATCTTACAGTTTATTATTTTAATCTAAATCTCCTCATTTATACCCTATTATAGGACTTACCTCCTTATCCAGGTTCTCCAAGTGATTACTTTTTCCATACAAGATTTAAATGGATTCATTCAGTCATTGAAGCTTTCTTCCAATGTGGTGGGGAATTGAATCTATTATAGAAAAAAATATTCTTCTTATTTTTAGAAACAATTATAATAGCTGATAACGCTAATTTGTCATTCATGAGAAATTTTAATGATTTTTTCTTTATTTCGAGATAGAATCTATATAGGATTAGCTTGGGTGAATCTAAGGTGTGTTCATAGTTTGGATTCCCAGATTCTTCTTCCTTAAATCATAGTTGTGTGGTCTAATTTCTAATCCCTTATTTGGTGTTTGTATAAGATTTTTACTGATTTCTCTCTTATTCCCTAGACCAAATAGAATTTTATTAAATAAAAATTGGTAATAATACTTCTTCTTCTTCTCTTAATCTTAGAGTTTTATCTTGAAAATAGTTTGGGGCCAAGTGAACACAATTAAAAATAAATTTTTAAAAATATTTTTTCCTTAAATCATTTGTTAATATTAGATATTACTATTCATTCCTTGGTTATACCTAGCTTTACATGGTGCCTTGTTATAATTTTGACATAGGATTTACATATTATGATTTGATTTCCATACATAATTCTTAAATTTAAATTTTTAATGCATGATAGGATTAGTTTTATGTTATATTTAGTTTTTTTTTACTTTTTAAAAGGGAATGATTGATGATATCCTTCATCATATCTACTTAATTTGATAGAACTGAATATTTCATAATTTTTTAACATATTTTACTCATTACTTATGGAAATATATCTTGTTGTATAATAATTAGTAGATACCCATGATGAGATACGTGTTAAACACATGGGATATGTTTTATTACATGATTGGTTATACTTGTGGGAGGATTAGGAGAGGATCACAATTCCCTAAATTTTTATACCCATTCCGCTATTGCCTAGGATAAGCTTAAATATCACCCCACCTAGTTTGGCCAAATTATTTCTCATTTAGATTATATTCTAGGACCTTGAATTCATTATACACATCTACTAATATGTGTGGTTTTTAATGAGTTCTTGTGTATAAAATATAGGTAAATGTCTTGATTTTTATAAGGAATAGACGAAGACATTATCTTCAATCTTTGAGATGTGGATTGAAGTAAGGAAGTAGGTATGAAACCTCCCCTTTTAGGATTTCAAGTACTATTTTTTATTCTGTAAATTTGAGATATTTTTTCTACTTATTATTGGAATACTTTTCAAGATTTATATCATTGATAGTATACAGTCTATTTTATGAAAAGTTGTTTGGGGTGGGGTGGCTACTGCATAATGGGCTATTATACTCATGCCTTGTATAAGTCCCTCCCAAAATTCATCCAAAACCTTTTATTTGTAATTCATTAAGGGAATGGAATCTTTATATTAGAGTTAGACACACGTGAGTATGTGGAGTATGGATGATCATATTTTGAGATTTTTTTTATAGATGAGATAGTTACATTTGGAGTTTCCTTAACTCCATTTTGGATAGAAAAATCACCAATGGAACCACATTATAGTCTTTGGGCCTTTCTTGGACTAAATTATATATACTAATAGGTTTATGGTATAAAACTCTAGCTAAAAACCCATTTAATTCTAACATACTTATTCACCTCATGAGGTTATTGTTGAATTCATGGGGTATATAATTCAAATCCACACATGTCACTAGTTTTCCAATGCATTCCTCATATATAAAATGATCTATTTAATTCATGAACAATATGTATTATCGATAAATTTCCATATTGAATAAATAATATGGAATATCAATATTTCCCAAGTCAATCATTTAACTTTCAAAGTAAAAAACCACATGTAGAAATGATAGATGGTTTAAGTAACAATAATATCAATGATAAAATATATATATATATTTATTTATTTATTTATATTTATATTTACGGAAAATGTAATTTCCAATGATCATAAGAAAGTAAATATTTCAAAGGAAAGTTAATGATTACAAAAATTAATCAAGAAAGAGAATGTAAATACTTTCCCTAGTAAAATTTCTCATAAAACATCCGAAGAAAAAATAAGGATGACATCACTAAAAAATATCTATAGTGGGGTATATATAAAGGAAAAATTTGTTTTCATTAATGAATATGAATACAATAAAAATTACTTTAAAATCATCCTTGAGGAAAATATAATTTTAAATTTTGAAATCACTTTAAAAACTATTAGTATCTATAATTTTAGGGAAAATATTTTCTTTAAAAAAATAACCTTAGAAGATTGCAAATAAATATTTAAATAATTGACTTGTCATGATGGCATGAAATTTATATTCATGCTAAGTACGTTAAAACCAATATTCTTTTCATATTTTTGTAAGAAAATACAAAAGTAAATTGATTAGAAAAAGATCAGAATATTAATTTTAAAACATTTTTTAAATATCCATTTATGGGTAAAAATTACTTTAAACAATTATAGTAAAATATTTTTCAAAACAACTTTATAAAATATAGATTTTTAATAGAAGGATTTTTTACTGAATAAAGAAATTAAGTCATAGTTTATTAAAAACATTTTCTCAATTATTTTAAGTACAAAAGAGGGGAAAATATTACTATTACTTAAAAACATAATTAATAAAGAGGGGAGAATAAAATTAAATGGTTTTATTATAAAATTATCAAATAATTTCCTTTAATGTAAATTCAATCATAAACAATTCCAATTAAAATGAGATTGAAATATAATATTTTACCACTTTGGTAACTTTTGAATTGTAAGCCCCCTAAAAGGAATAAATTAAAATTAAATATTAAATATTATAAATATAAATACATTCATGATATAACCTATAAATTTTTCCGTTGATACACTTCATAAAATAAGATAGGTGAATAACAAGTCATATATCCTAAGGAAGATAATTTTAGACGAGCAACCCTTAAAATGATCATAACATTGAAGTTATAATTAATCGATGAATATATTATGTGTATGAAATGAAAATAAACATAAAACAAGTGGAAATAAAATATAATATTATAAAAATTCATTACACACATAATATTATAATATCAAATACAATGAAAAAGTAATATAACCCAATGAAAAGAAATTAAGTTATGAAATTATTTACCACTTAGTAATTTTCAATTCAAATATAATTGGATAAAATAATAAAAATTAAAAATTAAAATAACATGATTTATTAAGTAGTCATGATATTACATGTAAAAGTGGTAGTATATACACCATTTAAATAAATTGGGTGCATAACATTACTGTATGCCTCAATGAAAGGAAATTGTGACAAAATTTCTTACCTTACACTTTCTTTTGGTTGAACATTCTTTAATATACTTTATAATGGTTTTAATAATTTTATTAATTTATAAAAAAACCATATTCATGTTTATAATATTATATATTATCCTCTTATAACATCTTATTACCTGTTCATTAACAATATTTTATTATTGTTGTTGTTTCGGGTGTTAATTTTCTTGTTTTATCATGCATGTTTGGTCATGAAAGTTACTATTGTTTTGTATAGGATATAGTCCCATCATATAAATAATTATATTAATGTTATAAATATCATATTTAAACATTTTATTTTTTTTTAAACCATCCCTAGGAGTTGGACATGGAAAATTATTTTCATCTCTTCGTGTAGATGGTAGGTTGTATGTACACATGAGAGATGATATAATTCCCTTAATAGGTGAAAGGGTAAGGAAGTGGATGGTTTATTAATTTTTAAAGAATCAATATTTTTTCATATTTATTTAATATATTAATTATTTCCATTGTTAGGACAATCCATGTGAATCAATGATTAAAAAAAGAAGTTATAACGGTTTGCGAGGCGGTAGTGTGCTGTACACATGAGAGATGACTTTGTTTCTTATTTGATTGAGGAAGAGATGGATAAATATTATAAAATCAATATAAAAACAAATTAGTATATTATATATATATTTATTATATTATATTTTAAGTGATAAGAAATAATTTAAGGTGGAAAAGGAAGAATTAATAAGAATGATCTTCATGAAGACAATTACCATCACTTAGAAGAACTTACTTTTTTCCCTTATTAAGGAACCAAGGGTTGGTATGTTGGGAATAAAAAACCTATATAATATGTTTTAGGATTATTTTTAGATTTTTTTAGGGTTTTCTCAATTAAAATTTCTTGATAGGAGTGAATAAGTTTGCGAAGGGAGTGCCCTTTTATAATTGATGAGGAGGACATTGATGGAATTTTAGAAAAGAATATATCATACCCACAATTTTGACATGAAAAAAGATAAAAAATGGATCATTATTGAAAATTTTATGTAATAAGTTCTAAATATTTCCATAAAATATTATTTATACAATTTTTAGGGCATTTATTCATCATATTCTTAGTTTAACCCCTAATAATCCCATTTTCACAATAATTGTGGTAAAATATTTTTACTATTTTTACTATTCATTATGAAAAAATGTATTGAACTTATTATATAATATAAATTATGATTATTAGAAATATGGAATCCATTTTTCCAAATTAAATTTACAAAATATTCATAATTTAATTTGAAATAAAAATCAAAGACGTGTCAAAAATAGGTTTTCATGGAATAGATTTTCCAAGCATAAGATGATCTTATATTAACTATATGAGTAGTAATAATCATGAGATAGATTTAAATTAATATATTTAGATATATAATATATTAATTTCATTAAAATAATTCATCATTAAATATTATTTTAATTAATTAAAATGGAGGAACATTATGCATTTAAAAGTAGTTTTTAGAAATTTTCATTTTTATAGATAAAAATAAACTTATATCAAAATTTTTTATAAGTATGATTAAAATATAATTAATTATTTTAAATATAAATAAATAATATTTTTTACTTTTAAATCAATATAAAATCACAATGGGACTTTAAAATTACTTAATTTAATAAAAATACATAAGAGTATTTGAAAAATCAGTATTTTTCACCATTCACAAAAAAATAAACCTTTTTATAAAAATCCCAAAATTTCACCCTAACATAGTTTTGATATAATTATTTAAAATATGGAGTTAAATTAAAAAAATAAATTTTATGAAAGTATAAAAAAATTAATTATATTATTTTCTCACAAAGAGCAGTAAAACCCATTTTTGATGAAAACATATTTTTTAAAAATTGATGTTATTAAAATTTGAGTGATTATGATCAATAAATTTGTATTTATTAGGATATATATATATATTATAATTAATTTAATCATATTAATACTGATTGGAGTTTTCAGTTTATGTTTCACTCTCACGATTTACACAAGCCCGACCACACGGTCAAATGCAAGTTGATCAAGTAACATAGAAATTAAAAATCAATTAATTGATCACAATATATTAATTATAGTATGTTTATGGATTCAAAATGAATAAATTAATGGAGTATGTATTAGATCAACTATGAAAAAAATCACACTTCCATGAGCGGAGTTGTCATCGTGGAGACGTTTTTCATAAGCAATGGATTGATTAGGGAACACCCAATATCATATACACTCTTATATTATAGCAAAAGAAGAAGAATAATAATAATAAAAGGGGAAAAACAAAATATTAATTGAATAAAAATTCAATATACAAGCATGAAAGAAAATAAATACAGAGGAGGTGGGAGAGAAGAGCCTTCTTGGATGAGATGTTTGCACAAGGTCTTACTTATTCCAATAGTTTTGAGGGGATCCCAAGAGACAACCTTTCATAAAAACCTTCCCAATTCCTTTACCATCCCTCCCAAAGAGTTAAAATATCCTTTAAATAGAATTTGAGAAGCCTAGGGTAACATGATTTATTTAAGTGTGAAAGGGAAATTTGGAGAAATTGTTTAATCTCAGTTTTACTGCATATTTGACCTCCAAAACGTGTGAATTGTCTAGACTTCTACAAGTATTATTTGTTCATAATAATTTCCCTGAGCTTCCCTCAAAATTAGGGCCCAATAAAATATCGGATAAAGAAGATACGGCCCAAATGGTAAAGTGATTTCTAATCTGGATAGTTCAGTCCAACTTTGTTTTCATGGGCCATTTACTCCATTCCAATGCACGATCCAGATCCCATTTCCTAAATTGAATTTATATATCATTAAGTCAGGAACATGGTTACAAAATTCCAAGTAAAAATAATTTACATAAAAATATTTATACTCAAAATACTACTGTGAATTTTAAAAAGGTAAAACTGGAATTTCCATCAAATTTTCAAATGAATGATCTAATGCCAAATATTCTATAAATTAAAATATTTAGCATAATGTGAGGAAATTATCTCATTTATTATCAATAAATTTTTTTTTATAAAATACCAAAAATTCAATAGTTAAGTTATAAAAATCACATTTAAATAATATATTTCATGGGTCGTTTAAACTCAGTGTTGTGTGTCGTATACACCATCAAACATAATGTTCTTATTCTAAAATCTCAAGGTTGAATGTACTGAAAGATATCAAGGAGGTTAAATTTATTTAAAATAAATATAGTTTAAAATTTTGGGCTGTTAAATTCTTCCCACCATTAAAAAAGTGTGTCATCATAATATGAACATGCACTTAGAAATCTTGGGTTTAAGATTTGAAAATTCCTTTGTTGAAAACCCACATCGTAAAAAGGGTTAGCAAAAATTTAGCTTGATAAGAGAGAAAGGGAAGTGTGAAGGTCATATATAATGACACAAAAATATTTTTCTATATAGGATAACATTGAGGGGAATTTAAAATATGGAAATATAAGAAAATAGAAAATAATTATAGGGGTGATAGAGATCATTGACCACAATAAAGTGAATGATCAAGAGAAAGGTAATGACTAAAAAACTAAAAATCTATGATGTGTTAAAATACTATTTGATTCATTAAATATGAATTTAATAGGATAATTTTTTACAATATAATTTTCCTAGATATGAGGAATTGTTTTTCTATCTCAGAATATAAGGAAATATAGTTACTAGATATCTTTCTATTTTATAAGCATAATTTCATCCTTTAATTATTATTCAATCATTTTCCACTTTATCTATGACTTTAATAAATTAATATACAAAATTAATTTTTATTAATTAATAACTAAAATTAATTTTAACATATAATAATATCTATAAAAAGTGACAAGTCTTTCTATATGTTTCTAAATATTTAACAAATCCAAAATATTTAGCACAATTTATATAATTCATTAATCACAAAACCTCAACAGAACTACCCAAAGTTCAACTTAATATTTATCCATTAAATTGTAAAAGTAAAAAAATTAAATATTAACAAGACATCACACGGTTCATTGGTTTTCACTACACCCTTTTCACCCTTTGGATGTGGTTTCAAGCCCCATGGCCCCACCAGATGTGATGGGTTGTCACTCGACATGCGGGTTGTCTGTTTTCCATAACTATATTAATATAATTCTTATAACATTACCAAATTTTGATGACCCATAATTACCACAACATCAATGATAAGTTAAACCCTAAATGTTACCAATATACTAATCTTATGTCCACAAAATGTAAAGGCATTCTTCCTTAAATAAAGTTTTGATATACAAAACCAATAGGCTGTATTGCCATAAATGTCTCTAATAATATTCTCAATATTGATAAAATCCAATCACATAAATCCTAAAAAGATTAATATATTGAACTTTTTATCAACATTACACTCATAAAACCATGATGGTATCCATAATTATAGATTTAATCTTAGATAAAGACGTCTATGATTCCAAATATTAACATAATCCTTAGATGTTTCAAGATTATTATAACCAAAATATAATTGATAAAAATACTTCTACAAATTAATTATTTAATCCCAATACATAAATACTTTAACCATTTTACATAAATATAGTTAATTCCTTGGTCTAGGAGTTAACATTTAAAAGAGTTCATTGACTTGTATAATGATCAGGTTTCCCACATTCAAGACAACGAACTATAAATGGATTGTTGTGATGAAATTTATTTCTCTCCACTGACCTCCTTAGTTTTCCTTGACAATTCGTCATTATATGCTAATATTTTCCAAAAATAAAACAAATTAATTTTCCTCTGAGACATTCACTTGTGTGTCTCTTTATATATTTCTAACATGAAGGAATTTGATGCCTTTTTACTCTACAGTCTCCAACACTCGATCTCCTAACAGTCTCTATCATTCTCTTCTTTTGTGAGTTTGAGAGATGGTTAAGGTATAGATTGTTAATCATATATCGTGATAATTGATTAGACATAATCATGATATCTTTAACTCTGGTCTTCATCCCATTTGGTTTCTCATAATCACCAAGTTTTCCATCATATTCAAAATTAACATGATCCCTTCAGGTTATAGTCATTGATTAAAACCAAAAATCACAGTGTGAGCAATAATAATTGTAGTGGGAAACTATATAATCATTTATAGGATTTCTAAATCATAACACATTGTTTTCAATCTAATACACCTTATGTTTAGCCTAAGTCATTCATTTTCATAATCTATTCAAATCCATCAAAATGGTTTGTAAATAAATTCTGAATTATCCGAATTGTATCCCCCAGGAGCGTCAAACCGATTGACAGTATGGATAGTTTTCATGCACCAGGTGAAGATTAATTCAAATCCCAATAAACCCTTTTAAAAATTATCACCCCTAGGTATAATTGTGCCAATACTACATCCACTTTTAGTATCCATATAGGGATTTATTTATATTTAAAACCACATAATCTCTTCCTTATCAAAACTTTAGGAAATTCTTTTATACTTATCCCCAATGTCTTCCATAGGTTTATATTCCCTAATATATGTTTGCCTAAATCTAGTTCTCAAGGTTTCTAATAAACTTATTCTGATACCAATTGTAAATACTCTGACCCAAATAGCTTAGATCCAGTGTCTACTTTTTTACATTAGTGCTAGATACAATCGATCGCATCCCAAAGGATCGAATAGTTTTTTAGTTTTTGTAAACTAAATACATACTTGAGATTTTTATTATATTTGAAAATGTGAAATAGAACACGGTGAAAGTAAAAAAAAATCATCCTTGAACTCATTCAAAGATTCCTTCTTCATATCCTGGGAAAAGGAAAAAAATAAGGGTGAGATCAAATGTTAAATATGAGTTATGTAAAGTAGAAGCTATCAAGAATAAATAAATAATAATCAATAAGTCATAATCAATATGGAAAGGTAAATATCTTATCACACATTCCATTATATTAATAACTTGACTATAATAATTAGATAAGGCATAATCAATTTTTAAATGTAAATAACTAAACACATATTTTATTAAATCAATAACTTGATCACAATGTTCATCTATAGATAATATCATTACAAAAATCTCATGGATAATAATAATTGGATTCTTAATGAAGAAAATGATTAATATTGGACGCCATTATCTATGACATCATGATATCTATACCGTAAGGACCTTCCATAAGGTGGTTTAAAACTGTGGATAAAACCTATTTAATTTTATCTTATTGATTCACCTCATGAAACTATTGATGCATCAAGGGGATATATAATTTTGGGCACCACATATCACTACATGTCTATTGCATTCCTCATATATCAATTGACCGATTTATTTCATGAACAATATGCCTTATTAATAAATGTTTGTATTGAATAAAGAATACATAATATCAATATTTCCCAAGTAAATCATATAAATTTAAAAGTAAAAAACCATAATTAGTAATGATATATGATTTAAGTAATAATAATATCTAGGATAAATAATATGGATATTTAGTAAAAATATAATTTCCTATAATCAAAAGAAAGTGAATATTTTAGAGGAAAGTTAGTGATTACAAAAATTAATCAACAAGGATAATTTAGATAATTTACCTAGTAAAATGGATCGTAAACCATTCAGATAAATAATAATGATAGTATCATTACAACATATCTCCAATAGAGTATATGTAAAATAAAGGGTTGTTATCGTTGATGAAAATAAATACCATAAAATATCTTTAAAAAAATCATGAGGAAAATTTCCTTTTAGATTTGAAAATCACTTTTTAAAAAACTATAAGTATCTATAATATTATGAAAAAATATATTTAAAAACTAACATTTTAAAAATGTAAAGAGATCTTCAAAGAAATAAGTGGTCATGACGACATGAAATTTCTGTTTATGATGTGTATGTTAAAACAAATATTCCTTTCACATTTTTATAAGAAAAGTAAAAGTAAATTTTTTGGAAAATGATAGAAATGTTCCCTTTAAATTTTAAAATAAATCAAATTATGGGTAAAAATGAATTTAAACAATCAATGAAAACCCTTTTAAAAAAACATGGATTTGTAAGAAAATTATTTTCGACCGAAGAGAGGAATGAAGATAGATTTTATTGAAATCATTTTATCAATAATTTTACGTATGAAAGAAAGTAAAATGGTAACATTACTTGAAAACTTCATGAACAACTATAGGAGAATAAAATAAAAGAGTTTTATTAGAAAATTATTAAATAATTTCCTTCAATGGAAATTCAATCATAAATAATCCTTAATAAAATGAGATTGAAACATAAATCTATTACCACTTTGGTAGATTTTGAATTACAATCCCCATGAAAATAATAACATAAATTGTAACAATAAATTCAATGAATATACATAGATTCATGACATAACATATACAATTGGTAATAGATACACCACATAAAATAAAATAGGTGTATAACAAGACATATTCCCCAAAGAAGACACTTTGAGATGAGTAGTCCTTAAAATGACCATAACATTGAAGTGAGAATTAATAAATGAATCAATTATGTGTATAAAATATAAATACACAAAAAAAATTTAAATAAAACATAATATAATCAAAATTCATTACACACATAATCTTATAATAACAAATGCAATGAAGAAGTAGTATAATCTAACGAAAAGAAATTGAGTTATGAAAATATTTACCACTTGGCAATTTTAAAGTCAAATATAATTGGATAAAATAATTAAAATTAAAACTTAAATTACCATGAATTATGAATTATTTATTATATTACATGTAAAATTGTAATTATATATACCATATAAATAAATTTTGTGTAAAACCTTACAATATGCCTCAATAAAAGGAATTTGAGACGAAATCCATTACCTCACGCTTCCTTTTGGTTGAACTTAATTTTACCACATGTATAATGGTTTTAAGTATGTTATTAATTTATATAATAATTATATTCATGTTCATAATATCATATAATATCCTCTTATAATATCTTACCACTCATTCGTTAACAATCTTTTATTATTATTATTGCTTTAGGTTTTAATTATCTTAATTTATCATGTGTGTTTTGTCATTAAAGTTAGGGTTATTATGTATATGATATAGTTAAATCATATCCATAATTATATTAATGTTATAAATATCATATATACTTATTTGATGCATTTTTAAAACCATCTCTGAAAATTGTACATGAAAAATGAGTTGCATCGCTTCGTGGAGATGGTAGGTTATACGTACGTATGAGCTACTAAATCATTACCTTAATAGGTGAAAGGGTAAGGAAGTGGGTGTAATGTTAGTTTTAAATAATTAATATTATTCATATTTATTATATATATTCATTATTTTCTTCATTATGACTATCCATGTGATTTAGTGATGGAAAACAAATTACGTCGGTTCGTGAGGCGGTAGTCCGCCGTACACACGAGTGATGGATTTGTTTCCAATTTGATGGATTATGATATATGGATAAATATTATTACATAAATTTAATAACATATAATTATATGGGATATATTATTGTTTTTATATTGGATGTTTCAAGACATAATTAAAGGAGAAAAATGAATAATTAAAAAGAAATATCTTAGTGAATGAAATTACCTTTGCTTAGAAGAACCTCCTTTGGGTCTCTTATTAAGGGACATGGGGTTATAATTTTGGGAAGAGAAAAACCTCTATAATGTGTATAATCATTCTAGGTAGATATTTTTTGAGTTTTTGGTCTATCAAAATGTCTTGATAAGCATGAAGAAGTGAAAGGAGGGAATGCCCTTTTATAATTGAGGAGGAGGACACACATGGAATTTTTAAAAATAATAAATCATTTCCATGTTTTTCACATGCCACAAGGATAAAAAAATGTAACATTATTGAACATTATATGTTATAAGGTCTAAATATATACATATAATAGGATTTATACATGTTTTAGGTCATTTTATCCCTTATCTTTTTTATTTAACCCCCGATAAACCCATTTTCACCTTAATCGTGGTAAAATATACTTATTGTTATCAATATTCATTATGACCAAAAAATAGGTTGACCTTAATATATAATATATATATATATATATATAATTCTTATTAAAAATATGGAACCTATTTTTTCAAATTCAATTCACCAAAGTTGTATAATTTAATTTAAAATAAAACTCACATACGTGTCAAAAAATGGGTTTTCAAGGAATGTATTTTTCAAGAATAAGATGATATTATATTAAATATATGAATATTGATTATCATGTGATGGATTTAAATTAACATATTTAGATATTTATTCTAAGAATTTTATTTAAATCATTCATTATTAAATATTATATTAATTAATTAAAATGGAGGAACATTATGCATTTAAAAATAGTTTTCAGAAAATTGTGTTTTTCAGCCTAAAATAAAGTATAAAGATAATTAAAACGTAATTAATTATTTTAAATATAATTAAATAATTATTTTATAACTTTTAAATCAAATATAAATAATAATGGGAATTTAAAAATAATTATTTTAATGAAAATAAATTACAGTAATTGAAAATCCATATTTTTCACTATTTACTAAAAATCCATCCTTTTTAGAAAAATCCAAAATTTTAAAAATAATATAACCTTGATATTTTGATTTTAAATATTGAATTCATTTTCTAAATACATTTTATAAAATTTTAAAAAATTAATTTTTTTCTCACAGTGTAGTAAAATTCATTTTCGATGAAAAAATGTATTTTGAAAATTAACTTTACTAAATTTTGAGTGATTGTTTTTCATAAATTTGTATTAATTATTACTTATATATATTTCTTATTTTAATTAATACAATTCATATTCTCTAATTCAATGGTTAGGTTATAATGGCCATTTTTAAATAATATATTTCATGGATCATTTAATTTTGGTATTGTGTGTCGTATATGTCATTGAATATAACAATATTCTTTTGAAATCTAGGGGTTGCATGTACCAAAAAAATATAAAAGAGATTAAATTTATTTAAAATAAATACACTTTAAAATATTCTTGTGTGTTACATTTTTTTCATTTCATCAAGTGGTTTTATTATGAATTTTAAGTGTATTTATTTTTCTAGGAATAGAATAAATGATAATTAAATTTTCAATTTTTTTATCATTGGTTGTGACATTGTAAGAAATTCTTGAGTAGTTATTTTAAAATCAAGTTATTGATTGTTTGATATCATGTAATATATTATATTCATTATATATAATGTTCATTATTTATATATTATGTGAATGACAGATAGAGGGTGGATTCTCTCTCTAGTGGAGAGTCTCTCTCTCTAAAATCTAATAAATATTTTATGGGTGATCTCTCAAAATTTCTCATCTATGTGAACGATCAATCTCATCTTGATGTTGTAGGGAATAATGATCTCTTTTCCCTCTCTTTCTTGTGAAAAATGGTTGATCTACATAAAGTGGAAGCTGAAACAGGTGGAAAGGATAAGATAGGGAAAGGTTAAAAACCCTTTCCTCCTATTGAATCAAAGAAAAGACCCTCCAATCCCACATAGAGGGTCTCTATATTTTCTGGTTTTTCAATTGACTAGATGGATTTGAAGCGGTGATGATGGGTTCCATGGGTGTTGAGGCGTCATCTAGATGATCAGACTTATGAAACCTAGGGTGACATTTTTATACAATTAGATATAGGCCGATGATGGACTTACTTCTCCTGAAGATGGATATAAAATTTAAATTTAGACTGGAGACCATGATTGAGGGTAGGAAAAATTGGTTCATGGAAGATGAGCGATGATATTGGGTTGTGGGGAGCTGATGAAGACCACGAGTAGACAGGTGTAAGTCAACGAGGGTGCTAGTCAACAATGGGGGCTGAATACAAAGTCATCATGCGGCGTGCAAGACTTGGGATCTTGGAAGTGGTGAGTATGTAAAGGAATTTCTTGGAGGCACGGGATGGTGTCAATGCAAGGGGATCAGGCTGGAGACTACAAGAAAGCATGTTTCTCGAGCAGACCAAAGATGACTTCAGATGCGAAGCATAGGCCGGTGATGACTGTGGGATGTGAAGCATAGGGGCAATGACCTCGGGATGCGCCACATGGTACAAGGTGGTGTGGATCCAATGATGACCTATGGACATAGTGTGTAAAGGTGATGACCTCAATGCAATTTGAATTATAGGCTGGCAGGGTGGTGGTGGGATGACCTCACACTGCTGATAAATTATGAGCTATTAAGGACTGTAAATTATGGGTTATGGGGCCACTTTAATTCTATATGGGGGTTTCCTTCTCTTTGGTTGTTGATTTGGGTGGTGTTTGTTTTTTCCAATTTCATATCTTGGTGGCATTTTTTGTGCCACATGATTTGAGTTTAATGTAATATAATTTTCATTAATAAATTTTTAGGGCTGAGTACACTCAGTACCTGAACTTTCCTGGTATATTATGTGAATTATATATTCATATTATGTTTATTATATAAATAATATATAATTCATGTAACATATGTTTTGTTCATTATATTTTTTGAGTTATATATATTTTTTACATTATCTTAATATGTTTAAATTTTATATGTACACATATATATAATGTGAATTATATAAATATATGATGTCCATTATATAAATTTGTGTATATATAATCATAAATTTTAAGTAAATATGATCTTTACTTTTATTTTTATTTATTTTTTACAAGATAGGATTCTTAACATTAATTGAATGAATGTTGTTATAAATTTATTTTTCTTTTATAAATCAGTTCTGGTTGAAATTTTCCACTTTTATTATGTATTGGTTTTTGGTTTATTATAAAAATGAGTTTATTAATTTATTTGAGTTATGTTATTTTAGAATAGTTATTTTTTCTATTATTTTTTTATATCTAAAGAGTTAATATTGTTTTCTTTTTTTCATTATAATGGATTCAAACACATTATTATAATTCAATTTTAAAAAAATATTGACATGTGTGATGTCTATTTAAGTAGTCTTCATCTATGATAGTCATTTTACAGTGAATATATATTGATAATTATATAAACAAATGAATATCATTAATAATACATGATGATTATTTTTAATTCATAATATATATTTTTTACAATCGTCATCTTCTTTTGTAAGATACCATCTTTTTTCAAGAGGTATGGACCCTTTAATTTTTTGTTTAAACTCTTTTTTTATACTTATAGAAGTGCTTAAGTGCCCAATGAGTGGTTCAGTAACATATGAGGCTCATTAATAGCCTAGATATCTTCATTTTTGGAGAGTTATACTCAGCCACACAGTTAGTGCATAGTTAGTGATAACTATGTGGCTCAACTGTATGGGTGATTTAGTAAACTGAATAGGGGTACATTGTTAGTTTTAACTATTCCCCTCAAGTTACATGACTATGAAGAGTTTTCTAGTGGGCTATAAGGGGCCATATATTTTTCCCAAATTTTTTTCCTAGGGTATCACCCTTAGTGAAACTTAACCAATATAGGCACACAGTTTGAAAAACCATGTGGCCAAACCATTCCCCTTAAAAAATTAGACAAATAGACCATTTTTCCTATTTCTACTTAAAAACCAAAAATACCTCTTTTCCCTTTATTTTCTCTAGTATCTAGCCACATGAGGAGCTCCTCCCTTTTGTCTCCTTAATCATTGAGCCACCATCTTTTTTTGAGTTATGATTTCATCACTAAATATCACATTGGATGTATATTGATAAGGTATTAAATTAGTTAACTTCATTTATTCGTTTATCTATCCATATTAAATGTTATTTTGATGTGAGCTAATATTCCCTATTTTCAGATCATTTATTAATTTTGTAGATTTATCCTATTTCATCCTAAATTAAATCAAGGCAATGAGGAGATCACTACCAAGAAAAGGTAGGTGTTCTAGTACTTTTTCCCTAAATCCGGGTCATTTTTTATCATCTTCCATCATAACGACACCAATATTTCCACACATCGCCATAAAAATACCTTTTTCCTTAATTTATATAGTTATCCATATTAGGAATTTCCTTATACACCCTTGTATTCGATGGAGGATGACCCCTTGAACTAGTTCAAAATCTTGTGGTGTGCTTAAGTGAATTTCCCATGACATATTGAATGTTTATATAGACAAACCACAATCTATGTGACCTTGTATTGATGCATAATTGAAAATGGCTACTTTAATTAACTGTAAGTGAGTGGTATGACCACTTCATGTGACTTCTATGAAATTAGTGGATTAATCACTTTATTAAATAAAAGGTAAATGGTTGTAATTCATTCCTTGGATTGTATTAACATAGGACTAGAACTTATTATATAAATGTAAATTATAGGCATGGAATCCCATCTAATTATAATTTATTAGCATGGAATCCAAAAATATTATGATACTTGGGAAAGACGTCCCATATAGTTATGATACTAAGGCATGGTGACCCACTTATATGTGATCCTCGAGCATGAAATCCCATATATGTGCGATATACAGGCATGGAGTCCCAAATGAAACGTGATGTATGGCCATGGCATCCCATGTAAATGTGATAACTGAGAATTGTGTCCCAAATGAAATGAGATATATAGGCATGGAGTCCCTAATTAAATGTGATAATTGGGCATGGCGGCCCATATGATTCATGAAACTCAGGTATGGTGCCCCTTGACATTCTATGAGATTCATACTATTATCCATGGACACCTGAGTTACGCCTTGATTCTTGAATAGTGGTAGTATCTATTTATATTTCTATAAAATTCACTATATATAGACCATATATATATATATATAGTCACATGTTCAGAAATATTATTACTTAGGCTGAAATAGGTAGTGTTAGCTTGGTATCCTGTATGAACAAGAGATGACTCATTCATAGTTTATATTTTTTCTTGCATTATTATACACACACACTGCTCATTTTATATTTACTAGATAAATTATACTAGATATCATTGGTGGTGTCCTACTAAGAATATCTTACACCCTGTTTGGGCCACCAGTTGGTACCCGAACAGATATTATGGATTCAGGTACAGAAAAACTGAAGCATCTAAATGTGGATGCTTGATTTTTTGCTTAGGATGAATTATGGGAGCTGAGGATTGAGCTTATGATCGTGATTATAAAAGAGATAGTTTTTGTCCCTTCTTTATTTTTGTATATCATGTTAAATATTCTAGTTCCTTTGTATCACTTGTATATCCCCTTTTGTTTAGAATCATTAAATGATCATCATTTTTTATATTACATTGATTCAGCTTCAAGGTGTTGATTATATCTAGATGATTTATTATTACTATACTAGGAATTAATTATTATCTATGTTATTTATCATTATTGTATCCCATTATGCTACATTCTGATCATGGGGGTATAGTCTCTCCATCATACCATTATAGGCCCTGGATGCTAGTCATTTGCCTCTGGTGTATGGGGAGTCATGCATAAGGTCATGTGGCCAACCGATTTTGGTTACTTATAAGTGAACCGGGTCTGGGATATCACAAATTTGTATTAGGGGATTCTTTTTTCTTTTTATATTACAATTTTGCTAATATAACAAAGACTAGGAACTTGTTTTAATTTGGAAATGAGCCTATAATTGGTAGTATATAATATACGTACATGGAAAAAGATAAATTTCTAGTAACGGGATTGATGTCCTAGATTATGCCTATTATAGTTGTATTGATTTCATTGTTGGAAGACTCACATGTGTGTGGTGATATTATTGTTACAGTTATGATAGAATATTTTTACCCTTGGATTGATACATCAAAGATTTAGTGTCTCATGAATCATGATAACCACTCAGATATTCACATTTTGTGCATTATTCCATGTCATATAGGTGTAACTCATAGCTTTCATTTCATGTATTTTCAGTTATCATTATAATTTTTTTGACAGTTATATATAGAAATGTGCTAATTTTTCTTAAAGGGAAAGGATACCTGGATTAATTAAAGTTTTTTCATCAACTTAAATGGTTTTTTTCATGTATTTTGATGTCAGTACCTTAATTAACCAATTATTCCATGTTTGGTCCACAAATCATTGGCCACATGGGATGAAATGTTAGTTTATCTGGTTATATGAATTTCATTTTTAATTTTTAAAGCATTTACTTTTATTAATTGGTAATGATGATTTATCTAATAAAATCATTTTGCATGACCTATTATATCAGAATTCCATATGTAAGGTTTAGGTCATAGCTACAAGATATGTCAATTTCAATTTATAAAGAGTATGGGCCTTTATAAATTGGGAATGGTGAATCATCTAACTGAACCATGATGAGTATATATATACACATAAATGTGTATGATTTTAAATGAATTTAAATTCTTAAATTAAAATGGTTACCATTAAATGGGGATTCTAATTTCAAAGTAAAGGGTGTTTTCCTCTATACCTTTAAATTGACACTCCATATACTGGGACCTCTACTGTGTGATGTGAGACCTTGACCCTAACCTAAACTTAGTATTGGGCAGTATAGAGTGTCTCTTGTGACCTTTTTTTGTCTTCCTTATCACCTAGACTTGGATTTAGGAACAAAAATAGAGGAGTGTCCTTTTTCATAGGAAGGATTTCACCTATCTTATTCTAACATCTTTTATCCTATTTGATATTTAATTTTATTTAAGGAACGAATTTAGCATTTTTAGGGATTTCCACCATGATGAACTCGAGTTATACACTAGGAAGGTGGTAACGATAATTCTTTAGAGGTGGTGGTCCCTGATCCACCAGAATTACCTCTAGTGGTTCCTCTTTAGGAACCTCTTATTGTTCCTAATCTGGGCACTGATGCTTTTTCTGAGAGAGAATCATGTAATTTATATAGTCAATTCAAGGAGCTCCATGACCTACTCCTACTATAGTATATATGATGTGAAAATTTTAGCAGCACCATCTTCCTACGTTCTCTAGGATGGTGTCCCTTAGGCTACTGAGTCATGGATAAAGGTCATGTTATCGATCTTTGAAAATATAGATATTCCTTCAAAGATTAGGGTCAAGATTGTGACCTATATGCTTCGTGATTCCTCCAAGCATTTGTGGGACATGATTAACATGTTTTTCATCATTAGGGTATAGTCAGGGTGGACTTCCAGATATCCTTTTATGATTAATTCTTTCCAAAGATACTGATATTGAACAATGTTATGGATTTTATGCACCTAAAGCAGGTTGTTATGTCTATGATGTAATATTCAGCTTGTTTCACCAAAATCCATCACTTTGCACCAAAAAATTCTAGTAATGAGTTGATAATAGTGAGATAGTTTCTGGATAGGATTGTATATGCCATTTGATATTGGGATAATTTCTTATCATCGACCACCATTTCTGATATAGTGAATTGGGCCCTCATCACCGAGAAAAATCTAAAGGAAGTTGATAGTGTTGGAGAATTCAGTTCCATGAAGAGACACAGAAGTGATTCTTTGAGCGGTAGGAATCATCACATTGAGTCTGTATGTGGGGGTAGTAGCAGTCATATGACACCTACTAATAGTTTTGTAGTGTGCCACCAATGTGGAAATTTAGGGAATAAGAAGACCCAGTTTCCTAGAGATCCCATTGAATGTTGAGGCTATGGTAGGTTGGGGCTTCTTTAGTACTTTTGTAGTAATTTAACATATTTTCCTATTAGGAGGGGATTCATATCAACTACACCTTTAGGATAAAAGTTTATATCACATTTCCGGGAAGGTAGATAGAGTGCTACCATCCAATCATGCTAAGGAGGTGGTGGTGGATGAGGTATCCAAGCTCCAGATATACAGCTCTAGTAGAGAAGACCTGCCCAATGTAGTCAGGTTGTATCTTGGAGATGTATTTATGGACATATCTATATAGTGTATCTTACACCGAAGGATCTGAGTATCAATCCCTCTATAGTTAAAGGTACTATTCTAGTAACCTCTGATTTAGTTTCTTCTTTATTTGATAAAGGAAATTCATACTATTTTATATTTATGAAAATTTTGGTAATTATGGGCCTATAGATAGAGTACTTATATGGTTTGATGAATATCTATATGATATTAGGGGTTATATTAGAGAGTTTACTCCAATTAAAATATTTCCCCGTTGTGATAGGTGGGTATCATTTCTTAAGTAACCTATTTATCCTCAAGATAAAGGGTTTCGACATCATACTCAAAATGGATTGTCTAGTATATTACCTTTCCCATGTTGATTTATAACATCATATGGTGTCATTAACATCACTCATGGGTAGTACTTATATTCATAAGGGTGAATGGGGTGTCCAGGCGAGTCGATATATAACCAAACATCATGGGAAGGGTGGAGTGATAGCCCATATGGCTATTCTCTTTATAAGAAATCAGGTAACGTGATGTATAAAATTACCATTTATTTTGTATCATTTTAGGGACATATTATTTAAAAACATTTTTAGGATAACTTTTATAGGATAGGTGGAGTTCACCATTGAGTTAGTACTAGGATAATCACAAGTGTCCATCCCTCATTACAGGATGGTAGAGCTTTAAGAGATCAAGATACAGTTAGAGGACTTAGAAGCTAAGGGTTTTATATGACCCAATAATTCACCATGGGTTTCACCTATCCTTTTCACTAATAAGATGGATGATACCCTCATATTATGCATGGATTACTATCAATTGAACCAACTTATGGTAAAGAAATGGTATCCACTGCCCTACGTAGACTACCTCTTTAACTAGGTCCAAGGAGAAAGGATTTTATCCAATATTGATTTGAGGTTGTGCTATCATCTGGTGAATGTAGGAGTACTTTTTCATTCCTTTTTATGTGAATAATTTTCCTATATTCTTCATGGGTCTAATGAATTGACTTTTCCCCTGTAACTAGACTCATTTTTTTAGTCTTAATGGTTGATATATTAGTGTATTATTATACCCAACATGAACATTCCAAATATCTTGAGAGCATGATAAATACACTAAGAGAGAACCCTTTGTATGATAAGATCAAAAAATGGAAATTTTGGATCAAAAAGGTGCACTTTTGGGGTCAAATCATCTCATAGGTAGGAGTATATGTTGACCGAGAGAAGGTGAGAGATGTAGTTTCTTAAGAGCATCAAAAAAAATTCTTTTACATGTGTAATTTATTAGTTTTGGTTGGATACTACAGGCATTTTATTTAAGAATTCTCGTACCTAGAAGCACCTCTAATGGGATTGAATAAAAAGGTGTGATTTTTATGTGGTCTGAATCATGAAATAAATCCTTCTAGGATTTGAAGGGAATATTGAATTCAGTACCAATCATGATTCTATCATAACCAAGAAGAAGCTATACCAATTATTGTGATGCAATTGGCATCTATCTAAGATCCGTTATGATGTTGGGAGATTTAGTTGTGGATTATGAGTCTTTTCAATTGATTCTACATGAGTGGAATTACCCAAAACATGACCTCATTCTGGAAGTTGTGGTTCATGCCTTATGTTGTTGGAGAAACTATCTTCTAGGAAATCATTTTATGGTATTTAAGAATCAAAAATTCCTCAAATATATATTTACACATCATGAATTAAATATCTAAAAGTGAAGGTGGGTTCAATACCTACAATACTTTGACTTAGAGCTTGTGTATACACCTGGGAAAGGAAATGTTGTTGCTGATGCACTGAGTCATAAGACTCAGAAATAGGTAGTTCAAGAGTCCTATAGTGAGTGGTAGTTGATGGAATTATTCTCTAAGATGCACTTAAAGGTCTATAAGCATCATGGGTAGAATATACTTACAGCCTTAGTAGCGACCTCTTTGCTTCGCGATTGAGTAAATATGAGGCAGTTATCGAATCCTGAGTGCTTAGTCCTAAGGGAGAGTGTTACAGGAGAGGGTCCACCACCTATTTGAGAAGTGTGTACTTGGATTACCATGATGTACCAAGACATGTGTCATTGGTATTGGTGGCTGAGTATAAAGAGGTATATTGTAGGTTTTATTTCCCAGTGTTCTACCTATCTACAAGTGAAGGTGGAACACCAATGACCAGTGAGGATTTTGCAGTCATTTCCCATTTTTTAGTGGAAATGTTATGATGTCACCATGGACTTCATATCAAAGAGACCTTTTGATTAGAAAATCTTGGGAGGATTTACATCTGGAATATTGTACATCTTTATGGAATTCCACATTTTATTATATTAGATTGGGATGATCAGTTTATATCATGATTTTAAAATGGGTTGAAAATATATCTCAGTACATAGGTTCTTCTAAGCACAACCTTCTACCCACAGACTGATAGGAAATATGAGCATATGATTTAGATTCTATAGGATATTCTTCGAGCATGTGTCCTAGATTTTAGTGGTCCTTGGTATAAACACCAACCTATTGTTTAGTTTTCCTATAATAACAAATTTTAGGAAACTATACATATGTATCCATATGAGACCCTATATGGTAGGCCATGTCATTCACCTTAGTTCTAGATAGAGGTAGGCGAGGAAGCACTATTAAGACCTCATCTTATTCAGGATACTTCAAAGAAGGTACACCTTATCCATAAGTTTATGGGTACATATTAGACTAAAAAGAAATATTATGATGATGGTTTCCACTGGCCTATGGAGTTTTAGTTGGGACATAAGATATTTTTATGAGTTTTTTCTAGGTTAATTCACATATAGATTTAGGAACATGGAAAGCTATCACATCATTATGTCATCCCTTTCGAGATATTGGAGAGAGTCGGTCTGGTAGCATATTGGTTAGCTTTACCTCATAGGTACCAATCCATGCATGACATCTTCCATGTATCTCAACTTCACAATTACTTTTCAGACTTATCTCATACTTTTGAACCTAAATATGTTGAATTAGAAGTAAATGCTTCCTTTGAGGAGTATCCTATCATGATCATTGATTAGAGAACAAAGGCTCTTCAAGGAAGTTCGGTCCCTCTGGTGTGGGTGCTATGGAAGCACGACCATGTACAGAATAACACCTAGGATGGGGGGACTAATGTATTTGCTCAGTGTCCAAATCTATTCTCTAAAAAACTTTTTCCACCCTCAAAAGAACAACTCGGGGATGAGTTATTTTTAGGATGGTATATTGTAATATCCTAACTTTTTATAATCGGTACAAACCCATTAATTTCTAGTTTAAAACCTTATTTTTATCCTTATGGGTGTTCTTAAGATGCTAAGGTGTAGTTTCAGAATGACTGAGATTCATTTAGAGCCCGGAGCTCCAAATTTTGGAGAGGTGGATAGAGATCATGGTTTTTGAATGGTTAGTGATAACCATGTGACTCAAAGATATAGGTGTTGCAATAAACCTTAGAGGTGTGAATATATATTTTTAACCATGAACATTAGGTTGTATGACCATGCAGCATTTTCTAGAGGGTTGGAATGGGCCACATGGTTTCCCAAACCATGCACCCAGGTTTGCACCTTTAGTTCCACTTAAATAGTATAATTGAATAGTTAGGTGCATGGTTTTCCAAACCATGAGTCCCTTTAAAAACTAGTTAAAAATAACATTTTTCCATTTTCACCTTAAAAACCCAAAATACCCCTTTTCCCTTTGACTTCCCTAGTAGTCGGTTATATTAGGAGCTCCTCCCTTCCCTCTCCTTAAGCTTTGAGCCTCCATATCCGTCTAAGCTTTGATTTCATTATCTTCTATCATGTTGGATGCATATCGGTAAGGGTTTTGATCTGTTACCTTCTTTTCTTGGTTTATATTACAATATTCAGTGATATTTTGGTGCCAGTTAATATGCCCTATTTTCAAATAATTTTTCTATTTCATTGATTCCTATATTTTAGCCCAAATTAAAGCATGAAAATGGATGATGAGAGAACTACCAAGCTAAGGTATGTGGTCTAGTATTTTTTCTCTAAATTCGAGTCATTTTATACCATGTGTCATCAAGTTTCATTCCATTCTTTCCATGTGTAACTTTAAAATTACATTTTCCCTAAATTTAAATTTGTATCCATGTTAGGAATGACCTTATACACCCTTGTATTTGATATAGGATGACCCCTCTGACTAGTGACACATATTGTGTTGTGCTTAAGTGAATTTCCCTCTAAGTGTCCTTGGCTTGATACCTAATTGAAAATGACTAATTGAATTAAATGGAATTGAGTTTCATGACCATGTCATGTGACTTCTATGAAATAAGTGGATTAATACCTTGATTAAATAAAGTTAAATAGTTCCAATTCATTCCTTGGATTGTATTCAAACGTGAATGACTTTTATTATATAAATGTAAATTACAGGCATGGAAAACCATCAAATTATAATACATGGTCATGGATTCCCATAAGTTTTTGATACTCAGGAAAGGAGTACCATCTAATTGTGATACTCATACATGGAGACCCACTTACATATGATCCTCAAGCATGGAATCCATCATATGTGCAATATACATACATGGAATTCCAAATGAAATGTGATGTATGAGAATGGAGTCCCATGTAAATGTGATAAACATGCATGAAATCCAAAATTTAATATGATATATGGGAATTAAGTCAGAAAATAAATGTGATAACTGGACATGGATACCCATATGATTCATGATTCCCATTCATTGAGTCCACTAACATTCCATGAGATTCTTATTGTTATCCATGGACGTCTGAGTTATGCCTCAGGTACGAGATAGTAGTATTATCTATATATATGGATTTAAATTCCACTATGTACATAGACCATATATATATATACATATCTATCTATATGAATATAGTCACTTGTTCAAATATCTTCAGGCTTAGGCTAATGTAGGTAGTGTCATCCTCTTTTTTTATAAGAACCATATCTGACCTATTCACAGTTTATATTTTTACTTACATTGTTATACATGAACAATATTAATTTTATATATACAATATATATTATACTAGATACCATTTGTGGTGGCATAATGAGTATATCTCACTCCTTATTTTAACCGTCAATTGGTACCCAAAAAGATCTTAGGGATACAGGTAGGGATAAAGGAAAGTGTCTGGATGTAGATGCTTGATTGTCTTGTTAGGATGGAGTATGGGAGAAGAGGAATGGTCTTATGATGGTGATTTTATAGGAGATAGTTTTATCATTTTTTATCTTTTTATAAAATATTTTATATTTTAGTGCCTCTATATCCCATGTATATCTTCTTTTTTTAGCATCATGACATGATCATCATTTTATATATGAAATTGATTCAGCTTCTGTCGGTTGGTTATATCTTGATGATTTATTATTACACTACTGGTTATTTATTATTGTTACTAATAATTATAATTATTCTATACTACCATGATACACTCTCATCATGAGGTTATAGTCTCCCCACCTTACCATCATAAACCCTCCATGCTAGTCAGCAACCTCTGGCATGTGGGGCGGTGTGCTTGAGGTCATGTGGTCAACTGGGTTTGGTTACTAATGATTGAACTGGTTCTGGGAAATCACAATTTTTTTAAAAATAATCAATTGGATCATGAGTTTGAATCTATTTGTTTTTAACTAGTTATGAAATGATTTTATTTGTCTATGGTTATGGATTTATCCCACCCCTTTACTGGGACTAGTCTATCTTCTTTGACCCCAACTTCCAACCCTACTATCTCTTCTCTCCTTCAAGTGTTCTTCATGTCACGACCCATCCCTCGAGTCCCATGTCGTGACTACACCAAGACCGCCTTACATAGTCCAGGGGCCGGCGACTAGCACCAGAAAGGTATATCCCTAAAACGGGAAGGCATTGCCTTTTTAACTTTTACGAACACACAGTACAAGAACACAACAAGAAGTAACCACGAAGTAAACTCTTGTAGTAAAAAAAGTGATTAAAGTAAAGGGGCCAAAAGAAAATCCCAACTAAAAAGTATAAGTACAATTGAAAATTAAAAATCCAACTGAAAAGTGAAAAATAGCTCCTGGATCATCCACTAAGCATCCTACCTGAAGGGTAGGTACAACTCACGATCAGTAGTCCCTGCATCATGTCACACCAAATGGTCCACCTCTGGGCACCGTCCAGTCCTGGATCCCTTGGCCATGATCAACGTTGTATGTTTTCTACACAAAATACAACAAGGTTCGGGCGTAGCCTGTGCATGGGTGAGTATAACGATACTCAGTAGAGACCCCGAGACCCCCGTAGGTCTCCCAGAGTTCCACAAAGAAAAAACCAAAAAGAAATACCTCAACTAAAAGCACGAAGTGATAGACATAAACTATACTTAGTTATATTCTCATACATATACCTAAGTTATCAAGATATACTCATCTTATACATGATGTAAGAATACCACAAAGGTAACACCATGAAGGTAGAAGTACCACACAGGTAACACCACAAAGATAACACCACGAAGGTAACACCACGAAGATAGAAGTACCACATAGGTAACACCACGAAGATAGAAGTACCACATAGGTAACACTACGAAGATAACACCAAAAAGGTAACACCACGAAGGTAGAAGTACCACACAGTTAACACCACAAAGATAACACCATGAAAGTAACACCACGAAGGTAGAAGTATCACATAGGTACCATGAAGATAGAAGTACCACACAGGTAACACCACAAAGATAAAACCATGAATTCAATTCCACAAAAGTAGAAGACTCAGCTCACACCAGTATAACTTAAGTATAGAAGTACATATTATTAGTCGTAAGCTAGATCATCTTATTCTATTAAGAGGCACTACTGTTGACCCACACATGATCAATAGGTAATAACCCCCACTAACCCACATAGGATCTGACCCACAGTGGATCGGTATGTGCTAACCCAAAAAAGATCGCTGAGCACTGACCCACATAGGATCTGATAGATTCTGACCCACACAGTATTGATTGATGCTAACCCACTTAGGATCGATGTTCTTTCTTCACAATACAGCCAGCCACAGGATTCCTCGCACCCGGTGCGCTCAAGCACCGTAGAATCTACCCCTTGAGATATCGTTCATACCTCGACTACCACTAATCTCCACAAAGGAGTAACCCAAAGAATTACCATGTCGTAAGGGTTCCAAAGAGGTAGATGGTGGGTTAATCGGGCACCCATTCTGTGAGTCATAAGTGTTTTAGTTTCGAGGGCCCAGTTGGATTCGGGTTCAATCCAACCCAGTTATACTTTAACTATCTCCAAAACTTAAGTGGACTATACCAAAAGGACCTTCTCGCTCCAAGGGTCTCAGTGCCACAGACGGTTTTCCAAACAGATGCTCAGTTCTCATGTTATGGGCCTTTAAGCGAAATTGGGCCTGGTTGGGTTTGGGTCTGGTCCAACCTGGTCTCGGTCCTACCCGGTTGGGCTAGGATGCGGCGGTCTCAACCCACTGGGTCACGTTCCAACCTGGTCCGCAAGGGGGCGCAGCCTACTGGGCTTGTGCGGCCCGGACCGTAGAGTTGCGTCTCTCTGGGATCGCGCGGCCCGACCCGTGGAGGCGCGTCCCACTGGGCTCGTGCGGCCTGGCCCACTAGGATCGCGCGGCCCAACATGTTGTGGCATGGAACGCTGGGCTCGCGCGGTGTGGCCTGCGGTGAAGCACAACCCAATGGGCACGTGCGGCCCACTGGGCACGCGCAGCCCACTTGGCACGCGCAGCCCACTAGAGCGGGGCCCACCCAAGCTGGAACGGGGGGGTCCCTATTCGGAAGGTGGAGCAGCAGCACCCTTTGGCACTACCTGGTCACCCACGGGGCCCATTGTAGGTCCTGCCGTTGTGGTGTCGAAGTTGTGGTCCCTCCGGCGGCGCGCCGCTGCCTCCTCCTATGGCCGACCGCCTTGCTCGACCCTACTGTGGTTTAAAATTCACGACCCTTCTCTGCCAGCGTCGTGTGACGGTGCACTGCATCACCACCATGGTCGGCCGGTGTCGGCCGCTCTACTGACCGCAATGGCATAGTGTCATGGCCTCCTCCTATGGCACGTGATGGCACACTGCCTCCATCATGGTCGGCTAGTGTCGATCTCTGCAATCATCTGTCGGCACCATTCACCGATGCCGCACTAGTGGTCTTCTGTAGAGAACGCAAAGGTAAAACAAATAGCAGATGGACTGGGCCTTATTCATTTGGATCGTTCCCTCTGCATTATCATTTTAACAAGAAATAGGATTTATGAATCGATAATATCTTAAAAAATAAACGAGACTAAACCCTACCTCGTAAATCCATTGAAGAACATTCATGTTTGGAGGTGGGTCAGGGTTCATCATTCCCACAACAAGCTTCCAACAACGTCTCTCACTCGTCGTTCATCTATTCGGGTTTTGATGTCACTCATCACTACTCGTCGGAACCGGTCCCTTCCTCTAAGTGGTTGGCACTGTGGAACTTTATTATAAATTCGCCACTTGATGAATTCATGCCAATACCCCTCCCCAAACTCCATATAAATATAAGAGGGATAGGGCGAGTAACAATTGTGAAATTTATGGGGGTTCATTTAATAGGAACCTTCCTAATTTCGAACGACGTTGTTACAAAGGATTTAAAGGGTCAATCCATTTAATTGATTGATGCATCATTGGTCCCTCCACTGTCGCTTGTCTGTTGGAGGAAAAGATATGAGAGAAAATAAAATAACTAAGATATTTTATTATTATTTTAAAAGTCCCAAAATATATCTTTTTCATCTGACCTACTACGGTTGAATTGAAGTCTTCCTTAAGCGAATCTCAACGTTTTGTATTCAACGGTGCCCTCATATTTTTAATTCGAGCACCAGTTCAAAAGTTAGAAAACACCACTCACACGTTTACTGGACGTACCTTAAAAAAAATTCAGAAATTCATTATGGGCACACCGGGTCATAGAATCATGCGTCGTCAATTTTCGCAAACTTTTAATAATTCCATATAATTAAAAAAATGACATGGAAAATCTAGGTCTTTACATTATCTCAACCTTAGGGAATTTCTTCCTCAAAATCCACAACATAAACTAAGAAAACAAATGGGGGTACTGGGCACAAATCTGAGCCTCTCGCTCCCAAGTTCCCTCTTGGAGGTTCCCGTGCTGCCAGAAAATGCACACAAGAGGTATCGATCGTCCATAAAGGAATCGATCCTGCTGATCCTCAATCTCTACTGGAACCTCTGTAAATGTCACCCCATCATCAAAGTCCAGCTCTCCATGGTCGATGATGTGAGATGGGTCATGTGCGTATCTCCTCAACTGGGATACGTGGAAGATGTGGTGCACCCTCTCCAACTGTGGTGGTAGTGCCAAGCGGTATGCCACCTCGTCTATCCTCTGAAGTATCATAAATGGTCTGATAATCTTCGGTGATAACTTTCTGCTTTGTAAAAAGCTCCATAAACCTCATCGAGGTGAGACTCATAGGAAGACATGGTCTCCCTCCTCAAACTCCAAAGGTCTTTGCCTCCTGTCAGCATGTGACTTATTTCTGCTCTTTGTAGTCTTCATCTACTCCCGGATGACCTGCACCTTTTCAGTGGTAGCCCATACCAACTCTGGACCCATAAGTGTTGACTCCCCTAGGTGCATCCAGCATAGAGGTGATATGCAAGGTCGACCGTACAATGCATCAAACGGTGCCATACCGATGGTGGAGTGATAACTATTGTTGTATGCGAACTCCACCAAGGGGAAGTGATCCACCCAAGTGCAGCCAAAATCTAGGACGCAAGCACGTAGCATGTCCTCCAATGTCTGAATGATCTACTCCATCTGACCATTTTTCTATGGATGAAAGGCAGTGCTCAAACGCAACTGAGTCACAAATTCCTCCTACAATCCCTTCCATAGCCGGGAAGTAAAACGTGTGTCACAGTCATAGATGATCATCGATGGAACCCCATGAAGTCACACAATATCCTATACGTAGAGGTGTCCCAAGACCTCTACTGATCCCTGCTCTCAGATAGGTAGGAAGTGGGATGACTTGGTGAGTCGTTCAATGATCACCCAGATAGAATCATGTCCCCTAGATGTATGTGGAATACCTATCACAGAGCCCATAGAGATTCCATCCCACTTTCACTCCGAAACCTCTAGTGGCTACGCTAATCCTGTTGGAACCTGATGCTCAGACTTCACTTGCTAACAAGTGAGGCATCGAGAAACAACCTCTGCCACTTCTTTCTTTATCCCTGGTCACCAGTGCTGACGTCGGAGGTCTTGGTACATCTTCGCCAAACCAGGATGTACCATCAGAGAGTATGTATGGAACTCCCTAAAAACCTCCTCTCGTAGCACCACGGGTACCATGGTACATCCTCTTAAGAGGATGACGTGATCCCCACCTTCAAAAAATCATTCAAGTGCCTATCCTTAGGATATATGAGCACGTCGAGCCTTGCAGTCAATGTCCCCAAGTTGTGACTCCCAAACTCGCTGAAGAAGTGGAGGAGTGACAGTCATAAACTGGAGGTAAGCTGTTCCATCTCTATCCATGAAGGATATATAAAACGCGGCTAGCTACTCTATCACCTCACTCAGCAACTGCAGACCAGACCTCCTGCTGAGTGCATTTGCTACCACGTTCCCCTTCCTAAGAGTATAGACCATCTCAAAGTCACAATCCTAGAGGAACTCCAGCCATTGTTGTTGTCAAAGGTTTTGTTCCTTCTGAGAGAAGATATACTCGAGACTCTGGTGATTAGAGTAGACTGTAAAACATTCGCCTATTAAGTAATTTTTCCACATATTCAGGGCGAAGACCACTGTTTCTAACTCCAGGTCATGGGTAGTGTAGTTATTCTTATGTTTCCTCGGTTGTCGTGATCCGTAAGTGATCACTACTCACTCCTGCATCAGAACACACCCAAGTCTGATCACTGATGCGTCATAGTAGACTACATACTCAATTCCCTCTTCTGGTATCCTCAATATGGGGGCACTTGTTAGTCTCTGCCTCAGCTCCTGAAAATTATACTGGCATCTCTCTGTCTATACAAAGGGTTGTCCCTTCTTTGTCAATGCTGAAAAGGGTGTTGTAAATCTGGAAAAGTTAGGCACGAATCTTCGATAGTATCCAGCAAACCCCAAGAAACTCTACACCTCGGTCACACTCTTGGGTTGCTCCCAAGCAAGCACAACCTCTATCTTCTCCAGATCCACTTCAACTCTAGCCTCTAAGATAACGTGTCCTAGAAAGTGAACCTCTCATATCTATAACTGGCACTTCAAGAGCTTACCATAAATCTGGTGCTCTCAGAGTGTATCCAGAACTATCTGCAGATGATAGGCATGATCCTCCTTCGACGCCAATAATATCAAGATGTCATTGATGAAGACCACCACAAAGCGATTGAGGTATAGCTAAAAGATCATATTCATGAGTCCTGTGAACACTTCTGGGAAATTGGTCACACCCAATGGCATAACCAAGAACTCATAGTAGCCATACTGACATCTGAAGGTCATCTTCTACACATAATCATCTCATAACTTGAGTTGATGATAGCTTGGTCTAAGGTTTATCTTCAAAAACCAATGATCTCCCTTCAGCTGATTCAAAAGATCATAAATCCTCATAAATGGATACTAGTTCTTCGCGGTCACCTGGTTCAGGTGCCGGTAGTCCACATAGAGCCTCAAAATCCCATTTGCCTTCTTGGAGAACAAAATCAGGGCTAATCATAGAGAAAGACTAGGCCTTATGAACCTCTTCCTCTACAAGTCCTTTATTCATGCTCAAATTTACCCTAGATATGAAGGTAGAATGGTCCTTGTAGTTTAGCTTGGTTTATCGAATCCTCAGAGACCTAAGAAGTAACCTACAGACATGTACATTCTATGGATTGTTTTTGGATATAAAGTAGCCAACTTGGGTTGATTTTAAATTGGTTTAAGGTATCACCAACAGATTTAAGTTAATTAATATTAATATAATGATTTGATCCTAGGTTATTGCTTGGGGTGGATTGGTTGAATTCCTTTTTCAATGATTTCAATTTCTTATTTTTGATATGGGTTCATTTTAGAAGATCAAAAAACATCATCACTTTATGGTTTAATATCTACACCCTTTAAAACTAATCACCTATATGCTTTAGAGATCAAAGTTTTGAGCACTTCAAGTTAAAGTTTCGTATTAGTACTTGAAGTGTGTGGCCTTAAATTTAACAAGGACGATGGAGTTTAAAAATCATCAAATAAAAATATCAATTAAATAAGTGATTATACATTAATGGGGTGATAAATAACATCCAATCCATCCACTTGATACTCCCTTGGATCAACCCATAAGTGGGTTATCCCTCCATTGATGCTATGGTTTCAATGGAAGCAGGAAGTAGACTCATGAGGGAGGAATTGAAGAAGTAAAGAAAACAATAAAAGGAAAATGATCACTCTACCGTTGTGTGAATAATTTCTCAAGGTTTGGTGTGAATAAATTCACACCTTGTGGAAACGGCATCAAATTGATATGAGGAAGAACATAATAATAATATAAGAATAACTTTTATTAAGAAACAAGGATGAATTAAAACAACTTATATGTGGAAGACAAACTTGAGACAACAAAATCGCAGCATAACATTACAATGAAAGAAATATCAAAAGATGATCAAATCATCCACCACCACTACCTTAAATAGGAATTTTTGAATCCTTGGGTCAAGCCTCAAATATTTCAAGTCTCCTCAATTAATTTTTCTCGGCCATAGTTGGGTGGAAAGTTGAGGGAGAGTTGATTTTTCCACCCTTGACCTGAGGTGGCATCCAACTTTCATCCAATGAATAGACAAGTCTTAATGGCCTTTTAGATGGAATAATCGGAGTGGGCCATATAAAAAATGAATCTACGGATGTCTTCTATCTTCCTGTAAAATTTCAGTCCAAATGGATATGTGGTTCCTGAGATATTATTAAATTGGTGGGATGTTTTAATGGGCCGCAGAATCTGGCCCAGAATTTATTCTCTAAATTGGTCCACCTTAATAACCACCATGGAGGCCGAATTAGCACTATATTCTGAAGAATAATTTGTTCCTATATATTTCCTATATAATAAAATGAAATTTGGTCTTTATTGGGCCTGTATGTTGGGCCCCACATTCTCATCAGTGGGCTGGTGTCCAATCTGCCTTCTCCAGAATTGTTTGCATGAAATCCCATTTTGGTGGTCTTTCAATGTGAATCTTCCAAAACTCCACAAGTATGAATTGTTCCAAATATAATTAGAAACCTGAAAATTAAATATAAAAATAAAATTAAGATCATTGGGTATTTTAAATGATTTTCAAAAATGTACCACATGATAGTGCATTTTAAGAAGGAATTGCAATCATAATGTGAAATGATGTTCAAAGTGTAAAATACACTAAAATGGTTTTTATGAATAATAAAGAAAATGAATATTATATATATTAACATTGGATATTATCCTCATTTATTGGCTAATCACACCCCCCAACTTGAGTTTTTCTAGTCCCGAGAAAAATATATCTCAACAATATGAAATTTGAATTCCCTTTTCCAAAAACATTTTAATACACAATGATCACCAAAAAATCTTCTACCAAAAAATCATGAAACCCATCAAAATATTTTAATATATGATAGTTTCATAAGTATATCCCATTCCCAAGATCATTCCTTTGTTCAAATTCATCTCCATATTTCATCCAATATTAATTAAGAGTGATAATGTGTTGTGCATCGCATTAGACATGGGGGTTCATCTTAATTCAAGAAGGAAATGATGGAAGCATGAGGTGGAATCACATTTAAATATTAAGATGAGTATTCAAAAAAATTTATTGTATTATTTTTTTTTTTGTTTTTTTTCAATTTTTCCATGGTAATTGAAATTTCACTCAAAAGAGTCAACCCCTGTAGCGAGACTTTTCCGATGACTCCCAGACTCAAAGACCTTAGGGAACCAAGTGATACCCACATACTCGAGCATCATCTCGAGTTAACTCAGTCAAAAAAAATTCAAATTACCAAAAATAGAGATAAAATTACTAACTCTGGGCCAGAAAACTATGGAGTCACGATCCCCAAGTACCGAAATCCACGCATTAGGTAATTTCATTTCTCTACGCGCAAATTTATTGTTTTTTTTTAATTTTTTATTGAATACACATATGAAAACTAAAATTATCACCAAACATATTCTATTTATTTGGGGGACCCCATGAACTCAAAATAATACCCCACTATCCAAAGGACGCACATTGTGATCTTTTTTTTATTTGGATGAAAATATAAACAATGAAATATCACATTGGACAGCCACACTTTCCAAAATATATGATTATGAAATTATACAAGGATTAAAATCAGAATCAGGGCATGCTAAATTATTTGATATTTAGTTTCAAAGTGTGCAATGTGTATTACCATGTTCAAAGTTAAAGGAATTTTTCATTCCATTTACACACTTTTTTTTCAAATCATTCATTTTTTTTGACACAAAAGCTTTTTTTATTTTATCTCCCCCCCCAACTTAAAATAACACTGTCCCCAGTGTTTATAGAAAAGAAAATTTATAAGGGGGTAGAGGTATAGAATGAGAGTTCAAAAAGGAAATTAAAAATGAGGATCATGGAATGAAGTCACCTGGTGGTTGAAGTTGAAATTATTACTGCTCCCTTTTAATCCCTTGATATCGATGTCACTCTGAGAATTACCTAGTGGAAAAAAAACGAAAAAAAACAAAAACAAAACAAAAAAACTATATATATATATATATATAATAAAGAAAGTAAAATATAAGTATATATATATAAATTATAGAATAAGGAAGCATAAAAAGTTGTAGGTCAGTGGTAAGCGCGTGCCCTTGTCTCCCTTCGGTCCCAATTTATATTCCCCCTTAGCCGGTTGTGACGGGTTTTGACCCATGACCTATGACGTGTCCTTTTTTTTATTTATTAATATTTTTTTTAACCAAAAATCACATAAAAACAAAATTAAATGATGATACATTGTATTCTTTTTAAATTTCTGGGTAAGGTATTACTCAAGGATCACACCACGTGACACGGATGAATATGGTGCTCCCCTTTCATACCCATCTATACTCATAATAGAAGAACAGATCAACAGTATATTTTTTTATTTTTAAATATCAAAATGATTAACTAATACTATTTGGAAAAAAAGATGATTCAAAAATATAAAAACCACTGGTTTCCTCCCGTTCAACTCTTTGGTTTAATGTTTCTAGCTCGACTTAGACCCTTAATTATTTAAGTATTTTCTTCATCTAAGGTTGGTTCACACAAGTTTTTATCAAATTTTTTTATTGTAATGGTTCAATGAATGGTTTGACTCTATGACCATTAACTTTAAAGGTTTGACCATTGGTGGGATCTTGAATTTCTACAGCCCCATGGGGGTACACCTTCTGCACTATGTATAGACCTGGCTATCTAGACCTTAACTTTCCCAGGTGTAAATGAAGTTTTGAACTATACAAGAGCACAAATTTTCCCGGTTCAAAATGTTTGACTTTGATATTCCTAGATTGGTAGGGTTGAACTCTAGATTTATTGATCCTTGAATTTTCATAAGCCTTCATCCTTAGTTCCTCAAGTTCATTGAGATCTAATTTCCTTTTTGTTTTGTCCAATGAGAGTTCATAATTCATTTTCTTAATTGCCCAAAAGGCCTTATGTTCAATCTCCACTAGAAAATGGCTGCTTTACCATAAACCAACCTATATGGGGACATTCCTAAAATGGTTTTATATTCGGTTCGATAGTTCCAAAGAGAATCCAAGAGTTTCTCGAACCAATATTTCCTAGAAGGATTGACCGTTTTTGAAATAATATTCTTAATCTCCCTATTTTCTAACTCATCTTGACCAATGGTTTGCAGATGGTATGAAATGGAAAATTTATGAGAAATCCCATACTTATACATGAGTTAAGATAATGGACGGTTGTAGAAATGGGTTCCTCGATCACTGATTATAGCCCTAGTAATTCCAAATTGAGAAAATATGTGCTCTTTCAGAAATTGGATCACAACATGATGATCATTATACTTGGTGGGAATGGCTTCAACCCATTTTGAGACATAATCAACAGCTAAGAGTATGTATAGGTATCCCCTAGATTTTGGGAAGGGACCCATGAAATAGATTCCCCAGTAGTCAAAGATTTCAATCACTAAGATGTGAGTGAGTGGCATTTGATTCCTTTTTGTGATTGACCCTACTTGTTGACACTTAGGACAACTTTGAAAAAATGTGTAGGAGTACCTTGAGAGGGTGGGCTAGAAGAGACCACACTGAAGAATCTTAGCAGATGTTTTCTTAGAGGAAAAGTGACCTCCACATGCCTCACTATGACAGAATTTAAGGATGGACTCTTGTTCAGATTCTGGGACATACCTTCTAATGAATTGGTTACGGCAGAACTTATAGAGGTATAGATCATCAAACACATAGTGTCTAACATCCGAAAAGAATTTCCTTTGAGCTTGAGTCCCTAATAATTTTGGAATGACTCCTATAACTAAGAAATTGGCTATGTCTTCATACCAAGGGTAGTCACCCACAGAGTATAGGTGTTCATCAGGAAATGAATCAGACACAGAAAGGTGATTTGAGTTGTCTTTGAATTCCATCCTAGATAGGCGATCAGCTACAACATTTTCAATGCCCTTTTTATCCTTGATTGTGAGTTCAAATTATTGTAAGAGAAGGAACCACCTAATCATTCTAGCCTTAGCATCTTGTTTTTGGAAGAGGTATTTTAGTGTGTAATGGTCAGTGAACACAGTGATGGGGGATCCTAATAGGTAGGACCTAAACTTCTCTAAGGAAAACACAATAGAAAGTAACTACTTTTTAGTAGTGGTGTAGTTGATTTGAGCATCATTTAATGATTTTCTTGCATAATCAATGACATAAGGAGTTTTATCACAACGTTTTCCTAACACAGCTCCTACAAAAAAGTCACTGGCATCACACATAAGTTCGAAAGGAAGGTTCCAATTTATAGATTTCATAATGGGAGGAGAGGTGAGAGAGGATTTGAGGGTTGAGAATGAACCCTCACAGCTTTCTGTCCAAAAAAATAGAGCATACTTTACTAGGATAGCACAAAGGGTGCGGGAGATTGAACAAAATTCCTTGATGCATCTTCTATAGAAACCAGCATGTCCTAAGAAAGAAATCACTTCCTTGATATTTTTAGGTGATGGAAGGTGATGAATGATGTCAACCTAGGCTTTATCAACTTCAATCCCCCTACCTGAGACCAGATGGCCTAGAACTAGACCCTCTTTAACCATGAAATGGAATTTTTCCCAGTTTATGACTAGATTCTTTTCTTCACATCTTGACAAGACTCTCTCCACATTCCTCATACATCCCTCAAATGTATACCCAAACACAGAGAATTCATCCATGAAGACCTCAAGAAAATCCCCTACCATGTCTGAGAAGATACCCATCATGCACGGTTGGAAGGCTCCAGGGGCATTGCATAACCCAAAGGGCATGCATTTGAAGTAAAAGGTGCTGAATGGACAAGTGAATGTAATCTTCCCTTGATCCTCTAGGGAGACCTCTATTTGATTATACCCCGAGTAACCATCTAAGAAACAGTAGAAGGCATGACCTGCCACTCTCTCCAGGACTTGGTCAATAAATGGTAAGGGGAAATGGTCCTTCTTGATGAATGACTTTAGCTTCCTATAGTCAATGCAGACCCTCTGTAACATCCCGAGATTTTATGAGAAATATTATTTTTAATTTATTTGATGTCTTGTGTTGTACGCTACACCAAGATTAGCTTGCGCTATACACAACACCATATTATCTTGCAGTATACTCAAACACTATTCTAGGCTTGTGTTGCATGCCAAAGAAACCTTCCTCAATAGCGTGTGTTATACGCAATATCAGGTTTCACTAAAGAACGATATGTTATTAAAATATTATATAAACTAGCCATTATGAATAGTAATATCCACTTTTTGAAATTTTATAAATTTTATCATTCAAAATGGACTTCACTTTTGGATTCAGAATATTGAAATTAGCCTAGGGTAAAATTTTGGTATTTTTCTGAAAACATTCAAATTTTGATGAATAGTGAAAACACTGAGTTATTGGTTAAAACCGACTTTTTATTTAAATAATCATTTTTTTTATTTAAATTTATTTTAGTTTAAAATAGATACATAATACCTATATAATTTAAATGTAATTCATTGGAGTCATTTTATAATAATTTTAGATATATAAAAATTTTATTGAACTTTTTACCATCTTTTACCCACCTCCTAGGAGCGTTTGCAAATTTACATAAAACTTAATTTTACCGCTTCTTTGAGTTGAATTTTGAAAATGTAAGAGACATAGTTAATATCAAGGAGTAAAATGTGTTTCTATAAGATAATAATTATTTTTGGTGAATAGTAACTTTTTACTTTTTTTACCACGGTTAAAAGTAAATAGAGTAATTAAGGGTAAAAATGATATTATTATTACCCTAACACATGTCCTAATTCTATTGGATAAGTTTAATTAGACCAAAAAAACCTTAGGAATACAATATGACCATTTAGGTCCACTTGGATTAAATTAGGACATTTATTATTATTTTATTTAAAAAAGAGTTAAAATAGTTAAAATCAAAGTTTAATAACTAAAACATTTTTAATATAGGGTTATAAATAAGATAAATTAGACTATAAAAATTCATTATAAAGCTAAAAAAATTTCCTAAATAATGGAATTTTATTTATATTTTTTAGACATTAAATAATTTAATTTATTTATGACACAATGATGATGCAGTAATTACCTTATTAATGAAATATTAACATAATTGATATTATAAATAACTCAATAAATGTAATTTTTGGAATTTTTATGAATTAAACTAATTTTATAGGTTAATATAACATATTAGGGTTGGTTAGATGACTTTTTTTCTAATTAATAATGTTATTATTAATTTAGATAAAACAAAATACCAAATAGTGTCAAAATTGACATAAAAGTGTTTTTAAAAATATATTATATTATTAATTTATAGAGGTCTTAAAAATCTAATGTTCTGAAAAAAGACTTATATAATAATATATATGACATTAATGAACCAATTGCGGTTCGATTGGTAGTTTATAGCAAGTTTATTAACCATATAGTGTAACAATACAAGAAGACACAGTAAAAGTTCAATTGTTTAACTTAGAGTTAAATCTAAATGATAAGGTTAAAATGGTAACATAAAATTGTCTAAAACCTATTGGTTTAAAGGGTTTCGACCCATACCCACCCTAGCCTCAAAATAAGTCACTTTGGATCCATTATAAACCGAATATGAATTTATTATAAAATAATATTTTAAGTTTTTCCTAAGGTTCCCCTCACCCCTCTTATAAAAGGGCACTCCCTCTTCTCTCACATTCACTCCTCCCAATACATTTGGATCGGCCAACCCCTCCCCAAATACCCTCTTAAATATCTTCCCTTCATTCTAGATGCCTTCCTTTAGTCAGAAATCCAACCTAAGGAGCCCTTTTGATCAAATCAAAAGGAAGAACCTGAAGAAGAGGTAAATATCTCACCACCTATTTCAAGTTTCTTTCTTCTTCCACTTTCTCCTTCTTTGTTGTTTTCATTATATAATAATAAATCCAGTATATTATATATACTGTGATGTTGTTATGAAAATGGTACAACCATATTAGTTATTTTATTCATCCTGTGAATGAAAAAGTCACCACATGTGTGTACGTACGGCTTACCATCTCCACGTCGTGGTGTAGTTTGTTATTCAAACATTTCATCATTTGGATGGGTATAATAATAAGTATAAATGACATAAATAATAAATATAACATTATTATGATTCTGTATAAATGATATACCATCCAATTATAAATGATTTTATTATCAAAATAATGATATCATCGCTCGTGCGTACGTACGGACTACCGTCTCCACGAATGCGATGAGATTCATTTTTCATGATTAACCATTAAAGTATGATTATAAAGTATATGTAATAAATAATAATGAAATATATTACATAATAATGATACTGTATTTATGTACATATATGTTTCATTTACTTAATTCCATTCAATTCAATAAGGAAATGAACTCAGCGTTCATGCGTACGTACGGCCTACCGTCTCCATGAACGGTGTATTTCATTCCATTTATCGATCTATCATATATATTTATATGATGAATATATATTATATGAAAATAGTATTTTACATTCTGGAATTAATTAAATCAGGATATAAGTAATAATTTCAAGAACAACAAGTCGAAACACGTACGATAAATGAAATGATTTTACCCAAAACGCTGCTTTAACATGGAATTTACAAAATAACGGGTAATATAAAGTCATGATTGAACCATATATGATATCATAACAATTAATATGATTCTTTAATAAGTCAATGACATTATTTAAATCATTATACATGAGGTTCGGATATGTACTAAGCATATCGGACCTAAGGTAAGGGATAATTTTTCAATCTTATTTTTATCCGAGATTGCTTATACGTAAGTATTTACTGGGGTTATATTTTTCATCCATGTCCATAAAAATGTTTTTCATAAAGTGTTTAATATTCTTCCATGTATATTTTAAGTCATATTTACCCCTATTTGACTTTTAATTTGTGTTATGGAATGAAACTTTCTTTTTTTTACCATATGTAGTACTTTTTGACTTTTCCGTTAAAAGTACGAGGAGAATGTTTTTTTAACTTATACGGAATGAATGGATTTTTACGGTTTATAACACCTTATTTCCATGAAATATACTCTAAAATATTTCATGATTATTTTCAACAAAATCCTTTTGCTTTTAAAATTGAATGTCATTTTGTGAGAAGAAAATAATTTTCAAGAAAAAAGGATATTTTCCTCAAGAATTCATTTCAAGTGTTTTGTCAAAACTATTTTCCATCAAAGATGACATTATTTAATATGTTTATGTTTCAAGTATAATGTCTATATGATTTTCATGGTTTCACTTTTATTATGATGAAATGATATTCATTTGTTTTATATGGATTTTGTTATGATGGGATGATGTTTATGAAACCCATTTTATTCTTTGGGTTATGATGAATGATTTATGTTTATGTTGTGGCAAACGTAAGAATGATTTCATTATGAGATGGGTGGGACCTATATCTCCCTCCAATGAATTGGGTAAAGCTTTATATCTCATGAGATAGACATGGCTAGAATGGAAAGTTAATCTGGTTCAGTGATACAGAACTGGAACGAGGAGTGAACTTGATTCAGTAAGGGACTTTGTCCACTATGATGGTCTTGGAAGCAATGCCTTGGATACTATGGAAATCATATCAAGTGCTTAATGGTTTTCCACAATTACATGTTTTATTCCCGTGCTATTTTATCATTATTGATGCTCCTTTATGATATATTCCTTACATACTTCCATGATTTATGTCATTGCTCAAGATTTTGATGTTTAGATTTTATGTTCAAGTTTTTTGAAATCAAATGTTTATGGATTGTTTTATGTTCACTATGTTTACCCTTACTGAGCATTTGAGCTCACCCTTTTTATGTTTTCCTTTCCCTAGGATATAAATAAAGGTTTTCGGTAAGAAAACAAATGGGGAAGATATTTATAGGAGATGTTGAATATCTTTCACCACGATTAGAAGATTATGTTCCGAGTATCCAAAGACACTAAACTATTATGGTCCTTGGGTGTCTGTTTTTGTTATGTATTAAGTATTTCGCAAAAGTAATGTAATGTCTATGTATGTCAAGTTTGGGCTCTCTAAAGTTGGTATCAGAGGAAAGGTTTAGTTAACCTTTGGAAACTAGGATCCGAAAAACTTTAGTGAGATCCCTAGAGATATTTCTAAGGTGTGTCTAGGGATGTCCCTAATGTTAAGTATAAGTATAGGTTATAGTCCTAGAATTATGGTAACGATATTAGAATTAAACCTAAGATGTTAGATATTAAAGGTAACCCCCCTTTATTATGTTTTTTCCCTAGCATGATTTTTGCCTCTCACACTTTTCTTTTTGGGGTTTAGACGGTGGCTGGAACCCGAAGGAACCGTGTTGATCAATGTAATGGACAATGTAATTATTGTCCTTCTGAACAAACCAATTTTATGAGAGATGGAGTGAAAAATATTATTGTTATACTTACACAAGCTATGAATCATTCTGGACTTCGAAATGAGCAGAGAAGGGAAAAATATTCTATTGAGTCCTTCATGAGGAAACGTCCACCTTCTTTAAGTGGGTCTTCTGATCCACTTGTTTCTGAACAATAGATCAGTACCATTGAAAAGATATTTTCCATACTTTGATATTCAAAACATGAAAAATTCATTCTGGCTATTTACTGTTTAGAAGGTGAAGCAGACCAGTGGTGGAATCTAATTAAGAATACAAGGACTCAAGATGAAATTGAATCAATGGAATGGGACGAGTTCAATAACTTGTTTTTCAATAAGTACTTCCCTCGTATTCTTCGAACAGATATGGAAAAGGAGTTCCTTGAGCTTAAGAAAAAGGATGATGAATCTATTGGTATATACGAGGCAAATTTTACAAGGCTTACAAGGTATGCATTCGGCTTTATCATCCAACCTGAAAGTAAAGTTCATCAATTCTTCAGTGGCTTAAAACCAATTCTTAGAAGGGAATTAGCTATAAGAGACTTTAGTAGCTATAAAGAAATTTTGCGTTGTGCTATCAAGGTAGAAATGTAAGTTGGTTTTACATATCCATCTCATGGTTTTGACAAGAAATGAAAGTTGGAGTTCAAGGAAAAATCTTATAACAGTGGTAAAAAGAATATGAATGTTTCTTTATGCTCAATGTGTGGAAAGAAGCATGATAGAGATTGTCTAAAAGGTAATAGAAAATGTTTTAAGTGTGTAAAAGAAGGTCATCGAGCAGTTGAGTGTCGAAGTAATGGGAAAAAGGTAGCTAATGATGTGAATAGACAAAAGACTACAGAGAACGCTCCACCAACACTTCAATGCTTCAAGTGCAAGGAAACGGGGAATTATACTAATCAATGCCCTAATCCAAAGGTTAATGATGATCGATGTGAGAAACCACTTAAGGAAAAGGATAAAGGGAAGTCACATGAGATCATTATTTGTGATGTTGAGTATGACAATGATGTTATGGAATGATTAAGTGTTTATTTAATGGGATTTCAAAATAGTATCATGGAATCTCATTTATAGTATCGTGGAATTTTGGAATATCTATGTATTGGTTTTCAATAATTATATGGTACCGGTAACCATGAAAAGTGATTGAAATATTTTTGGAAAAAATATGATATGCGCATAATTAAGGGATAAAAAGAAAATGAAATGAGCTCATGACTGATATAAGGACAAAGTTATATCATGGTTTGAGTATATAGAAATTTTGGGATTTTGGTATGTGGACAGAGTTAACTTTTGACAGCATTCATGTTTTCACTAAGGTTCAATGGGTATTCATTTTTCAAGAGAATACATGATTAAGGTATTCACATATTTGGAATGTGACCAACAAGATATATCGTATGATATATGGGGGATAAATGATGGTATTCACATGCTCGGTAGATGACATTTCTAGTAATTGTTTTCTTTATACTATGAGATTGGACAGAAGTATTTTGGATAAGCCTAAAGATTGGAATGTATTATGTTGGACATAAGTTAGTATTGTTTAAGGATAGAACTTTTTTTGATATTATTGAAGTAATGTTATAATAATGTAGTTTTAGAAAAATGGACCACCTGCAGGATGGGCGACAACTCGTTGCGTCGGACAAGGTTGCGGGAATCGAACCCACAACTGAAGTGCGACATTCCTTTATCGCCTCCCACTGGCCTACAGGAAGTCCCTGGTTAGTATAAACTAGTTTTATTTTATTAATTGGTATGATAGATGAAGTATAGGTCAATGTTAGGAACCATATACGGTTAGTCTCACCATATATGGACTTATGTATATTTAATAACTTTTGCTAACCTTTTGTTAGAGACAGATGGAAGGACCCATCATTCTATCGTATGATCTACTAACACTTCAAGAATGACAAATTAAACTTCATTTATTTAAGAGATGAAGTGTAAATTGTCCAAGGCACGAAAAATAGTGAGATTGTACCAAAATAAAGTAAGTATTTCTTCTAATTCAAATTCTTCAACTTTAGGGAAATGATCTTGAAAAGCTAAAATGTTGTCCTATTGTCCTCATATATGATGAATCAGATGGTACCTTAGATCATCACAAATTTATGGCTTTGTGATTGTTGGATTTTTTATATCCATGTTCTCTACCACTCTCCATCAGAACATGATGGTTATATTTCTCTTCCATATCCATATTTTCACCTATGTTCTCCTATGTGGAAACCCAGTGATGAGTTAATTTGGGTAACCGTTACGTTTCATACTTCAGTTTTTTAAAATCAAGTTTTAGTATTCCTTTTTACGATTTGGGTTTTGATGAATGAAACTTTAAAATAGTAAACCATTTATAACCCCGATGAATTTCGAGGGCGAAATTCATTTTAAGGGGGGTAGAATGTAACAACCCGAGATTTTATGAGAAATACTCTTTTTAATTTCTTTGATGTCTTGTGTTGTATGCTACACCAAGATTAGATTGCGCTATACACAACACCGTATTAGCTTTCAGTATACTCAAACACTATTCTATTCTTGTGTTGCACGCCATAGAAACCTTCCTCGATAGCGTGTGTTGTAGGCAATACCAGGTTTCACTAAACAACGATATGTTATTAAAATATTATATAAACTAGCCGTTATGAATAGTAATACCCACTTTTTGAAATTTTATAAATTTTTTCTTTCAAAATAGACTTAATTTTTGGATTCATAATATTGAAATTATCCTAGGGTGAAATTTTGGTATTTTTCTGAAAACATTCAATTTTTGATGAATAGTGAAAACACTGAGTTATTGGTTAAAACCGAATTTTTATTTAAATAATCATTTATTTTATTTAAATTTATTTTAGGTCAATATAGATACATAATACCTATATAAGTTCAATGTAATTCATTGGGGTCATTTTATAATAATTTTAGATATATAAAAATTTTATTGAACTTTTTACCGTCTTTTACCCACCTCCTAGGATCATTTGAAAATTTACATAAAACTTAATTTTACCACTTCTGTGAGTTTAATTTCAAAAATTCGAGAGACATGGTTAATATCAAGGAATAAAATGTGGTTCAATAAGATAAAAATAATTTTTGGTGAATAGTAACTTTTTACTTTTTTTTACCACGGTTAAAAGTAAATAGAGTAATTAAGGGTAAAAATGATATTATTATTACCCTCACACATGTCCTAATTCTATTTTATAAGTGTAATTCGACCAAAAATAACCTTAGGAATATAATATGACCCTTTAGGCCCACTTGGATTGGATTAGGACATTTATATGAGTTAAAATAGTTAAAATCAAATTTTAATAACTAAAACATTTTTAATATAGGGTTATACATAAGATAAATTTGACTATAAATATTAATTATAAATATAAAAATATTTTCTACATAATGGTATTTTATTTATATTTTTTATACAATAAATAATTTAATTTATTTATGACACAATGATGATGCAGTAATTACCTTATTAATGAAATATTAACATAATTGATATTATAAATACCTAAATAAATGTAATTTGAGACTTTTTCTAAATTAGAATAATTTTTTAGGTTAATATAACATATTATGGTTGGTTAGATGAATTTTTTTCAAAGTAATAATTCTGTTTTGAATTTAGAGAAAACAAAATACCAAATAGTGTCAAAATCGACATAAACAAGTTTTTAAAAACAATATTATATAATTAATTTATATAATGGTAATAAAAATATAATTTTCAGTAAAAAGACTTATATAATAATATATATGACATTAATGAACCAATTGGGGTTCTATTGGCAGTTTATAGTAAGTTTATTAACCATATAGTGTAAGAATACAAGAAGACACGGTAAAAGTTAAATTGTTTAACTTAGAGTTAGATCTAAATGATAAGGTTAAAATGGTAACCTAAACTTGTCTAAAACCTATTGGTTTAAAGGATTTCGACCCATACCCACCCTATCCTTGAAATAAGTCACTTTGGATCCATTATAAACCGAATGTGAATTTATTATAAAATAATATTTTAAGTTTTTCCTAAGGTGTCCATCACCCCTCTTATAAAAGGGAACTCTGTCTTCTCTCACATTCACTCCTCCCAATCCATTTGTATCAGCCAACCCCTGCCCAAATATCCTCTCAAATATCCTCCATTCATTATAGAGGCATTACTTTAGTCATAAAGCCAACCTAAGGAGCCCTTTTGATCAAATCAAAAGGAAGAACCCAAAGAAGAGGTAAATATCTCACCACCTATTTCAAGTTTCTTTCTTCTTCAAATTCCTCCTTCTTTGTTTTTTAGATTATAGAATAATAACTCTGGTATATTCTATATACTGTGATGTTGTTATAAAAATTTTACAACCATATTAGTTATTTTATCCATCCTATGAATGAAAACGTCACCACGCATGCGTACATACGGCTTACCGTCTCCACGTTGTGGTGTAGTTTGTTATTCAAACATTTAATCATTTGTATGGGTATAATAATAAGTATAAATGATATAAATAATAAATATAACATTATTATGATTCTTTATATATGATATAACATCCAATTATATACGATTTTAATATCAAAATAATGATATCATCGCTCGTGCGTACGTACGGACTACCATCTCCACGATTGCGATGAGATTCATTTTACATGATTTAACCATTCAAGTATGATTATAAAGTATATATAATAAATAATAATGTAATATATTAAATAATAATGATACTAGATTTATGTACATATATGTTTCATTTACTTAATTCCATTCAATTCAATAAGGAAACGAACACAGCGTTCATGCGTACGTACGACCTACCATCTCCATGAACGGTGTATTTCATTCCATTTATCAATATTTCATATATATTTATATACTGAAAATATAATATATATAAATCATGTTTTATGTTCTGTAATTAATTAAATCAGGATAAAAGTAATAATTTCAAGAACAATAAGTCGAAACGCATACGATAAATGAAATGATTCTACCCAAAACGATGCTTTAACATGGAATTTACAAAAGAACAGGTAATATAAAGTCATGATTGAACCATATATGATATCATAACAATGAATATGATTCTGTAATAAGTCAATGACATTATTTAAATCATTATATAGGAGGTTCGGATACGTACGGAGCATATCAGACCTAAGGTAAGTGATAATTTTGCAATCTCATTTTTATCCGAGATTGTTTATACATAAGTATTTATTGGGGTTATATTTTTCATCTATGTCCATAAAAATGTTTTTCATAAAGTGTTTAATATTCTTCCATGTATGTTTTAAGTCATATTTACCCCTCTTTGACTTTTAATTTGTGTTATGGAATGAATCTTTCTTGTGTTTACCATACATGGTACTTTTTGACTTTTCCGTTAAAAGTACGAGGAGAATGTTTTTTTAACTTCTATGGCATGAAAGGATTTTTACAGTTTATAATGCCTTATTTCCATGAAGAATGCTCTAAAATATTTCATGATTATTTTAAAAAAAATTGTTTTCTTTTAAAATTGAATGGCATTTTGTGAAAAGAAAATGATTTTTAAAGAATAAAGGATATTTTCCTCAAGAATTCATTTCAAGTGTTTTGTCAAAACTATTTTCCATCTAAGATAAAATTATTTAATATGTTTATGTTTCAAGTATAATGTCTCTATTATTTTAATAGTTTCAATTTTCTTATGACGAAATGATATCCATTTGTTTTATATGGATTATGTTATGATGGGATGATGTTTATGAAACCCATTTTATTCTTTGGGTTATGATGAATGATTTATGTTTATGTTGTGGCACATGTAATAATGATTTCATTATGAGATTGGTGGGACCTATATCTCCCTCCAATTCATTGGGTAAAGATTTATATCTCATGATATAGACATGGATGGAATGGCAAGTTAATCTGGTTCAGTGATACAGGACTGGAATGAGGAGTAAACTCGATTTAGTAAGGGACTTTGTCCACTATGATGGTCTTGGCAGTAATGACATGGATACTATGAAAATCATATCAAGTGCTTAATGGTTTTCTGCAATTAAATGTTTTATTCCCATGCTATTTTATCATTATTGATGTTCCTTTATGATATTTGCCTTACGTACTTCCAAGATTTATGTCATTGCTCAAGATTTTGATGTTTAGATTTTATGTTCAAGTTTTTGCAATAAACTATTTATAGATTGTTTTATGTTCCCTATGTTTACCCTTAATGAGCATTTGAGCTCACCCTTTTTATGTTTTCTTTTCCCCAGGACATAAAGAATGGTTTTAGGTAAGAAAACAAAAGGGGGAGATCTTTATGGGAGATGTTGAAGATCTTTCACCATGATTAGAAGATTATGTTTTGAGTTTCCAAAGACACTAAACTATTACGGTCCTTGGGTGTCTATTTTTGTTATGTATTAAGTATTCCAAAAAAGTTATGTAATGTCCATGTACGTCAATTTTTGGGTCTCTACACCCCCCATACATTACTCACCCTAGTTGGAAGAATCTCTCCATCCTTTTTGGTTATAACTGTGATTCTTGCTTTCTTGGGAACCACTTGGATTGGGATGACCCACTCACTCTTAGCTATGTGATATATGATACCAGCTTTTAACAATTTCATAATTTCCTTCCTTACTATCTCCATGAGATTAGGATTGATTCGTCATTGAGGTTGACGACATGGATTTGAATCAGATTCCAGAACAATCCTATGAGTCCCGATAAGTGGGATAATACCGGGAATATCATACAGGGTCCAACCAATGGATTTCTTATATTTCATAATGACATCTAGAATCATCCTCTCATGATTGGCTTCAAGAGAAGAATAAATTACAATAATATGTGTTTGATTGTCCCCTAGTAAGGAATACTTGAGTGCAGTGGGAAGTTCCTTCAATTCAAGATTAGGTTGGTTCTGAATTTCAGCAGAAGATTAGGACATTAGATAAAGATCAATTTTGTTTCCTAGAGTTTTAGATAGGATTGATTCCCCACATGTATAAGGTTCATCTACTAGATTGGCTTGATCAGATTTAGGGAAGGAAGTTTGAGTGGTCTCCATGAAAGTGGTTTCCTAAAAGGTTTCACTGATTGTTGGACCTAAGACTTCATCATAAGAGTAATTTGAAAATGATTCAAGCCAAGGAGATAAACTTCCTTCATCTAAACAAAGTAAATCAATCTCATCCTGACTTAAAAATCCATAAAATATTCCTTGATGTTCTATGGATTCATTATCAATGCTTCCTATCATGTTTACTTCATGAATTTCCTCATCATCCCCTATTTGTGAGCTTGCATTATAGATGTTCAAGTCTAGACTCATGTTTCCAAAGGTAATGGTCATGTTCCCATTTCTAACTCAGATAACATAGTTTATTGTTTCAAGTAAAGGAAGAACAAGGATGATTGTCATTTGTTCCTTATTTCCTAAGTTTGGATGGTTGTCAAGGACAATGAAGTCAGCAGGGTAGATGAAGTTTTCAACCTTTACCAGAGCATCCTTTAAAATCCCCTTTGGAACCCTAATGCTACGATCAGTAAGTTGAAGTGTGACAGATGTGGGTTGGATGTCTTTTAGGCCTAACTAGAATTACACAGCATAGGGGATGAGATTGACACTAGAACCTATGTCACACAAGGCCATGATAACTTTTCCCTCTCCTAGTTCAACATTGATGTAAGGGAAACCCGGGTTTTTCAAATTAGGAGGAATGGTCCCTTGAATGGTGGTAGTCATATTAGCATCCAAAAGGAGTTGGTTTTTATGTGAAATTTTTCTTTTAAAAGTGCACAACTCCTTAAGGAACTTTTAGTAGGCAGGTATGGTTTGGATGGCATCGAGAAGGGGAATGTTCAACTTGACTTGTGAGAAGATTTCCCTCAATGTTTTACTCAATTCAAGATTGGTTTTTTCCCTCATGCATTGAGTAAATGGTGTAGGTTATGGGGTTGTTTGTTGAAGAGTTGTTTCTTTCACATTGTTATCATTTTATTCAATTTGATCTTGTGGTTCATTTGAATTTTCATTAGAGTTTGAAGCTTCTCATGGTTTCTGACTTATTTTTTCAGGTTTCTCAATTGATTTCCCACTTCTTAAAACAGTCATAGCCTTTAGTTTTTCATGAGTTGTTTGAGTACAAATTGACTCTCCCCTTGAATTTGAAGATGGTACCACCTGAGTAGGCTTTGGAGCCTTTCCAATTCTGATGGTTTGAAGTTCTTGTTTTAGGGAAGAGACTTTTGAGTTCATCCTTTCTATTTGTTTTCATAGTTGTTCTAGTAGTCTTAGTGGAACAGTTTGGGTTGGTGCTTGAGAAGATTGGTCTATCCCCGGGGGATATTTTGGAGGTGGGATGGTTTGTTGAAAATGGATTGGTGGCTATTGGTATTAGATAGGTTGGGTTTGGAACTAGTTATGGGTTTGGTAGTTCTAATGGGGGTAAGGATTTTGTCCTTGTGGTTGGCTAGGTTGCTGGTTATCTTTCTAGTGGAAGCCTAGGTGGTCATTATACCTTGGGTTGAATTTGTTTTTGTATTGAGGCTTTTGAAAGTTCAAAGAATTTACCTCCACTGGGGTTCCTCCTAAAATAACATCCTTGATGTATGGAATGGTTGGATAGTTTTCTGTCTTATGGTCATGTTCTTCACAAATTGTGCGAACAGGGTCAACTGTTTGGATTTCATGAACTTTCCTAAGGTCTATATCTTAAACCTTCCTAGAGAGTGTTGTGAATTTATCCCTAAGGATTTACTCTTCTCTAAGTGTATAAATTATATTAGTTCTTTGTGGCTTTTCAGAATAAGGTGAATTTCCCCATGTTTTGTTTTTGTTCAGTAAGGATTTCTAGATACTCTTAAGCATCATTTGGGGATTTGTGTTTAAAGGTTCCATTACACATCATGTCAATGAATTGTTTGTTCCCCAAACCCAACCCTTCATAGAAAATTCACACTTGTTCAGAAATAGAAAAATCATGGTGTGGAACTATGTTTAGAGTGTCTTTCAACCTCTCCCATGTTTCTTAGAATGGATCTCCCTCTTTTTTAAAAAAATTTTGGATGCTCTTTTTATGTGCAATTTTTTGTGGTGGGGAAAGTATTTTTTGTATAATTCTCTTTATAGTTGGTCCCAATAGTTAATGGATGATGGTCTCAAATTGTTGCACCAATTTTTAGCTCGATACTTTAAAGAAAAATGGAATAGCCTCAACTTAGCTGATTCTTGTTGATGTGGGGGACACATGGTTTCTATAATGTAATTGAACTCCTTAACATGAAGGTAGGGCATCTCGAACTACATTCCATGGAATGTGGAAATGTGGTTTAGGAAATGGGGTTTAAAGATGTAGTTGGAATCTCCTAGGTAGTTTTTTCTAATGCATGAGGGGCCATTGTTCTAGGCAGGTGTGAGGTAGTCATTCATGGTTTGATCAATTGCATTCCCCAAGTTTGGGGCTGCCGCATTTGGATTTCCATTTTAGTTTCCACCCGGGTTTATGAGTTAGTTTATTTGAAGTACTTCCATTGAAATGGGCTCAACTTTAGACTCTATAATATCAATAGGATTAGGATCTAATGGAAAAAATACACTAGGTTCACTTGACTCCCCTAACCTAGGACTTTCCACCCTAACTAGATGGTTTGATTGATCGCGGGTGTAGGCGAACATGCGTCAGAAGAAGAAAAAACGAGAAAGAGACAAGATAAGAGATCTTGGGTGAGAATAGAATAAATTGAGGAGAATAGAATGGGTGTTGAGATGACTTACTTATATCCCTGGAAACGGGTCCAAAATTTGATTCACGCTCAAATTTACCCAAGAGACGAAGGTAGAACGGTCCTTGTAGTTTAACTTGGGTTATTGAATCTTCAAAGACCTAAGAAGTAACCTACAGAAACATAAATTCTATGGATTGTTTTTGGATATGAAGTGGAGAAATTGGTTTGATTTCAGATGGGTTTAAGGTATCACTAAAATATTTAAGTTAATTAAAATTAAGATAATGAGTTTATCCAAGGTTATCGCTTGGGGTGGATTGAATGAATTCCTTTTTTAATGATTTCAATTTCTCATATTTGAGATGGGTTCATTTAATAAGATCAAACAACATCATCACTTACCGGTTTAATACCTACACCCTTTAATAATAATCACCTATACACTTGAGGGATCAAAGTTTTGAGCACTTCAAGGTAAAGGTTTGTATTAGCAATTTAAGTGTGTGGCCTTAAATTCAACAAGGACGATGGAGTTTAAAAATCATCAAATAAAAATCTCAATTAAAGAAGTGATTAGACATTAATGGGGTGATAAATAACATCCAATACATCCATTTTCTACTCCCTTGGATCAACCCATAAGTTGTTTAGCCCTCCATTGATGTTATGGTTTCAATGGAAGCGGGAAGTAGACTCATGAGGGAGGAATTGAAGAAGTAAAGAAAACAATAAAAAGAAAATGATAACTCCACCGTTGTGTGAATAATTTCACAAGGTTTGGTGTGAATAAATTCACACATTGAGGCAATGGTATCAAATTGAGATGGATAAGAATAGAATAATAAGATAATAAGAACTTTTATTAAGAAACAAGGATGGATTAAAATAACTTACATGTGGAAGACAAACTTGAGACAAAAAAATCGCAGCATAACATTACAATGAAAGAAATCTCAAAATATGATCAACTCCTCCACAAAAACTCCATTAAATAGGAATTTTTGAAGCCTTGGGTCGAGCATCCAATAGTCCAAGTATCCTCAGTTAATTGTAGTAGGCCATATGTGGGTGGAAAGTTGAGGGAGAGTTGATTTTTCCACCCTTGACCCGAGGTGGCATCCATCTTTCATCCACTGACCAGACACATCTGAATGGACTTCTAGATTGACAAATTGGAGTTGTTCATAGAATAAAAAAGTGAATATCCGGATGTATCCTATCTCTCTGTAAAATTTCAGCCTAAATGGATATGTGGTTTTCGAGATATGATTAAATTTGTGGGCTGTTTTTCTGGGCCGCAGAATCTAGTCCATAATTTTATCTCTAAATTGGGCCACCATAATAACCACCATGGAGGCCTAATTAGCACTGGATTATGAATAATTATTTGTTCCTATATATTTATTCTATAATATCACTTAATTTGGGCTTCATTGAGCCTGTATGTTGGGCCCCACATTCTCATCAGTGGGCTGGTGTCCAATCTTCCTTCTTCAGAATTGTTTGCATGAAATCTCATTTTGGTGGTCTTCCAATTTGAATCTTCCAGAACTTCACAAGTATGAATTGTTACAAATATAATTAGAATGCTGAAAATTAAATATGAAAATAAAATCAAGATCATTGTGTATTTTAAATGATGTTCAAAATGTACCACATAATAGTTCATTTTAATAAGGAATTACAATCCTAATGTGAAATGATGTTCAAAGTGTAAAATGCACTGAAATGGTGTTTATGAATAATAAAGAACATGAATATTATATATATTAACAATGAATATTAGCCTCATTTAGTGTCTAATCAGTCCTACAAATATACCCGTAACTCACAAAGCTCTGTGGGAGACATCTGATATGCTGATGTAGATATCAGTGTCGTCCTGAGGTACAAGTCGATGTAAAAGTACACCTCTATATGAGGAGGTAGTCCCAAAACATCAATAGGAAAGAAATAACCATACTGGTCCACCACTATAGGAGAGCTGGGACTCTCAACATCAACTGCTCTGAGGGTAAGGCTAGCCAACTGATGTGTGATCAGCTACACCCTCCTCCAGGTAAGTCCATCCTGTGCTGCAAAGGTTCCCTTCTCATTGGTGAAAGACAACTTGATCCCATCCTTGCAGACACACCACACTTTGCACCTAATACAGTAAATCTGGGAATGGGATGTGGATAACCAGTCCATACCCAAGATGACGTCATAAAGCCTCGACGCTGCTATTAGAATATCCCAATCAAAGCTCCCGCCTCCTAGAGTAAGCTCAAACTACCAGCACCAGTGTTTAATCTTCAAATCCCCTCCCGTAGGAGTCTCTAGCCATAAGGATCAAGCCAACGTCTCCACCAGAATCTCCAAGCTCCAAACGAGGGTCATGGAAATAAAAGAGTTACTGGAACCTATGTCTATAAGTACTACATCTAAGGTGGAGTAGACACAAATCATACCTATAATCATCTTCGGAGCACCATGGTCGTAGGCCTCATCTGCCTGGAGATGAGCCCGTCTCTGTCCACCTACTCCCTGTGGTTGAGGTGGACCATCTGAAGGTGGTGGCGGTAGAACCTCGAATAGCCACCCACCACCTGCTGCATGGCTAGCTCTTCTTCCACGTTTGCCTGCTGCCTACAGACCTCCCTGATCAAATCTATGCCTCTACCTCAGCAGTCCCTCGACTATCTATAGGTCGTATGTACGGCAGGTCGGGTAGTCATGAGCCATATGACCATGTCCAGCGCACGAGTAGCACTACCTACTCCTAATCTTCCCTCCTCTATCTCGTGAGCCCTGCACCACTAACCCTGTATCCTGAGGTCATCCACCAGAAGGTCTGGCCCGCTTGGTCCCCTGTGCTATCCATCTACTACCTTCTATAGATGAATCTGCTACCTGACGTCCAGTGGTGAATCTCGTTATCGGTGCCTGCTCAGATAGGAATCTCTCCACCAAAAGTGTTCGCTCTAGTACCCCAGCCTGCGTTGGAATACTAAGCGATATCATCGATGCACTGATCTCCTTTCAGAGACCTTACTCAAAGTTCTAGGACCTGAAGAAAGGGTCTTATACCATGTCGGTGGAGTAGCAGGAGAGATCAGTGAACCCCGCCAAGTAATGGGCCACAGTCATGCTGCCCTACGGTAGGTGCAGCAGCTCCTGTATATGCACTGATCATAGAGTCACTTAGACGAAATCAGCCCTGAAAAGGCCCTCGAAGTCTTCCTAGGTGAGGGTCGTCTCATCGTGTATCTAGAGTGTCAGACTTCACCATCTCCCAGATACTTCCTGGAAGAGACTGGCAGATCGGATCACCATCAGATCATTTGGTGTACCAACTAAGTGAAAAACTCTAGTCACAGCCTCCAGCCAGTCCTCATCCACATACAGATTTGTCTTGACTCATAACCTGATCACGTTGTCAAGCGCATCAAATTAGTTGTTTAATTTTGACTAGAATTTCTGCAGTATAGCAGCAACCCTAGGTCGTCTCTCGACGGAGCTTTAGACCATTAATTTAAAAAGAGGGTTTTGATTATGGAAGTAGAAGGTGAATTAGGTTTTGTAGAACTTGGGGGTTTTATGATTAATGATGAAAATAGGAAATGAAAATGATAAAACAAAGTATAAATGAACAATATTGATTAAACGTGATCAACCCGGGGAAGTCACGTGATGCTCATCCTTCATTTCTTCAAGGGATGGGGTTATGATATTTTAATCCCTGGTTTATAACACCTAGAACCATAATGTTACTGAGTTTATACTAGGATACCTCCTATGGTTCAGTTGAAAACACATAACGATTCACCAGACACCGCCAATGATTGGGTGATTTGTGTTCGACATCATAACCGAAACTCACCATGGAAACACATGAAGAATTCGATGTGCTATCCAGGTTTGTATGTTATTTAATTTTGATACCATGAAATAAATTTTCATGATCTTGACAGTGCTTATGTGAGTTCAATTGACCAATATGAACCACACAAATACCACAATTGAATGAGGGAAGAAAAGGGGATGAACGGTTTGTGAAACATCACATGAAAGGGTACCCCCAAACATGATCATTTGAGTTGAGTATAACATACCAGTATATAACTCAATTAAATAAAAATAGAGGATGAGGAAAAAAATATACAACCTGGAATTAAAAAGATCATTCAAAATAATACAACTTTGAAGCTTGGGATTACATCACATTCCTCCCCAGGTGATCACAAGGGGTTTAGAAACCCATGGAAGAGGAAGAAGAAGGAGACGTTGAAGTAGCACTTCCCATAGCCTCCAGAACTTCTAGGGATGTTGATAAGACTCCTTGAGGACTCCAAAATGGCAGCACCTTTCCCCCTAGCCAAACTTACAAATAGGGAGCCCAAGGTGTCATTTTATAGGAAAATTGGAAGAAGGTTTTTGGCACACAGATTTCATCAATCCAATTGTACTATGAGTTTTGGCCTTCAGGAAGCCTTATCTTGCTTTCGAAAAAATATAAAATTTGTATCCCTACCTCTAGACTATATCTACCGAAAGTTTGGAACCATTTGGACAAATAAAGCTCAAGATATTGACAAAATATAGGACACCGCATTTGACTTGGTCCAAATTCGGTGGCTTGGACAGATCAGTTCGAATAGGCCCTATAGAATCCGAATATGGGTTGGGTTCTTTAATATGAAATGTAGAATATTATATTTTGGACATCCCCACAAGCTTTCATCCCATTTTAATGTACGTATTTCATTTAATATGCAAAACAGTGGACAAATATCCATGGATCCATGCAATTTTGGCCCATTTTTCTTCCACTTCATCAAGTTCCCTCTAAATCACCTCCATCTACATTGAAATAATAAAAACAAGTAACATTGCCCATTATAATTTTGATTAAAATTAATTAAATGATTCAAACATATAGTTAAATTTATTATTATATTTGGAATATTCATTACAAAACTAGTTTAAAATAGCAGTGTAAGGGTGGAATAAAACAGTGAATCGTGGTACGATCACACCCCCACACCTAAACATTTGCACTCCTAGGAAAAGTCACATATCCCAATAAAATATTGCATATATAAATATTTCCAACATCATGAAGATTTATCATTTGAAGAAATTTTATTTAAAGTAAAGTGATCAATGCACGAACCACACCAAGGAGTTCTTCTTAATGAAAATAGAAAAAGATGTCTCATAAATCATATCATAGAGAAATTCAAAAAGATTCATGATACCCAATTGAGAAAGGAATTAAGAAGTAAACCATGACACTAACTCTCCATGTGTGTGTGTGTGAAAACCATTCCATGCTATTCTTTCCACTTTCTATCAAATAAATATAGGTTATTTTAACATTATTCAGCTTTAAATGATTTTTCACCGAACCTGCCCTACATCCTTTGCAATCATATTTCAAGACCCACTCATTTAAGCATTCCCAGAAGTCAAACCATAATCTCCCGACCTAGATATCCCCATATGTTTCACATTTCATCACTCCCCTCATTTATTATATTTTCTTTGATGTTGCATTTAGAACAAATCTCACACTCATCTCTTAGCCCTTGTTTAATCTCCTCACGACACTAATTGCAATAGTTATAACAAGATCAAAGGTTGAGGAGGAGTGGTTTTTGACCTGCCCAAGACACAGCCATTTTTTTTAGGGCGTACAACAGTCAGACATCAGGTACACACGCATAGGTCAATCTGGTATAGTAATGAAACAGATCAGATAAGGAACGAACGTATGGAAATATCATTTCAAGCTGAAAAATATTAACCCAACATATATTTACCTTATATTAAGTAAGAAATATTCACACTTTGTGGTTTGGTGAAAAAATTTATGGAGATATTAGTGACATAGTTTTTCCAAAACTACTCACACAAGGGGCATCAATCATCTCAAATGTTTCACAGTGATACAACCATTTATATCATTGACATAAAACCAATTCACTAAAAAAAATCACTCCTTGATGGTAAACTCATACACAAATTCTTTTTATCCTTCGTTATGGTATTTTAACTTTCCCCACTTTATGGTCACCAAATCATGGAACTTCGAAATTTTTGATGGGGAAAAATGAAAATACCATAAAGAAGGCCAAAAAGAGAAAACAAAAGGAGAAAACAATGAAAATTCATAACTAACCTAGGAATGTATCCACCCCCCCCCCACACACACACACCTAGAGTATGCAGTGTCCTCACTGAAATAATTGAGAATGTGAGAAGGAAGGATAAAACCTGGTGTGTTTTATTTGTATGATGCATCGAGAAGGTGGATTTCCTCCACCGGATTCTTCGGAAAATTCTCATAGAAGTGTTTAATTCGCTGCCCATTGACGATAAGACTTCGTCCACTCTGCTCATGAAAAACTTGTATTACACAAAAAGGGTAAACATTAGTAACAGTATAAGGACCGAGCCATCAGGAACGATGCTTACCTGGGTAGAGCTTAAGCCTGGAATTGTACATGAGGACCTTCTCACCAATATGGAACTTCCGCTGGTGAATCATGCTATCATGAATATCCTTTGTATTCTCTTTATATATTCGGGAGTTTTCATATGCATCACGTCAAATTTCTTCCAACTCTTGAATCTGTAGATTTATTTGCACACCTGCATCTGAAAGGTTCATATTACATTTTTTAACAGCCCAATATGCACGGTGTTCTACCTCCACTGGGAGGTGACAAGCCTTTACAAACACAATTCTGTATGGTGACATTCTGATTGGGGTTTTAAAAGCTGTACGGTACGCCCAAAGTGCATCATCCAAGCGCAAAATCCAATCTTTCCTATTGGGTTGTACCATTTTTTCCAAGATTCGTTTAACTTCCTGATTTTATATTTATGCTTGTCCATTAGTTTATGGGTGATATGCAGTGGAGACTTTATGATCAACCCCATACCTATGAAGCAAATTTTTCATGTTGAAATTGCAAAAATGTGAACCCTGATCACTAATGATGAATCTTGGTAAACCAAACCTACTGAAAATTTGGGACCTCACAAAATCTACAACCACTCAAGAGTTATCGGTCCCAGTGGCCTTTGATTCCACCCATTTAGATACATATTCAACAACCAGTAAGATGTATAAAAATCCAAATTAATTTGGAAAAGGCCCCATGAAGTCAATGCCCCATGCATCGAAGATCTCACAAAATAACATGGGCTGTTGGGGCATTTCATTCCTCTTGGAGATATTCCCTGTGAATTGACAATGACTACATGACTTGAAAAATCTATGGTCATCCATATAAAATGTTGGCCAATAAAGTCTTGAGTCAAGGACCTTTTGAGCTGTACGTTGAGAGACAAATTGGCCCCTGCATGCCAAGGTGTGGAAGAAGGTCAAAATAGAGGTGAAATCATGGTCAGGGGCACACCGACGAACAACTTGGTCACTAAAAATTCTCCAAAAATATGGGTCATCCCAAATGTACCATCGAGAATCATGTTTAATTCTATAGGATTGTGAAGTAATAAAATCATAGGGGACCCTAGATGTTGCTAGAAAATTCACAATGTTCGCATACCAGGGGGTAAGGTCCACAACATCACAAAGGTTATCATGAGGGAAGAATTCTCCAATGGGTAGGGGTGGGTCAACATGATGGTCCAATGGTGGGAAAATCCCACTAATGTGGTCAGATATCACATTCTCCACCCCTCTCTTATCTCTAATCTCAAGTTCAAACTCCTGGAGGAGGAGCATCCATCGAATGAGGCGGGGTCTGGCTTCAGGTTTCTTTAGGAGGAAACGAAGGGTATCATGATCAGAGAAGATGATGAATTTTGTACCAAGAAGATATGAATGAAATTTTTCCTAGGAAAACAAAATAGAAATGAGTTCTTTTTCAGTGGTTGTGTAGTTTTTCTGGTCAGGGTCAAGGGTACGTGAGGCATACGCAATGACATGAGGGGACTTCTCAACTCTTTGTGATAAAACTTCCCCAACTGCAAAGTTAGAGGCATCACACATAAGTTCGAAGGGAAAATCCCACCTTGGTGGTTGGATTATGGGAGGTGATGTGAGACTCATTTTTAGTTAATTGAAATCATCCTCACAATTTTTATCAAAAAAAATTTAGAATCCTTTTGTAATAACCGAGATAATGGAAGTGTGATCTTACTAAAGTATTTAATGAATCGGCGGTAAAAACCAGCATGACCCAAGAAAGATCGCACCTCACGAACACATTTTGGAAATGGAAGGGTTGAAATTAATTCAATTTTATATTTATCAACTTGAATTCCCTTATTTGATATGACATTCCCAAGAACTATCCCCTGCTCAACTATAAAATGGCATTTCTCATAATTTAAAACAAGATCTTTTTCAATGCAGCGGCGGAGGACAGAACCTAGTTGTTCCAAACAATCATCAAAAGAATATCCATATACCATGAAATCATCCACAAATACTTCCATACAACTCTCAAGATACTCAGAAAAAATACTCAACATACATCACTGAAAAGTACCAGGAGTATTACAAAGACCGAATGGCATCCTTCTGTATGCAAATGTGCCAAATGGACAGGTAAATGTGGTCTTTTCTTGATCCTCAGGTGCTATATGGATTTGGAAATAACCTGAATAACCATCAAGGAAACAATAATGGGACTTACCAGCCAGACGTCTAACATTTTGTCAATGAAAGGTAATGGAAAGTGGTCCTTCCGCATGGCTTGATTCAATCGCCGGTAGTCAATACAGACTCGCCAACTGTTTTGCACACGTGTTGGAACCAACTCATTCCTTTAATTTGATACAACTTTTATTCCTGTTTTTTTAGGCACAATTTTCATTGGGCTAACCCATTTACTATTATATATAGGATAAATGATCCTCGCAATAAGTAATTTACTGACTTCCAATTTTACCACTTCAAGGAGAGTGGGATTCAACCGGCATTGAGATTGTCTTACGGGCTCAGCCTCATAATCCAAAAGTATATGGTTCATAAAAATATATGGGCTAATCCCGAGAATATCATCCAATGTCCATCCTATTGCCTTTTTACACTCTCTCAAAAGTTTGAGCAGTTTCGATTCCTGTTGTGGAGAGAGGTTATTGGCAATAATGACGGGCAATTGGTCAATACCCTCAAGATAGGCATATTTTAAATTTGATAGAAGTGGTTTTAATTCCAAAAATGGGGGTTTTTGTATTGAGGGAGTGGATTTAGGGGGATTGAGGTCCATGAAACTATATATCTGCTCATGTTTATTCTCAAAGGAAAGATATTCTATTTAAATGATATTTGTAGAATCATCAATAGTCATGGGCACCTCAGAATAAACACACTCATCAATTAAAGCACAAAATTTACATTTTTATGAACCCACACAACATTCAAAAGAAGAACCAAAACTCAAATCATCCATGGGTGAATAAGAGGAAAATAAATCAGAGGATGGGTCAAGGATAGAATTTTGTGTGTGTTTGTTGTTAGAGAGCACCTCCATCCAATAGATAGGAAGAGTGGAGTGCTCTTCAACGGGGTGTTTCATAGCCTCAAGGATGTTAAAACTTACCTTTTCTCCACCATACTCAATGGACAACGTACCATTGTGAACGTTGATGATCTCCTTTACTATTTTGAGGAATGGCCTCCCAAGTATGAGAGGGGAATGTCCTTGGGTTTGGGTATCTTCCATATCAAGAATGTAAAAGTTTGCAGGAAAGATGAGATTCTTAACTTTTACGAGGACATCCTTGACCACTCCTGATGGGTGTGTTGTGCTTCAGTTAGCAAGTTACACGATAATGCCTGTTGGTTGAAGCTCTCCAACCTGCAAAGAAGTATACACGGAATGAGGCATTACATTAATATAGGCACCTAAATCTAGCATAGCATCATAAAATAAGGTCTCCCCTATGGTACAAGGTATCGTGAATATGTCGGGATCCTTACATTTGGTTGGAATTGATGGTTGAATCAAGGCCGAGACATTCCTTCCCAGGTTGACTCTCTCATTCCCCTTCAGCCTTTGTCTATGGGTTCAAAGTTCTTTAAGAAATTTGGCATAACGGGGAATTTTATTGACTGCATCCAATAAAGGAATATTAACTTGAACTTTTTTTAATGTATCCATTATATCATTATCAATATCATTATCATAATTTTTCTTAGATTTAGAGAGTCTTTGTGGGAAAGGAATAGGAATGGATTGTTCATTTGAATCATCAACGATGATTTGATTTCCCTTTTTATTTTTTTTCATTACATGGAATTTTTGAGGGTTGGGAAGGAGTGTTTTCAAGAGGGGGACATACATGTTTCATCAAATCAGTAGAAGGAGAAGCTTCTTTACCACTATGAAGTGTAATTGCACATACATTACCTCTGTCCTTCGGATTGGAAATGTTTTTGCGATGGTAGTTGTCCAGACCCTTTCATCTTAAGCTCACCGATGGTATTTTCCAATTGTCCCACTTGAGTTCGTAGGTCTTGAATTGCTGATTGTGTGGTCTGTTGGAACTGAAGGTTCTGGGTTTCCATTTGTTTCACCATTTCCTCAAGTCTTGGTTCAGATTTGGGAGGAGGAGGATGATTGTTTTGAGAAGTTTAAGGATAATAAGGTTGCATACCTTGTCCTTTTTTATACCAATTCTGCTTGGGGTAGATTGAGTTTCCTTCTTGTCGGTATTGGGGTTGTGTTTGCCACCCTAGATTTGTATTTGGCATGAATTGTTCTTGATTGAAGGGAGGTGCTTATTATAATGGACGACCTTGGAACACAGCTGCACAAGACTCAGATGAATCTTGAAGTTATGGGCACTGGTTAGAAAAATGAGTGTTATCAGAACAAATCCCACAATGTAATGGAATATAAGTAGACTATGAGTTACCTTGTGCTTGAGATAATTGCCTTATAATGGTATGCATCTTTTCAAGTTTATTATCTACCTTTTGTTCTAGGGATGAATGACTTACCTCATGAACTCCTCAGGTTGGTGCAATAGATCGTGTATCAAATTATTGTGCATTTTGAGCCTTGTTGGCTATTAAGTCATGAGCGGCAGAAAGAGTTTTATCAACTAGGGCACCACCAGTTGTAGCATCAATCATTCCACGGTCCATGGGGATAAGTCCCTCATAAAGTATTGAATTAAAAGTTGTTCACTAATCTGGTGGTGGGGGAAGCCTGAGAAAAGTCTTTTGAATCTCTCCCAGTATTCATGAAGGGTCTCTCCTTGTGATTGCCTAATTCCATGGATTTATTTCCTAATTGATGCAGTTCAGGAGGTAGGGAAGAACATCTCTAGAAAGAGTCTTTTAAGGTCATTCCAGCCTCCAATTGTGGAAGGAAAATAGTATATCCAATCTTTGGCTACACCATCAAGGGAGAAAGGGAAGGCCCTAAACTTGATTAAGTCCTCAGACACATTTTGTGGTTTCATGGTGGAGCACACTATGTAAAATTCTTTGAGATGTTTGTGAGGGCCCTCACCAGGAAGACCATGGAATTTTGGAAGGAGGTGGATGAGACCTGATCTCAGCTCAAAGTTGGATGCTTCCTCGGGATATTGGATGTATGCAGGTTGGTACTCCACATTAGGGGTGGTCAGTTCTTTTAAAGTTCAATTATTTGCAGCCATGTTTTCTTGGGTTTGATTGGGTTCAATTTTGGATTGGTTTAGGACCACTTGAGGTTCCAATAGGGATTCCTCAATGTTACTTGATTGACCTTCTCTAGATGCCTTGATTTGTGTGTGAAGTGACTTTTCAATTTCAGGGTCAAATTCAAGTATTGTTTCTTTACCAGATCGGGTCATGCAAATAATTTGTGAAGTTTTTTTTTGAATAAGGATAAAATAAATTAATACGGGTGAAAAGATAATATAATGTTATAATACATAATTATAGAGGGATATGGAGAATAAGAGAGAGAGAGATATAAAGAACGCACAAAAAAAACCAAAAATAAAGACAAAATCCAAAACAAAAACAATCAAATGGTGGTGGGGTATTTAAAGGAGTACTAATTAAGAAGTAAAATAAATAAATAAAATGAAATAAAGAAAAAATGATCTTGGATCCCCAGAAATGGTGCCAAAATTTGATCGTGTTGTCGAGCGCGTCAAATTAGTTGTTTAATTTTGACTAGAATTTCTGCAGTATAGCAGCAACCCTAGGTCATCTCTCGACGGAGCCTTAGACCATTAATTTAAAAAGGGGGATTTTATTATTGAAGTAGAAGGTGAATTGGGTTTTTTAAAACTTTGGGGTTTTATGATTAATGAAGAAAATAGGAAATTAAAGCGATAAAACAAAGTAGAAATGAACAAGATTGATTAAACGTGATCAACCCGGGGAAGTCTCGTGATGCTCATCCTTAATTGCTTCAAGGGATGGGGTTATGATCTTTTAATCCCTAGTTTGTAACACCTAGAACCATAATTTTACTGAGTTTATACTAGGATACCACCTAGGGTTCAGCCAAAAACACATAATGATTCACCGGACACCGCGGATGATTGGGTGATTTGTGTTCGACATCATAACCGAAACTCACCAAGGAAACACATGAAGAATTCGATGTGTTGTCCAGGTTTGTATGTTATTTCATTTTGATATCATGACATAAATGTGCATGATCTTGACAGTGCTTATGTGAGTTCAATTAACCAATATGAACCACACAAATACCTCAATTGAATGAGGGAAGAAAAGGGGATGAACGGTTGTGAAACATCACATGAAAGGGTACCCCCAAACATGATCATTTGAGTTGATTATTACATACCAGTACATAACTCAATTAAATAAAAATAAAGAATGAGGAAAAAAACATACAACCTTGAATTAAAAAGATCATTCAAAATAATAAAACTTTGAAGCTCGGGATTACATCACATTCCTCCCTGGGTGATCACAAGGGGTTTAGAAACCCATGGAAGAGGAAGAAGAAGGAGATGTTGAAGTAGAACTTCCCATAGCCTACATAAATTATAGGGATGTTGAGAAGACTCCTTGGGGACTCCAAAATGGCAGCACCTTTCCCCCTGGTCGAATTAAAAATGGGGATCCCAAGGTGTCATTTTATAGGAAAATTGGAAGGTGGTTTTTGGCACATAGATTTCATCAATCCAATTGTACCATGAGTTTCAGCCTTCATAAATCCTTATATCGCTTTGGATAAAATATAAAAGTTGTATCCCTACCTCTTTACTATCTCCACATAAAGTTTGGAACCATTTGGAAAAATAAATCTCATGATATTGATAAAATACAGAACACCGCATTTGACTTATTCCAAATTTGGTGGCTTGGACAGATCAGTTCGAATGGGCCCAATATAATCAGAATATAGATTGGATTTCTTAATAGAAAATGTATCCTACTATATTTTGGATAGGCCCACAAAATTTCAGCCCATTTTAATGTACGTAGTTCGTGTACTATGCAAAACAGTCGACAGATGTCCATGGATCCATGCAATTTTGAACCATTTTTCTTCCACTTCATTAAGGGCCCTCCAAATCACCTCCACCTACATTGAAATAATAAAAACAAGTAACATTGCCCATTATAATGTTGATTAAAATTAATTAAATGATTCAAACATAAAGTGAAATTTATTATTATATTTGGAATATTCATTACAAAAGTATTTTAAAACAGCGGTGTAAGGGTGGAATAAAACAGTGAATCGTGATACGATCAGAACCTCAGAGGCCTCTACTACTAGAACTCGTGCAATGCGCTCAGTCGGCATGCACCCTCTGCTGGTGGGGCAGATGGAAATGGTTTCCCAATGGGTAGTGGTGCTGTTGGTACACAACCCGAAGGTGCTAATGTCGTAAGAGGGCCCTACACCGAGGTCTCATCGCTCGGTGGGCCATCACCGCATACTCTCTCAGGAATCCTGGCTGGCTATCTACGTGGAAGCATCCTGAAAGAAAAAAAGTGTTCCATGGTCAATAAATTATACCTGGTGAGCTGACTTGAATAGATCATAATAAAAACTTTTCCAAAACACACACAATCAGTGTTTCCATGTTCTGAGTCAGAAATCAGAATTCAGGGTCCTGGTGTATGGATACGTCGGCCACCGTACCAACACTAGATTCCCTAAACTTAAAACCACACTCATAACACTTAACACTATTTCCACATAGAAAATATTAGAGTCATAGTTCTTTGGTTGAATCGACTCCTCTGATACCACTTTGTCATGACTCGTCCCATGGGGCCAATGCTGTGACCACCCCAAACCCACCTTTCATAGGCCAGGGGGTGGTGACTAGCACTGGAAAGGTTTATCCCTAAAACGAGAAGGCATTGTCTTTTTAACCTGTACAAAAACATAGTCCAAGAAGATAACACCACGAAGGTAGAATTACCACATAGGTAATACCACAAAGATAGAAGTACCACACAGGTAACACCACAAAGATAACACCACGAAGGTAACACCACGAAGGTAGAAGACTCATCTCACACCGGTATAACTTAAGTACATAATTATAGATGATTAGTTGTAAGCTATATTATCTTATTCTATTAAGAGGCACTACTTCTAACCCACATAGGATCGATAGGTAATAACCCCTACTGACCCACATAGGATCTGACCAACACAGGATCGGTATGCGTTGACCCACACAGGATCGCTGAGTGCTGACCCACACAGGATCTGATATATGTTGACCCACACAAGATCAATAGATGCTGACCCACTTAGGATCGATGTTCTTTCTTCATGTTATAGCCAGCCACAGGATTCCTCGCACCTGGTGCACTCGAGATCCGTAGAATCTACCCCTCGAGATATCGATCGCACCTCTAACACCACTAAGCTTCACAAAGGAGTAAGTCAAAGGACTAATATGTCATAAGGGTTCCAACACGACAGACAGTGCATTAGTTGGACGCCCTGTCTGTGAGGCATAATCGTTTTAGTTCTGAGGGCCCGGTTAGATTCGAGTTCAATCCAACCCAGATGTACTCTAGTTGTATCCAAAATTCTAGTGGATTATACCAAAAGGACCGTCTCGTTCCAAGGGTCTCAATTCCATAGACGATTCATCAAATAGATCCCCAGTTCTAACGTTATGACTATTTAAGTAAAAATGGGCTTGGTTGGGTCTGGGTCTGGTCCGACCTGGTCGGACCGACCCAGCCCGACCTAGTCTGGGCCAACCCAAACCGGTCTGGGTCCGAACCGGCTAGTATGGGCCGCGGCGGTCTCATCCCACTAGGTCGTGGTCTGACCCGACCCTCAAGTGGGTGTGTCCCGGCCTGCAAGGACGCGGCTCGGCCCACAGAGGCGCGGCCCGCTGGGCACGGGGTGGATCCCGGCCTGATGGGCACATGCGGCCTGGACCACAGTGGACTAGAACCCACTAGGCATGCGTGGGCCGCTGGAGCAGGGCCCACCTGACTGGCACGGGGGGGGGGGGGTGTTCAGAAGATGGAGCGGCAGCACCCTTTGGTGCTGTTAGGTCACCTCTGGGACCCTCTATGGGTCTCGCCGTTGTGGCTCCTTCGGCAGTGCGCCATTGCGTGTCGCTGCCTCCTCCTGAGGTCAATCGATGTCAGCTTCCCTACTCGACCCCGCCGTGGCTGAAAAGCCACAATCCTTCTCCGTCGTGGCATAGTACCGCAGCTTCCTCCTACGGCATGCAACATCACGCTGCCTCCAACGCGGTCGATCAGTTCTGGTCACCATTATCATCTGTCGAAGTCAGTTGCTGGTGCCACACCAGTGGTCTTCCACAGAGAATGCAAAGGTAGAACAAATAGAAGAGGGACTAGGCCTTGTTCGTTTGGCTCGTTCCCTCCACGTTATCATCTTAACAAGAAAGAGGATTTATGAATCAAGAATCTATTGAAAAATAAACAAGACTAAACCCTACCTCGTAAATCCATTGAATAACGTTCACATTTAGAGGTGTTTCGGTGTTCATCGTTCCCGCAACAAGCTTCCAATGACGCCGCTCACTTTTCGTTCTTCGGTTTGGGGTTCGGTGTCGCTCATCACTGCTTGCTGGAATCGATGTTGTCCTCTAAGTGGTTGGCGCCATGGAACTTTATCAGAACTTTGTTGGTTGATGAATTCATGCCAATACTCCTCCCCAAGCTCAATATAAATAAGAGGGGGGGAGGAGAGTAATGCTTGTGGAATTTATGGTGGTTCATTTAGTAGGAACCTTCCTAATTTCTGACAACACTGTTACAAAGGATTTGAAGGGTCAATCCATTTAATGTCTTGACACATCGTTGGTCCCACCACTATCGCTTGTCCGTTGGAGGAAAAGATTTGAGAGAATATAAAATAACTAAGTTACTTTATTATTCTTTTAAAAGTCCCAAAATCTATCTTTTTCTCCTGATCTACTACGGTTTAAGTGAAGCCTCTCTTAAGAGAATCTTGGTGTTGTGGATTCAATGGTGCCCTCAGATTTTTAATCCGAGAACCGGTTAAAAAGTTAGAAAACACCACATGCGTGTTTATTGAACGTACCTTAAAAAAATCAGAAATTCATTCTGGCACACCGGGCCTCATAATCACACACCGTCAATTTTCATAGACTCGTAATAATTCCTTATAATTAAAAAAATTACATGAAAAATTTGGGTCTTTACACTTCAACTCATCCTCCTCCATATAATATTTTCCTAGTTAATGATTTATCATCAACCCCAAGGATATTAATTATCTTAAAATCTCTAACATTATTCAATGTGGCTTCTAAATCTTCATTGGCAACATTTGAATTTTTAGATGTCACTTTATAACATAATCAGACTCTTATTTTAAGGTTTATCATTGGCCATTCTTCTATGATTTTTTTTGGAACTCTAATAAAAACATGCTATAAATTTTTAAAAGAGAAAAACCAAGATCATTTTGGAACACTAAACACATAGAGAATCAATAAATAAGAAAAACAATTTCATCAAAACCATGAAATTTATTAAGGAATATAAATAATATTTTCAACTAACAATGGTTACATCAAAGAAAAATTCAATAAACATCCCTACATTTTTTGCTCAAATCTATTCCATCGCATGATCCTTACCTCACAAAATAATAAACTATAAACTTCCATGAGGTAAATTCACCTTTGTATATCTTCAAACAATTTTTTAATTGTTCTTATGGTTTATAATCCTATACAACCATAGATTTTCTTTATCATTATCATATTAATAATGATATATTTTATGATGGGGATTTCTCTCAACATTGGATAACCAATATGCATATGTTTATTAATAAAATATTTCTTCTAGTTCATTGGATGATGGATTTTTACAATGAACAAGACTCAAATATCATGGGCATGAGTTTTCTATTGCATGGTCTTTCATCCCCCTTATAAAATATTACCATTCTTAAAGTAATTTGAGTTTTACTAGGTTAATAATTGAGGGAGGATGATAGAAATTATTTCTCTATCCCACCTATGTTCATCGAGATATGTGTTCATATAGACATGTTGAAATATATTCTTTATCATATTCATTTAAACGTGAGTAACAATAATATAAATTGGTAGAAAATTGTATATGATTATAGGATTGAGTTATATTATAATAATTATAAATTATTATTGAGTTATAGTATAATAATAATAGTAATATTAATAATAGTAATTATTATTCTAAAGTATATTGGTTTCATTTGTTGTCAATATGTAAATATGTGTTTGTAGGAGAAGTTACTTAGATAAACATGAATATGTTTGAAATAAAAGTTTTTTCTTAGTTTATAGAAACATTATCAAGTAAGATTATGCTCTTATGATTTTAAAAGTACTAAAAATCATGAATATATTCATTATTCTAGCTGATTTTATATATACATTAAAGTTTCACAAATATGAGTTTACTAGATTTATGTTACCAGATGGATTAGACTGATGCTATTGAACATAGGTACAGCTATACAAAGTTCAAGACATGAAGTGATGAAGTCTCACATTACAAAGTTTGAGTTTATGAAGATATGTTGTTGTGGTAGTATGAAGTTTAATATCTAAAGGCATGATTGTAAAAAGAATGATCAGATGAAGACTTTGTGACTCTAGTAGAATAAGAGTTCTTCAATCAATCATACATACATTTATAAAGTTGCATCATATAGAGAATTACAAAGTTTTCAAGATGAAAAATTACATAGTTCTACTAGATGGACAAATATATGAAACTACATTGGATGGAGATATATGTGATTTCATCAGAGTGAGAAATATAAATTTTTGTCGAAAATAGAAATATATGAAGTTTTAGGCATTAAAATGGTGTATAAAGTCTAAGATGATTGTTAGTTATACTATGAAAATATAAGAGTATAAAGTATATAAGATGAAGAGAGTTTGTGATAACCAAATGAAGTTCCATCAGACTGACTCTTGAAAGATCATCAGATAGAGAATATTTGATAGAATCTCGAAAGATCCATCAGATAGATAAACCCATTCATTGGATAGGTTGGATCTGACAGAGAAGTCTCTAACTTTGACATAGGTTTGAATAGATTTAAAAACATTATAAATTAATTTAATATGATGATGTTGACTTTCTATTTTAAAGAAAAATATCCTATATTTAATGATGTTTTGAAGATATTTTTGACACCAATCTTTGAGGAAACTTTGATGATGAAATTTGACTCTGATTATTTAAGAAGATTTAAAAGTTATTAAACAAAAGATTAGTTGAAGATGGAAATTCAAATATGATCCCATGATTATTCCTTAATTTGTAGAGGAAGTATTCTTATATAATGGGGTATTAGATATTTGATAAGTATTTGTTGATAGTACTAAAAAAGGAGTGGAATTGTTGAAGTTTTTGAGAGAGATAACAACATGAGTTTCCACCAAATACTCTACTTAGCTAGTGAAGAGGTGCATCAGATGAAAGAATACTAGATAGAGTTACATCATATAGAAGTATATTAGATGGTGGTGAATCAGATAGAGAACAATGAAGGTGTGTGTGTGTGTGTAATTAGCCACTTTTTAAAATGTTGGTACAAATGACACTAAAATAGTCACGTTTTCTTAAAAATATGACTAAATTGAAAATATTTAATTGTATTATGTTATATTTATTTATATATATATAAATAAATTTCAATATTTAAAATTTAATAATCACTACTACAAAAACGGGCTTTAACAGCGCTAAAAACGGACTTTAACAGCGCTAAAAAGGTGCTGTAAAGATTGGCACTGATAAAGGGGGGTATCCTTTATCAGTGCTTACTGAGAGCTAATAAAGGTGTACTTTATCAGCTCTAAAAAAGCTCTGATAAATGAAACCTTTATCAGTGCTAAACACGCGATGATAAAGGTAGACTTTATCAGCGCTCCTTTAGTGCTGATAAACTGATCTTTTATCATCACTTCTTTAGCGCTGATAAAGGTTTAGTTTATCAGCGCTTTTTTAGCGCTGATAAAAGCCCTATTTATCAGTGCTAAAAAAGTGCTCATAAATTCCCTCTCTTCTGCTACGAAAAAATCTGCAGCAGCACACCCGAACACCTGTAAAAAAATCAGCATCTTAATAAGCTAATTAAAGCAAGTATACCCATACAAAATTAACTCATAAATCATAAGATAATTAGACCAAGTATACCCATACAACAAGTATACTCATACACCATTATCACATAATTCATAAGTTAATTAATTAGATAAAGAATTCAATTCAGAATTCCGGGGGTTAGGGGCTGTTCAAGGGTTTGGGGTGGCTATCCAAGGGGGGTAGGGGGTGTCTGGGGGGGGGGGGGGCTTTCTAGAGGGGTGGGCTGGTGTCCAAGGTGTCAGGGGGGCTTTACAGGGGGTGGGGGTGTCCAGTGGGTTGGGGGTGTCCAGGGGGTGGACTGGTGTCTAGGGAGGGTGGGGTGGTCTGGGGGTGGATTGGTGTCTGGGGGGCTTTCCAGGGGGTGGGCTGGTGTCCAAGGTGTCGGGGGGGTTTTATAGGGGTGGGGGTGTCCAGAGGGGTGGGGGTGTCCAAGGGTGGATTGGTGTCCAGGGGGGTGAGGCAGTCCAGGGGGTGGATTGGTGTCCAAGGGGGCTTTCCAAGGGGTGGGCTAGTGTCTAAGGTGTCGGGGGGTCTTTATAGGGGGTGGGGGTGTCCAGAGGGGTGGGGGTGTCTAGGGGGTGGATTGGTGTCCATGGGGTGGGGGCAGTCCAAGAAGTGGATTGGTGTCCGGAGGGGCTTTCCAGGGGGGTGGGCCGATGTCCAAGGTGTCAGGGGGGCTTTACAGAGGGTGGATTGGTGTCCGGGGGGGCTTTCCAGGGGGATGGGCTGGTGTCCAAGGTGTCGGGGGGGCTTTACAGGGGGTGGGGGTGTCCAGAGGGGTGGGGGTGTCCAGGGGATGGATTGGTGTCCAGGGGGGTGGGGGGAGGTTCAGGGGGGTGGTGGGGTTGACTCGTAAACATTACCAAGGACCCTTGGATAATTCTTATAAAAGATCAAGGCAATCCAACTACGTTTGGTCGGATTTTCACAGGTCAGTTGTCATTTTCAATTAAAATTGTGTCCATTTTAAACAAAAGAGAGACCCTTTGAGTGCTAGCAGCCACACCGTGCCTTGTATTGAGGCGGGGTTGACTCGTACATGTCACAAAGAACCTGTGTATCGTTATCCTAAAGGATCAAGACAATCCAAATGCATTTGGTTGGATTTTCATAGGCCATTTTTTGTTTTCAACTAAAATTGTGTCAATTTTAAACAAAAGAGAGACCCTTTGAGTGATAGAATCCACATCATGCCTCGTATTGAGGCAGGGATGACTCGTACATGTCAAAAAGGACCATTGGATCGTTCTCCTAAAGTATCAACACAACCTGAATGCGTTTGGTCAAATTTACGTAGGTCAGTTGTTGTTTTCACTTAAAATCGTGTCCATTTTAAACAAAATAGAGACCCTTTGAGTGGTACCAGACACACCGTGCCTCATATTGAGGAGGTGTTGAATTTTACATGTCACCAAGGAACCTTGGATCATTCTTATAAAAGATCAAGGCAATCCAAATGCGTTTGGTCGGATTTTCGTAGGTCAGTTGTTGTTTTCAATTAAAATTGTGTCCATTTTAAACAAGAGAGACCCTTTGAGTGATAGAGGTCACACTGTGCCTCTAATTGAGGCGGGTTTGACTCATACATGTCAAAAATGACCCTTGCACTGTTCTCCTAAAGTATCAACACAATCCGAATGCGTTTGGTCAGATTTTCGTAGGTCAGTGGTTGTTTCCACTTAAAATCGTGTCCATTTTAAACAAAAGAGAGACCCTTTGAGTGGTACTGGCCACACCGTGCCTAGGATTGAGGAGGGGATGACTTTTACATGTCACAAAGTACCCTTGGATCATTATTATAAATTATTAGGGCAATCCGAATGCATTTGGTCAGATTTACGTAGGTCAATTGTTGTTTTCAATTAAAATTGTGTCCATTTTAAACAAGAGAGACCCTTTGAGTGATAGCGGTCACACCGTGCCTCAAATTGAAGTGGGGTTGACTCATACACGTCACAAAGGAATCTTGGATTGTTATAATAAAGTATCAACACAATCCGAATGTGTTTGGTCATATTTCCGTAGGTCAGTTGTTGTTTTCACTTAAAATTGTGTCCATTTTAAACACAAGAGAGACCATTTGAGTGGTACCGGCCACACTGTACCTCATATTGAGCTAGGGATGACTTGTAAACGTCAAAAAGGACCCTTGTATAATTATTATAAAATATCAAGTCAATCCTAATGCGTTTGTTCTGATTTCCGTAGATTAGTTGTTGTTTTCACTTAAAATCGTGTCCATTTTAAACAAAAGAGAGACCCTTTGAGTGGTACCGGCCACACTGTGCCTCGGATTGAGGCAAGGATGACTCTTATACGTCACCAAGGACCCTTGGATCATTCTCATAAAATATCAAGGCAATCATAATGCATTTGTTTGGATTTTCATAGGTTAGTTGTTGTTTTCAATTAAAATGGTGTCCATTTTAAACAAAAGAGAGACCCTTTGAGTGGTATCGGCCACACTGTGCCTCATATTGAGGAAGGGATGACTTGTACACATCAAAAATGACCCTTGGATAGTTCTTATAAAATATCAAGTCAATCATAATGCATTTGGTTGGATTTTTGTAGGTCAGTTGTTGTTTTCACTTAAAATCGTGTCCATTTTAAATAAAAGAGAGGCCCTTTGAGTGGTACTGGCCACACTGTGCCTCATATTGAGGTAGGGATTACTCGTAGACGTCACCAATGACCCTTGGATAATTCTCATAAAATATCAAGGCAATCAAAATGAATTTGGTCAGATTTTCATTCGTCAGTTGTTGTTTTCAATTAAAATTGTGTCCATTTTAATCAAAAGAGAGACCCTTTGAGTGATAGAAGCCACACCTTGCCTCAGATTGAGGCAGGGATGACTCTTACATGTCACCAAGGACCCTTGGATCGTTCTTATAAAATATCGAGGCAATCCGAATGCTTTTGGTCAGATTTCCGTAGGTCAATTGTTGTTTTCACTTAAAATCGTGTCCATTTTATACAAAATAGAGACCCTTTGAATGGTACCAGACACATTGTGCCTTGTATTGAGGAGGGGATGACTTGTACACGTCGAAAATTACCCTTGTATCGTTATTATAAAATATCAAGGCAATCTGAATGCATTTGATCATATTTCTGTAGGTTAGTTGTTGTTTTCACTTAAAATCATGTCCATTTTAAACACAAGAGGGACCCTTTAAGTGGTACCGGCTACACCGTGCCTTGGATTGAGGCAGGGATGACTCTAACACGTCAAAAAGGACCCTTGAATCGTTATTATAAAATATCAAGGCAATCCTAATGCGTTTGGGCAGATTTCCGTAGGTCAGTTGTTGTTTTCACTTAAAATCGTGTCCATTTTAAACAAAAGAGAGACCTTTTGAGTGGTACCGGCCACAACGTGCCTCATATTGAGGATAGGTTGACTCTTAAACATAAAAAAGAACCCTTTTATCATTATTATAAAAGATAAATGCAATCTGAATGCGTTTGGTCGGATTTCCATAGGTCAATTATTGTTTTCACTTAAAATCGTGTCCATTTTAAACACAAGAGAGACCCTTTGAGTGGTACCAGACACACAGTGCCTCGGATTGAGGTGGGGTTAACTAATAAATGTCACAAAGTAATCTTGGATCGTTCTTCTAAATGATCAACACAATCTGAATGTGTTTGGTCGAATTTCCGTAGGTCAGTTGTTGTTTTCACTTAAAATTGTGTCCATTTTAAACAAAATAGAGACACTTTGAGTGGTACCAGCCACACAGTGCCTCATATTGAGGAGGTATTTACTCATACATATTACCAAGGACCCTTGTATCGTTATTATAAAATATCAAGGCAATCCGAATACTTTTGGTTGGATTTTCGTAGGTCAGTTGTTGTTTTCACTTAAAATCGTGTCCATTTTAAACACAAGAGAGACCCTTTGAGTGATAGAGGTCACACTGTGCCTCAGATTGAGGTGGGGTTGACTCATAAACATCACAAAGGACCCGTGGATCGTTATCCTAATGGATAAACACAATCTGAATGTGTTTGGTCAGATTTTCATAGGTTAGTTGTTGTTTTCAATTAAAATTGTGTCCATTTTAAACACAAGAGAGACCCTTTGAGTGGTATCGGCCACACTGTGCCTCGGATTGAGGCGAGGATGACTCTTACACATCACAACTGACCGTTTTATCATTATTATACAAGATCAAGGTAATCAAAATGCGTTTGGTCATATTTCTGTAGGTCAGTTGTTGTTTTCACTTAAAATCGTGTCCATTTTAAACAAAAGAGAGACCCTTTGAGTGGTACCGACCACACCGTGAATATGATTGAGAAAGGAATGACTCTTACACGTAACCAAGGACCCTTGTACCATTCTCATAAAAGATCAAGTCAATCCAAATGCGTTTAATTGGATTTTCATCGGTCAGTTGTTGTTTTCAATTAAAATTGTGTCCATTTTAAACAAAAGAGAGACCCTTTGAGTGATAGAAGCCACACCGTGACTCGGATTGATGCGGGGATGACTTTTAAATGTAAAAAAGGACCCTTGGATCGTTATTATAAAAGATAAAGGAAATCCTAATGCGTTTGGTTGGATTTTCATAGGTCAGTTGTTGTTTTCACTTAAAATCGTGTCCATTTTAAACACAAGAGAAACCCTTTGAGTGGTACCGGCCACATCATGCATTTGATTGAGGCGGGGTTGACTCATACATGTCAAAAAGGACCCATGTATCATTATTATAAAGGATCAACACAATCCTAATGTGTTTGGTCAGATTTCCGTAGGTCAGTTGTTGTTTTCACTTAAAATCTTGTCCATTTTAGACACAAGAGAGACTCTTTGAGTGGTACCAGCCACACCATACCTCAGATTGAGGTGGGGTTGACTCATGCACATAAAAAAGGACCCTTTTATAGTTCTCCTAAAGGATCAACACAATCCGAATGCGTTTGGTCAGATTTCCATAGGTCAGTTGTTGTTTTCACTTAAAATCGTGTCCATTTTAAACAAAAGAGAGACCCTTTGAGTGGTACCGGCCACACCGTGCCTCGGATTGAGGAATGGATGACTCTTAAAGATAACCAAGGACCCTTTAATCGTTATCATAAAATATCAAGACCTTACGAATGCGTTTGATCTGATTTTCATCGGTCATTTGTTGTTTTCAATTAAAATTCTGTCCATTTTAAACAAAAGAGAGACCCTTTGAGTGATAGCAGCCACACCATGACTCAGATTGAGGCGTGGATGACTCATACATGTCAAAAACGACCCTTGTATCGTTATTATAAAATATCGAGGCAATCCGAATGCGTTTGGTCAGATTTTCGTAGGTCAGTTGTTGTTTTCACTTAAAATCGTTTCCATTTTAAACACAAGAGAGACCCTTTGAGTCATACTAGCTACACCGTGCCTCGAATTGAGGTAGGGTTGACTCATACACATCTAAAAGGACCCTTGGATCATTCTCCTAAAGGATCAACACAATCTGAATGTGTTTGGTTGGATTTCCGTAGGTCAGTTGTTGTTTTCACTTAAAATCGTGTCCATTTTAAACACAAGAGAGACCCTTTGAGTGGTACCAACCACACCATTCCTCGAATTGAGGCGGGGTTTACTCATACACATCACAAAGGACCTTTGGATCATTATCCTAAAGGATCAACACAATCTGAATGTGTTTGGTCAGATTTCCGTAGGTCAGTTGTTGTTTTCACTTAAAATCGTGTCCATTTTAAAAAAAAGAGAGACCCTTTGAGTGGTACCGGCTACACCATGCCTCGGATTGAGGAATAGATGACTCTTACACATCACCAAGTACCCTTGTATCATTATCATAAAAGATCAAGGCAATACGAATGTTTTTTATTAGATTTTAATCGGTCAATTTTTGTTTTCAATTAAAATTGTGTCCATTTTAAACAAAAGAGAGACCCTTTGAGTGATAGCAGCCACACTGTGACTCTAATTGAGGCGGGGATGAATCTTACAAGTCACAAAGGACCATGAATAATTATTATAAAAGATAAATTCAATCCGAATGCGTTTGGTCAGATTTTTGTAGATCAGTTGTTGTTTTCACTTAAAATCGTGTCCATTTTAAACACAAGAGAGACCCTTTGAGTGGTACCGGCCACACCATGCCTCGTATTGAGGCAGGGTTGACTCATACACATCAAAAAGGACCCTTGTATCGTTATCTTAAATTATCAACACAATCTGAATGCGTTTGGTTGGATTTCCATAGGTCAGTTGTTGTTTTCACTTAAAATTGTTTCCATTTTAAACACAAGAGAGACCCTTTGAGTGGTACCGGCCACACCGTGCCTCAGATTGAGGTGGGTCTGACTCATACACGTCAAAAAGGACCCTTGTATTTTTATCCTAAATTATAAACACAATCAGAATGCATTTGGTCAGATTTCCATAGGTTATTTGTTGTTTTCACTTAAAATCGTGTCCATTTTAAACAAAACAGAGATCCTTTGAGTGGTACCGGCCACACCGTGCCTCGAATTGAGGTATGGATGAATCGTACACATCACCAAGGACCCTTGTATCTTTCTCATAAAATATCAAGGAAATCGTAATGTGTTTGATCGGATTTTCATCGGTCAGTTTTTATTTTCAATTAAAATCGTGTCCATTTTAAACAAAAGAGAGACCCTTTGAGTGATAGCAGTCACACCGTGCCTTGTATTGATGCAGGGATGACTTGTACAAATCAAAAAGTACCATTTTATCTTTCTTATAAAAGATCAATTCAATCCAAATGTGTTTAGTCAGATTTTATTAGGTCAGTTGTTGTTTTCACTTAAAATCGTGTCCATTTTAAACACAAGAGAGACCCTTTGAGTGGTACTGGACACACCATGCCTTGGATTGAGGCGATGTTGACTCATAAACGTTAAAAATGACCCATGGATCATTCTCATAAAGGATCAACACAATCCGAATGCATTTGGATGGATTTCCGTAGGTTAGTTGTTGTTTTCACTTAAAATCGTGTCCATTTTAAACAAAAGAGAGACCCTTTGAGTGGTACCAGCCACACCGTGCATCGGATTGAGGTGGAGATGACTCGTACATGTCAATAAGGACCCTTGGATCGTTCTACTAAAGGATCAACCTAATCTGAATGCGTTTGGTCAGATTTCCATATGTCAGTTGTTGTTTTCACTTAAAATCGTGTCCACTTTAAACAAAATAGAGACCCTTTGAGTGGTTCAGCATTCTTGCATGTTTTTGGTGCATATCATCTGTTAAAATGGGAAAATTAATCATTGGATAAACTATGTTTTATTTAATAACAATTACAATTTTCCTATGAAAATTTACATACAACAATGTTTCATCTTTTGATCCCCTTAATCCCTCTCAAAAATGACCACCAATTGTACATGTCCCCAAGTCAGATCTTCATTGTATTTGTGTACAATCTGCCATTAGGTATGTGGCCCAATCATTTCTGAACACATCTAAATCGTCTTGTGAGTGTGAGGCTTTTCAGCAGTCAGATTAGTACTGCAAAATATAAAAATAAAGAATTAATAAATAACTTAAATGAACTAGTTGTTGTTTTTAAAAATACCTCTTTAGGGATGCTAGTTTGGTGATGAAAAATGATCTCTTTCATAAATTTACAAACATAATAACCTCAATCATTATCGTTTGTTTGTTTTGGACACTACAAAAAAAATTGATCATTTGGAGAATAAGTAACTTGTGTTGAGATTTGTTTGGATAGTGAAATTTTATTATATATACCCTGATATTTGTCCAGACATAGTACTTACTCGCCTCCCAATGCTTAGCCCCTATCCTCATTCCTTTTTCTTGACGATAATGATACACTGCTCTATCATAACAGAATCCTCATTAAAATATAATATAAATTATATTACTTGATATTTAGACCTAAAACGTAAGATATAGTGTCTTACAGATTCACAAACTCCATCATGTTTGGTCGGTTTGATGGATATCCTTGCTTTGAATCCAGAAAATAAATCTTCAGAGTATCCAAGTTCACCGAAATTAGCAACCAATGTTGCCTAAAAACACAAAAAGGAATAAGTAATAAAAGAAGTGAAAATATAATTGATATGCTTTAATCGTAGAGTATTACCCCTGCATGGTTGGTATTTGGAAAATTCTGTCATCTGTAATCTTACTTTCAAATGTTTTCAGCAAGTCATTCACTATTGTGCTTTCAGTAGCTCCTTGGTATTGGTTGTTCGACCCTTTATATGGTTTTGAGTGGACATTTTTCACCCACTTCCCTTTCTCCATCTATAACAACAATCATTGGTTCAGACCCTTTTTTCATAAATTTTTAAGGGTTTATCTTGAAAAAAAGGAAATAAATACCTCTTTGTTCGCATGTACTCTTACAAGTTGTGACGGCCATGAAATGGATGTCCCAATAGCCTTTTGGACCATATGAATATCATCATCATCAAGTGGAATAGGTAGCTCTGCATTTGGCTCATGAGCTACAGTAATTGTTACTTTCAGATGATCTTTCAGAAGTGGTCTATTATGCAGTGTGGCATCTGGGATATTGAATACTGTAGCCCCCACTACAAGGTGATAGGTGGGTGTTGACAGATATAAATCACAATCATTATCACCCTGTAGAAGATCAATACAAAAAAATTATCATGTTTGTCTGATTCACATTTCATGGGAACAATTATTAGAATATTGATTACCATGGCTAAGAAAGTTCTTTGAGGCGAATGGCTCGCCTCAAAGCTGGTGGGGGTGGGGAGAGATGTTCACGCGCTGGTTGTTCCTGATTTGTGTCTTCCCTTTGCTTCCCACCCATAAAAGTTTCTAGCAACTCTCCCTGCCATTGCAATCGTTCTTCAAGGGTTGCTATTTTTTTGCTCATTTGTTCCATTTTTTCATTTGTATCATCCATTTTTTTTCTTCTTCTCAAAATATACTCAGGGTGTCACCCCAAACCCTGAACCTCTGACATGACCGTATTTTTCTGGATCCTTCAAATCTGTCGATAATAGGTTTGTATCCGCTACAGGAGTAGATGATTCCTGTGACTGTCGGATATAGGGAAATAACTAATTATTTTTATATAATAGCAATTTTAAACAAATCTTTTTATCGTTGTGTCATACTTACACAAATTTCCCACACTTTCTGTGTGTTCTCATCTACTAACTTCCCTTCTTTGTTCACACGTGCCTCCTTCCATAGCACATGACGTGGGATGGAAGTGCATTTGGTTTTAGACTCATCAATATACATATAAACATAGAAAGATAATTATGATGTTGTTTATTGTCACCTAACAATATTATTGTAAATTTAAAATACATACCATTTTCTTTTCTAATGAAGCGTACCCCATCCATGCTTTACGATAGGGGTATGTTGGTTTTGATGCAGATTCCTTATTTTCAGTACAGAGTTTCTATTTCATAAATGAAATATTGACAATCAAAATGATGAATACGGGTATCCTCAAACAACGTTTTATCACCCACAATGTACCTGAAACTTCTCATCCCCACGACGGCCAATAAATGCATCTCATGCTTCTTGGGATATCAGGTGAGCGTAGACAATGGGTGGGTGTGGGTTTATTTTACCTTTATAATCTTTCAGGTAGAATCATGTTAAAATAGTTAAAAAACCTTGATGAATCTTTCATTCAAGCCTTAGTACATAATCCTTGTGTAATCATCTACTATAAATGTACTCTGTAAGAGATTGAGAAGAGTAAGACATTGTTTCATTATTTTATTAGCTAGTAAATTAAAGAAATAAATTCATAATGTTACCATAATTTCTTTCCAGATCACAGCCTTCAGCCTGGACACAATATGGTGCCATGAATCTATGTCAATCGGCACGCGTTGCTGAGTGACAACTCCAATGTAGCTGCTAAACATAGACTTGTTAGGATTCACATGTTGGCCTCATGCATTCTATCGGACTTCAAATTTGATGCCTTTTCTTTTCACCTTAAGAATTTTGGCTAACACCGTCAAAATACGATGCACCTGTGTTTTCTGCGACGTCGGTCCTTAATTCCCAACCATTTCATTGATATAAACATCATTTATATGTTCATCTGGAATGGTATCAACGACATGCGATGATGGTTGTTGGACCTCAACACTAGGAGAAGCAGGAGCCGTAGCAGTAAGAGCAGCAGCAGCTGTAGTAGGAGCAGCAGGAGCCGTAGCAGGAGGAGCAGCAGGAGCAACAGGAGCTGTAGTAGGAGCAACAACAGCAGCAGCATGAGCTGCAGGAGTAGTAGGAGCAGCAGCAGCCATAGCAGCAGCAGCTTGAGAGACTTTTTCAGCCTCAAGGTTAGGAGCACCATAATGTGCAGAAGTCATTATCTACAAAAGTGGTTGAACAGTTAATTCAGATTACATAAATTCAGTAATGATAAGATAATAACATGAGATAACAAGATCTATATTACAAACAAAATATAACCTATTTACTAAACTCTCTTTCTTTTTTTCAAATGTTGAAGGGATTTGACACCTCTATCGACTATCCAAATCCCTTAATTGTGGTCTCCTATAACATACAAAACATCATCTGCATTGGGACTGCTCTGAAATGATTGCGACGTACCACTAAAAGGATTGTCCTCAACAGAATTTTCATCGGAACCTTCAGTAGTTTTGGACGATAATAGAACAATCGACCATGTTTGGTTTGTGGGATCTAGAACATAAAAAACTTGTACCTCTTGTGATTCCATTATAAATTGTTCGTCTTTGTACCCTTCTTTACTAAAATAAACTTTCACAAATCGCCATTCATCTATTTTAACACCAATGTTGTTATCAATCCATTTGCATTGAAAAATTGGCAATTGGAATGTCGTATAATCCAACTCTCATATTAGTTTTATAATGCCAAAGTATGACATATTTGTATAAATTGGATTTATATTCTTACTACCAGAAACATGCATCGCTTCAGCCACTAGTGTAACTCCACTATTTTTCATGGTACTATCTTCATCATGTTCATCTGTATAGAATGTATAACCATTAATTACATAACCACTGTAAGATAATACATACACACTTGGTCCAGCAGCTAGCCATCGAAGTCATTCTGAAATTGAATTCGGATTTTCATCCAACTGACTTAAAAATATGGTCCTGAAACCATCCTATAAACTGGTGATTATGTGTATCTGATAACCATTTTTCAGACCTTTATGGATTCAACTGCCTAAGAATTTCTTTGTGAGTTTCAATATATGGAGCAACCTCCCAACTATTATGAAAAACATAAATATGAGCCTGCTCCTGATCTGTAATACTGATTTTCACAACTTCTCTTCTAGAAATTCCCTCACCCTCAATGCGTCCAGTGTGACGAGATTTTGGGAGACCAATGCTTTCCACATCAGATAGGTATTCAGTACAAAATTCAATGGCTTCCTCAACAATATATCGCTCCACTATACAACCCTCTGGCCGACTTTGATTTTTGACATACCCTTTCAAAATATTCATATACCATTCAACAGGATACATCCATCTATAGTGCAGAGGACCACAAAGTCGAATCTCTCTCACCAAGTGAATCATCAAATGAACCATCATATCAAAGAATGTTTGCGGGAAGAACATTTCTAATTCACATAATATGATGACAATTTATTTTTCCATAGCTGGAAATTTCCCCAGGTCTAAAACTTTGCTACATATAGCTTTGAAAAAGAAACAATGTTTGGTTAACGTATGATGAACATTCTTGTGAAAAATGCAACGTAAAGCTATAGGAACTAGATCTTGCATCAAAACATGGAAATCATGTGATTTCAAACCTTTTAACTTCAAATCATTCATTGAAACAATGTTCTTGATATTTGATGAGTACCCCTCTGGAACCTTTACATCATTGAAGAAGTTGCAAAACTGAAATCTCTCCACCCTAGAAAGAGTATAAGCAGTTGTAGGAAGAAACATTATATTTTAACCCTTCACGGGAGCCAACTCTTCTCATGTTCCCATGTCAACCATGTCCAACCTTGCCTTAATTCCATATTTTGTTTTTCCATGGGAATTTAGCAACGTTCTGATAACACTATCAAATACATTTTTTTCCACATGCATCTCATCAAGAAAATGTCTGACGTATAAACAATTCTAGTATTATAATTCAAAAAAAACTGATCTCTTTTTCCAAAAAAAAATTATAAGGTTTTTCGAAAATGGTTTACCAAAAACAGTGTTCATATCTTTTACTTTCTCAAACAGCTGATCACCTGTTAGTGGAGACGGTGTTGCGTGTTTTTCTGAACTTCCATTGAATGATGTCATCCAAGATCAGTACTTATGCCGATGAGGTAGAAATCTACGATGTTCTAGAAACTCATATTTCGATGAATGTTTCAACCTAATTGATTCTGTATATTCTTCGCACATGGTACACCCTTGAGTTCCTTTAATGATATATCCTGAAAATTTTCCATAAGCAGGGAAATCATTTATTGTCCCATAAAACATCGCTCTCAACGTGAAGTATTCACTTTTATAAGCATCATACAACATTACACCTGAGTCCCAAAATAACTTCAAATCCTCAATTAAAGGAGCCAGATAAACATCAATATTGTTACCTGGTTGTTTTGGTCCTAATATAAGCATAGATAACATGATGAATTTCCGCTTCATGTATAACCCGGGTGGCAAGTTATAATTTACCAACATAATAGGCCATGTACTATGAGTGCTGGTTTGAAAACCAAAAGGGTTCACTCCATCTGTAGATAACGCAAGTCGAAGGTTTCTCGGCTCTTTTCCAAATTCAGGATACTCATGATCAATTTTCTTCCATTGAGGAGAGTCGGTCGGATGACGTAATTTCCCATTTTTATTTCTTTTATCTGCATGCCACGACAATTGTCTTGCAGTTTCTTTACTTCCATATAGACGCCTAAACCTTAGAATGATTGGAAAGTACCATAAAACTTTCGTAGTATTTGATTTATCTTTCTTGTATCAAGAAACACCACACTTTGGGCATTCTGTAAGTTATTTTTTCTCCTTGTGAAACAATATACAGTCTTTTGGGTAGGCATGTATTCTTTCAGAAATCATACCCATCGAGCGTAGCATTCGTCTAGCTTCATATGTCTGGCTTGGGAGCTCATTAGCTTCCGGGAGCATGTCATTCAAGAGAGCAAGTAGTTCCATAAAACTAACATCACTCCATCCGTTGCCTGCTTCCAATTTATACAACTTTAGTACAACTGACAATGTTGTATACTTAGTGAAAGCAGCATACAATGGCATCTTTTCACAACTCTTTAACTTATCAAACAATTTTAGGAAATCATGGAGTTCATCTTGAATTGTCTTTGTCATTTCATCAATACAATCTTCATCATCATTGACATCTATAATCACATCCTCTATATGGTCTTCTTCATTATCCATATTTGTATTCATATCTGATGATCCATAAAACACATTTTTTTCCCAGCCAGTAGCTACATTCGCTTTTTCTCCATGTTTATTCCAACATTTATAACTCTGATCTATTCCGTGACATATCAAATGTTCTTCCAACTCCTCTGGAGTAAGTATTCTATAATAACAACAACGTAAACATGGAAAAAGGATTTGAGAAGGATCCTTTGTGTGATCCTTTGCAAACTTGATGAACTCTTTCACTCTGTTCTCGTACTCTATTATTAAACGATTAGCATCCATCCAATCTTTATTCATATTCATCCTATTTTAATCTCAAATATTAGTATTTATGGTTCAAGTACACAAAACAAGACTTCCAAATATAGTATAAGATAACCAATTCCTTATAAAAATAGATATTAATAGAGCTTAACCATTATTATTTATTCATCTTCATTAAATATAATTACTTTAGATTCATTATAGTTTCCTCAAATCAACCCATACCAAACACAAGAATAATCAAGAATGATACATCTACCACTCCTAGGTCTCTTCCCTACATTCAATATCATCATGCCTAAGTACCCATATATCCACACATACACATGTCACAAACACATAAAAAACCATATCCACATCAGAACCAAAGTACCAATATGGATTTCAATCAGGTTACTCGACTCAAGTGGTGGTGTGTAAGAAATAATAAGAAAATATAATAAGTATATAGTCACACATAAATCTCAAACTAGTTTAAATAATCCAATAAACCAAAGGTATCATTCCATCTATCAAAATACTCTGAAGGAGACCATATGCAACAGTAGTCCCAGGTGGTAGTCCCAGGTGGTGAAGGTTCCTGAGGAGGAAGGGGTGAACACGCACCTATCGGGGTTCGAGGTCAGGTCACTCAGGTTGAAGGCGGCCCGATACTCCTATAAGGGTTCATTCCATATTTCACAATCCATGTCCTGGTACCCTAGGATGTTAAACCACTACTGGTGGAAGTGAAACCGTTCCTGATGATCATGCCAAGAATAAATGGAAACCAAAAGGGGGAGTGAATAAAAATACCTCAAGCAAGATGGAAAAACATGGTATTTGAGAATAGGTTATTGGCTTTCATGTTGGCTAGAAACCTATCCAATAGACTCCACAAGCGGTGATGGCCCCTGCAGTTGTTGCACCAGGTGAAACTGTCACCTGAGAAGCTGAGATCAATGTGGCCCTTCCCATCCATGAACTGAACAAAATCCATGATGAACTTCCTCTGGAATGGGCTTCTACCGTTCTTTTCCTTTGGGTTGGAAATGACATTAAAGTCACCCCCAACAAACAATGGATGGTGGCCAGGATCAAAGGTATTTTGTTCAAAAGGATAATCAATCCCCATCAATTTTTTAAAATACCAATACCATAAACCATTTAAAAACAAGACATTTTAATTTATTTTGGAAATCATTCCAGAAAAAATGAATAAACAAACACTTTCCAAACAATTTTGAATTTTATTTAAAGAATCAACTTATCTTTATTTTAAACCATGATTTTCATTTATAGTATCAAATCCACCAACGGTAGAAGGAAACCTAATTTATTTCAATGAAAAGGGTTAATTCACAACAAGATACCATCCATTCCATATATTATTTTCATTAATAGGGTTATTTTGTGCTTCAAAATGATCAAAACATGTCTAACCAACTTCAAATGGATAAAATATGAATTCATGAAACACGTGAATCCCAAAAAGAAGATATAGTATAGAAACACCCACTTGGAATATTTGGGATCAAAACACAATGAATCTGAATGAGTCTACTCAAATGAAGAACATTGAATCAAATAAAATGGATCTCAATAAAAGGTAAAAGAGATACTATAACCATAATTCCCCATAAAAATTATAGGTCTAGTAAATACCAAGGCTTCCATAGCCCCCAGGAACAAAGAATCAGGTGATGGAGAGATATTGAAGTTCAAGAAAAGAAATAAATACCAAAAGAGGATCACCATTTCGAATGAAACTTAAATCCACCAAGTGATGAGGATAGAAGAGCCAAACTATCCAAAGGGGTTCCCAAGGATTGAGTGGGTTGAGTTAAACTTGAGGGAGAAGATAAAATAAATAAATGGGGGTATCAGGGTGCAATTACCCTACTACCTCGATGTTTTCTCATATACAACGACACCACTGGCTAGATAGTGACCCTCACCAGCTAGACAGTGGTTATAGTATAAATGTTATAACCATAGGTTGTCCCACTGGCTAGTCTCTATAGACCCACCAGCTAGTTGATGGCTATAGAATTTTTTTGTATCCATTTTTAATCCCATTGCCTAGCCAATTACCCTCACCGGCCATTCAGTGGACCACATGAATCTTTTCAACCTACATGTTCACGTACTCACCTTCTATGATAGTCTGGGACATCCTATGACCCCTCAAGAAACCCAAAAAAACTCAAAGAGCATTGCTTTGATGAAAGAGATACCGAGATGTTAAAATTATCCCCATTGTGCTGCTTTTTATCCGAATAAATATTTTAGTACTAAGGATAGAAAATGATGAGACAAAAATAAATTCCACACAATAATTATTGTGTGGAAAATTCACAAAATATAGGAAGATTCACCGAATAGAGGACCACTACGAAAAAATTAAAATGAATAGATAACCAATAATCCCAAGAACCCTTAATGTATATCCTCCAAGAACATCATACATCTCCAAATGACACTTCTACATTACTAAGAAGAGAGAAAATCCCAATAATGTCCAAAGACCTAGAATAGGTCACCCAACCATTTAAATTTTCACTAAAATGGTGGGACATAAGATGGAAATATACTAAGAACACATCCCTTTATCCAAATAAGAGACTATAACCACTAACCATGAAGAACCACTAAGATCATAATTCTAAACCTAAGTAAAGGTACACCCAAAACATACCAATGAATACAAATGAAATAATACAATCAATATCCATCAATTATTCAACCAACAATAAGAACAATATTAAAAAAATATTTGGAAAACATGCTTTAAAGGGAGGTCCGGCAAACCGAAGAGGGCTTTGCGGGCGGCGGAGGTCCGGAAAACCGAAGAGGGAATTGCAGGCGGTGGAGGTCCGGCAAATTGAAGAGGGTGTTGCGGGCAGCAGAGGTCCGGCAACGTGAACTGAGCGGGTGGTGGAGGTCTGGCAATGAGAAACGAGGGCGGAGGATGTCCGGCAATGCGAACTCAGCGGGCAGCAGAGGGGAGTCGCAGGGTTCCAGTACCGCAAGAGCTTTAGGTCGCGATAAAATGAGGGCACTGTGCGACCGACTTTATAAAAAAATGGACTAAGGTTTTATTAGCGCTAATAAAGAGCTGATAAAGACTACCTTTATCAGCGCTAACATTTTAGCGCTGATAAAGGTACCCTTTATCAGCACTTTTTTAGCCCTGATAATGGTACTCTTTATCAGCGCTACAAAAGTGCTGATAAATCCTTCCTGTATCAGCACTAAAATTTTAGCGCTGATACAGAGATTCTTTATCAGCGCTACAATTTTAGCGTTGATAAAGGGTAACTTTTATCAGCGGTTTTCCTTAGCGCTGATATAAGGGGGTGCTTCCCTTTCCCTTTTTTGTAGTATTGAATATATATATATATAAATATATATTTTATGTCTATATATGTTTATATATGTTTATATTATGTTATATTTATATATATGTTTATATTTTATATTATCTATATTTTTATATTATATATGTGTGTGTGTGTGTTTTTATTTTATGTTTGCATATATATATATTATTTTAAATTTTATGTGTGTATATATATATGTTTATATTTTGTTATATTTATATGTGTTTATATTTTATATTATATATATGTTTATATTATGTGTGTGTGTGTGTTTTATTATATGTCTCTCTCTCTCTCTCTTTATATGTGTGTGTGTGTGTGTGTGTGTGTGTTTTATATTATATATATGTGTGTGTGTGTGTGTTTATATTTTATGCTTATTTATATATGTATATTATTTTACATATATATATATATGTTTATATTATATTATATTATATTATTTATATATATATATATGTGTGTGTTTGTTTTTATATTTATATTATATGTTTATATTGATATATATGTGTGTGTGTCTATATATGTGTGCATGTGTGCGTATAATTAGCCACTTTTTAAAATGATGGTACAAATAACACTAAAATAGTTATGCTTTCTTAAAAACGCGACTAAATTTAAAATATTTAATTATAAAATGTTATATTTATATATATATATATACATTTCAATATTTAAAATTTAATATTATATTTTTTTTATTTTATATTTTATGCCTATATATGTGTATATATGTTTATATTATGTTATATTTATATATATGTTTATATTTTATATTATAAATATTTTTTTATTATGTGTGTGTGTGTGTGTTTTTATTTTATGTGTATATATATATATTATTTTATATTTTATGGCTATATATGTATATATGTGTTTATATTATGTTATATATATATATATATATATATTATATATATTTAAACTATATATATTTGTGAGTGTGTGTGTTTTTTTTATTTTATGTGTGTGTGTGTGTTTATGTTTTATATTATATATATGTTTATATTTTATGTTTATTTATATATTTATATTATATTATATATGTGTGTGTGTGTGTGTTTATATTATATATATATACATATATGTATATATGTCTATATGTGTGTGTGTGTAAATATATATGTATATGTATATATACATATATATAATTATTCACATTTTAAAATATTGGTAAAAATGTCACTAAAATAGCCACATTTTTTTAAAAACGTGACTAAATTTTAAATATATATGTTTTTTATATATAAATAGATGTATATATATATATATATCATGTACCAATTGTAATGAAAGAACCATGTCGAAACCCTAGATGCTCGTGGCGGAGTCCCCCCCCCCCTTCCCGACGACGGGAGGGGGGAGGATGAATTTTTTCGACCACCTCCGCGCAAGAGGAAACCTTTCACCCCATTTTCTAATACTAGCTTCCTCTCGGACTTTCTGATGATATCTCTTAGCCCGAAAGTCCCTGACCTGCATCTTGGTGATCCTCAGCTTGTGATTTCACAGTCAGAGTTCTATGAAGCATCGAGTCTTGTGGATCTAACGTTGGTAGCCCGCTTCAATCATCGACAGCCTTCGGTCAACGAATTTGATCGATTTGTGTTCAGCGAATGAGACTTGCGGGAATGCGCGATTGTTGGTCTTCTTGATATGCGACATCTTATGATTCAGTTTCCTTCAGAGGATGATATGATCTGGGCCAGGTCCAACGCTCCTCTTCGTTACGGTGGTTGCAAGTTCTTCCTCCTTCGATGGTTGTTTGATATGTGCATGAATCGCGACCCACCCTCCATTGCGACATGGGTAAGTCTTCCTCACCTTCCTTTACACTTTCAAAACCCCGCAATTATCCGTATGATTGGGAATATGGCGGGACATTTCTTATTCTCTGATGTCCACACCTCTACTGTATGTCACCCCATCAACCGGAGCATCTGTGTTGAGGTGGACGTGTCGAAGCCCCTGGTAGAATGGTTTTGGATTGTGGTTGGAACAGAGTTTAGATGGAATCAGGTCGTGGTGTTTGAGTCCTGGGTGAGCTACTGCTTGAAATGTCATCGTTTGGGGTACCTGGTGTCATAGTGTAATGGTGAAGGGAGGAGCAGGAGGTTTGATCCGAAGGTGAGAATAGGTGAGGGGCAGAGTCAATTTCCCAGTGTGGTTAATGGAAGGGATTCTGTTTCTGAGAAGCGTGGTACAGTGGCAGTGGGAACAAAGGCAGTGGCCTCTTCCATTCCATTGGTCAATGTAGTCTTTGATCGGCTCAAATATGATATGAGGTTGGGGGATGGTGCAAAGCAGGTTGTTGATAGGGGTGAAGGTAAGGGTGTTCCTAGTTCTGAAGGGCGGTGGATTGGTAACAATAAGGGTGTTGTGCGGGTTGAAGAGCAAAGTCTTAGGGAAGTGGGAATCTTGAAGTATGTTGGATGAGAGGATCGGTCGTCTGTTGGGATTTCAGAGGTTTGTGCTACTGGGATTCAGGGCAGGGCTGAGGGTAAGGATGGTGTGCTGTCCAATGTCTCCATGGGTAATCAGTTTCAAGGGCTCGAGAAAGAGGATGTGGAGGTCGTCGTGTAGGATAGTGCCAATTTTTAGACCAAGAGAACTTTTCAGGAGGATGTTGTAGTGAATGAGGGAAGTGAAAAAGGGATCTGTGAAGGCAATGAATTGCTGGAAAATCCACAATTATTTTCTGTGATTGACATTAATTGTCAGCTTCATCAGACTAGAATTGAACCTTATCAGGATATGCAGATTCTCATCAAATGGGAGGAATTAGCTGATAGTGACAATGAAAATGAGAGCGGCATAATCCGACCCTCATATAGTGATGTTTTTCATGGAGGGAAGAAGATGTTGATTGGGAGACAAGAGGATGTGCTTGCATTACCGCGAAGACAGTCGAGGAAGGACTACTCTTACCTTCCAAAGCCGATGCCCACCAGATCTTTTAATGAAGGTATGGAAACTACTAATGAACTCATTTCTTTGGAACAGTTGAATCTTAGGTGGAAGTATGTCAAGGTCCTCAAGCAATGCGAAATCTCGGAATGGAAATCAGTGACTGTGGATTAAGATTTTGTTCATGGAGGTGGTGTTGGGTTGGACTTTGATGGTATGTAGTTTTTGTTTTGGTTCTGCGGCGCTTGTTTTCGGAACTTTTCTTTTATTTTAATAAATATTTCAGGGTGTTTCCTCTGACTAAGCTTTCTGGTATTTATATATATGTGTGTGTGTAAATATATATATTTATATGTGTGTGTGTGTGTTTATACACATGTTCTAGTGTTTATATATATTAATATATATATATATATATATATATTTATAATGTCTCTAATTTAGCGATATTGTTTCATGAAGTGTCTCTAATTTAGAGATGTTTTCAGGAAGCATCATTAATTTAGTGATGCTTTTCACGAAGCATCTATAATTTAGCGAAAGTTTTCAGGAAGTGTCACTAATTTAGCGTTGATTTTCATGAAGCATCGCTAATTTAGTGAGGTTTTTAGGAAATGTTGCTAATTTTGTTATGTTTCCTGAAAAACATCACTAAATTTAAAAATTGGCGATGTTTTTAAAAAATATTGCTAAAAACATCAATAAATTATAGTTTTTTTGTAGTGTGGTATTAGAGAAAAGGTTTCAACTAAAATATGGAACTATCCACTGAGGATAGAGAATATAAATTCAGTGAGTAGCAGGGGTGTTCCAATATTTGATGGAAATAAATATAATAGTTTTTGAAATACGATGTTACCCTACCTTTTATCTCTTGGACTGAAAGTTATAGATGTTGTTTTAGTGTGATTTTCTCCCATTTATTAGGTTTCTATGATAACTATTGATAAGATAAATCTGGAAGTTTATGGAAAAAATCAAAATTACATTTTTATGGATCTCCCTAATAATGATTATAAAAATATTATAGTGTTTCCAAGTGATAAAGAGATGTGGGATAAGTTGAGAAATAGCTATGAAGGAAACATGAAATCCAAGGAGGCTAAGTTACAAGTCTATAGAATAATATTTTAATATATCAAGATGTCTTGTTATGAAAACATTAATTATTATATTGGGAGGATAAATGATATTTTCAATAATATTATAGGTTTATATGAGAAGTTAGAAGATTATAATATTGTTAAGAAACTAATGAGAAACCTTCCAGATAGATTTGATGTCAAGGTTTCAACTCTAGAAGATCAAGATGATTTATATCTATATGAACTTTATAATATTCTCATATCATATGAAATAATATTTAATAAGAAGTATAAATAAGAAATATATTTTAAATCTATATTAAAATATCAGTTCATAGATAAATAAATAGAATAAGAACCAAGGAATTCAGAAGATGAGGATGCAGAGGACATCAAAAAAATAATTGATCTTCTTTCTAATAGATACAAAAATAGAAATTTGAAAGGAAGAGGTGAAAATTTTCTTAAGTGATAGAATAGTAATAAAAGTTCCCATTTTATAGAAATCTATTCTAAGAATAAGATCAATGATTCTGATTTAAAAGAACAAGATAAGAAGTCTCATAAATAGAAGTTATAGAAACGTAATAAAAGGTTCTCTAGCAAGACAAAGAATTTTTTCTAAGAAAAGAGAAAGGGATTATTCACCATCTAGTAATGAATATAATGGTGAATTCAACTTCTTATCTTATTTCAAAAGGGAAAGTGATTCATCAAGAAGTGATGGGGATGAATAAAAGAGAATATAATTATAATATATTCTTAAAGAAAATTTGGAATCAACTCTTGAACAAATTACACAACTCGAGAAGGATAAGGAGAAGTTGAAGAAAGAAACTAAAGAAATAACTTTTAAGAATGGTGAGAAAATCAAAAAAAATAAATTACATTCCATAATGATATTAGATCATATAAAGTGAAAGGGGCTAAGATATAAATGAATATGAAAGATCATGAAGAAACACCATCTGAACTGGAGAATATTAACAAGGGAGAAACAACACTTACTGAGGAATGTAAGCATAATAGAATGAAGTTGAATGAATTTAAGAATATGGTAACATATATTGAGGACATATTAGCTAAAAAGGAGGAATAATTGTTTAATACATAATCTATGTTTCTTATAGCTCAAAGTGAATTAAATAATATTAGGGAATATTTCACCAAATAATTTGAGGTTAAAGGTGAATCTTATCAAGCTAGTGAAAAGAAGGGTTTATAAAGGTAGGTTGATTCTATTCCAAATAAATCCTAATATGCATATTCATTTACCAACAATTCAGGTTCAAAATAAAATACTGAATCATATAGGACCAATAAGATTAGTGGGTAATAATATTCTATAATTAAATAGTGGAATAATTCAAGAATATTTACCCCTGAACAATGATGCCCGTGTTTTTGAAGGAAAAAACTACAACAAACATTAGATTATAACAACTATCATTATAAAATATCAGGATTCATAGGTCACTGCTGGTGTTTTGGAGAATTTAGGCACAAAGCCTGATTATTCTGCTATAATATTTCTTTACTAAGAAAGTGGTATTAATCATGGGGGAGTTATAATAAGCAGATAGGAACACACTTTTCAAGAAATAATGATAAGGAACAAAATAAATTTTAGATGATAAATAATGCTAAATTTTAAAGTGAGGCATATGAGAAGATCAATAAAGTCGAGCAAAGAAATGAGGTCATGAAATTTGATCAAGGAAAGAAAGTGTGATTAGTTATTTGGACATAATAAATAGCCAAGGCAATAAATATAGAGTAATCACAAAATACTACTAAGAAAAGGTGAAGAAGAAAGATTCAAAATATGAGAATATATTTAATGATAAGCTACCTATAAATAATGGATTGAAGATCTAAATAAATTAAAGAGGTGTGAGCAAGATGTGAAATGGTATGCAGAACTATATGGATATTTTACCAACCTATGAGGAAATCATGAAAAGTATGTTGTAAACTCAATGGGATGAAGAAATTTTGAAAAATGAAGAGCAGATGATAGTTTCATTTGAATACTCAATAGATGAGAAGAAATCCATTAAAATTTTATGAAGTCTAATCACAAGAAAAAAGCATATACCATGATAAATATAAGAAGAAGAAGAATAATAAGAATAAGTCTATATTGAGAGAAGAATCTCAATATGATCATTTCTTCTACGGATCATTGAGGTTCCTCATTATTCCCATTATTTTTGTTTATTCAACTAACTTGAAGGGAATTGAAGGAGAATAAGTATATGAGTTGTCTAAGTGTTATATTAGTCTTATAGTAAGAAGAGATATCCATAATGAATCATTATGATCACCATGATAATGGATATATTACTACCCTTCAGGGAGAGAAAATTTGAACCTAAGTTATGATTATCACACTTTATTTAGTTATATTAAATTTATCTTCAAGGAGTGATGATTGTTGGGAAATATGAGATACAAGGGGGTTGTGTTTATACACATGAATTGTTAGTATTTTTTTGTTGAGATCGGTGCAGGTTTTATCTTAACAAACTTAATTAGATAATCCAAAATACAAAGGTGGTAGAATAAACTTGAGGAGAGTATTACATGAGATAAGTGTTATAGAAAACATTGATCACCTTGATTATACACTCTTGTTTTCTACATCAGGTTTACCCTGAAGGTCCCGAGCACAATGGAAGCTCATGGGTGGATGTGCCCACTTGGCTTTTTTTCATTATCAATTATCAATCCGGGATCAATATGATGATAAACTCCAGACTCCATGTATCGAATCACAGAAATAGACAAAGAAGAGTAATAGTCTCGGAACCATAAATGTGGATTGTCACAGGTTGATTATAATTAATTTAATTAATTTACAAGAAGTACATATTATGGCATTCTTTCTTCATTGATATTTCTGATCACATTCTAATGTGATTCATCGTTGCATCGCAAAATCCAAGTGTAGAATTCCTCTAGCGGTGATCCACATGTGCACCACGTATCACTGGACGTCGCCAAAGGAATCTCTGGGTGCTAGCTTAGAGAAGCCTTTGCTTGCATTGTCCGCCTTAGATCGCCTTGATCCGGTGGAGGTGGATCTCTCTCGGTCTTGAGAGTGTTCTTAGAGGATGGAGTTATTTTGGTCTTGAGAGAATTCTCCAAAAATTTTGTGCACAATAATTCTATTAGGAAAAGAGTTTGGGTTGTGAGGATATTTATAATCAGGTTTGAGGTTGTAGAGTTATGACAATAAATAAACACATTACACATTTTATTTATTTCATTAACTCTTTTTAAAACCCCATGTCAAGTCATTAATTCCTTGACATGCGCTCACACTTATTATAATAAATATCATTTAATAAAACGATATTATTTCCTCAAAATACCGACTGGAAAAACTACACGGCGTGTAATCATAAATACACGATGTGTACTTGTTTTTAATTGAAAAATACACAGAGTTTACATTCAATGTACACGACATGTATACATTGTTTTCATTTATTCATTTCCTTTCCAAAATGAAAACTACACGACATGTACATTTAATAATACACGGCATGTACTTGTTTTCAAAATAAAAACTACACGGCATGTAATCATTAATACATGGCATGTACTTGTTTTCATTTTATTTTTCCTCCAACATTAAAACGATTTAGACTTCCTTGAATAATTATTAAACCACGTATGGGAATAATCTTTATTCTACTTGAGATACTTGGATACACTTAGTTTGTGACCCTCTAGGCCTCTTTCTTGTTGGCATTAGGCGGGCTTGTCTAAATTCTAAGATTACTGTCTATCAACGGGTAAAGGCACCCAAGAGAAAGAAGTTGACGCCGCATTGACAAGTCACATCATACGAACACTTATTGTGTAATTTAATCCCTTTGTCTCAATATCTCATCAAGCAGGTTTCATGGTAGTGTCATAAACCTATATGCTTGATCTGTCATTCTTTGACTTCCAGAAATAAACTCATCGTGACACCATGGCCATGGAATTTGGGCGACAGTTATATTTTAAACAAAGGGACCAAGATATTTACTTCCATAAACATGGAAGGGACAAATCCTTACTCAACTTATCCATTAACAAAATGTTATTCATGACACACCCAACGTACCCTACTTCCCACCAACTATCTTCATGACGGTTTTCGTCAGAAAATATAAGTGTGGGAGTCATGACATGAGTTAATGATAATATTCCTGTCTATGGACCATTACACATGCTCGTAGATAGTAATGTTTGATGACACCAAAACAAGAAGAATTAATCCCAGCAGTTCTGTTCTCATAATCTCCCATCTTGGAGATTACCAAGTGTGAACTCCATGAGAGAGAGTCTCATATTCTTACGGGTACTCACACATGACGGTCTATATACTATGTTTCATATCATAGTATGTCATCCAAGCGTAGAACTTTATTTAAGAGTATAGTTATAGAATTTAAATGTTCCCATCATAGCGGGGATCTTCCATGACCTTATCAATGCAACAAATATTCCAGTACATTATTATATTATAGTCAATCAGAACAATGAACAATATATAATAAGTGTACATTCATGTAATCAAAGTAAAAAACAGTTGGTTCTTAGGACACCAACCCTTACAAACTCCCACTTGGACTAGATCAAACTTCCTACAACTTTTAGTCCACTAGACCTCACATAATGATCATTTTTCTACTAAGTCAAGGATTTAGTAAAGGGTTCTGCCACGTTGTCTTCTGTGGAAATAATTATCACTATAACTTCACCTCTCTGAGAAAAATCCCTCAAGAGATGATACTTTTGAAGTATGTGTTTTGTCCGCTGATGTGACCTTGGCTCTTTTTCAAGTGCCACCACTACAGTATCATCACAATAGAGTGTGATAGGATATTTACTTCTAGGTACTACATATAGCTCTTAGACGAAGATTTGCATCCATACTTCTTCTTTAGCTGCCTCAGAAGCTGCGATATACTCGGACTCTACTGTAGAATCTGCAACCACACCTTGCTTTGAGCTCTTCTAGCTCACTGCACCTCCATTCAAACTGAATATGTATCCAGTCTAAGACTTTCTGTCATCTTGATCAGTATGGAAACTAGCATCTATATGTCCTATGATGACTAGTTCCACATCTCCTCCATAAACCAGGAACATATCCTTAGTATGCCTCAGATACTTAAGGATAGTCTTAACTGCCATCCAATGGCAGTCTCCTAGATCAGCTTGATATCTACCTACTGCACTAAATGCATAAGAAACATCTAACCTTGTACATAGCATAACATACATGACTGACCCAATCGCGGATGCATAAGGAATCCTTCTCATTTTCTTTCTTTCCTCATGTGTTTGAGGACACATTTTCTTGTAAAGATGAATGCCATGTGACACTGGCAACAATCCCGTCTTGGATTGTTCCATACTGAATCTCTTTAGTATCTTGTCAATGTATTTACTTTGACTCAAGCCCATAATTATATTAGATCTATCACGATGGATCTTGATCCCAAGAATATATGATGCCTTACCCAAGTCTTTCATAGAGAAGCATTTATCGAACCATGCCTTAATTGACTGTAAGATAGGTACTTAGTTTCAATTAGTAATATGTCATCAACATATACTATTAGGAAAACAACTACACTTCCACTAAACCTTTTTTAGACACAAGGCTCACATTCATTCTTAAAAAATCCAAATTCTGTTACGGATTCATCATAACAAATGTTCCATGACCTTGATGCTTGCTTTAATCTATAAATGGATTTCTGTAACTTTCATACCTTGTTGTAATCCTTTGGAGTCACAAACCCATTAGGTTGTGTCATGTAGACATCTTCCTAGAGGTTCCCATTAAGTAATGTTGTTTTGAAATCCATTTTCCAAATTTCATAGTCATGGTAATCGGCAATGTCCAATAGGATTCTGATGGATTTCAACATTGCAATTGGTGAAAAAGTTTCATCATAGTCAATTCCTTAATGATGTCTAAAACCTTTTGAAACCAGTCATGCCTTATAGGTGTTGACTTACCCCTCCATGTCTATTTTCTTCTTGAATACCCATTTATTACCAATAGGCTTAACATAAACTAGAAGATCTACCAAAATCCAGACTTGGTTTTGGTACATGGAATCCATTTCATAATTCATGGCTTGTTTCCACTTGGTAGCGTCTGTGCCTTAAAATGATTCCTTGTAGGTAAGAGGATCATCATTGTCAACCAATAATGAGTCACCGTTCTCAGTGACAAGAAAACCATATCGTTCTAGTTCTCCCACCTCTCTCATGCTCCTACGCAGTTCTTGTTTCTCTAGAACATATTGTTTTTTCACGGGGCTTTGTGGAATCTATTCTTGTACCAACTCATGTGTATCTTGAGCCTCAACTTCATCAAAGTCTATCTCGCTCCCACTATCCCTTTTGGATATGTGCTCCCTCTCGAGGAATATGGTGTGTCTTTCCACTATTACCTTTTTATCTGAGGGGTTGCATAGGTAATATCCCCTTGTTTCCTTGGGATATCCTATAAAGATACACTTTGTGCCTTGGGGTGCAATCTTGTTACCTAAATAGGCCTTAACAAATGCTTTACTACCCCACACATGTAAATTTGATAACATGGCTTTGTGTCCACTCCATAATTTGTATGGAATACCATTTATCAATTTAGTTGGTACTTGGTTTAGTATGTGTGATGCTGTTTGTAATGCATATCCCCAAAAGGATAATTGAATACTTGCATTACTCATCATTGATCTCAGAATGTCCAACAGGGTGTGGTTCCTCCTTTCACTTATGTCATTCCACTGAAGCGTGTAAGGAGTAGTGAGTTGAGATAGAATCCCAAACTCCCATAAGAAATCAATGAAGTCCTGATTAATACATTCTCCTCCTCTGTATAAGCATAGTTTTTTAATATTTTTACCAAGCTGGTTCTCAACTTCATTCTTGTATTCTTTGAACTGGTCAAAAGAACATGACTTATACCTCATTAAGTAAATATATCCATATCTACTAAAATCGTCAATAAAAGTTATGAAGTACAAGACCCACCCCTTTCTTCAACTAGAAATGGTCCACACACATCTGTGTGAACTAATTTGAGAATCTCTTTAGCCCTTTCACCTTTCCCAATAAATGGGGCTTTGGTCATTTTGCCTTGTAGACACGCATGACATACACCAAGTTGTTTTAGTTTGAAAGAATCTAAATGCCCATCTTGATGTAATTTTTTCAAACGTTTCTGATTAACGTGACCTGGCTGGTGATTCCAAAGTTGGGTGTGGTATGAGTCATGTGAATTAACTTTTTCATCGATTTCCATTACTTGGTTTGTGTAGTTTAACACATAAGGGTCGTTATATAATTTTTCCCTACCAAAACAAATGCTATCTTTATAAAAGTAGAAACATTCATTTATAAGCATTAAGATGAATCCATCAGTATCTAATCTGGATATTGAAATAATGTTTTTAGTAACAGAAGGCACACAATAACAACCCTTTAACACCAAGATCATTTCAGTTGTCAATGTGAGGTGGTAGTCCCTGACAGCTATAGCAACAAGTATGGCTCCGTTGACTGCTTGTAGATCTACCTCCCCTCGATCAATCCTCTTAAATATACTTGGTTCCTGTATTTGGATACATATGTGATCACCACAAGCTATATCTAATACCCAATTTGTAGAAACAGATAGATTGCATTCGATAATGAACGCACCTAAATCTTCCCCTTGCTTCCTTGGCTGGGTGCAGTTTTTCTTCCAGTGGACTTTCTTGCCACATGCAAAACAAACAACCTCCTATTGTCTTTTCTCCACTTTGATCTTCCTTTTCTTGGAAGGCCTTGAAGAAGCCTTGGGATTAATGCTCTTCGCCATCCCTTTCCTTTTATTCACCATAATGACAGAAGGCTTTTCACGGTTCATATCATTGTCCTCTTGGAGAATAAGGATAAGAAGATCATATAGAGACTTCTCAAGGTTGTTCATGTTGAAATTTACAACAAAGTTAGAGAAACTCTGGGGAAGTGATGTGAGAATGAGATCAGTACCTAGTTCATCAGGGATTTTAAACCCTAGAACCTCCAAGCACTCAATGTAGCCAATAAGCTTGACTACATGAGGCCCAGCTAGGGAAACCTCTCCAAGATTTCTCTGAAATATAGCCTTGGAGATCTCAATCCTTTCCTATCTTTCTCTCTCCTGGTATAGACCACATAGGTGCTCGAGCATTCTATAGTAATCCATGTCTTCATGAGACTTCATGAGACTTCATGAGCTCACTTGACATTGATGATAACATCAAACATTGAACGTCGAGTGCATCGCTCAAATGTTGATCATAGACCAGGAAATCTTCATCACTCGCCCCTTGGGCAGGAGAATCAGGAAGTGAGGACTCCAGCATGTAAAACTTTTGTTCATGGTGTATGATAACCCGAAGGCACCTAAACCATTCCTGAAAGTTACTTCCGGTGAAGATATTGTCTTTATCTATAATTGATCGTAGAGAAAAGTTGGTTGATGAGTTTTTTATATTGATTCTACAAATTAAAAGAGAATATTTATCAGTACATTCTTGATTACATTTTATGAGAAATTTTATTAAGTCTCCCACTATTTTATCAAGTCCCAATGGACCTTGCCATTAAACTCAAAATGACCAGTTTCTTTGACATTCTAGTGGCAAGGATCCATATTCCCCTTCGCATAACCCCAACAAGGGTTGGTCAAGCTATTTGAAGGTATTTAGGTAGGAATTTCTTTTCTAACTATGAGCTTACAGTTCCTTGATCTGTTGAGTGGACTCCCCAATCTTGAAATCCAGACTTGGATTTCCACAACACTTTCCTCCATTTTACAAAAAGTCTAGAAAGGGCTACTCGTCTTAATGTAAAATGTTTAAGTCAACCCAAAACTTTCATAATAGATTCCTTTATAAAAGTAAGTGTCCCAACAAGGGTTGGTCAAACACATAGTTTTATTGAGTCTTGCCCTTAATCAAGTAACAGAAGGCTTGGTCTGACGTAATATGGTATTTGAGGGATTTTATTCTTTATGCGTAGTTTTTCATTATCACATGCTTGTTAATATTAAGTGATGCTTGCTTAAGTGATTAACCATGTTCTGATAATGTTTACGTATAGTTTTTTTTTATTTTATTCCATATTTTCATGCTTGTTTATTTCATTAATTATGTGAATGTGACAACACATACATAATAAAAAACCATGCCATCGGATAGAAATAAAATAAGATTTCATGATCATGAGATTCTATTGGTTAGATTATCTAGAAGTTTTGATAAGCTAACCTAGGCCTAGGGAAAACACCTTGAACCCGATGGTTTGGGTTTTGCAGTTCTCATCTATCTACCTTTGCATCTTCTTGGGTTGATTTCGCCTAAGCTTCGGATTTTTGAACCGTCTCCACTGGCTTGGGAGATCCTCCATTACATGGGGTTTACATTAAAGAAACCATGGGCACACAGGCCGTACATTTTATTGGAAGAAGGCTCACAGGCCAACAAATTTAAATTAAATAAATTTAAATGAAACCATACACACATAAAAAGGGTCTTTGGCCTAGCTCATGATCATCTATAGCATGAAACGACATTTACGCATATTTAGAATTCAAATTATTTTAATCATTATATTATTTAAGATAATTTGAACTTGAATTCAATTAATTATGATCTTATAATTAATCAATTCTTTATCTTAAATTCCTTTATGAATTTCCTTGAGATTATTCTCATTCATATTCCTTGTACAGGTCTTTTTACTTTTAGAGGAAACCTAGTGAAATTCCATTTTTTTTAAAGTACACGGCATGTAATATAGCCTATATGCCATGTATTTTTTACTCTTTATCCAAAGTACACGCCGGGGGCTTTGGCGAGTTTTTTGTACTTTGGAAATTTTGGAGTACACGGCGTGTAGATTAATCTAACACAGTGTGTACTTCTTTGTTACGATGTTACCGGCCTGGAAATCTTGTGTACATAGAACACGGCTTCTCCTTGTACACGGTTTCACCTAGATCGGATCGGACTACACGGCGTATTAATTCAACATACACACCGTATATTCTGGTTTCCATGCGCCATTCATTTCTGGTCGACACAGTGTAATAAAACTCAGGTATACTCAATTCACACTGTGTGGTTTGGAAGACCAGTACCGGTTTGTTGAACCTAAGTACACGGCGTGTAATTTTCACTACACGTTGTGTATTCTTGTGTTGTATGGACAGAAAGAGTGGCTCCTCTAGATGAGATCCTCGTTTTTTATTTAATCAAAATTAAAATTAAAAGGTCGTTTTTGTAATGTGAATCGAAAAATGAAGGAGGAAGAACATATCTCGTTTATTCAGTTTTATAGAACAATTTATCTGGAATTTAATCAAATATAAATGCATAAATTATCAAAAAAATCAAATAACTATAATAAATTTTGTAACCTCCCTCTAATACCAATTGAAGTTCCCAGGTGTAGTAGAAGATCGTGGGTGGATGTGCCCACTTGGATTTTTTTCATTAGAAATGATCAATCCAAGATCAATACGACGATAAACGCCAGACTTTAGGGATCAACTCACAGAAATATACAAAGAAGAGGAATAGTCCCGGAACCATAAATGTGGATCATCACAGGTTGATTATAATTAATTTAATTAATTGACAAGAAGTACCTTTTATGGCATTCTTTCTTCATTGATATTTCCAATCATGTTTTGATGTGATTCATCGTTGTGTCGTAGAATCCAAGTGTAGACTTCCTCTAGCGGTGATCCACACGTGCACCATGTATCTCTGGACGTCGCTAAAGGAATATTCGGGTGCTAGCGTGGAGAAGCCTTTGCTTGCATTGTCCTCCTTAGATCACCTTGATCTAGTGGAGGTGGATCTCTCTCGGTCTTGATAGTGTTCTTGGAGGACGGAGTTCTTTTGGTCTTGAGAGAATTCCCCAGAATTGTTGTGCACAATGATTCTATTAGGAAAGGATTTAGGGTTGTGAGGATATTTATAATCGGGTTTGAGGTTGTAGAGTTGTGATAATAAATAAACATGTTACACATTTTGTTTATTTCATTAACTCTTTTGAAACCCCCATGTCAAGTCATTAATTCCTTAACATGCGCCCACACTGATTATAATATATCATTTAATAAAACGATATTATTTCCTCAAAATCTCGACTGGAAAAACTACACGGCGTGTAATCATAAATACACGGCCTGTACTTGTTTTTCACTGAATTCTACACGGCGTGTACATTCAATGTACACAGTGTGTATATCTTGTTTTAATTTATTCATTTCCTTTCCAAAATGAAAACTAAACGGCGTGTACATTCAATAATACATGGCGTGTACTTGTTTTTAAAATAAAAACTACACAGCGTGTATTAATTAATACACGGCGTGTACTTGTTTTCATTTTATTTTTCCTACAACATTAAAATGATTTAGGATTACTTGAATAATTATTAAACCACATATGGGAATAATCTTTATTCTACTTGAGATACTTGGATACACTTAGTGTGTGACCCGATATGTCTCTTTCTCGTTGGCATTAGGAGGGCTTGCCTAAAGTCCAAGATTACTATCTAGAAATAGGTCAAAGCACCCAAGATAAAGAAGTTGATGCCGCATTTATGTGTCACCTCATATGAACACTTACTGTATAATTTAATCCCTTTGTATCAATATCTCATCAAGCAGGTTTCATGGTAGTTTCATAAACCTATATGCTTGATCTGACATTCTTTGACTTCCAGAAATAAACTCATCTTGACACCATGGCCATGGAATTTGGGTGAAATTTCTATTTAAATCAAAGGTCCCGAGATATTTACTTCCATAAAAATGGAAGGGAAAAATCTTTCCTCAACTTATCCATTAACAAAATTTCATCTGTGATGCACCCAACGTAACCTACTTCCCACCAACTGTCTTCATGACGTTTTTCTTCAGCAAATCTAAGTGCTTGATTCATGACATGAGTTAATAATAATCTTCCAGTCTAAGTACCATTACACACCCTTGTAGATAGTAATTTCCGATGACACCAAAACATGCAGAATTACTACTGGCGGTTCTGTTCTCATAATCTCCCATCTTGGAGATTACCTAGTGCAAACTCCATGAGAGAGAGTCTCGTCTTCTTACAAGTACTCACACATGACGGTCTGTATACTATGTGTCTTATAATACTATGTCATCCAACCATAGAACTTTATTTAAGAATATTGTTATATCATTTTAAAGTTCTCATCATAGCAGCGATCTTCCATGACCTTATCAATGCAACAAATATTCGAGGGCATTATTATATTATAGTCATGCAGAACAATGAACAATATATAATAGGTGTACATTCATGTAATCAAAGTACAAAACAGTTGGTTCTCAGGACACTAACCCTTACACACCCAAGTAGACTTGGATTTGTTAAATTAAAGGATCTTTGTTTAGATATTCATGTGATACTATTATTCTCTTGAAGGAAGTTTTCAAAATTCTTAGATGAAATAGGATAAGTTGAGATGACCCATATGTTTCCATTTTCATTTGATTATCAATAAGGGGGAGAAATAAATGAAAACATCATATAGGAGAAAAATAAATGAGCACACATATCAACCACAAATATGTGTGGTGAAATTTAAAAAAACACAAAGGGTGGTATTGTTAGTCAAAAGTATTTTGCTTTTGTTTTTTCAATATGTCAATATGTATTTGTAGAGGAAGTAACTTGGAGAAACGAGGAGAAGTTTGAAATAATATTTTTTTATTAGTTTGGAGAAACATTATCAAGTCAAATGATGGTTTTTTTATCTTAAAAGTAAAAAACATCATGAAGATATTCATGTTTCTAGATGAGTTTTGAAAAGTTTGAAGTTATAAAAACATGATTTTTCCTGACTGATGTTATTAGATGAACCATAATAATGTTATTGGGATGGAGGTGTAGCTATAAAAAGTTCAATATGTGAAGTGATGAAGTTGTGAATTAAAAAATTTAAGGTTATAAATACATAGAGTTATGGTATTATGAAGTTTAATCTTTGAAGTTCTGCTCAGAAAAAGACTTTATGACTCCAGTAGAAGAAGAGTTCATCATTTCCTTAGACATACATTTATAATGTTGTATTGGGTAGATAATTATAAAGGTTACCAGATGAACATTTATAAACTTCTACCAGATAGATAAATATATGAAAATACATTGGTTGGATATATATATGATGTCCTTGGATAAATAAATCTTAATTTTTACTAGATAAAGAAATATATAAAGTTACGAAAAGAGAAATAGTGTACCAAGTCTGATATAGAGTTGAGTTTTATCATACATATAGAAGAGTATGAAGTATATCAAATAGAGAGAGCTAATGATCACCAAAAAAGGTTCCATCAGACACACTCTTGAAAGGTCATCAGGAAGAGAAGATCAGAAAGACTCTCAAAATATCTATCTAATAGAGAAAATTGTGCATCGAGCAAGTGTTATTAGATAAAGAATTTTATACACTAGATGGAGGTTTGAAGAGATTTAAAAAACAATGTAAACTCATTTAGTATGACAATGCTAATATGTTGTTTAAAGGACCAAAAATATCATTGAGAATTAATAAATTTTTGAAGAGATCATTGATGCTAAGATTTGAGGAAACTTTGATGAAAAAATTTAATCTAATTATTTAGGAAGATTTGATAGTGGTCAAATGAAAGTTGAGTTGAAGTAGGAAATTCAAATCAGATCCCATGATTTTCCTTATTTTTTAGAGAAATTATGATTATATAAATGGTTATAAGATCTTTGAGAAGTAGTTGTTACTAGTGATGAAAAAGGAGTGTAAGTGATGATGTTTTTAAGAGAGAGAACAACATTAAATATTGTCCAATATTCTACTTGGTTGAAGAAGAGGTACATCAGACAGAAGCATATCAGATAGAGGTGCATTAGATAGAAGCATACCAGGAAGAGGTGCATTACAAAATAATAATGTGGAAGGAGCATTAGAATGAGGTACATTGGAAAGAGGAGCATCAGATTGATGTTCATCAGATGAATGTGTATCAGACATAGCACACCAAATTGAGGAGAACTAGACACAGCATACTAGATGAAGTTTTACCAGATGGAAAATTACTGGTGAGGTTTGAAAAGATCAAAGTCTTTTTAGATCAGGGGGATGTTTAGAGACCAAAAAACTCTTCATATAGCTATTGAAGATCTTGAATAAGTTATACACAAAATAAGGTGATCCAACTTGCTTGTGGAGGAAGAACATATGAAGAAGAAGACCTTTCTACAATGGATCAGCAAAGAAGAAGTAAGTGCTTGTAGTTGGTGGAATATCTAGTTACTAAATAATCTTGTAGATGGGGAGTATAATTAGTCATGAAGGAAGAGGAGACAAGAAGGATGGTTGAAGGTATATCCAAATGTGGCAGAATAGTTGGTTGTTGGGGTGTAGAACCATACACAACTTGGGGAACGATTACTAGGGTGTATAACCAGTTACTGTTGATGCCTTTGTAATCCTGAAGGAAGTTAGTAAAGAATCCATGTTGGGGGATAACTAGCATGGAAAGAAGTGGGTATTTGTACTAAACCTTGTAAGTATCATGTGTTGATATCTCTTTGAATTCACATAATATGAGGTGAGGTTGAGAGATATCATTGAGTGTATCAAAACTCTAACAAGTTTCCGAGGTTGAGTTTTGAGAAGGATTCATAAAAGAAAGGTATCATCGATTTAACCCCTCCCCCTCTCTGTGATCTCACACTGATCTAAGAACTTCAATAATAATATCAATGATCATTATTATCATGTTGAATAGAATATATACATGGAACACAACTTGTTACATAAGGAATGTGTGTGATTTGAGTAATGTGGACCACAAGCCACTACTTTGGGAGCTATCATTCAAATTACTTCACGGTGGAATATGTTTAAAAAACAAGTCATATGCAAGTCACTGTGCTTATTGAGGAATCTAACAAGTTTGGGATTCTAAAAACATTGTTAATTTTTTTAATTTAAGCGACATGAACTTTATTTTGGACTTGATTATGGGTTCAACTTCAACTCCTAATACCCGTTTATGTCATTTTACTAAAGATGGAAATTATCAGTTATGTTCCGGTTATCATCTTGTAATGTCATAGCAGATAGTTTCTTCACAACATGAAAAATAGTTTTTTCGATGGGTCATTTTCCAAAGAATGCACTCCCATCACAAATAATCAATAAAATCAAATTATTTGCAATGGAATGAGATACTCAACACAAATAACTAAATATTTCATGATATTTGCGACAGGAAATGACTCTCGTCGTAAATACTTTTAGTGGCAATGCGCGCCATATCACGGGAAACGGCTATTTGCAGCGGAATTAGGATTTTTGTCACAAATAAATTTATTTTCAACAGGCTCTTCCCCCTTCCTTAATACTTTTAAATAAAAAAATAAACACTCTTCCATTGCAAATAATACTATTTGTGATTAAATGAGGATTTTTGTCACAAATACTCTGTCGGCAGAGTAAATGAATGTTATTTATGGTGGGTAGCATTTACGAAAAATTTGGTAATCCTTCGCAAATACTTTTTCATTCATCTCTATAAATATTTATATTGGGCACTATTTGTGATGGATTTTGTCGCAAATAATAGTATCTGTGATGGAAAATTCTTCACAAAGAGCACATCACAACTAATACAACCTATATAAGGACCCCCAATACCATTGTTCCATCACAATTTCTGAACTCCTTTTCAAATTTCTCTTTGATCTCTCTCTGTATAAATTATAATTTTTACATGAATATTTTATGGATCGCGTCACTAGTTTTATTCTGGTAAAGCATCATTTTAATGTATTTATTTTTGAGCTTTTTTAATTGTTAATTTATTTACTTTATTTTATATTAGGAATTAATATTAATAATTATAATTAATAATGAATAATTATTATCAATTTAAATTAATAATAAATAATTAGTAATAATTAGTCATGTTTAGAAATAATTAGTATTAATTAGTATCAATTAATAGTAATTGGTAGTAATTAGTATTAATCGATAGTAATTAGTGGTAATTAGTAGTAATTGATAGTAATTTATTGTAATTGATATTAATTATAGATAATTAGTAGTAATTGGTAATAATTATCAATAATTATTAATAATTACCCGTATTTGGTAATGATCAGTAATAGTTACTGATAATTAGAAATAATTTGTAAAAATTGTTGATGGATTTATGAGTGCGGGCACTATTGGTGGAGGGGGAGATGATGTCTACAAAAATGGGAGGAGGCAAAGGTCTCCACTGTCGAATAAGGCACGAGAGGTGCTGTGGGGCCTTTGGGATTGTTTGTGTGGACCTTCAGGCTAGATGAAGTGGGCCTTTGGGCCTCTATACAATAGATTGTGCATGCCTCTAATAAATAAAAAAATAGGGCTTCATGAGTGGGTTATCCCTTGGGGGCTATGACCTTCCCTTCCATGTCATAGATGTGAGGCATGTGTGTATTTTGTTGTAATTTCACCCCTAATATCTAATATATATAGTCGTAATTAGTAATAAATAGTAAATATTACCAATAAATAGTAAATAATTATCAATAATTAATAATAATTGGTAATAATTATCAATTATTATTAATAATAACCATTAATTAGTATTAATTAGTAATAGTTACCGATAATTAGTAATAATTGGAAAAAATCTGATGATTAGTAATAATTGCCAACAATTAGTAATAATTAGTAATAATTACTAATAATTACTAATAATTAATAATAATTAGTAATAATTGATAATAATTAGTAATAAATAGTCATAATTAACAATAAATAGTAAATAATGGTAATAAATAGTAATAATTACAGATAAATAGTAAATAATTACTAATAATAACCGATAATTTGTAATAATTAGTAATAATTGTTGATAAATAATAAATAATTATTGTTAATTGGTAATAATTTTTACTAAATAGTAATAATTAGTAATAATTACCGATAAATAGTAAATAATTAGAAATAATTAGGGATAATTGCCAATAAATAGTAAACAATTACCAATAAATAGTAAATAATTACTGATAATTAATAATAATAAGTAAAAATTAGCAAAAACTTGCAGTATTTAGAAATAATTACCAATAATTAGTAAATAATTACCAACAATAATTAATAATTGGTAAAAATTATCAATAATTATTAATAATTACTAGTAATTAGTATTAATTGGTAATAGTTATCGATAATGTTGATAATTATAAAAACATACCAATAATTAGTAATAATTAGTAAATAATTTGTAAAAATTAGTAAAAATTAGTAATGATTAGTAATAAATATCGATAATTAGTAAATAATATTAATAATTAGTAATAAATAGTAGTAATTACTGATTAATAGTAAATAATTAGTAATAATTTCTGATAAATAGTAAAAATTAGTAAAAATTAGTTATAATTAGTAATAAGTATTAATTAGCAGTAATTAATAATACTTAACAATAAATAATAAATAATTATAGATAACTAATTATAATTAGTAATAATAAGTAATAATTAGTAATAATTACTGATAAATTATAAATAATTAGTAATAATTAGATATAATTACTAATAAATTTCCATAATTAATGATAAATAGTAAATAATTAGTTTTAATTAGTAATAATTTCAAAAAATAGTAAAAAATTAGTAATAATTAGTTTTAATTAGTAATAATTACAAAAAATAGTAAATAATTTGTAATAATTTGTTATAATTAGTTATAATTTGTAATAAGTAGATATAATTAGTAATAATTACCGATAAATGGTAGTAATAAGAATAATTATTATTAATTACTGATAATTTGTAATAATTGATGATAATTAGTAATAATTACTGACAATTAGTAATAATTACTAATTATTAACAATAACTACTGATAACTAGAAATAATTACCGATAATTAGCAATAATTATCGATAATTAGTAACAATTACTTATAAATAGTAATATTTATCGATAACTAGTAATAATTACCAATAAATAGTGATAATTAGTAATAATTAGTAATAATTAGTAATAATTACTAATAATTTGTAACAATTAGTAATAATTACTAATACTATAGAAACCTTGCTTTTGTCGTGTAAGAATTTAAAATATATTTAGGGATATTTTTTTTCTCAGGTTTTAAGACGACGCATCATTCTGAGGCCCTATGAGCCCAAAATTAATTCTATAAGAATATTAAATATATTGTATATCATGTGTGCATACTTTTTCATAAATAATGGTTTATCTCCTAAATAGAGTCTCAGATCAAAAATCTTAGATCACAGTTGAATCTGGTGCATGATATTTATCATAACCCTGACCAAAAGTTGTTGAGTAGCAGACGTCCAATAGAGGAAATCATTGGTGGGTGCGTTTAAATTAAAATAAATGATTTATTTATTTATTTTTATTTTAACTAGACTTAAAACTCTATAAATATGTCATTATGAAATTTTTCCAGGGTTAGTCGCATAACCCTGGGAGGATATTGAGATGAATCCACCATTCTTCATTGGTGAATCAATATTGGATGATGGGTGACAATTAGATCAAGGTGAATTGAGGTGCAATGAATGCAATGGGTCCTCTTCATCATTAGAAATGGTGTTATTCACCAATGATCGATTTGAATCAAAGTAGGACACATATTTTGTAAGATTTACACATTTTTTTAATTAATCAAGAATGGATTAATTAACTACTTTAATTTATGGTGTCTTTCAATATTCACATGATCCCATGTATCGAAATAAATTATTCTTTCAATTTCTTTCTTAACTATTCCATGAAATCACCTTTGAAAATCCCTGGTTCTATCATCGTTGGCCAATAACTCTTGGCCAATAACATTTTCAACCTTATTCTTGTGCCTTTCCCCTACTCGTTCTTCACGTTATTCATCATTAGATCATGGGATCATGATTCGACTATTTTTGGGTAGGTCCTAGCACCATAGATCCCCAGATTCATAGTGGATGTGCAGACAATGACCATATTTATGATTTGTGGACAGATCAAGATGGAAGGTGGGTGTTATTCCATGGATCTAGGATCCATAGTGTCAAAAATGATAAGCAACATGTGGGAGATGCTACGGCCTTATACAGGTGTTTTGGATTCAATATTTTCATCCACCTGAGCCAAGAAATTGATATTAGGAGATGGAACGAGCATGGACGGATCTAGATCCAGGACTTCCAGTGTGATTTGTGGTAGAAATGACATTGGCAGAGGTGTAATGATGATACGTGAATGAAACTATACTTTCTATGAAAATCCTGACTGCACAATGTGTAATGGGATAAACACACACCATGTAGTGATCCAGCTATGACGGGTAGGGTTTCCGAGTGATTTAAATATCAAACACTATGTAGGACCCTCACACGTCATGTGACCCGGTGTTGTCAGCCTGATGTATACTCCAAGAGTACACGGACACATACATGGCCAAGAACACGCCATGTAGGAGGACATGGGAACAACTATATACACCACCAGTTACACAGGTATCATCAAGATCACATAGGAAAACCTTGGGTGACTGAGACACACCATGCAGTACCGTTACATATTGTATTGTACTGCATGGCTAGCAAGCCATGTGCTACCAAGGTCACAGCTAGGCAACAAGATAGGACTACACACCCAGTGGGTCCCTTAAATAGTATGTACTCCTTTATGAATCTTCCACATCTCGTATCTTCTTCTTTTTTAATCAGATTTTGTCCCATGATTAGCCTATCCTTGGTGTTTTCCACATAGGACGTGATGGAAGCCTTTGTAGTGGATTTTGAGATATGAGGTGAGATTTTCTAAGACTGATGATTCTTTAGGCGGTGCTTGATGAAAACAATGATCGGGAAGGAACATCAAAGTGGAACCCTATTACTATGTTAGGGCATGGGTTCTCTACCTATAGAGTGGAACCCTCATGCTATTTCAAGGAATGGGTCCTTGATGTGTTTGTTTTTCAATGTGATTTTCCACATCATTTTTTATATCTTATTGACTTTTTAATATCAAAATAATGTATTTTAATTGATATTTATTATATTTTTTAAATTTTGTAAGTAATTAATAAAAAATGATTTCTTGTGTAAATATGTATTTTATTGATGATTTTTGTCATTTTTTATAATTATAAAATAAAATAATTCATCTTGTTTTTACTTTCATTTTTTTATTTTTTGTTTTTATTTAAATTTTCATTTTTATTTTCATTATTTTATTTTTATCATCATTTAGTCTCTTTTTTTCAAATTTATTATTTTATTTATTATTTTATTTGATTTTTACTTTATATAATTGTTTTTTTTTCATTGTTCAAGTAAATAATTCTTTTTCTTTAGTTTTTTTAATCTTTAATTCAATTCATTAAATTAATTTATTTCATTATTTTGTTTAATTATTTTTTTCAATTGTTTTTAAAATAATTTTATTGTTTTAAATTAATTTATTTTTGATAATAATACTTTGATTATTATTTTAATTTTAATATGTGGTGTTTTCTTTTGAAATTAAATTTTTTAACATAAATTTATTAATTGAGTTGTTGTTTTTTTAGGTGAGGTTGTTGTTATCTCATTCACCTATCACTAGAAACAAAATGGTGGTGACTCCTTTGATTCCCCACCAGAAACACCCAGTGGTGACTCCTTTGAGTCAGCACTGATTTTTTCAATGGTCACATAAAGAGTCATCAATGCATTTCAATCCTTTGCAAAAAAATTTGAATCACCGCTTCTCGATGATTTTCCTTCCCACTGTTGCATCATACATACTCTTCCAAAAATCTTACTCACTATTGACAAAGCCAATAGTGAGTCATGTCACACCACCACCATCAACAGCCTCATTCTCCTATCTCACTACCACCACCTCGGCACTCCTTCAACTCAACTCCCACTCACTACTAGCATCTCCCATTTACTCATCATTTCACTTCTCCATCTGCATCCCACCATCACACCCCATTTCTCTTGCACCTAGTGGTGACTCACAAAGTCACCACTAGACTCAACCCAACAGTTACTCGAGGATTCACCGCTAGCACCACTACCACAACCGCACACAAATCGACTCACTATCAACTGTTGAAACTCAGCAAACCAGAACTGAGATCAAACAATAAAATATCATCAAAAATCAAACTCTCATAATCAGAATCAAAGATAAGAATTGTAGAACAATAAAAAAATTTGTCCCAACCACCTTAGTAATTGAAACCCAGAGCAGAATCAAACAACTGGTCAAATCAAATCAAATTAAATAACAATGAAATCTAAATCCAAATAGACCAAACTAGATCTAAATTATAGCCATACCCTAGCACCATAGAGCCCCTACTTCTCGACTCCAATGAGATCCTTGTGTTTGAAGTTGAACCATCCTAATGTCTGAAGCCAGAACCACCACTGGACCTCGAATCTGCACCACTAGAAGCTGATTGATCTGGTGCTGCCTCCTTACTCTGAAGCCAATGAGCCGCGAGGTGGCTCTGCCCAAACTACCACTACTCATCACCCCCTACACTCAAACCCACCCTCTATTCCTCCATATGGTGTCTCTACTGAACAATCGAAGTTGTCTTCAGTTGTCATTATGCCTCTCACCACAACACTCAACCACTCGAGCCCTTGTTCTTGGCTCGCCGAATCCCACCCCTTCCCCTCCTTGCCCGCTCGAACCCACCACCCCTCATTTATCTTTTTATTTTATATAATATATATAATAATAATAAATTATTTAATAATTAATATAGTTAATATAATATATTGATATATATGATAAATATTATCTATATTTATTTACATATTGATAATAATTAATATATGTAAATGTTCATATGTGTGGGTGTGTGTGTGTTTCTTATTGTACATATTATTTCATTAGATTAAATAATATATATAATAGTAAATATTAATAATTAAATATTTTTAAATAAACCTAATAATAATAATCATCATAGGTATATGTTAGTGTGTATATATATTTTTTAATAATAGTTACATTTTATTAAATAAATTTAGTATGCATGTTCTTTTTCTGTTTGGTAGAGTTGGGAACTGATCTTGGGCGGTGGTTGAAAGAGAAGTAAAACGTGGGACATGAAATAAATCTTGTGAGGAGAAGAGGAGGTCATTGAAAGTGATTGGTTGCACTCACTTGGATTTCACTTGAATCCGGTGATGGTTGTGTCAAAGGCATGACACGTGATTTAAGCTTCTAGTGTTAGTTTGTGTTTTTTCTATTTTCATTTTCAGAATAAGGGTGTAACGACCAAAAGTTTTATCAATAGAAATTATCTTCTTATAATTATTTAATATATTATAATCACATATAGAACACAATAAAAACTTTATAAATGATGAATTAATTAAATAAAATTCATTTCTTGATGTTAAGGAACATATTCTAAAGGAATAGTAACTTGACCTTTGGAATAGTAACATGACCCTTATGAATAGTAAACTAGATGATTGAATAGTAACATCACCAATGAAAGTATAAATAAAATGTATTCATCTTATAAGTGAAAATATGATATAATTATATCATAGTATAAGTAAATAAATATTTTAAAAATTATTAATTAAGTGCTGTTTTTTTTGTAAGTCATAAATATTTATTTACAATTTTATGACTAATTTAATAATTTAAAAGAAATTTTATTTTCATAAAATGTATTCATAAATTAATATTTTAATTTATTTATATTATAATATAATTTTACAAGACCTTATTTAGTTTTTCAAAGTGACATAAAAGCAATTATAATTTTAAAATTTCTATTTTCTAAGTAAATGATGATTTTAATTAAAATTTAAATTTCTCATATTTAGAAAATTATTTTCAAAAAATGGAGTTATTTTTTTAATTACACATGTCGAAAAATGGTTAGGGTTAATTTTTGGGATTTTTCTAAAATAATTGAATTTTTGTGAATAGTAAAATACGTTATTTTACAATAAATGCTAAATACTTGAATTATGGAGTCATAGGTGTTGTAGTGCTGATGTAAGCCAATTATCTCTAACTCACAAGCTCAAGTTACTGTATTTAGTCTCAATAATCAACACTATTGATTGTCTTGAGAAAAATAATAAAGTAATGAATAAAATAATGAGTAAACACCCATCCTCCACTATAAATACTACCCCTCACCACCTATTATTCTCACACCTCTCAAGACCTGATTATTGTCTAAATTATTCCTAATAATCTTCCCAAACCGCTCCCCCATTTCCAAGAGTTTTTTTCTTAACAAAATACCAAAATCAATCCCCTAAGTAGGTTCACAAGAAGAAGGAATCAAGAGGTAAAATTCTCTTCCGTTTTCTTTCAATTTCTTTTCAAGTTATTTTCTTTTATTATCTTATCCTTACTTACCCCTATAAAAATGATATGAAAAATACATTATCTTATATATAATTTAATTTTATCATGTTTATGGAATAATTATTCATCAAATCTCTTCTCTCTCTCTCTCTCTCTTTTAAGAATGAAAACATCATATATGAGGTGCCGATTTACCACCTTCATGGGTGACGTGCTTTCATCTTTCAATTAAATCTTTAAGTATGGTCATAAAACCATTTTTATGGTTGATCCAGATTATAATATATGTATTAAATCTTATTTAATGTTCTTAAATCATTTTTTGTCCATGATACTCATTTATAAAACAAAATGAGTTCATTGTGATCGAAAACTGCCAAAATAAACCCAAACGATTATCATTAACTATTTATCTAATGATTCATCCTAATTATATAAAGAAAAATTATATGTAAGTATAATTTAACATTTTTAATATCATTAATAATATATAAGTGCAATTTTTTATAATTACTCCCACTTTATACGACCTTTCGTACATGTATAGAAGTAAATCAATCATGAAAACCAAGGAAACCAATGCTCCTAAACGATGAAATTAAACCTATTAACCCATAAAAAAGGACATAAATGAACCTAATAAAGTTATAATAAATAAAATAAATATATAAATGGTTCTTTACTTATTAATTAATGAATCTAATTTGACTATCTAATACATTAATATCAAGTGAAGAACACCTTCGGACTTAAGGTAAGGGATTCTACCCGAACCTCCATTATTCCTTTGGGTTACTCTTTCTCTCTTTTTATTCAAATGAAATTCTATTTTAGTTTTATTTAAATATTATAATTTTTTTTTAAATTTTCCAAACTCATGTATCAATATCCATTCATCCTTCTTTTTTAGGTATATACATTTTATTAAAAGGTTCCCTACTTAATCCTTCTCAATAAGTACACCTGATTTAAGGGAACTTCTCGAATTCTAACCTAATTTCAAGTGTGATATATAATATTTTTTAAGACACCATTATTTTTTATAAAATAAATAATTTTATTATGAAAAATTAATTGGTTCATTTCTGGTTTTATATAAAATATTATTCCCTTTTCTGGTTTAAATGTTCTTTAATATTTTCCTTAAACTTCACTAAAATGTTTTAATTATAAAGTTTCTAAAATACTATTATTATAGGTTATCAATTAATTTTGACATCCCTAATCATGATATATTAATATTATCCTTTATTATTTTCCATGTATAATTTAATTTCTTTCTTTCATGGACACTTTTATGATACACCCATTTATTATGATTTTGACATGATTATGATACTCAATTCTTTCCATGGGTAGTAACCCTTATGTTTATGTTTGATTGCTTATGTATGATTATTTATGTGGAAAATATATTCATGAAAATTTTATGATTGGTGCGCCCATATAGTTCTCTAATGCATTGGTTAAAGTATAGTCTCATGAGACGTTCTGTGTAATGGTCTTGGTGGTTAGCCTTAACTCGTGCTCCATGTGCAATGGTCTTGGAGGTTTGCATTAACTCATGATCCTATATATAAAATGAGCCTTGAATAATGATTCTATATGTGAAAAGATCCTTGAATCATGCTAATGTTATGTTTTATTTTGGTACCACATTACTATGAATCCGTGATTTTATGATCCCATGTTATGATTCCTTATACTTAATCATGTTCCATGAATTTTTATATCATAATGTTATACCTTCTAACCCATGTTCTACGATTTATTTTAATGTTTATTCCCTTAATGGGATTTTTAGCTCATCCATTTTTTCATGTTATCCCAAGGATATCCTATGAATATGTAAGGGCTAAAAGGAAGTTAGGAGCTCATAATGGATGATATATAAAGAAATGTTTTATTTAGTCCCATGTTTTCAATTTTACATACCTAGTCTTCCAAGACACTAGAATTTATGATCCTTGTATTTTAATTTTATATTTAAATATTCTTAAAATCATGTAAAGATATGTGTAAAGGGATATGGTCCCTATAATTGGTATTAGAGAAAAATTTTTGTAATTTTTTTCTACTAGGAATAGAGTAATTTTGTAAGAACCCTAGAGATAAGACTAAGTATGAGACAAAATCCTAAATCTTGGTTAGTATAAATTAATTGGTTTATCAAGAAAATACATCCCTTCCTGTATACTATAAGTGGAATTGGTTCTGGAATAGATGTACCTAATAGTAACCACTCTGACAAGATGTTCTGGGCCTGACTTGGGGTAACCTTATTCATGAAAACGGGCCTTACTGCACACCTGGTTTGACACTCCTAAGAGATATGATTTGGTAAATTCATAAGCTCATTATGAACCATTATTAAAGGAAAAAATACCCATAAGAAATTATATGTTAGGGAATAGATCATGGATAACCTATATTAAAACCTAAGGAATCACAAGTTAGGATATACTTTTCCTTTAAAAGTTTATCCTTTTATATTCAAAGTTTCATTTTATTATTATTATTAGTTAAGTATTAAAGACCCCAAATTGTACAGTATTTTTCTTCGTTAATGGATGGGAATAGAAGAACATATTCCAATAATTAATGTGATAGGCAATGTGATGATTTCCCTAATGATATTCCAAATATGATGGGAATGGGTGCTCAAAAATTTATGATAGTACTTTATCAGTTGGCTCAAGTTATAATTAATAACATGAATCATATGGAATGACCTCATTCTCCAAGAAAAGGTAAATTTTTTATCAAATCCTTCATGAAAAAAGGACTCTCATTTTTAGTGGATCTTCTGATCCCCTCCTTATGGAACAGTGGATTAATTCCATTGAAAATATGTTCTTTATCCTCTAGTTCTTAGAAAAAGAGAAAGTTGTGATGGTGGTCTATCATTTTTATGGGGAATCTGATCAGTGGTGTACACTGATCAAAAATATGAAGTCCAAAGAGGAAATTGATTCCATTTATTGGGAGGAATTCAAAAAAATATTTTTCAATAAATATTTTCCCCGAACCCTCCATCTCAAGATGGAATAAGAGTTCCTCAGACTTAAGTAGAAGAAATATGATTCTATTAGGGAGTATGAAGCAAACTTTATAAGGATTGAAAATACAACTCTGGGTTTTTCATGAACACTGAAAGAAAGGTGGATCACTTCTTTAGTGTACTAAAGCCTAGTATACAAAAAGCATTGGCGATTCAATATTTTGATAGCTATGAAGAGATTTTCTGTTGTTCCCTCAAGGTTGAAATTAAAATTAGAGACTCTTAATGGTCTTATGGTATGGGTGAAAAAAAGATAAAAATAGAGTCTAATATGGGTGGATCATCAAATAAATACCATGATGGAAAGAAGACTGAATATCCCATGTGTCAAAATTATGGGAAAAAATATCCTAGGAACTGTCTAAAGGGAACCAAGAAATTCTTCAAATGTAGAATATAGGGCATATGGCTAAGAACTATTGAAGGGATATGAATAATTCCACTAATGTGGAAGAATAAAGGAAGGTTCATATCAAAACGCAGCCTGTAGTGCAGTGTTTCAACTGTAGGGAACATGGGAATTTTGAAAACCAATGCCCTAAGCCCAAGGTTTTTGGAGGCAATCAACAACAACCTCTATAGTAACAAGGAAGGTATTATAATATCACTATTGCTGATGTGGAGTCATACAATGATGTAGTGATAGATATGATGGTTATTAATTCAAGAATAGTGAACATACTATTTGATTATGATTCTATGCATTCTTTAATATCTTTCAAGTTTATTATAACTATTTGAACACCACCTCAAAATATAGAGGTTGAGATATCTATGAGAATAGATAATGGGGAAATTAATATATTCGAAATACATAACTCCTAGATTAATTTTTGTGGACTAAACCTCCCAATAAATCTTATCATACTCCCTTTGGTAGAGTTTGATAATATTTTTTTCATGGATTAACTATCTTTATACAAATCCAACATCGACTGTCGGGAAAGGGAGGTCACTCTTCACATTCTGAAGCATCCTCCAATTTTTTATAAGTTTAATGAGGAGTATGAATATCCTTTAGAATAATCATCTCAATTTTGGATAATTTTTCCTTATGATAAATCATATCTAGCTCAAATTTTTGAGATAAAGGAGATAATAATGTTTGAAGACATGCCCATTGTAAGGGATTACACTAATGTATTCCCTAAAGAGTTTTCTAGTCTTTCTGCTGATTGATAGGTTGAGTTCTCAGTTGATCTTATTTCTATATCTCTACCTATATCATATACACCTTACTAAATGGACACCATTGAGCTGGAAGAACTAAAGAAGCAGTTACTGGAGAATCTGGATAAGGATTTTATAAGACTGAGTGCTTCACCATGGGGTGCACCAGTCATCTTTGTCAAAAATAAGGATTAAACAATGTTCCTCATCATTTATTATCGTTAACTCAATAAAATAATGATAAAGAAAAAGTATCCCCTTCCACAGATAGATGAATTGTTCGATAAGCTATGTGGGGACAGTTATTTCTCTAAGGTGAACCTTTGATCTGCATATCACCAATTAAAGGTGAAGAAAGAAGATATTCCCAAGACTTCCTTTGGAATAAGGTATGGACATTATGAGTTCATAGTGATTCCATTTGGACTCACAAATTCTCCCAAAATATTCATGGACTTAATGAATAGAGTCTTTAGGGATTACCTCAACAAAGTTGTGGTAGTATTTATTGATGATATTTTGATATACTCCAAGAGCAAGGAGGAACATGAGAAGCATTTGAATATTCTGTTGTGGACTTTGATAAGGGAGAAAATCTATGAAAAGTATATAAAATGTGAGTTTTATATGGAGGAAGTATCATTATTGGGGTATGTTATTACCAGCAAAGGGATATTTGTGGACCCTTCTAAGATAAAAGCAATCGAAGATTGGCCCAGACCAATATATGTAATGGAGATCTATAGTTTTCTTGGCCTAGATAGGTATTTCTGATGATTTTTGAAGAACTTATCATGATTTTTAAACCCAATAACCAAGATTACATGGAAGGGAGTGATATTTTTTTGGACTCAATAATGTGAGGCAATCTTTAAGGAACTCAAAAATCAGCTTATCACTATGGCAGTCACACTCCTGACAAGTAGAGAACTCTTTTTTGTGTACAGTGATGATTCAAAAAAGGTATTAGGCTTGATGAAAAATGATGAGTTGATAGCCTAATACTCAAGGCAGTTGAAAACCCATGAGTAAAACTATCCCACACATGATCTAGTGTTTGCAGTTGTGATCTTTACATTGAAAATATGGTGGAATTATCTCTATGGGGAGAAGTGTGAGATATATACTGATCAAAAGAGTCTCAAATATATATTCACACAGAAGGAGATTAATATTCACTGATTATGACTACTCAATCCACTACCATCCTGGTAAGGAAAATAAGGTGCTAGATGCTCTAATTAGAAAGGATCTTGCATCTTTATCAATGATAAGAATTGTGAAGGATCTAATCTTCTTATACTTACAAAGGATAAACATGGGAATTATTAAGGGAGTAACATCATAAATCCTTTATCATATGATTACTCAATCATCCCTTATGGAGAAAATAAAGGATTACCAAAGAAATGGTACGGAAATTCAGAAAAGGGTGAAAGCTATCCAAAATGGTAAATCCTACAAATTCAAGATCGATGAGGATGGAGTCATGAGATTTGGGTCACAACTATGTTTACTATCCAATCCAGAGATAAATAAAGAGATTTTGAATGATGCACATAGATCAACCTTCTCTAATCACCCAGGGAGAAAAAGGATGTATCGAGATCTCTTGGAGAAATTTTGGTGGGGAAATATGAAAAAGGATATTGCTGAATATTCATCAAAGTTCCTGGTATGATTTCAAGTGAAGGATGAAAGGAAAAAGTATAAAGGGGTGGTGCAACCATTACCCATACTAACATGGAAATTGGAAAACATCTCCATGGATTTTTTCACTGGACTTCCAAAGACATATAGATGAAATAATGTTAAATGGGTTATTGTGGATCGTCTTACAAAGACATCTCACTTTATCACAATTCGATATAACTTCTCACTAGATAAACTTGTACGGATATATATCAAAGAAGTGGTAAGGCTGCATGGAGAACCAATATCGATTGTATCTGATTAAGATTCAAGATTCACCTTGAAGTTCTAGAAAAGTCTCCAACATTCTCTAAGCATTGAGATAAACTTTAATATGGACTATCATCCTCAAACTGATGTTCAATATGAGTGAATTATTCAGACAATAGAAGATATGTTGAGATCATGTTCTATGGACTTTAAATGAGGATGGGAAAAACATCTTCCTCTAGTTGAGATCTATTATAAAAATAGTTTCCACTCCAGCATCCAAATAGCTCCATATGAAGCCTTTTATGGGAAAAGATTCAGAACACTAGCATCATGGGATGAAGTTGGTGAATGTAAGCTGTTAGGACCTAAAATGGATAAAGAAATTGTGGATAAGTTGAAATCCATTCAGTAGCACATCAAAGAAGCCCAAAGTCAACAAAATATCTATTAAGACAATCATCGACGGGACCACGATTTTAAGGTTAGAGACATGGTATTCCCCTACATATCTCCATGGAAGTAGATTATTATATTTGGGAAGAAATAGAAGCTAAGTCCCAGGTACATAGGCCCCTTCAAGATCCTTGATCATGTTGGAGTTGTGGTCTATCGACTTTCACTTCCTCCAACCATGTCTCAATTACATGATGTATTCCATGTATCCCTCTTGTGAAAGTGCATACTAGATCCCTCACATGTACTAAATTCAGAGGTGGTATAGTTAAAGAATGATATTTTTTATGAGGAGCACCCAGTGAAGATCTTGGATCATAGGGATAAATTTATACACAACAAGACTACTCACCTGGTCAAAGTACTATGGAGGAACCATGAGTACAAAGAGGTAACATAGGAACCAAAGGAAGTGATAAAGGAAAAGTACCCACACTTTTTTTCAACATAGCATGTAAAATTAAATTTTGAGGGAGAAATTTTATAAGGGGGGGAAGAATGTGAAGACCAAAAGTTTTATCAACACAAATTCCCATCATATAATTATTTCATATAGTATAATCACATAAAACCACATATAGAACACAATAAAAATTTTATAAATGATGAATGGATTAAATAAAAGTAATTTCTAGAAATTAAGGAACATATTTCAAAGGAATAGTAACTTGACCTTTGGAATAGTAACATGACCCTTATGAAAAGTAAACTAGAAAATTGAATAGTAACATCACCAATGAAATCATAAATAAAATTTATCCATATTATAAGTGAAAATATGATATAATTAAATCATATTATAAGTAAATAAATATTTTAAAAATTATTAATTAAGTATTGGTATTTTTGTAAGTCATAAATATTTAATTACAATTTTATAGATAACTTAATAAATTAAAATAAAATTTATTTTCATAAAATTTATTCATAAATTAGTATTTTTATTTCTTATGATTATAAGAAAATTTTATGAGATCTTAGTTAATTTTTCAAAGTGACATAAATGCAGTTGTAATTTTAAAATTTGAATTTTCCAAGTAAATGATGATTTTAATTAAAATTAAAATTTATAATATTAAGAAAATTATTTTAATAAAATGGAGTTCATTTTTTAATTCTACACATCAAAAAATGGTTAGAGTTAATTTTTTTAATTTTTCTAAAATACTTGAATTTTTGTGAATAGTAAAATACGATAATTTACGATAAATACTAATTACTTGAATTATGGAGTCATAGGTGATGTAGTGCTGATATAGGATCGTTATATTGAACTCACATGCTCAATTTATTTTATTTATTTTCAATAATAAACATTAATGGTTGTATTGAGCAAAATAATAAACTAATGAATAAAATAATGAGTAAACACCCCCTCCTCCACTATAAATACCACCCCTCACCACCTCTCTCTTCATAGCTCTCAAGCCTTGAGCCTTGTCTAAATTCTACCCAATAATATTCCCAAACCTCTCCCTTGCATCCAAGATCTTTTGGTCTTAACAAAATACCAAAACCAATCCCTTAAGGAGGTTCTCAAGAAGAAAGAATCAAGGGGTAAACCCCTCTTCCGTTTTCTTTCAATTTCTTTTCAAGTTATTTATTTTCTTATCTTCTCCTCACTTACCTATGTTCAAGTGGCATGAAAACTATATTATATTATATATAATTTAATTTTATCATGTTTATGGAATAATTCTTCATAAAATCTCATCTCCTATCTCTTTTATTTTTAATAATGAAAACATCATTCGTGATGTGTCAATTTACCACCTTCATGGGTGACATACTTTCATATTTCAATTCTATCTTCAAGGCTGGTCATCAAACCATTTTTATTATTGAAACAAATTATAATATATTAATTATATCTTATTTAATGTTCTGGAATCATTTTTTACACATGATAATAATTTATGAAACAAAATGAGTTTGTTGTGATCGAAAACCGCCAAAATAAGACCAAATGATTGTCATTAAATATTTTTCTTATGATTCATCTTCATTAAATAAAAATAAATGATATATAAGTCTAATTTAACATATATAATATCATTAATAACATATAAGTTCAATTATTGATAATTACCCCCACTTTATACGACCTTTCTTACATGTATACAAGTAAACCGTTCATGAAAACCAAAGAAACCAATGATCCAAAATGATGAAATTGAACCTCTTAAACCATCAAAAAGTACATAAATGAACTTAATAAAGTTATAATAAATCAAATAAATATAAAAATTTCTTTTTAATTATTATTTAATGAATTTAATTTGATTATCCAGGACATTAAGATCAAGTGAATAACATTTCAGACTTAAGGTAAGGGATTCTACCCAAACCTCCATTATTCCTTCGGGTTACTCTTTCTCCTTTTTACCCAAATGAAATTATATTTTATTTTTATGTAAATATTATAAATTATATTTATATGTTAAAAAATCATGTATCAATATCCATTCAACCTTCCTTTTTGGTATTTACATGTTATTAAAAGGTTCCCTACTCAATCCTTCCCGATAAGCAAGCCTAATTTAAGGTAACTTTCCGAATTCTTACCCAATTTCAACTACACTCTATAATCTGTTTTAATCCACCATTATTTTTTATAAAATCACTCATTTAATTATGAAAAATTTCTTTCTTCACTTATGGTTTTATATAAAATATTTTCCCCTTTTCTGGTTTAAATGTTATTTAATATCTTCCTTAAACCACACTAAAAATTTTTAATTATAAAGTTTCTTAAATACTATTTTTACATGTTATCACTTTATTTTGACATCACTAATCATTATTTATGCCTATTATCCTTTATTATTGTCTATGTATTATTTAATTCCTTTATTTCATGGACACTTTTATGATAAATCCATTTATTATTCTTTTGACGTGATTATGATACCCAATTCATTCCATGGGTAACCCTTATGTTTATGTTTGATTGATTATATATGATTATTTATGTGTAAAAATATTCATGAACATGTTATGATGGGTGAAACCAGATATTTATCAAATGCATTGGGTAAATTTTAGTCTCATGAGACATTATGTGCAACAGTCTTGGTGGTTAGCATTGACTTGTGATCCATGTGCAATGGTCTTGGTGGTTAGCCTTAACTCATGCTCCTCTATGTTCAATGAGCCATGAATCATGCTCCTCTATGTGTAATGAGCCTTGAATCATGCTAAATTCATGTTTTATGTTGCTTCACTATTACTATTAATCCATGATTTTATGATCACATGTTATGATTCCTTATGTTTAATCATGTTCCATGCCTTTTTTATATCATTAATTATGACTTATAACCCATGTACTAAGATTTATTTTAATGTTTACTCCCTTACTAGAATTTTTAGCTCATCCTTTTTTTCATGTTATCCCTAGGGTATCCTATTAATATGTAAGGGCTCAAAGGAATATAGGAGCCCATAATTGATGATAAATAAATAAATGTTTCATTTAGTCCCATGTTTTCAGTTTTACATACCTAGTCTTCCAAGACACTAGAATTTATGATCCTTGTCATGTAATTTGTTATTTAAATATTATTAAAATAATTTAAATATATGTGTAAAATACAAGGGTCACTATAAAGGGGAGATACTTCTCCTCTCTATAAAAAAATCACCCTAGACATGGAAACTGTCTCCAAAAATTGGAGATGGAACCCCACTCTTCATTCATTTTCATTTTCTTTGGGTTTTTTTCATTTCTATTTTCTGTAAATATCAGTGCACTACTATATTTTGTCAATAGAATTGTGATGTCTATTTTTTATCCTCATCTGTTTTTCATGATCTCGAATCTTCAGAAATAGAGATCTAATTTGTGGGGTTAGATTCAGGTTTTGAAACCTGACGTGACCTAGAGTTCATAGCATCATCATGATCATTATTTTCTCTTCTTCTTTCTGAGAAGATCGTCAAGGTGATTTGGAGTGTGCGATAGCACATTCTTGCACCAGATTTGTTCTCTTCTCTTTTCCACCTCATTTATTTTCCCCTTTATCAATTTCTAAAACTAAGCAATTGAGTTAGATTTTGTAATATGGTGAACTCATCTAGATCATTCTGGCTTGTGACATCCTATCTAGAATGAGTCATTTGAGGGATTAATTTTTTGAATTGGAGTAATGGTCGAGCACTGAAGAACTTCAGTGTTTTATTTTTCATTATTTAGGTTAGATAGGTGTGAGATCTGAGCCATCATACATGAATTGAGTGAATTGAGAGTTGTTGATTTTATTATTAGTAAATCTATGATAGGAATTAGAGAGTGTATTAACCTGGATCTAGCCTTATTCTTACTAACTTTTGTGTTTTTCATTCTATATTTTCTTGTTTTCACTTTGTTTTGTTTTCCTTATGGTTATTTTTTGTCATTAATTGTTTCATCACCTTCACCATGATTTTCATCACTATTTTTTCTATTTTTTTATTGAACAAGGGACACTCCACAAGCTGCAAGTCACTAAATCTAGAAGGAATCACATCTGGTGGTTCCTAAGTAAGAAGTATCATCCCCCATCATACTGGGGTTTATCCACTGACTATCCAGTTGTGGTCATTGAAACTACATCACCCCTTGGGGTTATCCCAGGATTATCCCTTTCATTTCCAATTTTATTTTCTTTCTGAATATTGTTTTAATTTATGTGATTTTTCTTAGTATGAAATAAATAGGCATTAAACTCCACATAGAATTCATTTAAAACCAAAGGTACAAGCTCACTGAAATTTCTAGGATCCAAACTCCCTAACTCATACTTTTGTTGCATTTTAATTTGATATTTAAATTCTGAATACTAATGTTAATTACTTACATATTTTAGGTACTTGAACATAGAATCCAGGTAACTTTCCCACAATAAACATAGGGAGGAATCATTTAAAAAAAGAGAAGCTTCTACACTCAGGGAAGTACTATTTTTAATTTTGCATTTTTTTTAATCTTCTCATTCATATTGCATGCATATAGGGATTAATTATGGGGATCCCCCCTAATTTTTTATGAAGTAAATCTTTTTCCTATTCGGGTGTTATCTTATTAAATTCTAGTGAGTTTCAAATTTAGATGAACTATATTGTTATATCTATTTGCGTCCATTGATTTCATTTTAATTCAAATGCTTTTGAACAATATTGATCATCATGCTTCTTTTTAAACTAAATTGAAAAAAAAATTGTCTATTTTTAACATTATAAATCATGAATTTTTCAAAAAAAATGTGATTGAATTTTTTTGGTGGTCAGTGGTGGTTTCTCTTGTTTTTTTTCTTTCATTTTCTTTTTTGTGTGTAGAAAGGTGAATTTTAAAATTCATTTCTACCCCTTCACAGTTATTTTTATGCTGAATTTACCATATGTTTTGAAATAAGTCATATCCCACCTTGAGTGTCAACATTGGGGACTATATTGAGTTTTAAGTATGGGGGAGAGGTGTCTTTCTCTCACTTAAAATTCCCCCATTTATTTTTTGTAAAATAAATAGTCAATTTTATTCAAAAAGTTTCAAAAAATTTCCAAATTTTTCAAATTAGTTCACAAAATGAGGGTCCTTTTTCTTCACTATGCACATCAGTTCTGTCCTTTTGACTAGATAAAAATTTGTTGGTTGTTAAGGGTTACACTAATTCTGAAAGTGTTAGGGATGTATGATTTTTTACAGGGGTAACATACTATTTCTATGAATTTTTTTAGGAACTGATTAAGAGAGTGAGATAGGATAGTTTTGTGGAATTGTGATCATGAATTTAGGAAACTGGATATTTGAACTCGATCCTTGGGGACTCATCTTTTAATATAAAAAATTAATCACCTTAGGGATCCGACTCAAATGTTAATCTTAGAATTCCTTTAAAACTAGATTAAAATAGGAAAAATGGATCCCACAATTAACATATAATATTCTAAAAATTGTGTGTGTGTGTTATCTCTCTATACATATCAATAAGTGTCTTTGTATGGGGATTTTCACATACATGGCTAGGTAAAAAAAAGAAAAAATTATAATAAAGTGCCTATTAGTAAAAACTGAGTTCATTAAGGTTAGGTGAATTTTAAACCTAGATGAATAAGGGGGAAATTGACTTGTATGAATATCATTTGAGTTGTATCAATACAGTGATTTTAAACAAATAAACATTTTGGAACTTAAGAGAAATTGAAAATTGAAGGTTCCTATGGTTAAGGTTTTAATTCCACTTGATATAACCTTTCATCACTCTTATAATTAAAACATTAACTGGAATGGAATTAGGGAAGTATGAGACTTAATATAAGAGGCATGACATCTTTAATAGTGAATAAATCTATGTTTTACTTGATTTTCAGTGGCTGTTTGAATTTAGGAAGGAACACTTTTGAGCATTCTTGAAAAGACACTCCTAATTTTGTTCCTCTATTTTAAAAAAGTCCAGATATACTAATTTTTAACAGAATGTGACAAATCATACTTTTTATTTTACAAAGACAAAATCATGTATTTGTTTTAGGAAAAAAAACATTTAAGTGTGGGGGGTTTGATGTGGTTATTTTCAATGTGCTTTGCCATGTCATTTTTTATATTTTATTGAATTTTTAATATCAAAATAATGTATTTTAATTAATATTTATTAAATGTTTTAATTTTTGTACATAATTAATAAAACAATGAGTTTTTATGTAAATATATATTTTATTGATTATTTTTTTCATTTTTTATAATTTTTAAATTAAATAATTCATTCCGTTTTTACCTTTATTTATTTATTTTTTTTTGTTTAAATTTTAAATTTTCATTTTCATTATTTTATTTTTTCATTATTTCATATCTTTTGTTTTTCAAATTTATTATTTTATTTTATTTTTACTTTTTATAATTGTTTTTTTTATTGTTCATGTAATTAATTATTTTTCTTTAGTTTTTTTTAATCTTTAATACAATTTATTTAATTATTTTGTTTAATTATATTTTTCAATTTTTTTAAATAATTTTATTATTTTAAATTAATTTATTTATAAGAATAATACTTTAATTTTGATTTTAACATTATTTTTTAGTGTTTCATTTTGTAATTGTAATTTGTAAAATAATTTTTTTTATTGATTTGTTTTTTTTTCAGGTGATGCTGCCACCATCTCATTCACCTACCACCAGAAACAAAGTAGGAGTTACTCCTTTGAGTCACCTCCAAAACCACCCAACAGTGACTCCTTTCAATCACTGCCATTTTTTCCAATAATGACTCAAAGAGTCATCATTGCATCTCCAGCCTTCACAAAAAATTAGAATCACCGCTACTCCACCATTTTCCTTCCCACTATTACATCTTCCATACTTTTCCAAAAATCTTACTCACCATTTGAAAAGAAAATGGCGAGTCTTGTCTCACTACTACCATCAGCAGCCTCATTCTTCTATCTCACTACTAGCACCTCACCACTCCTTCCGCTCCACTCCCACTCACTGTCAGAATATCCCATTTACTCACCATTGCACTTCTCTCTCTACAACCCACCATCACCACCCAATTCTATTTTACCCAAAAGTGACTCATGGATTCACCTCTAGTCTCAACCCAATGGTTACTTGAGGAGTCACTGACCACACCACTACCAAGGCTACACCCAAATTAACTAACCACCAGCTGATGAACCTTAGAAAACCAAAACATAAATCAAAAATCCAACATTATGAAAAATAAAACTCTCAAATCAGAATCAAGGGCAAGGATTGTGGAATGAAAAAAAAAATTTACCCAACCACCACAGTAATTGAAACCCATAATAGAATCAAACAACTAGCCAAATCAAATCAAATTGAAGAACAACTAAATGCATATCCAAATAGACCAAACCAGATTTGAAGTCTAGCCATCCCCTACCACTATTGATCCCCTACTTCTCGATGCCACCAAACTCCCTATGTTCGAAGACAAACCCTCCTACTGTCTGAAGACAAAACCACCATCAGACCTTGAATTCGCAGTACTAGAAGCTGATTGAGCTATAGAAACCTCCTTCCCATGAAGACACCAATCCGTGAGTCGACTCCACCCAGACTCCCTCTTCTCATCAGCCCCTTGGACTCGAACCCATCCCCCTCTTCCTCCATCTGATGCCACTATAGTTCCATCAAAAAAGGTTGTATCCTCCACTATTGCTCTCACCACAACCGCCGAGCACCTGAGCCTTGTGCTTGGCTCGCCAAATCCCACCCCTTCCCCTCCTCACCCACTTGAACCCCCCAACCCTCATTTATATTTTTATTTTATATAATATATACAATAATAATAACTTATTTAATAATTAATATTTTTAATATAATATAATGATACATATGATAAATATTATTTATATTTATTTGTATATTAATAATAATTGATATATGCAAACATTTATATATATATATATATATATTGTTGTACATATTATTTAATTAGATTAAGTAATATATATAATAGTAAATATTAATAAACAAATAATTACATGTATATATATATATCTAATAATAATCATAGTTATATGTTAGTGTGTGTGTGTATATATTAATAATAGTTACATTTTATTAAAGAAATGTCTTACACCTATTATTTTTTTGTTTGGAAGAGTCAGGAGCTGATCTTGGGTGATGGTCAAAAGCGAAGCCGATCATGGGAGATGACATCACTCTTTTGAGGAAAAGTGGATGTTGTTGAAATAGATTGGTTTCACTCACTTGGATTTCACTCAAATCTAGCAATGGGCGTGTCAAAGGCATGCCACATGGTTTAAACTACTGGTGTTAGTTTGTGTTTTTTCTATTTTCATTTTCAAAATAAGGAGAGCTACTTATTCTCTCTATAAAAAATCACTCTGGATGTGGGAACTATCTCCAAAACCAGGAGATGGAACCCCACTCTTCCTTCTTTTTCCTTTTCATTGGTTTGTTTTTTCATTTCTATTTTATGTAAATATCAGTGTACTACTCTGTTTTGGGAATTGAATTGTGATGTTTGTTTGTTTCTCCTTATCTATTTTCATAATCTCGTATCTATTGAAATAGAGATCTAATTTTTGGGTTTAGATTCATGTTTTGAAACCCAACATGACCTGGAGGTCTGAGCATCATTGCGATCATAATTTTCTCTTCTTTCTGAGTGGATCATGAAGGTGATTTGGAGTGTATGATAGCGCATTCTTGCACTGGATTTTTTCTCTTCTCTTTCAAAACTCAATTATTTTCCTCTTACTTTCTCAATTTTTAAAAATGAGAAATTGAGTTGGTTTGTGTGATTTGGTGAACTCGATTGGATCATTTTGGATTGTGACATCCTTTCTATAATGAGTTAGTTGAGGGATTCATTTTTCATATTGGGGGAATGGTCAAGCAATGAGAATCTTCGGTGTCTGATTATTCATTATTTAGGTTATAGAGGTTTGTAATCTGAGCTATCATACTTGTATTAAGTGAATTGAGATTTTTTGATTTTATTCTTAGTAAATCTATGATAGGAAGTAGAGGGTGGATCAACCTGGATTCATCCTTGTTCTTGCTGAATGTTGTGTCTCTCTTTCTGTCTTTTATTGTTTTCACTTTGTTTTGTTTCCCCTATTTTATTTTTTTATCATCCAGTGTTTCATCACATTCACCATGATTTTCATCACTATTTAATTGCTTTTTTTTACTATTTTCAAAATTTATAAAAACACAAAAAGATTTTCAGAAAGACCGCCTGGTAATTCAATATTGCTTCCTTGAGAGTGACCCTGAGGTTATCCATTGTGCTATATCTTGGGTACTATAAATGTATCTTTGACCATTCTTAGGATAAGGACACTATTAGTATTCTACCTAAAAAGTGGAACCCTTATACTATGTCATGGATTGGGTCCTCTACCTATAGAGTGGAACCCTCCTACTGTGTCAAGGCATAGGTCCTCTACCTACAGAGTGGAACTCTCCTACTGTGTTTGGGCATAGGTCCTCTACCTATAGAGTGGAACCCTACTATTGTTTCAGGGTATAGTTTCTCTATCTACTGAGTGGAACCCTCCTATTATATCAATACATGGGTCTAGAAACCACCTATGATATCAGGGTATGGGTCCTCTATATACTGAGTGTAACCCTCCTATAGTATCAGGGCATGGGTCCTCCATCTATTGAGTGGATCCCTCCTATGGTATCAGGGAATGGGTCCTCCATATAATGAGTGGATCCCTCCTATGGTATCAGGGTATGGGTCCTCCATCTACTAAGTAAAACCCTACTATTATATTAGGGAACAGGTCCTCCATCTATTGAGTGGAACCCTCCTGTCATACCAGGGAATGGGTCCTCTATCTAGAGATTGGGCCACCTCGACTGTGTGGTGCAGTGGAAAGGTGGGGCTCCACACAGTTACTCTTTAGAAAGACATTCGAGATGTTGGGAATCATAGATGGACCTTTGGAACTATTGGATGACTCTTTTCATGGGCTAGGCTATGAGATGGAGATCACTTTTCTCTCACTCTTGGGTTTCATTTATGAGAATATATCATTGTTATTGGTTTCTATTTCTCTCTCGGTATGGTTTGAGTTGTATACTTATTTCGTGTCTCATATTGATCCTCCTTAATCTTTTGGGACATCCTACTAGGTATGTATATACTCACTCCTTCATGGACTTTTTCTACACATGTTGTGTCTTATGCAGATGATGGACAGGTCAGCGGTGATTACAGAGGAGCATAGGGGATACCTAGATGCATTTTACTGTGTAAAATGGTTGGGGCTTGGAGACCTGGATATGGGCTCTCAGAAAATTTACTTTTATATTTACTATGAGGTTGGGACATCTTTTCTAGTTGGGTGTTTATTTTTCCCTTTAATTTTGGTTTACTCATTCTCAAAATTTTTTATTACATAGATATTATCACATGCATGGATTTTACTCAATATGTTACAGTATTTTTATTATTATTCCTCTTCAATTATGAATGGATATGGTTGTTTTCATGTGTATAGGTTAATTAGGAAAACAAATACCATATTATTTATGCCTTTTGGTTATTATAGGCATCCCCTGGCCTATGGAGGAGGGCTTGGGGTAGTTGTGGCTCGACATTCTGCCTACCAGGCAGGCCCCGATGGGTCGGTTTGTAAAAGATTAGTATCATAGGTGGTTCAAACTTGGGAAAATTTTTAGAGTTATGTCCCCTTATGAGGTTTGGTTGGGAACATAGGGAAATAGTGTCAAATTGTTTTGAGTGTAGCTTTCAATCCAAGGAATCTAGTTTTGGTGTAGTGGCTAATGTATCCATTCACTTAGACTCTGACTACCTTTTTGTAAACTTTTTATACTAAGAAATTGGTTGTAGGAAACATTATTACATGCATCATATAAGATTGAGTATTTTGATTGTCCTTACTAATTCAGATCCTCATATATAAATGCTCATGAAACCATCTTATGTCTTGATTAAATTTTAAGGATTCCTCCACAATGATAGCTATACAGGTTATCGATTCAGAATCATGAATATGATTTGATGATTTTTGAGGCCTCAGTCCAGGATCCATCAAGTGAGATCTTTCCTCCAGGTGAGAAGATAGTATCACCAACTCCTTTTGAGCAGTAGATTATACTATTAGAGTAGGATAAGGATGAATGTGGACTTAGTACACCCCATGGGTTTCAGTTCCAGAGGCCACTGAGGTTCCATGGTGATCTAGATCCTCAAGCAGCAGAGGATTATCTTGAGTCGGTGATCCAATTTTTTAGACTTATCTAGAACCCAACTGATCAGATGGTTGTACTAGCAGCCAACCTTTTCCACAGAGTAAAAGTTCACTGGTGCAGTTTAGTCACATAGACACATTATGAGTCAACACTCTCATGGACCTAATTCTAGTAGTTGTTTCATGATGTGTATTACCCCTCGGGATTGTGATCAGTTTGGATTCACTAGCTTCTAGATTTGTACCAGGGATGGATGACAATTTATGAGTATTCTTTGAGGTTTATTGGCTTTAAAAGGTACTCCCACGACATTATTTTGGATGTAAACTTCCAAGAATATAAGTTTTATCATGGTCTCCATAGAGACATATATGCCAGTGTGGTACCCCTATGTATTCCCACATATGATGGACTGTTAGAGCGATCACTGGTGATGGAAAAATTTCTATATGAGGGATGCCATGCAGCTGGAGCTAGAGGTGGGAGTCATAGGGTTGATTCATCTACAACACCTATTAGGTGACAATCAGTAGGATCTTAGTATAGAGGATATTATAATGACTAGACTTAGGCATGTAGTCATGTAGAATAGAGACTTTGCAAAGGACCATGTCATCCAATAGAGGGGTGATGTTATTCATGTGATGGGTGACATCACATGGAACATTATTTCCTAACCCGATGTGTTGAGTAGTGAAAAAAAATAGTAGATATACCATCACGAAAGAGGCAGTTCCATGATCATGGTTCTCCTAAACATGGCTAGGGCATCCCCCAGGGAGTTGGAGCTAGTATAGGAGTAGGTGGATCTATAGGAAGAGTATATACTGGTGTTGGATGACATTATGATATCTTTCCACCACCACCACTAGGCATCCCACATCAGGCTCAGGGAGCAGGCAGTCGAGGCTATGGGAAGCTACAGGAAATGGAAGCATAAGACCTACAACTCACGATATTATTAGAGGTATTATCTGTGTTTATTATACTCTTGATTCATTATTATTAGACATAGGTGTGAGTCATTCCTTTATATATTTACTCCTAGTGTGAGATATGAGGTTCCCAATTGAGAATTTGTCCCAGCAGCTTTGACTTGAGGTTCCTATGGGGAATGCTTATACATTATATTTTATTTGCTGGTAGTGTGATCTATCACTTGGTGGAGATAGTTTCTTGTGGGTCCTATTGGGCATAACAACAATTCCTTATGAAATCATCTTGGGTATGGAATGGTTTTACACAGTTTTTTCCTATATTGAGTGTCACCACAAATGAGTCATATTCCTTCAGACTGATGGGATTAGATTATTATTTGTGGGTGAGAGAGATATCATGGAAGATCAAGTGGTTCTTGTGATAAGTAAGCTACAACCCTTCACCCCTTAGTTTATGATTTTATCCCTTTCCGCAACGAGATCTTTAAGTATATGGATTCCTTCAATTGTGGATGATTATATGGATTTTTTCCTTGAGTATGTTCTAGGACTACCTATGAGGAAGGTGATGGAGTTTTGAATCAACTTGTACCTTGGGACCACTCTGATATCTTCTAAAACATATCAGATAGCCCCTACCAAGCTTCAGGAGCTAAGGGTGTAGTTAGTGGAGCTTCAAGATAAGGGTTTTATCAAACCCAATATGTACCCCTAGGAAATTATGGTGTTGTTCGTGAAAAAGAACGATGGGAGTTTATAAATTTTTTTATTATCATAATCTGATCTAGGACACAATAAACAAAAAAATACCCCTTATTGAGGATTGAAGACTTCTTTTATAAGTTAAGAGGCACGAGATTGTTCTAAAAATCAATCTCAGGTCCATATACCACCAATTTAGATTTCATGAGGATAATATTTTGAAGTTATAATTCCAATTTCACTATGGGAACTATGCATTCTTGGTGATGTATTTCAGTGTAAATAATCCCCCTTCTATGTTTATGGATTTGATGAACCAGATCTTTCAGTCATACTTAAACCATTTTACTGTTTTCTTCGTTGACAACATACTCATCCACTTTGCTTTAAAGGAGGATCTTGTAGATCACTTGTGGATGGTCCTAGACTTTCTTCAGGAGCACTAGATTTATGGTAAGCTCTTGAAGTTTTAGTTATGGATCCATGAGGTTCACTTCATAGGTAATTTCATTTCTGAGTATAGATTAGTTGTAGCCCCTTTGGCCACCCTGCTATGGAAAGGGAAGCCATTTACCTGGAATAAATTGTTTTAGATAGCCTTTGGGGAGTTGAGGTTGAGGTTGACTAGTGATCATGTGATACTATTGGAGGAGGGCGTGGAGTACATGGTATATTGTGATGCCTCTAGATCTAGGTTCAGCTACATGTAGATGGCATTAATCACATATGGGTTGAGGAAGTTGATACCCCATGAGTAGAACTATGTGAATCATAACCTAGAGTTGGTAGTAGTAGTCTTTTTTTGAGGATGTGGAGGCGCTATCATATGGGAGATCACTTTATTGTTTACTCGTACCATCAGAGTCTCAGGAATATATTCACGCAAAGGGATCTAAACTTGAGAAATAGGCGATGGTTGGAGTTCTTACAATACTATAACTTTGAGATATTCTATACTCCTGGTAAGGAAACTATAGTGACATATTTTCTTAGAAATAAGTCTTATTTTGGACTGGTGGAGGAGGTGTCTAAGAAGTTTTCTTCCTTAAAGCTTACCCTGGTTGAGGAGGAGGGTGCATCTTTTATTTAGTTTTTGGTGCTAACTCCTCTGTTTCTTCAACATGTGAGGGAATATTAGTTGGGATACATCAACTGTGAGGTCCTACATGAATATATATCCTCATGGAATTCACCATATGGATTTTCTGAAGGAGGGAATCACGCCATCCTTTCTAGGGATAGATGTTTGTCCCAATCATGACATGAGAGGAGGTGATGATAAATTTTCACATGTCTTATTTGGTTGTAAATATTGTTGTAGGGAAAATGTACTGGGACTTTCATCAGTAGTTTTTGTGGGCTAGCATGAGGCAGAGTGTGGCCTAGTTCATCTCTTGGTGCCTCACATATCAGTAGGTAAAGGCTAAGAACCAAGTTTCAGTAGGTTTGTTGTAGTCACTTGAGATCCTAGAGTGGATATGGGATGAAATATCCATGGACATTGTGATAGTGATTCCATGGATAGTGAAATTCCATGATTCCATCTAGGTGATAGTAGAATAACTTAAAAATTAATCACACTTCCTTGCTATCAGGGATTATAGTTTGGTGGAGAGTTTGGGGCAGTTACACATGATGAAGATCATACACCTTCATAGGGTTCCCTTGATGATTATCTTTAACCATGATGCATGGTTTATATCACAGTTGTGGTGAGGCATGTAGTATGTATTCAGGACCTAATTGGGGATTAGTATAGCTTTCCACCTCCAAAAAGATGGCTAGACTGAGCACACTATCCAAGTGATGGAGGATATGATGAGTTATTTCATGCTAGACTTAGGCAAGATCTAGAAGAATCAATTAACTTTGGTAGAGTTTTCTTATAATAATATATATCACTCTACTATCATCATGACACCTTTCAAGGAATTGTATGGGAGACCGTTCAGGTTACCCTTATGATGGACTGGGATTGGTGAGGCATATCTTGTTGGTCCAGAGATGGTATAAGTGACAAATGAGAAGTTCCAAGTTATCCATGAGAAGATGAGGACAACCCAGAACCAACATATATTCTACATTGATGAATTTCATAAGCTCTTGGATCTTAAGAAAGGAGACCATGTTTTTTTAGAGTCTCCTCATGGTAAGGATTTCATAGATTGAACTGGGGAGTTGATCTATCCCTAAGGTTCATCGGTCCATTCAAGATCACATAGATGGTTAGTAAGGTTTTTTTTCATTGCCTTACCCCACAGTTGGAGCGAGTACATAACATCTTCTATGTGTCACGACTGAGGAGATACATGCATGATCCCATGCACATTATTGATTGGGGTGAGCTGGACATCGAGGATGGATCCACCTTCATAGAGAACATAGTGGTGATTGAGGATTGGTATGAGAGTATCCTATATTGATGTATTGTTCCTTGGTTTGTGTATTGTGGTGGCATGGGAGTATGCATGAGAGATTCTGGGAGTGGGAGATCTAGATATGGGCTCAATATGCCCACCTCTTTTCTTAGTTATTTCTCTTTGATGATGAAACTTTTGAAGTATAGAATAGTTTAGAGACCCTATTTTTTCTTTTTAAGACTTTGAAATATATCAAGTAAAGTTTTCAATGGAAAGTAAGAGATGGTGCACAATTATGAGGCCCATTGAGACCAAAATTAATTATATAAAAAATTATATATTTTATATCATGTGTGAACATTTGTTTAGAAATAATGAGATATCTCCTAAACAGAGTCTTAGATTTTAAATTTGGGACCACAGTTGAATATGAACCATGGGATTTACCCTAAGCTCGATCTAAAGTTGGTCAGAATTGAACATCTAGAAGAGGCAACCTTTGGTAGTTGGGTTTAAATTAAAATAAATGAATAATTTATTTATTTTAATTCAAATGAAATGGAATTACAACTCTATAAATATTTCATTATGAAATTTTAATAGGGTTAGTTGTATAACCCTAGGAGGATTTTGAGATGAATCCATCATTCTTCATTGTCGAATCAAGATCAGATAATGACTGACAACCGAATCAAGGTGAATCGAGGAACAATGAACGCAACAGGTCCTATCCATCACTAGAAAAGTTTTTATTCACCAATGATAGATATGAATTGAGGTAAGGCATGTATTTTATTGGATTTATGCCCTTTTTGTATTAATAAAGATTGGTTTAATTAACTTATTTGATTTACAGTGTGTCACAGACCAACTTGGGCCAACCAGACCAATCACCGAAGTCATCCCATTATGGGGTGAGGTATAACAAAGAAAACAAAACAAGTCTTGTATACAAGGAAAATAATACATGCAACTAGGGTACGAAGTAGAAACAGAAGGAGATAAAACTAATCAAAAGATGCTTAACCATAATGTATGACAATTCTAGGTGAACTAGTCTCCATGTGACTAACTATCACCTCCAAACCATTCCTAAACTAAAACATTGACATAAAGATAAGATATAAACCTATAGAATGCCCATCCTTTTACTTGTGTACTACAAAACAAGGTATATATCTACCTAAAGTCAAGAGTATGGTGTGAGCAATAGATCCTAGTAGGAAACCAAAAAATAATCTATACAAGTTCTAATATAAAGAATGCACAAGCTATAGATTTAAAATAAAATAGTTTTAAAATCATTTATTATATAAATAAAAAAAATGGAAACATTTCTCAAATGATCCTTGAATTTTTAAAAAATTTCATATCATGTTTTTCAAATATATAAACATTCCAATTATAATCCAAATAATTTAAACATACAAAAATTAAAAATACATATGATCCAGCATCCATGAAATAATCTATCATGTAATAAACAACTAGAAACAACAATAAACCTACCAGTTGGGCTCTAGACCATGGGAAAATATGAACTAGAAACTCAAGATCCAAAAAAAATAAGTTTGATCCAACTAATATCAATTCCTACCACATTTCATTGATATACAAGAGGTTACCTTTTAGTGGTGTCACGCACATTAAGGCTACTCGTGTCTCTTTCTCGATGCACCCATGGTTCCCATTGTGAAATGTTTGTTAACTTATGTTTTTTAAAACCATACCCACATTTTTATGAATCCATTTAAAATCCAATCCAATCTTGCTTAAAGGTTTGAAAATCTATTTCTTTCCAAATCAAGGTAATTCTATTTTCAAATTAAAAAAACCATTTAAAACAAAAAATTCTTCCATTTTAAATTTAAACACATGAAATTCCATTTTAAATCTCAAGGAATCAATAAGAACAATGAGAAATTCAAGATATTAGAACACTTGGATAGACACACCTACCTAAAGGAAATTGAAAAACTATCTGGATTTGACAACGGGGATTGGAAATCACAATATTGACCTTTAGAAGAAAAATCATGATAATAGACTAAAAAGGATTGATAGAAAACATGATTCAATTACCAATCCATACCAAAAAAGGTTCCACAACCATAAATGAGAGATAAATCTAGAGTAAAGCTTACCCTAAGAGATGAAGCACCTAGCCCTACTGATCAATCACTGAATATAGTGATCCTAATGGAAAGGAGTCACCCAAAAACACTTAGGGTAATAGTTGTGGCCAAGAGGAGAAGGCTAAAAAAGATAATGGAGCCTTAATAACCTGCATGGAACCTTAAAATCTATAACTCAAGAGACTGCACATCATGTAATACCTTACACATCATGAATTTATTCCATTTTAAGTTACACCAAAAAATGTGTAATGTCCTAACCCCAGTTACCCAAAGTTGGTGCACTATTAAATAACATTGGCATGATCACAAAAGATCAAGTCTTGAAAGACCGATTAGTTTAGTATCCTTGGAATCACTAGATGCATTCATAAAGGTTACATTACATCATAAAGTGAAAACTACAACAACATCTTGTCACCACACTCATATCCCCTTATACTATCTCTGCAGGTCATTCATAAAATACTTCTTCACATCCTGGGAAAAATAAAACATAGAAAGGGGTGAGCCAGATGCCCAGTAAGGATAACAATATAGAGGAAACTTTCATAAATAGGCATAAACATTTAAGGCAATGTATAACTAAAACAAATGCCTTTTAAATTTGAACTTCGGCATAATATGGCAGAAATAAAATGAAATAATGTCATTTAATTATTCACATGGATATTATACTAATCAAATAATCACATGCAATATCAATAACCACTTTCATAATGATGGAATGCATAATGCCAGACTATCATAACCACATAGTCAAGGCCTTGTATGAAGACTACAAATAAGATTTTTCCATGGCCTTGTTTTAAGACACTAGTTTGTCTCATGAGACCTACCGATGCATTGAGAAGCTATAGCGGGCTCCACCCGTCACTTATTAATTCCAATGCATTCCTCATATGAACAGGTTTAAACATAACATAAACATTCGTATTAAAACATGCATACGAAATTTCAATACTTTATCCATAAACCATGAATGGTATAAAAATAATATATCCATAGTCAAAAATATCACAAAACCTTCAATACTATATGGAAGTTTTGTATCATAATAAATCAACTTCAAATAAGCTTAAAATCCATCAAAGGATGTTGACATAGATGAAATCAAAACTGTTTGAGAGAAATATCTCTTTTCTTGAAATCATTTAAAAGTAACATAATTATAAAATAAAACATTTACTTTGAAAATTTTCTTATAATCTTGTAAGGGAAGCTTTGACAATTTTATAACGGCGGAAAATATCCGCACCCACCGTATAAGTTAAAAAATACATTCTTACCTTAATTATGTCGAAAAGGTTAAAAAGGACCTTGTTTGGAAAACGACAGAAATATTCCTTTATAAACTTCTTATAAAAAGTCAACAAGGGTATAAATTACATTAACCCATAGTCTGTAAAATAGTAATAATGATTTGAAATGCATTTTTAGGAAACATGGATGTGGATGATAAAGAGGTCCCAGTAGATAATTATGTATAAACAACCTCGGATAATGAAGAGATTGTGAACTAAACCCTTACCTTGTACTTTTCCTTGGTTGAGGGTAGGTTAAACTACTGTATAATAGTTAAATAATTGTTATTAAATTATACAATAATCATATACATAAATATGATATCATATATGATCTTTTAACATTGATTTGTTAATAATATCTTAGTATTATCATCGTTTCGGGTGTTAATGGATTCGTTTTCCTTTATATTATTTGTTATGTGAGACATATTTGTTATGGATGGGATGTATATTATTCATATCCAGAATGATATCATGTCTCTAAAAATTATTTTTAATCATCAAATGAAATTTATTCTTGAATGGATACTATAGGGAATGAATCTCATCGCGTTCGTGGAGACGGTAATCCCTATGTACGCACGAGCGAAAATATCATTCTTTTGATATTAAAATAATAAATAATTGGATGGTATATCATATATACAGAATCATTATCATGTTATATTTATTATTTACATGAATTACACATCATTATTATATGCATCAAAATAATAATGTATTGAATAACAATTACACCATGACGTGGAGACGGTAGGCCATACGTATGCATGTATGGTGACATTTCATTCAAAGGATGGATAGAATACTGAATATGGTTGTACCATATTTATAATAAAATAATAGTATATAGAAGATACTAGATTAATTATTTTATAATGGAAATAACAAATAAATAAGAAGTTGAAGAAGAAAGGAACTTGAAAGAGGGTGGTTAAAACATTGCCTCTTCTTCGGGTTCTTCCTTTTGATTTGATCAAAAGGGCTCCTTAGGTTGGCTTTCTGATCAAACTAAGACCTCTAGGTTGAATTTATGGAAGTTGAGAGAATATTTGGGCATTTTTTGGCCAAGAAAAAAGGCTTTGAAGGTGTGAATGAGAGGGAAGGTGAAGTGCCCTTTTATAAGAGGGGTGAGGGGCACCTTAGGAAAAGCTAGAAATATTATTTTATAATAAATTCATATTCGGTTTATAATGGAACAAAAGTGTATTATTTAAAGGTTAAGGTGGGTATAAGTCGAAAAACACTCAAAAAATAGGTTTTAGACAGGTTTGGGTCAATATATTAACTTTATCTTTTTGATTTAACTCTTAGTTAAATAGTTTTACATTTACCATGTCTCTTTGTTTTTTTATATTATATAGTCAATAAACTTACTATAAACTTCCAAGAAACCCCCAAGTGGTCCATAAATAATACACCTATCATTATATAAGTCCATTTACCAAACCTTAGATTTTTAGGAATAGAATATAAATTAATAATATAATATTTTTTTTAAAAACTCTTTTATGTCAATTTTGACACTATTGGGTATTTTGTTTTTGATAATTTCATAACAGCATTATTACTTCGAAACAAATTTATATAACCAATCCTAATATGTAATATTAACCTATAAAATTAGTTTAATTCATAAAAAGTCTCAAAATACAATTATTTTGATATTTATAATATCAATTATTTTAATATTTCATTAATTAGGTAATTACTGCATCACCATTGTGTCATAAATAAATTAAATTATTTAATGTCTAAAAATTATAAATAAAATACCATTATGTTGAAAATATTTTTAGATTTATAATTAATATTTATAATCGAATTTATCTTATGTATAACCCTATATTAAAAATGTTTTAGTTATTAAACTTTGATTTTATCTCTTTTAACTCTTCTTTGAATTAAATAATAATAAATATCCTAATCTAATCAAAGTGGACCTAAATGATAATATTTTATTCCTAAGGTTGTTTTTGGTCGAGATACACTTGTTAAATAGAATTAGGACATGTGTTTGGGTAATATTAATATCATTTTTTCACTTAATTACCCCATTTACTTTTAACCGTGGTAAATAAAAGTAAAAAGTTACTATTCACCAAAAATTATTTTTATCTTATTGAACCATATTTTACTCCTTAATATTAACTGTGTCTCTCGGATTTTTTAAATTCCACTCATAGAAGCGGTAAAATTAAGTTTTATGTGAATTTCCAAATTCTTCTAGGAGGTGGGTAAAAGACGGTGAAAAGTTCAATAAAATTTTTATATATCTAAAACTATTCTAAAATAAATTCAATGAATTACATTGAACTTATATAGTTATTATGTATATATTTTGAACTTAATTTAATTTAAATAAAATAAATAATTATTTAAATAAAAATTTGGTTTTAAACTATAACTCAGTGTTTTTTCACTATTCATCAAAAATTGAATGTTTTCAGAAAAATACCAAAAATTCACCCTAAGCTAATTTCGATATTCCAAATCCAAAAATAAAGTCCATTTTGAAAGATAAAATTTATAAAATTTTAAAAAGTGGGTATTACTATTCATAACGGCTAGTTTGATTGGTTGTGGTGTGTGTTAGAACTCAAAGTTGCGTACAACACACGCTACTATATTATTCAAAGAGAAGCGTGCCACGGAAGCTTGGGGTGTTACATTATCCCCTCCTTCAAATAATTTTGTCCTTGAAATTTCTAGAATACTACCGCATGAAAAGACTCGGGTGGTTCTTCATCATAAGTTCCTCAAGTTCCCACGTTTCCTCTTCCATCTTATGGTTTCTCCATAGAACTTTTACTAGATGATTCGTCTAGTTTCTCATCACTTGTTCTCTTGTTTCAAGAATCCTGACAGGCTCTTCGCAATAAGACAGATTGGGTTCCAGTTCTAATTCCTCGTAATTGAGTACATGCGTTGGTTCAGGCATGTATTTTCTCAACAGTGATACGTGGAACACATCATGAACTTTGGAGAGACTTGGCGGCATTGAAAAACGGTAAGCTACATCCCCAATTCGTTCTAGAATTTCGAATGGTCATATGTGCTTGGGACTCAATTTTCCCTTCTTACCGAAATGTATAACACCCTTCCATAGAGATACCTTCAAGAAAACATGATCTCCTGCCTGAAATTCCAAATCCTTCCTTCAGTTTTCAGCATAGATCTTCTGCCTACTTTGAGATGCTTTGATGTGGTTTTGGATCACCTTCACATTTTCCATCGTTTCCTCCACCAGTTCTGGGCCTATGAGTTTTCTTTCACCAACATCATCCCAACAGGTTGGTGTGCGACATATCTTTCCATATAATGCTTCATATGGTGTCATCTGAATACTCGAATTGAAGCTATTGTTATAGGAAAATTCTACCAGAGGTAAATATTGATCCCACATACCCTGAAAGTCAAGTGATCAAGATCTCAACATGTCTTCTAAGGTTTGAATAGTTCGTTCTGATTGTCCATCTGTTTGAGGGTGGTAGGCAGTTCTCAAACGAAGTTCAGTATCCAAGGCCTTCTTAAGACTCTTCCAGAATCTTGAAGTAAAATGGGGATCGCGATTAGAAACAATCAATAGGGGTAATCCATGAAGTCTCACAACTTCATTAATATATAGCCTTGCTAGACGTTCAAGTGGTAAATCTTCCCTTATAGCAATAAAATGTGCTGACTTGGTAAGACAATCAACAATGAACCATATTGCATTGTTCCTTCTAGGATTCTTTGGTAGTCCCATGATAAAGTTCATCATAATATTATCCTATTTCCACTCTGGTATGGGAAGAAGTTGCATGACTCCTTCAGGATGTTGCCTTACAGCTTTCACTTGTTGACAAACCATACATCTTGACACAAAATCAGCAATCTCCCTCTTCATGTTGTCCCACCAAAAATGTTCCTTCAAATCCCTATATATTTTGGTGCTCCTGGGGTGTATAGAGAAATTGGAACTATAAGCATCGTCCAACAATTCCCTTTTTAGATCAGGTATATCGGGAACACAAAGTCTCCTCCCAAATTTCAAAATTACATCTTCATACAAAAAGTCACTCAATATCCCATCATTCACAGCTTTAATCTTCTTTTGAAACTCTTCATCATCAGTCTGAGAACTCTTTATTCTTTCTAGTAAATATGGTTTGGAAACCATTTGAAAAATCATTGATGTTTCACCTTCCATGGTTATTCTCATATCCAAATTTATTAGATCCATGAAAATATGATCCCTCTCAACTCTCATATTGTTCAAAACTCCATGATCTTTTCTACTCAAAGCATCTTCCACCTTATTTGCCTTCCCCGGGTGATAGTGTATCGTGCAATCATAATCCTTGAGTAGTTCAAGCCATCTCCTTTGCCTCATGTTGAGTTATTTCTGTGAGAAAATATACTTAAATCTCTTGTGATCAGTATAAATCTCACATTTTTCACCATAGAGATAATGTCTCCATATCTTCAAAGAAAATATTATAGAAGCTAACTCAAGGTCATGAGTAGGATAGTTTTGCTAATGAATTTTCAGTTGTCATGATGCATAGGCAATAACTCTATCATTCTGCATAAGGACACAACCAAGTCCTTTCTTCGATGCATCACTATAAATAATGAACCCATCATTCCCCGATGGTAGAGTCAATATATGAGAATTGACTAATCTTATCTTCAGTTCTTCAAAACATTCTTCACACTCTTTTTTACAAACAAATTTAACCCCTTTACATGTGAGCTTCGTTAATGGGTTAGCCAATCGGGAAAAATTCTGGATGAAACGTCGATAATAATCTGCTAAACCAATAAGATTGCGTACCTCAATTATACTCGTCGGGGCTGGACATTCTTGGATTGCCTTGGTCTTAGAAGGATCAATAGAGATTACATCCTTAGAGACAATATGGCCAAGAAAAGAGATCTCCTGAAGCCAGAATTCACACTTGCTAAACTTCCCATATAATTCATGTCTTCTAAGAGTCTTCAGGATAATGCATAAGTTATTTTCATGGTCTTCGTAGCTTTTGGAATATACCAAGATATCATAAATAAATACCACTACAAAATCATCGAGATATTCCTTGAAAACTCTGTTCATTAGATCCATGAAAATAGAGGGTTCATTAGTCAGCCCAAAAGGCATTACTGTAAACTTGTAATGCTCGTACCTGGTTCGAAATGCTGTCTTCAGAATGTCTTCCTTCTTCACACACAACTGATGGTATCCAGATCTAAGGTCAATCTTAGAAAATTATTTAGATCCCTACATTTGGTCAAATAAATCATCAATGTGAGGTAGGGGATACTTGTTCTTTATTGTTATAGCATTGATCTCCCTGTAGTCGATACATAACCTCATAGATCTATCTTTCTTCATAACAAAAAGGACAGGGGCTCCCCATGGAGGAACACTAGGGCGAATAAATCCTCTATTACTCAATTCCTCTATTTGTTTCTTTAGTTCAACTAATTCCACAGTGTCCATTCTATAAGGGGTCTTCGATATAGGCCTTGAACGAGGAATTAAATCAATGGAAAACTTAATTTCTCGTTCTAGAGTATGTCCAGGTAAGTCTTTCAGAAACACATCTATATATTCTTTCACAATAGTTACATCCTCTATTTGAACATTACTTTCCTTACCCATAGTTATTTTATTCTCTTCCTCCCTAATAATTGAATTTAGTTGAGCTATTGGGGTTAGATCTAGATAAGAATCAGGTGGTGACGATTCTACTCTAAAGGTAAGGTGTTCTTTATCGTCATCATCAAAAATCATAACCTACTTCTTCTTATAATAAATTTTCACAACATGGTCTAAAAGCCAATCCATACCGAGGATTATATCAAATTCAATCATGGGTATAATGATGAGATCAGCAAATAAAGAACATTTATATTCCCAAATGGGGACGAATCCACAGAACTTTGTAGCAATGATACTTCCCTTAAGAATTTTAACTGACAACTCCCTTGTTAAATCAAATTGGAAATATCTGATTTTCTTAGAAAACTAAGATGATATGAAACAATGCGATGATCCAGAATCAAATAAATCATTGGATAAACTTGAGGAAACAATTAAATTACGCGCCACTACATATTTCGGAGCTTCTACCTCTGCAGTAGTGATAGCATAAGCTTAGCCTTGATCCCTTGTCCTTTTCTGAGGTAAGTTCCCCTAACGCTTAGGACATTAATTTTCATAATGTCCCATATCCCTGTAGTTGTATCATTGAACATCAGTAGCTTCTTTATTCCCCTTGCAATCACAAGATTTGTGGCCTTTTTCACCACACATGTAACAGACTCCCATTCTTTTCAAGTAAGTACCGGGGTATTTCTTCCCACATTTACTGCAGGATGGATAATAAAATTTTCCCTTCTTCCCTTTATTTCCATTTCCATAGTGATCAGCAAATCTCTTCTTCTCTTGCTTTGCTTTAAAATTGTAATACTTAGATAATTCTTTTTCTGTCACATGAGACAATATCTTCGTACGACGAGAAGGATTGTGACACTAATGCTCAACAAAGAAATAGTTTTAAACCATCAAATAAATGATCAATCTTACTTCTTGGGTTACTTATATAATCTCCAGCATACCTTGCTAACCTTGTAAAGTTAGCCTCATACTTTGCGACATTCTCATCCTCCTTTTGTCTCAGACTCAGAAATTATCTTTCCATATCCGCTCGATAGTCATAAGGAAAGTATTTTTCTAAGAAAAGCTCTTTAAACCCCCTCCATTCCATATTTGATACTTCATCATCTTCCTTTGTGTTTTGAATTAATGACCACCATTGATCAGCATCTCCAGTGAGGCGGTAAACTGCCATGATAACTTTTTCCCTTTTACTACTCCCCAAGGCATGGAATATTTTCTCTAAGGAATTTATCCATTGCTTAGCAACTAAGGGATTTGTAATCCCATTGAATTTTGGTGGTTGTTGCCTCATGAAGAAATCTGACATTGATCCTCAATGTTGTGGATCTGGGTGCTCCGTAAGGGTAAGGTTATTATTCATAACCTGAGTGAGTTGTCCCAGTATGATGATTAGCTGATCAGCACCAGTTGCATCACCAGCTCCACTATAATTATCTTGAGAGGGAGGGAAATCCCTACATGGAGTGCGTGCATTGATACAGTTTCCATTTCTTCCACTAGGCTCCATTTCTAAACAATGGAATACACTAGATTAGTTTATAAATCGCAATACATAAATCTAAACTTGTAAAACACTTAACATAAATTGAATATTTTATAGATATAATCCATAATCATAAAAAAAATCTTTGAGGAATTATATACTCATAAACTCTTAATAATGGTTTGTAAAGAAAATGAGAATTATCCTAAGCATATCCCCTGAGAATGTCGTAACCAAGAGTGTGGAAAAGCCTGTTGTCATGCAACAGTTCCCGTTCGAATCTATCTCAAAGCGGTGTTTTCGGGTTTTACACCTAGGTACATCTGTGCTAGAGCCGCCTATACCTGCTTGTATCCAGACAGGGATGTATTGCTCAGAAAACTCACAAAATCTCTACAATACCAAAATTTTAGGAAGTTCTTCTATACTAATCCTCAAAGTCTCTCTTATGGCTATGTGCTCTAATCAGAGTTTATCTAAATATAGCTCCCAAGGTTTGTACTAAACTCCCTATGATACCAACTGTAATGCCCCAACCCCAGTTACCTAGAGTCGGTACATTATTACATAACATTTTCATGATCACAAAAGATCAAATCTCAAAAGACTGATTAGTTTAGTAGCCTTGGAATCACTAGATACATTCATAAAGGTTACATTACATCATAAAGTGAAAACTACAAAAACATCTTGTCTCCACACTCATATCCCCTTATACTATCCCTGTAGTTCATTCATAAAATACTTGTTCACATCCTAAGAAAAATAAAATATAGAAAGGGGTGAGCTCAGATGCCCAGTAAGGATAACAATATAGCGGAAACTTTCATAAATAGGCATAAACATTTAAGGAAATGTATAACTAAAACAAAAGTCATTTAAACTTGAACTTCAGAAAAATATGGCAGAAATAAAATGAAATAATGACATTTACTTATTCACATGGATATTCTACTAATTGAATAATCACATGCAATATCAATAACCACTTTCATAATGATGGAATGCATAATGTCAGACTATCATAACCACATAGTAAAGGCCTCGTGCCAAGACTACAAATAAGATTTTGTTAAGGCCTTGTTCCAAGACACTAGTTTGTCTCATGAGACCTACCGATGCATCAAGGAGCTATAGAGGGCTTCACCCGTCACTTATTAACTCCAATGCATTCCTCATATGAACAGGTTTAAACATAACATAAACATTCGTATTAAAACTAGCATACGAAATTTCAATACTTTATCCATAAACCATGAATGGTATAAAAATAACACATCCACAGTCAAACATATCACAAAACCTTCAATACTATATGGAATCTTTGTATCATTACAAATCAACTTCAAATAATCTTAAAATCCATCAAAGGATGCTGACATAGATAGAATCAAAACTGTTTGAGAGAAATATCTCTTTTTTTAAATCATTTAAAAGTCACATAATTATAAAATAAAACATTTACTTTGAAAATATTCTTATAAGATTTTAATGGAAGCTTCGACGATTTTATAACGGCGGAAAATAGTTGCACCCTCTGTATAAGTTAAAAAATACATTCTTACCTTAATTCTTTCGAAAAGGTTAAAAATGACCTTGTTTGGAAAATGATGAAAAGATTCCTTTATAAAATTCTTATAAAAATTAAACAAGGGTATAAATGAATTTAACCCATAGTCTTTAAAATAGTAAGAATTATTTGAAATACATTTTTAAGAAACATGTATGTGGATGATAAAGAGGTCCCAGTAGATAATTACGTATAAACAACCTCAGATAATGAAGCGATTGTGAAATAAACCCTTACCTTGTACTTTTCCTTGGTTGAGGGTAGTTTAACCTCCTTTATAATAGTTAAATCATTGTTATTAAATTATACAAGAATCATATACATAAATATGATATCATATATGATCTTTTAACATTGATTTGTTAATAATATCTTAGCATTATCATCGTTTTGGGTGTTAACGGATTTGTTTTACTTCATATTATTTGTTATGTGAGCAATATTTGTTATGGATGGGATGTATATTATTCATATACATAATTATATCATGTATCTATAAATTATTTTCAATCATCAAATGAAATTTATTCTTGAATGGATATGATGGGGAATGAATCTCATCGCGTTCGTGGAGATGGTAATCTGTACGTATGCACGAGCAACAATATCATTCTTTTGATATTAAAATAATATATAATTGGATGGTATATAATATATAAATAATCATTATCATGTTATATTTATTATTTACATGAATTAAACATCATTATTATACCCATCCAAATAATAATGTATTGAATAACAATTACACCACGATGTGGAGACGGTAGGCCGTACATACGCATGTTTGGTGACATTTCATTCAAAGGATGGATAGAATACTAAATATGGTTGTACCATATTTATAATAACATCATATTATATATAATATACTGTATTTATTATTTTAGAATGGAAATAACAAAGAAATAAGAAGTTGAAGAAGAAAAGAACTTGAAAGAGGGTGGTGAAAACATTACCTCTTCTTCGGGTTCCTCCTTTTTATTTGATCAAAAGGGCTCCTTAGGTTGGCTTTATGATCAAAATAAGTCCTCTAGGTTTAAGTGAGGGAAGTTGATAGAATATTTGGTCAGGTTTTGGCCGAGCCAAAAGGATTTTAAGGTGTGAATTAGAGGGAAGGGGAAGTTCCCTTTTATAAGAGGGTGAGGGGCACCTTAGGAAAATCTAGAAATATTATTTTATAATAAATTCATATTCGGTTTCTAATGGCTCCAAAGTGGATTATTTAAATTTTAATGTGGGGATAGGTCGAAGACCACTCAACCAGTAGGTTTTAGATAGGTTTGGGTCACTATATTAACTTTATCTTTTTGATTTAACTCTTAGTTAAATAGTTTGACATTTACCATGTCTCTTTGTATTTTTATATTATATAGTCAATAAACTTACTATAAACTTCAAAACGACCCCCAAGTGGTCCATCAATAATAAACATATCATTATATAAGTTCTATTTATTAACCTTATATTTTTTTAGGATTATAATATCAATTAATAATATAATATTTCTTTTAAAAACTCTTTTATGTCAATTTTGACACTATTGGGTATTTTGTTTTTGATAATTTTATAACAGCATTATTACTTCAAAAAAAATTATATAACCAATCATAATATGTCTTATTAACCTAGAAAATTATTGGAATTCATAAAAAGTCCCAAATTACATTTATTTTGATATTTATAATATCAATTATTTTAATATTTCATTAATTAGGTAATTACTGCATCACCATTGTGTCATAAATAAATTAAATTATTTAATGTCTAGAAATTATAAATAAAATACCATTATGTAGGAAATATTTTTATATTTCTAATGAATATTTATAATATAAATTATCTTATGTATAACACTATATTAAAAATGTTTTAGTTATTAAACTTTGATTTTATCTCTTTTAACTCTTCTTTGAATTAAATAATAATAAATGTCTTAATCTAATCCAAGTGGACCTAAATGATAATATGTTATTCCTAAGGTTTTTTTTGGTCGAGATAAACTTGTCCAATAGAATTAGGACATGTGTTAGGGTAATATTAATATCATTTTTTCACTTAATTACCCTATTTACTTTTAACAGTGGTAAATAAAAGTAAGAAGTTACTATTCACCAAAAATTATTTTTATCTTATTGAACCAAATTTTACTCCTTAATATTAACTGTGTCTCTTGGATTTTCCAAATTCCACTCATAGAAGCGGTAAAATTAAGTTTTATGTGAATTTCAAAATTCTTCTAGGAGGTGGGTAAAAGACGGTGAAAAGTTCAATAAAATTTTTATATATCTAAAATTATTCTAAACTAACTCCAATGAATTACATTGAACTTATATAGGTATTATGTATCTATTTTTACCTTAATTAAATTTAAATAAAATAAATAATTATTTAAATAAAAAATCGGTTTTAAACTATAAGTCAGTGTTTTTCACTATTCATCAAAAATTGAATGTTTTCAAAAAATACCAAAAAACCACCCTAAGCTAATTTCAATATTCCGAATCTAAAAATGAAGTCCATTTTGAAGGATAAAATTTATAAAATTTCAAAAAGTGGGTATTACTATTCATAACGACTGGTTTGATTGGTTGTGGTGCGTGTTAGAACTCGAAGTTGCGTACAACACACGCTACTGTATTATTCAAAGAGAAACGTATTGTGGAAGCTTGGGGTGTTACAAAATGTGTTTCCTTTTTAATTAAAAAAAATCACATTACGCAGAGTGAACCCCTTACACGAAATGTATAATTTTCATGTTGTGTATTAAGTTCATGGAATCTATTTGGTGGCCAATACATGTTGTGTAATCCCATTACACATCATGTAACTACCCAAAAAATATCAAAAACTACAGTTTTTTTGTGAAGTTTCCAAAAAATCTCTGACTTTACTATTACATGTATCCTCCCAATTCATGGTTGGAAATACTTTCCCAATGAAAAAGGTAACCAAAAGAAAATATTTGAACATACCTGATAGGAAGGTAATAAGTCATTAAATCTTCCCTCCATAAATGATTTCTATCTCAAGAAAGTGCTCAAAATACTGGATCTATAAAAAGAGAAGGTCATTGTTGCCTCATCAATGACTCATGCTCCCACATTTCTTAGAGATCCTATTCACTCTTCTATAGTACCCACACCAAGGGGATTGTTTTTTCGTGTAATACTTTATCCTAGAGATCCATAAACTAAACTAGCTACTCATCCAAAGTGTTATTAGGATCAAGATCAATATCCTCTCATCTAATCACATGGGAAGAATCTGGTGTATACCTCCTCAACTGGGAAACATGAAACACGTCATGTATATAAGTCAATACAAATGGTAAAAAAAAATTATATGACACCCTACCAAGTTAATCAATGATATTAAAGAGGTCCACAAACCTCGGTACCAACATTCCCTATTTACCTAACTGACAATGTCCTAAGTGAGGTGAAACATTGAGGAAAACTCGTTCACCAACCAAATACTCCAGTTAATGTCATCAATAGTCCTCATAAGATTTCTAAAGACTTTATTTCATGATCAAGTTCCTTTTGATTAATTGCACCATCTCTATCATATCTTGAACCAAACTCATCTTAACCAAGGACCTCTCTCCCAACTCTTCCCAACACAAGGAAGATTGACATGGCTGCCTATACAGATCCTTAAAGGGAACCATCCTAATCAAAGTATGATAACTATTATTATAGGAAAACTCAACCAAAGTCAAATTCTTATTACAAGATCCACTTAAATCAAGAAAAAAATCCCATATAATATCCTTAAGAACCTGGATATCCATATTTATCTACCCATCCATATGTGGATGATAAGCCATGATCAATTTCAACTCAGAACTTGTTGCCTCCTGCAAACCTTTCCAGAATCTAGATGTGAACCTAGAGTCTCTCTTAGAAACAACTATAGAGGGAACCCCATGAAGCCTCATAATATCTCGAGTATATAATTCCCCAAGCTACTCTACTTTAATAGTTTCCTTTATTGTTAAGAAATTCATTGATTTAGTTATTCTGTTAATAATCACCCAAATCACATCCTTCCCACCAGGATTTCATGGTAAAACAATAATAAAATCCATGGAAATATCATCCCACTTATATACTAGAATGGGTAAAGGCTGAAACAAACCTATAGGTCTCTAGAATTCCACCTTAACTCTTTGACAAGTGAGAAACCACGACACAAAATCTACAACTAACTGCCTTATTCTTAACCACCAAAATTGATGTCACAAATCATAGTACATCTTTTTAGCCCTAGGATGCATATAACAACATGACCAATGTCCACCATATAAAAAATATTATCTAAGGGGAAAAGGAACAACCAACCTACAACGAAAGCACAAAGCTCCACTAGGAGACCGAGACCACTCAATAGAGGTCTCCCCACTAGTTAGGATTTCTCCTAGGAATCAAACCTCAGTTTCTATCATCTACTCAAGTAAAACTCTCTCATCAAAAGTATATTCACCCTTTATCAAAGCTAAGAACACTTATCCACCAACCTCTTTTACTCACAAGCTCATCTTAGCAAATAAACTCATCAAAGACCACTGATCAATCGATTCCTTCAAGACTTGTGTCAGTAATTTTCTTCTCAATGCAACAGCCACCACATTTCCTTTCATGGGGGTATATAAAATATCAAAATAAAAATTACTAAATATACTCATTCTATCATATCTATTACAAGTTTATATCCCTTTGAGTGAAAATATACTTCAAGATTTTGTGATCAAAATACTCTTTAAATCACTCTCCAAAAAGATAGTGACACCACATATTAAGTTCATGCATAAGTGATGAAAAATAAAGATAAGGGGTAGGGTAGTTCTTCTCATGAGGGTATAATTGGAGAGATCCATAAGCCACTACATATTTTCCCTATATCAAGAAACATCCCAAGCATGTAACAGAAGCATTATAGAAAACATCATAGCCCAACCTTGGTTATAGAAGAATAAAAATTGGTACTGAAGACAACCTCATATTAAACTCCTAAAAATATCTATAACTCTTTTCATTCCATTCAAACTTTATAACATTACAGGTTAAAGCTATAATAGAATATGAAATCTTGGAGAAGTCCTGAACAAATCATTTATAGTAACTTGACAAACCCAATAAGCTCTGGATCTCAAACACATTTCTGGGATTCTCACAAGACATAATTTCCATTACCTTATCAGGATCTATTTAGATTCCCCTCTCAAATATCACATGCCCTAGAAACCTCACTTATAGAATCCAAAATTCACACTTAGAAATCTTACAATACAGATGATGTTCCCTTGAGGTTCGAAGAATGATATCCAAATGGTCTTTGTACTCCTCTTCTGACTCTAATTACACCAAAATATCATCCATGAAAACAATAATGAAAGAGTCCAAGAACTGATGAAAGATTAGGTTTATCAAATCCATAAACACCATAGGATAATTAGTGAGACCAAATGCCATAACCAAAAACTTGAAAAGACTATATCAACTCTTAAATGATGTCTTTGGTATATCCTCTTCTCGGACTCTTAATTAGTTGTACCGCAACCTTAGGTCAATCTTAGAAAACCAACAATAACATCTAAGTTGGTCAAAGAGATAATCAATTCTAGGTAAAGGATACTTATTCTTAATAGTTACACAATTCAAATTTCTATAGTTAATACAAAGTATAAGGCTCATTTATTCCTTCTTAAAAAAGAGTATAGGAAAATCCCATGGTGACACGCTGGGATGAATAAATCTTTTCACCTCCAGTTTCTCAAGCTAGACCTTAAGCTCCACCAACTCATCAGGTTCCATTCGATGAGATGGAATAGAAATGGGTATCGTTCTTGAGAGTATGTAAATAGTAAACTTGGCCTCTATAAGTGGTAGAAAACCATCAAAATCATCTAGAAAGATCTCAGGGTATGCACCCACAACAGTGGGTAGCTGACTAACCAATAAAGGTTCAACTACATCAAGAAACAGTTCTTATAATTGGAATGATCTTATGCCAACATAAGGAACAACATGCCCTACCCTTTTCGATCTAGAGTCCCACTCACCCTAGAAAACATGAGTGACCCCATCGGTAGATAAAACTATACCTAATAGGGATAACAGTCTATCTGGTCCTTCATAATGATCATCCAATCAATTTCGATAATCAATTAAAATATGTTAGTATCAATCACTAAGAAGTCCCAAACCACCTCAAAGCCATTTATCATCGCCCAACATGCAGGGCACTTATAACATTGTTTGAATATCTTTCCTAAGGGAATAAAAAGATCCAAAAAGAATGAAATAATATTTGAACATAGACCCAACACATCAACCAACTTTGAATATGTAAAAGAATTAGTAGAACCTATATCAAATAAAGTTAACACCATAAAAGAATAAATAAACATCGTACCTCTAACAGTAGTCGGCCCTACTTTAGATTCCTCTAGTGTACACTTTTCTACATAAAGTCATTCGAACTTAGCCACCTGGACATCCCCTTTAGCCTAAGAATGAGAACCACCACCATTAGAAGCATCAACATAAACCTATGATCCCTTTTTGAAAGTGAATCCCGCCTTACTACCTTGGGACGTCTCTTCATAGAAACATTTCAGATAGACATATCTCCCATAGAGATGAAAATTCCTAGGGTCATTCATATAATGAGGCCTAATATGAACATGCCACCCACACTGGTAGAAAATAACCTATTTCTTCCTAGAAAAAGCCCCTAAAACTGTTCCTATAGAAAACTGACCGCTCTTGTGCTTCCTTTTCTGACCAGAAGAAGCACATTGGATAACTAATGCACCCAATGAAGCTCCACCTAAACCTTTCCTTCCACCTATGTCTGCCTCAGCCAAAGCTATTTTATACACCACCTTCGCAAAGGTTGGAAGGCACAGAATAACTATCATTAACTGAATATTGGCCCTTATCCCCATCTCTAACCTCCAAGCCTTTAGGTAATCATTGGTGAAAAGTTATGGTTCCAGATACACCAACCCATCAAAATGAGTGGAGTACTATAGAATGGTACACTCCCCCTACTAGAAGGTCAGAAAATTTTGGGTCTTTGAAACATGTAAAGTCTCAGGATAAAACTATTGATTGAATATTTTCTTAAAAGAACCCCAGGTAAGACCTCCGTGAAACTTATCTTGCTCTATATAGTCCCACCATCTTCTTACCCATCCCTTAATAATATACATGAAAAAACACACCTGAGAATATTCAAGAGTATTCAAAAAGTCAAAGATCCTATCAATCCATTCAATCCACTCCTCTGAATCTTGGGTTCCTTTATCACCCCAAAAGATAGGTGGATGCTACTTGGTAAATTCTAATCCATGATCCACTACTCATTCCAGGTTAATCGTGCCCACTAACCCCAAAGTCTGAATGGTATGGATCACTACTTCAACCAAGGAAGGGTCCATTGGAGGATCTACCTATAGAACATACCTTGTGGATTTCCCTATCATATTTGGAAGATATCTTATAGAAGGAATTGTCTATTAAACACAATACAATAACCAATCAGTCATGAGAAAATTCCAAATCTATTGAACCATCTTCTAGAATCAAATACAATTCTTTAAAAAATAATTTAATAAACTTTACCGTGAAAGGGAAACACCTCTTAAAAGTAAAAAAGACCATCTAAATAAGTTTCCCACTTAGTTTATTCAAACTACCTTACACACACCAAGTCCCCAAACTTTTTAGATAGGTTAATTTAAATAAATTTCCCAAAGAATTCACTCAAAATAACCTAAATACCAGTTCTTGGAATTAGTAAATACTTTATGACCATCCATGGAAACTCAGATTTAGTCACAGGAGTGAGCTGGCCAGGCCCCTTTTCCACACCTACTATCATAATTCTAACGATCCTTCTTCTATCTACCCAAGACACATAACCAACTTAGGAAATGATAACACACTTTAGGCAGAGTAACCCCTTTGATACCAAATTTTAATAGACCAAATCGGGCCAACCAGACCAGTCACCCAAGTCAACCCATTACGGGGTGAGGTATAATAAAGATAACAAAACAAGTCTTTTATATAAGGCAAACAAGACATATGACCAGAGTACGAAGTGGAAAAAAGGGGAGACTCAACTGATCCAAAAAGGATAAACTAGAACATATGATAAGTCTAGTAGTCTCCATGTGACTAACCATCACCTCCAAACCATCCCCAAACCAAAACATCAACTTAAAGAGAATCCATAATGCTATAGAATTCCATTAAATTTACATGTGTTCTACAAAACAATGTCTATATCTACCCAAAGGAATGAGTAAGGTGTGAGAAATAGATCCCAATAGGAGACCACCAAAGAATCTATAAAAGTTCTAATGTCAAGAATTCACAAGTTCTATCTTTAAAACAAAATATTTTTACAATAATTTTTTTATAAATAAAAAAATTTGAAAACATTTCTCAAAAAATCCTTGATTTTTTCAAAGATTTCATACCATGTTTTTCAAATCTAGAAACATTCTAGTTATAACACAAAGTAGGTAAGCATATTGAAAGTAGAAATACATGTGATACACCATCCATGAAATAATCCATCATGTAATAAACAACCAGAAACAACAATGAACCTACTAGTCGGGCTCTAGTTTATGGGATAATATGTACTAGATACTCATAGACATAAAAAGGTATAAGGTTGGATCCAACTAATATCAATTCCTACCATAGTCTATCGATATACAAGAAGTTTCCTTCTAGTGGTGCCACGCACACTAAGTCTACTCATGTCTCTTTCTCAATGCACCCAAGGTTCCCATTGTGCAATGTTTGTTATTTTTTATTTTTCTTAGACCATGCTCACATTTTTATAAATCTGTTTCAAATCCAAGCTGGTCTTTATTTAGTATTTGAAAATACATTTCTTTCCAAATCAAGAAAATTCTATTTTTAAAGGAAAAAACCACTTTAAAACATGAACACATTCCCTTTTAAATTTCAACACATAAAATTTCATTTAAAATGTGAAGTAATAGATAATAAAAACATGAAATTAAAGATATTATAACACTTTGATAGATTGACCTACCTCAAGGAAATTGAAAACCTATCTTCATTTGAAAAAGGAGATTGGAAACCACAAGATCAACCTTCGAAAGACAAGGCGTGACAAGAGATTAAAAATGATTGATAGAAAACGTTGATTTGATTAACAATACTTATTAAAAATAGTGACACAACCAAAAACAAGTGAGAAATCAATAGGAAATCTTATTTGAAGATTTGAAGTGCCTAACCCTAGTGATCAATCACATGACAGAGCAATCTTGAGGAAAATGAGTCACCCAAAAATGATTTGGGTAAGAGATTTGGCTGAGAGGATAAGAATGAAAAGAGAATGAACCCTCAATAACCTATGAGGCACCTTAAAATATTAAAATTGGGGAATTAAATGGAATGTAATACCTTACATGTTTTGATTTTATCCCATTTTAAGTTACATAAAAAATCACCTTTTTAACTAAAAAACTATTTTTCACATTACATGACCTGAAACCCTTACATGATGTGTATAATTTTCACACTATGTATTCGGTTTTGAGGATCAGTTTGGAAACCAATACATGTTGTGTAATCCCATTACATGTTTGTAACTTCCCAATAAATAATAGAAGTTATAGGTTTATGCTGAAGATTCCAACAAATCCCTGATTTCTCCATTATAGTTATCCTCCAAATTCATGGCTGGAAATACTCAACAAACAAAAAAGGAAACAAAAAGACAATATTTGAACATACCTGATAGAAAGGTAATGGAAAGTTACATGGAGTTTTCCAATCTTTTCATGAGCCTATGTATCGAAATAAATTATTATTTCAATTTATTTCTTGAGTATACCATGAAATCACCCCTAAAAATTCCTTGTTTTGTCATCGTTGACTAAGAATTCTTGGCAAATGAAATTATCACCTTTTTTGTGACTTTAACCCTCTTGTTCTTCATGTTATTCATCATTGGACCATGGGATCATGATTTGACTATTTTCAGGAAGATCCGAGCATGATCAGACCCCCAGATTCATAGTGTATATGCACACAATGACCAAATTAGTGATTTGTGGATATATCAAGATAGAACATGGGTGATAATCTGTGGATCTAGGATCCAAAGCAGCAACGATGATGGGCGGTGTGTGGGAGACACTATGACTATATACAGGCATTTTGGATTCCCAGTTTCTGGCAACCAGAACCCAAAAATTGATGGTTAGTGATAGAACAGGCATGAATGACTCTAGATCTGAGACTTCCAGTGGGATTTATGGTGGAAACAGTGGAGACAGAGTCACAATGATGATGTGTGAAAAAAAACTAGACTTTTTATGAAAATCCTGACTACACTACTTGTACTGGGATGAACACATGTCGTGTATAGACCCAGCTACAATGGCTAGGGTTTCAGGTGAGTTAAATATTACACGCCATGTGACCTGGTGTTGGTGGCCTGGTGTGTACTCCAGGAGTACACAGACATGGACATGGCCAATCTCATATCGTGTAGAAGGGCATAGGAATGACCACATACATGACTAGTTACACAGGTATGGCCAAGGTCACACGGGAAAACCTCGAGTGGCCGAGACATGTAGTGAAGTACCCTTACATGTCATGTAGTACAACATGGACAACATGCCCTATGCTAGAGAGGACACAACTAGGAATCAGGGTGGGACCACAAGCCATGTGGGTCCCTTACACACCATGTAATCCTTTATGAATATTCCTCCTCTTTTATCTCATTTGTTTTAACTTGGATTTTGGCTCGCGAGTAGCTTATCTTTAGTGTTTTTTCATATAGAATGCCATGGTGACCTTTGTAATGGATTTTGAGATATGATGTGGGATGTTCTGAGCATTGAGCTTCCTTAGGTGATGCTCGACGATAGTAATTATTGGGAATGATCATCAAAGTGGAACCTACCTACTGTGTCGGGGCATGGGTCCTCTACCTGTAGAGTGAAACCCTCATGTTGTTTCAGGTCATTGGTCCTCTACCTACATAGTGGAACCCTCCTATTGTGTTAGGGAATGGGTCCTCTACCTATAGAGTGGAACCTTCCTACTATGTTAGGGCACGAGTCCCCTACCTACAGAGTGGAACCCTCCTACTGTGTTAGGGTATGGGTTATCCATCTACTGAGTGAAAACCTCCTGTTGTATCAGGACATGGTTCCCCCATCTACTGAGTGAACCCTTTTGTGGTATCCGGGCATGGTTCCTCCGTCTACTGAGTGGAACTCTCCTATGGTATTAGGGCATGGGTCCTCTATCTACTGAGTGGAACCCTCCTGTGGTATCAGGGAATGGGTCCTCCATCTACTAAGTGGAACCCTCCGGATTTATTAGAGCATGGGTCCTCCATCTATTGAGTGGAACCCTCCTATCATACCAAGGCATGATTTCCCTATCAAATGATTGGGCCACCTAGACTATGCGGTATAGTGGTGAGGTGTGGATCCACATAATTACTCTTCAGATAGACACGTGAGATGTTGGACATCATTGATGAACCTTTGGAATTGTTCGCATACTCTTTTCCTAGGCTAGACTGTGAGATAGAGATCCCCTTTCTCTCTTTCCTGGGTTTCTTTTATGAGCATATAACTTTGTTGTTGGGTTTTGTTTCTCTCTTACAATGGGTTGAGCTATCTACTTCTTTCATGTCTCATGTTTCTCCCTCTTCAGCTTTCAGGGCATCCTACTGGGTATGTATATACTCACCTCTTCATGGGCTTTTTCCACACGTGTTATGTCTTATGCAGATGACAGACAGGTTGGCTATGATTACGGAGGAGCATAGGGGATACTTGGGTGCATTTGACCACATACGGTGCTTGGGGCTTAGAGATCAGGAGTTGGGCTCTCTTAGACTTTACTTGTCCAGCTACTATCAGGTTGGACATCTTTTCGGGTTGGACATGTATTTTTCCCTTTCATTTTGGTTTATTCGATCGCACTTGTTTATATTCCCTAGAGATTGTCACACGATCAGTTTTTACTCTAGATGTTACAATATTTTTATTATTATTTTTCCACACTTCTGCATGGAGCTGGTTGGCTGCATGCGTACAAGTACATTAGGAAAAGACCCCCATATTAGTTGTGTCTTTTGGTGCTTGTCGCCAGCCCCTAGCCTATGGTGGCCGACTTAGGGTAGTTGTTGCTCAACCTTCCATCGGTCAGGTAGGACTCAGTGGGTCGGGTCATGACAGATACTTAGTAATAATTAGTAATAATCAATAATAATTAGTAATAAATACTGATAAATAGAAAATAATTATTGATAAATATTAATAATTAGTTATAATTAATAATAATTAGTTATAATTAGTAATAATTTGTTATAATTAGTAATAAGTAGTTACAACTAGTAATAATTAGTCTTAGTTAGTAATAATTAGTAATAAATGGTAATAATTACCAATAAATAGTAATAATGAAAAATAAATTTTTATAATTACTTATAATTAGCGATAATTAGTAATAATTACCCATAAATAGTATTAATTAGTAATGAATAGTAATAATTACTAAATCATATTTGTAATAATTATCAATAAATAGTAATATTTAATAATAATAAATAATAATTTATAATAAATATTAAATAATTAGTAATATTTAGTAATAGTTATTGATAGTTATTAATAATTAGTAACAATTAGTGATAAATAGTAAATAATTACAGATAATTATTAATAATTAGTTATAATTAGTATTAATTAGTTATAATTGGTAATAATTAGTTTTAATTAGTAATAATTAGTTATAATTACTAATAATTAGTTATAATTAATAATAATTTCTTATAAATAGTAATAATTAGTTAAATTAGTAATAATAAGCTATAATTAGTAATAATTGGTCATAATTTATTATAATTATTGTTAATTAGAAATAATTAGTAATAATTACTGATAAATTGTAATAATTAGAAATAATCAGTAACAACTGGTAATAAATAGTAATAATTTTCGAAGTGTATTTGCAATAATTATTAATAAATAGTAATATCTGCTAATAAATAGTAATAATTGGTGATAAATAGTAAATAATTAGTAAAAATTACCGATAATTAGTGATAATCAGTAATAAGAAGTAATAATTAGCGATAAATAGCAAAGAATTGCTGATAATTATTGATAATTAGTTATATTTAGTAACAATTTGTAATAATAGTAATAATTAGTAATAATTAGTTATAATTAGTAATATTTAATTGTAATTAATAATAATTAGTTATAATTAGTAATAGTTAGTTATATTTAGTAATAATTACTAATATATAGTAATAATTAGTAATAAATAGTAATAATTATCAATAAATGTAGAAATTAGGCATAATTACTGATAGTTAGAAATAATTAGTAATAATTGCTGATAATTATTGATAAATAGTAATAATTAATAATAATTGGTAAATAATTGATAATAATTAGTAATAATTTGTATTAATTTGTAATAATTTGTAATAATTTATATTAATTAGTAATAATTACAAATAATTGGTATTTTTCTGATTTTATAATTTTTTTCTTAGATCATCCCCTCCTTCTATCATATTAATCATAAGAAATATTTATATTTTCTTTTATTTAGAAAATTATGGAACAAGGAACTAGATAGTAGTTTTTATTATGAGTTCATTATTAGATAAATCATCACAAAAATCCAAATGGTGTTGATATAAATCTGGTATATATTGAGGGTGTCGATTTTTTTTCATTTGCATAATCAAAACCAGAATTTTTTTTAAATGGGACAATTAAGTTACCATGAATTAAATGTGATCTGAGGATATTTGAAACATTTTATAATGTTGGGGTTCATCTGTTACAATTTTGTTTTCATAAATATTTTTTTTCAGTATCAACATGTCGAATTCAATTCAGGAGAAGATAAAAAATAATTTTGTTCAAGATCAATCACAATGTTAAACTTTAGAACACAAGGTTACGAGCCTATATTTTCAACAAATAGAAACCTAGAATGATAATTCAACCCCCCAAGTTACAACAATCTCAATTTTATGATTTGATGGAGTCTGTTGAGAATGTATTATATCCCGGTTTAAATATAAGAAAATTTGAAGAAATTACTAAATTTATGAATATTAAATTAGATAATGGAATTTCAAATAGATGTTTTGATCAAATAGTTTCTTTGGTTAAATCATTATTTCTTGAGGGAAATGTGTTGCCTATAAATTTCTATGAATACAATAGATTGGTTCATAATTTGGGTCTTGGTTATCAAAAACCCATGCATGTTTAAATGATTGAATATTATATTATGGTGAATATGATTCATTAGTTAATTGTAATACATGTGGATAATCATGGTGAAAAGTGGAAAAATAAGGAAAATACCAATTTTTTCCCATTAAGTTGTTAAGGTATTTCCTGCTTACAGCTAGACTGTAATGTTTATTTATGTCTCACAACACATCATCATTGATGACATGAAAAAAATCCAATATTTCTACCCGTAAAAGCTTAAATAATCATTGTGAAGGTGATTCATGGAAACATTTTGATCAGGTGCATCCATAATTTTTTTTAGAATCTCATAATGTATGATTGAGTCTTTCTGCTGATGGTATATATCCATTTGGTGCTAAATGGTAGTCAATATTCTAGTTGGCTCATCTTTATAACTTTGTAAAACTTATCTCCTTAGATGATGATGAAGGAACCATATATCCTTTTGACAATACTAATTATAGGATATCCAAAACATAATATTGATGTTTATTTGAACCCATTGATTGATGAGTTAATTTATTATGGAGTAATGGTATCAGTACATATGATGTAGTTTCAAAATATAATTTCCTAATGAAAGATACATTAATCTGGATAATTAGTGACTTCCCAATGTATTCTAGATTATCTAGATGGAGTACACATGGTTCAAAACCATATTCATACTATATGAGTGATAGAAAAAAATAATACTTTTCAATGGAAGAAATCCTTATTTTTCAATTATCATCATAGATTTATTTCTACAAACCATCATTTCTGAAAGACAATTGAATTAGATATACCTCCAATGATAATCTTAGGTATTTATTTAAAATCTATTGTATCATCATTATCCCTAATTATATTTATATCGGCTATTAACCAACAAAAAATAGATGAATTTGGGAATGATCACAATAGAATAAAACATAGTATTTTTGGGATCTTTCATATTAGTATGATTTTTTATACCGTCACATGTTAGATGTGATGCATATTGAGAAAAACTATTTTGATAATATATTTTCACAACCTGAACCACCGAGTTTGACCCATGACTACCCCAAGACCGACTCCAACAATCTAGGGGCTTGTGATCAATGTTGAGTAGTCATATCCCTCAAATGGGAGGCATTAGCCTAAAGTACATGTACACACACACATCTCCAAGCCCATAAAATTATGAAATGTAAAACAAATGAAAACATTGCATGTGTTCATATATAATCCCATAACTTGAGTATGATAGTAAAGTACCGAAAGTTGAAAAGGGGCCAAATACAAGCCCAACCAAAAACTATAAAGATTCCAACCTTCTCCAAGGGATAGGACTACGATTAAATGAATGCTCCTAAAAAACACCTTGATCATTCAAGATTGAGGTATGCTCTACTTGCTCCCTGTCCTCCTAATACACCATCAAAGGGGCCATCGCCTGCTTAAGAAATGACATGTATGGGCAATACCCATATAGGGGTGAGTATAAAAATACCTATTAAGACTCCCTGAAAACAAAAAATATGAGGTATAAATTATGGTCAGATCAATAAAATATATAACAATAAAAGTATAATATAAAACACCCAGATATACTCAGAAAAGACACCACACCATCAGGTGGTCACAACCAACTATCAACCATAAGATTATACACAAATCAATGCTCATTCTGGGATAATCCACTCCACGAGACATGACATCACTGGAGACTCTCATAAAAGAGTTCTAGTTCGTTGGGCCCTACCTAATAAAGCTCATTAGTCTTAGAAGACCCTGATACTCAGATAGGGGGTCATGCCCAAAATCGTTGGGGGACACCATGGACCCAATATGGATCAACTCGCGACATAGGGGATTGTATGCCAATGATATCACAAACCCTACTGATATGGCCTGCTAGATGGAGGATTAATTCCCTACACAAGGAGTTCACATAAATTCCCTAAACCCCACCTAGGGTATAAATATAATAGAGGACCTCACTCAAGTTATACAGAAGTACACCACAAACACTATCTGGGATTCATCCTCTATATGGGATCACATTCCATAGCTAAGGATATAATTATGCACTATACCCTCAAGGGTAAGAACCAAGGGGGAAACCACTCAACCAACGCTGGTCTCACTGAAGAGATGAATATATCCAAGATATCTCTAAGGGAGTACACAACGAGTAAGTAGAGTACATGATGTGTCTTAATAAACTTGGATTTTCCTGTGTGGTGCTTCCACACATGTATTTTAAACCTCAAAATATATGGTGTGTGAGTGACACACATGACATGTAGAGGTTTCCTGACACCATGCCTCTATCTCTTGGTCGTGCCCATGTACCATTGTCCATGCTATATACACTTGGTCGTGTCTATGTAACCTTTTAGGTACATGCCAATACATAATGGAGGGGTCACATGGCATGTGACCATGTCACATGGTGTGTGATATTTAACTCTATTCAAAACTCTAGCACCGTATCCAGGGGGTTTCACATAGCGTGTAATCCCGAAATACATGTTGTGTGTATCGGGATTTTATAAATATGTCCAGATCTTCCTATGATTCATTATGAACATATTCAGATCTATTTACCTCACTATAACCTATGGATCAGAGGTTTATCGACCTCGAAATTTCCTACACACCATATTCCAATCCTTGGTTTTCTCAGAAAAAAATCTGATGGGCCAAACCGTTACCAAGATTCAAAAATCAGGAAAAATGAGAACTAAAAATCCATCTGATCCTGTTATGATATTCCACCACCATCATTTCACCCCAATCATATCCTTGATCATGAACCTCACTCTCAGTATCAATCTTTTATGCTGAATAATGGTCACACAATGATTTTATACCTAGTATTCATTGAACCATGGGCCAAAAGAATGCATGTGATGAATGTGTGAAGAAATGGGGGAGAAAACCACAAGCCATAAAATGAAAGGAACAAAAGTTGACCTTTTTTCATTTGGATTCGATTCATTTTTAGATGAAATTACAAATTTATAGGAATAAAACAAAAATAAAAATCCTACATAGAGTTTGGATTGATCATTGAAGAAGAATGTTTTTGCATTGTTGTCATTGATGAGATCCATGAACTCTATTGGCGTAATGACCCTCAATCCAATCCTGATCCACCATCTTTATCCAAGAAATATATTCTCCAATTCTCTATATCCAATGTTTAGAATACAAACCTAAAAAAAAGCTACAACTATGGATTTATATACAACTCGATTATTATGTCAAAAACTAATAAAATAAATAAATAAATATGTTTATTATATTCATTTGTGTCTGCGACAAATTTTCCATGAATGACTCATTCCAAAAAATATTATGTCACAACTAAGGTAAAAACTATATTCTTAACTCAACAGTGCCCTTGGATTTATGATTTGGTCCCCTGTTTAGGATTTATTCCACTTTTTTTAGAAAACTATGTACATGTGTTATTTAATATATTTAATATATTTCAAACATTTATTTCGGGCACACTGGGTCTTGGAATCACTTGTTGTCTCAGCTCATAGTCTCAAAAATAATCCATATAATATCCAAAAATAATTCAAAGAAAATCCAAGTCATTACATTCTCCCCACCTCAGGTATTTTTGTCCCAAAAAGTAAAAACCCTACTAAAAAGATGAGGTTATTGAGCTCACATCTGGGTCTCCCGCTCCCAGGTGCTCTCATGAATATTCCTGTGTTTCCACCAAAGACACAATAGAGGAATCGATCACCCATAAATTACCCTCTCCTATTGATCCTTGATCTCCATTAGGTACTCAGCAAAGGTATCTCCATCATCAATGTCTAGCTCACCCCAGTTGATAACAGGCGATGAATCGTGCACGTATCTCCTCAGCTGTGACATGTGAAAGACATCATGTACTCGTTTCAACTATGGTGGTAGAGATAAGTGCTATTCCACCTCTCCAAATCTATATAGTATCTGGAAGGGACCAATGAATCTTGAATATAACTTGCCACCCCAGCCAAATATCTACAATTCACGTCAAGGTGAGACCCTTAGAAACACATGGTCTCCCTCCTCGAACTCCAGAGGTTTTTATTGTCAGTCCGTATAAGACTTATGACAGCTCTGTGTAGTCCTCATCCACTCTTGGATAATATACACCTTATCTATACTATCTCACACCAACTCTATTCCCATGAGTGCCGACTCGCCTAGATTAGACCAAAAAAGTGTTATCCTATAGTGTCACCCATATAAAACCTCAAATGGTGTCATACCAATGGTAGAATGGTAGATATTGTTGTATGAAAACTCCACCAAGGGTATATGATCCTCCCAACTATGGAAAAAGTCCAACATGCAAGCCCGCAGCATGTCCTACAAGACCTGAATGGTCTACTCTGTTTGGTCATCAGTCTGGGGGTGAAACAACATTCTCAAGTGCAAATGATTCCCAAAGGACTCCTTTAATCCTCTATATAATTGTGATGTGAAGCAAGCATCATGTTATCAAATGATCATCGAGGGAACTCCATGGATTCATACTTCTCCTACACGTAGAGGTGTCCCAAGCCCTCTTCTAAACTCTTCTCTCTGGTAGATAGGAATTGGGTCATCTTGGTGAGTTAGTCTATGATCTCCTAGATGGAATCATGTCCCATTGACATATGTGGTAACCCTATCATAAATTCCATGTATATATCATCCCACTTCCACTCTGGAACCTCAAGGGGTTGAGTTAAACCTGCTAGAACCTGGTGATCAGCCTTCACTTGCTGACAAGTGAGGCATTGAGAGACAAATTGTGTAACTCTATTCTTCATTCATGGCCACCAAAACTAGCATCAGAGGAAATATTACATCTTTTTTAAACCTATATGTACTGCTAAAGGGGGTGTACGAAACTCCCACATCACCTCCTACCACAGCATCAAAGGTACCATCGCCCATCATCTGAAAATGATAGCATTCTATCCACCTTTAGAATATATATCTAGAGCACATCCAGTGGATATCAGAGTACATAAGGTTTTATAGTCGGTATCTCCATGTTGATCATCCCTAACACACTATAAATACAGTGGGGTAACAACCATATATTGGATATATGAAGCACCATCCTTGTCTAAAAAAGACAACTACAATGAGGCTAACTGCTCCAACACCTCAACCAACAACTGAGAACAAGATCTTCTATTGAGAGTGTCTGCCACCACTTTCCCCTTCTTAGGATTATAGACAATATCAAAGTCATAGTCCTAGAGGAACTCTAGCCAGTGCCTCTATATCAAGTAAAGATCCTTCTGAGAGAATATATGCTTGAGACTCTTATATTTAGAGTATACGATAAATCGATTTACCATTAGGTAGTGTCGCCGCATCTTCAGTGCGAACACAAACACTACTAGATCAAAATCATTGGTCATGTAGTTTTGCTAATATGGACTCAAATGACATGAACTTTAGGCAATAACCACCTACCTCTACATCAGAACATAGCCAAGTTCGGTCCCTGATGCATCACAAAACACTACGTACTCAACACCCTCCTATAGAAATATTAATATGGGAGTGCTCATAAACCACAGTATCAACTCCTAAAAGTACTGCTAGAACCTTTATGTACACATGAAAGGTTTCCCCTTCTAATTCAAAGTTTTAAAGGGTGATTCTACTCTAGATAAATTGGGTACAAACCTCTGACGGTGCCCTTCTAACCCAAGAAAACTCTAAACCTCGGTAATACTCTTAGGTGGATCCCAAGAAAGAACTGTCTCAGCCTTAACTAGGTACACTAAAACTCCTTCCTATGATATGATGTGTCTCAGAAAGTGGAACTATCGAATCCATAATTGATACTTTGGGAGATTCCCATAAATCTAGTTCTCTCATAGTGTGTCCAAGGCCATCCTCAAGTGTATCGCGTCCCCTTCCTTATATATTGAATGCACTAGGATGTCATTAATGAAGACCACCAAGAACTGGTCCAATAAGGGTTATAAGATTCAGTTCATAAGTTCTATAAACATTTTTTGGGTGTTCCTCATGATGAATGGAATCACCAACCACTCATAGTGACCGTAGTGACATCTGAATGTCATCTTCGGTATATCCTTGTCTCGTACCAACAATTGGTCAAAGCCTAATCTGAGGTCAATCTTCGAGAACCATCACAACCCTCTCAAATGATTGAAGAGGTCATAAATCTGTGGTATTAGATACTTGTTATTCACGGTCACCTGGTTCAAGCATCGATAACCCACACATAACCTCAATCTCTCATTCATATTCTTGGCGAACGACACTGGGGATGCTCAGGGGGAAACATTGGGTCTCAAAAATTCCTCCTCATGTAAGTCCTCAAATTTTAACCTCAACTCACAAAGCTCTACAGGATTCATCCGATATGCTGGTAAAGATATTAGGGCCATCCTGGCATGCATGTCAATACAGAAGTCAATATCTTAGTGTAGAGGTAAACTTGGTACGTCCTTAGGAAAGACATCCTCATACTCTGCCACCACTGCAGGAAACTGGTCACCCATAGCATCCACTACTCCAAGAGTCATTCTAGACAACTTGTGAGTAATCAAATACCACCTCCTATGCTTGAGCCCATCCTGCTCTGACAAGGTTTCCTTTTCACCCATAAAGCAAAACCTCATTCAATCTGTCAGAACACACTGCATACTCCACATAAAATAGTCAAATTGGGCACGAACTGTGGATAACCATTCCATACCTAAGATGATGTTATAAAGCGTCATTAATTCTAGAAAGAGATATCATACAAAACTTTCACCTCTAAGCATCAAATCTCACTGTCGGCATAAGTGCACAATCACTGAGTCACTTCCTATCAAAGTCTCCAACCTCAAGGGTCAAGCTAATAGATCAACTGAAATCTCTAAGTCTCAAACAGAGAAGTGGAAAGAAAGGAATGAATCACACCTGTGTCTATCAATACTACTTATAATGTATAAAAGTCATATACTATACCTTGTATTATCCCTAGAGCCTCAGGGTCATAGGCCTCCATAGCCTTAAGAGATCCTCATCCATAACCACCAACTCCATGAGCCAAGCATGGACCACCTTGGGGTGGTGATGGTAATGAGTCAAAACTTATACCTCCCCATACTACTCTTCCAGACCCTCTTCCACATCTGTTGCCCTGCGGACTACCCTACTCCTGCCTCTACCTCTACCTCAGATGTCCCTTGACCATCTCTTGATCATCTATATGATGAGTTGGACAATCCTGATCTAGATGTCCTCGATCATCGCAAGAGAAACATCACCTCTCCCTCGGCTGATTTGATCCTTCCTAAGAGACCTTCACTACCATCCCTGTGTCTTGGGATCATCTCCTTAATTGTTTAACATTCTTGGATCCCTATGACTGTTATTGGCTACATACTTCCAAGGTCTCAACTCCTAGGTGCCCACTACCAGAACCCATTGTCAGTTTCTACTCTACCAGGAAGCTCTCCACCACTAAGGCCCGCTCGAGAACCCCAACATAAGTGGGAATGAAAAGGGATACCACTGAATCCTTGATGTCCCATGGTAATCCCTTCTCAAAGGTATGGGCTTTGAATAAAGTATCTTAAACCATATCCATCGAGTAACACAAGAGATCAATAAACCTCATTGAGTAATCCACCATGATCAAACTGCACTACTACAGACAAAGATGATCCTAAATTCATACAAATCATAACATGGCAGGTAAGAAATCCTTCTGGAAGAGATTCTCAAAGTATGACTAGGAGAGATTTGTCTCATTATGTGATTAGTTCACTAAGATCCATCATATCCTAGTAGAGAACTGAAGAAGGCTCTCTGTGAGGATCACCAGCTAATATGTAGGCATCCTCCCATGAAAAAAAAACTCGAGTGACTGCCTCTAGCCAGTCATCAGACACCTGGGGGTCTAGCTCACCTCAAAACCTGGGAGGTCACTACCTTTGAAACATGTGCAATGCACTCAGTTTGTGTGAATCCTCATATGGAACTACCAGTGCTAGTTGATACTCAACAGGTGGTGGTATAGCTGGTAAACCACATGGAGGTACTATATCCGGTATAGGACCATGTACTGATGCATTATCACTTGACAGATCATCCTCGTGATCACATAGTGGAATCTTGGTTGGCTTTCTTCATAGAGACATCCTGAAATAAAATAATATGTAACAGGGTCAAAGAGAATATATGGGGATCTGACTCAAAAAATACATGGAAAACACAACTCATTCATATATGATGCATGTACCGATTTTTTCCCTACAACCAATGTCTACATGTACCAATTCAAAATAAAGTTAATTAGATTTCTGGAGTATGGATACGTCGGTCGTCACACCAACACTGGAGTCCATGACCTGAAAGACGAACTCAAAACACAAAACACGGTTTCCCTAAACCAATCTCACTAACTCTATTCCTAAGATAAAAATGACAACTTTGATACCACTGTATCACGACCCGACCCACCAAGGTCTAACCTGTGACTACCCCAATCCCACATCTAATAGGCTAGGGGCTGGTGACCAGCATCGAGTGGGAATATCCCACAAATGGGAGAAATTAGCCTAAAGTACATGTACACGTACACACATATCCAAGCCCATACAATACTAAAATATAAAACAACTAAAAACAATGCATGCATACATCTATATTCCCACAACCAGAGTATAATAGTAAAGCACTAAAGGTAGAAAAATGTCCAAATACAAGACCAACCAAGAACTTTAAAGAGACCAACCTACTCTAAGGGTGAAGACTACAATCAAATGAATGCTCCTAGAAAACATATGCTACACCCGCTCCCTCTCCTCCTAGGAAACCATCAAAGGGTTCGTCGTCTGCATAAGACAAGACATGTGTGGGTAGAGCCTGTGCAGGGGTGAGTATAACAATACCCAATAGGACACCCCAAAAACACTAAACATGAATAATCAAGTATAGTTATCTCAATACAAGATATAATAATCAATGTATAATAGAAAACACCCAAATATGCTCGAGAAGGACACTACACTACTAAGCAGTCAAAACCAACTATAAACCATAGGATTATGCTTGATTCAATGCTCGTTCTGGGAGAATCCACTCCATGAGCCATGCCATTACCAGAGACTCTCATCAAAGATGTCTAATTCATTGGGCCTCACACAAGAAATTTCACTGGTCTCAAAAGACCCTGATACATAGATAAGGGGTCACACCCAGAACTGATGAGGGTACCACAAACCCAATTTGGATCAAACCTTTACATAAGTTATTGTATGACAATGATACTACAAACCCTACCGATACGGCCAGCTAGATGGAGGAGAAACTCCCTACATGAAGAGGTCACACCAATTCCAAAAACCCAACTAGGGTATAAAGATGATAGAGGATCTCACTTAATTTACAAGGAGGTATGTCATGAACTCTATCTGGGATTCATCCTCTATAAAGAATCATAGTCTATAGATAAGGAATTAATTCTACACTTTACCCTCGAGGGTAAGGAACAAGGGGAAAACCACTCAACCAACACTGGTCTAACTAAAGAGATGAAGAGCTCCAATATATCTATAAGGATTACATGGCATGTAAGTAGAGTACATGGCATGTCTTTATCAACCTGGATCTTCATGTGTGGTGTTTCCCCAAATGACATGTAAACCTCAACATACATGGCATGTGAGTGAAACACACAACATGTAGAGGTCACTCAACACCCTGCTCATGTCGCCTGGTCGTGTCTGTGTACCGCTGGTTGTGTCATGTACACCTGGTCATGTCGGTGTACCCTCCAAGGTACATTTTGAGCCATCACAGAGGAGTTACATGGCATATGACCATGTCACATGGTGTGTGATGTTTAACACTAGCTAAAACTCTAGCACCGCAGTCATGGGGCCCCACATGACATGTAATCCTGAAATACACACCGTGTGTATCGGGATTTTCCATATCCATTGATATCTTATTATCTATAATTATATGCATTACCGAAGCCATTGACCTCACCAAAACCTATGGATCGTAGGTCACCCAACCTCAATGCTACTTGGATACAAGATTCTGATCCACAATTTGCTCAGAAAACTATCCGATGAGATAGAACATCATTGCGCATCAAAAATTAGGAAGAATGGTAACCACAAATACATCTGATCTGCTTCCAATAGTCTACCACTATCGTCACACTTTTATTGTAGCCTCGATCACAAACTTCACCCACATTATCGATCCGTTGCGCCGAAGAATAGTCACACAATGATCATATAATCGGTATTCGTTGAACCACGATCCAAAAGAATGCCTGCAATGAACATGTGAAGAAATGGGGGAGAAAACCACAATCCATAAAATGTGAGAAACAAACCTTGGCCTTCATTAATTCATCCTTGATTCATTATCGTATAAAAAAGACGAATGAAGAGGAATAAAGCACAATGAACAAATATAATTCCATCAATTTAAATCTACTGATGATACACGAATCAATTTTATTCATGTAATTGATATACATTTGTCTGGGATTAAAGAACAAGATGTAAAACACAAATCAAGATCATACCTAGAGTTTGGATTGATTGTTAACAAAGAACGGTTCTGTTTTTCCATTGTTGATGAAATTCGCGAACTTTGTTGGCACAACGATCCTTAATCTGGTCTCGATCCATCATCTTTCACCAAGAAAGATCTTCTCCAATAGTCTATAGGTCTTCAGGGTTTAGCATCCAACCTTGAGACAAAAGCTATAACCATGGATTTGTTGACAAATTGGTCGCTACATCAAAAACAAATAAAACAAATAAATAAATTTAGTTATTTTATTAAATTACACCCACAACAACTTTTTCATGAACACCTTGTGCTAACAAAGTTTATGTCATTATTAAGGTAAAACTCATGTTATGAACTAAACAGTGCCCTTAGATTTTTGATTTGGGCCCCCGTTTAGGAGTTCTTCCACTTCTTCAAGAAAACCGTGTACATGTGTTATTTAGTATATTTAATATATTTCCAACATTTATTCTGGGCACTCTAGGCCTCAAAATCACATGTTGTATCAGCACCTAGTCTCGAAAATAATCCATATAATATCCAAAAAATAATACATAGAAAATATGAGTCATTACACATATTTCATACAGTTTTGGATATACCTCGTAAGACTAAAGATAATGTAAAAGAATGATTATATCTTTCCCAAATTTACTAGTTTTCAAAAATTGAGTTATTTGAAAATGGAAGATCACATGATGAAATTAATCCAAAAGAGGGTTATATGGTTTTAAATAAAATCATTTATTATATTATTACATTGGTGCAGGGATGGGGAGAAACAACCAAAGTCTTCCTACGTGTGCATAGGGAGGCTTGAAACTGAGACCTCTCAAACACCTCCATAGGGATGCAACCACTAGGTTTCACACCATGGAGAAAATCATTTATTATTCTATCAATGGATTACATATTTGAGGTTACCAGATGATTATGTCTCCAGTTTGGCTCAATGTGTCGGAAATTGGTCATATTACCAGATTAAAAAGTCATGATTTTCATGTTATAATGGAAAGACTACTACCAATTGGCCTTATAGGTTTGTTAAATTATTTAATTTGGGATGTACTAATAGAAATATCATATTTTTTGCAAACATTTGTGTAGAAATAGAAGACTATGATGCACAAACAAGATGTTGTTTTAATTTTATGTAAATTGGAAACAAAAATTCCACCAACTTTCTTAGATTCAATGGAATATTTAATATTACATTTTCTGTATAAAGAAAAATGTGGAGGACCATTATAGTTCTGATAGATGTACCCATATGGGAGATGCATACAGAAATTGAAGAAAATGATGCATAATAAAGTATCAGATGAAGGGTTAATTTTATAAGCGTATTTGCAAGAGGAAATTTATTTATTTACTTGCTCTCATTATTTTCATCCTAAATATCTTTTAAAATATAATCAAATGAGTTATAATTAGGGGAATGTTGAATATATAATGAACCATCAATTATCAATTTTTAATCAGCCAAGACTTAGCTTTGGTGGCGTTCATGAATGATGTATTTTAGACGATGAACAACACAAAGCTCATATATATGTTCTTCTCAATTGTGAAGAAATTACATGATTTTTATAGTGAGTTCTACTTTCACCTATTATTTATATTTTTTTAAAATAAATTAATATTAATTCATTTGTATATTATATGATGATAATATTAAGAAACTATTCACACAAATTACACCAGTTGCTCTTGAAGAACATTGATGACGTAACTTTTCCTACTGGTTTCAATGGCTAGTAAAGTAAATTGTTTATTGTTGAATGTATGAAATAAATTTATTATTTGTTACATTATTTTTTATTTATTAGTATCGAAACATGAAAATAAAATTCATAATCGATTATGTGTTTTGAGTAACCCATCATCTAAATAGGTTAAATCTTGCAATTCATACATGGTTAATGGATTTCGATTTCAAACACATGCATACAGTGAATAAAAACAATGAATAGTGGTGTTCGCTTGAAAGGATCTCATTATAATGAAATTGAATTTGACTTTTATGAAATGTTGAATGAAATAATTGAGCTATGTTATCTGGGACAGAATTATGTAACAATGTTTAAATTTCATTGGTTTAATACTGATAGAGGGTTGCACATTCATCCACACCATGGAATCTTTGACATTAAATATAAAATTCTTCTTGTAGTAAACAGACCATTTATGTTGGCTCATCAAGCACATCAAATTTATTATGGAAATTATTGTATTGTTTCAAGATATTTCATTGACTGGTGGAGTATAATAAAAATGAAATCTTCTGAAAATCAGTTTATGCAAAATGAAAGTGGTTGTGTTGAAGTACAATAAATTGAGATTTTTCAAGAGACACCACCAAATACATATTTTACTCGAATAGATATAAATATCGATGATGAAACCATATAGTTATAGGTCGGTGGTGTTGATAATGTTGATGATGTAACTAATGAATTTGAAATAGAAAGGAGTGGTGGAGCAGAAGCTTCTATGGAAATTGATGAGGAGGAGGATGGAAATGAAGATATTGACACTATTGAATATGAAGATAGGGACAAAGATGAAGAATGACACTGTTACATGTTGGTTATCGTCATAATTAATATATAATACTCGTTTTCAATTATTTGAAGGCAATTTTATTTTCATGTTTCAGATTACCGGCAACGATATTGATGAGATGTTCCATACCCTCACAGATGTTGTGTTTCCTGGTGATTAGCCTGATGACTTATCATCCAACCTACTAGTTTCTTCTACTACATCATCGACTCATAGGGGTCATTGTCTAACCAGATTGATGATTCTCAACTTTATTCCTAAGCAATGCCCACCTCTTGATTTTGATCCACACATGTAGATGTATGTTAAGTTGTGCATTTTACTTAATTTTTGTTAATTATCATTAATTTTCATTAATTTATTTATATACTAATTTTTTAATTATTTATTATTTTTTTCCCGCACATTTTCACATATAGCTGCTGGACAAGGGGTGTGATTCTACGCAATTATTCTTCCGGACCATGGGTGACGTGAGATCAAATTTCTATTGATGGTCGACATCATATGTTTGATCATTGGATGGTATGTAAATAAATAATATTTATTTTGAAATTTATTTAATTATTTTCTTTCTTTTATTAATTATTTGTAGAGTTTATGGTATCCCTTCGATGATAGCATGAGAGCCACCATCTGGGAGTCATGAGAGACCTGTATACGTGAACGTTGTCGTCATTTTTTGCACAATATGCGGAAAAAAAAAGCCATGGAGAAAGTTGAGGTCACAATTTTTTATTACTCTTATTGTAGTCATCGACCTGATCATCCCATGTTTGGTATGGATTGTGCTCGTACTGGATAGAAAATTGTTTTCAGAGAAGATCATCATCATGGTGACAGAACTGGGGGAGACATGAGATCACACATATAATAGGCAGTCGTACCTTTAGTATCCACCGATGACATATGATAGGTAATTTTATTAAAAAATTTATATATACTTTACATGTAAAATGTTTATTTAATATTCATATAGGCAATTGAGCATCCTGATGTTACGAAATTTGATATTTTTTAGAAGATGTGTACTGATTATATCACCGGAGAGGTTACTTGTGGCTGACAACATCATATTGTGGTTAGTATAATTTTTTTATTTTTAAAATTAACTGAAATTATAATATTTTAACTATTTTAATTTCAAATTTCATTTGAAATGGACATATGAGGTCGTGACTTCTCTTACACATGATTAGAGTCAGGTCGAGACTGAGGGTTGGGACACCTGTGAGTCAAGATTTGATGAGGTAGATTGGATGTAGGCGACTCAGTATGGTATCGGAAAGGCCAAGTGGTTGGTATCAATTTTCGATTGACGTCTGACAGTTATTATGGCACTGTTGCGTGGTCATCGTCCAACTCGAGGGGAGCTTGTGCAGAGTTTCCATCGTCGTCGGCGGAGCCTGAGGGGAAGTTGTGAGCTTGGAATGAGGATATAGAGAGCATGCATAGAGAGCAGGAGGAGCTTCGTTGACACCAGCAGCAACAGAAGGAGCAGCAGTGTCGATGGCAGGAGAATTAACACGAGCAGATGATGAAGTATATACGATGACTTGTGCAGGGTATATGGATGGAGTTCTCTGTACTTGGTCCTTCAAATGATTCACCACCCCCACAGTGATCGATGATATATTTTGTTGACAAACATATGTTATGATAAGTTTTGGATGGACATATTAGGTTTATATTTCTAATGTTTTATATACTTATTTTTTTAATTTATATGTCTTAAGTTTTATATATTCTGGTTTTTTAAATTTGTTTGATGTTATTTTTTAAAAAAAAATTGTGACAGAATTGCATTTTCGTCGCAAAAGGTTATTAGCGATGGATACAGAATTCTGTTGCTAATAACATATTGCGATAGAAATACGATTCTATCGCTAGTGATAATTCGTTGTAATTATGGCACAACAAACTATCTGCGATGGAAATTTTTTCTATTGTAAAAAAATAATGGTCCATTGCAAAAAAATGTTTATACGATATCATTTTCAGTCACGGGTTAATCACGAAGGAATCCTGTCGCGATTGACTATTTATGACAGGATCCTGTAGTGATTAACCCATCGCAAATACCTCGGTTTCCACTTGGAAATACATTTGAATATTTTTTAGAAATCAAATCATGGTTGATGAATTTTGGTTGCATATTTGTCAAAATTGTCATCCTTGAGGAGAGGTTGTTTGTAGTGAGAAAATTATTGATTCCAACGTCTCTCAAATATGTCATGGGGGAGGGAATCAAATATCCATGTTATTCTTTAACGTTGTATTTGGCAAATAACTCTTCAAAATCCTTATCTACATGGGTATTTCTCTCTTCTTTCTCTTCTTATGCATTGGAAGAAGCGTTTACTTGAGATTATTTTCAGCTTTCTTGTGTTCTCCTATGGAATATTTGAAAGAAAATGGATGACCTAATTATGAATTAACAAGTATCTTTCTGATTCTTTATGGATTCATTGTGTTCGATGAAATTTGGATGTCTTCCATACAATATATAATTGTTTAAGAGGGGAAACATTTTGTGGATGATCCTTTAAAATGGAAACAACCAGTGGGTCCCTAGGTTAAGATCAATGTTGATACGATCTTAAATGATTTTTGTGTTGGGGTTGGGTTTGGTTTGGCCAAAATTGATTTGAGAGTCCATTATTCCATCTTTTATGTTTTGTTTTATCAAGAGAGAGGGTAATAGCTCTACTGCACACTCCTATTGTTTGGTTTATCTCATTTGGAGAGTGTGTTTCATTGGACTAGATTTGTACTTCTCATTGAATATAATCATTTATATTTTTGTTTAAAAAAACAACCAATTAATAAATATTACAAATTTCCAAACCCTCCATGGATAACATTTAATTTAATGTTATCGGAAGAAATATGTACCCCACAAAAAAAAAAAAAAAAAAGGTATCAGCTGGTCTCCTGGTTTCTTCGTTTACCTCCCCATGTCAATCGGAGAGAACCCCTTCCCCAATTCGATGAACTTGCGGGGCTCTTTCAACCCCACCATCCTCTGCGATTCCACGTCGCCGTCGCCGGCGCTGTCGGTGTCATCCTCTTCGCTCGACTCCATCAGCGACCGGTACGCGGGTTCGCCGCCGTAGGCCCTCACGATCCCTGCGTAGAAGAAGACGGCGAAGACGAGCAGGGCAAGGAAGGAGAAGCTGAAGAGTATGTTGACGAGGGATCTGGCGCGGTGGAGCGGGGCGGCGCCGCCGCACCGGACCACCTGGTGGCCCTCCTCGGAGTTGATGAAGCAGCCCCCGGGCACCAGGCGGGGGGTCCAGAGCGCGAACCCCATGAGCGACAGCCACACCCCCTGAAACAGGATGCTGAGGGACCGGACGAAGCTGAGGAGGAAGCTGGCGGGGAGGGGGAGGCCGAGGAGGGTGGTGAGGAGGGAAACGGCGACGAGGATCTGGAGGAGGGCGTGGTACTGGCCCTCCGGCCCCGCGTGGTCGGCGGAGTGGAGGTGGAAGAGGAAGAGCTGCTGCGCGAAGGCGGCGGAGGCGAGAAGCTGGGAAAGGGCGGGCGGGAGGCGGAGGCGGTGGATGGCGAGGGAGAGGGCGGCGAAGGCGAAGAAGGTGGAGGAGATGGCGGCGTGCTCGAAGTTGTGGAGGTGGTTGGCGGGGATGGTACCGTCGGGGTCGAGGGGCTGGTGGCGGTCGGGGCCGATGAAGAGCTCCATGGCGACGGAGGCGGCGGCGGCGGCCATTATTAGGTAGAGCTCGAGGCGGTGGAACCAGGGGCGGGATCGGTAGGCGGCGGGGTTGAGGGCGTGGAGCTTGGTGTGCTGGAACAGCTGCCATAACCCGAACGCCAAGAAGGCGATTCCGGGAGCGACGTGGCCGATCAAAGTCCCCATTTCTTTAGCGAAACAGGGGAGGAATTCAGCGAAACAGGGGAGGAGGGATTGAAGGAAGGCGGGCAAAGGGGGGGTTGGAGAGGAAGGGATTTAAGGGGTAGAGGGAGATGGCGTGGAGGGTTCTAGAGGGAAGGGTGGAGTCGCGTCTGCAACTTTTCAAAGTCATCTTCTCCTCCCCGCCGCGCTCTCTGGAAGGTGGCTTCACAGACAAGAAACCGGCCGCCATTAGGCCGTCAAAAACATTTCATGGCTGCGCCATTGATGTTTGACTAGTAATGTTCATATTTAATATAGATTTATGAGAATCTTCTTCAATTGAATTGCATTTTTTGGGTGGCCTTTTTTATGCCATTCTTATCTCATTTTACACATGTACTACAAGTTGGATAAAATTACAATTTTTACAACTAAAAGGTGATAAACAAATTGCGATGTCGATCAATGAAGAAACATGATATTGACGGTTAGTGAACGGTGACAAACCAGTGTAACATGTAACTACCAAGTAAAAGAAGTGGATGTGTGACAAAAAGAAACAATCTTATTTCAGTATCACAAGATAGTGCAGTGTTGAAATATAAAGTGGTAGGATATGAAAGGTTAGAGTACAATTAATTAATAAACTACATCCATGGGGGATGGAGGCATCCACATATACACCCCTATGAGATGTCATCAGTTATATGAAATATTATTTTATCATTAAATTAAAAAAACCCCTACAAGATTAGAAAAAGTTATTGGGATGAAAGGAAAACAAATATTCTCAACTCCTACTAAATAGACCGCGATAGACTTCGAAGTTTTCATATCTCAATATTATAGATCAAATTTTGAAAAATTACTTGGTAATGATTTTGGGAATAAATCTTTAAGATTTTCACATTACCAAATTTGTTACATACCAATCTCACCATTCTTTTGAACCTCATGTGTAAAAAAGAATTTTGGTGAGATGTTTTTTCTTGTCACATCTGATATACTCATATTTTAATTGCTTTATATAAGGTGCATTATCCTAATGTAAAGTAGTCGGAATATTATCATTGTTACAATATATAATGCCGGTGATAAAATTTCCCATTTTATAACAAAAGCAATGTGTTTTAATTTTTGGAATAACAAATCATTTATACCATCATAATCTTGATGAGTTGGGAAGAACATTACCTTAAATTTATCACAATATCACATCATATTATTTGCAAAGTATATTTGCACATTTATACATATATCATTCAATAATAGATAAAACATGCATTTTTTATTTAATCCTCTAGGAAATAATACGTTCTTTATCATCTCCCAATGCATGAAATATATCAATTTTGTAAGAAATAGATATTGGTTATGAAAAGTGTAACACCCTAACCCAAACTATTCGGTCCGAGCCTGAATGTCACATGACCTCATGTGCGCGTCCTCATACGCAAAAAGCTGCCGACTAGCAACAAGAGTCTGAGTCCGTCAGTCGAGAGACTATACCTTCAATATCGTTTCATAGGATCAATAATAAATCATAAACAATATAATAAACAACTAGAGTGAACATGCGAAAACTAATGAATGACATGCATGTCATACAATAATAAACAACTACCAAAATGACAAGCATGCCCATTGTATAAAGTAACAAACAAACAAACAAATAAGCAGCAGGGTCCTTCGGAGTTCATCATGGCTCATTGCCAGCTACGTGCTTCGCTGCTCAACCGTCCACCACGTGGCTCTTGCCCTTTGAAAAATCTCTAGTCATTAAATCTACAGATGCATCGAAATACCTGAGTAGGGTGTGAGTACAAGACTCAGTAAGACCCCACCAATGCACCTTTAACAAAGTGTGATCGAATATCACTACTACACAGTTGAGTTTATTCAGTGCTACACAGATTGAGTGATATTCAACGCTGACCTTTATTGGCGCTAGACATAAAACACTGATAAAAGTGGGACTTTTATCAACACTCACGAAAAGTATTGATAAAGTTCACTTTTATCAGCACTAAAAAAACCCTGATAAAAGGGTACCCTTTGTTAGAGATTCTTTTCTAGCACTGATAAAAACCCCTATTTATCATCATTTTTTTAGCATTGATAAAAGTGACACCTTTATCAGCGTTTTTTATTCAACGCTGATAAAGGTCATAGTGAGTAATTTAATATATATATATATATATATATATATATATATTTTAAATAATATTTTTATTACAATAACTGTATATGTGTAAATATAATATATAAATACGATTTATATAACTTTTAATAAAAATGAATCTTATTTTCGTAATTTTATATGTAAAAAATTATCAATTTTATATTAGTCAAAATGTTTAATAGTTTTTTTATATACACTAATTACAGAATGTGTATATAATTAAAATAAATATGATATATTAATATTATATTTAAACAATTATATAATATATAAATGAATATATTTATTTAAATATATATTTATATTGATATTAAATAATTTAAAACATATATACATGTATAACTATATATATGTATGTGTTTGTGTGTATGTGTGTGTGTAGAAGTGTATGTGTACATACGTATATCTGTCATGTGAACATATATGTGTGTGCGCAAATTTGTTTATTGATTTAATATTTTTTTAATATCTATCCATTTTTAGTATTTTCTATATTTATTCATTTTTAATATATATTTATTTTAATCTATTCATCATGAACATACGTGTGTGTGTTTAATTTAATTTGAATTAATTTAATTCGATTTAATTTAATTATTAATATTTTTTTATAGTTAATATAATTCCTTTTTAATTTTTTTGTTATTTATATAATTAATATCATCTATTTATTCATTTTTCTTCATTTTTGTGTGTCGGTAATTCATGTAAATGTTATGAATTGTATGATTTGTCTCATAAAATTCTCTCTCACTACTGAGAGCTTCCTCCTAGGTTTTCCTAGGATTTGAGTTTTCGTAGGATATTCCTAGGGTGGGCAGATGTGTAGTGATGACGCTTCCCTTGGGTTATCACCTGTGATTTCTTCTTGTCAGCAGATCTGTGATCTTTTGTATCTGTTTCATTGGTCTGGCGGATGTGTGACGGTGAAGGCGGTGGGCTATCGACGTTCTACATACGTTTTACCTATCAGCGACCGTTGATCCTATCATGGCTTATTCCCAGGCATCGCTCCCTCTCCTCCTTCACTCGAAGCTCAGTGAAATGGAATCAGAAATTGTTAACAAATCGCAAAAACTCTCTTTGACAGATACAAAGAAAATGAAGATCATCACTAAAAGAGATGCAGATCCATTCCTGCTGCATCGTATGTACCTTCTCACAATCGGAAGATTCATCTCTGATCGATGCTTCAACCTCAATGCACTAAAGAACACCTTGAAAAATATTTGGCTCCTAGACAAGGGCGTGGCCATTAGAGAAGTCAGAGGAAATCGCTTGATATTTGAATATTCTTCAATGAAAGAGATAAATAGAAAGTCCTTAAGGGGATGTTGTGGTCATTCGACAGTCAACTTTTGTTAATGGAAAATCTGGAAAGTGGGGAAGTTATTCAGAAAGTTAACTTTTCCAAATCTCCATTTTGGATACATTTAACAGGAATCCCCTTCGCGGAAGATCTGAGCGTATTATGCGTTACATAGGTGAAAAAATTGGTGATTTTTTTGAATGGGACCATTCAAATCCCATTCACTGGGGACCAATGGTGCGGATTAGGGTTATGGTGAATATTGGGTATCCTCTCATGCATGGAATGTTTCTGTTTATGAAACACTGCAATACCCAGATCTCATTCATGTATGAAAACCTGCCTGTTTTTTGTTTCTTCTGCAGCTGCCTGGGACGCGCGAGGAAGGAATTCACCTTAAAGGAGGCAGATGGATATAGAAATATTATACTACAATACGACCCATGGATGCATGCAAGAAACATGGGGGTCTTTTATTCCAATAAGTTAAAAGACAGAAAGACAAATACAAATATCCAAATCTATGAGTGCGCAACCAGATCCATGCCATAATAACATCATCATGTTGGGACCACCTGAATTCCTAGTTGAAATAAATGATCAACCTCGACCAAAAGATGGTGAATATCAAGGCCCTGGAGGTAACATAGCAGATCCCGGAAAAATACAGGAAGCACATATTTACCTTCTTAGGGTGATTTCGTTCTTTCCTTCACACATGTTTCTAGATCTCAAAGGTAAAACTAAACCCCCACAAGCCAAAAAAATATATGCTCAGACCCCCAGACAAAGCTGCATCTTCTCCCCTTGATTCCCCCTCACCTCCTTCAGTCTTAAGCGAGGACCCCATTGCACCATCAGTGTCTAGCTCAAAAAAACTACGAATGTAAAGGAGGAAACTAAGAGAAGATAATGGTATCAAAATGATTGTGGTGGAAACCAGTGGGTCTAAGAGATCCTTGGAGGAACCATTGTCTATTAAGTGATTTACCAAAATGTGGAGAGCAACAGAGAATGGATCATTTATCGAAATTTCAGAGGTAGTGGCAGGTCTGAGCTAGTCCTGCCTATCATAATGATTGTTCTATGCTGGAACTGTCGTGAGGTTGAAAACCCATTATTACTTCAGATGTTCCAATGTTGTTGCACTAAAATTCACCATGATATGGTCTTTTTGTCCGAGAATATATTGGAAAGCAATGACATGGATGGTATCGCAAAAAAAGAGGACTTTAAAGGACGTGTCTCGGTTTCCTGCCAGGGCCACTCGGGTGGTCTATGTCTTCTCTGGAGAGAATATATGGATGTAAGGGTCACCTATGTCTCATCAAATCACATTTCCGCCTATATTCACCAACCTAATACCCCATATTAGGCCTTCATTGTATTCTATGGATGGCCCTCCCAAATGGACAAATGTAGATCATGGGAACTCCATAAAACCTTGTGTGACATCTTACCCAGCCCTATCCTTTTCAGAGGGGATTTTAATGAGATCGTGTTTCAATATGAAAATAAATGAGGCACTTCTAGACCTTGGTCTCAAATACTTGAATTTTGGAAATCAATTCAGATGGATAACCTTTCCGATTTGGGGTATATTGGTAACCCTTTTACATGGTTTAGAGGAAACTTTGAAACACTCATATTGCGGAATGTCTGGATCAGTTTTTGGGATCGTTTGATTGGACTAACATCTTCAGGAATTTACAAGTTTCTCATTCGGTGCCCACCACTTCTAATCTCTATTTGATACTCATTGATACTTCACATGGCCACAGAAAACTGGTTTATATTAGTCTGTTTAGATTTGAAAGATTTTGGGTAAAAGATAAGGAATGAGAGGAGGTGGTATAATCAATCTAGAAAAATGGAGATTCTAATACGGGTAATAAGCTTCACTTGGTGGTTAATAACATGAAAAAATGGATCAACTCAAAGTACCTCCATCCAGATACACTACGAGATACCATTGAAATGAGGTTGAATATTCTCTACTCAAACCACCCTTCAGATGCCTCTATCATTAGAATCGAGTGTCTTAAAGTTGAAAAGGATGCAGAACTTCATATAAAGGAGAGTTGTTGGGATATGCGTGAATGAGAAAATCATATCAAGGAAGGTGATGCTAACACCTCATACTTTTACCAGAAAGATTCAACGAGGCGGTGAAAGAATTCTATCACCAATATTAATAATTCTAAAGGCAGTTCAAAACCCAAGGATATGAAGATCTACGACATCATCACTCATTTTTCCTGGGAGATATACATAGTGGGTGACTCTTTTATCTCAACTGATATGGATTCCTATATTAATATGGTGATAACCGAGACAATGAACCATCAGTTAATACGCAAACTCTCTGATGAGGAAATTCTCAAGCTATCAATAAAATTCATTCCACCAAAGCACTAGGCCTAGATGAATTTCATGCCTTATTTTTCAAAAAATTTAGAATATTATTGGACCTGATATTTCAACCCTTATGAAGGATATTTGGGAAGGGAAAATTTATTTTGGCTCCTTGAATGAAACTAGAACCGCTGTTATCCCAAAAATCAGAAAACCTCTCCAAGCCTTAGATTTTAGGCTAATTATCCTTTTCAATGTGATTTATTAAATTTTCTCTAAGACTTTGGTGAACCAGATGCACTCCTCAATCCCTTCTATCATCTCTAAAAACCAAAGTTATTTCATTCCTAAAAGTCTTATTACTGATAATTCCATCATCGCACATGTGATATTTCACTATATGAAAACCCGATCTATTACAAAGAGAGGTATTATGGCATGTAAACTTGACATGAAAAAGGATTACAATAGAGTGGAATGTCATTTTCTCCAGTTTGTCATGGAAAGAATGGGTTTTCTTCTTGAAATTGATTGAGATTATTATGCAATGCATCACATAGGTGTCTTTCAGAATCAATATTAATGGGGGCCTCTCCCAGAGCTTCACACCTCAAGGGGCCTCCACCAAGGGGATCCCTTATCCCCATTCCTATTTATTTTTGTTGCTGATGTCTTTTCTAATACTCTTTTAGATGTATCTAGGAACAATCTTATTCATGGGGTGAAGGTCTTTCAACAATGCCTTCCTGTTTCTTACCTTCTCTTTACTGAAAATAACCTTATTTTTTCAAGAGCTTCCTATGAACAATACCTTTCAATTTTCCTCCTTATCCACCATTAAGAGATGGAATCCAGGTAATCGGTTAATCTAGAAAAATCTAAAATCTCCTTTAGCTCTAGAGTCCAACTTGGTAGAAAAGATGATATCAACAGTCTCTCAAGAATTCAGGTGGTTTCCAAACACAATAAATATCTTAGGCTTCCCATGATCATTGGTCATTCCAAATAATAGGTGTTTTTTGGTATTATTGACATGGTGGAAAAAAATATTCAGGGATGGAAATCTAAGAGGATCTCTAAATAAGGGAGGTAAACACTTATAAAATTAGTGATAAAATCGATCCCAAGCTATAATATGTCATAGTTCAAGATAAAGGTCTCAATTATTATCCAAATTTACTCCTTAATTGCTAACTTTTAGTGGGGAAAAAATAATGGTAAGAACAAAATTTACTAGATTTCTTTGGAAAAGATCTGCACCCCTAAATTAGGTAGGGGAATGAGCTTCTGGGATCTCAACCATTTTAACGATGCTCTATTTTCTAAACAAGTTTGGTGTCTTATGCTTCATCCTGATTCCCTATACTCTTGAATTATCAAAGTTAAATACTTCCCCATTCGGACTTTCAAGGCTCAACCTTGGCCCTCCACCCCAACTTCATATAGAGAGACCTATGGAGATCTCTCTCTTTGTTATGCTCCGGTATGGGATGGAGGATTGGTAATAGATCCACAGTTAAAATGTGGAAATATCCCTGGCTATTTGATGATGAAGTTATGATAGAAACCTCTCAAATGACTCCTAGTTTTGAGGATGTGATTATTAACTCTCTCTTCAATGTTACAGGTGCTGGTGTAATGAAAAGATCGAAAAATGGTTCAATAATAGGGACAATATGGCTTACTCTAAGTATTCCCTACATGAAGGATATAGGGAATGATAGTTTATGTTAGTGTAAAGAAAGCTCAGGAGTGTTTTCTGTTAGGTTTGGCTACATGCTGGTGTATAGACTATAGACACCGAAGGGTGAGATGATCTGGAAATCCCTTTGATGTTTGGAATCCCCTCCCAAAGTCTGGTACTTATGGTGGAAAATATGTAGCAGAATTATCCCCTCCAAGAAATTCCTCTCACACCGCCATGTTGTTGACAACCCTATATGATCTCTGTGTATGAATGCAAAGGAATATACCATGTATGCGATCAATCAATTCCCCAAAGTAAGGGAAGTTTGGAACTCTTGGAGTTTAGATGCTGACCAACATATCACCTTGGCGCCTGATCTCCCAATGGTGCTTGTGCTTTGGTCCTCCTCTCTCCTTGTGGGGATAGTAGAATATTTATGCATAGTTTCCTGGATTATTTGGGTTAGGAGAAATAACTAAATTCTAAATCAGACTTCAAGACCTAACTTGTTCTGGGTTGAGCAGGTCAGTTCACAGTTGGACGCATGGAATATGTAGGAATTGTATAATGTTTTCTCATGTTCTCATCCTTTTTTATGCATGTGTACACCCCAAAAAGTGTCATCAAGAATATCGTGGATACATATCTCTCTGGGGATAGTATTATGGGTACAAGTGCATTGGCCCGTAATTCCTATGGGAAAATATTAGCAGCCAACCAGGTTTCACACAACACCTTTTGAGATCCACTGATGGTTGAAGTCCATGAAATTTTCTTTGGTTTGATCCTTGTCATAGAGAGATGTTGGGTGTCTATCACCATTGAATCAGACCGTCTCACTGTTATCAATGCTATTCTCGTATTTGACAAGGGTTTACATTCTTTTGGCCCTCTGCTCTTGAAGATTTGGTCATTGCTTCATCACTTCTCGATATGCTCCTTTTCCTTTATTAAAAGGGAGGGGAATAAAGCAACTCATATGTTGGAAACTTGTGGTCTTTCTAGTGCTTCTTGCAATTGGTTGGATGATTTTCCTTCATGGATGATTTCTCATTTACTTCCAGATCTTCAATCCTTTAATTGAATTCCTCTTGGTTGTCAAAAAAATGTTACAAATTCATTTTTTAATATTCTTTGAATTTATTTAATTTTATTTATTGATTTTTAATATTAATTTATTTATTATCATATATTCATTAATAATGTTAAAAATATAGTTATAAAAATATATTTGTAAATATATATTTATAAATAAATATAAATATATTTATATATATAAATATATTTATTAATGTATATTTACTATATTTATAAAATTTTATATTTATAATTATAAATAAATATATATATATTTTTAATTATAAATAAATAAATATATATTTTTAAAAATTATTTATATAAATATAAATAAATATAAATAAACATAAATAAATAAATATAAATAAATAATTATATAATTATAAAATTATAAAATTATAATAAATATATTTCTTATATGTATAATTGTATATATTTATATATTAATATATATATATATAAATATGTAATTATATAAATATATTTATAATTGTATACAAATATATATATAATTATAAATAAATAATTATATATTTAAATAATTATAAAATTATAATAAATATATTTCTTACATTTATAATTATATATATTTATATATTAATAAATAAACATATATAATCATATAAATATATTTATAATTATATAAAAATATTTATAAAAATATTTATTTATAATTATAATTAAAAATATATATCTATAATTATATTTATAAATACATATTTACAATCCTTTAAATATACTTATAATTATATATATAATTATTTATTTATAATCATATATATTTATATTTATTTATAATTATATTTACATATTTACAATTCTTTAAATATATTTATAATTATATAAATTTAAAAATTTTATTATATTAATTATATTATTAAATATTTATCAGCGCTTTCCTAGAAGGTCTTTATCAATGCTTGAAAAGTGCTGATAAAACCTATCTTTAACAGCGCTTATTATATTAGTGCTGATAAAATTCCTCTATATCAGTGCTTTTTTAGAAGCGCTGATAAAATCCTTGTAGTCTTATAAATCTAACCCCAATCGGACCGATTCTATCACGCCGTTCAAGCTATCATGAAATTGAAACCTAGCTACCTCTCTCCCTCACTACTGTGCACTCTCCCTCACTCTCCCTCACTACAACACACCCTCACCACCACTCTACCTCATCGTTGCACACTCTCCCTCATCACCACACGCCCTCACCACTGCACTCTCTCCCTCACCACTGCTCTCCCTCAGCACCACGCACTCTCTCTCATTCTCCCTTGGATGAATCAATACTTTCAAGTCCCACAGTATGTGACTTCTTATCCACCGTTCAAGCTTTCAACTTTTTTAGTTCTTCTTTGGGTGCTTTTAGTTTTCCTAAAGGATTTGAATGGTGCTTCACCCCCCTCACATACCTGATATGACACCACCATCACACACTACTTGCCTATCACCTGGTTCACCATAGCATTTGGAAGGACTGTGAAATTTCATGTTGTTTTTCATTTTTAATTTTAAAGTTTTGTTTAAATAATTTGACATGAAAAATTATTTTAGTTTTTATTATTATGAAAATTCTTTAATTATTCTGTATAGGTCTTTTTCTTTTATATGGGCCTCCTTTGGGCTTCCTGTGTTATTGGGCCTCTGACTTGGTGCTGGGCTCCGTGTTGGGCCATGAGGTTGCGGGCTGTTTGCTGGGGTGTCCATTCAGGCTGTTGGTTTGTTGGCCCACCTTTACCTGCTATGCCACCTTGGAGACCCGTTTCTACTTTCCATTGATTAACCTCCATCCAATGGCTCTGGATTGTGGTATTGGGTTTGTTTAATCCTTCGATGATCCATGTCACACCGTCTTTCCTCTTGCCTACTATCATGTGGCTTGGGTTTTTCCGCATTCCATTGCACCGACCATATATTATGGATCTTTTTGTTTCAACTCCTTTTTCCACCTATCCTGCCTCGACTGTAGTGTCTAACACACCCCATCGCCTCACTTCCTACTCTACCTTTATTTCACTTTTCCGCTTCGACTTGGCTGGGCGTCGTGATTCCTACGATTCTTTATCCTTCTCTGGCTTCGTTCCAGTGAGAAGATGCCTGCCGCTTCTACACCGCCATGCCTTCCCCGTTTCGGTGACCTCTGGTGGAGAGCTCTATATTTATGAGCTCTATCTGGACCACTTCAGTTTCAAGGACCTCCGACCCTAGCGGATCCATCCCTCCTTCGACATTTTTGGTCTTATGATATATCACCTTTTCTTTATTCATCTTTTTCATTGTATGTTCTTGCTTTCTTTTTGGTTTGGTTCTTGGGGTTACGTGCATGAGTCTATCCATTTTTGTGGAGCACGTTTCTATCTACGATCCAAGATTCATCATTGGCTCTTGGGGTGATGAGGTCCCTATTCTTGGATATTTTCTACAGTCTGTGTTCATGGTTTCTTTACTTTGTCTTCTCTATTTGTATGTTCTTTCTTTCTTTTGCATAATAATAAAATCTATGATGGTGTTCTTTCCATGGAGTAGAATCTAAAAGGTCCAAACCACATATATCATCTATGTCCCTTTTACTTTCCTGCATTTCCTTTTCTATTTCTTTCAACTTTGTGAAAATTAATTCTTCCTATATGCTACGTTTACTTCGAACAAACATAAGTGAACCCATTAAGATCTCAACAAGTTATATCATAGCCTCTAATCACTTAAACAATTTCTCTTAAAATTGAAGTTGAAAAATTCGACAATGAAAATGATTTTAATCTATGGAGAGTAAAAATACGTGCTCTATTAGTCCACCATGGAATTGCAGATGCTTTACACGGTAATAAAAAACCCATAGTGACCATTACTGCCGATGGTCAGTCCACCGCAACCTTAGTTGACGTCGACCCTAATATACTAGAAAAGGCTCACTACACTCTTCTATTAACCTTAGGAGATAAATTTTTGCATGAATTCACACATGAAACTAATGATAAATCCATTTGGATTAAACTTTAACATTTTTATATGAACAAATCCTTTCTTAAATATTTGTATAAAAAGATACAGTTATATAATTTCAAAATGACTCATGGATCTTCTGTGTGAGTTTATATTGATGAGTTCAATAAAGTTCTTCTAGATTTAGATAATATTGATATAGTGGTTAATGATAAGGATTGGGATTTAATTCTTTTAACTTCACTATATGATTCTTTTAATTCATTGAAATATTCCATGATGTATAATAGAGATTCAATTACTTTAAAGGAAGTGAAGTCTGTTGTGTTATCTCATAATCTTCAAACATAAGGTTTGAAGGAATAAATTAACGGTGTTATGAGTGAAAATAAATTGATGTATACTAAGGGTCCAATGTAAAATAAAGGAAGGAAATATAAGAACTAGTTTAAGAGTTTCTGGTGTTTTGAGTGTAGAAAGACTGACCATATAAAAAGGTACTTTACATACTTGAAAAATAGAGATATTATGGCCCACTTCCACATAGTATGCCCAAACTATGACACTATATAAGTTCTTTAATTTCTATTTAGAATTCCCTTTGTTATATTTAGGAATAGTCTCTTTGTTGTCTCTCTTCTATGATTCTAGGAATGGCCCTACTTGTCTTTGTGGGGGAACCCAGTGAGGAGAGAGGGTTTTGTGTAGGCTGGTCTAAGCCATTCGAGTTTAAGTGGAGACTCTTCTCCTATCGGCTTCCTATTTTTTAGGTTGCTGTGTGTTTATGATACCTGTTATTACTTGAATTTTTGATCTTTGCTTTGTTTTTATTGTTCGGCATGTTTTAACCCCAATTAAGGTTATTTGTTTTCAAGAATTTTCATGCTCAGAAGTTGCATTTTATGAAAAAAACTTAGGTAAAATTGGTAAGATCTGTTTAATGTGGTTGTTCAGTTAGTTTAATTTATGAGCATGTTTTAGTATTTTGTAAAGTAGTAGAAGTGCAGGTACAGATAGTCCATGTACCACCGTGGCACACACTAAGTGTATCCACACTAGGTGGGTATTGTATAATTAGGTTTATTTTCTATTAAATAAAAACTATTCGAACCCACTTGTAGGGCAGTTAGGGATTGCAAGAACACGATCAAGTTTTTTAAAATTAAAAAGGTGGAGATTTTTTGTTTTTTTGTTTTCAATTTTAATTTTCTTTTACATAATTTTAAATGAAAAATTATTTTAATTTTTATTATTATTCAAATTATTTGATTATTCTGTATGGGCCTCTTTCCACTGGCTGGGCCTCCTTTGAGATTCTTGTGTTATCAGGTCTCTTCCTGGGTATTGGGATCTTTGTTGGGACTTTGGGTTGTGGGTTATTCACCGGGGTGTCCGTTTGGGCTACTGGTCTGTTGGGACACCTTTACCTACTATGACACCATGGAGATCCGTTTTTACTGTCCATTGATCAACCTCAATATGATGGCTCTGAATTACAGTTTTGTGTTTGTTTGATCCTTCAACAATCTGTGCCGCACCGTCCTTCCACTCACATGCTTCCATGTGGCTTGGGTTTTTCTGAGTTCTATTTCACTGACCTTATCTTCTAGATCTTTCCATTTCACCTCCATTGTCCACCTTTCCTACCTTGACTGCCACATCTGACACACCTCATCGTCTCGCTGCCTACTCAACCTTTATTTCAATTCACTGCTTCGACTTGGTAGGGTATCATGATTCCTACAGTTCTTCATCCTTCCCTGAATTCATTCCAGAGAGAAGATTCACTCATCTTCCATGCCATCGTGCCTTCCCCATTTTAGTGACCTCCAAGGGAGAGCTCAGAACTCGCGAGCTTTGTCTGGATCGCTTCAGTTTCAAAGACCTCAGACCCTTGTAGTTCTATCCCTCCTTTGACATTTCTGGTTTTGTGATTTGTCAATTTTTCTTCATTTGGATTTTTTGTTGTATGTTATTTCTTTTTTTGGTCTGGTTCTTAGGGTTGTGTGCATGATTCTATCCAGTTCAGGGGAGTATGTTTCTATTTATGAGTCAGGATTCATCACTGGATCTTAGGGTGATGAGGTCCCTCTTCTCGAATAGTTTCTATGGTCCATGTGTGTGGTTTCTTTACTTTGTATTCTCTGTTTGAATGTGTTTTGTTTCTTTTTCATAATAATAAAATCTATGGTGGTGTTCTTGCCATAGAGTAGGACCTAAAAGGTATGAACCACGTAAATCATCTGTGTTCCATTTACTTTCCTGCATTTTCTTTTCTATTTATTTTGGATTTGTTAAAATTGATTATTCTTTTCTGTTACATTTACTTTGAACAAACATAAGTGAACCCATTAAGATATCAAGAGTTTAGGTGATAGATACTTGTCACACATGTAATTTCTCCACTGAAAAGTGTTGGTCACCTAAACATCCCCACTCCTTCCATCTGGAGGTAATTTTGGAGTGAGATCTTGGATCGAACTTAAAAAATGAGGGAGAAGAATCCAAGTTACAATTATACTTCACACTCTCAAGGATTAAAATCAAAAAATTATTCCCATTTTATACCATTAATAGAAAAAATAACCTCAATCCTTTTCATATTTTCATTTCCATGAACATCTACCGATTCCAATGGGAACTCATCATTTCATATTTTTCATTATTTTTATCACTATTATCTTTATCACTAGGGAAATCATCATCATTCAATTTTTAAATCGATAACCCCACCTTTGATTTACTTAATGCTTAAAATTTAGTATCATAATCAACACTTTACTCATTATCCAATTTAGACAATAAATGTATGTTTTTTAGTTTTTATAAATCTTATCCATTCTCCATTAGAGAAAATTTAGGTTGCTAAATTTTTTAGTTTTCTTATTATGTGAACTTCTTGTTAAATAATTTTAATTTTCAATTTTCCTTTTTAAAAAATTAAAAAAATTGGCAGTGAAAAGTATAATATATCCACATTTAAATCACTTTAATGGAATTTTATATTAATAGTTTCATTTTCCATTTTTGAACACTACTTAAAATATGTTTCAAAAAGTTGAGGATGCATTCTAGATATATTTATAAATTTTTCATTTCTATTCTTTGAGGCTTCATCCCAGCCGTGTGAATTGTTTAAATTTGAATCATTTTTGAATCCCCAATTATATTGTTATTTAGTTTTTCCAATATATTGAGAACCATATCCCAAGACTTCTGGTTCATTAGATTTAAATTCAAGAGTTTCTTCAAATGTTGTCTTCTCAAGACCATGTGATTAGGCCTTATCAACATTTTTATCATCTGAAAAAAGATAAACATTTGCTCCTAAGGATCCTATCACTAAAACACCACTTGTCCAAATACATACCAAGTAAATAAATGAATAAACATAAAATCCTCCCTCATGTTGTACTCCCACCTAACAAATCTACAGAAATCATCCTTGATCTCTGTGTTTTGAAAAAGATGAAAATTTAATTAGATTTTTGTAACTTTATAGATATCACACATTCCTTTACTTCAATGATTTCCACCACTAAAAAATAATCTCAATAAACATAATTCAGATGTTATTATCTTAGAACAATGACCTCATGTAGCTTAATTTATTATTTAAGAATGACCTTTTATGGGTTTCAAGCTCAAATTTTCTATGTATTTATTTATTTTGTTAAATATTAATATTATTGAATCAAATAGGATGGATATGAATAAAAAATGGATGGATTCCAATCATATGGAAAGATATTATGAGGATGGGGTGAAAGAGTTCATCAAGTTTGAAAAAGATCATGTATACGAACCTTATAAAATACATTGTATGTGTTTACACTGTTTTTATTCATGACTAATTAGTCTAGAGGAGTTTGAAGAACACTTGATCTTTCACGAAATAGATCAATGTTATAAATGTTAGACTAAACATGGGGAACAACTGAATGTAGCTAGTGAATGAGATAAGATTGTGTTTTATGGATCATCTGATATGATTAAAAGTGTGAACAATGATGAATATCATATTGAGGATATGATTATAGGCGTGAATAATAATGAAGATCATATTGAGGAAATGACACTGAGAGTTGAAGATGAACTTATTGATTGTCCAATTTTTTTGAGAAGTTAAATAATTGTTAAAAGAAACCATTATATATTAGTTGTACTAAATATGCACCATTTTCGGCCATACTGAAGCTATATACTTTAAAATTAGACAATATATGGAGTGACATAAGTTGTACATAACTACTTTCTCTCTTGAATGATATGATCCTAGAAGATAATGAGCTTATTTTTCAAACATATGATTCAAAACGAATGCTACGTTCAATGGGTATGATCTCTAAGAGAATACACTCCTATCCAAATGAATGTATACTTTTTCACAAGGATTACAAATTACTTAAAAAATTACAAGATTGTGATTCTTATTGATACAATAAAGATCAATAAAGTCTTATAAAAGTTGAATGGTACTTTCCAATAATTATAAGGTTTAGGAACCTATATGGAAGTGATGAGACTTAAAGGAAATTGACATGGCATGTAAATAAAAAAAATAAAGATGGAAAACTTCATCACCTAGTAGAATCTCTGTAGTGAAAGAAAATTGATCACAAGTATCCTAAATTTGGAAAAGAGCCAAGAAACATTTGTTTTTCACTATCTACAGATGGAGTTATTCCTTTTGGTTTTCAAAGCCACACTCATAATATATGGATGATTTTGTTGGTAAATTACAAATTTCCACCGTGGTTATACATGAAATGAAAATAAATTATGTTATCTTTGCTTATATTAAGTCAAAAATAAGAAAGTAATGATATTGATGTTTATTTGGCTCCATTGATTGAAGATTCAAAATTATTGTGGGATTTAGGTGTTACATTGTATAATGCTTACAAAAACGAATATTTCTTGTTGAGATACATGCTGTATGGGATGATCAATGAATTTCCCTCTTATGGAAATTTATCAAGATATAAAATTATAGGAACTCAAGGGTTTCTTATTTTTTAACAAGTTACATAGTTAATTAGGTTGAAACATTCATCGAAGATTGTGTTTCTAAGACATAAAAAATTTCTACTATCAGGAACCAACCCGGGCCGACCCCAAAACAGTCACCTGAGCCAGCCCACAACAAGGCCTAAGAGGCATTCCTGATCATCCCAAGATAGAAAATAGTGCCAAGGCATAACAAATTAATGGTAATAATGATTTATCCCAATATAAATAAACAAACGCAGTGAAATAAAGATAAAAAACCCAAAGTAAATAAAAATAACCAAGTAGAATAACTAAGCATAAACTAAAAATAAAACCAAACTAAACCTGAAGACCACTAAATATCCATGTGAGCCTATGGGTCACTCTCTGATCCCAAAACCCAATATCACCCATGGTGATAGAGACCAAACTGGAACCTACACCTGAGACTAAAAACAATAATGAAATTATAGGTGTGAGTATTAAAAATCAGTAGGTGTGCCCAAATAATCTATTCCCAATGCATTTCAATTAATAAAAAGATTCACTAACTATAAGTTTGAAACACAATATATAAAAATAGGTTTTTTTAATAAATTTTTAAAACAAATCATGGTTAATTGAACTCTTTCATTTTAAACTGGTTTCTTTTCCAAAAGAAGGAAGATTAGCATTTTAGATAAAGTTAGGGAGATTAAGAAGAATAAAGTTTTTATTTAAAAAGGATAAAAGAGTGTAAAACATCCTAAAAAAATATTCCATGAAGCATTTAAAAACAAATTTTTTACTTTTACCAAAGATATACACCATAAAAAGGGAGCAGAAGAAACAAACACACAATGGGGGAAATGGAAAGAAACACAAAAAAACTATACTAGATGAGGTACCTAAATTATATTTCATAGATACATAAGTTCTAGGGAAACATGGGAATACCTAGGATCTTAGGGGATAATCTAGAACATACTCTCCCTAATCCAGCATGTCGGCACACCTGATGCAATCAATAGCCTTCATGATCAGTTATACCCTACATGGACTAACTAAGGGGAATAATACCAAAGAATAGAAAATACATACTAAGGGATACTAGATAGAGTGTAATCCTAAACTAGTACAGTAAACATTATTAGATAATCCATTTGATATTCTAGGTTCCTATGTCGTATCTAAAGTGGGGGTGTGCCAAGAAATTCCATACAATAAACAAATGATATATATATATATATATATAAAGGGCACAAGAAACATATAAAAGCGCCACCCCATGAATCACCCCAAGGGATAGTCCCTTTTACTTTGAACCAAAAAAACATGAGGGAATTCCCATTATAAGGACCTCCCATTCCCTTTAGAAACCAACAAGGTAAGATACTCACCGTTATGAGAGTTTTAAAAGGAAAACCAATTTATGAAGACACCAAATGGGCCTAAAGTAACCTTTGAGTAATGAACCATTAAGAAGAGATCTGAACAAACCACTTTGAATTTCATGAAATATTTTAGAAAAAATATTTTTAAATCCAAAACATCATTTAGAAGCCACAAACCGCTCATAAAATCCAACTGAGCAATTTATCAAACACTTACTGTGTAAGGCCACACAAGCAATTTAACAAAAGCCAATTTCAAGGGTAGAACAACATGATTTAATTTTAGATAATTATTATAAACATAAAATATTAAAAATTAATATCAAAACAGGGTACTAACATCAAGCAATCAATGTTTCATAAATTTAAAGATTAAATGCAAAGGGAAACCTACCTCAAACACATGACGCTTAAACGAAGGCAACCCAATACAACCCCACAAGGTTCCAAAGAGGAAATAACACCAAAGGAGAACATTAAGTAAAAAAAACCACCTAATTTATAATCTAAGAAAGATGAAACCTAGGGTAGAAGAAACAAGTGAGAAGAGGAACCAAGAGGAAAAATAAGGAAGACGGAATAGAAAAAAGAAAGGAGAATATTACCTTAAGAAATTACCCCTAAAGCTTGAATAAATCCCTTGATGTCACCCTAGGAAGAGGAGGGGAGGTGTGTGAGATAATTAAGGAGCCCCATTTGAGTAAAAAAAAACTAATAAGGGAAAAATGGGTGTTTTGGGGTTAAAAACTAAGAGAGGTCGAAAGGTAAAAACACATTTTTAATGAATTTGGCCCCTATGAACAGTTTGGCCACAAGGTTTGGGAAGCCATGAACCAACCGTATACCCCTTACTGAACTATTAAATCACCTGCATGTTTTGGGAACACGGTTTGTAAAATTTTGCGCCAATCATGTGGTTTAGTTCTGTTAAAAATTACATAACCATGTGCACACTCCTCACCCGATTTGGTCTAACCATGATCTAGCCATGAACCCTCATCTAGAGACATCCCAAGAACTGACACCGCTACTCCTTGGAGTTTCATGGTTTAAATCTAACCATATGATTCCCATGAAACCTTATCTGTTAAAGAAAAAAATGAACTAAAAAGTGACTCATCCTCAATGAATCACATGGTTTCTCCTTAACCGTGCTCAAAAACCATGAAACTAAAGAAAAATAGCCCAAAAATAAAAATTTTAATATGAAAAAACCAAAAATGAAGAGAAAATCCAAAAAAAAAAGATAAATCAAAATAAAAGAGAAAAATAAAAACTGGGGTGTGACATCCACCCCAACAACATAAGTACTGATCTTGGATGACATCATTTGATGAGATTTCAGAAGAACATATAACACTATCTCCACTAAAAGGTGATCAATTTTTTGAGAAAGTAAAATATATGGACACTAATTTTAGTAAACCTTCTTATAAAACCTTACCAAAATCGATTGGTAAAAGATATTAGTTTTTTTGAATTACTATATTGTAATTGTTTATACGTCATGAATTTTCTTGATGTTATGCATGTGTAAAAAAATGAATGTGATAGTTTCATTGGAACATTACTAAATGAACCCAAAAAAAAAGGATGGAATTAAGTCTAGGTTGGAAATGATTAACATGGAGATACAGGAGGAGTTGGCAATATTGAAGAGTGAAAAATTGACTTTTCATCCTCTACCTGCTTATACTCTTTCCAGGCAAGAGAGATATCATTTTTTCAACTTATTGAATGATGTAAAGGGTTTATAGGGTTATTCATCAAATATCAAGAATATCATGTTAACAACTGATTTTTAGTTAAAGGGTTTGAAATCAAATTACTATCATGTTTTGATGAAATATTTAATGCATGTAGCTTTACATTTCATTTTCCCCAAGAATGTCCATCATACATTAACAAAACTATGTTTGTTTTTAAAATATATATGCAGTAAAGTTATTAACCCAGAGAAATTTACAACCATGAAAAAATAAAATTCTATCATATTATGTGAATTGGAGATATACTTCCCACTAGAATTATTTGGTTTGATGGTTCACTTGATATTTCAATTGGTAAGAGGGATTCAACTATGTGGTTCTATATAATATAGATGGATGTACCCCATTGAATGGTATATGATGATTTTGAAAGGGTATGTCAAAAATCAAATTCGTCTAGAAGGTTTTATTACAGAGCAATATGTTGTCGAGAAAGATATTGATTTTTTTACCGACTACCCGTTTGATGTGTAAATCATTAGTCTATTGAAATATTGTTACACCATGTGTCTTATGGGTGAAGGAATTTACAGAATAGATGTTGTCACAATTATGATTACAAAGAGGGAGAAGGTTCACCTTTATGTTTTGTATAATAGTTTAGAGGTTTCTCCATATATTGAAACTCACAAAGTTATTCTTAGGAATTTGAATCTATCAAGGTCTAAAAGCCGGATATCAAATATATATTATCAACAGTTTATAAGAGGTGTTCAAGACCATATTTTTAAGGAGTCAATTAAAAATTCAGATTAAATTTTAGAATGACTTCGATGGATAGCCAGAGGACTAAGTGTGCATGTATTATCTTATAATGGTTATGTAATTAATGGTTATAGGTTCTTTAAAAGTGAACATGATGAATGAAATACCATGAAAAATAGCAGAGTTATACTTGTGGTTGAAGAAATACAAATATCCGGCACTATGGAAATAAATCCAATTTTTGCGAAGATGATATAATTTGGCATCATCAAAAAAATATGGGAGTTGGATTATACAACATTCCAAGTGTCTATTTTTAAATGGAATAGGATTGATAACAGGAGTTTAGTTAAAATAGATGAATTAGGATTCATGAAAGTGGATTTCAGTAAAGAAGAGAACAAAGATGAACTGTTTATAATAGCATCATAAGTATTAAAAGTATTTTATATTCAAGATCCTACAAATTGAAAGTGGTCAATTGTTCTGTTATCGACCAAACCCACTGAAGGGTAAAATGTAAATTCAATTGAGGTTGATCATTTCATTGGTACATCAAAATCATTTTGTATTGGTCCCAATCTAGATGGGGGTATTGTATATTAGAGGAGAATATAATGAGGGGATTTGGATACTCAATAGAGGGGTCAAATTCCTTCAACCTTTAAAAAACATCGTTCAATAACTAGGTTATATATTTTATGTAATATACTTTGTGTTACCTCATATTATTATCTATTCACTGCTGTATTTACATAATCTAAATTAATTATTTAACTACTTCTACAGATAATCCTAAGGAACAACAAGTTTTTCAACATGTTGATGCTCCCAATGAAGAGGAATAATAAAATTTTGCACATTTTGATGCCATAAATCTAGAGGAGAAATATATTGATGATTTTGAAGTTGAGGAAATAGTAGACGGTGAACAAACTATGTCTTTGAAAAAATAGGAGCGCCATAGCGTGACAGTGTTTGAAAAAATTATTAAGACAAGAAACAAAGGAATAAAATTTGAGGTTGGATGGAATGCATGCGACTAGAATTTTAACCCCAAAAGGATATGTTCAGTAGTTACATTGGGATCACTACTCAAAAGCACATGCTTATTATTGAATATTCATGGAACAATGTCATGCCCATTCTTAAGGTACTAATTTAAGAAGGGATTAGGATAACATTATGATATAGTTTCTTTATTTTAATAAAGAACAAAAATAATAAAATGTTGATTTGCTATTTCTTATTCCACATAGAGTTCTTTTATAGTAGATTAATCATGAATTAAATTTTTATTAATTCTCACCAGAAAGGCTCATATAGGATTTCATACAATTCTTATGAAATATTATTTCAAAGATGCTTAAGGGAAAATAAACCCACACCCACCATATATGTATGCACACCTGATAAACCAATAACCATGGGATGTGTTTATTGGTTGTTTTGAGGAGAAATATTTTTAGGTATACTGTGATTGGTAATAAATTTCTTAAAAATATATTTAGTAATAATTTTTATTAATAATTTCTAATTTATGAAATAGAAACGGAGTTTTGAAAATAAGCAATGTGAAACAAAACCAACGTACCCCTACCTTAAAGAAAGGACGGGGCACACTTCACTTGAAAAAATGGTATGTATTTTAAATCTATAGTAATAATTTTTTGTGTCATGAAACAACAACATACTCATGTTCCTTTTTTTATATGTATATTGATAGATCAAAATCCAAATCCACTTCCATCCCATTCCATGTGCTATGGAAGAAGGCACATGTAAATAAAGACATGATACTAATAGATGAAAACACACAAAAAGTATAGGAAGTATGTGTAAGTATACCCTCAGTATCATTTCATAGGATTAATAATAAATCATAAACCATATAATAAACAAAAAAAGTGAATATGTGGAAACTAAAGAATGAAATACATGTCATACAATAATAAACAACTCCCAAAGTGGAAATCTTGTCCATTGTATAAAGCAATAAATAAATAAATAAATAAGAATTGGGGTCATCTAAATTTCATCCCGATACTCTACCAATGTTGTGATTCTATGCTCAAGCATCCACTATAGGGATCTTTCCCATTGAATGATCTCAAGTCATTAAATCTACAAGTATACTGAAATTACCGAGTAGGGTGTAAGTACAAGACTTAGTAAATCACCACTAACTTGTCCTTAAACAAGCGTGCTCAAGTATAATAGGTGTATGTCATGAACATAATAAATTCATAACATGCATAACATCATGCAATCCAAAATGAAGCACTCGTTCATTAACTAAATTTCCAAAAATCCCTAGCCATACCTACTTCGTCTCCATGTCATAATGATGACCATGATTCATAAAAAATGATCATAAGCTAGAAAAAGGGATTTCAAAATTCCACTCAGAATCCATAAGGCATCAAGTGGGAATGCTATTCAGAATCCATAAGGCATCGAGTTGATATGCTACATAGAATACATAAGGAATCGAGTCAATGGGATACTTAGAATCCACAAGGCAATGAGTATCATCACATTTCCTCAAAATCCTCAAGGTATCTAGTTACGTCTAGCCCACAAGGATATCATGACCCACCATCATCATAACCATACATCAAGCACACTCCCCCTCTAAGGGACAATCATACCATGATGGTCACCTGTCATATGTACCAAGCACAAGTCCTCCAAGCCAAAATGATACACAATAAGGTATAACATGATAATAAACATAACATGACTTCATGAGAAATATAATAGCATCATATAATGACATGTGGATCAAAATTAAACATGGTAAAAATTAATTTTTCAATTCTCATGGAAACAATATCATAACGGGTCTCATGGGATACACACACCCACATGTGATAAAAATCCAAGAATGATTATTCATTATGCTTACACATAAATTATAAAAAAGAAAAATATATAACAAAATCCCCAAGTGGTAAGGAACTACTTACCTCAAAATTCATCGACATCAACGATAAGGATAACCCACCCCATGTGGTTTGAAATCTGGAGTGGAAACCTCAATAGTAAAAATACGTGCTCCTGGACTTTCTTATCATAGTTTTCAACATGTCAATGCTTGAGGACTATCATTGGTTCCTAGAACCAAAACCTAATATTTTATTTTAAAAATAAATAAAATATCACATTAAATGATGCTTTCTCTCTCCTAGATAATTTCCAATTTATCATTTTCGGCCAACACATGTGCTAGAAGTATTCACCTAAAAAATAATTATAAAACCACATTTTATAATATATATCTCTCTAGATTAATTAAAGAAAACATATAATAGTCCTTTATAATTATTCATTGATAATTATATGTAATTATACTTGATACTTTTAAAAATTATAATTTGATAATTTCTCATAAATTATCCTCTAAAAAATGATATTCTTTTGATAATTCCTCTTTAATTATCATTTGATAATTTCATAATAATTATCTTTTAATAATTTTTTTTATAAATTATCCTTTCATTATTATCTTATTATTTTTTTTCATAAATTATCCTTTTATAATTTAGTAATTATCATTTGATAATTCTTTATATTTATACTCTCATAAATTTACATAACTATCTTTTGATAATTATTTATAAATTATCCTTCAATAATTAAATGTAATTATCTTTTGATAATTTTAGTAAATTATCATCTGATAGTTGTTTTAAAATTATCATTTGATAATCTTGTGAAATTATCCCTTGATAAAAACCATGTTTTATTTCTTTATTATACAAAAAATTTATTTTCTATAATTTTGAGAAGAAGAATAGAAAAGAAAAATAATTAAATAAACATAATAATAAAACAACTTGTTTCATAACTAAGGCTCCATGAACAAGGAATCCAAGGAGGAGGGTTCATTGTTCCTATAATAGTAATAGGTGATCAGATCAGATTATTGAAGGTTCACCAATCATGTGAAAATGAGTTTTGGGATTGTTTGGACTCAACAGAATCAACCAACACTGAAAACTGAATCATTCGGTTACTTTAGAACCAAAATCTTGAAATTAAAAAACACCATTTTAAAATATCATTTTTATTTTCATTTATACCAAAAATTATTGTTGGAGTGTTTAATTTTACCCTATTAAGGCATTGAAAATTTTTACCAGTCAAAATAGTTGATAACCATAAATTTTGGGTGAAAACCATGTGAATAACAAGGCAATGCGGCGTGTGTATGAAGAAGGAACCAAAAAGGGAAAAAATAAAAAAATAAATAATAAATAATAATAATAATATAAGAAAAAGGGTAAAATAAATTACCCTCATGTGAAAATTTACCAAACACCCCATGCACAAAATAGTTATGTCATGCTTAGGGTAAAAAAAACATTCTAGACCATTTGAAAGTCTTAGATTTTCCAACTGAAATACCATTTTGAAGATATTCCATTATTTCAGAAAAATCATGCGTGTGTGATATAATATATATAATATTTTTATTTTATCAACATCAAGGATCTACAGGCCCCAAAATACCACACTAACTCCACACCTAACTCCAAAAATATTTCATATAATATTCCAAAGTGTTAGTAGGGCATTTAACCTTACATGAAGCAACAAAAAAATATCATTTAAAAGTTGATTTTTATTGAATAATTAAATTTTCACAAAAAATGATTATAAATTAAAAGAAAAATAGATCTTAATTATCATTTAAAAATTGGGAATATTACAATTACCCCCTATAATTACTTCTCATCACTAAGAAGTATCTATAGAGGTCTTGTTCAAGCAACTCAAGCCACCAAGTTTGGACATCAGACTCCCGCTCCCATGTCTCCTCTTGGATCGATCCATGATGCCATCGAATTTTAACAAGTGGAATTGTCTCATTCAAAGGAATTTCTCACTTAGGTCTATAATATATACTATATACTCCTCATAAGATGCATCCAACTCAAACTACACACCCTCATATTTTTTAGCACACATAGGATCAACCATGTACCCCCAGAGCTATGACACATGAATCATGTTGTACGTACATCGATTGTGTGAAGGAAGATCCAGACGATATGCCAATATCCCAAACCATTTAGTGATATCAAAAGGTCCAACTATATGTGGTGATAGCTTGACTTTCATCCTAAGATTTCTATGGCCCAACCAATGATTCACTCTCAAGAAAACTCGATCACCCATAGTGAACTCTAAAGGTATTTTCCTACAATAAACATATGATCTATTACTACCCTGAGCAATGATCAAACTCTTCTAAATCAATTACACTCTCTTGTAGGTCTCACAAACTAGAATGGGTCCACAACTACTACCTCACCTACCTCATTCCAACAGAGTAGTGAAAAAAATAACTACCAATAAAGAACCACATAAGCTTCTATCTGAATCAAAGTTTGGTAACTTTTGTTGTATGAGAACTCAACCAAGAATAGGTGATCATACCAAGAACCATTTAAGTATAGAATGCAAGATCAAATCATATCATCCAGTATGAATATATTTTTTCCTAACTTTCAATCTGTCTGAGGGTGGTATACTATTCTCAATATCAACTAATTCCTTAGGGCCTTCTATAAGACCTTCCAAAACCATGATGTAAAAAATTCATATCAATCCAAAAAAATATTAAGGAAAATCCATGTAAGTATACAATACCATGAACATATTTCTTTCCCAACTCATCCACTCAATGATTCTCTCAGATCAGTAAAAAGTGAGAAACATTTTTCTGCCAATCGAAAATCACCCAGATAGCATCACAAATCCTATGGGTCCTGGGTTACCCTATAAAAAATTCTATTGTGACACCCTCACACTTCCACATGGACACCAAAAGGGACTAGAGTAAATCACCAGGATGATGGTTCTCATCCTTTACCCTCTGTTTGGTAAGGAACCAGGACACAAACCCAATGTTGTCCCACTTTATCCTTGGCCTTCATAACCATCACCTGAATTTGTGGTACATCTTCATCACACCAGGATGTACCAACCATATATAGGTATGAAAATATATCATCATCTACTCTCTGATGGAAGAAGGGACTACCACCCTCCCATGTATAATGATCACAACATCATTGATCAAGGTCTACCTAGGTATTAGATCACCTCTAGCTAGCTATTCCTTCATCACAAAACACTATGGGTAGGAATCATATCTTGCCTTTAATCAATATACCAGAGAATATGTGACCATAAATGGAGTACAATTCATTGACCCCTGATCCTAAGAAACATCCATCCTCCAGTCATCCAACATGCTCATTAAGTACCATTTATCCTTTGATGTCCTCTCACCAAGCTCCGATTCATCTTGTGTCACATGGATAAGAGAATCCACAATGATGTTAAATTTACCTGGTGTAAAAGCCATCTAAAATTAAAATTTCTATAGATACTCAACTTAATACATATGTCTCAAATTTATTTCCCACTTTGTGTATATATAGAGAAGGATCTTATAGTTAGTATAGACAAAAAAACTCTCACTGAAGAGATAGTATCACCAAAAATTTAGAGCATGGACCATAGTTACCATATCTAAAATGAGAGTAGGGTAGTTTTTCTCATGGGGTCATAGATGATGTGACATATAAGCTACTACTTACTCTTGTTTCATCAGTACTACTCCAAAACCAATGCCTGATGCATCATAATATATGATGTATCCAATATCTAGATTTGATAATATCAGAAATGGAGTTATAGTAAACCTATTATTTAGGTAAAGAAATTCCTCTTCACACTAGATCTCCCACTATAACTTAACTACTTTCTTCGTTAGCACTATCATGGGTGCTGATAGTTGAGAGAAGTCCTTAAAAACCATCGAAAATTCTCTACTAAACCCAGAAAGATCCCAATCTTGAACATGTTCTAGAGACATGTCTAGGAAATGACTACCTCTACTTTATTTAGGTCTATGGATATAATCATATGGGACACCACATATCCTAGTAAGTTCACATCCAGAATCCAAAATTCTCACTTCAATAGCTTGAAATAAAGTTGATGTTCTCAAATCATACTCAGGACTATATCAAGGTGCCTAACATGATGCTCTAGTATTGGTGAGTAGATGAGAATGTCATAAAAAAACCATGATGAATGAGCCAGGTATGGGTGGAATATCTTGTTCATGTGAGCCATGAACACTACCAGTGAGTTTTTCAGTCCAAATGACATCACCATGTACTCATACAACCCATACATACTCTAAAACGCCATCTTCAGATTGTCCACCTCTCTAACTCGCAACTAGTGATAGACTAATCGAAGATCAATTTTGGAGAACCATTGGTCTCCCCATAATTGATTGAAAAGATAAACAATCTAGGGAAAGGGATATTAGTTATTCAATATCACTTGGTTTAGATTTCAGAAATTGATGTAGAGTCAAAGACTACCATCATCCTTTTTGGAAAACAACACAGTTTCACCCCATGGTGAAGTAATCTACCTAATAAATTCCTTCTACTCCATGTAGTAAAGCTTCACCTTGAGTTACTTTAGCTTGACTAGTTCCATACAATATGAGGGCATAAAAATGGGTTGCACACCCGACGTGAGCTCTATCTCAGCACAAATTTCTGATCCTTCATAGTCTCTAATCGGTCAAAGATTCCCACAAATATTTCAACCCATTCTTCAGAAACCCGAGGCCTTTAGTTCCTTAGAAATATGGACAATTATAGAGTAAATTTAGGGCATATTTGACTGTAATTATGAACTCCTATGCCTAGGATATGTACTAAGTGAAAGACTTGAGGTTGAAGTGATCATACTACCTGAACCATAGAGCAGGTGTGGGAGGATGATCGAATGCACCCCTACATATCTAATGGTAAAGCATAAACATACTCCCTTATGGGAGTATTCTGGCCTACTTCCCAAGTGGTCCCATAAGACTACATTGAGGCGATATATTTTGTAACATGATTGAAAAACTTTGAAGAAAAGAAACATAGGTGTTAGGATAAATCCTAATCAGTCTATGTGATCACATAATGTTCTCCTAGGAGTCCACCCTTAACCCAAGGTATAACCCTCATAACAATAACCTTGGTCTCCATCCCTACATGTTAGTCACATTCATCATATATATACTAACACCACAACATGCTTAGTTTAACTAATTAATTACAATAAATATATATCATACCAACATGGAAACATAGATATATCACATAAGAAGAAACTATCCTAAATAGATAGAAAAAACTAAGGAATTTTAATTAAAAAACCACTATGCAACAAAATAATAAGTATACATATGAAATGTGAACCTATGTACCTATTCATGATGCATGAATGCACCCAAAAACTAATAAATCACATATCAATATCATCTTCATAACCCAAGGTGAATTTAATCAATGATAATAGTAAAACATAATTTTATCTACTTTATGGAAACTTAGAGGTCCAATATACAATAATAACTAGGCACTATCATAGTTTTCCTACTTGAGTCCCAACCGTCCAATCTCCTATCTAACCTATCCCAAATCAAGGTAAAGAGGAGAAAAAAGTTAGAAATTCATGGTGATTTGATACCATTTTGTAACACCCTGACCTGAACCATCAGTTCCAAGCCTGAATTCCACATAAATTCTTGTATACGGGGAGGCACACATGAGGTTATGTGGAATTCAGGCCCAGAACTAGTGGTTCAAGTCAGAGTGTTATAAAAATAACCATAATACACCCTTATGGGGGGGGATTGTAATGTTGACCAAATTAAACATTCTTCACTTTAAATATCACTCATCATCAATTTTTGTTCTCCTGTTAGAAGGAACACATTAATTCTATCACTCCCTCATCCCCACTCACACCAAATGAAAACATGAATACAAAAATTAAAGTGATTAAAAAAAATCTATTTTACTTGGATCACTCACATTGGTAAATGTTTGTGAAGCATATACAAAAAATATTTTGATGTAATAAAATCCTCTATCAACACACTATTTGGTTGATACTATGTTTTGGTCATGGTTACATGATGTTGTGGATCATAAAATTTATAATTCTTTATGAAAAATAAACAACCTTTTAAGGGTCAATCCCTTTTCCTTATCTTTGTACTACTTTGATGAAAAATATAAGTTTATAGACTTGTAGGAACCTTCCAGATCAGTATAGAAAAAAATTTCATATGCATCACCAACTATTGATTTAATTAAATGTTGATATCCATTTCAATTCTTCTATTATCTAAATACAGATATGATAAACTCCTCTAGGAGATAATTTATTTGATATATTGAAAACAATAATAGTAGTAAAAAACTCTTCCTCTAAATTTGGATAATCACACACTAAAATTTCTTTTATTATGCTCTATATTTATCTTCAATATTCATATATATCAATGGTAATCTACTAACAATGACCCTTCTTTCAAAATTAAATGTATAAATGAATCCTTTGTCAATTGAATATCCTTTATCCATGTAAATTGGACATAGAAATAATGTTCACATCCTCTTATTCATTTTAGAACTTCCATAAAATTTCTTAAATAAACTATCTAAAACTCCAATACCTTTATTTAATTTCTAGGATTAAAACCCGCTATCTCCAAATTTTAGGATCATGGAATGTGTACCATAAAAATTAACGTGATCAATTATATCTTAAAATTAAATTCAAACTTACAAGAATCATTCCACAACTAGAATATTTTAATTTCCATTCAAATATTATTTTTTTCAGAAAACTATCCACCACAACATAAACATAGCTCACCATGTCATCATTTAACTCAAAATTTTACTTTTTGAACCATGAAATTCAAAAAAAAAACTAATAAATCTAGTCACATCTAATTTTAAAATATCCATATCCTAATGCACCATTAAATGAAACATTCTTGACCATGTCATAATCATTATCTCCTCAAAGAACCTTGCTCTATGGGTTACTCTATGTCATGTTTCCCACTTCTAGATTATTCCAAAAAAACCAAATACTTGAAACTTATTCTATTATGGAATGACCAACATCCGTCTCCTTGTAATGGTTAATAATATATAAAGACAACCATAACCTCTACTGCACTAGTTTTTATACCCCCTTGGTATACAAGGATTTTTTATATGACCACGACATTCTCTGTAGTGTAGTCTCCTTTAACATCCCACTTTCAGTTTATTTTTCAAGGACCACAATCACCATTAAAGCTAGATCCAAGATTAAAATCCACATTAATCTTCCTTTTTCTATTTTCCAGCACCATGAATTTCATCATTTCATGTTACATATGAACGTCCCACTATTCTATTCATATGTGAGGACTAAGATGAATTCTCCATAAAAATGGCTAACTTCCAATTTTGAATTCACAATGGAAAACACTATGGCATGGAACTCCATTCCATTTCCTACTTATATTAATCCAATATCATCTTTACTCCACAATCACTAAAATAGGATCAATCATGATGCATTTACATTATTTTATTTTTAAGAACTATTGGATTTATTGATGATGTTGTAATTATTTTCAACCAATAGTATATAAATGGTTTTGGATGTTTTGAAATTAATTGTGATTATTGAATAGGTTTTACTAATTCCAAATACAAGCACTGAAGAAAAATTGAATATTTTACAATGTTTACAAAATTTAAAGGGGTGAAAATGGGTTGTAAATTTACAATTGATGATTTTGAATTAAAAATTTGAGAATTTGAATGAGTTGATATCAAAATATAAAAATAATGATGAGAAGTGATGGAATTATTGTGATTAGATTTCAAAAATAAAAAGAATTTTCGAAATGGAAATTTTGAGATTACGTCTTAGGTTTCATGTGATAATTTTATGGAACATATTAAATATAATTTAATTAGGTATTATGAGTGTGTTTAATAAAAAATGGGTCCAACCATGAAAGCAAATCCATCTAGCTCGACCCACCATATGTGGGAGTTACCTTGACCACATAGGGGAACCAACATGACCAGCTAGTCATGGTATAAGGGTATGGTTGGAGAACATTCACATGCGGAGATGAGGAAGAGCCACACTATGGGGTAGTAGAATTGAAGAGATTCCAACATAGGTTAGTGACATTTGAAGCTTAGAGTGGACCTAGATAATCACAACTGAGCTGCTAATGGGGAACCCAATATTATTAAGTGGGGCATGGACTTACAGAGAAGTTATGTGGGACTCTTAGGAGTGATCTACATTGTTCCTACACTTATAATGATATGTTTTTATCTCTGTAATGGCCTGAACCTCTATGGTTCATTCTTTTGCTGAAATTTGGTGTTTGAGGTGTTCTGGGAGGTCAAGGTGAATTATACCGAACACTTTTCCAAATTTCCAGACTGTTTCATGAAACTATACCACATATACTTTCTTAGAGATACTGCCTCACAGATTCTGTCTCAGAGAGACTGTCTCACAGAGACTGTCTCACAGAGACTGTCTCACAGAGACTATCTCACAGAGACTGTCTCACAGAGAATGTATCACCGAGACTGTCTCACATAGACTCTCTCACAACGACTATCTCACAGACACAGTGTCATAGAAATAGTGTCATAGAAATGGTGTCACAGAAATTATCTCATAAATAGTGTTTCCAGAACTGTTTCATATTTCCTTTTCCAAATTTCCAGATTTTTCCAGTTTCACTGACTTAACATTTTCTTTGACATTAAATAAATTTAAGGCCTTTTTAATGAATTTAAGGATGATTCAAATCCCATAACTCCTATATTAATTTTCCTAAGGCCCAGGATGCCTTTACTTGGTCAAACTGTGTGGTTTAGTGCGGTCCTACTTTAATGGAAAATCCAGTGTATCTTAAACCACTGTTCCATTAAATCTTCTAATGGGACGAGATATCTTCCTCCCTTGTTATTCCTCCTTGTTCTCTAGTGATAGAATCTAGAACCTTTGATTCCTTCCTGTAGGATTCATTCAATCAAAATTTCCTCCTTGGATTGGCTCCCCTTGAAGTTATTCTTATTGCAAGTGCACCCCCTGTTTTGGTGAAACCAAGTAGTATCAGTCAATCTTCGATATAAGGTATGATTTATTGTCATTATTTTGGGTTCATCTCCTTCTATTTTTCCTTTCCCTGTTATTTCATGCTATCTCCATGTTCCTAATGGAATTTTCTTGGGTGTTTGCTGGTGTGGTGGTGTCTCTTCATCCTCGGGTGGATGAAGTCCTCCAAGAGAGGTGATTATGATCTGTTTTTTAGTATGTTCAAATAGAATCAGAAAACTTTTGAGGTAGGGTATTCATTGCTTATCTATTCTTTTACACTAATTCATAGAGTTAACATGATTTATCCACTGGAGCACAATGGAATTATAATAATAAATATTTGAATCGGATAAATCAATTGGTATCGATCGTATGTTATTGCCTCTTGTTTTGATAGATAGTGTGATATCTATGATTTCTTTTTTAGCATGTTTTTCTTGATATAAATTGGTAAATAACATAAACTAGGATTAATTCTAATTGTTTTCCAATGATAAAGAGGCATGTAAATGAATCTGGTTGTTGTTGCTGTAATTTGATGTTAATCAAACTTATGCAATAAGCATGTTTAATTATTTGTGATAACTTACTATTTTGGTTTCCCATAGTTGGAACCTAAAAATAATAAATCGGTTAATTATAGATGGATTAAATAACTGACTGTTTAATAAAAATATAATGCATCGTAGGGTTCTAAGTTACCCTCTTGATTGTAAAGGACAAGAGCCTAATGCTTGGAGCTGTGAGAGCTCGTTGCATGTGAAGGTAGAATGCCTTATTTAGGGCCAAGATCCCAGATTCTTTTCTATTTTATGCTGATTGTGATGTGTTGTGAGTCTGGGTGGATGTTGTGATATGTGGGGGTAGGGAGGCCCATTGGTTGTGGCAGCAGTTGACACCTAGAGTGGCGAGATGCATTAGTTTATGCATGTGGGTGTCTGGGAGGACACCAAAGATGATGAAACAAGTTGGTTGTAAATGTTGGATGCTTGATAAATTTGGTTGGTTGTTATATTCTTTACTTTCCCCACTACTCAAGGCATCTAGTTTTTCTTACCCTTCTTCCAAAAGAGGAGAAGACACGCAGGGTATGCCACGTGATTTCCATGTTTAGCTTCTCGGGGGAGGATGGGTTTATGCTCTTTCTATAGGTGGAAAATACTTGATAGGTAGTTTATCTACTCATTGAGTTGATCCCCCCTATTTTTAGTAGCTTCAAATGTTTTTCTAGAATTCATGGGAATATAGAAAAGTAATAATGATGTTAATAAATGATTGAATAAATGATGTTAACCCATGGGGTTGGAGCTTGATGGGATGCAATACTGAGATTTCAATTTAAAGGAACAATGGACTTTGGGTTTGGTCCTAATGAAATATAATGTGGAATTGTTAATGGTTAATTAATGTTTAAAGAATTAATTAACCTAAAGTGAAACTGATAAAAAGGGAATGAAGTAATATAATAAATCTCTTTAAATGGTTGTGTGCTTATAGGATACCTAGTCTTAGAAGTGGCAGTTGAGAGTCTGAGAGACATTAAGTGCAATTGAGTCTAAAACTAGGTTATGCCCATAGTATGGTTGTGAGCTATAGTATATTATATAATTTTTGTGTTTATATATTCTACTCCACCCCGTTAGTTAGGGAAACTAACACCCTGGGGATTCAAAGCCCTAGGGGGGTGGTGTTTTCCCTAACATTTCGGTGGGAGGATGGATGGCTGACTACCCCCTTTGGCCCTGCTCTCTTCTCATGGTAGTTACTTGTGCTGGTAGGCATAGTGGTTATTTTTCCCCATATATGTTTGTAGAGGGATATAATGTCTTATGGTTATTCACACACATATATTCTGGATATAGTTTTCTATGGACTACTATAAGTGTAATGTTTATAGGCTGTAATGGCTTGAGGATCCTTACTCAGGGTATGGGCTATAATGGCTTGAGGATTAATACCTGACGTACGATACACGTTATGTGAGCTATGGTGGCTACCGAAAACTACCTGGTTACTTTGGTTGCATGGACATGGTGGTTTTACTACATGAGGTGGATATTTTGGTGCTTCGCCCAGGTGTCTGTGAGCAAGCATTTTTAGAGAGAGATTCTTAGGACATACGACTTTGGGGAAAAGCGGAAAACCAGTGGGGAAGTGGTAGCAGGTTACCCTTGATATTCTTTTCTATATTATATAATCTTGTATGAGATACTTGGTGAGCGTATCCATGGTGAGTCTGGGAACATAGTATACCTATTTAGGTGACGATTTAGTTTCACTTGTTGTTCACTATGATTTAGCTTGCTTTCTTTACTTTTTTACGAGAGGTTATTGGGAGGATCCTACTGAGTATACTATTATACTCACCCTATGTATATATAAACTGTTTTTAAGTCTCTTGGAGAAAGTTGGAGATCAGTCTGGTTACTACTAGCTTGGGGTTGCAGGAGCTATTCAGGCTTCGTGCTTGCTGCTGTTTTTAATTTTTTTTGGTACTTGTAGTTTTTCCTCATAGTTTTAGTAGTTTTACATGACATTACATATGTGTACTTGTGATTACTTTTATATTTCAGTCTAGGTTGGAGTTGGTTGATGTATATCTTATCTTTATCTTCCGCATGTGTTCTCCTAGATGGTAATGCCTCCCATTTGTGTGGTTACTATACCCTTAGTGCTAGTCACCAACCCAGGGCCTACTGAAGGCGGGACTTAGCGATCACTATCTACCTTCTCACATTGCTGACCTAGGAGGGGTACACCTTGTGGAGAGGGGTTGTGACTGAGCGGTATCAGAGGTCTTGTAACGGTATAGGATGGAGTTTGGTGTTAGGAATAGGTGAGGTTTCATGGGTTGGTAGGGAAATAATGTCAGTTATGTTTAGCAAGTAATGTAAACACTAGAGACCAGATGTGACATAGGAATTTAGGCCCCCTTGTGATCTGATGCATGAACCTTTAAGTTTACAGTGGCTACTAAATGAGGTGATACTGGTTGGAGGGTAGAGACCTAGGAAAGGGTCATGCATCATTCTTCTTTGTGACTATGTTTGAATGGGTAGACCTTGGGATAGGTTAACCTGAAATGAATAAAAGAAAAAAATTAATTAATTAATGTCGAGTCTTCTATATTCAAGGTTTAGGAGCTATAAAAAGTTTTTTATTTTATAGGTATGGCTCTAGGTCGACGTCCTCATCAGGTTTTCACAAAATATGTCTAGTAGGTTGCGCTAGCAGATCACCGTAGGTTATAGGTTGATGATGATGATTCTTGGAGGAGGAAACTCTAAGAGTTTCATTTACAAAGTCTACAGAAGTATGATGGATCCATTTTAGATGCAGTCATGGAAGACTGGTTGGATGAGGTTGAGATAACCTCCAGTTCGATCCATGCTTGAAAAGAGCATTGGGTGTCTTTGGTTGTGATGATGTTTCATGGAGTAGAGAGGAAATGGTGGTTTTTGTTCCTTAGGGATAGCAAGGAGTTGGCGATATCATGGTAGGAGTTTCGAGACAAGTTTAGAGTCGAGTTTCTTTCTTCAACCATGAAGGCATCCAATCTCCATGAGCTTCTTACCCTTTGATAGGGGAGCTCCACTGTGCGAGAGTTTAGAATCCATTTTAGGAACCTTTTAAAATATGCTTCGGACCTGTTTCCAGATGAGGAGGCCATAGAAAGGAATTTTGAGGAGGCTTTGCCTCCAGAGATCCAGCGCTAGGTCACCCCATTTATGCTAAAGGCATATCTTGAGGTGCTGGAGAGGATAGAGTTCATTGAGAGAAAATTGTCCAGAACTGGATCGTCATGAGAGGGGATTCATCATGATTCCTCAAGAAGCAGAGTTGTGGCTCGGGGTTCCCGGTTTTCAGGGTAGAAGAGTTTCTGTTCGGCCGGGGGTAGGTCCCAGGTCTCAGCATATCATTTCTCCTGGGGTAGTGGCTCTCAGGCATATGCCAAGGAATCAGGTTCTTTTTTTTTTCTTGTGGTGGTCGAGGTCATCAGTAGTGAGAGTGCATGACCTTTTAGAGCAGTCATCGTACATAATGTGTTTCACTCTAGGTTCCTCCATTGAGGAAGTTCCAGCTGAGGCAACAACAATAGGTTACACCAGTTTTGGATTAGCAGAGAGCAGATGGGGCAGGCAGAGGATATGCCTGTGATTCTCCTTGTCCTTAGAGAGCAGAGCGCGGCCATGGTGGTAGTCGTCATCAGGGTCCTAGAGGTCATGAAGGAGGTCTTGTTCAACTTCATGATTTAGCATTGCCATCACCAGGTGAGTCAGACATTGTTCGAGGTACCATTTACTTGTTTTATACTTGAGTTTATGCCTTGTTTGATTCAATAGAGATGCATTCCTTCATATCACCTGCCATTGTCATTGCCTTGGGACTTGAGGTAGAGAGGTTACAGTGCCCTTGGTGTTGACTACGTCAGTTGGAGGTCGATCTGTCTTTTTTGAATTATGTTGATACTGTGAGCTAGTGCTGGAGAAGCACCGCTCTTGGAGATATTTACTATGTTTATAGATATAACTATATGATTTCATCCTTAGCATGGATTTGTTGTATTCGGTGTAGGCTATTGTGGATTTCTTTAGGAGGCAGGTGGTGTTCTTCGATGCTGATGGAGAGCTAGCGGTGTTTGTTGGGGAGTGAGACCCTCAGATGGGTCAGAGGCATGTTCCGTACTTATCATCCTTGATGGATGAGATGATGCTGAGTTCTTTAGAGGTTCATCAGTTGGCATTTCCTAGGGTCATAGAAGAGTACCCTGATGTCTTTCTAGAAGAGGTTGTAGCACCACCCCCTCGAAGAGAGATTGAGTTTGGGATCGAGCTACAGCCAGGAGCATCTTCTATATCTATGTATCCATATAGGATAACCCCTTCTGAGTTACGAGAGATACGTATAAAACTTTATGGTCTATTATAGTGCGGTTTTGTTCAACTGAGTGTGTCACCATGGGGTGTACTAGTTTTGTTCGTGAAGAAGGCTGACGATATTTTGCAGTTGTGTATCGATTATTGTCGCTTAAACAAAGTGATAGAGAAGAATCACTATCCTCTTCCAAAGATTGATGATTTTTTCAATCAATTGAAGGGTGAAAGTTGGTTCTCAAAGATTGAATTGAAGTCAGGATATCATCAGATGCATGTGAAGGATGAGTATATCTCGAAGACTACTTTCCGTTGTCATCATGGGAATTACGAGTTCGTTGTAATGCCATTCGGTGTGAAGAATTCTCCAGCTGTGTTCATGGGATTGATGAACACCGTGTTTCGTGAGTTCTTAGATAAGTTCATGGTGGCTTTCATAGACAACATCCTTATGTACTCCACATCTGAGGAGGAGCATGCAGAGCATCTACACATCATTTTAGGAGTTCTTTGTCAACATCAGCTATTTGGAAAGTTTTTTAAGTGTGAGTTTTGGGATCGAGAAGTCTATTTTTTGGGGCATGTTGTGTCCCAATAGGGAGTAACTATATATTCATCAAATATAGAAGAAATTTTGTCTTGGGAAACCCCCAAGACAGTGGCATAGGTGTGATGTTTCCTTAGTCTCTAAGGCTATTATAGGAGGTTTGTATTCGATTTCTCTTGGGTTGCGACTCCTCTGACAACATTGACCAGGAAGGATCAAGCATTCATGGGGACTGATTAGTGTCAGACATCTTTTGAGTATCTAAAGGATAAGTTGGTAAGTGCTCTAGTTCTTTGTCTTCCAGTAGAGGAAGTTCAGTTTGATTTTTTTGCGATGCTTCACATATGGGGTTAGGATGTGTTCTGATGCAGCAGAGATCAGTTGTTTCTTATGGGTCTCAACAGTTTCATCCCCATGAATGTAACTATTCCACCCATGATATTGTGTTGGTGGTAGTGGTGTTTTCTCTGAAGTTATGGAGACATTACCTCATTGGAGAGCACTTTTTGGTTTTCACTGATCATAAGATCCTGAGGTATTTTTTCTCCCAGTGTGACTTGAACTTACAGTAGTGTCGGTGGATGTGGGTATTATAAGAATATGACTTCAAAATATTGTATACCCCTAGAAAGGAGAATGTTGTAGCTGATGCGCTGAGAAAGAATTCATGTAGCGATACAATGCGTGAATCTAGTGATTCTTGGAGAGTGTTGGAAGAAATTTCAGCATTACATCTCGATATGGGAGAAGTTTGGGGAAGAGGTTTTCATTTCCAGATGATGGTGAAATCATATTTTGTGCATCAGGTGGAAGATTACCAGTTGGGGGATCTAGAGGTAGTGGTATGGAGTGGCTGAGTTGTTTGTGGCGAGGCCCCTGATGGTTGGTCTGAGGATGAACAACACTGAGTGTTGTATCATGGAAGGATTTTTGTTACTTTGGCGATGTATGATACAGTTATCATATAGTTCCATAGTTCACCTTTAGCGGTGCATCCTGACATGAAAAAGATGTACCAAGGCTTGAGGATTCAGTTTTGGTGGCCTGGGCTAAAGCATGCAGTTGTGGAGTTTGTGTCTCTATGTTTGGTCTACCAGAAGGTGAAGGCCGAGCACCATGTCCCCAGTGGTTTGCTCCAGCCATTAGATATTCCTCAGTTGAAGTGGGAGGACATATCAATGGACTTTTTTATTGGTTTACCTCGAGGTCAGGGAGGACATGATGTTATTTGGGTGGTAGTGGATCATTTAACAAAATTATCTCACTTTATAGCGATCAAGGAGTCGAGCTCAATGGAAGTTTTGTTGAGGTAGTATCTGGAGGATGTGGTGAGACACCACAGAGTCCCGAGGATGATAATTTCTGATTGATATCCCCATTTTACCTCTAGGGTATGGAGAGGTCTCCAACATGATTTTGGTTCTCAACTATTCCTTAGCACTAATTTTCATCCACAGGCAGATGATCAGACAGAGCAGACCATCTAGTGTCTTGAAGACATGTTTCACTCTTGTGTCATAGATTTTGGAGGTCCGTGGATGAGACACTTACCCTTGGTGTAGTTTTCTTACAATAATAGTTTTTACTCCACCATCAGTATGACACAGTTTGAAGCATTGTATGGACAACCTTTTTGTTCTCCGTTGTGCTAGACTGGGGTTAGAGAGTCATCAATTCTTAAAGCAGAACTAGTGTAGAATATGACAGATATGGTTTAGATGATTCGTGAGAAAATGAAGACAATTAAAGATCATCAGAAATAATTTTCCGATCAGAGGAGACCTTTGAAGTTTGATGTTGGGGATCACATGTTTCTCAAGGTGACTCCCCATCGTGGGTAGTGAAGGTTTGGTCATGGTATTAAGCTATCTCCCTGGTTTGTTGGACCTTTTGAGGTGTTGGATCGTGTTGGAGCTATGGCATATTGAGTAGCACTTCCCAAGCAGATGAGTTGGATACACGATGTTTTTCATGTGTCATAGATCCTTTTTTATCTTCATGATGACTCTCACGTCATTGATTGGGGAGAGATCAATGTTGATGATGATCGAGGAGCATCCTATGGAGATCCAAGATGACAAAGAGAAGGTGCTGCGTGGGTGTAATATCCCCTTATTTCATGTCTTGTGGATACACGGTGGTGTAGAGGAGAGTACCTGGGAACGTGAGTCACAGATACATGATCAATTTCCCTAATTTTTTTAATGTTTAACTCTTTTCTTGTAATGATGTTTGTTTGTGATGGGAGACCTTTTGTGTTTATGAGATGGATTTCTTTTGTTTATTTTTGTGTCTTTCTATCTTTGAGAGGTATCTCTCTGGGTGGTTGTTAGGAGTCCTTCCTATCTGGGTTGGTTTTGGATTCTCAAGGATGAGAATGTTTTGAGAGGTATCTGATGAAATAGCCCAGACCTCTCTGGTCTATTTCTTTGTTGAAATATGGTGTTTGAGGTGTTCTGGGAGGTCAAGGTGACTTATACCCAACACTTTTACAAATTTCTAGACTGTTTCATGAAACTATCTCACAGATACTGTCTCATAGATACTGCCTCACAGATACTGTCTCAAAGATATTGTCTCACCGGCACTATCTCACAGATACTGTCTCACAGATACTGTATCGCAGAGACTGTCTCACAGAGACTGTCTCACAGAGACTGTCTCACAGAGACTGTCTCACAGAGACTGTCTTACAGATACTATCTCACAAAGACTGTCTCATAGAGACTGCCTCACAAAAATGGTGTCACAGAAATGATTTTATAGAAACGGTGTCACAAAAACTGTCTCATGAACAGTGTTTCCATAATTGTTTCATATTTCCTTTTCCAAATTTCCAGATTTTTATAGTTTCACCAATTTAACATTTTCTTTGACATTAAACGCATTCAAGGATTTATTTTAAGGTATTTAAGGCCGATTCAAATACTGTAACTCCTATATTAATTTTCCTAAGGCTTGGGATGCCTTTACTTGGTCAAACTGTGTGGTTTAATGTGATCCTATTTTAATGGAACATCCATCGTATCTTAAACCGCTTCTCCATTAAATCTTATAAGGGGATGAGATATCTTCCTCCCTTATTCTTCCTCCTTATTCTCTGGTTTGAGATGCTCAAACCATTCCTTTATTCCCATAGGAGTCATGTGATCAAACTTTCCTCCTTGGATTGGTTCCCCTTGAAGTTATTCTTGCTGCAAGTGCACCCCCTATTTTGGTGCAACCAAGCAGTATCAATCAATATTCGATATAAGGTATGATCTATCGTCATTCTTTTGGGTCCATCTCATTTTGTTTCTACTTGACCTATTATGGAATGTTGTCGCCATGTTCCTAATGGAATTTTCTTTGGTGTTGGCTGGTGTGGTGGTGTCTCTTCTCTTGGTTGGATGCAGTCCTCCAAGAGAGGTGATCATGATCTATTTTGTTAGTATGTTCAAAGAGCATCAGAAACCTTTTGCGGTAGGGTATTCATTGCTTCCATATTATTTTATGTGCATTCATAGATTTATAATTGTTTATACACTGGACCAAAAAGGAATTGACATAATAAATATTTGAACCAGATAAATCAATTGGTATCAATCATATGTTATTGCCTCTTGTTTTGCTGGATAGTGTGATATCTATGCTTACTTTATTTAGCATGAAGTTCTTGATGGAAATTGGTAAATAATGTAAAATGGGATTAATTTTAATTGTTTTTAAATGATAAATAGGAATGTAAATGAATCTGGTTGTTTTTTTTGTAATTTTTTGTTAATCAAACTGATGTAATAAGCATGTTTAATTATTTGTGATAGCTTACTGTTTAGGTTTCCCATAGTTGGAACCTACAAATTATAAATTGGTAAATTGTTGATGGATTATATAACTGACTATTTGATAAAAATATAATGCCTTGTAGGGTTATGAGTTACCCTCTTTCTTGAAATGTCCAAGAGCCTAATGCTTGGAGTTGTGAGAGCTCATTGCATGTGAAGAAAAAATGCCTTATTTAGAGCCAAGAGCCCAGTTTCTTTGTTATTTCCTACTTCTTGTGATGTATTTTGAGCCTGGGTGGATGTTGTGATATGTGGGTGCAGGGAGGCCCATTGGTTGTGACAATAGTTGATTCCTAGAGTGGCGGGATGAATTGGTTTATGCATGTGGGTGTTAGGGAGGACACCTAAGATGATTAAACAGGATGGATGTAAATGTTGGATTCTTACTGAATTAGGTTTGTTTTTGTCTTCTTTACTTTCCCCACTACTCAAGGTAGCTGGTTTTGCTTACCCTTCTTCCAAAAGGGGCGAAGACATAGGGGTATTCCACGTGCTTTTCATGTTTAGCTTCTCAAGGGAGGACGAGTCTATGCTCTTGCTATAGGTGGAAAAGACTTGATGGGTAGTTCATCTACTCACCGAGTTGAGACCCCTTATGTTTAGTAGCTTAGAATGTTTTTCTATAATGCATGGTAATATGGGAAAGCAATAATGATGTTAATAAATGATTGAATAACTGATGTTAACCCATGGGGTTAGAGCTTGCTGGGACATAATGATGAGGTTGCAATTTAAATAAACAATGGACTTTGGGTGTGATGCTAATGAAATATAATGTGAAATTGTTAGTGGTTAATTAATGTTTAAAGAATTAATTAACGTAAAGTGAAACTGATAAAAAGGGAATGAAGTAATGCAATAAAGCTCTTTAAATAGTTATGTGCTTATAGGATACCTATTCTCAGAAGTGGCAGACGAGAGTCTGAGATACATTAGCTACAGTTGAGTCTAAGACTAGGTTATGTCTATAGTGTAGTTGTAAGCTATAGTATATTTTGTACTTTTTTGTGTTTCTATATGATACTCCACCCTGTCAGTTAGGGAAACTGACACCCCGGGGATTCTAAGCCATGGGGCGGTGTTTTCCCCAACATTTTAGTGGGAGGATGGATGGATGAATACCCCATTTGTCCCCACTCTCTTCTCTTTGTAGTTACTTGTTCTAGTAGGCACAATGGTTATTTTTCCCCATATATGTGTGTAGAAGGCTGTAATGGATTGTGGTTATTCACACACATATATTCTGGATATATTTTTCTATGGAATACTATAGGTGTAATGTGTATAGGCTATAACAACTTGAGGATCCTTACTTGGTGTATGGGCTATAATGGCTTGAGGATTAATACCTAACATACGATACACATTATGTGGGATATGGTGGCTCTTGAAAACTACCTATTAAATTTGGTTGTGTGGACATGGTGGTTGTACTACATGAGGTTCATGTTGTGGTGCTTCACCCAGGTGTCTCTGGGAAAGCCTTTTTGGAGAGAGATGCTTAGGACGTACGATGTTGGGGCAAAGTGACAAACCAGGGGGGAAGTGGTAGTAGGGTAGCCATGATATTATTTACTATATTATATACTCTTATATGAAATACTTGGTGAGAGTAGACATGGTGAGGTTGGGAACGTAGTATACCTGTTTAGGTTACGAGTTAGTTTCACTTATTGTTCACTGTGCTTTAGCATGATTTCTTTACTTTTTCACGAGAGGCTCTAGGGATGATCCTACTGAGTATACTGTTATACTCACCCTATGTATATATAAACTGTTTTAGGTCACTTGGAGTAGGTTATAGATCAGGCTGGTTACTACTAGCTTGGGGTTTCATGAGCTATTTGAGCTTCATGGTTGCTGCTCTTTTTACTTTCCTTTAGTACTTCCAGTTTTTCCTCTCAGTTGTAGTAGTTTTTCATGACATTACATATGTGCAATTGGTATTCCTTTTATATTTCAGTCTGGGTTGGAGTAGGTTGGTGACTATATTATCTTTGTCTTTCAAATGTGTTCTTCTAGAGGGTAATACCTCCCATTTGTGTGGTTACTATACCATTGGTGCTTGCCTCCAACCCGGGGCCTACTGGTGGCGGGACCCAGGGGTCATTATCTCCCTTCTCACATTACCGACCCAGGAGGGGTACACCTTGTGGGGAGGGGGTCATGACAATCTCAGTCATCTGATATATATTATCTAATCTATCTAATCATTTAAATCATCATCTTAAACCTCTCAATGAGGATTTTCTACACTGATCGACTTCATCGTTCAATAGCCACCGATATGACCATATTTGGTGAACATACCAAGAGAATCTGGAAAGCTCGATTGATGAGATTTTGTGCATGAAATCTACATCTTAATTGAAATATTTTTTAAGAACCTAAACTTCCATACACATGATGATATTATAGTGTTTATTCATGCATCTGAATCATGCATGAGTTTAAAGTTCTATAATTACAAAGCATGTGATGATTTTCACATAAAAGAGATTTATATCATGAGATTGATACATGATCATTCAACACCACAATTTTTGGAATCATGTAGAATTTTAAAATATTAATAATCTATCGAGATCTTTAGATTTTTTGAAATATATTTCAATTGACATAAAAATTAGAGCTAAGTTGGTGATGCCTCATCTATGAATACTAAGACCAGGTTAGACATTATATTGTTGATGTTTAGTGAGAGGTCTCATTTTCTCAAAGTGATTATCCATAAAGAGCCATATCATCCATGAAAATAAGAGAGAGTCCACACTCTGATCAGTATAGAGGAGAAGTGAGATCTCATGAGTCTCCTAGGATCTCTGAAGCTTGAGTTAGTTTGTATGAATCACTCATGTAAAAAATCTTTGTGAATAATAAGATATATCGTGTGATTATTTGTGTGAAGAAGAGGATTTATTTTCTTTGTAATCTGTTATATGAAGCATATATTAGTTTCAGTGAAAAATAATAAAAAACTCATGTACTCCTTGTTACATAAAGATTCTTGGTATACCAAATATTAGTTTTGTGTGAAGGACCTGTGAAAATTCTCCACAAATAGTACATTCATGTGACCATGTAGTACATGTACATGTATTGAGATACCTGAAACTGGTTTCATAAAATAATGATGAGGATAAAACAAAAAGGATACATGAATAAATATTTCAAAGAGAGCCACATAAAATAATATTAATTATAATAGTTTATGAGCCAACGTTTTCAATTTTGATAAGACCATGAAATTATTGCATGAAGTGAATTCAATGTAATTGAAATAAGTTCAATTGAGTTGTGAAAATTTTAATCTTGAATTAAATAATATTAGAATATAGTGATCATGTTGATTATTACTATTACCTAATGTGATTATTGAAGAAGTGATCATGTGATATTAAGTTCATCTTGAAGACTTGAAAAGAAATATCTTCATCTATAGCTGTAGGAGGAAACAACATCTAGGAGTGATATTTTTTGATTTATATGAAATAATTTTGTATCCATAGTGGGGAGATATTATTCTAGTGGGAATCTATAAAGAATATAATTAATATATGCTATTGAATATTTTATGGTGTAACCACTTGCGATTATAGCAGTGAATCAATGATTGGGGTGTTTAAAAAATCACAACAAGGAGTGAGCTCAAATTGAGACAAAACCTTGTAAAATTATTGTGTACCTATTCTATATTTTTTTACTACATTCTAGTAATACTGAGTAATCAGAAGATATGTACAGATCCTAAAAGATGAATTGAGGTTAACTTCAAAAGAAGTAGAAATTATAAAAATTCACCAGTGATTCAAACTCCTCTCAATAGTCCAACACCTCCCTAGGATCTTCAATTAGTATAAAATAAAATGTCCCATCTATAAAAACTACAAAAAAATGGGTTTATCCCCACACAACTATACCCACAATTTATAGAAACCGTGGGTATAGACATTCTTCCCAAAGCTATACCCACAATTTCAAAAAATTGTTTTTTAGGTTGATATATACCAATGGTTTTTGAAAAACCATGGGTATAGATCCTTAAAAAATGATCTTCCCCTCAGGCTCCCCCTCCCCTCATCATTAGAATCCCTAATATCCTCTCCCCTTCTATGCACCTCAGCGTCCCCCTCCCCTCTTCAGGTGACGCGACCCCCATCATCCGTGTGTTCTTCCTCCATTTCTAGATTTTTTTTGTGATCTTTAAGTGGTAAGATTTCCTTATATTCTCTTCTTTCTTCTCCCCTCACCCATGAAGTAGCCGGTTATCTTCTCTAGTGTTCTCCCATAATTAAACTATTTTTTATTCCGATATTCTTTGACATTATATTAGTGATTTTTGAATCTGTCTTTTCTTTTTTTGGATATTATTTTCATTTTTATCTATGCATGTGATTATACTAGAGCATGTTGGAATCACTTATATCATCACGTTTTTAAATTTATAGTTCAATAGAGATCAAATACAGTCTATTAAATTCTTACAATTAATATTTTAATTATAATTTATTTATTTTTAAAACTATCCAAGGGATTTATATGAATTTAACATAAATTTGAGATTCTTTTGGTGGAATATTTATGGATTTAGATATTTTTAGTGTCGAGAATCATATTTAAGTTAACTATAGGGGTTAATGTCGGTTTTTATTATCCTAGATTTATGGGATTTAATTATTAAAATTTAATTTATTATATCATGAACTGTGGTTAAAATATTTATTGGATTGTTTTAACCCAAAAAGAAATAATTGTATGATGATATACATGATTATACTATTATAGTTAAATCTAGAATATTGATTTATATATGAAGGTTGGTTATTTAGAAATTCACTATTGTGTTTTTAGTACTTTTAAAGCATGTTTCTTAGAATTCATTATTATTATTTATACATGAATGGATGATAAAATATTATTTTAAATAATTAAATATTTATATTTCAAATGTTTAAGAATTTTAAAACCTTTATTATGTACAAATATTTAAGTGAGTTTCATTTTGGTCCCAATTCTTTTGTTTATGAATGAAAATATTTAATAATCAATGGGTATAAATTTTTTATAAATGATCAAGTAGTGAAAATGAGAACACAAAATAGTGGCATTATGTTAACTATTATAATGAACTGTTATGCCAATGCATCAGATAGTAGGCCTCAATATGAAAATGTGTCTTATTATGTACTTGTTGAGAAAATATTGTTATTGGATTACTACTCTCATGGTTGAGTCACTATGAAGAAATGTAAATGGTTTTATTTAATGACATAACATGGTATATTTATTGATGATTTTGGATTCAGATTTATTAACATGAGTCGATTCCTGGCTACTGATGAACCATACATTTTTCCATCAATGGAAAAATAATTGTTTTATGTGAGATCATCTGATACCTGATTATGGTTTCATTAATGAATTAATCCCAAGACATATTTTTCATGATGGTGGGGACGAAATTGACACAATTGATGCCTCAGGCAGAGTTGACCAAAATATTTCATTTGATGACTCAAATTGTCCCATTATGAGAGTTTATATTGAACCTAAAGTAGTGGTGGGTAAATATAGAAGCAACCATATATATTCATAGTTCATTTAGTTTACATTTACATGAGTTTATCAGGTTGGTATTATTGTAATTACTTTAATTTAGTTTCAATTTAGAATGATATGTTTGTTTCAGTATTTTTTGGTTTCAATGAATTTGATTAGATTTATTTTAATTTAGAAAACTGAGTTTAAAATGGGTTTTTAAAAAATGTTTAATTTGGTTTTAAATTATAGTTTCCAAAACATGATATGACATTGTTTTTGAATTATTTGACATATAAGTCTTATAAATTATTTTTAAAATCTATTTATAAAAAATTTACATTTAATTTTTATGAATATTGTAAAAAATATTGAAGAAGTTTTAAGGAAGGGATTATTTAATAATGATCGATGGATACGCGAGTTCAGGTTTCCTCATATGGTTCCTTTAGTGAGTATTTTTCTTCTGCATTACATATAATGTCATGTTCTTATTCTTTATCAAATTTTTTTAGGGACATTAAATTGAACAAGGGTTAACTTATACTCAGCCTACTAGTATGGATCTGAGCGGGGGTGCTCCTAGAGCTAGATAGATCACCCTTCGTACCCATTTCCACCCTAACCCACTAACAGACACCCCATCTACCAAACCTTTACATCCTCCACTTGAGCCTTTAGGGATATTCCCACCCATGGCTCCATCATCATCTCATTTAGCCTCTTCTTCCCATACCATGTCTACACCAACTATAAGGACGTTCCCACCTTTACCACATCCATATCCTTTGATGTATCCCTAACCCTACTACCCATATCCTACCATGTCTATACTGCCTCCATTTCCTACTATCCATCCAAGATCTAAGGATTCTGTTCCTTCATCTTCCACTCCCGTGCATGTAGATCACCCATAACATGCATTAGAACATGAACATCCTTTAGAGGCTAATGATTCAAGACATACCATGGATCCATTAGATCCTAATAAGAATCCCTCATTAGTTTTTATTATTATTAATGTGTCAATTATATCAGATAATTTTTTTCCTGTTGTAATGTGAATTAATTCTTCTTTTTATTTCCTTTGATCTTATTCAGTGGGACCTTCTAGTAGGAGACATGGGCACACCTGTATCATGAAGCTTGGAATCACTAAACACAAATAATGGGGGATTACAATGAATAAAATAAGATGATAGGTGAAAATTCTAGGAAGTGTAGATGTTTTATGGTAGCTTTATCCAAGTACAACAATATCATTCCGGTGTAACCAGTCTCATGGAGGTATATCGGTAATGAAATCAAGAATAAATCATGGGCATAGATATAGGTAATAAAATTTGTTAAATTTATATCTATATTTTTTTATTTATATGAATTAACATGTTCATTGTAGCGTCAGTTTAACTTTTCCAATGATGAAGCTATTAAGGTTTCAAGGTTAATGGATCTTGGGGAGTTCTTTCAATCATATAAGCACGAGTTATATGTTGGTGGAAGAGTAGTGTTAGTTCTGATTTAGAGGGTGTACCAATATTCTCCAAATTCCTAAAAACACACTATCAAGAAATGATTTCATATTGGAATATTTACAAGTTTAAGGTATTATTAATATTTAATGGTTTTCATAGAAAATTTAATTCTTATTACTTTTATTTAATTTTTTGTTTTTAGGATGCGTCAAAGAAAAAACAAAGATTCAATGTTGTATTTTCACACATTAGGGCACACTAAAATTCCCTAGCATGAAAATTTCCAGGTACTTTAATATGAATAGAAATAATATCTCAATTTATATTGTTACTTAATAATATTTTCATGTTGAAATTTAAGTTTTATTATCATTAATCCCTTTAATATAAGGCTGTAAATAACCCTTTTAAATGGTATAATAGCCTAATGTACTAATGGCCAATTGGCCAATTGGCCAAAAGGCCTAATGGCCAATTGTCCAAATGGCCAAATTTCCTAATAGACTAATGGATAATTGGCCCAATGGAATAATTTTCCTAATGGACTAATGGCCAATTGGTCTAATGGATAATTGGACTAATTTCCTAATATAATAATTGGCCAATTTTCCTAAATGCATCAGGGAAAATTTTCCTAATGACCTAATGCCTAATTGGCCTAATGGACAATATTCCAATTGGTCTAATGGACTAATGTACAATTGGTATAATTAAATAATGGCCAATTGACCTAATGGAATAATGAAAAAATGACCTAATGGCCTAATGCCCTAATGGACTAATGAAAAATTATCTAATTAGTCTAATAGACTAATGGCCTAATTTGACAATTGGCCTAATAACCTAATTTCCCAATGGATAATTGTTCTAATGGCCTAATGTAAAATTGGCCAATTGGCCAATTAGACTAAGGACCAATTGGGGTAATGTTCTAATGGTCTAATGGATAATTGTCCTAATTGACCTAATGTCTAATTGGCTAATTAGACTAATGGCCTAATGACCTAATAGATAATTGGCTAATTAGCCTAATGTCATAATGGTAAATTGGCCTAATTGGACTAATAGACAATTGGCCTAATGGACTACTTGGATAATTGGTATAATTTCTTAATGGATTAATGGCCCAATGGAATAATGGACAACTGGACTAATGGGATAATGGCATAATGGCCAAATGGTCTAATGGCCAAATGGCCAAATGGCCTAATGACCAAATGTCCTAATGGACTAATTGGCCAATTGGACTAATGGACTAATGGCCCAATGGACTAATGTACTAATATCCCAATGTCCAATTGTACTAATGTACTAATGACCAATTGGAGAATTGGATTAATGGCTAATTGGACAGTTGACCTAATGGCTAATTAGCCTAATGACCTAATTGAACAATTGGACTAATGACCCAATGGCCTAATGGCCAATTGGATGAATGGAATAATGACCTAATGTCCAATTGGCCTAATGAGTTAATGACATAATGGCCAATTGAAATAATGGCCTAATAGCCTAATAACCTAATGTCAAATTGGCTATTAGGTCATTAGTCCAGTTGTCTAGTTAGTCCATTATTCCATTAGGCTTATTGGCCGTTAGTAAATTAGGACATTGGGGAAATTGGTCGTTAGGCCATTAGGCCATTAGGCTAATTATACATTAGGTCATTAGGACATTATTACAATCGGACATTAGGTCATTAACTCATTAGTCCAATTGAACTAATGTACTACTAGCCTAGTGGACTCATGGCATAATGGCCTAATGGACAATTGGCCAGTTGGTAAATTAGGCCTTTATGCCATTAGGCCATTAGGAAAATCCATCCATTATTCCATTAGGCAAATTTTCTATTAGGTCATTAGTCCAGCTGTCCAATTAGGCCATTATTCCATTAGGCTAATTAACCATTAGTAAATTAGCCCATTGGGGAAATTGGTCATTAGGCCATTAGGCCATTAGTCCAATTGTCCATTAGGTCATTAGGCCATTAGGCCATTATTCCAATTGGCCATTAGGTCATTAACTCATTGGGTCAATTGGACTAATGTACTACTAGCCTAGTGGACTCCTGGAATAATGGCCTAATGGACAATTGGACAATTGTCCTAATAAAATAATAGAATAATTTACTAATAGAAAATTAGAAAAATGGATTAATGTCCAATCGGCCTAATGTCCAATTAGTTTAATGGATTAATAGCCTAATATACAATTGGCCTAATGTAATAATTGTCAAATTTTCCTAATGTACTAATGTCCTAATGGCCAATTGTCCTAATGGCCTAATGGAACAATGGCCAATTGGCCTAATGGCCTAATGGCCAGCTGACCAATTATCCTAATGGCTTAACGACCAATTGGCCTAACGACCAATTAACCCAATGGCTTAATAGCCAATTGGAAAATTGGACTAATGGTCGAATGTCCCAATTGGCCAATTGGCCTAATGGAATAATGGCATAATGACCAATTGGCATAATGACATAATGACATAATGACATGATGAATTAATGGCCTAATTGGTCAATTGGCCTAATGGTGTAATGGATTAATGGCCAGTTGTCCTAATGGAATAATGTCCTAATAGCCAAATGTCCAATTGTCCTAATTGGCCTAATGGACCAATGGACTAATGGCCTAATGGACTACTGGCCAAGTGGACCAATGGACCAATGGCCAGTTGTCCCAATTGACTAATGACCTAATGGCCTAATAGCCAATTGGATAATTGAAAAATTGACCTAATGCCCTAATTTCATAATGGCCTAATATCTTAGTGTCCTAATGGCCTAATGGACTAATGACCTAAATTTCCCAAATGGACTAATTAACCTAATTAACCTAAATGGCCTAATTGGTCTAAATGGACTAATTGGCCTAAATGGACTAAATGGACTAAATTGCCTAATTGACCTAAATGACATAATTATCCTAAATGGACTAATTCACATAATTCTACTAAATGGCCCGAATTGGCCTAAATTGGTCTAATTAGCCTAAATTGGCCAAATAAATGGCCTAATTGAACTAAATTGGCCTAAATGGCCTAGTTGGCCTAAATGGACTAATTGGACTAAATTGGCCAAATAAATGGACTTGTTGTACTAATTAGCATAAATTGGATGAAATGGACGAAATGGACTAATTGGCTAAAATGGACTATATGGAATAATTGGCCTAAGTTGACCCAAATGGACTAATTAGATTAAATTGGCCAAATAAATGGCCTAATTAGCCTAATTGGCTTAATCGGCCCAATTGGCCTAAATGGCCTAATTGGCCTAAATTGGACTAAATGGACTAATTGTCCCAAATGACCTAATTGGACTAAATGACCTAAATGGCCTATATGGACTAAATGGAATAATTTTTCAAATTGACACACATGGAATAATTGGAAAAATTGGCATAATTGACCTAATTGGCCTAAATAGAATAATTGGCCTATATGGCCTAAATGGACTAATTGGATTAATGGAAAAATTGGCCTAATTGACTTAAATAGCCTAATTGGCCAAATGGAAAAATGGAAAAATGGAAAAATGGCCAAATTTCCAAATAACCAAATGGAAAAGGACTAAATGGCCAAAAATCCCAAATGAAAAAATGGATAATTTTCCAAATTAGAAAACAACCTAACCTAAAAATGAACCTAATAACCAAATGATCAAAAATTACCAAGTTATAAAATAAAAAAATAACATAACACAAATATAATTTGATCGAAATGAATATACAAGAGAAATCCATATAATACTCTTTTTTAGCATGCTAATTATTATGCATTGTTTATTTATTACACTAGTATTAAATTTATAATTAAATGTATATTTAGATGCTTCTTCATTTTATGGATTTATTCAATAGGCATAATTTTAATTCATTCCAGGTTTATCACTTTCATATTATTCAATAATGTAGTATTATACTAATCAATGTCATTTGCAGCAAGCGACATTAGTCATCAAAGGTCGTGTGCCTCGAGCAAAACTATTTTGCTTGAGTAGGAAGAAAAAGGATGGAAGTATAGTAAATGCACAAACAAAAGAAAATATTGTATGTTTTTTTGTTGATATTTCAAATATTTATACGTAATTCATAATTAAATATCTTGTTTATATTTTCAATAGTGTTCCCTAGAGGAACTCTATGAGAAAGAAGATGACAATTTCGAGCCAAATGATCATTTGAGTTATGTATTAGGTGGAGAACACTATGGGAGATCCTGGTGTTGACTCGAGAAAAATATGATCCTCACTAGATATTGAACCTCATTGGGAACCACTCAAACCTCTAAAACCACCGAGCTAAAAAATGCTCATGAAGAAGTAAATGAGGCCAAAAAAATATCATTACATGAGCATGAAAGAAGTAAACTAATCACCAAAAAATTATTGAAAGCTATGTCAGTTATAAGTCCATCACTTCTATCAGTGGCTGCTACTACTTTTGATTCATGTATGGAATCAATTAACACTTTATATGATGCCCTGAGTGATGTTAATGAGGGTCCTAGTATTGGTTGAGTTGATGGTCATAATAGTGATGATGATGATGATGATGCCAACACTGGTGCTCTATATGATGCTCTTGGTGATGAGGATGTTGATAATAGTGATGAGGATGAGGATGTTGGTGATGAGGTAGATATTGATCCCCTTAATTTTTTGAGTTGTAAGTAAAGAGACATGTGGATATTGTTTAATGTCTTGAATTGATTGGTTGTATGTATGTATATGTATGTTATAATATTGTAAATGGTTTGAAAATTATTACTAGTAGTTGGTTGAATGATAAATATACAATATATGTATTGCATTGAATGTGTAATGTGGTTTTTATTTTATTTATAGGTTTAGGATGGGTTGGAAGGACTGCTATTTCCAAATGGGTATAGGTAGTTATACCCACAGTTCAATGAATTGTGGGTATATGGTTTCTTCTGGGAAAATATATTGTAGAGACCCGAAGCTTGACGTACATAGATATTACATTACTTTTTCAGAATACACAATACATAACAAAAACAGACACACAAGGACCGTAATAGTTTAGTGCCTTTGGAAACTTGGAATGTAATCTTCTAATCGTGGTGAAAGATCTTCAACATCTCCCATAAAGATCTTCCACTTTTTGTTTCCTTACCTAAAACCTTTCTTTTAATCCTGGGGGAAAATAAAACATAAAAAGGGTGAGCTCAAATTCTCATTAAGGGTAAGCATGGATAAAATAAAACATACCATATACATTTGAACTTAAAAACATGAACATAATGTTTAAACATCAAAATCTTGAGCAAAGACTTAAAACATGGAAGTACATAATTCATAGATCATAATGGAACATAAATCATGATAACATAGCATGGGAATAAAACATGTAATTGTGTAATCCATTAAGCACATGTAATTATTTCCATAGTAGCCAAGGCATTGCTGCCAAGACCATCTTAGTGGACAAAGTCCCTTTCTGAATCGAGTTCACTCCTCGTTCCAGTCCTGTAATACTGAACTGGATTAACTTACCGTTCCAGCCATGTCTATCTCATGAGATATAAATATTTACCCAATGCATTGGAGGGAGATATAGGTCCCACACATCTCATAATTAAATCATTCTTACCTGTGCCACAAAATAAACATACATCATTCATAATAACCCAACGAATAAAATGGGTTTAAAAAAACATCATCCCATCATCACATAATCCATATAAAATAAATGGATATCATTTCATAATAAGAAAAGTGAAACCATGTAAATCATAGAGACATTATACTTGAAACATACACATATTAAATAAAGTCATTTTAGATGGAAAAATGGTTTTGATAAAACACTTGAAATGAATTCTTGAGGAAAATATCCTTTTTTCTTAAAAATCATTTTCTTTTCACAAAATGTCATGAAATTTTAAAAGAAAAGGATTTTTTTGAAAATAGTCATGAAATATTTTGGAGGAAGCTTCATGAAAATAAGGCTTTATAAAACCGTAAAAATCCTTTCATGCCGTATACGTTAAAAAAGCATTCTTCTCGTACTTTTTTCGGAAAAGTCAAAAAGTACCTTGTAGGGTAAATAAAAGAAATATTCCATCCATACCATGGGGTAAAAGTAAAAATGGGTAAAAGTACTTTAAACATACATGAATACACTTTTATAAAATATGGACATGGATGATAGCAATAACCCCAGTAAATACTTACGAATAAGAAATCTCGGATAAAAATGAGATTTTAAAAATTATCCCTTACCTTAGGTCTGATATGCTTCGTACGTATCCGAACCTCCTGTATAATGATTTAAATAATGTCATTGACTTATTATAGAATCATATTCATTGTTATGATATCATATATGGTTCACTTATGACTTTATATTACCTGTTCTTTTGTAAATTCCATGTTAAAGAGCGTTTTGGGTAAAATCGTTTCATTTGTCGTCTGTGTTTTGACTTTTAATTATTCATATGATTACTTATATCATGATTAATTAATTCCAGAATATAAAACATGATTTATATATAATATATATTCAGAATATACATATATATAATATATCTATAAATGGAAAGAAATACACCGTTCATGGAGACGGTAGGCCGTACGTACGCATGAACGTTGTTTCCGTTTCCTCGTTGAATTGAATGGAATTAATTGGATGACATACATATATATATACATAAATCCAGTATCATTATTATTTCATATATTTCATGATTACTTATTATATATACTTTATAATCATTTATGAATGGTTAATCATTGAGAATGAATCTCATCGCGTCGTGGAGACGGTATTCCGTACATACGCACGAGTGATGATATTGTTCCCATGATCGTGGAATTTTATTGGAGTGTATTTATACTATTAAAGAATCAATATCACTTTACAATAATCATATATAGTTATTATTTACACCATTATACCCATCCAAGTAAGGTGGTGTTGGAAAATAGATTGCACCACGGTGTGGAGACGGTATTTCGTACGTACGCACGCGCGGTGATTTCGTTTTCCGTAGGATGGATAGATGGTGAAATAGGGTTGTTTCATACTTATAATAACATATCAGTATATGATTGATATTTATGTTATTACTTCATAATGAAACAACCTAATAAGAAGAAGTGGAAGAAGAAATAAAGTTGAAAGAATCGGTAACGGACATTACCTCTTCTTTGAAGCGCCTCTTTGAGACCTCCTCTTAGGGCACTAAAATTGGTCTTTGAAGATAACAAGGACCTCTAGGATGTTTTTAGGGAAGTGTAGAAGAGAAATTGGCAGGGGTTGGCCGATATTGAGGGCTCAAAGTGGTGTGAGGAAGAGAGAGAGGAGGTTCCCTTTTATAAGGGAGGAGAGGGGCACCTTTGGAATAACTAAAAATATTATTCTATTATAAAGTCATATTCAGTTTTTAATAGATACAAATTGATTTATTTCTAAGATAAGGTGTGTATGGGTAGAAATCATCTCATCCAATATAATTTAGACAAATTTAGGTCATTATATTAACCTTAACATTTAGTTTTAACTCTTAGTTAATTAGATTGACATTTACCATGTCACTTTGTATTTTTATATTATATAGTTAATAAACTTACCATATACATCCAAGAGACCCCCAAGTGGTCCATTAATGATACACCTATCATTATATAAGTATCTTGGCCGAACCTTAGATTTTTAGGAATATAATAACAATTAATAATATAATATTTGTTTTAAAAACTATTTTATGTTAATTTTGACACTATTTGGTAATTGATTTTTGTGAAAATCATAACAGAATGATTAGTTCTAAAAAAGTATATTAAATCAATACTAAAATGTCATATTAACATAGAAAATTATTGTAATTAATAAAAAGTCTCAAATTACATTTATTTGGGTATTTATAACATCAATTATGTCAATATTTCATTAATAATATAATTATTACATCATCATTGTGTCATAAATAAATTAAATTATTTTAAGTCTAGAAATTTCAAATAAAATACCATTATGTAGGAAATCCTTTTATATTTATAATTAATATATATAGTCGAATTTATCTTATGTATAACCCTATATTAAAAATGATTTAGTTATTATACTTTGATTTTAACTATTTTAACCCTTCTTTAAATAAATTAATAATAAATGTCCTAATCTAATAAAAGTGGGCCTAAATGGACATATTTTATTCCTAAGGTTGTTTTTTGACGAATTACACTTATCCAATAGAATTAGGACATGTGTTAGGTTAATAATAATATCATTTTTACCCTTAATTTCCCTATTTACTTTTAACCGTGGTAAAAAAAAGTAAAAAGTTACTATTCACCAAAAATTATTTTCATCTCATTGAAATACAGTTTAGTCCTTGATATTAACCATGTCTCTCGGATTTTTGAAATTCCACTCACAGAAGTGGTAAAATTAAGTTTTATGAAAAATTCAGTTTTTTAACTACCACTTAGTGGTTTCACTATTAATCAAAAAATGAAAGTGGGTATTACTATTCATAACGGCTAGTTCATAATAATATTATAATAATATCTCGTTTAGTGAAACTCGGTATTGCGTACTACACATGCTATCGAGGAAGGTCACGATTGCGTGTAATGCATGGCAAGTCAGGGATGCGTGTTGTGCAAGATCCTTTTGGTGTAGCGTACAACACAAGACATTAATGAAATTAAAAAGAATATTTTTCATAAAATCTCGCGGTGTTACATTCTATGCCCCTTAAAATGAATTTTTCCCTCGAAATTCGTCGGGGTTATAAATGGTTTACTACTCGAAAGTTTCTTTAATAGAAACCCACATCGTAAAAAGGAATACCAAAACTTGAATTTAAAAACTAAAGTATGGAACGTAATGGTTACCCAAATTAACTCATCACTAGGTTTCCATGTAGGAGAACATAGGTGAAAATATGGATATGGAAGAAAAATATAACCATCAAGTTCTGATGGAGAGTGGTAGAGAACATGGCTATGTAAAAGCCAACAATCACAAAGCCATAAATTTGTGACGATCTAAGGTACCATCTGATTCATCAGATATAAGAGCACTAGGAAAACATTTTTGGTTTTCAAGATCATTTCCCTAAAGTTGATGAAATTGGAATTAGAAGAAATACTTTCGTGATTTTGGTACAGTCTCACCGTTGGTCGTTATTTGGAAAATTTCCACTTTATCTTTTAAGGAAATGAAGTTGAATTTTTCATTCGTGATGTGTTAGCAGATCATGTGATAGAATGATGGGTCATTCCATCTATCTCAAACAAATGGTTATAAAAGTTATCAAAAAATACATAAGTCCATCTATAGTGAGATTAATCATATATGGTTCCTAAAATTGACTTATACTTCATATATCATACTGCTTAATATAATAAAACTAGTTTCTACTAAACAGGGACTTCCTGTAGGCCAGTGGTAGGCGATAAAGGCCAGTCACACTTCGGTTGTGGGTTCGATTCCCATAGCCTTGTCTGACGCGATGGGTTGTCGCCCATCCCGCAGGTTGTCCTTTTTCTAAAACTACATTACTATAACATCCCATCAATAATATCAAAAAAACTTCTATCCTTAAACAATACTAACTTATGTCCAACATATTCCATTCCAATCTTTAGGCTTATCCAAAATACTGCTGTCCAATCTCATATTATAGTGAAAACGATTACCAAAGAGTTTATATAACAAGCATGTTAATACCATCGTTGATCCCCATATATCATGAGATATGTCTTGTTGGTCAAATTCCAAACATTCAAAGGCCTTAATCATGTATTATATTGAAAAATGAATACCCATTGAATCTTAGTGAAAACATGAGTGCTGTCAAAAGTTAACTCTTTTCACATACCAAAAACTCAAACCATGATATAACTATTTCCTTATATCAGTCATGAGCTCATGAATACTATCAAACATTTCATTTTCTCCTTATCCCTTCATTATGCGCATATCATCTTTTTTCCAAAAATATCTCAATCACTTTCCATGGTTACCAGTACCATAAAATTATTGGAAACCACAATAGACCAATACATAAATATTCCAATATTCCACGATACTATATACAACATTATTTTGGAATCCCATTACATAAACACTTAATCATTCCACCACATCATTGTCATATTCAACATCGCCAATAGTGATTGCATGTGACTTCTCTTTGTCCTTTGCCTTAAGTGGTTTCTCATGTTGATCATCACTAACCCTTAGATTAGGGCATTTATTAGCATAATGCCCTATTTCCTTGCACTTAAAGCATTGAAGTGTTGGTGGTGCGTTCTCTGCAGTCTTTTCTTTATTCACATCATTAGAAACCCTTTTTCCATTACTTCGACACTCAGCTGCTAGATGACCTTCTTTTCCACACTTAAAACATTTTCTAGTCCCTTTAAGACAATATCCACCATGCTTCTTTCCACACTTTGAGCATAAGGAAACATTCATCTTCTTTTCACCATTATTCTGAGATTTATCCTTGAACTCCATCTTTCGTTTCTTGTCAAAACTATGAGATGGATAAGTAACACCAACTTCCATTTCTACCTTGATAGCACAACACACAATTTCTTCATAGCTGCTGAAGTCTCTTATAGCTAATTCCCTTCGAAGATTTGGTTTTAAGCCACTGAAGAATCGATCAACTTTACTTTCAGGTTGGATGATAAAGCCAGATGAATACCTTGCAAGCCATGTAAAATTCGCTTCGTATACACCAACATATTCATCATCCTTTTGCTTTAGTTCAAGAAACTCATTCTCCATCTTTGTTCGAATAATACGAGGGAAGTACTTATTGAAAAATAAGTTCTTGAACTCGTCCCATTCCATGGACTCAATTTCATCTCTTGGCCTAGTATTCTTGATAAGATTCCACCATTGATCAGCTTCACCTTCCAAACAATATACTGCTAAGATGACTTTATCATGTTCAGAACATTGAAGAACTGAAAATATCTTTTCAGTGGTACTGATCCATTGTTCAGCAACAAGTGGATCAGAAGACCCACTGAAAGAAGGTGGACGTTGCCTCATGAAGGAATCAATAGAATATTGTTCCCTTCTCCACTCATTTGGAAGTCCAAAATGATTCACAGCTTGTGTAAGTATAGAAATAATATTTTTCACTCCATCTCCCATAACATTTGTTTGTTCAGGAGGACAATCATTGCATTGTCCATTGCATTGATCAACACGGTTCCTTCGGGTTCCAGCCATCGTCTAAAACCCAAAAAGAATAGTGTGAGAGGAAAAAATCATGCTAGGGAAAATAACATAATAAAGGGGGAGTACCTTCAATATCTAAAATCTTAGGTTTAATTCTAAGATTGTTACCGTAATTCTAGGACTATAACCTATAATTATACTTAACCTTAGGGACATTCCTAGACATACCTTAGAAATATCTCTAGGGATCTCACTAAAGTTCTCACATCCTAGTTTCCAAAATTTGACTAAAACTTTCCTCTGATAACAACTGTAGAGACCCGAATCTTGACGTACATAGATATTACATTACTTTTGAGGAATACATAATATATAACAAAAACAGACACACAAGGACCGTAATAGTTTAGTGTCTTTGGAAACTTGGAACGTAATCTTCTAATCGTGGTGAAAGATCTTCAACATCTCCCATAAAGATCTTCCACTTTTTGTTTCCTTACCTAAAACATTTCTTTTAATCTTGGGGGAAAATAAAACATAAAAAGGGTGAGCTCAAATGCTCAATAAGGGTAAGCATGGATAAAATAAAACATACCATATACATTTGAACTTAAAAACATAAACATAATATTTAAACATCAAAATCTTGAGCAACGACTTAAAACATGGAAGTACATAAGGCATAGATCATAATGGAACATAAATCATGATAACATAGCATGGGAATAAAACATGTAATTTTGGAATCCATTAAGCACATGTAATTATTTCCATAGTAGCCAAGGCATTGCTGCCAAGACCATCTTAGTGGACAAAGTCCCTTTCTGAATCGAGTTCACTCCTCATTCCAGTCCTGTAATACTGAACCGGATTAACTTACCGTTATAGCCATGTCTATCTCATGAGATATAAATCTTTACCCAATGCATTGGAGGGAGATATAGGTCCCACAAATCTCATAATGAAATCATTCTTACCTGTGCCACAAAATAAACATACATCATTCATAATAACCCAACGAATAAAATGGGTTTAAAAAACATCATCCCATCATCACATAATCCATATAAAATAAATGGATATCATTTCATAATAAGAAAAGTGAAACCATGTAAATCATAGAGACATTATACTTGAAACATACACATATGAAATAAAGTCATCTTAGATGGAAAAATGGTTTTGATAAAACACTTCAAATGAATTCTTGAGGAAAATATCCTTTTTTCTTCAAAATCATTTTCTTTTCACAATATGTAATGAAATTTTAAAAGAAAAGGATTTTGTTGAAAATAGTCATGAAATATTTTTGAGGAATATTCATGAAAATAAGGCTTTATAAAACCGTAAAAATCCTTTCATGCCGTATACGTTAAAAAAACCATTCTTCTCGTACTTTTGTCAGAAAAGTCAAAAAGTACCTTGTAGGGTAAATAAAAGAAAGATTCCATCCATACCATGGGGTAAAAGTCAAAATGGGTAAAAAGGACTTTAAACATACATGAATACACTTTTATAAAAAATGGACATGGATGATAACAATAACCTCAGTAAATACTTACGAATAAGCAATCTCAGATAAAAATGAGATTTGCAAAATTATCCCTTACCTTAGGTCCGATATGCTTCATATGTATCCGAACCTCCTGTATAATGATTTAAATAATGTCATTGACTTATTACAGAATCATATTCATTTTTATGATATCATATATGGTTCACTTATGACTTTATATTACCCGTTCTTTTGTAAATTCCATGTTAAAGAGCGTTTTGGGTAAAATCGTTTCATTTGTCGTCCGTGTTTTGACTTGTAATTATTCATAGGATTACTTAGATCATGATTACTTAATTCCAGAATATAAAACATGATTTATATATAATATATATTCAGAATATACATATATATAATATATCGATAAATGGAAAGAAATACACCGTTGATGGAGACGGTAGGCCGTACGTACGCATGAACGTTGTTTTCGTTTCCTTGTTGAATTGAATGGAATTAATTGGATGACATACATATATATATATATACATAAATCCAGTATCATTATTATTTAATATCTTTCATGATTACTTATTATATATACTTTATAATCATTTATGAATGGTTAATCATTGAGAATGAATCTCATCGCGTCTTGGAGACGGTATTCCATACATACGTACGAGCGATGATATCGTTCCAATGATCGTGGAATTTTATTGGAGTGTATGTATACTATTAAAGAATCAATATCACTTTACAATAATCATATATAGTTATTATTTACACCATTATACCCATCCAAGTAAGGTGGTGGTGGAAAATAGATTACACCACGACGTGGAGACGGTATTCCGTACGTACGCACGTGCGGTGATTTCATTTTCCGTAGGATGGATAGAAGGTGAAATAGGGTTGTTTCATACTTATAATAACATATCAGTATATGAGTGATACTGATATTATTACTTCATAATGAAAAAACCTAATAATAAGAAGTGGAAGAAGAAATAAAGTTGAAAGAATCGGTAACGGACATTACCTCTTCTTTGAAGCGCCTCTTTGAGACCTCCTCTTAGGGAAGTAAAATTGGTCTTTGAAGAAGACAAGGACCTATAGGATGTTTCCATGGAAGTGGATAAGAGAAATTGGTAGGGTTTGGACGAGCTTGATGGCTCAAAGTGGTGTTAGGAAGAGAGGGAGGAGGTGCCCTTTTATAAGGGAGGAGAGGGGCACCTTTGGAATAACTAAAAATATTATTTTATTATAAAGTCATATTCGGTTTTTAATATCTCCAAATTGATTTATTTCTAAGCTAAGGTAGGGATGGGTCGAAATCCTGTCATCCAATAGAATTTAGACAAGTTTAGGTCATTATATTAACCTTAACTTTTAGTTTTAACTCTTAGTTAATTAGATTGACATTTACCATATCACTTTGTATTTTTATATTATATAGTTAATAAACTTACCATATACATCCAAGCGACCCCCAAGTGGTCCATTAATGATACAAATATCATGATATAAGTATCTTGGCCTAACCTTAGATTTTTAAGAATATAATAACAATTAATAATATAATATTTGGTTTAAAAACTATTTTATGTCAATTTTGACACTATTTGGTAATTGATTTTTGTAAAAATCATAACAGAATGATTAGTTAGAACAAAGTTAATTAAATATATACTAACATGTCATATTAACATATAAAATTATTGGAATTCATAAAAAGTCTAAAATTACATTTATTTGGGTATTTATAACATCAATTATGTCAATATTTCATTAATAAGATAATTACTGCATCATCATTGTGTCATAAATAAATTAAACTATTTTAAGTTTAAAAATTACAAATTAAATACCATTATGTAGGAAATATTTATAGATTTATAATGAATATTTATAGTCGAATTTATCTTTTGTATGACCCTATATTAAAAATTATTTAGTTATTAAACTTTGATTTTAACTATTTTAACCATTCTTTAAATAAATTAATAATAAATGTCCTAATCTAATCCAAGTGGGCCTAAATGGTCATATTTTATTGATAATATTGTTTTTGGACGAATTACACTTATCCAATAGAATCATCACATGTGTTAGGGTAATAATAATATCATTTGTACCCTTAATTACCCTATTTACTTTTAATCGTGGTAAAAAAAAGTAAAAAGTTACTATTCACCAAAAAATATTTTCATCTCATTGAACCACATTTTAGTTCTTGATATTAACTGTGTCTCTAAGATTTTTGAAATTCCACTCACAGAAGCGGTAAAATTAAGTTTTATGAAAAATTCAGTTTTTTAACTACCACTTAGTGGTTTCACTATTCATAAAAAAATGAAAGTTTCCAGAAAAATACCAAAAATTAGGCCTAAGCTATATTTGATATTATGAATTCAAAAATGATGTCTATTTTACCAAATTCAAAACATATTAGTTGAATTAATTAATTTAAAATTAATTCCCATCGTCAAAACAAATAGTGTGTTCTTAAGAGATAATAACTATCAAAAGATTGACACTTGTTTATGTCTGGTTTAAATGTGAAATTACATCCAATGAAAAAAATTGTATTAAATTGTAAAAATATATTATAAATATACTTTAAAACCACTCAAATTAATAATTTATCACTATTAATTATTTCGATTAAAAAAGTTCTTTTAATTAAAATTTAGTAATTTTCACTATTCATCAGAATATGAAAGTTATCCGAAAAGTACCAAAATTTTACCCTAAGCTAATTTCGATATTCCGAATCCAAAAATGAAGTCCATTTTGAAAGATAAAATTTATAAAATTTCAAAAAGTGGGTATTACTATTCATAACGGCTAGTTCATAAGAATATTATAATAATATCTCGTTTAGTGAAACTCGGTATTGCGTACTACACACGCTATCGAGAAAAGTCGCGATTGCGTGTAATGCATGGCAAGTCAGGGATGCGTTTTGTGCAAGGTCCTTTTGGTGTAGCGTACAACACAAGACATTAATGAAATTAAAAAGAATATTTTTCATAAAATCTCAGGGTGTTACATCTATACCCATAGTTCTCTTAACCATGGGTAAAGATATATACCCACGACTTAATCCAAACCATGGGTATGATAAAATCTCATAGGCTATACCCATAGTTTCTATAGAAACCATGGGTATAGATCTATATCGATGGATTCATTAGCCATGGTTTATAAAACCATGGGTATAGCCTATACCCATGGTTTTATGGGCTATACCCATGGTTCTAAACTGTGGTTATGGGATATGTTTCCAGTAGTGCAAGATCCAAAAAGTGTTAATGATGGATCATCTATATTCTTTTAATAGTGGGGGTGTGTCTACATTCAAAGGAAAGAACTATCACATTTTGAAGAATATGATTTCTCTATATGTTCTTTCTCTTGGCCTTGAGGTTAAATATGCTACAACAATAGTATTACCACCTATTATAAAGATTAACCTATGAAATTTTCTAATAAGAAAAATATAGATGTTTATTGAAAAGATCAAAATTACATATTTATGTCTCTTTCAAAAAATATTTATAAAAAGGTTATAGGAATCCAAAAAGTTAAGGAAATTTGGGAAAAATTGGTAAGCAGTTATGATAGAAACGTGAAAGTCATGTAGGAAAAATTGAAAATTTATATGAGAAAATTTGAAGATATCAAGATAGTTGTAGAAGAAAATATTGATGACTACTTTATAACAGTCAATGAAAATTTTAATAATATTCAAGGTTTTAGATAAAATCTAGATGATTCAACTTTTTCTAAGAAGGTGATGAGAAAATTTCTTGATATGTTTGATCCTAAAGTTTATGCTTTAGAATATAGGGAAGATCTTACTCTCAATTAATTACAGAAAATTATCATTGATTATGAAATGATAATGATCCCATATTTCAAGAAGAAGATCAAATATGAGATTGTTTTTGAGGCCATGAGAAAGCTAAAAATTAGTGATGGTAAAATTATAGAATCAAGTGAATACGATGATGAAGATAAATATGAGGATTATAAAATAATTATTTCTCTCATATCAAAGATATTTTGGAAGTAAAAGAGTAATGGTAAATGAAAAAAACAAATGAGGTGCTAAAATTTTAATTAAATATGATACGTCACTATAAATTATCTTAATAATAAGTCTACTAAACTCAATATATATGACGAGACACCTTAGTAGAAGAAATGGTGAAAAAACTAAAAGATTAAACCGAGTTTTTTGGAATCAATAAGGATTTATTTAAAAGTAAAAGAATAAATTGATGAGAAAATAAGAATAATCTAACTCCACATTAAGAACCCAATCAAAATATGAAACTAATTTCTTGGCTCATGTGGATAAAGGGATCAATACCTCTAGCAGAGATAGATGATGAAAGTTAATGAACTAAGATAGGGTATACATTGAATAATTAATTAGAATCCTGTATTGAGAAAAACACAAATCTGAAGAAGGATAAGTGGTTTCTATCTAAATAAAAAGAAAATATAGCTGTGTGAAAGGAAGAATGTGCAAAGAAATAGGTTTCTTTCATAGATGAGATAAATAAATACAAATTAAAAGTGTATAAAATGGATAATATGGTAAAAGATGTTGAAGAAAAAATTTCTATTAAAAGAGAATAATAGTCCATGACACAATTAGAACATATTTAAACTCATAATGATTTGAAGAATATTAGAAAATATTTAAACAATTCTATTTTGGTAAAGGATGAATTATTACAAGTTAAAGAAAATATTTCTTCAAAGAAGTAGGTTAATTATAATCCCTTTTAATTTCAAAATAAAAATGTTACCTCTAACAATATAGATTCTAAAATTACTTACAAACTAGTATGGACCATTAAGACTAGTCAGAAACCATCTTTTATATTACAATAAGAAATGGATTCCTCAAAAAGGTGATTCCCACCAAAGAATAGAACCACTTTTTATGAAAAGAAAACATCAACAATATTCAAGAAAGAAATATTATAATTATATAAGATCAAGGTTTAGAAGAAACTAATGGTGTTGTGGGGGGGGGGGGGGGGTTGGGAAAAAATCTTACTCATACTGATATAACATGTCACTATTAGAGATGAGACATTAACCACACAGGTGCTATTAGGAGAAAATGATAATATATTTTTAAATAATTTATACTATGACTAGGAATTCATCTTATCTACCAACAAAGAGAAACTTTGACTACCTAGAAGAAAATTTTGGTAGATGCGATTAGATTTTTCATATTACTGAGGAGTTCATGAATAGTCTAAATGGATAAATACCCAATGTTGATAAAGGAAATAAGATTTAAAAGGAGGGAGAAAAATCATGTTTTCTTAAGGTATCATTGAATGATAACAAGATAAATAAGTCATGAATACTTGATAGTGGATTCTCCTCTTGCATGAATGGTGATAAAAAATCTTGAGAATCATTGAGAATCATGAAATTGGTGTAGTGAACTTTGGCAATAATTATTCCCTCAAAATCAAAGGAGTTGTATCATTAGAGATTAAAGCCTAAAATCCAAAGTCTAATGATATATTATTTGTTGATGGGATGAAGCACAATATAGTTAGTGTCTGTCAAATTTGTGATGATATACATGAGGTGATACTCAATAAAGATTCATACACCATCAAAATAACAATGGATGTAAGGATCATTACTCAATGGAGAAGAACCAATGTAAATCTATTCCAAATTGGTGATTATACCAATTTATGTTACTCGAGTTCCAAAGATAAAAAATAATTATGGAATAAAATTATTAATCATCTTAGACAAAGGAGTATAAATAAAATTTTGAAGTATTATATTGAGATATATTTGACCAAGTTTAATAGATACATGGTTTAAATCTATGAAAACCATCAAAATGGGGAAAATAGATCAAGGTTCTCATAAAAGAGTGGACACTTTTTACACTATACCACTTGATCTTATTCACACTAACTTATGTGGTCTATTGAGGAAAAATTATACTATAGGTGATCTATATTTCATTATATTCATTGATTATTATACTTAATTGAATAATGTAATTTTTATTAAACAAAAGTCAAAGGTAATTCAAATGTTTAAAATCTTTAGTGGTAATGATAAGAAGTAGTTTGGTTTATACATAAAAAAATCATGTTAGATATTGGAATTTTTTATACATGTGGTGATTTTGAAAGAAATATTTCCAAACATGGAATAAAGTATCAATATCACACTATATTCTCCACATAAAAGTGGTGTAGTTGAAAGGAAGAACAAAATAATAGTTGAGATGGGCATGACTAAATTAGCTGAACACATCATCTCAAAGTATTTATGTATAGAAGCTATATATAATTACATACACATATAGAATAGGTTTCTAATGAGGATAGATATAAAAAAGAAACAATATGAAATATAGTACAAGATAAAGACAACTATTAAATAAATATGAATTTTTGGAAGTCCTTACATTATAAAAGTCAAGAACATTAATCTTGGAAAATTTGAAGAGAAATATAAGGAAGGGATTTTCATGGGATACCTATATAATGGTAGTGGCTAAAAATGTTGGAACAAATTGTTTCAAAATATAGTTGAATTTTGTGATGATAAAATTATTTAAAATAAGAGAAAATAATATATATCTTTTAAAACAAATTTAGAAGACATTGAAGAAAATGGTATGGAGTTATTGGAATAGAAGAATTATGTAGTTACTGAGAAGGATCTAATCACTGTTGATATTGATTCTAAACAAACCAATGATGAATATCAAGCTATAGATAATGAGATAAAACATTGTAATATATTGAATAAACATTTTGAAGATGAAAATTTCAATGGAAATCAATAGGCTCTAGTACAAACTAGAAGGATATTGAGATTTGAAGATCAAAATATACTCATTCCCAAAATTAAAACTTATACCGTGTAAGAAATAGATAAGCATGAGTATTGGATACAAGATATTAATGAATAACTTGATCATATTGAGAATGAATATACTTGGGATAATTTCCAAGACCTAAAAATAAAAATATAATTGGAAACAAGTGGGTTTTAAAAAATAAGATGTATGATAAAGGTGAGGTATTATGGAAAAAATTTAGGATGGTGTACAAAGGATATTTTAAAATATAAGGTATTGAATTTAAAGAAAAATTTTCACCAATGGTAAGACTGTATACTATTACAATGTTCTTGGTAATGGTATCACACAAACATTACACAGTTTATCAAATGATGTGAAATAAAACTTTCTAAATAGAGGCCTTGAGGGAGGATTCTATATTGAACAACCTGAGGGTTCCACATTAGAAAATGATGGAAACATGATATACATGTTGAAGAAATATTTTTATGATTTGAAAAAATATCCTAGAGCCTAGTATTCTAAATTGGATTGCTTTCTAAGGGGTATAAAATTAAAAAAAGGTAAATTTGATAGTAACCTTTATTTGAGAGAGATGTCTAAAGGTAATCTCATTATAATTGTCTATGCAGATAACATCATATTTGTTAGTGATAAGAAGTTTATATGTAAATATTTTTTTGAGAAGATGAAAAATAGTTTTAAGATGTCCATACTAGGTGATATGATATACCTTTTGGGATTTCAGATTGACTTGACACTAAATTATATATTTTTATATCAAGAAAAGTTTTCTAGAGAATTGTTAAAAAAGTTTGGAATGAAAAATTAAAAATAAGTTTCAACTCACATTTAAATTAGAACCAAATTGTGAAATGATGAATATAAAAGTATTTTTAACCATAAATAATTTAGAAGATTCATTAGAATCTTACTTTAATAAAAAAATCACAACCAGATATAACTTATACAGTGACCCTGTGATCAAGTTTTTAGAGTGATCATAAAGAGTCTCACTTTTTGGGTGATAATATAATCCTAATATATATGAAATTAACTCTTAATTACGAGATAATATATATACATAATATATATTCGAATATGTTAGACTTTATAGATACAAATTTGGCAGGTGATTGTACCAACATAAGATCAATTTTAGGAGGAACTTTTTTTATGGGATAAGATTGTGTTAGTTGGTATAGAAAAAATTATAATTTAGTGAAACTAAGTAAAAATAAGGTATAATATGTGCTATTATACATGGTTGTACATAAATGACAAGGATTCATGTTCAACTAGCATATTTGAAGGTTGAGACCGAGAAACCACTTCCAATATCTTATGATATTAAAAGTGATATTGTTTGTCTAAAAACCCAATAAAAATTTAAGATCCAAGAATATGGATATCAAATATAATTTCATAAATTAAAAGTTGTAAAGTGGAGATATCAGGAGGGAATACATTTCTATAAAAAACTAGGTTATAAATATTTTCACCAAATCCATGTTAAGAGAGTGATTTGTGGAATTGAGACTGAAACTTCATGTTCATCCTTATCCTATCACTTGAATATTCATGGGTGAGTCCCCTCTAATAGGTTTTGAATTTTATTTTCAAAGGTGTATAAAAAGTACACTCTTATTTATCTAAGGGTAAGTGTCTTATTCTGTTTTTGTGCATCTAAAGTTTAGTTTATTATAAAAAAGAGGGTAAAAATTGAATTATAATTGAGGGGGAGAATATAAGTCACATGGAAATTTTTTTCCTATCTTTAAGAGATGGTGTTTTTTAAAAAACATTACCTTATACAAAAGTGTAGTGTCATGAAATTTCTCTTAGAGGAAAGCTGTTCTTTGATGACTAATGAAGAGTTTTGTTGAAAGTGAAGTATTGGATGATAAAAAATCCAATGGGGGAGATTGAAGAACAATTATATTTATTGATTATGTTGTAATTGTTGTTAACCAATTTTGAATAAATGTTTTTGGATATTTTGAAATTAATTGTGATTCTTGGAGAGCTAATCCTAATTACAGACACCAAGTCCAGGCAATGGAATTATGTTTTTTATGTTTGGTGGAAGGTAACATTTTATAAATGATTAAAATAGTATCCAAAGATCCCTCTTGGACACATGAAGAAGAGTGAGTCCACACTCTCATCAGTGTGAAGGAGAAGTGATATCCCATAATCCTCATAGGCTTCATTAATTTTGATTTAATCTTTATAAATCACCCACGTGAAGAATAAGATAGATCATGATTTTTTTGTGTGAGGAAGTGGCTTGAGTTTATGCATACTTTATTAAACTAAGAATATATGATTTTACTCAAAAAAAAGAATATTATAACAACCCTATCCTTTTACACATATTATTACATGATTTTAGTCATAATTAACCATCAAATACAAACCAAGGATCATAGAGTCTAGTATATTTGGAAGAATAAGTACATAAAATTAAAAACATGGAACTATAATAAAACATCTCTTTATTAATATTACATAATGAGATCCTAACATCCTTTTAACTCCTAGATTTTCATAGGATAACTTGAGAAATACATATACAAAATGGATGAGCTAAAAATCCCAATAAGTGAATAAAAATGGAAAAGAAGCGTACCACATGAGTTAGAAGGCATAAAATAGTAACATAAAAGGCATGTATCATGGATAATCATGTAGAAGAATATAATTAATAACATGTAATCATATGATCATGGAAACATAGGAATTTGTAAGTAACACGTAACATGATATAAACATGATTTAAGGCTAACTGTCAAGATAATGTCATATGGTGGAAAAAGTCTCATAATGGATTAGGTTTACTCCTTAATCCCATACATGACATCTCATGAGACTAAAAATTACCCAATGAATTGGAGTGATATATGAGCACACCCATCATAACATGTTCATGCATATGTGTGCCACATGAATAATCAAACATAAGGAATAAACATAAGGGTTACCCATGGAAAGAAATGAGTATCATAATAATGTCATAAGGAATAACCAAAGGGTGTATCATAATGGTATCCATGAAATAATGTATTTAAATCATACTTAGAAATTAATAATGTAAAATAGGCATAGATGATGATAAACGATGTCTGAATAAAGTGAAAACTTGTAAAAGGAGTGTTTATGAAACTTTTGAAATGAGACACTTTAATGCGGTTTAAGGAAAATAGTAATGAGTCTTTAAAGAAGAAAAATCCATAAGTGTTTGTATAAAATAAAAAATGAACTAAGATAGTTTTTCATGATAAAATGAGTGATTTTATAAAAATAATTGCGGCTTAAAATAGTTCATGGAGTGTTCTTTAAAATTGGTAAGAAATTGAGAAGTTCCCTTTAATCGGGCTTGCATATCAGGAGGAATTGAGAAGGGAACCTTATAAAACATGTATTTCCCCATAAAAGAAGGATGAATTGACATAAATACATAATTTTGGAACACATAAACAGAATTTATAAGAAGTATATAATAATAATGAATAAAGACATTGGTGAAAGAGAGAGAAAGTGTAACCCGAAGGAAAAATGGAGGTTTGGAGAGATCCCTTACCTTATGTACGAATGTCTTCAACACTTGAAATTAATGTCCTAAAAATAATATTAAATACATTAATTAATTAATTCAGAACCTATTATAAATTTATTTTATTTATTAAAATTTTATTAAGTTCATTTATGGCCATTTTGATGAGTTATAATGTTTAATTTTATTTTTATGAGAGCGTTCATTTCATGATTTTATGATCAGTTCTATTAAGTTTAATTATGGGAGTTCTTATCAAATGGAAGAAAAACTCTAGAAGTGTAATTATATGATATTTTTGAACCTATATATCATTTTTCTTTTGGTTATTAATATGATTCACTAGATAGAACATTAATAATAAATTTTTAGTTTATTTTGGTGATTTTTTGATCACCACGAACTAGTTTTGTTTTATTATTTAATATTATGCATAAATATCAGTTCTAGAACATGAATAAAGTTATAATATAAATTTTTATTTTTTTTTACCACAATTTTTTTATGAAAAGCGTTTAATGTGGTAATGAAAATGAAAACTCATTGTCCCTGAAAGTGGTGAATCAACGCGTCATAGACAATGTTTTCATTTTTAGAATAAATGGAGAAGAGAAGAGATTTGATGATGGATATTACATTGACACAATAAAATTATAGTATATATATGATACCAAATTTATCATGCTATTTTTTATAGGTTATATAATGAGAGGATACGAAAAAGAAATAAATTAAAAGAGAAAGGAGGAGGATTTTACCTCTTGAATATCATCTCCTTGAGAACCCCCTTAAGGAACTTGAAAATGGTCTTTTGGTGAGACCATAAAAACTAGGACGTGGGTAAGAGACTTGGGAGAGTAATTGGGCCGAATTTAGACAAGATACATGGCTTTGAAGGTGTGGGGATAAGGGGTGGTAAGGAGTGATATTTATTGGGATAGGAGAGGGGTGTTTGATTATTTTATTCATTTTTTATTATTATTTTGGATCAAGAAAATCAATAGTGTTGATTACTATGACTAAATAAAGTAAATGTTCTAGGATAGTTCCAAAAAATTGGTGCTTACCTCATCCATATATCATCCATTACTCAATAATTCATGTATTTGTTAAATACTGTAAATTATTGTATTTCACTATTCACAAAAATTCAACTATTTTAGAAAAAACCTAAAAAATCACCCTATCAATTTTTTGATGTTTAGATTTTAAAAAATGAACTCCATTTTATGAAAATAATTTTCTAAATACAATGATTTTAATTTTTAATTAAAATAATCATATATTTGAAAAATATTAATTTTAATATTATAACTGATTCTATGAGACTTTAAAAAATTATTTAAGGTCTCATAAAGTTATCTTATAATTATAAGGAAAAAATAATAATTTTTGAATCTATTTTATAAATTTTTTTCTTTTAAATAATTATATTAATTATAAAATTTTAAATAAACATTTTCGTTTCACAATATCACTAATAATTAATTTATCATTTAAACAAAATTATTTTCTTATTCCATGATAAAAATTTATCAAATTTTTATTTATAATATACCCAAATTTTATTTATAATTTCATATTTTTAATGAATATTTTATTATTACCATTATGTTTTATTTCTATGGCTTTGTTCATGAGTGCTGTCATTCTAGTGGATTGAACAAATCCATATTTTCATATTCTTATTATCTTATTTTATATTTATTGTCCTAATGTAAAATTTGGAATTATTATTGGTTTTTTATGAATAATGTATCATTATTTATTTATGATAATAATGTTTTTATTGGTTTCTCTATGTGCTATATGTGATTTATACTAGATTACATAGTTATATGAATGGAAATTTATTTGATAAAATTCTGGGTCGTTACATTCTTCCCCCCTTATGAAATTTTAACCATGAAATTTAATTTTACATACTAAGGTTAAAAAAGGTGAGGGTACTTCTCTTTCATTTCTTCCTTTAGTTCCCATGTTTCCTCATTATATTTATGATTACTCTATAGTACTTTGACTAGGAGAGTTGTATTGTCGCGTAGAACAATATCTCTATGGTCCAAGATCTTCACCAGATTCTCCTCATAAGAGAGATCATTTTCCAACTATACCACCTCTAAATTCAGTACATATGAGGGATCTAGTAAGTACTTCCTCAATAGGGATATGTGAAATACATCATGCACTTGATACATGGTTGGTGGAAGTTCTATTCGATAGTCCACGACTCTAGCAAGATCAAGAATCTCGAAGGAGCTGATATACCTTGGACTTAGCTTTCCTTTCTTACCAAATCTCATGACTCTATTCCATAGAGATATGCAAAGAAATACCTTATCATCAAACTCAAAATCTAAGTCTCGTCAATAATTATCTATATAGATATTCTATCAAATTTAAGATGTCTTGATGTGTTGCTGAATGATTTTCACCTTTTCTACCATTTCTTAAACCATTTCAGGTATGAGCAACTTATGTTCACTAACTTCATCCCAACATGAAGGTGTTTGGAATCTTTTACCCTAAATGGATTCAAATGGATCCATTTGGATGCTTGATTGGAAACTATTATTTTAAGAGAACTCGACCATAGATAGATATTGGTCCCATCCTCATTTTAATTCCATAGAACATTCTCTCAACATGTCTTCTAGTGCATGAATAGTATATTGAGATTGTCCATTAGTTGGAGGATGATAATCCGTATTGAAGTTCAGCTCAGTGTTTAGAGTATGTTAGAGACTTTTCTAGAACTTGGAGGAGAATCTCATATTTAGATTAGATACAATTGATAGTGGTAATTAATGTAGCCTCACCACTTATTTTATGTATATCTATGAAATTTGATCAAGTGAAAAGTCCTCTCAAATCGAGATAAAGCGAGCTATCTTTATAAGAATATCCACAACAACTCATATTTAATTATTTCCTCTCGATGTATTCAGAAGTTTGGTGAAAAGTCCATACTAATTTTTTCCTATTTCTATGTTGGTATGGGTAATGGTTGATCATCTACTTAGACTTTTGTCTTTCAACCTTCACTTTCTAAAAAACCAGACACTTTTATGTATGTTCTATAATATCTTTCTTCATATTGTCCCACCAATAGTACTCTTGGATATATTGATACATATTTGTGCTCTCTAGGTGAATAGAGAAGGTTGAGCTATGTGTGTCATTCAAAAGATCTTTATTTATATATGGATTAGATGGTACAAATATCCATGACCCAAATCTTATGAATCCTTCCTCATGAATTTTGAATTCTGAGGATTTCTCCTTTCTTATAGATTCCACCTTTTTCTATATTTTCATATCATTTCTTTGAGAATCCTTTATTTTCTATATAAGGGATGGTTGATAAATCTTTTATAAAAGGAATGATGACGTAACTTCTATTATTATTCCCATTTATATCCTTTAAAAGTCTATGAATATTTAATCCTTTTTAATTCTAATCATTGATAAAGTTTCAAGATCCGTACTACTTAGAGAATCTGCCACTTTATTTACCTTACCAGGATGGTAGTGGATTGAGCAATCATAATCCTTGATGAGTTCTAACTATCTTCACCGGTGCGTATTAATATCTTTCTATTTGAATATATATTTTATGATCTTATGATCAGTATATATCTCAAAATTATCCTCATAGAGATAATGATGCCATATTCTCAATGCAAAGATAAAAACCACCAACTTTATATCATGCATGGGATAGTTTTTCTCATGAACTTTAAACTTCCTTGAGGTAAAGATTACCACTTTATCATTTTTCATAAGTACACAACCTAATAACTTTTTTTGAATCATCATTGCATACCACAAAGATTTTACCACTTTTTGTTAATGTAAGTATCAGTGCAGTGATAAACCTCATTTTCAACTCATTAAATAAGTATTCACATTCACTGATCTATAAAAACTTTACTCCCTTCCAAGTCATCTTCATTACTAAGTTTGAAAATCATGATAAGTTTCTCAAAAATCATCTGTAATACCCAACTAGACCAAGGAAACTAAGAATCTACATTATTGATGTTTTCTTGGGCCACTATTTAATTTCCTTTATTTTGGAAGGTTCCATATATGTTTCCCTAATCTGGTGATAACATTCCCCAAGAATGATACTTCCTCTATCTAGAAATCACATTTACTTTACTTTTTATATAGTTTTCCCCTTAAAAAAGTCTTTAGCACATTATTAAAATGCTCATAATTTTCCTCTTTACTTTTGGAGCATATTAGAATATCATTTATCAATACCACCAATTTTTTTTGATATAATATCTATAGAATATATTCATTATTTCCATGAAATATTTGGAGCATTAGTGAGTCCAATGGGAATCACTATGAACTCATAGTGTGTATACCTCATTCCAATGGTAGTATGGGGAATATATTCCTTTCTTACCTTTAATTGGTGATATCCCGACTGAAGGTCCACCTTAGAGAAATAACTTCCCCCATGTAGCTTATAGAACAATTCATCTATCTATGGAAGGAGATACTTGTTCTATATCATGACTTTTTAAGCTCACAATAATCAACACAAAGGCATATTGATTGATCCTTCTTCTTAACGAAGAGGACTGGAACACCTAACAATGAAGTACTCAGGTGTATAAAATCCTTGTCCATATTCTCATATAACTTTTTATTCAGTTATTCTAAATAAATGGTGGTCATTATGTAAGGATTTTTGATATAGGCATATATATAGGTATAAGATCAATTGATAAATAGACCTCTCGGTCAATAGGAAGACTAAGAATTTATTTAGGGAACACATTGGTGTAGTCCTTCACATTAGGAATGTCTTCAAGCATGACCCCATTATTTGTATAAATCATTTGATATTGATATGATTTATAATAGGGAAATAATATCCAAAATTGAAAAAATGATTCTGAAGGAGATCCATCCTCCTCCATACACTTGTACATAATTGGAGGATGCCTCAGGATATGAAGAGTGATCTCTATTTCTTGATATTTGATGTTGTATTTATATAAAGATAGCCAATCCATGCCCAATATAGAATAAAACTCCACCAAATAAAGTAAAATGATATTTTATGGGAGGTTCAGGACAAAAATATTAACCAGGTAGGAGTTATATAATTTGGATGCAATAATTGCCTCATTTTCTATTCTCACAGATAACTCAACCACCATAGTTTGAGGTGGTGTTTGAATAGTTCTACTAAACATGAAATATATGAAAGAATTCATATAACCATAATCAAATAGTATATTTTCTATTCTTGAATGAATAACCAATGTACCCATCACCACATAATTTTTAGGCTCCACCTCAGCAGTAGTGATAACATATACCCTTCCTTTTTTCCTTGTAGGTTGTTGTTGTTATTTATTTCCTCTGACAAACCTTGTCTTAAGGAATTGGATCACATAATGCCCATGGTTTTTACACTTTAAACAATTCAATATAGGTCGAGTGTTGATATGAACCTTCCCTTCTTATTCTATATTTGTGTCCTTTTTCATATCCCTTTAGTAAAAGTTATCCTGATTCCCCTATCTTCCATATTTGAAACATCTCATGGTCCCCATTAGACAGTTCTCAGGATGCTTCTTCCCATAATTTTTACACATGGGATATTGGGTTTTCTTTCCATCATGGGATTTATCTATTGATACACCCATATTAAACTCCATTTTTACTTTTTTATCTATGAGCCCACAAGACTAATGAGAGTCTCCAATCTCCATCTCAACCTTAAGGGAACAATAAAAAATCTCTTCATAGTTTTCAATTTATTGAATCACCAATGATTTTTATAGACCCAACTTTAGTTCAATAAATAACCAATCCACCTTGATTTCGGTGTTCTTGACAAATCCATAGGTGTATCATGCAAGGCCTGTAATGTTTTCCTCAAATTCCCTAATAGACCCATCTTCCTTTTTCTTCAGTATGAGAAAATCTTTCTCCATATTAATATAGAGAGTTCGGGAAAATTGTTTATTGAAAAATATTTTCATGAATCCTTACCATTCCATAGAATCAATTTCCTCTTTAGACTTTGTGTTTTTGATCTATGTCCACCACTTATCAGCTTCTCCATCAAAATGATAGACTATCAACACAAATTTTTATTATTATGAGCATTTAAGGATAGATAATATCTTCTCAATGGAGTTAATGCATTTCTCTATAATTATGGGATTAAAAGATACAATAAATATAGGAGGGCTTTGTCACAAAAAATATTTAACCACAACTTTCTCTTTCTTGGGAGAAGGAGGGAATTGCACATGATTCAAGTAATTATTCATAACTTGATCCAGTTGAGTCAGTACTATCATGAATTTTTAAGGTCCTATTCCCACATGATTTTTAATTTGATTAGGGAAATCATCACATTACCCATCACATTGATTGTTGTCTTGAGTTATCCAATTTTCCTCCATTAACTAAGAAAAAGAAAAAAAACTATAGGGTATGGAATACTTAGTTAATAAGAATATAAAAAGGTAATTTTGAACATAGAAGGATAATTTTTTTAATGGAAAGTATATCCTAACTTGTGGTTCCCTGATTTTCAATATTGGTTATTCATGGTGACAAAATTATCCCTAGTGTTCTTACTAAAGTTCTTTAGTCCTAATCTAGAAAAATAATTAGACAGTCATCTGATACCAACTATACAAACCCTAGACTTTTAAATGATTCTTGAAATTATTTGGTCTATGAAAACCCTAATCTGGATAACCAAAAACTACTTTTCATGGTTTTTATTTGTCCCTTTTTTACTTCATTTTTTCAAATAGTTCTCTTCAATCTTGCAGTGTTCTCACAATTGATATTTGGTGGCCCTTACTCCTTGGATTCCCCTATTATTCACTTGGGTCCCCATCTTATTTTCTCTAGTTCATTCCTTCTTCCTTTTATAGAATGGTATTGTTTACCCTTCTTCCTCCCCTGCTCTACCGGATTGGTCCAACACACAAGACCCCATCCTGGTTGGGTGTGTTAGTTTTAGGTGGGTCTGGGATTACAGTGGTGGGAGTAAAGGCAACATGGGCCTATACATTTAGTAGCTTCTTACCCTAGTTTCTATTGATCTCTTGATTCATTTCTTCTGTTTTAGTGTTTTTATTAGGGTTTCATCCCTGAGTTCCTATCTCTCATTTCTTATTTATTATTTTTTCATCTTTAACTCACTCAATTTTCATTTGTTATTTTTTGGGTTTCATCCCTAGTTTCTCGTTTCTTAGGTTCTTTTTGGTATTTTACCCTATTTTTTGTTTAGTTTATTCTTCAGATGTTACGTACCTACTTGGAGGGTTCTTGTTGCAAATCATTTTTTTGGTTGATGTGCTACTGGTCCCATTCTTGGTGAAGATCCTGACTCTCTGTGAAGGCTCCATGCTGCTCCTACTCTGCTCTGGATTCATGTACCGCCTCTCCTCCATGGGTCAGTCTTCCATAGTGGTTGTCATGTAAGATTTGGGAGGTGCTATTTGAGTGGATATTAGTTTTATAGGAGGCATGTTATTCTCTCAGTGGAGTGGAATAATGACGAACAATGTGTGTAATGATGATGTAGTGTCGAGGTGGGTGTTCATTAACGATGGATTTTTTTCCAGATCCATGTGAGGGTTCAGCGGCATCGATGGTGGTTTGGAGATGACAGGGTTGTGCTTAGTTCTAGAATGGATTTTTGGAATGATTTTACAATTACCTTCTCCGGTGTTTTTAGGTAGATGTCGATGTTGGGGGGATGTGCCACCTAATTTGTGGATTGTGGTTTCATGGTTCGAGGTGGCTTGATACCGTGGTAATTTATTTTTTTGTGTTAGTTTTTTGAATTCTGAAAATGCATGTTGATTTTTGGATGACATCACTTGGTGGCGTATGACTCTTCTATGAAGGTGAATTTGAATTTTTAATATTGAATTTTGTATGTGGTATATTGAATGTTTTAAGTGGGGAATCAGCTGGTGAAGAGCGAGAGGGAGAAGAGGTGTATCTTTCTGTATGGTTCCCACTTAACCATAAAGTATATTTTTAAACAATATAAAAAAAGATACCTAAATTTTATTTATACTTTCATATTTTTAATGAATATTTTATTATTAACATTATGTTTTTTTTCTATGAATTCATTCATGAGTTCAGTTATTCTAGTGGATCGAGCAGATCCAAATTTTCCTATTCTTATTATCTTATTTTATATTCATTATCCCATTGTAATATTTGGAATTCTTAATGGTTTATTTTATAACTAATGTATCATTATTCATTTATGATAATAATTTTTTTATTGAATTTTCTATACGATGTATGTGCTTTATACTAAATGAAATAATTACAAGAAGTAAAATTTCATTGATAAAATTGTGAGTTCTTAAAAATATCACTTGTGTAATCCCTGTTACATGAAGAATATTGGTATACGACATATCTTTTTTTAATGACCACTAATAGAAAAAGAGGATTATATGCTAGACCTTTAATTTTGTTTTTTTTGAAAATGATGTTAAAAGTTATATGGAAACCTCTTAACATCAGTTTCATAGAAAACCAATATTAAAAGGTATTAAAAATTACATTTAACATCATTTTTCTAAAAAAGTTACATTAAAGGTAATAAAAAAACATTTAATGTAGTTTTCATAGAAAAAAATGTTAAAAGTATTTAAAAAAACATGGGAATCTGAATCACTTATTTGTTCAAATCAGAAGTTTTGAAACCCTTCTTCTCTTGACCCTCGATGGCACCCAATAACCCTTAATCTTCACTTTTAGTTGATTTTATTCATCTTTTCATACTATTTATCATCAATATTCCATACTTCATCCTTATTTCATGATTCTTGACATTATTCAGTCCACAAAAACCCTAATTCGGACAACACACAACTGAAGTTCAAGGTTTTTATTCACTCTTTTTTGTACTTCATTTTGGAAAAAATTTCTATTCAATCTTTTAGTGTTCTCCCTATTTACATATTATTAAAGTGAGTTCATCAGAATTCGGGATTTATTTTGTAATATTGACCTCCAAATTTTGTAGGTTACTTTTAATTTTTAATGATAAATTAATTATACACTAGTTATAAATTGGATTCATATATTGATTTGTTTGTATGTATTTTATTATCAATTATATTTTTTTGTTAAAATATGTTTAATGTTATAAATTTTTTATGATCATAAATTGTTTTTCACTATAATTTATTTTTATTTATAAATATTTGTATTTATAATTTTTTTTTATTTTTTATTTTTTATTGTATTAATTTTCTTGTGGTTGAAATCATTTTTTATTCATTTTTTATTTATAAATTGTTTTTATCATTATAATGACGGATGATTAATTTTTTTTGTTATAATTTTTGTTTTAATTTTTAAATCATTTTTAAGATATAAATTATTTGTTAAAAACTTATACATGTTAAAATTATCTATTTTAATATATGATTATATTTTTATCTTTAATCTTGTAGTGTTCTCCCTGTTTCCACCACCTTTGAGTGATTTCATCAGAATTTAGGATCTATTTTGCATTATTGATCTTCAAAAATTTTAAGTTGTATTTTTATTTATGAAGATAAATTAATTATCTGTTAGTTATAAATTGAATTCATCCATTCATTTTTTTGTATTAATTTTATTATCAATAATAATTGTTTGTTTTAATTTATTTAATGTCATAATTTTTTTATGATTATAAAATATTTGTGACTATAATTTCTTTTTTGTTACAACTAATTGTATTTATAATTTTTTGTATTTATAATTTTTTATCATTATAATTTTTTTATGGTTGAAATCATATTTTTCTTCAATTTTTTTTTTCATTTTTATGTTTTTTGTCGTAATTTTTTTTAATTTTTTAAGATATAAATTATTTATTAAATATTTATTCATGGTTAAAGTATTATTTCTCATGTATTATTATGTGTTTTTGATTTTCTTTTTTTATATATATGTTATAATTTTTATATATTTTAATATATTCATTTATTATATTGTGATTTATTAGGTAATTAATGAATCATAATTTGATAAATGCACAAAGAACTGCTGATGAACATGAGAAAGGGCTTGATAGTTTCTTAGAATTTTCAAAATGAAATCTTGAAAAAAAGTTGTTATTTTATTCCTGTGTATAGATTATATATCTATAAATATTAATTTAAATTAATTTAATTATTATTAATTTTCATATAGTTAATATGATATCATTTTTCCTTAAAAAATGCATTTCTTGGAAAATCATTTTTTCGACATGTATGCAGGTTTAATTTTAAATTAAAATTTTATACTTATATAAGTTTAATTTGAAAAAATGGATTACATATTTTTAATAAGAATAAATTATACTATATAATAATTTCAACTTAATTTTTGACCATAATGAATAGTGAAAACAATAAAAATTATTTACCACAGTTAAGGTAAAAAAAGTTTACCGGGGATTTAAACTCAAAAGATAAAGGTTTAAAATGAACCAAAACTTGTATAATTCATTTTATATGGTAATATTTAGACATTATCTATTTTCTATTTTAAAACCTTTCCATTTTGGATCCCTTTTTCATGAGAAAAAACATGGGTGTAATTCTTTGTTTTAAAAAATTCCAACTTTGTCCTCTCCCCCACTTATGAAGGTCTACCCCCTCTCCTATCCTTTATATAATTAAAAAAAAACACTTTTTTGGTAAATCACTACCCAAATAAATATTTTTCAATTCCTAAATGGTATTAAAGTACATGGTGGGGTTTCTTCAAATGTGAAAAATTTGGCATCATTGAAGGATTTAAAGTAAATAGGTTTGAAATCTCATGATTTTCATGTATTGATGAAATTGTTTATACCAATTGCATTGCATGATATATTTTTGATACCTATAAGAAAGTCTATAATTAGGCTATGTTACTATTTCAATTCAATTTATAGAAATTTCATAGATCTATATTTATTATATGTGTTAGATAATAGCGCCATTATCATACATTTTCAACTAGAAATGTATATTTCACCATCATTTTTTGATATAATGGTTCATCTATTGATTAATTTGTACCAAGAAATAAAAATATGTCAGATTTTTCATTTAACTAAGATGTATCCATTTGAAATATATATGAAAATTTTTAAGGGATATGTTAAGAATTCACATTGAAAAAATGCTCTTATTATTCAAAAATGTAAATCAGATGAGGTAATTGAGTTTTGTATTAATTATTTTTCTAAAGTGGAGAACATTGGTCTCCCTATATCTCAAAATTGGACACTTGATAGTGATGGTAAAGTGATTCATAGATTAATGGAAATGTAAATTACACATGATGAAGTGATACATGTAAATTTATCTATATAGCCTGCCAACTCAGATCCGTCCCCTCCTCGTTCATACATGACCATGTACGGTGAGGTTCATGCTGGGGATCCCCATGTATGTATTGTAATATACAAAGTTATTCGTCTTATGGGGGATTATGTACATCATCATATTATGCAGTCAGGTTAGGTAAGAGTAGCGGTACGTGATATTATTAATCCAACTACTAAAATTACACTTCCTATTGATGATGTTTCCAGATTTGGCATAGTATTTATTATTTTTTACTTTGGAAAGAAAATATTTTCCGTCAGGTGACATATGAGGTATGTGTTGTAACACCCAGAGATTTTAAAAGAATAAAATTATGTTCGATAACTTATATGACATGAAACACTGAGATTAGAAGAGAATATAAGACCATGAGAATTTATAATACATATCTTTTTTTTATAAAAAAAATCAATTTTGTTGATATCTTGAATAACACACAACATTGAGTATTAACGAACCATGAAATATTATTATTATTATTTTTTAAATAAGACTGTTACAACCTAACTATTAAATTAGAAGGTATGAATAGGATTAAATATTTTATGAAATTTATATAAAGGTCCTAATAAATATAAATTTATTTCTAAATTCTTATTAACTAAGCACTCAATTTTAAAGAAAATTCATTTTATTCATAAAAAAAGTAAGTTTTCTTTAAAAAATAATGATGATTATTTTTTTTGTGATAAAATATTATAATTTATATTTGGAACATTTATAAATTTTATTTTATAAAATTAACACCATTTTTTAAATCATCATATCAATATTAACATAGGGTGAAATTTTGGGATTCTTCGGAAAATATTAATTTTTCAGTGAATAGTTAAAAATACCAAATTTTATAAAAGTGTCATTTATTTTTAATTAATTAAGTAAAATTATTATTTTAATTTTATTTAAAATTAATATAATAATTATTTATTTATATTTAGTCCATTTAATTACATCTAAATCATCTTTATACTTGATTTTAGTATATGTTATCTTTAGGCTTTAAAACGCTTTTTTTTATGAAAACTATTTTAAAGTGTATAATGTTTATCCATTTTAAATAATTAAAATAACACTTATTTAGTAATTATTTAAATGAAATGTATAGATTATATATCTATAAATAATAATTTAATTTAATTTAATTATTATTACTTTTCATATAGTTAATATAGGATCATTTTTTCCTTAAAAATGCATTTCTTGAAAAATCGTTTTTTCAACACGTACACAGGTTTAATTTTAAATTAAATTTTCATACTTATATGAGTTTAATTTTGAATAAATGGATTAAATATATTTAATTTGAATAATTTATGCTATATAATTATATCAACTTAATTTTTGACCATAATTAATAGTGAATACAGTAAAAATTATTTACCACAGTTAAGGTAAAAATAAGTTTACCGAGGGATTAAAATAAAAATATAAAGGTTAAAAATGAAAAAAAGTTTCATAATTCATATTATATAGTAATATTTATAAATTATTTATTATATGGTTTAAAAATTTTCCATTTTGGATCTTTTTTTCAGAAGGAAAAAAATGTGTGGAATTATTTATTTTAAAAAATTACAACTATTTCCTCTCCCCCATTTATGAAAGGCTACCCCCTCTCCTATCCTTGATACACTTAAAAAATATTTTCTGGTAAATAATTACCCAAATAACTTTACTACTTCACTCACCTCATACTATAATCATTTTTTGGTCATAAATCCAATTTGGAAGGATTTTTGTTCAAACCAAAAGAAGTTTCTTGAGGAAGATATAACATCATTAACCGAGCATTTTATTTTATTTCTTATTACTCCAAATTAAAATATTATTAAACCATGATTATATAATATAATCAATATATTCCATATACTTATATATTTAAATTTTATGGTCATGACCTACAACCATCTCCTCCTCCCTCAAATGGGAAACAAAATCGTCGATCTTGTGTATGACGAACTACCGCGCCACGAACCGATGTAATTTGTTTTCCAACACCTCTTATCACTATTGGATATATTATGTATCTATCATATATATATATATGATATATATGGTATTATTATACTTATATAGTTATAATATCATATACATATTCTTAGATTCCATTCTATAGGGAATACGATAGCATTGCTTGTGTGTACGACATACTACTACCTCACGGGGCGATATGATTAATTTTTCACTTACACTTTACATAGAATATAAAATATGATAAGTTTAATGGATATATATTATATATATGACATGATATTTATTCTTTAAAATTAATACATAATCCACTTCCTTACCCTTTCACCTGTTAAGGAAATGATAACGTCGCTCATGCGTACGTACGAACTACTATCTCCACAAAGTGATGTGATTAATTCTCCATGTTCAAAATTCAATAATGATTTTAAAATATATATATAATGAGAAAAAATAAATTTATAAAATTAATATATTTATGGATATTATGGAACTATAAACTATATTCAAGATACAAAACTTTCATGATGAAACATGTAGGAGAAAATAAGATAATTAGAACCCGAAATAATAATCATAATGTAAGATTATTAATGAATGAGTATTAAGATGTTATGATCATATATGATATTATAAATTATAATATGATTATTTTATAAGTTAATCACATGTTTTAAAACACTATACATGAGGTCAAATAGTGATCAACTGAAGGGAAACACGAGGTAATGGGTATCTTGACTCAATTTCCATACAATGTGTTATATATATACTTTGTTGATTATATTATCACAATATTATATGTTAAATGAAATTTTATTGATTTTTGATTGTATTTATACTTTCATTTTTGTGTATTTACATTTTTTATGCATAATCACTTCATTTATTAACTAATATTTCAATGATATGAACTTTGTAAAGGGTTCTTCTAAAAAATTCCTTCTTTGAGACACATGTTATTTTACACACCTAATATCTTTCAAATGGTGTATATACTTAAAATTTATATGATATATCATTATTCCTTCCCAATTAATGATACTTTAAGTTACAATTGATCTAATTAATTCATAATAAGTTATGATTCAAAAGTTACTGAAGTGGTAAGGGTTTATGTTTCAATCATATTTTAATCTAGATTATTTATACTTGAATTTCCATTATTGGAAATTATTTAATCATTTCCTAATAAAACCCTTAAATTTTATTATAAAATGGTTATTCATGAATTTTTAAAGTAATATTAATATTATCCTCTCTTTTTTACTTAATATGATTTTGATTTTTTAAGAAAATCTAACTTCATTTCTCTCTTAAGTAAAAAATCCTTTTTCTTCCAAATCCATTTTTTCTAAAAATATTTTCAAAAAATGTTTTACTATGATTTTTTAATTTTATTTTTACCCTTAATTTTATTTTTACAATTTTTTTTAAAAGGAATATTCCAATTATTTTATCAAGAAGGTACTTTTTTAATTTTATTTCAAAAAAGTGAAATGAATAATTGTTTTTTAATGTGTTCAGTGTGAATAGAACTATTTCACTATTATTTACACTCAATGTTTTAAAGATTCTTTTTTATATTTCAAAGTTAATTTTAAAAAGTTATTTTCATTAATGTTTGAGAAAGTTTTATATTTTAAATATTTTTTTTCAAAATGGAAAGGATATTATTATCAAGAAATGTTCAATGTGATCTTTCAAAATCATTTTTCATATAAGACGATGTCCTTTGATGTTACTCAAAGTAAAAAGATTATTTTTCTCAAGAATGTTTATAATATTTTTAAAATTATTTTCATCAATGACAACAACATTTTATGTTATTTATTGATTCTAAATTATGTGTATATGCCTCTCACATATATACCTAGTCATTTATACCTTTATTTTATGGGGTAATACATGACTTATGGTCCTTTATCAAATTCATTCATTATGAAATTTACTTTGAATATGATATGAATTTAAATTATGCAAACCATTTTATTTCCATGGGTAATTTTTATTTTATGAATTATGATTGATTTTGTTTATGTTTCACACATAAATCATAATCATGTTATGTTAGGTGCACCCAAATAGAGCTCTAATACATTGGGTAAAGATTTAGTTTCATGAGACATCATGTATGAGATTAGAGAGTAAACCTAATCCATTTTGGGACTTTTCCACTATGTGAAATTTTATAGGTAGTATTATATTTTGTTGTCAAATTTCCTATAATTCCATGATCATATGATACTATGTTCTTTATAACACGATTCCAGGAAATTAATCAGGAGCCTTCACCTTTATGATATCATGTTATACCTTTGAATTACATGTTATGTTTCCTTATCATGTTTATCCCCTTACTCATATTTTAGGTCACCCATTTATTAATATATTCCCCAGGTTATCTAATTCATTTTAGGATATTTAAAGGATTTAAGATCTTATTATGGAGAATAAAATAAATTTTTTTATTTTTAAACTCACATTGATGTTTTATGATTCTAGTCTTCCAAATAAAATAGGCATTAAAGATCCTTTTGTTTTGTTGATTTATATTTATATTAAAAATCAAGTAATAATATGTGTAAAAGGATTGGGTATTAATAGTTGACATCAGCGAATAGTTTTAGTTAAAATTTTTAACTAATATGAGAAAAATTTAGTGAGAACCCTAGGGATATGTAATGACCTCGAATTTTATCAATAAAATTTCCCTTATTATATTTATGTTATGTAGTATAAAGTATATACATAATATAGATAACGAAATAAAAAAATTATTCTCATAAATGAAGAATAATATTTTAGTCAGAAAATAGAATAATAAGAATTAAAAATATTAAAGTGGGATAATAAATAAAAACTAAGATAATAAGAATGAGAAAATTTGGATCTTCTCAATACACTAGAATAACCGCACTCACAAAAAAATCTTTAGAAACACTAAAAGAGATTGGGGACCAACCCCATTATTAAAAATAGAAAGCAAAACAGATAGAAATACCTTTTGGATTAGGCTAAGAGATAACCCATTATAAGCCTAAAGGCCTAGAGTCATGAAGCCTTAGGTTTGAATGACCCAAAATCCCATTGACACAAATCCCATTACAGTAAACCCAAAGGCCCAACACACATCAGAAAACATAATATAAAAAACCTAATGCCACCACCACATGATTGCACCACTGATGCTTCCCACTGCATCTAAATACACTGTACAGATCACCATCACACCAACACTAAACCAGATCCAAGAATCCCACCACTAAGCTGATGATCCATGCCGTCCGTGCCGATCCCAACTCAGTGCTGCGTCCCATGTCCCCATCATCCGGTCCGTGCACTACCCAATGAAATTCCCCCTATGTGTCTCGTTACCTCATAATCCTGGCTTAACGCATCCTCACATTGACTGCCTATTTCCACAAATGAGAACACGCCCCGTCATCAACCACCTGTTACCACCGAGATCACCCACGCTGCATCCAGAGCCTTCGTTGTCCGTCCAGACCACCCTCACCCATCGCTGGAGCTATCAAAACATAAATACCACTACCAAAAGCATTATGTACACCTTAAGAGAACCATCTCCCACCATGTATCATCATTCTGAAACTGCCGACAATGCCACCGAGCCCACAAAAATAGTTCAATGCACCAGTGACCTGAAGGAGACTGGATTTGAGAAAGATGCAACCGAATATGAAAGATCTGGGCTTGGAAATTGAAGATGTCAGAGTCATCAGCACACCACAATGATATTTGCACATCAAAAATCTCCAAGGTTTGGTGGAGAAAGTGCTACCGAGGAAGTCGGTATCTATGAAACAAAACTACAAATATGGAAGATCTGCACACAAATCAGTGAAACCTGACCGAGAGCTCCTGGGAAGAGCTCCCAAACCTCCAAATCTGTAGAAATAAAACTTAATGTTAATAATAAAATATTCAATTTGATGATAAAAGTATATATATAACCTTAAGAGTAAATAGAAGTGAATAAAGAATGATTAAAATAATAGGTATTTATAGAAATTAAGGAACCTAAACCATTGGAATAGAAACCTGACCGTTGGAATAGTAATCTGAATGTTAAGAATACTAATCTGGCCATTAGGATAGTAACATCACCTATGAAAGTATAATTAAAATTAGGTATCTTATAAATTAAAATATTATATATTTATATCATGAAATAAGTAAATAAATGTTTTAAAAATGATAAATTAAGTGTTGGTATTTTTGTGAAATGTAAATGCTCATTTACAACTTTATAATGAATATAATGATTTAAAAGAATTTTTTTAAAAAAATAGATTCATAAATTAATATTTTTTGTATTATAATTATAAGATAATTTTATGATACCTTAATTAATTTTCAAAGTTTCATAAAATTGTTTATAATATTAAAATCAACATTTTTCGAATAAATGATGATTTCAATAAAAAATTAAATTTCTCATTTTTAGAAAATTATTTTTGTAAAATGGATTCAATTTTTTAATTATACACATTGACAAATGGTTAGCATAAATTTTTGATATTTTTCTAAAATAGTTGAATTTTTGGTGAATAGTGAAATATGGTAATTTGTGATATTTAAAAAATATATGATTTTTTGAGTCATGGATTATATATTCACCCATTGACATAAAATAACATAAAAAATTTACTCTATTTAGTAATAGTAATTAGCACTATTTATAGTCTTTATCCAAAATATTAAACTAATAACAAAAATAATCAAAAACACCCCTCTCCCCATATAAATACCACCCCTGACCACCCCTTCTCCTCACAACTCCAAGGATTTTTAGGTTTTATAAATTATTACCAATTACATTTTCAATCCTATTACCCACATAAAAGAGCCACTGGTCTCAAAAAAATACCAAACCCAAGTTCCTTAAGGAGGTTCTCAAGGAGACGCTATTTAAGAGGTAAAATCATTCATCTTTCCATTTTAAATGCTTTCTTTCTTCTACCTTATCCTCACATAACCTATAAAAAACAACATGATAACTACAATATCATATATATACTATTTTTTTATTTTAATTTAATATACATCACCAAATCTCTTCTCTTACAATTTTATCTTAAACATGAAAACATCATCCGTGATATGTCGATTCACCACCTTCATGGATGATGAATTTTCTTTTTTCCATTACCATAATGGTTAAAAAAGATTTTAAATTTTATATTATAACTTTTTTCATGTTATGTAACTAATATATATACAAAATATTAAATAATAAAACAAAACTAGTTCATGATGATGGAAAAACCTCCAAACTAAACTAAACTTTTATCATCAACATTTTATCAAATGAATCAACCTCATACCAGAAAACAAAATGATATTTGGGAAAATTTAAAATTAAGTAAGTATATTAAAACCATTTAATTCTAATTCTTTAGTTTTTCTTCCATTTTAAAGGAACTCCCATAATTATACTCAATGGAACCAACCATAAAACCATGAAACAAACGCTCCCAAAACAACGAAATTAAACATTATAATTATTAAAAATGTCCATTAATGAAATTATTAAAATTATAATAAAAAAATATGGTGAATAGGTTCTGAATTAAATTATTAATTAATCTAATTTTATTATCCATGACATTAAGTGTAAGTGTAGAAAACATTCAGACATAAGGCATCCTTCGGGTTACACTTTCTCTCTCTTTACCTCAATATATTTCTTCTTTATTTTTATATAATTTTTATAAATTTTGTGTATATGTTCCAAAAATATGCATCTATTCCAATTTATCCTTCTTTCATGGGTAAATACATATTTTACAATTTTCCCTTCTCAATTTCTCTTGATAAGTAAGCGCGATTAAAGAGAACTTCTCATTTTCTTACCGATTTTCAAGTACACTCTATAAATTTTTTTAAGCCACCATTATTTTTAAAAAATAACTCATTTTTTCATAAAAAACTATCTTAGTTAATTTTTAGTTTTATAAAAACAATTATTCATTTTTACTCTTTAAATAATCTTTAATATTTTCCTCAAACCACACTAACATGTCTCATTTATAAAATTTCTTGATCACTTTTTTGTATTTTTCCACTTCATTTGGACATAATTTATCATTACATATGCCTATTTTATCTTATGAATGTCCATTTATGCTTTAAATACATTTTTTCATGGACAACATTATGATACGCCCATTGGTTATTCCTTATGACATGATCACGATACTCATTTCATTCCGTGGGTAACCCTTATGTTTATTCCTTATGTTTAATTATTTATGTGGAGCACATATGCATGAAAATGTTATGATTGGTGCACTTAAATAACACTCTAATGAATTGGTTAATGTTTTGTCTCATGATACTTCATGTATGGGATTAGGGAGTAAACTTAATCCATTATGGGACTTTGTCCACCATGTGATATAGTCTTGACAGTTATCCCTAACTCATGTTTTTTTCATGTTATATGTTGCTTCTAAATTCCTAATTTTCCATGGTCACATGATCCCATGTTCTAAATATTATTATTCTATATGTTTATTCATGTGTCATTCCTTTTTATGTCATCATGTTATTCTTTCTAACCCATGTGATATGCTTTATTCCTATGTTTATTCCCTTACTGGGAATTTTAGCTCATCCTTTTTGTCTATGTATTCCCTATGTTATCCTATGTAGATGTAACATCTCAAAGGAAGTTAAGAGCTCATTATGGATGATTAATATAAAGTTATTTTATTCTATTTCCATGTTTCCAATTTTATGTACCTAGTCTTCCAAAGACACTAGACTTTACGATCCTTTGTTTGTATTTGATGGATAATCATGATTAAAATCATGTAATAATATGTGTAAAAGGCTAGGTTCACTATAGTTGATATCAAAGGATGTTCTAGTTATTTTTGGAGATTAGTACTATAAAAATTTAGTAATAACCCTAGGTATAATTCTATCCCTAGGGATAACCTAGATTAAAACTTAGGGAATAACAAGTTAGGATATACTTTTATTTTATGAGTTATATGAATCAAAATATCTATGCTACGAAATTATTAAAGCCCCCTAATTTTATTTCCTTTTTCTTAGTTAATATTGGGAAATAGGAGAAACAGTTCTAACAATAACCGTGATAGGAAATGTTACAATTTCCCTAATGAAATTCCAAATCTGATGGGAACGTGATCTCAAAACCCCATGATAATACAAGAACAACTAGCTCAAGTTATGAATAATAAATTGAATTATGTGGAAATACCTCCTCCTAATAAATATCAAGTTGTAGTTTAATCCTTTATGTGACAAATGCCTACTATATTTAGTGTATCTTTTGATCCCCTCATCAAATAAAAATGGATTAACCCCATTAATAAGATATTCTCCATCAGAGAAAATAAAGAAAAATTCACAATGATTTCATGGAAAGCTTCTAGACTTTTCATAAGCATTGAAAGCAAGGTGGACCAATTCTTTAGTGGTTTGAAACTAAGTTTATCAAAAGACTAAGAAATTTGGGACTTTGATAGTTATTAAAAGATTTTTTATCATGCCCTTAAAGTTGAGATGGAGATCAGTGATTCTCAATGGTCTCATGGGACTGGAGATAAGAAATGTAAGATAGAGTTCTCTTCAGGAGTTCTAATAGAAACATATTATGGAGGAAAGAAAACCCAATATCCCACTTGTGAAAAGTATGGTAAGAAACATTCTGGAAACTACCTAAGGGGAACGATAAGGTGCTTCAAGTGTGAAGAATAGAGACACCAAGATAATCAATGCTAGAGTGAAATGAAGAAACCCACTAATGATGAAGTTGAAAAGATGATTTAATTGAAAACTATACCTATTGTGCAGTTATTTAACTATAAGAAACATGGAAATTATGTGATCTAATTCTATATTCCAATTATTTTTAGTGGAAATCAACATTAACAACCTCTAAGGAAGTAAGGAAGGTCATATTAAATCACTATTTCTAAAGTGAAGCCTGATAATGATGTAGTGAATTGTACCCTAGTTATTCATTCAAGAATAGAAAAAACACTATTTGATTATGGTTTTATGCGTTCTTTCATATCTTTCAAGTTTAGTAGAACTATTCAAATTCCACCTCAAAATATGATGGTTGAGTTATCTATAAGAACAAAAAATGGGGAAATTATTGAATATAAAGTATATAACTCTTTCATGGTTAATGTTTGTGGACTGAACCTCCCAGTAAATATTGTATTACTTTATTTGGTGGATTTTGATGCTATATTGATCATAGATTAACTATATTTATATAATTCCAACATCAACTATTCACAAAGGGAGATAACTATTCACATCCCAAGGAATCCTCCAATTATTTGCAAGTGTATGGAGGAAGATGAATCTCCTTTACAATCATCATATCAACTGTGGATATTATTTCCTTATGATAAATATTATCTAGCTCAAATGATCGAGATAAATGAGAGGATCATGCTCAAAGAAATTCCCATTATGAGGGACTACACTGATGTGTTCCCTAAATAATTTCTTGATCTTCCCACTTACTAATAGGTTGATTTCTCAATTGATCTTATACCTTAATCTCTGCCCATATCAAATAATCCTTTCAGAATAAACACCATTGAGTTGGAATAACTGAAGAAGCATTTATAATAGAATTTGGACAAGGGTTTTATACACTTGAGTGCTTAACCATGGGGTGCGCCAGTCCTATTATTCAAGAATAAGGATGGATCAATGTACCTCTGTATTGATTATCAAGATATAAAAAAAACCATGGTAAAGAAAATGCACCCGTCCACAGATTGATGACTTGTTCAATCAACTACATATGGCCAAGTATTCCTCTAAGGTGGAAATTTGGTTGGGATATCACCAATTAAAGGTGAGGAAGGATGATATTCACAAGAATACCTTTAGAATGAGGTATGAACACTATCAGTTCATAGTGATTCCCTTTCTACTCACTAATGAATCAATAATTTTTCATGGAATTAATGAATAGATTATTATAGATTATCTAAACAAATTTTTGGTAGTATTTATAAATGATATTATAATATAATTCAAGATAAAGGAGGAATATGGGGAGCATTTGAATACTGTACTAAATAACATGTAGAGGGAGACAATATATACAAAGTATAGTAAATGTGAGTTCTGTATGGAGGAGGTATCATTATTGGGGCATGTTATCACTAAAAAAAGAGTATATGTGGACCCTTCTAAGACAAACGCAATGCAAGAGTGTCATAAACTAACATTTTTAATGGAGATTTGTAGTTTCCTTGGTCTATCTAGGTATTACCAATGATTTATGAGAAACTTATAACAATTTTTAAAACCCATTAACCTATCTTACTTAGAAAGGGGTAACATTTTTCTAGAACAATGAATGTGAAGATCGCTTCAATGAGTTGAAAAAGAGGCTTATCACTGCACCACTACTTTCACTACCGACAAGTGTGGTACTCTTTGTGGTATAAAATGATGCATCATAGAAGATATTAGAATGTATAATTATTAAAAATGATAAATTAATAGCCTATTCTTCAAGGCAGTTGAAATTTAATGAGAAAAAATATCCCACACATGATCTGGAGTTGGTGGCTGTTATCTTCGTGTTGAAAATCTGGTTGAATTATCTCTATGAGGAGAAGTGTGAGATATATACTGATCACAAGAGAATTAAATATATATTCAAATAGAAGGATATTAATATGATCCAATGAATATGGTTAGATATTATCAAGTATTATTGCTACTTAATCCACTACTATCCTGATAAAGCAAATAAATTTATAGATACTCTAAGTAGAAAGGATCTTGTAACTTTGTTAATGATGAGAATTGAGAAGGATCCAATATTATTAGACTTGAAAAGGATGAATATGGGAATCTTAAAGGAAGATACATCATAATTATTTTCATAAATTATTTCTTAACCATCCCTTATATAGAAAATAAAGTATTATCAAAGAAATGATGTGAAAATTGAGAAGAAGGTGGAAGCTATCCAAAAAGAGAAATCCAAAGAGTTCAAAATTAAAAAGGAGTCATAAGATCTGGGTAATGACTATGTGTACCATCCAATCCAGATATAAATAAATATATTCTGAATGATACACATATATTGACCTTCTCCATTCACCCAGGAAGTACAAATATGTACTGAGATCTCTGAGAGCACAATTGGTGGTACAATATGAAGAAGTAGATTACTAAATATACATCAATGTGGCTGGTATGTCAACAAGTGAAGGCTAATAAAAAAATCTAATGGGATGATGAAACCATTACCCATACCAATAGGGAAATGGGAAAACATCAACATGTACTTTTTTTACTGGACTTACAAAGGAATATAGAGGAAATAATTCTATATGGGTTATTGTAGATTGTATTACAAAGACATCAAACTTTATTGTGATTTGAGAGGAAATCTCAATTGACTAACTTGCCTGAATATACATCAGAGAAGAGGTGAGGTTTCATGGAGTGCCATTATCAATCATATCTAATAATGATATGATATTTACCTCTAAGTTATGGAAAATTATCCAACATGCTCTAAAAATTGAGCTAAACTTCAGTATGGATTATCAACCTCAAACTAATTTAAAATCTAATTAGACTATTCGGACACTAGAAGACATGTTGAGAGAAAGTTCTACGGACTTAAAAGGAGGATGGGACCAACATATACCTTTTACTGAGTCCTCTTACAACAATAGTTTCCACTAAATCATTCAAATAACCCCATATTAAGCCCTTTATGGGGAAAATGTAGAACACTTTCATATTGGGATGAAGTTGGTGAATGTAATTTGCTGGGACCTTAAATGGTTAAAGAAATGGTAGAAATGGAAAAACTATTTAGCAGAACATTAGGGCATCCCAAAGTCGATAGAAGAGATAGGGATATAATCATTGATGGGACTTAGAGTTTGAGGTTGGTGACAAGGTATTCCTCCACATATCTCCATGGAAGAGAGTCATGAGATTTGGGAAGAAAGGAAAGCTAAGTCCTAGGCACATTATCCCCTTTTAGATTCTTGATTGTGTCAGAGCTGTGGCCTATCAACTAACACTTCCTCCAACCATGTCTCAAGTACATGATGTATTCCATGTATCCATATTGAGGAAGTTAATACTCTATCCCTCATATGTACTAAATTCAAAGGTGTTACATCTGAAAAATGATCTCACTTTTGAGGAGAAACTGGGGAAGATCTTGGACTGTAGAGATAAAGTTCTGTACAAGAAGAAAACTCACCTGGTCAAAGTAATATGGAGGAACCATAAATATGAAGAGGCGATGTGAGAAATAGGGGAAGAAATGATAGAGAAATACCATCACTTGTTTTCACCTTAGTATGTAAAATGAAATTTTGGGAGTGAAATTTCATAAGGGGGGAAGAATGAAATGACCTATAATTTTATCAATGAAAATTCACTTCTTATAATTATGTCATGTAGTATAAAGTAGATGAATCACATATAGAACCAAAAAAATTTATCATAAATGAAAAATGAAATTTTAATAAAACAAATAAACCAATAATAATTAAAAATATTACATTAGGACAATAAATAGAAAATAAGGCAATAAGATTGAGAAAATTTGGATATGCTCGATCCACTAGAATAACCACACTCACAAACAAAGTAATAGAAATAAAAAATAATTTTAATAATAAAATATTCATTTTGAAGATAAAATTATATATACAACCTCAATATGAAATACAAGTGAATGAATAATGATTTAAATAAGCGGTATTTATATAAATTAAGAAACCTATACCATTAGAATAATAACCTGACCATTGGAATAGTAATCTAACCATTAGGAATAATAATATGGATATTAAAATTGTAACCTTACCTATTAAAGTGTAAATAAAATTTAATTATCTTATAAATTAAAATATTATATATCTATATTATGAAATAAGTAAATAAATGTTTTGAAAATGATAAATTAAGTGTTGGTATTTTTATGAAACACAAATGTTTATTTATAATTTTATAATCAAAATAATGATTTAAAATAAAATTTATTTTCATAAAATAGATTCATAAATTAATATTTTATTTTATTATAATTATAAGACAATTTTATGAGAGCTTAATTAATTTTTCAAAGTTTCATAAAATCAATTATAATACTAAAACTAGTATTTTTTTGAATAAATGATGATTTTAATTAAAAATTAAATTTATTTATTTTAATAAAATTATTTTCATAAAATAGAGTTCACTTTTTAATTCTACACATTTTAAAATGGTTAAGGTTAATTTTTTGGACTTTTCTAAAATAGTTGAATTTTTGGTGAATAGTGAAATACAGTAATTTATAGTATTTAACAAATATATGATTTTTTGAGTCATAGACGATGTATGGATGATGCGAGGACCCATTTTTTTGAACTACCCTTAAACATTTACTAAATTTAGTCCTTGTAACCAACTCCATTGATAGTATTTAGCCAAAATATTAAATAAATGAATAAAATAATAAAAAACACTCCTATGCTCCCTTATAAATGCCACCCCTCACCACCCCTTATCCTCGCACATCTTAATCTTTGTATATTTTAAAGATTATAACCAATTACCTTTACAAGCCTCTTCCCCACATCTAAGAGAAACTGATCTAAACAAAAGACCAAACTCAAGTGCCTTAAGGAGGTTCTCAAAGAGACGATATTCAAGAGGTAAATTTTTTCTTATTTATCTTTAAAATTATTTCTTTCTTCTACCTTATCCTCACCTACCATTTAAAAAGTAGCATGATTACTACAATATCATATATATACTAAAATTTTATTTTATTAATTGAATATTCTTCATCAAATATATTATCTTCCTTTTTTATCTTAAAAATGAAAACATCATCCATGATATGTTGGTTCACTGACTTCGTGGATGGTGATTTTTTATTTTCCATGACCACTTTAAAGGCTGGTCATAAAATAATTATAATGATTAAACCAAATTTTAAAATTTATATTATAACTTTTCTCATGTTCTAGAACTAATATGTATAGATAATATAAAATAATAAAATAAAACTAGTTCGTGATGATAAAAAAATGGCCAAAATAAACCAAATATTTATCATTAACATTTTATCAGTTGAATCAAACTCATATCAAAAAATTAATATACGGGAGAATTTAAAATTATATAAGTATATTAATACCATTTCATTCTAATTATGGAGTTTTAATTTTATTTGACAAGAAATCCTATATTTATACTCAAGGGAACCGACTATAAAACCATGAAACAAACGTTCTCGGAACAACGAAATTAAACATTATAACTCATCCAAATGATCATAAATGAACTTAATAAAATTATAATAAAAAATATATGTTTAGTATGTTCTAAATTAAATTACTAATGAATATAATTTGATTATATAGTACATTAAGTTCAAGTGAAGAACACATTCAGACATAAGGTAAGAGATCTCTATGAACATCCATTTTTTCCTTTGGGTTATGTTTTCTCCCTCTTTACCTCAATGTATTTATTATTTATTTTTATATAATTATTATAAATTATGTTCATATCTTTCATATATAATTATCTAGTCTAATTAATCCTTCTTTTATCAGGAAATACATATTTTAAAAGGTTCCCTTCTCAATTTCTCTCAATAAGCAAGCCCGATTGAAGGGAACTTATCCTTTTCTTACCCATTTTCAAGTACACTAAATGAAATATTTTAAGCCACCATTATTTTTATAAAATTATTCATTTTATCATGAAAAAATATCTTAGTTAATTTATAGCTTTATACAAACAATTATTCATTTTTCATCTTTAAATACTGTTTAATATTTTTCTTAAATCGCACTAAACTGTCTCATTTCTAAAATTTCTTAAACACTATTTTTACATGTTTTCACATAAGTTTGACATAATTTATCATGATATATGAATATTTTATCTTATTAATTTCCATATATTATTTAAATCCACTCTTTCATGGACACCATTATGATATGCCTATTCGTTATGTCTTATGACATGATTACGATACCCATTTATTTCCATGGGTAATCCTTATGTTTATTCCATATATTTGATACATTTTGTGGGAAAAATATGCATGAACATGTTATGTTTTGTGAACCCATATAGTTCTCTAATTCATTGGGTATTGTTTAGTCTCATGAGATTTCATGTTTGAGATTTGGGAGTAAAACTAATCCATTATGTGAACTTTTCCACCATGTGATATAGTTTTGGAAGTTAGCCTTGAATCATGTTTATGTCATGTTATATGTTGCTTCCACATTCCTAGGTTGTGATGATCACATGATCCCATGTTCAAAATTTTATGCTTCCATATGTTTATTCATGTTCCATGAATTTTTATCTCACAATGCCATTCCTTATAACCCATGTGCTATGCTCTATTCCTATTTTTATTCCTTTACTGGGTTTTTTCAGCTCATCCCTTTTATCTATGTATTCCTTAGGTTATCCTATGTAGAATTAGAATCCTGAATGAAGTTATGAGATCATTATCGAAAATTAATATAAATAGTGTTTATTCTATTTCCATGTTTTCAATTTTATATACCTAGTCTTCCAATGACACTAGACTTTACGACCCTTAGTTTGTATTTAATGGATAATTATGCTTAAAATAATGTAAGAATATGTTTAAAAGGCTAGGGTATCTATAGGAAAGGTATAAGGATAAGTATAAGGATAATTCTATGTATCAAAAAATATCCTTTAGTTTTTTTGAAATTTAGAATGAGTGGTTTATAAGAAATTAAATCCTTATCTAGATACAACAAGTGGATGTGATTCTCAAACACATGTACCTAGGGGAAATAACGATGAAAAAGGAGCATTGGGATTGACTCAAGCATTACCTGGTACACAAAAATGGGCCTTACTGTGCATATAGTTTGACACTCTCAGGGGATATGCTTTAGAAATTTACCAACACATTATGAACCATCATGAAGGATTTGAATAGATGATGATCATGAATGACCTAGGATAAACCTAAAGTTTTATAAATTAAAAATAAGGTGTCATGATTTATACATACTATACATGTTTTTTCATGATTATATGGTTTCCCACTATGATTATTATTGCTTAACTCTGCTTTGTGATTTTAGTCAATGGATTGAACCAGGAGGAATCATGATAACACTAAATGTGATGGAAACTTCACTGATTACGAGCAACCAAAATGAATGATTACTATAGAAAAATATATTTTGATTATGTATAATTAGTTATCATGATATATGATTCACAACATGAACTTTAGTGAGATTCCTAACCAATAAAATAATAGGAGGGTGTAATTTTATAAAAGTTAATGTGGTAATGAACATATAGGAAAAATGATTCAACTTCCTACATGTCAAGAAGGTGGTAAGAATAACCTATAATAATTTCTTAAATATAGGGGAAGATTTTATCTATGTGGAAATTTAGGTCATAGAGTAATTAATTAACAAGGAATTTGATGTCTTATATATGTGAAATTTAGGCATTATCCGAGTCAATGCTCTATACTAAGGGTTAACCTCTAGACCAAAAAAGGAACTATGTTATACCAAATCATTTAAGTAAAAGGGTTGAGGTATTAAGTATTAGGATTCATGAATTATGCTGTAGAATTATTTTTACCAATGATATTTTGGTTATAAGAATCATGAAAAATCTAAGTATTATGTTTATTTTGGAAGCATGTATGTCTTCATGTTAGATTAAACTAAGAGTTATGGATAACATCATGATTTTATGAGTTTAAGGTTGATCATAAGTTTAATGTCTTAGAAACCCCTTTTTAGGTTCTATGTAATTGGATTTCAAGGTTACTAATGATACTTCTGGAGACATTTTATTGGGTTGAAGTATATATAACCTTTTTGTTTAACATAAAGGATTATTTGGAAATAATTTTATTACATTTTTGGAGATGTAAGATAAAGGGTTTTAGGGATAGACAATCATGGAATAGATTAATTTAAATTTTTGGAGTTATTATTATGGTATTATAGATTAATTTATTATATTGGATAACTTGTTCTAACCATTATGGTTTTTGTAAAGACATAAGGAATAACTTTTTATCATTTTTTTGAAATCATGTGATATGTTAGAAGTTAATTTTAGTTCTCCAAGCATGAAAAATTTATCTTTATTAATCATTTTTTGAGGAAATGATGATATTGTAGTGGAAACTGATTAAAAAATGAAATTTTACTTATCAAGTAATTATAATTCTTTTGTTCTTAGTCTAGATAGTAAAGGGTTCCTTCTACTCTAGGGAAAAGGATCTCAAAAAAAGTTATCCTATTACATTAATATATAATGAATAAAAAATATTTTATATTATAATATATTTATGGGTTTTAGGTCCTTAACTTTCCCTTAATAATTCAATTTCTTAAGATCAATGATCATAATCTCTCTCCATGAATATTTATGCTTTTCTTCTATGTCCATATCTACACTTACCACTAAAATTCACCAACTTGGAACCCTATGTATCTATTATTATAGATGACCTTCATATTCCCCTTTCCCCATTTTAAGTGTAAGTTTTATTAACTCTTTGTGTGATTTGGGTTTTCCATAATGGAATTTTCAAATTCCAAACCCTTTCTTTACTGAACACAAGTTTAAATTTCGAGGACACAATTTATTTAAGGGGGTATAATGTAACACAATGAGATTTTAAGAGAATAAAATTATGTTAGATAGAACATATGAAACCCAACACTGAGATTAAATGATAATATTTTTTTTGAAAAAAATCCAATTTAGTTGATATCTTACGCAATATGCAACTCCGAGTTTTAATGAACCACAATATGATATTAATATTATTATTTAAATAAGACCATTATAACTTAGATATTAAATTGTTGGGTATTAATAGGATTAAATAATTTATTAAATGTATATAAAGGTACTAATAAATATAATTTTATTTCTAAATTCTTATTAAATAATCACTCAATTTTAAATAATAGTCATTATATTCATAAAAAATATGTTTTCTTGAAAAAAATGATTATTATTGTTTTTTTGTGGGAAAATATTATAATTTTTATTGGAAAATTAAGAAAAAATATTTTATAAAATTAATTCCTTTTTTGTAAATCATCATATCTATATTAACTTAGGGTAAATTTTTGGGATATTTTATAAAATATTATTTTTTCAGTGAATAGTGAAAATACTAATTTTTATAAAAATTAATTTATTTTTAATAAATCAAGTCCCATTATTATTTTAATTTGATTTAAAATTTAAATAAGTATTATTTAGTTATATTTAATAAAATTAATTATATTTACATCATATTTATACTATATTTTAGGCTTCAAAACACGTTTTTTTTCATCTAATTTTTTTTAAAGTGCATAATGTTTCTCTATTTTTAATAATTAAAATAACCCATAATGAGGAATTATATTAATTAAATGTATATATTATATATCTAATTTTTTTATTGAAATTTATTTAATTATTATTACTTTTCGTATAGTTAATATGAGATCATCTTTTCCTTAAAAATGCATTTTGAGAAAAACCATTTTTTCGACACATCTGCGGGTTTAATTTTAAATTAAATTCTATGAATTATATGAGTTTAATTTGAAAAATTGGATTCCATATTTGGAATCATAATAATTTATACCATCTAATATGATCAACTTCATTTTTGACCATAATAAACAGTGAAAAATATAAAAATTATTTGCTGTAGTTAAGGTAAAAAAAGGTTTACTGGGTGGTTAAACTCAAAAGATAAAGGTTAAAAATGACCCAAATATTGTCTAATTTCAATTGGATGGTCATATTTAGAAAATATATCTTAGAAGATTAAAAAATGTTTCATTTTTTTCTTTTTTTCATGAGACAAAATGAGGTTTGAATTCTCTATTTTCAACAATTTCAAGTGTGTCCTCTCCCTCACTTTTAAATGACTACCCACTATCTGCTCTTTTTTTCACACTTAAAAAACAATTTGTTTCAGAAAATACTTGAAAATATAACGTACCTAATCCACTCAACTCATCTTATAATCCTTATTTTAATTATAAATTTATACTAGGAATGATTGTGGTGTAAACTAAAAGACATTGTCTAAAGAAGAGGTAACGTCCTTAGCTGGGCATTTTATTTTATTTATTTTAAAACCTAATTAAAATTTTATTAAAATAGGATTATATAATAACATCAGTATATTACATATAATAAGAAGTTTTTATTGTAATTTCATGACCTATAACCATATCCTCCTCCCTCAAATGGGAAATTAAATCGTTGATCGTGTGTATGGCAGGATACTGCCTCACAAACCGACGTAATTCATTTTCCACCACCTCTTCTCAAGAATGGATATAACTATGTATATAATGTTTATATATTATATATATTATATTATTAAACTTATGAAATTATAATATCATATATACCATCTTACTTTCCATTTCACATGGAATACGATAACGTCACTCGTGTGTATAAGTGACTACCTTCTCGTGAAGCGATGTGATTAATTTTTCAGTAACACTATATATGGAAGGAAAGAAAGATAATTTTAATGAATATATGTGATATATATGAAATTATATTTATTATATAAAATTAATACACAATCCAATTCCTTACCATTTAATCCATTAAGAAAATGATAACGTCGCTTGTGCGTACATACGACTTACCATCTCCATAAAGCGATGTGATTCATTATCAATGTTCAAAATTACTTAATGATTATATATATATATATAATTAAAAAAAATTATATTTTTAACATTAATATAATTATTTATATGATGGAACTATAACTTATTTTTAAGATTCATAAGACTCATAATGAAATATGCAAGAGAAAATGAAGCAATTAACACCCGAACCAATAGTGATAATGTAAGATTATTAATGAATGGGTAATAAGATGTAATAAAAGAATAATATATAATTTTATAAATAATAATATGATTATTTTATAAGGTAATAACATGTTTAAAACAACTATACAATAGTTTAAAGAGTGATCAATTAAAGGGAAGCGCGATGTAAGGGGTTTCTTGACTCAATTTCCATACATTGGGTTATATGTCTAATTCATTGATTATATTATACCAAGATTATGTGTGAAATAATCTTTTATTTATTTATTATTTTATTTAAAGATGTATTTTTGTGTATTTAAACTTTTTATACACAATCACTTCATTTATTAACTCCCATTTAAATGATATGAACATTGTAAAGGTTTCGTCTCGAAAATTCCTTCTTTGAGACAATTGTTCTTTTATGAACCTAATCTCTTTTAAATGGTGTATATACTTCCACTTTACATAATATATAATTAATAAATCATAATTCATGATATTTTATGTTACAATATATCTAAATCATTAATGGGAAGTTATGATTCAAAAGTTACGAAAGTGGTATAGGTTTATGTTTCAGTCTCATTTTAATCGGGATTATTTATTCATAAATTTCAATTACTAGAAATTAGTTGATAATTTACTAATAAAACCCTTAAATTTTATTTTACTCTGGTTATTAATGAAGTTTTCAAGTAATCGTACCATTATCCTCTCTTTTTTACTTAAAATTACTGAGAAAATGTTTTTAAGAAAATCAGACTTCTTCTCTCTTCGATCGAAAATCCATTTTTCATCCAAATCCTTGTTTTTTAAAAATGATTTCAAAAAATATTTTACTTTTATTGTTTAATTTTTTTAACCTTATTTGTATTTTTATAATTTTTTTAAAAGTAATCTTCCTATCATTTTCTAAACAATTCACTTTTTGAATTTTCTTACAAAAAAATGAAATGAATTTTTAACGTATTTGGCATGAATGAAACTCTTCCATAGTCATGACCAATAAATTTTTTAAATATTAATATTTAAGTTTCAAAGGTTATTTTAAAAATGTGTTTTATTTAATGTTTGAGAAATTTTTATATTTTAAATAAGTGTTTCCAAATGGAAAGGGTATTTTCCTCAAGTAATGTTCAAAGTGATATTTTAAAATCATTTTCCATGTATGGAGAATACTTTAATGTTACTAAAAGTGAAAAGGTTATTTTCCTTAAGAATGTTTATAATAATTTTTAATGTATTTTTATCAACTAAATGAACCTTTGATGTTATGTATTTATTCTCTATTATGTGTGTATGTATCTCACTTGTATAGATAGTTTATTCAATCTTCCTTTGATGGGGTAATATATACCTTATGATCATTTATAAAATGCCTTAATTATGAAATTTCCTTTGAATATTATATGTAGCAAGATTATGTAACCTATTTTACTTACATGGGTGATTTTTTATATTATTAATTATGATTTATTTCCTTTATGTGGAAGACATACATCATGAACATGTTGTGATGGGTGCACCCAGATATCACTCCAATGCATTGGGTAGATCTTTAGCCTCATGAGACATCATGTAGGGGATTAAGGAGTAAACTTAATCCATTATAGGACCTTTTACACCGTGTGATATTATCTATGAAATTATCCTTGAATCATGTTTATGTCATATTATATATTTTTTCCACATATACTATGATTCCAAGATATTATGATATTATGTTTTTTAGGACACACATCCATGAAATTACTCACAAGACTTCTTTTTTATGATATTATATTATACCTTTGACTCATATGTCATGTTTCCTTTTAATTTTTATTCCCTTAGTTGGACTTTTAGATCACCCCTTTATTTATGTATTCCCTAGGTTATCCCATGAAGTTTAGAAGCTCGAAAGTATTTAAGAGCTCATTATGGAGAACAATTTTTTTTAATTTTTAGTCTCACTTTAATGTTTTATGAACCCAGTCTTCCAAAGACACTAGGAATTTATGATTCTTGTATGGTATTAATGGATGTTTATATTAAAATTCATGTAATAATATGTGTAAAAGTTTTGGGTTTTTATATAAGTTGTTTTTTATTTATATTTATCATTAAGTTAATAATTACTTATTATATTTTTTAACAAAACTTATACAGGAGTATCTGAAATTAAAGGAATCACTATAAAGGAAAGAAAAATTTATAGTTCTAGCTCATTCAGATACTTCTCAAGATGCTAATTGGGTAATAAAGTTATCACATGTTTTTTATTAGTAGATAATTATTATACCTTTATGGAATCAAATATATATCCTAAAGATTAAAAAAAACAAAAATTATATCTTGAGTTTTTTTATTCCTTGACTAGTAAAAAACATATAATTACGAACAGATATTCATTATTGTCACGACCCATCCTTAGGAATTGTGTCGTGACTACCCCAAGCCCGCCTTCCATAGGCCAGGGGATGGATACTAGCACCAAAGGCGTAATTCCCGATAACTGGGAAGCCATTGCCTTTATAAAAGTAACAAACACCACAGAGTACAAGAGGAAGTAATACACTAAGTACAAATGGAAGTGCTGAAAACTAAATGGGCCAGAATACAAACCCAATCGAAAGTACAGATACAACTGAACAAAAGTACAACAGAAAAGACAACAACTGGGAGAATGGTAGAAGCTCCTGGTTCATCCTCCTCGGATCCTACCTGAAGGGTAGGTACAGATAGCGCAGCTCCTGGATCGTCTACCACAGATCCTCCCTGAAGGGTAGGTACAGATAGCGTAGCTCCTGGTTCATCCACCACGGATCCTACCTGAAGGGGAGGTACAGATAGCCTCCACAACGCTCTCGCCCGTCAACCTATTCCGAGTATCTTCACGTCATGAAGTCCACCTCCGAATACTGACTCGTCATGAGATCCACCTCCAGGTACCATCCAGTCCTCAAACAATCAGCCTCTGTCAGCACTGCCCGTCGTCTGCAACCAACACAATGAGGTGCGGGCATAGCCCGTGCAGGGGTGAGTATAACGATACTCAGTAGGGACCCTGAGACCCTCAAGGTCTCAATAAATATAACAAGTATAACCACAAAGAAATATCTCAACAGTTAACCTCTACTTAGGTATATACCCATACATATACCTAAGTTATCAAGTAACCCATCTTAATCATGAGGAAACACAAAGATTATGAAATCAATGCAGAACCACTAACCAGGTATATGCCCATACATATACCTAAGTTATCAAGTGACCCATCTCAATCATGAGGTAAATACAAGATCATAGACTCAGCTCAAACCGGGATTTTCATTATTGAAACCGCAACTGCTGAAGAGCCCCGTCTCTGGAGTGTACAGTGGTCCTGTCACGACTCCGAGGTACTGCTCACTAACCTGATACTGCTGAGGTACTCCTCCTATCGAGTACCGCGGGTCAGCCACCCAAACAAAGTAGTGCTTCCCGCCGGGGTATGCCACCCAAACACAGTAGTGCACACCCCCTAATAGCCTGCAGAGGTACTCTCCAGACGAGTACCGCAGGTCTGCACTGTCATACAGTAGTGCTCTGTCCACCATGGGTCTTCACCCAAACAAAGTAGTGCTCCGTCCACTGGGCTAGTCGACTGACCCCAAGTCGAGTCGGTCAATCACTCGTCAGGTCTCAGCCGACTACACGGTCTCCGTACTCCGTACGCTCATCTTTGGGAGGGTCCGCTCCACTAGCTACAGTTCGATACTCCAATTATCTCAAAGTATCACAAAGAAGTATATCAAAGGACCGCCTCGACATAGGGGTCTCAACGCAACAGACGACGCGTCAATCGGAAGCCCGGTCTGTGAGTTATTAGCCTTTTCGTCCTAGGGGCCCGGTTGGTTTCGTGTGCGAACCAACCCGGCCGTATCTAAACTTTACCCTGAACTCTCATAGGGTAAACTCACAGGGACCGTTTCTCAACGTGATCACCAACGCCGCTGACGGTTCGTCAAACGGACGTCCGGTCTGAAAGTTATCATCTTTTCCGTTCTAGGGGCCCGGTTGGATTCGTGTGCAATCCAACCCAGCCATTATCCAACTGCATCCAAACCTCAGGCGAAGTATTCCAAAAGTTCCGTCTCATCAAGAGGAATACAACAAAGTCTACGGCACGTCAATCGGACGTCCAGAGCTCAAGATATAAGCGTTTCCGCTCCGAGGGCCCGATTGGTTTCGTATCTGAACCAACCCGACCATACTCAAAGTTCTCCAAAACCTTGAGTGTAATATACCGAAACGACCGTCTCGATCCAAGGATCGCTACGCAACTTACGGTGCATCGATCAGAGGTCCATGGTCCAAGATATGGGCGAAAGAACGAGAAATGTAAGGAAGTGGGGGTTTCGGGCTCGGACCGATCCGGCCCGAGACCCCCTGGGTCAGCCCGAATCGGGTCGAACCAAACCGGGACCGGGTCCGGCCCGCTTGGGCACGGCCTGGCCCGGCGCGCCGGCCAGGCCAGGTGGCTCAGCAAAAACGGCCGAGCTAATGCACAAGGGGGGGGGGGGGGGCGCCCCCCTTGAATGAACTGCGGCCCCATGTGGGGGCCGCCCCTTGTCAACGGACGCGATTGAACGCCGCATCCCGCGTCCCACCGTCCCACGTGGTCGCGGGACCAGAGGCCTGCCGCCGCAGCTTCAGCCTCGGTGGCCCTCCCCGGCGGCGCGCCGGGCGCCGCCGCCTCCTAGCAGCTGGCCAGTGCCGGCCGCTGCCTCCGGCCGTCGGCGCCGCCGTGCCGGCGAGGCGCACCGGCGATGTTTTCCGAGGACCACCGAACGCGCTCCGGTGGTCCGTTTTGCTTGCCGCCTTCGCCAACGGTCCTCCCAGGACCTGACCTTCACTACGGAGGCTTCAAAATTACCTTGCATCCCTGTTTGTCATCGCCTGTCAATCCACGCACAACATTCAACCAGCGAAGTCTTCGAATTTCCTCCGCGGCCCCGACTCCGGCCGCGGTTTTGTTCGGCCTCAACGGCGCAGCGCGACGGCACCGCGCATCCTTGCCGTATTTCTCCATGATTTCATGCGGTGCTGTTGCACCGTGCCACCTTCGTTCGAGCTGCAACATAATCAACAACAACGGGGAGGGGGGTCGGCCGTGTTTGTGCAGTCTGACCTCCTCCCATTATAATGATAGCAAGCGGCCATCAAAAAGAAGTCGACGTACGACAAAGAAATAATTCACGGGAAAAAACAATAAATCTCAACATCAACCCGCATGAACGAATGATCCGCGGATAAACCTGGAAATGGTTGGTCCTCGCTCGTCTTTCTTTTCTCAAAAGATAAGAGAACACTAAATAAATTCCCCTACCTTGTGTCATTCGTCATTCGTAGCGTCGCTTCTTCAGCGTTGGAAGGAAAGACGTTCATGATGTTCTACGCGGGTGGCGTCTTCTCCCTTGACACGAAGGAATCGACCATCCTCGTAGGACCCGCTCCTGTCGATCCTCAAACACTATTGGAACCCTGCAAAAGTCACCCCATCGCCAACGTCCAGCTCCCCATGGTCGATGATATGCGTCGGGTCAAGCACGTATCTCCCCAGTTGAGATATGTGGAAGTCATCGTGCACCCTGTGCAACTGATGTGGAAAGGTAAAGCGGTAAACCACCTCACCTACCCTGCTGAGGACCTAGAAAGGTCCGTCGAACCTCAGAGATAACTTGCCTCCTCAGCCATATCTCTGTAAACCTCGTCGAGGTGAGACCCGTATAAAGACGTGGTCGTCATCCTCAAACTCTAGAGGTCTCCCTTTCCTGATTAGAACTAAAACTCAAAACTCCTGCTGCCATGTGGGTGAAGTTGGCTGACTCAAAAGTGATCGGCTACACCTTCCTATGCATGATTCCATCCTGTGCTGCCTGGGTTTTCCTTTTCGCCGACCAAGGAAAACCCCATCCCAACGTTATAGATAAACCACAACCTTTTTTCCTAATACAGTCAATCCACGTATGAACTGGGGATCCAATCCATACTCAGACCAACATCATAAGGCCTCGACGCTGCCACCAAGAGATTACAACCGAAACTCTCGCCTCGTAGGTCAGATCACACTATTGGTGTAAGTGTGATTATCGAGTCTCCTCCCAAGGTATCTCCAGACGCGAGGGTCAAGTCTACGGCTTACCGGAAACTCTAGGTCTGGGAAAAGATTCGTGGAAGGAAGGAATGATTCGTATCAATGTATGTTACTACGACAGCTAATAGTGGACACAGACTACCCCTCAAATCATTCTTAGAGCCATTGGGTCACTCTCCTTGACCCCAATGCAGCTACTCTCTTCCCCTTCCATCCAGCTCCCTGAGCCTAGAAGGGATAACAAAGGCTGGTGGTTGTAACATGTTGAAATGTACACCACCACATGCTGCTCTCCTAGATCTGCTTCCACGTCCGATGCTCTGCAGATTCATCTTTCCTTAACATTTCCTCTTTTTGAAACATTCGCACGCCCAAGTCTCTAAGACTGACGCCAGTTCGCATCTTCCCACTGTTAACATTCACTGGCTAAAACCGATCAGCCAAAGAACATTCAACCACAAAGGTTCTTTCTTGCACCCTAATATAAGTAGGAATGCGTAGAGAAAAGATTGATTACTCGGATATCCTTTAAACACACCTCGCTTTGAGGTCCAAGATCTAAAGAACTGATCATATCATAGTCATCAAGTACCAAGAACGATCGGTACGCCTCGATGATTACTCAGCTACTGAAACATTGTCCTGCCGAAGCTATATAAGTTCTAGAAAACTCTCAGCCACCTCCTCAATCCAGTTCTTAGCTACCTGTGAGTCGGTCTCACCTCGAAACTTGAGTGTATCTGATATTGGAACACATGTAAGGTAGTAATCCTACATGTGTCACCTACCGGTACCGACAGTTGTAAATGCTGACCAACAGGTAGTGATGTATAGCTGACACACTACCCGAAGGCACTACCTCAGGCATCGGTCCACGTACCGAAGCCTCATCGCTATGCGGATCATCCTCATGGTCACTCACTAGAAAACACTAGAAGCCAAGTCTACCATCCACTCTACTGATGTCTCATCTAGGCGGAAAACTCTAGCAATCGCCTCCAGCTAGTGCTCTGTTGTCTGAGAATCTGCCTCACCTCGTAACCTTGGAGGCCGCTGCTGCTGGAACTCGTGCAACACGCTCTACTAGCGTACACAGTTCGCTAGTAAGGGTGGTGGCATCTGCTGCCCAAAAGGTGGCGGTACTGCTGGTACACCACCCATGGGTGCTAACATAGAAAAAGGGCCCCGCACCGGAGCCTTGCTGCTCGGTGGGCCGTCATCAAGTACTCTCTCGAAACTCCAACCGACTGTCTGCATGGAGACATGTTGAACAGATGTGACACAGTCAACGATTTATACCTGGTGAGATGAACTGGTTTGAGCTAACTTTAAAACTATTGGAAACACACACACAATCAGTGTTTTCGTGCACAAAGTCGGAAATCAGAAGTCAGGGTCCTGGTGTACGGATATGTCGGCCGCCGCACCAACACTGGACTCCCTAAACTGAAGACCACACTCGGTACCCTTAACACTATTGCTTAGCATAGAAAAAGATCAGAGTTCTGAGTTCTGCGGTAGAACCAAACTCCTCTGATACCAATTTGTCACGACCCGTCCTCGGGGCCCATGCCGTGACTACCCCAAGCCCGCCTTCCATAGGCCAGGGGCTGGCGACTAGCACCAAAGGCATAATTCCTGATAACTGGGAAGGCATTGCCTTTATAAAAGTAACAAATACCACATAGTACAAGCGGAAGTAATACACTAAGTACAAATGGAAGTGCTGAAAACTAAATGGGCCAGAATACAAACCCAATCGAAAGTACAGCTACAACTGAACAAAAGTACAACAGAAAATACAACAGCTGGGAGAAAGGTAGCAACTTCTGGGTCGTCCTCCTCGGATCCTACCTGAAGGGTAGGTACAGATAGCACAGCTCCTGGATCATCCACCACGGATCCTAACTGAAGGGTAGGTACATATAGCGCAACTCCTGGTTCGTCCACCACGGATCCTACCTGAAGGGTAGGTACAGATAGCCTCCACAACGCTCTCGCCCTTCAACCTGCTCCAAATATTGTCATGTCGTGAATTCCACCTCCGGATACTGACTCTTCATGAGATACACCTCCAGGTACCGTCCAGTCCTCAAACACTCCGTCTCTGTCAGCGCTTCCTGTCCTCTGCAAACAACACAATGAGGTGCGGGCATAGCCCGTGCAGGGGTGAGTATAACGATACTCAGTAGGGAACCCGAGACCTTCAAGGTCTCACTAAATACAACAAGGATAACCACAAAGAAAGATCTCAACAGTTAACCTCTACTTAGGTATATACCTATACATATACCTAAGTTATCAAGTAACCCATATCAATCATGAGGAAACACAAAGATTATGAAATCAATGGATAACCACTACCCAGGTATATGTCCATACATATACCTAAGTTATCAAGTGACTCATCTCAATCATGAGGTAAATACATGATCATAGACTCAGCTCAAACCAGGATTTTCATTATCGAAACCGTAACTGCTGAAGAGCCCCGTATCTGGAGTGTACAATGGTCCTGTCACGACTCTGAGGTACTACTCACTAACCTAAGACTGCTGAGGTACTCCTCCTGTCGAGTACCTCGGGTCAGCCACCCAAACACAGTAGTGCTTCCCGCCGGGGTATGCCACCCAAACACAGTAGTGCACACCCCCTAATAGCCTGCAGAGGTACTCTTCGGATGAGTACCGTGGGTCTGCACTGTCACACAGTAGTGCTCCGTCCACCATGGGTCTGCACCCAAACAAAGTAGTGCTCCGTCCACTGGGCTAGTTGACTCACCCAAAGTCGAGTCGGGCAAGCAGTCGTCAGGTCTCAGCCGGCTACACGGTCTCCGTACTCCGTACGCTCGTCTCCGGGAGGGTCCTCTCCACGAGATACAGGTCGATACTCCAATTATCTCAAAGTCTCACGATGAAGTATCTCAAAGGAATTCCTTGTGATAGGGGTCTCAACGCAACAGATGGCGCGTTAATCGGACGCCCGGTCTGTGAGTTATTAGCCTTTTCGTCCCAGGGGCCCGGTTGGTTTCGTGTGTGAACCAACCCGACCATATCTCAACTGTACCCCAAAATCTCATAGGGTAAACTCGTAGGGACCGTTTCTCAATGTGATCACCAACGCCGCTGATGGTTCATCAAACGGACGTTCGGTCTGAAAGTTATCAGCTTTTCCGTTCTAGGGGCCTAGTTGGATTCCCGTGCAATCCAACCTGGCCATTATCCAACTGCATCCAAACCTCAGGTAAAGTATTCTAAAAGTTCTGTCTCATCAATAGGAATCCAACAAAATCAACGGCACGTCAATCGGACGTCCAGAGCTCAAGATATAAGCGTTTCCGCTTCGGGGCCCGGTTGGTTTCGTATTCGAACCAACCTAGCCGTACACAAAGTTCTCCGAAACCTTGAGTGTAATATACCGAAACGACCACCTCGATACAAGGATCTCTACGCAACTAATAGTGCATCGATCAGAGGTCTGTGGCCCATGATATGGGCGAAAGACCGAAAAAGGTCCGGAAGTGGGGGTTTCGGGCCCGGACCAATCCGGCCCGAGACCCCCTGGGTTGGCCTGAACCGGGTCCGGCCCGCCTGGGCGCGGCCTGGCCCGGCTGGTGCGGCCCGACCAGGCCTGGGCGCGGCCCGACCCGGCCTGGGCGCGGCCCGGCCTGGCGGTCTGGCCCGGCGCGCTGGCCCGGCCGGGTGGCTCGGCCAAAACGGCCGAGCGGATGCGCAAAGGGGGGGGGGGCTTGAAGGAACCGCGGCCCTGTGTGGGGGACGACCCTTGTCAACGGAGGCGGCTGAACGCCGTGTCCTGCCTCCCTTGGTCCCGCATGGTTGCGGGACCAGCGGCCTGCCGCCGCGGCTTCAGCCACGACGGCCCTCCCCGGCAGTGCGCCGGGCGCCGCCGCCTCCAGCCGCCGGTGCCACCGTGCCGGCGAGGCGCGCCAGTGATGTTTTCCGCAAACCACTGGACACGCTCCGGTGGTCCGTTTTGCTCACCTCCTTCGCCAACGGTCCTCCCGGGACCCGACCTTCACTGCAGAGGCTTCAAAATTACCTTGCGGCCCCGTTTGTCATCGCCCGTCAATCCACGCACAATATTCAACCAGCGGAGTCTCTGAATTTCCTCCGCGACCCCGACTCCGGCCGCGGTTTCATTCGGCCTTAACGGCGCAGTGCGACGGCACCACACATCCTTTCCATATTTCTCCATTATTCCACGCGGTTCCGTTGCACCGCGCTGCCTTCGTTCGAGCCGCAACATAATCAACAACAAGGGGGAGGAGGGTCAGCCGTGTTTGTGCGGTCCGACCTTCTACCGTTATAATTATAGCAAGCAGAAAACAAAAAGAATTCGACGTACGACAAAGAAATAATTCACGGGAAAAAACAATAAACCTCAACATCAACCCGCATGAACGAACGTTCCGCGGATCAACCTGGAAATGGTTGGTCCGTGCTCGTCATTATTTTCTCAAAAGATTAGAGAACACCAAATAAATTCCCCTACCTCGTGTCGTTCATCGTTCGTAGCGTCACTTCTTCAACGTTGGAAGGAAAGACATTGACAATGTTCTACGCGGGCGGCGTCTTCTCCCTTGACACGAAGGAAGAGGAATAAAATTGGAATTCCTCTTGAGAATTACCTCACGCTCTTGCTTCGGATGAAGGAAGAAGGTAAACACGTCGTCGATCTTCGGTGGAGTCGGCGTTCGTCGATGAGAGAATATCATTCTTCCTAATTTTCCCAAAGTCTCCCAACCAATATTTTCCAAGGAAAATAAAACATTAGGCTCACCTATATTATAAAAAAAGAAACATGCCTTTCAAATTAATTCAAAAGAATCAATTAATTAGGAAGCTTAACTCATTAATGAGAGGAGAGAGAGAGGGAAAAGAAGGTTACTCAATTTAAAAAAAATGAGTTACGAAATTAAAGAGGGGGGATTTATGAGAGTTTGGAAATGTGAAGGGTTGGGGCTCATGTGGGCCCCACCCCACATTTATCCTCACATGAGTAGTTAGGTTGTTGGTGGGTCCCACCCTAACTTCCCCATGTAGAGGTTATAACCACTTAAGATATAATAATAAAATTGTCCCACAATTTTATTCACCTCTTAATCAATCCACAAAATTAAACTCCTTCTCTTGTGCAAACACATCTATAGTAAAAGTCCTCTTAAGCAATTACCGGCGTTGCGGTTCCATTGGTGCCCTCAGATTTCGATTCCGAGCACTGGTTCAAAAGTTTGAAAAACCCGCTCGTTCGTTCCCTGAACGTACCCGAGCTAAACTTCGTAAGTTGATTCCGGGCACACCGGGTCTCGGAATCAGGTGCCGTCAGAAACTGTGTTCTTGTAAAATCCCAAAGAAATTAAGAAAAAATTTTCCTTGAAATTTCCAGGTCTTTACAATTATACTATTATTAATGCTTAAGTTTTTATATTTTAGTGGAAATCGGCTGTTGAGTGTATTTTTCCTTGAAAAATTTAAAGCATATTGGTTATAATCTTTATTGGGTGGTGTTCAAAGAAGATTTAGTGAGTTGTTAAATAAGTATGTTTTATTCTATAATTTAACTTATTTAATCTTAATTTTTTAATTTTACATCTATTTTGATAATTAATATTTGAAATTACAAAAGTTCATGGATTAAGTTAAATATGGCTCAATATCCAATAGTGGAACAAAAAAAATTGAATATGTGGAAGTTCAAGTATCCAACTCTTACATTAGTAAATACTTTTTTTATTACTTATCTAGTTTTTTTATTTTTAAACTATTGTTTCATAAATAAAGTGTCATAATCAATAAGGGGATTTTGAATGTGGATATTATGTTTTAAAATTAATTTATGAGTTTGTCACGACCAAAACAACATATTTTGAAAAGTTTAGTAGCATTGTAACACTTATAATTTTAAAAAATATGTTATTTTTTAAATTCATAACACTTTATTTTATAGTTTTTTGAAAATGTTTCTTCATATACATAAAATGACTTGAAACACATTTAAAATTTATTTTTGGAATATTTTCTATGTCTGAATAATTTTTTTTAGTTTTATTTAGTTATATATTTGTAATAAATGTTGTAAAATTTCTCAATTACTTTTACTGCTATTGTTCTATTTCTACTACCTTTTTCTACGTTTGGTTCCACTTTTTTCGTTTTCAGGCATGGGACCATGTTATTTTTTAATGTTTTTGAAGTTCCTAGGAAGGAGATACATCACTGGGGGGGGGGGGGTGAATCAGTGGTTATTTTTTTCTTCAGTTTTATTTCTTTTGAAATTAACCTATGTTAACTTCTTAGGATTTGATATACTCTTATGATAACAAAAAATTTCCGAAATTCATTAAAAAAATAGAATAAGAACATAATATTTTTATAAGGTTTAGTATCAATTTGAGCCTACTCCTTTCCATGATTGGTCAGACTCCCCAATCATAGATTCTATACTATAATCACAAGTGGTTACAACATATATTTCTTCACTAGCATAGAGTCCCACTATACTTTCCAGATTCCCACTGGAACAACAACTTCACACTATTAGTTTCAAAAATACTAACAAACAACATAAAAAATATAAATTACAACTATTGGCTGATTTTTCAATAATTGATGAAGATCTTCTCTTTTGAACCTTAAAGATAAATAAAATATCATATGATCACTTTATGATGAACATGAATGAGTTGGTTCTTCCTAGAAATCTGACTGTTTGACTTCTCAAATATATTCTTCTCATATAGTATGTAAAAATAGCATTATGTGAAAAATAATAATTATCAGATATTATATTTAGGATTTAATACACTGTCTACACATTACTTTCATACTTCACAAACTGATATCTACAGTGTGAGTGATAAATAAATTTCTTAGAAAATTGGATCTACACTTTATAACACTCACTGTATTTTAATATATTTCACCCATATCTCTCACCATTTCATATGAGAATCAACTCATTATTTATATAAAAATTTCATGGGTTATTGGAGTATTTATGACATGGTAATTATGAAAATATGGTAAGTAGTTTAAAATGGTTAAATGGTATCCGCAAAGAATTTCTAACCATATTTGCATAATATTTTTTTTATTCATGTATGGAAAGAAACTTCCTTTTGTTCATTGAAAACACTCACCGGAAAGCACTCATCAAAGAGAATTTAATTCATCTACTCAAAGAAATTTGATAACTCATCTGCATAATATTATTTTTTATCGCAAAGAATATGTAACACCCTAATATTTTTTGAAATAGATATTTTTTCAAATTAATTTATTCTTTTTGATATTTTTCATTTCACACAACACTAAAAGTAGTTTATTTTATATTAAATCACTATATTTTGATTGCGTTATACACAATACCAAGTTAATAATACACTAAACACCACATAAATTTTATCATTCTCTACACAAAACACCATAGTTTTTTTCTGTTACACGCAATAATGACTTTCCTTGATGGATTATGTATCACGCAAGACTGAATAACAATAATGATATATTATTAAAATATTATTTAATATGACTTAGCTGTTAAATTATTAGGTTTCAAAAGAATTAACTAACTTATGAAAGTATATGGTTTACAAAAATATAAACTGAATTTACTGGTTACAAATGAATTATAAATGAATATGAAAATCGATTGAATATAAAGGAAAATATTATTATTTTTATGCCTAGAAAGTTTTTTTACCCTTATAAATTAAATTAATTATAATTAGTGAGTGATATTAATTTGAGATATCTATATATATATATATATATTATATTCAATCCAATATTTTTTATATTCATCCAATATATTTTATAGTCTTATGATAAAAACAAACCCAATTTTATATATAAAATACTATGTTTTTATTAAGGAATTTTTACTGACTTTTAATGGAGAACCTATTTTAAATCCAATGTTTGGAATTTTTATGTATTATATATGTCAAAATAAACTTAATATTTGAAATATAAACATAAAAATTAGTTTAGGGTACATTTTTTCTATTTTTATGCGAAATTTCATTTTTAAATGAATAGTGAAAAATACTTAAATTTAATTCAAAACTGCCATTTCATATAATTTATTAATAAGGTTAAATTGTATTTTAAATTTATTTTAAATTTTAATTAGATCCTATTTTTATAAATTAATCCAATTTAGGTTATTGTACTCAATTTTACTTTGAAATCAACTATAAAAACATTGCAAACTTTTAAAGGGTTTTATTTTAAAAACCCGATTTGTCATCGCGTTTTCTAGATTAGATTTAAATTAATTTATACCACTTAGGTAATTGGAATTTGGAAAAATGGATTCCATATTTGGAATCAGAATAATTTATAATTTATAATAATTTCAAATTATTTTTATACCAAAAATATTAGTGAAAGTAATTAAAATTAATTACATTGATTAAGGAAAAATTAAGCTTCACAAGGGAATAAACCATAAAATTATGGGCCTAAGTGACACATACACTTGTAAAAAACACATTTTATGGAGATATTTTAGCCATAAAACTTATATTATTTAGTTTTTTTGGTTTTGGATGACTTTTCTAGGTAAAAATGTGGGTACACCTAACTTGTTTTTTAAAATGCCAAGTGTGTCCCCTCCCATCCCTATAAAAGGCCACCACCTCTCCCTCTTCTTAACACCTCTCTAAACTCTTAGGTTCATAAAATATATAACCAATATGATTAAAAAAATTATTCCCTTCCTCTTTGAAGCATCCACTTGGGAATAAAGCAATCCAAGGAAGCCCTTTGGTGAAAACCAAAAGAGTTACCCAAAGAAGGGGAAACATCCCTCCTCAAGCTCCTTTATTTTATTTTCCATTATATAATACCTAAAATATTATTATTACATGATTTTATAACAAAACAATATCCTAAATATACTAGTACTTTTTATTATAATATTTATACCTACACTTACACACAATTCCATCTAATGGGTAATGAATATACTGTTTACGTGTACGACGAACTACCGCCTCACAAAATGATGATTGTCCATTTTTTATTTATCACCTATCATGGTAGAAATTATGATAAAAACTATATTTATATATTATATATATATTATTTATAATTTATTTATGATTATTTAATTTTTTTAGAACATACCTTTATTCTTTCCATCTTCTGTAAATTTGATAATTTTGTTTGAGGAAGTGTAGAATACTGCCCCTTCAAAGCGATGTGATTTGTTCACACACTACATGGAATGTATTAAGGATTTGTTTTGTGAAATTATATGATATATATGACATAATAATTCTAATTTAATAATATTCTATACATATATACATATATTTCATTTTCTTTTTTTCTTTCAATATGGCAATAAAATAGAAACAACGTTCATGCATACGTACGACCTACCCTCTCTATGAACGATGTATTCCATTTCATACTTAATATATTATATATATTATTATAATAAAAATATACTGAATATAAATTATATTTATATCATTTTTTATAGTTTGGAAATCATGATATATGTATAAGGACCAAAGATATAACAAATTACGACACAAGTGAAAAACAAAGAAAATATTACTCGAATCGTAACCTTAAAACGAAATTGTTAAAAAGAGTGTAATATAACGTAATAATAAAAACATATATGGTATCAGATATAAGAATATTTTTATATAAATGATGTATAATAAATTTACATTTATTATACATGAGGTTTTAACGAGTATGATGAGAGTCAAGACATAAGATAAGGGGATTTCATTTCACTTTTTATTTCCATGAGATACATGATTTATTCACCACTCACTTATTTTGTGTGGTGTATATACTTCCCATGAATGTATTATATTTATATTATAATTAAATTTATGGGTATTTACACATCTTTTTTATGATCTTTCTCTCATGAGGTTTAAGTTTCAAAAGTTACCAAATCAGTAAGATAGTTTTATCTCAATTTGCCTTCTTTGAGACATATGTTTTGTTATGCACCTAATTTTTTTTCAAGGTGTATTTGAAAAGTTATATAATTAATATAATTATTTTAATAATATTTTAAGATTAATTTAATTTCATTTTCATACATGGAGAGTATGATCCCAAGTTACCATATGGTAATAGTTTATTGAAATAATCCCATTGTTTATCAAGAATGTTTATGATTATGATTCCATTGATGAAATATTATGATCCATATCTCAGGACCATTTATGATATTTAATCTAATATGTTATTCAATATCTCTTCATGTATTACTAAAATTTTCACACTCTTTGCTATTCAATATAACTAAGAAAATGTTTTTATGAAAGTCCAAATTTACCTCTCTCTTCGGTCAAAAATCTATTTTCCATCAAAACCTTGTTGTCTAAAAGGTTTCCAAAAATATTCAACTATTATCCTAAGATCTTTAAAAAATATTATTTAATTTTTTTTAACTTTTAAACAAAAGGTTTTTTAAAAAGGAATATTCTTTTTATTTTCCAGTTGAGACACTTTTATTAACTTTTTACGATGCAAAAGAAATGTTTGGCATGTATGGATTTACCTGATGTCATGACCGTCATTCCTTTGAAGCTTCCTTTACAAGATTACAAAGTTATTTTTTTAAATAAAATGTTTTCCTAATATTCTAGAAATTAACTGTTTTAAAGTGGTTTTCAAGAAAATGTTTTTCAAAATTTGGAAAGATTATTTTATATGTTTTCAAGGGAAAAAGGTTTTCAAATTTTTTTCAATATTATTTTATGTTTTCAAGGGGAAAAGGGTTTCCAAATCATTTTCAATAATCTTTTATAAATTTTCAAGGAAAATGGATTTGAAATTTTTTTCAAGATTCTTTCATAAATATTCAAGTAAAAAGGTTTTTAAAATGTTTCGAACATTTATTTATTAGTTCTCAAAGTATTTTCAAAGGATGGTTTTCAAAACGTTTTAAATATTCTTTTATAAAATTTCAAGAAAAATGGTTTTCAAAATATTTTCAATCTCTCTTTATATTTTTTTCAAATAAAAAGGTTTCCAAAAGGTTTTCAAACCATTATTTATAATTTTCTAGGTTTATTTTCAAAAAAATGGTTTTCAAAGGGTATTATGTTTTAAAGAACCTTTTTCAAAGAAGAAAGGATATTTTCATCAAGAAATGTTTTTAAAAGATATTTCAAAATTATTTTCCATCTAAGATGACATATGTTGATGTTATTTATTCCCTTCTGGTAAATTATTCAACATTTATATTCATATTCTTTCTATAAATGGTTTATGTTTTTATGTCATGATATTTATGAAACCCATTCCTCTTCCACTGGTTTTTTCTTATGAAGCCCTATTATTTTCATGGGTTATGATTTGATGAAATGATTATGAAACCTATATTTTTCCATAGGTTAAGACAAAATTACATGTTTATGACATCCATTTAATTTCATGGTATTATGATATGATGTTTATAAAACCCATATCTTTTTATGGGTCATGATATGATACAAGTTTTATTATATTTCGGTACATGTATGAATGATTTTATTGTGAGATGGTTATGACCTATATATCCCTCCAATTAATTGGGTAAATATTTACATCTCATGAGATAATGATGTGAATCAAGTCAATAAACTTGATCCACTATGGTAAGATTGGGAAACCCAATCCCTTAAAAGGAAAGGACTATGATTGGGGATGGTGGTATCTCTCGACCATTAGGCATAGTCCCCATGAAGTTGGAATATGGGGAAAACCCAATCTACTATAGTAAGATGGGGAAACCTAATCCATTACAAGGAAATGACTATGACTGGGGATGGTGGTGTGTCCTCTATAGTAGGTGCAACTCCCATGAAGTGGCTTGATAAGTTATATCAACAATTATTGACTTATAGGGAATGGTATTACATGTCTATGTATACAAAAATTCCATATATTATTCCTATGATATGATTTCATTGACTATGTTCTTTATTTCTTCATGATTCATGTCTTATGAACTGCCATTATTTATTCCATTATTCATGTTTAAGATTTTTGATATGTAGGGTATGATATTCTAATGTTATGATTATGTTTTCATACCTCGATGCTCATGTTTATGTTTACATGTATTCCTTGTTTACCAATATTAAGCACATGTGATCACCTATTTTTATTTTTCTTTCCCAGGTTATGAATATATGTATTAAGTATAATGTGTCAAATAAGGGTGCTAGTCATGAAGAACCTAATTGGAGATAATATAGCTCACTTATATACCAGTGTTTATGTTTCCATGTTTTTAAAGGCACTAGACTAATATGGTCTTTGGGAGTCTTTTTGTTTAATGTTTTAAGTATTACAAAAAAGTGATGTAATGTTAATGTATGAAAAGCGAGGTTCTCTATAATATATTCTCCACACTACCATTTTTGGTTGATCAAACTTTACATAGAATTTTGATAATCAATCTGTAAAGAATTCAGGGGGATTCATAGTGTATTGCATTTATATAAATCCTTACTTCACAAATTGTCCTTGTGATGGCCAGAGACTGATATATTCTTCTTTGGAAACTAATAATTACATTCCAAAAACTCAATAGTCAGCATAGAAAATCCACTTATCTAACTCCCATCAGATGCAATATTTACATGAAAACCATTCATCAACCAAAAATCAAAATCCCACATAGTATATTATAAATCTTTTCTTCGAAGCATTCAATTGGATACTAGTTTGCAATGTTGAAAAAATACACAATCTATACCCACAAACAACTTCTCTTTCACATAGTGTTTAACCTCGTACGTGTTTGTCACAAAGAAGCTAGTTCACCTATGAAGAACCTATATATAAAAATAGAATTGAAAAAGCATTTATATGCCTTGTGTAAATCCATACTTAATCGATTTTCAAAACACCTAATGTTCTGGTTGATCTTGTATGGTTCTTGAACGCCTTTGGGGTTGTTTGGTTTGAAAATATCATCCATGAAGGGTTTCATTCATGGGAGGTATAATATGATCACTGATCCTGATTTGAAAACTCATAATAAGTGGATAAAATGACTACCATTCTTTTTATATATTTTTAAATGGAGTAATAGTACCCCGTATAGCTCTCATCCCACATCGAATCGTCAACTGAACTTTTCTTTAGTTTATCAACCAACTGCTGCTGCTTCACTATTCAAGATGGCTTCTGATGATCAACATTGAACTTCAATTTTCACTTCATGCCACATGGGATTCATCCCACCAATGAACTGAGCATGCACCATGAACCCATCATATCCTCTTGAAGGCCTATAATCATCCCATGAACCCTCCATACACATGAGCATGCACCACAGGGTTTATACACAACCCCTTCCTCCTTCGAGCTATCTTGAGGTAGACCCTTATTTCCACCTTAGCAGTGGATCCAGTTGGGTTACTTGGGATATCTTGAAGGGTCATATCTAATTTTTTTATTAAGCACTAAATAAATATTTATCAAAATATATAAATGGAAATACAAATACAAATAACTCTTAAAACCACTCCTTTCTTAGATAATATTCCAAGAAAAACCCTTCATCTTTTATACTTGTATGGTATTCCTCTTATTGAAGATATTTGAAAAATCCTTAGAACATGAATTTGAAAATTAAGATCTATTTAAATAATCATCACATTTATAACAATAAGAACTATCTAAGCATGACATCCAATTCCATATAAAGAATAATTTTCCAAGTGTGACATCCAATTCCATAAGATGAATCCATAAAAATTCTCCAAGAATTACATATTCATCCATAAATTTTTTCCATAATTGTCCAAGTGTGACATCCAATGCCATAATATAAATCCATAATAATTATCCATCCATTACCACTTCATCTATAATAATTCTCTTGGAATCACCACTTTATCTAAACTCACTAAACATTTATTGACACACAATGATAAAAAATGAAACACTTAGGCTAAAAAATATCCACCTTTTCATTTTGTTGTCAGTATCCCTTCACATATATCCCATTACATAGAATTCAATATGTTTGTATCATATTTACATTCCCTTAATGAAAATAAAATGAAAATGGTAAGTGGGGTCTTCTTATCTCACATGTTTTCTCAATAAAATCTTATCTTATTTTAATAAAAGAAAAAATGTAATCACATGAAATTTGGAAAAGATCATTTAGTTAATCACCAATTTGTATATGTGGGTATAATTGGTTTAGAAAAAAGATAGAGATATAACCAAGGGTATCTAGGCTTTTTTTAAATATCCAGGCATGTGAAATCAAGCTCACAAAGTCTCAAATGAAATTCAAGATCCTGCACAAACTTTATCAAACAAATTATAATGTTTGTGTGAATAAGAATATTTTCTCATTTTATCAACATTTAATAAATAAATAAATCCCCTCAAAAAAATATATTTTTGAGTGAGAGACCAGAGTGTGACTGGTTTACTCAAATCTCATGAAGGCTCTCCCTCAAAAAATGAATTCACTTTTATCATCATGGAAGTAAATGAAATCCACGATGAACATCACTTCTACTTCAATTCCATACCTTGTTATTACAATAAACATAAAAAAATAGGGATTAAGGAGGCACCTCTTCATAGTCTTCAAGTGAGAAGATAAGGCTAAACATGAAGTTTCATCCCTAACTCAACAAACCTTTCTTTTTGAATTGCTTTGGTGAAAATATATACAACCATATCTTTAGTAGAAATGTATTCTAGCTTGATATATCCACATGCCACATTTTCTTTGATAAAGTGATACCTGATATCAATATTCATGGATCTTTAATGTTGCACTATATTTTTAGATAATCCTATAACACTTCGATTTTCACTTGAAATTTTCAGTGGTATCTCCATATTAATTTTAAAATCTTCAAAACTCAATTGCATCCAAATAATTTGTGTACTAACATGTGTAGATGCAACAGATTAATACCCATCCATACTTTGTGTTACTAAATTATACTTCTTTCTATACTAACTGACATAACCTTCACTCAAAAAGAAGGTTCCACCTGAAGTTGATCTCCTATCTATACAATCACCTACCCAATCAAAATTTATAAAACACAATAGTTTTAAATATGTTGCATTTCTATATAAAAGACCATATTTCAAATTTACTTTCACATATATTAGAATTATATTATAATATAACAGGTGAGAAAATTTAGGGTTGCTTTGAAATCCAGAACAGAAAGTCATTGCATAAGTTATATCTTCCCTTGATGCTATTAAATAAATAATACTTATAATAATTATTCTAGTCTCTTTTTGATTAACACTATTTCCATCTTCATCCTTGCATAATTTAGTTCTAACTGAAATGAGAGTGGAAACTTATTTTTCATTTTCCATTCCAATATTATTCAGAAATTCCCAAGTGTACTTTTCCTGTGATAGAAATATTGAATTTCATTTTTTCTCAATCTGAAAGCCCAGAAAATATATTATTTAACCAAGAATGGACATCTCAAAATTTCTTTACATATGCTCAGAAAATTATTTATATAGAAATTCCTTATCAACAGAAAATACAATTTCATCCACATATAAAATGAATATGAGAGTACCTTTTGACATTTCCCTCACATAAAGATTACTATTAACTTTAACTTTTATAAAATTCATATCCCTTAAACAACTATCCAGTTTAGAATACCAGGCTCTAGGGGACTATTTTAAACCCTACAAATCTTTCCTCAATCTGTATACCATGCTGTAAATATTATCGAAGACAAACCCATCAGGTTTTTCTATATATACTTCTTCCTTAAGATCAATATTTATAAATAAATATTTCATATCCATTTGATAAACTTTATAATGTTTGTGTGATTCTTCTTACAAGAATATTCTAATAGTTTGTTTCCTTAATACTGGTGAAAAAGTTTCTTCAAATTCAATTCCTTCCATTTGAGGATATCCCTTTCACACTGGTCTATATTTGTTTCTTGATACTTCACCATTATCATTTAGCTTATTTTTAACCCATTTGGTGCTAATAAATATTTTGTTTTTAGGTCTTAATACAAGATCCCAAGTAGATTTCTTATCAATATGATCAAGTTCTTCATTAATAACTTTCATCCATTCCTCATGTTCAAAATCTTCTACCATTTTATGATGTTAAATTTGAGAAATAAGAGCAATTTGATATTTAATTACCAATATTCTTCTAGTTTGAACTGGGGTTTACTGATTTCAAATGATATTTTTAGTGTCAACATGTTTCATCAATTTATTATACCATTTTATATTATTTTAATCAACTTTATCTTCATCACTGGTATGTTTAGAATCAATATTATCAATGTTTAGATCTTTCTAGGTAACTTCATTATATTTTATTCAACTTTCATACAATTTCTACCAAAACTTCTAAATCTTTATCAATTGATATACATGATTTGTTCTTGTTTTCAATAATTATAAATTCACTATAGTTGACTAAATTTTTTATCCATTTATTCCAACATCTATATCCATTACCATTAAATAGATATCCCATGAATATTACTTCCTCAATTTTTTATTTAAATCTTCATATATTGATTTTATTGATCTTTATTATGAAAGGAATCCCAAAAAACTATAAAGTATTTAACAACTATATTTTTATTATACCATATTTTATATGCTGTTTTTTTTGTTTATAGTCTTATCAGACACCTATTCTATATTTGTAATGTAGTACGTATAACTTCTCTATAGAAATACTTCAAGATGTTGTGTTCAGCTAACATAGTCCTCCCCATATCAACTATGCTTCCATTATTTCTTTCATATAATCCATTTTCTATGGAGTATATGGTGTGTTGTACTGATTATTGATTCTTTATTTGGAAATATAAATTTCAAAAGCATCACAATTAAACACCTTAACATTATATAATATCAGTTTCTTGATATAGAGACCCATCTTCTTCTTAGATTGTATTCTAAATTTTTTAGACACTTTAATTTCCTCTAACTTGTGTTTAATAAACATGAAATTAGTTAACCAAGTATAATCATTAAAATATGTAATGAAATATAGATCACCTCTTAGTGAATTTTATCTCTGAGGGACACATAAGTTACTAAGTATAAGTCCAATGGGTCTAGAAGATAGAATGTCCACCGCTTTGCATGAAATTTGAGCCAATTTACCTTTTTGAATGGTTTTATAGATTTTATCCCTTTTTTATCTTTTTCATGGGAAAATCTCCCACAATATCATGTTTCATGATTTTAATTATAATCATTTGACTAAATGGCTAAGCCTTTAATTATAGAGGTTGTTTTAATCTTTGGCACTCAAGTAACATGAATAGATAGAACCAAAAATTTGAAATAGATTACCATTGGTTCTTTTTTCCTTGTGTGATAATTCTTCCATCAATTGTTCTTTTAATGATACCTAAATACTTTTTTAAAAACAATTCATGTACATTATAAAAAATTTGGTTGAAACTAAGAAATTTTTTCTTCAACCATTCAACAAATAAAACATTATTAGACTTTATATTTTGGGCTTCAATTAATGATTTCCCAACACCCTTTATTTTTAGCGAACAATCATTTCCAAAGGTTACTACTCATACTTTATGATTATAAATGTTTCTCATAATTTTTATTTCATCAGTCTTGTGGGATGAACATCCATTATCAAGAATCCATGAATTAGTTTTTCTACTAAATTTTAAATCAACTTCATTGAAACATGAATTTTCTTCATTTATATTTTGAACTCCCTTTCCTTTCATAATATTGGATGTTTATTCAGGGATAATACTCATGCACTTTTTAACAATATAGATTTGAAGATCACATCTAACAATAATTTCTTCTAAATAGTCAAATTTATTTTGTGTTGGAAGATAGGATGAATTTATAATAACTTCTTACTTTGAAAATTTTATCTCATTTTCTCAAAATACCCCCTTGGTTCATGCCTCGTCTCTAGTAGGGACATGCTACACTCACATAAATATGCATTATTCCTAAACACTCCACATCACCAGAAGTTTCCTGTGAACTCAAATAATAATATCTATATCTTCAAGATTGTTTTTATAATCTTTCCATATACTGGGATTTTCTCAATTCCGGGTGAAAAAATATTCTTGGATTATTTATTTATTAATTTGAATTAGAAAATGATTTATCACTAGTATTAATGTCCCATAGTTATACATAATTTATTTTCAGACCTTCATTGTTATTGATAATAAATTTATTTTGAGATTCGTAGAGGTTTGAATTAACCTGATTCTTTGAACCCCTATTTTCACCAGTTTGTGATGATTCTACCCTGACCTCAATAACCTTTATTAAATATTCTCTAATATTTTTCATGTTATTCTGTGCTTTGAGACATCTATAATGAGTCTTAAACTATTCTTATTATTTTTGGGAAAGTTTTTATTCATGTTCATTTACCATCTTTTCCATATCATCCACTTTCAATTTGTGTCTTTTGATTTCTTCATGGTCATTTACCATCACTTTTATTTCACATTATTCCTTTTCCTTAGTTATATTTTCTTTTTTCTTTTAATAATAATATATTTTTGGTATTGATATTTTTTTCTCTATAAAATCTTATAATTCATTTTTCAACATCTTCCATAGCTCTATTCGTTCACTTTTATCATCTTCACTTCCATATGTGTCAAATTTTGTTTCCATATGAGCCATGCAGTTAGTTTCATCTTCTGATTGGTTGCTTGAGATAGAGTTAGCTTCATCCAAATTTCTCAATAAACTTATTATTTTACTTTTAAATAATTTTTCATTGCTTACATATAATCTGGTTGTGCCTCTTGAGCTCTTTCACCATTTCTTTTTCTGTGGTTTTTCATCATCTGTCTTAGGTTACACATACTTTTTTTTCGGAAAATTTATAGATAAATATACATTTTCATTAAAATTGTATCACCTTGGTGGTAATTTAATTTTACCCCTAAACTTTACCTTCATGAATATTTCTGATACAAGAGTAATGATTTTGTTAAAATATCCATCTTCGTTTTCATTATCAGATTCACTTGATTATGACATTTCACCATATCTTATTTTGATCTTTCCCATGTATTCAAAATCCATCTCATATTTGATCTTCTTCTTAAATATTGAGATATTTATAATTTCATAAGTAATGAGTTTGTTATGTAATTAATTGAGAGAAATATCATCTCTATCTTCCAAAGTTGATACTTTATGATCAAACCTACCATGAAAATTTCTCATCAATTTTTTGAAAATAGTTGAATCATCCAGTTTTCACCAAAACCCCGAATATTACAAACAATTTAATTGACTGTTGTGAAGTCATCATTAATATTTTCTTCATTACCCATATTTATATATTCAAATTTACTTATCTAAAATTTCAATTTCTTGTCATTGACTTTCACATTTCCTTCATAACTTCTTTCCAAATTATCCCAAATTTCTTTTTCATTTTTTAATCCCATAACCTTTGTGAAAATTGTTTCTAAAAGGGACATAAAAATGGTATTTTTTTCTTTTCCATAAAATTACATATTTATCTTATATATAAAATTCATAAGGTATTCTTTAGAAATAAGTGGGAATCCAATATTAACTACATATTTATCATCATGTCCAAGAGATTGAAGATATGCCAACATCATATTCTTCAAACTGTGATAGTTTTTTTCCATCAAAAGTAAAAACACCCCTACCATTGATAGAATTATGATTATCAATATTCAATACTTAGTGGATCATTATAGAAGGAACATGGACCTATGATACTAATTGAAGTTACTGGGGAGGAGATACACCATTGGGGCGGGGGGTTGAATCAGTGGGGATTTTTTTTACAATTTCTCTTTCTTTTTAAATTAACCTATGTTGATCTATTTGGATTCGATCCACTATTTTTATAACTCAACATTTCCCAAAATTAGTAAAAAAATAGTATAGTAACATAATATTTTTATAAGGTTGAGTCTCAATATGATCCTACTTCTTATTGTGATTGGTTAGACTCCCCAATCATAGATTCTTCACTATAATCACAAGTGGTTACAATATAAATGTCTTTTGTAGCATAGAGTACCACTATGCTTCTGAGAGTCCCACTGGAACAAAAAATTCACACTTTCAGTTACAAAAAATTATTACAAACAACACAATAATGATCACTTCTGAATGTGGTATTCTTCTACAATAATTGATGAAGATATTCTCTTTTGATCCTTCATGATAAATAAAATATTATATGATCACTTTATGAAGAACATGGACAAACCGGTTCTTCCTCAAAATATATATTTTTTACCTCTAAAATATATGATGGTCATATATTATGTGAAATGATCATTGTGTGCACAAAATAATTATCACATAGTATATTTAGGCTTCAACATACGATCTACATATTACTTTTCTACTTTGCATAATGATATCTGCACTGTGAGTAATAAATACTCTATCTCATAAAATTGGTTCTACACTTCAGAACACTCACTATATTTTAATATTTTCCACCTATATGTCTCACCATTTCATTTGAGAATCAACCCAATGTTTATTGGACAAAAAATCACTAGTTGTTGGAGCAGTTATTTCATGAAAATTATAAAAACATGGTAAGTATTTTAAAGTGGTAAAATGGTCTCCGACTAATATCTCACCATATAATTTTTAACTATATTCACATAGAATTATTTATTCACATATAAAAATAAACTTCCATTTATTCATGGAAAACAATCACCACAAAGCACTCATTTCAAATCATTTAATTCATCTCTATAAAGCAATTTGATAAATCATCTGCAAACTGCTATTTTTTACCGAAAAAACACTTCTTCACAATATCATTTGTAGTTGATCAAACTTCTCATTGAATTTTAATAACAAATACAAAATCATGCATGGAAATTTACTACATACTTCAGGTATGTCAATCCTCATTTCATGAAGCATCCTTGTCATGGATGAAAAATGATATCTCATTATTAGCAAACTGATCATCATATTCTAAAAACTCAAAAGTCTACATAGAAAATCCACTTATCAAACTCCCATCACATATAGTATCTGCATGAAAATAATTCATAAACTATAAAGAAGATTCCCACATAGAATATTTTAAATCTCTTACATGAAGCATTCAACTGCATACTGGTTTACGATGCTAAGAAAATACACTGTCTATATCCACCAACAACTTTATTTCTGCACAATGTTTAACCTCATATGCCTTTGTCGCAAAGAAACTAGTTCACCTACAAAGAACCTTTCTTTGAAAATATCCTTCATAAATAATTTATATGATTTTTAGATACCTATACTTAGTCGATTTTGAAAAAAAACCCAAAGTGTTGGTTGATCTCATGTGGAGATAGACTGAATTTGTGGTTATTTGGTCTGTAAACCTCATCCATAAAGAGTTTTGTTCATGAGTGGTTGAAGATGATTACCATTTGTGATCATATGGATCATATCAAATGGATTTAATGGAAATAGTTCTTTGTATATGTTTTTAAGTGGAGTAACAATACCACACATAGAGCTTATCCCGTGTCAAATAATCAACTGAACTTTGCTTCAGTTTATCAATCAACTACCTATACTTCACCATTCAAGATGGATTCCAGGGATCAACACTAGACTTCACATTTCAACACATGTAACATGTGCTTCATCTGACCAAAATACCATGCACACACCATACACCCATTTTCTCCGCTTATGTGCCTACACATAGTCCAAGAACTTTCTCTACACACGGTCGTACACTACAAGGCTTATATACAACCCCTGCCTCTTCAAGGCTGGATTAAGGTAGACCATTATGCCCACCTCAGTATTGGTTGCACTTGGGTCCCTTAGGAAGGCTTGAAGGGTTGGATCTATTTTTTTCCCAGTAAACTCTAATTAAAGAGTTATCTAATTATATACATGGAAATACAAATATAAATTAATCTTAAAACCAATACTTTATTAGATAATATGCTAGGATGAACTCTTTATCTTCTATACTTTCGTGGTATTCCTCTTATTAAATTAATGTGAAGACTTATTAATAGATAAATTTAAAAATTATGATCAATTCAAACAATTTTCACATTTATACTAAGAATAACTATCTATGCATGACATCCAATTCTATATAAAAAATAATTTTACAAGTGTTACATTTAGTTTCATAAAATGAATCCATAAAAATTCTCCAAGAATTACCACTTAATCCATAACAATTATATAGAATTTTCCAAGAATGACATCCAATGTAATAAGATGAATCCATAACAATTCTCCAGGAGTTACCACTTCTTCTATAACAATTATCCTGACATCCCCAAACACATGTTGACACACATTAAAAACAAATTCAACACTTAGGTTCAATATTTTTTTTAAGATTTCAACATTCCATATTGGTTTTTGGTAAAACTAACATGGTAATAGTAGTATAAGGGATTTCAACATCAGTTTTACAAATTTTTTTTAAAGCCTTCTATATTTGACCTTTTAGAAGGTTTTTCAATGTTAGTTTTTCAAAAAATGATATTGAATGTATTCTATGAGGACTTTCCTTATAATTTTTATATAAAACCAACTTGAAAATCCTAGTTTGAATGATTTCAATGTTAGTTTAACCAAAAAATGATGTTGAAATCATTCTATATTTCTCCATTTAGAAGGCTTTTCAAAGTCATTTTGTAAAAACTGATGTGGAAAGTGGTACTTTCAGCATCTCCTGTATTTACATTGCTTTTATAACTGATGTTTATAGGTAAAAAAATCAATGTTAAAGGTGTTTTCCGCCATTGGACCTTCAGAAAGTTTCCATATATAGTACATGCATGTGACCATGCATTTCATGCATGTGACCATGTAGTACATGTATGTGACCATGCAGTACATGCACATGCATTGAGATACCTGGAACTGGTTTCATAAAATAGTTATAAAGATAAAATTGAAAGGATGTATGAATAAATTCAGTGGAGAGACACACATAAAATAATATTAATTATAATTGGTTATTTTTTAGGGTTTAAAATTTTTATATGACCATGTAACTATTTCATGAAGTGAATATGAAGTAAATGAAAGAAGTTCAACTGAGTTGTAAAACGTTTAGTATTGAATTAAATAATTTCATAATATAACAAGATTATTGATTGTTATTATAAATTTATGTTATTCTTGAAGAATTGAGAACATACTATTTAGTTTATCTTGAAGGCTTAAAAATAAATATCTTCATCAATGGTTAAAGGAGAAACCAACATTCTAGAGTGATATTTATTGTGTTATCTGAAATCATTTTGTATCAAGAAATATGTAGAAATTTTTCAAGTGGGACTTTGGAAATAATAGACTAGATTTATGCAATATTAGATTGTATGGTGTAACCATTTGTTATTATTGTGGGGAATTTGTGATTGGGGTATCTTACCAATCATAGCAATGAGTAGACTCATATTGAGACCGAACCTTGTAAAATTATTGTGTACCTATACTATTAATTTTTACTGCATTTAGAAAAGGATGAGAAGTCATAATATATATTTATATCCTAATAAATCAAATGAGGTCAATTTGAAAATAAATAGAAATTTTAAAAATTCATCACCAATTAAACCCCCTTTCTCAGTGGTGAAACACCTCCCTGGGCTCTTCATATTTTACCATGGTGTATCCCAACATAATTTAATCCTCTTTCACCAAAAAACCTTATATACAAATGAAAATGATTACTTGAATTATCATATTCCTTACAATAACATAATAATCCAAAATATGAATATTTTACCTCTTTATATCATCTATAAAATCCACTTTTCCCACTATTTATGTTTTTCAATCATCTTCTTGTTTCATGTTCATTACATATTGAACTATCATGGTATGAGTTAGCTTCTATTCCTTGAACCTTATCACTCAAATATTAAGTTTCCAAATTTTAATTTACCCTTTGGATTTTGTTCTAGTTTTAACCATGATTATATTTATTCTACAATGGAATTTATTTCAATTATATGCATTCATCAGTGTCAACAACATTGATTATCCATTACCTTTTTACATTTTCTATTAATATAACCTCTTGGACTATCAAAAAATAAATCATTGATTATTACCATTGAATTAAACCCTAAATTATCAACAAATAAAATGAACAACACTTGGTTGTAACATTATTCAACTTTATATTTTATTTAAAATAATTCCATAAATCCATCTTCATAGTTAAAAAACCTCTTTACCATGAACTATGTATAATTTATAGTGAATTATTTCTCTATCCCCATTTTTAAATAAAATATAAAGGATATTTTAACTATATCTTTTCCATGAAATTATAACTGAATTTATATATTTTGAGAGACAAAGATCTCCCTTTTATTTACAATTCAAGGATTCAGTAATTTCTATATTGAGTTTATTATTCTTCCCCCCATTTTCAATAACATGCTTAGGGTGTCCCCATTATAATTACACTTATTTTTCAATAAAATTTATTCACCATATTTATTTAGTTTCAAATTTTCATTTCTATATAACATCATCATGATCTTTATCCCTTCCAATCACTTGATATTTCTTGTCGACCTTTATACTCTTCCAAACATTTATATTCTTTTTTAGAATTACCTTCCACTTATTCATTAAACCTTATATAATATTTAACACCTATGGAACTTCAACACTTAATCATAGGCTTGTCCCTGCACTTGATACCAGATATTAAATATCATATATCTCTAGCACAAATTCTTCAAAATTTTCTAATATAACTTATTCAAAATAATTCTGTATCTTTTTCGAGCTCAAAAACTATTCCAATATTAATTTCACTCTCAATGATTTTTAGCGAGTGAACTTATAAATTTTAAAAGAATCATTAAAATATTATTTAAGCATACCGAGTCAGAACTCAATGTAGGAAAAAATAGTATAAGTTAACAACCTTCAATATTGTCTATTCCCCTCACTTACTTCCATAAAATTCATGAAACATGCGATTTTACTTCATTAGATTATCTCCCTCACCTCAATAAAACTTTCACAATATCATTAATGAATAATAATAAAAAAGTGCATTATAAATAAAATTAATATATTAAGTGATACCACTTGTTATAATAAAATTTTGATACCAATAGTTATCCATGATCTTCCTTTACAGGTTACTTCCTCTATGGAAAATGATACAAGTAACCTTAAAATATTCAACACGAACTCCCTTTGAATTACTTATACCCTATAACCACTAATAGAATTGATATTAATTATGGAAATATCATTTTATCAGCTTATGATAACCTAAAAAACCATCAAATGATAAAATTTATTAAATTAAAAATAAATAAGTCATGATATCCTCTATGAATATTTCTAGTTCTCCCCAAAGTTTCCCTTATTTATTCAAGGCCTGATACCACTTTATACTTTCTTGATAACACTTGATTATTCAGAATATTATTTAACACCACTATATCTATAGATCAATATTCACACCATTTCCACTTCTTCATTATCACCTGAAACTTTAGATATAGAAAGTCACAACTTGAATTTTTCAAATTGGGCTTCAATAAAAATTGGTATTTCTCAAAAAATAATTGTATTTTAATATTGTTACTTGATAATACTTATAATGGATCTATATTTTGGTAATTAATTAAACCATTCAATGATTTAAACCCCTTTTAATTGAATCAATCCATGGATCTTATCCTCCCCTTAAACCCAAATCACTCCAAAATAGTTATAATAATTAAATTCATGAGGTGATAGGTATTCCCCAAACATCCTCAATTAGAGAAATTTGGTTGGTCTTAGTAAAAGAAACCCTCGCTTCAAAATTCATTTATTTTCCTTTATAGTGGTTTTAATTTGAGTGACACAACTTGTAAAAAATTAATTACAAATATTTACATTAGAATCCTACACCTTCATTAGCTTCAGATCTAACTCTATTATGATACTTACCCCAATAGTAAATGTTTTTTATTTTCTTAATTTTATTTTTATTATTTATAAAAATTTCTACACTATATGAGGGATCTTCTACCAATATTATATTTTTTCCATGTAGTGATATTGGTGAGACCACTAATTCATGCTTCATGCTTCTCTTATTTTATAGCCATTAGAACCATATCAAACCTATTTATCCTTAGAGAATTATCTTTTAAGGTTTTAACCATATCTTTCTTACAATGAGAAGATTTTTTATCTATAATATATATATTTTTTCCATTATTTCTATGATAGATACTATGAACAGGAAACCATTGGTGATTGATGCACACTTCATTATACTCCATCATAATAATCTTCCAACTCAATGAATATATTTCTTAGTTAAATAGATATATTTTTAATCCATTAATTACCTGTCGATATTAGAATAAGGGTATTCCTCCTGAAATATCCATCTCCTCTCAGGATGTAATTCCTCACAACATGTCCATGGTTAACACATATGAAAATCTACTGGTAGAGTCATACCTTGTGTATTGTTTCCTTGGTTGAGATGATGTAGCATATTTTTTTACATGTTTGAACTATTTTTCTTTTAAAAACACATCTACGAAATGTCTCATAGACCCATAGTAGCAGATCTTCAATTCCACCACTAATTCCAAATTTTTCTTGAAAATTTCATTTTCTTATTGATTCCAAATTTATATTTTTATTTTCTGTGCATGTTGAGGATTATATGGGACAGATCTCTATCTTTCAATATTATAATTTTAATCTCATTTGAATATCCATGATATTAAAATCCTTCTTCATTAATTGGAAATCTATGTTCTCTATCATTGAACATGATTATTTTCTCAATTTTATACTCCCATATAGTTCTGTTTTGAGAGGAATAAAATTATCTTTATGATTCTTTTATTTAGATAATTTTTCTTCCACTTAATGGGAAATATTTCTATGTAAATCACTTTGAGTCTTAATCATTGCACCTATCCTTTCAATGGATCCTTAAATGGATAACTCTTTTTCTTTAACATTTTATTCTCAAATGATAACCCTACTATAAATGATTTTTCAATTTGTTGATTAATATCCAATTTATCCACTATTTAGTATAATGATTTCAAATCATTTATTTTTCTATAATATTCTTTGTATTTAGGAATATATATTATTATAATTTTTTTAATGATATCACCATCCTTTTCACCCTTCAACATGGAACCTAAATTATAAGATTTTAAAACACCTTCTAAGAGAGTATTAGTTTCAAATTTATTAATAAAACCAATCAAACTTCCCACAATTGGTTTTTATTTATTCTTAGGGATTTTCTTATTATTAATCCTCCCCTTATCACATATTTATAATAGTAAATTTTCACCAGCTTTGTATATAAAAAACTCACCATCTTATGTTTTTCTATCAAATCTTGAGGAAAATATCACAACATCCTCATCTTTTATTATTTTCTATAAATCTCCATTAATGTTTCCAACATCATAAAAGTATTATCATAATGGATGATTTTTCTTGAATACCACAATTATTATAGAACTAACCAAGATCTTTTGGGTCTTTTCATCAAAAAACATTTAACTGAGTTTAAAAAAATTAAAATCTATATGTATATACTCAATAAAATTATCACCAAAAGATTTCAAGAAACAGAACATCATCTTTTTTACAATAATAAAAGTTATTACCATTAAATATATGAAAATTTATTTATTCTATTATATGGTCAATAAACTTTAAAAATCCCATTTGATAGTTCAAATTCCATGACAAAACCTTTATGATATAATACTACTTATTGGGACCAAAGAGTTATGACAAGAATCCTAAGGAACCCTAAGGGGGGGATCTAGGTACTGACCAAATTAAATATTTTTCATATTAAACCTCACCTGTAAATAGAACTTATTCCCTTGTTTGAATAAACATGTTCAATCTATCACTTCCTCATCATCACTAACACTAAATGTACTAAAAAATATAGAAATTAAATAACATATAGAACATCGATTAGAATCAGTTCACCTACATTGATCTATTTATAAGAAGAATACACTAACACTATGTTGAAATAAAAAAACACTATAAAATCATTTTTTAGTGAATATAACGTTCTATTCATGGTTACTCTACACTAAGGCTCATTGCCTTTAGAAGGTTTTGGGATAAATCATTAGTTCCCAAGGTTCAAAACCATTTATTCTTTCTCCATACACTAATTTGATGAAATATATTAGTTTATAAACTTATATTAATCTTTTAAATTATCATAAAAAATAGATTCAACATACATGATGAACTATATATTTAATGTGATATTTATCTCAACTTAGTTGTCCCTCTTATCCAAAACATATATAATCAAGTACTTAATGATAAAATTGATTCAATGCCTTCCAAAAAACTGTATGATAAATAAAAAAAATCCTATGGATTATGACTAATATAAACTGAAATTTATTTTACAATAACTAAATATATCAATAAAACTTTATCCACATATTTCTATACTTCAAAATATATATGAAATAATGAATCCTATTCCATATGGATCTTATTTCTAAGTGTTAAATAGATACATAAATGATCTTCACACCCATTTCTTCTTATCAAAACTTCCATAATAGTTATTAAATATACTTTCCAAAATTGTAATCCCTTCATTCAATGAATAGTATTAAATCTAACTTTCCTGAAGTTCTAGGATCCTTCCATGTGTTCCAAAAAAATTATTATCACCAATTTTATCCACTATGACCGAGTTAAACCTTCAATACTCATACAACATCATCCAAATTTAAATTTTTAATCAAACCTTGAATTTTTCAGATAACCATCTACCATGACATAAACATAAATCACTATAAGATGACACTGACCAACTCATCCTTTTACTATGTGAACCATGGAAATCTATATCATGATAAATATATTCATTTATAATTTTAAAATCTTTATATTTTTAAGAACTACTTCATGGATCACTCTATACCAAGATATAATAATCATCTCCTTAATATTACTTTCCCCATGGTTGTGGCCCGTTTCTTATATCTTATTTATTCAAAAAAACATGCTACTAAAATTTATTTATATTACAATGTGGCCAAAATCCATCTCCCCCTTATGGTTAATAATCTATAAAGACCACAGAATCCTCCTTGGGATACCCCAGACCCAAACTCATAGATCTGGTGATAAAAAAATATTTTTTACAATATTGATTTAATACCAACTGATATTCCCTAGACACCGACTCTCGAATCTAGTGCTAAAAACATATTCATTAAAAACTAGATTTAATACCAATTTAAATAAACCAAACATAACCAAACATAATTAAAATATAAATAAAAATATAGATTCACATACATACCCAATATATTTTACTCATAGATATTTAGAGAATCAGGAAAAAAATTTAAATAAAAAACCCATATCATCCCCAAAAAATATAAATTTTCCCACCAAACCAAGGATTCCTTATTTTTCAATAAGCCTTAAATCTAACCTAAAAAATTCTATACCCATAATATCATTTTTTGTATACCTTACATAATACTCTTCTTCATAATATGGGGAAATGGAAACATGATAATAGTGAGATGAAATTCTCAATAAGGGTTAATGCAAGAGATAATAATCAAAGGTCATAAGTGACCATAAGATACAAATGTGGGTATGGGAACACAATAAAGGTACATTATCACATTATAAAGAGATCATACCCAATAAAACCTATATTATAATTTAAAAATCATAGTATAAGGCTTTTGGTACAAGGAAGTAGATATCAAAGGATCATGGCATTATAAGAATGTGGAAACAACATAGAACATGAGATTATAAACATAACTCAAGGATCACTTAAAATATAATAAAAATATTACAAAAATACAGATAATGTATTGGGTGTACTTCTTAGTCCTTTACATTTCATATCATGAGATATTAAATAGTAACCAATGCATTTTAAGGTCATATAATTTCATTCTGATTGATCACATCAAAATTTTAACATGCATATGTGTGCCACATAATAAAGAATAAACATTTTCATCAAATCACAATTAACCATTGAATAGAATGGTTTTAATGAAAATTTCCACAAAATAAGAACATACACGATCCAAAAAAATAATACGATTAATATATCATATCCCTAATGAAGCATAAGAAATATCAAGGGGTATTGACCGTGATGAAAAACAATTTTATAAGAATAGAAGTTATTTAATACTTTCAGATGATATCACATAAGAAGAGATCAAGAATTGGATTTTCTGATACAAAAAATTAAATATAACAAAATAAAAGGATCATAAGATAATTTTGAGTGAAAAAAATGAAACATAATACTAAATGAGATAGTTTTTTATATTTTTAGAGGAAAATGAAAGAAAAATTATAAAAATAATTTTCATAAATCTTTTATATCATAGTTGTAAAAGAAAACTTATAAACCACTTAAAAAATAAATTTCAAAGGTATGAAATAAGGAAATTGAAAATTTTAGTTTAAAAACAATTATAAATATTTAAATTCTTTAAATAAATGAATTTTAATTTAAAAAATTAGAAGTAGAGGATAAATATGTACATAAGTGGAATGAAATACCTTTATTTTTACCTCTAAAACATTAACCATTATTTTTAAAATGAAAAATTATTGAAACAATTGGAATATAAATTATTATTAAAACTACTAATAAATAATGAAAAATATTTTTTAATAAAAAAATTATAGAAGTGAGAAAAGGAATTCTTGTAGAAAATGTAAAAAATGATATCCTTTTCACAATTTTGTAATGAAAGTAAAAAATGGACCACACAAAAAAAATTAGAGAGATTACAATTAAAATTTTGTAATGAAAGTCAAAGTAAATTGAAAATAACTTTAAGAAATAATTTAAGTAATGATATGAAATTTCATAAAAATATATAAAGAATATGTACTTGGAGGAGAAATATTCTTGAATGAAAAAAAGGAAAAGGTAAATTTCACTTATGGGAAACATATTGGTTAAATTATGAACCAAAGAGAAGTGAAATATTAAGAATTCATGTAAAACACAAAAAAAAACATGAGAAGGAAAAAATGGGTTTTTTTGAGAAAAATAACATAAAATTTTCCTCAAGCATGAACTTTGATATAAAAAATAATGTAATAAATGTGAGTTTGCAAAAGAAACCCTTTATTTTTTATAAAATTTGGATTAAAGGACCACAAAATATGTAACATCCTAGACCCGAACTCTACTTAATAGTGACCTGAGACCAGTGAGTCACATGGACTTAAGAGCATCTCCCCAAACACTAGAGGCTGAAGACTAAAATCAAGGGCCTAGGGTGTGTCCGTGGGGAGACTATTCCATCATTTAAAGAGTGTAACAGAATTGAATAAAAAAACAGTCAATAGAGTAATTAGATACAATAAGTAGACATCAGATAAATAAATAAGATATGAATATATAAAAAATATAGATATGTCTCATATACAATGATGATGATACATGTCTCAAGAAAACTTCCAAAATAGGTACATAATAGAATAATACATTTCTTGTATCCAAAATACCAAAAAATACCAAAAGGTGATATCTCTAAATAGTATCACAAGCCTCAGCTTGATCCCATGCTCCCTTGATCATAACAATGACACAAATTAACTCTCAAACTATAGACACTTTCCCCTATCTCTACCTGTATCCAAATAGTCTGTTTGGGTAACCAAAGGAATCCAAAACAGGGTGTGAGACATAATCCTAGTATGCCACCACCGAAGGTCTATACAATACATGCCATCCAATATAACAATATATGCAGTGTGCAAGTAAATATGTTAAGAAGTAAATAAGTGTAAATATTTCCATGGCATGTACGTACTAAAAGCAAAACCACAAATCCTCAAAAGGCTCATTGAAAAAAAGTTTTAGATCTAATACCAAGGTAGCTACAAGTAAAATTAAGTAAACACAATGACCTCTCCATACAACCATAGAACCATAACAACCACAAAATTTCCATACAACCATACTAGTGTCAAAAACATCAAAGACCAATACATATACCCAATCATATCACTTTATCATGGCCATGACATATATCAAAGTGTTAGACCACGAAAGACTAGATCCAAGGTGTTAGAGACTAAGGCATCCTCATCCAGTCCTATGAGCATCTTGATGGAAACTTAGTTATGCACTGGTTGGATTCCTAGGAGCATGTCATACTAATCATGTACTATACGAGACAAAGAAATCCAAATCCAAGGTGTAGCAAGGCTCGAGGAATCACATAGAATCAAGACCCAAGGAGAATACGCTATCCAAGGAATCCACTACCACATCATGATCCAAGGAGTAACATCAAAGGAATCTAAATAATAAATCACTATTTCTTACCATTTATCATTTCATACATTATGAGTATCCCCACTCACATAACCATTCCACATTCAATTAACCCCATGAGTATACCCACTCATATATCACATTCAATTAAACCAATGAGTATACCCACTCATATATCATATTTTTCAAAATAAACCATTCATGTAATTCAATAAATCCAATGAGTATACACACTCACTTAACTAATTTTTATTTAATACATTTTAATAATTCAAGCAATAAATAACAAAATAGCATAAGTCTAGGAGGCAAGAAATCTCCAAAATAAGCAATTAAAATCCATTTAATTATGATATAGATTTCTACATCTAGGAAAGAATGAGAACTCACCCCATGGGCGATTCAACCTAGGAACAATAAGGTAATTTCAAAAGGCACACCCCATGGGTGGACATAGTTTGGGAAACAACCACCAAATAATCAAAACAGAACCTAAGGGCATTCCTAATAGGTCAAAATAAATTTAATTCAATATTCCAATTTAATTTAAGGTCCGTTACAGAAATTCTAGAGGGAGTTATAATGATAGGTAGCCTAATAAAGCACTAAAACTCATGTAAAATGTATAGACCACCTACCTTAGTCTGGTAATCAAGTGATCATCCAGTATCAACTCCTGATTCAACTCAGATCAAGAGAAATATGAGGAATAGACGAAGAACATGAAATTAAGGCATATTACCTCACACCAAAATAGCACCACCGATATCTAGATGAATGATGAACGACTAAAAATGAATTGATTACTCACCAATGTAGATACAATAAGATGTTATGCACTTGAATTGGAGATTATACGTATAATTTATCTCAAATACTAGTTTAGTCACCAAGAAAGGCTTCCCAAGGGTGTGGGATATTTTGCGGGAGAATAAACAGTGAAATTTTAGGTTCAAATTGATTATAATTTAATTTAAAATTATTAAAATTTCCCAAAAATATTAGAGATGCATGGTTTAGGTGCATGGTTTAACAAATCATGTGCCAAATGTTCATGATTTTCTATAGGCAAGGGGAACCCACACAGATTCCTCGCATGATTTGACTAACCCTATGACAACCATGAAAAACCCCTCTGTCAAAATTGCAGAGTTTTCCGCATAGCCGTGTGCCCAATTCACATGGTTTTACTGAAACTATGTCTCCTGTATCTCCCCTCTATCTAGCCTCACATAGTTTGATCAATCCGTTCACCTGCCCTGCACTGTTTGAACTAATCGTGCACCTGGCCATTCTTACCCCAAAACATGGGTTCTGGGATTTGAACAAGCTCTAGAAACTCCCATTACAACCATGATCTCAAAGGAAACTCAAATTAGGCCATATTTAAACATTAAAAATAAAAAACAAGGGATCCATACCTCCTATTAAAATCCATGCTCTTACAATCTTTCCCCATAAAGAAATTCATCCCTAAATTTTCTTAATAATCTTGGTCAAGATTCATATGATAACAATTCGGGCCACTGAGCATGTAAGCTAGCCTCCCACTCCCAAGTTTTATCCTATAAATGATGGTACTACCACAATACGCACACTAGAGGAACAAAATGATGTAAGAACATGTATCTTCCTTTCAGGTGTGTTTTTCTTTTTTGGTCGTTTTTGAGAAAAAAAGGTTTTTCTGGAAATTTCTTAAGTACACGCCCTGTACTTTATGAGTACACGCCGTGTACTTGGTTACCATAGGTAGCCAGGTTCTGGCCATGTCACGACCATGCACACAGCCGTGTGTGGTGACCTGGAGACCGCCTAATGCAGGGGCTAGTAAAGGCAAGTACACACTGTGTACTTCTAAAGTACACATCGTGTACTTTTTTTCCATTAAATGTACTGGGGTCACGTCTGACGGACAGTGCTGTCTCCTTCTAGGTCTGGTTCATCCGAGAGAAACCGTACGACCATGATCTTTCCCCGAGCCCCCGATCGATCACCCTTTCTCTGAATCGATTTCCATCGATTACATTGGTATCACATCAGTAAGCTCTTCTTTCTCCTAGAGCTTCGTTTCCTGATTCCTCCTCTTTCTCAAGTTATCTTCGGTTGATTGTTTTTAGAATTTTTGTAGATCTATGGTATTCTTGGGTGATTCAAGGCTTGAGGTTCACGTATAACGATCCTACAACACCATGGTAGGTGGTTTGTGCCTTTCTGTAGTTATTCTTTCAGTTATATGTGCAAAAGTTCCCAATAACCTTGAACATGGTATTGTGTGTTTATGGTTTTAGCCCTATTTTGTTGCCTGCTATGCCTTGGTTGATTGGATAGAGGTTATTTATTGTGAATAGGGTTTACATTTCCATTCTATGGAGGTTTTTCCCATGTTTTCTTATTTTGATCATTTGGTCTAGCTTTTCCTATAAGGATTCTATTTACTTTCCATGCTTAGTATTATTAGGATGGAGTGGTTATTATCTGTCTTTCTATTATGCTATAGACTGGTTAGCCAAGTAGTTCTTGAGGTTTACTTGGGTTGCTTTGCATTTCTATGCTCGTTTGACTTACACAGGGCCATGAGAACCTGGTGTAGTAGACCACACGGAGAATGGACGTAAGGGATTCTCCAGAGTGTCTATTTGTTATTACGATACAAGACCACATGGGGAATTGACATAAGTGCTTCCTCAGTTTTAGCTTCTACTCTTTTCGATATAGGGGCTTCCCATAGATTTATATTTATTGCTGTTGTGGAGATCCTTGGGCTCTGTGTCTTTAATTCTGCTGATATCTTAATGTTAAACACTCCGTTGGGGACAAGAATGGCTAGTGTACGACAGTGCTAGAAGTTCCCTCTAGAGGTTGGTGGGTGTCACTTCTTATGGGAACTCTATGTCCTAGAGATGACAAGTTATGACGTCATTCTCAGAATGGATTGGTTAGTTCCCTTCTATGCTGTTGTCGATTTCTATCGTCGTAGGGTGAGTTTCACATCACCAGATGGCAGATTATTTCTTCATAAGGGTGAATGGGATTTCCAGGCGAGAAGAGTGGGACTTGAGCATGATTGGTTGGGAGGAGTTACAACCCAGATTTCTAGTCTATATCTAGATGACTATGGGACATCGCAGATGGACTTTCCTCCAATGGTGGATCTTTTTATGGATGTCTTTATAGAGGAATTTTCAGGTTTTCATTCGAAGCGAGAGGTGGACTTTTCTATCAATCTTGTGCCAGAAGCGGCACTAGTGTCCATTCCTCCTTATAGGATGGCAACACCAGAGCTAAAAGAGCTCAAGAAGCAGTTGGAGGAGTTGCAGGAAAAGAGTTTCATCCGACCCCGTACTTCTTCATGGGGTTCACCTGTCCTGTTTGCAAAGAAGGCATATGGTACCCTCATAATTTGTGTGGACTATCGAAAGTTGAACTAGTTGACAGTCAAGAACCTATATCCCTTGCTGAGGATTGATGATCGCTTTGATCATCTTTGAAGAGCCCGAATGTTCTCGAAGACTGACTTGATATCTGGTTATCATCAGTTTCATGTTAGACCATCAGATGTACCTCTTATAGCCTTCTAGAGTAGGTATGGTCTATACGAGTATGTGGTTATGCCGTTCGGTCTCACAAACACGCCTGCAATATTCATGGAACTGATGAAATGAGTGTTCCATCCATACTTGTATTCTTTCATAGTGGTTTTCGTGGATGATATCTTGGTGTAATCTCACACTCGAAACAACCATGCTACTCATCTTGAGATCATTTTGAGTACACTGAGAGAGAATCAGTTATATTCTAAGCTCTCAAAATACCACTTTTGGATGGACCATATTCACATGTTATCTCAGGGACAAGAGTATCAGTAGACCCAGAGAAAGTGAGAGCTATAGTTTCCTGGGGGAATCCAAATAAGGTCTTTGAGGTACGAAGTTTTCTAGGGCTAGTTGGATACTACATGCGTTTCATACAAGACTTTTCATGCTTAGAAACGCCACTGATGGGCCTGACTAAGAAGGGTGTGAGGTACTTGTGGATAGATTCTTGTGAGTCAACCTTTCAGGAGATGAAAGGTAGGTTGACATCAGCACCGATACTAGTTTTTCTAGACTCGAGAAAGAGCTATGCTGTTTATTGTGATGCTTCACGTATCGGGATGGGAATAGTGCTTATGTAGAGATAAGGAGTCTTTACATATGGGTCTCGGTAGTTGAGGCCACATGAGAGGAATTACTTGACGCACGATCTTGAGTTGGCAGTAGTTGTTCATGCCTTATGTTGTTGTAGAAATTATCTTCTGGGAGAGCATTTTGTGGTTTTCACTGACCAAAAAAGTCTCAAGAAAATCTTCACTTAGTGTGACCGGAATTTGAGATAGTGAAGGTGGGTTGAGTACCTCCAGTCTTTTGAATTTGAGATTGCCTACATGCTTGGGAAAGGCAATGCTGTGGATGATGTGTTGAGCAGGAGGACTCAGATACAGACAGTTCAGGAGGCCAACAATGAGTGGCATCTTATGGCTCTATTATCTAAGATGCATGTGGAGGTGAAAAACAGACAGGGGCAGACGTTTCTTTCTTATGTAGATGTTACCTCTACTCTTATTGACCAAGTACGAATGAGGCAGCTATCAGATTATGAAGGCCTAGTCCTACGGGAAAGTGTGTCAGGAGATGACCCTATTCCGGGATAGACCATAGGTGAGGATGAGATGTTACATTTTCATGGGCGCGTATGGGTGTCAGCAGACATATGTGAGGAGATGATGTTGGAATTTCATTCCTCGGTTTGGGTAGTTCATTCTAATGTCACTAAGATGTATCGTGATCTACACCATCAGTATTGGTGGCCAGGTATGAAGAGAGATGTTGCTGGCTTCGTCATGAGGTGTTCCACCTATCAGCAAGTGAAAGCAGAGCATCATCGACCAATAGAGATTTTACAGTAGTTACCCATTCTCGAGTGGAAGTGGAATGATGTCACGATGGATTTAATGACAGGTTTATCGAGGTCACATCGAGAGAATGATTCAGTGTGGGTTGTCATTGACAGACTCACGAAGGTTGCTCACTTCTTGCCGATCAAGGAGACTTTTAGTGTTGATGAGTAGGGACAGTTGTATATCTAAGAGATTTTACATCTACATGGGGTTTCACACTCCATTGTTTCAGATAGGGACACCTGTTTTACTTCTCGAGTCTGGCAAGGACTTCAACAGGCTTTGGTCACATAGTTACTTTTGAGTATAAATTACCATCCTCAGACAGATGGCCAGTCCGAGCGTACGATTCAGGTGCTTGAGGACATGCTACGAGCATGCATCCTTGATTTTGGAGGTTCTTGGGAGAAGCACAAACCTCTTGTGAAGTTTTCCTACAATAATAGTTTTTAAGAAACTATTCAGATTTCACCTTATGAGGCCTTGTATAGTAGGCCATTCCGATCACCCTTATATTGGCTATAGATAGGAGAGGCAACTATGCTGTGACCTTGTCTTGTCCAGGAGACCACAGAGCAGATAGAGTTGATTCAGAAGAGGATGAATACTGCACAATCTCGACAGAAGTCTTATGCTGACCAGCAGAGACAACCTCTAGAGTTCGAGGCTGGAGATCATGTTTTCTTGCGTGTCTAACCGAGGATGGGGCATAGGAGGATTAGGAGACAGGTTAAGCTTTCTCCAAGGTATGTCAAACCATTTGAGGTGTTGGAGAGAGTCAGGCCGGTTGCATATCGGCTTCATTTACCTCATAGTTACTGGGCTATGCATGACGTCTTCCACGTTTCTTAGCTTCGATGTTACTTCTCAGACCCATCTCATGCTCTTCAACCCGAAGAGGTTGAGTTGGAGGTGGATGCCTTGTTTGAGGAGCATCCTATCTGGATTGTTGATCACAGTATGAAGGTTCTTCGTGGATGGTCTGTTCCTCTAGTACGAGTGCTATGTCAGCACAGGTGAGTACATGACGAGACTTGGGAGAGGGAGACTGATGTGCGATCACAGTGGCTGGAGTTATTTGAGGATTCTTCTTCTACGCCTCCTTTCTAGGGAAATTCAAGGAAGAATTTCTTTAAGGGGGGAAGTTTTTAAGAACCCGGATCTTCTTTTCAGGTGTGTTTTTATTTTTTGTTAATTTTTGAGAAAAAGTGTTTTTTCTGGAAATTTCTTAAGTACACGTTGTGTACTTTATGAGTACATTCCGTGTACTTGGTTACTGTAAGTATCCGGGTGCTGGCCATGTCACGGCCATGAACACAACTGTGTGTAGTGACCTGGAGACCACCTAATGTGGGGTCTGGTAAAGGCAAGTACATGCCATGTACTTTTAAAGTACACACCGTGTAATTTTTTTTCGTTAAATGTACCAGGGTGGCATCTGACGGATAGAACCGTCTCCTTCTAGGCCTGGTTCGTCTAAGAGAAACCGTACGACCACGAACTTTACCTGAGCCCCTGATCGAGCACCCATTCTCCGAATCGACTGCTTTCGATTGCGTTGGGATCACCTCAGTAAGCTCTTCCTTCTCCCAGAGATTCATTTCCTGATTCCTCATCTTTATCAAGTTATCTTTGGTTGAGTATTTTTGCGTTTTTTAGATCTATGGTGTTATTGGGTGATTCAAGGCTTGATCTTCACTTATAATTATCATACAACACCGAGGTAGGTGGTTTTTTCCTTTATGTAGTTAGTCTTGGAGTTATATGTGAAAAAGTTCCCAATACCCTTGAATGGGGTATTGCGTGTTTATGGTTTTAGCCATATTTTATTGCTTAATATGCCTTGGTTGATTGGATTGAGGTTATTTTTTGTGAATAGGGTTTAATTTTCCATGCTATAGAGGTTTTTACCATGTTTTCTTGTTTCAAACATTTGGTCTAGCTTTGCCTGTTAGGCTGCTGTTTACTTTCCATGCCTAGTATTGTTAGGATGTAGTGGTTATTATCTCTCTTGATATTATGCTGTAGACTATTTAGCCAATTATTTCTTAAGGTTTACTTGGGTTTCTTTGCATTTCTATGCTCGTTTGACTTACAGAGGGCTATGAGAACCTGGTGTAGTAGACCATAGGGAGAATATATGTAAGGGATTCTCTAGTGTGTCTCTTTATTATTACGATGTGAGACCACAAGGGGGAATTGACGTAAGTGATTCCTCAAAGTGTCTATAGTTCCTTAATGCAGGACACATGGGGAATGAGATATAAGTGCTTCCCTATAGTGCCTTTTAGTTACCAATACGAGACTATAGGGGAAATTGACAACAAATGTTTCCCTAGAGAGTCTATACTAAAGATGAACTAGAGGGGTTAGACTGTGTGTACTTCATAGAGGGTTTCTTGTGTTTTATAGGTAGGATCAGAGGGGATTAGGATGTGAGTACATCCTACAGGGTTACCTGTTTGTGATTATCTGTTTACTTGCTATGTGGAACTGAATGCTTTGAAACTGTGGAATTGTTTACTTTTGAGTACTTTCTTATTTACTGCTTCCTTTCTTGCTTATTGCCTACCATATGTATTTACTGACTGTTAGGAACAAATCTCTTGGTGGTTTCCTACTAGGATTAGTCTCCCACCCTATTTGGGCCATGATTTTGGGCCCAAACAGATTATATTGTTGCATGTATAGATAAGGGAAATCACCCTTCTACTTTAGGTACTTGACTGCTTTGGAGCTAGAGAGCATGGGACCAAGCTGAGGCTTGTAATGCTGAGGAGTTGTTTATTGTTTCCTTGTACTTTGGTTTAGTACTATATTTCAGCATTGTGTCTTGTTTGGTTTCTTTCCTAGACATATATATATCATGCATCATTATATATGTGCTCTAGTTGTTTATTTCCATCAGTCTTCTGCTGTTACTGTTGTATGACATTATCACTGCTTCTGCTATTGCTATTTGTTTTTTTACTTTCAATGTGTTACTATACCAATGCGGTTATAGTTTCCCCACTATCACACACAAGGACCTCGCTACTAGTTGGAAGCCTCTGACATTCGGGGAAATGCGTTTGTGGCCATGTGACCAACCAGGCACGGGGCATCTCTGGGAAGCTTCGAGAACCGGGACGTTACAAATGACATATGATAACCTTCGTGATATTTTCAACGATACGAATTATATGTTCCTCCAAGGATGCATCAAACAGTAACTCAACCTCCTTGGGATGAAAATAATGAGATGAGTCTAGGTGATAATGGAATAGCTGTGATACATGGAAGATTTCATGAATGGCTCAGTACCTCTAGGTAATTTCAACCGATAGTCTACCAACCCAGCTCTCTACAGAATCTTGAATGGCCCAACACATCACAGTGAAATCTTACCTTGTATCTTGATTATCCTATGTCCCAGGCTCGACGAAGCACGTAGAAAGACCCAATCCTGGACTTCAAACTCTAGAGGTCATCTGAGGTGATCGATGTATGATTTCTATCGAGACTGTGTAGTAGCCATCCACTTCTGAATCAACTGTACTTGATCAGAAGTATCCTACGTGAGACGTGGTCCTTGAAATGTTTCCTATCCTACCTCTAATAAGAATAGTGGTGATCTACATGGCCAACCATACAAAGCCTCATAAGGTTCCATATGTATAGTCACCTAATAGATAATTTTTTAGGTGAACTCAACCAGTGGAATATGCCTCTCCCAAGAGCCCCCAAAACCTAGGACGCATGATGACTACATGTACTCATTCACCTGTATCATATTATTTGATTGGACATTAGTCATAGTGTGGTATGTTGTTCTCAAAAGGACCCGTGTACCCAACTCCCTCTAAAAACTTTTCCAAAAATGAGATGTAAATCTAGCATTCCTATCTAAAATGATAGTGTGTGGGACTCTGTGGAGTCATACTATTTCACAGATATAAAACCTCCCAAGCTCATCTAAACTAAAGTTCTCCTTGATCATCAATAAATAAGCAACCTTTGTGATCCTATAAACAACAAACCACACAATATCGTTACGTCTAGGATGCCTCAGTAAATCGGTCACAAAATCCATCGTGATGTTATCCCATTTCCACTCTAGAATAGGTAAATTTGAAAAAATTATGACTTGTCACTGATTTTACACCTTTACCTGCTGATAGGTGTAACACCTCATAACAAAACTAGCTACCTCATGCTTCATACCTGACCACCAGTACTGACGGTGTAAGTCATGGTACATCTTGGTGACCTCGGGGTGCACTGTCCAATATGTGGCATGAAAATCCCACATCGTCTCCTCACATTTGTCTACTGAAAACCATACATGACCATGAATACATAGAATCACATCCTCACCTATGGTCCAATAAGAAGCTGGATCCTCATCTGCCACACTCTCCCATTGGACTAGTCCCTCAGAATCCGATAGATTCCTCATCCTCACTCTATTTAGTAGGGTATAGGTCATAACTAAGGATGATAGATATGTCTTCCCCTAACTGTCCTACACCTCCAAATTCATCTCATAGAACAAATGAATAAGATTATACTCACTATTTTCCTGATAAACTATCTGTATCTGAGTCCTCCTACTCAGTGAATCAGCCATTTCATTGCCTTTAGTATGCATGTATAAAATCTTGAAGTCAAAATACTATAGGTATGAAACCCACCTTCACTACCTTAGATTCATATTACACAGAGTAAATATGTACTTGAGGCTTTATGGTCCATGTACACCAAAAACTGCTCTCCCTGTAAGTAATGCCTCCAACAACACAAAGCATACATGACTGCAACTAACTTGGGATCATGCCTTGGGTAGTTCCTCTCATGTGGAATCATTTGTCGAGTCCTATATGAAACAACTCTATCACCATTAATCAAAACTAATCCAAGTCCAATACCTAATGCATTGCAATAAACATTGTAGCTCCTTCCCTACTTTGACAGTATTAGGACCAATACTGAAGTCAATCTCCTTTTTAACTCTTGAAAGGTTGTCTCACATGAATATGACCATAAAAACTTTACAAACTTATTAGTCAAGCCTGTGAGAGGTACTTATAATCATGAGAATCCAAATATGAAATTCATATAGTAACTGGCTAGCCCCAAGAAACTTCGCATGTCAAAGACGTTATTGGGACGTTATGAGGAAACTAGAGCTCTCAACTTAACTGGTTCCACTGAAACTTCTATCTCTAAGATAATGTGACCCATAAAGTGAATCTTGTCCATCCATAAGTGACACTTTATGATCTTAGATTATAACTTATAATCTATTAGTGTATCTAAAATTATATCAATATGTTTTTCATGTTCGTTTCGATTGTGAGAATACACCAAGATATCGTCCATGAAAACCACCATGAATGAATCAAGATAAGGATGGAACAATCAGCTCATTAGTGCCATGAAAACCACTGAACTGTTCATGAAAGCGAGAGAAATTACCAAATCCTCATATAGACCATACCTACTAAAAAAGGATGTATATGGTATGTATGTAGGCCAGAAACATACCTGATGATATCCTTAACTCAAGTCAATTTTTGAGAACTCTTGAGCTCCTCAAAGCTGATCAAACTAGTCATGTATCCATGGTAAGGGATATCGGTTCTTAACCATCAAATAGTTCAATTTACAATAATCCACACATAGCCTAAGGGTACCATCTTATTTTTTTAACAAAAGGACTTGCGAGCCCCACAAATAAGTACTCGGTCAAATAAACCTCTTTGTCTCCAAATCCTATAAATGCCTCTTTTTCTCTTGCAACTCCTTCATAGACATCCTATAAAGAGGAATAGATATTGGTGTTGCTATTAGAACTAGATCGAGGGAGAACTCAACCTCTACCTCAAGAGGTAAAATAGAAAATTAATATGGGAATACATCCCTCGAATGATCAACCATTAGAGGAAAGTTCATCTGATGTGCTCCCTAATAATCCACATGAAAACTAGCAATCTGGGATTTTATTTCACTCAAACCATGATGCTGTGGTCCATTTTGGATCACCTAGACATACCATTCAACCTTGTGAGTATAAACTGTGACCTCTAGGGATGTGAAAGTTATCATATAGTGATAAAAATCAATGTAAGCTTGATAAGATACTAGCCAGTTTATCCCGAGTATGACGTCAAACCCGACAAGCTTGTGAACATTAAGATTCGAGAATAAGTGGCACCCACAAACCTCAAGAGGGAGCTCCCTAAACTAGTGTGCATATTCTATTTTGATCCCCAATAGAGTGTCTAGTTTCATAATTATCTTATAAGATAGTATAATGATCCTAAGGCTTTTCATCAAAGGTGAAGACATAAAACTATGTGATGCATATGTATCAAAAAGAGAAGATAAAATAGTAGAGGATACTAAGATCATACCTATAACTTTATATGGACCGAAACCCTTCTCCTTAGGGGTATGCTGCAAAAAAATGATATGGAATGACCCATGACCCTATGAGATAACCGCACTACCCGGAGTAGGCCCACTCTAATGTCTTGGTGTAACTGGTGTCTGGATGCCTCGACTACGACCACCACTACCTCAAACTAATCAACTGACACTATTAAAACTCCCTACCTAATGTGGATCTAAGAAACTTGGTCCTAAAATTGGTGTCAGAGATGACCCCTACCACTCACATATGGAGGAAAAATAATACATAAACATTTCAAATGGACCATCCTTCCATAAGCTCAACCCTCGATTGGGTCACAGTCACACTCATTCTTTATGTGGCCTCATATTCCACACTAGTGATAGAAAAAAGTTCTAATAGTACTCATATTCTGAATGATACTAATCTCAAAAGAAACCTCAAAATTGACCTTCCTTCCATTGGAAGTTGAACCACTAGTTCGAGAGACAAAACTACTCTATTCTACCCCCATCTTCCCTTAGGTTTTGCTATGTAATCAACCCCTAGTTCAAAATTTCTATAAAATAGGTCAACCTAAACATGTTGAAATAAGATCTGATAGCATGCCAGAGGCCTTACTTGAACAATATCTCTCTTAATATCTCATTAGTAAGGTACGTCGACAAAAAACAATGCAACTCTGTAAAGTGTACCAAGTACTCCATAACCGTCATAGTGCCTTGCTCCAGATGCATGAAATCACTAACCCACTCTATCCACAGAGTCTTGGGGTAGAAATAGTTATAGAAACTGGTTTAGAAATTATCCCAATCAATGTCTCATAGCCTGTCATCCTAGTTTAGTACATCCCACCAACAATTTTCTTCTCCATGAAGTCTATAAGTCAAGATCTTCACTCTCCTCTAAGGAGGCATCTCAAGGTGCTTGAAGATTGTCAATATAGTGTCCAGCCATAGCTCACCAGCTTATGGTCTGATATCCCCTAAGAACATGGGAGGATTCTACAACTAGAACACATGAATCATCTTAGAAAAAGACAAGGTAGGCTGCGGTGCCCCCTGAAAAGACTACATGAAGCGATGGAATCCCTCATATAACTATGATTCAACAACTATGTTTGGAACAACATCTAGTTCAAAACATGTCACTAAAGGAGGATCCACCAGTATCCCCTGGACCACTACCTCTAGAGAATGGTCATTGCCTCCCTATTGGCATATTACTGGAGGTCATTAGGGTGAAATTCCTATACAATTCCAAATACATGCCTAAGAAAAGAAAGATATAAATGTTTTCAGCTCAAAAGCATAGGACAAGTAAAAACCTTCCTATAAAACAATCCAAACTCACAGACTACTCCTAAAGCTAAAACAATATAAAGAACAGTCAAAAAAACCACTAGAGACACTGCCTCTTTCCCAATCAAAATCTTGGTTTAGGTCAAGTCACTTTTTCTATGATCACTTTTCCATTCCAATTCCATTTAATATTCATTCCCATTATATCATAATCTATTTAAAAGTTAATCCGAATGATTCTCCATGTTCCAATCCACGAGGGCCCATAACACCTTATGAACCAAAATTTGGTGCCCATATAATTCATACCATATCAAATTCACTTTAAATAATTGAATAAAAAGGTGTTTCACTTTCCATTCCATAAGGTCCCATACTTCTTATGAACTTAAATATGATGTCACTTTCTCTATCCACTACACAAAATCTATCACAATACCAGGTACATCTATCACAACACCTATCACAAAAACATGAAACAAGTAATTCATCTTAAATGGAATGTCATAATGCATGGAATGTTAAATATAGTAGGTGTCTAAGATGATACATGAGATGGAATACCCCAATATCATTGGGTTGTAATGTAATAGAATCCCAAGTCATATCAATGATAACATCAAAACTCAAGTGAATCACCCAACACTGGAATTGGTTAACTGTAATAGTCCAAATTTAGAAAACAATAATTTAATTCAAGGAAATTTGGATTTTTCCTATAACCAGGTTAACTACGCCCAATTACAACTTACTAAAAAACTCTAATGCCTTCATATCCCTGACTATTATTGCCACACAGTAAAGCAAACTAGAAAAGAAGCCCCGACACCACTTTGTAACATCTTGGACCTAGAATCCACTTAATAGTGCCCTGATCCTAATGGGTTACATGGCCTCAAGAACATATTTCTGCTTGCTAGAGGGTGGTGACTGGTAGTGAGAGCCTAGGGTGTGTTCGTGGGGAGACGATGACCTCATTACCAGAGTGTTACACAATAGAATAGAAACAAAAGTCAACATTGGAAACAGATGCCACAAGTATTCAACTGATAAATAAACAAGATAGGAATATATAACAAATCCAGAAGTGTCTCATATATAATGATATTGATACATGCCTCTAGAAAACATCCAAAAAAGCTACATAGTAGTATAGTACATTACATGTATCCAAAATACAAAAAAATTCTAAAAGGTGTTATATTCAAATAGCATCATAAACCTCATCTCAATCCCATGCTCCCCAGCTCCTAAGCATGAAACAAATAAAATCTCAAATTATGGGTGTTTTCCCCTATCTCTACCTATATCTAAATAGACTATTTGTGTACCCAAAGATAGAACAAATAGGTAATGATAAAAAATCCTAGTAGGCAACCAACCAGGGTCTATACAATCCATATCCTGCAATATAAAAAGCTATGTAGTGTGAAAGTAAAGTAGTTATTCAATAAAGTAGTGTAAAGATACCCATGGAATGTAAGTACTATAAGTGATACCACAAAGACTCAAGAGGATCCCTACAAAAAAGTGACAAATACTATACTAAGGAAACTAAAATTAAAATAAAGTAAACACCATAGCCATGCCATACGACCATATAACCATAACAACCATAACCTTGGAATTCAACCATACAAGTGTCTGAAACATCTATAGCCAAGACGTTCAACCAAGCATATCATATTTCTCATGTCCGGGCCATATATCAAATTTTCAGACCAAAAAATTCCATATCTAAGGTTTTTGTGGCTAAGGGATCGTCATTGAGTCCCAGGAGCATCTTGATGGAAACTAAGTTAGGCACAGATTGGAGTCCTAAGATCATGTCAAACTGAACATGTCATATGTGAGTCCAAGCAAGATAGATCCAAGGGGTAATAAGGCCTGAGGAATCCCATAGAATCAAGACCCATGAATCATACTCTATCTAAGGTGTCCACTACCATGTCAATATCCAATGAGTGACATCTAAGGAACCAAAAGAATAAATTACCATTTCTTACCATTTTATCATTTCATACCATATGAGTATCCCCAATCACATAACCATTCTATATTAAATTCATACAATGAGTATAGCCACTGATATATCACATTAAATTCATCCCATGAGTATACCCACTCATATATCGCATTTTCCAAAATAATCCATTCAAGAAATTCAATAACGACCAATGTGTATACCCACTCACTTAACCAATTTCTATTTAATCCATTTTAATCAATTGAATCTTGAGATAAAAAAATAACATAAGGTGAGGAGGTAAGAAATCTCCTAAACATGAAATTATAATCCATTTAATTATGATATAGTTTCCTACATATAGGAAAACATGAGAACTCACCCCTTGGGTGATTCAACACAGGCACAATAAGGTAATTTCATAAGGCACACCCAATGGGTGTCCATGGTTTGGGAAAAGACCACCAAAGAATCACAATATAACCTAAGGTAATCCCTAAAAGTCCAAATCTAGTTAATTCAATGAACTAATTTAATTTCAGGGTCTCACCAGAAAGTTCGGTGGGAGGAACAATGACAGGTATCCTAATAAAGAACCAAAACTCAAGGAAAACGTATAGACCACCTACCTTAGTTTGGTAGACGAGTGCTCGTATAGTATCAAATTTTTATTTGACACAGATCGAGATAAAATTAAAGAACAAATAAAGAACCTAAAACTAGGGAACATTAGATTTCACCTAAATAGGACAACTAGTATCCAGAGGAATGAAAAACGGCTAAAAAAGAATCAGGTACTCACCCATGCAGATCCAATGATACATTACGTGCTTAAATCACAAATATAATAGAGAAGTTATCTTAAATCTAAGTTTAGTCAACAAGGAGGGATTCCCAAGGGAAAGGGATCCTATGTAGAAGAAGAAATAGTGAAATTTTAGGTTTAAATTGATTTTAATTTAATTTAAAATTATTAATTTTTTTTCCAAAATATCTGAGATGCACGGTATAGGTGCATGGTTTAAAAAACCATGCACGAACCATGCATGGTTGTCTATAGGCAAGGGGAACCTACACAGATTCCTCACACAGTTTGACTAACCATGCAACCACCGTGGAAAAACCCTCTATCAATATTTTAGAGGTTTCCGCCCATCCGTGTAGCCAAATTTTCATGGTTTGATTGAAACCATGCGGCTTGTAGATCCTATCTATCTAGGCTCACACAGTTTGATTAAACCATGTAGTATGCCCTGTATGGTTTTAACTACCCATGTGCTAGGCCATTCTCACCCCAAAAAATGGGTTCGAAGCTCTGAAAAATCTTTGCACAACCCTATTACACCTATGATCTCAAAGGAAACCCACATTATCCCATATTTAAAAATTCAAACTGAAAAAGAAGGGATGCATACCTCATACGAAAACCCATGTTATTAAAAAAATAGAGAACATGAAATGGAACTTTAAATAACATTATTATATATAAAATCATGATATAATATTTCTCTCACACCCGACCTATATATTATATTATTTTATTATTTTCTTTGGATTTTAATTTTTTTTCTGAGGTTTAGGTTAAATCCAGAAAGATATTTTTTAGTTTTGTAAAAAAATGCATGTTTTTGAGTTGATGTCACTGGGCGCATGGGCGGAGCACATTTTGAAAACCCCGTGCAGCTCTGCCCAGGCATCTTCACATTCCGCCTGCTTTCAGAAAAATTAAAATGGGTAAAAAATTTATTGTTAATAATTTTATAATTTTTAATTAAAATTAAATAATAAATATTATTGTTATTATTAAAAGTGATATTATTATTAATATAATTATTACAAATGTTACTTATATTTTTTTTATTAAAAATGAAATAGCTGTCATTATTTTCACTATTTAAAATTTTATCAGTCGCTAGGGTTAACCGCGTAGTTTCCTGACATTTAAAATGAAACGAAGCAATTAACGATGATAATAATAATATTAGTGTTGCATACGATAAAATTATTATTATTATTAGTTTTATTATTCTTATCATTTGTAGGTGTATTATTTTTATTATTGACCAATGTTTTATTTCCTTTATTTGTCTTTGTTTTAATTTTTATTTATTTTATTTTATTTTATTATTTATTTTATTATATATTTTTATTCTATTTTTTCTCTCTTAACCCTAGTGTGGTTCTCCCTACCTCTCTTATCTCCCATAGCACACCCAAGACCTATTCAGCTCCCTCTCCCTAGCGCGCCGCCACCATACTGCGCTCATCTCCATCATTCAGCTCCTGCCCCCCCCCCCCATGTGACCTGGTCCACACGAGCCCCTCCCAGCCGACATCTTCTGTTTGTCCAATGCCCTGCACCCACTGGCCCCCTTGCATCACCACCTTTCTGACCAGTTCCACCCTAGACCCAATCTCCTCTCCTCTCCATATCCGTACCAGCATCCTACACTGATCGCTGCACCATTTTTGCTTCATCCGACCAGTGGTAATAGACCCCCCTTCACTTCGTCCGGTGCACACTCCTATTACCGGTGCCACCTCTCTTATTCAGCCTAGCTCCCTGCCAGCGTACTAGCCTTACCGGGTCTCCCCAGTTCTAGCTTGCTGTTCTGACCCCTCTCCATTGACCCCCCTTCTCCAGCTAGATTTTTGGCCGCCCTCTCTCTCTCTGGCGGTCTTTCGGCCACACACCCTCCTCCAACATTGACTCCCCTTCCGGTGATGGTTTCCCTCTTTTCTTACTTTGGTAATTTCTTCTTCATTTAGGGTTTTTAGTTTTCCCAAACCCTAGATGTTAGGGTTTTAATACTTTTAGGGTTTAATTCCAAAATTAATGGCATAAGGTTGTTATTTAGGTCTGTTTTGGTTCCTCACTGGTGCGGTTGAGGTGCGAACAGTGTTTCACACCATTTTCAGGATGTTCTTCATCAATTGAGGTGAGTTTCTACTTTGCACAAATATTCTTGAGTTAATATTCACTTTTTCGTGTATTGTGATTTGTTTGTGATAATTAATTGGTAACTTTAAATGTATATAATAATTTATTTTTATGTGAAATTAGTTGAAAATGCATTTTCCATGTCAAATTTGGTATATTATGCGTGTGAAAAGTTATTCGTTGTATTTCCTCCATGTAGTTTATATTTTTGAATAAATTACTAAATTAAGAAACTACTTCAAATCATAATTTGAATGTCTTGGTTTGAGGTTGGGCTTAAGGAGAGGGGTTTTGGGTAAGTTTTGATGTAAAAGCCTTGCAGTGTTATTTAAAATTGTTTTATAAACTTTTAACTGATTTATTAAATATTATATGTGGTGCGGATTATGTTTTGGAAATAGTTTTGTGGTGCGCTTGGTTTAAAAAATGGATTTTTGACATGTGGAGTATTTTTATTAAGTTGTGTAATTTATTATTTTAACTATGCAAGTGGTGCGCATTCTAATTTGGTGTTTTTCGAGTGCACATTTAATTATAATGAGGTGTTTTGAACCGATTTTGGGTGTGTAAAGTCGTTCGTTTCTCTTTAGAATTGCTTTATAAATTTTAAAGTGGTTTATTAAGTAGTACATACGATGCAAAATATGTTTTGAAAGTATGTTGAGGTGGTTTTTGTGCTGTTTGTTCTTTTGGATTGTTCTAAGTCAGTGGTTATGGATTTTCAATTGTTTTTCATTTGTCGTAGCACATTGGCGAGGAAAACCCGCGATACTGCAGTCATCGGCTTGCACGCGTTTGTGCGTCTGTGTGAGGTGTAACACGTCATTGTGTTTGGACAAAGAGACAAGTTAGGTCCCCCACTACCCTCACCTTTAAATTTAGAATTTATTAGTTTCTTTATATTTTATTAATTTAAAAAAATGAAAAATTGTTTTGTATAATTAATTTTGGAATAATTTCTTGATGTAAATGAAGTTGTTTATTTTATACACGACACCTGCATTATTTTCTGGATGAACTGACACACAATAGTGAAAGAATTCCTGTTTGGACTTTGAACACAATTCATGAATTTTCAATTTTGGTTTTGTTTTGTTGGTAAATGTTTTATTCTAACACGTGAGCAAATGGTTTGGTTTCTCTTGGGAAATGGTGTTTCTTTTAAAAGTTGTATCAGGCCCGTTTGACACTTTGATAAAATAAATTAATTTGGAAAACTTTCTTTGAGGTGACTCAGGGGTGACCTTTTTATGTACATTGATTGTGTGAGTTGTGTGTGATGCTTGTGGATCGTGACTTGTTGATTTACATTATTGACTCACCCCTGTTTATTATACGTGTTGACATGGGAACCTGACATAGTGAGTTAATTTTTTGAGAATTATTACTACACTAGTTTAGATTATGAACTGGATAGTGGTCCTTAGTATGGAATTTCCTCTGCTAGGGGATTGGGCCCCTCGGTTAGGCCATGTAGGGAAACACCAAACATTAGGGCCTTATGACGTCATTGAGTAGGGAATTCATTCAGGATGAGTCACATATATAGTATATTCTAGATTGTTTATGAGCTTCTAGGTTCGACCCATGTTTTCTTTAGTGTTTATTTGTATGTGGCAGATGATTGAGAGGTCTAGTTTGGTTGCTAGCCCCTATGTGTCACTTTTTTCCATTGCACTTAGTGTGCTTGGTGTATTGTGTGTGGTTTTACTTTTGACTAACAACTAAAATTTGGATTTCTAAATTGTTGGAAAAAATTTTTTAAAATGAAATTCACCTGTTCCTTTCAAACATTAAACTTGTTTTTAAATTAAAAAGGTAAATGGACTGTTACTTGTTTTAAAAATGAAAGTGTGTGTGTGGAAACCCATATTTTATATAATTTAGTTCAAACCTAGAATTATTAAATTATTTATTTAGAGGTAGTGCTTTGGGGATAGTTTTTTGGGAACACCTAATGAGTTTTAATACTCATACCTATAGTGTTCGCCTATTTTTATTTTCTGTTGCAGGTTCTACTTGAGCTTGATCTCTGTGGGCGAGAGTTGTTTGTGGATTGGTGAGCGACTCTTGGGGTCGATAGGAGTTTTGGTTGTGGTCAGGTTAGTTTGTTGTTTTTGATCATTCTTTCTTTTCATGTTGTTTATTTACTTTGCATTTTTATATTTTCTTTCCACTTCTTTAATTATTTTGATTGGGTGAAATCGTTCCCTCTTGATCTCTTTTGATGCCCTGGCACTTTTCGCCAGCTCAGGAGGATCGGTAATGCCTCTCGGGCCATGTCGTGGATTGACTTGGGTGATCAGTTTAGGGTCGACCCAAGCTGGTTCATGAAAATTTTCAAGGGGCTATATATACACCATATAAAATAAAATAGGTTCATAATAAAACATATGTTTCAAGGAAGGATATTTTAAATGAGAAACCCCTTAAATACATCATAATTTTTGAAATAAGAAAACTATGGAAAAGATTACATGAGAAAGAAATATAAATCTATAGAAAGGAAATTGGGAATATATTATAATAAAATACTAGGGTGGAGGAAACCCAACCTATAAGGATGAAGATCAAGAATAAAGGTGATAACTTAATGGAAGTAAACTAAGATAACAAAAACCCTTATAGTTTTGTTATTAAATAAATCAAAAGAATATGATGGTGGGATAATTAAATGATTTATAAATTTCAAGAAAGGAACTTTAACAATATAAATAGAATATAACAGGTAAGTAAGTAAACCATATTAAAGTAAACATGGTTTATAACATAAAACATGTCCCAAGGAATGGAAATTGAGTCAAAGAACCCTTACCATTGATTCTCACTTGCCTAGATAGACTTTAACTTCATTTATAATAAAATTATACTCATAAATAATTTATTTTATAGATTTATTAATGTTCATTAACATATATAATAATCCTTTATATTCATTTATTACATAGTTATTATTTATTTTAAGTTAATATTGATTATCATTTTCTAATAGTTTTATCCTTTCTTTTTCTATTTCGGTGTAACAGTTTTGATTATCACTTCATGTTCTTGAGTTCTTAATCTCAATAATTATACAGTTATTGATTATTTATCATCCAAGTAGAAAAAAATTTATACATATCAATTTATTGTCCAAAATATTTTTAAATTATGAAATATCTCATGATATACTAATTTTGGTCGGTCAAAATCACTATAATCATTTATTGTTAGTATAAATAATATAATGGAAAATTTATATTTAAAAAATTATTATAATGTCATAAATATAATATTTATTAATTAAATGTATTTCTATATAAATATATGTTAGGTGGTGATGAAAAATTAAATACATCATTCATAGAGGCATTGAAATGATGATAATATGACCAAAAATTTCATTTTTTAAATGGATGGGAGGATCATAGGTAATGGTTATTCCATTAACATAATAAAATTTAAATATAACAATTATACCAATGTCATTATATTAGTATAGGTATAATATAATTAGAATAGGTATAAGATGAAAATTTAAAAGAATAGAAATGGTAAAGTGATTAGGTGTTCTTACCTTACTCCTTGGGATGTCCCTTTATTAATTAGATTTTTCCTTCAAAGGATGGTATTTTTATGAGACAATAAAATCTATGTTGTAGATAATAATGTTGGGAAAAGTTTTTTGTAGAGCTTTATTGAGCTAAGATACTAAAGGTGTGAGAATAAGTGGGTTGGTGATACGGACTTTTTATAAGAAAGTGGGGTATCATTTTGTAAATATTAATTTATTAATATAAATGTATTGTTATATTCATGGTATGAATATAAAAAACTGATAATAATTTGGTAAAACATATTTTAATGTAGTTAAATACCTCATACACCCATTTAGAGATAATGTTTTGTGATATTTTAAGACTTTATCCCTTGACGTAACACTTTTACCTCATTTTTTTCTTTATGATGGTTACTAATGTTTACCATGGTAACTTATTTTTTCCCTAAAATTAAATTTAACTTTTTAACTAATATTTATTATGTAGATTATAAACATGCAATACATTTTGTTGAATTAAATTACTAAATGTGATTAAAACTAAGTTCAACATAAGTAGACATAGAGCAATAAAAACAATTTTTAGGGAACTATTTTTTTCTGTAAAAATATGAATTTATAATTATATTGTATTGATTAACCCAAAATTTATTGGTTTATGAATAAAAAATGGAGGGTTATTTTTCTTTAAAATAAATTTAAAATTGGACGGAATCTTGTGAATACTTAATTATTGAAAGAAGACCAACTATAATTTTTTATTAGAATAAACTATAACTTAGCTTCCAAAAAAGCCAAAAATAGGTTTGTAAATTGAAATTATTATTTTTAAATGATTTTTTACTCCTTAAATACATAATTTATCAAGAAATAGGTTTCATAAATTTTCAATTCATTAAAAAATTATGACGTCCTCATAAAAGTTACTGTATCTTTGAAAACTTATTTTTCATAATACACCTAAAAATAAATATTTTAAATAATCCCATAAATTAATATAAATCTAATATTGAAATTTATGAATAATAAAATCAAGTTCATTTTATCAAATCCAAATTTTAAAATTTTTGAATTTAACTTTTAAATGAAAACATAAAATATATTGAAAAAATGTTTTTTATAGGAAACTGGATTTTTAAATGTTAAGTGTTATTCATCTTATTTCATATCAATTATAAATTGAAGGAGTTTTAGTATATTTATTTTCAATTTGAAACATTTTTTAGAATAATCCGTTAAAATCAACTAGTTTAATTTAATATAAACAACACTTAAGGAAAAAATTTCTTTAAAAATTATGCCTTTTTTTAAAATAAATGAATTTAATCAAATCCCACAAAAAGTTATTATTTTTAAATTAATTGGTATTAGAAATAATTAAATAAATATTCATTAATACTAATTTATAAAAAATCAAAATACATGTTCTAATAATAAATTATTCTAATAAATTATTACTTTTAATTTACCTGTAGTTTTACTCTTCTTGTAATTTTCTTAATGATGATTTACATTGTATTCTCATAATGTAATGATGTTTATAATTCATTATAATAAAATATATAGTGGTTTATTTTAGTTTAATGTTGTGTGTTATATAATATATTTATCATAATATTTATTTAAACGAAATTACATACTAAAATATTAAGGTGTTACATTCCACCCCCTAAAATAAATTATATTATCACAATTTCAATTTATCTCACCAATGAAAATGTATGAGGGTGTTATTAATACATTAAAAATTTATTATGTAATTTAAAAATTATAAATTAATTTCACTCTTTCAGATAATACTAAAAAACCCATTTTCACTTCATAATAGACATATTTTTTTTTGATTTTCAATCATTATAATCATTTGTGCCTAATATTACATCTTAGTTGGTTATAGGAGTCTCTAGATACATACCTTTTAGAGAATCATTTTCATGTTCTTATAATAAAAAAATACTAAAACCAAATTTTTTTTGATAATAATCGATAAACATGTTAATATGAATAATAAATCATAAGCAAATCATCTAATGATGCCTTTATTTTTACCCAAGATACATTCAGGACTACAAGTTCAAACTAAACCGAAATTATCAATAAATTCCTTGATATATTATAAACCTAAAAATCATTAAAACCTATAATCCTAGAAATCAACTTACTATTTATCCTTAAAAAACATAAAATAACTTATCAATTAATATTTTCTTATTCATAAATACCCCCAAAAATATATTAATCTTTCCCCAAAGGTTTCTTATCACTAAATCAATTTTCAACTCCCAAGGTTATCTATATAACTAAAATTATATCCCCAAATTCCATTAAACCATTTTATTAATAAACCATAGTTACCTCAACATCAAACTACATATCAACCCAATGGGTTATCAATACCTCAATCACTTATTCTTCCAAAAAATAATAATAATAATCACTAAAATACCATTAATCACCTTAAAATACAATAACATAATACCTAAAAAGGGATTTTATACCTTTAAACTTATGATCAATCATGAACATATTAACCCATGATTATAATGACTTGAGATTTTACTGTACATTTTTCTTAAATAAATAGTGTGTTTGATAGCCTGGTTCACACAGAACCCCGGACTAATATAAAAACATGATAGGTTTATAATATTAAAACCTAGCCTTGGAATTAGTAGGTATGAATAATTGAAACTGAATTAAAAAATATATTAATATAATGGTATATATAATGGTTATTTTATAAAATTTTACTTAATTCATTATTGTGTTTAAGAATCTATCTTTTTCTTGAGTGTAAACTTTTTAAAGTGGATCCTTGGATCACATTCATCTAATTATGTTTTTATAATTAAAAAAATATCATATTATGATAAATTATAATTTTCACAATTTTTTTAAATATATATTTTATCTTGTTATATTATGTATTTATTAAATATTGTTCATATTTTGTTATATATTACTATCATTTACTTAAAATATCATTAAATTTCATGTATTTATTGTTTATAACTTGTTCTATATGTTTCCGGTTTAGTTAGTAGGATAATTATGTCATTTTGACCCTTAAATATTGTTTTAACATATTTTTACAACATTACGTAAAGGTAACTTAAATATTTAATGGGTTATATAAGGGTAGAATAATTTTTATGGACTTGTGTAAAGGTAACATTGATTTTATATATGTTATGTAAGGGTGACCATCAGTTTTTATTAGTTATGTATAGGTAATGTTATGTTTATTTAGGTTATTTAAGGGTAAGTAACATTTTCTATGAGTTGAGTAAAGGAAACCATAACTTATTATTAGTTGTGTATGGGTAAAAATTACCTTTTATTAGTTTTATAAGGATAAATAATAATGTTTATTAGTTTTATAATGGTAACTCTAAAATTATATTCCCTACATAAATTTAGTTTAGTACTTGTGTAAAGGTACTTCATTATTTTCCTAAAGGTAACCCACTTATTCTAAGCATTATATAAGGGTAACTAAACCCATGTAAGGGTATTAACTATCTCTCATTAAGGCAACCATTAAATTATATAACTTGCATAAAGGTAACCTAAACCTTGTGTAAGGGTATCCCATAAATTCTATATCACATGTAAGGGTAATCCATACTTGTGTAAGGGAACCAATTTTTTTTTTAAAACTCGCATAAGGGTATCTTGAGGATCATGTAAGGGTAAACCTTATTTGTTTAAGGTTATTATAGAATTTATATTACTTATGTAAGTGTAATTTTTTTTCAAAACCCATATAATGGTAACCTAAGTCTTATATAAGGGTATGTTGGGTTCTCAAAAGGCTATATAAGGGTAGTAAGAACAAAAGGGTATTTTTTTTACCCTCATACAGCGTGTTTATATCATGTTGGGGATAAAATTTGACTATGAATTTCTAAAAAATGATCTCTACTTTAAAATATGATCTTTTTTAATATTATTTCATATTTTTAATTACCGAACTTTTATTAGGAATTTTCTTAATGTTTTTATTATTCTAATTTTTTATTAATTATTAAAAATCCTTGAAAACATATTTTAAATTATTTTATGATAAATTAAATAAAAATTTCCATGATATTTTCATATATTAATATTCATACTAAAATTTTGGAAATTTAAATATCCAAATTAAAATCAAATAAAATATTAAGGGGAAACCATGAATATTATCAGGGAGTTTTCCAATGATATTAATGATTATTATTTACTACATTATTAATTATCATAAAAATTTCCATTGAAAAACTATTTTTTGTTTTATAGAATATTGAGGAAGTCTTACATGAATATTACTTTATATTTATGAAATATTTACATGTGGAATATTATCTGGGAAACAAGCAAGGACAACTCTAAAGTAGTTCATTATAAAAATAAAATGCAATAGATTTTAAATTTGAAACATGATATGGATAATGGAACTCTATAATTAGATTTGAAAAAACTATTTAAAAAATATGTATGAGGTTGAGGATTATTATATAACTATTCAAGTGCTGCAAAATTTAAAAATCAATTACTTCTATCTACTGAACTTTAACTATTTGATTATTTTATATTAGAGAGTTTCTTGCTGCCATAACACTCAGGTTGTGAACTATTCATTAGGTTCTATAGATTTACTTATTTATATTTCTTTTTGTGTGTACAATTGTTATGGTTTATACTTCCAATTAAAAGGTATTGTTATGTGATGAAACTACTAAACAAAATTTATGAATTTGGTTGTGCCTCTAAGTGTAAAAAGAAATATTGTTTAGGTTTTCATCTAGGAAGAAAATGTAGATCTATTTTGGGATTAATCTTCTAGGGGGAAAAATATTTGTAATTGGGTTATGAAATTGGGTGTTAACAGTAAATTTAAGAATACATTATACTATATATAGTGGGTTACATCACTCTTAGTTCATGAGATGGGTGAGGAGTGAACTAAGATCATTTAGATTTGAACAAGTATAAAAATCAATATGTTAGTTTCTTTATATTTTTCTATTGCATTAACTTAATTTTATAACTCTGATATAAACTTAAATTTAAATTCATTTAAAAAGGAAAATTCACCCCATCTTGGCTATCTTCTATGTTCCCTTTGAGACCAACAATTGATATCATAGCTTAACCCCAAGCTTTATCTCTATATATTTTTATTTATACTAACAATTTCTTGACTTAACTATGACGGGGAAAAAGATATTATTTAAGATGGTAGGAAATAGTTACAATGAAGGATGAATACATCAAGTACTATCCCATTTTATTTTAATAATTATTGATATTATAAATCTTTGATATAATCATTTTTAAGGCAACTTAACATTGAATATTGGAAAATCATATAAAAACCATACAAGCTACCAGAAGGTGAACCTGAAACATTATTTGGAAATGATGTGCTAAAGTATGTTTTGAATTACAGGGTGATGAATATATTATATTGTGAAATAAATATAAATGTGTATATTCAAGTATCTTCATGTAAAAATTCATATGAAATCTATAAAATTTTGTAAGTTAAACATCGTGGCTCAAATAAGTTTATTATAACTAAGTTAAGCATGTTAAGAGTTAAAAATCAATAATTTTAAATGGGAGAAGAAGAAACTATTAATCAAATGTTTCATAAATTTACCAGTATTGTAAATTGTATGATTTATTTAGAATAAAATCTAGAAAATCATGTTCTTATTGGAATTGTTCTTATAGAACTTCCAAATAATTGGAATGCTATTTTTTTTCTATAAATGAAAGTAAGAATTTAAAGAAATTTACACTTGATGAGCTTATTGGATGATTATTATAATATGAGTTTGAGAAAAAAAATCTTGTTAAATAAGAAAATTCAATGAAAAATGGAATTTCTTTAAAATCAAATGTTTCTACTTAATCTTCTGATTATGAGTTATAGAGTAGTGAAAAAATGATACAAAACATGTCACAAAGGGTGGATATAGAAGAAATAATGGCTACTCATATAATTCATAGAAATACTATCCTAAAAATTATTTCAAGGAGAATAAAAAAGTTAATTTTACTTCTAATGATGCTTATGTTTTAATTTTTTTAAGTGTAGTAAAATGGGGAAAATCTAGCATGATTTAACAACAATAAAGTTATAAAAAAAACAAGAGGAATAAATTAAAGAAATAAAATAAGGCAATATAATATTAATGGAGTTTCAATAAGGATTCAAGTTCAAATAAATAATCTAGTTCTAAATAGTATGTGAAAAAATTATGCTTAATGAATTTTTCAAATAAAAAAGGCAATTCTACTACTTCTTTTTCTTCTAAATGTGATTCTGAAAAACCCACTACAGAAGAAATGATTAAATAGGTTGATAAACTTGGACATAAACTTGAAAATATCACTACTTTATATAAGATCCTTAAGAGTCAACATAAGGTTTTTCTTAAGGAAAATGAAGATATGAAAAAATTTAACCAAAATGATAAAAATTATGTTGATACAGATATGGAAATTACACAAGAAAAAATAAATTCCACTCTTAATGAAAATGAAAAATTAAAATGAGATGTTGATTTCATGTCAAAGTATCCTGAATCTGAATTATGGAATTTTGATAATGTTCTTAAATAGAATGAATATATAAAAAATTAAGTTGAAAGTTTAAAGTCAAATATATCTATTTTTTGTTCAAGGTAGAGAAATTTTTATAAAATTATGAGTTTTAATAAAAATAAAAAAGAGAGTTACGGTATTTGTTTCAACAATAATTTACCAAAAATGTATAAGACTTTATTTGTTAAAATCTATAATGGAAGTACATCTAGTGTGACATGGTTTAAATTTTATTTTTAAGGTCATTATGAAAATGAGTATTCCTTGAGATATCCGTAATCTTTATAAAAATTTAGGTTTTCTTTTTTAAACCATTATCTTCAATATTACCTATAAATATATGTTTGTAATCATTTTTGGATTCTTAATAATTCATATGCTAATCCCATTAGACCCAAATTTTCATCATTTCCAAATATTTCTTAATTTTTTATAGGAAATATGACTTGGGGGAATCAAAAATGATGTTTGGTATATGGATAATATATGATAAATAAATATTATTAGTGATATGTCAAAATTTCAATCATTTAGTCAATTTAATGGAGGTTATATTACATTTGATGATAATTCTAAATGAAAGGTAAAAGGTTTTGGTGAGGCTGTAATTTTAAATTCAATTATTATTTATAAAGTTTTATATATTTATGGATTGAAAAATAATTTAATAATAATTTAAAAATTATTTTATGAAGTAATGATTGTTAAATTTCAAAACGATAAATTCATTGTATTGAAGGATAAATCTGTTTTGTTTTATGCAAATTGAAAAGGATTTTTTTTTAATCTTGATAAATTAACTGATCAAAATATAAAATGTTTGAATTATGTATGATCTAATAATATTTTGTGGCATGGGGGGTTAAGAGATTCTAATTTCAACTTGAATCACAAGTTTTCCAAAAACCAAAAAATTTTAGATTCACCTAAACTTAAGGTGGACAACACCTTTGTATATGAATCTTGCTTGAAATGTAAATAACAAAGAATTATTTCCAATTCAATTAAATAAGTAAAAACTATAAAACCTATTAATATTTTTTATTTTTATTTATTTGGTCCTATCAACCCTACTAGTTTCTATGGTATGAGATATTTGTTTTATAATTATTGATGATTTATTTACAAGATGTAAATGTGTTTATTTTATTACTCTTAAATATGAAACCTTATCTATGTTTATCAATTTTTTTAATTTTTTTCATAATGATAAATGGCACTTAATTAAATCAATTAGAAGTGATCATGGTTATGAATTCTAGAATCTATAATTTATCTAGTTTTTTGAAGAAAATGGGTATTTTAACAATTTTTCATCCCTTAGAATACCATAACAAAATGGTATAGTAGAAAGGAAAAATATAACACTTAAATAAATAGACATGACCGTGTTTAATGAGTTTATCTACCTAAATATTTCTGAATAGAATGTTTTAATACTTCTATTCATGTTACAAATATAATTATTTTAAGACCTTTTTTGAAAAATAAACCTTATAATATTTGGAAGGGGGAAACCCCAAAATTCTATATTTTAGAATATTTGGATATAAAATTTTTATTTTCAATATTAAGGATACTATAGATAATTTTTATGTAAAATATGATGAAATTATTTTCTTAGGATATTCAAATAATAGTAATGTGTATATATTATACAATAAAAGAACCATGTTTTTTGAAGAATGAATTCATGTAAAGTTTGATGAAAAATATTTAATAAAATGGATGATGAAATTGATCAACTTGGGGATGAATTTATAGGTATTAATTTTTATGAGTAAGAGCCTTAAGAAAAAAAACACATGTTAAGGGGGGATATTTATTCTTAATATGAACCCATTCATGAAAAATCTTGAAAAACTAAAATAGAACATCCTATAGATAATGTGATTTGTAATGTTGAATAAAATGTTCAAAATTGAAATATGCTATGAATATTTTTACTTATCATGATTTTATTTTTGATTTTTTATCAAAAAATATGTATGAAGTTTTAAATTAATATAATTGGTTTTTGTCTTTGAAAGATGAATTAAATAATTTTACTAGAAATAGTTTGTGGACTTTAGTTATTCCACTAAGTGATTCCCATATTATTAGAAAAAATGGATCTTTAGATAAAAAATTAATGAATCTATAAATATCATTAAAAAATATGTATTAGTAGCTCAAGAATATTCTCAAGGAGAAGGTATTGATTTTGAAGAATATTTTTAACCCATTGCTATATTTGAAGTAATTAAGATGTCATTATCTTATGAGGATTTTCATGGTTTAATTTTTTTTGGATTTTTTTTTAAAACAACTTTTCTAAATGGATATATTTTTTAAGAATTATGTGTTTTAAAACCCCTAGTTTTGAAGATTAAAATCATCATGATTATGTTTTTAAACTATTGAAGGATTTATATAGTTTGAAATAAGATCTTGGAGCTTGGTATGAAAGGCTAAATCGTTTTATTTTGAAAAAAAATATAATAAGGGAAATTTGATCCTAGTTTGTTTATTAAGAAAATTTATTATGATATTATGATTTTGAAAATTTATAATGATGATATTGTTTTTTTATATTCATGTGAAAATCACTATAATGAATTTTTAGAATTGATGACTTCTGAATTTGATATGAGTATGATGGGGAATCAGAATTCTTTATTAGTTTGAAAACATTTTAAAGAAATGATTGTATTTTTCTAAATCATTCCAAATATTCTAAATAGTTATTTAATATATTTGTTTTGGATTATTCTAAAAGTAAAAATACTTTTATGATTACTTCTTTCAAATTAAGTCTAGATAAGTTTAGTGATGGAAAAACCTCTATAGTAATGATTAGAAGTTTGTTATACTAACTACTACCAAAATTTATTTAATTTTTTCAATTCTCATGTGTTCTAGATTTCAAATTAACCTTAAGGAAAGAAATATTAAATTAGTTAAGTAGATTATTAGATGGGTTAAATGATATTTGAATCTTGGTTTATTTTACCATATTAATACAATTTTTTATTTTACAAGATATTATGATTTTTATTTTGGTGGATGTTTGATAAATAGAAAAATTACTTCAGGTATGTGTCATTTTATTGCTAATTTTTTTTCTTGGGATTCAAATAAACATAATTCTATTTTTCTTCAAACTACTTAATCTGAATATATTACAGCTGTATCTAGTTGGGCTCAATAATTATGGATTAATAAAACCCTTTTTTATTTTGGTTTTGTTTTTTATAAAATTCCTATTTTCTATGACAATAAATTAGTTTTTAATTTCTATAAAAATCTATTTCCACACTCTTGGACTAATCACATTGATTTTAAATTTTATTTTTTAAGGATAATGTTCAAAAATGAAATATGAGTCTGGAATTTATTTCTATATAAAATAATTTTTTTATATCTTTACTAAGCCTTTAAAATTTACTATGATTTAGAAAATAAAGTTTTAACTTGGTAGGATGAATATTTAAACTTATATTTATCCGGCACGTATTTAGGGGGAGTTTGAGTTTCTTTATATGATGAAAATTTCAAATTTAGATGAAATATGGAATCTATTTTTTCAGTTTACTATTTTTTTATTTCAACACATATTTGTAAATTATATTACTATTTTATGTCTTATCATACATACTCGATAATTTTAAATTAATGTTTAAACTTTTAGTTTTCATAAAAGGATAGTTAATGAAGGGTTTCTTATTATTTTTCACAAACAATTTTTAAAATTTTTCTCCCAGTATAACACTGGAAGGTTTTAAAGTGGAACCTTGACATATGTTTTAAAATATGAATGTTTAAAAAATTTATGAATTATAATGTTTAAACTATTTATATTCATTTTTACTTTTTTCTAACACTGTGTTAAATAAAATAGAGGGATAAAAATTATTGTTTTGAAGAGTGAATTTTTCTATTGTTACTTTATCTTTTTGATAATTTCAAAAAGAGGGAGTGTTTTTGAAATTATAATTTGGTTTGTAATTATCAAAAATGGGGATAAGGTTAAAGTGGCTCCTTGAATCACATTTATCTATTTATATTTTTATAATTACAATACACCGTATTGTAATTAATTAAAATTTTCAAAAAAAATTTAAATATAAATTTTAGCTTTCCATATTATTTATTGATTAAATAATGTTCATATTTGGTTATATCTTATTATAATTTTCTTAAAATGTCTTTATATTTCATATATTAAATGTTTATAACATTTTTTATAAGTTTCAAGATGAGTTTGTAGTTTAATGATATCATTTAGACCCTTAATATCATTTGTACATATTTTTACAGAGTTATGTTGTCATGAACCGTCCCAGAAGGGCTCGTGCTGTGACTCCAAATTCCCCCTACAATAGGCTAGGGGATGGTGACTAGCATTGAGTAGGAATGTCACTAACATGGGGGGCATTGACTGAGTACTTGTACACACACACATCTCCAAGATGAGATTTTCTGAAATATAAAAAATACTAAGGAACAAAATTCTTGTATACTACTAAACCCAATCAATAGAGTTCAATGGAAAGTAAAGTGAAGAAAAGTAAACTGGGCCAGAATAAAATCCCACAAAAAATAAAGAGTCTGACAACTACAAAGTCCAACCTATAAGAAAACAAGGTAGGTACTGGTACTACTACTCGAAGCTGTCGGAACACCTCGGCCTATCTGAAACTTACAAAGCTTCCTTTAGTCCTGGTCTACCCTAGACTTTTTTCAAAAGGTTGATCATCTACACAAGACATAACACATGTGGGAAAAACCCATGTTGAGGTGAGTATAACAGTACCCAGTAGGACACCCCAAAAACTATAATAAATACACAATTTAAAGGTATAATAAGCTCTACACAATATCTGTCTATAATATATATAACAAGAACATATCCAGATATACTTGAAACCTAGACCCATATTCTAGAGGTAAGTCACATTGACTATATACCCATGATAGGGATTCATTTCGAAGATTCCATGAAGCACTAATCTGGGGGAACTCACTCCTGAGTCTGATAGCCCTGACGATGTCTATCTGAGAAGTAATATTTGTTGGAAACTGCCATGAGAGAGATATTCTAATAGATCTGAAGAGATAATGTGATACACACCCATCGGGAGAACAAAATCTACTAGTGGGAAGATCAAGATACACGGATGAGGATCACTGCCAGGTCCATAGAGCATACCACGACTCATCTGGATTCACCTGTTAAGTAGAGGACCAACATCCGATAGGATTGGTCACGTCGATAACCTAGCACTACCTAGGGCACAAGAATAGATAGAGGATCCAGCTTTGGGCCTCTCAGAGGGGACTCTCGACTCTATCCAGAAATTCCTACTAAAGGGGGTCATACTTCTATGGATAAGAAATGATACCCATTGACCTTCAGAAGAATTATAAAGGGGAAAAAACCCAAAGGAGACTTTCCAAGATATAGTGGACATGGTGATAAATCCATGTAGAAAAGAGTACACGACATGTAAAAGTGTCACACGCCATGTCCCTTGACCCTGGGTACTTCCCGTGTAAAACGATCCATGTCAGAAGAACATGTCTTGTAGGAAATGGTATACATGATATGTATATGGGTTATATGTAGTGTCGAACTATCCAGTGTCCGATCCATGTATGCTGGCCATGTGCCAGTACATGAGTTCAACCCATGTTCACCTATCCATGTACCAGTACACGAGGTTGCCCATGTATCTAGTCAGGGTATAGCCATGTGTTGTAGTACATTTAATTTACTCCACCCTATGTCTGTGTGTCCTTCGAGATACATGATGAGTTTCGGGTAAGGTCCCACACGCTGTGTGATAGATGTCACACGCCGTGTTCCGCCTCTATTATGCCTGAAACCCTAGACAATGCTGGACTGGTCCCACACACTATGTATTCTGAGATACTCACAATTTTCATAGAGATTTTTCTAGAATCACTATTCATTATCCAATGATTTGGTTGATCTTATAGTGTTCGATCAGATGACCTGTTTGCCTCGAAGTTGAAGATCCAGGTTTGTCTCATCTTTGCAACACTGATTTGGTAAGTTTTGGGACTTGTATAATCTCCGAAAATTGATCTCGATTATTCAAACAGAGAATGCTCGAAGAATGATATATCCTGGAATATGTTGATCTGTCTATTTTCAAAGCTGTCTCACCTCCTCTAGGTCGTCATGATATCAGATCTATGATTTTAGATCATTACACTTTGAAATTGATGCAAAACTATCCTTCATTCATGACCCTGTGAAGAATGAATAACATTAAGGAATAAAGGGGGAAGAAATCATAGAGAAAAAAACATGGGGAATGAACCTAGACTGTTGTTTGTTAAGGCCTTGATCCAATCCCGTTAGAAAGATCAAGAAAATAAATTGAAATAGAATCAAATCTTCAAATCAAAGCAGCAATCACCCATCCTATAAGATTGAACTAACTATGGGTTAACCAATTTGTGGGTTGATATGTATTCATTGTTAAATGCAAGAATGGGAAAGAAAGAATGAAATCACATGCCCTAACTCGAGTTTGGATCATTCATTGATGATGAACGACTGTGCTACCATCATCGATGAGATCCTCCAACTCTGCTGGCATAGTGATTCAAGATCGCTTGATTCGTCATCATTTGTCATCGAGAGGATTCTATAAGGGTCTCTACACCAATACTATATAGAATTACAAGGTTATGCATCTAACCCTGGAAATTCTGGTTGATTGATTATTTAGAATCTTAAGTCATTGTGTTAGTGAAACAGAAAAATAAAATAAATATTAAATTTATTTTATTTCCTTAAACATCTAAAAACTAACTTTCATAGCCCAACTATGCTAGCTAGTGTTAGTCCTCTCCTATGGTAAATTCATTACTCTGAATGCAATGGTTCCCTTTTATTTCTGATATGGTAAACCATTTAAAAGTTATTACACTTTTTTTAGGAAAACCGCTCACACGTGCTATTTAAGAGTTCAAATTTTGAACATTTATCCAGAAAACCCCGAGCCTCAGAATTGCACGCCGTATCAACAATTGGTCTCGAATTAATTCCATATAATATTTAAAAATAATACAATAAAATCCAAGACATTACATTTTTCCCACCTTGGGGATTTACGTCCCCAAAAATCCAAAACAAAAGGCTACTAAAAAATATGTGGGTATTGTGTATGAATTTCAGCCTCCCTCTCTCATATTCTCTTCTAGAGATTCTCGTGCTGCCACTAGACATGCACCAAGAGAATTTCTCACCCATAAAGGATCCTCTTCTATGGATCCACGGTCTCCACTAGGTACTCAATAATGGCTTCTCCATCATCAATGTCCACCTCACCCCAATTGATAACTTGCGATGGGTCATGCATGTACCTACTTATTTGAGACACATGGAAGACATCCTGTACCCAATGCAACTACAGTGGTAGAGTAAAGTGGTATGCCACCTCACCAACTCTACATAGTATCTGAAAAGAGATGATAACCCTCGAAGATAATTTACTGCCCCAACCAAATCTCTACAACCCTCATTGAGGTGATACACGAAAGAAGACATAGTCTCCTTCCTCATACTTCAAAGTTTTCTACTATCTATCAACATAAGACTTCTGCCATCTCTTTACAGTATTCATCCTCACCTGGATAAACTACACCTTCTCAGTAGTAGTTCATACCGACTTTGAGCCCATGAGTAATGAATCTACTGGGTAAGTACAACAAAGTGGTGATCGAAAAGGTTACTCGTACAAAGCCTTAAATGGTTCCATAACAATGGTGGAGTGTTAGCTGTTGGTTTACACAAACTCCACCAGTGGTAGGTGGTCCTACCAGCTACGACCAAAGTCCAAGATGCAAGCCCACAATATGTCCTCTACAACCTGAATGATCCTCTCTATCTGGTCATCCATCTGGGGATGAAACATTGCGCTCAAATTTAAATGAGTTAAAAATAGATTTTACAATCCATTCCACAACTAGGATGTGAAATGGTCATCGCGATCTGAAACAACTACCGATGGGACTCCATGAAGCTTCACTATCTCCTACGCATAGAGGCATCCCAATCTCTCTACTAAGCTCTGTTGTCAGATAGCTAGGAAGTGGGAAAATGTTTTGATTCAGTCAAAGATCACCTATATGGCATCATGTCCCCTAGACATACATGGTAAAACTATCACAAAGTCCATCGATATTTCATTGCACTTATATTCCTGCACCTCTAGGGTGTGGGCTAATCCCGTTGGATCCTGGTGCTCAGACTTCACCTACTGGCATGTAAGGAATCAAGAAACTAATTCAACCACTACCTTCTTCATCCCTATCCACCAAAATTGATATTGGAGGTCTTGGTACATCTTTAACACACCAGGGTGTACTGCCAAAGGGTATGTATGATACTCCCTCAGAACCTCCTTCCGGAAAGCCACTGGTACAATTGTGCATCCCATAAAAATAATGACGTGCTCCCCACCTTATGAATATCCATCAAGAGTATGCCCTATGGACATCCGAGCATGTAAGGTCTCGTAGTCGGTATCCCCAAGTTGTGCCTCCTGAACTCACTGTAGTATTGGAGGGGTGACAACCATTGACTAGAGGTAAGCTTCGCCATCTCCATCCACGAAGTATAAATGTAACAAGGCCAACTACTCTAATGACTCATTCAACAGCTGTGAACTGGATATCCTTCTAAGAGAATCCACCACCATGTTTCCCTTCCCAAGAGTATATAAAATCACAAAGTCATTATCCTGGATGAACTCTATCCATCACCTCTGTCTCAAGTTCATATCCTTTTATGAAAATATATACTTGAGACTCCTATGATCTGAGTAGATGATAAACTGCTCACCCATCAGGTAGTGTTGCCACATGTTCAATGTGGAGACTACCGATTCCAACTCAAGATCATGGGTTGCGTAGTTCTGATAATGTGACCTCAACTAGTGTGAACTATAGGGAATCACTGCATGCATCTACACCAAAACACAACCAAGTCTAGTCCCTGATGCATCACATAACACTACGTACTCAAATCCCTCATCTGGAAATCACAAGATTAGATCACTTGTCAAACTCTACCTCAACTGGTAAAAAGACTACTAACACTTCTCCATTCACATGAAAGAATACCCCTTTCAAGTCAAAGATGTCATCAATGCTAATATCCGGGAGAAATTAGGTATGAATCTTCAGCAATAGTCTTCCATCCTAAGGAATCTCTTCACCTCCATCATGATCCTAGGTGGATCCTAAGATAACACTGCTTCCACCTTGGTTGGGTCCACTACTATTGAATCTAATGAGATAACATGTCCCCAAAAGTGGACATCTTGAATCCATAACTTGCACTTTGAGAGTTTCCCATAAAGCTGGTGCTCTAGGAGTATGTCCAAAACCATCCATAGGTGTCTCACGTGATCCTCCTTATATAATGAGTACACAAGGATTTACTTGATGGATACCACTATAAACCAGTCTAAGTATGACTGGAGGATCCGGTTCACGAGTCTCATGAACACTGCTGGGGCATTCCTCCTGCCAAAGGGCATCACCAAGTACACATACAGATCATAGCGGAATTTTAAAGCCATCTTTGGTATATCCTCATTTTTTACTCATAGTTGGTGATATCCCGATCGAAGGTTAACCTTCGAGAACCATCATTCCCCTTTCAATGGATCGAAGAGGTCATTGATCATCGATAGTAGATACTTTTTCTTTACCATCACTTGGTTTAAGTGCCAGTAATCCACAGGCAACCTCAAACTCTCATATGACTTTTTGTTAAACAAAATTGGGGATGACCAGGGTGAAATAATGGGTCTCATAGAGCCCTTATTCTATAAAAACTCCAACTGAACCCTCATCTTGAGAAGCTCTACAAGAGCCATCCGATATGATGGTGCTGATATCATTGTCATCTTAGGGTGTAAATCGATGAAAAATTTGATCTCATGGTGGAGAGGTAATCTTGGAACATCTCTGGGGAAAACTTCCTCATACTCTACCATTACTACTGTTAGCTGGAAGCTCACAATATCTATTTATATGAGGGTAAGGCTAGCCAACTCATGAGTGATCAGATGCACCCTCTTGTGCATGATCCCATCCTGTGCTTCCTAGGTTTCCTTTTCAAAAAACAAAGGAAAACCTTATCCTATCACTTTTGAAACACCAAACCCTTTTCCTAAAATAGTCAATTTGGGAAAAGACCGAAGATAGACAATTTATATCAATAATGATGTCATAAGGCCTCGATGCTACCACCAAGAGGTTCCAAAGAAACTCTCAACTCCTAGGGTTAGATCAAACTTTTGGAATATGTGTGTGATTATCAAGTCTCCTCACATTGGTGTCTCCAAGAATAAGAGCCGAGTCAACAATTATACATGAATATTAAGGTCTCAAACAAGATATGTGGCGAGTAAAGAATGATTATAAACTATTCCTAGAAGTATGAAAACTTAAGAATAAAATATATAGACCGTACCTCAAATCAACCATGGAGTTCTTGGGTCATACACCTCGATCACATGTAACCACCTAAACCCATTCCTCTAGATCTATGAGCCTGGTGTGGACCTCTGGGTGGTGGTGGTGGTAGTATTTAAAAACATTTACCACCTCTTGTAGCTCTACCCGATCCTCTTACACATCCACCGCCTAGTGGATTTACCTTCTCCACTTGTTGCCTCTGCCTCAATGTTCCATCCACCGCTTCCCTATCAGTAACTTGATGGGTTGGAAAATATCTTCCAAGATGTCCTCTATGACTGCATTTTTAGAATTTCATCTCCCCAGACTGATTAGATCTAGCCTAAGAGCCCTGGACTACAGATCCCTTGTCTTAGACCCTCATGTAAAATCTCCCATGTACCGATCCCTATGTTTGATGTTGGATCCCCATTGATACAGTCTCTACACCTTCGTGCTTGCCACTGACTGTCTCTGACTGTCTCTGATCAGCCAAGAATCTATCGACCACCAAAGTTCGCTCCATCACTCTAGCATAAGTCAGAATGAATAGAGGTATGAAACTGGCTCAGATGTCCCACTATAGACCACACTCAAATGTATGACCCCTGAAGTACTAACCCCTTCCAATATCCATAGAGTACCTGGAGTGGTTGGTGAACCTCAAGGAATAGAACCCACCATTATAATACCCTACTGGAGATGAATAAGATCATGTATACAGAATTCCCTCAGCATAATCAGAGAGAACTCCTCTTTAAATATATGTTTGAAATCCGCCCACAAAAGAGTCACCTCATCGTGAGTCTGCATGGTCAAATTGCACCATCTCCCTACCAAACCCTAAAGAAGGATTGCTTCCCAGATCACCATCTGGTCCACTAGTGTTCTCACAAGAAGAAATAATTTGGTCACCACCTCAAGCTAGTCCTCAGCTACATGATGGTCAGGCTCACCTCAAAACCTGAGTGGTCATTATCTCTAAAACTCATGGAGTGCACTCAGCCTTCACTCCTCATATACTAGTACTGTTGGTACTGCATGCTTCTCTAATATTAGTGGTATAGTAGGTGAACCACCTATAGGTAATACATGAGGAACTGGTCCCTTTATTGAAGCCTCATCACTGAGGGGGTCATCCTCACGATCAAGCTGCTAAATCCTAGCTGGTATGTTTTGTGGAGGCATCCTGTATGAAGACAAGATGTACCATGGTTAATGAATATTTCTAGATAGATGATGCAATAAGGACATCGAAACTGAAACCCATTCCTATATGATGCATGCACCATTATTATTTCCACTTGAAACTAGTGTTCTCATGTACTGAGTCGAAAAGAAGGTTATCAGAGTCCTAGTGTATGGATATGTCGGCTTCCCACACCAACACTAGAGTCCCTGTCCAGAAATCCAAAATTAAAACACTTAACACTGTTGCCCCAAACCAATCTCATAGACTCTCAGTTCTAAGGTAGAACTGACCACCTTTGATACCACTCTTTCATGACCCATACCAGTGGGGCCCCTTTCATGACTCCCCAACCCTGCCTCCAATAGGCCAGGGGCTAGTGACTAGCACCAAGTAGGCATGTCATTGACATGAGAGGCATTTCCTAAGTACTTGTACACACACACACATCTCCAAGTCCAGAAATAATGAAATGTAAAAACTACTAAGGAAAAAAATTCATTCGTACTACTAAATACAACCAATAGAGTACAACATAAATTAAAGCACAAAAAATTAAACTGGGCCATAATACAATCCCACTAAAAAGAAATAGTATGCAAACTAAAAAGTCCAACATATAAGAAAACAAGGTAGGTACTGGGACTACTACTCGAATCCATAGGAACACTACGACCTGTATGAAACTTATAAATCTCCATTCGATCTCATTCCACCCTGGATTCCATTAAAAGGTTGCTCGTCTGCACAATACATGACACATGTGGGTAAATCCCATACGGGGGTGACTATAACAATACTCAGTGGGACACCCCCAAAACCAAAAGAAATACACAAAGTAATGGTACAATCAACTCTACATAGTATATGTCTATAGTATATATAACAAGAACATATCCATATATAATAGAAACCCATACCCATAGTCTAGAGGTAAGTCACACCGACCACATACTCATGCTAGGGATTTAGTATGGAGATTCCATGAAGCACTCATCCACGAGAACCCACTCCTGAGTCTGATAACCTTGATAACGTCCATATTAGAAGTACTATTCAATGGGAATCTCCATTAGAGAGATACGCTGATAGATCTGAAGAGATAATATGATACAATCGCTCCAAGAGAACCAACTCCACAAGTGGGAAGTTCACGATACATGGATGATGATCACTTACGGGGCCATGGTGTATTCAAAGACTCATCTGGATTCACCTGCTAAGTAGATGAATGATTTATGGTAGGATTGGTTACATCGATAACCTAACTCTACCTAGGGAATAAGAATGCATAGGGGATCATTCTATGGTCCTCTCGATGGGGACTCTTGACTATATCTAGAAAGTATTGCTGAAGAGGTTCATACTCCTATGGATAAGAAATGATACCCACTAACCTTTAAGGGAATGAGAAAGGGGGAACCAACCTAAATGATACTTTTCCAAGATACAATGGATAAGGAGATCAAGCCATATAGAAAAGAGTACATGACATATAGAAGTGTCACACGCCGTGTCCCTTGACCCTGAGTTCTTCCCATGTACAATGACTCGTGTCAGAAGAACATGTCATATAGGAAAAGATATACGTGACATGTAGAGGGGATAAAAAACCATTTAAAAATATTTAGGGCCTGCACTGTGTACGCTGTCCATGTTCTAGTACATGACTTCTACCTGTGTTCCCCTACTCGTGTACCAGTATACTGGGTAGCTTGTGTATATGGTCGGGGTCTGGCTGTGAGGTGGAGTACATGCTGTGTACTCCACCCTGTGTCTTTGTATCCTCTAAGATACACACCTAGTTCTAAGTAAGGTTCGACACACCGTGTGATAGCTGTCACACGCCATGTTCCACCTATCTATTGCCCGAAACCCCAGCTACCACTGGATTGGTCCCACATGCCATGTATTACGAGATACACAATGTGTTCATCAGATTTTTTCGAGAATTGATTTTCTTCCTCCAGTGCTTCAGTTGATCTTCTGGGTTTTTATCTGATGATCTATTCACCTCAAAATTGAAGATCTAGGGTTGTCTCATCTTTGAAAACTTATTTGGTAAGTTTTGGTTCTTCGATCGACTCTAAAAACCGATCTCGATTATCAACACGAAGAACAATCAAAGAATGATATCTCCCAGAATACGTTGATCTATTCACGACCACCACCATCTCACCTCTGCTAGGTCATCATGATGTCAGATCTATGATTTCAGATGTTTGTGCTATGAAACAAATTCATATTGATCCTTTATTCATAACCCCACGAAGAATGAAGAACTCACGTGAATAAATGGGGAATAAATCACAGAGAAAAAAATCGAGGAATGAACCTCGACTGTTATTTGTTACAGACTTGATCCACTCCAATTAGAAGGATCAAGAAACTAATTCCAAATAGAATCAACTCCCCAAATGAAACCCAGAATCACCCATCCTACAAAAATGAACGAACTGTGGGTCAACCTATTAATGGGATGATCCGTGTTCATTATTAAATACTAGAACATGAAAGAATAAATGAAATCACATTCCCTACCTAAATTTTGGATTGATCATTGAGGAATAAAGATTTCACTGCTGTTGTCGATGAGATCCTCCAACTCCACTGGGGCAACGATTCATGATCGCTTGATTCATCATTGTTCATCATTGAGAGTTTTCTCCAAGGATCTCCTCTTCAACGCTCTAGAGAATTATAGTGTTATGCGGATAACCCAAGATATTTTTCTTAATAGCTTATTTAAAATCTTAGGTTGTTGTGTTAGTGAAATGGAAAAATAAAATAAATATTAAATTTATTTTATTTTCTTAAACATCTAAAAAATAACTTTCACAGCTGGCCCGTGCCGGCCAGTGCAAGGAATCTCCTAAGGTAAAGTCACTGCTATGAACGCAATGGTTCCCTCAGATTTCTAATCTGGGAACCCATTTAAAATCTATTATGATTTTTTAGGAAAACTACTTGTACATGCTATTTAAGAGTTTAAAAAATTTCTATCATTTATCCTGGGAACCCCGAGCATTAGAATCGTACACCGTCTCAACGCTTGGTCTCAAATTAATTCCATATAATATTTAAAAATAATACAAAAAAAATCCATTACATTACTTATGTAATGGTAACATAATGTTTTAATAGGTTATGTATGGGTAAAATAATTTTTATGGACTTTCGTAATGGTAACATCAAGTTTAAATATGTTATATATGGGTTACCGCAAATTTTTATTAGTTATGTAATGGTAACCACAAGTTTATATAGGCGACTTTAGGGTAAGTAACATCTTTTATAAGCTGTATAAAGGCAACTATAACATTTTATTAGTGGTTTATGGGTAATAATTACCTTTTATTAGTTGTGTAAGTGTAACAAATACTTTTTAATATCTATGAAATGGAAAACTTTAAATTATATTACTTATATAATGGATGTTTAATACTTGTGTAAAGGTACTTGGGTATCTTTGTAAAGGTAACCCACTTATTCTAAAAATTACATAAAGCTAACTAAACCTATATAAGGGTATTCCTTGTCTCATGTAAAGGTAACTTGTAAATTCTATAGCTTTTGTAAGGGAAACCCAAACCTTGTGTAATGGTAACCTATAAATTCTAAATCTCATGTAAGGTTAAGGAATTATAGTGTAAGGGTATCATTTTTTTTTTAAAAACCTATGTAAGGATAACATAAGTCTCATGTAAGGGTAAAACATATTTTTATAAGGGTATTATTGAATTTCTATTACTTAAATAATGGTATTAGATAATTTCAACTACTTATGTAAGGTTTCTATATCTTTTTCTAAACCCACACAAGGGAAACCTCAGTCTCACATAAGTATAAGTAGGGTACTCTAAAGCCATGTATGGGTAGTAATCTATGAAAGGGAAAAATATTGTTACCCCTATGTAGCATGTATGTTTCACGTAAGGGTAAAAAATTTTCTTCTGAATTTCTATAGAATGCTCTAAACTTTGAAATATTCTCTATTTCTCATATTATTTCATATTTTTACTTACTTCAAGTTTAATATGAATGTTATTAATGTTTTTATTATTATAAAATTAATTATTAATTATTTAGAATCCATGAGAAAATATTTTGAATTATTTTATGATAAATTAAATAATATCTACATGATATTCACATATGTTAACATTCACACTAAAATTTTAGAAATTAAAATATATAAATTCAAATCAGATGAAATATGAAGGGTCAATATTGAATATTGTCCAGAAGTTTTCTAATGATATTAATGTTTATTATTTAATACCATATTAGTTTTTCTAACAAGTTCCAAAACACAAGATATTATTTATTTTATAGAATATTGAGGAAGAATTTTCATGAATATTACTTATTATTTATAAATGTTTTGAATGTGGAATATTATTTGGGAAATAAGCATGGAAATCTCTAAATTAGTTTGTTAAAAAAATAAAGGTGCAATGGATTTCAATTGAAATATTTTGTGGATAAATAAAATCCATATTTATAGTTGACAGAACTAGTGAAACAAATATGTGTGTAAGGATTATTCTAGAACTGTGCAAGTGATAAAAAATTTAGAAATCAACTACTTCTCTTAACTGAACTTCAACCATCTAATCTTTTACTGTTGGAGAGTTTCTTTCTCCTTGACACCCAGATTGTGAAGTGATCATCTAGTTATATGGATTTAATTCTTTCTATTTTTTATGTGTTCATAATTTTAAAAGGTTATAATACCCATGGAAATGTAGGATTTTGGGTTGTGTATCCCCAAAAAACATAGACATTAGGTTGTGCCTCTAGGGTAAAAAGGTAGACTATTCGGGTTAATCCTCTATTTAGAAAAAGTTATATCTTTTTTAGGTTAAATCCTCCAAGGGGAAAAAGGATTTTTAATTGGTCTGTGACTCTAGGTGTGAAAAAGTTATTATAAGATTCCATTATAGTGGATTTAGCAAGTTCAATCACTACTAGTTTGTGATAGGGGTGAAAATTAGACTAGGATCATTTATATTTGAACCACTATAAAAATCACGTTTTCCATTTCTTTTTATTTTCCCAATTAAATAACTTAATTTTATAACATTATAGAGTATTAAATTTAAATTCATTTAAAAATGGCCACTTCACCTCCCTCTTGGCTATCTTCTATCTTCCCTTTTGGTCCAAAATTTTATATTAAAGAAAATTTAGTATATTATTGTTAAATAAATATTTTAATAAAATTTAATATTGATTGATTAATTATATATTTATTTTTTAATGGACTTCAATAAAAACAACAAATAGTATTTCAAAAAATTAATTTTCAAATATTTTTTTTCTCATTATATTTTATAATTTTATTCAATTTTTAAAATAGAAATTCTATAAATTAAATTTGAAAAAAATAATATCCATTTTTAATTTTTAATTTCAATATTATTCTAGGGTGAAATTTAAGGATTATTTAGAAACATTTGATTTTTAGGTGAATAGTGAAAATTATCATTTTTACCAATTAGATAACTTTAATGACATTATTAGTTTCTAATTATGAATGAAAATTCATGAAAACATTATCTAAGATGAAATATTCATTTTATAAGTGACTTTAAAATTTTCAAAATGTTGGTTTTAATTTACAAAACCATATTTGATATTTTAGAACTTAAGTCATATTAATCAAAAAAATGTTTTTAATACATCATTAATTTGGTATTTTAAAATTAATTTTTATCACTTTTATAAAATTAATATAATAAACTGAATTTAAAATTTTGAATTAGAAGGTCAAAATTATTTAATAAATTCCATTTTTTTGGGAATAAAGGATAAGTTACCTTGGGTAGAAACTAGTTACCATGGTAAAAACTAAAAGGGTAAAAGTAAGAATGTATAATATAAATTATTTGAAAACCTACTTAAAACATGTGTCAGAATGTGTGGTTGAGACCTATCTGAAACTTATCTATTACTCCATTATTTATCAATTTTGGTGTCATTTTCCTCAAGAGTGACTTAATATTTTTTAAAAGTGTTGGGTATTTACAACAATGTTGTCCATTTTCACTTATAAAAGGTCACTCATCTCGTCACTTCCTGTCACAACAAAACAAAATTTTTTCATATAAAACTCTACCCAAACATATACTAATCATTATTAAATGCCTTAAAGTGGTTCTAGTCTTCTCAAAATACCATTCCTTAAATAATTAACCCTCTTCATAGAGGAGATAATCAAATAAGTGTGGCATACATTTCTAACCGCTCCTACCTCATTTTTACTTATTTATGTGAAATTATTCTTCATCAAATTCCATTAAAAAATATTAAATTGATAAAATTAGTATATTTTTATACTTTTATTTTATTATTATTATTTTAAAAGAATTAACCACCTTTTCCCTTTTCTATTAAGAAAATCAAAACCACTATTCATGCATTGTGTGAACTACCACACCTCCATGATGTAACATGTTCATTTACACTCATCATCTAACATGGATAGTTAAAAAGTAAATTTAATGTTAATTTTTGAAATTTATTTCTTATTTATGATTGTTATATTAAAAACCATATTACTCTTATCTCTCATTCTATGAAAACAAAACCATAATCCATGCGTATGTGTGGGAAACTGCCTACATGGACCAATGCATTTTGTTTTTCATTATAGCCTTTTATGGATGAATATAAGAATGTGTTTAAAAAAAATAATATTTTCATAATGTAATTAAAATTTTTATGTCAAATTGTAGAACCTATTAATGATATGATCAATAAATTATCTTTATAGAATTAACCCTCTTAAACATGCATACTAAGAGGAAAATTATCTCTTCGTTCTAAGTAATATCTTTATGTGAAATATATTCTTCTTATAATTATTTTAAATTATGATATATAAAACTAATTAATAGTAAATATTATTATTACTCTCCTTTTATAATTATATATTAACAAAATTACCTCATAATCATACATTAATCATGGTGTGTTCATGTTTGGGTTAGTTTAACCACCTATTTCAACAATGTTATGAAATTATATCATGGACGATTATGGTAAATTAATTATTGGTATAATATGATATAAATATATTAATTATTATTATTTTAATTATTAAATGATATCATTAATATCAAACTCATTAATTAAGGTATGATCACTCATTTGTTATAAATCAATGAAACTTTCTCATCGTAGATTTCATCTTCAAGGATTGTAACTCAAATTCTCATGAAAAAAATTGTATAAGTACAAAATATAAATAAACATAAATTAAATTACATTGAGTGATTTTTATATGATGAACTTTTGTATATGAATGTATATTGTAAATGATATTATGAAACTAATTCAAAACAATCAAGAGCACTCACTCCTGATATTGAAAATAAGTGAATAATAACTAATATATACATGTATAAAATGACTATAAATGAGGATTATTAATGGTTATAGTTCTGAATAATTTTATTGGGTATGTATTCAATAAACTTAATTTAATTATTTAGGAAATTTTGTGCAATTTTAGAAAAAAAATGGAGGCAAGGATTTTCATATAATATTTCTTTTTTGAGACATATTTTTTATTATGAACCTAATTCTATTTATATTTGTGTATATAATGAATATTTGAGATAATATATCCTTAAGTTATTTTTATTTATTTTAATAAATGTTCAATATAATTATATCTCTTTCATGAAGATTTATTTAAATAATGTTAATTTTGTAAGGGTTTTCCTTACCTCAATTTTTATTCACTAAGTCATGATTATTCTTATTGAACTTATTTCATTTAATTTTGGAACATTTCACCCTATAAATTAATTATGTGGTATTTTATATTGAATTATAAGGTTTTTTATTTTTACTTCATCATACACTCTTTAAACTTTTCACACTTCATGAACTATGTTTCTTGTAAGGGATTTTTATAATTCAAACATCTTTCTTTGTGTTATAAGGTTTCTTCTTCAACTTAGTTCTTATAAGTTCTCTATATTGTTACATTTCGAAATTCATATGGAATTACCTCTTGTATCTCAATGGGAAAAATATTTGTTGATAAAAATCACTTTTTATGAATGAATTCCTTCTTCATAAAATTATAATATGTTCTAAATTATTCTTATCCACCATAAGTGGTGATTTCTATTTTGTATCCATGTTGAACCTTCCCAAAAATATTCTATTACCATTTTTTAAAATCGAATTATATATTAAATCATTATAATATCATATTTACCTTTATAATTATTCCAAATAAAGTTTTATTACTCTTTTTATGATATGAGTTTTTAACAAAGGTACTTTCAAAATATAAAAAGGTTTTTTACTTTCCATGATCAAATATTTTTTTCATCCAAACCAAAATTTCCTTGGATACTTTTATATATTTTTGAAGGATTTATTTTTTGGGAATATTTTTAAATTTAATGTTTTGAAATTTTTTCCCTTTACACTTTTAAAATTTATTTTGAAAATTACTCGCAACTTAATATCTTTATGGAAGGCTAAAAAATGTTTTCTAAAAGACTCCTTTTTATGTGTTGTTTCCATTTTTACTCTTTAAAATAAAATGATCATCCTTAAATGGGGTTATTATTATTGAATCATCTTCTAAATTATATTATGAAATAATTACTTTTGGTGATATCATTTTTGGTATCAACCGAACCAATCCATGAAGTATTTTTTTGTGATACTGTTTCAAAATGTTATAAAATCCATTTTATTTTCATGAGTTACTTTTGATATGATGAATTATTTATAAATTTTTTTAACACCCTGAGTTTTTTTTTGAATTATTATTTTTGAATAAATAAATATTTCTTTTATATCTTTTCTACAAGAAACATCGAGTTAAGATTACGTTACATACAACACTCAGTTTAGCTTGTGTTACACCCGACATTGAGTTTTAACAAAAACTGTGATATATTATCCAAACACAATCGTTATAACCTAGAATTTAAACATAAAAATATTAATAGTAATAAATAATTTTTATATATAATTTATAAGGGTTTTATATAAATAATACGTATTATTCAATAAAGTCTTTATCTGCTTCAGATATACTTTTTTTACAAAAAAATTATATTTATTTATTTTTGTAAACTATAATAAAATTAAATTTTTAAATTTTTAGAAAATTAATTAGATAAAATAAGATTATTTTTTCAAATTATCATGTAATAATTATCTTAGGGTTAATTTTTTATAATTTTCTAAAAGGTTTCATTTTTTGATGAATTGTGAAAAATACTATTTTTTAATTGAAAACCACCTTTTAATCTAATTTATTGATAAAGTTAAATTATATATTAAATTGGTATTAAATTAAAATTTGTTAAATTATAAATCTATTAATAAAAATTAGTTCATTTTAATAAATTTCATATTTAAATTGGATATAAAAACTTTGTAAACTTTTGAATCTTTTTCTTTTAAAACCTACTTCCTCGTTGCACCCATGAGACTAATTTTAAATTTAAATTTTCCAGTTATGTGAATTAATTTTTAAGAATATATCCCATATTTATAATCACAATAATTTATATTTTATAAAAATGTAAAATTATTTTTTTACTGAAATGAATAGTGAAAACAGTAAAAATTAATTTCTACGGTTATAATAAAAATGGATATACCGAGGGGTTAAACTAAATGATAAAGGTTGAAAATGACCCAAAATATATATAGATCCTATTTTATGTTATTATTTACCTATTATACCTCCAAATATATAATCCAGGGTCATTTGAAATATTATTTCATGTGAATTACTTTTATCATTTTGGATTATTTTTGGGAAATTTCCAAGTAGTTTCCATGTGGGTTCCTTTCCCCCACTTATAAAAGGCCACCACCACCCTTTAATTATTCACACTTTTAAAGATATATTTTTTCAGAAAAAACCTGAAAAAATACATCCCCTACATCCTTTTCCATTTTATAGAGATTTTGGTCCCCACAAAATACCAACATTTGGGTCTTTAATAAGAGATCCAAAGGAGGTGCTTTTAAGTGATCGTAATTGTCTTCACTAAGATCCTTATTTTTATTTCTTCTGTTTCCACCATCAATTATGTATTAAAACTAAAAATATAGTAAATAAAGTATATAATGTATACCTAGATGTTATTATGTTAATTTAATAGCCTATATCCATCACAACTTCCATCAAATGGGTTATGAAATTATCATTCTTGTGTACGGTGGACTACCGTCTCACAAACCAATGTCATTTGTTTTTCCATTACCACCTCTCAAGGATAGTTATAAGAATATATTAAATGTTTATATATGATATTTATTATGTTTTTATACTTATTATATTATTATATCAAACATAACTTTTATTACTTTCTATTTTTTGGGAATACGATAACAATGCTTGTGTGTGTGACGGGTTACCGCCACACGAAGAGATGCGATTCATTAATTCTTTACATAGAAGGTAATATGGATAAGTTTAATGAAAATATGTGATATATATGATATAAATATTATTCTTGAATTATAATATCTTATTTACCTTTCTTTTCTTCAATCTAACAGGAAAATGGAATGAACATTCATGCGTACGTACGACCTACTGCCTCCATGAAGGGTGTATGTAATTTTCTATCACTAAATTATATATATTACTATAAATAAATATATAATGAATATATATGATATTTATATCTAGTTTAAAAATCTCTATATTATTAAATAATGATCAAAGTAAGATGACCAACAATAAAAAATCAAAACATATATGAAAAACAAAGAGATTATTACCCGAAACATAACCATAACATCGAATTGATAATAAACAGGTAATAAATGGTCATAATAAAATAATATATGGTATGATATATATATATATATATATATATATATTTTTCTTTAATAGATTTATAATAAGATTATATTTATTATACATGAGGTTTGATTGTGTATGATGGAAGTCAAGAATTAAGGTATGCGATTTGTGTCTCAATTTTCCTTCTTTGAGACGTATGTTATATTATGAACCTATATTATTTCACAAGGTATATATACATACTCTTTTACATAAAATATCCTGAATTTACTTACCCGTGTGATATTTTAAGTTCCATTTTATGTTATTCCTTTGTGGGGTTTACGATTTAATGTTACTAACATGGAAATGATTTTATGTTACAATCTCAATGTTTGTTAGGATTGTCTATGATTATGTTTAAAAAGATAAAATATTATGATAAATATCTCAATAAACTCATTAGTTTTCTTATACTCTATTTATTGTTGATATTTTCATGTAATAGTACCATTTACACTATTTGTTACTTAATGTAATTGAGAAAATATTTTTAATAAAATATAACTTTATTTCTATCTTCATTCAGAAATACATTTTCATCCAAAAACATATTTTATAATTTTGTTTTAAAAAATGTTTTATTATTATCTTATTATTTTTAAAATACCTTTTTACCCATGTTTTACTCTTTAAATTTTTTTAAATGAATATTCATATCTTTTTAAACAACTCCCACTTGGATTTTATGAAAAATGTGAAAGGAATCATTGTTTTAACATGTATGACATGAATGAAACTTTCTATATTTATGAAAATTATTTTATTTTAAGAACCCTCTATAAATTGTTAAGTTTATTTTCAAAGGAAAGGATTTTTAAAATGTTTTATGCTTTAAAAAAGTGGATTTTTTTTTTCAAATCTAAAAGGATAATTTCTTCAAGAAATGTTTTAAATGATTTTAAACCATCCATTGTAAGTTTTCAATGTTATTTTCATAGAAAATGACTTTCAAAATGTCTTATGTTTAAAAAAAGTTATTTTTAATTAAAAGTTATATTAGATAAGAAATGTTATAAGTGATTTTTCTTTAAATATCGTTTTGCATCTAAGATGACATCCTTTGATGTTAAGTATGATTTAATAGGGATATAAACCAAGGATACCATTCTTACTATTTATTTTAATTATTTTTTTATAATGAAAATATATTTATGAAACCAATTTGTATTCCCTAGGTTCATCCATGATAAAATGCCTATGAAACCCACTCGCTTTTTTCCAAATTTTATGCTTTGGGGAAATGATGAAGTGATTATAAAACCCATTTATTTTCATTGATTCTTATATGATGAATATTTTGTGTTCCTTTGGAATACATACATATAATTATCATTATGTGATGGGTGGGACCTATATATTCCTCCAAAGAATTGGGTAAAACTTTATATCTCATGGGATAATAATGGGAAACAAGTCGATGAGATTGATCCTCTATTAGAAACAGGTGTGTTATGATCTATAATGGGAAATAGGGATGAGTCATCATATACTATGTTGATGCTATTTTTATTTAACCTCTACATATTAATTTTTTTCAATATTTATGATGGTTCCACACTTTTATGACATGAGATTATAGTTCATGATTGATTTTGTAACATCCTGACCTAGATGCCACTAAAATTTGTCCTGAGCCAGTGGATTATATGGACTAAAGCACATCTCCCCAAATTCTAGAGGCTACTTACTTGTAGTGAGGGCCTAGGGTGAGTATGTGGGGAAACTATACCCTCATACCAGAGTGCATCACAATGGTAGAAAACATATCAGTCAAAAGTGAAATAAAATATAAAAATAAAATATTAGACAGAATAATAATATCCAAGATAGGAGTATTTAACAATTCCAAAAGTAATCTCATATAAAATGATGATCATGTATTATTTCTACAAAGCAGGGAAAATAAGTATATAGGAAGCAATACAATACATGTATCCAAATACCAAAAAGACAAAAAAGGATCATCCCAGCTAGCATCACAGGTATCATATCAGTCCTTTTCTCCCTATATAATAAGCATTATAGAAATCAAGCATCAAACTATAGGTGCTTGCATCAATCCCTACCTGTTTCCATGAATTTTGTCTAGGTACCCAATTATGGCATGATACAAGGTGTGAGATGAAATCCCAATAGGCCACCACCAATGAAATCTATACAATCCAAGAAATGAAATACAAGTTAAGAAGTGTAAAATGTATATCATAGGTAAATAAAATGTTACAAGTTCCCATGGAATATGTAAAACAAGTAAAGTAAGTCTGTTTAGAAAAACTAAGCTCCCTGAAAAAAGGGTCAAGCTCTTATTACAGGGAAACTATTAATAAAATAGAACTAAAAAGGACAACCATGCCCTATACACAGTATATCATATCACCCATGACCACACCATATAAACTGTATATCATATCAACCACAACCACACCGTATTACCAGAAGTGTCATATCATCCCTGACCGAGGCCTATAATCAATCATTTAAAATTTATCATGAATGAGCCATATAAATTAAAGTTCTAGACTCCACAGGGCTAGATTTAAGGTATATAAGACTAAGTAATCCTCATCAAGTCCTATGATAATCTTAATATAAGCTTGGTTAGACTTGGAATGGTGTCCAAAGAACATGTCAATAGACCATGCACACTGTGAGCCCAAGAAAGCTAGATCCAAGGGGTAACAAGGCCCAAGGAATCCCACATAATCAAGATCTTAAGATCCATCTCATCCAAGGCATTCACTACCACTATCAAGATCCATGTAAGCAATGTCTATGGAATTCGATAGAGTTGGGATCCAAGGTATACCCACTAAGGCATCCACTACCAACTCAATTCACCACATTCATTAATCAGTTCACATTCCCTAAAATTTTACAATACTTGAGTTTACCCAATCATATAATAATTCACATCATGTATATGTCATGGAAAAGGAGTCAAACCATCTCCTAACATCTCATTTCAATTTAATAAAATTTGTCATGGGCTTCCTCTGACTAGGAAATCACACACACACCCCGTGGGTGGTATAAAAATTGGAAAATAAAAAATACACACCCCATGGGTAGGATATATTGGAGAAATAACCTACAATGAACTCAATGGAACTAGTGTGAATCCGAATTTTTTTCCAATTCATTTAATTAAACTATTCAATTAATTTTAGGGGTACTTCCGAGAATTCTAATGAGATGTGTAATGATAAATAGCTCTATAAATCATTAAACCACATGGGAAATTTATATACCACCTATAGTAAGTATATAATATAGTGATCGTTCATTATCATCTTCCAATTCAATCCGTATCAGAAGAAAAATGAAGAATGTATGAAGAAACTAAAAATTTGGCATATAAACTTGAACCCAAATAACATCATCAATGCGAAGTCAAAATAAGAACAACACAAGATGATTTGATTACTTAACAATGTGAATCCAATTGGATGATTAGTTCTCAAACCAGAGTTCAGATAGAAGAACGATGAAAAAATCCATAAAGATTTACTCAAAAGAGATATCAAGGCCTCATGGTTGTCCAATGGAGGAAGAATGAAATAGGTTTTAGGTTTAATAAGTTTTTAAAGGATAAATTTTAAATTTCACCCCAAATTAATGGACTGCATTGTTTTGTCACATGTTTGGCCAATCTCTACGCCAACCATGCACCCTCCATCATCTTTAGGGGGAACATCACACAAATCATGCACACTGTATCACTAACCATTCACAAACCATGAAACAAACACTATAAAAAACTACAGAGGCCCTAACAAGGGAGTGTGCCTCCATCCACATGGTTTCCTAAAGTTGTGCAGGCTCCTTCATCCATCTACCCAGGCCATGCACAATTAGTATAACTGTGTATCCTATCCCTCATGGTTTTTACTAATTGTGTGACCTACCTTATTTTCCCCAAAAGTCAGGCTCTAGGCTTCAAAAAATCCTAAGACACCCCCAAAACACCCATGAACTCAATTTGAATCTACATTAGGCTATAGAAAGCATTTAAATTGAAAAAAATATCCATACCTCATAAGAAGACCCAAGATCTTATAATATTCCCCCTTAGAGAAATTCATCCCGGAATTTCCTTCACAAGTGTGATTAAGAATAATATAGAAATAATAGTAGCCAATGAACATTTATGTTAGAATCCCACTCCTAATTATCATCCTATTAATAACTATTCTTCTATATCTCCCACACTAGAGGTACTAACCTGCCTTAGAGAACCTTCATGGTCCTTTCAATGACAGGAATGGGATGCTCCTAAAAGGATGTATCTTCTTGAAACTCATGACCCTCATGCTGAAAATCATGAGTCAAATATGAATGATAATGACACATATGATAAACATAGAAGATTTATTTCATGTCTTTATACCTTTGAGGTAACTACAACTAAAAGGCTACTGACTTGTCTCTACCAATAATTAGGAACTTTTCGACATATTGCAATGAATGTTTTCCCTATCTCCTGATATATATGTGTCCTAACCTTGAGAAGACATGAAAAAAGACCAGATCCTCAACCTCAAACTATAGAGTCCATCAATTAAGATTTTATTAGGATTTATATTGACACTTTACAATATCTATCCACTTTATGTTCAATTGGACCTACTCAGAAATATCCATCACAAGACATGGTCCTAGTAAAGTTGCCTCACCAGCCTCTAACTAGAACATGGGTGATCAAAATAGCCTACTGTACAAAGCCTCATATGGTTTCATTTATATATTCACATAATAACTATTATTTTAGGTGAAATCAACTAGGTTTATATTCCTCTCCAATGAGACCCTAAAATCTTGGATGCATGCTCGTAACATGTCCCCAAGCACCTATATCTTATTCTATGACTGGCCCTTAGTCTGAGGGTGGTATGTTGTGCTCAGAAGAACTTGTGCACCCAAATTCCTATACTAACTCTTCTAGAAAGAAGATGTAAAACAAGAATCCCAATCTAAAATAATTGTACGTGGGATCACATAAAGCCGCTAAATCTCAGGTATATACAACCACCAAAGCTCATCCAAACTGAAGGTTTCCATAATCGACAGGAAACGAGAAAACTTCATGAGCCTATACACAAAAACCCACACAACATCATTTCCTTGAGGTGAACCTCGAACCCCTGTCATTAAATCCATCGTGACATCATCCCATTTACACTTAGAAAAAAGTAACTATTATAAAATCCTAGCTTGTTGCTGATGTTCCGCCTTCACCCAATGACAGGTGGAACACCTCACAAAAAATTTAGCTACCTCACGTTTGATATCTGGACACTAATAATGTTTATGTAAATCATAATATCTCTTTGTAACATTGGGATTCACTTCCCAAATTGAGGCATGAAACTCCCACATTAGCTCCTTGCATATGTCCATTAGAACCCAAACATGACCATGAACATGAAGAATTTCATCCTCACCCATAGTCCACCCTAGAGGTCGGTCCTCACATTCCACACTATCCCATAAGAATAGGCCCTCATAATATGATAGCTACCTAATCCTAACTACATCAAAAAGGGCATAGGTTACAACTAAGGATGAAAGAAAAGTCTAGCCTTGACCATCTTGTACTTCTAAGTACATCTCTAAAAACAAATCCATAAAATGAAACTCACTACTAGAATCGTAAGCTGGCTCTATCTAAGTCCTCCAACTTAGTGTATTGATAACAACATTAACCTTTTTAGGAATTCGTGCAAGCTCAAAGTCAAAAGACTATAGGTACTCATCCAACCTTCACCACATTAGATTAATATCACACTATGAAAGTATATACTTGATCCTTATGTGGTCAGTGTATACCAAAAAACACTCTCCTAGTAAATAGTTTCTGAAAAAGTGAAAATCATGAACAACTACATCAAACAAGATATTAGGTTTCCAATAATTAATATCATGTGTACTTAGATGACGAGAACCATACACCACGACTATATCTCCCTGCATCAGATCATATCCAAGCCCGATACCTGATGTATCACTATACACAATGTATCTCCTACCTAGATCTAGAAGAATCAGGATTGGTGCTGATGTTAGTCTTTCTTATATATCCTAAAAGGCTATCTCGAAGGTATCTAACCATAAAAACTTCACACCATTCTTAGTAAATCCCATCAGTAGAACTATTGAGCATGATAAGTCTTGTATAAAATTCTTTTAATATCCATCCATCCCCAAAAAACTCTAAATATCAAAAAAAATCCTAGTCCGCTCCTAGGAAAGTAAAACTCTCACCTTTTTTAGGTCTACTTATACTCCTTTCTCTAAGATAATATGACTCATAAAGTGAATCTTTTCCATTTAGAATTAGAACTTTATGAGCTTAACATATAAATGATTCTCTATCAGTGTATCCAAAATGATCTCACGATGTTTGGAATGGTCATGTCAATTATGAGAAAAAAAAGATATAATCCATGAAAAACACCAGAATAGAATCCATATAAGGATGAAAGACTACTTTAACTAGTTCTATGAAAACATCTGGCACTTTCATGTGACTGAAGGAAATTACCAGATACTCATATAGACCACACCTTCTATAAAAGGATCTATGAGATATGTCTGTAGGTTGAACATGTACCTGGTGATATCTCGATATAAAATCAATTTTCAATAACAATCAAGCTTCTAAAATCTAATAAAAAAGGAAATCTATTCATGGAAAATGATATCGATTCATAATCGTAAACTGGTTCAATTTTCAATAATACACACATAGCCTGAGGGCACCATCTGCCTTTTTAACAAAAAGGATTGGTCAACACAACAGAGAAGTACTGGGTCATATAAATTCCTTTTCCTCCCAATATTATAGCTTCCTATTGAGATTTTGAAACTCCATAATATCTATATTTAATGAAGGAATGGATACTGGTCTAGCTTATGGAACTAGATCGATGGAGAACTCCACCACTCTCTCAGGTGGTAAACAAGAAAAATTTTCTAGGAAAACATCCCTAAAATGATCAACCACTGGAGGTGAATGTTCCTAACACAATCAATACTCATATGGATATAAACTATCAATCTGGACTATCATCCCACCCATTCCAAGATGCTCAAGTCCAACTCCTCTTGCGTCCCATTCACATTTGTAAAAAAAACTCAACCTTTTGGTGATGTAAAATTCACCCTATAACAATAGAAATAAAAACACGCTTTATGAGAATATAGCTAGTCCATCCTAAGTATGATGTCAAACCTGGTCATATCAAGGAAAAAAACATCCCATAATAAGTGACACCCACCAACCTTAAGGGAAATTCCCTGCACTGATGTACATCCTCCATTCTGATCCCCAAAAGAGCATCAAGAATAACCCCGCCATTAGAAAATTGAATCATAATCCCAAGGATCTCCACAATAGGTAAAAATATGAAACTATGTGATAAACCTATTTATAAAAGATCAGATACAATAGTAGTGTATAATAAGATTGTACCTCTCACTATAAACACTTTGACACTTTGGTCCTCAGGGGTAGGCTGTACAGAATATATCTAGCCTGAACTCTGGCACTATGAAAGAACCTCACTTACTAGAGTAGACCCAATATGATGCCTAGGTAAAACTAGTTCATGGATACCTTAGCCATGACCACCACCCCCTTGACCTATATGATCAGTACTGTTCCAGCTACCAGCTTGATGTAGAGCTTTGAAATCCAATTTCAAACTTGGTGTTATAGCTAACCCTATTTTACTAACTATTGGAGGGAAATCCCTAAAAAAATGCAACACATGGCCCATCCTAATGTAAGATCATTCCTTGAATGGGTCTCTATCACTCTGATTCCTCATGTGTCCCCATCCACCTAACTAATGATAGAAAATGACACTACCAACACTAGAATTCTGGCTAGTACCCACCTTCCGGGAATCCTCACTACTACAAAATTGGGTTGATCCTGGGCTAGGTCTTTAACAAAACTAGTTAAAAAACTATTAAAGAACTCCTTTGTCAGTGCAAAAAAAAGTAATGTTAAAGGGGGTCTTTAACACTGCTTTTTTAGCAATATTAATCGGGGTCTTTAGCAGTGCTAAAAAAAGATCTATTAAAGGAGGAATTTTATCAGTGCTAAAAAATATATGTTAAAGGGGGACCTTTATCAGTTATTTTTTACAACCAATGATAAATTCTCACCCTTTATCAGTGCTTTTTAAAAATCATTGATTAATGGGGTTTTTTAAAAGTTCTTTTAAAAAAGCACTGTTAGGGGGAGGGGGGGGGGGTCTTTATCACTGCTATTTTAGAAGCACTGATAAAGACCCCCGTTATCAGTGTTTTTTTAGTAGAACAGATAAAGTTATACTGAAAAATTATAGTTCATTATGAAAAATATATAAATATATAAATGTATTTATACTGATATAAATATATTATATATTTTTTAAAATATGTTTTAGATAGGATAAATAGGCATTTAAACTTAATATATAATATATTTAGTGAAAATGGATTATAAAATTATTTTAAAAATTATTTTTAATTAATATTTTTCTTATTATTATTGATTAATAGTCATTTAATATCAATTTTTTTAAAAAAAGTAAAAAAAATTATAAAAGATCTAAAATAAGTTGAAAATGTAACTCAAACTTCAAACAACCATAACTTTTGACTTGGGTGTCCGTTTGAGCTCTACCACAAATCAAATCGAAGACTGCGATGAGATATATCCTCTCGGCGACACAAGTAAGCCTTTGTTACATTTTTTGAGGCCAAAAGTCCTAAAACGCCTCCAAAACTGAGTTTTAGTCGGGGTACCCTAATTTTTTAACATTTGATGGATTTTAAACCTCATTTAAGGGAGTCATATTTCCTTTTTTGGGTGGAGACTGAATTTATTCCCAGGTATTACATTCATATTGATATTATGGTTTTGAAATTTTATCATTTTTCACATTTTAATTTTATTTATAATTAAATATATGTATGTTTTCTTGTATTTACTTATAATAAATCACTCATATAAATACATATATCAATATATTTATGAAAAAATGTATATTCTAATATATATATAAATAAATATATATTCTAAAAATTTATTAAAAAAAATATCTAACCATTATTATATTATATATACATATACATATGTATATTAATAAAGAGATTTATATTTATATTATATTCTTGTATATATAAATGAATATAATATATAATATATTTAAATAAATATAAGTATATATATACATATATATATATCACACACATACACACATATTGTATAAATGCATTTTAAAATAATTATATAAATATATGTATATATATATCCAAATAAACAGAAATATCATTAAACAGACAGAAAAAAACATGGTGTAGTGGTAAAGGTGTCCCATCTTCGAATGATAGTTACATGGATAAAATCAAGGATGGTTCACATAAGGTGTGAAATTCGAAAATAACTGATAAAAGGTGGTGGGGTGAAAATCACTGATAGGGGGGTGGGGTGGAGTGATGTTAAAGGGGTCATGTAAGTGATGATAAAGGGGTTCAGGCTCATAGGTGTCCAAAAAAAATATAATTTTACCCCCTTTAATAGAACTGCCTTTATCAGTGCTAAAAAAGCACTATCAAATCCCTTGTTTAACAGTTCTAAAAAATCATTGTTAAAAGGGCCCTTTAACAATGCTAAAAAAAGCGCTATTAAAGGGATCCTTTAACAACGCTTTTCTAGCACTGATAAAATTTTCAGGAATTTAACCGTGATCAGATTGTGAGCACTTTTTTAGTGATGATAAATACCTATTCTAGCAGTATTAAAGGCCTATTTAGTAGTAGTGCCTCAAAATGTCACTTCCTACCACTAGAAGCTAAACCATTGGACTGAGGGACTAAATTGCTCTACTATGTGCCCCCAGCTTCCCTCAGGTTTTTCTCTATAATTAGTACTTGATTCACTATTTTAGTGATAGTATTCAACCTGAACATATTGACCGGAGATTGAATGACATGTATGAGATTTGCAAATCTTATCTCTCTCATTGACGCATCAACAAGATATATCGACACAAAACACCATACATCTGTAAGGCATTCCAAATAATCCATGATCATCATCTCTCCCTACTCCAGATGCAAGAACTCACTAGCCCTTTCAAATATTAGATTCTTGGGGAAAAATTAATCATAAAACCTGGTGTGAAAATCCTTCCAAACCATATCATGTAGTGCATCAACCTCATTCATAACATCCCACCAATGCTTTTATGCTCCTCGAAGCTTGTAACTCACAAGGTTCACTCTCCTCTTTGGAGGTATCTCTATATGATAGAATATAAAAAACATAGTATCAAGCCATATCTAAATAGCCTGTGGACCACCATCTTCCAAAAACATGGGAGGATACTACTGCTGGAACACATAAGTTAGCTCTTCTATCGACGAGGAAATATGCGGTGCTCATTGAAAAGTCTACATAAATCATGTAATGCTCTCACGAAACTGTGACTCATCACCTATGATTGTAAAAAATAATAATTCCTTTGCTGGAACTATAGGAGGATCCACTAGTATCCCATTCCCACTAACTTGGGAGATGGTTGTCACCACTTTCCCAGTTTAAGATAAGAGATCGTCATGGTGGAATTTCTCTAAAATGTCAAAAACACACCTAAAAAAATATCAATAACCAAAGTTCATATATAATAGCATAGGATAGGTCAAAACCTTCCTATAACCCATTTATACCACACAACCTTCCCCTAAATCTAGGAGTGATAACAAGAAACAACCGTAAGAGTCACTAGAGACACTACCCAATACCCATTCTAAAGCCGGGTCTAGGTCATGTTATCTATTTTTACTAAGTTCAATTTTATTTTAATTCAAATTTATTTCACATTTCTCATTAAATGGTTGAACGAAATGAGCCACCACTTCCAATACACAAGGGAATATATTCCCCATGAATTGAAATACAACATCCACTTAATTCATACCATGACACATTCCAGCCCATGAGACCAATGGTACGTGACTCAACATGCCAAAATTGTCTACTTTGGGTGTCTACTGTAGATTAATTAGGAAAAAACTACTTAGGTTACAACAGAAACTATAAGTACCAACCATGTTTTTCAATTCACTTCACAATCATTTATCAAACACTAGGTATATCACGCAAGGCACATGTCACCAAGTCATGCAGTCAAGAAATGCACCCTATATGTCCTGGAATAATGCATGACATGTGAATTTATGTAGGTGCCTAAAATTATGCATGATGTGAATAAACTCATCTCATTAAGTAAGGGTAAAAAATCCTCAATCATATAAATAATAACATCACAATTAAAGTGAAACACCCAATGGTGGAATCAAACTAACTATAATATCTCAAAATTCAGAAAATAACAATATCTATTAAATCTAATTTGGATTTTTTCCATGCATATATAATCCCTGGAAAACCTCATTACCAAATTCCAATACCTTCATATCCCTATCTATTATCTCAAAATAGGAAGACAACTAGAAAAGAAACATGCTTTGATACCACTTTTAACATCTTGAACCAGATGACACTGAAATGTTCCCCAAGCTACTGGGTCACATGGCCTCAAGAGAATATACCCAAATTACAGAGGATAGAGACTACTAGCGAGGGATTAGGGTGAGTCTATGGGGATGCTATTCCCTCATGTCATATCATATCATAGCGGTAGAAAACACAGAAGTAAAAAAGTGAAAGCAGATATAAAAACCAAATATTAGGAAAAAGAATAACATCCAAGTGAGGAGTATATAAAAATTAAAGAATTAATATCATATAAAATGATGATCATTTCATGTTTCTATAAAATATCCAAAATATGTCCAAATTAATTAGTACAATACATGTATCTAAATACAAAAAAGAAAAAAAAGGACCATCCTAGCTAACATCACAATCCTTAGTGTAGTATTGTGCTCCCCTAATTTAAAGCATGGAACAAGTCAAGAATCATACTATGGGAACTTTTCTAGATATTTATCTTCATCCATGAAGTCTTCCTGAGTACCCAACGATGACCTGAGATAGGGTGTGAGATAAAATCCCAATAGGCCACCACCAACTATGTCAATAACAATCAAGGATATTCAATACAAGCTAAGTTGTGTGTAATGTATATCACAAGTATAATATAAATGTAACAAGTTCCCATGGAATATATAAAACAAGAAAAGTGAATATGGCTATCCAAATTAGGCTCATAGAGAAAAAGGGTCAATATCCTATAACAAGTCAACTATAAAGAAAATAAAATTAAAATCCACGACCATGCTATATACACAATATGTCATATCACCCACAACAATTCCATATAACCTTTATATCAGTTTAACCAAGAACACTTCATATTACATTAAGTGTCATATCATCCATGGATGAGATGTATAATAAATCATATCACATATACCTTGGATGATCCATATAATTAGATGTGTCATACCCCTCAAGTTCTGATCTAATGTATAGAAGACCAAGGAATCCTTACTAAGTCCTAAGAGCATCTCAATGGATACTCAGTTAGACTTGGAATGGGGTCCAAAGAATATTTCAATATACCTTTTCAACTGTGAGCCCAAGAAAGATGGATCCAAGTGATAGAAAGGCCCAATTAATCCCATAGAATCATGACCCAAGTAGTAATCTCATACAAGGCATCCACTACCACTATTAAGATCTATGGAACCAACATCTATGGAATCCAATAGAGTTAGGATACAAGGTATACCAACTAAGTCATCAACTACCATATTAATTCATCACATTCATTCATCTATTAAAATTTAATAATATTTTATAATCAATGAGTTTAACCACTCATATAATAATTCACATCATATATATAACATGTAAAAGGATGAAAACCATCTCCTAATAACTCATTTCAATTTAATAAAATTTATCAAGAGCTTCCTCTAACTAGGAAAGAACACACACACTCTATGGGTGGTATAACAATAGGAAATAGAAAAGTCACACCCCATGGGTGGCATAGGTTGGAGAAAAAACCTCCAACAAACCAAATAGAACTAGTGGGAATCCTTAAAAGTTTCTAATTCATTTAATTCAATTATTCAATTCATTTTAGGGGAACCTTAAAAATGTTTGGGGATCCACACAATGGAAACTAGCTCTATAAATAACCAAACCACATGAAAAAATTATAGACCACCTACCCTTGGTCCACAAAAGAGTGACCATCTAGTAAAACCTTATGATTTTATCCATATCAGAAGATTGATGAATAAAAGATGAAGAAATTGAAAATGGGGCATGTTATCTTGAACCTAAATAAATTCATCGATACAAAGTCAAAAAAATAATTACTCAAGATGATAAAATTACATACCTATGTGAATATAATAAGATGTTCAATTTTTAAATCTGAGTTCAAATGGAAGAACAACAAAAAAAGATATGAATATGGACTCGAAGGAGCTCTCAAAGCCTCAAGACTATCCTAAAGAGTAAGAGTGAAAAATTTTATTAGGTTTAATAATATTTTAAGAGAATATTTTTAATTTAAACCCAAATTATAGTGCCACATGTTTTTTCCACATGATTGGCCAAACCATGCTCCAACCATGCACCCTACACTATCTTAAGGGGGCGCCTTTCCTGATCCATTTGTGCGGTTTGGATAACCATGTGAAAAATGTGCAAAAACCACTGTGAAAAACTATAGAGGACCTAAAATGGGAATGAACCTAAATTTATATGGTTTCCTCAAACCAAGTGGGATCCTTCAGCCCTCTTCCCATGCCTCACATAGCTAGTATAACCATGTGGCCTATCTTACATGGTTTCTATTAAGTATGTCGCCTGGCTTATTTTCCCAAAAATTCATGTTCTGGGCTTCAAACATGCCCCAAACACCCTAAAAACACCCAAGAACTCAACGAGTATCCAAATTATGCCATAAAAAGAATTTAAATAAAAAAAGATCCATAACTCATAGGATGACCTAGTATCTTACAGATTTGCGATGATTTATCAACCTTATAGTCCATGTTTTCAGAAATGATAATGTTTTATGCAATGAATCATGTTTATGTTCTATAATAAGTTAGTTTTAAACTTCATAAGTTATGTTCATGATCACATACCCTTATTATTTTCTTATTTTTCCATATTATCATAGATTGATATCACTTATATATACCCTTACTTAGAATCTTATCTCATCGTTTATTTGGTTTCCCTCCCCAGATTATGAAGAAAGATTTAGGTAGGGCATGATTAAGAGGTGTAATATGTGATAAGATCTTTGTGGGATATGTTGAAGATATTTCACCAAATTTTAAGATTTTGTACCTAGTATCCAAAGACACTAAACTATTATGGTCCTCTAGCACATGTTTGTTTAATGTATTGAATATTCATTTAAAAATCTGAAATATCTATGTATGAAAAGTCTAGGCTACTATAGTTGGTATGAGAAGAAAATTTCAGTTTAAATTTTGTAACTTGGATGTGAAAACTTTTGTGAAATTCCTATGGATATATGTAAGGATATTTCTAGGGATATTTCTAAGGATAAGTCTAAACATGAGTCAAATTATAAGAAAATGTGCTAAAATTTTGGTAATGGATAAAGTGAGTGGTTTCCAAGAAATTACATCCTTTTATGGATACTAAAAGTAGATCGAACTCTAGAATAGAGGTACCTATGGGTAATAAATTTTAAAGGGAAAATTGAGAAGAATTTTGTTATCACTCGGTGCATGAAAATGGTCCATTATAAACAATATTTTAACACTCCTAGATGATATTATTTGGAAATTCATAAAATATTTATGAACCATAATGAAGGGTATAAATAGAGGGTGACTATGAATGAACTTGGATAAAATAGAGGTGATATAGATTAAAAATAAGGTGTAATGATTTAGACATCATATAAGTGATTTTTTAGTGTTATGTGGTTCCCCACTATGATTATTGTTTCCTACAGTATGATTTTTATTTTATTAAATGGATAAAACCCAAAGGAACTATGTTAATGTTGAGTGAGAAGGAAAATGGAATGATCCTCCTCCTGAGAATACAATTTTTATGGGATATAGAATGAATAATCTCATTGCTATTCTCGTACAACTTTCTCAAGCTATGAATAATGCTCGAATTATAAATGAACAAAAGAGGGAGAAATATTTTATTAAGTCCTTCATTAGGAAATGTACACCTTATTTTAGTAGGACATATTATCCAAAAGTTACTGAACAATGGATTTGTACGACTTAAAAGATATTTTCCATTCTCTAGTTTTTAGAACATGAACAAGTAATTTTGGATTTTTATCATTTAGAAGATAAAACAGATCAATGGTGGGATATTATTAAGAATATGAGGGAATAAGAAGTAATTAAATCTATTTAATGAGAAAAGTTTAAGGGGAAATTTCTATCTAAGTTATTCCATCATATTCTGTGAACAAAGATAGTGAAATTGATCGATTCTTTGGTGGCATAAAACCAAGTCTTAGAAAGGCCTGGGCTAAAAGAGACTTAAATAGCTATGAATAAGTCATTAAATGTTCACTGAAGACAAAAATGGAAACTGGATATTACTAACATTCCTATGAGTTTGTTAAGAAAAGGAAGATCAAGTATCATGAAAATTAAAATGGTGGAAATAAATCCTAGCCATCTGCTTGCTAGAAATATGTGATGAAGCATCAAGGGAATTTATTGAATGGAACTGGGAGGTTATTTAAATGTGTAAAGGTAGGTCATAAATCATGAGAATGTTGAAATTAGATTAATGGGATATTTAATTAAATTTAGGAGAAGTTGATTCCAAATAATGAATCACCTACATTTTAGTGTTTCAAGTGAAAGGATTTTGGGTATTATGTGAATAAATCCCCCAACACAAGGGATAACATGGATGATAATCCACAATTACTTATGAAGACCAAGGAAAAATTGAAATATTATGTAATCACAACAAATGAGTGAATCATGATAATTAGGTTACACTTATCCTCCCCTCCTTATTCGCTAATTTCATGTTTGATGTTTTATGAATGAGCACAATGAAGATCTTATTATTCATCCCTTCGTAAAATTTCAAGTGTTTTTGAGAATTTATTATCACCCTCTACATGGATTATGGAATAATGAAATCACATTTGATATTTTATTGGTACAAGGTTGATCCCAAGATTTCAATAGAAAGGTTTTCGTATAAGATAATATATTACTTAAGGAATAAAGGGTGAATTATCTTCTGGATGTATATATGTCTCCAAGTATGATTAAATTAAGAGTTGTGGATACCATCATGGGTTTATGAGTTTATGTTTGATCATAAGTTAAAAGTAATTGACACCCCTTTTGTAGTTTATATTATGGGATTTTATCAAGATTAAGGATATTTTAAGAGAAAATTATTTTAGTATAACACTTTGGTTTTGTATATGTTTTAGTGACAAAGCTATTTGAGGAGGTATTCCTTTAAACTTTGTGAGAATATGGTTAAAGGTACTTGTAAACTTTATGAATTACCTTATCTTTGATGTTTAGGTAATTATGGGTTGTATTTTATCACCTTATAAAGTTATAACACTTAGTTTATATCAAAGAAAATTTCCCTCCATGTCCTCTTGACAGAATATACATTAAGGCAGTTTTAAGGTTGTATGGAGTAACAAAATCAATGGTATTTTATTGAAATCTTGATTTTACCTCAATGTTTTGGAAAATTATTCAATAATCTCTTGATACGAAGTTGAGTTTCATCACTATGTATCATCCTTTGATAGATGGCCAGTTGAGAGAATAATTTAAACCCTAGAGGATATGTGAAGATCTTATTCTATAGATTTCAAGAGTGGTTGGGATCATCACCTTCCTCAAGTTGAATTTTTGTTCAATAATATATTTCAGTCGAGCATTCAGATAGATCTTAATGAAGTCCATTATTGAAATAATTATATAAATAAAATGTACTAAAATTAATTTTTAGAAAGAAAGATATTTGGACTTAAGAAAGCTAATGAGATGGAAGATAATGTTATAGAACTTCAAAAACATTTAAGGACTAAAAAATATGAAAAAAATAGTGTGCTGAAAATCATCGACATGAACTAGAATTTTAATTTGGCGAGAAGGACCTTATTTTAATTCCTTTGTAGAAGAAATAAGGGAAAAATAATCCCTAAGTATATCAATCACTTTGAAATTATTTCTCGTAGCAGGATGATAGTCTCTATTTTGGTGCTTCCACCAAAACACTTTCCAGTCCACGATGTGTTCCATGTACCTCTCTTAAGGAAGTATATACCTGACCCTTCACATGTACTAAACTCAGAGGTCACACTGTTAGAGCGTGATCTACTAATGATTTTTTTAGATTATATATAGAAATTTATATGAAACAAGAACACTCACATGACCAATGTTTTATGGTAAAACCACCAGTTTGAGAAAGAAATGTGTTAACCAGAGGAAATTATGAGATAGAGGTATCCTCATGGGTTTTGTATTAGAGTGAAAAAATTTTGAGGAAAAAATTAATTTTAACGGGGTAGAATATATCAGATCGCGTTTTTATAAATTATTATTTTTGAATAAATTAAATTTCTTCGATAGGTTTTATTACACAAAACTGAATGTTAAGCTTTAATTACACATAACAGAAGGTTTAGCTTGCATTACACACGATATCAAGTTTTAACAAAAACCATGATATATTATTCAAAATCAACCATTGTAACATATCCATTAAAGTTAGTGATATGAATAGTAATAAACCATTTTTTAAACATTAAATATATGGGCTTTATATAAATAAGACATATTATTTAATAAAGTCTTTACATTCTTTGAAAAAACTTTTTTTCTCAAAAAATGTTCTTGTTATTACTTTTTATGAACAATAATAAAATTAATTTTTGAAAATTTTAAAAATTAATTTTATAAAATAAAATTAATTTTTGAAATTAATTTGTAAAAATTATTTTAGGGTGAATTTTTGGTATTTTTTTGTAAATTTTCATTTTTTGATGAATAATGAAAATACTAAATTTAATTGAAAACTGACTTTTCATTTATTTATGTAGTTAAATTATATTTTAAATTGAGTTTAAAGTAAAATAATCTCAATTATGAATCCATTAATCCAATTTAGGTTATTGGAATCAATTTCATATTGAAATTTTATATAAAAACCTTGTAAACTTGTAAACTTTTTCTCTTTTAAAACCCGCTTTCCTCATCACACCTACATGATTAATTTTAAATTAAATTTTGAAAATTATGGGAATTTAATTTAAAAAAATGGATTATATATTTTTATTCATAAAAATTTATATTATATAATATGTTAATATTTATTTTTTACCTAAATTAAATTTGAAAACATTAAAAATTAATTAATGCGGTTAAGGTAAAAATGAGTTTACCAGGTGTTAAACTAACAAGATAAGGGTTAAAAATGACCCAAAACCACTCTAAATTCTATTTTATGTGCATATTTAGATATTAAACTTTATAAGTTCTAATATAGGAGCATTTGGAATCTTTTTACATGTGAACGACTTTATCATTTTGGATTCTTTTGGGAAATTTCCAAGTAATTTCCAAGTGGTTTTCTTTCCCCCACTTATAAAAGGAAACCGCCACCCTTTACTTATTCAAACTTCTAAAGCCATAAATTTTTTGTAAAAACCTAGAAAAATACCTACCTAACAAAATTATCCATGTTCAAGAGTATCTTTTCCTCCAAAAATACCTTCACCAGGGTCCTTAATAAGAGATACAGAGGAGGTGCTTGTAAGCAAAGGTAATTATCTCCACTAAGTTCATTCTTTTTATTTCATCATTTTAAACCTTTAATTATATATTAAAACCTAAAATATAATATAAAAGTATATATTATATATTAATATGTTATTATATAAATTTTATAACCTATATTCATCTCCACTTCCATCAAATGGGTTATAAAATCATCATTTGTGTGTGCGGTGGACTACAGCCTCGCAAACCGATGTCATTTGTTTTTCCATTTCCACATCTAATAGCTAGTTATAAGGATGGAGTAAATATTAATATATTATATTTATAATATTATTATACTTATGGTATTATTATATCACACATACCTTCATAATTTCTATTTTGTGGGAATTTGATAACGTCGCTTGTGTGTATAATAGACTACCACCTCATGAAGTGATGTGATTTATTCTAAATTTACATGGAAGATAATAAGGATGATTTTAATAAAAATATGTGATGTATATGACATAAAAATTATTATTTAATAATAATATATCATTTACCTTTCTTTCTTTCAATCCAACAAAATAATGGAAATAATTTTCATGCGTACGTACGGTCTACCATCTCTATGAATGGTGTATTTCATTTTCTATAACTAAATTTAATGGCCTGATATAAATAAATATATACTAAATATATATGATAATTATATAATGTTTTAAATTCTTGATATTATGAAATAAAATCAAATTAAGAGGACTAAAAATAAAAAATCAAAATATATACGAAAAACAAAGCGGTTATCACCCAAAACATAACTTTAACATGGAATTATTAATAAACAGGTAATAAAAGGTCATTATCCTATCATATATGGTATTATATATATAAATATTGTTTTAAAAAATATTTATAACAAAATTATATCTATTATGCAGTAGGTTTTAACATGTGCAATGGAAGTTAAGACTTATGGTAAGAGATTTTTGACTCAATTTAGCTTCTTTGAGACATACGTTATGTTTTTCAACTATATTGATTATGAATTACTGGGGATATAAACCAAAGATACCATTATTACTCTTTATTTGGATGATTTATTTTTATTATGAAAATATGTTTATGAAACCCATTTCTATTCCATGGGTTATACAATGATAAAATGCTTATGAAACCCACTTCTTTTTCCAAGGGTTATTATTTGAGGAATTGATGAAGTGATTATGTAACCCATTTATTTTCACGGGTTTTCATACGATGAATGTTTTATGTTCTTGTAGAACACATACATATAATTCTCATTATGTGATTGGCAGGACCTATATCTCCTCTAATTAATTGTGTAAGGTTTTATATATCATGTTATAAAAACGAGAAAAAAGTCAATGTGATTGATCCACTCTGGGTAACCTTTGTGTCCAGATCTACTTTGGGAAACAAGTATGTCCTAATCCACAATGGGAAACAATTTATGAGTCCCGATTGACTATGTTGTTGGCATTGGTGGTTAACCTTAACATATGAAATGGTTTTCAATATTTATTATTGTTCCCCACTTTTATGACATGTGAGTATGGTTCATGATTGATTTATGATGATTTATCTCCCTATTGGTCCATGTATCCAGAACTGATAAAGTTTAATTCTATGAATAATGTTTATGATCTATGATAGGTTGGGTACAAAATTCATAAGTTATGTTCATGATTAAATACCCTTATACTTATCTTATAGTTTCATATGATCATAGATTGATACATATTATGTTTTTCCTTATTAATCATACAAGCTCAACCTTTCTTATGTTCTTTTCCCCAAGTTATGAAGAAAGGTATAGGTAGGGTATGCCTAAGAGGAGTAATATGTGAGAAGACCTTTGTGGGAGATGTTGAAGTTCTTTCACCAAATTAGAATATTTTATACCTAGTATCCAAAGACACTATACTATTACAATCATCAAGAATGTGTTTGTGTTATGTATTGAATATTAATTAAAATATATTTAGTATATACATATGAAAATCCCAAGTCGCTATACATATGGAAAACATATTTAAGGATGATTTTGGGTGGGGTCCTATATCACCCTATAAAAAATTGTTTATTATTTAATATCTCATGAGATCAATTAGGTACATGGGTTATAGAGAAAGAATAAATAGTTATATAGGTTGTATCCTAATCCTAAATAGGTAAATGGGTTGTAGCCCAAGCCAAAAGAGGTACACAAGTTGTATCCTAATTACTAAAGAGGTACAAATGCTATTTCCATGTTTATTAGGCCTAAAGTGGTACATGGGTTATTACCTAATATTAAAGAGGGCATATGGGTTGTTATCTCAATACATTTATGATATGTGAATCAGGTTGTGATTCCTACACCACTAATTGATTTTTATTTTCATATTCTTAGGTTTATTCCATTTTATTGAGACATTCCAAATAATTTTCATGTTTTCATGTTTCCATGATTCAAGATTATTATTATATTCTTCAAATAAATGATAGGATTGTTATGACTCTTTGATGAACTTACGATGTTCTTATACTCCTATAATATTTTTATTTGATATTTCCCTCCTTATCTATATTTTCTCACTTACTTATGATCTAACCCCTATGATTCATAGAAATTTTTCCCTTATCAAGAATTTGAGATCACCCCTTTCGTTTATTTCCATTTCCCCGGTTTATGAATATAAAGAAAGTATTAAATATTTGAAAAGTTTCTTATGTGTAGAATTTACGAGAGATATTGAAGACTTAGTATGGGTTAAGAAATATGTTATATAGTAGAAAAATTTCCATTTGACATAAAGTACCTATGTTTTTTTGTTATTGTTTTTTCCTAATTATCTAAAATTCTAAACATAAAATTTATGGGGAATTTATTGTAATGCAATATTTTATTTAAGTCATGTAATTAGATGGTCATGTTTATGGGTTGTTGTAGTTGGCATCAGAGAAGGGTGTTGTTATTTTTAGGATTAGTTTTCTATTTTTGGGGATTAATGTTTTAGAAAATTAGTGAAAACCCTATGGATAAGTCTGAGGTATATGTCTAAGTATAAAAAAACATCATTAAATTTTGTTAAAAATATAAAATATCTATTTTTCTTCACAATAACATCCCTTTATAGATATTGAAAGTGGTTGTAGGATCTATCACATATGAACCTAGTGGTAATAACCATGAGAAGGGAATGTTGGATATTAACTCAATCTTCACCTAGTGCATGAAAAATAGGCCTAACTGCACACTTGGTTTGACACTCTCTGAGGATAAGCTTTGATCAATCACATTCTCTTTAAAAAACATTATGAATGATTTATTTCCTCAATAAATTAAGTGACTAAGTTAATATGTACAAGATAACCTAGATTAAATAAAATTATATTGAATTGAAAGTATCAATATATGAATGGAAAATTTAATTAGATAGGATGGAGTTTTCATATTCATATGATCATTTACTCTATTTCTATTTGATATTATCCTAATCATTTTTAACTTAGTATTTAGTTAAAATAAGACCATGAAACTAAATATGTGAAAGGTATGTATCTAGAAACCACAATGTGTTATAATCAAATAAGATAGAATATGTAAAATGTTCATAATTTTATTAGTTTCATATTATGACAGAAAAGGCGAGTATCCTAGTGTTACCTATGACTATGATGATGATATCTTAATCAAAATAAATACTTTTATATATTTTCTCTTGTGAGAGATATTTATTGATGATACTATGGTATATTATAAAACTTATGATAAAAATAAGAATCATTTATGTATTATTCACTAACAATTTTTTAAAAGTATTAAAAACATATATTAAATTGTATCAATAACCTTGAAAAGTGATGTTATGAAAAGTTATATTTTATGGAAAACTATTAGAGAATAATTTTATTGGGGGATAAATAACTGTTAGATTTAAGTTTCACCTTACTTTGAGATAATAAAGGGTTAATTGATTTTGAAAAATTAAATTGGACAATATTGGAAACATTTGGATTGATAATAGATTCATGATATTTTTGGTGAAGTTCATCACATTTTTTGGATTTTGGTATACATTGACAGGTGTGCTATTTTATACCATTTGAGGGTTAAAGATAGTGTTAATTAATAAAAGGATATATGGTTTTTATGTGGATTAATTTATTTTAAATTCAAATTATTTTTGGTAAAATTATGTTATTAAGAAGATATGATTATAGTATACACACACTTGGGTATATGATTGTATGAATGGATAACGTTTTTTAAAGAAAATAAAGTAACTTTATATAGCTAAAGAGAGTGAGGTTAATTTAATATTAGAGGTAATAACCAAAATGATGAATATATTATGAATACCCTCACCTGATGTATTTAATTATTAATAATTTAAATTACAAGGTTTTAATTTATTTGGGTGAGAAGTAATGACCTAATATTTCACTGTACATTTTCCTTAAATAAAAAATGTGTTCAATAGCTTTCTTCACATGAAACCCCGACCTAAAATGAAATTGAGATATGTTTAGAATGGTAAAACCATGATTTTTATTTAGTTTCTATGAATAAGAGTATCTGAATTATGAAATCTATGAATAAATTAATATATATAAAGGTTATTTTATACAAAATTTCTTAACCCATTATTGTGTTTAATAATCAATATTTTTATGCATTGTACTTTGTATAAAATAAAATAAAGTATATTATTGTTAAATTATTATTCTAATATCAAATAATATTTACTTATTAATTATATCATTATTATTTTTATAGAAATTAATAATGAGAACACCTAGTATTTTAAACAGTTATTTTCTTATAGAAATAATTTATCATTATATTTTATGATTTTATTTAAATTTTAAAATAGAAAAGTATATAAATTTAATTTTAAAAAATAAAAATAAATTTATAATTTAGAAATTATAATATTATCCTATGGTATGACATTGGGATTTTTTAACCAATTTATTTTTAGTCAAATTATGAAAAATACTATTATTATAAATAACATGACTTTTATGACATTATTAGTATATAAGTATGAATGACTTTTCATAAGACCAAATAATTATTTTCTAAGTGAATTTATTATTTAAAAAATGTTATTTTTAATTAGAAAAAACCATATTTTACATTTTAGAACTTAACTTATATTTTTCAAAAAGATTATTTTCAATACATTAAACATTTAGTATTTTAAAATTATTTTTTTATCACTTTTAGAAAATTAATTCTACAAAATGGATTTTAAATTTATAATCAATCACTCTAAATTATTCAATGATGGACCTTTCATTTTTGGGTATAAAGGAGAATTTACATTGGGTAAAAACTAGTTACCATAATAAATACTAAAATGGTAAAAGTAAAAAAATATAATTGTAATAAATTGAAAAATATACAAAAAATGTGTGGGTTGAGTGGATGAGACCTATACTGACCATATCTCTTCATGTATCTATTTTTTTTATAAATTTTTGATACATTATCCTTGAGATGTACTTCCCATTATTGAAAAGTTTTGGGTATTTATAAAAATGCCATCTCTTTTCACTTATAAAAGGTGAACTCCTCTCCTTACTTCTCCACACACCACAACCCACATAGTTTGGTAAAAAATAAAACAAAAAAAATCCTAAAAATTACTATAATTCTTAAAGATTTTCTTTTCTTATATAAATACCATCCCTTAAAGTCTTAACCCCCTTCATAAAGAAGATAATCCAAGAAGTGTGCTATTGATTTCTAACTGCTCAATTTTCATTTATACTTTTTAATATGAACTTTATATTCATGAAATTGCATTAAAGAATATTAAAATGATAAAAATAATAATAATTATTATAATTTTATGTTATTATATTGAGGTTACAATCAATATTCTACTTTCCCCTTTTCAATTAAGAAAAATGGAATTGTCATTCATGAATTGTGCGCACTACTATCTCCATGAGGCAACTTGTTTGATTTCCTTCACCACAAAAAAATTGATGGTTAGAAATTTAATTTTCTGTATAGTTATTATATTTATATCTTATTTAATATTTTTTAATGATATAACATATTACTACTTTCTCTTATTTTTTGAAAAGAAAATCATCATCCACGCGTACTTGCGGACTACCGCCTCCATGGACTCATATATTCTATTTTTTTCATTAACGAATTTCATGGATGGTTATAAGAATGAGTTTAAAGGATAATTATTATTTAGAGTAAATAATTAAGGTTATTTTATGTAAAATCGGATAACCTATTGGTGATATGACAAAGAAATGATTGTTACAAAATTAACCATCTTAAACAAGCATAATAAGGGTAAAAATATCTCTTCATTTTAAGTAATAGAATTATATGAATTGTGTTCTTATTATTTCAATTATTTACAATTATGAAATAAAACACCAAGGAACATTGAATAATATCATTATTCTTTTTTTATGAATATATTTGAACTAAACCACCTCATAATCATCAATTAATCACATTGTTCTCATGTTTGGGTCAGTTTCACCACCTACTTGAACAATGGTATGAAATTATCTCATAGATGGCTATGGGAAATTAATTACTGCTATAATATGATATAAATATGTTAATCATTACTTTATTTTGTTTCATAAATAATATCATTAATATTAAACTCATTTATTAAGTAACCATTGTATGTTAATTAAAAATCATCAAAACTTACTCTTCCTTAATTTCATATTCAAGGACCATAACTCAAAATCTTAGGGAATGAAACTTTAATGTTATAAAATATAATTTAAGAGAAATTATATTATAGTTAATGATCTTTAAATTATGAAATTTTGTAGTGTAATGAATACAAAAAATACTATTATCAAACTAGTTCAAAACAACCTAGAGTACTCAAACCTGATATTGAAAATAGGTGAATAATAACTAATATATATATGTATATTAAAAATGATTATAAATTAGGATTATAGATGTTAATAGTTATGAAAATGGTTATTGGGTATGTATTTAACATACTTAATTTAATTATTCATTATGTCCAGTGCAAGTGAAGAATAAATTAGGACCGAGGTAAGGGTTTTCGTCTCAAATTATTCTCTTTGGGACATATTTTTTATTATGAACAAAATTAATTTTATGTGTTTTATATAATAACTATTTAATATATTATATCCTTAATTAAATTTTATTCATGTAAATTTAAGTTTAATTTAAAACTCTTTTTTGAGGATTTCATTTAAAATCTTCTCAAGATGTAAGATTTTTTTTACTCAATTCACTTTCATTGAGTTAATATTGTTCTTATTGAACTTATTTCATATAATTTATATACACTCTACCCTATTAATTAATTTTGTGTTATTTTATATTGAATTTTTGGGATTTATATTTTTTACACATCAATCCCTTTTCCAAAGTTTATTAGTTTATGAATTATGAGTCCCGTAATATTTTTTTTATAACTCACACGTATTTGTTTTAGTTATATGGTTTCATCTTTAAAAAATTTATTATAGGTTATATATGGACTTAAATTTACCAATAAATATGATATTTTATCTTATATCCATATGGGGATAATAATTCTTGATACAAATCTTGTCCCATGAATGAATTTATTTTTTATAGAATTAAAATATTCTTTAAAATTTTTTCATCCTCCTTAAGTGGTGATATATATTCCTTATCTATGTTTAAGCTTCTATAAAATGTTCCCCTATCATATTTTTAAACCCTATTATATATTATCTCATGTGACTATCAAATTTCTATTTTCAATTTTTGACAGTAATGTTTTTCTACTCTCTTTAGGATGTGTGTTTTCAATAATGGTACTTTTGAAAATATCAAAAGGTTTTTACCTACCTCGGTCAAATGTTTTTACTCAAAACAAAAATTTACTAGGATTCCATTATTTATTTTTCATGAATCCATTTTAGTGAATCTTATTTAAAGTAAAAGTTTCCAAATGTTTTCACTCCCCCTTTTAAAAATGTCATTTTAAAATGACTTGCAACTTCACCTCCTTACAACTAGTTAACACATGTTTTATGAAAAGACTATTTTTATAATTTGTTTCAATTTTACCATTTAAAATAAAAATATCATTCTTCAAGGGGGATAATTTTGATTAATCACCCTCTAAATTAGTTTATAAGGGTGATTGAGTTTTTGGTATCAAATAGACCAATTCATGAATTTATTTCTTGTGATACTGTTTGGAAATGTTACAAAACCCATTTTACTGTAACATCCCATTACCTTTATTGGGTATGTTTCCCCTTTTTCTAAGTTCCCTTCTAGTTTTAAAAATGAATTATGTGACTTTTTTGGGTTTACTGCAGACTGCAGGACAGGTACAGGCCGTGTACTTGAAGTACACTTCGTTTACTTGGTGCTGGTTGCATGTCATGAACTGGGAGATCATGTTGTGAATGAGGATATCATGTTGTGAGATAGTACACATCATGTACCTAAGTTACACACCATGTAGGGGTTAAATAGAGGATTTTTAACCCGAGGTGACGGGTTTTTTTATCATAACTTATCCAGAAGGGACTACACGTCATGGCCAAGGGGTACATGTCGTGACCCGACCCACACCCAAGTTAAATTAACTTGTTTAGTAGTTTTGATCATCTATTATTTACATATCTCTTGGCTCTTGGACTATAGATCTCCTTAAGTTATTTTCAGAGGTATCTCACCTTCCAGATTGATCTGATCGACATGGGATTTTCATTGCATTTGCGGTGTATCTCACTGGGTAAGTGTTCCTTCCGGTTCTTCCTTGTGGTTGATCATGATAGTTCCTTAGCCTTGCATTATCGAATCAGCTGATCAAAGTTGGATGTTTCTTGTTTTACTCATATATATTTGTTGTGATATCTTGTCTCTAAGTATGTTCATTATCTAATTGTGGTGTTGCAGATGTTAGTTCTTGAGGTACGTGGGCTAACTTCTATTCACCAATCCCTTGTATTTATATACGAATAAATACTTTGAGGCGAGGGTTTGATTCTAATGGTTTCATTGATGGAGTTGTTTGGTTTCATTGATTTTGGATTTCTTTATAGCCATGTGTGACCCGAACCTTGAGGTTGGTGGTCCTGTCTGTAGCTTATGATAATGAACATGATTTCTATTGCTTTATAAATTGATTTCTGAAATTGGCATGATTGTTGTGTGTGTTGAAAAAGGGGGTTGAATGAAAAATGGTTTTCCCTAGATTTTAATAAATAGATTGTGAATTTTTTTTAAAGCATTGAAATTGGTTTTCAAAATTGAGCACACAGGTTACGTTGGGTACTTAGGTAGAAGGTTTATCTTGATGCCATCTTCCATTTCTTTGTGATTATCAAAGAGTTTTTTCTAGGATCTTTCCTCTATTTCAAAGGCCCATTGTTATAGTGGACTGATATTGACATTTTGGGGAGACTACTCTTGAGGTTTTCTTCTACTTCCTAGGCCCGTTGATCTAAGATCAATTTTTTGCACTTAATTATTTTTGTACTAGTAGTCTACTTCCTAGACCTTTAGTATTACTTGGTGTGAGATTCCTATGCATCTATTTTGTATTCCATGGATTTCCAAGTTAGCATTGATATAAATTTTTATGTTTGTGGAGAAATGTTATGTAAAACATGGTTTGGAACTGATATACCTACTTTTGTTTAGAACTATGGAAAAGGGAATGTTTAACATATTTTATATAAAACTACTTTACTGTTTATGATGCCATGTTTTAAATTTTAAATAAGAATATAAGAATTGTTATACAGAGACTTGCTATGGAACACATGGGTGGGTTCCTACTAAGACTGTTAGCTCACACCCTGCACACTGCTTCGGTTGTACGTAGACCTTTGTTTTTCTTCCAGTGCAGGGAATGACAAGGAACCACAGTGTGGCGGTGAGGTTCATGTCAGCTGGGATGGTTAGTTTGTGTTGATATGGTTATAGTTCATCCATTCCATCGTTGGTGTAGTTGTTTGGTTTCGAGTCCCTTGTAGTCGAAATTGTCTTTTGGAGTATTAGCTACTGTTATAATTATTTTTTTTGTCATTTTCATACAGTTGTGGAATATATATTTTTTAGTCATCTGCTATTCTATTCTTTCTCTCTATATATATTCCATGTGGTTGTTCATGTTGGGAGAAATAGTTCCCTCGAATTTGTCGTTTGATGCCCTGGTGCTTGTCGCCAGCCCGTGGGGATCAGGAATTCCCTTCGGGTATGTGATGGATCGGGTCAGGTGCCAGGTTGAGGGTAACCCCGGTCGGTTCATTATAGTTTAGTATTAGAGGAGTTCTATCCTTATGAATATTTTCTTGGGATGTCAGTTATATTGGAGATAGGATTGTCGGGACTTGAGAGGTATGTTGTGATGAGTGCCTAGCTAGCTCTTGTTGTAACAAGACTCGAGTTACCATGGGATATCAGGATATGTGTCTCTAGTATTGGATTTTATTTTAAATTTTCCATTTTTTCTAATGAGTTTTCTAGTTTTAACTGAGATTGTTTTGGTGTCTATTCATTCTTATGTTTCGGTGTGTAGTAGTATGCCTTCGAGACGTCTTCCACAGGTTACTCAGGAAGGTGCATCTGATTCTCCTCAAGGAAATCCACCTATGGATTATAAATTCATCAAGACTATTGTATGGAAAGTCCATGATATCGATCAGGATGTACCATGATTTCAGAACACAGTGGTTGAAATATAACCAAGAGTTGGAGGAGAAAGAGATCGATCGTAAGAGTTCTTAAGAGAGAAGCCATTGTCCCTTAAAGGGATGACTCAACCTCAAGAGGTGAAGGATTGTCTAGAATGTATCGATCAAATTGTATAATTCTTGAAGAAACCTATGAATATTAGGGTGAAAAGCGAATCATTCAGACGCGAGGGTTTTGACAAGTGTTGGTGGGACTCTATGGTCCAGGCAGACAAACATGTGGGATTGGATTTAAAGGGTTTCAAAACACTATTTTTTTCAGAAGTTCTTTCTAGAGTTTCTGATATTGGTAAAATCTCTAGAGTTCCTATTTCTGTATTAGGGAGATCATTCGGTTTTGGCATACCCAAACTGGTTTTCTAAACATGTCCATTTTTCTCCGAACATGGTAAAGATTGACCAGCTGAAGGCCCCAAAGTACCTACAGGGTTTGCAACTGGACATTAGATCACTTGTGTTCATGTTGAATATTTCTACCTATGTGAATGAAGTAGAAAAAGAAATGATGGAAGATAAGGAAATAGAAAGAAAGGTTATCTTTACTGCCTCTTCTCTTCCAACCGGTGATAGTTTCAATGGCGTGCATGGGAAGAAGATGAAGTGGAAGTACCGTTGTAGGAGTGGTGGAGGTGGGTCTCAGTAGCGAGCCTTCTATGCACCGTCCATTGCTATTAGAAGTATTCCTATAAAATTATACTAGTGTGGTAAGGGGGGTCACACCAGACGTTTTTTTCCTATGACCATGAATACGTGAAACAACTATGGATGTGTTGGTCACTTTCAGTGTTTCTTTCATGCTATGAATACGCCTCATTATGGTCAAGGTTTGACAGCTCTAAAAGAAATTGAGGTGCATTAAGAAGCTTCAAAGACTATATGGATCTAGCCACAAGCCACAATAGTGAAGCATTTACATTCATTAGATGAGTTTCCAATGGAAGTGGATGCAAGTCTGGCAACAGTGAGAGGTATGCTCCTTATTGTAGATTCAGTAGCTTCAACATTGTTTGATACTGGTGCCTCAGACTCATTTATATCTGTAAATTTTGTTGATATGCTTAAAATTCTAACATAATTTATTCCCTTTATAATGGAGTTAGTGACACCTCTTGGAATGAGGAAAGAGTAGGGGTTTCGATGTCCTTGTTCGTTCACAATAGTTGACTTGGAATTGGTCTGGGATTTTCTTGTTCTTGATCTGGATCTGTTTGATGTCATCATCAGTATGGATTGGCTTGTCACTCATTGAGTTGAAGTTGATTGTGATCATTGACATTTTTTTGTTTCTTTCTACCGAGGTGAGCTCTCATGTGTTTTAGGGAGAGTGGGACCTGAGGTCATGTCGTGCAGGACCATCCCACCCAGAGCTTAGGAATTTGTTGGTTGCTGTTACGGTGGAGCCCGATGATTTTTCTTATATTAAGGATCTTCATGTTGTTGTTTGAGACTTTCTTGACATTTTTCCAGATGACTTATCTGGTCTTCCTTTAGAGGGAGAAATTGAATTCACGATTGACTTGGTTCTAGTTACATAGCCAATATTGATTCATTCTTACCATATGGCCCCAAAGGAGCTGAAAAAACTCAAGATTCAGTTGGAATTACTATTATAGAATGTTTTTTTTCACCCTAGTGTTTATCCTTGGGAATCCCCTATGCTCTTTTCCAAGAAAGCATATAGTTCATTTCGGTTATGTGTGGACTATCAGAAGTTAAACTGGGTAATGGTTAAGAAAAAATATCCTTTGCCTTGTGTGGATGATTTTTTTGATCAGTTGAAGGGAGACAAGTGGTTTTCAAAGATCAATCTTTGATCGGGTTATCATCAACTTAGATTCTGAGAGTCTGATCTATTGAAGACGGTCTTAAGGAGAAGGTATGGCCATTGTGAATGCCTTTTTATGCCTTTTGGCTTGAATAACACTCCTGTAGTTTTTATGGACTCGATGAATCAAATATTTCACCAATATCATGACACATTTTTGGTAGTGTTTGTGGATGATATTCTAGTTTATTAAAAGTATGATCATGAGCACGAGCACCATCTGAGTTAGGTTTTAGAGATTATGAGAAATCACTATTTATATGTAAATCATTCAAAATGAAATTTCTGGATTCGAGAAGTGGAATTCTTGGGGAACAGAATTTCTAAGCACGACTTATCTATTGATCAAGAGAGGGTAAAAGCTATTTTATCATGGAAAAAACCAATGAATGTCTTTGAAATTATAATCTTCCTTGGTCTTAATGGATACTACCAATTATTAATTAAGGATTCCTCTAATATATCATCACCTTTGAATATTCTTACTAAAAAGGCAATGAAATTATCATGGGATGGAAAGTGTCAGTATTCCTTTGATGAACTTAAATGACTTCTGACATCCACACCCGTTCTGATCTTACCTGAGCCTGGTATGGGGTACATGGTGTTCTGTGATGCATCCAGTGATGGTTTGGGATGCATGCTTATACAAGATGATCATGTGGTAGCTTATAGTTCTCTTCAGCTCCAACCACATGAGAATAACAATACCACTCCTGATTTAGAGCTTTCTATGGTGATGCATGCACCTAAATGTTGGAGGAACTATCTCTTTGGGGATAAGTTCATGGTTTTCTCTAATCATAAGAGTCTGAGCTATATATTTTCTCAGAAGGACTTGAATCTCATACAGAGATGATGGGTAGAATACCTTTAGACATTTGACTTTGACCTAACCTACACTCTAGGGAAAGGGAATGAAGTTGCAGACACTTTAAGAAGGAAGGTACTGTCAATGGCTGTTCTGGAATCTAAGGAGGAGTGGAATCTTATGGGGCCTTTTGCTTAGTTTCCATTAGATGATTATGAGGATGTTTCAGTGATGGTTATGACTAGTGTTCAATTATCATCATCTCTTATAGAGTCTATCTTGAAAATTAAACAAAAATATGATGGGTTTCAAAAGATTCGGAAAAATCTTTATGGTGGGGAGACTTTTCTTGGTTTGTATCTTTATTCAGATGACATACTTAACTTCAGTAAGTGAGTTGTCATACTAGAATTTGTGAGATTTTTAGTTTTTTTGATTGTCGTAGATCTTCATGGGAAGTTAATCCAGGAACTAAAAAGATGTATTATGATATGATAAGACAACTCTGGTGGCCGGGTATGAAGAATGACATTGCAGATTATGTGTCAAATTGTTACACCTACCAACGGATAAAGGGAGAGCACTTGAAGACCAATGGTTTGCTTTAGCCTCTCCTTGTTCTAGTTTGAAAGTGGTATGAGGTGTTTATGGATTTTGTTTTTGGGTTTCCATGGACTCCCTGAGGAAAAAATGCTATCTCAGTGGTTGTTGATTGGTTGAAAAATTCTGCTCATTTCATTCTGATTAAAGACACTACTAAAGTTGAAGATCTGAGTATGATATATGTGTAGGAGATCACGAGGTTACATGAGAATCCTTTTACTATTGTTTTATATAGGGATACTAGGTTTACCTCAAGGTTGTTGAGGATACTTCAAGAGGTAATGGGGACTCAGGTCAAGGGGAGCAAAACTTACCATACACAGACAAATGTCCATACAGAGCATGTAATTCAGATCCTAGAGGATATGATTCATGCCTGCATCTTGGGTTTTATTGGATCACGGGATATCCATATGATACTAATTGAGTTTGTTTAAAATAATAGTTATCATCCATCAATCATAATAGACCCCTTCGAAGAATTGTACGGTCACCCATGAAGATCACCTCTTTGTTGGAAAGAGGTGGAAAAAGTATCTTGGGTTGGACTAAGTCTAGTTTAGGAGACATCATCAAAGATTCAGGAGGTACGACTGTGTCTGGTTATAGCCCATAGTTGATAGAAATCGTATTTATATTGACTATGTATTCCTTTGGAGTTTTCTATTGGTGACTGGGTTTTCTTGAAAGATTCTCCTCATTTGTGTCACTATCGACTTGGAAAATAGGGAAAATTGGGTTTGAGATATGTTGGACTGTTTGAGATCACTGAATAGCTTGGGTAGGTTTCTTATTGGTAAGCATTTCTGGCTTAGTTGATAGTCATTCATGATGTTTTCTATATATCTCATCTCAGAAAGTACCACCCTGATCTCGCTCACGTTCTGAGTTGGGAAGAAATTGAGTTAGAGCTAGATTATTTTATTATAGAGAAACCAGTTGAGATCATTGAATATCAGATGAAATTATTTTTTGGGAAGTCGATTCTATTGGTCATAGTTCTATGACAACAAAGATCATATTCTCATGAGACTTGGGAGCATGAGTCATTGATGAGGGAGCAGGGCCCTCATCTATTTCAAGATTATAAATCTTCCACATGACTTCCTAGGGACATAAAGTGTAACACCCCGAGATTTTATGAAAAATATTCTTTTTAATTTTAATGGTGTCTTGTGTTGTACTCTACAACAAAGGAGTCTTTCACAACACGCAACCCTAACTTGGCTGCATTACACGCAATTGCAACCTTCCTCGATAGCGTGTGTTGTACGCAATACCGAGTTTCACTAAACAACGATATGCTATTAAAATATTATTAAAACTAGCCGTTATGAATAGTAATAACCACTTTTTAAAATTTTGTAAATTTCATCTTTCAAAATGGACTTCATTTTTGGATTCGGAATATCAAAATTAGCCTAGGGTGAAATTTTGGTATTTTTCTGAAAACTTTCAATTTTTGATGAATAGTGAAAACACTGGGTTACTATTTAAAAACCGACTTTTTATTTAAATAATTATTTATTTTAATTTATTTTAGGTCAAAATTGATACATAATACCTATATAAGTTCCATTTAATTCATTGGAGTCATTTTTTAATAATTTTAGATATATAAAAAGTTTATTGAACTTTTGACCGTCTTTTACCCACCTCCTAGGAGAATTTGCAAATTTACATAAAACATAATTTTACCGCTTTTGTGAATGGAATTTAAAAAATCCAAGAGACACAGTTGATATTAGTAATTAAAATGTGGTTCAATGAGATGAAAATAATTTTTGGTGAATAGTAACTTTTTACTTTTATTTACCACGGTTAAAAGTAAATAGGGTAATTAAGGGTAAAAATGATATTATTATTACCCTAACACATGTCTTAATTCTATTGGATAAGTTTAGTTCGACCAAAAACAACCTTAGTAATAAAATATGACCATTTAGGCCCACTTGGATTAGATTAGGACATTTATTATTAATATATTTAAAGAAGGGTTAAAATAGTTAAAATCAACGTTTAATAAGTAAATTATTTTTAATATAGGGTTATACATAAGATAAATTCGACTATAAATATTCATTAGAAAGATAAAAGGACTTACTAAATAATTATATTTTATTTGTAATTTTTAGACTTTAAATAATTTAATTTATTTATGACACAATGATGATGCAGTAATTATCTTATTAATGAAATATTGAAATAATTGATGTTATAAATACCCAAATAAATGTAATTTGAGACTTTTTATGAATTACAATAATTTTATATGTTAATATGACATGTTAGTGTTGATGTAATTATCCTTTTTAGAACTAATAATTCTGTTATGATTTTCAAAAAAATCAATTACCAAATAGTGTCAAAATTGACATAAAATAGTTTTTAAAACAAATATTATATTATTAATTGTTATTATATTTCCAAAAATATAAGGTTTGGACAAATGACTTAGATATGGTTATATATATTAATAATAAACAACTTGGGGTTCTTTTGGCTTGTTATAGTAAGTTTATTAACCTTATAGTGTAAGAACACAAAAAGACACGGTAAAAGTAAAATTATCTAACTTAAAGTTAAATCTAAATGATAAGGTTAAAATAGGAACCTAAACTTGTCTAAATTATATTGGATGAGAGGATTTCGACTCATCCCCACATTAGCTTCAAAATAACTCAATTTGGAGCTATTAAAAACCGAATATGACTTTATAATAAAATAATATTTTTTGTTATTCCAAAGGTGCCCCTCTACTCCCTTATAAAAGGGAACCTCCTCCCTCTCTTCCTCACACCACTTTGAGCCTTAAATCTCGGCCAACCCCTGACAATTTCTCTTCTCCAATTCCCTAGAAACATCATAGAGGTTCTGGTATTCTTCAAAGACCAATATTAGGGCCCTAACAGGAGGTTTCAAAAAGGCGCTTCAAAGAAGAGGTAATGCCCGTTACCGATTCTTTCAACTTTATTTCTTCTTCCAATTCCTATTCTTTAGTTGTTTCATTATGAAGTAATAACATCAGTATCACTAATATACTGATATGTTATTATAATTATGAAACAACCCTATTTCACCATCTATCCATCCTATGGAAAACGAATTCACCACGCGTGCGTACGTACGGAATACCGTCTCTACGCCATGGTGTAATCTGTTTTTCCACCACCACCTTTCATGGATGGGTATAATGGTGTAAATAAATGATTATTGTAAAGTGATATTTATTCTGAAATAGTATACATACACTCCAATACAATTACACAATCATGGGAATGATATCATCGCTCGTGCGTATGTACGGACTACCGTCTCCACGAACACGATGAGATTCATTTTCCATGATTAACCATTCAAGAATGATTATAATGTATATATAATGAATAATAATGAAATATATGAAATAATAATTCTACTGGATTTATGTATATATATATATATATATGTATTTCATCTATTTAGTTTCATTCAATTCAATAAGGAAACGAAAACAGCGTTCATGCGTACGTACGACCTACCGTCTCCATGAACGGTGTATTTCATTCCTTTTATCGATCTATAATATACATATTTATATGATGAATATATTATATATAAATCATGTTTTACATTCTGGAATTATGTAAATCAGGATATAAGTAATAATATCAAGAACGAAAAGTCGAAACACATACGAGAAATGAAATGATTTTACCCAAAATGCTGCTTTAACATGGAATTTACAAAATAACGGGTAATATAAAGTCATAAGTGAAACATATATGATATCATAACAATTAATATGATTCTGTAATAAGTCAATTACATTATTTAAATCATTATACAGGAGGTTCGGATACGTACGAAGCATATCAGACCTAAGGTAAGGGATAATTTTTCAAATCTCATTTTTATCCGAGATTTCTTATTCATATGTATTTACTGAGGTTATTTATATCATCCATGTCCATGTTTTATAAAAGTGTTTTCAAGTATGTTTAAAGTCCTTTTTTACCCATTTTTACTTTTACTACATGGTATGTAAGGAATCTTTCTTTTGTTTACGTTACGAGGTACATTTTTGACTTTTCCGAAAAAAGTACAAGGAGAATGTTATTTTTAACATATATGGCGTGAAAGGATTTTTACGGTTTCATAACGCCTCATTTTCAAGAAGTTCCCTCTACAAGATTGCATGATTATTTTCAACAAAACCCTTTTCTTTTAAAATTGCATGGAATTTTGTGAAAAGAAAATGATTTTAAAGAATAAAGGATATTTTCCTTAAGAATTCATTTCAAGTATTTTTCTAAAACTATTTTCCATCTAAGATGACATTATTTCATAAGTGTATGTTTCAAGTAATATGTCTATAGGATTTAAATGGTTTCAATTTTCTTATTATGAAATGATATCAAACTTTTATGGATTATGTTATGATGGAATGATGTTTAAGAATACCATTTTATTACATGGGTTATGCTATGATGTATGATTTATGATTTTGTGTCACACGAAAGAATGGTTTCATTATGAGATGGGTGGGACCTATATGTCCCTCCAATGCATTGGGTAAAGATTTATATCTCATGAGATATACATGTCTAGAACAGTAAGTTAATCCGGTTTAGTGTTACAGGACTGAAACGAGGAGTGAACTCGATTCAGAAAGGGACTTTTTCCACTAAGATGGTCTTCGCAGCAATGCCTTGGCTACTATAGAAATCATGACATGTGCTGAATGGTTGCCACAATTACATGTTGTATTCTCATTTTGTCATGGTTTATGTTCTATTATGATATATGCCTTACGTACTTCCAATATTTTTGTCTTTGCTCAAGATTTTGATGTTTAAATTTCATGTTCATGTTTTTGCTTCCAAATGTTTATGGATTGTTTTATGTTATCTATGTTTGCCCTTACTGAGCATTTGAGCTCACCCTTTTTATTTTTTATTTTCCCCAGGAAGTAAAGAAAGGTTTTAGGTAAGGAAACAAAAAGGGGAAGATCGTTATGGGAGTTGTTGAAGATATTTCAACATGATTAGAAGTTTATATTCCGAGTTTCCAAAGACACTAAACTATCACGGTCCTTGTGTGTCTGTTTTTGTTATGTATTAAGTATTCCGCAAAAGTAATGTAATGTCCATGTACGTCAAGCTTAGGGTCTCTACATAAAGTCTTTATGGTGGGGATTTTTTAACATCATATTAACTTTATCGGGTATATTTCCCCTTTTTATAAGTTCCATTCAGGTTTTAAAAATCCTTTATGTGATTTTTCTAGGTTTACTTCAGACTACAGAACAGGTACACACTGAGTACTTGAAGTACACGTCATGTACTTGATGCTGGTTTCATTTCATGGACTAGGAGATCACGTTGTGAATGAGGAGATCATGTCGTGAGTTGGTACATGTCATATAGAGGTTAAATAGAGTATTTTTAACTCTAGGTGATGAGTTTTCAGCATAACTTATCCAGTACGGACTATACGTCATGACCAAGGGGTACACGTCGTGACCTGGCCCACGCCTAAGTTAAATTCACGAGTTTAGAAGTTTTTCTTGTCTATTATTTCCAAATCTCTTGGATCTTAGACCAGAGATCTCCCTAGGTAAATTTCATAGGTTTCTCACCTTCCGTATTGATCCGATTGGCATGTGATCTTCGTTGTGTTTGTAGTGCATCTCACCGGGTAAGTGTTCCTTCTGGTTCTTCCTTATGGTTGATCACGATAGCACCCTAGCATTGCGTTATCAAATCCACTGATCAAAGTTGGATGTTTCTTGTTGTCCTCATCTATATTAGTTGTGAGATGTTGTCTTGAAGGACATACCCTGGAAAATTGTGGTGCAACGGATATTTGTTCTTGAGGTACCTGGGTTTTCTTCCGTCTCACAATCCATTTTCTTTAATTTTGAACCGATCATTTGAGGTGCGGGTTTGATCCTAGGGCCTTCATTGATGGTGTTCTTAGGTTTCATTGATTTTTGATTCCATTGTGGGTGTGCCCAAAATTTGAGGTAGGTGGTTTCGTCCTTATCCTATGATAATGAGCCTGATTACTATTGCTTTAGAAAATGATTTATGAAATTTTCCTGATTGTTTTGTGTGTTTCAAAAGGGGTTTAAACGAAAAATGGTTTTCCCTATATTTTGATAAATGTATTGAGAAATTTTTTTTAAATGGTTTTCAGAGCATTAAAATTGGTTTGAAAAATTGACAACGCAGGTTACCTTGGGTACTTCAGCGGAAGGTTTATCTTGAGGTCATAGTCCATTGATTTTTGATTATCAAAGAGGATTGTCTTGGTAATTTACTCTATTTTACTAGGCATGTTGTTATAGGGGACTGATATTGACATTTTGGGGGGATTACTCTTTGGATTTTTCTCTTTTTCCTAGGCTCGTTGTTCTAGGATCAGTGTTTTTCACTTGATTATTTTGGTTCAAGTAGTCTGCTACCTAGACCTATATTATTCCTTGGCGTGTGACCTTTTATTGTATTTTTTCTTGCTTGGATTTTTGAATTAGTCTTGTTATGCATGTTTATGTTTGTGGAGAAATGTTATGGAAAATGTGCTTTGAAACTGATATACCTGCTTTTTTAGAACAATGGAAAAGGGAAAGTGTTCTATAAAACTGCTTTACTACTTATCATGCCATGTTTTAGATTTTAAATAAGAATAAATTAATTTTTATACATTTAATTTCTATGGAACACATAGGTGAGATCCTACTGAGCCTGTTAGCTCACACCCTACGCACTACTTCAGTGGTGCGTAGACATTTTTTCTTCTTCCAGTGTAGGGAAAGGCAAGGTGACATAGTGAGGCAATAAGGTTCATGTCGGTTGGGATGGTTAGCTGCTGGTGAGATGGTTGGAGTTCGTCTATGCTATCATTGGAGTATCTATTTGGTTTTTAGTTCCTTGTAGTTGGAATTGTCATCTGGAGTTTTAGCTGCTGTTAGAGTTGTTTTTTTCTTCCATTTTCATACAATTATGGAATATATATTTTGTTAGTCTTCCACTATTCCATTATTTATCTATATATGTATTCCATGTGGTTGTTCATGTTGGAAAAAATTATTCCCTCAGTTTTTTCGTTTGATGCACAAGTTCTTGTTGCCAGCCCGTGGGGGTTGGGATCACCCTTCGGGTATGTCATGGATCGGGTCGGGTGCTAGGTTGAGGGTAACCTGGGTCAGTTCTTTACATTTCCTTTCATAAATTATTTTGATAAGATAAATGAATTATATCTTATGGAAAAAATATTCAAGGAAAATATCAGATGGGTTCCCATATAAGCCTCCAATGGGTTGTATCACAATTCTAAATTGGTATATAGATTGTAGCCCAACCCTAAAGAGGTACACAATTTATAACCCAGGCCTAAATAAGTACATGAGTTATAACCCAATCCAAAAATATATAAATGGGTTATTGGAAAATCCTATAGAGAAATATTTGTTATTTTCTAGGAATAAATAGGTACATGGGTTACACCCCAAGTTTAAAGAGGGTACATGAGTTGTCATCCCAAACCCACTATGATATGGGAATAAGGTTGTGATACCTTCTCCAATAAATGATTTTCTTTTCATATTCTTATGTTTATTCCATTTTTTCAGGACATTCCAAAATATATTAATGTTTTCATGATCCAATATTATTGTTATATGTTCCAAAGATATTATTTATTGTTATTCATCTTTGATGAACTTACCACGGTATTATGCTCCAATGATCTCTTTATCAGGTATTTAAATTCTTATCCATGTTTTTTCACATACTTATGATCTAACCCTTATGATTAATTGAAAATCTTTCGTTAATTATCATTTTATGTCACCCCTTTCTTATATTACAATTTCCCTAGGTTATGAAGATAAAAAAATTATGCAATATCTTCAAGAGTTTCCTATGTGAGGAATTTGCAGAGATATTGAAGTCATGTTATGGGTTAAGAAGTTTCTTATATAGTGGGAAATTTTTTTATTTGATACTAGGAACATGGGTTTTTTAGTTATTTTTTTTCATAATTTTTATAACTATAAACCTAAATTGTTTTGAGAATGTATTATTGTAACACCCGAGACTTTTATGTTATATAAATCATCAAAGGAATCTTTTTCTACACAACACTTGCTTGGCTTGCTTTACACGCAATCACGACCTTCCTCGATAGCTTGCGTCGTACGCAATACCGAGTTTCACTAAACAACAATATGCTATTAAAACTAGCCGTTATGAATAGTAATAACCACTTTTTGAAATTTTATAAATTTTATTTTTCAAAATGGACTTCATTTTTGGACTCAGAATATCGAAATTAGCCTAGGGTGAAATTTTGGTATTTTTCTGAAAACTTTCAATTTTTGATGAATAGTGAAACCACTAAGTGGTAGGTTAAAAACTGAATTTTGCATAAAACTTAATTTTACCGCTTCTGTGAATGGAATTTCAAAAATCCGAGAGACACGGTTAATATCAAGGACTAAAATGTGGTTCAATGAGATGAAAATAATTTTTTGGTGAATAGTAACTTTTTACTATTTTTACCGCGGTTAATAGTAAATAGGGTAACTAAGGGTAAATATGATATTACTATTACCCTAACACATGTCCTAATTCTATTGGACAAGTGTAATTCGACCAAAAACAAACTTAGGAATAAAATATGACCATTTAGGCCCACTTGGATTAGATTAGGACATTTATTATTAATTTATTTAAAGAAGGGTTAAAATAGTTAAAATCAAAGTTTAATAAGTAAATCATTTTTAATATAGGGTTATACATAAGATAAATTCGATTGTAAATATTCATTAGAAAGATAAAAAGATTTCCTACATGATGGTATTTTATTTGTAATTTTTAGACATCAAATAATTTAATTTAATTATGACACAAAGATGATGCAGTAATTATCTTATTAATGAAATATTGAAAAAATTGATAATATAAATACCAAAATAAATGTAATTTGAGACTTTTTATGAATTCCACTAATTTTCTAGGTTACTATGATATATTAGTAATGATTTAATTAACTTGGTTCGAACATATAATTCTGTTATGACTTTCACAAAAATCATATATCAAATAGTGTCAAAATTGACACAAAATAGTTTTTAAATCAAATATTATATTATTAATTGTTATTTTATTCCTAAAAATCTATGGTTCGGCCAAATGACTTAGATAAGGATATATATATTAATAATAAACAATTTGGGGTTCGTTTGGCATGTTATAGTAAGTGTATTAACCATATAGTGAAAGAAAACAAAAAGACACGGTAAAAGTTAAATTAATTAACTTAGAGTTAAATCTAATTGATAAGGTTAAAATAATACCCTAAACTTGTCTAAATCCTATTGGTTGATAGGATTTCGACCCTTCCCCACTTTATCTTCGAAATAAGACCCTTTGGAACCATTATAAACTGATTTTGACTTTAATATAAAATAATATTTTGAGATATTCCTAAGGTGCCCCTCTCCTCCCTTATAAAAGGGCACCTCCTCCCCCTCCTCCTCACACCAAATTGAGCACTCAAGCTAGGCCAACCCCTGACATTTTCTCCTCTACACTTCCCTAGAATAATCCTAGAGGTCCTGGTCTTCTCCAAAGACCAATCTTAGTTCCTTAAGTGGAGGATTCAAAGAGGCGTTCCAAAGAAGAGGTAATATCCATTACCGATCTTTTCAATTTCTTTCTTCTTCAACTTCTTCTTCTTTAGTTGTTTCATGATAAAGTAATAACATCAGTATTACTTACATACTGATATGTTATTATAAATATGAAACAACCCTATTTCACCTTCTATCCATCCTACGGAAAAATGAAATCACCACGCGTGCGTACGTACGGAATACCGTCTCCACGCCGTGGTGTAATCTATTTTCCACCATCACCTTACAAGGATGGGTATAATGGTGTAATGAGTAACTATATATGATTATTATTAAGTAATATTGATACTGAAATAATATATATATATACTCCAATACAATTCCACGATCATAGGAACGATATCATCACTCGTGCGTACGTACGGAATACCGTCTCCACGATGTGATGCGACTCGTTCTACATGATCTTCATTTCATAATGATTATATAAATGAATTGAATGAATGAATATGGTATATACTACACTAATACCATTCTGGAAATGAATTATCTATAACCTAAAGATAAGAATAAGAATTTATTCGACAAAACACGCATAAGAACAAAAATTTATAAAGACCCGAGTAACAAGTAACAATGAAATATTACTAACAAGAAGCTAATAATATGACCATATATGATATCATATAAATATGTATGATTCTGGAATAAGTCAATAACATTATTTAAACCATTATACAGGAGCTTCGGACACGTACAAAGCAAATTGGACCTAAGGTAAGGGAAATATCACAATCTCATTTTTATCCGAGATTGTTTATTCGTAAGTATTTACTGGGGTGTATTTTATCATCCACATCCATGTTTCCTCAATATGTAATATTATTTACATACACTTGCAATATTTTAAATCCAATTTTACCCTTAGGTGAGTTTTTAGTAAAGAATATGAAAGGAATCTTTTGTCGTTTTTCCGTACGAGGTACTTTTTGACTTTTCCGACAAAAGTACGAAGAATGTTTTTTTTAACTTATACGGCATGAATGGATTTTTAAAACATTGTTTCCAAGAAGCTTCCTTTACAAGTTTGCAAGTTTATTTTTAATCAACTTCTTTTATTTTAAATTTGTATGACATGTTATGAAAGGAAAAATGTTTTTTGAAGAAGAAAGGATATTTTCCTCAAGAATGGAGTTCAAGTGATTTTCAAAATTATTTTCCATCTAAGATAATAAAGGGTTCTGTTTTTATCCCTATTATTACATTGATTTGATCATGTTGTGATGGAATTATTTTTATGAATTCCTTTATCTTATATGAATTGATTTATGATGTCATGATGTTTCAAGAATCCCATTTTTGTTTCATGTGTTATGCGATGATGTATGTTTTATGATTATGTGGCACACATAAGAAAGGATTCCTTATAAGATGGGTGGGACCTATATCTCCCTCCAATGCATTGGGTAAAGATTTTATATCTCATGAGATAGACATGGCTGGAACGGAAGGTTATTTCGGTTCAGTGATACAGGACTGAAACGAGGAGTGAACTCGGTTCAGAAAGGGACTTTGTCCACTAAGATAGTCTTGGCAATGAGTCATGACTAACAAGAAATGATTTCCATGATTATGTGTGCAGGCCACAAAGTTTCAAGTTTTATGTTATGATTTTGGGGATCTCATTTTCACTTCTATGATTTATTCCGTGTTAAGATATTATGATCTCTTTTGCAGGTTATGATTTTCAAAAAGATATGATATGATTTTTATTTCCATTATTTGCCTTGCTGAGCATTTGAGCTCACCCTTTTATGTTTTCTTTTCCCCAGGTCAGGACGATGGATATTAAGTAGAATATGCTAAAAGGGACCCTAGATATGATGAAATAAATTGGAGACACTGTAGAAGATTTATGAACCAGTTGTTTATGTTTCCCAGTTTCTAAAGGCACTATACCTATACGGTCCTTTGTAGTTTTATCATATGTTGTAATAAGTGTGCTTCAATTTTTGAAGTATTAAAAATGTATGTAAAGTATGGGTCGTTATAGTTGGTATCAGAGGAAAGGTATAGTCAACCTTTGGAAACTAGGATGTGAAAGCCTTAGTAAGAACCCTAAGGATAAGTCTAAGCACAGTACACAATCTTAGTGTTTTAGAAATGGCCTTGAATAACCTAGGATAAGAACATAAGAATGAAAATTTTATTCTTGAATTATGTGGTTTCCTATTATAATTAGTGTTGCTCACACTATTCTTCTTGGTTTTAGTCAATGGCTGGAACCCGAAGGAACCGTGTTAATGCGGAATGCGATGGGCAATGCAATGATTGTCCCCCTGAGCAACCAAACGATATGGGAGCTGGAATGCAAAATCTTGTAGCCATGCTCACACAACTTTCTCAAGCTATGAATCATGCAGGATTTCCAAACGAGCAAAGGAGGGAGCAACATTCTGTTGAATCCTTCATGAGGCAGCGTCCACCTTCTTTCAGCGGGTCTACTGATCCATTAGTTGCTGAACAATGGATTAGTACTACTGAAAAGATATTTTCAGTTCTTCAATGTTCTGAACATGATAAAGTCATCCTAGCAGTGTATCGTTTGGAAGGAGATGCTGATCAATGGTGGAATCTTGTTAAGAATACGAGGCAAAGGGATGAAATTGAGTCTATGGAATGGGACGAGTTCAAGAACTTATTTTTCAATAAGTACTTCCCTCGTATTCTCCGAACAAAGATGGAGAAAGAGTTTCTTGAACTGAAGCAAAGGGATGATGAATCTGTTGGTACCTATGAAGCAAATTTTACAAGACTGGCAAGGTACGCTTCTGGTATTATTATCCAACCTAAGAGTAAGATCGATCGATTCTTTAGTGGCTTAAAACCAAGTCTTCGAAGGGCGTTAGCCATAAGAGACTTCAATAGCTACGAGGAAATCGTTCGATGTGCTCTCAAAGTCGAGATGGAGATTGGAGTAACCCATCAGTCACATGGGTTTGATAAGAAGAGGAAGATGGAATTCAAAGGAAACTCTAAAGAACACACTGAAAAGAAGATGAACTTTCCATTATGCTCAAAGTGTGGAAAGAAACATGGAGGGAGTTGTCTTAAAGGGACAAGTAAATGTTTTAAATGTGGAAAGGAAGGTCATCGGGCATTTGAATGCCGTGATAATGGGAAGAAGATGTCTAATGATGCAAACAAAGGAAGGGATACACAGAATGAACCTACAACACTTCAATGTTTCAAGTGCAAGGAGATGGGGCATTATGCCAATCAATGCCCAAATCCAAGGGTTGATGATGATGGTCGACGTCAACAAAATCTTAAGGCTAAAGACAAAGGAAAGTCACATGCAATTTCTATCAGCGATGTGGAGTACGATAACGAAGTGGTGAAAGGTACACTTACCATCCACTCTAAAGTAGCAAATGTTTTATTTGATTCTGGATCCACCCACTCTTTTATTTCTGAAAAATTTTCTAAGGGTATCACCGTATTACCTCAACAATTAGATGTTGAGTTAGCTGTGACAACACCTAATGGCACATCAATCGCATCAGAAGTTTATAATTCTTCTCCAATCGAAGTTTGTGGGAAAGTGCTTCCTGCAAATCTTGTGATCCTTTCTTTAGTGGAATTTGATGTGATTCTTGGCATGGATTGGCTTTCTCTACATAGAGCTCATATCGATTGCCAAAGAAGGGAAGTCACATTTCATATTCCAGATCAATCTACGATCGTCTATCAATGCAAGGATGAACATAACCTTCCAGTGGAAATTTCTTCCATCTTATGGGTATTGATTCCACTAAATGAAGGTTATTTATCTCAAATGGTTGGTGAGAAACTCACGATTAAGAATATGCCCATTGTACGGGAGTTTGATGATGTCTTTCCGGAGGAATTACCGGGTCTTCCACCAAATCGTGAAGTTGAGTTTTCAATAGAACTCGTACCGGGTGCTTTGCCTATTTCAAAGACACCTTATAGAATGGCCCCAATTGAGTTGCAGGAATTGAAGAAGCAACTCCAAGAGAATCTTGATAAGGGATTCATACGCCCTAGTGCGTCACCTTGGGGAGCACCTGTTCTATTTGTTAAGAAGAAAGATGGATCAATGAGACTCTGCATTGATTATCGAGAACTTAACAAGATCACTATCAAGAACAAATATCCTCTCCCACGCATTGATGACTTATTTGACCAACTACGCGGAGCTCAATACTTTTCCAAGATTGATCTTCGTTCAGGGTATCATCAATTAAGGGTCAAAAGGGAGGATATACCAAAGACGGATTTCCGTACAAGGTATGGACACTATGAATTTATAGTGATGCCATTTGGTCTTACTAATGCCCCTGCTATCTTCATGGATCTAATGAATAGAGTCTTTAGAGACTATCTTGATCAATTTGTGGTAGTCTTTATAGACGATATTCTTGTCTATTCAAAGAGCAAGGAAGAGCATGAAGATCACTTGAGAATTATATTGAAGACCCTGAGAAAGGAGAAGCTTTATGCCAAATTTACCAAGTGTGAATTTTGGCTTCAAAAAGTTGCATTTTTGGGTCATATAATCTCAAAAGAGGGGATATCTATGGATCCAGCAAAAACAGAGGTTATCGAAAGATGGTCAAGACCAACAACAGTAACTGAGATCCGAAGTTTTCTTGGTTTGGCTGGATATTATCGACGTTTTGTAAAAGATTTTTCACGATTATCTAATCCACTCACCAAGTTGACTCGGAAAGGAGTTAAGTTTGTCTGGACAGAGGAATGTGAAGAGAATTTCAAGGAGTTGAAAAGAAGGTTATCCAGTGCACCTGTGCTCACACTGCCTTGTAGTGGAGAAAGGTTTGTGATCTACAGTGATGCATCCAAGAAGGGATTGGGGTGTGTTCTTATGCAAAATGATATGGTGATAGCTTATGCCTCACGACAGTTGAAAATCCATGAACAAAATTACCCAACACATGATTTGGAGTTGGCTGCGGTAATCTTTGCATTAAAGATTTGGAGGCATTACCTTTATGGTGAAAGGTGTGATATTTATACTGATCATAAAAGTTTAAAGTATATTTTCACACAAAAGGAGTTGAATATGCGTCAAAGAAGATGGTTGGAGCTGATTAAGGATTATGACTGCTCAATCCATTACCACCCTGGGAAAGCAAACAAGGTGGCAGATGCATTAAGTCGACAAGACCATGCTAGTTTATCCATGATGAGGATCACAAAAGATCCAATATTTATGGATTTACAAAGGATGGATCTTGGAATTATAATGGAAGGGGAAAAATCTTATCTTTATCAAATGAATGTTCAACCATCTATACATGTGAAGATTAAAGAGGCACAGAAAGAAGATGTCGAGTTACAAAAGAAGGTGAGAAATGTTCCTGAATTCAACCTTGATTGTGATGGGATAATAAAGTTCAGGAATCGGGTTTGTGTTCCTCCCATCCCCGAATTAAAGAAAGAGTTGCTGGATGAGGCTCATAGTTCTTCATTCTCTATTCATCCTGGAAGCACGAAGATGTATAGGGACCTGAAAGAGTACTTCTGGTGGGATGGCATGAAAAGAGATGTTGCTGAATATGTCTCTCGATGCTTGGTTTGTCAACAAGTTAAAGCTGAGAGACAGAAGTCTAAGGGGATGTTACAACCATTACCCATACCCGAATGGAAATGGGAAAACATCACTATGGACTTTGTCACAGGACTTCCTAAAACATCCAAAGGCAATAATGCTATCTGGGTCATAGTTGATCGTCTCACAAAGTCTGCACACTTCATTCCTATTAGAGAGGATTTCTCTCTAGATCAGCTTGCCAGGATATATGTAAAGGAAGTGGTAAGATTGCATGGAGTACCACTTTCTATTATATCTGATCGAGATCCGAGATTTACCTCGAAGTTCTGGCGAAGTCTTCAGCATACTCTGGATACAGAGTTGAGTTTCAGCACTGCTTATCATCCCCAGACAGACGGTCAGTCTGAGAGAACAATTCAAACCCTAGAAGATATGTTGAGAGCTTGCTCTATGGATTTCAAAGGAGGTTGGGATCAACACCTACCTTTGGTGGAATTTTCTTATAATAATAGCTTTCACTCCAGTATTCAGATGGCTCCTTATGAAGCTCTCTATGGAAAGAAATGCAGGACTCCAACTTGCTGGGATGAAGTTGGGGAAAGAAAGCTATTAGGACCTGATCTCGTTGATGAAATGGCAGAAAAGGTCAGATCTATTCAACAACACATAAGAGCAGCTCAGAGTCGACAGAAAAGCTATGCCGACAACCGAAGAAAAGACCTAGAGTTTGAAGTGGGTGATAAAGTGTTCTTACGAATATCTCCCTGGAAGAGGGTTATGAGATTTGGAAAGAAGGGGAAGTTGAGCCCTAGATATATTGGTCCTTTCGAAATATTGGATCGTGTTGGGAAGGTAGCTTACCGATTGGCGCTTCCACCGAATCTCTCTCAAGTTCACGATGTGTTCCATGTATCTCTCCTGAGAAAGTACATACCAGATCCTTCACATGTACTCAGCTCAGAAGTTGTACCGCTGGAGCAAGATCTTTCTTATGAAGAACAGCCGATAGAGATTCTGGATCGCAGCGAAAAAGTCCTACGAAACAAGACCACTCGCTTGGTGAAAGTTTTATGGAGAAACCACCAACTTGAAGAAGCTACATGGGAGCTTGAGGATATGATGAGAGAGAAGTATCCTCATCTGTTTGTTGCAAAGTGACGAATTTCGAGGGCGAAATTCTTTTTAAGGGGGGTAGAATGTAACACCCGAGACTTTTATGTTATATAAATCATCAAAGGAATCTTTTTCTACACAACACTTGCTTGGCTTGCTTTACACGCAATCACGACCTTCCTCGATAGCTTGCGTCATACGCAATACCGAGTTTCACTAAACAATAATATGCTATTAAAACTAGCCGTTATGAATAGTAATAACCACTTTTTGAAATTTTATAAATTTTATTTTTCAAAATGGACTTCATTTTTGGACTCAGAATATCGAAATTAGCCTAGGGTGAAATTTTGGTATTTTTCTGAAAACTTTCAATTTTTGATGAATAGTGAAACCACTAAGTGGTAGGTTAAAAACTGAATTTTGCATAAAACTTAATTTTACCACTTCTGTGAATGGAATTTCAAAAATCCGAGAGACACGGTTAATATCAAGGACTAAAATGTGGTTCAATGAGATGAAAATAATTTTTTGGTGAATAGTAACTTTTTACTATTTTTACCGCGGTTAATAGTAAATAGGGTAACTAAGGGTAAATATGATATTACTATTACCCTAACACATGTCCTAATTCTATTGGACAAGTGTAATTCGACCAAAAACAAACTTAGGAATAAAATATGACCATTTAGGCCCACTTGGATTAGATTAGGACATTTATTATTAATTTATTTAAAGAAGGGTTAAAATAGTTAAAATCAAAGTTTAATAAGTAAATCATTTTTAATATAGGGTTATACATAAGATAAATTCGATTGTAAATATTCATTAGAAAGCTAAAAAGATTTCCTGCATGATGGTATTTTATTTGTAATTTTTAGACATCAAATAATTTAATTTAATTATGACACAAAGATGATGCAGTAATTATCTTATTAATGAAATATTGAAAAAATTGATAATATAAATACCAAAATAAATGTAATTTGAGACTTTTTATGAATTCCACTAATTTTATAGGTTACTATGATATATTAGTAATGATTTAATTAACTTGGTTCGAACATATAATTCTGTTATGACTTTCACAAAAATCATATATCAAATAGTGTCAAAATTGACACAAAATAGTTTTTAAATCAAATATTATATTATTAATTGTTATTTTATTCCTAAAAATCTATGGTTCGGCCAAATGACTTAGATAAGGATATATATATTAATAATAAACAATTTGGGGTTCGTTTGGCATGTTATAGTAAGTGTATTAACCATATAGTGAAAGAAAACAAAAAGACACGGTAAAAGTTAAATTAATTAACTTAGAGTTAAATCTAATTGATAAGGTTAAAATAATACCCTAAACTTGTCTAAATCCTATTGGTTGATAGGATTTCGACCCTTCCCCACTTTATCTTCGAAATAAGACCCTTTGGAACCATTATAAACTGATTTTTACTTTAATATAAAATAATATTTTGAGATATTCCTAAGGTGCCCCTCTCCTCCCTTATAAAAGGGCACCTCCTCCCCCTCCTCCTCACACCAAATTGAGCACTCAAGCTCGGCCAACCCCTGCCATTTTCTCCTCTCCACTTCCCTAGAATAATCCTAGAGGTCCTGGTCTTCTCCAAAGACCAATCTTAGTTCCTTAAGTGGAGGATTCAAAGAGGCGTTCCAAAGAAGAGGTAATATCCATTACCGATCTTTTCAATTTCTTTCTTCTTCAACTTCTTCTTCTTTAGTTGTTTCATGATAAAGTAATAACATCAGTATTACTTACATACTGATATGTTATTATAAATATGAAACAACCCTATTTCAACTTCTATCCATCCTACGGAAAAATGAAATCACCACGCGTGCGTACGTACGGAATACCGTCTCCACGCCGTGGTGTAATCTATTTTCCACCATCACCTTACAAGGATGGGTATAATGGTGTAATGAGTAACTATATATGATTATTATTAAGTAATATTTATACTGAAATAATATATATATATACTCCAATACAATTCCACGATCATAGGAACGATATCATCACTCGTGCGTACGTACGGAATACCGTCTCCACGATGTGATGCGACTCGTTCTACATGATCTTCATTTCATAATGATTATATAAATGAATTGAATGAATGAATATGGTATATACTACACTAATACCATTCTGGAAATGAATTATCTATAACCTAAAGATAAGAATAAGAATTTATTCGACAAAACACGCATAAGAACAAAAAGTTATAAAGACCCGAGTAACAAGTAACAATGAAATATTACTAACAAGAAGCTAATAATATGACCATATATGATATCATATAAATATGTATGATTCTGGAATAAGTCAATAACATTATTTAAACCATTATACAGGAGCTTCGGACACGTACAAAGCAAATTGGACCTAAGGTAAGGGAAATATCACAATCTCATTTTTATCCGAGATTGTTTATTCGTAAGTATTTACTGGGGTGTATTTTATCATCCACATCCATGTTTCCTCAATATGTAATATTATTTACATACACTTGCAATATTTTAAATCCAATTTTACCCTTAGGTGAGTTTTTAGTAAAGAATATGAAAGGAATCTTTTGTCGTTTTTCCGTACGAGGTACTTTTTGACTTTTCCGACAAAAGTACGAAGAATGTTTTTTTAACTTATACGGCATGAATGGATTTTTAAAACATTGTTTCCAAGAAGCTTCCTTTACAAGTTTGCAAGTTTATTTTTAATCAACTTCTTTTATTTTAAATTTGTATGACATGTTATGAAAGGAAAAATGTTTTTTTAAGAAGAAAGGATATTTTCCTCAAGAATGGAGTTCAAGTGATTTTCAAAATTATTTTCCATCTAAGATAATAAAGGGTTCTGTTTTTATCCCTATTATTACATTGATTTGATCATGTTGTGATGGAATTATTTTTATGAATTCCTTTATCTTATATGAATTGATTTATGATGTCATGATGTTTCAAGAATCCCATTTTTGTTTCATGTGTTATGCGATGATGTATGTTTTATGATTATGTGGCACACATAAGAAAGGATTCATTATAAGATGGGTGGGACCTATATCTCCCTCCAATGCATTGGGTAAAGATTTTATATCTCATGAGATAGACATGGCTGGAACGGAAGGTTATTTCGGTTCAGTGATACAGGACTGAAACGAGGAGTGAACTCGGTTCAGAAAGGGACTTTGTCCACTAAGATAGTCTTGGCAATGAGTCATGACTAACAAGAAATGATTTCCATGATTATGTGTGCATGCCACAAAGTTTCAAGTTTTATGTTATGATTTTGGGGATCTCATTTTCACTTCTATGATTTATTCCATGTTAAGATATTATGATCTCTTTTGCAGGTTATGATTTTCAAAAAGATATGATATGATTTTTATTTCCATTATTTGCCTTGCTGAGCATTTGAGCTCACCCTTTTATGTTTTCTTTTCCCCAGGTCAGGACGATGGATATTAAGTAGAATATGCTAAAAGGGACCCTAGATATGATGAAATAAATGGGAGACACTGTAGAAGATTTATGAACCAGTTGTTTATGTTTCCCAGTTTCTAAAGGCACTATACCTATACGGTCCTTTGTAGTTTTATCATATGTTGTAATAAGTGTGCTTCAATTTTTGAAGTATTAAAAATGTATGTAAAGTATGGGTCGTTATAATTATAATAAAATATTTTCTTTAATTCATGTAATTAGATGGTCTTGTTTTTGAGTGGATATAATTACTCTATCCAAAACTCTTAAATTATCCCAACATTATAAAATCCTAACCTCTAAAATTATCTAAATCCTTATCTGATACTAAGTAAGACTATCCAGACCCAGACTCCTATATCTAGTGATAAAAAAAAATTCTTTAAAACTAGCTTCGATAATAGTTGAGATTCCCAGACTTGTATTCCTAAACCTATCATTCAAAACACATTCTTCACAAATTGGATTTTATACCAATTGAAGTGAAATAAACATAAAAATCCATAATCATAATATAAATAAGAAATATTTAGTCACATTCATGGTCAAGAACTTTTAGGTTTAGTGTTTTATAGAATTTAGAAAAATCATTATCTATTAAAACTCACATCTTTTCCATCAAATGGATATTTTACCTCTAAAACAAGGATTACTTATTTTTTAATAAGACATAAAAATGGCCCAAAAAAATTTCAATTCATGATACCCTTTTGGATATATTATATTAATTACTCTTCTTTAAAACCTGGAGAAATTGAAACATAAGAAGGGTGTGAAAAAATTCCCAGAATGGGTAATCATAAGAGATAATAATCAAATTTCATAAGTGAAATTATGATAAATATATGGGTAAAAGAACACAATCAAGCTACATGATCACATCATAAAGAAATAATACAAAATAAAACATTGATCATAAATCTGGAATCATAACATAATGATTTTTGAATTAAGAATTGAAAATGATTGGGTCATAGAGTCATATGAATGTGTAAGCAATATAAAAAATAACATCATATGCATACTTTAATTCTCACTAAAAATAGAAAATAACATAGTGTATAGAGATGAAATGGGAATGTCTTACATCAGTGAAGTTTTTATTCATGATTTTGTTTTCGGTGATGATTTTTCCATGAGCTGTGTTGTTCAGCTTCTTAGTGTATGATGGAATGACTTCAGTGGATGAGAAAGTGATGGTGATGGATATCCTGATATGTTATTTTTGTGTTGGTAATGAATCTTTGAATTTTTGGTTTGTTTGTGACAATGTGGTCCATGGTTCATGGACAAAACAACCAATTCTCTTACAATGTATTACTTCAAAAGAGGTCAGTGCAAGAGGTTTTAACTAGATCATCACTTTTTGGAATCGTACATTTGAGAGGATATGCCAATCACCATCAGTACCTAGACCATGCACACCTACAGAGAATATCTATCCTAAGAGAGTTGTGATGGTGGAAAATGAACTAACGTTTTTGATGCTAGGGAGGGGTTTGTCTTCGCAGACTCGAATTTGGTTGTTTTTGGCCTTGGGACTTTAGTCCATGGGGCATGATTGTTGTTTTATGTCCTCGATATTATCCTGGGTTCTCCCTTTAACCTTAAAAGGGGTCTTCAATAAAAAAAAATTCACTTTTCACTCAAGATATCGATAGTGGATTGGGTTTACTCTCTAATCCCTTAGATTTCACATCATTAGATATAAAACATTACCCAATTCAATAGATAGATTTATAATTTTAGGACCACTTGTCAAATAAAAATTTTTACATGAAAATTTTGAAACATAATACAACATTTCTAATTTGATCAACTTTTAATTAACTAGAGAAATAAATATATTTCATAAATATTTCCATAAAAGACGACCATATTCCATCCATATAGAGAATATATATGGTGGAAATAGAGAATATCCCCATTTATTTATTTGAAACATAAAGGGGTGTTGACATACATGAAATAGAATTTTATAAGAAGATGTGTTTCTTAACACATTTTGATGGTATAACATAATAATAGATCTGGAATTGGATCATTTGACATTGAAAGTTTAATCTCCTAAAAGAAAAAAATTATAAGATAATTTTGAGGGTAATACACAAAACATAACTCCAAAAGAGGTAGATATTTTATAGGTGTAGAGGAAAATAGAAGATAAATTATAAAAATAATTTTCTTAAAGCCTTTACAACATGATGTTAAATGAAAACAGATAACCCACTTCAAAAATCCATTTCAAGGGGTTAAAAATTGTACATTTTAAACCTTAACTATAAAATAATTTCAAATATTTAGTTCTTTAAAATAAATAAAGTTAGTGACAAGAAATGAGGATTGGATGATAATGATATACATAAGTGGAATTAAATCCATTTATTTATTCTTATAAAACATAAACCTTTTTTTTTAAAATTGAAACAAATAATAATAAAATGGGATTATAAATTACTTTAGAGAACCATGAAAATAAAAGGTAAATATTAAATAATAAAAATGGTTATAAAATTGGTAAAATAAATTTACAATAAAAATTTTAAAAATGAGATTATTTTCAGACTTCAATAGAATGTCAAAAATAACCCATGTGAAAAATGTGAAAATATTATTATATACTATTTTAAATAAAGAAAAACTCAATTGAAAATGAACTTAATCAATCATTGAAGTAAATATAAGAACGTTAATAAAAAATATAAATAATGTGGATATGGAGGAGAAAGATTCCTCACTGGAAAGAAAAATAAGGAAGGTTTCACTTATGGGAAAACTTTCAGTTGAGTTGTGAACCAAAGAAAATTTAGATGATAAAATGGGAAGTATAAACTGAAAATTAATAAGGAATAAGGAAATACATGTTTTTAATATTAAAATAACATATAGTTTCCCTAATATGGAAATTTTACATAAAAAATATTGAAATAAAAAATGATATTAGAAATGAAACGATTATATATTTTATAACATTTTTATCAAAGACCAATGAAAGGGATAAAATGAAAAATAACATTAAATACCCTTAATAAAGATAATCATGATATATTATGTAAAATATATTATATGTGTTTTGAGAGTGGGTGCTTAGACCCTTATTCTATGTGTACTTTGATTACCATTACATGTATACATTTTGATATATACACGTGTTCATTACTTCCATAATAATGTTGATACTTATACATCCACTATTTACCTGGTAATTTAATTATATTATGTATCATATCAAAAGGTTATAGCAGTTTCCATCCATGATGAGAACATCAAGATACAATGACAGTAATCTTAAAAATATATCCTAAAGTCTAGATACATGATACTGAAGGGATACTGAGGATGTCTGACTTTCATGTTCTGGGGCGTCATAAGCATTGATACTTCACCAGATGAAGTTCAAACTTTGTGATATAGACTATATGAGATCCTGAGGATTGACCTAAAAATAGGAAAACCACTTTATTTATGTGTTATTGGTTGTCCCTATCCATGTACATGTGTGTTAGTCTCTAGACTTTGGATCATTATCAATGCATATCATTTGATCACACACATTGATTGAAGAAAACAACTATGAAATCTATATCTTGGAGAGGTATATTGTGTTGGGTTAATCATTAGTGGTATGACATTGGTTGAATGATCAAGATATAATTGTTTACATTTGAGTTGAGAGGAAGATATATCATGGGCCTAGGTTGACAAGGATGGTAGTAACTTTATTAAATCTATGGCCATGGTACAAGAAGGTAAGTATATTAAACAAACCAAACTATTATAAATGAAATTACCTTTTTATTGAATAATTAAATTATTATATAATGTAGTTATGAAAAACACATGCACTACATTGGTTATTTTGGACCATTATAAAACATTTCCATAATTTTCCCATCAGACCAGAAAGGCCATCAAACATCATAACTATTGATAATATAACCTTTTTATGGTTACCATTAATATCAGTATATATCAGGGGTGATGATAATATCTAATTGACATAGAATAAAGAAATGACGACCTTGAGCATTAGGATTATACCCTATGAATCCCATTTATTAGATCTTTTGAGGGTGATGGCATCTCTAGGATTTTCCCTTGATTAATCCCAATCCAAGATTCAATAACTGAAACTTGAACGAAACCATTTATAGGAGAAGTTCAATCTTATTAGAATCACCTCCCAAACTATGTTTTCCGAACCACCCCACGAAAGTAACACAATTGCACACCTTACCCTAAGGGTGCACACTAGTGATGTAAGGGGTTCTATATATAGACCCTAATAGTATGAATTTTTATATTTTATTTTTAATAGAATAAAAATTTTATTTATCCCTTTTCATTGTTAAATTATATATACACAAGATTATATAACGAGTGTGATAAAAATTAGATTTTGATATGAGATAATCAAAATTTCATTTTTACGAAATATATATTTTCAATTAGAAAACTCTTTTTGATAAAATGAATAATTTTTAAATAAATGTTAATTTCATGAAATGTTCTTATTAAATAAAATTTATTTAAATATATATGATAATATAATTGAATGAAATCTAATTTAATTTTTATAAGGGTTAGAAAGATATTAGTGTCGGAAAAACTAGTTTCTTTAAATAAATATAGTTTTTTATTTGAAAGCATAAATTCTCCTATTTATATAATTATTATAGAAAAATAAAAATGATTTTTAAAATTAGAATGTCTAAATTAACCAATAGTGAATTTTCATATTTTTCTGAGACAGTAAATTTTTTGTGTAAAAAAATTTAATATAAATCTACGATATGTATTATAACATAGTAATAGACCAAAAATTATATAATAAATACTATAAAGGGAATAAATTACAAAAAAATAGATCTAATATTCAAAATAATGTATTTTTTAAGTTATTTGATTAATTTTAAAAAACTATAAGGAATTTTCCAACCCCTATATTATATTTTAAGGTTTTTAAAATAATTATTTATGAACATGACTCACTTACACATCATGAATAATATAATTTTAATGATTTAGGTTCTTAACATAATAAAATATTTTAAATCACTCCCCTTTGGAAGATATCATGGTCAAAAACTGTGAAATTGAAAGTGGTTTAGATTATTCTAACACTCAGAGTCCAAAATGAAAGTTTTGAAATTAATAAATAATTAATTAGTCTTTTGATAAAAATACCCACCCAACATCCCTTTACTCTAACTAAAAACCCACTGAGCATGAATTTACTCTCTCTATCCTTATCTAATTCCCTTTTAAGGTGTTCCCAAGGTCATAAGTAGATCCTTCCATGCTTTTTAAAGAACCCTCTCATGGTAATGGATTCTATTCCTCCTTTATTTAATTCAAGTACTTTATTTGTGTAAATATATTTTATTCCCAATTTTACAAATTGTATTATTTCTTTACACATGAATTTATTTTAATTATTTTAACTATGTAATGATATACATCCTTTCACTATCATTAAACCCAGCCATGAACCTTTATCAAAACCACTTATACTACTGATATTATTTCATGATTTTCCGTGATAGAATTTTTTGAATATCCAAACCCATTTACACTCAAGGGTAATGAACTAATTATATATTCCATTTGTTTATTGTGTAATTACATATATATATATCCCCCACTCCTTAATTGTGGGATTAAAATTTATGAATTCCATTGTTATGTTATATGAGCTATGTGGAACAAAATTGAATATAAATGATATGAATGTGACAGGTGGGCCTAAAGTTATATAACCCTCCAATGAATTGGGTAATGTTTTAATCTCATGAGATACCATGTATAGTTCACATGTATTTTTCAGAAGAACACTATGTTATGATGTATCTATGGTTATCATTGACTTATGTTTATGATGTCGTGGTTTATGTTGTTTCCAAATTCCTATGATGCCTTGATTTTATCATCTTATATCATTATTCAATGTTCATGATTATGATTATCACCTTTATATGTCATCTTTTTAGGATTCTTGGATCTCATGTATTAATTTACATCATTATATATTTTTAATATTCCCTTATTGGGATTTATATATCACACCTTTATTATGAACATCTATAGGTTATACCTTCTATTAGAAGATCAATAGAATATAAGGGCTTACTATTGAGTTCATTAAATAATTTCATTGTATCTATGTTTCAAGTTATTTTGATAGTCATCTAATTACCCAAATACACCAGGCCCCTTGATCTTTTGGGATTCTATTTTATGTACAATTATGTAATAAATTTTTAGATAAAGTGTATAAAATATTTTGGTTGTCACAGTTTGTATCAAAGAAAGGCATACTCATTTTTGGCTACTAGTATTAACAAACCTTAGTAAAAACCATAGGGATAATACTGAACATATAAAAACACCCCTAAATGTTGGTAACATTTATACTTATTTGTTTTATTAGAAAATATATCCATGTCTAGATACTAGAAAGTAGATGTTGTTGTGGAACAAATAAACATATTGTTAATAACTCTAAAAGGTCCCATTGGATATTAAATCGACCTGTAACTAGTGCACAATAAAAATTACTAAGACTGGACACCAATCCAGACACTCCTAGGTGAAATTATTTGGTTAATCATGTTATTTTTATAAACTATTATGAATGGAATAAAATTCATAAGAAATTTAATGTTTGGAAATAGATCATGGATAACGTAGATTAAAACCAAGAAACTCATAGGTTAAGGAATACATTTCATCTACAGGTTATCCCTTCCATGTTTATATTTTCCCTTTATATACTTAATAGTTTTAAAATTATAATCCTTATGTCTATTTTGGATAAAGTAAATGATTAGAATTAGAATGAAATAGTTAATGATAGGCTTATTATCTAATCATCAACTTCAAATTTCTTATGTGACTATGGTTCTATAGATTATTTAATATCAAATAGGTTTATTAGAACTATTAAAACACTAAATTAAAACATGGAATTCAATTTTTCAATGAAAAATAGAAAATGGGTCAATTATTTCATCCTAATAATATAAATTAAACACTTTCAATATTTGCAGGATGAATTTCCTAGATAACCTTGTGATAATAGCTTTAATGAAATTTGATTCTGTTCTTAGTATTCATTGTATTTATTTATATATATCCAACATAAACTTTTGAGATAAGGAATTAACCCTCTATATAATGAATCACTCTATGATTCTATAAAAGTGTAAGGATAAGGACCAATTTCCTTTGGAGTCATCATCTCAAGCATGTATATTATTTCAATTGAGAAAACATTTCTATCTAAAATGATTAAGAATAAGGAAAATATTATCCTTGATGACATGCCCATTATAATAGAATATGATGAAGTGTTCCCTAGTGGATTACAAGATCTTTCTTCTAAATAAGAGGTTGAGTTCTCAATAAAACATATACTTAGAGATTTTATAATATCCAAGACTCTATAGATAATAAACACTATTGAAAATGAAGATATGAAGAGGAAACTATAAGAGAACCTAGATAAAAGGTTTATAATCCCACTTGATTCACCATGGGGTACACTAGTTTTTTCATCAAGCAGAAAGATATGTTAATGTTACTTTGAATTGATTATCATGAGATTAATAAGATCAAGATAAAGAAGAAGTATCCCCTCCCATTAATCAATGACTTTTTTGATCAACTACATGGATCCCGATATTTCTATAGGTGTATATTTTCTTGGGATATTATCAAGTAAAGATAAAGATAGAGGATATACAGAAGAATTATTTTCATAAAAGGTATGAGAACCATGAGTTCATAGTTATTCAACTTAAAATCACTAATTCTCGAACAATATTCAAAATCTTAAGGAATAGAGACTTTAGACATTACCTCGATAAATTTTGGCATTATTTATAGATAATATTATTATCTACTCTAAAATCAAGGAGGAATACGAGTAGAATTATAATGTTGTATTAGAGGAATTATGAAAGAAAATTTTATATTAAAAGTATAGTAAATGTGTGTTTTGGATAGATAAAGTAACATTCCTTAGTCAAGTAATCACCAGCATTGTGATATTTGTAGATCCTTCAAAGACTGAGACAATTAAAGGATGTCCTAGGCCAACATCTATGATAGAGATAAATAGTTTTCTAAAATTAGATGGGTACTATAATAGATTTTCAAAAACCTTAAAATGGGTATCAAACCCACTAGACAATCAAACTCTAAATGGGGATAATTTTTTCTAGATTGATGTTTGTAAGGAGAGATTGAATGAGTTTAAGAATATGCTAATCACTGTATTAGTGATCACATTACCAACTAGTGGGGAAGGATTTGTGATCCAAAATTGTGTTTCCAGAAAATGTTTGAGTTGTTTACTCATAAAAAATGAAAATTTTATAGCCTATTTCTCCCATTAATTATATATCCATGAGTAGAACTACCCAACACATGATCTGGAATTGGTTGTAGTGATCTTCACATTGAAGGTTTTGAGACATTATCTCTATGGAGGGAAGTGTGAAATTTATATATGGATCATAAAATCCTTAGGTATATATTAAAAAAATTGAGCTCAATATTCACTAATGAAGGTGGTTATAGATAATTAAGGATTATGATGGTTTAATCTATTACCATCCTGGGAAGGAGAATAAAATGGTAGATTCTCTGAGTAGAAATGATCTTGGAACCCTATACAGGATGAGAATTGAAATGGATCCAATATTATTTTACATGAAAAGGTTTAAAATTAGAAACATAAAATAAAATTCATCCCACCATACTCAAATAACTACACAGTTATCAGTTCTTGATAGGATCAAGAGGCCTAAACAGATGATGAGGAGTTATAGAGAAAGGTAAATAATATTACAAAGTTACAATTTTCTAAAGACAAAGTTTTAAGGATTGGAACCAAGATATGTGTCCCATAAAAACCATAACTTAAGAAGGAACTTTTGGATGATAAACATAACCAAACCTTCTCTGTTCATCCATGAGGCACTAAGATGTATAAAGATCTAAATAAAAACTTATATTAGGAAAACATTAAGAGAGAGATTGTAGAATATTTATCTTGATGCTTGGTATTCAAATAAGTCAAGAATAAATAACAATATTCTAAGGGTATGATAAAACCATTGACTGTAATTATATGAAAGTGGGAAAACATAACAATTTTTTTATCGTAGGACTCCCCAAGACATATAAATTCCATAACACCATTTGTGTGGTAGTAAATCATGTTACTAAGTTTGCACATTTCATTATTAAAAAGGAATATTTATCTATTTTACCACTTTCTATCATATACATAAGAAAATTGGTATGGACACATGGGGTTCCACTCTCTACTTTATATAATCGAGATCCAAGGTTTACCTTGATATTTAGGAGAATCATTTACTAATAATTGGACATAGAGTTGGGTTTCAGTATTTCTTATCACCCTCATAGGGATGTTTAGTCTGAAATAACCATTCAAAATCATGTGAATATAATGAGATATTGTTTAATGAATTTCAAATTATGTTGGGGTCAACAACTTACCCTTGTGAAATTATCATATAATCATAGTTTCCATTCTTGTATTAAAATGGAACCTCATGAGGTTCTGTATGGGAAGAGGCATTAGTCTCTAACATGCTGGGATGAATTTGGAGAACATAAGATGATGTAACCGGATCTTATTTAAGATATTATAACAAAGGTTCAAACCATTCAACATCATATGAAATCCATGAAAACTAGAAAAAAAATACATACATACTTTCATCCGAGGGATCTATAGTTTGAGGTTGGAGATAAGGTGTTCCTTAGAGTATCACAGTGGAAGAAAGTCCTGAGGTATGGGAAGAAGGGAAAGCTTAGTCCTAAATATGTATTCCACTTTGAGATCCTTTCTCACATCAAACATGTAGCCTATTGAATAGTAATCCCATCTAACCTTTCTCAAGTACATGATGTGTTACATGTATCCCTCCTAAAGAAGTATATATCGTACCCCTCACATACACTGAATCCAAAATTGTTACCTTTAGATAAGAATATTTCATAAAAGGAGCAATCAATGAAGATCCTAGATCATAGGGAAAAAAATCTACGAAACATGACAACTCACCTGGTCAAGGTAATATGGAAGAAGTAAAATTTTTAGGAGGTAACATGAGAACTATAAGAGGTGATGAAACATAAGTACCCTCATACATTTTAGTGTACTAAATAAAATTTTGAGGGTAAAATTTTCAACAGGGGAAAAATGAAATGACTCAAAATTTTATAAATGTAGTTTCCTATTGAATGAAGAAATTCCTTATTATTTAATGTATTTTTAGAAAAAACATCCACTAAATTGGTTAATTTATACTTATATCCATAATTTTCCTGTTGGATTTAAAATATCATTAAACATCATAAATATTTACAATATAGATATTGTTAATCGATCATTAAGATTAGTATATATTAATGGTGATTATAATATCTAATTAACATATAATGAAGAAGTGATAGAACAAACTAATAAGATCGAACCCTATGATGAACAAATATGAGAGATTTTGAGGAAGATGTAATCACTTGGATTTATCCTTGACTAATCCCAAGATAAGATTTAACAACTGAAACTTGAGTGAAACTATTTTTGAGAGAAGTTCAGGCTTATCGAGACAATTAACCAAACCATGTTCATCAAACTACCCCAAGAATGCGCCACCATCGCACATAATTCCTTTAGAGCATACAATAGTGTAATAATGTGTTATGTATCTAGACACTAGTAGTATTAATTTATATATTTTATTTTTAATAAAATAAGTTTTTATATTTATCCCTTTTCATTATTAAATTATATATACACAATATTATATAATGAATTTGATAAAATGTATATTTTGATATAAATAAATCAAAATTTTATTTTTAGTTAATATATAGTTTCAATTGAAAAACCCATTTTGATAAATTACAGAATATGTTAAATAATGTTATTTTCATGAAATATTATTATTAAATAATATATATATGTATGAAAATATAATTTAATGAAGTATAGTGTATTTTTTATAATGGTCATAAATATGTTAGTGTTTTAAAAAATAGATTTATAGTAAAAAATATTATTTTGTAAAAGTGTAAATTCTAATATTTAGAAAATTATTTTGGTAAAATAAATATTGATTTTGAAATCATCATGTCAAAATTGTACAATAGTTATTTTTTTTCATAATTTTCTAAGATAGAAAATTTTTTATGTAAAAATTAAATGTGGTATTAATATAAGGTATCTATTATAAAATAAAAATAACTTAATTTGAAGTAATAAATAATATAAATGGAATCCATGACCAAAAATAGATTTCCTCTTTAAAATATTGTATTTATGAAGTTATTTTAATAATTTTTTAAACCTTTAATGAATCCTATAAAACCTATATTATATTTTAATGTTTTAAAAATAGGTCTTTATGAACATGAATCTCTTCCACATAGTGAATGGTATTATTTTAATGAGTTTGGTTCTTACCAAAATAAAATATTGAAAACCACTCCTATATGGTATAAACTATGAAAGGGTTTATGATTTTGATTATTTTATCACTTGGATTTTAAAACCTAAGTTTTGAAATTAATTAACAATCCACCTCTCTTTTGTTAATTATACCCACCCAACATACTATTCCTATTCACTCAATACCCATTGATCATGAAATTCCCCTTTCTATACTCTATAAATCCCTCCCAAGATGTTCCCAAGGTCTTAAGAAGCTCCTTCTATGCTTTTAGAAGCACCCTCTAAAGGTAAGGGATTCTCTTCCTCTTCCATTTTATTCAAATAATTACTTTGTATTAAGACTTTTTATTTCCAATTGTTCATATTGTAATATGTTTTTAAAGATCCCTTTATTGTCCTTATGTTTCCAAATTAATTAGATATGACCTTTCACTCTCATGAAACCATTCTAGGAACATTTATGTAAACGACTTATGCTGCTGAAATTATTCCTTGGGTTTCCATGATAATTTTTTTTATTTTGAATAACCATACCCATTTCCAAGAAAATAAATTTACCTAGTTTCATATTTACTTCATTAATTAGGAACTTCCATATATGTAGGTCATACTCCTTAATCATTATATTATAAGTGATGAAAGTTTTTCTTTTATTTTATGATATTTGAGGTGCACAAATTTTTTACATGACATGAATATGATGAGTGGGCCTGAAATTATATATCCCTCCAATGCATTGGTTAATATTTTTACATCATGTGATATAATGTATGGTGTACATGATATTATCATAAGCATACTGTTATGATCTCTCAGCGGTTAGCCTTGACTTATGTTTATGATGTCTTGTTTCATATTGTTTCCATATTATTATGGTGCCATGATGTTATCATCTTGTATCATGCTTTCATGTTCATGATTATGATTTAAACCTTTCTATGTCATCATGTTATTTTTCTTGACTATTATCCACTTCTTTAAATTATTCTATGCCTTGATTACTCCCACACTACAATTTACATCTCAGCCCTTTTTTATGTATTACCCAAGGTTATCTTATGTAATATTAGAAGATCAATATAATATAAGAGAACATTGTGGAGTTTTTAAAATAATTTTTTCCCTATTTTTGTTATTTTTATTTGTATCTAATTACCCAAAGACACTAGACCTCTCAAAATTTTGGGATTTTATTATGTGTATATTCATGCTATAAATATTTATATAATGTGCATAAAAGATATGGGTCTTCACAGTCCATATTGTATAGTCATGAAATATATAAAGAATTAAAAGGATGATGATACATGTGTGAATACTTATTTATGAGATATCTCATCACAAAGATATTATATTACATAGAGTGTGTTCATATGAGGTCATCATAACTATGAAGTTCCTTATATCCTTAAAGGCCTTGATGGGTATCTAGACTCAACTCCTAGCCTTTGAGTTACACTCAAATCTATTGAGATAAGGTCTTAAAGGCTTATACAATAAGTGTGTCCATAAGTTCCACCTATTCTATTGAATATAAATTTAGGATGAAGTGATCCCCATGTTTGGGGGTCGGTGAACATTTGAGTGTGAACAATAACAAGTAAAAATTAATCAATTATATTACCCAAGTTTAGAATATTAATGATTGAATTTATTTTTTAAGGTATTCACAAGTTTTATCATTATAGTAGTGAATACAAGAAAAATATAATTTTTCAAATGAACATAACATATTCAAGTTTTATTAAATTATTATTCAAAGAGTGATATGATTTAATGATTCATATTTTATCACATAACATGTTAAAGTGAAACAAGTGAGTGATAATTTAATTGTGTCATTTCAGACAAGTTTAATTAAGTCATAACTATGCATAATGGTATAAAATGAAGCTTATATCATTTCAGGGACCATTTTTTAATTTTTAAAAGTATAAACTAAGTGTATAAGTCAATTTTAGGTTCAATAATAGGGAACTTCACCATTTGGACGAATTTTGAGTGCCCCCATTTTTTACCTAAAGTTATAGAGTGAGAAACTGAAGGAAGAACAAGGTCAAGTTGATCATGTTTCCTTGACCAGGTCTATATTCTTTACATGATCAAAGGGGTGTCATAAATCAATTCAATTTCTTATGATATCATCCTATAATTGAATATTAATGGTTTATAAGCCACAATTCACATTTGGATGGTCTAGAGGTCACCTATCTTGGTTCCTTTGAGCCATGACACGCTGAATTTAGGAAAATAGAATCTATGATTTAAAATGGAGAGGGTAACATTTACTATTTTATTGGATTTTTTTTCTTCATTATCAAATTGAATTATGTGTGATCATATAAGAAATCCAGGAATGGGGTTTCATTGATTCAATTTTTTAAAAATGATTCAGAGTGTATATTTTAAAATTCTAATTTCCCCAAATTCTTATCTCCCATGGGTTCCTTCAACTGATATCATAGAGAGTATAAAATTATTTAAGCCAAAAAACTTCAAAACATCAAATATTTTTGCTAAGAATGGGAAATATGGGTTTAATACAGTCCCAATTTAACTAAAAGATCATCAATCTAAGTTTTTAGGACCATGTTATGGGAAATCAAAGATCGATGAGTTTTGAGTATATATTGTAATGAGAATATACATATATTTTTATATATTAAACATATATATAAATATATATCTCTTTCAAATTCTGAATAGTGGTGGTATTTCATTTTTAGGTTTAAAGTGGTGTTGTATAGGTCTATTTTGTCTTATCTCATTAATGAATGAGATAAAAAAGGTTGGGTCAAACATGAAAAAAAAACTATCTTATCCACATCATTTTCATTTGGATGTGGACAAACTATAGGTCCCTCCCAATTTGGGAAGGTGTTGAGTTATTTTTCCAACCCATTTTTACTATGGTAGAAAATATAAATATAAATATAAATATAAATATAATTTTATATAAATTATATATTATAAAATATTATATATATATTCCCCTAAATTAAACATCCCACCTGACTCGGGCTGGAACAAATCAGTCCGGATCTGACCTTCCCGACATATTAGATCTGTTGCAATCCCTAAATTAATATCTCAGGACTTTATTTAGATCTAGATGAACCCATAAAATTTTTGAAATTTTGAATTTTTTTTATAATTTAACAAAATTATTTTCATCACCAATTTATTTATTTATAATTAATTAAAATTATTTTCGTGCAAGTTAAAACATTAAAAATACCCTCAAGTTGAAATTTTATAAATTTTAATTTTTCTTATGTAATATAATTTCAATTTGAATGTTCATGATTCGATAGCCACCCACGTATGTTCTATTTATTAATTTTTTAATTTAATTATTGCATTTAATTTTTTTAAATGTAATTATTATTTTTATTTTAACAATTTTCGTATCAACACCAGAACATTAAAATTTAAAAGGGTCAATATGTCTACATTTGAGTTACAAAATATAATTTGACACCCTCTTTTCCTCTCACATGTATGCTATTATACATTGTGAAGTTTGGAGGAGTTCATGGAAATGCAGTTTTAGTTGAGATATGGGGTAAACAAAATAGTTGAAATGAATAAAAGTTGCAGGAATTATAATTTCAGTGAGGCAATTATTCTAATAATTCCTCTAAGGTATTGGTAAATCCATTATTCACTTGATGGATTAACCATTAGTTGACCTTTTACAATCGCATCATTATTTATTAATTTTATCGTATACATGGTGTATTATTTTTTGAATGTGTATTTATTTCATGTGATCACATAATATAATAATAAACAAAAATACATAGATAAAATAAACATGTGTGGGTAATGTTTTCTTTTTGAAGCATAGTTACATTGTGTGTACAATCACCTAGAAAATTCATGTAAAATTGAAATGGATTTCATTCACCAATATTAATTATCAAATCCATCAAAGTGAAAATTAAGTTATTAAACATCATCCATCACATGAATCTGTACCCAATTTATTGTTCTAGGTTCTCTTCATCACTATTTGGGGGTCTCTCATACTAACAAAGAGTTTTTTATTAGAGTATTGGTTCTACTTAACTAAATGTTTTAGAAAATAAGTTGGTATAGATAGATTTTTAACATTTTAGAGGTAAAGTGTTGATCAATGTAGAGACCCTAAGCTTGACGTAAATGGACATCACATTACTTTTGTGGAATACTTAGTACAAGGACCATAATAGTTTAGTGTCTTTGGAAACTTAGAATATAATCTTCTAATCATGGTGAAAGATCTTCAACATCTCCCATAAAGATCTTCCCCTTTTTTTGTTCTTACCTTCAACCTTTATTTATATCCTATGGAAACTAAAACATAAAAGGGGTGAGCTCAAATTCCTAGTAAGGGTAAACATAGAGAACATAAAACAATCCATAAACATTTGAATTCAAAAACATGAACATACAATCTAAACATAAAAATCTTTTGCAAAGTCATGAATCTTGGAAGTACGTTAGGCATATATCATAAGGGAACATCAATCATGATAAAATATCATGGGAATAAAACATGTAATTGGGGAAACCATTCAACACTTGTTATGATCTCCATAGTAGCCAAGACATTGCTGCCAAGACCATCTTAGTGGACAAAGTCTCTTTCTGAATCGAGTTCACTCTCGTTTCAGTCCTGTAACACTGAACCAGATTAACTTACTGTTCCAGCCATGTCTATATCATGGGATATAAATCTTTAACCAATGCATTAGAGGGAGATATAGGTCCCACCCATATCATAATTAAATCATTCTTACTTGTGCCACAATATAAACATAAATCATTCATCATAACCCAAAGAATAAAAATGGGTTTCATAGACATCATCCCATCATAACATAATCCATATAAAACAAATGGATATCATTTCATCAAAAGAAAAGTGAAACCATGTAAATAATAGAGACACTATAATTGAAACATACACATATGAAATAATGTCATCTTAGATGGAAAATGGTTTTAAGAAAACAGTTGAAATGAATTCTTGAGGAAAATATCCTTTCTTTTTCAAAATAATTATCTTTTCACAAAATGTCATGCAATTTTAAAAGAAAAGGATTCTGTTGAAAATAGTCATGAAATATTTTGGTGGAAGCTTCATGAAAATAAGGCTTTATAAAACTGTAAAAATCCTTTCCTGCCGTATAGGTTAAAAAAACATTCTTCTCATACTTTTACCGGAAAAGTCAAAAAGTACCTCATAAAAGAAAGAGTCCATACATACCATGTAGTAAAAGTCAAAAATGGGTAAAAAGGACATTAAACATACATGAATCTATTTTTAGGAAACATGTATATGGATGAGAACAATAACCCCAGTAAATACTTATGAATAAGCAATCTCGGATAAAAATGAGATTTGCAAAATTATCCCTTACCTTATGTCCGATATGCTTCATATGTATCCGAACATCCTGTATAATGATTTAAATAATGTCATTTACTTATTAAATAATCATCTTCATTGTTATGAAATCATATATGGTTCATTTATGACTTTATATTACCCGTTCTTTCGTAAATTCATGTTAATGCAGCGTTTTGGAAAAAATCGATTCATTTATGGTTTGTGATTTGACTTGTAATTATTCATATGATTAACTAGATCATGATTAATTAATTCCAGAATATAAAACATGATTTATATATAATATATATTCAGAATATACATATATATAATAGATCAATAAATGGAAATAAATACACCGTTCATGGATACGGTAGGTCGTACGTACGCATGAACGTTGTTTTCGTTTCCTTATTGAGTATAATGGAATTAAGTATATGACATACATATATATATACATAAATATAGTAGCTTTATAATGTCATATATTTCATTATTATTACTTAAATATACTTTATAATCATTCTTTAATGGTTAACATGGAGAATGAATCTCATCGCGTCGTGGAGACGGTAGTCCGTATGTACGCACGAGCGATGATATCATTTCCATAATTATTGAATTGAATTGGAGTGGATGATACAATATATAAAAATCAGTATGATGTTATAATAACTATTTATACTTATTCTTTACACCATTATACCCATCCAAGTAAGGTGTTGTTGGAAAAACAGATTACACCACAGTGTGGAGACGGTATTCCGTACGTACGCACGCATGGTGATTTCATTTTCCGTAGGATGTATAGAAGGTGAAATGGGGTTTTTTGATACTTATAATAACATATCAGTATATTAGTGATACTTATGTTATTACTTAATAATGAAACAACTAAATAATAATAAGTTGAAGAAGAAATAAAGTTGAAAGAATCGGTAACAGACTTTACCTCTTCTTTGAAGCGCCTCTTTGAGACCTTCTCTTAGGGCACTAAAATTGGTGTCTGAATAAGACCAGGACCTCTAGGATGTTTCTAGGGAAGTGGAGAAGAGATTTTTTTATGGGTTGGCCGATCTTGAAGGATCAAAGTGGTGTGAGGAAGAGAGGGAGGAGGTTCCCTTTTAAAAGGGAGGAGAGGGGAACCTTTGGAAAAACAAAAACATTATTTAATTATAAAGTCATATTCGGTTTTAAATAGCTCAAAATTGATTTATTTCAAGAATAACGTGGGTATGGGTCGAAATAATCTCATAAAATAGAATTTGGACAAGTTTAGGTTACTATTGTAACCTTATCATTTAGATTTAACTTTAAGTTAGATAATTTTACTTTTACCGTGTCTTTTTGTGTTCTTACACTATAAGGTTAATAAACTTACTATAACAAGACAAAATAACCCCAAGTTTTTTATTATTAATCTATATAACCTTATATAAATCATTTGGCCGAACCTTAGATTTTTAGGAATAAAATAACAATTAATAATATAATATTTGTTTTAAAAACTATTTTATGTCAATTTTGACCCTATTTGGTAATTGATTTTTTTAAAAATCATAACAGAAATATTAGTTCGAAAAAAGTTACTTAAATCAATAATAACATGTCATATTAACCTAGAAATTTTTTGGAATTAATAAAAAGTCTCATATTACATTTATTTGGGTATTTATAACATCAATTATATCAATATTTCATTAATAAGATAATTACCGCATCATATTTGTGTCATCAATAAATTAAATTATTTAATGTCTAAAAATTATAAATAAAATACCATTATATAGGAAATTTGTTTAGATTTCTAATTAATATTTATAGTCGAATTTATATTATGTATAACCCTATGTTAAAAATTATTGACTTATTAAACTTTGATTTTACCTATTTTAACCCTTCTTTAAATAAATTAATATTAAATGTCCTAATCTAATCCAAGTGGGCCTAAATGGTCATATTTTATTCCTAAGGTTGTTTTTGGTCGAATTACACTTATCCAATTGAATTAGAACATGTGTTAGGGTAATAATAATATCATTTTTACCCTTAATTACCCTATTTACTTTTAACCGTGGTAAAAAAAGTAAAAAGTTACTATTCACTAAAAATTATTTTCATCTCATTGAACCACATTTTACTTACTGAAATCAACCGTGTATCTCGGATTTTTGAAATTCCATTAACAAAAGCGGTAAAATTAAGTTTTATGTAAATTTGCAAATTCTCCTAGGAGGTGGGTAAAAGACGGTCAAAAGTTCAAAAAACTTTTTATATATCTAAAATTATTATAAAATGACTCCAATGAATTAAATTGAACTTATATAGGTATTATGTATCAATGTTGACCTAAAATAAATTTAAATAAAATAAATAATTATTTAAATAAAATGTCAGTTTTTAAATAGTAACCCAGCGTTTTCACTATTCATCAAAAATTGAAAGTTTTCAGAAAAATACCAAAATTTCACCATAGGCTAATTTTGATTTTCTAAATCAAAAAATGAAGACCATTTTGAAATATAAAATTTATAAAATTTCAAAAAGTGGGTATTACTATTCATAACGGCTAGTTCTAATAATATTTTAATAATATATCGTTGTTTAGTAAAACTCGGTATTGCGTAGAATACATGCTATCGAGGAAGGTCGCGATTGCGTGTAATTCAAGCCAAGTTAGGGTTGTGTGTTGTGCAAGACTCCTTTTTTGTTTCGTTATAACAGCATCCAACAATTTTTCATTTATACATTGAATATATATATATATATACTCAATGTTGCGTAGAATGACTATTATCAAACGAACTTGAAATTGTGTGTAACACAATCTAAGAATAGTGTTGCGTATACTGCACGCTAATACGGTGTTGCGTAAAGCACAAGAAAATATTTTTGTAGCATAAAACACAGGACATCAAATAAATTAAAAAGAATACTTATCATAAAATATCGGGTTGTTACATTCTACCCCCCTTAAAATGAATTTCACCCTTAAAATTCGTCGGGGTTATACATGGTTTTCTACTTCAATGTTTCTTTAATTGATACCCACATCGTAAAATGAAATACCAAAACTTGGCTTTAAAAAATAAAGTATGAAACGTAATGGTTAACCAAATTAACTAATCACTGGGTTCCCACATAGGAGAACATAGGTGAAAATATGGATATGGAAGATAAATCTAACCGTCATTTTCTGATGGAGAGTGGTATAAAACATGGCTATGAAAAATCCAAAAATCACAAAGCCATAAATTTGTAATGATCTAGGGTACCATCTTATTCATCAGATATAAGGATACTAGGACAACATTTTTGGTTTTCAAGATCATTTCCCTAAAGTTAAAGAATTTGAATTAGAATAAATACTTACTTTATTTTGGTACAATCTCACTGTTGTTCATGATTTGAACAATTTCCACATCATCTCTTAAAGAAATGAAGTTGAATTTGTTATTCGTGAAGTGTTAACAGATCTTGTGATAGAATGATGGGTCATTCCATATTTTTCAAACAAAAGGTTAGCAAAAGTTATCAAATATAAATAAGTCCATCTATGGTGAGGTTAATCATATATGATTCCAAAAATGAACTTATAATTCATATATCATACCGCGTAATAAAATAAAACTTGTTTCTACTAACCATGTACTTCCTGTAGGCCATTGGTAGGCGATAAAGCCCAGTCGCACTTCAGTTGTAGGTTCGATTCCCATAGCCTTGTCCGACGCGATGGGCTGTCACCCGTCCTGCAGGTTGTCCTTTTTCTAAAACTATATTAGTATAACATCCCATTAATAATATCAAAAAAAGTTCTATCCTTAAACAATAATAACTTATGTTCAACACAATCCATTCCAATCTTTAGGATTATCTAAAATACTTCGGTCCAAGCTCATACTATAAAGAAAATGATTACTTGAAATTTCACATAACAATCACGTGAATGCCATCATTTATCCCCCATATATCATAAGATATATCTTGTTGGTCAAATTACAAACATGTGAATACCTTAATCATGTATTATCTTGAAGAATGAATACCCATTTAACCTTAGTGAAAACATGAATGCAGTAAAAAGTTAACACTTTCCACATACCAAAATCCTCAAAATTCTATATACTCAAACCCTGATATCACTTAGTCCTTATATCAATCATGAGCTAATGAATACAATCAAACATCTCATTATCTTCTTATCCCTTCATTATGCGCATATCATCTGCTTTCTAAAATATTTGAATCACTTTTCATGGTTACCGGTACCATTCAGCATATACTTTCAAATACTTTAGGAAAAACAATAGTGTAACAATCCTTAGATGATTCTTTATTCCATAGTACCATACATTATTCTTTATAAACATACAATCATTCCACTAACTTCGTAAACCACTGACTGATCTTCCTCATTTCTTTCATCTCATATTTCATTTGAAGTCTCTTCATCATCATCCACATAAATACTACTCATATGACCATTCTGATTCTATTCATGAGATTTTCCCTTAGGGAATTGGTTTGCATAATGCCCATACATTCCACATTTAAAACATCTAATCATTCTTGATGTCGTAGCAATACCATTATCCTTTTCCATGGTGTTAACTGAACCTTTTCCTTTGCACTTATTGGATTTGTGTCATTCTTTTCCACACCCAAAGCATCTTCCAGATCATTTGAAACAATCTCCCCGATGCCTCTTCCCATATGATTTACATGAGGGAAATTTAACTTTCTTTCCTCTATGATCATCATGAAACTCTATCTTTCTCTTATTATCTGAGTCGGGAAACTTACCAAAGTTGAGATTATTGATCATATTATTAGATTGCGGATTAGGCATAATAACGATGTTTGGACTTCCAGATCTCGTTTCATTTGGTTGCTCATGAAGAATATCATTCCATTGTCCTCCATATCCTCCATTATCATGAATCTTCCAGTTTCCAGCCATTTTGTAAATCCCAAAAAGAATAGTGTGAGAGGAAAAAATCACGATAGGGAAAACAACATAGTAAAGGGGGAGTACCCTCAATATCTAATATCTTAGTTTAAATTCTAAAATTTTTACAATAGTTCTAGGACTATATCCTATACGTATACTTATCCTTAGGGACATCCATAGACATACCTTAGAAATATATCTAGGGATCCCACGAACGTTTTCGCATCCTAGTTTCCAAAGGTTGACTAAACCTTTCCTCTGATGCCAACTATAGAGACCCTTAGCTTTAAGTACATGGACATTACATTTCTTTTGCGGAATACTTAATATAAGGACCGTAATAATTTAGTGTCTTTGGAAACTCGGAATATAATCTTCTAATCGTGGTGAAAGATCTTCAACATCTCCCATAAAGATCTTCCCCTTTTTTTTGTTACCTATAACCTTTGTTTATATCCTGGGGAAACGAAAACATAAAAGGGGTGAGCTCAAATGCCCAGTAAGGGTAAACATAGAGAACATAAAAAAATCCATAAACATTTTCATGCAAAAACTTGAACATAAAATCTAAACATCATAATCTTTAGAAAAGACATGAATCTTGGAAGTATGTAAGGAATATATCATAAGGGAACATCAATCATGATAAAATAACATGGGAATAAAACATGTAATTGTGGAAACCATTAAACACTTGTTATGATTTCCACAGTAGCCAAGGCATTGCTGCCAAGACCATATTAGTGGACAAAGTCCCTTTCTGAATCGAGTTCACTCTTGTTTCAGTCTTGTAACACTGAACCAGATTAACTTACCATTCCAGCCATGTCTATCTCATGAGATATAAATCTTTACCCAATTCATTGGAGGGAGATATAGGTCCCACCCATCTCATAATGAAATCATTCTTACTTGTGCCACAACATAAACATAAATCATTCATCATAACCCAAAGAATAAAAATGGGTTTCATAGTCATCATCCCATCATAACATAATCCATATAAAACAAATGGATATTATTTCATCATAAGAAAAGTGAAACCATGTAAATCATAGATACACTATACTTGAAACATACACATATGAAATAATGTCATCTTAGATGGAAAATGGTTTTAATAAAACAGTTGAAATGAATTCTTGAGGAAAATATCCTTTCTTCTTCAAAATAATTTTCTTTTCACAAAATGTCATGAAATTTTAAAAGAAAATGATTCTATTGAAAATAGTCATGAAATATTTTGTAGGAAGCTTCATGAAAATAAGGCTTTATAAAACGGTAAAAATCCTTTCATGCCGTATAAGTTAAAAAAAACATTCTTCTCGTACTTTTTCCAGAAAAGTCAAAAAGTACCTCATAAAAGAAAGATTCCATACATACCATGTAGTAAAAGTCAAAAATGGGTAAAAAGGACATTAAACATACATGAATCCATTTTTAGGAAACATGGACATGGATGAGAACAATAACCCCAGTAAATACTTACGAACAAGCAATCTCGGATAAAAATGATATTTACAAAATTATCCCTTACCTTATGTCTGATATGCTTCGTATGTATCCAAAAATTATGTATAATGATTTAAATAATGTCATTGACTTATTAAATAATCATCTTCATTGTTATGATATCATATATGGTTTATTTATGACTTTATATTACCCGTTCTTTTGTAAATTCAGGTTAATGTAGCGTTTTGGGAAAAATCGATTCATTTATGGTCCGTGATTTGACTTGTAATTATTCATATGATTACTTAGATCATGATTAATTAATTACAGAATATAAAACATTATTTATATATAATATATATTCAGAATATACATATTTATAATAGATCAATAAATGGAATGAAATACACCATTCATGGAGACAGTAGGTCGTACGTACGCATGAACTCTATTTTCATTTCCTTATTGAGTATAATGGAATTAAGTAGATGAAATAGATATATATATATACATAAATACAATAGCTTTATAATTTAATATATTTCATTATTATTGCTTATATATACTTTATAATCATTCTTTAATGGTTAACATGGAGAATGAATCTCATCGCGTCGTGGAGACGGTAGTCCGTACGTACGCACGAGCGATGATATCGTTTCCATAATTATTGAATTGAATTAGAGAGAATGATACAATATATCAGAATCAGTATGATGTTATAATAACTATGTATAGTTATTCTTTACACCATTATACCCATCCAAGTAAGGTGGTGTTGGAAAAACAGATTACACCACGGCGTGGAGACGGTATTCCGTACGTACGCACGCGCGGTGATTTCATTTTTCGTAGGATGGATAGAAGGTGAAATGGGGTTGTTTCATACATATAATAACATATAAGTATATGAGTGATACTTTTGTTATTGCTTCATAATGAAACAACTAAATAAGAAGAAGTGGAAGAAGAAATAAAGTTGAAAGAATCGGTAACAGACTTTACCTCTTCTTTGAAGCGCCTCTTTGAGACCTCATCTTAGGGAACTAAAATTGGTCTTTGAAGAATACCAGGACCTCTAGGATGTTTCTAGGGAAGTGGAGAAGATAATTTGGTAGGGGTTGGACGTGCTTGAAGGCTCAAATTTCTGTGAGGAAGAGAGGGAGGAGGTGCCCTTTTATAAGGGAGGAGAGGGGCACCTTTGGAAAAACAAAAAATATTATTTAATTATAAAGTCATATTCGGTTTTAAATAGCTCAAAATTGATTTATTTCAACGATAAGGTAGGTATGGGTCGAAATAATCTCATAAAATATAATTTGTAAAATTTTAGGTCACTATTTTAACCTTATCATTTAGATTTAACTTTAAGTTAGATAATTTTACTTTTACCGTGTCTTTTTTGTGTTCTTACACTATAAGGTTAATAAACTTAATATAACAAGACAAAAGAACCCCAAGTTGTTTATTATTAATCTATATAAACTTATATGAGTCATTTGGCCGAACCTTAGATTTTTAGGAATAAAATAACAATTAATAATATAATATTTGTTTTAAAAACTATTTTATGTCAATTTTGACACTATTTGGTAATTGATTTTTTTGAAAATCACAACATAAATATTAGTTCTAGAAAAGCTACTTAAATCAATAATAACATGTCATATTAACCTATAAAATTGTTGTAATTCATAAAAAGTCTCAAATTACATTTATTTGGGTATTTATAATATCAATTATGTCAATATTTCATTAATAAGATAATTACCGCATCATCTTTGTGTCATCAATAAATTAAATTATTTAATGTATAAAAATTATAAATAAAATACCATTATGTAGGAAATATTATTATCTTTATAATGAATATTTATAGTCTAATTTATCTTATGTATAACCCTATATTAAAAATGATTTACTTATTATACTTTGATTTTACCTATTTTAACCCTTCTTTAAATAAATTAATATTAAATGTCCTAATCTAATCCAAGTGGGCCTAAATGGTAATATTTTATTCCTAACGTTGTTTTTGGTCGAATTAAACTTATCCAATAGAATTAGGACATGTCGTAGGGTAATAATAATATCATTTTTACCCTTAATTACCCTATTTACTTTTAACCGTGGTAAAAAAAGTAAAAAGTTACTATTCGCCAAAAATTATTTTCATCTCATTGAACCACATTTTACTTACTGACATCAACCGTGTCTCTTGGATTTTTGAAATTTCATTCACAAAATCGGTAAAATTAAGTTTTATGTAAATTTGCAAATTCTCCTAGGAGGTGGGTAAAAGACGGTCAAAAGTTCAATAAAATTTTTATATATCTAAAATTATTATAAAATGAATCCAATGAATTACATTGAACTTATATAGGTATTATGTATCAATGTTGACCTAAAATAAATTTAAATAAAATAAATAATTATTTAAATAAAAAGTCAGTTTTTAAATAGTAACCCAGTGTTTTCACTATTCATCAAAAATTGAAAGTTTTTAGAAAAATACGAAAATTTCACCCTAGTCTAATTTTTATTTTTCGAATCCAAAAATGAAGTCCATTTTGAAAGTTAAAATTTATAAAATTTCAAAAAGTGGGTATTACTATTCATAACGGCTAGTTTTAATAATATTTTAATAATATATCGTTGTTTAGTAAAACTCGGTATTGCATACAACACACGCTATCGAGGAAGGTCACGATTACGTGTAATGCAAGCCAAGTCAGGGTTGCGTGTTGTGAAATACTCCTTTGTTGTTTCGTTATAACAGAATACAACCATTTTTCATTTATACATTGAATATATATAAATATATATATACTCAATGTTGCGTAGAATGACTATTATCAAATGAACTTGAAATTGTGTGTAACACAATCTAAGAATAGTGTTGCTTATACTACATGCTAATATGGTGTTGCGTAAAGCACAAGAAAATATTGTTGTAGCATAAAACACACGACATCAAATAAATTAAAAAGAATACTTATCATAAAATATCTGGTTATTACAATCAATGCTAGATATTACTTTACTGGAAATGATACTCCACTCAATATATCAAGGACCTATGAGTTAATGAGGTTGATAAGAAAATTCCTACCTAATAATTTTGGAGTAGTGGTGATTCCATAGCTCAAGATATAAAGAGAGGTTTAAGGATCCTTTAAAATAGAATACTCATGAAAATGAGTATTTCAAATCTATTAGTTTAGGGTGAATATGATTTGATAAAATAGAGATAATGTTTAAAAGTTAATACTTTGAAAATTACGACTAGTATTCAAGATAAAGTATAAATATGAAAAATATATTTTTTGTAGATAAAATGGAAATCATCACCAATTCAATTTCACTACAATTATGATTATATAAATAAAATATCATAACTATCCCAAACATCCAAGAGTGATCCACACACTACATCATGAAAGGAATATCTATGTGATATAATCCTCACTAACTAATGAGACTCCTTAGGGGGAAATCAAGGTGGATAAATATAAATACAAGTAGAAAATGGATGATGTGCTATATGTTCAGTGCTTCATGTTGTTCTCTATGTACTGTGGGATGTAGAGAATATATAAGGAAAAATATGATTTCTAAATTATCTCTTATCTCCAAGAGGTACACAAGGAAAGAGGTTGAAAAGAAATATAGGATAGATCTAGTGTATTATATATCTTAAAGCTAGTAGAAGGGACTTATTAAGTCCCTCATGTACTCATTATTATTGGGTATATTAAGATATTGGAATCCATTGGGTTCAAATTGAACAAAGAACTATAAACTGATATCATTCTTGTCTTATTATTTCCTGGCTTCTCAACATTCATTATTAATTAAAAGTATGAATAAAATGAATAAGTAACTCCCATATTTATTGAATTAAGTTTTCCAAACTGATAAGGATATGAATAATTCCAACTCTTCTATTCTTATATTACATAGGAGAATAAAAGGAAATCATAAGTTGTCGATGGCTAGGTCTATTTCAAATGAATCCACACTCCTCCCCTCCAAGATGATGAAGATACAAAGAGAGAGAATGATAGAGATATAGAGATGAGAAGGAGGAAGTTATCTTTTCATGCGGAAAAAATACCATTGGAAGAATAATTTCAAAGTAGGGAATAATATATATGGTGATTATTCTTCCTTAGGTATATTTTTCATTTAATGTAGCCAATTAATACTTTCAATTTTTGTATTGTACACTACATGTGGCTCACACATTTTTATTGAAATATAGGAACCTAATTGATTCAAGAATATTGAAAAAGGTTAGTTTGATCTCCAAAGAGATATTTTTATAATACTAACATCATTATAAATGATATATTATCATCTTAATTTTCCAAGTTGAATGGTTCTTGTACTAAATAATTGTTATTATGTACCATATTTTACAAGAAACACAATCTTAGTGTTGATTTTAAACACTATGATTTTATTTTTATGTTTGGAAATAAATTTTATTTTATATATATAGAAAATATATGTTTTGGTTTGACACATCATAATAGTTGATTTCATATACTTGAACAAGAAAATATATTTTTGGAAATTAATGAAAAATCCAGCAAGAATGGCTCATATACTACCCACCTATGACACTCCAGACCAGGTCATCTAAATGGAAATAATTTAAGAAAAATACATCAAGAAGGTTATTTAGACATTATTGAGTTAAAATACCTAGGATGTATGACATAGTTGTTTATAATGTAAAATGACCAAATCACATTTCATTTGAAATAGAGAAAGTGCCAAGGAACCATTGGAGTTTGTTCATAATAATGTATGTGGGACATTTCCAGTAGTGGCAAGGGGTTGATTCTCTTTGTTCATCACTTTTACTGATGAATATGGTCATATCTACTTAATGAGCTTTAAGCCTAGTTCTAATCTAATATTTAATGAATATTAGAATGAATTAGTGAATCAACTTGGTAAGAAGATTAAGAAACTCCACTTAGATCATGGTAGAGAATATCTTAATCAAGAATTCATTTATCATTTAAAGGAGTGTGGGATATTCTCCCTATTCACTCATACTTATAAACCTAAATGTAATGATGTGAGTGAAAGGATGGATCATAAATTTCTTGACTTAGTAAGATTGATTATGAGACATATAACTTTACCATTATCCTTTTTGGGATTTGAACTGTAGACTTCATCATATACACTAAATTGAGTAGAAACTAAACCATAAAATTGTATTCTATATGAGATTTGGTATATAAAGAAACATGTTATGTCCCATATAAGTGTATGGGGATGTTATGAATTAGTCAAGACTATACCTAATGAAAAATAATAATCTCAAAGAAAAAAGTGCATATTTATAGGTTATCCTAGGGAAACTAAAGGATATTACCAATATAACCCTTTGGATAGAATGGTCACTATTGAAAGACATGTCATATTTCTATAAATTGAAAATATTTAAAATAGATATAGAAGGAATGATACTAAATTTGATTAATTTAATTCTCTAGATGTGCACAATTTGGTACAAGAATAATCTTTACAAGATATAGTGGGAGATGAAGATGTTCCTGAGGTATTAGTAATCCATAGGTTTACATGAGACGTTTGAAAACCAAATATATATGGTTTTCTTGTTACCGAGTGAGGTTAAAATTACTCCTAGATAATGATGAACCTTTATCCTATATGTAAATAATAGATGGTAAGGTTGATGATAAATAGAAAGAAGTTATGCATTTTGAGATAGAGTTTATATTCCAAAATTATATTTAGATTTATTAGACCATACAGATGGCATAAAACTTATTGTGTGTAAGTGAGTATTCAATAAAAAGATGGATATTTATGGTCAAGTGGGAACCTATAAGACATTAATAGTAGTGAATGGTATCAAGAAACATCAAGGCATCAACTATAAATAAACCTTCTCGCCAGTCAAAATTCTGAAATCCATCAGAATATTACTTTCTATAACATATTTCCATGATTATGATATTTATAAAATGGATATCAAAACTTCTTTTCTAAATGGGAATTTGGTTGAAGAGATCAATATGATAAAACCACAAGGTTTTTTATCTCATATACTTCCAATAAAGTATGCATGTAACTGAGATTCATTTACAGATTGAAGCAGGAATCACGATCATGGATTGAACATTTTTGATGAGGCTATAAGAAAATTTTGTGTCATTATAAATTAAATAAATCCATTTATCTACAATAAGGTTAGTGTGAGTGCCATTTTTTTCCTAGTATTATTTTTTGATTACATTTTTTAATGGGTAATAAAGAGTATAATGACCGAAATATTTTACGCATATTATTACATGAATTTTAACAAACAAATCCCTTAATTAAAACCCAAATATCATGAGGCCATGTTCCTTTGGAATACAAGGTACATAAAAAATCAAAATAAAATAAAACATATCATATTTATTTTAATTGTATTAAGTGATTTTATAAATCTATTTGAGCTCCCAATACATCATTGGATAACACAGGGAATACATAAAAGAAATGGGTGAGCTAACAATTCCAATAAGGGAAAAAATTGATAAGAAAACATAATGTTTGTGTTAATGGTATGTCATGATATCATAAAATAGAAGGATCACAAGTAATATTATGGAATCATAACATAAATAATATATTATTATAAGATCATTGGGACATCGAAAATTGGAAACAACATATAACCTGATATAAGAATAAGTCAAGGATAATTACCAAGTCAACATCACAAGGTTGAAAAAGTCCTATAATGTATTAGTTTTACTCCCTAATCCCATACATAACATCTCATGAGACCAAAAACATTACCCAATGCATTAGAGACCAATTTTGGAGAACCCATTTTAAAATTTATCTACTTATTTTTTCTATAAAACAGAAATCCATCATAAAGTATAAGCATAAGAATTACACATGGGAAGAAATGAGTCTCACAACCTTTCCTCATATCCTAGTCAAAAGAGATTTCATAAACAAGGCATTTGATAAATGAACTTAATTCATGTATTAACCCATAAAAATAATGTAAAATTAGATTAGTATTTGTGTAAGAGACATATATGCAATATTCAGAAGCAATCAATAATATAAAGTGTAGTCATAATTGATGAAAATATCATTAAAAGATCACATGAGTTATTTCTAGAGGAAAATATCATTTCACTTTGAAATCACTTCATTAAAATATAATTTTTTAAAAACATATTACAGTAAACGATTTATTTGAAATGAAACATGGAAAATTATTGAGGAATATTTAAATCATTGAGTGATCATGACATATGGAAATTATTTTCATGCTATACTATTATAAAAAAGTAAAAAAGTACCTTGTTCAGAAAACAATAAAAAGTTTCATTTTAAACCATTTTGTAAAAAAAGACAAACATGAATAAAAATTTATTTAATAAATAATTGTAGAATAATAAAAATATTCTTTAAAGTATTTTAAGGAAAATATATACATGAAAGAGAAAGATTCAATATCTAAAAGAAGATACAAGCCATCATTACTTACAAATAACTTTCTTGATGTTTCTTTATTCAGTAAGGGAGGAAATAGAAAAAAACATATAAAATAAATTCAACACTAGAGTATAATAAAATATATTTGGTTCAAGAAAATAATTTTACATGATTTATCCCAAAGGAACCTTGAACATAAAAAATCTCAAAAAGAAAAAAGATTGTAACATAAAGGCTTTACAGCTTGGTAACTTTCAAATAAAATTTATATTGGTTAATGTAAAATAAATTCAATATTAAGATACCATGAATTAGGAAGTATTCATGATATAATATGTAAAAATATCAACATATACACCTTATAAAATAAATTAGGATCATAAAATTCAAATATTCCTCAATGAAGGGAAATTGAGAGGAAATCCCTTACTATGATCATAACATTGAAGCCAAGATTAATAAATGAAGTGATTATGTGCATGAAATATAAATACACAAAAAATAATTTCAAATACCACATAATACAATCAAATGAAATTTTATAAATAAACATTGAATAACATAGTCAATGAAGTAAAACTATAATCCAATGAATCAAAATTGAGTTAAGAGACCCCTTAACACGAGTTCAACTCACCATGTACATTATTTATCTTCATGAATAATAAAATTATGTTAATTTTATACTTTATGAATAACATTATTCAATTTTATTATTCCTTTTATTTCCATTTTATAATCAATTACTTAATCAATTATGGTCAAGTCAGTTGTAATGATAATATTCTTCTCATATATCCAAATTGAATTCAAAAGGTTAACTATGGTCAAAGAGATAATTGTTAAAAAATCTATAGAATAATAATAATGAAATAATTATAAATTAATTACATGCATTTTTCTTTTAAAAATAATCATTAATGTATATGAAAAATGAACTATGTTATAATCATAGAGATGGTAGGCCGTACGTATGCATGAGTAACGTTTCCATTTTTTAACGAGCGTTATAGAAAGAAGATATATACTAATTTATATTTAAATATTTATAATAATATATTAAAAACCATATTATTTCGTTAATTATAATTATATATATCATCCATGTGATTTGGTGATGAAGAACAAATTACATCACTTTGTGGAGGTGGTATTTTACACTTACACACAAACGATGTTATTATTTTTCAGTGAGTGGAAAGGTAATAAAGTAAATGATATATTATATTTTAATAATTATAAATATGTCATAAATTTCATATATATAAATTGAATACAAATTTAAAACAATTTATAAATGAAGGTTATGGAAAATGAATTACATCGGTTCGAGTGGTAATAGTCTAACGTACATGAGAATGATGGTTTCGTTTCCCATTTGATGGAAGAGGAGATAGATATAGGTGATAAGATTAACATAATAACATATCAGTATATGTAAGATACTATTTATATTATTTAATCATGGTTGAAGGATATTTTAATGAGGTAGAAGAATAAATAAAATAAAAACACTTGATTAAGAACTATACTTATTCTTCGGAAAACCTCTTAAGGTTTACACTAAAATATTTCCTATGTTGGGTTTATGATCAAACCAAGGACACTAGGACGTCAAAAGAGGAGTTATAAATGGATTTGGTTAGGTATTGGATTAAAAAAAATTATTTTTATGCATGAAAAAATATGGTCCCTTTTATAAGTTAGGAGTGACATTTTTGTAAATGCTTAAAAGTATTCAGTAATGGGATGTCAATATCAAGAAAAGTTCCTCCAAAATGAATTACTGATGTATTGGATGGAATATAAGGTTGATAAAAACCACTAAAATTATAAATAAATATTCTTTACAAATTTTATTTCCTTTAAAATTATAGTCACTCACTTTTACCATTTTAGTTTTCACCATGGTAAATAGATTTTTTACCTAGGTAATTTATCATTTAAGAATAAAAATAAAATGTACATTATTAAATAATCTGGACCCATTAATTCTAAATATTAAATCAAATTTATTAAATAAAAATCTTATTCCATTGGAAAATTAATTTTAACACAAGCACATTTAATGCGTAAAACCCAATTTTAACCTTAACCGTGATCATTAATTTTTTTTTTCTGGTTTTATCTAATAAAATTTAGAAAATTTGATTCATATATATGACATAATTTAATTTAAAATTAAACCCACAAAACACAATGAAAATTTGTTTTTTAGGAAAATGACTCCTTCATGTAATATTTGATCTTATATAAATCTATGACTATAAATCATCATTATATGAATTTAAATTACTATCATTATATATATAATTTATAAATTAAATTTAAAACCTCTCCTAATAAGTTTTATTTTAATTAATTAAAATGGATAAACTTAATTTACATAAAAACTGTTTGTAGGAAACCATTTTTCTGAGCATAAAAATAAACTTATACCAAAAATTGAAAATAAATGGTTAAAATAAAATTAATTAAATTATTCTAAATAAAATTGTTTATATATAAATTCTATACAAAATAAAAAATATAATGTTAATTTTAAATTACTTTATTTAATGAAAAGAAATGTGAGTATTTGAAAAATCAGTAATTTTTCTTATTCACTGAAAAATCACTCGTTTTTGAGAAATTGCAAAATTTCACACTAAGTGAATTTTATATGATAATTTTAAAAATGAAGTTAATTTTATCAAATAAATTTTCTAAATTTTTGAGAAATTAATAATAAAATTTTCTCACGAAAAACAATAAAAATAATTTTTGAAGAAAACCTATTTTTTTTAAGAATAAAATGTATTCTTTAAAAATTTTGTGGTCATTTCCTAAGAATTTATCAATAAATTTATATTGTGTAGTAAATTTATATATATTTCATAAATCAGTTAATACTATTTATATCCACTAATTTAACAGCTTGGTTATAATGGTCATATTTAAATAATTATATTTCAGGATTCGTTTAGGCTTAGTGATGCGTGTTGTATATGGTATTTTACATAGTTTTCATTTTAGAATCTTAGGGTTTTATATTCTAGCCCCTTAAATAAATTGAAGCCTTGAAATTTTATCTTGGTCATCAAAGGTTCAATATTTGAAAATAAATTTTTTGAAAACCCACATCATAGTGAGGGACGGTAAAACTTCTTTTAAAAAGGGAAAGTGGGAAACATAAACATCACATTAAATAAAAAATAACTAGGTTCCAAGATAAAGGGAAAGTTGTTGGGAAGTTAAAATATATACAAGAAGGAGAAGAATAATTTCCAAAGACTAATTGAGAGTGATATAGTATATTGTGATGAAAAACTCAACGAACACAAAACAATAAATCAATGAGGGGTGGAGTTATCATCAACTCATTATAATTGAAGGTAAAAGGATAATATGTTTTGGGTTTTAACATCATTTTCCTAGAGTTGAAGAATTATTTTACCATATAGACTAATAAAATAAACAAATATACTTACTTGATAAGTATACTTATACCCTTTAATCAATTTCCACCAAAACGTCACCTTTTGCTTCAAATGATGAATATTCAAGTTGATTTTTTATACTTGAAACACTAAAATTAACTTCTCATGGATCACTTAATTCCTAAAAATAATAACAAGATTTTCCTATTATCGTTATACATTGACCAAAACCAAAATGTTTATCACAAGTTAAGATAATTTAAAATTTAACATAACTTCAAATGATTAACATCTAAAGCCTCAAAAATAACACCAAAAGTTTAAATTAGATCTTTTAATAAATAAATAACCTTAAAATTGTTCAAAATATTCCATACTAATATTGAATTCCAAATATTAGAATTATTTGATCATATATGTTTCCAAGATAAATTTGACATTTATCTCAAAATAACATCAATGATAAGATAAACCCTAAAGGTTTCTAATACCTTTAAACTTATGTGTACAAAATGTAAAGGAATTATTTTTAAAATATTTTTTTACTAATACCCATACTATACCTAATGATTATATTAGCATAAATATCCCCCAAAATACTCTTAATCATATTACAATCCCCTAACTTAAAACCTCAAAGGGGTATCTATTCCCTTTAAATTTATGATCAACCAAACACTTATCAATACAAGAAACATTATGTTTATCCCATATCACTTTGTAATATCATAGTTTTCCATAGGTATTTGAAGTTCCAAGGATCGAATGAAAACTGAGAGGGGGGGTGGGGGTTGAATCAATTGTTTTACTTTTATAAGTTTCAAGACTTTAATAAACTTAACCCTTTCAACCTGTTAAGATTTATTTCCTTATCAACCTTTAGCAAGATACTCAATCATGAATGAAAGGAAAATCAATAAATGAACACAAGATTTACAAGGTTCAGTCTCAGTAGGAGAACCTACGTCCTTGCCATAGCCACTTATGTGGGTCTATGGAAATCCACTATAATTAAGAAGTGAATACAACTTGTGCCAACTCCCTTTGGACACCTTATATCTCCCGATAGGAAAGATTATACTGAATCTCGTAAGTTTATAATGTTTCCTTACAAAAAATGAGCCAAACAGAAGAATAAGAACTTTGATAAGCAGCTCCACAAATGCTCACTCCGAATCTTCATCCCGATTTCTTGAATCCGATTTTCTGAAACCGATCTTTTCAGAAAGATAATTATGGTTCCACACAAATGATCACTTCTAATTCTCAATCTAATTTCCTTGAATCCAATATTCTGAAATCTGTCTTCTCAACAAGATAATGATAGTTTGGCACAAATGATCACTCCGAATATTCAATCCAGATTCTCTTCTTCTCAAACACTCAAGGAAACTTCTTCAAGATGGTTGGAACTTTTTACTTAGAATTCTCCAGCACTCCGCCTTTTCCGTGTGTGTAAAAATTGCTAATGAGCAAATGATCTGAGCACATATTTATAGGAAACTCAAAAAACAAATGCGGGAATCTTGAAAAACATTCCCGCTTCTTCAAATTTCAAAAAACTCCGCAAATATCTCGCATTTAATATTAAATCTTTGACCTCTTCAAATCTCTTTAAATTTTTTGGAGATTTAAGCAAAGTTGAAATTCTGGTTTTCTTGAACTTAGAATTATCATTCCAAATTTCTCAGCATGTTGATCAGGATTGTCATTACGAATTTTTGGTTCAGGAAGTACACTCCAAATTTCTGGCTCAGGAAGTACACTCTGAATTTCTGGTTCAGGAAGTACATTTCGAATTTCTGGTTCAGGAAGTACACTTCGAATTTCTGGTACATCAAGTACACTCCGAATTTCTGGCTCGGGAAGTACACTCCGAATTTATGGTTCATGAAGTACACTTCGAATTTCTGGCTTAGGAAGTACACTCTGAATTTCTGGCTTAGGAAGTACACTCCGATTTTTTGGTTCAGGAAGTACACTCTGAATTTCTGGTTCAGGAAGTACACTCTGAATTTCTAGTTCAGGAAGTACACTCCGAACTTCAAGCTCAGCAAGTAGACTAGGATCTTCAGGCTCAGGAGGTAGACTACGAACTTCAGACTCAGCAGGTAGACTCTGAACATCAAGCTCAACAAGTAGACTCTGAACTTCAGGTTTAGCAAGTAGACTCCGAACTTCAGGTTGAGCAAGTAGACTCCAAACTTCAGGCTCAGCAAGTAGACTACGAACTTCAGGCTCAGGAGGTAGACTCTGAACTTCAGACTCAGCAAGTAGACTCCGAACTTCATGCTCAGTAAGTAGACTTCAAAATTCAGGTTTATAAAGTAGATTCCAAACTTTAGGTTTAGCAAGTAGACTTCGAACTTCAGGCTCAACAAGTAGACTCGAAATTTCTGGCTCACGAAGCAGACTTAGAATTTTCTCAGAATTTTTCTTAGTGAAAAGAATCAATCCTCTTCACCATTTCTTCAACAGCTTTTATCATGAAGCTTTTCATGATTTTTGAGAACTTTAAGATCAATAAAGCATCATCTGATTTTGTTAAGAAAGTTTGAGATACTTTCTTAACTTCAAACTTCTTATTCTTTAACATAAACTTCTTTAAGGAAATATTCAACAACCAACAACTTCAACTTTCTGTAACTCAAAAACATTCTTCAACAAAAAGATTAGTTGTCAACAAATAAAAAACTTTGTTAAACAAAACACTACAAAGGTTATTCAATCTCCCACTTTGGATTTGTTGTAAACCCATGGTAATAAGTTTTCACCTCTCAAAAATTTTAAATATCAAGTTCTTGAATTTTACCAAAACATAGCCTTTCTCAAAAAGAGTGTCCTGACACCGCACTACTGGATGAAGTAATTTTTTTGAAGGATTTTCATCCCTTAGTGACAAGAAAAATTTGTGGCCATGTAAAGATAAAATTCACCTTATGCAGACTCCCCCTCAACTTCTATCTTTTTCTTTCTCACTTTTCTTTTCTTCTCTCATTTTTCTTTCTCTCCCATTTTTCTTTCCCTCTCTCCTATTATATGATAACCACATATTTAGATTCATAAAAGAAAACTTACTCCCCCCTTTGTTAACATAATAAAAATCATGGTGGGGGACACTTCCTTATGTGTTTTAGGAATTCATGGGATGAGGCTAAACATGGAGTTGCAGCCTCAGTTCAATAAACCTCTCCTTTGACATTGTTTTGTGAAAATATTGGAAATCTGATACTTTGTTGAAATATATTTCAGCAAGACTTCTCCAGTAACAACTTTCTCTTTTAAAAAATGATACTTTATATAAATATGCTTTGATCTTGAATGTTGAATAGTATTCTTGTAAAGATCAATGGCACTTTGATTATCACAGAGTATTTTCAAAGGTTTATAAACTTTCACTTTCAAATATTCCAGCTGAACTTTCATCCACATCATTTGAGAACAAGCCTGAGTAGCTGCAACACATTCAGATTCAGCTGTACTTAAAGTTACTGAACTTTGTTTCTTTCTGTGCCAACTCACCCAACATTCCCCTAAGAAAAATGTTCCTCCTAATGTTGATTTTCTATCATTACAATCACCAGCCCAATCAACATCAGTATAACCATGAAACTTTATCTCATTGTTTCTCTTGTATAACAACCCATGTGAATTTGTTCTTTTAACATATCTCAGAATCCTATTAACTGACAACATATGTGATTATTTTGGATTAATTTGATATCGAGAACAGAGAGTCACAACATAAGAAATATCAGGCCTCAAGGATGTAAGATAAATAAGACTTTCTATTAACTTTTGAAAGTCTTTCTGATTCACACTATTCCCTGACTCATATTTTCTCAACTTTTTGCACACTGACATAGGGGTTCAAACTTCTTTTTATTCTTCCATACCAAACTTCTTTAACAGTTCCTTGGCATACTTTTCTTGGGATAAGAAAATGTAGTTTTCTTGTTGTTGAACTTGTAAGCCAAGGAAGAAAGTTAATTCACCCAACATTGACATTTTAAAATTTTCCTTCATCTCTTCAGTGAACTCTTTACAAACATTTTCTTCATCTCCAACAAATATTATATCATCCACATAAATGATTACAATTAAAGTTCTAGAGTCAACATCTTTAATATACAAGTTTCTACCAGCCTTTCCTTTAGAAAAGTTCATCTTTCTTAGAGAATTGTCAATCTTCGAATACCATGCTCGTGGAGCTTGTTTCAACCCATACATGTCCTTCTTCAATTTTGAAAACTTTGTTTTCATTCTCTTTAACCAAAAACCCACAAGTTTGTTCAATGTAAACTTCTTCCTCAATCTCACCATTTAAGAAAGTTGACTTTACATCCATCTGATAAACCTTGTAATTCCGATGAGCAGCCACTGCAAGAAACATTCGAATAGTTTTCAACCTTGCAACAGGGGAAAAGGTTTCATCAAAATACACACCTTCCACTTGTGCATACCCTTTACACACAATCCTTGCTTTGTTTCTTTTATCTTCTCCATGCTTATTCAATTTATTTCTATTAACCCAATTTGTTACGATAACATTATTATTTACTGGCCTTGGAACAAGTTCCCATGTTTCATTCTTCTCAATATGATCCAGTTCTTCATTCATAGCATCCACCCATTCTTTTTGTTGAATAACTTATGAAACTAATTCTGGTTCAACTTTTGAGATAAGGGAAGTCTGATTTTCTAATCTCAACTTCCTTCTTGTCTGAACTGAATCCCTCTGATCCCCAAAAGTATTTTCAGAATCAACATGTTTTTGTATTGTAGGAAAAATCACATTTCCTTTCCCAGCATTACTTTCTTCCCCATGTGACTTATCAGAGTCACTCTCACTCTGATGGGTATTCTTTGATTTATCATCCTCGGTATTCTTAACAAATTTTGTGAAATAACTTGGATTTTCAATTACCTTTACATCATATGAATCCACCAACGTCTGTAAACATTTGTTCCAGCATTTTTAACTTCTTCCATTCGTTGAATAACCCATTAATATTCCTTCTTCAGCTTTCTCATCAAACTTTCCTAAGTTAGGATTTTTGATTTTGAGCAAGCATGGACTTCCAAAAACTTTGAAGTAATTAAAATAATGTTTTTTGTTATACCACATCTCATAAGGAGTCATGTAGGTTTCTGGTCTCAACAAGCATCTATTTTGAACATGTACGGCAGTGATAACAGCTTCTCTCCAAAAGAATTTTGAAATTTTGTATTTTGATAACATACTTCTTCCAATTTCCACCAATCTTCTATTTTTCCTTTATGAAACTCCATTTTGTTGGGGTGTATAGGGAGAACTATACTGATGTTTGATACCATGCTTCCTTAGGTAAGTTTCAAAATCATTTCTTGTGAATTAGATACCATTTTCTGTTCTCAATTTCTTTATGGAAGCCCCCAATTCTTTCTCGATATCTCTTCTGAAGAATTTAAACATTTCAATAGCCTCTGACTTATGCTTCATGAACATAATGTTTTTCATCTGAGTGAAGTCATCAATAAAAGTGATAAAGTATAAATATCCTTTTGTTGATTGATGTCTCATCGGCCCACACAGATCAGAATGAATAAGCTCAAGTGGTTTGTTAGATTGAATCTCAACTCTTTTATGGCCTTTGTTAGTCATCTTTTCTTTCTAGAAAGTAATACAAACGTCTTCATCTCTTGTTTTCAGTTTTGGAAAATTCCGAACAACATCAACATTAGAAAGATTACTCATGTTCTTCTACCCAAGGTGGCCAAGTCTTCGATGCCACAACTTATTTTCATCTTCACCACTCAAATAACAAGAGTTATTGGATTCTCCAATTTGAAAGAGATTCCCACTTGTTCTTTCTCCTTTTGTAATAACTTTTCCATTTTTCACACTTTTTATGATAAAAGAATCCTTTCCAAAGATAACTTCTTTTCAATGATCACAAAGTTGACTTACACTAAGTAACTTATGTTTTAGCCCATCAACAAGCAAGTCTTCCTTAGATTTCAGTTTCTCTACTTCAATCTCTACCATTCCGATTCCCTTAATTTTTAGGGAACTATTATTTTCAAATGTAACCGCTCCTCCATCATGACTTTCAACATGTTCCAAGATTTTTATATCACCTTTCATGTGTGAAGAACAACCACTATCAAGAATCCATGGTTTGGTCCTCTTACTTTCTTCCAAAGCTGTCTCAACACCAAAACCTCTCTCATCAACCTTCTTATTTTCAGCATTCTTTTCTTTCTTATCATAAGAAACTTATTCCGGAAGGAGTTTCATACATCGTTAGACATGATGACCAAACTGATCACATATTCCCCAAACTTCTTCCAAACATTAAAATTGATTCTTTGTTGGAATGTTTCGAGCATCTTGATAATTCACCTTTTCATCTTTCTGTGAGTGCGGAGAGTTTCTCATCCTTCTTTCACTATTTCTTCCACTTTTATCAAACCTTCTTCTGGGTAGAGATAAATTGTGCCAAAAATTATAATCTCTATGCCCATATATTCCACAACACCAGCAATATCCCTCAAATCTTGATTTTCTATTCATGAATGATCTTTCATTGTAGAAACTTTGTTGAGGTTAATAACTTCTTTCAGCTCTAGAAAACTCAGGATGTAGGCCATCTCTTCTTTTGAGTGAGTCTTCTACTTTTATAGGATTGATAGATTTATTACATCCTTTCTCTACCCAATCTTTACTAACACTTCTTCTGAAACCTGAAATTTTATAATAATCAGATGAAGCATTATTTTTGGTAAGAGAATATTTCACCTGATTCTCATAATGATCCTTCAAATCATTTTTAGAGGTCTCAATTTTTAATTCTGTAGCTTTGTTGAAGTTTTCATTCATCTTCCTCAGGATATTTTAGGAATCAAGGAGTTTTGATTTCACATTGTTTGCTTCTTCTTCCTTAGATTCCAGCTTCTTGCTAAGATCTTCAGTCATCTTTCCTTGTTTAGTAATTCTAAGTTTGTAACTTAAAATTTCTTGAATGTATTCATCTTCCTTCTTGGTGACATCTTTACTTCCATCATGAACTTCTTCATGATTTTTCTTCATCACACGAATTTATTTCTTGAGAGATTTGTTTTTCTCAAGACATGCAAGGAGTTCAGATCTTAGTTGATATTATTTGTAAGATTCTTCACCACCTTCTTCACATTCTGAGGAAACATTTGTTTTCTTAACTTTTTCAATGAAGGTTATGAATATTTCTTTACTTTCATCTTCCGAATAATCATTGTCAGATGATTCCGATTCAACCTTCTTGCTCAACATACTTCTTTTATTTCCTGAAAACTTCTTCTTGAATTGTTTTGAAATATTATCTTCTTTTTCATTCTTGTTATACTTATTCCACCAAGAATTCTCATTACAAACATCTTGATATTCTCTAATTTTCTTTTTAGGGAAATTCATAGAAAAGTGTCCAATTCTACCACACTCAAAATATTTGAGAGGAAGTTTCCCTCCATACTTTCATCTTCCTATTCGATAGTTATTGGATATGAGAGACATGATTTTTTCATTCAACTCTTCATCTTCCTTATCAACAGAATCACATGGGTCAACTTCCTCATCATCTTTGATTTTCATATTTTTCATAGCTTCAAAAGTCATTTCATCCTTTATATTCTTCTTAAATATTGGAGCTTTCCTCATTTCATAGGAAACTAGAAAGTTATGCAATTCATCAAGAGATAAATCATCCTTATCTTCTAAAGATGAAATTTTAGAATCAAACCTATCTGGAAAGTTTCTCATAAGTTTCTTCAAAATTGTAGAATCTTCCAAGTTTTCTCCGAATCCCCTGATGTTGCATACAATTTCATTAACTCTGGTGAGGTATTCATCAATTGTTTCATAATCTCTCATCTTGATGTCTTCAAACTTACTATGCCCGATTTGCAGCTTGGCCTCCTTGACTTTTGTGTTTCCTTCGAAAACACTTTCCAGCTTGTCCCACATGGTTTTTGATGTTGTGAGACCCATCACCTTCTGATAAACATTTTCTGATAAGCACATGAGAATATCATTTCTAGCCTTTCCATCAACTTCTATATTTCTCTTGTCATCCAATGTCATAGCAGCATTTTTCTCAATAGGTGAAAAGCCAATAGTAACAGCATCAACAACTTCAAGGCCAAGAGATAGGAGATAAAGAATCATCTTATTTTTCCTTCCATAATAATTCTTTCTATCAAATGTAGTAATCCCTCTACTATTGACAAAATTGATATTCTCCATGATAAGGATTAAATAAGGGAACCTCGCTCTGATACCAATTTAAGTTCCAAGGATCGAATGACCACTAAGAAGGGGGGGGGGGTTGAATCAGTTGTTTTACATTTATAAGTTTCAAGAACTTAAGAAACTTTACCCTTGCAACTTGTTAAGATTTATTTTCTTATCAACCTTTAGCAAGATACTCAAGCATGAAAGAAAAGAAAATCAAGAAAGGCGCACAATATTTACAAGGTTCAGTCTCAATAAGAGAACCTATATCCTTTCCATAGACGCTTCCGTGGGTATATGGAAATCTACTATAAGGAAGAAGTGAATACAACTTGTGCCAACTCCTGTTGGACACCTTCTATCTCCCAATAGGAAAGATTATACTAACTCCTATCAGTTTACAATGTTTCCTTAAAGAAAAAATGATCCAAACACAAGAATAAGAACTTTCATAAGCTGCTCCACAAATTCTCACTCCGAATGATCACTCAAAATCTTCAATCCGATTTCTTGAATATGATTTTCTGAAACCGATCTTCTCAGTAAGATAATGATGGTTCCACACAAATGCTCACTCCAAATTCTCAATCCGGTTTCCTTGAATCCAATATTCTGAAATCGGTCTTCTCAGAAAGATCATGATGGTTACACAGAAATGCTCACTCCGAATATTCAATCTGGATTCTCTTCTTCTCAAACACTCAAGGAAATGTCTTCAAGATGGTAGGAACATTTCACTTAGAATTCTCCAGTGCTCCGCCTTTTCCGCGTGTGTAAAAATTTCTAATGAGCGAATGATCTGAGCACATATTTATAGGCAACTAAAAAAACAATGGTCGGAATATTGAAAAACTTTCCCGCTTCTTCAAATTTAAAAAAACTCTGAAAATATCTCACATTTAATCTTCAATCTGTGAATTCTTCAAATCTCTTTAAATTTCTCTGAGATTTAAGAAAAGTTGAAATTCTGGTTTTCTTGAACCCAGAATTATCCTTCCGAATTTCTCAGCTTGTTGCTAAGGATTGTCATTATAAATTTCTGGTTCAGGAAGTACACTCTGAATTTATGACTCAGGAAGTAAACTCCAAATTTCTGGCTCCATAAGTACACTTTGAATTTCTGGTTCAGGAAGTACACTCCGAATTTCTAGTTCAGGATGTACACTCTGAATTTCTGGCTCAGGAAATACACTCCAAATTTCTGGCTCAGGAAGTACACTTTGAATTCTCTGGTTCAGGAAGTACACTCATAATTTCTGGTTCATGAAGTACACTCTGAATTTCTACTTCAGTAAGTACACTTTGAAGTTCAGGCTCAGCAAGTAGACTACGAACTTCAGGCTCAGGAGGTAGACTCCGAACTTCGGACTCAGCAAGTAGACTTCAAACTTTAGGCTCAACAAGTAGACACCGAACTTCAGGTTTAGGAAGTAGACTTCGAACTACAGGTTTATCAAGTAGACTCCGAACTTCAGGCTCAGCAAGTAGACTACAAACTTCAGGATCAGGAGGTCGACTCCGAACTTCAAACTCAGCAAGTAGACTCCAAACTTCAGGCTCAACAAGTAGACTCCGAACTTCAGGTTTAGCAAGTAGAATCCGAACTTCAGGTTTAGAATGTAGACTCCGAACTTCAGGCCCAACAAGTAGACTCCAAATTTCCGGCTCACAAAGTAGACTACAAATTTTTTCAGAATTTTTATCAGTGAAAAGCATCAATCTTCTTCACCATTTCTTCAACAGATTTTATCTTGAATCATTTCATGATTTGTGGGAACTTTAAGATCAGTAAAGCATCATCTTATTTTGTTAAAAAAGTTTGAGATAATTTCTTAACTTCTAACTTATTACTCTTCAACATAATCTTATTTAAGGAAATCTTCAGCAACCAACAACTTAAACTTTCTGTAACTCAAAAACATTCTTCAACAAAAATATTAGTTGTCAACAAATACCAAACTTTGTTAAACAAAACACCACAAAGGTTCTTCATTATTATTCCCTCATCCATCACAATAGTATATAAAATGGGAATTAACCCAAGCATATCTCCTGGGAGTGTCAAACTAAGTGCAAAGAAAGGTAACAATCACCATGCATTAAAATGATGGTTGAGATATATTCAACCAAATATTTTCTAGGTTACTACCCCTTGATTCACCTTTACAAAAGCACACCAACTTATAGTATCCAAATAGAGATTTATTTCTAGAAAAAAACATAGTCTCTTCCCTACTAAAATTTTAAGATGTTATCCTATACATACACTTATCCCCAGAGTTTTTACTAATGTTATATAATCATAATACTCAAAAAATAACTAGATAATTCTCTAATACTAACTAAATAAACCCATGTATTTTACACATATTATTATAGATTTTAATATAATCATATATTAATTACAACCCAAAGAACATGAGGCCTAGTGTCTTTGGAAGATTGGGTACATAAAACAAAAAAAGAAACCAAAATATAGTATCCTTATTTTTCTTCTCATAGTGAGATACTAAATCTAATTTATCTCCCAAAAAATTATAAGATTATCTAGTTAATACATAAAGTAAATGGGTGAGAAAAAATCATAGTTAGGGAACAAACATGATAAGGAAACATAATGTGTGAGTAATAGGAATAACATGGTATCATAAAAGAGAAGGCTCACAAGTAATCACATGAAATAATAACATAAAGGATATGGTATCATAAGATCACACCAATATAGGAAAGTGGAGGCAACACATAAAATGATATTAGAATTTGTTAAGGCAAACTATTAAGGGAACATCACATGGTAGAAAATGTATCATAATGGACTAATATAACACCCTAATCCCATACATATTATCTCATGAGACTAAAAACATTACAAAATGCAGTGGAGAACTATATGGGTACACAAATAATAACATGTACATACTTATGTGTGAAAAAATGGAAATTAATCATAAGGTATAAACATTATAATTACCATTGGAAATAAATGGGTTTCATAATCTTTCCACATGTCATAATAAAAGTACGTTTCATAAAGAAGGCATTTGACAAATGAACTAAAGGATTGTATTACCCCATTAGAGGAAGAAATAATGGGATAGTTATACGTGTAAGATACATATAAAAATAATTTAAAAGCATTCCATAACATCAAAGGTTGACGTAATTGATTAAAACATCATTTAAAGATCACTAGGGATATTTTTTAAGGAAAATACCATATGCAATTTAAAATAAATTTGTGAAAAATTAATTTTTTTAAAAAAAAAATAGAAAAAAAATCATTGAAAAGAAAAATGGATAGTTATAAAGGAAACTTCTAAGCATTAAAAATTCGTGACTACTAAAAATTCCATTCATGTCGTATAAGTTAAAATAATACCTTCCTTTCACACTTTAATAAATTTTTCAAAAAGTACAATGTTTGAAAGGTGATAGAAAAATTAATTTTAAATCCTTTTTAAAGAAGTCAAACATGGGTAAAATTTTAATTAATAAATCATTATATATTATTACAAACATTATTTAAAATATTTTGAGGAAAATATTTACATGGAAGAGAAATATTCTAGATCTAAAAGAAGATAGAAGATCAATATTACTTACAAACAACATTATTGAGGTTTCTTTAATCAACAAGGTGGAAATTGGATAAAACATGTAAAAAAATTCATAAATAGATTATAATGAAAAATAAATTCTTCAAGAAAATAATTTTACATTATTTCATACAAAGTAACTTTGATCATAAAGAATCTCAATAGTAAAGGAGATTGTAACATAATTCCTTTACCACTATGGAAACTTTCAAATAAAATTTCCTTGGACTAAGTAAAATGAATTATAAATTAAAGTACCATGAATTATTATGGATTCATGATATAATATTTAAATGGGGTAGAATATACATCATATAAAATAAATTAGGTGCATAACATTAAAATATTTCTCAGTGAAGGGATATTGAGGCAAAATCTCTTATAATTATCATAATGTTGAAGTGTGAATCAATTAGTTATGTGCTTATGTGTATCAAATGTAAATAAAAAAAGTGGAAATACCAAATAATTAAATCAAATGTCATTTAAATCATAATCATGAAATAATATAGTTAATTAAGTAGAAGTATTACCAAATGAATAGAAACTGAGTTAAGAAACACCTTACATTGAGTTCATCTCATCATGTATGTTCTTTATATTCCTGAAACATGGTTATGAAAGATGAACTACATTACAATCATGGAGACAGTAGGCTGTATGTACGCATGAGTATAATTTCCATTTTTCAATTATCCTTATCAAAAAAAGTATTATTTTATCTTTTCATAATTTTAATCATCTCATAAATACCATATTCTTTATTTAAATAAAAATATTGATGTTATCCATGTAATGTGGCGATGAATAATGAATCACCTCACTTCGTGGAGGCGGTAGTCCAAATGCACACATGTACAATGTTATCATTTTTAAGTAACTGAAAAGTTAAGATAGAAAATAATATATTATATTTTAATAATGATAAATATTTCATAAATATAATATATATACATTACATCCATCATTACTGTAACAACTCATAAATTATAAACCCAGTTTTATTATGAAATTATTTTATTAAATGGATTTTTTATAATTTAAATATTTTTAAGATGATTTTATTTAAAACAATAAATTGAATTAATTGTTTTATATAACTATAAGTACAATTTTGAAACTTGTTCTAAAAAGTATAATATTTTAATTTGTTTAAAGAATATTTTAAAATAACTATTTTTCTTGAATATAATTTAATTTTATCAAATTTCTTATTTAATAAAATATTTTAATATATTAATATATTTAATTTGTGTTATATGTACTATATATATGTACAATAGTTTTGAATTATATAAAATTTCAAATATAGTATAAAAATAATACTATTATAAAATTATAATTTTATTAAATATTGAGATTATACAAGACATTTAAAATTATTATATTGTATATTATAATATTGATGTCAAATATTTTAAGTAACATTATTTAGATAAAAAATGAACTATTAATATTAACACATTAATTTAAACAAATAAATATTTAATCTAACATATGAATGATTACATTAAAATTATTTGGGTGTTATATATTTTGGTTATCGAAAATATGAAATATATATATATGATGTAATAAATATTATTTTTAAATTATAAATTTTGATTTCGATTAATGTTTTACAAAATTATTAATAAAATGAATTTTTATAATAGAATATTAAAATTATACATATATGAATTATATTTTTAAATTGAATTATAAATTATTTTAAAAAACATGGAAGATTTATAAATTATTATAAAATCGATTCTTTAAAAAAATATAATTAATTTTTATAAAATTTAATTTTCAAATATATGATATATATTAGTTTTGTATTATATATTGGGATTAAATTATTTTTTTATAACTTTTACTTTGTAAATTTTTGTTTATAATAAATAAATTCATTTTTATATAATAAGTTAAAGGATTATTAATAATTATTTTTTATAACAATAAAATTATGATATAGTAATAATGATACAAAAATAATAATAATAAAATCAAAAAAAGGGAGAATGAAAAGGGGGTTCCTCACTTTGGGTATAGTGTTCAGTGGTTCGTCATTTTAGAGAGGTCACGATGGGTCTCCAGGTTGCGCGTAGTAGGGTTGAGCCACCAGGAGTCACAAAGTTGATGGAAATTAAGTAGCAGGTTGTGCTGAGGCTATAGGCATTATGCAGGTAGGGAGAAGCCAAGGTCATGATCATTTGTCTTCATAGGAGTTGAGGCTGAGGGATTCCAGTGATGTCGATGGGATCCGTGTGCGGCTAGGGTTCTATTGCTGGTATAAAAATCAAACTCTTCCTAGTCTTCAGTTTTAGGTGAGGTAGGTTTTTTTTTCTAAATCTACAATGTATTCAATTTTTTCAAAATCTAGTATGATTTCCACCATTTCTTACAGACTATTGAATTTTATTGTCATTTTGTCTAATAACAATTTTTGTCTATTTATTGACTATTTTCCCTTTATTTTTTTTCTTCGATCGAAAATATTATTATATATTGTTCTTTTCATCTTTTTGAATGTTTCAATAAACATTTTGGCCATTTTCATTGTGCTAATCGTCTTGCTCTACAAGCTTATTTGTGCCACTGTGTTCACATAGGAGGTTGTGGCTATAAAATCCATCATTCTTTGACCAAAATACCAGTTTCAAACTGAAGATTTAGATAGATTCTATTACACAATCTTCATCTGAATCTAAGCTTCAAGTAGTATTTCATAGGTGTCTGAAGTTTTTTTAGAGGTAAGGGGAACTATAATTATGTGTTAATTTGTTTGGTTGATTTTCAAGAATGCTTTATTTAAAATTTAGGTTGATCATTTCTAATAATGTTTTTCAGAATCATTGTTAAGGAAGAATCTATTTATTTACAAATAATACTTTGTTTATTACTTATGTTATTTCAATTTCCAAAAGTATAATTTATATTGTATAGATTTTTTTTATTAAAATTGTGTTTGAATTTAATTTAATTCTAGTTCCGGTGAAAATTTTTGATTACATTTTTGTTTCTTAATTTTTGTTTTAAATTTATGTGTTGTTATTGTTTATTTTAGTAAAACTATATTTTCAAGAACCAATTAATTTGTTTATCTTTTATTTATAAGGAAGGGTAATTTATTTAAATTATATTCATAAAAAGGATCTTTATCTTATTTAAAAATATTATGCACGTATAAATTAATTCTGTGTTCTTCAGGATTGAAGTTTATATATTTTCATGTGAGAAGAAACCATTTATGCATGTATAGTTTATTTTTGTAAAATTATATCATGATGGATTTCACATACACCCATGATTCTATATATGAGGGTTCTTATACTTTGATGTACATATATATATACATGAATATATATTTGTGAATATATATATATATATATATATTTGTGTGTGTGCGCGTGCGAAGATGAATGTTTGTTTTGAAAATGATATGATAATTATTTTATTATGATACATAATTGACTCATGGTCTTGATTATTTTAAAATATATAAGAATTATTTTAAGATAATGGAAACTTACTATTTCTATGTGAAGGATTTAAACCACATGACATTAATTCATGCATAGAATCAATTAAATGAGACTTTGTTATTTTTTTTGAGTTTCAATTAATACAAGTTATCACTATGTTTAAAAGTGCACTTCCTGAATTAATGAATAAAATACTGAGCATATGAGTGTCTATGAAAAGGCCAAGTGACATGAGTTTTGGTGATACCAAAACCCAATATATATTTTCAAAAAAAATTCATGTATATATATATATATACGTATACACAAGTATTATTTTCAAACGAAGGGTTAATCATTTTTATGCAGGAATGTTTATATTTTTTGAAATTTAGAGTAACAGGCTATCTCAATAAACCTCTAATTATTTATCAAGTATCACTAACTCCAGGTATATTTTCTAAACCATTATTCCAAATATATATATATATATAAGTCTATGTTTTAAATTCTATATCATATTAACTTTTCAAATGGATATTTTCATTTATCAAAGTTTTAACGTAAATTTATTCCGTAATAATTAAGTCAAGGTAACATTTATTTATATATGAAATTTTTATTTCTCAATATACATGACAAGAGTTTGGAATTAAATGGTAATTTCTAAGGATTATGGTTTCTAAATATAAAATATTGTAATTATATTTTGTTTATAACAAATTCATTTTCATTCATAAATACATTTAGTGAAGTGTGATTAATTATTCTCTTATGCATCAATATCCCACATGAAATTAGTGTTTTACATTTACAAATATTATATTATAACTTATGATGAATATGCCACAATGAATACTAATAATTATTAAAGTTTTTGATTTAATTTGTTTAACTCTTCCATTAATCAGTGTATAGTTTAAACATGAATGATAACTATATTAAATTAAAAAAACATGTATTTTAGTATATTAATTTTTTTACTTTCATAGAACAGGGGTTTTTTGGTTAAGAGTCATTATTTTATGTGACATATCAAAATAATCTATCATTTTATTTTCACTAGATATCATCACACATGAAAAAGCGTGTTTTTTTGTTCATGCATTTCATTGATAAATTTGATATATCCATATCCAAGAGTATTGCTGTCAAACCATGAAATATTTTGTTTTTAGATTAAATTTTTTATTTATTGCATGATTCACTTTATTTATGAGTATAGACAGTAATCGTAAAAAAATAGAATTTATCTTTTATGAAAACTTATGGATTAAGAAATTTAATTATTCAAAGTGGTAGGGGAAACTTTGAATAAAAGACATAATTTAATTATTTAAAGTGGTATGGTACACTTTGAATAAAGGAAAAAATTTGATTATTCAAATTGGTATGGAGCACTTTGAATAAAATACATAATTTAATTATTCAAGGTGGTATGGTAAACGTTGAATAAAAGACTTAATAGACATATGAGGAAGCCAAAGGACTTATTATGTGATGGGTGAGGCCCACTATAGCCTCTCGATGCATCAGTAGGTCTCATGAGACAAACTAGGTCGTGGAACGAGGCCTTTACAAAATGATTAGGTATGGTTATGGCAGGAGGCCTTGACGTAATGTTTATGATTGTCCTGCATTATGAATTCCCTCATTATGTTAGTAGTATTTAATCCACCATGTGATTATTATACTAGTATAATATCCTGGGTCAAGAATTTTGTATCTATGATTATGGTAATAAATTCACGTGGCATAATGATGGAAGTACTTATCAAATCATTTATAAAAAAATTTAGCATCTATTTTCAGAACCTTAATACAAGAGTTAGAAAATTCATCTTTTTATTTCATGAATTTCGTTTTATGTGATAAGTGATTCGTGATATTATTTCTTGTGAAATTCTAAGAAAGTATTATTTCATGTTCTAATTTGTACATGCATCCTTGCATGTCACTGTTAATTTATTTTGATCAACTCCTTAATTATATGCAGTATTCCATGAATTTTTGTACAAGTATGCATACTCTAAAATGTGTTTTACCTATAGAAATTAAATAAATATATATGTTATGGTTTATGAGGTTTCCCTAAATATAATTTCTACCAACCTTTGAAAAATGATGATGACATGCTACAAGAAATATTGTTTTCATTGAATAGAAAGTTTTATGAATGAATAATTATTTTAAAGTGATAATTTTTAAACAAAATTTATTGATAATATTTTTAAACCCCTTACCGTGAATTTAAAATGGTCACCCATTGTTTTAAATTATTTTTCATAGGTCACTTTGAAGTCCAAAGTTGGATGTCATCATTTTTACGCGCACAGAAGAAAAGATTGGCTTTTGTTTTTTTTTAATTTTATGGTAACTCTGTTAAATTGAAAGCTTGTATCTAACTCTATAGAACCTAGAATAGTAAAATGTCATCTACTATGTAATGTTTAAGGCTGGGTCCTTATAATTACAACCAGCTGTAATAGTAGGTGATGGAAAATAAATTACACTGGTTCATGAAAATTAGTCCGCCGTACACACGAATGATGGTTTCGTTTCCCATTTTATGAAAGAGGAGAAGGATATAGGTTATAAAATTAACATAATAAAACTTAGTATATGGAAGTTATATTTTTTTATATTTCATAATGGTTTAAGAATATTTTAAGGAGGTATAAGAAGAAATTAAATGAAAATTCTTGATTAAGAACTATTCATTTTCTTCAGAAAACCTCTCATGGTTTACACCAAAAACATTCACAGTTTGGTTTTATGATAGAAAAGGCCTCTAGAATATGTAAAGGGGATTAAGAAATGGATTTGGGTAGGTATTTATTGAACCAAAAGTATTTTTATGTCTGAAGATAAGAGTATGGGAGTTTCCCTTTTATAAGTGAGAATGAGTGACATTTTTTTAAATATCCCAAACTATTCAATAGTGGGAAGTCACTCTCAAGTTAAGTGCCTAAAAAATTGATAATTTTTGTAGTTTTGGGAAGATAATGTTGATAAAAAACTACAAAATTAAAAATATTTTTTAAAACAATTTATTCCTTTTACCTATATGGTTACTAACTTTTATCATTTTAGTTTTCAACACGGTTACTGGTTTTTTACCTCAGTAATTTATCATTTAATACTAAAAATAAAATTAGGTTTATTAGATAATTTGGAAGATGTGATTCTAAAAATTACATATAATATATAAAATAAAAATCCTATGCACGTGGAAAATTAATTTTAACACAAGCACGTGTAATGCACAAAACCGCATTTTAATCTCAACGACAATAATTAATTTTTACTCTTCATTAACAATAAAAATTAAGTTGAAATTACTAAGTAATATTAATTATTATGACTAAAAATATACAATCTATTTAATCAAAATAAATTAACAAAATTTGACGAATTTAATTTAAAATTAAACCTTGAAAATATGATGAAAATCAATTTTTTAGGAAAATGCATTTTCAAGTAATAAATGATCTTATATTAACTATATGACATGAAATCATCATTATATGAATTTAAATTAATATAAATAGATATATAATATATTAATTTAATTATAATACTTCATTACTAGTGGTTATTTTAATTAATTAAAATGGATTAACTTTATGCACCTAATTTTTTTTGCAGAAAACAAAATTTTTAAGAAAAAATGTAAACTGATACCAAAATCATTAAAATTGAAGATTAAAATGAAATTAATTATATTATTCTAAATAAAATGTTTATTATGAAACTTTAAAAACAAATACAAAATATAATGTGGCTTTTAAATTACATTATTTAATGAATAGAAATGTCAGTATTTGAAAAATTGGTGATTTTCACTATTCATTTAAATATCAATCATTTTAGAAAAATCTAAAAATTTCACCCTAAGGTAATTTTTATTGTCTAATTTAAAAAAATGAAGTTAACTTTATGAAATAAATTTTCTAAATGTTCTTCATTACAAATTGAGTTGTTATTTCCTAAGAGTTTATCAATACATTTATATTGAGTTGGATCTTTATATATATATATATATATATATATGATAAAGTAGTTTGTCCTATTCCTACCCACAAATTTTATAGATATTTTATAATGGTCGTATTTAGATAATTATATTTCATGGTTCTTTTAGGCTCAATGATGCTTTTCGTATACTCTATCAAACACAATTTTCTTCTTAAAACATCAAGGTGTAACAAAGTGAAATCGTAATAGTCAATAAAGATTTGGTTAAAGGAACGATTTTCTATGAAATACTTTGGCGAAGTATTCTATATTCTAGGGATCAAGATATATCAAGATAGATCTTAGAGGATTATTGGGATAATTCAATATACATATATTGACAAGGTACTCAAAATTTTCAACATGGAATAATCCATGAGAGGATTGTTTATAATGTCACATGGAAATACTATCTCCAAGAATATGTGTCCAAAAATGTAACAACCCGAATTTTCTTAAAGGTATATGTTTTTTTTATTATTTTAAATTCCTTAGTTCAACCTTAATAGTGTTACCTAATGGATTCATAGAGGTCATGAAGGTGTTTGGGGATTGTTCTAAGCCTGAAAACTTAGATATTTAAAAAATAGAGAGGGCCACATTGTTAAGAAAATCCATGAAACTTAGCCCACATTGTTTTCCAGACCATTTGGGCATTTCAGAAGGGAGAAGGGGGTCATATAGTTTGACTAGCTATGAATCCAATACATGTGACCCCGTACTGAAGGGTGAAATTAAAACTTTTCCATTAATGAAATTAAATAGTTAACTATCCTTTTCCCCTTCACATTACTAGAGGATGTATTCTCCTTCTACTCCTGTGGGTGAAATCCTAAACTATGAATCTTGATTTCTCCCTTGTCTGAAATCCTATTCAAATGATGTCAATCTTGTTAGATCCTTTTTGTTAAGTAATCAAATCCATTTCTTCCTTTCATGGTTTCTCTTACTATCTATGGTTCTATTTTGGTTTGACCACATTATCTTTATTTTAATTGTGTTGGACCATTTCTTATATTTCTTCCATTAAACCTCAAATATAAAGATTATTTTTGATGAGGAGTCATCTACATCCCTAAGGTACGTGGTTCAGTTTATTTCTCTAAAAGTTGAGTTGTTTTCAATGCTCCTTTATTGGCGTTCACACTGACCATTAGTGGGCATCACCTTAAAATGAATTCTTCTTATTTAAATCAATTATTTAATAATGTTATACTCTCGTTGACCCTTTATAATTGTTTAATGGATATCAACCTCAATCATAGCCACACCTTCAGGGGTGTGGTCTTAATTTCCCTTTGAAATATAAGTGATAAAATGACCAAAGAGCCTTCTAATTTCTTGGATTATATGACATGCAATTTAAATTACTTTATTAATTAAATGGATTGAATAAATTGAATGGAAATAATTTCCCTTAATTAAATTAATTTAATGGAATAATTAGAATGAGTGATAGTGGGTGGAAAGGCCATGCCAAGTGATGCAAGGTTTACTGTATGCTTCCTATGGTACATGATGCCTTGGTTATATTGGGATTAATGATTATAAATGAATTATAGGTGATCCCTAATATTATCATTATAATTATGAGTATTCCATTATAAGGGGTTTTTGAAAGATGATTAAGGTACTTTTTGAGAATGATGTTTTAAGATCCCTTACATTGGGTGTTGAGCATGATGACTCTCACCATTATACTTTTATTTGTCCAATTGGAATGACATTCTATGTTCCTTCATATCGAGTGTCAGTCATGATGTCTCACCAAACCCATCTCAAGCAATGAGCATGAAATCTGACATACATTATGAGATTTTTGGATTATACCCATATTGGAGCCTATAATCTCAAACGACTAGTTATGGATGCGTGAGTTACATCCAAGGTCCATCTTTCACCTAGTATCCATATATATTCCTACCTAAATCCCCACAAACATAGTCAATATAGGTGTATATGATATATAGCTATATATATATATATATTAATATTGTTATATATATATATATGGTTACTGACCTAATAGTTTTTCCAACCTTTTACAAAACAGGATGAGCTATACAGGTGTCCTACGAGAACCTCAGATGGATGGTATTTACCTATATACTATTATCTATTATTATTTATACCTTCCACTACTATTTTAATATACATAGGATGAATTATTTCTAGACATCTTTGGTGGTGTCCTACTGAGATTTTATCTCACACCCTACTCGGGCGACCTTTGGTACCCAAGTAGATTACTTATCCGAGGGTATGTATACGGTAAAGATATCTATTATATATTATTGATTCGTTTTTCTATTATATTGGATCATGGGAATAGAGGACCGGGCATATTATCAGGATTCTAGTGGAGTAGTCTTCTTTCCTTCTTTTATTTTTGTATAACATGATGTATATTCCTGTCCCCTTTTCCCTTTTTATTTATCTTCATTGCATGACATTATTATATTTGACTCAGCCTATGAGATTTTAATTATTGATATATTTTTAGGTTATTTACGCCTATCCAATTATTTATCATATTTTTTCATGTCCTGCCATTCTGTTATATCATGCTTCCATTATGGTGGGTTATTGATCCTATTGTTATAGTGTCTGTTTGAATATGGTTATGAATTTTTAATTATTTATTATATACATTGTTCCACTATAATATGAGGATGTAGTCTCCCTAGTTTACCATCTTAGACCCTCGCTACTTTTTGGAAGCCTCTGGCATATAGAGAGGTGTGCTTGAGGCCATGTGACCCACCGGCTCAGGGCACAAGTTAAGTGGATCCTAGGACAAGACGTTACAAAGTGGCATCAAAGGAGTTAATTTTCCTTTTTTTATTGTTTGGGTATTATATAGGATAATTGGACATAATAGAATTTGACAATGAGCCTATGTCATGGCTAAACTAACCCACATGTAGAGAAACCCAAATGACCTGGGATAAGTTATTGTTTTTCTAATTTTTAACATGTTACAGTTGATACGATTTCACTGTTGGGTGATGCACAAGATGTGTGTAGTTATTTTTATTGTTAATATGATTTAGGAAATGGTCCTTGGCCTCTTAAGGGATGGAATTAGCATCACATGCATCATTATAGGCAAGTTAGGACTAATATTACGTGATTTTTTATATGTCATATTTATTTTTTGTTGGCATTTTGTTGCTATATATGGGTAGTTATTGGTTTATCATATATTGAAATGTGCGAAGATTTATTATAGGGATAAAATAATTGGAATAATTAAAGTGAAACCATGAAACAATATTGTGTTTTCCCACATAGATTGGTGACGAAAACTTAATTAGCATGTTATACCATGTTGTGGGTTTTAGAACTACTGGTTCTAGAAATTGATTTATAATTATATTTATGTAAAAGACTATGAATACAAGTGAAGATAAATATTTTAAATGTAAAATGGTTACCACTAAATGGGATTCCAATTGTAAAGTAAAGGGTGTTTGTCTTTATACCTTACAATTGACACTCCATATACCGAAACCACTATCACTTAATATGAGACCTAGACCTGATACCAACCTTAGTATTGGATATTTGGGAGTCTCTTATATTATTATGACCTGATATTTCATTTCTTCCCTCCTAGACCGAACATTTTAAGTAGGTAGAGAGGTGTGGTCTTTTCTATAGGAAGGATGTGTACATATCCTATTTATATATTTATAAATCACTCAAAATGTTATGTTATTTTTTGAGGCATAAATTTGGAATTATATAATCTTTCTTCTACGACGTCCTTATGTTGTACTCCTTGAAGGCGGTGATGACCATGCACCTATGGTGGCTGGTTCTAAGCTACTAGTGATACCTCATGTAGTTCCACCCTTGAAACCGATTCCTATTCCTGATATGGGAACCAACACCCCATTCTAAGAGGGTTTATTCCATATTAGGTAAAATATACAAGGTTTTTCTCAACCTACCTTGACTATGGATGTGTTGACTTAGGAGTTCCAGTAGTAGAATCCTCCCACCTTTTTAGGGGATGGAGGTCCACTTGCTACAATATCATGGCTAGAGTCTATGCTTTATATATTTGAGCATCTGGATATTCTTCTATAGTTGAGGTTCGAGATCTTTGATTATATTCTAGACTATTCTTCCAGGCGATGGGGGTATGTTATTACCCCGGAAAACCGAAATCATGATATGATCTGTAAAAATTTCATTACTATCTTCCATGACTACTTCTTGCCACAAACTCTGAGGTCTAACCAAGCTAGAGAGTTTATTAACCTCTAGTATAGATCCGTGTATTTCATGGAGTATTCTTCTTACTTTATAGATCTATAGAGGTTCACTTTTACACTTTCTGAGGATGAAATTAGTACCAAGAGGAAATTTGGGGATGGGTTGGTATATGCCATCCGATTGAAGGTCAATGTTTTTAGGATGACTAATATTTTTGAGATCATATAAAAGGCCCTAATTATAGAGACAATAAAAGGGAATCTAGTGGTGATCTCTAGGGAAGTTCGACAACTAGATCTGTCATAGTTACTTCTAGATGATGGTAGTGACACTTTGAGGTTTCTCATGGGGGTAGAATCAATCAGAAAAATCATACTGACAACTTCTTAGTATGTCACTGGTATGGGAATCAGGGCCATATAAAACCTCAGTGCATGTGAGGTCCATTAAAATGAAGAGGTTGTGGAAGGATGGGTTATATCCAGTGCTTCTACAATAGTTTTCCATCAATTTCTAGAGATCAAGGATCTACACCTTCACCAAATACCAATTTGGGGCTAGTGGAATCTCGCAAGGTAGGTAGCTGGAATGCCAATGACCACTCAGGCCAAGGTTATGGTCAAGGAAGAGGAAACCAGTATCATGATTCACAAAGCCAACATAGTGGGATTGCTCAGGGCAGTCCGGATGTGACTAAAGGTCATGGTACGATAAAATTACATGTCGTGCAACCTATGCTAGAGGAGCTGAGTATCAAACATTATATTATTAAAGGTACTATTCTAGTGTCCTCTATATTAGTGTCTAATTTGAATGATATAGTCACATATATGTCTTTTATATCTGAGGAAATTATGGAGTTTCTGGGCCTTGAGATAGAACATTTTTTGGCATGATGACACTTGATTCCCCATGAGGCATCCGATCATATATTTTTCTCTATTATAAGGAATTTCCCCTTTATTTTGGTGTATATATATTCATATGGAGTCTTATCATCCTTGACATGAGAGGGTTTTACATAATTTTTGTTATGGGCTGGTTAGTTTCTTTTTGAGCCCATATCAATTTCTACTATTGAAGGGTGATGATTACATCACCAGAGGGTTCTATGTATATTTATAAGGGAGGGTGGGATTCCAATAGGACCCATGCAACAAAGGTTGTTTGGAGTGAAAAATCTTATTCCCAGTATTTTCATGGATGTTTAGGTTTTACAACTTGCTGTTTTCCCTCTAGTAGTGTAATATTTCTGGGATGTCTTCACTGAATAATTTTTTTGGGCTACCTCCTTTGTGAGAGGTATAATTCTCCATTGAGTTAGTTCAAGGAGTGGAACTAGTGACAATTCATCCTTATAGGATATCACCTATAGAGTTTTGAGAGCTAAAGAAATAGTTAGAAGATCTTGAGGCTAAGGGTTTTACATGACCAAACACTTCTCCATGGGTTCAAAAGCCATTTTTTCCAAGAATGAAGAAAATACACTTTGTCTATGCATGGTTTACCTATGGTTGAACCGATATACAGTAATGAGTTGGTATACACTTCCTCGAATAGACTACCTCTTTGTTCATCTATAAGTAGTGAAGTTGTTTTAAAATTTTGATTTGATGTTGGGATATCATTAGGAGCATGTTGGGTCTTTATACATACCTTTCACAACTTTCTAGAGTAGGTTTGGTCTTTATGAGTACCAGGTTATGTCGTTCAGTCTCACGAATGCACCCACAATTTTTATGGCTCTAATGAACTGGTTTTTCCATCCATATCTAGATTCATTCATGGAATTATTTATGGATGAAATATTAGTGTATTCTCATTATCAAAACAACCATACCAATCATCTTGAGATCATACTGAATACACTAAGGGAGAACTTGATTTATAAAAATCTTCTAAAATTCAACTTTTGGATCGAAAATGCTCACTTCCTCAATCATATCATCTCGAAGTTAAGAATTTCTGTAGACATAGAGAAAGTGAGAGATCTAGTTTCCATGAAGCATTCTCAAAATTTATTTTACATACATATTTTCTTGGGGATATCTAGGTATTATAGATGATTCATCTTGGGTTTATCACACCTTGATGTGTGGCTTACTAGTCTGAAGAAAAATGGTGTGAAATTCAAATGGTCAGAAACTTGTGAAGCATAATTTTTGGAGTTGAAGGGAAGATTTACTTCAACACTAATATTGATTATTATGGAGCTTGTAAGGATCAATAAAATTTATTTATATGCATCAGGAATTGGTATTTTAGCTATTTTGATGCAGTACAAATGAGCCATAGCTTACGAGTCTCGTTAGTTGATACCTCATGAGAAAAATTATCTGACGCACAACCTCAAGTGATTATCTATTGTTCATGATCTATGATGTTAGTGAAATTATTTACTTGGATAGTATTTCTTTAGTCCTCATGGATGAAATGAGCCTAATGTAAATATTTACACAACATGATCTAAATATCAGGTGACATAGATGGGTTGAGTACCTAAAATCCTTTGATTTCAATCTTTCGTACACACATGGAAAAAGGAAATGTTGTAGATGATTATTAAAACTGGGAGACTCAAAAATATGATGTTTGGGAGCCCAGTGGTAAGTGAAATATTGTGGAATTATTTTCAGAGATTCATATTGAGATTCAAGATAACCATGGTTAGATTATCCTCTCGTCTTTAGTAATGACCACTACCATTCTAGAGTGGGTGAGAAAGAGGAATATTTTTGATCCTGAGGGCCTGGACCTAAGGGAGAGTATTTTATATGATGACTCATATTTTGGTAAGACCATGGATGAGGGTGGTACTTTACAATTTCATGGCCATTTATGGGTTCCACCAAACATCAAAGAGGAGATGATGTAGGAATTTTGTGAATCAGTTTGGGAATTAAATCCTGGTTTAATTAAGATGCGTTGATACTTACATCGTCGATATTGTTAGCCTTGTATTAAATTGGAAATAGATGGTTTTATCACTCAATGTTCCACATGTTAGTAGGTGAATGTGGAACATCAGCAACCAACAAGAATTTTAAAACCATTTTCTATTCGTAAGTGGAAATGGGATGTTGTTTCTATGGGATTCATGACTAGTTTACTTAAATCTCCCTGTGGAAACTATAAATTGTGAGTAGTAATTTATTATTTGAAAAATGTCTCACATTTATTACCTATTCGAGATACCTTATCGATAAACAATCTATGGATGGTATACATCAGGGAGGTCATATATCATCCTAGAGATCCCCATTATTTCATTTTTGACCGATATAATCACTTAAAATCATAGTTCAGGTAGGGGTTTAAGAAGGCCTTCAGTACATAGGTTCTTCTAAGAACAACCTATCACCATCAGGTGTTAGAGGAAAAGCTCCATGAATTTGTCCTTGACATTGTAGGTTCTTGGGAGAAACACATTCCCCTTGTGGATTTCACTTATAATAATAGATTTTAGACTACCATTCAGATGGATCCTTATGAAGACTTATATGGTTGGCATTTACAATCACCTCTGTACCTGATAGAGGTAGGGGAAGTATCTTTGATTGGGTCACATCTCGTCTAGGAGACTCTAAAGTAGGTCCAGTTGATCAGAAAGCACATGATGAAGACTTAGTCTAAACAACATACATATGCGAATAAATGAGGAGGACGTCGTGAGTTTTTGGTTGCAGATCAATTTTTATTGAGAGTTTTAACCAGGTTGGACTTTCATTGTATTCAAAGGAAGGGTAATTTTTTTTCATGATTCGTTAGTCCCATTTATGTTCCCGAATGAATCGAACCAGTGGATTACCGGATATCACTTCCTAAAAGATACCAATCTACACATGATTTCTTGTATGTATCTCATATTTTCAGTATTATCTTGAAACATCACATGTTTTCCAACTTGATGAGGTTGAGTTAGATATAGATTCTTCCTTCAAGGAGTATCTAGTGAGAATCTTGGATCAGAGCATGACGATACTCTGAGGCAGGTCAGTTCCTTTAGTAAAGGTGCTATGACAACATGAATGAGTATTACATGAGACCTGGGAGGTGGGAGATAATATACAAGCTCAATTATCATAGATATTCTAATGTGATATCTCTTTACTCTTATAAGGACAACTTAGGGGTGAGTTTCATTAAGGAGTGGAGGTTGTAACGACCCGAATTTTCATAAAGTTACAAATACATTGTTTTTTTGGTTTAAATTCATTAGTTTGGCCCTTATAATGTTACCTAATTGAGTAACATAGGTCATGAGGGTGTATAGGTCTTTTTGGTAGCCCAAAACCCTAGATTTTTGGAAAATAGACTGAGCCACACAGTTACGAGAAACCATGCCGCCCAGGACAAATGGTTTTCTCAACCATGTAGGGTGTTTCTAGAAGGGATTAGGGGCCCAAATGGTTTGTATATAACTATACAAGGCTAGAAACACAACCATTAAAGTTTCAGAGGTTTTGGAGATAGTGAGATTCATTTGGCTTTCACATGGTTAGAAAAACCATGCACCTAGCCCATGTGGGGTCACTCATTTGGTAGTGATGTGGCACAAGGTTGGCACTAGGTTTAGTCAACTATGTGGGAAAACCATGCATCATCATGATGAAGGGTGAAATTACAACTTTTTAGTTAATAAAATTAAAACATTAACTCTCCTTTCACCATTCTCATTTTCAGCAGATGGCTTCTCATTATCCTTCTGTGGGTTATCCCAATGTTGAACATAGGAATCTTGATTCTTGCCTCATCCGGAATCTGATTTGAATTCCATCGGTAACATTAGATCAATATTGTTTATTACTCGAATATTGTAGCTTACTTTCATGGGTTCTCTTCTTATATCTTTTTCTATTTTGGTGTGAGATCATTCCTCCTATTTTTTGGGTGTTGGACCGTTTATTTGATTTCTTCCATTCTTCCTCAAATTTGTAGATGATATTGGATGATGAATCATCTAAGACACTAAGGTAGGTGGTATATTTTCTTTCCCTAAAATTCGAGTGGTTTTCACACCTCTGTTGTTGTGATTCACATCAGCCATTACTGCACATCACCTAAAAATGAATTCTTCTTATTTAAATCAGTTTTTTCGTAATGTTATACTATCGTTGACACTTTATAAATGTTTAAAATATTTTGACCATAATCATATCCGTCCCTTTAGTTGTACTATCTTAATTTCCATTTTAAATATAAATGATAAAATTAAGAGAGAACCTTATAATTTCTTTGCTTATATGAACTGAAATTAGTATTCCTTGATTAATTAAATTTATTAATTAAATTGAACGATAATGATTTCCCTTTATTAATTGAATTAAATGGAGTAATTATAATAAATTATAATGGGTGTAAATTTCATACCAAGTGATGCATGCTTTACACTATTATTCCTATGGACTATGATGCCTTGGTTGTATTGGGATTTCTGATTATAAATGAATTGGATATGATCCATCATGTTATTATTATTATTATTATTCCATTATTAAGTGATTTTGAATGATGGTTAGGTGAATTATTGATCATGATGTTTAATTCTCCCATATATTGGATGTTGAGCACGACATATCTCACCATTATACTTTTATTTGGGTGATGGTAATGACATTCCACATTCCTTTGTATCGGGTGTTGGGCATGACATCTCACCCCACCTATCTTGAGTGATGATCATAACGTCTCACATTAATTATGAGATTAAAGGATTGTACCCATGTTGAATCCTATAAGCTCATTAGACTAGTTATGGATCCTTGTGTTACATCCTAGGTCCAGCTAGCACCAAGTATCCTTGTATATGTGTACTTAAGTCCTCATGTACTTAGTAAATATAGGTGTATACAGTATATATATATATATATATCATTAAAGTAACATATATATGGTTACCAATTTGACACTGCCTCTAGCCTCTTCCAAAGAAGGTAGATCCAACCAGGTTTCCTATAGTAACCCGAGCTGGATGGTATTTACTTACTCAGCATTGTCTATTATTATCTATCCCTAAACAATGTTGTTTCTATATAAATATGATAGATTATTTCTAGACATCATTGGTGGTGGACTAATGGGGTTTTATCTCACACCCTACTCGGACCAAATTTGGTACCGGAGTGTATTACTTGTCTACAGGTATGGATAAGGGCACTCACCCTATTATAGATGATTGATTCATTTTACTATTAGCTTGGAGTATGGGAGTATAGGACTGAGCATATGCTTGTGATGTTAGTATAGAAATATTTTTTCCTTTTTGTATTTTTATATAGCAACATTTATATTCGGGTCCCCTATTTCCCATTTTTTTTATATCATCATGCCATGAAATCATTTTATATGACTTAACATATGAGATTTCTCTTATTGTTACAGTTTTTGGTTATTTACTCTTATGTAGTTGTTTATCATATTTGTTTCCACTATGCCATTCTATTATATCATGGTTCTACTACTGCAGGTTACTTTTCCAACTGTTATATTGTCTATTTGTACATGCTTTTGGAATTTCCTTCTTATTTATTATATCCACCATGCCACTCTGATATGTGGGTATAGTCTCCACAATGTTCCACCTTAGACACTCACTTCTAGTCAAAAACCTCTGGCTTATCGGGAATTGTTATTGAGGCCATGTGACCCACTGGCTTGGGCATGGGTTAATTGGATCCTAGGTCGGGAGATCACAAAAAACATAGGAAGATATTGAAATAATTAGTAGAATTCCTTATGCTTTAACAATTGGTTCTTTCTTGTTTTCCATGTTATGTACTAGGTTTTATGTTTCCTTTTCTTTAATCATAGTGTGATGATATCAAGATAATCTGGGAGAGCTATAATGGAAAGATGCAAAAACCATCTTGAAGTACTTGAGATATGAAAAGGATATATTGCTGGTGTTTGGGGGAGATGAGTAACAATCCATAAGGGGATACACTAATTACATCTTCAAATTATATGAAAATGATATGGAATTATATTCATGGTGTATTTTTTTCTGGAATGGTGGTGGTGTGCGATAGATAATCTTTAAGAAGTCCATGGTCACAAATTCTATAGTTGAGTCTGAGTATATAGAAGCATATAATGCAGATAAAGAAATATTTTTGCCACACACATTTTTTATAAGATTTGAGTTTTACCTAGTAGTGGAAATACTATTACAGTATACTTTGAAAATACTACAGTATTGGTGATTTCCAAAGAGCCCAGGTTTCCCTAGTGGATAAAGAATATAATTTATAAGTTTCATCTCTTAAGGTATTTTACTATGGGATAAGATGTCATTTTTAGAAAGGTACCCACATAAAAGTATGGTAGTAGAGGACTGAGCATATGATTTTGATGTTAGTATAGAAGTCTTTTGTCCTTTTTGTATTTTTATATAGCAAAATGTATATTCATATCCCCTATTTTCCATTTTTTTATATCATCATGCCATGAAATCATTTTATATGACTTAATATATGGGATTTTTATTATTGTTATAGTTTTTGGTTATTTATGCTTATGTAGTTGTTTATCATATTTGTTTCTACTATGCCATTCTATTATATTATGGTTCTACTATGACAGGTTAATTTTACTACTATTATAGTGTCTATTTGTATATGATTTTGGAATTGTCTTCATATTTATTATATCCACCATTCCACTCTAATATTTGGGTATAGTCTCTACAATGTACCGCCTTAGACACTCACTTCTAGTCAAAAAAACTCTAGCATATCTGGAATTGTGCTTGAGGCTATGTGACCCACTAGCTTGGGCATGGGTTAATTGGATACTGGTTCGGGACATTACAAAAAACATAGGAGGATATTGAAATAATGAATATAATACCTTATGCTTCAACAATGGGATCATTATTGTTTTCCATGCTATGTACTAGGTTTTATGTTTCATTTTCTTTAATCATAGTGTGATGATATCAAGATAATCAAGGAGAGCTATAATGGAAATATGTAAAAACCATATTGAAGTATTTGAGATATGAAAAGGATATATTGCTGGTGTTTGGAGGATACGAGGAACTATCCATAAGGGGATACACTAATTACATTTTCCAATTAGATTAAAATGATATGAAATTATAGTCATGGTGTATTTTTTTCTGTAATGGTGGTGGTGTGGGATAGATAATCTTTATTAAGTCCATGGTCACTAATTCTACAGTCGAGTCCGAGTATATAGAAGCATATAATACACATAAATAAATATTTTTTTCACACACCTTTTTTATAATCTTGGAGTTTTACCTAGTAGTGGAAATACTATTACAGTATACTTTGAAAATACTATAGTATTGGTGATTTCCAAAGAGCCCAGGTTTCCCCAGTGGATAAATAATGCAATGTATAAGTTTCATCTCTTAAGGTATTTTACTATGGGATAAGAAGTCATTTTTAGAAAGGTACCCACATAGTATAATATGGAAGACCCCTTAACTAGAGTCATAACTTAATAGAAGCCTGATTCACATGTGAGAGGAAATGAGTTGAAAGTATCTAGTAGTTGTATTTAGTGTAAGTGGGAGTGTTGTGAGAGTGGGTTTCTGAGAACCAACTCCAATGTGTTCTTTGATTTACATTACATGGATACAATTTTATATATAAATTTGTTAATTATTACCATAATAGTGTTGATACTTCTGCATCTACTTCTTACAATCTAATTTTATTAGGTTATATGTCATATTAAAAGTTTATTACTATTCCCAACTATAGTGATGAACTAGAGATACTATGATAGAAATTTTAAACATATATCCTACAGTCAAGGTACTTTATACTACTGGGAAATAAATGATTTTTGACTATTATGTGATGGGGGCTCATAAGTATTGATATGTCTTTTCTGGAAGTTCATAGTTGGTGATCTGGAGTGTATGAGATCATGAGGAGTGACACACCACTAGTAACATCAATTGTTATGAGTGTCATTGGTTGTTACTATCTATGAACATGGGTATTGGTATCCTAAATTGAGATCATTATCAGTGTGAACTATTTGATCACATACTTTGACACAAGGAAAAAACCATGACATTGAAGCTGTGGTGACGTAGATTTTGTTTGGTGCATTGTTGGTGGTATGACATTTATTGAATGAACAAGATATATTTTTTCACTTTTTAGTGGAGGAAGATATATTTTAGGGGACCGGGTTTACAAGGATGGTGGTACATTTATTATATATATGGTTTTTGTTGTGAAAAAATCCCTTAAGGTAACATTGCAACATTTGTGTGTTGGTTGTGTTTGTTTACAATGAAGGGTTTCATGATGAATTTCCATGTTTCTGAGATGTTGTTGAAAATCCATGTTGACAAAGAACCATTATAATAGAATAAAAGGTCTGGAGGTAATACAAAATAATAGATTCAAGGTGGCGCTATTTTCCAGTGTTTGCAAAAAATTTGGGGTCCAAAATTTGGGATTTGGTAAGCATCGCAAAATGAGGATTTCCTTTAAGATCTCATAAAAATATAGAAAATACATGAGTTTCATGAAGATAGGCTTAATTAAGTGTATTTCACAAAGACATGAATAATTTTGACGGTGTTCTTCAAAATTACGACAAGCTTCGTGAATAGAAGAGATGAAGTGCATGGTGAAGGAGCATTGCGGTGGTAATGAGCATTGCGAGTGGAGAATCGTGGTGGTGAAAATTATTTGATGGAATGATTCATGATTATGAAGAGCTTTGAAAATATCGAAAATAGTCATGGTGTTTCTCAAAACAGAAAGAATTTCAACATATTCTTTAGAGATTTGAAATTTGAGCTGACGTGGCACATAATTTGTGCAGAATGTCCCTGATTTAGTGGAATCGCCTATAAATAGGCCTCAACACCCTTGAGATAAGTGGAGAGTTTCCCATAGAAAAATTTTAGCTCTAAAATTTCAAAGGAGGTTCGCGGAGGCAGTGTGCTTCGCGAAAGATAGGAGCTTCGTGGCGGCTAATCTAGCTCCATGAAAGAGGTGTGTTCCACATTAGCTAAGTGAGTTTCGTGAAAGAAGTATCTTTGTGATGGCTTGCACTCTGCGATGGACTAAGGTTTGAAAAGGCTTGAGCTTTGAGAAGTATTGAGCTCTACGAAGTAGTGTGCTCTGTAAAGTAGCGTGCTCTATGAAGGTGTGTGCTTTGCAAGGAGACAGAGACTTCGTGAAGGATTTTTTGAGCTTTGAAAAATTGGGAGCTTCAAAAATTAGGGTGCTTTTTGAAGGTATATCTAAAGGTTATTGCCTAGTGATCAGAGGAAAAGGGGTATTCATTAGTGGATGAAATTTGGACTTTAACGGAGCATCTAACTATAATTGAGGATGTATTCATTGGTGATAATGAAGTGACCTACAGGTCTATAAACTATGAGTAGATCTTCTGAAGAATAAGTGAGCTAACTTCATTTGAGAGAGCAGTGAGTTCTCAAATTTTAAATGGTTATAAACTAAGAGGGACAATGATTCCACTTCTAACTTGTAAATAACAGTGCACTTATAGTGTATTTGTTACATCGACACATCATCAGTGTATACTCCTTTGGCGTAGCCTAGTGAGGGTGAAAAAAGTAATATTGTACTGTCCTGTGCATACTTTAAGGTTCATTTATACTCTACAATGTAAAGGATAAAGTGAATATAGTTTTTTGTAACAATAAAAATATATCAAAATAAGATATTGTTTTAATCTTCCATACCCTAATTCACCCCCTATTAGGGTATCTAGCCTAGTGGACCTAACAGTCTTGGTACAAGAATGTAGGACCATTAAGTAAGTTAACAAAAATATATAAAGCATCAAAAGGATTATAACACAAGTGTGCATCCTGATTTATGATATTTCACAAGGAAAAAATATTATATTACATGGATGATTTTCATAGAAGGTTTTCATAACAATGCAACTCCCTATATCCTTAAGGGCCTTGATGGTTTGATATAATCTAATTCCAGTCAATGTTTTACAATCATTACTGTTGATATAAGGGCCTAGAGGTTTACACACTAAATATATTCATAAGTTCCACCTATTCAGAAGAATATGTGTTTAGGATAGAGTGGGCACCACATGTGGAGGCTAGTAACATTAGAGTGTGAAATATCACAAGTAAAAAAAACTAAATTATATTATGAATTTCTATAATAATAATGATTAAATTTACTTCTCAAGGTATTTACAAGTTGTTACATTATAATAGTGAATACAAGAAAAATATAATTTTTTAGATGAATATAACATGTTTGAGGTTCATTAAATTATTAAGGGTGGAGTGAGATGAGTTAATGGTTCATATTTCACCACATAAAATATTGAAGCGTTACAAGTGAGTGATAAAATATTTATGACATTCATGAAAATTTTAATTAAGTCATAAGTGTTCACAAAGGTATAAAATGAAGGTTTTAACTTACTATAGACCAAAGTGCAATTTTTAGAAGTTTAACACAATATTATAAGTTAATTTTACACTCAAGAATAGCTAAGTCTACTATTTGGTGATTTGTTTTGTGATTTCAAGTTATATGTCAAGTTATAGAGTGATAAAATGAAGGAATAACATGGTTGTATTAACCTTTCTTCCTCAATCGAGTCCTTGTTCTTCACGTGATCAAAGGGAAATTGTAAATCACATAAATTTCCTACACTAGCACCCAAGAATCAAATATTTATGATCCAGAAGTTATGATGCATATGTGGGTGATCTAGGGAAAAAATAGCTTGGTGACTATAATCCATGGTTCACAAAAAGTGATAGAATCAAATCAGAAATTTAAAATGAACAAGGTACCATTTACAGATTTGTTCGATTTTTTTCGTCAGATATAAATTGAATTGCACATGATCCTTTAAGAAATATAGAAATGATTTTTTTGGATTTAATGTTTTTAACATAAATCCAAACCCAAATTTTATAATAAAAATTTTCTATATGTTCAATGAACCATGGATTCCTTTAGTATGCACACTATATAAAATAAAATAGGTGTATACTACAAAACATGTCTCAATGAACAAAATTATATATAAGAAAACCCTTTTAGAAATCATATTTTTTGAAGTAATAAATATTTGGAAAGGTTATTATGTGAATTATATGTAACTATAGTGAAAATATAGTGAGAATAAAATATAATACAATCATAGGGTAGAATAAACCAAACATAGATGGATGATGTTGAATAAAAAAGGTCATAACTCATTGAAAGTAAATTAAGTAAAAAAAATCCATAAAAAATTGGAAATAAATAATTCACAAGAATATGAAGGAAGGTTCATGAAATGATATATAAATCCCATGAACACAACTTTAATAATAACAAGAAAATTCAATGGGTGTAGTAAGTACACCATATAAAAGTAAACATGGGGAATAACATGAAACATGTCCAAAGGAAGGGAAATGTAGTCAAAGAACGCATACCTTGGAACCTCGCTTGCTCGAAAATATGTTAAATTCATGTACAATAAACTAAGACTCAATAATAATTTATTTAAAGACCTTAATAATATGTATTCCCTTATATATTAATCCTTTATATTCATTTATTACATAGTTATTACATATTTTTAGTTAATAATGATCATTGATTGTAAGTAGTTTAAACCATTCTTTGTTTGTTTTAGTGCAAATATTTTTGTCATCACTTAATGGTAAAAAGTTAATAATATATGAAAATATTTAGTTATCGAGTATTTCTAATCCTTGTATCATGAAATTTAGACATCAATATTGATTTTCCAAAATATATTATAATTATGAAAGATGTCTCAATATGAATGTTTTGGGCATTAAAAATCATGAAGAAAATTTATTGTTAATATCATTAATATAATATAAAATTTATATTTAAATAAAATCAATCATGTATTAAATATCATATATATTCATTAAATCTATTTTTATAACCATCCATGTTGGGAAGTAATGAAAAATTAAATACACCATCCATAGGTGGTGAACCGACCATAATACATGCAACAATTTTATTTTTCAAATGGATGGGAGGAAGGTAGTTCATGGTTATAAAATCAATATAATAACATTTTAATATAATAATTATAATAATTTAAATATATTAGTATGGGTATAATACACTTGGTTAAGGTATAATAAGACAATTTAATGGAATGGAAATTAGAAGGTTGTTGGGAGTTCTTACCTTACTCCTTAGGACGACTCATTTACAAAGTAGATTATAACTTCAAAGGGTGGAAGATTATGATAAAATAACCTATAAGAAATGAAAAATAGTGTCATTTAGGAGTTTTGATATGTATTTTTGGATCTAATAAGCTTAAGGAGTGAGGGGAAGTGGGGTGGTGACATGCCCTTTTACAAGTGAGGGGAGTGTCATTACTTAAAAATTAACTTCTTAATATAAAAATAATTTAATATTAAATTAAATTTAATCTAAAATTGATAATTAGTGGGGATAATATAGGTTAAAGTCATGAAATCCATCATTTTTCCTTTGTGATATGTGGTTTTGTAATATTTTGGGACTTTATTAACCGACTTAACAACTTTACCTCATTTTCGCATTTATCGGGGTGACTAACCTTTACCTCGACAACTTATTCTTATGACATAATTTTTTAAACTTATTACCAAATAATTATTATTTTTATTCCAAATAATTTTTTTTATTGAATTCAATTTCTAAAGGTGATAAAAATTAACTTCAATATAAATGCATATAATGAAATAAAAACATTTTTTAGAAAAATGGACTTTTAAACATAAAAATGAATTTATAATTATAAAATATTGATTCTTATGATATTTATTAGTTTATGATTAAAATAGGTGGGTTAATTTAATTTCAAAGCAACCCAAAATTGATTTTAATCGTATAAATACTTAATCAATAGAAGATGAACAAAAATAGTTTTTATGAGAATAGAATATAACTTAGATTTTAAAATTTGAAACACTGGTTTCTAAATTTCATGTTTTATTTTTAAATTTATCATCTTACTACTCAATTAAATATTTGGTTGGGAAATAGTTTTCATAAATTTTAAGGTTTTTCCTATATCATGTTGATTTCCTAAAAGTGATGGTATCTGTAAAAATTACATTTTTTACTATTTAAATAAAAAAAATATTTGTAGAAAAATACCTAAAATTAATTATAATATAATATTTAGATGGTGAATCCAAAGATTTATCTCATTTTATCAAATTTAAATTCTATAATTTTATATTTTAGCTTTTAAAATAAAACATAAATTTTAATGAAAAAATATTTTTATAATAAAATAAGTTTTTAAAATTTAAATGATCTTAATATTTTTTTACAAATTAATAATTGAATGAGTGTTAATTTATTTAAATTTATATTAAAAAATATTTTTAGAATAATCATTAAAGAAATTAATCAATGTAATTTAAAATACATAATACTTCGAAAGTAGTTGTTTGGAAAATATTCATTTTTTAACATTAAATGATTTTAATCACATCGTAGTAAAAATTATTAAATATAAATTCCTTGGTATTATAAAATGTAAAATATTTATTTTAAAATAATAATAATATGTTTTTAATTGAAATACCTATTGAAAAAACAATGAATTTTAATCAACAGTTATCTTTTAATTTACAGGCGGTTTAACTCTTCTTGTAATTTTCATTAATGAATTTTACATTTTATTATCATAATTTATCAATGTTAATATTAAATTATAATAAAATATATCAACTTTTTTAAATTTTTTGTTGCATGTGACACGAGATATTTGACATAATATCTATAACACCCATAGATTTTATGATATATTTCTCATTAAATAAATCTAATTTCTTTGATAGCTTTGTTTACAAGAAACTATAAGTTTAAAAAAATGTGAAATACTATTGAAAAATTATTATGTGACAATTATATAATTTTTGAAATCATAATTTAAATATTACCTTAGGGTAAATTCTTAGGATTTTTCTAAAATGATTTATTTTTAGTGAATAGTGAAAAATACCGGTTTTCGTTAAAATGTCATTTATTTTCATTAAATCTAAAATTACTATTATATTTTTTCATATAATATAAAATAATATAACAAATAATATTTGGATCATTATTTTATATTATTTTGATATAAGTTAATTTTTGCGCATAAAAACGCATTTTTGCGAAAAATTGTTTCTCGCCTAATTTTGCGTGTTAACTTTTAAATTTATTTCTGAATATTATGGGATATTAATATTATAAAATTTAATCCATATTTGGAGTCAGGTGTATGGAATTTTTTAAATAGTTTCCATTTATTTATAAGCAATATTAATAGTAATCTTTGTAAAATTTATCACCTCCGTAAAAAGTAAATCAGGTAGTTAAGTTTAAAAGTAATAAGATATGCATATAAAAATATATAAAAAACTTTAAATTTTTTCATTTTATGAGATAAAATCGTCTATATCTATAATAAAGTATAATATATGGAATTTTTGTGGCATTTTCACTTGATAGTTACATTTAAATTATTTTAAGTAAAGAAAAATACAAAATATCACTCTATTGCCTTTAAATTTATCTTATAAGTTCACATAGAGATAATAATAATTTGGAAAAGAATATTGAAGGTTATTTTTTTAATAATGAAACTTTTTTTATTATGGTATTTTATTTATAAATTTTAGTGATTATATAGTTACGTTAAATACTTATACAATGCTGACATAGTGCTTATGCAAGCAGTAAAAAAGACATGGTAAATATTTTCAAAAACATTAAGAAAATTTTTTTGAGATGGATAATGGTTTCAAAATAATTGTATAGATAATAGAAATTTATTATTTTATTTTTAAAAGTATTATATTAAAATTATATATTTATACTGACGTCTTTAAAGTCGAATTATGTGAATAGATCTTAAATCAACTTAAATAGTATTAAATGTTAAATAGTATATTATAAAATTATTTAATAATAATAAAAATATTTAAAGAGGAAAATTAGTATGATAAGTGGTCTAAAATTTTATCCCTTTACCATTTATTAGAAAATTTTTACTTATAAGTAAAATTATAACCCTTTAAGATTGAAATAGTTGTTTCTGCTCTTAAGGAAAAAAATGTGTAATGAAGGTGTTAAACTAAAACAAAAGGTTTTAAATACCGTAAACATAAAAAAATTTATTGGTTAAATGTATTTAAACCATAAAATATATTATGTTTGAAATTATGGCCACATAGTGCCGCTTTCACTTGAAAATAAAATTATTATATTTAAATCATTTTATTTATTCTTTGTGTGTCATTTCATTCACTATAAAAGACTCCCCCTATAATATCTTATATACACCACATAGAAGAACTTATATAGACCAAACCCTACCAAACCCTATTATAAACAACCTTATTTATTTTTTATTGGTGTAATTATTTCCAAAATACCATCCCTTGGTCCATTAATAGAATATCTAAAGGAACTCTTTTAAATAAGGGGTATCCATCTTAACCAAGAACTTTCATTTTTATTATTCTTCTACCACCTTAAATAATGTATTGAATATTAAAATATAATAACAAAAATATATCCCTTTTACTGATATGTCATTTTATTTATTAAATAATATTTATCCATCTTCTTCTCATTCAAATGAGAAAGAAAACCATCACTCATGTGTATAATGGACTACTGCCACGCGAACTGATGTAATTTTTTTCCATTACCACCTCACATAAATTGTGATAATTATAGAAATAATGAAAATATATGATTATTATGAAATAATTATATTTTTTAATATTAATATATCATCTACCTCCTTACCCTTCCACCCATTAGAAAATGACAATGTCGATCATGCGTATGAACAAACTGCCATCTCTATGAAACGATGTGATTCATTTTTCATATCTGTTTCTCATGGATTATTTTAAATATGTAAATAATGAATATGTAGGTTCTTTATATAATGACTAAAATTCTTGATTTTATATGACTATGATCAAGATACAAGGACCACAACCATTAAATCAAAACATATATGAAAAAAAATCAGTTAACACCCGTAACAATGATAAAAATAAAAGATTGTTAAAAAATGGGTGATAAGAAGTTATAAATTAATAATATATATGATATTATATACATTTATATAGTTATGGTATATGATTATAATAAATCTAAATTTATTATACATGAGGTTAAAATCACATACGTGGCAATTCAAACTTGTAGTACGGGGTTTCTTAACTCAATTTCCATTTATTGAGTTGTACCATTAATTTATTTATTATGTTATGCGATATTATGTGTGTAATTAACACTAGTTATTTTATATTATATTTACACTTGATTTATGTGGATTTAAATTGTGTATACAAAATCACTTCATTGATTAATTTTTTCTTCAATGTTGCGATCTTTGTAAGGGATTTCATCTCAATTTTCACTCTATTGAGACATATTGGGTATTATGAACCTATTTATTTTTATGTGGTGTGTATATTAAAATTTTGATATATTTAACATGAATATATATATATATATATATATATATTAATTATGATTAATGATTTAATTCACGTATGATATTTCAAGTCGTTATAATGTAAATGTTAGAAAATTGGTAAGAATGTATTTTAAAATCTCTATTTTTAAGAATTTATCTTATTTTCATTGAAGATATTTTACAATATATTCTTTAAAAACACCATATATTTTATTATTCTCTATAAATTTAAGAATTCCCATGTTTTCTTCCAAATTTTCATCTCTTGGTCACTTGAATCATGTAAGGAAATTTTTAAAATAAAATATGAACTTATTTCTCATTTGGTTGGGTGTATTTTTCTTTGATGTATGTATTTTTGTAAATTATCTTATGAAATACGTTTTTTATTTACTAGAAGTATTTTTTAGGAGAATTTATGGTATCCTTGAATTTTTACAAGTTTTTAGATGAATCTTTCTAATGTTTTCCAAAAGGGTCATTTTCAACTTTTTTTTACAAAAAGTAAAAAAGGAATGTTTCATTTTATCATATATAACATTAAATGAATTTTACAACACCATAACCATTATATATATATTTATCTTTTTATTCAATATTTAAAATGTTTTACAGAAATTTTTGAATGAAATATAATTATAATGTTTCACTTCCATTTTTTTGTTTCTCTAGAGGATATGATTTTATTACAAAACCTATATTTTTTATGAATTCATGGTCATATTTAATCTCTTATTAATTTTTTATTCATTATATTTCTCTTGAAACATTAAATTTTTTGTGATGATTTTTTATTGGACATTACATATTTCTTAAATATCTATATTCTTCATATCATGTATATGATTATTGGCTAAATCATATACCATTCCAACATATAGTGTTTTAATATGAAATATATTTCATTAAATATGGAAATATTAATATTCCATATTATTTACTCAATATGGATACTTATAGAAAGACATATTATTTATGAATTAAATTGATCATTTAATATAGGAGGAGTTCATTGGACATGTAGTGACTGGTGGGGACCTATTATATATAGGACCTTGATGTATAAACATATATCATGAGACAAAATAGTTGCGAAAACTTATTGAATGGGTTTTTGGTATATACCTACCCATAAATTAAAATATCATGGAACAATGCATTGACATTAGGATATCATGATGTCTGAAATCCTAAAATCCAACATTAAGAATTTCTTACATTGAAAATTCATTTATTATTATTTGTGAGATTACTACATTTATATTATCTATTTATGAATTTTTTTCTCAATTTATTGATTAAATAACTTTTGTTTTTAGCTATTTACCTTTCTATACTGATTATTCTTTATTTATTCATGATATATTTTTCTCTATATAAAACTTACTGAGAATTTCAAATCACCATTTATTTGATTTCCTTTTCCCAGGATATGATTAAGGATATTATGAATAATATCAAGGATGTAAGAATGCATCTTATTCTATGTTTTTTATATTTCAAATATAGTATGAGAATCATGTGTGTATATAGTACCTAAAGACTATTAAATTGATTGATCCTTTGGAATATGATCCCTTATATCTAGTGAAGATATAATTATGTATACACCGACTCTTGGTTAATGGAGTTGGGTTTATTACAATTGATATCAAAGAATGTTTACTAGAAACCCTATGAACTATATTTTATATTAACATAGATAAAATGAGAATTATGATAATACTTTATAGTATTTTATAACTTTTTCCAAAAGTAGATTTTTTATTTTATGGCTCAATATTCATGATGATTATGAGATAACTTGGTGTGTTCCATTATTTAGTGATGGTGCATCAAAAAATAAAGTGAATCAGCACTTGTAGTCAATGTAAGGATTTCCATAATGGGTAATACAATATAGATTGTGTTGTAACTGAGTAGATGATGGACATATTAGGGTATACGATTCAAGTTATGATGAAAAACCTTTCTTATATGGATTATTCTATTATTCAAAAACATGATTTACCTATATTGGATTACTTCATGTGATAGAAAACTTCATATTTTTATGGAATTACTAATACATTGGTAGATGAGAAATGAATTAAGTCCCTCAAAAAGATATTCTTGGATTTGGTAAGTAAGGAAAGTGAAAAGGTTATTCTAGTAGTGTATTGTTTGAGATGAGATGTTGATCAACAGTGGTAATTTATCTAGAAAAATAATTAGTTTTAAAGAATATAAATAATGGAATGGAGACCTTTTAAAGTGATATTCTACATGAAATATTTCACTCAATAAGAGTGAGATGAAATGGAAACAAAGTTACTCACTTTAAAGATGGAATAAGATAGTGTGGAAGAGTATGAGGCTCAATTTACAAGATTATTCAAGCATTCTACAAACTACATATGTAATTCAAAAAACAAGATTGGATATTTATTTTATGGGTTTAGGGAATGTCTCATAAGGGGACTAGTTTCTAAAAGCATTTCATCATATTATTATATAGTATAAAGTTACATTAATATAGAGAAACATTTTTCTAAATTTTATATATTTAAGGGAAATAAATATAAGGATAGGTTGTATGAGAAACAATAAAAACAGAACCCATAAAAGTTAAAAAATGGAACGAATCAATTTCCATCATGTAAAAGTTGTGAAAATATTCTTACTAGAAAATGGTTTAAGGGAATGTATTTTTTTACATGTGCAGAGATAAGGTTCATCTAGATAATGAATGTAAAGAAAAGAAATGAACCACCACTATCCATTGCTTTAACGGTAAATATAATGGCCATTATTAAAACCAATTTACAGAGATTCAAGAGAACTTATCAAAGAATAATCTAATGGGAGAAGTCAAATAATATAAAATTACTAAATCCAATACATAATTTACCAATGATGTGGTTAAAGGTGAACTTATCATATAGTATATACATGAAAATACATTATTTCATTCTATTTATAATCACTCTTTTATATTTGAAGAATTTTATAAGGTAAAAAATTCACTAACTTTATTATTGGATGTTTAATTGTTAGTGAAAACTCATAATGGTATAATGATCACATTTAAAGTCTATGTATCCTCTCTAATAAAATTTTCTAGGAAATTGATTCCTAAATTTTTTCCCCTGTAGCTGAATTTTATAATATTCTTGGCATGGAATGAATTTATCAGTATAGATCCCATATTATTTGTCAAGGAAGTGAAGTTACATTTTATATTTAGTATAAACCTATGATAGTCTATCAGTGTGAGGATGAACTTCAAATACTAATATAAGTTACTTCCATCATAAGGGTTTTACTACCTATCCAAGGGGTATATTTATCTAAAATTTTTAGGGATAAACTCAACATTTAAGATATGCCTATTTTATGGAATTTTGTTGATATCTTTTCTATATAGTTTCCTTGTCTTCCCCCAAATCATGATGTTAACTTTTAAAAAGAAATCATACATAGTGGTAAATCTATTTCAAAGTCTTTATATAGAATGGACCCAATTGAATTGTAGTAATTAAAGAAGAAACTATAGAAGAATATATATTAGTGATTCATTCATCCAAGTGCTTCATAATGTGGTGCAACTATTCTTTTTTTAAGAAGAAATATGGATCAATACATCATTAAATTAATTATTGGGAACTGATAAAAATCAATATTAAGAACAAGTATCCACAACTACATATCTATGATCTATTTGATCTATGTGAGGAGATAAATATTTTTCAAAGGTTGATCTTGGATTTGGATATCACTAGTTTATGGTCAAAAAGAAATATATACCCAATAAAACATTTCTTATGAGGTATGGTCATTTTTAATTTATAATAATTTATTTTGGAATTACTAATGCTTCTTCTATCTTCATGGATTTAATGAATAGATTCCTTACAGATTACCCTGATGAGTTTGTGATTATATTTATAGATGATATTCATATATATTTAAAATGAAATGAAGAGAATAAATAACATTTGAGGATTTTTATGATGAACCTGAGGTAGGATAAAGTATATAAAAAATTTACCAAGTCTGAATTTTGGCTAAAAAATGTCTCATTATTAGGTAATATAATTTCAAGTGAGGGTATATCAATGAATCATTCAACGAAGAAAGTTATCGATCAAATTTACTAGAACAACCATGGTAACTAAAATATGTAGTTTTTAGGACTGTTTATATACTAATGAAACTTTTTTAGATATTTCTCATGAATATTTAAGACACTAAACAATTTGAACCATAAGGGATGCGAGTTCTTATGAAAAATGAATGTGGGTAGAATTTTAAAGGAATGAAGAGAGGATTGATAAGTACATCTATTCATACAATACCATATAATTGATAAGGGTTTATAATATATAGTGTTTCATAAAAAATAGACTGCAATTCACACTCATGAATAATGTTATAGTGATAGCTTATTCCTTGGTGAATAGAAAATTCATGTGAAAAATTTCCCAAATCATGATTCGGAGCTGGTCGAGGAATTTTTTTGCATTGAATATTTGGAGGCATTATCTATATGTTGAAAGGAGTGATATATATATTAATAATAAAATCTTGAAGTATATACTTAAATATAATGATATGAATTTATTTCAGAGACTATTGTTAGAGTTAATAAAACATTATGATTTTTCAATATATTACCATCCTAGGAAGGAGAAGAAGGTGGGTAATGCTCTGAGTCAAAAAGACCATTCTATTTTATCTATGAAAAGGATTGAAAGGTATACACTATTTATGGATTTATAGAAGTTTTATATTTAAATATCTTGGAGGGGGTGATGTTATCTTTCTAATATGAATGTTCAACCATTGACCCATGATTGGATTAATAAGGTACAAAAAGAAGATGTGGAATTTTAGAAATAGGAAAGGAATGTTCCTAAGTTTAACCATAATCATGTTGGAATAATAAGGTTCAGAAACTGAATATGTTTTATATAAACCCTAGACTTGAATAAGGAGCTATTGGATGAAGATGAAAACTCATAATTCTATATTTATCTTGGAAGTACAATGATAAATAGGGGCTTAGAATTTTATTTCTCATGGAAAAACATGAAAATGGATATTGTTGAGTATGTATCTCAATGCCTGATGTGTTAGAAAGTTAAGGTCTAGATACATAAATATAAGTTGATGTTACAACCATTACCTATACCAAAATTTAAATAAGATAAAATTACTTGGATTTCATCATAGGAATCCCCAAAACATATAAAAGTCCTAAGGAAATTTGGGTTATAGTCAACCACCTTTTGAAAAAAACACATTTTATCACTATTAGATAAGATTTCTCTCTTGATCATCTTACTCAATTATACATTAATGAAGTTTCACGATTTCATGGAGTACTACTCTCAATCATATCTGATCAGTATATTAGGTTTAAATGAAGGTTTTGGAGAAAATATGGATCACTGATTAATGTTCTAGCTTAATAAACGTAATAAATAGGATCTTAAAAATAGAACTTAAATAATTTCTAAAACATGATTTGTTACTCTATAAGTGAGAGCAGGGAACTAAAATCCATGTAATACAAGCCCAAGATAAAAACAAACAAATAAAAAATAGAAATAAGAACAAGAGAAACAGATATGATAAAAGTAGAGACACCCTAGATGCTTCTTGAATTATTATCAAGGCTCTGATTTAAACAAGGATTTCTTTATTTGGGGATGCTTCACATATAAAACTTATAGAGTTTCCCTAACCAAACACAATATAGGGATTATAATTCCCAAAAAAATAACACTAAAATCAAAAAGATATCACTTAATTTTAGAATAAAAAATAATAGTATAGGAAGACTCTCAGAAAATAGGTTTTTCTGGATTCCACTCCTCACTGAACGAGGTACCTTCACCAATACAAAATGATGAAGGTATTCCATCCATCATAGATCTCCCTTTAAAGACCACATAAACTATAATGGTTTCATTCAACAAGTATTTAAATATTATGTTCCCAGATGAAATAAATATGGAATCAAGGTCTAGACGAAGACCCTTCATGGGAATTTGGTATATAAAGGAATCAATTGATACAATATTAGAAGAAATATAATCTAGTTCACTAAAATGGTTAACATAGAAATTCATAATTTTTTAACCTATCTGAAGACACATAATATCTTCCACCTTCTTCACCTTGAACTAATCTATAATGAATAATTAAAATAACATGGACTTGAATAGTTCCCAAAAAAATTCATTGCTGATCTAGAATAAAACCACCACCTTCTAATGATACTAACTTGGACCCTTGAAAAAACCTAAGCCAAGTCTCAACCAAAAGGATTAAAAAGTTCATAGAGATTAAAAAATCTCTTCAACCCTATCTAGCCACTCCACCACCTCTTGGCGATAGTGAGCACTATAAAAAAATAATAACACTTGGAGGGTAAACCGGCTTCAACACTCTATATTGAGTATAGGGGGTATCCTAAAATAATATATCAATGCTCAAACCCCAATAATTATTTGGAACCTTTTTGAGAGGCATAATCTAAATAAAAAATAAATCATATATCTTACTCAATAGAAAATAAAATGAAAATAATTCCCAAAAAGAAAATGAATTTCAATGCAAAATAACACCCAATAAATTAAAGTAAAGGGACTAAACAAAAATATCTCAACTTAAAATAAAATTAAATGGTTTTATTCATAAATATTTTTTAAAATCCACACCCATTGTACGATTTAAAAAAAAATCATTTGAGAAAGACATTAAAAATATATATACTTAACTTAGAGATAATTTAAAACTTCCCAAGTACTAAATCCATTTTTATTCTCTTTGAAGACCTTATTAATTTATTTCAATCCCCACCATTTATATTTCCAATATCTTTGTAAAATTTCATTAAAAATAAAATCATACATTTCTTATATATGATAATAATATTATTTAATTCCTCCCAAATGACACTGTCACAAGAAACCTATCAATTCAAATTTAAAAGGGACCAAAAATAAAATTTCAAGGTAGCTAGTTACTATGAATAGTTTATCTAGATGGTTTGGAGGAACATGCACCCCCATCGATATTTCATGTGAAGGAAAAGAAAACCCTCTACATTGGATCCACATGGCTTTCTTGACTATGTAGGCAAACCAATCACCTTGGGTTATTCCTTCTTTTCTACCCTACAACCTGAAAAACCATTAAAACACCCATAAAAATTTGTTACAATATAGAATACCGCCAATATAAAAAATTCACTTTTAATTGATAAGTGAAAAACAACATTCAATACATAAAACCCCATATCCAATGGAAAACCAAGGTTTAGAATGAGTAAGAGCTAGATTGAATAACTTCACTCTTATATATTGTCTTTCAAAAGTCATGACTACAACATATGAGACACACTGAAAAAATGGTGTTAAGATATGATTTTGTTATAAACCAACCAGATCCAACCTTAAACTAGGAAATTGAGATAGCTAGTAACATGACCACTGGTGTGTTTCTGATCACTGTAGTCTAAAAACTAGTGTCAGAGCATCCAAGTCTAAATAATGAGAATTGTTTCACCTAATAGATATAGAGAGACATAGAACTTTTATCTAGAAGTATAGAATGAACACTCTAGACATCAGAGATGTATGTGCAAAAAAATAAATAGGTGAAAAATTATAAAAAAACAATTACCAGATTACATAACCACAACAAATTGGAAATACATATATAATAGTTGTGGAGAAGGCAACATCCAAATAAAAGCAGATAATATGACTAATATATCCATGATTCAAAAATGAAACTAAAACAAAGAAAGGATCTTTGTGTGACCTCATGGACACCATAAAAGATGAAAACTAACCCAATTTATTATAGGTTTAGAAACTAAATTTTTACCTACAAAACAAGTGTAGGACTACAGACACCATGTGACATAAGTAGGGTGTGATCAAAATAGCATAGTACATAATTACAAAAGATTCCATACACCTCCTTTACCAAAAACACACCCCAAATATATGTTTGGAAATAAAAGTATAAAATATTTTTCCATTATAATGAAAACAAGCCATGATATTCCCTAAAATTAGTCAATAAATCTCAAAACATGTTTGAAAGAATTATTAAAAACCCTTATTTAATTTAAGCATCACCTTTTAATAATTCTCTTTTATATGAACCTTTTTAAAAACCACCTCAAAAATAAACTCTAAAGGACCAAAGAGGAACCATCAAAAGAATAAGTGAATTGAACAAATAAAACAATAAATGTGACTATAAATAAGTCCATGTGATAGGAAAAATAGTAAAATAAATAAATAATATAAAATGGTGAAAGTAAGGTAGAAAAATTGTATAAACGGGGAATCAGTATTGAATATCATGAGAGAAAAATAATAAAATTGAACATTGTTGAAGTTATGTATAATAACTTGGAAATCGTAAAATATAGATAATAAATGTAAATTAATAAACATCTTATGAGGCAATCCTATATGTTCTATGGTGGAATCATCTACTAGCCTACCAATGCATGCCTAATATATAATAAATCATCTTCTATAACTAAGCATCACCAATGGAACTCCACATGGACTCCATTTCCATAATGGATCTTTTCAGTCTCACCATAGTAAGTTAGTAACCACCCCTCAATACCTCACTAAGATTCTTAGGATACCCATTAGTAATAGTGATAGGAGGTCAGATAAAATTTATAAAATCTCATACATGATCGATATATACAATTACTACATCATGCAACCACCTTACACCCACCAATGAAAATCTCTTATCTATAATCTATAACAACAAAAAAATTCACATCAATCCTTAATCTTATACATATTAATATATTAGGGGATTACATTTATGGTGTTACACATTTATATAAAAGTTATTTGAAGGTTCCAACTGGGCCTCAAGATTTATATATAGTAATTTCTTTTAAAATCCCCTTGAAGAACCTTTTATAAATCAATTTCACTTGAAGACCTCCATGACTGATTGAAAATTAATTTTTTTTATTAAGATAAGCCCCATTTTAAGAGGCAAGGGGGAAACCAAATGACTTCAAAAACATAAATACAATCAATACCCACAGTCTACAGTCCCATAAAAAATCAATCTGATTAAAATATACCAAGAAAATCTCCTCCCCAGCATCAAAATCATCGTGATGAGCTTACACCTTCACATCGCAACATGGAAAGCAGTCCCATGCATGAATACACGGGCATAGAACCGATGTAAAACTCCAAACCCTCTCAAAAATCCAATTCCAAAAATCCATGATCTGTGAAATATCCTTTCTTTGAACCTCTTCTAAAGCCATAATTTGAGAAGAATCAGATGCCTTGACCCAAGACCACAGACCATAGTGCCACAAAACAATCATACCAACAAAATATATAAACTGAAAATTCAAAGATTCATCAATATCAATGTTAGAAATCCAGGAAAACCTCACACATAAAACTATGAACCAAAAGAAATCGATTTCATCTAGGGCCAAAAAATCAAGAACCTATACTGAGCTTCCAATATCACATAACGCATACCATTCCAGATCAAATGTGCAAACCGAACATATCCATAGAACCATGCAATGCACAACATGCCATAAAGAATGCATCAAATCATGAAACAAGAATACCATTGTTGAAAACCATTACCTCAACCAGTCACCCGAACACCAACACACTGGAAGAAAGATCCACCGCAATCCAGCTCTGAACTCCCTCCGCCGCCTCGGATACCAAACTCAAACTCCACATCAAACTTCTCAATGCACCTAGAGGAGCCAAAAAAGAACCCCATAGACCAGGAACACACCTCCGATCCTTCACTGCACTGCCTTGAAAATCCCTATCAAATTCAACGATAGGGAAAGGAGACCATAAGACAATGGTGGAAATGATGGAAGAAGTGCCCCAATGTCACAATCCACACCCTGATTCGCCGAACCGAGATGCTGAGGGATGACGCTTCCATATAGAGAGAAGATGGAGGCGGTGGAAGGGAGGAAAACCCTACCTTAAGGGTGCCCCTTACAAGATCATAATTACTTGAAAACCTACAATAAAGTGCTGAAAGATCCTTAGTGTTTCAATTTAAAAAACTATCACTTGAATGTTTATTATGAAAACCACTTTGAAGACAATTTTTTTATTACCATTCACTCTAATTTTATATAAGAACAAGATTTAATTAAAAATAGTACCCATATGGCATACCTACTGACTAAGAATTAATAAATCACTGAAAAGCGTCCATAAACCCACACCACATATGTAAAAAATAATATTTAACAAGAAAATACATCAAAATACATAGTTTGTGTAAATCAAGTCAAAAAATACACAATCCTTTAATTCAGGTCATATTGAAACATATAAAATCCAACACATAAATTAAGTGACTAAATTAAAAAATAAATCCATTTAGGAAATCTATCAAACACCTAGTTTTCAAAACATTTATTCAAAAAAAAAATTATGAGTGTATATATTTTATTAAATTCATTAAAATATAATCATAACCTTAAAAAACAACAATAATTTTATAGAAATAAAATTCTAAAATATCAATAAAGTCTGAAATTTCAAGTAGAGGTCAGGTTCATGGAACCAACTACCTCAAGCCATGTGTGGATGAAACAAAACTCTTAAGTTTTGGATGATAAAAACATGATAAATTATCTACAAACCATTAAATCATAAATCCCAACACCTTAGGGTCAACCCTCACCATGGTTTTTGACTAATAAGTTACCATAATAAGAGAGAAATATGAAATAAGGAATAAAGTAATAAAAGAAGAGGATAAAGACCTAACCTTAAAGAAATAACCTTAACACAAGGTGGATGAGTCCAAAAGTACATGGGGAAGAAATGGAGGGTAAACCTATGGTACCTTAATTCTTAGGTATCCATTGAAAATCACAAAAAGTTAGAACCTAAATGGGGTTTTAATTCATAAGCGGAAAGTTAGAAAATCAAGTATTTATGATTTTGGGTAATTCACCTGGTTTACCAAACCTTTCACCTATCCTAAGACATATATAGAGAGTTTCATGGTTTTAAAACATGGTTTTTAAACCATAAACTAACTATGAAAAAGGTCTATGGAAAATTATTTTTCTACACATGGTTTGCCACATGATTACTACTAACCATGCAGCAAATTGTGTTCCCCACACTAAAATACAAAATACAATTTTTTAATGAAATTATACATTATATTTAAGAAAAGTCAAAAGTATCAAAAAATAGAAATAAAATAAAGAAATTTAAGGTCAATGTGTAACATTATCTAGTTCAACCCATAAAATAATTTATTATATTAGGCGAAACTCTCAAAATTTCAAATAGCCTTCAAGAATTTTTTACCCATTAGGGATTCATATAATGAAGTTCTGACAATTTTTATCTTTTATACAACCAAATATAATATTTTTTTATAATCTAAATTTATATATAACCAATATCATCAGAAATAATTTCAATAATTATGTTATACATATTTAATAAGATTTATAGTTTAGTTAAACTTTCCAAATCATAATAAGTTGAATATAAAAAATGTTTATTCAATTATTATTTTTAGCCAATTATTTTGACATAAAAATATACCTAAATTTTTTATTACCAATGAGTTTAAGAATAATTAAAATATTAAGATACATTATAAAAAATAATAGATTATATCTCATAATTTATTAGATACACGTTTCACTTAAGGGAGAATATCTAAAAATTCTCATCGTTTTAAATACATTCATTTTCCTCCCTAAAGAAAAATATATTTATTCCATTATATTAAATATGAACAATGATTGTATATAGTCAATTAAATTTTTTTTGTGATGTGTATAAAACATATCATACTCTTGATTCTCGACACTTTTTTTGTTTAGTGTAAGTGATGTGATGATCTTAAAAATGATTCTGGTGGGACATTTTATATATGGTATATGATTCTCAATATTTATTTTAATCAACATTCAGAGAATGTGATGTATAATCACCATCAAATAAAATGTTATAATTTATGTGATGCATCTTTCAGAAAATATTGAAATTGTTCATATGGTATGTGAGTGGACCCTTATATGTTCAATAATTGATACTTTATTTAAATATAGTAAATTTAATTTTATTAAATATAATGATGATATATATAATTAACCATCCTAGGTATCCCATTGTTAGTAATTTATGGAAATTCATTGTATTTAATAGAAAATTAGAAATCCAATGTACTGTGAAGATAATGAAAAAAATTTCTTATAAAAAAAATTTAGTAGAAATAAATTCATGTTTTAATTTATTCATTATTCCCCCATAGAAAACTACATACAATATTTTTGTTAAATTTTTTCTAATGTATATAATTTTCAATCAAAATTGATGTTAGATAACTCAAAAAATTATATCTTACAACGAACGTGTCATGAACATAAAACATCATGTTTACTATTTTTAATTTGTTTATTTATATATATATATTCAAATAATAAAAATAAAAATAAAACTCTAATTTTTATCTTAAATAAATTATTAATATTTTTCTAGCACGAGTTTGAGATATATTTGTTCATACAATGCCATTGATTGTTTTTAATCTATTGTTTAATGAACTTATATGAGAATTCACAAAATTCCCAAATATTCATGATAAAAATAATATGGAGTCACAAAATGAACCTCATCGTGATCAAAATTATAATTCAAAGAATAATTACTATAATTACATTCTCTTAAATTAATGAAGAATAAATCATTTTATCAAATTTTATCACTTCCCAGATATTCATGATAAAAGATCAAGTTTGAGTAACATAGATCTTCTAAATTTTTTATAATTAATTTCATTTTATTTAAGGAATAAATAAATCAATTAAAACTATATTAAAATCAATTAATTCATTAATTAAATAGTTTTGTTTATTTATTCATTATTTATAAATAATAATCATTTTCTAAAAAATTATTAAATTTATTTATCATGTTGATTGGTTTTTAACAACTTCAGGAGGTAAAATTATTGTTATAAAATATATTTGATTATAAAATTTAAAAAAATATATAATTTCATATATGAACTATAATAATAACAATAACTAATTTAGGGGATAATATTGAATTAATTACAGGAGATGATATTGAAAATCTATAAGCACACGATAAATAATAATTCTTTTCTCAGTATTTCTTCCACACGAAGAAAAAATGGTAAAAGATATTATTCTTAAATATAATATTAGATGAAACTATTTTCATGTAATTATTATGGGGAAGTGTGTTTCTTAGATATTAATAATATTCATTATGATCTGTAAATATTTTCTTTCCTTTTAAGTAACTATCATTGTTATATCACTATAATCATTTGTTTTACTTTTAAAAAAGTAATGCACAATGATCATCATGAAATATAAAATTCAACATGAACTGATTTTAAATACAATCACATATATTTATATTCACTATAGATAGTATACTATTTTTTTCTATTAATAAATTTAATTCACTTTAGGGAACATAATAAAATTTTTTGATTGGGTTTTATGGAGTCTTGAGGATTATCAGATGAATAATCAATTCAAAATTTTTAACCATTTGGGGGATGAATACCAATAAAATATAATTACGTTTTTCTTCATTAATACATAATTGTATTCAAATATTTTATAAATTTTAAATAAAATAAAAGAGAAAATAAATAATATAATACAATATTTATTAAAAAAATATCATCTCTATCATGGGAATTTATCAATCATAATCAACCTCAAGACTATTTAAGTGTATAAATAAATAGAATATGTTAATATTTATTATTTCATCATCAATATTTATGTAATAGTTAATGAATCTCACATTGATATATAATAGGTATTTTACGATCATCATTCAAACACTTATGGTGGCATCATTTTATCTTTTTAATTTATTGAATGATGTTTCTCACAACATTGAATTCATGGATTTCTAACAAAAATTTCATTAATAACCAATCAAATTTACTTTAGGGAATGAAATGTAATTTTATATCCATGTTTCATTACTACTCTTTAGGATATTATAATTTTTTTCCATAAAAATTTATTAAGAAAATTATTCATAATTTTTTTCAAGATTATCAACTGGGAGAGAGGTAAATATAAGAATATAAGACTTATAAAATAAGACATACTTGTTGATATAATGCTTTGAACTAATGGAGGGGATGTGTACATTATGGATCATAAGAAAAAATAAAACCACAAAAAAAAATGTGGGTTGGATTTTTTATGTGAGATGTACCTTACATAAATGATAGAGATTAAGGTAGCCTCATCTTACCAAAAAATGTTGAGAAAATGGTTTCACTGATAGAATGCTATGAAAAAGGATCACGATATATATTAAAAAAATAAAGTATTTCGAAATTGGGACCTTACAATTGATTATAAACAAATTATGATGTATATCAAATATAAAACAAAATGTTGAATATATGTTAATGATGATGAATGGGAAAAAATGAAATTATAAAGTGACATAATTTTATAAGAGATAAGGAAAAAGTATGCACAAAAAAAATACTTATTTCATTATCAAATTTTCACATTTATATAGGATGATATTATACTAAATGGTATATGTTAATACTTATCTTCCATGTTATATCCAATTTCATGAACCAACTTGGGTTGACCCTGAACGAGTCACCTGATCTGATCTGCGACATGGCCCGAAGGGAATTCCCAATCCCCACAGGCTTAAATCTAGTGCCATATGTCAACATTGAGACAAGAGGGAACTATTTATACAAAAATAAACAAATAAATTAACAAAATAATATAAATATAACCAAATCATCCCAATATATATGACAATATCCAAACTGAACATCTTTTTATACATCCATATGAAAATTTAATAAAACTATACAACAAGACTGACTGAACAAGATGACCACAAAGTCTCCCTGTGACCATGAGGGTCACTCTATAATACCAATATAAACAATCACCCATGGCGATGGGAACCAAGATGGTACCTACATTGCAAGATAAAAGCAAGAAAAACTATATGCGCGAGTATTAAAACTCATTAGGTGTTCCCAAAATAATCTATTTACATTGAACATCCATTAAAATAAATAAAACATCAACTTCAAGTTTAAAATACAATATAGAAAATTAATCTTTTTCCACACACTTTGAAACTTTAAATTAAATCACATTCCATTTACCTTTTTCCATTAGAAACCAATCTATTTTTCTAAGAAGGAACCATTAGGAATTCAAAGAGAAAGGATAAAATAATGTGTAAATCGTTTTCCAACACATTTTCTATAAAAATTAAAAAAACAATTTATCATTTTTAGTAAGAAGTTACACTATTGAAAGAAATAAGAAGAATAATTAGACATAAAGGGAAATGAAAAATATCACATAATAATAGACAATTAATCATACATCTCAATCATCCATCATAAGTAACTAAGTTCCAATAGACATGGGAGGAACCTAGGATCTCATGAATAAAATATAAAATACCAATACATATTGAGTAATCCAAAAAATTATGCCTCACTTGATGACATCAAAATGACCTAACATGCTCATCCACACCCCACATGGCACAAACTAATGGGCCCAATCCCATAACAATAATAAAAAATACCCCCTAATATGGGCCACTAGCTACTGCGTAACCTAACTAGTGAAATAATCGTTCTAAGAAAATTCAATAGCTTTGCCAGGTTTTTCCATTTCAATTGTATAAAGAGGGTGAGCCAACTAATTATCGAAAAATCCAATCACATGCACACATATATAATATTTCACACAATATGAATTTATCGGTCGCCCCAAGGATCAATCTTTTTTCATAAAACTCATAGTTCAAAAAAAATTCTATACTAAGGATATACTATTCCATACAAAGTAAATGGGTCATGTGGTTTAGAAAGTGAGGATATCCCACCCATTTTATATCTATATAACCAAGGCAAGATGACTTTATAAGGAGGTTTTCATATCCATCATTTTCACTAACTTTACAAAGTGCCAAATAGGCCTCAAACATTCTTTAAGAATCCATACTTTTCAAAGAACCAAATAAACTTTTGAAAAGGATGAAAATACATCATTTCCTATATCACAAACATTTTATAAAATTCATTTTTTAACATTCATGACACAATTTCAAGTCAATCTATTTTTATTAAAATGGAAAATGGTCCATTAACCAGCACCGCATGCAAAACCAATTTTTAAAATCCAAATACACATTTAATTTAAATACAAAAACACTTTGAAAATACATTCAAGGAACCTAAAAAATCATCCCATACATCAAAAATACATTTATAAAGACAAAACATGCTTCAGAATCCACAAAACACTTTTTAAAACCAACCATGAATTTTTTCAAACACTTGGTGTGAAAAAATTAATAAAAAAATTTCATTGATCACATAAAAAAGGATAAATCACTAATTTTCACATCAAACAAACATTTAAATAATTCAAAAAAACTATTTAACATATAAGGAAGGTGAAAAAGCATGAAATCATTGAATCTTAAATTTTATAAGGAAAGTGAAAGGGAAACCCACCTCAATTTCACGACGTTTTAATAAAACACACCCAAAATCACACCATGAGGGTTCCAAAGTCCAAGATATATGAAGAGGAACCCTAGAGACACAAAACCCCTAACATAAAAAAAGGATACAGAAATCCTATATCCAAATGACCTAAGAAGAAGAATTTCTCAAGAAGAAATGAAGGAATGTGGAAGAGGGAGAATAGAGGAATAGATTTACCTAGAAGATCTAGCCCAAAAACTTGAATAAATATTTTATTTACACTATAGGAGTGAGGATGGATCTTCAAGAACAAGGGTTGATCACGCCTATTATCATAAGAACCAAGGGTAGGAGAAATTTGGCATTTTGGATTAAAATACCAAAAGGGTTAGAGGAGTAATTTCACAAAATTTTTAGATCTGGGAAGTTGGCATAGTTTAGTTGCATGGTTTTCCAAATCGTGCACCAACCATGAACCCCTTAAAAGACACACCTGGGTACCTGCACAGTTTGGACACATGATTTGAAAATCATGTTCCAACCATTCAGAATGGTTCTGTCCCAAGCAATGGATTCATTCATGCATTAAGTGTGTTTTGATTAACAATGCATGGGCCCTGTCACCTAAACCATAATCACTCCAAGGATTGTACAGTTTCCTGGAGAATGCTATACAATTTACCCAAACAATGTGTTGACCATAATACAAGATAAAAACACCTCGAAACTAACAATTTAAACCCATCACACCCGAAACTCAAAAGAAAAATTCAAGGCCAAAAGGAAAACCAAAATAGAGGTCCAAAAATAAAAATCCAAGTGTGAAATCGAATGGATATATTTAGAACCTAATTAAAAAGAGAGTGTGTGAGGTTTAAATATAAAGGGTTGGGATATTAATGGAAAAAGTTAAGAATTAATAATCCTCACAAATAAGGATTTATAACAACCATATAATATTAATTAATCATATAGTATACAATGTGTGGGTTAAAATAGTTCCACTTTATATATTTAGAATTTCTTATTATTAATTCTATAAAAAGAACATTTTTATAACATATTAGTAAAAAGTTTATTTAAAAAATATAATATAACTGATTGAGAAATTTAGTTAACACAAATCAATTATTGTACAAATAATAATAATATGAAAATCCCAAAAATTGTTCTCTTTTTTTCAAATCAAGTGTTTATTTATTTTCATTTATATTGTACTTTAGGAAAATGTGGTTCAAAGTATCTATTAATTTCAAAAATCTTATTTATCAACCACTTTAATTAGGCATTTCCTCTAATCACACAATAGTAACCTAGTCACTGAACTATTGAGATATTTTGACTTATAATTTGAATATAGATAACCTTTTCATAGAGGGAGATGAAAAAACCAAGAGGAAGATATATGTGTTTCAAAAAAAAATTTGAGATGATAAATATATATACTGGTAGATTTTTTTATTAGTGATAGCAGGATTAGAAGAATGGAATCAATAAAATCATCATTAGATATAAATTTATGTCATTTATCAAAATTGTATCCAGGTTAAGTGGTTTTAATTCCTCTATATGATGTTTAAAATTATTTAATGTTTTATTTTTTTTTCAATTGAATGATTTGAATTTTGATTTAGAAAATAATCATTAATTAGAAATTTATTTGATTATTCATTGAAAATTTATATTTGAAAAAAAGATTTGATTTGGTGAGAATTTGAGAATTTGATTTTTAAAAAGAGAATAATTTTTGAATTAATGAGATTTATTTTAAATGTTTATTTTTTTAAAATTCTTGAAATAAAGGATTCAAGGAATATACACCCATATGAATCCAATCCCATGATACTTATATCTATAATACTATTGACACCCACTATAATAACATGGAAAAATTAATGTTAGTAAAATACTCAAAAAATAAGTTCTATTTTGGTGAAAAGGAAAAGAAGAGAAAGTATGTTTTATTTCTAAAAAACATGACCATTTAAGAGTCATGTTATTAGGTCCCTAAATTGTGTAACCTCGGCCAACTATGGTAATTTCTGGAAGACAAGTGAATAAATATTTCTAGGATGGGGCCCTATCATATTCATCAATCATCACATGATTCCCCAAAGGCACATAGTTTACCCATGCGAAAAGATCCATATGATGGATTTCAGACCTATATGGTCATGTAACATTGAATTGGACATGAAACAGAAGGTTTCATATGTAAGAGGATTACATAGTCATTGTTCTTTACAAGATTCCTACTCAAAGTCATGTTTCCACCCCATGACTACTGATTCATGTGATAATGTTTGGGGCAAGGCTATCAATGCTGGGATTATATCATGATCATTGCTCTTTATGTAATGTTCTAGGTAATATTACTGATTTCATAATACCTAGTCTTTTGAGTAACATGAGAAATCACCAAATTATGTTGATAATATCTACTAACTTAATCCTAGTTATGTAAATGATACACCATGTGACATGGCATAGATATAAGAGGGATGACTACTATAAACCCCCCGATGTCTGAAATGATGGATATAGAAAGGGGAGTAGAATAGAATAATTAGAAGGATTGGAATAAGTGTAACTAGATGAAGTCACAAAACGAGGGTCTTGAGACCTCAAAGACTACTAATGGGACATTCGATAAGAAGATTTCAATGGAAAAATGGTTTCTCACTGTCAAATCACATAAACTGTTGATGATAGACTTAATCGTGAGATCACCAGTGCAAGAGTTGAGGACCTAAAGACCATTCAGTTAAATGATCATGAGTTTACCTACTGATTACAAAATCCCATAATTATCTATGGGATAGGAAATCTTATCATACAGTCATCTAACCCAACACCAGTTGCATAATCACATGACTCTTATTCTCTTGTGCACTTGAATGGAGTCCTGTTTTCCTTCACATGATTGTGATACCTCCTTTATATATTGAGATCGCATAACTCTAATTCCTTTACATGAATCTCATGAGAACATGGACTTTACAAGATCACATAGCTCCCAAGAGTTCCAACCATCCTGAGTCTATATTTTCTTCTCCACCTCTAAGGAAATATCCCTCATGGTGATCCACTCATACTCCCCTGAGCAATATATCTTATGGGAATCTAATTTTTTGTAGGTTCATAATATTCTGATTTATGCTAAACTCTGAGGTAAAAATCCCAATGATCATATCAATCTTTCATTACCCACTAGATAGTGAGGAACTTATGAAAAATGAGGAATCTATTCAAGTTATATACATGATATGTAGGAATTATTCTTAAGACCTGAGTTTCATATTTAATGAGTATATTTATAATCTATCCTTCCATGAGGCCGTGTTCACTAAAAATTCCATGAAAACTTTATAAAAATATTTTCATATTCCCACATATATATTTCACATTTCAATATTTTTGTGGAATCTCATATTTCACTATTTCACGATGTGTCTAATAATCCTACCTATTGTTTCTCACATTGATCATGACTCACTTGTGATTTGATACTTATGGGTGTCATACCATTAACCAAGTGAAAATTACTCCTAAATGGGATTCCTACTTAGATACAAGTCCTGATTGAATCTTATGTTCCTTCAAAAGTACACACTCCCAATGGAATATTTTTGGGGAGGCTAATATTTCTAAGCCTTGGTCAAGTATCTGTTTCCGCATATCTTATGGAATAGAATTCTATAACCATGTGAAATATGAGGAATTTGATTCCTGTTTTAATCAGGATATGTTGTAATACTTATTAAGGAACAATATCCATATCCAATATATTTATATCATTCTTTTCTAGATAACCATATTACCCATAAAGACAATAATCCCCCTATATAGCTTCCATACCAAAATACTTCATATAAAAGTTGAATCTTTATCTCATAGATCCATATTTTCCATGGGAATCTTAACCATTTTCCTATCAGGGAATCCTTGGAGTGTAATCCCCTCTTAAACCCAATATTATGCTTATATGAAATTAGTCTGATATTTTTTATCTCTTATTTCTCACACAAATAACAAATTATATGGGATTAGAGATCTAAAATGATCATGCTATTAATATAAAAAATGCTCCAAGTATGAGAATCCTCTATAGGTGTAAGTCCCAATAATATTTTTTCCTTCAAGGGGTCATACTTCCAATGAAACATTTTAAGGAAGCATCATATACATAAGTCTTTCTCGAAAATCTATTTTCGTATCTTTTATGGCATAATCACACATAATTTACGAAGTTTTCGGACTTAGATTATTGACTTCTTAGGATATATAGGAAACATCTCCATGGTTTGATCCCCATTTCCTATATAAAAATGTCCCCATAAAACATCATTACCGTATGACATCAAACTACATGGTACAATCCTGTCACACAACTATAAAACATGTTGTTTGAACTACATGGGATTTTATTCAAAACTCGATGAGATATACAGGATGCCTCCTCAACACTCAATTACAACACCAAAAATCTTCCATCATCACCCTCATTAGTATATATTCCTTATGATATCACCCACATCTTTCCCTTTCATGTCTATATTCCCATAAGTCCGGATGTTCTTTCTATCGTGGCCATATTCCCCATGGAAAACTTTTCATTAGAGAAATATTTTCTATGGACCATTTTTTATTAATATATAATCACAAATAAAATAATTTCAACAAATAAAAGGAAATATTCCTTTTGGTACCTAATATATCGTTCTCATAGGGCCATTCTTTTGATGGGATCCATCTTTACAGAGCTATATTCATCATCAAACCAAATCATCCTTGTTGGGTCATATTTTCTAGGTGGTTAAATAGAATGGACTACTCAATAAAAATCCCCACACAATAAATTTCTAGGAACCTTTCACTTAGAAATACTTAACTCATGATTTTTAACTACATGGATATATCTGGTTCACCTAATCTTAAAAGGTAGAATGCGACCCATTAAGTGTCACTGAACTATGTGGGTTTTGATTCCTTTCACGAGGATATGTTTAAATCTCCTTTATGGGATCAATATTGATACATTTAAAACCTTATGAATTCCTAGATGATAATAAACTATAATGTTCCTAGATGTATATATTTGAATAATAGAAATTCTCAAACCCACACAATTAAGAAATATTGAATAACAAGATTGAGAACCTATGATACTTATTGATTGTGTCATCTAAGGGATGCTTCTGATATGTATAGAAATTCATGTTGGTGATGGTTGAAAATTAGTTATAATTGTCAGTTCAACCAATCCCACATCAGAATATAATAAATATTCATGAAAAAGATTTAAATATATAAGAGTCACAAATTTGGAAATAATTCCCCCATATAGGGTGTTATGGGCCTAGAGTTCTATCCTCTCGACTAATGTGAGTTCCCAATTGTCATTATTATGGATACCCAACGACCACCAGCCTTTGGAACCCAATGTGAATCTTTAAAAAACGAAATGGGTTGACCACATGTTGGTACATTTTTCTTTATGTGTTCTAGAAAAACAAAAACGTTGAACCAAACAAGAATATTTCATTAATAATAATAAACAATAGTGTTTCCCATTCACAGCTAATGAATCATGTTTATTATTTATAATGTTTTAATGATTAGTGTAATTACTTTTTATTTTATTTTTTACCATAAATACATTTCTCACACGGTCTCCCAGAACAAAGGAAATGGAATCCTCAAGAAAGTGTTTCCACGTTGTAAATTCCATGAAATCTATCACCATATAGAATTAAAGGATGATGCCACCTAATCAATGAATTCATAACATGATATCATATTTAGTAGTTTGATAGTACTAATAACATGTAAACTTCCCAACCCTAGAAGCTGGACATGAGGGACTTTAAGAACTAAAGATCAAAGGTCCACCTCACCTGAGGAAGGATATGATAATTCCGATAAGACCTTTCACTACTAACAATCATTTTGGGATCATATCCTATGATATTGATAATTAGTACCTTCAGTTTACAGCGAATTTGGATCATGGAATTGATTATGGATCCTCAATGATTCAAGATTTACTGAGAAGATATCCTGTCAGTTTCTTCCAGTATTAAACATCAATAATCCCTTAGTGTCTTGATACGATTTTTGTATAAATATTCACCTCCCCAAATACCCATAACCAGGCATGAAGGAGATATCACCAATAATGAAATACCGTAGATCACAGAGAGTAGTCCTATATCCCTACTCCTATCAATGAAGTCTACCTAAATATTCTAGTAGTGACTAGTGAGTAGCTTTATATCCTTGCTCTCCCATAACAATCCAGCCAACATATTCCAATACACAATAATGGGAATCCTCATATCCTCAAACCCACATGAATCCCATCAGTATATCCTCATGGAATAAGGAGGTTAGGATTGAGAATATACTCCCCTTCAATTGAATATGTCTTATAATATATTGTAGTGAGGGAGAATGTGCTGGCCTATATTCCTGCCTATACTCTTCTAAAATTTTGGTATATCCTAGTAGAAGTGGAGGTGTTTCACCAATATATTCTGAAAATATCACGGGGATAGTTAAATACTTGTACCCCAAATGATAGAGCAGTATATCAACATGATAAACACAACCAATTGGATTCTTTGGAGTATGCACATATTCTTGATCTAATCCTAGAGGTTTATCAAAATATCACGTTAAGGGATGCGGCATAAGGTCAAGATCATATCCTAGTTTTGAATGCGGTTCATCAACCTAGTTTTAAAATCACCTTAGGATAGGTTCACATTCCTATTAAATAAGGGAGGCAGAAAATTCAAAAGGAAAAACATGATCGGATTCATGTCCCCATTTTAATTGGGATTCTTTAACCCAATTTGATAGACACCTCCAGATATTAACATATTTATATCAAAGAAGTATGAAAAAATATTCCAAAGTCAAAGAAGGATTGTTCTCATAGTCCCTCTCTAGATAAGGGTCATTAACATATCCTCATAGTCATGTCAGAACATACCCATATTATTGATATGAATTCACGATCTAATCTGCACATTCATAAAGTTAACAGGATCTAGGTGAATATTCATACACCTATCAATGAAGTATCCCTCATAGTCTATAAATTAGAAAACTCATATCCCTTCTCCCACTATAGAGGTCCATTAACATATTATGGTTTGGAATGAACACTTTAATTAGGCACATATCGCTACTTCAACCAAGGCTAGATGGAATATTTCAGTTCCAAAAAAGGTGGAATCATACTCCTACCAACAATATAAAATCTTACTAGTTTACCTGAAAACCTTCTAAATAATTTGAACACATACTCACAATATTAGGCATCAATCTGCATATTTTGGATTCTACTATGTATTCGGCACATTTTCCTACCTAACTCAAAACATAAAGTTAGTATATTCTATATACGACGTAGTAAGAGGCTTATATTACTAAACATATCAATTTTGGGATCGTTGAATCTTTACAAGACATATATGTTTCATATTGAGGATTTGATGACTCTTTATTTGAAGTAAAGAGAACCAAAAACCAGGATTGTCCTCTTTATAGTAGCTTAGATATAGATTATGGGTACCATATCCATAAAATATGCAATGGAAATCATCCCCATGATGATATCTCATCCACGCAAGGAAATCCTCCCCTTTTCATGGAACCTTCATATAGTTAGGTTCTTGAATCCTTGAGATAAACTACATAAATTACCCTATCAATCACTAGAAAATCATTAATGTGGTTAGTAGGTGACCTAGAGTGGTGACCACTATCCTTATATTTTATAGCTTGTGAATTATTTTTTTAAAGAAAATTGACCTGTACGGTCTGACCAAGTGGAGGAAAATTCCTTAGATGATAAAGGAGCTAGAATGAATATCTAGAAGAAGTTATCTAAGTACAAAATTCTGAAAATGTTCTGACCCATCACCACTTCCAACTATGATGTCACGAAATATTTAAAGGTGAATTTATTAATTTAACTATACTAAAACATGTGGGATACATTTCACTATCTAAAGGATAATACCCACTTTATCAAGAATATTAGAATCATATATAGGCCATGAATATGATTTACTATCAGATAGACCTTTTAATTTTCTATATGGTTTGAGAATTGAGGTCTATAAAGTGTTAAATAAGACTTCAAAATGATTTCCTATAAATCTAATCACCCCTATGAAAAATCATCACCGAGTCCTCATCAGATGTAGACATTTGAGGATGGGGAGAGTTTTGAGAATTGAACTTAACCTTGATCATGAGAAAACAGAGTTCCCTTGAGATATAATCCTATAATTATTTTTCACAAGAGCATCTATATTGTTGATCAATGTGCACACTAATCTGTTAATATAAAAAAGTCTTATAGTATTGAAGACACAAAATTGTTGCAAGTATAAAGAGTGGGCCATTCAAAGGATCATGAGAAAGGCCTCTAAAAAGTTATAGGACATTCCTCAAATGAGAAATCCAAAACCTCATATTGCAATGAATATCTATATAGTAAATAATTCATAGTCTAAGCAGGATAAATTCCTAGCCCATGTGTGAGTAAATATGTGCCCTATCAAGAAGATTTCATTGAAAAGTACTATGATAGTCATTCAATAGAAACCGTATTTCATAGGGTTGGTGGTATTTTAACCACACTTTCCACCCTAGGGGTTGTCAAATCCATGAGGTGTCTATAAGTAATCATTGAAAACACAAAATAAAACATAGATCATAGGGTTGGGGTAATTTTTATCATGACCACCACCCCGAGAATCATCAAATCCTCATATGATTCAAGAAGTACCGGTGGAAACACATATTAGTCTGATCCCTTAAGTATGGGTAAATTATTCCCATCTCCTCTGATGGAATTTTTCTTCATGATACTATGAATGGTTTTATAGAATCTGGACCCCAAACACAACTACCACCACATGATACACCACTTTCATTTGGGGCTCACATGATAATTGTTTTCATAGATTCCCTTAAGGTTACCATTCTCAAAACAAAACCAAGGGAACTTACAGTAAGAAATATCAAACCCCTCAAGGGTTTCATTTCAAAACAACCCAATGAAAGTAGTTTTTAGTGAGAAGATATCATTTTAAACCAAAAATAGGATATAAGCAGTGTAGAATCACTCTACTAATTGGAAAATTATGAATTTTTCCCTGCTTCTTGATATTACCTAGTGAAAATTTTCATCATTAATCTAGTTAAGGATATTATATCAAGAATCAGACATTGAGGCATGAAATAAATAGACAATGTCTTAATGGGTGGGTAACATTGATGTATAAATCAAGGTTGGACATAGCTAAAATTAGAGGATGATCCAGAGCTTGGCACATAGAAATAGAATGTTTCCACCCCCTTTACACCATTCTACTAGGGATAAAAGAAAAGGTATGGACACATACCACTCACCACCAAGAATGGATGATATCCCCTATATGGGAGAAAATTTGGAATAGTATGTGAATAAGATATTCAATCTCATTCAACTAATTATGAAATTTACCTTGGGAAATATTCCCACTGGGTACTGACATTAAGACGAAACACATATATCTTCTATTTACCAACAAGAGGGATTTAATTTTAATACATGAGTTGAACCTAGAAACTAGGTTGGATATAGATCTAGATATATTATTTAACTGAATAAAAATTTTTAGGAAGGATAATATTTTCCCCCATTATGGTCTTGACTACCCTTATATAAGGAATATCATCCAGTACATGCATGAATTGGAAATCAACAACTAATTTACACATGGTTTCCATATAAATAATTTCACGATCCTCCCTATTAATAGGTGATTTATATAGTGTTATACCCATAACTTCTCATTAACATCAAGTATATTGCTTTATATATTGAATCTTTAAAAGGGTAGAGTACCCCAGTGCAGCACGAGAAGAATCCATTTCTTTAAAGGGTGTATGAAACTCTACCCCCACCCAATTTTAAGAATCATATCTTGTATACATTTTATGGAATGGGGGATCCATTCTAGAATATCATAAAATTCATGTTCTCATGAGGCCCCATGATAGGCCCATGAGACTATAAAGAGGTAAAAAACTAAGGTGATTTGTGAAGACTCTGGTGGGGATAAATTTAATTTGGTATAATTGCCACTGAACTGGGTCAATCTTAGTATAGAAAGACCTTATACATAAATTAATTTATCAATTTAGAACTATATTGTGTAAAATAATGATCATCAATATCCATAATTATAAACAATAGGAAAATTATAATATCTTTGACATTATCACCAAATAGAATGACTTAATTTACTGACTCAACATGCCACTCCCATAAGAGTAGTTGTTGAAACTATTTAAAAAAAATCGTGATTAGATGAATACAAAGTTTATCAGGATGAAACATCTCTATGGATTATAGGAGTTCATAAAAATAGAGCAATTGCTAATAGACTCTATTAGACAAACAATGGTTAAATATTATTCCATTCCCATAGTATAGGGGAAAAGGTCTAGCAAGAAAGAAATGATTGATATCACTCTCAAAATAGTGCTAATTTTTTTTCATAGGAAACTAGGAAGGATATGAATCACCTAGTGTCTCCCACCGTGTAGAAACAAAAGAAAAACCTCTCTCAACAAGAGGTAGCAAGAGATCAGGATTTCCCATAATTTCATGATCATAAAAAAATCAATTCCTTCCAAAATGAATAGGTTTCTATCTACTTCCCCACATCCATGGAGAATAATCTCTTCAAGATTCTCGGACTACAAAACCCTATGATGCTAGCCTTAGTTATCATCATGACTACTTATTTTATCATTGGTGTTTAGGAAACACTATCCAAGTTATTTATTCTTTAAGGTCATCGTTTAGGGTATGGTTTATTCTAGGAAGGTGAGTCTTGGAAAAGCCTCATCATAAGTGGCCCATGTATCCACCACTTAATCAAAAGAAGAGGGTGATTGATAGGAATTTTTAGCTAGGCATGAGATAATGTTAAATTACTAGATAACCTGAAATATAGTTGATCATTTTAACTATGTTCTTAGAGGCAAACTTCCTCAACTAATCGAGGTCCTTAAACCTCCCATTCCATCCCAAGGGGTTCCATAAAGACCATCATATAGAGGAAGAAATAATCATTGATAGAGGAATAAAGAACAGGATGAAGAGACCCACATGGATCCCAAATTATCCTTGGATATTGTAAACTTCTTTTCCTTATCTTCTAGGGAATGGGAACCACCCCACCAAATAGAATCCTCATTGGATGTATAGATTATATTTGGTTCTTTTAATGTCATTCACTAAGAGGGTCCATTATTTGATGATGAAAATACATGTAGACTCTAGTTTCATATACCCTATAGGTGATCTGGAGGAAGAGGATTCACAAGCTGAGGGAGCATGGGATGATGTAGTCATGACTGAGCCCAATATTCTTGATACATCCCCATCAAAGCTATATATGCAGTCAAAACCCATGGTCAAGCAATTAAGTGATCCCAATTAGAACATCAAGATACCATAGGAATTTCTAGGAGTATTAAAAACCAATTGTTTAGGAATAATTGATAACATGTATTCAACTATTTGACCAATCCATACTAGTATCGAAGCTATCATGACCCAATCGTCCGATTAAAAAAATTCCCTTAACTTCCATCCAAGCATCGAATCCATCAACCTTGAGTGCTTGAACCCCTAAGGAATTTACTAAGGAGTAACCCCATGATGGGAAGAAAAAACATCAAGTATAAAAATATGAAATCTTAAAATATTTTGTCGCTATCTTGGAGAAGATATTAATCCTAGATTCTATACAAATTTCAATGGAATTTATGGATACAACTGTCTAGGCCATCCATAGTCCCTCGGAGTTTGAGATAGAAGTCACCATGTATGAGGTTTATTGATAAGAATCCACTTCAGTAGAATATTATACCACTATCTATTTTATAGAGTGGAACTGAGAAGAATCCTTTTAGGGGTACATCAAAGCCCTGTAAATTTCAGGAAACCTCAATAAGGATAATATTTAATGGGAGCTGATTGATAATGACTTTTGGATTAATCTCATCCCATTCCTAATCATTTGGTGTTTTGGATATAGTGATGATGATTTATCTCCCATGAATATAAGCATTCATAGGTATGAAAATAGTGAGCGAAAGACACTCAGAAATATCAAGATAATATCCCAATTTATGGATCTTTTTTCTAATTCTGAGTTCATGGTTATCCAACAGGACAAAACATACAATGTTCTACTCATAAGACCTTAGATCTATTTCCATACGACAATTCCATCAACATTTAATCAATTCTTAAAATACCCCATAAATAATTTTTTTTTGAATTTTATGCGGTGATAGAATCCATTTTAATTATTGTATATCCCAATACACTGAGGTAGGTATCTACAATAGAGAATAAAAACAATAGATGACAAAGGGAGATAAATGGATGGTGACTATTAATAGCTTGGGAAATGACCACATAAGACTCTTGAGCATAATTTTCAATGAGTATGTATTACCCATAAACCTAATAGAGTATCCACTAGCCCATACATACTTGGAGAGTTATATTACCAAAATAAGAGAACCACTTTTCTATCACTATTTGAATTATATAATGACACTATACTATTGGTGGGAATTAAAAATTCCACTATGATGTCCCTTTTCTTTCTGAACATAAAATATTTTCGTAATGACCTCTTACCCCCATTAGAGATAGAGATTCTCCCACACCATCCACTAGTTCTGGAGACACATCCATTGAAGAAATGATAAAAGAATAGAAAAATGACTTCATAGATGCCCCTATATCATTTAAGGAAGTAATCACTATGAACACCGATAAGTTTTTCAGTTAAATATGAGAATAAGAGAGGACCAATGATCCATAATGATCATCACATCCATACATCTGGTGGAGTAGGATATATATATATATATATCATTAATGAAGAAACACTATTATGTGTTCACATGATATTACTAGGAAATTACCAAGTTGGAACCTGATGTGGCTACCCATTACTTTGTCTTTCCAAATGACCATCAAGGTTTCAAAAAGCCAGCTGCGAGGATACATCCCACAAATGCTTCCATGGTGGAATCTAAGGGTGATAATCTTATAAAATCTGGATTCATTTGAGAGGTGGAATTCCCAAAATGGATAGAAAAAATCATCCCAATTGATGAAAATTATGGGTATATTTGGCTTTGAATTGATTTCAATGATCTCTACTAACAATATCTAAAAGGTGTTTTCTGAGTTCTAATGACAATACTTCTTATTGATGCATCCACAATTTTCCAAGAACTTTTCTTTATGGATGGGTAATCAAGGTATAATAAGATTAAAATGGACCCTGAAGATAAGGAATCCACTAATTTCCTATCACTAAAACCGATATTCTTTTTCTAGGTCAAGCCCTTCAATTTGAAGAATACCGTCACTACCTACCAAACAATTATACATTAATTTTAAAAACTATTATGGGAAGATTCATATAATTCTGTATTGATACCCTAGTGGTTAAATTTTAGATGTTTTATGATCATATCACTTGCCTCTAAAAAATATTTGGAAAATTGTAATAACCTAGCTTGAAAATGAATCCTCTAAAGTTTTTATTTTTGTCAACCTCATGAAAATTCCTTGATTTTTTGGTATGTCATTGCAAAATTGAGGTTGAAATTAATAAGTATAGTGTGATTTTCACAATGATACCTCCTAAAAATATTAAATATTTGGGATGGATTCAAAGAAAACTCACCTTAAACAAGCATTTTTTATCCAACCAATCCAGAAAATGCATCCCCATCATGAAATTGATGATGAATTGAGTCACATATTAGTGAGGGGAAGATAAAAAATAAGCCTTCAAGAACTATAATAAATATCTTTTACAACCATCAGTCTTGATTCCACCAATAAAATGAAAGGTAACCATCCTATATATGGCCACTATGGAGTGATCTATCAACACCATTATTATGAAGAAAATAACATAGGGAATGAAATAAGTATCTACTATCTCAGAGAAAAAATTCTAGATACTGAGACCCAATATTATGATAATGAAAAAAACTTCCTTGCACTAATTTTTATGGTACAAAATACAAGACACTTCTTGAAGAATTATGAAGTCTGATTCATCTCCCATATGTAACTATTCAAGTACATCCTCAACTTCCCTATGCTAACTGGGTGCTTGGACCAATGGGATGTCATCCTGGAATAGTATGAAATATTATTTGATGTCATATAATACAATCAAAGGGAAGACACAAAATGATTTTCTCACAGTAAATCCTACCTTAGAAAGCACACTCATGAACTCTGAACTCCCATTTGAGGAAGTTTTCTATGTCTATTACACTCCCTAAATATTGGAAATATATATTTTCAAATCCTATATCAGTTTGACTAGGAAGAGGATGGGAATAAAAAATTTCAAATGGGTTGGTCTAGGTATTGTCTTTGATTCTCAAGCTAAAGAAATCATATCTGACACCTTCCTACTAACCTATGGATTCACCAAAAATGGGGTAGAGTACCAAGACATTATCACAAGATGAAAACTTGTGTTTCAACTTTTGAAATCCCATATAAAGGTTAAATGAAATTTAGATCCTATGATCAAACAGATTAATAAAGAATATACCATAAAAAATGAAGTGTTAACCTCTCACATTATATATTTGAGGGGACTAATGGCGGAGTTTCCATTTGAATGAATATTGATCCATGTCCATAATTCCGAAAATACCTATAATAATGCACTAGCTAATATAGCCACATCTTTGGATAATCTATACTAAGATTAGATAGTCTTCCACACAACACATCAAAGGTCATTATCCTTGATCTTCATCTGTGAAATGGAAGAGATGAATCCGATGAACACTTCCATAATATGTGATGAGAATGTGTATGCACTTTGATATATGATACCCATAATATAATTCCTAAAAAATGGGACCCTCCCATCAGATCTAGAAAATAGGGAACATATCAAATAGTAGGAAGAATAAAGAACCCATAATGATGGACTAAATGAATATAAATTCTGATACAAATGAGGCTTTGATGGAGTTCTCCTTAGATGAATCACAAAAGGAGAGAACCTTTCCATAATGCTGGAAGTTCGTGTAGGCTCCTACGGTTCCCATTTGTTCAAAACTGGATCTCCCTCCAAATTTAGAGGCTTGTTTATTTTTGTATGATGATAATATAAGACTACATGGGATTCACTAAGAAAATTTATGCACATAAAATAATTGAAAATGTTATCCATAACCCACTATATTTGTCACATATTGTGAAATACTCATTGCTATTATACATATGGGTAATGGATATCATGGGGACATATCCCTCAACTACAACTATGTGGTTTATGTACATATTTACATCTACCAACTATGTCTCCAAATGGGCCAAGGTTATACCACTCAATGAATTTAGGATAACAGATATCACCCACTTCATGAAGTCAAACATCATCACCAAAATTGGGGTCCCTCATATAGTATTTATGGACAACGACACCAAATAATATTATTCTGTGTTGAAAAATATATTTAAAATTTTAAAAATAGAGTCTTAAAATTTATGTTTCTAAAATAAAGTGTTAAATGGGTGGGTAAAGGATTTTAATAACATTCTATTGAATATACTCCAAAAAAAGTGGACAAAGACAAGAAGTCTTGTCCATACAAACTCCTACATACATTGTGGTTCTATCATAACACAACCTACACCATCATGTAAATTTCTCTATATTTTCTTATTTATGAAACTGAGGTAGTGCTACCCATCTAATTCTAGTTACCCTTTTTTCAAATCTCAATATGTGGACAAATATCAGAACTTGAACAATCACATAAGTGACTTGATGAGTTAAAATGATTTGATGAGAAGAGTTTTCATACATTGCACTACATGGAAGTCCTTTATAACAAAATTGTGAAAGAATTCAATAAAAAGTTATACCTCCACTTATAACTATATGGAGAAGTGGTATTGGATATCAGAACCCTGATGATACTATGAATTAAAACCCTGAAACTAGAACAGAAGTGGGAAGATCCTTATATAATACATATGGTCTATACAAATGGATATTACTCCTTAGCCGTGATGAATGAAGATAACATCAGACCCACTAAAGAAAAGTTTCTTAATAGATATTTTGTATAATTCCCACATGATCATTCATGTGTTTATAACAAGAATTAAAACTTCACGATATCCAAGTCTTGATAGTAAGAAATTAAACTATATAGTGACAATGTAATTGTCACATAACATTAAACTATACAATATATGCTCTATTCTATAAGTCCTTGAACTGCTTATAGTGGGCCATAATATGGGCCTTATGACCCACATGAGAGCAAGATTCATTAAAAATAAAATATCTCTCACTGTATGTGAGCCAAATCAGTATAGGGAATTCTTCTTAAAATAAATACTTGTAGGTTTTTTCCCATTCCTTCGGGATACATAGTGATATACATATTTTCAACTCTAATACCAACCATAAATTCATAAAAGGATAAGTTTATATCTTTTCACACAAGAAATTAACATTCCCTCACTATGTCTCGATATTTTGACCCAAAACTCACTTATGTTGGGTCTTTCTTTACTAAGTATAGAGAAAAGGGCCTTACACTTCACATGTGTATCAGACCCATTTGAAACCAATCACAAGATCCAGAGGAAATATTTTTACTTAGAAAACATTCATGTCCCTAACATATGATCTTAGACTACATGATCTTCATCCTAGCTACATGGTGATAACTATGTGGTGAAAGTCCACCCCGCATGACCCTAAACTATTTCGAGCGGTATAACAACCCTTCTCTTTATTACACACTTAAACATGATTTATTACATAAACTCTTCACTTGATACAACATGGAAGATTGAGAGGTCTAGTGTATTTGGGGCTTATGAACATTACATAACAACTTAAAACATGAAACACAACATCTTTATTGAAAACTTCCATTACATGACCACTATATTCCCTCATACTTAGCAATGCATAGGATAACCTGAGGACATGCGTAATAAAAGGGTGATCTATAAAGACCAATAAGGGAAAAAACATGGAATAACATGAGGAATACAATATATGTTAGATAATAGTAATATCAATGGAGCACATGAGAAACATGAACATAAAGTCATGATAAAGAATGATAATCATAACACGGAAATGTGGCAACAACACTTAACATGGAGTTAGCATGAGCAAATGCTCATTGCACATGGAGAATGAGTAAACCCTCATTGCACATGAAGCACGAGTAAACCCTTGTTCCACATGAACTATCATGATTCAACACCCATTGTACATGAAGTATCATGATACTATACTTTACCCAATGCATTGGGGCGCTATTAGGGCGCACCCTTCTTAAACATTTCATTTCATGCATAAGTGTGCCACATGGATCATAAAACATGGATTCATTAAACATAATCATTGATTCCATGATAAAGGAGTGTGGAATTCATTTAAACAATATGTAAATGTTATTAAAGGTGAATATCCTTGATAGAGAAGTAGACATTGTATTCACTACACAATGACATTGGCTTGGAAAATCGCGGTGCAATTTTCGCAGCGTAATGACGTCACATAAGAACTCATAAAAATGGTTGATGAGAGAGAAAGGGGTGTCTCATAATATGTACATGAAATGGAATGTAATGGGTCATATAGATAAATGTACCAATAATTGTAATGGAATTTTTATTCATGATACAAAATAATTACTTGAATGTAAATGAGGAGAGAGAAATTCCTTACGAAATTTTGGCATGGTAACGGGTATACATGGAAGGAATTAATGAGAGATAAAGAGGATATATCATTTTTCAAACATTAATTGGAAAGTATGGGGGAGGCATGAAATCATACCCCAACATTTATAAATGAAAATAAAAGGGCATAACAATATTAAGAAACATGGATAAAAAAGAGAAAGGTAGGAATCCCTTACTTGGAAGTGTGATCCCAAAATCTTGGGAGAGGCTTGAGGGAGGATTAATGGGAGCTTGGGGAACCTTGGGAGGATTCTAGAGAGATTATGTAAGAGGTTGGATGAACTAAAAAGGCTTTGAGTGGAGAGGAAGTGGGAACTTGGGTGGGTTTATATAGGGAAAGAGAGGGAATTCTTAATTATTTAGGTTTGAGACACCACACATTAAACTAATCAAAACCATAAAACAACCCATGGTTTATGAAAATGGTTTTTTCCAAAGGGTAGTGAAAAATATTATATGTCCTATGGCCAAAATTATTAAAATAATGGGCTTGCTTATGTGGAGGGGAGCCAGACTCTCAAAGGAAACAATTTAAAAAGCTAAAATGTTTTATAAGTCTTGAAGGGTCACTAAAGCTTTGAAAAATAAATCAAACAAACCTAAAATCACATTATTTTAAGGATAAAACATATATTGTTCGAACATAATGTTTATATTATTTTATTACATCACTGTTGGGTCATTATGATGTCATAATACACATTATATATTAAAATGATATTTAATGTTTACCCAAAAATTTGAATGCCTCAGAAAATTATGAAAAATTAACCATTGGATAATTTTTATGCCCTGATACAAAAAAATAATATTAATTTTTTCTAAATAATTTTCAAAATATGTGAATTTTTACTTTTAAAATAAAAACTAACATTTATAAAAAATTCATGGGTTTTGACAAAAACAACTTTCAAACCTTAATAAAAATTACAATTGTATTCATAAAATTATATGATAATTTATATTTAATAAAAAGTAATTTAATAATAATAATAATATTTTATGAAAAACTTATTTAATTAAAAATTCCATTAATTCATGAAAATAGATTTCTTAGTTGAATATTAACTAAAAATACTATTGGTGCTTTAAAAACTATTTACAAAGTAACAATAATAAAAAGAATGTATATAATCTATACAAGAATAATGTACATAATCTTAGTACTAGGGTATTGTTACATAACCCCTTAAAATATCCTCATAAGACCTTAGGGTAAGGTGCGTGATGGTGACCGACTCTTGGGGTGGCTCGGATAACATTGCATGAGTGGTAATCTCTATCAACTTTCACTTATCTCGTAGGAGGTTCCTCTCAAGCATAAAATATTCAAGATTGGCTTGGGCTTGGTCAAGAGCGAAGCCCAATGATGCCACCTCTTTTCTGATCTCTTAATAATGGGATTCGTATGGGGAAAGTCTACTGGATGATGCCATCTCTTCCTTTGTCTGAGTAAATTGGAAGCCCTATATTTACACTAATCATGTGATCACTGTTCGATGGATATATTAGAAATGGTCACAATTCATAATGGTATTTTAAAATCCAAAACATAAAACCAAATATGTTTATATGTTTTACAAAACCATAAAAAGACATTTAAATCGACCAAGAGGATTTTTCATTAACGAATTTTTGGATCGTTACAATCTTACCCCCTTAAAAAATTTCTCCCTAGATATTTCCTTTTCCCACACTAAAACAGATGTGGGTAACTCTGCTTTATCACTTCTCCGGATTCCCCCATCACTTCTTCAAACTTTTGGTTTTTCCACTACACCTTGATGAGGGGCATTGTCTTATTTCGTAGAACTTTTTCTCTATGATCTAAAATCTTCACTGGTTTCTCCTTATAAGAAATATCATCCTGTAGCAATACTACCTCTGAAGAGAGTACATGTGAAGGGTCTAGTATGTACTTCATTAATAGGGGTACTTGAAATACATCATGTATATTGGACATAGTAGGTGGAAGTTCTAGTCGATAAGCCACAACCCCGACACGATCAAGAATCTTGAAGGGGAAGATGTACCTAGGACTTAACATCCATTTCTTTTCAAACCTCATGACCTTTTTCCATGGAGATATGCGTAGAAACACCATATCTCCAAATTTGAACTCAAGGTCTCCTCGACGGTTATCAGTATAACTCTTCCATCAGATTTGGGCTACCTTGATATGTTGCTAAATAGTTTTCACCTTCTCTACAATTTCTTCTAAATTTTCTAGTCCTAGCATCTTATGCTCACAAAATTCATCCAAACATGCCGGTGTTCGGAACCTATTCCCACATAGCGCTTCATAAGGTTCCATTCAGATACTCGAGTGGAAACTGTTACTATAGGAGAATTCAACCAAAGTAAGATATTTATCCCAACCTCATTTAAAGTCCATTGAACATGATCTTAACATATATTCCTATGAAGACCCAAAATTTACATGTATTTTTTTTTTCAATTAAATGTAAATTTTATGAGTCCGTGAAAATTGACGGTGCATGATTTCGAGGACCAGTGTGCCCAAAATTAATTTCTGACCTTTTTTCGGGTACTTTCAGAAAACGTGCGAGCAGGTTTTTGTAACTTTTGAATAGGTGCTTGGAATTGAAATCTGAGGGCACCGTTGAACTCGCAGCACCGGTTTTTTCTTAAGTAGACTTTTACCTCAATGGTAGTTGGTTGAGGGTGAATGTTAATTTTTGGGTTTTTTGTGAAAGAATAAAATAAAATATAATTATGTAACATTTTATTTTATTTTTTTTGGAACACCCATGTGGATGTTGATAGGTGGGGACCACGTAAACTAAAACCTCTCAACATTAGTTATAGTGGTGGGGACTACCCGAGTCCTCAAAACCTCCCAATTTTGAATTTCAGGGTGGGGACCACCCGACCCCTCTTAATAGTTGAGAAACCTCTCAACTCCCCCAATTAATTCTATGTGTCAACATAAAAAATAAATGTTAAGTTATCAATTAATTTTATGTTTTAACATAAAATTAAATGTTAAGTTATAAATAAATTTTATGTGTCAACATAAAATTAAATGTTAAGTTATTATTTAATTTTTGTGTTGGTTATTTCTTTTCTTTTCGGTGGAATTGGGGAAAGGATTGGAAAAAGGGAATTGGGAGGAAGGATCCTTGGGAGAAATCACTCCAACGAAGAACGCCAACTTTGACTCTGACTTCTTCATCAGGACATTCATTGACGAGGAACGTCTTCAATGTCAACGAACCGATGATAAAGGAAGCACTGACATCACCGAAGTCCGTCTATTCCCAACGACATCATCTCCTTCTTCAAAGACATTATTTAGCAAATCAAATGAATGAGGTTGGGGTTGTTATTGAATAGATGAATTTCCTCGGTTAAATTCCTCGTTCATGGAAAGCATAGAGAATGCGGATCAACCAAAACGAGTTGATCCACGATTCGTATTAAATTGTAGATTCTGTCGTGCTTGATTCCTGATTTTGTTGAGCCGCTCTTTACCGCTCTAACGTGGAGGGTGTGGTCCAAACAAACATGGCATGACCCCTCCGTCGTTCTTCATTATTTGTGTGTTCCTCGCGATGATGACGGTGACCGGTGCTGTCTTTTGGAAGCAGTGGAACACGAGAATGGCGGCCGACACCATGGTAGGCTGCAATGAAGGTGACAATGGAGCGCGACCGTCAGCTGTCGGTGAAGACACAACACATGACCGCGCCACACGACCCACCACGATAGACTTCCGCCCCACAGACTCCCCCATTCGTTGCTCCGCCGCACCGCCTGTGGGCCCACTGTGCAACCCCATGGCTCCGCCACACCGCCCTGCGAATACACCACCCCGTGGCACCACTGCGCCGCCCGTGGCCCCCCTGCGCCGTCCGTGGCCCACTGAGCTACCCATGGCTCCGCCACACCGCCCGCGGCCCTCCGATCTGCCCGCGGCCCTCCGTGCTTCCCATGGCCCTCTGTGCCTCCCATGGACCTCCACGCCCCTCACAGAATCCACGGCCTCCGCTGCCCTGTGGGCCGCTGCCTAGGCCAAGCCGCCCAGCCCGGGTCGGGCCGGACCCGAACCAACTTCGACCCATTACACTCTTTTGGCCATAACATTGGCACATGATGTCCGTTTGATGAACCGTTAGCGCTGCTGGAAACCTTGGAGCGAGAAGGTCCCTTTGGTATGCCTCACTGGAGTTTTGGATAAATTTGGAGAATAGTTGGGTTGGATTGAGCATGAATCTAACTGGGCCCTCCAGACTAAAAGGCTAATAACTCTCAGATCGGACAACCGATTGACGCACTGTCTATTGCGTTGAGACCCCTATGACGTGTCAATCCTTTGGTATAATTATTAATGACACTTTGTGGTAGTTAGATTATCGACTAGTTTCTTATAGATCAGACCCTCTCGAAGACGAGTGAGCTTAGCGAGGGAACCCAGTAGCTGGCTGTGACTTAAGGAAGAGGTCCTTCGTGGGTCTAAGATTGAGGGTCCCACATGGAACTACTCTGGGATTCCATGCAGGACTACCCGAGAGATCTTGTGTTGGTCAACACCTAGCGATCCTATGTGGGTCAGCACCTAGCGATCCTGTGTGGGTCAGTACCTAACAATCCTGTGTGGGTCATCACTGAGTGATCCTGGGTGGGTCAGCACCGAGCGATCCTGTGTGGGTCAGCACCTAAAGATACTATGTGGGTTTGATGATGATTATTAATCCTTTGTGGGTCTTCCTATTAACAGAGTAAGATGATTCAGTAGTTACATCTAATCATCTCTACTACTGTACCTAATCTATACCTGGTGTGAGCTGAGTTCGTACCTGAGTGGTACTTTTCATTATGAAAATACCATGGTGTTATTCTTCTATGCGACGTACCTGTGTGGTACTTACCTTCGCGATATTCCTTCCTTTGTGGAACAGTTGATCTTTGGGCTTTAAATTTGGACTCTGTGTTTTCTTCTTGATTGAGATGGGTATACCTGATAACTTAGGTATATGTATGGGCATATACCTAAGTTGGGTTGTCAGTTGATTTCATGCTTTTTGTTTTATCCTTCTTGGATTTTGTGAGACCTTGAGGGTCTCGAGGTCCCTACTGAGTATCGTTATACTCACCCCTACACGGGATATTCCTGAACCTTATTGTGTTTGGTGCAGACGATGGACAACCCTGACTGAGGATGAGAGTAATAGGACTGGAGGTAGCTCTGAGGTGGACCTTAGATGAGGCGTACCACCGAGACAACTGTTCGAGAGCTGTACATACCGTTGAGGTAGGATCCTTGGCTGGTGATCACAGGAGCTATTCCAGTTTACTTGAACTTTCAGTTTCTTGTACTTTCTAGTTGGGGTTGTATCCTGTCCCATTTTACTTACTGTACTCACTATGTTTACTATTCATTTTACTTAAGTTCATATCATGTTTGGTGCTTGGTTGCGTGTGTTTACAGTCTATAAAGGCAATGCCTTCTCGGTTATAGGGAATACTCCTTTTCGATGCTAGTCTCCATCCCCTGGCCTATAGAAGGTGGGTTTGGGGTAGTCACGGCATGGGCCCCGGGGTCGTGTCGTGAAAAATTGGTATCAGAGGAGTCGGTTCTACCATAGAACATAGGTCTCTAATCTTTTTAATGGAAATAGTGTCAAGTGTAGTGAGTTTGGTTATCAGTTCAGGGAATTTAGTGTTGGTGGAGTGGACGACATATCCATACACCAGGACCCTGACATCTGATTTCCGACTCAGTGCATGAAAAAAATGATTATGTGTGTGTTTTGAAGAGTTTTCTTTGTAATCTCTTTGAGTCATCTCACCAGGTATAACTTTTTAACTATGGAGCACCTGTTTAATTTCCGGATGACTCCATGAAGATATCTAGCTAGGGTTCCAAGATTTTTACGCACTAATAGCCCGTCGAGCGATGAGGCCTCAGTGCAGGGCCCTATTCTAGTAGAGGCACCGGTGGGGGCACCAGTGGTACCATTACCCATTGGGCCACCGATGCTACTAGCCCCAGTAGAAGAGGGTGCACACCGCTTGAGCGCGTTGTACGAGTTCCATTGCTTGGGGACACCCAGGTTCAGGAGAGAGATGAACCCACAGGCGGGTGAGGATTGGCTGGAGGTTGTGGTGAGGGTCTTTCGACTGGTAGGGACACCATCCGATCTCATGGTGATCCTTGTCGCCAGTATTCTATAGGCAGTAGTAGGTAGATGGTGGAGCTTGATGCTCCAGGATCACGATGCGGTGACGCTTCTCTGGGTAGACTTCGAGAGCCTGTTTCAGGCAAAGTTTGTCCCATCGACTCTTCGCGTAGTGCACATACAAGAGCTTCTTCATCTGCAGCAGGGTATCATGACTGTGGCTCAGTACTCCGTGAGGTTCACTGACCTCTCACGCTACTCCACAGATATGGTGTGAGACCCATTCTTCAGGGACTAATCCTTTGAGTAGGGACTCAGGCGGGAGATTAGGGATTCAAAGATCTCACTCAGCATCCCGATGTAGGTGGGGGTGTTAGAGCGAGCTCTCTTAGTGGAGATTTTTTTTGCTGAGCAGTCACCAGCAGTGAGAAACACCACCAGACATCACGTAGCAGAGTCTTCTGTAGTAGGTAGCAGACAGATGACATAGAGGTCCAAGAGGACCAAACCTATAGGTGGACAACCGCATGATTCAGAGTCGGCCGGGCGGGGCACCAGAGGTACAGCCGGTCATGCTAGGAGTGGGCAGTGTTACGCATGTGGAATGTAGGGTCACATGGATCGTGACTGTCCGACCCACCGTATGGATGAACAACAGAAGGTCGAGGGACCATCCATAAATATTAAAATATTTGACCAAGGAGGTCCGCAAGGAGTAGGCGGACGTGGCAGAGGATCTGGTCGGGCAGCAGGCAGTGGGTGACGATTCAAGATGTTACTTCCACCACTACCAGGTGGTCCACCCTGACCATAAGAAGCAGGAGGACTAGGGCGAGCTTAGCTCTAGGCAGTTGAGGCCTACGATCACGGCGCTCCGGAGATGATACGAGGTTCGATCTGGGTCTATTCCACCTTATATGCAGTAGTTATAGACACATGTGTCAGTCATTATTTTATTGTCGCTTCCCTCATTCGGATATTAGAGATTCCGATGGAGCTGTTGGGTCGCTCCATATGGATAGAGGCTGCTACGGGAGTGGATTCGACAATTACGCACCGGTTCTGGCAGTGCAAGCATACTCTTGAAGACGAGAGTTTTGGATGAGATCTCCTAGTAGTGGCATCGAGGCCTTATGAAGTCATCTTGGGTATGGACTGGTTATCTAAAGTCCATGCCCAGATTGACTGTATTAGGCACAAAGTGTGGTTTGTCAACATGGATGGGACCTGGTTTACGTTCACCGGCGAGAAGGGAGCCTTTTCCGCACAGGATGGACTTACTCGGAGGAGAGTGCAGCCGATCACTCATCATTTGGCTAGCTTTACCCTTGGAGTGGTTGATGTGGAGAGTCCGAGTTATCCTGTAGTGGTGGACCAGTACGTGGATGTCTTCCCTGATAATGTTCCGAGTCTACCTCCTCGTAGAGTGGTGGACTTTTACATTGAATTTTACCCCAAGATGGCAACGATATCTACACCAACATCTTGGATGCCTCCCATGGAGCTTCGTGAGTAGCGACTACAACTAAAGGACTTACACGGGGAGGGGTTCATTCGTCCCAGTGTTTCACCATGGGCAGTCCCGATTTTGTTCGCCAAGAAGGAGGATGTGAGCTTGAGGCTTTGTGTTGATTATCAGCGCCTGAACCAGTTGACCATGAAGAACAAGTACCAACTCCCTAGGATTTATGATCTCTTTGATCAACTAAAGGAAGCACAATGGTTCTCAAAGATAGACCTCAGATCAGGCTATCATCAGCTCAGAGTATGAGACGAGGATGTGCAGAAGCTGGATTTCAGATGTCGGAATGACAATTATGAGTTCATGGTTTTGCCATTCGATGTAACCAACACTCCAACAGTGTTTATGGGACTCATGAACATGATCTTTCAGCCATACTTTGATCACTTTGAAGTAGTCTTCATCGACAACATTATGATAAACTCAGCTATTTAGAAGGAGCATTCCTATCATTTTCCGGTAGTACTGGACACACACTAAGAGAACCAGATTTATGGTAAGCTCTCGAAGTGCTAGTTCTGGATCTGAGAGGTTCACTTTCAGGGACATGTCGTCTTGGAGGCTGGAGTTGTAGTGGAACCAGCAAAGATTGAGGCGGTGCTTGCTTGGGATCCACCTAGGAGTGTGACAGAGATACAAAGTTTCCTGGGTTTAGCTGGATAATACCGGAGGTTTGTTCCATATTTCTCCAGAGTTGAATACCCACTATTAGTGTTGATGAAGAAGGGGAAAACCTTCATGTGGTCACATAGATTCCATTGGAGTTTTTAGGAGTTGAGGAAGAGGCTGACTAGTGCCCCCTTCTTGAGGATTCCAGAGGAGGGCATAGGGTACATAGTCTATTGTGAAAAATCAGGGATCAGGCTCAGATGTGTCCTGATTCAGGAGCGAGAAGTTATCGCTTATGGTTCTCGACAGCTGAGACAACATGATCATAACTACACCACCCATGACCTGGAGTTAGTAGCAATGGACTTCTCCTTGAAGATTTGGCGACATTAGGTGATGGGCGAGCGTTTTATAGTGTACTCTGATCACAAGAGTCTCAGGTATATCTTCTCTCAGAAGGACCTGAACCTGAGACAATGATGTTGGCTTGAGTTCCTCTAGGACTATGACTTCGAGATAGTCTATAATCCTAGGAAGGGGAACATTGTAGCAGTTGCACTCAGCTGGAGATCTGGTATACAACTGCTAGGTGAGGCGACAGAGTAGCTGGCCTCTTTGCAGATATCCTTTGTGGATCGAGATGGATCAACATTTCTTCAGTCTCTTATAGTCACTCCCCCACTTCTTTAGCAAGTCAAGGAGGCGCAACGTGAGTACCCTGACTGTGAGTCACAATGTGCTCAGATATCCACAGGACGGGAACCTCATGGACTTTCTAAAGGTGGGGACCGCGACATCCTTTTCAGAGGACATACCATGGTACTAGTGTCACTCTGAGAGGAAGTGATGAGGGAGTTCCACGCATCCCCTCTAGCCGTACATCCAGGAGTGGAGAAGATGTACCAGGAACACCGATGACAACAATAGTGGCCGGGAATGAAGAAAGCAGTTGGATAGTGTGTTTCTCAGTGCCTCACTTGTCAGCAAGTGAAGGCAGATCCTCATGTACCAGCAGACTTGGTTCAGCCTTTAGAGGTCCCAGAGTGGAAGTGGGATAGGATATCCATGGACTTTGTGACAGGACTTCAACGTACATCCAGAGGTCATGACTCTATCTAGGTGATCGTCGACTGACTCACTAAGTCGGCCCACTTCCTACCGATCAGAGAGTAGGGTTCTGTAGAAATCTTGGGATGCCTCTATGTGCTGGAGATTGAGCGGCTACATGGAGTACTCTCGACGATTGTCTCCGATCGTGATACATGTTTTACTTCCCGACTATGGAAGGGGTTGCGGGAGGCTTTCAGAACGTAGCTTTGGTTGAGCACCGCCTTCCATCCTCTAACGGATGGTTAAACTGAGTGAACCATTTAGACCCTCGAGGACATGCTCCATGCTTGCGTCCTCGACTTCGGTCATAGCTAGGAGGATCACTTGCCTTTGGTGGAGTTTGCATACAACAACACCTATCAGTCCACCATTGGGATGACATCTTTTGAGGCGTTGTACGGGAAACTATACAGATCACCTTTGTGCTCAACTGACCCAGGGGTGTTAGCACTAGTAGGACCATAGATGGTATGAGCTACCACAGAGAATGTGCAGACCATCCAGGAGTAGATGAAGACTACACAAAGAAAAGAGAAGTCATATGCCGATAGGAGATGGAGTCCTCTAGTGTTAATGGATGGTGACCATGTCTTTCTATGGGTCTCACCTCGACGAGATTTTCAGAGATTTTGCTGAGGTGGAAAGTTACCTTAGATGTTCATCAGAACTTTTCAGGTCCTCAGCAGAGTTGGTGACGTGGCTTACTGCTTAGCTCTTCCACCTCAGTTGCATCGGGTGCCCGACGTCTTCCATGTATCCCAGCTGAGGAGATACGTGCAGGACCCTTCCCACATTATTGACCATAACTAGATGGACGTCGACGATGGTGTGAATTTTATAGAGGTTCCAGTGGATATTGAGGATCAAGAGGAGCGGGACCTTCGTGGGCGGTCGATACCTCTAGTGTGTGTATGTTGGCAGCATGGGAACCTCTGGGAGAGAACATGGGAGTGGGAGGCTCAGATGAGTCCTCAGTACCCCCACTTGTTCCCTTAGTTTGAGTTGTGCCTTATGAGGATGTAAATCTTGGAGGTGGGGAGAATGTAAATACCTGGTATTTCTATGTAATTTTTTTTCAATTAAGTGGGAATTTTACAAGTCCTTGAAAATTAACGGTGCCTAATTCTGAGGCCTGGTGTGCCCAAAATGAATTTATGAACTTTTTTTATGGTACGTTTAATAAACGTGTGAGTGGGTTTTTGTAACATTTTAACCAGTCTTCTGAATTTAAATCTGAGGACACTGTTGAACTTGCAGTGGTAGTTTTTGCTTAAGAAGACTTTCACCTCGATGATAGTTGGTCGAGGGTGAAAGTTAATTTTTTGGTTTTTCGTGAAATAATAAAATAAAATAAAATTGTTTAACATTTTATTTTATTTTTTCCTTGGAACTCCATTGTGTATGTTGAGAGGTGGGGACCACTTGAACTAAAACCTCTCAACATAGGTTATGGTGGTGGGAACCACCAGAGTCCTCAAAACCTCCCAATTATTAACTTAGGGGTAGGGAACACTCGACCCCTCTTAATGGGGGAGAAACCTCTCAACATCCCCAATCAATTCTATATGTCAACATAAAAATTAAATGTCATGTTATCAATTAATTTTTTGTGTCAACATAAAATTAAATGTTAAGTTATCAATTAATTTTTTGTGTCAAAATAAATTTAAATGTTAAGTTATTATTTAATTTTTGTGTTGGCTATTTCTTTTCTTTTTGGTGGAATTGGGGAAAGGATTGACAAAAGGGAATTGGGAGGAAGGAGCCATGGGAGAAATCTCTCCAACGAAGAACGCCAACGAAGAACGCCGACTTCGACTCCGACTTCTTCTTCGGGACATTCGTTGATGAGGAACGTCTTCAAAGTCAATGAACCAATGATCAAGGAAACACCGACGTCACCGACGTCCGCCTATTCCGAAGGACATCGTCTCCTTCCATGCGGACAATCTTCAACGAATCAAACGAACAAGGTAGGGGTTGTTATTGAATACAATAATTTCATCGATTAAATTACTCATTCATGGAAGGCTTGGTGAACACGGATTAACCAAAACGAGTTGATCCATGATTCGTATTAAATTGTAGAGTTTTTCATTATTGATTCCAGATTTTGTTGAGATGATTTCTACCACTCTAACGTGAAGGGTGCAGGCCAAACAGACTTGGACCAACCCCTCCACCATTCTTTATTATTTGTGTGTTCATCACGATGGGGACGGTGACCGGTGCTGGTGTTTGGCACCGGTGGTACACGAGAATGGAGGCCGGCCCCCCGGACGACCTCGACGAAGGTGCCAACGGATGGTGGCCGGTCAAGCTGGCTTCCGGCGCCAACACGACCCACATTTGCGCCTCACAGCCTGCCTAGGCAGACCGCCGCACCACCCCGGCCCACGGCCCCGCCGCGCCACCCCCCGCAGCCCCGTGCCCCACGGCCCGACTCTGTGGCCCTGTCCCCCACAACCCTACCCCACGGCCTTGTCGCGCCGCCCCGCGTCCCCATGCCCCGCGGCCCTGCCCCGCCGCCCCACCACGGATACCCCTATGACACAACAGTCCTTTGGGATACTTCTTCGTGAGTCTCCATGCTCTGAGATATCTTGATACATATTTGTGTTTCCTGGGTGAATAGAGAAATTTGAACTATGTGCATCATCCAAAAGTTCCTTCTTCAGCTCCAGACTTGATGGAGCACATAGTATTTTCCCAAATCTCACAATTCCTTCTTCATTAACATTGAACTGCAATGATTTATCTTTTCTGATATCTTTAACTTTCTTTTGAATTCCCACATAATCATTTTGAGCATCCTTTAGCCTTTCTGAAAGAGACGGTTGAGCAATCATTTGTGAAACGATTGATGATGTTCCCTTATTTATGATTCCCATGTCTATCTTCATCAAATATAATAAGATTGGATCCTTTTCAATTATAATCAATGATAGAATCGCTAGTTCCTTTCTACTCAGAGTATCTGCCACCTTGTTCTCTTTCCTTGGGTGGCAATGGATTGAGCATTCATAGTCTTTGATCAGCTCTAACCATCTTCGTTGGCGCATGCTCCACTCTTTCTAAGACAATATATACTTGAGGCTTTTGTGGTCCGTATATATTTCACACTTCTCCCAAAGAGATAATGGTGTAAAAATTTTAAAGCGAATATCACTCCAGCCAACTCCAAATCATGTGTTGGATAATTTTGCTCATGAACTTTCAATTACCTCAAAGCATAGACAATAACTTTGTCAGTTATCATCAACACACAGCCCATGCCCTTCTTTGAAGCATCATTAAATACCAAAAAAAGTTCTCTACTTATGGGTATAGTGAGTACAGACACAGTGATAATCCTCCTTTTCAAATTTTTGAAGCTTTCTTTGCATTCATCACTCCAAGATAACTTTACTCCCTTCCAAGTTATCTTAGTAATAGGGTTGGACAATCATGAGAAATTTCTCGTAAATCGTCAATAATATCCATCTAACCCCAAGAAGCTACAAATATATGTTGCCGATGTTGGCCCCGACCATCCCTCTATTGTAGTTGTCTTGGAGGGATCCACAGATATCCCATTACTTGTGATGATATGGCCTAAGAATGAGACCTCTTTAAACCAGAAATCACACTTGCTATACTTTTCATAGAGATTATCCATTTGCAAGGTCTCTAGTACAGTTCTTAGATGCTCCTCATGATCCTCCTAGGGTGTGAATTATATTAGAATATCATCTATAAATACTACCACAAATTTGTTTAGGTAATCTCTAAAGACTTTATTCATCAAGTCCATGAAGATTTCTGGAGAATTAGTGATTCCAAAAGGCATTACTATGTATTCATAGTGCCCATATCTTGTACGAAAAGAAGTTTTGGGGATATCTTCCTTTTTCACCCTTACTTGATAATATCATGACCGCAAATCTACCTTGGAGAAGTATTGTGATTCATGCAGCTGATCGAACAATTCATCAATTAGTGGGAGTGGTTACTTTTTCTTTATCATGTTTTTTTAATATCATGATAATCGATGCTAAGGCACATTGACCCATCCTTCTTCTTGATGAAGAGGACTGGTGCACCCCTTTGTGAAGCACTTAGCCTACGAACCCTTTATCCAAAATCTCCCATAGTTGTTTCTTCTGCTCCTCAAGCTCGACAAAAGCCATTCTATATAGATTCTTGGATATTGAAAAATCCCCGAGTATAAGATCAATTGAGAATTCAACATCTATTATAGGAGGAAGACCAGACAATTCCTCATGAAACACTTTAGCGAATTCCCTCACAATAGGCATGTCTTCATGGATGGTTTAATCCTTAGACTCAATCATGTTATACAGATACACATTCTCATAGGGCAGTAATATCCACTCTTGAGATGATGAAGCTAATAAAAATTCATCTTCCTCCTTACACTTGTACAGAATCCGGGGTTGATTCTTCACATGGAGAGTGATTTCCCTCTCATGGAAATTTATGTGGGCTCTATATAGGGAAATCCAATCCATGCCAAGAATTGCATCAAATTCAACCAGAGGGAGTATGGTGATGTTCGATGGGAAGTTCAGTCCACCGATTATGATAGGGGAAGAGTTATATTCAATGGATGCAAGGATTTTTCCATTTTCTGTACTCACCGACATCATTATTTCCTTGATTTGTGGTGGTGGTGGGATTGTTCTACTAAACTTTCGAGACATAAAAGAATGCGTAGAACCTGAATCAAAAAGTACGTTCACTAATATTGAATGAATAACTAGCGTACCTATCACCACTTTGTTGTTAAGGTTAACTTCGGTGGTAGTGATGGAAAAATCTCACCCTTGTTGTCTTAGAGGTTGTTGGTTACCTCTGAAAACCCTTTTCTTAGGGCACTGATTTGAAAGGTGCCTTGGTTCTTTGCAGTTGCAGCAATGAACACCACATTGAGAGTCGAACAGATCGTTCCTCTCCTTTGTCACAGTCGTGGGTTTTTCTTGCTGATAGTTAATAGTCAGGTGCCATTATTTTCCACACCTAAACCATTTCCTTGTCCCCTTTAAGAAATTTTTGGGGTGCTTCTTTCTGCACCTTTGGGAAGTGGGGTGCTGGATTTACTTAGCATCGTTGGATTTATCCATCAGACTACTAGAGTTGAAATCCACCTTATTCTTATTATCCCCATGATACCCCTATGATTCTTAGATCTCCATTTTGACCTTGAGGGCACATCAGAAAACTTCCTCATAGCTGTCGAATTCACAGATCGCCAGGGCTTTCCGCATGCTAGGTTTCAGCCCACCAAAGAAGAGGTCAACCTTGAATTCAAAGGTAATGAAAAAACCGGAGGCATATAATGCAAAATTTGTGAGGTTTTCCTCATATGGTCTGACAGATTCATCATTTTTTTCTTGAGAGCAAGGAAGTCCCTTTCCATCTTAAGCTGGAGGGCGCGTGGAAAATATTTATCGAAAAACATATTCCGGAAATCCTTCCATACCAATGCCTCTATCTACTCCATAGGCTTCATATTTTTTTATCAATGTCCACCATTGATCAACTTCACCCTCCATTCGATAATCAGATAGGAGAACCTTCTCTTGTTCAGAACATTGAAGAATGGAAAAGATATTTTCAATGGAGTTGATCCATTTTTAGGTGATTGAGGGATCAGTTGATCTACTAAAAGTAGGAGGCCTTTATCTCATGTGTATTTATGTTTACAGTTTTCTCATGTTTTAAGAAGAGCCATGCAAGAACTTAATTTCTCTATTTTTGGTTTACCTACTTTATACTATCTTTGATCTACTCTAAAAATACCTTCTTTGAAAAATGCTTAAGTCTAATCCTTTCTATTATCATCGTTATTTATGTCTGAGCACATTTACTTAGAAAAGTCTAAGACACCGTGATTCTGCCACTGGCTATGTATTTCTGACACCGTAAAGTAGACACCGTGATGTAGACACTGTGAAGCAGACACCATGAAGCCATAAACCATAAAGCAGACACCGTGAAGAAAGACACTGTGAAACAAGACACCGTTAACAAGACACCGTGACCATGAGACACTGTGACACTCAGACACCATGATCAATATAGACACCGTGTGAAGGAGACACCATTTCCATGACTTTCTATGACACCGTTTCTTAAACTATTTTTTCGTCTTTCAATTTAATTTCTAATGGTCATATTTTTTTCTTTTAATACAACTCATATTAATTAATTTGGGTTGTTGGAATATCAGGGAACCGTACCTCGTACCTATAAAAGGTAATCATTCCTTTTGTCAAAGAAAAAGAAATAAAAGGAATATTGATCTACTGTAGCTATATACAGAGACATATACTTTAGGGAGAAAAAAGATACATATGAGACACGTACAAGAAGATACACACATACATGCATAGAATAAAACACGAAGAAATCAAAGAGCACTCATACACATCAAGAACAGAAGTTAAAAGAGGGGGTTCAAGTGCTTCAAGGAATACTCTCACATTCAAGCTGAACACCTGTACTGGAAGTGAAGGAACAAAACCACGACACTCCGTTTTCCAGACAACTTCCAGAGAAGAACTCAAAGCTTTATCTGCTTCAATCCCAAGGAGTCCAGAGAAACATTGAAATCACACAAGATCATTCTAAACTCATATCCATATTATTGCTCTACTGTGATTGTTTTTATTACATTATGAGAAGTGTGTGCTTCTATCTGTTTGGACACACACTGAATCTTAAGCTGAATAGAAGGATACCTAAATCCTCACACCAAACACTTTATACCATTGTTTATCCCATGTAGAACTCTGGTAGAGGTATGAGGACCTGGAAGACCTGTGTGCTGTTGTTACTGCTTTCCCATGTAGAACTGTGGTAGAGGTTTGAGGACCTGGACAATCTGAGTACTTTTGTAAACCCCGATCCTGGGTGTGGATCAAAATTATATATAAACTGTTTTAGAGGACTAAGTCTCATCTTGAGACTGAACCTCTTGGTTAAAACTGTTGTGCATCTTATTTTAGTGTAAACTATTTTCAATATTCCACTGCTTATTACTTTAAAATTCAAATCTGTTTTAAAGTAACTTTGATATTTGAAATAGAAAGTGTTTGAAATTATTGTGAATTAGTAAGTTAGTTTTAAAATCTAACTTAATCTTTAGACTAAGTTAACTGAGAAATAATCAATCTTTGAGAAACTAATTGAACACTTACAATCTTTAAAAATTTACTACAGTTTAACATATTTTATTAATTGGGGGATTTCAATATAAATGTTTTAAACAGAAATTTTCAATAGGAACTCAATTCAACCCCCTCTTGAGTATCCACTCCGACCAACATTTGGTATCAGAGGTTTGATAAAAGTTTTTCAAAACACTCTGTTTGTGAAAAGTTTTCATCCTTGATTTAATTTGTATCTTAAAGATCTCAAAATTTCTGTTAATTATAAATTTATATATCTTTATACATATTTTTAAAACTTAGTTATTATGGATAATATATTAGAAGGTGTAGCTACCAACATTACAACTTTATTTAATGGTGTTATTTTTTCCCAATGGAAAATAAAAATGAAAATTTACTTAGAAAGTATGGGATTTGACATCTGAACTGCTATAGAGACTTAGTATATGATTCCAGAAACTGTTAGAACTACTTTGGATGAACCTACGAAAGATTCTTATAATAATAATTGTAATGTAATGAATGCCATGTATTATGCTTTAAGAGATGAATAATTTAATCGAATATCTTCCTATAATACTGCTTATGAAATATGAGATACTCTGGTTGTTTCCATTGAGGAAACAACCAATGTTAAGGAAATGAGAATAAATACATACACTATTAAGTATGATGATTTTAAATTGAAATATGATGAATATATTTCTGATATGTATCTCAGGTTTAATGAGATAGTTAATACAATGAGATCACTGGGAAAAGCTATTCTAGTAAAGGAGAAAATCATGAGGATACTAAGATTCCTACCAGACTGATGGAGAGGAACCTCTATCTCTGTACGATAATCATTTGACATTGGAAAGCTACCTATCAAGGATCTAATTGGAAAATTGATGATGTATGAAGAAGAGATGAAGGTAAATAAAGAGGGAGATAATGAACCTAATAAGAAGTCAGTGGAATTTAAGTCTACTAGTTCAAAAATCAAGGAAAAAGATAAAGTTCACATAACTTAAGAAAACTCAACTAGTGAAAATTATGACACAGACAGTGATGAAGATATGTCTCATATAGCCATGAGATTCATGAAATTCTATAAAAAGAAGAAATTTTTCATAAAATCAAATTATAAGGGTATGTATGACCAAAAAGGTAATTAGAAGAGATATTGGAAGAAAGCTGATAAAAATGATGAGATAGTCTATTATGAATGTTAAAGTAAAGGACATGTTAAGGCTGACTGTCCAAAATTTTAGTTTAAGAAGAAATATGATTATAAGGACAAAAAATATAAGAAAGCTATGAAGGCAACATGGAGTACTTCAAAAGACAGCTCAAATGGATCTGAAGCTTCTGATTCGGAAGAAAAGAATCATTCCAATATGTGTTTCATGACTAAAACATCTGAGGTACCTGTTTCCCCTATTCTAAAAGATTACTATTCTAGGAATGAAAGTGATTCAAATAATGATGATAATATGTCTAAAGCTGAATTTTTTGAATACTGTAATATGATAGAAGATACTTGTAATGAGAAAAAAGATAAGTACAAATCATTAATGAAACAATATTCCTTGACTAGTACTGTTAAATCTGATCTTAGTATTGAAATGGAAAATAATGCTCAACTGTTAAAGGAGAATACTGAACTCAAATTTTCTAATGAGAAACTTAGAAAAGGCTTAGAGAAGTTCACAAATGAAAAGAATACTATAAATTAAATGCTTGGAAAACAAGTTGCACCAAATTATACTACTGGTTTAGGATACTAACCAATACAGAGACAGATTGTTAAGAATAAATTTGTTCCAAAATCTCGACAATATGTTGCTAGTTCAAGTTCTAGAAACTCTTATGATTTATCTAGATATTCAAATTCTTACAGTATAAAAAACGTTTACTTATAAAAATCATTTGAATATGTTAATTATAGGAAACCCATTAGACAAATATGGGTGCCTAAAGTTTTACTTGATAACCTTTCTGGACCCAAGAAAATCTCGGTACCAAAATTATCTTATGTCTAAATCTGTTTTGTAGGAAATTTCTTGAAAAGATCCTTCAGGAAGATATGGTACTTGGACAGTGGATGTTCAAGGAATATGACAGGAGACTACTAATGATTTAAGAGCTTAATCAATGTTGATGGTGTACATGTCACCTTTGGGGATAACTCAAAAGGAAAAATCAACGGCTTAGGACAGATTGGTAACACTGATTCAATTTTAATTTCTAAAGTACTATTTGTTGATGGAATAAAATACAACCTGCTAAGTATTTCTTAGTTGTGTGATGATGGTTTCAATGTAAAATTTGAAAATGATTCATGAAATATCATTAATTCTAAAAATGTTTTGGTATTTACTGCGTTAAGAAATAAAAATGTATATACTGTAGATTTGAATTCTTTATCTAAACAAAATTTTACTTGTTTAAATGATTTTCATAAAGAATCTTAGATATAGAACAGAAGACTAGGACACTGTAATGTGCACTCACTTAGAAAACTTACTAGGAAAGGTTTAGTTTTAGACTTACCTAAACTAGAATTCCCACTTAACAAAGTGTGTAATCCTTGTCAAAAGGTAAAACAATAGAAAGTTTCTTTCAAATCAGAGAAAGGTGTTTCTACTTCTCAACCTCTCAAGTTGGTTCACATGGATTTTTTTGGACCATCAAGTGTTTCTAGTCTAAATGGGAAGCACTATATTTATTTCCTTATAGATGATTTTTCTAGGTACACTTGGGTATACTTTCTTGCTCACAAAAGTGAAGACTGTTATTATTTTATAAAATATTCCAATTCTGTAGAAAAACATAGTGGACTTAGGATCAAGACCTTGAGAAGAGATCATGACCCTGAGTTTGAAAATCCAGAGTTTGAATCTTATTGATCACACAATGGCTATAGTCACAACTTCTTTAATCCTAGAACACCTCAACAGAATGGTGTAGTAGAAAGAAGAAATAGGACTCTTCAAGAGATTTCTAGGGAAATTCTCAATGAATATGGTTTTCCAATTTACTTTTGGGATGAAGCTGTTAATACAGCTTGTTATATTATCAATAGAGTCTTGATTAGACCAATTCTTAAAAATACCCCTTATGATCTTTGGAACAATAGTATTCCTAAGGTTAATTACTTTAGAGTTTTTGGTTGCAAAGTTTTTATCCTTAATAATAAAGATAATCTTGAAAAACTTGCTTCCAAAAGTGATGAAGGAATTTTCCTAGGTTACTCAATATTGAGTAAAGCCCATAGAGTATTCCATAAGAGAACCAAATGTGTGGACGAATTTGTACACATCAAATTAGATGAAACTGATCCACATGAACCTAAGACCCCTATTGAAAATATTGAAGAAGATATGTCCATTCTAAACCTTAATGACAAAAATAGTGAACCTGCCATTAAGACAACTAGTTCTAGAGATTTTTCAGAACATGTTCTTATAGAACACAAACCTATAAATGAAACTGAAATTTCTAGCCCTACCTTCTCTATACAAACTAGGACCCTTAAAATCATCCTTTAGATTCTGTAGTAGGATATTTTGGTAGAGGTACACAAACTAGATATTCTCTGAGAAACCAAGTTGAACATCATGCTTTTCTTTCACAACTTGAACCTAAAAACATCAATGATGCAAAAAATGATGAATTTTGGTTGATGGCTAAGCAAGAAGAAATTAATCAGTTTGAAAGGAACCAAGTTTGGAGACTTTTTGACAGACCTAAGGACACTTTGACCATAGACACTAAATGGGTTTTTAGTAATAAAGTTGATGAAGCAGGTAACATAGTTAGAAACAAGGATAGACTAGTTGCACAAGGCTATAGTCAAGAAGAAGGAATTTACTATGTGGAGACCTTTTCACCAGTAGCTAGACTTGAAGCCATCAGAATACGGCTTGCCTATGCTACACATCTGAATTTCAAACTATATCAAATGGATGTTAAGAGTACATTCTAAAATGGGTATATAACTGAGGATGTTTTTTTTGAAAAACCCCTGTATTTACAAACCCCCATTTTCCAAATCAGATTTTAAACTATAAAAATCCTTATATGGTTTAAAGCAAGCTCTATGATCTTGGTATGATACATTGATTACTTTTCTTATTTCCAAATGTTTTACAAAAGGAATAGCTAATCCTACCCTTTTTATAAAACGAATTTCTAATGATGTTTTCAGTGTTCAAATCTATTTAGATGGCATTATTTTTGGATCTTATAAGAACTCTTTATGTGTTGATTTTTCTAAAATGATGAAAATATAATTTGAAATGAGTTTAATGGGAGAACTCAATTATTTTATTGGATTTCAAGTTTTTCAAAATGAAAATGGTATTAATTTAAATCAAAGTAAATATTCAAAGGATCTTCTAAAATGTTTCAGATTGGATTGAACTAAAAGTAGTGACACTCCCATGAGTATCACTTGTAAGTTGGATCTTGATGAAGATGGAAAATCTGTTGATCAAACCACTTATAGAGTAATGATTAGAAGTTTAATCTACTTAACTGCTAATCGTCCTGACGTTATGTTTAGTGTGTGTATGTGTGCTTGTTTTCAAGCAAACCCTAAGGAATCTCATTTCAATGCTGTAAAGAAAATTTTCAAATACCTCAAGCATACACCCAATCTAGGACTGTTTTATCCTAAAGGAAAATCATTTGAATTAGTTATTTATTATGATGCTGACTTAGGTGGCTGTAAGTTAGATAGAAATATCACCTCTGGAACATGTCACCTTTTAGGCAAGTCACTAGTATCATGGTGCAGTAAGAAACAAAATTTGGTTTCATTATCTACTCTACAAGATGAATACATAGATGATGGCAGTTTTTGTGCACAAATTTTGTGGATTAAACACACGTTAATATATTATGGATATCAATTCATACATGTACCTATAAATTTTGACAACATAAGTGCTATTAACATCTCAAAAAATCCTGTTTCACATTCTAGGACAAATCATATTGATGTAAGACACCACTTTTTGAGAGATCATTATCAAAAAGGTGATATCACTTTGGGAGTCATTGGTACTGAATATCAAATTGCAGATATATTCACTAAACCATTAAATTATGAGAGAATAGACTACATCATATGTGAACTAGGCATGATAAATATAAAATAGATACCTTACCTGTTGTTGTTTCAGATCTTACTGTTCGATGTCTTACTGTGTTATAATTTACTATTTCATGATTACAGTTTCTCAGTTACTATCTCTAATGTTTACTACATCACCATAAAGTTTTATGTTTACATTCTCAAAGTGTTTATTTTGTACTTACTGTCTGATGTTTACTGTCTCACCATAACACACAATCAAAAGTTCAATCATGATCTCACTGTGAAACTCGTTTACTATTTCACCGTAATGACCAGACATGGTCTCACCGTAAAAATTCTTTATGTTTTATTCTTTAGACCTGTATCACGGTAATTATCCTTTTCACCTTTTTTTATTTTCCCGCATTTTTATTTTTGCGACGTTTGGTATTTATAAATGATAAAACAAAGTAAGTATCACTCGATTATTCACTTCAGGTTTCTTATACCTATTCTTTCTGAATGCTTCTTCATCCCTGAAACCCTTCTCTCGCACGAACCTTCAGTGAATGCCAAGAATGAAATGTCCGTCATCATCGACACCTGAGAAGCGCAGCTCGAAGAAGAAGAAGATTGCACCTAAGATGACACCTGAAGGACCTTTAAATCTGAATCTAGTAAACTACGTTGTTTTACCTGAGAAAGTGATTTGACACAAATGGATTCTGTCTAGTATGTATCTGGTATTGAAATTGTTAGAACAACAAGTCTGGTTAGAATATTTCTTGAAGGAGGATAGACCCATCTACCCTAGGTTAGTGGCTCAGTTTTACCAGTACGTCCAATTCTCCTTTGATTTTGGTGAGAGTTATGTTGTAAGAAGTTGGGTCAATGGCCACATATGCTCATTCTCTTTGAGGTTATAGGATGCATGCCTTAGGATACCTCATGAAGTCATCTGTAAGGCTTATGAGAGAGTACCTCCACCTTCAACCGAATTCTTTAATTTAGAAGATGCCCTGAAAACCTTAACTAAAAATGGTACCCAGAGGAGAGACATTGCTGCTGCATTATATGGAGAAACAAGGCTTCTATTCAAGTTTGTACAAAATTTGGTTAGTCCAAGAATAGGATATTTTGCTGTTTTAAAATATCAAGACGTGTTTTTGATTCACCTTATGTAAAATGGGCATATGATCAAACTGTGAAAGTATATCATACACTATATGTGTGAGTTGATCAAAATCACATCCCTGCCAACTTCTCTGTTCTACTCTCAGCTAATATCTTCCATGATTCTTGCCAAAGGTATGGTTAGACCTAATGAGGAAGTAATTAAGGACTATGAGAACTATCTCTCAAAAGAAACTATCAACAGAATAAAGATAAACTAGAATCCTTGGAAAAAATAATTGGTGAAAGACAGTGATAGAGTTTATGAGAAATTTAATCTAGTGGATTATACCTCAAGACCACGAGATATTCCTGATCCTAGTTTTGAACCAGATGATATTGTTGATTATCCGAAAGAAGAGGAAGAAGAGGCGGAAGTGCCACCTAGGGAAGCTGTTATTGTTGAGGAAGACAGGACTACTACTCTTCATGTAGTTCTCGAAGAAGAAGTCCCTACTCCTAAAGAAGCTATTAATTTGGAAACTCAACCTAAGCTGTAACATAATCAGTTTCCAAAGAACCTGAAAAGAATGTCATAGAAGAGCCTATAGTGGAAGAGCTACCTATTTTGCAAGAGGTCAATCTTGAAGAACTCCCTGTGGAACAATCTTTTCCTGAATTCATACCTACTGCTGAAGAATAGATGGAGCTAGACTTTCAGCTGGCTAGATAGGAAATGGGTGAGGAACTTAGAGCTGGGTATATGTAATTAGACCCAGATCCTAAGCCTCTCAGTCCCGAGGAGGAGTTACATTTTGAGGGTGAGAAAACCCTAAATCTTGAGTCTATTGAAGCCTCACATCCAACTGAGTCATGTCCTGTAGACAGTCAGTATAAACTTCCTAGTTTCTATGACATGGATGACTCTCAATAGGTTACAGCAACCAGAATTGATATTTCCTCCCTATTTCTGTTGAAATCAGTCTCCAATTTTTCACCTGAGAAGGACCCTGAGCCCGTACCAGTCCCTACTCTTGAACCCTTATATGAACAACCATCCTTTGTGAGTAAGGATGATCTGAAGGAATTTGGTTATACTCTCTTATCCGGAGTTGATAAACTCATGAATACCCATCCTCATCCTGTGAGAAATTTAAATAAGAGAGATGCCTCACTATTATTGGAGAAAATTATTTGGAAAATACAAACTAAGATGCTCCATGAAATTCCAGAATTCAGAGTTGAAAATAAGCAGCTTAGTAATGAAGTGAAGACCCTAAAAAGTATGGTTGAAGACATATAGAGAGAGCTACATTCGAGATATGAGTTTGTTGCTCCTTTTGTAGAACCTGTTGCTCCTCATATCCCACCAGTTGTTGTGTCTCAGATTCAACCTTATCTAGCATCCTTAGATGAAAAGATTGCTGAAAGGAACAAGAAAATTGTGAAGGAAATGAAAGATCTTGTTTCCAATATCAATAAAATCACTGATGAGTATACAGGATGTCTTCAAAAGGTGTTTAATCAACTAAAATCTCAGACCACAGCTATCGAATCATCTGTTCACTCCACTAAACCCTCATTAGATAGTGATCTGCTCCGAACTATAGTCAATTAATAACGTCAGAATGTACTCAGTGGCTTCAATGCGACTTATTTATCTAAAGTGATCAAGAAGAGTGGTAGAGTTCTTTACCTAGTACAAATCCACTCCAAAATTGCTAATGATGCTCACCAAGAGATTGCCAAGAAAGTGGATTTCTACTTCAACAGAATCTTCTCCAGGACAGATATGACAAACCATTTGAAGTACCTTTTAGAACATCTATGGATTCCTCCTACGACTCAAGCTTTCAAGACCCATGTCCAGAAGCTCGTAGAGTTTACTCGATTGTTGGACAAGTTTATGGAGAACAAGGATGATTTTGAGAAATCCATGCAGTATGGTGGAGAAATCATTACAGATTTCATCAAAATTCTGAGGCATTATCTTCATGTTCAGAGTACATCCATTGTTGCTCCAGCGAATGCACCTCTCACAACTGGTCTACCTACCTTATACACTTCACTAGCCTCCACCACCATGTCTGTCGGAAAAGCACTCAGTCAGATCAGGCATGTGATTATTGATCAGAAACTGCCTAGATCTACTACTTCTCCTTCCCTGGCTCCCTCAATCTTTAAAGGCCTTCCTTTACCCTCTTTATCAACCACCTCTCTGCCTTCTTCTACCTTAACCTATACCCCTATGTCTTTCTCTTCTGCTGCTGCTAAAGGCAAAGAGAAGGCCAAACCATGAAGAAGAATAGTGATTACTCTTTCTGATATGGATGCTATTGATTTTGTATTGCTCTTTTGTTGAAATTTCACTTACTTTCTATTAATGAACTATGCAGTTTTGGACTTCTCTTATTGCATCGTTTTGATAATCCCAAAAGGGGGATAAGTGTCTATATGTTAGGAATTTATCTCTATAGTTTAATTTATCTCTATAGTTGAATTTATCTCTATAGTTGAATCGAATATACACTTTATCTGTACATGATTTGTGGTCATCAAAAAGGGGGAGATTGTTAGAATCCTCATGTATTAATCATGTTTTAGTGATCAGAAATCTTATTCAACCTAGTTAACTCCTATAAATTATATAAAATCATGTGTATTTATGTTCATACTTTTCACATGATTTAAGATGAGCCATACAAGAACTTAATTGCTCTATTTTCAGATTGCTTACGTTATACTATTTTTGATCTACTCTCAAAAAACCTTCTTTGAAAAATGATTAAGTCTAATACTTTCTATTATCATCATTATTTAAGTCTGAACACAGTTACTTTGAAAAGTTTAAGACACAGTGAGTCTGCCACTGGCTTTGTATTTCTGACATCGTGAAGTAGACACCGTGAAGAAGACACTGTGATGCCAGACACCATGAAGCAGACACCGTGAAGCAAGACACCATGAAACGAGACACCGTGAACAAGAAACTGTGACCATGAGACACCATGACACTCAGAAACCATGATCAATGTAACACCCCAAGATTTCATAGTGTGTTATTTCCTCAAAATAATTCAATAACTTGCACTACACGCAACACTGAGTTCAATCACACCATGACTTACAAAAGAAAAGCCATTCAAAAGAGGTTATAAATAGTATTATCTAAATTTTAAACTTTATATAATCCTTATAATTTTAGAATCCATATTATGAGTTTCTTAGATATAATGCAAGAACAAATTCATTTTCAGTATTGCACTTTTATCAACTTTTAATAGTGAACCCTTTTTAAATACAATATTTTAAACTTTTTGACTAAATGGGGACATCAAAAATTTAAAATGAAACATCCCAAGCTTCCACGGTACACTTTCTTTGAATAATACAGTAGCGTGTGTTGTACGCAACCTTGAGTTTTAACACACACCACAACCAATCAAACTAGCCGTTATGAATAGTAATACCTACTTTTTAAAATTATATATTTGAAAATGGACTTCATTTTTGGATTCGGAATATCGAATTTATCCTAAGGTGAAATTTTGGTACATTTTGGATAACTTTCATATTTTGATGAATAGTGAAAATTACTAAGTTTTAATTAAAAACAACTTTTTTAATCAAAATAATTAATAGTGATATATTATGAATTTGAGTGGTTTTAAAGTATATTTAGAATATATTTTTACCATTTAATATAATGTTGGTCATTGGACATAATTTTACAATTAAACTGAACATAAACAAGTGTCAATCTTTTGATAGTTATTATCTCTTAAAAACACGCTTTTTGTTTTGACAGCGGGAATTAATTTTAAATTAATTTATGCCACTTCTGTGTTTTGAATTTAGAAAAATGGATTCCATATTTGTAATCAAGATGTCCAAATTGTGTAAATAGGTAACTTTTATTTTTAGACATTTTGAATAATTACTGTGGTAATATTTTATTTACCATGGTTAAGGGTAAATCCGGTAAATAAGGGTTAAGAAATAATATTATAATAATACAACATTACCCTAAAACGTGTCATAACCTTATTGGTGGACACATACCCGACCATTAGCATCCTTGGGTCAATTTGGGGACCCCTTGGAGCCACTTGTATGTGGTAGGGACACTTTATATTAATAAAGTTAAAATAAAAATAAAAATGGCATAAGCTTACATCTTTTAGAAGAACACATTTTACATAGGGTTATACATGTTTGATTTTCGATTATAAATATTCATTAGAAATATAAGAAGATTTCCTACATAATGATATTTTATTTATAATTTTTAGACATTAAATAAGTTATTTTATTTATGACACGATGATGATGCGGTAATTACTATAATAGTGAAAAATTAAAATAATTGATATTATAATTACCAAAATAAATATAATATGAAACTTTTAATGAATTAAAATAATTTTATAGGATAATATGATATATTAGGATTGATTGTATTGACTTTGTTCGAAGTAATCAATCTGTTATGAGTTTCAAAAAAATCAACTATTGAATAGTGTCAAAATTGACATAAAAGAGTTCTTAAAACAAATATTATATTATTAATTGATATTAAATTCCTCAAAATATAAGGTTCGGCCAAGAGACTTATATCATGATAGGTTAATCATTAATGGACCACTTGGGGGTCTCTTGGATGTATATAGTAAGTTTATTAACCATATTATATAAAACTACAAAGAGACATTGTAAAAGTGAAACTAATTAACTTAGAGTTAATACTTAAAGATAAGGTTAATATAAGTACCCAAACCTGTCTAACTTCTATTGGTTGAGTTGTTTTCGACCTAGCCCCACCTTAACATTTAAATAATCAACTTTGGAGCCATTAGAAACCGAATATGAATTTATTATAAATTAATATTTCTAGCTTTTCCAAAGGTGCCCCTCACCCTTCTTATAAAAGGGCACTCCTCCTTCTCATTTCTTCACACCTATAAAGCCTTTTGGTTCGGCCAAACTCTGCCCACATACTCTCCCAACATCCCTCACTACAACCTAGAGGCCTTAGTTTGATCAGAAAGCCAACCTAAGGAGCCCTTTTGATCAAATCAAAAGGAAGAACCCGAAGAAGAGGTAATGATTTCACCACCCTTCTCCAAGTTCATTTCTTCTTCCACTTCTTCTTCCTTTGTTCTTACCATTCTAAAATAATAAATCCAGTATCTCACATATACTGTGATGTTATTATAAATATGGTACAACCATATTCAGTATTCTATCCACCCTTTGAATAACATGTCACCATACGTGCGTACGTACGGACTACCGTCTCCATGTCGTGGTGTAATTGTTATTCAATATAATATTATTTGGATGGGTATAATAATGATGTGTAACTCATGTAAATAATAAATATAACATGTTAATGATTCTGTATATATGATATACCATCCATTTATATATTATTTTAATATCAAAAGAATGATATTGTCGCTCGTGCGTACGTACGGACTACCGTCTCCACGAACGCGATGAGATTCATTCTCCATCGTAACCATTCAAGTATAATTATCATTTGATGATTTAAAAATGATTTTTAAGGACTAGATATCATTCTGGATATGAATAAGATACAACAACCAAGGCTTATGTAACAAAACATATAAATAAAATGAGTAAGTTAACACCCGAAACGACGATAATTCTAAAATATTATTAACAAATCAATGTTAAAAGATCATATATGATATCATATTAATATATATGATTCTTGTATAATTTAATAACAATTATTTCACCATTATAAAGGAGGTTAACCTACCCCAAAAAAGGAAAAGTACAAGGTAAGGGTTATTTCACAATCTCTTCATTATCCGAGGTTGTTTATAGGTAATAATCTACTGGGATATCTTTATCATCCACATCCATGTTTCTTAAAAATGTATTTCAAAACATTTTTACTATTTACAAGAATATGGGTTAAAGTCATTTATACCCTTGTTTGACTTTTTATAAGAGGTTTATAAAGGAATCTTTCCGTCGTTTTCAAAACAAGGTCCTTTTTAACCTTTTCGACAGAATTGAGGTAAGAATGTTTTTTTAACTTATACGGCGGGTGCGGTTATTTTACGCCGTTATAAAATCTTCAAAGCTTTCCTTACAAGCTTATAAGAATATTTTCAAAGAAAATGTTTTATTTTATATGGACCTTAAATGATTTCAAAATAAAAGGAGATATTTCTTTAAAAAGAATTTTGATTTCATCTACGTCAACATCCTTTGATGGATTTTAAGATTATTTGAAGTTGATTTATTATGATACAAAACTTCTATATTGTATTGAAGGTTTTGTGATATGTTTGACTATGGATGTGCTACTTTTATACCATTCATAGTTTATGGTGAAATTATTGACATTTCGTATGCTAGATTTAATACGAATGTTTATGTTATGTTTAAACCTTTTCATATGGGAATGCATTGGACTTAATAAGTGACGGGTGGAGCCCGCTATAGCTCCTCGATGCATCAGTAGGTCTCATGAGACAAACTAGTGTCTTGGCACAAGGCCTTGACAAAATCTTATTTGTAGTCTTGGCACGAGGCCTTGGCTATGTGGTTATGATAGTCTGGCATTATGCATTCCAACATTATGAAAGTGGTTATTCATTTTTGCATGTGATTATTCGATTAGTAGAATATCCATGTGAATAAGTAAATGGCACTATTTCATTTTATTTATGCCATACCATGTTGAAAGTTCATATCTAAAAGGCTTTTGTTTTAGTTATACATTGCCTTAAATGTTTATTCTTATTTATGAAAGTTTCCACTATATTGTTATCCTTACTGGGCATTTGAGCTCACCCCTTTTCTATGTTTTATTTTTCCCAGGATGTGAAGAAGTAAGTTATGAATGACCTACAGGGATTTTATGAGGGGTTAATAGTGTGGATTGTGGAAATATTATGTTGTTTTAGTAGTTTTTCACTTTATGATGTAATGTAAAACTTATGAATATATCTAGTGTTTCCAAGGCTACTAAACCAATCGGCCTTTCGAGATTTGATCTTTCTTGTGATCATGCCAATGTTATGTAATAATGCACCGACTCTGGGTAACTGGGGTCGGGGCGTTACAGTTGGTATCAGAGGAGGTTTAGTACAAACCTTGGAAACTAGATTTAGATAAACTCTGATTAGAGCACGTAGACCTAAGATGAACTTTGAGGATTAGTATAGAAGAACTTCCTTGAATTTTGGTATTGTAGAGATTTTGTGAGTTTTCCGAGCAATACATCCCTGTCTGGATACGAGCAGGTAGAGGCGGATCTGGCACAGATGTACCTATGGGTAAAACCCGAAAACACCGCTTTGAGCTAGACTCGAACGGGAACTGGTGCACGACAACGGGCCTTGCTGCACTCTTGGTTACGACACTCCCGAGGGATATGCTTAGGATAAATCTCATTTTCTTTACAAATCATTATGAAGGGTTTATGAGTATATACTTCCTCAAAGAAAACATTTTTATGATTATGGATTATATCCATAAATAGTTCAATTTATGTTAAGTGTTTTATAAGTATGGGATTATGTGTTTTGATTCATAAACTGATCTAGTTTATGCCATGGTATAGAAATGGCGCCCAGTAGAAGGAATGAGAACTCCAGAAATACACATGATTCAAAGAGAAGGAAGGATCATATCTTTCATGGTCTTAAGCTAGAATTTATAAGAGAAATAGTCTCCCATGTATTATCATCATATGAAGAAATAATATCATGTGTTGATAAGATATGTAAAGAGTTTACTGAGTCCTATGGTTTTGAAGGGAAGCAAGAGAAGAAAAGGATGGAAGAGAGAAAGATGGATAAAGGGAAGAGGGAAAAGAAGAATTTTCCCATATGTGGTAACTGTGGAAAGAAACACCCTGGAACTTGCCTGAAAGGAATGGGATTTTGTTATAAGTGTGGAGGAAAAGGGCACAAAGTACGTGACTGCAAGGGTAAGAAAATGGTTTTAAATGTACAATGCTTCATTTGCAAGGAGTTTGGACACTACGCGAACCTATGCCCCAGTCATCAGACTATGCCGCAAATGATGTTATTGGATAATAACCAAGTTATGATACTACCACAGATGAAGAGGAATGATTAGAGTTCTCATGTTGATTATGTCAATTGAGTGTTGTATCAACAATGTACTTGTTATAATAATTATGGAGTATATAAGGATTGTACTGCAGTACTATTTCATTAAGGACTTGAGATTATGTGGAACAAAGAAAAGTGACTCAATAGCAGGATAAATTTTTGGAAAATATATGGTTGAGAGAATGATAAATCATAATATAGTTCTGATACTGAGGTAGTGATTTTGGAATAATATGTGATTGTTTTGGATAAATTATATTGGATATTCTTGACTACCTTGGAACTAATTAATGATTTGTATATTCCATCATTGTTGGGGTTTAAAACATTTTTGGATTAATGAAGTATATCCAGCATTCTATATGGAATAGGGGAGCATGAATGTAATCAATAAGGAATATGGTAATTCAAGATGTTTCAGTTTATTAAAAGAATACAAGATGAAGGTATTCATATGCTATTGCGGGGTAAAAAGGATCTATATTATGTTTACCTTCCTTATAAATGTTGGACTGTGAGTTTGGACAGAAGTATTTTGGATAGTTCTAGTTTGGATTATTTTGGATTACCATAAAAGGAAAACCCGGAGGTTGGGCGGTAACCCGTCGCGTCCGGCAAGGCTGCGAGACTTGAACCCGCAACTGAAGGGCGACAAGGGTGTATCACCTACCACTGGCCCATGAGATGTCCTGGATTAAATAATGTTGTTTTTTTTAAAGATCTGGTAGATGAATTATAAATTCATTTATTTTGGAACCCTATATGAATAGTGTAAATAGAATTTTTTTTACATTCTATTATCTTTTAGAGTGAAAGATGAGTTTGTGGTAGAAATTTATTAATGGATAAAACTCTAATTATAAAGTAATTATATCTCCTTATGATCTTAGCCAATCTCATAAATAAATTCCTCAATATTAAGAAAAGCAACTTAGAACAAAAATGTTTTCCTAGATGGTACCTTAAATCATCACTAATTTATGGCTTTGGGATTATTGCCCTTTTCATAGCCTTGTTCTCTACCACTCTCCATCAGATAATTAATGGTTAGATTTTTATTCCATATCCATATTTTCCTACATGGAACCCTAGTATGTGTTATTTTCGGTAATCTTCATACTTTCGACTCTTTATAGAGGCCTCGTTAATTCATTTTTCGATGTGGGATTTCAACTAAGATATTTTGAAACGTCAAAAATGTGTTATCCCAATACCCTATATTTTGTTGAACCGATGGTACTTCAAATCATCATAGATTGATGAGTTTAAGGACCTCAATTTTATACTTTTTTGTGATTGATGACCTCAATCACTACCTATAAATATTTACGTTTTTCCTCCAATTATATGTCTCTAATTTCCACCAATGTTCTCCTAATCAAGATCATAATTTGGTGGTGACCCTTTCATTTCTCTTTTCCTCATATTAAGACTAAATTTTAGTAACCCAATTTCCGATGTGGGTTTTCCCACAAATATATTTTCTATTTTCAACCTTTTATTTTCGAAGAACAATTTCAAATTGCGAGGACGCAATTTATTGAAGGAGGGGAGAATGTAACACCCCAAGATTTCATAGTGTGTTATTTCTTCAAAATAATTCAATAACTTGCACTACACGCAACACTGAGTTCAATCACACCATGACTTACAAAAAAAAAATCCATTCAAAAGAGGTTATGAATAGTATTATCTAAATTTTAAACTTTATATAATCCTTATAATTTTAGAATCCATATTATGAGTTTCTTAGATATAATGCAAGAACAAATTCATTTTCAGTATTGCACTTTTATCAACTTTTAATAGTGAACCCTTTTTAAATACAATATTTTAAACTTTTTGACTAAATGCGTACATCAAAAATTTAAAATGAAACATCCCAAGCTTCCACGGTACACTTTCTTTGAATAATACAGTAGCGTGTGTTGTACGCAACCTTGAGTTTTAACACACACCACAACCAATCAAACTAGCCGTTATGAATAGTAATACCTACTTTTTAAAATTATATATTTGAAAATGGACTTCATTTTTGGATTCGGAATATCTAATTTAGCCTAAGGTGAAATTTTGGTACATTTCGGATAACTTTCATATTTTGATGAATAGTGAAAATTACTAAGTTTTAATTAAAAACAACTTTTTTAATCAAAATAATTAATAGTGATAAATTATGAATTTGAGTGGTTTTAAAGTATATTTAGAATATATTTTTACCATTTAATATAATGTTGGTCATTGGACATAATTTTACAATTAAACTGAACATAAACAAGTGTCAATCTTTTGATAGTTATTATCTCTTAAAAACACGCTTTTTGTTTTGACAGCGGGAATTAATTTTAAATTAATTTCTGCCACTTCTGTGTTTTGAATTTAGAAAAATGGATTCCATATTTGGAATCAGGATGTCCAAATTGTGTAAATAGGTAACTTTTATTTTTAGACATTTTGAATAATTACTGTGGTAAATATTTTATTTACCATGGTTAAGGGTAAATCCGGTAAATAAGGGTTAAAAAATAATATTATAATAATACAACATTACCCTAAAACGTGTCCTAACCTTATTGGTGGACACATAACCGACCATGAGCATCCTTGGGTCAATTTGGGGACCCCTTGGAGCCACTTGTATGTGGTAGGGACACTTTATATTAATAATGTTAAAATAAAAATAAAAATGGCATAAGCTTACATCTTTTAGAAGAACACATTTTACATAGGGTTATACATGTTGGATCTTCGATTATAAATATTCATTAGAAAGCTAAAAAGATTTCCTACATAATGATATTTTATTTATAATTTTTAGACATTAAATAAGTTATTTTATATATGACACGATGATGATGCGGTAATTACTATAATAGTGAAACATTAAAATAATTGATATTATAAATACCAAAATAAATATAATATGAAACTTTTAATGAATTAAACTAATTTTATAGGATAATATGATATATTAGGATTGATTGGATTGACTTTTTTCGAAGTAATAAATCTTTTATGAGTTTCAAAAAAATCAACTATTGAATAGTGTTAAAATTGACATAAAAGAGTTCTTAAAACAAATATTATATTATTAATTGATATTAAATTCCTCAAAATCGAAGGTTCGGCCAAGAGACGTATATCATGATAGGTTAATCATTAATGGACCACTTGGGGGTCGCTTGGATGTATATAGTAAGTTTATTAACCATATTATATAAAACTACAAAGAGAAATTGTAAAAGTGAAACTAATTAACATAGAGTTAATACTTAAAGATAAGGTTAATATAAGTACCCAAACCTGTCTAACTTCTATTGGTTGAGTTGTTTTCGACCTATCCCCACCTTAACATTTAAATAATAAACTTTGGAGCCATTAGAAACCGAATATGAATTTATTATAAATTAATATTTCTAGCTTTTCCAAAGGTGCCCCTCACCCCTCTTATAAAAGGGCACTCCTCCTTCTCATTTCTTCACACCTCTAAAGCCTTTTGGTTCGGCCAAACTCTGCCCACATACTCTCCCAACATCCCTCACTACAACCTAGAGGCCTTAGTTTGATCAGAAAGCCAACCTAAGGAGCCCTTTTGATCAAATCAAAAGGAAGAACCCGAAGAAGAGGTAATGATTTCACCACCCTTCTCCAAGTTCATTTCTTCTTCCACTTCTTCTTCCATTGTTCTTACCATTCTAAAATAATAAATCCAGTATCTCACATATACTGTGATGTTATTATAAATATGGTACAACCATATTCACTATTCTATCCACCCTTTGAATAACATGTCACCATACGTGCGTACGTAAGGACTACCGTCTCCACGTCGTGGTGTAATTGTTATTCAATATAATATTATTTGGATGGGTATAATAATGATGTGTAACTCATGTAAATAATAAATATAACATGTTAATGATTCTGTATATATGATATACCATCCATTTATATATTATTTTAATATCAAAAGAATGATATTGTCGCTCGTGCGTACGTACGGACTACCGTCTCCACGAACGCGAGGAGATTCATTCTCCATCGTAACCATTCAAGTATAATTATCATTTGATGATTTAAAAATGATTTTTAAGGACTAGATATCATTCTGGATATGAATAAGATACAACAACCATGGCTTATGTAACAAAACATATAAATAAAATGAAAAAGTTAACACCCGAAACGACGATAATTCTAAGATATTATTAACAAATCAATGTTAAAAGATCATATATGATATCATATTAATATATATGATTCTTGTATAATTTAATAACAATTATTTCACCATTATAAAGGAGGTTAAACTACCCCAAAAAAGGAAAAGTACAAGGTAAGGGTTATTTCACAATCTCTTCATTATCCGAGGTTGTTTATACCTAATAATCTACTGGGACATCTTTATCATCCACATCCATGTTTCTTAAAAATGTATTTCAAAACATTTTTACTATTTACAAGAATATGGGTTAAAGTCATTTATACCCTTGTTTGACTTTTTATAAGAGGTTTATAAAGGAATATTTCCGTCGTTTTCAAAACAAGGTCCTTTTTAACCTTTTCGACAGAATTGAGGTAAGAATGTTTTTTTAACTTATACGGCGGGTGCGGTTATTTTACGCCCTTATAAAATCTTCAAAGATTTCCTTACAAGATTATAAGAATATTTTCAAAGAAAATGTTTTATTTTATATGGATCTTAAATGATTTCAAAATAAAAGGAGATATTTCTTTAAAAAGAATTTTGATTTCATCTACGTCAACATCCTTTGATGGATTTTAAGATTATTTGAAGTTGATTTATTATGATACAAAACTTCTATATTGTATTGAAGGTTTTGTGATATGTTTGACTATGGATGTGCTATTTTTATACCATTCATAGTTTATGGTGAAATTATTGACATTTCGTATGCTAGATTTAATACGAATGTTTATGTTATGTTTAAACCTTTTCATATGGGAATGCATTGGACTTAATAAGTGACGGGTGGAGCCCGCTATAGCTCCTCGAATCATCGGTAGGTCTCATGAGACAAACTAGTGTCTTGGCACAAGGCCTTGACAAAATCTTATTTGTAGTCTTGGCACGAGGCCTTGGCTATGTGGTTATGATAGTCTGGCATTATGCATTCCAACATTATGAAAGTGGTTATTGATTTTTGCATGTGATTATTCGATTATTAGAATATCCATGTGAATAAGTAAATGGCATTATTTCATTTTATTTATGCCATACCATGTTGAAAGTTCATATCTAAAAGGCTTTTGTTTTAGTTATACATTGCCTTAAATGTTTATTCTTATTTATGAAAGTTTCCACTATATTGTTATCCTTACTGGGCATTTGAGCTCACCCCTTTTCTATGTTTTATTTTTCCCAGGATGTGAAGAAGTAAGGTATGAATGACCTGCAGGGATTTTTTGAGGGGTTAATAGTGGTGATTGTGGAAACATTATGTTGTTGTAGTAGTTTTTCACTTTATGATGTAATGTAAAACTTATGAATATATCTAGTGTTTCCAAGGCTACTAAACCAATCGGTCTTTCGAGATTTGATCTTTCTTATGATCATGCCAATGTTATGTAATAATGCATCGACTCTGGGTAACTGGGGTCGGGGCGTTACAGTTGGTATCAGAGGAGGTTTAGTACAAACCTTGGAAACTAGATTTAGATAAACTCTGATTAGAGCACGTAGACCTAAGATGAACTTTGAGGATTAGTATAGAAGAACTTCCTAGAATTTTGGTATTGTAGAGATTTTGTGAGTTTTCCGAGCAATACATCCCTGTCTGGATACGAGCAGGTAGAGGCGGCTCTGGCACAGATGTACCTAGGGGTAAAACCCGAAAACACCGCTTTGAGCTAGACTCGAACGGGAACTGGTGCACGACAACGGGCCTTGCTGCACTCTTAGTTACGACACTCCCGGGGGATATGCTTAGGATAAATCTCATTTTATTTACAAATCATTATGAAGGGTTTATGAGTATATACTTTCTCAAAGAAAACATTTTTATGATTATGGATTATATCCATAAATAGTTCAATTTATGTTAAGTGTTTTATAAGTATGGGATTATGTGTTTTGATTCATAAACTGATCTAGTTTATGCCATGGTATATAAATGGCGCCCAGTAGAAGGAATGAGAACTTCAGAAATACACATGATTCAAAGAGAAGGAAGGATCATATCTTTCATGGTTTTAAGCTAGAATTTATAAGAGAAATAGTCTCCCATGTATTATCATCATATGAAAAAATAATATCATGTGTTGATAAGATATGTAAAGAGTTTACTGAGTCCTATGGATTTGAAGGGAAGCAAGAGAAGAAAAGGATGGAAGAGAGAAAGATGGATAAAGGGAAGAGGGAAAAGAAGAATTTTCCCATATGTGGTAACTGTGGAAAGAAACACCCTGGAACTTGCCTGAAAGGAATGGGAGTTTGTTATAAGTGTGGAGGAAAAGGGCACAAATTACGTGACTGCAAGGGTAAGAAAATGTTTTTAAATGTACAATGCTTCATTTTCAAGGAGTTTGGACACTACGCGAACCTATGTACCAGTCATCAGACTATGCCGCAAATGATGTTATTGGATAATAACAATGTTATGATACTACCACAGATGAAGAGGAATGATTAGAGTTCTTATGTTGATTATGTCAATTGAGTGTTGTATCAACAATGTACTTGTTATAATAATTATGGAGTATATAAGGATTGTACTGCAGTACTATTTCATTAAGGATTTGAGATTATGTGGAACAAAGAAAAGTGACTCAATAGCAGGATAAATTTTTGGAAAATATATGGTTGAGAGAATGATAAATCATAATATAGTTCTGATACTGAGGTAGTGATTTTGGAATAATATGTGATTGTTTTGGATAAATTATATTGGATATTCTTGACTACCTTGGAACTAATTAATGATTTGTATATTCCATCATTGTTGGGGTTTAAAACATTTTTGGATTAATGAAGTATATCCAGCATTCTATATGGAATAGGGGAGCATGAAAGTAATCAATAAGGAATATGGTAATTCAAGATGTTTCAGTTTATTAAAAGAATACAAGATGAAGGTATTCATATGCTATTGCGGGGTAAAAAGGATCTATATTATGTTTACCTTCCTTATAAATGTTGGACTGTGAGTTTGGACAGAAGTATTTTGGATAGTTCTAGTTTGGATTATTTTGGATTACCATAAAAGGAAAACCCGGAGGTTGGGCGGTAACCCGTCGCGTCCGGCAAGGCTGCGAGACTTGAACCCGCAACTGAAGGGCGACAAGGGTGTATCACCTACCACTGGCCCATGAGATGTCCTGGATTAAATAATGTTGTTTTTTTAAAGATCTGGTAGATGAATTATAAATTCATTTATTTTGGAACCCTATACGAATAGTGTAAATAGAATTTTTTTACATTCTATTATCTTTTAGAGTGAAAGATGAGTTTGTGGTAGAAATTTATTAATGGATAAAACTCTAATTATAAAGTAAGTATATCTCCTTATGATCTTAGCCAATCTCACAAATAAATTCCTCAATATTAAGAAAAGCAACTTAGAACAAAAATGTTTTCCTAGATGGTACCTTAAATCATCACTAATTTATGGCTTTGGGATTATTGGCCTTTTCATAGCCATGTTCTCTACCACTCTCCATCAGATAATTGATGGTTAGATTTTTATTCTATATCCATATTTTCCTACATGGAACCCTAGTATGTGTTATTTTTGGTAATCTTCATACTTTCGACTCTTTATAGAGGCCTCGTTAATTCATTTTTCGATGTGGGATTTCAACTAAGATATTTTGAAACATCAAAAATGTGTTATCCCAATACCCTATATTTTGTTGAACCGATGGTACTTCAAATCATCATAGATTGATGAGTTTAAGGACCTCAATTTTATACTTTTTTGTGATTGATGACCTCAATCACTACCTATAAATATTTACGTTTTTCCTCCAATTATATGTCTCTAATTGCCACCAATGTTCTCCTAATCAAGATCATAATTTGGTGGTGACCCTTTCATTTCTCTTTTCCTCATATTAAGACTAAATTTTAGTAACCCAATTTCCGATGTGGGTTTTCCCACAAATATATTTTCTATTTTTAACCTTTTATTTTCGAAGAACAATTTCAAATTGCGAGGACGCAATTTATTGAAGGAGGGGAGAATGTAACACTCCAAGATTTCATAGTGTGTTATTTCTTCAAAATAATTCAATAACTTGCACTACACGCAACACTGAGTTCAATCACACCATGACTTACAAAAAAAAAGCCATTCAAAAGAGGTTATGAATAGTATTATCTAAATTTTAAACTTTATATAATCCTTATAATTTTAGAATCCATATTATGAGTTTCTTAGATATAATGCAAGAACAAATTCATTTTCAGTATTGTACTTTTATCAACTTTTAATAGTGAACCCGTTTTAAATACAATATTTTAAACTTTTTGACTAAATGGGGACATCAAAAATTTAAAATGAAACATCCCAAGCTTCCACGGTACACTTTCTTTGAATAATACAGTAGCGTGTGTTGTACGCAACCTTGAGTTTTAACACACACCACAACCATTCAAACTAGACGTTATGAATAGTAATACCTACTTTTTAAAATTATATATTTGAAAATGGACTTCATTTTTGGATTCGGTATATCGAATTTATCCTAAGGTGAAATTTTGGTACATTTCGGATAACTTTCATATTTTGATGAATAGTGAAAATTACTAAGTTTTAATTAAAAACAACTTTTTTAATCAAAATAATTAATAGTGATATATTATGAATTTGAGTGGTTTTAAAGTATATTTAGAATATATTTTTACCATTTAATATAATGTTGGTCATTGGACATAATTTTACAATTAAACTGAACATAAACAAGTGTCAATCTTTTGATAGTTATTATCTCTTAAAAACACGCTTTTTGTTTTGACAGCGGGAATTAATTTTAAATTAATTTCTGCCACTTCTGTGTTTTGAATTTAGAAAAATGGATTCCATATTTGGAATCAGGATGTCAAAATTGTGTAAATAGGTAACTTTTATTTTTAGACATTTTGAATAATTACTGTGGTAAATATTTTATTTACCATGGTTAAGGGTAAATCCGGTAAATAAGGGTTAAAAAATAATATTATAATAATACAACATTACCCTAAAACGTGTACTAACCTTATTTGTGGACACATACCCGACCATGAGCATCCTTGGGTCAATTTGGGGACCCCTTGGAGCCACTTGTATGTGGTAGGGACACTTTATATTAATAAAGTTAAAATAAAAATAAAAATGGCATAAGCTTACATCTTTTAGAAGAACACATTTTACATAGGGTTATACATGTTGGATTTTAGATTATAAATATTCATTAGAAAGATAAAAAGATTTCCTACATAATGATATTTTATTTAAATTTTTAGACATTAAATAATTTATTTTATTTATGACACAATGATGATGCGGTAATTACTATAATAGTGAAAAATTAAAATAATTTATATTATAAATACCAAAATAAATATAATATGAAACTTTTAATGAATTAAACTAATTTTATAGGATAATATGATATATTAGGATTGATTAGATTGACTTTTTTCGAAGTAATCAATCTGTTATGAGTTTCAAAAAAATCAACTATTGAATAGTGTCAAAATTGACATAAAAGAGTTCTTAAAACAAATATTATATTATTAATTGATATTAAATTCCTAAAAATCTAAGGTTCGGCCAAGAGACTTATATCATGATAGTTTAATCATTAATGGACCACTTGGGGGTCGCTTGGATGTATATAGTAAGTTTATTAACCATATTATATAAAACTACAAAGAGACATTGTAAAAGTGAAACTAATTAACTTAGAGTTAATACTTAAAGATAAGGTTAATATAAGTACCCAAACCTGTCTAACTTCTATTGGTTGAGTTGTTTTCGACCTATACCCACCTTAAAATTTAAATAATCAACTTTGGAGCCATTAGAAACCGAATATGAATTTATTATAAATTAATATTTCTAGATTTTCCAAAGGTGCCCCTCGCCCCTCTTATAAAAGGGCACTCCTCCTTCTCATTTCTTCACACCTCTAAAGCCTTTTGGTTCGGCCAAACTCTGCCCAAATACTCTCCCAACATCCCTCACTACAACCTAGAGGCCTTAGTTTGATCAGAAATACAACCTAAGGAGCCCTTTTGATCAAATCAAAAGGAAGAACCCGAAGAAGAGGTAATGATTTCACCACCCTTCTCCAAGTTCATTTCTTCTTCCACTTCTTCTTCCTTTGTTCTTACCATTCTAAAATAATAACTCCAGTATCTCACATATACTGTGATTTTATTATAAATATGGTACAACCATATTCAGTATTCTATCCACCCTTTGAATAACATGTCACCATACGTGCGTACGTACGGACTACCGTCTCCACGTCATGGTGTAATTGTTATTCAATATAATATTATTTGGATGGGTATAATAATGATGTGTAACTCATGTAAATAATAAATATAACATGTTAAGGATTCTGTATATATGATATACCATCCATTTATATATTATTTTAATATCAAAAGAATGATATTGTCGCTCGTGCGTACGTACGGACTACCGTCTCCACGAACGCGATGAGATTCATTCTCCATCGTAACCATTCAAGTATAATTATCATTTGATGATTTAAAAATGATTTTTAAGGACTATATATCATTATGGATATGAATAATATACAACAACCATGGATTAGGTAACAAAACATATAAATAAAATGAGTAAGTTAACACCCGAAACGACGATAATTCTAAGATATTATTAACAAATCAATGTTAAAAGATCATATATGATATCATATTAATATATATGATTATTGTATAATTTAATAACAATTATTTCACCATTATACAGGAGTTTAACCTACCCCAAAAATGGAAAAGTACAAGGTAAGGGTTATTTCACAATCTCTTCATTATCCGAGGTTGTTTATACGTAATAATCTACTGGGATATCTTTATCATCCACATCCATGTTTCTTAAAAATGTATTTCAAAACATTTTTACTATTTACAAGAATATGGGTTAAAGTCATTTATACCCTTGTTTGACTTTTTATAAGAGGTTTATAAAGGAATCTTTCCGTCGTTTTCAAAACAAGGTCCTTTTTAACCTTTTCGACAGAATTGAGGTAAGAATGTTTTTTTAACTTATACGGCGGGTGCGGTTATTTTACGCCGTTATAAAATCATCAAATCTTTCCTTACAAGCTTATAAGAATATTTTCAAAGAAAATGTTTTATTTTATATGGATCTTAAATGATTTCAAAATAAAAGGAGATATTTCTTTAAAAAGAATTTTGATTTCATCTACGTCAACATCCTTTGATGGATTTTAAGATTATTTGAAGTTGATTTATTATGATACAAAACTTATATATTGTATTGAAGGTTTTGTGATATGTTTGACTATGGATGTGCTATTTTTATACCATTCATAGTTTATGGTGAAATTATTGACATTTCGTATGCTAGATTTAATACGAATGTTTATGTTATGTTTAAACCTTTTCATATGGGAATGCATTGGACTTAATAAGTGACGGGTGGAGATCGCTATAGCTCCTCGATGCATCGGTAGGTCTCATGAGACAAACTAGTGTCTTGGCACAAGGCCTTGACAAAATCTTATTTGTAGTCTTGGCACGAGGCCTTGGCTATGTGGTTATGATAGTCTGGCATTATGCATTCCAACATTATGAAAGTGGTTATTGATTTTTGCATGTGATTATTCGATTAGTAGAATATCCATGTGAATAAGTAAATGACATTATTTCATTTTATTTATGCCATACCATGTTGAAAGTTCATATCTAAAAGACTTTTGTTTTAGTTATACATTGCCTTAAATGTTTATTCTTATTTATGAAAGTTTCCACTATATTTTTATCCTTACTGGGCATTTGAGCTCACCCCTTTTCTATGTTTTATTTTTCCCAGGATGTGAAGAAGTAAGTTATGAATGACCTGCAGGGATTTTATGAGGGGTTAATAGTGTGGATTGTGGAAACATTATGTTGTTGTAGTAGTTTTTCATTTTATGATGTAATGTAAAACTTATGAATATATCTAGTGTTTCCAAAGCTACTAAACCAATCGGTCTTTCGAGATTTGATCTTTCTTGTGATCATGCCAATGTTATGTAATAATGCACCGACTCTGGGTAACTGGGGTCGGGGCGTTACAATCAATCTAGACAGTGTGTGAAGAAGACACCGTTTCCATGACTTACTATGACAACTTTTCTTAAACTATTTTGTCGTCTTTAAATTTAATTTCCAACGGTCATATTTTGTGATTTTAATACAACTACTATTAATTAATGTGGGTTGTTGGAATGTCATGGAATCATACCTCATACCTGTAAAAGGTAATCATTCCCATTACCGGAGAAAAATAAATAAAAGGAATATCAAGCTACTGCAGATATATACAGAGACATATATGTAAAGAATAACATAAGATACATACGAGAAACGTAAAAGAAGAAACACACGTACATGAAGAGAAGAACACATGAAGAAATTGAAGAACACTCATACACATGAAGAACAGAAGTTCAAAGAGGAGGTTCAAGCACTACAAGGAATACTCTCACATTCAAGCTAAACACCTGTACTGGAAGTGAAGGAACAAAACCATGACACTCTATTTTCCAGAAAACATCTAGAGAAGGACTCAATGCATCATTTTCTTCAATTCGAAGGAGTCCAGAGCTACATTGATACCACACCAGAGCATTCTAAACTCATCTCAATATTATTGGTCTGCTGTGATCGTTTTTATTACATTACGAGCAGTGTGTGCTTCTGTCTGTTTGAACACACACTGACTCCTAAGCTTAACTGGAGGATACTGAAATCCTCAAACCGAACTCTCTATAGATTTTTGTATCCCACTTGGAACTGTGGTAGAGGTCTAAGGACCTGGATAGCTTGTGTGTTGTTGTTACTGCTTTCCCATGTAGAACTGTGGTAGAGGTCTGAAGACCTAGACAATCTGAGTACTGTTGTTAACCCTGATACAGAGTGTGGATAAAATTTATATATAACTGTTTTAGAGGACTAAGTCTCATCTTGAGACTGTACCTCAAGGTTAAAACTGTTGTGCATCTTATTTTAGTATAAACTATTTTCAATATTCCTCTGCTGATTACGTTAAAATTCAAATCTGTTTTACAGTAACTCTGATAGTTGAACTAGCAAGTGTTTTTAATTATTGTGAATTAGTAAGTTAGTTTCAAAAACATACTTAATCATCATGTTAAGTTAACTAAGAAATAATAAATCTTTGAGAAACTAATTGAACACTTACAATCTTTATAAATTCACTACATTTTAACTTGTTTTATTAATTGAGGGATTTCAATATAAGTCTATTAAATAGAAATTTTTAATAGGAACTCAATTCACCCCCTCTTGAGTATCCACTCCGACCAACACCCTCATTGCACATGAATCACGAGTAAACCCACGTTTAACATTAATTATCATGATTCAACACCCATTACACATGAAGTATCACAATACTATACTTTACCCAGTTCATTGGAGTGGTATTATGGTGCACCCTTCTTAAACATTTCATTTCATGCATAAGTGTGCCACATGGATCATAAAACATGGATTCATTAAACATCATAATTTATTCAATGATAAAGGAGTGTGGAATTAATACATGAAACTATTTAAGCAATATGTAAATGTGCATAAAGGTGAATACCCTTGATAGATAAGTGGACTTGGTATTCACTACATAATGACTTTGGCTTGGAAAATCACAGTGCAATTTTGGCAGTGTAACGATGTGACATAAGAACTCATAAAAATGGTTGATAAGAGAGAAATGGGTGTATAATAATATGTACATGAAATGGAAAGTAAGGGTGTCATATAGAAACATGTCCCAATAATTTTAATGGAATTTAGATTCATGATACAAAATAATTACTTGAATGTAAATGAGGAGAGAGAAATTCCTTACGAAATTTTGGCATGGTAACAGGTTTACATGGATGGCATTAATGATAGAGAAATTGGATATATAATTATTAAAACATTAATAGAGAATTATTTGGGAGGTGTGAAATCATACCGCAACATTTTGAATTGAAAATAAAAGGGAATAACAATATTCAGAAACTGGGATAAAATGAGAAAGGTAGGAATTCCTTACTTGGAAGTGTGATCCCAAAAGCATGAGAGAGGATTGAGGGAGGCTTATTGGGAGCTTGGGGCACCTTGGGAGGATTCTAGATATAGGACGGAAGAATTTGGAAGAACTCCAAAGTCATTGTGTCAAGAGGAAGTGAGATCTTGGGTGGGTTTATATAGGAAAGAAGAGGGAATTATTTATTATTTAGGGTTGGGACACCACACCTTAAACTAATAAAAAAAAGACATCCCATGGTTTTTGCCCATGATTTTTAAAATGTGGAGTTGAAAAGAATATTTTATAAGGCCATTTTCTGAAATTATTAAAATAATGGGGTTGCTTATATGGAGGTGAGTCACACTCTCAAGGAAAACAATTTAAAAAGCTAAAATGTTTTATAAGTCTTGAAGGTTCCACTAAAGCTTTGTAAAATAAATCAAACAAACCTAAAATCACATTATTTTAAGTTTAAAACATATATTGGCTGAACATAATTTTTATAGTTTTTTATTACATCACTATTGGGTCATTACGATGTCATAAAACACATTATATATTTAAACGGTATTTATTTTTTACCCAAAAATTCAACTATCTCAGAAAATTATGAAAAATTCACCATTGGATAATTTTGATGTCTTGATTACAAAATTAATATTTATTTTATCTAAATAATTTTTCAAATATTTTAATTTTTACTTTTAAAATAAAAATCGACATTTATCGAAAATTCATGGGTTTTGACAAAAACTGTTTTCAAACCTTAATAAAAGTTACAATTGCATTCATAAAATTATAAGATAAATTATATTTAATATAAATTAATTTAATAATAATAATAATATTTTATGAAAATATTATTTAATTCAAAAATTTATTAATTCATGAAAATATATTTCTTAGTTGAATATTAACTAAAAATACAACCAATGATTTAAAAACAATTTACAAAGTAACAATAATAAAAATAATGTATATTATCTATACAATAATAATGTGCATAATCATAGTACTTGGGTCTTGTTACATAACCCCTTAAAACACCTACATAAGAACATAGGGTAAGGTGTGTGATGGTGATAGACTCTTGGGGTGGCTCAGATAACATTTCTTGAGTGGTGATCTCTATCAACTTCCACTTCTTTAGTATGAGGTTCTGCTCAAGCTTAACATATTCAAGCTTGGCTTGGGCTTAGTTAAGAGAGAATCCCAATGACACCACCACCTTTTCATGCTATGACAAATGGGCTTCATACGGGGCAAGTCTAATGGATGAGGCCATCGCTTCCTTTGTCTGAGTAAATTGGATTTGTTAAAGACCTATATTTATACTAATCATGTGTTCTTTGTTTAATGACTATATTAGAAATGGTAACAATTCATAACGTTATTTTAAAATCCAAAACGTAAAACCAAATATGTTCATAAATTTTATATAACCATAAGTATATATTTAAATAAACCAAGAGGAATTTTCATTAATGAATTTTTGGGTTGTTACAAGAAGCCTATTATTCATATCCTATCCCCTATAGACTGGGGTTTGATCTATGTATAAGTCTTTGGTACATCCTCAACATGTGAATTAAAGCCTTAATTCCCTATATTACTTTCATAGGAGCGGGATCTATGCAAGGAATTATTCTACTCAAGAACTAAATATAGGCTTGATTGCATCACTATGTAATATATAGTGATGTCCACATACTCTACCATGGACCCAACCAATAAACCTTTAATTGAAATTGGATAATTCCACCACCTACATATGATTCAGATCTTCATAGGAAATTCCAATGTGGTTTCCCCAATTTATAGACCTTTTCTAAAAGAAAATGCCCCTTCCACTCCACATTAGTTGTATCTATATAGGGGACTTTTTTTTCAAATAACCACATATGGATTGATTACTATTGTCACAAGATATGTCATGATGCCTAGATATCCTAATATTGGTCCCAACCATAATGTTAATGAAGAAAATTCCCCTTTCCTGTACATATGAGCCAGATCCATGTAGGGGACCCCCCTGTTTCCTTTATTCTCAAAAACTAAATACTAGATTTATTCTCATCCCAATTGGATATATAGAAACATACATGCACTCTTCCATGGACCCATACACCAACCGTTTAGTCCAAATATTTACATTCCCTCCACCTGCATATGAGTCGGATCTGCATAGGATATTTTGGAAGATACTCCCTTTTTTATGGACCCGTTTTTAGAATAAAACATAAATACCATGAATATGATTCAGATTAATATATGGAAATTTTATTACAGTAAATATGTGTGGTTTTATTGATATCATCACATGATGTGTAGTGATACATGGATCACATAATCTCGAGACCAGCTACAATGTCCAAAATAATAATGCCCCCTTTTTTGTTTCCCCTATATATGAATTATATTTTTTAGTGGATCATTTTTATATTCAAGAACTATACGTGAGTTGATTATTGTTATTATATAATACCTAGTGACACTCAAAATCCCTATCATGGGCCCTGATACAATGTCAAGAAAAAAAATTCCCTCTCCCTATACATGATCCTGATCTATGTGGGGAACTTAAAATATAAGAACTACATGGAGCTTGATTCTGGACCTTTAAGGATATTTGGTAATGCATAGATATATTATCTTAGACCTATCCATAGGTGAATCACCACCTTAACCATCCTCTTTGTTTATTTCATATTGAAATCATTCTCCACTATTTGGTTGAAAAATTGTGAAGATTCCCCACAGGTGAGAGAAACTCCAAATATAGTATCCTTTCCTCATCACAATGTAGTCAATATCCAATGATTACACACCTGATTGATTGTGGATAACTTCTCTTTTGAGGAGGGATATGATCATTTCCCTTACATGCAAGTTAGATATGTACATGGGATCTTGTTTTTTAAGAACTATGTGTGGATTGATTCCTATTCATATAAGATATTTAGAAATTTTTAGATTCTATATCCTGGGAGAAGCTACAGTCCTTAAAATAATATTACCCCATTTCTATCCTCTATATACAAGGAAAATCTGTGTAGGAGAGTTTAGATTTTTTTCTATCTCTATGAATGTCATCGTTAGAATGATAAATGATGACAATTCTCCTTCAATATGATGTGTTAGGCCCAATAACCTCACTATATGGTAATGCAATAAGGTTAAACCCCCTTTTCATTTCCCTAGTATGCGAGATAGACCTATACAAGAGACACACTTTAATGAACTATTCATGTCTTTATTCCTCCCAACAAAGGATATGTAGTGATGCTCTAATCTCATATCCTTAGCCAGCCATAATTTTTTATAAAAATAATCCTGATCATACCTTTTTGTTTGATCCTGTATAGTGATAATACACATCCTAGATGGAAATATTATTAGGAAGGAATTAATTTTTTCCCAGTCAATGAGTCAGATTTTTGTGGAAGAGGCCTCAAAAATATTATACACGACTTGTTAAAAAATAACCCTCTCCCTACATATGAGTTTAGATAATGTAGAGACACATATAAGAACTAGGTGTGGCTTTATTCCTATTATCACATGATATGTATTAACACCAAAATATTCTTTCATGGTATAATCCAAAATGTATAATAAAAAATTCCGCCTTCTTCATATGATACATATCTATAGAGAGTAATTTATTTAAAAAAATAAGAGAGCTGTTAATAACCCGATTCCTGTCCTTATAAGATGTATAGTGATTCTCAGATGGGTCCATCCAAAGAAATCATAAATTCCACTGAATGTTATAGAAACTTAATCAAGTCAACCATCCTTCATAATGAGAATCATCCATTCAGAGTTCATAGACATGTTTCTTTTTCCTCACATGGAAATCAGATCTACTTAAATTCAGCAACTTTAAATTTCCCTCCTATCAATTATAATCCTTATCTATGCAAGATTCATCAAAATGGGTTCCAAAATTTATAGTCCCATGGAATAAAAATATTTCCCCAAACTTCCTATCCCTCTTGGTCATCCATTACTTACTACCATGACATGGGTTATTCTCTAGCCACCTATTGTTTCTCACATTGAACAAGGATCACATGAGCTTAGATGCCTAGGCAGAACCATTTGGTGTGAATGGAAGCATCAGGACTAATGATGAAAATAAAAAATGGTTCACAGTGAAGAACATAAACTACATAGGAATGGGAAATTTAAGGAGACCCAACCCACTCATATACGAGTTTGATCTTTGCAAGGGTTCCTAACATGTGTCTATTTATCTATACCCTTATAGAAGGATAAAAATTCCATCTACTTCTTATCGTGACAACATGATGTTAAACTATATATAACGAGGTCCTTTTAACCTAAACTATGAAAAAAAATTTCCCTTACCACATGATATTAAAATGCATGACAATTGAGTCCTTGTGACATGACACTATACTAAATAGATCACTATCCATTACTAACCCTTATCGAAGGACCACAGTAGTCTAACTATGGTTAACTATGGTTCATGATACTTAACTCATCTTTTATAATCCCCCTAATCCATAAATCAAAATTTATGACATATGTGTCTTGGATCTCTAAAAAGCTTCCACGACCCTTGTTTTGGAGCTTTTGAATTCAAGGGACCCTCTATTTGACAGGGCATGTCTACCTCTATATTCTATATATGATCCCCCAACATATTAACCAGAGGCATCTTCACCTTCAAAAAAAATTTATGATCCCCATAGCTCTTGAAAACTAGATAATATAAGATATCACCATAATGTGATTCACAAACTTCATACCTTGCATGTCTGTCCCATACTACTACTCATGATCCAAGAACATTGATCCGGGATTTAGGACAACATAATCCCCCATTCAGAAGAGTGTTAAATTATTATTGATTTTGGGAATCCCATGTGGGCTACCATGTCACACATCTCCCTTATACCCAATCTACACATCATCACCCTAAACCGTATTCAATATTTTTTAAATCTATGAGACCTTAAAATCAAGACATTTATTGTACAGGTCACAAGACCCTAAATATCTATTGAAAGAGATATAAAAATTTTTAGGATGAAAAAAAGGAGGCCTAGTAAAAATTCAAGTCCCCACTCACTAAGTTTTACTTCTAAAAAAATTAGGAAAAAGTTTGATAATAAATAATAATGTAAGATGCTCATATGGATTATCTTATGACCCTAAAAACTATTAGTTAATCTGAATGGACACTTCTAGTCTAGGGAAAAAAGAAGGATGTATCACATAATGTTTCCTTGATAACATGTCCATTACATGATGAAGCAACATTTAGGGTTCCAGAACCCTCATTGTAAAATATTTTCTCTATACCCTACTTCATTACTAAATTTTTTAAATCATAATAAATATTTCATGGTCCTTGGAAAGAAGTGTACCAAGTTTCAATGGATCATTTGTTTGACTATGCATGAATGACTCTAAATCCTGTATATGAGCCCCCGACCTATCATATTTAGGTGTATTCACCTTTAAAAAGGGTCCTACATTCCCTATGATCCCGGAAAACATCACAATACAACTCAACACCACAATTTGTTTCATGAACATCCATGAAACATTATCCCTTTATCATCACCCTTGATTCGAACTCTTTGAGTTGTGATTTAGAAAACCCACAATACAACTATTAAAATAGATTTATAATATTTGATGTTACATCATGATATACCATACCCATTATTAAAGAAAAGATGTAGTACCACATTATTGAACCTTTTGGTGGTCCTCAGCATGTGTCTTGAAACAACATTATTCATTTTCCAAGATTCTTAACTATAAAATAAATTCCCTCTTTTTTTAGGTAGTCCATAAACTCTCTCTATGGTTCCCAATACCTCATCGGATAACATTTTTTCCATAACCTACTTCATGTGTCAGGTCTTTGAATATCCAAAATCATTCCATGGAAATTGGAAAATAGAATACACAACATCCAAAGACTCTCTTATTGACTATGAACATGTGCCTCTAGATCCTCCATATGAGCCCCCAAATTTTCAGCTAGAGGTGTCCTCACCATGAAAAAGGGTCCTCCAATCTATATGACACTTGGAAACCTCAGAGAGGAACATGACATGTTAGTGTGTTTTGTAATTATTCCCATCATGACTACCCTGTATCTTCATCATCAATTAATACTCTTTGAGTCATGTTTTACATAACCCATAATCCAAATATTCATATGGATCCAATACCATTGAAATTTCATCAACACATTTCATAAATGTTATGGAAATGAGTATTTAGGGTTCCAAAAAACTTCTTCAATACTAATAATCAATGATCCATTTCCTTTATTGAGTGTATGAGTCCTTGTAAAATATTCCATGACCACTGATTAGGATCATATCCTGCTTTAAGGGACCCTCTTATTCCCTCTGCATGAATGTATATGGTTCTTACAGATGAGCCCCAAACATACCAACCATATGTGTCTCTCCCTTGTAAAATTACTATCTAATCCATATATACCCTAGAAACATTTCAACATAACTTGTTACCCCAATGTGATTCATGATCGCATCGTGATTCACTATTCATTTCGACATTTATACCACTATGCTAAACTGATTTTGTATGATAAATTAAAATTTTAATAACAACTTTAAATTCATGTTTGATTCAATTATTTTGTGTTTTTTACTATTAAAAAGGGAAATTTCACTTGTTTTGATGAATTTATTGAATGCGGAGGTGATATGGAGAGCCCATGATGACGTATAAGGAAAATGGGCCAAACTGTATGGAATCCCATGAACACAAGTCAATTGTTTTACATTTCTTTAGAAATAAATGCCTTAAATTGGGATTAAATTATGTTTCCATATCCAAACATCTTTTTAATACAACTATTATGAAGGATATGAAGCCCAATTCATTCATTAAGGGTCCCATATCAATCGATTTGTTCAAGAAAATGAATCTGCTCAAAGTTAAAAGTTGTGGTATGTATTTCAGATATATATTTAGTTTTGGGAACCCATATAATGCCAAATTTGCATTGTAAAAATACATTAGGTGGTGAAACATGTTCTTAATTTTGTAAAAGGATATATAAGATTTTATAGCGGCCTAAAATAATGTTCCATGTGGTTTTATGAAATCTGGGTGCCCAAAACCACATCCCATTTTGTCTACAAAAGGGAACCATGGGAACCCCTTTTGGGGTACGACCAGGAGGAAAGGTTATTCCATTTTGGAGTCTAAATAGATTATTATACTCATCTTATAAGTTCTAGAGGCCATGGGAGGTTCTCCTTCATCTTCATTTTCTTTCTCTCCTCCCATGGAGTTCTAAATGCCTTGTGATCAACAAGGGGGCATGATGAAATCAAAAGCTTCATGTTTGTAATATTTGAATGATATTTTTAATTATAGGTTTTTATTTTGTTTTTAATAATAATATATTATTATTTTATTTATTTATTTACTGGTCTACCATGCTCAACATATATGATCATATTTGGGGGTACCCATTGATTTGATGTTTCAAACACCATTCACCACTTCTTCTTCCCCTTTCTATTGTGGTGTTTGTGTGATTCATATTGGTTGATTGAACTCTAATAAACACTATAAATTCCATGTAAACGTATTTGATGATATCACAAATATTTAACAGACAAATTTGGACAACACATCGAGTACTTCATGTGTTTCCATGTTGAGTTTTGGTTATGAAGTCGAGCACAAATCACCCAATCATCGACAATATCTGGTGAATCATTGTGTGTTTCTAACTTAACCCTAGGAGGTATCCTAGTATAAAATTAGTAATGGTTTTGTTCTAGGTGTTCCAAACCATGTATTAAAATATCATAACCCAATCTCTTGAAGCGATGAAGGATGAGCATTATGATATTTTCCCATGTTGATCACGCTGAATTAATTTTGTAAATTTCTACTTTATTTTATTTATTTTACATTTTCTTTTATATTATTAAATCACCAATGAAAAAGTATTCAAAACCACATTACCTTTTTCTTAATCAAAACATACTTTTTAAATTTAATGTTCTATGGCTCTGTTGAGAGACGACTTAGGGTTCCTGCTATACTGCATAAATTCTAAGAAAAAATATACAACTGATTTGACACGCTCGACCACACGATCAAATTTTGGAACAATTATATGGGAGACAAGATCATTTTTCTCTCTTTATTTCTATTTATTTATTTATTTTACTTCTAAATTAGTATTTCTTTCAATATCTCCCACCTATATTATTATTGTTTTTGTTTGTTTGTGTGTGTTTATTCTTCTCTCTATCTTCCTCTCTCTCTAATTATATAGTACAATATTATGATTTATTTTTCATTTAAACCATATTAATTGATTTTATTTTACCCATATTCAGTCATAAAAACAAAAAACTAATAAAAAACAAACTTCACAACTTATTTTCTTGACCCGATCATAAAAAGAAATACTGCTTGTATTTGACCGAGAAATTAAAATGATACTTCACAAAAAAATATATCATATAGATTAGGAAAATCAAGTAACATTGAGGAACCCATTGTGGAACCTCAAGTGATCCCAAACCAATCCAAAATTGAACCAAATAAATCTTCATAAAACAAGGCTTCAAATAACTAAACATTAAAAGAATTGAAAACCCCATATGTGGAATACCAACCTATGTACATCCAATATCTTGAGGAAGTAACCAACTTTGAGAAGAGATTTGAACTCATCCAAATAGTTCCTAAATTTCAAGGACTTCATGGTGAGGACCCTAAAAAATATTTCAAGGAGTTTCACATAGTGTGCTCCACCATGGAACCCCTAAATGTGTCTGAGGACCTCATAATGTTTAGGGCCTTCCCTTTCTCCCTTAACGGTGTTGCCAAAACCTGGAATTACTATATACTTACCACAATTGGAGGATGAAATCACCTTAAAACAATATTTCCAGAGAATTTATTCCCTACCTCCTAAATTGCATCAATTTGAAAGGAAATATATAGAATTAGGCAATCATAGGAAGAGACCTCTCATGAATATTTGGAGAGATTAAAAAAGACTTTGTTTAAGTTACCCCCACCATAAAATTAGTGAACAATTACTAATTCAATACTTCTATGAGGGGATTGTTCCCATGGGTGATGGAATGATAGAAGCTACAGCTTGTGGTTCCCTAGATGATAAATATCCTTCTGTCACTCATGACTTAATAGACAACATGGATCAAAATTCACAAAAATTATGTACAAGAGAAATTAAACCAGCCTGAGGAGTTCATGAGGTACATCATTCATCACTAAAACTGATGATAGATAATAAAGTTGACGAGATGAATTCACTTATAAGGAAATTATCTCAAGAACAAGGTAACTAATACTCTTCTTCCATTCCATTGAATTGTGGTATTTGTTCTAATAACACTCATTTTTCTAACTAGTGCCCATAACTTCAGGATTAATCTAAGTATGGTGAAACATTATTTCCTGGACTTCCATTTTAGCAAGAACCACCCTTCAAGAAAGAACAATTCAAACCAAATCCTAACCCAGGGTGAAAATTACAACCATAGTACCAACAAAGAGGAAAATCAGGATACCATAACAGAATTGGTATTAACAAGTCCAAGGTATACAACCTTCTTATCCTTAAATATCTCGAAATAATCCTCCTGCTGCAAAATTTGAACCAATCCTTGAGATTATAGTGAAGAAATTGGAAACCCAAAACCTCTAGTTCCAACAAACCACACAATCAGCTATTCAAGACCTCCGAAATTAAGTGGGATAACTAAAAAACACCAACATTGAGATGAAAATCCAAGGTTTTCGACAACTACTATCCTAACCTATTTCTAAACCAAAGGAAAAAAGGTAATGTATGCACAATCACACTTAACAGTGGTAAAGAAGTTTCTTCTTCAAATTAATCTTCAAAAAAGGTATACCCTATCTTGAAAAATAACTTTCCCTACCCTCAAAACATTCTAATGAGGAAAAATATAAAAAATTATAAACAAATTGTTATTGAGGATTCCATTGAACAATCCATTCCTCTTCCTTTCCCCCAATGAATCCCTCAATCTATGATTTTTTTGATAATGATACGGTTAAAGAAATAATGGATACATTTAAAAATGTACAGGTTAACATTACTTTATTTGATGTAGTTAAAAAATCCCATGATAAGACAAATATTTAAAGAGATTTTCACCAATAGATGATGACTTGAAGGGAATTAGAGAGTCAACCTATGAAGAAAAATCTCTACCTTGATTCAACTAGCTATTCCAACCAAATTCAAGGATCCTAGAACTTTAATGATACCTTGCACCATTGGGGAAACATTATTTTTAGATACTATTCTTGATTTAGGTGCTTTAATTAATGTAATTCCTTACATAGTGTACACTTCTCTATAGGTTAGAGAGAACCAACCAATGGGAATCATCATTCAACTTTCCAAATGGAGCACAACACACCTACTAGGATTGATCAAGGATGTTCTTATAAGTGTGAAGATTCTCATCTTCCCCGCTGATATCTACATTCTTGAGATGGAATATACTTGAACCTAAGGAAATTCTCCTCTCATACATGGGAGTCCATTCCATAAAACGATATGGATGATCATCAATGTTCATAACGGTACACTTTCCATGGAGTTTGGTGGTGAAATGGTAAGTTTTAACATCCTTGAGGCTATAAAGCACCCTGTTTAAGTGAACACCACTCATCCTATCTATTTGATGGAGGTGATATCAAATGAAACACACACACACACACACAATTATCTCCTTGACCCATACTCTATTTCATTTTCATATTCTTCACCCTTGGATGATTTGAGTTTTGATTAATGTTTTAATAATTGTGTGGGTTCAGAAATGTGTAAATTTTGCGCCTTAATTGATGAATGGGTTCATTATGAGGTACCCAATATTTTCAATGATTATACACATATAATATCCATAGATTATATTTACTTAGAGAATAAACATGAGTAGATATATATTTACATGGAACACACTCCCCCTAAATCCCCTACCACAATCCAAAAACGACCGGTGTTGAATTTATCACCACTTCCATCTAATTAAAAATAAACCTATCTTGAGGGTATTGACAAATTTCCCATCATTATTGTCAATAAAATCTCTCTACAGTAGGAATAAAAAATGATCAACCTTTTGAGATAGTGTAAAAAGGAAATTGGATGGACATTAGAGGATATTCAAAGGATTATCACATATATTTGTATGTACCATATACTTTTAGATGATGAGGATAATCCCATAAGAAAAGCTCCAGGCCGGTTAAATCCCACTCTCCTTAAAGTGGTAAAATTGTAAGTTAGTAAATTACTTGATTTTGGAATTATTTATCCTATATCTGATAGTAAATGGGTTATCCTAGTGCAAATTGTTCCTAAAAACTAGAATAACAGTTCTGTGAAATGAATGGAATGAACTGGTTCCAACACTTGTTTTAAATAGTTGGAGAGTCTATATTGACTACTATCAATTGAATCAATCCGCATGAAAGGATCACTTTCCTTTACCATTCATATATCAAATTTTAGAAACATTTGGTGGTAAGTCCCATTATTATTTACTTGATGGATATTCTGGTTATTTTCAAAACCATATAGCACCTGAGGATCAAGAAAAGAAAATATTTACCTGTCCATTTTGAAAATTTTCATATAGAAGGATTCCTTGTGGTATATGTAATGATCCTGGTACTTTGCTATGTTGTATGTAGAGTATTTTCTCTGAGTACCTTGATAATTGTATGGAAGTATTTATGTATTATTTCCTGGTTTATAGAACATCATTTGATGATTGTTTGGCACACCTAGAATCTTTCTTCCACCGTTTCATTGAAAAATATTTGATATTAAATTACAAAAAATTCCATTTCATGGCAGATCAGGGGATAGTTCTTTGGAATGTTAATTAAAATGATGTAATACAAGTGGGTAAATAAAAAATTGAATTAATTTTAACGCTTCCATATCAAAATTGTCTTCGTGAGGTGCGATATTTCTTGGGTAATGCAATTCTTTACTACTAATTGATTGAAGACTTTACTAAGATCTTACATCCCTTATCTTGATTGTTATTAAAGGACACTGAATTTTTTTCGATAAAAATTGTGAGGATTCTCTTAATTCATGGAAAATGAGTCTCACATCACCTCCCATAATTCAACCACAATAGTGGGATTTTCCCTTTGAACTTTTGTGTGATTACTGCAACATTATTTTTGGGGTAGTTTTATCATAAAGGGTTGATAGTTATCCTCATTTAATTGTACTTTCCTTACATACCCTTGAACCTTCCCAAGAAAACTACATGACCATTTAAAAATAACTTATTTCTATTTTTTTACTTTGAAAAATTCTGTTTATATCTTGTTGGGTAAAAAATCATTGTCTTTTCTAATACTACCACCCTTTGTTTTAAACTAAAGAAACCTAAAGCTAATCCCCACTTCTTTCGATGGATGATCAACCTCCAAGAGTTTTACCATGATATTAGAGATAAGAGATAAGTGGAAAATGTGGTTTCTAGCCACATTAGTATGATTTACCCAACACTAGACCACCATGTTGACTCATCCCTCCCCATTGGAGAATTCTACCCTCACGAGAACCTTTTTAATGTTTTTGACCTTATCCCTTGGTATGTATACATTTTGAATTTTCTAGAAACATCTAGGGTTCCTACTGATTTCAACACATAATAATCCAAGATACTTAAGCATTATTCTCAATTACATTTGGGATTACCCATATTTGTGGATAATTTGTAGTGCGAAAGTTGTTCGTAGGTGTGTCCCTAACCATGAGTTCACCTTAGTTTTGAAATTCTTCCATACTTTGTCTTGTGGAGACCACTTTGGATCTCAACATACAACTCAAAAGGTCCTTGTCTTAGGGATTTTTTAGCCAAAATTATATATATGCCCATTGGTTTTTTAATTCATATTCTCAATTTAAATTCACATTTAATATCCCTATGAGGAAGAGAATTCCCTAATAAATCATATTATTTTGGGAGATATTTGATACATGGGGAATTTACATCATTGAATATTTTCCAAATTATAGTTTATTTGAGTAAATATTTTTAATGGTTTATTATGTTTCTAATTGGGTGGAAGAAAAGGATATTAGGAAGAATAACTCTTGATTTGTTGTTGATATTGTGAGGTCCTAGATTTTTAGTATGTTTGGTTTGTCGAGATTCGTCATTATTGATTAGGGTTCTCATTTTTTCTTTTTAAAAATGGAAAATTTACTTTATAAGTAATAGGGTTTTCATAAAGTCTCCACTGTATATCACCCCAAATTGAAGAACAAGAAGAAATATCAAATTGGGATGTTAAGTGAATCTTGGAAAAAACATTACAACCCAATAAGACATATTGGAGTTTGCGCTTGGATGATGCACATTGGTTGCACCATACAAATTTTAAAACCCCAAATAGAATGTCACCATATATGATTATGTTTGGAAATACTAGTCACCTCACATTATATGTAGATCACCATGTATATTATTCTATTGAAAAAATTTAATATGGATCTCTCATATGTAGGTGAGCATAGGAAGTTGTAGACTCAGATATTGGAAGACATTCAACAAGATGCATATGAGATCTCTTGAATCTATAATGAGATGAAAAAGCCTATCCATAATAGTATGATTCATTAGTAGAAGTTCCATATTGGTGAGATGGTACTCAAGTACAATTCCAGGCTAAATCTCCATCTAGGTAAGCTTTATTCCTCATGGATCAGTCTTTATACTGTTATTAATATTTACCCATTTGGTGAAATAGAGGTGTTTCATGAGTTGAGTGGCCGAAGTATTACCATAAATTGGTAGAGAATTAAACACTTTTATGATTATTTTTGAAAGTATCCGCTGAAGGAAATCAATATCCAAGAAGCAACATACTGGTAAATCACCCCGTGTTTTATCCTTCCTTACCACATTCTTTTTTATTACTGTGAGGACACTGCATGATCTAGGTGTGGGGGGATGGATATATTCCTAGGTTATTTATGAATTTTTACCATAGTTCTTATTTTTCTCTTTTTGAATTGATAGATTGTATTTCCCCTTTTCACTTATTTCCCCCCTCACTTTTGTCCCAGAATTATAATTTTTGATTCCTAATTTATCATTGAAAATGATTCCCGCATAATCATGGAAGTTATTGAAAATGCATGATGAATTTACCTATTTCATACTATTCTAACATTTAATTTTTTTTAATGATGAAACGTGTGTTTTTGCAGGAATTTAACAGTGGGGTGTGATTTTTAGTAAATTGGATGTGTGTCGATGATATAAATGGTTGTATCTATTTGAAACCTTTGAGAATAGTGGTACCATTTGTGTGAGTAGTTTATGGGAAATCGCGAAACTTAATATATCCAAACATATTTTTCAATAAACCATGAAGTGAAAATATTTATTACTTAATAGAAGGTAAATATAAATTATGTTAATATTTATCATAATTCTAAAATGATGTTCCATATGTTTGTTCCTTATCTGATCTATTTCATTACTATACTGAATTGACATATGTGTGTATACCTGTTATCCAACTTCTTATGCACCCTAAAAAAGTAAAACTAAAAATAAAAAAACACAAAATATATAGGTTCTATCTTGGGTCAATAAAAAAAAACTCTTCCTAAAACATTGATCTTGTTATAACTATTACAATTAGTGTCATGAGGATATGAATCAATAGTTGAGTGATTAGTGTGAGATTAGTTCCAAGATCAAATTTTGAAAAAAATAGTAATAAATGAGGGGAGTGATGACATATACAACATATGGGGATATCTAGGTTTGGAGTTTATGGTTTGACTTTTTTTAATACTTAAGTGATTGGGTTATGAAATTTTATTTCAAAGGATGTATGGCACATTTGGTGGAAAAAAATCATTTAAGAAGAAAAATATTGAAATGACTTATTTTTAGTGGATAGAAAGTGGAAACAATAGAATTGAACAGTTTTTAAAAACACACATGAAGATTTATTGGAATGATTTCATTTTTAATACCTTAATCATTTTTTTATCATGTATCTATTTGAATTTAATTCTGATACAATTTATGAGACACCTTTTTCCATGATCACTAAGAATTACTCCTTGGTGTGATTTTTGATTTGATCACATTTCATTCATGAATCAAATTTTAAATTAATTTTAAATATTCATAGATTTGGAAATATACACATATATATATAGATATGAATAATTATATTAATGCGACTTTTCTTAGGAGTGAAAATTTTTAGGTATGTGGGTGTGATCACAACGTGATTCACTATTCATTTCGACCTTTATACCAATGTGCTAAACTGATTTTTCATCATAAATTACAAATTTAACAACAAATTTAACATAATTTTTGATTTAATTAATTTGTTTTTTTTTTCACTATTAAAAAAGGAAATTCCACATGTTTTGATGATTTCATTGCGGTGGAGGTGATTTGGAGTGCCCATGATGATGTGGAAAGAAAATGGGCCAAACTGCATGGAATCCCATGAACACATGTCCACTTTTTTAAATATTTTGAGAAATTTTTGAATAAAAATAGGATTAAATTTTGTGACCGGATCCAAAATTGTCTGGTCTACAACTCATATGAAAGAACCCGAGCTCAATTTGTCCATTTAGAGTCCCATATGAACTAATATGTCTAAGAATATGAATCTGATCGAAGTCAAAAGTAGTGTTCTATAATTCAGATAAATCTTGAGATTGGGGCTCCCATTTGATTCCATAATTTTGGTGGATAAATCAAAGAGGTGGGTAAATTTAAATTAATTACCTAAGGCTCTATCAATAGATGACTTATGGTTCCTTCTATAATGTAAAAATTCTAGTAAAAACTAAACCACTAATTTGATGCGCTCGACAACGCGATCAATTAGTGATTATCCCTAATATGTTTGTTTCGTACAATATCCTAGATTCATGCTATTTGAGACTTGATTCATCCTTTTTATGATTCCAACAATTAATACATTGTATTTTACTCCTACATAAGGTCTAAATTATATAACTTTAAACTATAATGACATGGGGTCTATTCTACATGACCTTAAACTACAAAAGCATAGGGTCCAAGCTATACACGCTTACACTGTAAAAATATAGGGTCCATGATATATGATCTTAAAGTATAATAATATATGGTCTAATATATATTAACATTAACTATAATATGATAGGGTCCATGATTTATAATATTAAAGAACAGCAACATAGGGTCTAATGTATTTTGCCTTGAACTACAAAAACATAATATTATGATCTGAATGACCATTAATTACCTACCAAAAGAGATATAATACTCATTAGATTGAATAAAAAAATGTAACTCTAGGAAAATTTCGAGTCTTTACTCACTTGTTGATCACCATGTGTGATTTTAAAAAATAGGGCACTAAGAAATGGAAAAAATATATAAATATTGTTAGGTCAAAACCTGTAAAGGGAGGCCTTACCAAAAGTTAATTCCATTATCACTAAGCTTCCATCATATAAATATAATTAAATTGTAATGGAAATAAATAATGAGACATAAAATATTTTTGGGTCACACCTTATGGCCTTTTAAATAGCCATGTTATGCTCGCTAGGTCCTTGTACTTGGAAAATTTATGATCCCTCCCTCTCCATGAAATTTTCACCCATGTCACCCCATTGAGATAAAAAATCCCTTACTATTTTTCATTATTTGGAACTATTCATTCAAAAATGGAATTTATACCAATAATTTTATGAAATATATTCCCTAGAGGAATTCATTATCTATCGAATATTTCGGTTCAGAATTGGGATAAATTTAATTCTTGGAGGATCTTAGTGTGTCATGGAAACTTATAAGATATTGAGTTGTAAAAAAATAATGAACATAGTAAAAGGAAAAAGGGAGAATTCTTGATAGAAACACATATAATATTAAATATTTATTTACTAATACAACAAAAAGAAGGGAGGAATCTCCACAGTCTGAAGTCACTACCATGATACTTCAAGTAAAAAGTGTGATGTAAACCGATCACAACAATCATGTAAATAAAGGATCATAAGACCCCATATTCTCCACTCTATTCTACTCCATAGTATTTATGGATTGATATAATTGATCTAATAATTCATTATTCACCTCTGCAGTATGTTGTAATGCCTTCTCTAGGGAAATATCATCAAGTCTAGCCTTATATTTCAATGAGTCCATGTTTGTCTTCTAACATATTGTCTATAGATTTTATCATATATTTTAGAAAATATAGATCATGTTAGAGAAAATCAATCTTATCCTTACTAGTTTTGACTAAATATTGTCCAGATTCTATTTCAGTTCCATATTGGGAAGGTTCGTTTAGGGAATCCTAACTATATTGATAGGAAGAAGATGATTCCTCTACCACTAATACATTTAGATTTAGGTCCCTTTTCTTATCCTTCATGGTAACCAACTCCTTCACCTTATCATGAAGATATCAGTAGTCAAATCCTCCAAAACTACGTTTTGTGAAAATATAAGTAAGGTTCCCTAATAGTTCCTCCAGCTCTTTGAAGTGGCCCTCTGTGATCAGGCTCCGTACGTCCCCCACACATTCCACCTCAACTTCTGGGGAATCATTGAGTATTCCAAGCCTTGAATCGATCCCAGGACAAGAGAAAATATGTATTCCATAACTAAGTCTACCGACATCCCTTTTCAATATTGAAGTAGGATAGTCTTATTCTTTGATTAGTTTTAGTGGGAGGGTCTTGAAGAATAGGTATTAATTACCATTGAGCCTTGAGGTGGAACTGATGCAATTAATCACATGAAGACTATTAGTCAACATAAAAATAATTAGATTAGATAATTTTCAATCAAATTAATAGTTGAGGATTTACCTTCACTAACCATGGTAAAAACCACCTTTGTCACCCCAAATTTGAATAGAGGGGTGAAAATGACATCTTCCTATAAAATAGATGCTCTAATGACCATGAACAGTGAACCTAAGGCACAAAAAATTCCCCTATTATTGATGTAGTATGATCACCAGCTTAAAGGATTAAAAGTGTAGAAATATGTTAGGATACATGATATAGAACTCATAATACACCCAATTTTAGAGGTAATACCTATATATTCCAATTGATTCCTCCACCATGGATAAGTCTATAGAAGAATATATATTGAAATAAAGATCTTTTAGGAGCGCATTTGATCATAGCAATTCAAATAGAACAAGTTATAATGCATCAACAAAAGACAATGGGTGCTTCCCTGCATGGACCCTAGGAACTTCCTCCTCCCCACAGACCTCATACACTGTTGAAGATCCCGTCATAGGGATGAAAGGTGTGTTATCCTTCGTAAACACAAATGTTTATGTACTTAAATAGACATGGTGATGACCTACATGATTTAATTTTTTGGGATGATATCGTGAAGAAATGTAGACAGAAAATGAAATATTTTTCAAACTGAAAAACTTGTTAATTCAGAGAGAGTACAATTCTATAACATTCCCAACTTGATATTCCTTATCTTCTCCAAGTAAGATCCTTTATAAGGGGCCAAACCTGGAGATTAAATTGGATGTACTGAAGGAGGAATGACTGTCGTTTCTTTATGATAATTGACAACCACCTCTATCAATTCAATATGATTGCGAGAACCCCACTCATAAGCCTCCCAATTATTTTGACCAAGTCAACCTTAGTTTCCATTCCCTAGAAAGAGTGTATTGGAGAGGTGATAGGCAAAGAGGTCTCTCTAAATTACTAAAATATCCATAATAGAAAAAATTATCATTGTTATAGTAATACCCAAGTATTTATAGGGTAATGATAACATCGATTCATACCTCTTCACTGGTGTCATGGTTTTATCCCTTATCCTCACCAGATTCTATCATTTTTGGAATCATAATTTTTAAAACCTGTGGAATATAATGGAATTTACCCTTGATACAATGAATCATTGAATCAAGGTCCAGAAGAAAATATTTTCTTTATCAGCTCATTTTTATTGGAAATTTCCTTGGGAGTGGTAATAATCCCAAAAACCTCTAACTCTACCTTCTCCTAACATAACCACTACTAGGATTGAAAATTTATTTTCTTCCTTATATAGTCATGCCAATACTAGTATGTAGTTGAAATTTCATAATCATCCAATGGTTCACTCATAGTCATTCCACCCACTATCACCATATCATTTGACACTTTCATTAATGATGGTGTTGACTCTAAACACCTTGTTTGCATTATAGAATCACCAGTGCCACTGGTCTGATGGATGACGGCTGCTAATTATAATTTTGACTTGTTGATGTTAATGGATCCCCTGAACCATCACCAAAGAAAAATGTTGGATGTTATGTGGCCTTCACTACCAATGAAGATAGTTTCCTATTCTTATATGATTGGATTACAACATTGACATAAGATTTATAGAGACCAACATTCACACCACCTGGGGAGAAGGTCACATAAACTTGAGTTTCCTCCCTGGTGAACAAAAACTTGAATTGGAGAGACCCCATCAGATTCATTTCTAGAAATATATGGAGAAGAACAAAGTATCTTATCAAAAAACACCATAACTATCAACCAAATCAACAAGGAAAATTCTACTCACAAATAATTTTCCATTGATTCAAGTAGATAAAACACATTCTTGGATGAATATAAAATAGGATCAGGACTCAGGATAAAAATTTCCATTGTTAGTGATTGAACAAGTTGATGAACCATATTTCATGAATAAAAAATAGTTATTCTAGTTCAACCTCCTCCTTATTTCCCTATTCTTTAACATAGAAGGCCTGACACCACTGATGCTTTGGAGAAATATAATGAACTAGGAACTGAGAATGGATTGAGTGATAATAAACTCATATCCATCTGTATTGACCACCATCAATCCCCAAAACACTTAGAATGGGATAAAGATTTCATAAAGGGATTTTACATTGTATATGTGGTGAAGCTAGTGAAATAATTTGGACAATACTAGAGTGTTAAAGACAATATGTCTACCAAATACAATCCATACCACCACCCCAAATGTGGATCCCATAGTTTACACACTTCTATAATTAGGGACAAGTACCCACATAGGAAATTTTTTAGAAAAATAGATAGATGAACTTGACGTTTGGACCAAGAGGTGACCATACACGTCCATTCGTTGAACCTACCTTGTTCAATTGTTGGCTAGTTGGAACCTTCTTCCTCATGAGAATCTCATAATGGTAAAGTGTTGAGATTCTTGTCTAGTGGATCATGATGTATCTTATTAATGAAAATTTAGACCCAATTTTTATTAGGGGTGTCATACTTGGGTTACAGGTCCTTCTCGATGGTTTTTAGGGCCATGTTGATAAAACATTCATAGTTGGAGGAACCTATTATGATTCATCCCAAGTAGAATGGGGAAGGGTAAAATCATAATATATATCTCCCAAAATTGGTGCACCATGGGTTTTTTCCATTTACTAGAGACCGATGCTAACCTCACTATGTATCATGTGGAACTTTTTTATATATTTGACCCATGGATAACCTAGTGTAACAAGAATTTGTGGAGGTGGTGAGGGAAATAAAATAAAAATGATTTTAGAGGAACATTACCTCTTCTTTGGTATCCTTGTTAGGTTTTCACTAAAAGCATAAAAGGTTTCCTTTATGATTAAAATAACACTTAGAGGAAATGTGGAGGGAATTTGAGAAGTGAATTTTGAAGGGTTTGGTAGAGCCAAATTACATTAACTGTGTAATGAATGGGGGAGAGTGAGTTCCCTTTTATAGTTGAGGAGGAGTGTAATTTTTGTAAATACTCAAAAATATTCACTATTGGGAGGTTTGACTTAGCTTATATGGATAAAAAATTGGATAATAATGGAGGGGAGTGTTTATGTGGTCATTAAATACCTCCACAAAATAGAAATTCATTTTTAAAGTTCTTCCTTTACTTTAATGTTTCCCAATATTTTCCATTTTAATTTTTATTAAGGCTACTGATTTTCAAAGTTTGGTAATTTATCCATTTTGAATAAATTAATGTGATAATTACTAGAAAATTTACACTCAATAATTCTAAAATATTATAAACAATTTATAAATTAGAAATACAATATGTGTTAGAAATTAATTCAACATAAGCGCGCATAATGCCCAAAAACACATCTTTAACCCTAACATTTCTAAATAAGTTTTTACTATTTAGGGATCCATACATTCATTATAAAAGATAATTTCTTCCATGAATGAATCATATATTATATTTATTAATATTTAAAAATATCTTGGTATACGATATGTTTTTAGTAATGTTAAATCATTTAATAAAATATCATATATTATAAAATAACATTAATGTCAATTTTGACATTATTTATTTAATTTTAATTTAAAAATATAAATGAAATAATGTAATTATAATATATTAATTTGAAACCTGTTTAACATGATATATTACTCTAAAAAATTATTGGAAGACAATAATTCGTTAAATTTACCTCATTTTATTATTTTTATATCATTTATTTTAGTTAATTATCAACTAAATAATTATTGTGTTTCCATTTATTAAGCATTCAAAGTAATTATTTAATGTATAAAAATTTAAAATAAAGTATAATGATACATATATCTCATTTATATTTCAAAATAATATTTATAATCGAACATATGATATTTCCCCCCATCCCAAATCTTTATAAACATTAAATGCATGGAAGGTCATTTTTTTTCTTTTTCTTAACACAACTTATTATATAGGACAACTTCATAGAATTATATCCCAATATATAATAATAAAAGAGAATATAGTGATAAGGGTTGTAATATGTCATTAAAATGGGTGTTGTACAAGTTAGTAGGTCATTTTACACCTTATATTCTAAGTTTAAATACTAAGTAAACTTGTTTTTTTACTTAAAATTTGTGTAATTAATTGTAACCATTTTCACATTTCAATATAGTAAAAAATTAATTTTTCATATTATAAATTATAAATTAATATTATTAAAAATATGGAATCCATTTTAACAAATTTAATTAACATAATTGGTAAAATTTAATTGAAATTTAATCTCAGAGACGTAACAAGAAAGTGGGGTTTTTAAGTGAAAATGTTCAAAAGTTTCTAATATTTTTATATCAAAATTGAATATTAAAATAAGTAAAATAAACTAAATTGTATTAATAGATGTATAATTATACTATTTTGACTTTAAAACCAATTAAAAATATACTTTTACATTATAAATTCATTAAATAAATGGTAATATTCAATTAAAATTCATTATTTTTTACTATTTTATCAAAAAATGAAACTTCATAGAAAAATAAAAAAAATTAACCCAAATATAATGTTAGTATTTAATTTTTAAAAAATTATTTTATTTTTTAAAATAAATTTTATAAAATTTGTAAAATTTAATTTTAAATTATGTGTGGTAAGAACGACTAAAATTTCTTTTTAGAAAAGATATTGTTTTTCAGAAAGCATTTACGTTTCTATTAAATAATTATTATTTTATTTATAATAAATATATAACAAATAAATATGTGAAAACTATATATTTTCCTAAGTTAGTTAATATGATTCATTCCCGTCATTACAATGGCTTGTCGATAAGTATCATATTAAATAATAATATTAATAATAGATTGAAGTTCGATAAAACCCCGTATTGCATGAAGCACAAGCTATCAAAGGAACTGGATATTATGGGTAACATAAGTAAAACCTATTATTTCATGTATCACAAGATAACCTCAGTATTGTATTAAGTTCAATCTCAAGTTAGTGTTCCATAATTATAAATCTTAACATGGTTTAGAGTGAAACACAAGAAATCAAAAAAAAATTAATTTGTTAGAAAACAAATAATTTATAAAAACATAGGGTGTTATTGTATACACTATTTATTAGTGTCAGAGAATATTTTTTTTGATGATTAGCCTTCTAAAGTATTCATTAAGTAAGTGGTAAGGTTTTATGGAGTACCAATTTCTATTATAATTGATTGGGATCTAGGGTTTACCTCATAGTTTGAGAACAATATACATGAATATATTTATTATAGTTGTGTTTCATAACTACTTATGATACTAAAATATATGAATAACCTAAAATAACTTTTTAAACCTTTTATAATATATTGAGGTATTTTTAATTTGATTTCAAAGGTAGTTGGAATCAATAGCTTCGTCTGGTTAAGTTTTTTTATGATAATATATTTCACTCAAGCATTCATATGGATCCTTGTAAAGACATCCATGGTTGTAATTATAGAAATCCTACATGTTGGGATGAATTTAGATAAATAAATCTATTATAACCTGATCTAACCAAGTAAATTGAATAGAAATTCATAACAATTCATAAGAACATCAAGGATGCTTAAAGTTGATAGAAAATTTATGTTGAAAATTGTTAGTGAAATATGGAATTTTAAAATAGTGAGAAGGTATTACTATGAATATTCCCATAGAAAACGTTTATGATACTTAGAAATAATGTAAATATAATCCCTAGGTATATTGGACCCTCTTAGTTTCTTGATAAAGTAGGGATGGCGGCTTATCTCTTGGCGCATCCACCAAACCTCTCTCAAGTTTTAATGTTTTACTTGCATATTTTTTAAGGAAGTAAATATCTAATAATTTGAATTTACTAAACTCAGAGGTTAAACCAAAGAAACACGACCTTTATTTTTAAGAACAAATAGTATAAATTTTGGATCATAGAGATAAGGTGCTAATAAAAAAGACTACTCACCTGATTACAGTTCTTTAGAGGAGTCAAATGTTTAAATATAAAACTTGGGAACATGAGGACGTGATAAAAAAGCGATATACTCATTTATTTTTATTTTATTAATAGAATTTATAGGTAAAAATTAATTTTAATGGGATATAATGTAACACCCCGAGATTTGATGATATAATTCTTTTCAAATAAATTTAATTTCTTTTATAGCTTGAGATACACAGAATACCGAGTCTAAATGAACTGTAATGTAAACAATTATTATAAATAACCATTAAATTTGAGGAGTAAATATGAATAACCACATTTAAAAACATATGCATGAATGTTTTATATAAATCAAATATATTAATGAATGAATATTTAATTTGGTTGTAAAGTCTTTATATGATAGAAAAATACTTCTTTTTTTTATCAAAAATGTTTTTTTATTTTTGTGAGAAAATAATATAAACAATTTATTCCAATTTTAGAAAAGTTATTTAAAAAAATTAAATTCATTTCTGAAATTAGTATATCAAAATTATATTTGAATGAATTTGTTTTTATTTCTAAACATATTTATATTCCTATGAATTGTAAAAAATACTAATTTTTATTGAGATCTATCTTTTCATTTTAAATAATTTAAAAAGATACACAGTGTTTTAAAATGGTATTTAAAGTTACATTAGTTAATTTATATTTTTAATAATTCAACATAGGACATTATAAATAATTTTATGCTAAATTTTTCTTTAAATATTTTTATACTTTAGAAAACATTGTTTTGGGAAACTACATTTCACCGTGTTTCGTGTGTTAATTTTAAAATTAATTTATAACACTTATAGAAATTTTATAGTAAAAAATGGATTAAATATTAGTGATTTGGTGGTCCAAATTTGGCAAATAAGTCCCTTTTAGTTTTGATCAATAAGAATAGTAACTATAACAATTTTTTTATTGCCGTGATAAAAGTAAAATGGGTTAATTAATATAAAATCTAATACAATAAGGCTGAAAACTCATTATAACCCTTTATTTTATTTCAATGGATGAGCCTATTTTTTCCATAATCATAAAAACTTCTAAAATGTTACCTTTTTTCCATTTAACTTTGATTTTGATCTTTATAATATTTATGTAAAAGATAAAGCAAGAAAATATCACTTTTCTTCTTTTAATATCAATAATATATTTTTATTGGGATAAAATCAACTTATGTTTGGTTATAAATGGTTATATAAAATATTAACGATTTTCTATCATGGAAATATATTTTTAAATTTTTATTCATGAATTAACTACGTTAAATGTCCACAAAACACTGACACAATGTTTGTGAATGTTGTAGAAAAATTAGGAAAATTAATTTAAAAAATCTAAATATAATAATTTTTTGGTAGTTTATAATGTTATAAAAATTTTATAGTTATATATAACATTTTATTAACGTTTTAATGATTTATATTATAATTATTTTACTATCATGTTGTTTTCAAAGTCAAATTAAATTAATAGTTTCAAAAATTACATTAGAGATATTTTATAATAAATAATATTTTTTAAAATTAGTTAAAATTCATAAGAATAACATATTCATAACATATATTGGGATATGGTTGAAAATATCAATCATGGTTCACTTATGAGTCATTTGTTCTTTTATTATTACTCTCTTGAACCCTATAAGTAAAAAACATTGTAATGAGAGTAATTCTCAAAAAGGGTAAACGAGAGCTAAAACTAACAAATAAGAGTGAAAAATTAACCAATACTTGTAAATATATTTTGGATGAGTTTATTTAGTGTAATTATAATTATATCCCATAATTGTATATGTTTGGACCCATTTTAAATTAAATATTAATTTATATTAATTTAATACTTTAAATAATTTCAAGGGTTCCCCTCCCCTCACTTATAAAAGTGAACTTCATCCCCCTCATTTTTCACAATGTTTGAACCTTATATATCATCCAATACCTACCCTAGTATTATCCTATATTACATAAATATATCACATATCATTGGGTATTTCCAAAAGACCATCTTTTTAAGGATTAAGGTGTAAGCCAAAAGAGGTTTCCTAATGAAGAGGTATGACTCTTAACCAAGTATTTTGAATTTCATTTATTCTTATTTTTCTTTTAAATACATTATATCCATTATAAATTATTTAATTAATTATATTTCCTATGATTAATTATTATTATGGTTATTTAACAACCATTAGCCACCTTATTTCTATCCCACGGTAAGCGAACACGTATTTCATACACACATGAAACTTACTATCTCCACGTGGTGGTGTAATTTGTTTTCCATAATCATATTTGAAGAAGGTATTATGACCTTTTAATGTTTTCAAATTATAATTATGATATAATTATTCTTATATAATTATTATATCTTATATTCATTTTTTACATTCTCATCCTTTGTAAAATGATAATGTCGTTCCTGCATACATGTGGACTACCACCTCCACGAAGCAATGTGATTAATTTTCAATTTACACTTTAAATAGATGATAAAAATAATAGATTTAATGATTATATATTAAATATATGATAATTATTCTATATTTCTGAATTATTATTCACCTTTATTTCATTCCATCACCGTTAAAGTGAAAACAACATACATGTATATGTATAACGCACCGTCATTATGAACAATGTGATTAATTTTTCTATATATATCATTTACGGATAACTCAAAACATATATATAATGAATATATTTTATATTTATGTCATGATTAAATTTTTTGAGATAATGGAACTATGATAAAATGACAAGAACCGTAACCACTGAAACAAAATTCTCATGAAAATTTAATTTGTTAACACCAAAAAATGATGATTTCAATAAGGACTTGTTGATAAATTGGTGTTAAAATGTTATAAGTGGATAATATATGATATTATAATTAGATGCATTTTTTATATATTAAATTATAAAAAATTGAAATTTATTATAGATCTATTTAAATATCTTTCTATGCATTTTAAATTTGATATAAGAGATTTATGTTAAAATCTCATCGTTTATTAGGATTATTTACAATAAAGTATCTAATGATTAAATTTTATGAGATATCTCTCAATAATTGCATGAATTTTATTCGCCCACATTAATTTATGGGGATTAAATGTTTTACTTTCATCTTCTTATCTTTAAGTAATAAATATACTGAAAGAATACTTTTGAGAAATTCAGAATTTATTTCTCTTTTCTGTAAAATTTATTATACATATCCATGTTTTGTAAATTTATTTTATTGAATGTTTTAATGTTATCAAATCATTTTTAAATTCATTTTTACCAATTTTTAATTTTTATTAAAATGTTTCAAATGAAACTTCTTACCATTTTCTAAGGGAGGAACTTTGGTCTGTTTACCAAAAATGTGAAAGGAATATTTGTATTAATGTACACAACATGAGTACCATTTCCTAAAATCATGACCACTAAAAGATTTGAATACTTTTTTACAGGTTTCCATAATACCTTTCAATGATTATTTTTCTATAATATTTATATTTTTTTAGAGTTTAATGAAGTGATTTCAAATTATAATAGTTATTTTCCTGTAGAAATACTCTAGTGATCTTTTAAAGGAATTTTCTTTATTCAAAAACCTCATTTTATGTTATTATTGATTTATAGGTGATATGATCCAGTGATACAATTTTTATTATTTCTCCAGATAGTTTATTATTATTATAAAGAGGATTTTATGAATTCCTTTTATTTTCCACGAATAATTCTATTATGAAATAAAAAAATGTCTTTGAAAACCAATTCATTTCCATGAGTCATGATATATGATGAAGGATTGATGATCATGTGGAAAAATATGAATGATTTTTATTATTTGATGGGTGGGATTAAAATTATATAGCCTTCCAATGCATTGAGTAATGATGGATATCTCATGAGATAATAAGAACTAGAATAGAGAGTGAACCTGGTTCAATAAGGGACTTTGTCTACTATGATAGTCTTGAGAGTTAACCTTGACTAAGGATATGAATAAATGAAGAGTAAAAAAATCCACTATAACAATATTAGTTTAGTTATTTGACCAAAGAAATGATTTTCTATACCTTGGTGTATGTCACAAACTTTTGTCTTATACCAGTTTAATGCTCTCATAGCTCATATTCTTTGATTCCATTATGAATTATATTTTATAAACTACCAATATTTATTTTATGTATTAATACATTGATCTATGATATGTAGGGTTTGGTTTTGAAATGTTAATCACATATTATCATTCCCTTAAGCTCATGTTAAGTGATCCTTATTATCTCTCTTGTTTACCCTTACTAAGTATCCAAGCTCAGAATTTCATATGTTTCTTTTCCCTTGGTTATAAATATTTTTTTCTATGATATGTCAATGAAGGGTGTTTTTAATATAGAAATTAGGTGGGAAATGATGTATATCTCTTATGAACATGTTTTTATAAAGCTAATTTCTAAAGCCACTACACCAATACAATTCTAGTGTTTATCATAATTTAATGTAATATATATTTCAAGAAGTCCAAGGAGGGAATCCTAATAACCATTATTTTGTACAAGACACACCATACCAATATGTGGTGGGTTCTATGAAAACATTTAGATTGTATTAGAGCACAAAATTGAAAATAAATATAATATTCATACCAAAAATAAAATCCCAATAACATAGATCCTATTAAGTTATATACCCTCACCCAATCCTAATCTAAAGGATATCACATAAAATATAAAACATTTTTCCCTAACTGGTATCTCACAATATAAATATCTGAATATACTTAAACAAAATGGTACATGTATTGATCCTGGACCATTAGGAAAAACTCATATCATATCTCTACCATATGTTTATGAAAAATCTGCATTTCTCTCCCTGCAAGAATTGTATAAGTCCCCAACACACCACTAGAAACCATCTATTTCAATAGGTGTCTCCCAGGATACTCCATCACCTATCCAACACTTTTCATACACTATTCCTACACACAGATTTACCCAAAACTGGTCTAGGTATACCCACTGATAATGGATTATTCTAAAAAATCAATCTATCATTATATAAAATGAAAAATATATTTATATGAAACCTTGTACGATGTTATCTCAATAGAAGAAAATTAATTATTGTTACAATATAAATCTATAAATGGAATATTCTCAACCCAAAATCTATTGTAGTTCAATACACCCACTAATAAAATATCCTCAAGAGTTTATATGGTGCACCCAATTTAACCGTCTTTCAATGGATGTATTTTAATACTCAGATAAAATTTGGCACTATAATATTTCTTCAAACCTTTCTAGATAATTTAGGTTAAACCATAATTATGATCAAATACAATCAACTGAGGATCCTCATGAAATATCACCACTTATAAAACATACTAATACACTTAGGGTTTGATTGAACTATACTTTAATACTAATTCAATTTTGTATTTTAATTTTCATAATGATATAATTATTTGGGTCAAGTGTAAAACTTCACAATGACCATAAAATAAAACCCCAATATGGGACCAAACCCAAACCTTGAAATAACCCCAAAAAATAACTAATAGTAAAATATGAGATGTAACAATGACCCATAGTCAATGTGAATCCACGAAGGCTTGGTAGGCTATGGTGAAGGACATAAATATTGAGCCTACAGTCCCACTTTGATAACACATGACTATTAAATTAATGATGTCCAATGCATATAACACTTCTTGAAACTTTACATACTATCATTTCCATCATCTTTGAGGCTACCCTTAGTTCCACCTAGGACTACCATCACAAAAAAAGTACCACAGAGTAGGAAACTGGAATGAAATCACCATGAATCACCATTTAGAAAAAAATGAACAAAACAAACACCATGAGAAAAAAATGATAATGAAAATATTTACTAAATTCAAAACCAAATACATTATTAATATAATTATTGGAAGATGGAGTTCCATCATTGAATCATAAACTAATTTTTTGATTTTACCACATCATAGTAACTAGAGGTTACTTGAACACTTTCAATGCACTACCTCCACTAGATAATACAAAATTGGATAATATAGACCTCAAATGAATTGGGTAATGGTTTTATCTCATGACATTCCATGTATAGTGCATGTGAGTTTCTCCCAAGAACATTATATTGTGTTATCTCAGCGGTTAACCTTGAAGTATTTAATGTTATATTTTTTGTTTTTTCCACATTTCTATATTGAATTTACAATTTAATGTTATATATAATGCCTCATTGTTCAATATTATGATTATCAGCCTTATTATGTTACAATAATACGCCTCTTGTATCACATATACAACTTTACCCCATTCCATTATTTGATTATCCACTTATTGGGATTTTTATATCACCTATTTCTTATGTACATCCCCATGTTATTCAATGTATTTTTAGAAGAACAATGATATTTTAGGAAAATGTAATGAAAATTTTCAATAATGTTGTTGTATTTTTTGTTCTATGTTTTTATGCAATGTACAAAATATCCAAAAGACACTAGGCTTAATGATATTCTGGGGTTGTATAATTTGTATCTTTTTTTGAATAAATAATGGAATAAAGTGTATTAAAGATATGGGTTGTCATAGTTGGAATTAGAGGAAATTATAGTCATTTTTGGTACCTTTATTAGAATAATATTTTGAAATCATTAGTGATAAGACTAAACATGGGAAAAATCCATAATTTTTTCTAAAGAATAGATTAAGTGGTTTCTAAGAAAAATTAATCTATGTTTGGATACTACAAGTGGATTTGAATTTGTTATAGAGGTACCTAGGGGTAGTAAGCCCAAAAAAAGTGCATGGAGGTGGACTCGATCATCACTTAGGACATGATAATGGGCCTTACTACACACCTAGTTTGGAACTACCAAGGGATATGCTTTTGTAAATTCAAAAGATACTTACAAATTATTATTAGGAGAATAAAATTACACTTGAGATTTTATATTAGTAAATAGATCATGGACAACATAGATTGAAACCTTGAATTCATAGGTTAAAGAATATATATCATTTTTTAGTTATCCCTAAAATGTTTATAGTTTCCCTTTTATATATCTAATATATTAATTTTTGTCATCTATAATTCTCTTGAAAAAAACATTATCGATTAAAACCAAAATTAAATAGTGAAAGGTAGGTTTACCATCGATGGTTATGCACATTATTTCATATCATGCATGTTTTGTAGAACTATTCAAACCCCATTTCAAATCTTGGAAGTAAAATTATTTATGATAATTAAGAATGTATTAATTTTTGTATCCCAAGAATATAATTCATCCCCTATCCAAATTTAGGTACCGAATTCCCTAGAAAAACTAGTGATACTCCCATTAGGGGTATTTAATACAGTTTTGGTTATGGATTGGAGTCTATTATATAGAACCAATATAAATTTATAAGGGAAGGAAATCACCCACTGTATTTCTATACACCCTTGAATTATATACAATTGAAAGGAGGAGGATGAATCTTTTTTGGGACTAGAATACCAAGAAATGATATAATTTCCTTGAGGAAAATAATATTTAACTCAAATGATTAAGACCAAGAAAAAGATCATCCTTGATGAAATTACTATTCTAAGGGATTTAACTGATGCATTTACCAAAGAATTTTCTTATGTTCATCCATTTTGTGAGGTTGAGTTCTCAATTAAGGTTATAAATGGTTTTTTTACAATATATAAGACTATATATAGAAGGGTTGTTTTTGAACTTTATGAGCTAAAGAAAAAATTATGAGAATATGGATAAAGGGTTTATCATCTAATTGCTTCACTATGGGGTGACCCAACCCTCTTAATTAATAATAACAATAGGTTAATGTTCCTATGAATTTACTATTGTGATCTCAATAAGATCACGATAATGAACAAGTATCCTCTACCATATATTTATGACTTATTTGATCAAATAAGCGGAACCCAAAACATCTCTAAGGAGAATATTCAGTCAAGATGTCACCAAGTAAAGGTAACGAAGTTGTATATCCCCAAGACTCATTTTTGTACAAGGTATGAGAACTATGAGTTCACAGTGATTCAATTTGGACTTACTAATGCTCCAACAATCTTCATGGATGTAGTGAATAGTGTCTTTAGAGATTACCTCAACAAATTTGTGGAAGTATTTATTAATGATTTTCTTATCCACTCCAAAAGTAAATAGTAACATGAGGAATATTTAAATACTATAATAATAAACTTTTAGTATGAAAATTTATATAAAAGGTACATTAAACCTAAGTTTTGGTTAGAGCAGGTAACTTTATTTTGGAATGCTTTCACCAATAAAGTGATATCTGTGGATCCTTAGAAACTATAGGCATTTGAAGGATAACCTAGACCAACGTCTATGAAAAAATATAGTTTTCTTAGATTATCTGGGTACTATCATTTATTTATGATAAAATTTTCATGATTTTCTATCTCACTAACCAATACTACTTAGAAGGGATTAAAATTTGTTTGAACTAATGAATGTAAAGAAAGATTTATAGTGATATTAAAAAGGCTAATAATGACACATGTGCTCATAGTGCCAAATACTAGGAAGGATTATTGATCTAAAATGACGTGTATAAAAATTTATTGGGTTATGTACTCATGAATTATGAAAAAATGATAACATATGCCTCCCACCAATTAAATATCCATGAGAATAACCACCCAACACATGATCTAGAATTGGTAGTACTGGTCTTCACATTTAAGATTTGGTGACATTATCTCCATAGAGAAAAGTGTGACATATATGTGAATTATAAAATCTTCAAGTATATATTCACCAAAAAGAAGCATAATATGTTCTAATGAAGGTGGTTTTAGAAGATCACATATTATGATTTTTCAATCCATTAAAATCACTTAAAAAAACAAAGTGGTGTATATTTTGAGTAGAATAAATCCCTTAACTCTATCCTTGATGATAATTTCAAGGGATCCAATCGACATACAAAATATAGAAATTGGGATCATTAATGGATCTTAATCATAACATACTTAAATAACCAATCAATCATACAATCTTGATAAGATTAAAGAGGCCTAAAAAGATGATGAGTTTCTACAGATGATGGTAGAGAATATTATGGAGTTCAATATTCTAAATATAGATTTATAAGTTTTGGAACTGAGATTTGTGTCCCATAAAAACCAGAACTAAAGTGGGGAATTCAGAATGATTTAAATAGATAATCCTTTTCTTTTCATCTAGGAATCACAAATATGTATAGTGTTTTAAATCAAAAATTATTGCAGGGTAAAATGAAGAAGGAGGTTGTAGAGTTTTTATCTCGATTATTGGTATTCCAAAAAATCAAGTTAGAATGAAAAATGTTTAAGGGTCTGATTCAACCATTTCCCATACCATTATAGAAAACGGAAAACATAACCCTGGATTTCCTCATAGGGCACCCCAAGATAGTTAAAGGTGATAACACAATCCGGGTAGTAGTGGATCACATTAAAAATTTGAAATGTTTCATTTATATCAATAAATATTTCTCTCTCAACTAACTCACTAAGTTATATATAATTTAATTTTTAAGAATTCTTGGATTTCCACTTACTATTGCATCTAAATGATATTTTTTTACCTCACGGTTTTTGAGAAGAATTTAGAAAGAAGTGCAAGCAGAAATAAGCTTAAAAACTTGTTATCAACCTATGATGGATGGGTAGTCTGAAATGAACATTCAAATTCAGGAGGATATGTTGAGATCATTTTCAACAAATTTTGAAAGAAATATTGAGATCAACACCATCTCCTAGAAGATTTCTCATATAAATAAAACTACCCTTATAGAATCAAAATATAACCTTATAAGGCTCTGTATGGGAAGTGGTTTTAGACTAAAATTTGATGGTATGTAGTTGGAGAGAGAAAAAAATGGGACCTGATCTTATAAAAGAGATAATAGAGTAGGTTTAATCCCTTCAGTATCATAAAAAGTCCACAACAAGTTGATATAAAATATACACATACAATTATCCATGAGACTTAGAGTTTTTAGGTTTGAGAAAAAGTGTTCCTTTATATTTCACAATTGAATAAAGTATTGAGGTTTGCGAAGAAGTAAAAGATTAATCCTAGATACATTGGCCCCATCTCGATCATTAATCGCATCAAAACAGTGGCCAATAGACTAGCAATATCACCAAACCTATATAAAGTATGTGATTTGTTCCGTGTGTCCACCATGAGAAAGTACATACCAGAACCCTAAAAATTACTAAATCATAGGGTGGTACCTTTTAAGAATAATATTCCATACGAGGAGTAGCCAAAGAAGATCATAGATCATAGCAACAATGTTCTATTAAAGACTAAAACTCACCTAATAATGTTATAGTGGAGGAAAACAAGTTCAAGGATTAAAAATGGGAAATGGAAGAGGGAATGAAACAAAAGTACCCTCACATATTTTGAGGCATGAAATGGAAATTTTGAATGAAAAATTTTAAGATGGGGGAATTATTTAATGGACCAAAATTTTATAAATGGATTTCCATTTATGAATAAATAAATGGATTATAAAGTAATCTAGTTATTGAAAACACATTCAATTTTTATTTTTATTTTAGAGAATTATAGTAGGTTAGATTAAAAACATGGTTAGTAATAATAATTTTTATAATATATCCATTGTGTCATGACCACTAAGATTAATATGTTAAGGGTTATGATAAAGTCCTATTGACACAGAGAGAAGAATCAATGGACTTGATGAGTAGGTCCATACCCTATGAATCCTATTTTTCAATGCTTCTGATGGGGATAACATCATTAGGATTTTCCTTGAATAATTCCCAATTGAGATTAAACAATTGATGCATGAGAGAAACCATTTATGAGAGATGTTCAAGATTATCAATATCACAACCCAAACCATGTTTGTTAAACCATCCCTTGAAAATATTAACATCACACCCTTACCATTAGGGAATTAATTGGTGTAATAAAGGGATATGTATCTAAACCCCAAAAAATATGATTTTTTATATATTAATTTTAATAAACTAATGATACTTTTTATTCCTTTATAATATTAATTTTAAAATATTAAACATTGAGTTTGATTAAAATTTGATTTTGATATGATGAAACAGAAGTTATATTTTTTGAGAAATAGAGAATTTTAATCAAAAAACATTTTTTAAAATATATATTTTTAAGATTAATTATATTTTAATAAAATATTATTATTAAATAATATTTATTAAATAAAATTTATAATATAATTTTATGAATTAAAATTTATTTTTTATATGGGTTAGAAACTATTATTATAAGAAACCATTTTTCAATAAATGGGAATTTCTGATTCAAAATTATAAATTATAACATTTAGAATATTATTTTTATTAAATTAATATTATTTTTTTAAATAATCACATTGATATTATCTAATGGTGAATTATTCATTATATTTTGGGAGATCATAATTTTTTTGGTAAAAAATAAATACGGTATAAATAAATGATATGTATTATGACATCATAATGGCCCAAAATTTATTTAATATATGAATTAAAAAGTATCCAAAACAAAAATTATGTTTATCCTTTAAAATAGTATTTTTTTTGATGGTATTTGATTAATTTTATAAATCATTAATGAATCCTCCAAAATCTATAATATATTTTATGGTTTTAAAATGAATTCTTTATAAACAAGACTCACTTCCACCGTACCAATAGAATTATTTTAAAGTGTTTGGTTATTATAATTATTAAATAATTAAAACCAATTCTATTTGGTAGAAACCATGGAAAAAAATCATGGTAAGGTTTTTTGTTTTCATTAATTTATCATATAGAGTCCACAACCTATGTTTCAAAATTAATAAAGAATTATCGTCTCTTTTTCTTTATAAACCCACACAAAACTCACATTATTCTTCACTAAAAAGCATAAGATAATGAAATTTATATTAATTTACCTATCTATAGTCCTCAAAATGTTCTCCAAGCTCTTAAGAAGCTCTCTAAATCTTTTAGAAGTGTCATCTCAAAATGAGGGACTGTCTCCTTCTTCTCTTTATTCAAGAACCTTATTTATATTATACCTTTTTTTCAATTGTTAAAGTTTGGATATGATTTTACAATTACATATTGATTTACTTATGATTTATAAATAATAATATAGCCCCTTAACTCTCTTTCAACCCTTATATAAACCTTTATGTGCACCCGTTTTGTATTCCAAAATTATCCTATGATTTTCCATGGCAAAGATTTGTGTAGTGAATACAAATATCCATTTCTACTCAAGGTGTTTAAAATAGTTGTACATATCGTTACTTAATTGGGTATATACATGTATATTACATAGCCTTCTTAATTTTGGGATTAAATTTTTTGAAATATATCTTTTTATTGAATGATCTCTGTAACACACTTATGCATGTACTTGATATGAATGTAACGGGTGGGCCAAGAATTATATATCCCTCCAACTCATTGGGTGATATTTTTGTACAATGATATTCCTTTAATTCTTCATGAGATGTTATTCTAATAAAATTGTGTTATTTTTTATTGGTATTTCACCTTGGATTATATTTATGATTTCATATTTTATGTTGTTTTCATATGTTTCTTTTATATTATCTTGTTAAATCAGGCCTCATTTTTCAAAATTATGATTATACCATGTCTTATATTACCTTGATATTCATCTTCTCTCATATGAAATTATTTACCTCATTCCATACATTGATTATTCTATTACTTTTATTTATAGATCACCCCTTTCTTATGTATTTCCCTAAGTTATCACATGTAGTTTTAGAATTATGATTGAATTTTAGGATCATGTTATTATTATTTTCTATAATATCCTTGTATTTTCTATTCAAAGTTGTTATTATATTTCTTTAGCATTCCAAATTCAATAGGCTTCATGATATTCTGGGATTTGATAACCTTATGTAATTAGTCATATAATTATGTGTATTAAAGATATGGGTTGTTATAACCTTCTCCTATAATAAATATTATGAATCATTTCCTTAGATTCATCAATGAAAATCTAATCATGTTTACTAATTTAAACATATTAAAAATTGTTAAAATAATTCATATATTTAGATAGTTTATTTTTATTTTCTTTATATTCATGATTTTATCTTTCTAAGGTAGTTGGGGTTTGGCTTAGTGGTAAGCACCCCTTAATTATACATGAAGAATGGGGGTTCAAAACCCATTGGGCGTAGATATTATAGCAGTACTATAGCGTACTGTAGCAGCGACAGCACTGTAGCGACTGCAGGTCACTGTAGCGGGGGCAGAGTATTGTAGCAGTAGTTGGTACTGTGCAGTACCGTAGCAGCGTGGGTACTGTAGCAGCACTATTCACAGAATGGGCCTTGGAAAAAAAAGAAATGGGCCTACGGGCCATGTAATGGGATAAATGTCCACTGGGATTTTGCGCTCTGTAATGGGTCTCCCTCTACCCAGTTAAAGAGGTCTTTGCTTTGCTTTAGTAATAAATGAGGTTTCAGCCCCAACCTTTAAAAAATAATTTTATCCTTCTAAACCTTTATTCATAGGATATTTTTTTTCCATGTTCATTAGTTATCCTCATAGGGAATAAATTTTCATATTGCACATACTCCCTATATTTAAAAAATTATATTAATATATTTGGATGAACTTTATTTCCCTCTAATTTTTTATCCAAACTCTATATCTGTCATCATAAATTTATTAATCTAGGACCTTTTCCACGTATAAATTTATGTTATTTGTTTTCATATATTTCTTATGGTGCATCTTATATCATTCTTAACATGTTAAAAGTTGAATAGTCTTTTCAATGGTCTTTATCACTAGAAAATACATGAAATTGCATTTTAACATTATTTGGTTAGCTAGTGAAATTAACTAGGTTCATGTTTCTAATCATAATATGAGATAGATTGTTAGCAATAACCATAATATTTTTTCACTCAAACTCCCATAACATTTGGTTTCCAATTTATATAAACACCACGTTATCCATGACAACCATTATTTACTTGATTTTTTCCATTTCCAAGAATTCACTAAAACTAAATGGATAGTGTTAATATATTAAATATAATTATAGTAAACCATCTTATTAATGGGATAAATACAATGATATCCTTAATTTTGTGACCTTCCATAAATATTTTTTGGTTTAGACTCTAATAAAAAAATACCCATAATTATCCAAAACATACAGACCTTCAAGGATTGAGAAGGATTCTAAATTATGGTACCATACTTCCATATTAACCCTTTAAAATTTTAAATATTTTAAATTATTATCATCTAAAAAAATCCTAACCAATAAAGCAATCTAAATCCTTGATCCAATACCAACTTTAACAACCCATTTCATATTCTACCCATAATTAAATGTTTTTTATTAAGGGTTTCAATTTATTACATTTTGAGTATCTTTTAGTATTCGAGTATTAGTAAAACCATTACATAAAAATGTATACACTTCCACTTAGTGTGCATTTTTTCTTAAAAAATATGTTCTTATGATTACACTCTGAATTCATTCATTATTCAAGGAGAAATCACATATTTTAATATGGTTCTTTATATTGAAAATATTTTCCTTTATATGGTTACCACACATTCATATGACCTTTGAAAAACATTTTTAAACTTGGTACTTGGAAAAAATCCTACAAGGGATAAAAATAAACAAATCTCATTTGGACTTTGAAATACTTAAAACCCCATTAAAAAATACCTTTCATTAAAAATATGACTTTGATCTTATATAAAATATCATTAAAAATTTGGAAATAAAAATCTTTAATAAAAAAACTCACATAAAAAATCTATTATGCAAGAAAAAATCATTTTTGATTGGATTAAAATGATAACTCAGAAAAAAATTTCCATGAAAAAAACCTTTCATATTCAAAAGATTGAAAACTTTCATTTAATCATAAGAAAAGTTTTTAACCTCATGAAATCAAGTTATTTCCATTAAAACTTATACCAATCATATAAAACCCATGTCCTAATCTTGGTACATTATCCATAAAATCACTTTGATAGCAACCCCTATAAAGGAATAACCTTTATAGTTAACTCCAACACATCTCCTCTTAGAGATAATATCATTTCATAATTACCTGAATGGTTATAATGGACCCACCCATAATCATGATAAATTTAAAAGAATTATTTCATGAGAAATGGACATAAATTATTTTATTTCATTAATAAAATTCATTAAATTTTGTCAGTGAGTGTATAAGAAAAACCACATTCAATTATTTCATAAAATAGGAATAAATTCCTTTCTGTTTTGAAAAAAATTTAAAAATTCCCAAAATAATGGGAATATGATATTCATTTGAGAACCATAGAATATTTTTACTTTATATTTATAAATAATAAATACACAACATTGGTAAAATAAATTGATTTTTTTTATGTTAAAAAACATTCCATTCCCTCTTTTGTAAAAAATGAAAGAAGTGACTCATATAGAAAAAATTGAAAAGATTAATTTTGAAACCTTTATAAAAAAATTCAAGACAGTGAAAAATAAAATTAATAATTCATTTTAAGTATAAATAATAACATTAATCAGACATTTAAAAAACACAGACATAGAGAAGAAATAGTTTAAACTATTAAAAACATGGTTCTAAGGAAAAATCCCTTACCTTGTTCTTAGACTTAGTCGAATACACTGTAATATTAATTTGTAAAAAGTTTAAATTTATTATAAAAATATATAATAAAAATATTTATATTTTCCTTACTAGTTATATTCTTTTATAATTTTTTATTACCCATTTATTAACAATTCATTTTAAAATCAATGTTTATGTGTTTACTATTGTGTTTCCTACACGTGTTTTTATTTTATGGTTTTATTCCTTGAAACTTTATCATGTTTAATCAACTAATTAATGTTTATGACACTTTTATATATGTATCTTATATTATTCTTGTGTTCCATCATCATTTCTTGGAACTTATGGAGACACTTCACATGAAAATCATAAAAATTTAATTTTTAGAAGTTTTGATTTCTTAGAAAGAATTGATTTTATTAGAAAATATAAATTTTTATATTACCATATAATAATTTTAAAAAAATCATAAATTAATCATTGTAAAATAATATTACAAACACATAAAATTCTGTAATAATTCATGAAATTAACATTAAACAATGTTCATAGAGGTGGTAAAACCAACCAAAACAAGAACATGTTATAACAATTGAACGAGTAAGGAAATAATACTATAAGGTGATAATATAAACTTTATAGAATAATAAGAATGTTATAAATAAAATATTTTTCCATTGAATCATTTTTTAGAATAATCCATGTAAGGATGTAATGAAAACAAAATACTTCGTACTTGGAGATTGTAATATGAACATACACACGTGCGAGGTTTCAATTTTTAAATGGATTGAAGATATGGAAATTCGATTATAGTTTGTATTTATATAATCATTATTATATTGTAATTATATGAATTATTTATTATGTACATCTATATTACCATCCATGGGAGGCGTTGATGAAATAAATTAGTTCTCACATGGAGGCAGTGGTCCTCACATACACATAGACAACATATTCATTTTCAATGGATAGAACATAAGTAAATAATTCTTGTTCGATCAACATAATAAAATTTTTCTATATTAATTATACTAATATAATTAAAATAATATGGTGATATATATTATTTATTTTTTTAAGAAGAATTAAATTTGGGAGATCTTGGTTAGAACATGTACATCTTCCTTGGATAATCTCCTTTGGAAATCACATTAAGGCTTCATATATTGGTATTTTGGGATGAAAATAACATATAGGTCTTATATAATGATTTTAGGTATTTTTTTCGGTATAATTGGGTTGAAATATAGTTCTCAATGAGTGTGTATAAGTTTGGATATGAGTTTCTCTTTTATAAGTGATAAGAGTGCAAATATTGAAAATACTCTTAACTTTTAATATATTATAAAGTAATTTTATTGTAAAATGGACCTAATTAAGATCCATTTATAAGATATGATTTATTAATGTCAAAATACACTTAAATAATAAAATTGAGACATGTTTTAGAGATATTTTATGTGATATCTATTAGTTTAACCCCCTCTTTGATCCATTTTCCCTTATAAAGGTGACTAACTTTTACTATGGAAACTTAATAATATTACTAAAAATGAAAGGGAACATAATAAATAATTTAAATATTATTATTCAAAATATTTAAGAAATTTTAAATGATTAAATTTCCAATATTGGTAAAAATTAATTTTAATATAAATACTCAAAATGCAAAAAAGAACATTAGTTTATAAATCTATTTTTAAGAATAAAAATAAACTTATGATGAAATAATGTTTATTTTTATCCCTAAAAATAATATTTTTTATGACTAAAAGGTTATATATTTTTGACTTTAATATTAAACCAAAACTGAATGCAAACTTCAAATGAATTAATTAAAGAAAAAGGATAAAAAATAGTTCTTTTATTTGAATAAAAATCACTTAGCTTCCAAAATATTAATTATGGGTTTCTAAATTTAACATAATACTTTTCAATTATTTATTTTACTAATTAAACATATTTTTAGTCTATAAAAAATGTTTCACAAACTTTTGAGTTATTCTTATATCATGATTATGTCATAAAAGTGATGGTGTTTGTAAAAGTTTTATTTTTCACTATTCACCCATAAATCAACTTGTTTAGAAAAATATAAGAAATATATGATAAGAAAATTTTGATAATTTTAATTCATAAATGAATTTAATTTGATAAAATTAAAATAAAAAATTCCTAAATGTGTATCTTAAATGAAAATACATAAATATAAAGAAAAATATCTTTCATAGAAAAATTCCCCTTTTAAATATTAATTATTAATAACCATATTCATATGAATCACCAATGATTGTTAATATATTTTCTTAAAATTTTATCTTTATTATGTATTGATTTCATTTTAATAAATTTTTATTCACATTAGTTTTGTGTTTCATATATCAAAAGATACTCAATAAGATATTTGTTTAATTTAATTCATACTAAAATATCTTGGTATTAAATTAATTATATTCTTTAGAAAATATAGTATAAGATATTATGGTTTTTGATTACCACAAAACACTTAACTAAAATTTAATGCATCTAAAGTGTTAAAGTAAAATTTTTGTACTTGTAGCTCTAAATCATGGCTTGCATAGTTACACACATGAAGATGAAATGTTCTAAAAACATATGCAGGAACTACTCATAATATCATCAAGAAAAAAACAAAATCCTTATGCAATGTGGTGAAATACATAAGAAAATACACTTCATCCTTTGATTTTTCCAAAATCATTTCACTGGTCTAACTCAACTTAAAACACTAAGAAAATAATTTTAATGGATCTTACCAAAAAGAGTCAGAAACTTATTTATTAATGATTATAAAGAAGTTAGAATCCAAGTGAAGTTAGGTAAAAATCGTCAATTATAGACTACCCACCTAAGGATGTGGTGATGATTTAAAACAATTTTTGATATCCCCAAGATACAACTTCATTGATATTTAATATATCTATTATGGTTAAACTCACTATGAAAATGGCTCGAAAAAAGTTAACTGACTACATATAAAATTAACACTTTGAGAGTTTATTATAAGCTTCGTTCTTATTCAATGTTGGTTTGGAAAATCCTAAGTGCTCAGGATGTGCTTCTTTATACATTGAATTCGTAAAGATTTCATTGATAAAAAATGAAAATATTTTCACAATTATATTGGAATATTTAATGCATCATTCACATAAATACCTCAAGGGAATTCATCAATAAAAATAACATCAAAATATACACATATATTTCTTATCAAAACCACAAATATTTATTTGTAATATCCTAATTTTGAATCCCCATCCAGTGATATAATATATCATGAATTGAGCATTAAAAACCCGTTCTCACAACTTTACTATTCAAAGAGACCATTCATCCTTAGTAGTGTATTATAGTTCATGAATATTAAATAGTATAGTCAATGATAATTGAAAAAAAACAAAAAATTCAAATTTACATTATTAGGAAATAAGATTGGTTCACTCTCTGGTGACACACATAGTAGAATGAATACACCCATTAACAACTCATTGATCAATATCATTTTATCATTGGTATTTTAATGCTTCATCTAGTATAAGGCCACAAATATTTTCGATGAAATTTAATTAAACTCTATATTAAACTCTACTTCAAACTAATAAGATTTAATCAGTACCCAATTAGTAAAAATATTAGCAAAATCTTTAACAATATTGTGATGCTTCCTTCCCAGTTCATTTATTATAAACAACCCCATACTATCCAATTGGGAATAAAATTAATAAGGCTCAATACTATTATATCTCAACTAATTATTTCTCTTATTAATGAAACTAGATACATTTTCACTTCTATCAAGGAAGATAATCATACATAGATAAAAATCGATTCAACATTGCATTGGAAAAACCCTTCTATTTCTTGGGTGACATTTAATTTATATATCTATAGTAAGATTTTTTAATATGAATTAACATCCCACCCAACCACTATAAAATTACAATAAAATAGTTATATTGTCCTAAAAAACCCTCTAATATAAATTTATTAATCTAATTGTACATATCAGCTCTTAATATAATGATTACATACTAAAATAAGATAGGGAGTGTTGAAAGGATGCGATGAACTAATATCTTCTATCTTAGATACACACATGGAGTAAAAAATGATAATACCTTATATAACCTCTTCCCTATACACATTAGATATCCCTAAACCTTAAAGATATCCTTAACCATATCCTACTATTTTGTGGCGATGAAGCCTATAACCTCTTAGAAAATGATGAGGTCATTATTCTGATGGACGTCTAGACTTCTATTGAAAAAACCATTTCTACACTATATCGAATAACTAAAATTTAATGTATCTTTAAATATAAATTATAACGTCTAAAATTTATTTTTTATGGAGAAAAAAGTTAATGATGGAAGGGTTAAAATATTTAAAACTATTATAGATTCTTATAAAAATGATAGATAAGACTATCTACGATCACACTCTTATGGGGCCTAAATTTGTCACCTTATAATGATATAAATATAGATTTATTACATATGTAAAAATATGACTAAGAAAGAACCAAAATATGGGTTTTCTATTAACAATAAAATATGTTGTCTCAAGAAGATATGAGGAATAACTATAGGGAATATGGAGATACTTCTATTTGATGTGAATAAACTGTTTGTAATGTTTGTTGTCGGAGTAGTGGCTATGAATTTTGGGAATGATGAGAAGTCTGATACTAGTTAGTCTATTGAAGTCAAAAGGAGAATACATAATCTATTGAAACTATTGAATTTTTATTCTTATTTATGACCATTTATTAGTCTAAATGTATTGTTCCTTGAAATAAATTTTAGCGGGTTTTTGTTTTTTGGGATTTGGGGAATTTGGGGATGTGTAGGTTGTGTGGGTTTACACTCAAACTAAAATTTTTTTCATGAAAATTTAAAAAAATGAATTTGAAGTGATAAATGCATCAATTTGACTCTTATATATGTTCATAAACTACCTACTATAAAACATTACGATCGTGATGAAAAGAAAAAGTACATTAGATTTCGTTACCAGACATTATTAAGGAGTTGATGCTATGATTCAAATTATTAGTATCTATAAATATATACTAGATCCTTTATAACACCCTAAATCTAGTAACACCATAGGAGTGCTTACTTATTTCATTTGTATAGGATTCAAGGATCACACCACCCAAGATCAACCAATTTGTAGTCTTGGAAAACTAGATGCACCCTTGATTAACATATTGAATTGTTAATATAGAAACACATAGCATAAGAAACATCATTCCATATTTGAAATAATTCATAATATCCTTATTTTTGTCTTTGGGAAAGTAAAAAAACAAAAGGGTGAACTTATATACTCAGTGGGGTTATATACAAAGGAAGCCATTATAGGAAAATGAGGAATAATAAATATATAAAAGTGGATAATTTAAACACATTACATTCATTATATAACTTGATTTTAATGAACATACATGGATAATATCAACATAGAAATATCATGGATAATTGAAACATAATTATTAATAAAGGAAATGTAATGACCCGGAAATTCCATGTAATTTTTTTAGTTAAATGAGAATTTTATGAGTCCGCGAAAATTGACAGCGTGTGATTTTGAGGCCCAGAGTGCCCAGAATGAATTTCTGAACTTTTTATCGGGTACATTTAGTAATCGTACAAGCATGTTTTTTTAACTTTTGAACCGGTTCTCGGAATTGAAATTTGAGGGCACTGTTGAACTCACATCACCGATATTCGCAAAAGGGGACCTTCACCTCGACTGCAGTAGGTTGAGGGTGAACGATAGAATTTGGGTTTTTCATGAAAGAATAAAATAAAATAAAATTGTGTAACATTTTATTTTATTTGGAACTCACATGTGGATGTTGAGAGGTGGGGACCACTAGAACTAAACCTCCCATGTGAGGTTATGGAGGTGGGGACCACCAGGATTAACATTCCGTGTGGGTTATGGTGTGGGGGGGGGGGGGGGGGGGGGACCACCCGAGGCTAAACCCCCTTGAACTCCCCTCCTTATGGGAGAAAAACCTCTTGAACTCCCACACTTTATTTGTGCCACCCCCTTAATTAATTATACCAACTAATAAATTAATTAATAAAGCTAATTTGTAATTATGACAACAAACATAATAGATAACTTGTTCTATTATGTGTGCTACATTTTATTTTTGTGGAATTGAGAGGAAAGGGTTGGTAAGAGGAGAACTTGGTAGAACACATCCTCCAACGAAGATATCCTCCAACAAAGATCGCCGACGAACGACATCGAATTCTTCCTCAAGACCTCCTCTAATGTTGGAAATCTTCAACAATGAAGAACTACATCTATTGAAGAGCGTTTAACTGACGAATGAGATCGATATCGGAGGTGTGTGGCGGGCGTGACTAACATCAACAACTTCAACTTCTCTCATGGACGTCAACAATCGAACGAGGTAGGGGTATGTTTTAATTTGATCAATGTTAAATTCCCTCTCACATTGAATCATCTTCTTTGAGCATTATAGTACCGCCCTAACGCAGAGGGTACGTGCCAAACAAACATGGATTGACCCCTCCACAATTATTGTGGATATTTTGCATGATCTTCATGATATTGACGGCGACCGGTGCCGGAGGTTGGCACCGGTGGAACTCGAGAACCACAACAAAGGAAATGAATGAAGGGAGGCCGGTCAAGCTAGCCACCGACGACGACACGACGCTCCGCTGCCCCACGACCCTAGCACCCCACAGTGCTCTGCCGCCCACGACCTTGTGCCACCCCCATGGTACCTGCGACCTCCGCTACCCGTGGTGCTCTTCTGCCCGCGGGCTAGCGCCGCCCAACGACCCCTGCGCCCTCCACCACCCCGCAGCCTCTGCCCCCCAAGATGCTCCGTCACCTCGCGGCCGTCATGCCCCACGACGATTCTCCAGCCCCAGACTCCATGGTAGCCATGACCTCTGCCACCCCACACAGCTCTCACGGCCTCGTGCCATCCCACGGGACCCACGGGCTCGCGCCGCCCCGCAGCTGCAGCACCGCGCCGCGGCCCCGCGACCACCCTCGACCCCCACAGCCCTACCGCCCCATGACCACCCACGGCTCCCATGGCCCCCTCGTGGCCTCCGCGGTTCTCACGGAAACCTTACCGCCCCGCGCCGCCAGGCCGGGCCGCCTGGCGCAGTGTTGGTCGGGCTGGGTCGGGCCGACCGGGTCAGCCCGGACCCAGACCCATTTCGACCCATTTACGTACTTTTAGCCATAACTTTGGCACCAGAAGTCTGTTTGATGAACCGTTAGTGATATGGGAAACCTGGAAGCGAGCCTGTCTCTTTGAGTATACCCCACTTGAGTTTTGGATTAATTTGGAAAACAATAGGTTGGATCGAGAAAGAATCCAACCGGGACCTCGGGACTAAAAGGATAATAACTTACAGACCGTGCATCCGATTGACGCACCAACTATTGCGTTGAGACCCCTATGACATGGTGGTCATTTGAGATACTTTTTTTGTGAGACTTTGTGCAGTTGGAGTATCGATCACTGGCTTGTGGAGAAGACCCTCTAGGAGAGAAGTGAGCGTAGTGCGTGAACCCAGTAGCTATCTATGACGTGAAGAATGAAGAGCGATCCTGTGTGGGTCAGCAAAGAGTGATATTGTCTGGATCACAACCAAGAGATCCTGTGTGGGTCAGCACCTAGGGATACTGTGTGGGTCAGCACCGAGCGATCGTGTGGGGGTCAGCACCGAGCGATCCTGTGGGGGTCAGCACTAAGCGATCCTGTGCAGGTCAGCACTGAGCGATCCTATGTGGGTCCATAACAAAGCCTCTTAATAGATTAAGATGAATTAGTAGTTAAATCTAATAATCTATAATATTATCCTTTAGTTATACCTGGGGTGAGGTGATTCTATACCTTGTGGTACTTTCCTTTGTGGTAATACCTTGGTGGTATTCTTCTATGTGGCATACATGTGTGGTACTTTCCTTTATGGTATTCTTTCCTTCGGGGAATAGATGATCTTTGGGATTTGAGTGGGACTCTGTGTTTTTCTCATGATTGAGATGGGTATACTTGAAAACTTAGGTATATGTATGGGAATATACCTAAGTAGGGTTGTTAGTTAATTTCCGGATGTGTGGTTTATCCTTGGTGGATTTTGTGAGACCCTGAGGGTCTAAGGGTCCCTACTGAGTATCGTTATAGTTACCCCTACATGGGATATGCCCGCACCCTGTTGTGTTTGGTGCAGACGACGGACAATGCTAATTGAGGAAAAGAGTACCAGGACTAGAGGTGGATGTTAGACGATGTGAACCATAGAGATTTCCATTCATGAGCTGTACCTACCCTTCAGGTAGGATTTGTGGTGGATGATCCAGGAGATTATTTTCACCCATCATCCGTCTTGTACTTTCTGGTTTTAGTTGTACTTTCTAGTTGGGCTTATTTTCTGGCATAGTACTCATCAAGGTTCACTGAACTCTCACACTACTCCACAGATATGGTGCAGGAACCATTCTTCAGGGCTCATACCTTCGAGCAGGGACTCAGGCAGGAGATCCGGGATTCGATGATATCACTCAGCATCCCCACACAGGCGGGGGTGTTAGAGAGAGCCCTTTTAGAGGATGGTTTCCTTGATGAGCAGTCACTAGTAGCGAGATCCACCACCAGTCCTCATGTAGAGAAGTCTTATATAGCTGGAAGCAGAAATATGTCCTAGAGGACCAAGGGTACCAGACCTACAAATGGATGACCGCAGGATTCAGGGATGGTTGTGCGGGGCACCCGAGGTAGATCTACTCATTCTAGGAGAGAGAAATGTTACACATGCGGAGGGCAGGGTCACATAGCTCGTGATTGTCTGACGCGCTGTATGGATGATCTGAAATCGGTCAAAGGACCACCGAGGTAGAGATAGAGATTCGACCGAGGAGGTCCATAGGGAGAAGACGGGCATGGAAGATGATCTGTCCATACAGCTGGCGGTGGGTAACGATTCGAGATATTACCACCACCACCACCACCAGGAGGTCCACACCGACAGCAGGGAGCAGGTGGATAGGGGAGAGCCCAGCTCCAGGCAGCTGAGGCCTATGATCACAGCGCTCCAGAGATGATATGAGGTATGATCTGTGTCTTCTATACCTTAACTGTAGTACTTATAGACACAGGTTCCAGTCATTATTTTATTTCCACTACCATCGTTTGGAGCTTATAGATTCCAACGGAGCCGTTGGATCGATCCTTATGGCTAGATGATCTTACAGGAGCAGATTTGATGATTAAGCACTGGTTCCGACAGTGTGAGCTTACTCCAGGAGGTGAGAGGTTTAGTGGGGATCTTCTAGTAGCAGCGTTGAGGCCTTATAATGTCATCTTGGGTATGGACTAGTTATCTACAGTCCATGCTCATATTGTTTGTATTAGGTGCAATGTGCGGTGTGTCCGCACTGATGGGACCATGTTTAACTTCACTGACGAGGGGTGATCCTTTACATCACATGATGGACTTACCCAGAGGAGAGTGCAACCGATCACTCATCAGTTGGCTAGCTTTACCCTTGGAGCAGTTCATGTGGAGATTCCAAGTTATCCTGTAGTGGTGGACCAGTACGTGAATGTCTTCCCAATTGAAGCTTCGAGTCTACCTCCTTGTAGAGAGGTGGAATTTTACATTGACTTGTACACTGGGATGACACCGATATCTACACTAGTGTATAGGATGGCTCTCTTAGATCTTCGTGAGCTGTGAGTACAACTAGAGGAATTATAGGGGACAGGGTTCGTTATGGCCCAGTGTATATCCTTGTGTATCCATGATTTTGTTCTCCAAGAAGGCGGATGGGAGATTGTGCCTGAACCAGGTGACCATGAAGAAAAAGTACCCACTATCCAGGATTGACATCCTCTTTGATAAGATGAAGTGAGCACGGTGGTTCTCGAAGATAGACCTCAGATTAGGCTATCACCAGCTCAGAGTACGGGACGAGGATATGCAGAAGAGGAATTTTAGATGTCGGTACGACCACTACAAGTTCTTGGTTATGCCATTCAGTTTAACCAAAACACCAGCAGTGTTCATGGGACTCACGAACATGATCTTTTTGGCATACCTGGATCACATTGTGGTGGTCTTCATTGATGAAATTCTTATCTACTTGACTACTGAGGATGAGCATGCCTATCATTTGTAGGTAGTACTGGACGTACTCTGAGAGAACCAGCTTTATGGTAAGCTCTTTAAGTTCTTGTTCTAGATCCGAGAGGTTCACTTTCGGGGACATTTCATATTGGAGGTGAGAGTTACAATGGATCCAGTGAAGATTGAGGAGGTACTATATTGGGAGCCACCCAGGAGTGTGATGGTGGTATGAAGTTTCCTGGGTTTGGTTGGATACTATCGGATGTTTGTGCCAGATTTCTCCAGAGTTTTTGCGCCTTTATCAACTTTGATGAAGAAGGGGAAACCCTTCGTTTGATCGAAGAAATGCCAGCGGAGTTTTCAGGAGCTGAGGCAGAGGCTGACTAGTGACCCCATCTTGAGGCTTCCATAGGAGGGCGTAGGGTACGTAGTCTACTGTGACGAATCAGGGGCCGGGATTGGATGTATCCTAATGCAGGAGAGAGCAGTGATCACATATGGTTCTTGAAATCTGGGACAACACGAGCAGAACTACACTACCCATAACCTAGAGTTAGAAGTAGTGGTATTTTCCTTGAAGATGTGGAAACATTAATTGATGGGTGAGAATTTAAAAATGTAATATGATCACAAGAGTCTCAAGTATATCTTCTCTCAGAAGGACTTGAACATGAGAAAATGACGATGGCTTGAGTTTCTCCAGGACTATGACTTCGAGATAGTCTACACTTCAAGGAAGGGGAATGTTGTAGTAGATGCACTCAGCCGAAGATCTGGTATACAGCTGATAGTCGAGGAGACGTAGTATTTGGAAACATTGTAGATATACTTATTGGAACGTGATGAAGCGTATTTTCTTCAGTATCTTACAGTCACTACCATACTTCTTCATCTAGTCAAGGAGGTTTAGCATGGAGACACTGAATGTGAGACATGACATGCTCAGATAACCACAGGACATGCAGTTGATGGATTTTCTGAAGGTGGGGAGCACACCATCCTCTTTAGAGGATGTACCATGGTACTAGTGTCACTTCAGGAGGAAGTGTTGAGGGAGTTCTACACATCCCCTCTAGCAGTACATCTAGGAGTGGCGACGATGTACCAGGACCTTTGATGATAGCACTGGTGGCCGAGAATTAAGAAAGTAGTATCAGAGTTTGTCTCTCGGTGCCTCACTTGCCAGCAAGTGAAGGCAAAGCATCAGGTACCGTCTTGCTTCGTTCAGTCTTTAGAGGTCCTAGAGTGGAAGTGGGATAGGATATCCATGGACTTATTGAGAGGACTTCCATGTACGTCTATTGTTTATGACTCTATGTGGGTGATCATCGACCGACTCACCAAGTCAGCCCACTTCCTTCCGATCAGAGAGCAGGGTTCAGTAGAGAGTTTGGGACGCCTCTATGTGCAGGAGATTGTGCGGATACATGGAGTACCCTCAAATATTTTCTCTGATCGTTATGTAATTTTTAATTCCTGGCTATGGAAGGGGTTTCATGAGGCTTTCGTGATGCAACTTCGTTTGAGCACCGCCTTCCATCCTCAGACAGATGGTCAGAGTGAGCGGACCATTCTAACCCATGAGGACATGGTATGTGCTTGCGTCCTTGACTTCAGTCACAGCTGAGAGGATCACTTGCCTTTGGTGGAGTTTTCAAACAACAACAGCTATCGCTCAACCATTCGGATGACACCTTTTGAGGTGTTGTACATTTGACCTAGTTTTGAGTTGTGGCTTACGAGGACGTAATGCCCTGAGGTGGGTAGAAAGTAAAGACCTAGAAATTCCATGATTTTTTTAATTAAATAATAATTTTATGAGTCTGTGAAAATTGACGGTGCATGATTCTTAGGCTCGGAGTGCCCGAAATGAATTCTTGAACTTTTTTTCAGGTACGTTTAGTAAACGTACGAGCATGTTTTTGTAAATTTTGAACCGGTGCTCGGAATTGAAATCTGAGGGCACCGTTGAACTCATAGTGCCGATATTTGCATAAGGGGACCTTCACATTGACTATAGTAGGTCAAGGGTAAAGATATAATTTTGGGTTTTTGGTGAAAGAATAAAAAAAATAAAATGGTGTAACATTTTATTTTATTTGGAACACCCTTGTGGATGTTGAGAGGTGGGGACCAACAGAACTAAACCTCTCATGTGATGTTATGGATGTGGGGACCACTAGGATTAACCTCCCCTGTGGGTTATGGTGGTGGGGACCACCCGAGTCTAAAACACCCTTGAACTCTTCTCTTTATGGGAGAAAAACCTCTTGAACTCCCCCACTTTATTTATGGCACCCCCTTAATTAATTATACCAACTCATCAATTAATAATTATGATAATTTGAAATTATTACAACAAACATAATAGATAAATTTTTTTGTTATGTGGGATACTTTTCATTTTGGTGGAATTGAGAGGAAAGGGTTGGCAAGAGGAGAAATTGGAAGAACATATCCTCCAACGAAGAGCTCTCCCAATGAAGAATGTTGACGCACGACTTTGACTTCTTCTTTCAGAAATCCTCCATTAAAGAGTGTTTAACCGACGAACAATCTTGGGATCGGAGGAGTGTGATAAGCGCGATGAACATCGACAACTTCAACCTCTCTCATCGATGTCAATAATCTAACGAGGTAGGGGTGTGATTTAATTTGATCAATGTAAAATTCCCTCTGACATTGAATCATCTTCCTTGAGCTGTATTCTACCTCCCTAAGGCAGAGGGTACGGGCCAAACAAACATGGCCCGACCCCTTCACAAATCTTGTGGATCTTTTGTGTGATATTCACGATGGTAATGATGATTGGTGCTGGCGGTTGGAACTGGTGGAACTTGAGAACCGCGATGAAGGTGATTAATGAAGGGAAGATGGTCACGCTGGCCACTAGTGACGGCATGACGCTCTCCCGGCACGCAGCCTCCGTGCACCGCGGTGCTGCACCGCCCGTGACCTCGCGCCGCCCTATGGCCTCCACCTCCCCGCGGCCTCCGCTTCCCCACAGCCTCTGCTCCCCTTCGCCCATGGCCTCCACCACCTTGCAGCCCTTGTGGCCTCACGTTGTCCTGTGGAACCCACGGCCTCGCCGCACCCCCTACTCTCGCGACAACCTGCAGCTTACCACGCTGCCCCGCAGCCTGCCGTGCCGCCCTGCGGCCACACCGCCCCGCAGCCACTCATGGCCCCCACGATCCCCTCGTGGCCTCCATATTTCTCATGGCCTCCGCGCCACCCCACGTCCCCCGGTCGGTTAAACTGGGTCGGATCAGACCCGGACCCACTTCGACCCATTTATACTTTTTTGGCCATAACTTTGGCACTGGACGTCCCTTTGAAGAATCATCAGCGGTTATAGAAACCTTTGAGAGAGGCATTCACTTTTAGTATACCCCACTAGGGGTTTGGATTAAGTTCAGGAATGGTCGTGTTGGATCGATCATGAATCCAACTGAGCCCTCGAGACTAAAAGGTTAATAACTTAAAAAACCAGATGTCCGATTGACGCACCATCTATTGCGTTGAGACCCTTATGACAGAGAGTTCCTTTGGGAAAATTTTTATAGAGACATCATGGAAGTTGGAGTATCGACCAGTTGATTGTAGAGCGAACCCTCCTGAAGAAAAGCGAGCATAGTGTGGGAACACAGTAGCTAGCTGTGATGTGAAGAATGAAGAGTGATCCTTTGTGTGATAGCACCGAGCGATAATGTGTGGGTCAGCACCGAGCGATCCTGTGTGGGCCAGTACCGAGAGATCCTCTATGGGTCACCACCAAGCGATCCTCTGTGGGTTAGCACCGAGCGATCCTGTGTGGGTTAGCACCGAGCGATCCTATGTGGGTCAGCATCAAAGCCTCTCAATAGAGTAAGATGAATTAGCAGTTACATATGATCATATCTACTAATGTACTTTAGTTATACCTGATGTGAGATGAGTCTTTACCTTATGATACTTTCCTTCAGGCTATTACCTTGGTGGTATTATTTGGTGTGGTGTACCTGTGTGGTACTTGCCTTTGTGGTATTACTTCATTTTTGGAATAGATGAGCTTTGGGCTTTGAGTTGGACTCTGCATTTTCCTCACGATTGAGATGGGTATACATAAATTAGGTACATGTATGGGTATATACCTAAGTAGGGGTTTTCGTTAATTTTATGATCTATGGTTTATACTTGGTGGATTTTGTGAGACCTTGAGGGTCTCAGGGTGCCTATTGAGTATCGTTATACTCACCCCTGCATATGCTATGCCCGCACCCTATTGTGCTTGGTGCAGATGATGGACAACGATGACTGAGGATGAGAGTACCTGGACTGGTGGTGGCTTGGTGGTGGACGTTAGATGAGGCCAACCACAGAGATGACCGTTTGTGATCTGTACCTACCCTTCATGTAGGATTTGTGGTGCATGATCCAGGAGATGCTTTTCACCCATCAGCCGTCTTTTACATTCCATTTTTCCTTGTACTTTCCATTTGGGCTTTTATGCTGGCCTATTTTCCTACTGCACTCACTCTGTTTACTATTTAGTATACTTTAATTTGTATCTTTTTTTGTGATTGGTTGCATTTTCTTATAGGTTATAAAGGCAATGCCTTCCCAGTTTTAGTGTATACACTTTTAGTGCTAGTCGCCACCCCTAGCCTATAGAGGATGGGCTTGGGGTAGTCACGGAACGAGCCTCGGGGAATTGGTCGTGAAAGGAAATGTGTAATTATGAACATTCATGATCAAGGTCTATTAACCAAGATATTATGAATTTTACCATCAAGGCCTCTGAACTATGACACTATTCTTAAAAAATGGGTATGGGTAATACTAATATCCACAAAATGTGTCCACCTATTTTTTATCATGTCACGTGATTATGCATTAAGGTGTTATCTATAATCGATCCCATATATCAATTCCACCTCTTATGTGTTCCATATTTTTTGATTAACTAATACAATTTATTCTCAAAATTCCTAAAATATACACTATTAAATGTATTGAATTAGGAATACGAATCACCAATATTTCCTCAATAAATTAAACAACTTAATTAACAAGATTCATTCATCTGATAAACTATAATGAAATTTTATAGGATTTAAACAACATAAAATAATAGATATTATTTTGAATTCATCCATGATATTAAAAATATGGATATAAAGGATAAAAACCATGTCTAATGAAAGACAATGATGATATAAAACACAATCGTATGAAATTAAATGATCTCAAAATAATGTATAATCCATAAATAAGTAAATTATAATAGAATACCATTAATTCATAAAACAATGATGCATTTTTAGTAAAACTAATCCTTTATAAAATGAAATATAATCAATACGTTAAAAATAAAATCCTTATAACTTTGTGTAAGAATGATATTAAAAATAAATTTTGAAAATTATTTTCATTCAATTAAGAAACTAATATAATTTTCTTTTGATATTATTTTAAAGAATAATTGCCTAAATCTTGAGAAAAACATTCTATTTGAAAATTATCTTGGAAAAATTTAAAGGAAGATTCAATGAAAATATTGGTCATGATAACATGAAATTATATTTGTGTGGTAAATGTTAAAACATTGATTCCTTTTACACTTTTGTTAAAACATCCCAAATATCTAATTTGGAAAGAAAATATGATTCATTTTAATTTTTTAAGTAAATTAAATTGTGGTTGAAAATGGATTAAAATAATCACTAGAGTATAAAGGTGAACTTTCAGGAAACTTTTCAAAGAACCTTCACATTGAAGAAAAATAATTAAAAACATTTAAAATAATTTTTTAAAGAAAAAACCCTTACAACATTGCGAACATTTGAACCAAAGCCCCTTAAATTGAAAAGTTTAATAAAAAAAATTTAATTCTATGAATATATATTTATTCATGGTATAATGTTTCAAATGGGAGGTATATACACCATGTAAAGTAAATTAGGTGTATAATGTGAAACATGTCTCATTAATGTTGAAATGTGACAAAATAACCCTGACCACAAGTCAGAATTTATTCGTATACACTATTAAAATCCTATATAATAAATTTATATTTATTATAAATCTATTTAAAACCATATATACTATCATCATGCCGTACATTATTAAATTGTGACATTAAATCACTTGTTTCATAAAAATTCATTATTGACATCATCACCCCAAGTGTTAACTGTTTGATTTTACATATATGTTTCAGTTCAATAGTTATGGTCCTCACATATTTTTTATAATTGTATCATATAAATAATATTTATAAAAAAATTATTATCATGTTTATACATTAAAAATATATTTATAATCATTCTTGAAAGTCAAACACGAGTAATGAATCATATCACTTTGTGAAGGTGGTAGTCCACACGTACACACAAAAGACCTTATAATTTTCCAATGGAAGAGTAAGAAGGTATGTGATATATTATATTTTAAGAAAACTAATTTCTTTTATTAATATCATATATATTCATTAATTAAAACTTCTAAACCATAATTTTAAATTGGAGATAAAAAATGAATTAAATAACTATGTGAAGATGGTAGGCCATACGTACACTTGGGCGATGTTTTCATTTTCCATAAGATTTAGAGTTGGGTAATAAGGGTTGTGACTCTAAAATAATATAATTTATGTTTATTTTAGATAAGTATTATATTATATTATATTATCATGGATATACAAAATTTTATAGAGTTAAAATATGAAATACAACAAAAACACTCTGTTAAGAGTTATACATCTTCTTTAGAGAACCATGTTTGCTGTACACATTATGCTTTATAATTTTATCCTTTGATGATAAAATAACATCTATTCCTTGGTTAGGATGTTTGGGAAAGGTATTTGTTTAGGTATTTGATGATATAAATGGCCTATGAAGTGCGAGGAAGATGGAGAGGGGGGAAGGGGTAGTGTCCTTATATTAGAGGGGATAGGGGCACCCTTGGAATTAATAAATGTATTAAACAATATAAATTATTTTTCTTTTTAAATAGTAAACATTGATATATTTTGATTTTAGGGTGAATATAAGTCAAAATAATCTCATATAATAAAATTTAGATATCTTTAGGTGATGTTTTAACCCTTATCTTTTAGTTTTAACCTTCGTTAACCCTTTTGAAAATTACTATGTTATCAATGTTTTTACACTATAGGGGTCAAAAAATTTAAATTTAAAAGAAGGGTGACCAATAAGTGGGAAATGGTTGATATTATTGAAAAGATCCAATTCAATTGTCAAAAGTATAATTTTTTTATGAATTTTAATTCATTTAATAAAATATTATTTTCCATAATATATCATTAATTTCATTTTGGAGACGATTCCTATAAATGAATTTACAAAATATAAAAATAAAAATTTAGTTATAATATAAATTTTAAACCCATCACTATTATATTTTTTATTGAAAAATTACTGGAACTACCATTACTCAACGATTTTTTTTTCTTTTTATGTCTTTAAAATCATTTCCTTGATTTTCCTAATGCTTGTGCAAGTACCATGTTAGTGTTGTGTAAAATTTAATGTAATTATTTCATCCATGAAGATTAAAAACAAAATACCATCATAATTAATATTTATTCATATTAAAAATATCCATTTATAACACTTAATCACTAGTTTTTATCCTTGTGGAGACATATTTGAGATATTAAAATAAAAAAGTTACACTTTGGAATTATTCATTACATAAAATAATGTAATGGTTTTCATCAATTATAAATTACACAAAAATTATATATTTTAGAATATATATAGTGGTTTTTTTTGAACTTCACTCATCCAAGAGATTAAAATCAAGTGTTATGGTTATTTTAAAAACTTCTTCACATTAGTTTTAACCCTAGTTAAATTAATTTACCCTTTACTCTGGTGATAAATTTTACCCTGATTTCTAATCACTGTGATTTTTTTGACATATTTAAAATATATCAAAAGGTTGATTACAAATATTTAATCCATTTTATCAAATTCAATTCCAATTATTGGAATAAGTTACTTTAAAAAAACCCTATGAAATGTGATGAAAAATAGTTTTCTAGAAAATTATGTTTTGTGTATAAAAATGTTTTATATAAAAATTAAGAATAATTTCTATTTGAATAAAAATAATGGGATTATTTTTATTAAAAATAAATTAATAAAATTTTAAACAAAATTCAAAAAATTGTATATTTCATATAAATGATAATAAAAGATAATTTTCTATAGAACCAATGTTTTTTTGTTCACTGAAAAAAACATTTCCAAAAAATAAAAAAAATTCACCCTAAAATATTTTTTTTCAAATTTATTTAAAAAATTATATTATTTTTATCAACTATACTTATAAAATGAGGTAGAAATTAAATATAATATTTTCTAACAAAAACACAATTTTTTAAGGATACAAAATTTTGAAGCATGATATGAATTTACTCAAAACAAAGCGCTTATTTACTAAGAATGAATAAATAAATATTTATTATACTAGACCATTATATATATATATATATATATTTCATTAATTTATAATAGTGATTTTTAAATTATATTATTTCATCATTTGTTTTAGATTTGTGTGGAGTGTGCTACATGCTATCCAATGCAATATTCTTTTTAAAAGAAAATATAAACTAAAATAATTCGTTAATACATTCTTCGTACCTTAAGAAGTCATGTCCTTGAAATTTTAATTCATTTTTTCTAAACTGAAAATAACATATAAATAAAAAATATAGATTTTGTCATGAAATTTGATTTCTAGTTTATGACAAGTAACACTATTATGAATGTATCTCTATAAGGACCTTACTTTCAAATGAGTTTATGAAAACATAACTTGAAATATGTGTGTTAAATTATATGTAATAATTGATAGGTTTATCATCTATTTTATTTAGTTTGAGAAATTATTTTACCATTGGGATATAATACATGATAAAATATAATTAAATAATATATTCCCATTCTATTACTATTATTTCATCATTTACTATGCGTCATCATGATCATTGTTAATTTTTCATGTATGCATCACTAAAACAACATTTAATCATCCATAAGATCCAAAAAATGATGAAAAGTTATTCCTCATATATAAAATATAACTTGTCTGTACAAGATAAAATAATAACAATCATGAAAAAGAATCCTTATGAGGAAATACTACATTAATTACTAAAGACACAACAATAACATCTAAAGTACAACATAAATCATTCCATAAGTAAGTAAACTAAAAAACTTAAAAAAATTCTTGATGAAGTTAAAAACCCAAAAATCAGAAAGATTTGATACCACGTTCATATGAGGTCGACTAAATATTTATGTCCAAACAACATTAATATCTCATAATTTCTTATAAAAATGTATATGACCAATGATAATATTTACATAGTATTCTAATATTTATTATAAACAACCCAAATCTCTATAAATTTACCATAGAATCATATATTCTTTCAAAAGATAAAATAACCCTTATTCTTAAAATAAATTCTCTTCATAAACAAAAATATTTCTATTTACCTTAATCATATAAAGTTTTGAGTATGTTGAAAATATTCAAAAATAATATTAATCACTTAGTTACCAAATTATTTTTCAATTCCATGGTTATATATAAAATAAAACACATATTCCTAAAATGTAATAACTATTTTATTCCAATTAAGAAAATTAACATCAATGATCCCATTAAACCTTAAGGTTATCAATACCTTTCAAATAATGCCTAAAAAATATATAAAAATTCTTCTTGAAAAAACCTTTTCACTAAAACACATACTAAATGAAAGGGTTGTATTCCCATAAATATCTCCAAAAAAATACTTAATCATCTTGAACTCCCGTTACATAAAACATAAAAATGGGTATCTATGCCTTCAAACTTAGGATAAACCTTAAAATTATTGTCCCATAACCCTTTAGGTTTTTACCATATCACTAAGTAATATCATTGGTTTTCATAGGTTCAATACCCTAATTCATTATAATGATTCATAAAGAAAATTTGGATTAACCCATGTATAACCCATAACAGTGTCTTTTTAAGGATGTAGTCTTAGGATCACTCATTGTATAGTTGTGATGATAAAGTTAATAGCCAATCCAACCCTTTTTGATTTTTTACCCATAGGTGAATTTGTGACACTACCTAATCAATTATTATTTATTATATATCGGGATGTATTTTCTCGAAAAACCATATAATCTCTACAAAACCCATGTTTCACGATATTACCCTAAATTTGAAATTAACCCTAGAATCTATAATAGGGTTATGTTTTCTAATATTTTCCATAAATAAAGACACCATGGGTATTATTACACTTACTCTGATACCAAATGTAACAAAAATACTTTATTAATTTAGAGATAGTGCTTTAATATTATACTGGTACAAGATACAAGGGTCCACAACACCCAAGAAAAATCTATTTAGAAGCCTTGAAAAAAACATACTTGATTCCCATATTACTATAGGAATATAAAAAAATAACTTATGAAATATTATTTCCTCCTTGAAATCATTAATAATATCCTTCTTTATATCATGATGATAGGAAAAAAATAAAGGGTGAGCTTAGATTCTCAATAGTGTTTCGTACAATAGAAGCTATAATGAGTAAATACAGAATAATAAATATGGAAGAGTGGATAACCAAAAAAATTACAATCAATGAAAAAAAAGAGCTCAATAAAGAAATGTGGATAATATCAACTTAAAAATAACATTTATAATGGAATATAAATCCTTAATAATGAAAATACCTGATTATGAACATATGTGATAAAGGCCTCTCAAACAAAAACTATTCTAACAAAATCACCATGTGTAAACCAAATACCCATTTAATGTGGACACTTGTTTTGTTTCATGAGATGTTTTAAGGCATCGAGTGGATATCTATAACTAGGCCTCAACCATCACTTGAATTCCCTATACATTCATTATATTTTGAATGATGAATATAATTTATCCTCACAATTCATTTTAAATTAAACAAATTTATTAAATAAAGAAGAACATCAATATTTCCACAGAAAGTGAAATAATTTACATAAGATGTTTCCTTCAAATAATACCATATAATGAAATGATGAATTTTTGAAAAACCATCAATGTAATTGGAAATTTTTTTAATTCATCCATGATAATATAAATATGGGCACGAAGGAGAAAAATAATGTCCAATGAATAATGGTGAGTGATATAGTATAGCTTTATAATTAAGTGAATAATCTCAAAATTATGTATAATATATAAATTAGAAAAATATAATAAAAGTCCAAAAAATTATAATGTATGAATTCTTTTAGTGAAAACAGAACATTACATTATAAAATATAATTAAAATATTAAAAATACCAACATTTTAACTTTGTCTAAGATAAAGGTTAAACACCGGTTCTCAAAATTCATTTCATTTATTTAAGAAATTAAGATAATTGTATTTTGATATCATTTTAAATAAAAATAACAAAAATATTGATAAAATATTGTATTTTAAAATAAAAATAGAAACTTGTAAATGAAACATTAAAGAAAATAATGTCCACGATAGAAGTAAATTCTATTCATGCAGTAAACGTAAAAACAAATATTCCTTTTACACTTTTGGAAAAAAGAAAAAAAATATATCTTTGGGAAAACAAGAATAAAATTACTTTTAATTTTCTTAATGAAATTAAAATATTGTTTAAAATGACTACATATAATCAATGGAGTGTAAAAAAACAATTTTGAAAATTTTAAAATAACATTGACATTGAAAGAGTTAAAAAAATTTATAACAATGTTTTGAAGAAAAATCCCATATGGTTTTAATAAATTTTGAATAAAAACCCCATAAAGAGAACACATTTATGAAAAAAAATTGAATCATGTAAATAAATCGTGGTTTAAAATATATAGTTTTAAAGGGGTAATATATAAACTATATAGAACAAATTTAATGTATAATGAAAAACATGACTCATTCTAGTGGAAATGAGATGAATTAACCCTTACTTGTAAGGACCAATGTAACACCCCGAGATTTTATGAAAAATATTCTTTTTAATTTTATTGATGTCTTTTGTTGTACGCTACAACAAAGGAGTCTTGCACAACACGCAACCATAACTTGGCTGCATTACACGCAATCACGACCTTCCTCGATAGCGTGTGTTTTACGCAATACCGAGTTTCACTAAACAATGATATGATATTAAAATATTATTAAAACTAGCCGTTATGAATAGTAATAACCACTTTTTGAAATTTTTTAAATTTCATATTTCAAAATGGACTTCATTTTTGGATTACGAATATCGAAATTAGCCTAGTGTGAAATTTTGGTATTTTTCTGAAAAATTGAATTTTTGATGAATAGTGAAAACACTGGGTTACTATTTAAAAACCGACTTTTTATTTAAATAATTATTTATTTTAATTTATTTTAGGTCAAAATTGATACATAATACCTATATAAGTTCAATGTAATTCATTGGAGTCATTTTTTAATAATTTTAGATATATAAAAATTTTATTAAACTTTTGACCGTCTTTTACCCACCTCCTAGGAGAATTTGCAAATTTACATAAAACATAATTTTACCGCTTTTGTGAATGGAATTTCAAACATCCGAGAGACACGGTTGATGTTAGTAAGTAAAATGTTTTTCAATGAGATGAAAATAATTTTTGGTGAATAGTAATTTTTTACTTTTATTTACCACGGTTAAAAGTAAATAGGGTAATTAAGGGAAAAAATGATATTATTATTACCCTAACACATGACCTAATTCTATTGGATAAGTGTAATTCGACCAAAAACAACCTTAGGAATAAAATATGACCATTTAGGCCCACTTGGATTAGATTAGGACTTTTATTATTAATTTATTTAAAGAAGGGTTAAAATAGTTAAAATCAAAGTTTAATAAGTAAATCATTTTCAATATAGGGTTATACATAAGTTAAATTGGACTATAAATATTAATTAGAAATTTAACACGATTTCCTACATAATGATATTTTATTTGTAATTTTTAGACTTTAAATAATTTAATTTATTTATGACACAATGATGATGTAGTAATTATCTTATTAATGAAATATTGACATAATTGATGTTATAAATACCCAAATAAATGTAATTTGAGACTTTTTATGAATTCAAATAATTTTCTATGTTAATATGACATAAAATAGTTTTTAAAAAAAATGTAATATTATTAATTGTTATTATATTCCTAAAAATCTAAGGTTCGGCCAAATGACTTAGATAAGGTTATATATATTAATAATAAACAACTTGGGGTTCTTTTGGCTTGTTATAGTAAGTTTATTAACCTTATAGTGTAAGAACACAAAAAGACACGGTAAATGTAAAATTATCTAACTTAAAGTTAAATCTAAATGATAAGGTTAAAATAGGAACCTAAACTTGTATAAATTATATTGGATGAGAGTATTTCGACCCATCCCCACCTTAGCTTCAAAATAACTCAATTTTGAGCTATTAAAAACTGAATATGACTTTATAATAAAATAATATTTTTTGTTATTCCAAAGGTGCCCCTCTCCTCCCTTATAAAAGGGCACCTCCTCCCTCTCTTCCTCACACCACTTTGAGCCTTAAATCTCGGACAACCCCTGCCAATTTATCTTCTCCACTTCCCTATAAACATCCTAGAGGTTCTGGTCTTCTTCAAAGACGAATATTAGTGCCCTAAGAGGAGGTTTCAAAAAGGCGCTTCAAGGAAGAGGTAATGCCCGTTACCGATTCTTTCAACTTTATTTCTTTTTTCCACTTCTTCTTATGTAGTTGTTTCAATATGAAGTAATAACATCAGTATCACTCATATACTGATATGTTATTATAATTATGAAACAACCCTATTTCACCATCTATCCATCCTACGGAAAATGAATTCACCACGCGTGCCTATGTACGGAATACCATCTCCATGCCGTGGTGTAATATGTTTTTCCACCACCACCTTACATGGATGGGTATAATGGTGTAAATAAATGATTATTTTAAAGTGATATTTATTCAGAAATAGTATACATACACTCCAATACAATTCCACAATCATGGGAATGATATCATCGCTCGTGCGTACGTACGGACTATCGTCTCCACGAATGCGATGAGATTCATTTTCCATGATTAACCATTCAAGAATGATTATAAAGTATTTATAATGAATAATAATGAAATATATGAAATAAAAATGCTACTGGATTTATGTATATATATATATATATATGTCATCTATTTAGTTTCATTCAATTCAATAAGGAAACGGAAATAGCGTTCATGCGTACGTACGACCTACCATCTCCATGAACGGTGTATTTCATTCCTTTTATCGATCTATAATATACATATGTATATGATAAATATATTATATATAAATCATTTTTTACATTATGGAATTATGTAAATCAGGATATAAGTAATAATATCAAGAACGAAAAGTCGAAACACATACGATAAATGAAATGATTTTACCCAAAATGCTGCTTTAACATGGAATTTACAAAATAACAGGTAATATAAAGTCATAAGTGAAACATATATGATATCATAACAATTAATATGATTATGTAAAAAGTCAATGAAATTATTTAAATCATTGTACAGGAGGTTCAGATACGTACGAAGCATATCATACCTAAGGTAAGGGATAATTTTGCAAATCTCATTTTTATCTAAGATTACTTATTCATAAGTATTTACTGGGTTTAATTATATCATCCATGTACATGTTTTATAAAAGTGTTTTCATGTATGTTTAATGTCCTTTTTACCCATTTTGACTTTTACTACATGGTATGTAAGGAATCTTTCTTTTGTTTATGTTACGAGGCACTTTTTTGACTTTTCCGACAAAAGTACGAGGAGAATGTTATTTTTAACTTATACGGCGTGAACGGATTTTTACGGTTTCATAACGCGTCATTTTCAAGAAGCTTCCTCTACAAGATTGCATGATTATTTTCAACAGAACCGTTTTCTTTTAAAATTTCATGGAATTTTGTGAAAAGAAAACGATTTTAAAGAAGAAAGGATATTTTCCTCAAGAATTCATTTCAAGTGTTTTTCCAAAACTATTTTCCATCTAAGATGACATTATTTCATATGTGTATCTTTCAAGTAATATGTATCTATGATTTAAATGTTTTCAATTTTATTATGATGAAATGATATCAGACTTTTATGGATTATGTTATGATGGAATGATGTTTAAGAATCCCATTTTGTTACATGGGATATGCTATGATGTATGATTTATGATTTTGCAGCACACGAAATAATGATTTCATTATGAGATGGGTGGGACCTATATCTCCCTCCAATTCATTAGGTAAATATTTATATATCATGATATAGACATTGCTGGAATGGTAAGTTAATCCGTTTCAGTGTTACAGGACTGAAACGAGGAGTGAACTCGATTCAGAAAGGGACTTTGTCCACTAAGATGGTCTTGGCAGCAATGCCTTGGCTACTATGGAAATCATGACATGTGCTGAATGGTTGCCACAATTACAGGTTTTATTCCCATTTTATCATGTTTGATGTTCTATTATGATATATGTCTTACGTACTTCCAAGATTTATGTCTTTGCTCAAGATTTTGATGTTTAAATTTCATGTTCAAGTTTTTGCTTCCAAATGTTTATGGATTGTTTTATGTTATATATGTTTTCCCTTACTGAGCATTTGAGCTCACCCTTTTTATGTTTTAAATTCCCTTGGAAGTAAAGAAAGGTTTTAGGTAAGGAAACAAAAAGGGGGAGATCGTTATGGGAGTTGTTGAAGATATTTCAACATGATTAGAAGTTTATATTCCGAGTTTCCAGAGACACTAAACTATCATGGTCCTTGTGTGTCTGTTTCTGTTATGTATTAAGTATTACACAAAAGTAATTTAATGTCCATGTACGTCAAGATTCAGGTCTCTACAGTTGGTATCAGAGGAAAAGGAGGTAGAAATGTATCCGATCCTTGGGAACTCTCACATGTGAGCGTTGGATGAAGCATGGCTCTCCGCCCTAGGGCTTCATGAGGAAATGGCTGCCACTGGGGATGGTGGTGTGTCCCGCCCAGGGGGTGTAGACACCCATGGATTGACCTGATAGGTATCAATTATAGTCCACTGGTAGTAATTTCAGAGCATTATTGTTGGTATCATAGGAAAGGTTTAGTCAACCTTTGGAAACTAGGATGCGAAAACGTTAGTGAGATCCCTAGAGATATTTCTAAGGTATGTCTAGGGATGTCCCTAAAGATAAGTATACGTATAGGATATAGTCCTAGAACTATAGTAAGGATCTTATAATTTAACCTAATATGTTAGATATTGAGGGAACTCCCCCATTACTATGTTGTTTTCCCTATCTTGATTTTTGCCTCTCACACTATTCTTTTTGGGTTTTAGAAAATGGCTGGAAACCGGAAGATTCACGATAATGGAGGATATGACAGACAATGGAATTATTTTCTTCATGAGAAACCAAATGAAATGGGATTTGGAAGTCCAAACATAGTTATTATGCCTAATCAGAAATCTCATAATATGATCAATAATATCAACTTTGGTAAGTTTCCAGACTCAGATAATAAGAGAAAGATGGAGTTTCATGATGATAATAGAGGAAAGAAAGTTCAATTTCCCTCATGTAAATCATGTGGGAAGAGGCATCAGGGATATTGTTTCAAAGGAACTAGAAGATGCTTTGGGTGTGTAAAAGAAGGACACAAAGCCAGTAAGTGCAAAGGAAAAGGTTCAGTTAACACCATGGACAAGGATAATGGTATTTCTACGACATCAACAATGATTAGATGTTTTAAATGTGGAATGTACGGGCATTATGAAAACCAATTCCCTAAGGGAAAATCTCATGAAGAGAATCAGCATGGTCATATGGGTATTATTTATGTGGATGGTGATGAGTAGACTACAAATGATATATGAGCTGAAAGAAGTGTTGAAGCTCAGTCAGTTGTTTTAGAAGGTAGTGGAATGATTGTATGTTTATCGAGAGTTATGTTGTATAGTTAATGGTACTATGGAATAAAGAATCATCTAAGGATTGTTACACTATTGTTTTTCCTAAAGTATTTGAAAGTATATGTTGAATGGTACCAGTAACCATGGAAGGTTATTCAGATATTTTTGGAAAGTAGATGATATGCGCATAATGAAGGAATAAGAAGATAATGAGATGTTTGATTGTATTCAGGAGCTCATGATAGATATAAGGACTAAGTGATATCATGGTTTGAGTATATAGAATTTTGGGGATTTTGGTATGTGGAATGTGTTAACTTTTAGCTGAATTCATGTATTCACTAAGGTTCAATGGGTATTCATTTTTCAAGAGAATAAATGATTAAGGCGTTCGGATGTTTGGAATGTGACCAATAAGACATATCTTATGATATATGGGGATCAACGATGGTGTTAACATTCTTGTTATATGAAATCTCTGGTATTCGTTTTCACTATATTATGAGAGTGGATTGTAGTATTATGGATAAGCCTAAATATTGGAATGGATTATTTTGGACATAAGTTAGTATTGTTTAACGATAGAAGTTTTTTTCGATATTATTGATGGGATGTTATAGTAATGCAGTTTTAGAAAAAGGACAACCTGTAGGACGGGTGACAGCCCATCGTGTCAGACAAGGTTGTGGGAATCGAACCCACAACCGAAGTGCAACTGGCCTTTATCGCCTACCACTGGCCTACAGGAAGTCCCTGGTTAGTAGAAACTAGTTTTATTTTATTAAGTGGTATGATATATGAAGTATAAGTTCATTTTTGGAACCATATACGATTAATCTTACCATAAGATGGACTTATAACTTTTTCTAACCTTTTGATTGAAATAGATGGAATGACCCATCATTTTGACACATGATCTGCTAACACATCATGAATAACAAATTCAACTTCATTTCTTTAAGGGATGAAGTGGAAATTGTTCAATTCACGAACAAGAGTGAGATTGTACCAAAATCATGTAATTATTTCTTTTAATTCATCAAATTTAGGGAAATGATCTTGAAAACCAGAAATTTTGTCCTGGTTACCTTATATTCGATGAATCAGATGGTACCTTAGATCATCACAAATCTATAGCTTTATGATTGTTGGGTTTTTCATAGCCATGTTCTCTACCACTCTCCATCAGAACATGATGGTTAAGTTTCTCTTCCATATCCATATTTTCACCTATGTTCTCCTATGTGGAAACCCAGTGATTAGTTAATTTGGGCAGCCGTTATGTTTCATACTTTAGTTTTTAATGATTGGTTTTGGAATTCCTTTTTACGATGTGGTTTTCTATTAAAGAAACTTTCGAGTAGTAAACCATTTATAACCTCGACGAATTTTGAGGGCGAAATTCATTTTAAGGGGGTAGAATGTAACACCCCTAGATTTTATGAAAAATATTCCATTTAATTTTATTGATGTCTTGTGTTGTACGCTACAACAAAAGAGTCTTGCACAACATGCAACCCTAACTTGGCTGCATTACATGCAATCGTGACATTCCTCGATAGCGTGTGTTGTACGCAATACCGAGTTTCACTAAACAGCAATATGCTATTAAAATATTATTAAAACTAGACGATATGAATAGTATTAACCAATTTTTGAAATTTTTTAAATTTCATCTTTCAAAATGGACTTCATTTTTGGATTCGGAATATCGAAATTAGCCTAGGGTGAAATTTTGGTATTTTTCTGAAAACTTTCAATTTTTGATGAATAGTGAAAACACTGGGTTACTATTTAAAAACCGACTTTTTATTTAAATAATTATTTATTTTAATTTATTTTAGGTCAAAATTGATACATAATACCTATATAAGTTCAATGTAATTCATTGGAGTCATTTTTTAATAATTTTAGATATATAAAAATTTTATTGAACTTTTGACCGTCTTTTACCCACCTCATAGGAGAATTTGAAAATTTACATAAAACATAATTTTACCGCTTTTGTGAATGGAATTTCAAAAATCATAGAGACACGGTTTATGTCAGTAAGTAAAATGAGGTTCAATGAGATGAAAATAATTTTTGGTGAATAGTAACTTTTTACTTTTATTTACCACGTTTAAAAGTAAATAGGGTAATTAAGGGTAAAAATGATATTATTATTACCCTAAAACATGTCCAAATTATATTGGATAAGTTTAATTCGACCAAAAACAACCTTAGGAATAAAATATGACCATTTAGGCCCACTTGGATTTGATTAGGACATTTATTATTAATTTATTTAAAGAAGGCTTAAAATAGTTTAAATCAAAGTTTAATAAGTAAATAATTTTTAATATAAGGTTATACATAGGATAAATCTGACTATAAATATTCATTAGAAAGATAAAAAGATTTCCTACATAATGATATTTTATTTTTAAATTTTAGACTTCAAATAATTTAATTTATTTATGACAAAATGATGATGCAGTAATTATATTATTAATGAAATATTGACATAAGTGATGTTATAAATACCCAAATAAATGTAATTTGAGACTTTTTATGAATTACGATAATTTTACATGTTAATATGACATTTTAGTGTTGATTTAATTAACGTTTTTCTAACTAATCATTCTGTTATGATTTTAAAAAAAATCAATTACCAAATAGTGTCAAAATTGACCTAAAATAGTTTTTAAAACAAATATTATATTATTAATTGTTATTATATTCCTAAAAATATAAGGTTCGGCCAAATTACTTAAATACAGTTATATATATTAATAATAAAGAACTTGGGGTTCATTTGGCTTGTTATAGTAAGTTTATTAACCTTATAGTGTAAGAACACAAAAAGACACGGTAAAAGTAAAATTATCTAACTTAAAGTTAAATCTAAATGATAAGGTTAAAATAGGAACCTAAACTTGTCTAAATTCTATTGGATGAGAGGATTTAGACCCATACCCACCTTAGCTTCGAAATAACTCAATTTGGAGATATTAAAAACCCAATATGACTTTATAATAAAATAATATTTTTAGTTATTCCGAAGGTGCCCCTCTCCTCCCTTACAAAAGGCACCTCCTCCCTATCTTCCTCACACCACTTTGAGCCTTAAAGATCGGCCAACCCCTGCCAATTTCTATTATCCACTTCTATATAAACATACTAGAGGTTCTTGTATTCTTCAAAGAAAAATATTAGTTCCCTAAGAGGAGGTTTCAAAAAGGCGCTTCAAAGAAGAGGTAATGCCCGTTACCGATTCTTTCAACTTTATTTCTTCTTCCACTTCTTATTATTTAGTTGTTTTATTATGAAGTAATAAAATATGTATCAATAATATACTGATATGTTATTATAATTATGAAAAAAACCCTATTTCACCATCTATCCATCCTACGGAAAACGAATTCACCACGCGTGCGTACGTACGGAATACCGTCTCCACGCCGTGGTGTAATCTGTTTTTCCACCACAACCTTACATGGATGGGTATAATGGTATAAATAAATGATTATTGTAAAGTGATATTTATTGTGAAATATTATATTTACACTCCAATAAAATTCCACAATCATGGGAATGATATCATCACTCGTGCGTACGTACGGACTACCGTCTCCACGAACGCGATGAGATTCATTTTCCATGATTAACCATTCAAGAATGATTATAAAGTATATATAATGAATAATAATGAAATATATAAAATAATAATGTTACTGTATTTATGTATATATATATGTATGTCATCTATTTAGTTTCATTCAATTCAATAAGGAAACGAAAACAGCGTTCATGCGTACGTACGACCTACAGTCTCCATGAACGGTGTATTTCATTCCTTTTATCGATCTATAATATACATATGTATTTGATGAATATAATATATATAAATCATGTTTTTCTTTATGGAATTATGTAAATCAATATATAAGTACTAATATCAAGAATGATAATTCGAAACATATACGATAAATGAAATGATTTTACCCAAAATGCTGCTTTAACATGGAATTTACAAAAGAACGGGTAATATAAAGTCATAAGTGAAACATATATGATATCATAACAATTAATATGATTCTGTAATAAATCAATGAAAATATTTAAATCATTATACAGGATGTTTGGATACATACAAAGCATATCGGACCTAAGGTAAGGGATAATTTTGCAAATCTCATTTTTATCCAAGATTGCTTATTCACAAGTATTTACTGGGGTTTTTTATATCATCCATGTCCATCTTTTATAAAAGTGTTTTCATGTATGTTTAAAGTCCCTTTTACCCATTTTGACTTTTACTACATGGTATGTAAGGAATCTTTCTTTTGTTTACGTTACGAGGTACTTTTTTGACTTTTCTGACAAAAGTACGAGGATAATGTTATTTTTAACTTATACGGCATGAACGGATTTTTAGGGTTTTATAACGCCTCATTTTCAAGAAGCTTCCTCTACAAGATTACATGATTATTTTCAACAAAAACCTTTTCTTTTAAAATTGAATGGAATTTTGTGAAAAGAAAATGATTTTAAAGAAGAAAGGATATTTTCCTCAAGAATTCATTTCAAGTGTTTTGCCAAAACTATTTTCCATCTAAGATTACATTATTTCATATGTGTATGTTTCAAGTAATATTCCTCTATGATTTAAATGGTTTCAATTTTCTTATGATGAAATTATATCAAGCTTTTATGTATTATGTTATGATGGAATGATGTTTAAGAATCCCATTTTATTACATGGGTTATGCAATGATGTATGATTTATGGTTTTGGGGCACACGAAAGAATGATTTCATTATGAGATGGGTGGGAACTATATCTCCCTCCAATGCATTGGTTAAAGATTAATATCTCATGAGATAGAAACGGATGGAACAGTAAGTTAATCCAGTTCAGAGTTACAGGACTACAATGAGGAGTGAACTCGATTCAGAAAGGGACTTGGTCCACTAAGATGGTCTTTTCAGTAATGCCTTGGATACTATGGAAATAATGACATGTGCTGAATGGTTGCCACAATTACATGTTTTTTCCCATTTTATCATGGTTTATGTTCTATTATGATATATTCCTTACGTACTTCCAAGATTTATGTCTTTGCTCATGATTTTGATGTTTAAATTTCATGGTCAAGTTTTTTCTTCCAAATGTTTATGGATTCTTTTATGTTATCTATTTTTTCCCTTACTGAGCATTTGAGCTCACCCTTTTTATGTTTTATTTTCCCTAGGAAGTAAAGAAAGGTTTTAGGTAAAGAAACAAAAAGGGGAAGATCATTATGGGAGTTGTTGAAGATATTTCATCATGATTAGAAGTTTATATTTCGAGTTTCCAAAGATACTAAACTATCACGGTCCTTGTGTGTCTATTTTTTTATGTATTAAGTATTCCGAAAAAGTAATGTAATGTCCATGTACGTCAATCTTCGGGTCTCTACAACCAAACCTCGGTTTCCAAGAGTTGGTGCCTTATTTTATTACATTGTAATAAAGATAAGGAATATGCATCCCAATGGAATGAGTAGTTTAGAATATTTGGAAACATGATACATACATATGTTTAACATTAAAACTTGAAAATAAATACAACATGGAAACTCCATTGACAATATCCATAAATCCTAGGTTATTTCTACATTTCACTCATAATATACCCCCTCATGCCCTGGGAAAATGAAATATAAGAAAGAGGTGAGCTCAAATTCCTTATAAGGGTAAGAAATATAGTAAAAGAAATCATAACCATAAACATTAGGCATGGTGAATAACTTAAAAATACATGCCTTTAAAAAAATGAACTTGAACATAATATGGAAGGAATAAGATTCGAATAAATAATTCTATTATAAAACATGATCATGGGTATTCTAATAATCAAATAACCTCATGAAAAATCAATAAAACATTCATAATGATGGGATGCATAATGTGGGACATCATAACCATACCATCTAGGCCTCATGCGAAGACCATAAATAATCATTTTTCAAGGCATTGTTCTAAGACTGTAGTTTGTCTCATGAGACCTACGGATGCATCGAGGGGATATAAAGGGCCCCACCTGAAACTTCATAAGTATAATGTATTTCTCATATGAACCTACATAAACATTAACAATATATACATTCATTTTGAAACTAATATATGAAATTTTAACAACATTCCCTGAATATTAAGAATAAATAATATACATTTAGAGTAAATTTGTGATTGGTTTTAGATAAGAACATCCACAATCAAACTAATTATAAACCTATAAATTAAATATGGAATATTATTTAATAAAATATTATCTCCAAAAATAAATATGAACCAACAAGAGTGTTAAAAAAGACGAAGATACTCTTATAAAATCATTGAGTAATTGTTCAGATAAATACTCTATTACTTTCAAAAGAAGTGTTTTTTGAAGAGTCTATGTATAAATCCATAAGTTAAGTAAATATTATTTTCATAATAAAATTAAATAATTAGATAATGGTAGCTAAAAACAAATTATATAGTTCCCTTAAAAATAAGTAAGAATTTGAGAAATTCCCTTGAATCAAACTTGTATTTCAGGAAGAATTTTTGAAAGATAATTTTAAACATATAACTCACCATAAATTAAAGTATGATTCTGGGTGGTAAACATACATAGAAAATTCTAAAAGAATATATGGGTATTTAATATGAATAAATAATAATTTATTTGAAGTAAGTAGTTAATAAGAGTAACCCGGATGAAAATGGAGGTTCGGGTAAAAAAACCCTTACTTTAAGTCCATTAGTGTTCCATAGGTGATCTTACTGACCTGAATAATCAAATTTAAGTTCATAAATTAATCATTCCAGAACCTGTTCTTCATGTAATTTATTGAGAATATCCTTATTAGGTCCATTTATGGACTTTCGATGGGTTAAGAGATCCTATTTCATTGTTTGGGAGTGTTTTATTCCTTGGTTTTCATGATCAGTTTAATAATATTCATGTACAGATAAACATGTAGAATGAGAATGGTTGTCCAGAATAGAATTTTTATGTTATTAGTGAACAGAAATAATATTAAATGTCTATAAAATTCATTTGGTTATTGGTAGTGAATATGTATCGTTATATAAAACTTTATTGAAAATTGTTTGGGTAAATTGGTGGTTCTTGATCCTAATGACTCATTTTTATTTAAAAATTAATATCATGCAGAAAAAGGGATTACAGGAACTGAAATAAGTTATAATACATATATTATTGTTTGTTTCAACCATATAAATAGTTTAATGACCATAATTTAATATCGTAATAGAAATTGAAAACCTATCTTCTTTTAATGTTATAAATGAATACATCTCGGAGGGTGATTTCATTCCTAGTATAAAAGAAGGGGAAATGAGAGATGATGAAGAATTTTTCCTTTTTCACAACAAAATTACAGTACATTTAATGTACTGAAGTCATCACAAAATTTCTATTAAAGTAGGCAAGGAAAGAAAAATAAAAGAGGGGAACTTGAAATGAATGAAAGGAAAGTTGAATTTACCTCTTGAAGTAATCTTCCTGGAGAGCCTCTTTAGGGGAGATGTTTTTCTATTTTTATGATACCAAGGGATGATGGAAGTGAGGGAGGATAATGGAGGATATTTGAGTAGAGTTTTTATAAGTAATAAGTACTAAGATGTGTGAATAGAATAGGGAGTGAGGGGGGAGGGGTTATAGTGGAGAAGGGTGGTGATTTTTGAATATCTTATTCATTATTTTATTATTTCCCTCATTAAAACCAATAATATTGATTCATGTGACCCATAATAATAATAATTTCATGTGATTTCAAACCATGTGTTCTTACATCATCCATGATGCATGGAATTGTGAATTTAAATGAGAATGTATATATACGGTAAATTTCTTTAGTTTACTATTCATAAAAAATTTGAGTATTTGGGGAAAATCCTAAAAAATCACTCTAACCATTTTTCTATGTGTGAAATTCAAAAAGAACTCAATTTTCTTAATATAATTTTTTAAATATGATTAATTTAGTTTTTAAATAAAATCATAACTTATTCGAAAAATAAAAATTTTGAAAACTATAATTCCTTTTATATCACATTGAAAAATTAATCAAGATCTTATGATTTTATAAACATTAGACAATAAAATAATAATATGATTTACTATTCATAAGGTTCACATTACTATTAATATTACTATTTATAAGGGTATGTTTCAATTCAGCAAAAATTAAAATTTTCTAATCAGACTCTAAATATCATACTAAACACCATCGTGTATGTCAGTTTTCTAAAGTTCAAATCAGAGAGGTGGTAAAAGTATGTTTACTATCTATGTTATAAAAAAGTGGTTTTTTATATACTTGGTGTTTCATGGATTCAATATTAAATTTATTTTCAAAATCTTGGGGTGTTAAATTCTCACCCCCTTAAGAAAATTTCATCCTCAAAATTCATAGAATGTGACCTCATAAAAAGACTTGGGAAGGTATTCATAATAAGATCCTTAGGCTCCCATGTTGCATCTTCAAATTTATGATTTTTACAAAGTATATTTACTAGTAAAGTTTTCTGATTCTAAAAACACCTGCTCTTAAGTGTCCAAAATAAGAATAGGCTCTTCATAGTATGATTGGTTAGGTTCCAATTCTATTCCTTTGGAAGTGAGGACATGTGGTTGGTCTGGCATGTACTTCCGAGGAAATGAGACATAGAACACATTGTGCACTTTAGTCAAGCTAGGAAGAATAGCCAATTAATATGAAATATCTCCAATTCTCTCTAGGATTTAAAAAGGTCCAATGTACCTAAGGCTCAGTTTCACTTTCTTCCCAAATCTTATAACGCCCTTCCATAGAGAAACTTTCAAGAAAATATGATCTCCCACTTGAAATTCCAAATCCTTCATTCGATTATCAGCCTAACTCTATTGTATTCTTTGAGATTCTTTGACATGGATTTGAATATTATTTACATTTTCTATTGTTTCCTCCACAAGATCTTGGCCCCAAAGCTTCCTTTCTCCAACTTCATCCCAAATAGTTGGTTTACAACATCTCTTTCCACACAATGCTTTATATGGTTCCATTTTAGTACTTTAAGGGAAACTATTATTGTAGGAAAACTCAAATAAAGGTAAATATGGATACCACATACCCTGAAAGTAAAGTGAACATGATCTCAACATGGACTATAAGGTTTGGATCATCCTTTTTGATGGCTGATTAGTTTGTGGGTGGTAAGAAGTAATCAATCGAAGCTCAGCATCCAAATATTTCTAAAGAATTTCTTATAATTTCAATGTAAATCATAGATCATCGTCACAAAAAATTGAGAGAGGTGTGCCATGAAGTCTTACAACTTCATTTAAATTGATTCATGTAAGGCGCTCTAGTAGAAAATCCCCCCTTATAGATATGGAATATGCAGATTTTGTCATTCAATCCATAATTACCCATATTGCATCATTCTAGCCTATAGTTTTGGGTAATACAGTGAAAAAATACATGGTGATGTCATCCCATTTCCATGTTGGAATAGGTAGAGGATTCATGACTCCTCTACGATGTTGGCGTTCAGCCTTTCCTTATTGATAAACAAAACATATGGATACATAAATAGAAATTTATATCTTCATGTTGTCCCATCAGAAATTTTCATTCAAATATCTATAAATATTAGTTTTACAAAGATGTATAAAGAAATTCTAGCTATGAGTTTCATCCAACAACTCTGTTTTTAGCTCAGGTAGAGTGGAAACAAATAGACTCTTCCCAGATTTCGGAATTCCATCTTCTGACATGAAGTTATCCAACATCATAACTTTCAAATCATTAAGTTTCTTTTGAATATTCTTGTCATCATACTATGAAGCGTTAATTCATTCCAATAAATATGGTTGGGAAACCATTGGAAAAGCAGTGATGTTTCACCTTCTTTGATAATTCCAATATCCATCCTCACTAGATCCATGTACAAAGGATACTTTTCAATTATTATTTTGTTGATAACTCCCTGACCTTTCCTACTCAATGCATCAGCTACCCTGTTTGACTTTCCTTTTTAGTTGTGTATGGTATAATAATAATTCTTGAGTTGTCAGAGCCATCTTCTTTTTATAATGATTGTTCTTTCTGTGAGAATATATATTTCATAACTCTTATGATCTGTATATATCTCACATTTTTCTCCATAGAGATAATGTCTCCATATCTTCAGTGAAAAGATTACAACTGATAACTCAAGATCATGAGTTTGATAGTTTTTTTTCATGAATTTATTTTCCTTGATGCATAGGCAATAACTCTATCATTCTATATAAAGAGAGAACTAATTCATTTCTTTGATTCAACCCTATAGATCACGAATCCATCATTCCCCGATGGTAGATTCAGGATCAGAACATTCCCTAATACCCTCTTCAATTCCTTAAAACATTCCACACATTATTTTTTTCCATATGAACTTAACCCATTTAGGTGGAAGCATAGTCATTGGGTTGGCTAAAAGGGCGAATTTATGAATGAAACACCGATAATAACTTATAAAACCAATAAAATTACATACCTAAGTTATGTTTGTTGGGGTAGAATTTTCTTGCACAACATTTTTCTTTATATGATCTACAGATATTCCATCCTTAGAGAAAATTTTTCTATGATAGGAAACTGATTGAAGCCAAAATTTACACTTTCTAAACTTTCCATAAAATTAATTTCTTATAAGAGTCTTAAAAATAGTGCTCAAGTGATTTTCATGTTCTTAGTAGTTTTTTTAGTATACCAAGATATCATCAATAAATACAACCATAAAGTAATCAAGATATTCCTTTAATACTCTACTCATTTGATCCAAGAAAACATAGGGTTTATTAGTCAGTCCAAAAGGCATTTCTGTAAACTCATAATACCCATACCTTGTATGAAATGATGTTTTTGGAATATATTCCTTCCTTACTAGAAACTGATGATATCCAGATCAAAGGTCAATCTTCGAAAAATATTGGGCTCTATGAAGTTGATCATATAAATCATTAATGTGAGGTAGGAGATAATTGTTCTTTACTGTTATAGAATTGATCTCCCTTTAGTCAATGCACAACCTCATAGATCCATCTTTCTTCTTGAGAAAAAGAATAGGGGATCCCCATGGGTAAACACTAGGGGGAATAAATATTTTATCACTCAATTCCTCTAGTTGTTTATTTAGTTATACCAATTCCATAGTGGAAATTCTATAAAGAGTCTTTGATATAGGTTTTGAACTAGAAATTAAATCAATAGAGAACCCAACTTCCCGCTCTGGAGGATGTCTAGGTGAATACTCTGGAAACACATCGACATATTATGGAACAATAGCCATTCTCTCTATTTGAAAATTAAATTCTTCACCAATATATATTTCATTATCTTTATCCCTAATAATTGAATTTAGTAGAGCTACTGGGGGTGGATCTAGATGAGAATTTTATGGAGAGGTATTTTCTCAAAAGATAAGGGATTCAACACCTCTCTAAACAATTGTAACTTCCCTCTTCATGTAATAGATCATTGCATCATAATGTGAAAGCCAACCCATACCAAGGATTATCTCAAAGTCCATCATGGGTATGATGATAAGGTTAAAAACTAAAAAACATTTATGTTTCACAATGGGGATAAACCGACACAACATTGTTGTAATGATACATCCTCTAGGAGTTTTAACTGACAACTCCTTTATTTAATCAAATTGGACAAGTATAATTTTCTTAGAAAATTAGAACAATATAAAAGAATGAGATGATCCAGAATCCAATAAATCATTAGATAAGTTTGAGGAAATGATTAATGTACCTTCCACCACATCATTAGGAACTTCAACCTCAACAATTGTGACCACATGAGCTTTGGATTTCTCCCTTGGCATTCTTTGGGGAATGTTTCCCTGACACCTAGGAAATTCATGTGCCTAATGTCCCATCTCCCAACAATTGTGGCCATGAACATTGGCAACTTATTTCTTCCCCTTACAATCCTGAGATATGTTTCCATTTTCTCCACACTAGTAACAAACTCTCATTCTCATCAGTCAAGTGTCTGGGTGTTTATTCCCACAGTTACTGTAGGATGGAAGGATAACTCTTCCCATCGTCCCCATTTCCTTATTTCATTTTCCAGAGTTTTCGGAAGCCCTCTTCTTCTCTTTCTTTCCTTTAAAGTCATTAGACTTAGAAAATTCCTCTTCTGTCTTGATAACATTTGAGACTATATCTTCATATGATGGGAAACATTGGGAGACTAGATCCCTTTGGAGGAATGGTTTTAAACCATAAAATAATTGATCAATATTCATCCTTGGTTTACGTATATAGTCGGTGACATGTCTTACTAACCTTGTGAAGTTAGCATCATACTTTGCAACATTCTCATCCTCTTTTGCCTTAGATTTAGAAACTGCATTTCTATATCTGATTGCTGTCCATGAGGGAATTATTTTTATAAGAATATTTCCTTAAAATCACTCCATTCCATTTATTCTATTTATTCCTCTACCTTTGTGTTTTGGATTAAAGACCACCGCTGATCCACATCTACCGATGGTTGATAAACTTGCATCACAACTTTCTCTATTTTGTTTCATCCTAAAGGGAGAAATATATTCTCTAATGAACTTATCCACTACTATACTATGAATGGGTCCATTTTTCCATTAAATTATGGAGGTTGTTATCTCATAAAGAGATCTAACATAGTTCCCCCAGATTTTGGATCTGGATGCTCCATATGGGTAAGGTTATTATTCATAACATGAGCCAGCTGTCCCAGTATAGTTATAAGTTGCTCAGCACCAATCAAAACACTAGATCCAACATCATTATCCTGCATCAGAGGAAAATCCCTACACGGGACATGTGCACTCATACAGTTTACATTCCATACACTAGGAACCATTTCTAAATAATTTCATACAACAGATTTGGTTATGAATCATAATGTATAATCTCAACATAGAAAAATACTTAGCATAAAATGAAATTATTTCCTAGCTGATCTCATATTCATAAACATGGTTTCTTTAAGGAAAAAATTACACTTAGATCCTTCATAATTGATTTTAAAAAATGTGAATTATTAAAATCATATCCCCCAGGAATGTCAAAACAGGTGCACAGTAAGGCATATTGTCGTGTACCAGGATACCTAAGGTCATTCCCAAAACCCCTTATTAGAGTTTTCACTCCAATTTATATCTCTTCTAGAACAAAATTTACTTGTAGTATCCAGACATGGAGGTATTTTCTAGAAATATCCATATAATATATTCCTTACCAAAAATTCTAGGATGTTCTTGTATGTTTATCCTCAAATACCGTCTTAGGGTTTTATTCCCTAATATTCATTTTTGAAATCTACATTCCATGTTTTATACTAAATTTCCACTGATACCAACTGTAATTACCTGAACCTAGTTTCCCAGAGAAGGTGTCTTATTTTATTATATTGGTATATAAACAAGGAATATCCGTCCTGAAGGACCGAGTAGTTTAGAATACCTAGAAACAAGTTAAATACACAATTTAAACATTATAACTTGAAAATAAATACAACATAGAAACTACTTTGACAACATCTATAACTCCTAGGTTATTTCTCTATGTCATTCATAATATACCTCATGATGGCCTAGGAAAATGAAACATAAGAAAAGGGTGATCTCAAATGCTTATTAAGGGTACAAAATATAGTGGAAGATAACATGGACAGAAACATTAGTCATGGTGAATAACTTAAAAATACATGCCTTTAAAAAAATTAACTTGAACATAATTTGGCAGGAAAAAGAGATAAATACATAACGATATAATAAAACATGATCATGGGTATTATACTAATTGATGAAGCTCATGAACCATCAATACTATTTTCACAATGAGGGAATTCATAATGTGGTACATCATAACCATATTGTCAAGGCCTCATACCAAGACCATAAATAATCATTTTGTCAAGACCTTGTGCTAAGACTGTAGTTTGTCTCATGAGACCTACTGATGCATCAAGGGGTTATAGTGGGCCCCAACCAACACTTTCTAAGTAAAATTAATTTCTCATATGAATGGGGATAAAAAAAAGCACTATATACATAAATATTTAAACTAATATATGAAATGTAAACAGCATTCTCCAAACATTAAGAATAAACACTAACTATTCAGAGTAAATTGGCGAATGATTTTAAGATAGCACATCCAAAGTCAAACTAATCATAAAACAATCAATTAAATATAGTATAAAATTTCATAAAATATTAAATCCAATAATAAATTGGAATCAATAAGAGTATTGAAAAAGATGAAGATACTCTTATTAAGTCATTGATTAGTTCTTGAGATAAATACTCCTTTTATTTGAAAAGAAGCGTACTTTTAGAATAGACTTTGTATAAAACCAGAAGTGAAGTAGATTGTATTTTCATAATAAAATGAGTGAATTTTTAAATATAATATTTGATAAAAACCTAGTATAGAGTTCCATTAAAAATAGGTAGGAATTTAAGAAATTCCCTTGAATCAGGGTTGTATTTCGCAAATAATTTTTAAAAGATCAATTTAAAACATATAACTCCCCATAAATGGATGTAGGATTCTGGTTGGTAATCATATATAGAAGATTATAAAATAATATATGAGGAGTACATATGAATAAATAATAATTTAATTTAGGTAAGTAGGGAATAAGAGTAACTCGAATTAAAATGTAGGCTCGTGTAGAAAAACCCTTACCTTAAGTCCGCTGGTGATCCGCAATTGATCGTAATGAACCAAATAATAAAATTTAAGTTCATAAATTAATGTCTTTACATACTATACATGAAAATTATATATAATAACATTATTCGGTTTATTTATGGCATTTTTATGGGTTAGGAGATCCAATTTCATTGTGTGGGAGTGTTTTCTTCCTTGGTTTTCATGATCTGGTTACTTATATTCATGTACGGATAAACATGTAGAGTGAGAATTGTTTTCTAGAACAAAAGTTTTAGGTTTTTAGTGAAAAACCATAATATTATATGGTTATAAAATTCATTTGGTTATTGTGAGTGAAGATGAATCATTATTTTAAACTTGTTTGACAATTGTTTGGGTTAATTGGAGGTTATTGATCACAACGAACTCATTTTGATTTATAAATTAATATCATGTGTAAAAAGGTTTTTCAGAACCATAAATAAATTATAATACATATATATCATAGTCTGATTCTACCAAAAAAATGGTTTCATGACCCTAATTGAATATGGTAATGGAAATTGAAAACTTGTCATCCTTGAATGTGATAAATTAACACATCTCAGATGGTGTTTTCATTTCTAGTATAAAAGACGGAGAAACGAGAAATGATGAAGAATTTTTCCTTTATAATAACGAAATTATAGAATATTTAATTTACTGGAGTCATCACAACACTAGTATTAAAGTAGGTCAGGAAAGAAAAAGAAAATAAAGGAATATGAAATAAAAGAAATGAAAAGAGGAATTTACCTCTTGAAGTTATCTTCCTTGAGGGCCTCTTTAGGGGAGAGTTTTTGGTCTTTTTATGAGACCAAAGGATGATGGAAGTTGGGGAAGATCTTGGTAGGATATTTGAGTAGAATATTTAAAAGGAATAATGATTGAGAGGACTGAAGAGAAGAGGGAGGGGGGTTATTGTAGAGGAGAGGGGCGATTTGTGAATATCTTATTCATTATTTTATTATTTCCCTCAACACAAACAATAGTGTTGATTCATGTGACCCAAAATCATAATAAGTTCATGTGATTTCTAACCATGCGGGGTTGCATCATCCATGATACTAAGAATAGTGAATTTAACTGATAATTTATATATTCGAAAAATTACTGTATTTTACTATTCATAAAAAAGTCGAGTATTGCAGAACAATCAAAAAAGTTCACCATAAATTTTTTTTGATGTGTAAAATTAAAAAAGGAATTCCACTTCTTTATAATAATTTTCTAAATATGATTAAATTATTTTTTTAATAAAATTAAAATTTATTCGAAAAATAACAATTTTAAAACTAGAATTCCATTTCTATCATATTGAAAAATTATTCCACATCTCATAATATTATAACCTTAAGACAATAAAATAATAATAATATTTACTATTCATAAGGTTTATATTACTATTCATAAGGGTATGTTACTATTCACAAAAAGTAAGTGCTTCATGCATTGAATATTAAATTTATTTTCAAAATATTGTGGTTTTACATTACCTCAAGTCCAAATTTCTTCGTATAAACTCTTAACCTCATTTATAATAAATTTATATTTGTTATAAATATATAATAGAGTTATATTTATAGTTATGTGATCATATATAATCCACTAATAATATTATATCACCCATTTATTAACAATTCATTTTTAACACCCTCATCCTAGGTGTTAACAATTCAATTTTTTATACATGCTTCGGTTCCATAGTTCTGGCCCCTGAATCTTTGAAGTGATTTAATAATATATAGAATAATAACCATGAAACAATTATAATTTTTATAAATTAAATATAAATTTATAATAATTAATTTATGGAAGAGATGAGAAGTAGATCACATACCTTCATAGTCCACAAGCTTGGACGAATGATGATATCATTCTCAACAGATGTAATGTTAATAAGGTATATGATTTACTATTTTTTAGAATAATAATTATGGCATAAATGTCATATATATTCATTAATTACCCATTTATAAATATTAATGTAAAGTGTTGATGAAAAAAATTTCACTACTATATTGAGACGCAAGGTTATACGTACACACAAGGAATTTTTTCATTTTTTATAGGATGTACAAGAGGTGAATATAGGTTGTTCCTATAGAATAATAAACATTAAGTGTATAAGATTTATTTATTTCATTATATGATCATTTTTATATAATATTTGGTGGAGGTATAATAAGAAATAAACTGTTGTCACTTGGTTAAGAGTTATAGCTCTTCTTTGTAAAACCATCATTTGATTTTACCTTATGCCTTCTTGGTTTGAAATTTGATGAGACCAGAGACTCTAGGTCATTATTATGAAGGTTGGTAAGGGAATTTTTCTAAGTTTTGTCATGATATATTTTTTAATATGATTTTTTATTAGAGGATGGGTGGTATCCTTAAATAAGAGAGGAGAGTGGCACCCTTGGAATTACTTAAATTAATAAATAATATAAATTAATATTCATATTAACATGGGAAAAAAATAATATATTATAAATATAGGGTGGATATATGTATAAATAATATCATCCAATAAAACATATTAAATTTGAGGTGATATTTTATCCATCATATCATAGTTTAACCCTGATAAACCCTTTTGACGATTATTGTGATACAAAAGTTTTTTACTCTTTAGGGGTAAATTAAGTTACTATAAAATGAAAAGTGGGCCATAAGTGTAAAATGGATGATATGGTATACAAAATCCTATTCAATTATACCAATATATGTTTTAATTAATTCTAAATTATTTAAAAAAATATTATTTAACATTTGATACCATTAAATTCAATTTGGGGACTACTCAAATAGTTGAATTTTAAAAAATTTATTGATCATAATTTAATTTTATAATAAAATTTTTAGAAACCACTAAAAAATTATGTTTATCTAACAAATTCTCAGAACACCATAAGTCCCCTAATAAAATATTACATTATATGTTTTTAAATCCAGTTACTTGTTTTTTCTTCTCCTTGCACACACACTGTGTCGACGTTGCATAAGCATTTAAGGAAATTATTATATCACTAAAATTTAAAAATAATTTCCAAAATATTTTTTTATACTAAAAAAAAACGTTATAGTCATTAATTACTTTTTTGTATTCTTGTAAGAATACATTAAAGATGATTAAATCAAGAAAGTGATATTTTGGAATTATTCTTTACTTAAAATAATTTAAAGGCATTTATGAAATTAAAATGGCACCAAAATTTCATTTTTTATATTATATGTAGAGTTTTTTTGAGTAACACTAATCCAAAATATCCAAATAAACAATTTTGGTGATTGTGAAGCCTTTTCACATTTCTTTTAACCCAAGTTAATCCAATTTACCATTTAGTGTAGTTATAAATTTTACAATGGTTACAATACATTACAATAAAAAATATAGTTGATACATTTACCATATTTGGAATATATTATTCCAAAATTTTAATCTATTTTATCAAATTTTATTCTTGTACGTTTTAGAAATTAATATTACAATAAACTTGAAAACCCTGATTTAAATCATTTTTGCAGAACAATGTTTTTATATAAAAAATAAAGGGTAATTTTGATTTCAATAAAATTAATTTTATTATTTTCAATAAAAAGGAATTATTTAAATTTTAAACAACTTAAAAAATGTTACTTTTTAAATACTCTAAAATAAAACAGAGTTTTTCATAAAACCATTATTTTTAACTATTCACTGAAAAATCAATATTTTGAGAAAAGTCCCAAAATTTCGTCCTATAATAATTCTGATATTATAATTTTAAAAATTATATCTTTTCTATAAAATTAAATTTTTAAATTTGGAATAAATAAATTATAATATTCATTCAAGAAGTAAAATGAAAACAATTTTTGAAGAAAACTTATTTTTGAAGCATAAAATAAATATACTAAAAAGTAAGTGCTTATTAATTATGATTTAATCAATAAATTTTTATCAAGTGTGGCCTTTATATATATTTCATAATTTGGTTACTCTTAGTTATACACACAAATTAAACATCAAGTTTATAACAATAATATTTAAATAATATAGTTTAATTGTTTGTTTATTCTCATTGTTGCGTGTGCTACATGCTATCGAATGTAGTGTTGTTTTAAAGAAAATAATATAAAATATTTTCCTATTACATACTTTTCTAAAATTAAAATTTAACTTTTTATCAATATATAAACTATTTTTCACACTTTTATTCTTTAGTGTTATTCTTCAACATTATTATCCGAATAAGTTTTTTTGGTATAAATACCTTCTTATAATGTCACAACCATAACTCATCATCAAATACTGTGTACAAAAAATAAAATATCAGGAGTATAAACCTCACGTTAAACTCATACATAATATATCACCCCTATTAAATGGTTAATATATTCAATTATTTTTATCTAATAATTCATGTTTCCATTATTCTTATTCTTGTTTTTTGGTTGATCTATGGTTGAGTGGATCCTTGTCATATTTGAGTGTCTTATGACATATTAAGTGTGCGATTTTTTTTGGTTAAAACAACCAACACCACAGTTGTTGGTCTATTTATGGTGTTCCCAGAGCGGAAAACTGGTAATGATACAACTTTAAAAGGGAGTGGCTATGGATATGAAGTAGGGAACTACTTTTCTCAGTGAGAAATCGCCTAGGAAGACTCATTATAGCATAGTGTAATCTGTGTTAATTTTTAAAATTCTTAGATTAATCTAATATTATAGAAACCCATGACCTTTACGCATATTATTACATGATTTTTAATATAAAAATACATTAATTTAAAACCAAATATCTTGTGACATAGTGTCCTTGGAAGAATAGGGACATAAAACATTGAAAATAAACTAAAACATTACACCTTTTTTTATTCTTCTTAGTGATCTCCAAAATATATTGGATCTCCTAAAACTATATTTGATAAAATAAATAATAAATAAAAGAAAGGGGTGATGTAAAAAGATTCATAAGGAAATAAACATGATAAGAAAACATAATGTTTAAGCCAAGGTATACCATGATGTCATAAAATATAAAACTCAAGAGTAATTAATCACAAGCATAACATAAAGGAAATGGTATCATAAGATCAATGGATTAATTAAAATTTTGTTGAGACATATAACAAGACATAATCATTAGTCAAGTGTAACTTCTTGGATGGCATAATGTGGCGGAAAATCCCCAAAGTGGATTATATTTACTCCTTAATCCCATAAAAAATGTATCATTAGACCAAACATGTTACCCAATGCATTGAAGAACTATCTGGGATCATCCATAAAAACATATACATGATTATGTGTTTCAAAAAAAGATAATAAATTATATGTTATAAACATTAGAATTACTCATGGAAAGAAATGGTTTGCCCAATCCTTCCTCATGTCATAATCAAAGGAGATGTCATACAGATTTTACCAGCTAAATGAACCTAAGTCATGTAGTAACCAATAGAAGGAAGGGTGGATGCACTTGGTATATATGTAAGAGACTTATATATATAGTTTAGAATAAATATGTATCATAAAATTTTATCATTGTTGATGCAATTTTCATTAAAATATCATATGGAATTTCTCTTTGGTAAAATAACTTTTTCATATTGATATTAGTTTTTTATAATCTAAAAATTTGAAAAATATTATGGAAAATTTTTTCTTTTAAAATAACAATGAAAAATTTTAAATTAGGTTTTAAATCATTGAGAAGTAATTAAGGTGGGAAATTTCATTAATTTTTTATAAGGCTATAGAAAACATTCCTTTCACACTTTTTTAAAAAAGGTCAAAAAGAAACATATTTGGAAAATGATAAAAAGATTGATTTTAAATAATTTTTTAAAAAACTAAATATTTTTTAAAAATGTATTTAATTAATTTCTATAGAATATTAAAAACATAATATAAAATATTTTAAATAAAATATATGAAATTAAGAGAAATATTCTTGATCTAATAAAAGATACATGATCAGTGTTACTTATAGAAAAATTTCTTAATGATAATTTTTTAAATAAAAGAGGAAATATAAATAAAAAATGTAAACCAATTTCAAGACCAGAGGAAGATGAAATATATTTTTTCTAAAGAAAATAATTTTATATGATTTTATCTAAAAAAACCTGTTACATTAACAATATCATAGAGAAAGGATATTGTAACATAAAGCCTTTACCACTTTGGTAAAATTAGAACCTAATCCCATTGGGTGATGTAAAATGAATTTTAAAAATAAATACCATGAATTATGAAGGATTAAAGATAAAATATACAAATAGTCATCATATAAATCATATAAAATAAATTAGCTGCATAAAATTAATATGTTATTCAATAAAAGAAAATTGATACTAAGTCAATTAGCCCAAGTTCAACTAGCCATATATGCACTTTATCTTCTAAAATAATAAACTTAAGTTAAATATTTAACTTCTTAAAAAAATATTCATGTTTATTATTCTATTTATTTTATTTAATACCATTTTATTTTTATTAACTTAATCAATTAAGTACACATCAAATGTTTTTATGATAATCGATTTATATGTACAAAATTAATTATTTAGGTTGCTTATGGTAAAATAAGTAATTGTTACATAATATATAGGATAATAATAATTAATATTTATAATTTCTACACATAAATTACACTTATTAATTGAACTAAGAAATATGGATTTGAAAAATAAACTACCTTACAACCATGAAGACGATATGCTATACATAAACATGAGTAACGTTTCCATTTTCAACGATCATGATGAGAAGATTGTAATTAATAATTTATATTTATATTAAGATTATTAGATCATAAATACCATATTACTTCCTTATATGAACTTATATATACATATATATATATATCATCCATGTGATGTGGTGAGGAAGAACAAATCACATTGCTTCCTGGCGGGTGTAGTCAACACACATGCCTGAATGACATCATCATTTTCAGTGAATGGTAAGGTAAGAAAATAAATAATATATAATATTTTAGGACCAGTAATTATTTCATGAATATGATATATTAAAAATAAATCTATCATCATAAATAACCCTAAGATATTATGATGTAAAATTAATTATATCAGTTCTCGAGTAGGTACTCCACTGTACACACAAACGATGGTTTGATTTCCCATTTTATGGAAGTGGAGATGGATTTAGAATATAAAATTAACATAATAACATATTTTTATATGGGATATTTTTATTTTATTATATAATCATGGTTTAATAATATGTAATGGAGGTGGAATAATCAATAAAACAAAACCCCTTGATTAAGAACTACACATCTTTTCCAGACAACCTCTTGAGGTCTACCACAAAAGCTACCGTAGGTTGGTTTTACAATAAAAACATGGGATATAAGACTTTTATATGGATAGAAATATTCTATTTGGGAAATTAAGTTATAAACCAAATCTCACTTGAATTATAGATAGGATAGGAATTGAGGTGTCCTATTATAATTGGATGAGGAAACCAACTTTGAAATTTACTAAAAGAATACAAAATGATAAATCCATTCTCAATGAAAAAGATTAAAAAATGTCTATTTATTCAAAATCGGGATATGATAAGGTCATAATATGTCTACAAAATAATATTTCCACAAGTTTAATAGTAAATATAACCTTTATCGTTTGGTTAACCCTCAGTAAACCCATTTTAACCTTAATCGTGATAATTAATTTTTTAAAATGAAGGGGTTATAATATTACTTATAAGATAAAAATTGAATTATAAATAGAAAATATATTAAAATTTAGAATATTTATCATTATAATTTTTATATTAAACTATTTTTATGATTTTTAAATAATTTAATAAAATATTATTTAATTTAAAATATCATTATTTTCATTTTGACTCTATTTATTTAATTTCACATTAAAGTCATGAAGATAAAAATGAATTTATAATATAATTAATTTATAAAAAAATATATTTTTAAACCTTAAATGTATTTTTTAACTATAACTCATCCCAAATAATTTACTTTTAATTTTATTAAAATTATTTACCTTGAGTTTTCCTTTATTTTCACTAGCACAGTGTCAACGTTCTATAAGAATTTAAGGTAACTATATAATCACCAATAATTCAAAAAATTTCCATTATGAATATAATTTAATCATAATAAAAATATCCATTAATATTCATTAACCACTGATTTTTATCCCCCCGTGAACATATAAATTATAATTAAGGGAGAGAGAGTGACATTTAGTCTTTTTCTCTACTTAAATTGCTATATTTGTCACTTTTCTATACAAGTGTCTGGTTAATAATTTAATCTAGATAATAATGTGAAAAGTTTATAAATAAATTCATCCAATGAGCCTTAATGAGGAAAATTGTGACTTTTTAACATAGATTTAATCTTGGTTAACCGAATTTACCCTTTTACCGTGTTGACTTTTTTACTATTTATACTATTCATTGTGAAAAAAAGTAAGTTGAAATTATTACCTAATATTAATTATTCTAATTCTAAATATTGAATCCATTTTATCAAATTGAATTTATATAAATGGCCAAATTTAATTTAAAAAATAATTTGAAAAACATGTCAAAATACGATTTTTCATGAAATGAATTTTTCATGCAATCAATGACCTTATATTATCTCTATAAATTGAAATAATCATCACATGAAATTAAATTCATATAAATTGATATAAAATATATAAATCACACTTAAATAATTACTCATTAAGGGTTATTTTAATTAATTTCAATAGATAAATATTATGAACGAAAAGTAGTTTTTAGAAAAATTTGTTTTTAATTCTATAAATAAAATTATTCCATTATCTTGAAATTTACTGATTCAAAGAAAATTAATTTTTTTATTATAAATAAAATGGGTAATAATTAACTTAAATATCAAATAAAAAATAATAATCTATTTTAAATTACTAGATTTTATTGAAAGAAATGAAAGCTTTTGAAAAATCATTAATTTTCACTATTCATTGAAAGAAAATATCAAGGTTTTACCATATGAAAATCCTAATATGATTATTCAAAAAATGATATATATTTTATCCAAGAAAATTTCTAAAAGTTACAAAAATCAGTTATATCATTTTCCCACAAAATTAATAATACCCATTTTTGATGAAACACATTTTCAAAGAACAAAATGACTTTACTTAAAATTTGAGTGATTATTTAAAATGATTTTATCAATAAATTTATATTTATTTGGAGATTTATATATATATTTCAGGAATCATTTAATCCAATTCACACCTACTAATTTACGGTCTAGGTTATAACAATCAAATTTAAATAATAATATTTTATGGTTCATTTTGGGTTGGTGTTACATGATGTATATTATATTCGAACATAGTTTTATTTTTAAAATCCAATGGTGTTACAAACATAACATAGGATATGTAGTTTCAGTCTTGTGTGTGTTAAAGAACCACCACATCCCTGTCTAGGACGTGGTGCAAGTTGTTTATCCTTTGGGAAATATTGAAATGACTACATATAATTCCATCTCTTCTGGATCTTGGCCTTACTAAAATGGGAATCAAATGCGGTTTTATTGATGGGTCTTAATGAGGTTATTAATAATTTAATAACCACTATTAATCAATTTGATGCACTATCAATTTCGATTCATTGAATCCGATAATCATTCAAACTGTTTTTGGGTAAGGCTTTGTGCGAACCTCTTAGTGAATCTATGGTCATTGGTGATTCTTCCACCTTTTATCACCCTTGAGTTTTGTAATTAAATTTTCACTAAATTTATTAAATATAATTTTTATTTAATCCTTTTTCATGGTGCTTATAAATTTGTGTGATTTGATGAAGGTATTAGGTGAGTGTTCTTTTTTAGAATAATTTCCTCTCTTAATTCTTTTTCAATCATACAATAAATTTTATCACAATCAGAAAGTGATTTATTGTGTCTTTTAGAAAGGAAAGTATAGTTTTGGTATATCAAAAACAACCTTTTGGATCAGTTTCATTTTATGGTGTCTTAGTGGCATTATCTTGGTGACTTCTTCTCGTTTCTTTATCAAAGAGAAAGAATTTCTTCTTCATTCATCTATACTCAAATTCTACCATTTTTTATTGTTGACTTTATGTAAGTGTTAATTATACCATTTATTTGTTTCTCCTTGATAATTTCACTATAACTCATACTGTTTTATGTGAAAATGGCTCTAGTAATTTTTGGTGTACAAGCATGTTTTGGTTTGTGTGAGAACGAGGTTCAGGAGACTACACCCAAGAACATCCTTGACACTAACTTCGACAAAATTGAGGTAGGAAGTTACATAACATATTGGGAATAGTATATGATGTTTAAAAGATATATGGTTTAGTCTTGGCACCCATTCTTGATGTATTTTCTTGTGAGTGTGTGAGTGGATTTTGAGAATGATGATTAATATTTGACAATATTCTTTGTGTGTAGGCTCCTGAGATCTGTTCTTGATATGCCTTATTATTTATTTATATTATGATTATTTTAGGTATTTTATAGCCTATGGAACCATGATCCATGTTTAGGATGATTAGGTTACCCATTTTCAGTTAGATGTCCCCTTGGAGTTAGACCATGATGATGTGTTGACAGATACAAACAATAGTTCCTTTAATGGTATAGGATGGATCATGGATATACTTGTTAACATGGTAGTATATAATGCGTGGGTTGAAAATATATTGGCTATTGTTTGAAGTGGTATAATTCCATGAAAGGGTGATGTTCTATCCAATTACATCAAACATGTTGGGCAGGACTTACCTTCATCCAAGGATAACGACTACCATAAGGGTGGGGTGTGTTGAGTTCTTGACCATGACCATCATTAGAGTATGGCATGCAATGTTTTGTAGAAGGTGGTACATGGTTTGATAGACATCGACATCATTATTGATATCATTTAAAATATGGTGGGTCTAGGGTTTGTAAAATCATAGCTAGCTCACGGTTTCTAGACATATGTTTTTTTGTATGTTTTTTTAAGAATTTACTTATAACTTGACATGTACTAATATATAATATGTGATTTTTTGTTAAGGAAATATTGGTGGATTCTTATCAGGTATATTACACAAAACCTACATGGGAATCTTAATTCAAATGGATATTTCATAATAATAAATCTTTAGAGGGAAATGAACTCTTACAGGGAGTCAAGATGACAAAGGACTGGAGATGGAGGTGATACTAAGAAATATTCTAGACTATTACTATATATTATATTTATTTACCTTCTTTCTCTTTTCAATCATGCTTGTCTTTCCACATTGGGTGTAATTTATCTATTTTTTGAAATATCTTCTATTTTATATTGTTATTATTCTTCATTGATAATTTTATTTTTTAAAATTTATTATTATTTGTGAAAAGATATGACCCTAAGGGTATGGTATCCCCACTAATGGAATTTTTAACCAAACTGTAATTTGGAAGCCTCTTATTTGGGGAGAAGAAATCATGTGGTCTTATGGATCTCTATCCTAGATCTTATGGTTTGGTTTAGGGTATTTCAAAACGGTAACAAAGAAAAGTTTTATTCTTCTTTTTTTACCAACTAGGGACATGGTATAAAGGATACAGGCTGTGTGGGACTCGAGTAGGGGAGTTTCAATATACCAAATTTTCTCATGTGTAACTAACCTTCAAGTAAGTATTGATAGGATTTATATTAGTTTTTTTATGGGATTTGGGTGTGTTCATGAATCATGATTAAAAATTTAGGATCATATACAATATATAGAGATATTGTGGGTGCTTACTAGTTCATTAATTTAATGCCATGTTAAGTGACATTATTGATTAATAACAAATTAAAATGTAAGAAGGTAGATAAGATATTATGATTATATAGGTATAATTAATTCATAAATATAATATAAAAAACTATAATCATATAGTAATCTATTAATTATATATGGTGACGTAAAATGAATCATATTTCTATGTGGAGGTAGTAGTCCACATGTGCGCACAGTCGACAAAATCATTTCCCATTTTGTGGAAAGTAGTGAAAAGGTTGGGCGATAATCATAATATAATCAATGTATATCTATGATACTAGAGTAATAATGTTTTGATCAATAAAATAGGGCTATATAAGTTTGAAGATGAAATAAAATTGAAATTACATAGTCAAGAGTTATACCTCCTTGTGGAGAAGCCTCCTGAAGCTTTTACCTTGAGCCTTGAAATGATGGTATTATGATAAAAAAACACCTAGGATGTGGGGAGGAATGTTAGGGGAGTATTTTCCATGAATTGGATGATATAAGAGGCCCTTTATGTGTGTGAAAGAGAGGAGTGGGGACGTCCTTATATATGTGAGGGAGAAGAAACACTTGTAATATTTAAAATTATTAAAATATATTAACGTCATTTTCATATGAAGGTGGATTAAAATAGAAAATAATTTAATGTTAAGATTTTTTAAGGTAAAAATATATTTAACCAATTATATATATAAATGTTTTATGGAAATATTTACCTTATCTATTATTTTAACCCTATAGTAAACTAGTTTTTAACATTAACAATGGTTAGAAATCATTTCTATTTTTACTATTATTTATGAAAAAATGGAAAATGACCTCATTAAAAAATATAAAAAGTTAAATTATAAATAGGGGTTATATTTTTTTAAATTTAATTCTTAAAAGTGGCATAAATTATTTTAAAAAAAACCTATAAAACACAATAGAAAATGGTTTTCTAGAAAAAATGAATTTTTAGGTATACAAATATTTTTATTGAAAAATTAACAATAATTTCAATTAAAATGAAATTAATTTGGTTAGTTTTAAATAAAAATAAGTAATTAAATTTTAAATAAAATTCAACAAAAATGGGACTTTGTAAATACATGAAATGAAAAACTTATTTCCATAAAATTGTTAGTTTTTTACTATTCATTGAAAAATTAATATTTTCATAATAATCTAAAAATTTCACCTTATGATAATTTTGATATTTTTGTATTAAAAATGATATCTTTTTTATATAATACTAATTTTAAAACTGATATAATTTAATTATAATATCTAGTCACATAATGCATTTAAATCATTTTTTGAAGAAAATATATCTTTGAATCATAAAATGACTCAACTAAAAATTAAGTACTTATTTATTATGAATTAATCCATAAATTTTTGTTATATAAAACCTTTATAAATACTTTTCATAATGTGTTTATTCCTATTCACACTTATAATTTAATGTATAATTTATAACTATCATATTTAAATAAATAAAAGTAAATAGTTTATCATTTTTCATTTAAACTCAGCGTTGTGTGTAAAGAAAGATATCAAAGAAATCACATTTATTTAGAGAGGAATATATCATAAAATCTTGTTGTGTTGCATGAAAATTCACCCAACATAGTTTTCACTCGACTCAAAGGGAATTCCTAATCCCCACAGCTTGACAATTTGTTCCTAGGGTCGATGGAATGACTCTTTGGAATGTTGTCTCCCTCAAATAAGAGTAAATAAATAGTGTGTCATTTTACTGAAAATACGGTAAGGAATGATCACATAGTGGATACACATGAAAAAGTAAGATAATAAAAAACACATAAATAATGTAAAAAAGGTTTCATAGCCAACCGATATGATTCAACAAATTTATATCATCACGCACATATCACCTAAAAACAATTAAACAATAATACATACTATCTGAAAATAAATACAAGAAGCAGAGGGTGTCCGGGTTTATAGCTTACCATCCCAAAATTAAACAAAATTTAAAAATTTAAAAAATTTCAAATCACCGCAATGAAAGAAACTTTTACTCATCAAATGAGAATATACAATTTTTTAAAACAATAATAGACACCCCAAATAAAATTATATCTATATCCTATATAAAACATAATAGCTACATACATGCACAAGAGTTTCTATCTAGGGTGTGAAATGAATGGTTTAGTAAAATATCAACGAGGAGTATATAAAATATATGACAAGAGAGGATTCATAAAATCTAGTTTAAAAAATAATAGAAAATTATGTTTTTCATTTTAATAATAAGGAAGTCAAATAAAACAACAAACATTCATTTATAAATAACGAAGCTTCATTTTTTAAACAAAATAAATCAAAAAACATTGAAACTAGAAATGGGGGTATTTTATATAAAACAAAACAAAACAAATTTGTTTTTCATTATTTATAAACTTTTATAAAATAAAAAACACAAAACCAATCATTTCTCTTTTATTGAAAACACCATTCGAAAATAACTTTTTGAAACATTTTAGAAAACCATCCCAACCATAAATAATGAAAGAACCAAAAAATTTGGAACCAATATATAAAATGAGTACAATAAAAAAAATTCTCATAAATAAGAAAATAATAAGTAGATACAATAATATTAAATGGGAATCCCCAATATAAAATCATAAAAACATAATTGGTGTAATGATAAATTCCCCAAGTTCAAAAGTGAGATATAAATAGTAATTAATAACACTACATAACAATATTGGCCCAAATTCAAGCCAAAATTACCTCTAAATTATATAAAAATCCCCATATGTAAGACCCTATGTTTTTATGATTTATTTTCCAAATAATTTTTTTTTGATAGCTTGCATTACACAGACCATCAAGTTTTTAAAAAACTCAATATATTATTAATATCATTATTTAAACATGAACATTATAAAATAACCATTAAATTTGGTGGAATGAATAGGAATAACAATATTTTAAATATTAATTATAATGATTTTATATAAATAAAACATATTGATATGAAGTATATAATTTTTAGTAAATACTTCAAATGTTTAGAAAATAATATTTTCTAAAATAAATGTCTTTATGGAATTTTTTGGACATATAATAAAAGTATAATATTCAATTTTTATAAAATTTATTAGAAGAAATAAAATTAAATTTTGAAATCTATATTTTCAAATTATCTTTGATTGAATTTTTGAGGAGTTTCTGCAGAGTTTAGTTTTTTGATGGATTGTAAAAAATAATTTTTTTTATTAAAAACAAGATTTTTCATTTCAATAATTTACAAGATCCATTTTATTTTAAGATAAATTTAAATTTAAATTTAGTTTAATTATTTATTTATTAATATAGTTTATGTTATTTTAATCAATTTAATACTAAATTTTGATATAAAAACCTTATACACTTATGAAAAGTTTCCTATTTAAAAACAACCACAACTTGAAAAATCACCTAGAGCCACGGTTTGTAACTGTGGTCGTAGGCACTAAAATAATGGAAATTGAATATGACCATGGTTTTAGAGAACCATGGCTGCTATAACCATGGCAGTAGGTCCTACCTAATGCCAAGGTTAAAACTGTGGCACTATGTCCCTACTCTGACAGTTAAACTGTGGAATTAGGTGGCCTAATTCTATGGTTAAAACCATAGAATTAGGACCCTACTTCCACAATTAATACAGTGGTTATATCATTTATATAGTAATAAAAAATTACTTCAGTTCCCCCGACTACTAGTTCCCCTACCCCTACCAGTCCCCCCATGCTCCCTTCCCTCCCCCTTGCACCCCACCCCTTACTAGTCCCCCCCACAACTTACACCCCCTCCCCTTACCAGTTCCCCAGGGTAGTTCCCCTCCCCCTTCCAGTCCTCCCCACACTGCTAGTCCTCCCCACGTACTAGTTACCCGTCCCCCAACCTGTTGGTTCCCTTGCCAGTCCCCCACCCTACCTTGTCCTCCCCCTTTCACCCCACCCCTTGCTAATTTCCCCCACCAGTCCCGTACCCTACCCCTTGCACCCCACTCCACCTTGTACTCCACTTTAACCCCCACCCCCTTCTAGTTCCCCCTGCCAGTCCCCCATTGCACCCCCACCCATTTTCACTTTGCACAACCCTCCCCCTACTAGTTCCCCCTCCCCCTACCAGTCCTGCCCCTACTAGTCCCTCCCACCCTTTTAGTTTCACCTCCCCCTACCCCTGTCAGTCCCCTCCCCTACCACCCCTTGCACCCCATCCAACTTTCCCCCTTGCACCCCAACCCATGCTAGTTCCCCCAACCACTCCCCCCTGAACCCCCACCCACTCTGCCCATTGCACACACTGCCCCTTCTAGTTCCCCCTTCCCCCTGCCAGTTTCCCCCCTACCAGTTATCCCCTATCTCTACCAGTTCCCCCTTCCAGTTCCCCTCCCCCTGCCCCTACCATCACCCCTCCCCCCTGCCAGCCCCCAGGACCCCCATCCACTCTACCCCTTCCACCCCCTTCCAGTCCCCACTTGCACCCCCACTCACCCTTCCCCTTTCACCCCTCCACCTTCCAGTCCCCTACTGGTTCACCCCTGCCAGTTTCCTATCCCACAACCAGTTTCCCCTCCCCCCATCCACCCTGCCCCTTGCTCCCCCACCCACCCTACCCCTTACACCAGTAATAGTGACAAAGAATATAACTCCATAAAAAATAATAGCTTAGTCATATAACCAACAATAATAGAATAAATGCACTAAGTACAAGAAAAAAACCAGTGTCCAACTGAACTAATGTGTGATAGATAAATAATATTTCATGTGTTGATCCATATATCTTCATGCGGTAGGTACTCATTTCAAGTTCCATTTATATTTTCTATAAATATATTCTATGAGTTCATTCTCACAGGGTTCATCAATGAATTATTGGATGAAGTTATAAATATGAAAATTCCATGTGAGATAATCTTCACGTTTACAAAAATCATTATTGGCTCATCATGAAGAAATTTCATACCATAAGAAAGGAAATAGACTAGTTTTGGCCATGGTGAAGATGGAGAAGTAGCCAAGAAGGCCACACCCATCAAAGAGGTCATTATGATGGTCATGATGCAATGATCACGTTCTTGTGTGAAACAATAATTCTAATATGGTCGTGGTTGTCTCTATAGTGATCATCTAGAATACTTGTGTGAAGAAGCCTAGGCCAACATGGCCATAGAATATGACATGGTTATAGTGGTATAATTAATTGAATATATATATTTTAAAAAAGGATGACATGGGATGTAAAAAACATAATGTTGTTTTGCTAGAACATGGGGATAAGATACCATAATAGAACTAATGTTGGTATGGTCAGACATAATGGTTTTCTAGGTATCAAATTGTAGTTAAACTAGTGCATGAAACATGTCAAATGTTGTGATTTTTGGGTTATAGAATTATTATCTAGTGATAATATTTATTTACATTAATTATTTTCCTCATGAATATGACTAAGAGTGTTAAGGCATCATGATGGGGACATGGATCATGGAATAAGGTCTGGGTCATAAGAGACATCATGTAGTGACTCTACTAATGAGTGATGAGTGGAGGATGGTATTAAAGGGAAGATACTATGATGGGTTTCGTAGGCCTTGTGGACACATTGATGGGTAATATGAGACATTTTGTGAAAAGAGGAAGGTCACGAGTGACTAGTACTGTGGGATCATTTCGAGATATGTGTGACAGGTTTTGGACCTTTGTTATTAATGTGAATTTCCCATAGCTTGCAGGGATGATTTGGTGTACTGATGACCTATATAAAGTCTGTGGGGATGGGTTGGTGTGTTGGTGACCTCCCTAGAGTCAGTTGTGATGGGACAATCTCCCTTGAGTTACTTGGATGGTTTAGTGAGATTGGTGGAAATTTACTTATATTGGATTGGGTAAAGGACTACCCAAGGGATGGGTCTTGTTATAATGTGATACGAGACCAATGGACCCCGTCTTGAGAGATAAGGCACTGGGTCAAGATTTGAATGCAGGACCATTACTGGTTATTTCGGGTAATGGGAAAAGGTTTGGATGCCACCGTAACCTTAGTCTTTTGGAATGATATTGGATTAAGTGAAATGGAACAAGATGAGGCAACGAGGTGAAATTTTGGAATATAACTAAAGAAGGAATGACCAGGTGTCGGGGTATCCTGGCTAACAAGGTCCTCTCAATTCAAACACAAATGAAAGGCTTTCCACCATGAAAAGTGGGAAACCCCCTTCAAGGATATAAAAATGGATAAGCACAATGTGTGCTTTATGACTAACAATGACATCAAGTATAAGGAAAACATCAATGAAATAATTTCAAGAGAACTTTATAAGCTTAAAATACCACTATGAGTTTTTGCAGATAGTAAACTTCTATTTGAGGGGTATTATTATAAAACCAGGACTTTCTTATCAAACTAAACAATTATCTTAACTAGCACTTGATCAATAATTTGAATTTAATAAAAAAAGAAAAATTAAGAAGGCGTCTAAATGCAATTTAAAACATTCTTGAATTAAAGAGGCTATGAGAGGGACCCAACCTCAAAGGAGTAAATCCACACTCGGTGTTTGACACTTTTATCAGTGACAACTCTTGAGCTGCTTCAACCATCCTTCGGGCATATGCACCTTTGAATATATATAACGACACCCTAAACCCTATGTACATTTTTTTTGAAGTTCGGAACTGAATCCTCAATTTATTATTTTAAGTAAAGGACTCTTTAACACTGGGTAGAGGGATACCCATTACATAGCCCGAAGGCCAAATGCCAAGTAGCCTGAATACAAGGCTTGAAAGCCCATTTTTTAGCGAAAAAGACCCCTTGGTGAACAGTATTTCTACAGTACCCGCACTACTACAGAACCTCCACTGTTATAGTACCTTCAACAGTACGTCTGTCGCTATAGTGTCGCGGCTTCTATAGTTCCACCACTGCTACAATACTGCCACAGTGCCCTGCTACAGTACTGCTAGAGTCCCGGAAAATTCATCCCATCACATATTTGATCTTGGGTCTTTTGGATACCAAGAAGGAGCCTATACCACTATTGGCGCCAAAATATGGCACAAAAGGAAGGGACGAAAAAGACGGCTGGCGCGCTGCCTCGCGAAGCACCGACACGAAGCTCCCCGATCATCACGGCCTCGCAAAGCTCCAGAGGCGGTAACTCTCTGCAAACGCATTTGACGTTCGCGAGCCCACCGTGAAGCTCCAGAGGAGGTAACTCTCCGCGAACGCATTTGACATTCGCGATCTCGCCGCGAAGCTCCATAGGTAGTAACTCTCCGCGAACGCATATGACGTTCGCGAGCCCGCCGTGAAGCTCCAGAGGTGGTAACCCTCTGCGGACGACGTTGATGTTCGCGAGCGCACCGCGAATCACCTGAGGCAGCGCGCGAGTTCTGCTTCGCGGCGCCACTTCCCTATAAATAATGGACTCCCCCTGAGTCCCTAGGACGGACAATCTGACCTTTCGGCTTCTCCTCTCCTGAATCGTGAAGCACTCATTGCCCCGGGAATCATGAGCTCCGTGAGGTACTTCTACTTCGCGAGATGCCTTTTCTTTGTCTCGTTTTGATCCCCTCTTCCGAGAGGGATTACCTTCGCGAAGCTTAAGGGAATTCGCGAAGGAAGGGGATTCCCAAGGGAACCCGGGCAGCCACAGAGCGTTTATGCTTCGCGAAACACCCAACATGTACTAGTGATCTCTATGCTAAGGCGGGATTGCTACACATCGCAAATCACACTGCTTCGCAGGACCCTGCTTCGTGAGGAACCTCTTCTTCGCGAGGCAGTGCTCCGCGAACACTGTTCCACTTCACGAAGCACCTTCCACTCACACCTATGCCCCATGCTAAGGCCAAGGCACTCCACTTCGCGAAGCACAGTCCTTTGATTAAAAATTCCTCCTCCTGTGCTACCCTCCAGGTTTGCACGATGTGATTTCAAAGTCCCATGGACAATACCACCCGTAGCGTTGCTTTGCCTAATGCTTCTTCGCATAGGCACTCTAACGGCTATTGCTTCTTCGCATATCCATGCTAACGTGGACCATTTGATGGTTTGTTCCACAACCCCCCCTGGACAATGGACTTACTGGTACCTTCCCTTCCCCAAGGATCAGAGGGTACCGGTTATGTAAGTCCTAGGGGTGTGGAGTGAAACCACCTCGTCTGAGATGCAGGACGTTAAACTGAAAAGCACCACATCCTCAACACATGACGTTAAACTGTGACCCAACCTCGTGCCCCTCACGAAGGGTCCCCCCAGCTCGAACATTTTTTACGCCACTCGTATCCACGAGAGTGGTGTCACCCATCCACAAGGGGTGATATCCTCTTTATTGGAGTGGCGTATGTTCTCAGGAGAAGGGCGACCCTAGTTCCCCAATGGATGGCTGCACCTCTGCATCTCTGTACTTCCCCACTACCAAGGTCAGTGGAGGGCCTGATAGGGAACGAGGCACCTCCCATCATTGGTCCCAAATCCATCTTCCACTGCGCTTTGTCGCACTCTGGGCCTCCATCCTGGAGTAAGTCCCAGCACCATGGGCTGCCTAACTTGTAAGCCCCTCTTCGCTTCTCACGGACGCATCCTTCGCGACGTGATCGTCAGGTCCTTGAAACCTTTTTTTTCTCACACCGAGAATGACTCACGTGGGCTTAGAGTGAGCACCGACCCTGACCCCCACCCATAGCAAACTACGGGGACTTTGATCCATGTCAATGCATGGTACGTAGGAAGCCTCAATGAGGTTCAAGCCACATTGCTCGGTTGTTCATTCACGTCGAGTTTCACCCTCGTCCAGCATGACGTTAAACTGTATGCCCCCCTTGTCCCGTATGACATTAAACTGCACACCCATTTGAACTAAGAGGTCTTTGATCCATGTTAAGGCGTGGTATGTAGGAAGCCTTCCTGAGGTTCAAGCCCACCCATCATCATTCACGTCGAGTTCTACCTTCGTCCATCATGACTTTAAACTGCATTCTAGTCCGACGGCAAGCCGTTGTGACTAACCTGAACTACGAGGTCTTTGATCCATGTCAAAGCATGGTACGTAGGAAGCCTCTACGAGGTTCAAACCCACCATCCGGTCGTTCCGACCTAATTCAAGTCAGTTCACCCCCGTCCCGCATGACGTTAAACTGTATTCCACAACCCGAACTACGAGGACTTTGATCCGTGTCAAGGCATGGTACGTAGGAATCCTCCCAGAGGTTCAAGCCCATCTCCCATCAGACCAAGGTTCCTCATTTATGTCAGTTCGCCGACACTCACCACCCTTCGTTTATTCACGTCAGGGTTAACTATCGTCCCGTATGATGTTAAACTGTATTCCATCAATCCTTTGAACTATGAGGACTTTGATCCATGTCAAGTCATGGTACGTAGGAAACCTTCCCAAGGTTCAAGCCCACCACTAGTGGACCCACAAGTCTACTTTCACGTCAGTTCACCGATGAAACCCTTTGAACTACGAGGTCTTTGATCCATGCCAAGGCGTGGTACGTAGGAAGCCTTCCCGAGGATCAAGCCCATCTCTCATCGGACCAAGGTCCACCTTCACGCCGGTACGCTAACGATGCCCATCAGACCAAGGTCCACCTTCACGTTGGTTCGCTGACGACATTCATCGGACCAAGGTCCACCTTGACGTCGGTACACTGACGATGCCCATCGGACTAAGGTCCACCTTCACGTTGGTTCGCTGACGACATTCATCGGACCAAGGTCCACCTTCACATCGGTATGCTGACGATGCCCATCGGACCAAGGTCCACCTTCACGTTGGTTCGCTGAAGACATTCATCGGACCAAGGTCCACCTTCACGTCGGTACGCTGACGATGCCCATCAGACCAAGGTCTACCTTCACGTTGGTTTGCTGACGACATTCATCGGGCCAAGGTCCACCTTCACGTCGGTTTACCGGCACCATCCTGAACTATGCGAACTTTGATTCCCTTCCACGGGGATATGTAGGATGCCTCTTCAAGGCTCAAGCCCAACTTCACCATCGCCCTTGCGATGGTCCCATTTCACTCCCCCTTCACTCCATTCATCCACCTATCACCCATCCCGATTCTCGCCCGGACCGTCATATCTTGGTGAGACCATGTCGGTACGCTCCTCTTCACAGCCGCCCATGGGCTAGCCCCGGTATCGGCATCCCTTCAAGGGAAATCACTCAATCCGATCTATCCTAGCTAATGCTCCGGTTGGTTTGATCCGTCATCGTTGGATGTTAAACTCGCGGCGTACCCTGTGTTAAAAATGGGAAGCTGAGGAAAACCTCAGATATGTGTCTGTGACATATAATTCCCCATGCTCGATGTGGGATGGCTCGGGCTTCCACGCCCGCGAGAAGCCCTGTGACCAGGGATAATAGACAGACATGCCAGGTTCCCCAGCATCCAGACACGCTACTGATGCCTCAACTTGACTACTCCCCCGACTGAAGGTTGCTGCCCTGACCAGACCCTTTGGAATGTCCCGATAGAACCAGTGTAATTAACCGGCGTCCATGGAAACATGGCACTGGGAAGAGTTTCACGAACTACATATTAAATATATGAGGGAGACTCGTACTAGGTGACGAGTTCTGAGGAGGAATTCACAGAAGGAAGAACTGACATCCCATCATCCCGTTTCGATCAAGGAGCAGACGCCCCTGAATAAGGAGCAAATTCCGCCCGCCTTTGGAAAGCGGGAACGCGGGGTGACAAGCGCAGCGCGTCCTCCTCCCGCGGACGGACGGGTGCGCACGCCCCGATGAAAGCGTCGGAAACAGAAATGGTGAACCCGACGTGAAATTCTTCTCCTCAATATTGATATTAGTAGCATTCGAGACACCAGTAGATTGACGTGTCACTGGATCCAGATATCCGGTGCCTGGTCCCGCCAAGCAAATAGCGGGCCTATCGTGAAAGTCACCAGAAGTCGGGGCAGTAGAATGTGGGGCACTCCGTTCTGCAGAGTTTTGGCGTCGATCCTTCTTACAGACATGGAGAATGGAAGGACGCTGGAGCACTGGTTGTCAATCCTTTTCCCTCTCAGTGCTGATGAGTTGATCCCTTCGTTTCTCAAGAACCAGGTTGCTATTACAGAGACGTGATCACCGCCTGCTAGCCTACGCAGGGGCAGGGGCAACATCACCACAGCCACCCCACATGGCGCCGCTACCTCCACGACGGCTGCCACATTGCGGAATACAGGGCACCCACGTCCCCTTTCCCCATTAGAGGTCATCCAGCGAAGGGTGATCAACAACCTCGTGTGCAGGTACGAGGAGGAAGGGGTCATCCCAACTCGGGATATGGCCCACCTGGACCTGGAGGCATCCAGGCCCCGCCGTCAATGCCACCCTAACAGGTTGCGCAGGGAGCCCCTGCTCCCCACCCCAACATTCAACCGTTTCGGGAGCCTGTCCCCAGAACGCCTTGACGACTCCTCGCCTTACGCTGAAGAGGCGGGCGCCATCCGGCTCAGCCCGCTCAGGGTCCCGACCCAAGGGATCTAGGTGAGAGCTCTTGTCCGGCTACGTCAGCGCCGCCGTCCGACTCCGCAGGAAGAGCAGGCAAGCCATGCCCCTGCACCACCTGCACCAGCTCGCCTGACCCGACGTTAGCGCCAGGCCCGGGCTGAGGACGCTCGCCCAGGCGCGTCGACGTCGAAAGCTACAGTGGCCCGATCCACCGCCGACGTGCATCATGAAGCCCCTGCATACACTAAGCAGGGACACTTTTTCACCCAACCAGAATCGAGACCCCGACCGCCCCACGGGTAGGCTGGGTTGACTCTCCGGGTTGCAGGCCCAAGTGGTGATCATCGCGAACTAACCTGCGGTGATATCACCCCATACGGAGGTCCTCCCCGTACCACTACTCCATAGAGTGTGGGCCTTCCCCACTCCGAAGTTCATCATGGAGGTATGCCTCATGCTACCCCCATCCCGAAGGAAGACCTGCCCCGGGACAGTGACGCTCAGCGTGGCAACCTTTCCCGCGCCCACTATAGAGGGTATGTAGTCCATCCTCCTGCCCCCGACCACCGATCTGAAGGCACCGTCCATCCGGTCCATCTCCAACGTGGGGGCCCTCCCTACGTCCTCTCTACAACCGGCGAAGGTCCTCCTTGCCCCAGCAACTCGAGGAGTGAAGGTCAACCTCGCTCCGCCCACATGGACCATGGAGGTCCTCCCCATGCTCCTGCCGATTCCGATAGAGGCTCCACCTACATGGGTGCTGCCCATGGAGGTCCTCCCCATATACCCTTCGACATTTGCCCTGGTGCCCCTCGCACCTTGGCTATCTCGAGTGGGGGCCCTCTCCGCCACGGTGCCACCGCCTCCCCGAGACTCCATGATAGGGATCAACCCTGTCCCGAAGAGCCACCCGGGGGCAGGAGAGCGGGTCGTCGCCGCCACAAGAAGAATCCTGGGAAGGCCCGGGTGGAGATCAAACTTGCCCGCTTATCCGACTCTGAAGCGGAATGCGACTCAGCGATGGAACCTTCTCCCTGCTCCTCCGTATCAAGGACTGGGGAAGGAACCAGACGCGTTATCCTCATTCTACTGGAATATGAGGTCCACCAGATTCCCATCTCTCTCCGCAGGTACATCCAGGAGGAAGAAATCTTGGGAATTCCGCAAGTCTCGACCGCACAATCACCGCCATTGTCACCAGAAGCGCCATCTACCTCTACCAGAGATCACAAAGAGCTATTTTGGGGGCCAACAGCGGTAGAGCAACGACATGACCGGTCGCTGGTAGCTGCGATTCCTATGCCGGAAGCTGTGGTTATCAGCCCATCGTATCGTGACATCGTGGCCATGTCACCTTTCTCTTTGGAGGATGGCCCGGAATTCGGCGGCCAGTCAGCCCGTTCGCCTTATTCTCCTCCGCCGAGTTTGTTATCCTAGAGGTCCGCCTCGGTACCGCTACCAGACCCTCAGCCGCCCCAGGTTGAAGAGAGGGGGTAATACAGGGCCAGACCCCGAGTCCGAACCCAAAAGCTTCTGGAGTATTCTTGCAGCAGATTACTTCCTGGAGAAGTTCTGGCCGACAACAGCGCTGAATATTCGCGCACCAGAGTCCCTTACCCCTGAAGAAGTGGGGTGCTTTTGTCTAACCCTATGGGCGACACAATTCCGCCTTTGTTACGAACGGGTGGTGTACCCCAGAAGTCGAGAGCACTTCGAAGAAATCGGCGAGCAGTGTTGCCTAATCGATTCCGCCGCACTCCTTGTGGCCTAGCACCCCGAGTCGCTAGGCCATCAGAGCGCCCTTCAACAAAAATATGTTCATAGTTTTAAAGAACTCCGCAGAATCGTCAGGGAAGCTACCCCCTTATGTGCAAGTCCGTGGTTGGGGACACTATGCCGCTCTCCTCTTCGACCCTATCCGACTGGAAAAGGAAGACAAGCTTGAATTCCTTGATGGATACTTACCCCTCGAGGGCATACCGCCACTGCTGGACCCATCAGGGAGGGTTACCCGTCAGCAGAGGAACTTGCTAGGCCTCCCCGTACCCACTGAGTTGCTGGTACTCGGTTGAAACATCGGCAAGGGTAACGAGCACGTCGGAACTGTCAAGCACTCCGACCCGTCCGCCTCTGTGCAGAAAACGGACGAAGATACCGAGAAGGCCATGTTACGCCAGCAGCTTGCTGAGCATAATAGTCTGGTTGACGAACTCTTGGCTGAGCGCGCCGCAGAGCGGCGACCCGTCGATGGTGATCCCAGGCCGGGGCAGCATGGGCATGAAGAATTTCCCCCCGTTGAGATGCCTCCAGGAAACCCTGATCATGCTACTGCCGCAGACAGGGCAGAAGCCAGAACGTATGGAAAGAGGGCGCGATACGTCTCGCCAAACCCCCTCGAGCGACGGGGCAATCTGAAGAACCCAGTCCGGGTTCCCCCAGTCGCCCTGCAGGTCGTTCCTCCAGTTGATCCACGAGCGGCCGAAGACATCTACCGTGTTGAAGAACCTGGAAATGCACTTGTGGTTAGGAATCCCCGTCAAGACATGGACCCCCACCCAGATGATCTTATTGCGGCACTCACAGCCCGCCTCGAAGCGTTGGAAACGCGGCAGGTGGCGGTCCCACCGGATGGCAAGCCGTATCCTGCGTGGGTAGATGATATGCCCACACCCACGGGTTTTGGGAACCCGACTTTCTCGCCTTTCAAAGGGACAGGGGACCCGCCACAGCACTTGACACATTTTTCTTCCAGGTGTGGCCCCATGCTGGGGACCCCGACTCAGCAAGAAGCCGCCAAACTCCGGTGTTTCGTACAGACATTGGAAGGTCCAGCATTCGTCTGGTATAGCTAGCTCCCTATCGAATCAGTGACCGGTTGGGAGGACCTCCGCCGGCAGTTCCTGTACTAGTTTAGCTCCACCACGCGGAAGACCAGCATTGCGGACCTCTTCAAGTGCAAGCAAAGTCCTGATGAGCGGGTTGCATATTTCATCGCCCGGTGGAAGGGACTTACGTATTCTCTCGATATGCCACTGACTTAGGAGCAATTACTGATGAAGTGTGTGGGGAACATCAAAACGGAGCTAGTACCCTCCCTGATTACCCATAACTACCCTGGAGGGTTCAGAGATTTCTCAGATAAGGCTCAGCGCCTTGAGGAAGCCCTGCAACAGGCTAGTCAGGCACGTTTGTTGCCCCCTATGATCCCAGCCAGGAGGACCGCCAGGGATGAACCTGTCGCGGTGGCCCAAATAGAAGCCCCGAGGCAGCTGGAGTTACTGCCAGTGACACTATCCCCGCAACCCCGCAGAGGTCCTCCACCTCAAGCACATGCTCCTGCCCAGCAGCGACCGCCTCAGAACCGACAGGTTCCCCCGCGCAATGCGCCACCGCCACCTAGGTGAGACAATCAGGCACCGCCTCCTCAGCAGGCCCCTCCGTCCCCTCATCAGAGCTAGGCCCCCAGGGCCCCCTATCCGGAAAGAAGGCACCATACTTATTCGTTCAACGAAAATCAGGTCCCTGGCTACTTCCGAAGCGCTCTAGAGCAAGGGATTGTGCGTCTGCCCGAGTGCAGAAGGCCGGCAGAGGCGAATCTCACCGATCACCCCAACTACTGCCCTTATCATCAGATTCTGGGGCACACCCTCAAGCAATGATATGTGTTTAAATACTGGCTTCAAGACCAGGACAACAACAACATAGTCAAGTTGGGCCCGACACCAACACAAGTGGCGGGTGTCTTTGCAGGATCAGAGATTGGCAGCGACAGCGAAGGCGAGTGGCAGAAGGTCCCCAGCCACGGATCCCGGAAATACGATGACTGGATGGCTCGAAAAACCATCGTCCGTGCCCATGGTATCATCCGGGCACGCCTGAAGCAGTCGGAACCTTCAGAAGAAGTAGTCGGTGCCTCCGCATCGTCTTCATAGTCGACCTCTTCCCAAAAGGGCAAGCAGCGGCGACGCAAGAAGAAGCAACGCGCACCGTCGGTGCCATCGTCATCCCGCACTCTTGGCGACTTTATGCCCCCTGAAATGGGGATTCCTCCCAGAATCCGCCCAGCGGTGGATGACTCCTCGAGCGACAGCCAGGGGTATACTTCGGTTAACACCGTGGAGCTGGTAAAGCCCTATATGACCCCCGACGAGGGGTAACGCCAGGCGAACCTCCCCAACGTTTCCAGCCGACGTCAACGTCAGCGGAATCGAAACCGCGCCGGTCATCGAGGTACGTCAGCGGACACTTTTGGCCAAGCCGTGCACGCTACTGAGACCAGACAGCATGCTCAGCGCAGAGCTCAGCACACGCAACCCCATCTAACACTCTTGGCTCTACCTCCACCGCCGTTCGTGCTACTAGATCAGGGAGATATGCCTCGTTTGTATCACAGTCAGTCTTGCCCGGCTACAGGCCAGCCTCCTCTGTCCAATCCTAGTCCGACGACTACTCTCCAGGCTTTAACTAGTAGGCAGTAGGATGTACCCAGTACTAGACGATCACCGGTTCAACCGGCAGGACCCGCTATGCCTGTAAATGCCGAACGACCTCCTGTAAGCAGAGGTTTGTGTTTGGCATGAAAGTATGATGTCCTGAAGCACCTAGCCGGCATTCCAGCGAGGCTTTCTATCCTTGAGGCCCTTCGCCTGTCATCCGAAATGCGCGAGGTACTTGCCGAGGCCCTAAGGAGCCCCCTACAGTTTGAGACGGAGGTAGCAGCTGCAGAATCCTTCCATACCGAGATGATTGAAAACGCCGAATGTCAGGCGGTTATCTCGTTCTCCGGTGAAGATGAGGACCCTCCTATACATGGGCACATTCGCCCACTGTACATCACTGGCAACTTCAATGGTGTGGAAGTCTGCCGCTGCCTCGTTGACACGGGCTCCGGAATCAATCTAATTCCGACTCGGATGTTGTGAAAGTTGGGTCTGTCTGAAGGTGATTTAACGCCCTCTGACCTCAGAATCCAGGGGTACGACAAGACCGAGCAAACCCCAGTCGGCAAGATCGGCCTGAAGACTCAGTTCTGTGGCTTAATTGCCAGCATCGAGTTCATGGTCGTCTCTGAGGACACCACCTACAACGCATTGATGGGTAGGCCATGGCTCCATCTGCATGTAGCGGTCTTTTCATTGTATCACCAGTGCCTCAAATACTCACTCAATGGTCGAGTAGGCGTGGTCCAAGGATATGTGTCCCCTTTCGCTTCTTGTGAGGACCGCTATCTAGATGCGGGTTATTACAAAAGTAAGGATAAGAAAATCCTAGTAAGTGAGGATGAACCCGCCCCGGTCACAAGTGATCCCTAGGCTAGCATGGATGACGCCTACATCCTCCCAATCCACCGGTTGGAGGCCACGACCCCCGACATGGGGCAATGTTTTGTTGTTTCGGGTACGCAAGGAAGGCATGTTCCCGTGTCCAAGCGACGGTGGAAAATCACCTCGTAATCCTACATCAACAAGGATCAGGTCATCCCAGAACCTCCTACCCCTGTACAGTACCATAATGTCAAGATTATGACAATGGCGGTACGCCATACGTGTCTATTCCGCCGGGCTGGAATCCACCGACTCAGGCCGACACGTCACCACTGCTTTGATATAATCAAATGTGGCCCCTTAGGTCGAAGGCCAGATGGGATAGGGTCGACTGCCTTCATTGCTATGGTCTCAATGGCAAATGAGTCTCCCGATGTGATGACCGCTGCTGCCCAAGCCGGCACCAGCTGCCCCTCGGATTTTGATAGCCCAGAAGTATCTCCTGTCGCGGGAAGTCCCCCCACGGGTGGGGAGGAAGACCTGGAGGATGCTCCCCCCGCCTTTGAAGAAGGCGTCTCTACCACGGTTGATGAACTGGTACAGGTGAACCTTGGTAGCGAGGCAGATCTGAAACCCACATTGATCAGTGCAGCCGTGTCCCCCGAGGAGGGGAAACAGTACGTAGAATTTCTCAAACAACACCGTGACGTGTTTTCCTGGAGTTACAACGAGATGCCAGGACTAGATCCCCAGGTAGTCGTTCACTATCTAGGCCTCCCGGCAAAACACCGTTGGTTTAAGCAGCCCCCCAGGAAAATGAACCCTTCTCATGATGCTATGGTTGAGGCCGAAGTTGAAAAGCTTATCAAAGCCAACTTCATTAAGGAAGTCCAGTACCCCAAGTGGCTTGCCAACATTGTGCCAGTTAGGAAGAAGAATGGGCAGATCAGAGTCTGCATCGACTTCTGCGATCTTAATCGCCACTGCCCAAAGGATGACTTCCCACTCCCGGTGATGGAGTTATTGATTGACGCCACGACCGGGTTCCAAGCCCTCTCTTTCATGGATGGATATTCCGGGTACAACTAGATCCGGATGGCCCCCGAAGACGAGGAGTCCACTGCCTTCAGGGATTTCCAAGGTACCTTTTGCTACCAAGTTATGCCATTCGGTTTGAATAATGTAGGTGCCACTTATCAGAGGGCCATGCATCGCATATTCAAACCGATCCTTGGGACATTGTTGGAATGCTACGTGGATGACCTCGTAGTCAAATCATGTCAGTGCCAGGGCCATCTCAAAGACCTCGAGAAAGTGTTCGGTTTCCTCCGTTCCCGTCACCTAAAGATGAACCCATTGAAGTGTGCCTTCGGGGTCACCTCTGGGAAGTTTCTTGGATTTATTGTCAGATATCGAGGTATCAAGATCGACCCGGAGAAGATCAAAGACATCAGCCAAATGCCTCCCCCGAGCAACATTCGGGAGCTTTGAGGCCTTCAAGGCCACTTAGCCTATATACGCTGATTCATCACGAATCTGGCTGGCAAGTGTAAGCCCTTTTCCCGGCTCATGAAGAAGGGTGCTGCCTACAAATGGGATGAGGAGTGTCGGACCGCCGTCAAGGAAATCAACTAGTATCTACTCCAACCTCCGGTCTTGATGCCACCCGTCTTCGGAAAGCCGCTGGTCCTTTACGTGACCACCCTGGAAAGATCCCTTGGTGCGCTGCTCGCCCAGAAGAATAACGAGGGTACTGAGAACAATCTCTACTATCTCAGCCGCATGCTTCTCGATACAGAGGTCAGATACTCCCCTATCGAAAAGAGCTGCCTTGCGCTCGTCTTCGCCGTGTAGAAGTTGCGACATTACCTGCAACACTATGAGGTGCAATTGGTCTCCCGGGTAGACCCACTGAAGTACATCCTAAACCGCCCCATGCTGACTGGCCGACTAGCACAGTGGGTAGTGATTCTCTAGCAGTTTGATATCAGGTTCGTACCTCAGAAGGCCATTAAGGGACATGCGTTGTAAAACTTTTTAGCTGCCCATCCAACCTCCGCGGATCAATCCCTGGACCTGGATTTCCCTGATGAGATGATCCTCTCAGTCGATCATGCTGTCCTGTGTTGGCAAATGCATTTCGACGGTGCCTCCCCGAGCCACACCCGTAGGAGGATCAACGATCCCAAGCTCAACAGAGGGGGCCTCGGTATTATCTTCATTACCCCGGCGTAGGCCATCCTTCCATACTCGTTCCTGTTGTCAGAAGGTTGTACGAACAACGAGGCAGAGTACCAGGCTCTCATCACCGACCTCGAGTTGGACCTTGAGATCCATGTGCCCCATCGACATGTGGAGGGAGATTCTGAGCTGGTAATCAAACAGGTTAATGGAGACTACGTCGTCAGGAAGATGGAGCTTGCACCATTTCTGGAGTACACCCTCCGCCTAATGGCCCAGTTCTCTTCTCGACCAGAGGTTACCCATGTCCCACGGTCACAGAATGGTCAAGCAGACTCCTTGGCTGGCTTGGACGCATCGCTTGCAGAACCTGATAAAGATTATTTAATCATACATGTGGCACACGGGAGAGTCATTTCCCCCATCACCCAAGAGGACAATGATGGCCTGCGGGTAGGTCATCTCACTTCCGAACCCTCCACGACAGGGGTCCCGGGTTCGTCAGGCATAGTGGTTGAATCCACTTACGACTAGAGGGAACCTTTTGTCGAGTACCTCCAAAATGGTTGCCTCCCAGATGACCGGGCCTAGCGCGAGCGAATCCGACGCCGCGCGCTGCAATTTACCCTCTAGAGCGGCCCCAGTCTTGAACAGATCCTTTATAAGAGGAGTTTCAATGGTGTCCTCCTCTGTTGCATCCAAGGAGTAGAGATACCTCAAGTTATGCTAGAGGTTCACGCCGGTTCCTGTGGCGCCCATCAAGCTGGGCCGAAGCTGTCCCATCAAATCTGGAGGTTGGGGTAATTTTGGCTCTCTATGATCCACGATTGTATTGGATATTCCAAGAGATGCCACGCGTGCCAAGTTCACACCAACTTCCTGCATCGGCCGCTAGAGCCCCTCCACCCCCACCAAGTGCTCTTGGCCATTTGCGGTATGGGGACTTGATGTAGTGGGACCGTATCCACCGGCAACAGCCTGCCAGTGTAGGTTCATCCTGACTGCTACAGATTTCTTCTAAAAGTGGGCAGAGGCAGTTCCACTCAAAGAGGTCAAGGCCCGTTCCATCGTTGACTTTGTGAGATCCAATATTATCCACCGGTTTGGGGTCCCTCACGCCGTCCTCACCGATAACGGCACCAACTTCCGAGCAGCTGAATTAAAAAAATTGCATTCCAAGTACGATATCCGGTCAAACCATACCTCCCGCTACTACACGCAGGGGAATAGACAGATCGAGGCATTCAAAAAAACCCTCTCTAACATTCTGCAGAAGATGGTTGGTCAGAATAATAAAAGTTGGCCGGACAAGCTCCCCAACGCCCTCTGGGCTTACCGGACGAAGACTCGCAACTCTACCCAGGTGACCCCATATTCCCTGGTGTATGGAGCTGAGGCCATCCTACCCATTGAGATCTAGCTTCCATCGTTACGCACTGCAGTTTATGATCAGTAGACATCAGATGAGGTATCCAAGATCCGTCTAGCTGAATTAGAAGCACTGGACGAGAACCAGCTTCGTGCCCTGCACAATTTGGAAAGGCATCAGGATAAGATAGCGAGGGCCTTCAACAAGAAGGTTTGTCTCCGCTCTTTTCTACAGGGAGACCTGGTACTGGCCCTTCGAGTGCCAATGATTCCCGATAGGAAACCACCCAAATTAGAACCCAAATGGGAAGGGCCTTCTATCATCCATAAGGTTTACCCCAATATAGAATACTCCTTGGTTACCATGGATGGAGAGCGTATAACCCCTCCCACCAATTCCAAGTTCCTTAAGAGATACTTTTCCTAGGGAAAAAGGGTCTTGCAGGACCCTAAACTGCAAGTTGGTCCCGCACGACCTTAAACTGAATCTTCGTCCTGCAAGACGATAAACTGTGAAACGGTCCCACATGACCTTAAACTGCACATTATGGTCCAACACGACCCTAAACTGTAAAGTCCTGCATGACCTTAAACTGCATCTTTGTCCTGCAAGACAATAAACTACAAAATAGTCCGAGCTCTGTGACTTTAAACTAAGATCTCCCCCTGTCCTTACTGCAAGACGTTAAACTGCAAGCCAGTCAGGCCTTCCTGACCAAGGCCTAGCCTCATGCCCCTTGTCCTCCTCGGGCCCCAAGGCCCCCGTCCTTACTGCAAGACGTTAAAATGAAAGCTAGTCAGGCCTTCTTAACCGAGGATCAGCCTCAGGCCCCTTGGCCTCCTCGGGCTCACGGCCCCGTCTTCACTGTGAGACGTTAAACCGCAAGCTGGTCAGGTCTCCCTGACCGCGGTCCGGCCCCAGGCCCCTTGGTTTTCCCCCAACTTACCCTCTTGCGGGATTGTATGGTATAGTGTGGGATTACGTCCTCATTAACGTCGGATTACTTGCCGTACCTTACATATCCCCAAATGATATGCTCCTCATCCCGTATGACGTTAAACTGCATTTCAAGAACTACGTGTGGCTTGATTCCCATATTCATGGGATACGTAGGAACGCTCGGACACCTCATCTTGAGCCCATCCCCAAGCTTTTCTCTTCCACTATTCCCCCAGGGAATATTTTCCTCGGAGGCTCCTTGTGTAGCAAGGGGAAGGCTTTCTTAGCCCCGCTCATACAACCCCGCTCGCACAAGTATTGTAAGGGTCGCACCATGTGCCCACTCCCGTTCTTCTATCCCCCCACATCCTCACCGCATGACGCTAAACTGCATGGCCTACAAGAACTACGTATGGCTTGATTCCCATCCTAATGGGATACGTAGGAATGCCCGGGTATTTCATCCGTTGGCCCAGCTCAAAATCCAAAATCTTCCCCTCGGGTCAAGATATGGCAGGGTGCACACTTTTGCCCCAACTCACATCGAGCAAGCCTCGACCCAGCTGCACATCCCCCCTGGAGATGTTTTCCTCTTTCATGGATGGATACAACTATGCTTCACCCACTCTTTGACTGGGATTCCATCATTTTTGCACACCCAGAGGGACCCCCAAGAACGACCTGGATACTATGCCTAAGGGCTCTCCTACCGATACGGGCCGACGCCCCCGAGGGTTTTCAAGCTACAAGTCGATACAAGTCCCACATGGCGAATTTGGTCAGCGGTCGACGTTCATTTGTTGCTCCCATATCGGGTCACCATATGAACGCTGTATTTCGAACATGGTCAATAGTGTCCTGGATCTTCGGGTCCACCCCGAGATGTCCCAGACATCGAGTGCAATGATTCATTCTGCCCCATCCCGAAGTGACAAACTTCCGCCCTGGGTGGTGCTAGCAATCGGGCCCACGACCCCGATTGCCCATAGGGGTGTACGGTGTGGTGTGGGACTACGTCCTCATTCACGCCGGGATCATGTACCCTGCCGTACGCCTCCTCTTACGAGGGCCAGCCTCAGGGCCCTTGGCCTTCTCGGGTCCCCGACCCCCCGTCCTCATCTAAGACGTTAAACTGTGGGCCCGTCAGGCCTTCCTGACTGATGCCTGACCTTAGGCCCCTTGGCCTTATCGGGCCCCCCGGCCCAGGTCCCCTCTTACCCAGGGTGTACGGTGTGGTGCGGGACTACGTCCTCATTCATGTCGGGATCATGTACCATGCCGTGTGCCTCCTCTTACGAGGCCCATCCTCAGGCCCCTTGGCCTTCTCGGGTCCCCGACCCTCATCCTCATTGCAAGACGTTAAACTGCAAGCAGGTCAGGCCTTCCTGACCAATGCCTAACCATCAGGCCCCTTGGCCTTTCCAGGCCACGGCCCAGGTCCTCCCTTATAGGAGTGTATGGTGTGGCGTGAGGTTATTTTCCCATTCACGTAGATCTCGTAAAGACCACGCCATGTACCTCTCCCTCCTGAGCTGTTTCGTCGATCCCTTTTCGGCAGTTCACCGATGTTCCTAAGAGTACTCTGGTTTATTACTTGGAATGCCAAGCTTTACTCGGACAAGTCCGCACCCACTTTCCAGGATTTTTGTATCCCTGCATCAGGGCTTTCATCATCTTTCACACCTAGAGGGACCCCCAAGAATGGCCTGGATACTACGCCCAAGGGCTCTCCTACCGTTACGGGCCAACGCCCCCAGGGTTTTGGACAACAAATCGATAAAATCCCGCGTTGCGAATATGGTCAGCGGTCGATGCTCGTTTGTTGTTCCCACCTCAGGATAACACGATATGGACACTGCGTCTCCACCATGGTTAACAGTTTTCCTCTATCGCTACGCCAACCCATTAGGCCCAAAATGTCGGGTGCACAATTCAAACCCTTCATCACTTCACCGTGTCCATGTGGAGTCTCGAAACTTTTGGTACTTTTCTTCCGTGCACGTCCACGCGTTGGGGGAACAAGCCATGTAAAAGGTGACTTTAGGGGCTCTACCAACTCTCGTTTGAATTTCCCCAAGTATTGCGATGAGGATACCCCCTTGTTTCCCACACCGAGTTTAACTCACATGGGCTTAGGAATCGGGTTGACATCTGTGCTTACTCGGGAAGTTGTCACCATTTAGGGTCCGAGCTCTAAGACCATAAACTAAGATTCTCATCTGGAACTACGTTCAGCTTGAATCCTATATTTATAGGATACGTAGGAATTCCCAGACCCCTTGTCTTTGGGTCTAGCTTGAGTTCAGAAAATTCACCTCTCTGGTCCTGCCTTCAGGACCCCGACTATGGGACCGCATGGCGTAGTGCGAGATTATGTCCTCATTCACGTCGAGTTTGAAATGGCTGCACCACGCACACCCTCGTTCTGAGATTTAGCCCTCCTATTCCTTGTCCAGCATGACTTTAAAACGCACCCTTCAGAGCTACGTGTGGCTTGATTACCATCTTCATGGGATACATAGGACCGCTCGGACGCCCTGTCTTTGGGTACAACCCATTTAGGGAACCAGTCTCTCCCCCTGTTTCACCTCTTACCTCTATATAGGCCCCTTGGCCTAAGGTCTCCCTCTCCGATTGGCGTACAATTTTATGTGGGATCATGTCTCCGTTAATTGTGTTTTATAACACTGCGCACATTTCCCGCCTAGCATCGTCTCTGCTACGTCTGCGCTGCATGACGATAAAATGCATGCTTGGTCCTATCATACAACCCTAAACTGTGACATTATCATCCTGGCCGCACGACGAAAAACGGCACTGCATTGTGGTGACCTCTTGTAGAGGACATCACGTTGGGTATTGGTCACGTGCCATGACATTTGTCAACGCCCATCACGGCTTGATCCTTGTGGCGACATCACGGCCTACTATTATAGGCCTGTCGCTTCACAAAAAAAACCATTCACTTTAAAGACCAAAAAAGATTCATCAAATTCCGCTTCTTTTAGTGCAACAGCCACGCTCACACTCCCCTTTTCCCCCGGCACTGGTATCTTACCATGTCACCATCCAGAACTACATATGGATTGATTCTCATTCTTATGAGATACGTAAGAGCGCTCAGGCACTTCCCTGTGGGCCCAGCCTAACCTTTGTGTTCGATCCCTCGACTTGAGAATTTCCTCAGAGAACGCATGGTAAGTAGGGCTTAGGTCCTCCTTCACGTCGGGTCTTGATGCCATGCGTCCCCTGATCCTTTTACCCATTTCTGGTCTAAGGTCCATCAAGAACTATGTGAGGCTTGATTCTCATCCTTATGAGATACGTAGGAGTGCCCGAACACTTCCCCTCGGGACTGACCCAGCTTTCGCTTTTGGTCCCTTGACCTAAAGCCTCTCCCAAGGAGGTCGTGCGATGTGATATGGGATTATGTCCTCATTCACGTCAGGTTGTTCATCGCACTATGTGCCTCTTATGTCTCCTCCCATCCATGGTCCGAATTCTACGACCCTAAACTAAGATCTCCCTATGGGCAAAAAAAATTTCTCCCCCTATCTGATACGTCTCGTTGTCGTATTTAGATGTGTTTAGACAAAGAGACCGAAGTGTGGGATTTCTACAGGGACATCCCCCTCATCCCATGACCATTCTTCGTGAGCTCCCTATTTGGATCCTCATCCTCTTCAACGTCCAAAAGGACCCTCGGACGACATGGATACTAGGCTTAAGGGCTATCCATGAATGCTGGACCTAAGGATCCTCCAATCGTTTCGAGCCAACGTCCCTACGGATATCTGACGACATTTGTGACATGGTCCCGTGTTTCGAACATGGTCAACGGTCAACCCTCATTTGTTTGTCCCCATTCTAGGCTAATGCGATATGGATGCTGGGTTTCCGCCACGGTGAACAGTTGTCCTCCATCGTCACGCCGCCATCATCGTGATCTGAATCTCGAGCTCTATGATTCACACATTTCCACTTCCTCATGTTCAAGTGGAATTCCATCATACTCGGCTCTTTCTCTTCGTGCATCTAGGTGCCCTAAATGATCGTGTTAGTGTCATTGGTCTGGTATTCACTGAGCATCCCTTTGGCCTAACCTTCCCCTTTCTGTGTCAGGAAATTCCCACCACTACTGCTTGTTTCCCACATCGAGCACGACTCACGTGGGCTTTGTAGTTTTGGCAGGATGTAAACCAACACGGCCAGGCTTCTCATCGTCCCGCATGACGTTAAACTGCACTTCCAGAACTACGTATGGATTGATTCCCATCCTCATGGGGTACGTAGGAACGCCCGACCACTCTGCTTCGGGCCCAGCCCAATCCTCACTCTTGGTCCCTCGACCTGAAGAGTTTCCTCCGGGGGTATGTGGTATGATTTGGACTCCAAGTCCTCATTCACGTCAGTTTCATATCTACCGCGCCACACGCTCCCTTGGATCTTCCCTTTTATTCCACGTCCTATCGTATGACGTTAAACTACAGGAGTCCATCTGTCCTCAACACATGACACTAAACTGTGGTTCTACCTTGAACAAGTTCAGGATGCCCCAAGATCCCATTGGGATGTGACAGATCCCCTCGCCCGAGAGGCCTTGTCTGAAAGAAGAAATGATCCATGATCAAACTAATGCGCCCATATGGTGTAATCCCACCACAGTGGTGTAACTACCTAAGTGTTGGATTCTGTTCGGACAAACCATCACTCCATATTCCACGCTTTGCGTGCCCCTTATTTGGACCCTCGTCCCCTTTCATGTCTCACGAGACCCCCTAACGGCCTGGCCTCATGCCACATCGGCTCACCTACCGTCCTGGGCCAACGTTCTGGAAGACAGGTCATGTCTGGAAGGACCCCCTAACAGTATAGATGTCTGAACTATGGTCCGCCAACTGTCCTGGGCCAATGTCCCGAAGGATTGATCGACAACACTTGTGACATGGTCCTGTGTTTCAAACATGGTCAACAGTTGACCCTCATTTGTTGTCCCCATTACAGGCTAACACAGTAAGGATACCACTTCTCCTCCAAGGTTAACGGTTGTCCCTTATTGTCATTCCATCCCCACAGTGTTCCGAATCTTGGGTATCGTGAGTCACACTTCCCATTTTCATCTGTTTGGACCGATTTCAGCACCCCTGGCATTGCCCCGTTCGTTCATAATAGCACGCTGAAGAAACGGTAATTCGGCTATCCTGAAAGTTCCGTCTCCGATCAAGCCTCTCCCGTTTTTCAAAAATCCGGACTGGTAATCTGAATCCCGGATGCCCGGAGCATGATCCCCACTCCTATGTTCGGTGGGATGAGAGGGCAACTATCTCCTGTTTCTCACATCAGGCTCGACCCACATGGGCTTGGGGAATTGTCGTCGAACGTCCCGCAAACATTGTAGGGATGTAACATGGCGATTCAAACAGTGGAAATCGCACGCGCTACGGCATTCAAAACAAAGAAAGAAAAAAAAATTGAAGCAAGAAAGTACTAATAAAAGGTTTTTGGGTTTGTTACAATACCCAGGGGTCGACTCCCCCCATAGACAGGTTGACCCCATCAAAAGAGCGTTGCAGCTCCACCACCCATTGGCTTGTGGCATCCAAGGCTTGCTGCCGCTGACTTAGCTCCTGCTCCTCCTCAGCAGCGGCGGGGTGCAGTTCGTCAGTCCTGGCTTTGTCCCTCTCTACGCCAGCTTGAACGACATCCATCTTTCCAGAGGTCTGCCTCATGTGCACTTCTGCCTATGCCAGCTGGGCCTTCAACCGTGAGACCATCTCAGATTGTGCATCAAGAGAGGCTGAAAGCTCGTCTGCTCGGGTCTGCATCTTTTGGACCTCACTTCAGCCTCCTGGAGCTTCTTGATGCTGGTCACCTTCCTCCGCTGCCAGCCCACGCTGAGCCCATGATCATGCTCCTGGATCTTCTCAGCCATAAGATCTCAGATGAGTGCGTGAGGACGTTGGGCATCCACTCCCCCAGCACACAGTTCGCGCAACCGCGAGCATAGTCTATCCATTTCGGCCAGCCATTGCGCTTTGGGGGTGTCCTTGATAAAGCGCATGATCAGCTACCACGACCAGCGGCAAACTATGCTGCTGTCTTCCTCGTCGGAGGCCGTTTCGTCCCGGTCTGCGCGATTGGCAGGCTCGTACGTGGGATACGCCTGCAAGAAATACTCAGTAGGATCTACATCTGGTGTTGAATCCAGTACGACACTTGGCGCCGAAGCAGGCGTGACAGGACTGGGACCGACCGGTTGATCCTCTTCCTCGGAGTCCACCTCAATGACTTCAGGTACGGCCCTGCTGGTGGTACCGCCAGTGATGATGTGCGTCGTAGATTGAGGAGATGGGGGGACTATCGCCACCATCACTGGCATGCCCCTAGAAGGGACGCCACCAGACATCCCGACCAGTCTTTCCGCAGCATCCCATGCCAGTCGGAGAACTATACGACAGAGAGGGACATAAACGTTAGTTGGCGGGCATAGTATACATATGACAACAGGGGAACCGGTAAAGGAGACTTACGAAGATCGACCTCCTGGCGCTGCTCTTGAGCCGGTATTGACGGGACCCTGAGGCGAGGCCCTCCATATACTGTTGGAAGGTCTGGAGATTCCGGAGGAGCCACCTCGGGTGCTCTGGTCCCACCAGACGCGGAACTGGACGCAGGAAAAGGCGCGGCTTATGAAGGTCCCACATCATCACCCGCCAAGGGGCGAGAACGAGGCCAGCAAACAAGTTCTTCATGCATGGCTCAAACATCGGTGAGAAGTTCATAGTGACCCAAGGACAGATCGTAAGGAAATAAGTTCAGAATGCTACCTCGAGAGCCTCGCGAATTCGTCGGAATTTGAGCCTCGGTCTCCGACCTCTCCCTCCTCTAACGGGCTCCCTCCTCCAGCCTCATCCTCCCGAGAGGAGTCCTCTGATTCTTCCGGAAGGGGGAAGCGCTCCCTCAGATCGGAAGCCGATAACTGTGGGGGGACCGTCTGATTCAACAGTACCCTCACCCGATCTGTCATTGGGCGAGGGACACCACTAGAGTGGACGTAATCCTCCAACTCGTCTAGGTATTGTTCTGCCTCCACCGGAGACGCCATGAATCCAGCCCGAACTGGGCCTATGCCCGGTAATTCCATCCTGAGGCGACTCAGGGGGGCCCATATCTCGGGTGGGCGGAGGAATTGCCGGTTGACATCCAAAATGTCCCAAGCTTCCAGGAAGACGACATCCTCTGCCATGTCGATATGACGCAGGTGCTTCCCCGGAGCCTGAGTAGATATCCTACGAAATCCCCTCGGTGGCTGCCCCTCTGGATGGCCCTGCTCTTCCGGAATCACTGGATCCACCACTGCCGCCATACCCTCGGCCGGTGCGGGTCTTGCCGCCATGGCAGCCCCGCTACCGCGAGCGGCCCTAGCTGCCCTCCGACCCCGACCTCAAGATAGAGGAGGCCCACCATCACCGACCCGAATAGTTGGTTGCTTCAGCATCTCCCCTAGGTAAGCAGCCTCCCAACTAATGGCGTACTCCCTCACCAATCCGAAAGCGGTGGTGGATGGAGGCAATGAAATCTGCATCTTCCCATCTTCCCATGTGAACATGAGCCACAACTGCCTCGTCACACACAGGTGCTCCTTGTGACGCACCTCCTAGTAGACCTGCGGGGTCAGCTGTTGGAGGAACTGGAACTGCCTCTCAAACCGATGCGGGGTGTATGGTTCACAGAGTGGCTCACGATCTATCAGTGCCACCAAAACTCAACCTCGAAAGGCCAGGAGGTAAGCCCGATGTTCTTCCGTTCCCCGCCCGTCATCAGTAAGTATCCCCGTCGGCAATGGGAAGGGGTGGAGATTAAACTCATCTGCCCTCCACACCCGATTTAGCACCATCGGAACTGCTAGTTTGAACGGGAAGCTGCCGACCGCGTTCAGGATAGAGGGGCAGAAATTTGATCCCGGCGGCGAAATGGGGTTTGGATACTCGAAAATCCCTCTGATATGCACTGCGATCCACCCATACAATAGGTGGAAGGGCCCGCATATCCTTGGCGACTTCTTGCCCTCGCTAATGTGTCGCAGCATTATGTACAGTTTGGTGAGCATCGAAATCCCCAGATTGATCCGCTACCCCATGGCCAACATCGATGCCATAATAAACGAGCTGGGCCATACCCCTATGCTTGTATCCCTCACCGGTAGGATCCAACCACATATGAGAGCCGTGATGAACGCTGCCAGCATGACTATCGGCTGTTGTTTAGTGCTGACACTGAAACCCCAAGTCTTCCATTGGATGTCCTCCAAGACCCGCCAATATGAGTTCCCCTTGCCCTGTTGGGCCACCCTTGGACAAGTTTGAGGCCTCGGAGGGAACTCTCGTTTATTTGGGAAATTCAGGAAGCATTTGAACCATCTCCTAAAGTGGACATCCCTCACTGCCTCCTTGTCCTCTCTAGGGATGAGTGCCATCAGCGCTGACGCCAGTCGCGGCATTTTCTCCGTATCCTCCCACGCGCTGATGACGGGGAGGAACTCGTCATACATGGCCCCCAAGATCGAGACCCCAGAAATCTGGTGGACATCCCACAGGCTGATACCCACCTCCCTATAATGCAGGTGAAATGTATTGGTCCTAGATGACCATCTGCTCAGTAATTCCGGCATAATTTTCTTTGGTTGGTAAATGTGGAATTGGGAGGCCCATGCCGCCTCCTACAACCCCACTCTACTCAGTTCGGCCCCGAACTCCTCGCATGAGGCGCCTACCCAGTAGGCCCAGGCCCAGTCATCAGTAAAGTTGCCGCCCTGGCGCAGGTTCCACTCATCAGACCATCCCTTCATCAAATCCTGCAAAGCCGCCTTCAGCATGGTGCGGTAGAGGGGAGGGGACATCTCCGGTTGCAGTGGCTTCCCATCAATATCATTCAAATGGTTGTAGAGACAGTTAGCAGTGACGGGTGTGATGTCCTCTCGTGCATGACCATCGGCCTCCCTGAACCATTGGTGCTGGCATAGTGTGCTCCTGAACTAGCAAGCTAGTTCGTCCCTACTCACCTCTAGGATGAAGACGTCATCCCTCAACCTGAAGCCATACAATGGCAGTTTCTTGCACTGCGGATAATCCTTCTGACCCTCCAATAGCAGATCTGTCAAAGAAGTGTGGTCTGAATGGCATCAGACTATCTCCCCTAGGGCTGGATAGTTGGCCATCTCATCCCGAGGAGTGGCATCTGCAATCACCCCCAATATAGCTTCTTGATGGGCCATTTCGATTCCAGCCCTCAGAAAAGATTTTTTTCAGCTGGATCGTGAAGCTAGACCGCGAAGATGAATCGCGAAGCCGGATTGTGAAGATCGGTCATGAGACCAAGCCATGAAGTCTGGCTGAGGCCGACAAGCAGAAGTTCGCTTGGCGCGGATGCAGAGTCGGAGACCCGCGGTTCGCCGCGAAGCTCGAGTCGCGGAGGGCTGTCGCGGAGTACGCGGAGCTTCGCGAATTCGAGAGCACAAAAAGACAAGGAATTCACATGCAGACAAAAGAGGTAGACCCCCATATTTATAGGTGGTGACCCCGGAGCATCGTGGTGCGCCTCACCCGTGCGGAGCATCGCGGCGCGTCCGGATCCATGGCCCCGGTCAGCACTGCGGGCCCCCTTCGCGTAGCCGCATCGCGAACCACTGACAATTTTGGCGATTTTCCCTCAGACTTCGACCCTTCACCCTCCGCGGCTCCAAGTCTGGGGGGGGGATTTGTTGGCACCAAAATATGGCATGAAAGGAAGGGACGAAAAAGACGGCTGGCTTGCTGCCTCGCGAAGCACCGACGCGAAGCACCGACGCGAAGCGCCCCGATCATCGCGACCTCGTGAAGCTCCAGAGGCGGTAACTCTCCGCGAACGAATTTGACGTTCGCGAGCCCGCCGCGAAGCTCCAGAGGCGGTAACTCTCCGCGAATGCATTTGATGTTCGCGAGCCCGCCGCGAAGCTCCAAAGGCGGTAACCCTCCGTGGATAATGTTGACGTTCGCGAGCGCGCCGCGAATCACCTTAGGCGGAGCACGAGTTCTGCTTCGCGGTGCCCCTTCCCTATAAATACTGGAGTCCCCCTGAGTCCCGAGGACGGACAATCCGACCTTTCGGCTTCTCCTCTCCCGAATTGCGAAGAACTCTTTGCCCCGGGAATCATGAGATCTGCGAGGTACTTCTACTTCGCGAGATGCCTTTTCTTTGTCTCGTTTTGAGCCCCTCTTCCGAGAGGGATGCCCTTCGCAAAGCTCAAGGGAATTCGCGAAGGAAGGGGATTCTCAAGGGAAACCGGGCAGCCATGGAGCGTTTATGCTTCGCGAAACACCCAACCTGTACTAGTGATCTCTATGCTAAGGCGGGATCGCTACACATCGTGAAGCACACTGATTCGCAGAACCCTGCTTCGTGAGGCACCTCTTTTTCGTGAGGCAGTGCTCCGCGAACACTGTTCCACTTCGCGAAGCACCTTCCACTCACACCTTTGCCCCATGCTAAGGCCAAGGAACTCCACTTCGCGAAGCACACTCCTTTGCTTAGCAATTCCTCCTCTCGTGCGACCCTCCAGGTTTGCACGATGTGATTTCAAAGTCCCATGGACAATACCACCCGTAGCATTGCTTCGCCTAATGCTTCTTCACATAGGCACGCTACCGGCTATTGATTCTTCGCATAGCCACGCTAACGTGGACCCCTTGATGGTTCGTTCCACAACCCCCCCTTGACCATGGCCTTACTGGTACCTTCCCTTCCCCAAGGACCAGAGGGTATCGGTTATGTAAGTCCTAGGGGGGCGGAGTGAACCCACCTCGTCCGAGCTGCAGGACGTTAAACTGCCAAGCACCACGTCCTCAACACATGACGTTAAACTGTGACCCAACCTCGTTCCCCTCACGAAGGGTCCCCCCAGCTCGAACATTTTTTATGCCACTCGTCTCCCCGGGAGTGGAATCACCCATCCACAATGGGTGATATCCTCCTTATTGGAGTGGCGTATGTTCTCAGGAGAAGGGCGACCCTAGTTCCCCAACAGATGGCTGCACCTCTGCATCTCCGTACTTCCCCACTACCAAGGTCAGTGGAGGGCGTGATAAGGAACGAGGCACCTCCCATCATTGGTCCCAAATCCCTCTTTCGCTGCGCTTTGTCGCACTCTGGGCCTCCATCCTGGAGTAAGTCCCAGCACCATGGGCCGCCTAACGCGTAATCCCCTCTTCGCTTCTCACGGACGCATCCTTCGCGACGTGATCGTCAGGTCCTTGCAACATCTTGTTTCTCACACTGAGCATGACTCACGTGGGCTTAGAGTGAGCACCGACCCTAACCCCCACCCATAGCAAACTATGGGGACTTTGATCCATGTCAAGGCATGGTACATAGGAAGCCTCCTTGAGGTTCAAGCCACATTGCTCGGTCATTCATTCACGTCAAGTTTCGCCCTCGTCCATCATGCCGTTAAACTGTATGCCCCCCTTGTCCCGTATGACATTAAACTGCACACCCATTTGAACTAAGAGGTCTTTGATCCATGTCAAGGTGTGGTACGTAGGAAGCCTTCCTGAGGTTCAAGCCCACCCATCATCATTCACGTTGAGTTCTACCTTCGTCCAGCATGACTTTAAACTGCATTCTAGTCCGACGGCAAGCCGTTGTGACTAACCCGAACTATGAGGTCTTTGATCCATGTCAAAGCATGGTACATAGGAAGCCTCTACGAGGTTCAAACCCACCATCCGGTTGTTCCGACCTCATTCACGTCAGTTAACCCCCATCCTGCATGACGTTAAACGGTATTCCACAACCCGAACTACGAGGACTTTGATCTGTGTCAAGGCATGGTATGTAGGAATCCTCCCAGAGGTTCAAGCTCATCTTCCATCGGACCAACGTCCGTCATTTACGTCGGTTCGCCGACACCCAACGCCCATCATTTATTCACGCCAGGGTTCACTATCGCCCCGCATGACGTTAAACTGTATTCCATCAATCCTTTGAACTATGAGGACTTTGATCCATGTCAAGGCATGGTATGTAGGAAACCTTCCCAAGGTTCAAGCCCAACACTAGTGGACCCACGGGTCTACTTTCATGTCGGTTCACCGATGAAACCCTTTGAACTACGAGGCCTTTGATCCATGTCAAGGCGTGGTACGTAGGAAGCCTTCCCGAGGTTCAAGCCCATCTCTCATCGGACCAAGGTCCACCTTCATGTCGGTACGCTGACGATGCCCATCGGACCAAGGTCCACCTTCACGTTGGTTCGCTGACGACATTCATCGGACCAAGGTCCACCTTCACGTCGGTACACTGATGATGCCCATCGGACCAAGGTCCACCTACACGTTGGTTTGCTGACGACATTCATTGGACCAAGGTCCACCTTCACGTCAGTATGCTGACGATGCCCATCGGACCAAGGTCCACCTTCACGTTGGTTCGCTGACGACATTCATCAGACCAAGGTCCACCTTCACGTCGGTACGCTGACGATGCCCATCAGACCAAGGTATACCTTCACGTTCGTTCGCTGATGACATTCATCGGGCCAAGGTCCACCTTCACGTCGGTTTACCGGCACCATCACGAACTACGCGGACTTTGATTCCCTGCCATAGGGATACATAGGAAGCCTCTTCAAGGCTCAAGCCCAAATTCACCATCGCCCCTGCGATGGTCCCATTTCTCTCCCCCTCCACTCCATTCATCCACCTATCACCCATCCCGATTCTCGCCCGGACCTTCATATCTCGGTGAGACCATGTCGGTACGCTCCTCTTCACAGCCGCCCATGGGCTGGCCCCGGTATCGGCATCCCTTCAAGGGAAACCCCTCAATCCGATCTATCCTAGCTAATGCTCCGGTTGGGTTGATCCGTCTCTGGTGGACGTTAAACTCACGGCATACCCTGTGTTAAACATGGGAAGTAGAGGAAAACCTCAGATATGTGTCTATGACATATAATTCCCCGCGCTCGATGTGGGATGCCTCGGGCTTCCACACCCTCGAGAAGCCCTGTGACTAGTGGTAATAGACAGACATGTCGGGTTCCCCAGCATCCAGAAACGCTACTGATGCCTCAACGTGACTACTCCCCCGACTGAAGGTTGCTGCCCTGACCGGACCCTTTGGAATGTCCCGACAGAAGCAGTGTAATTAACCGGCGTCCATGGAAACATGGCACTGGGAAGAGTTTCACGAACTACGTATTAAATCTATGAGGGAGACCCGGACTAGGTGACAAGTTCTGAGGAGGAATCCACAGAAGGAAGAAACGACATCCCATCATCTCGTTTCGATCAAGGAGCAGACGCCCCTGAATAAGGAGCGATTGTCACCCGCCTTTGGAAAGCGGGAACGCGGGGCGACAAACGTAGTGCGTCCTCCTCCCGCGGACAGACGAGTGCACGCGCCCCGACGAAAGCATCGGAAACAACCACTTGGTTATAGGCTCGTTGGCACTAAACCCTATGTACATGTTCACATGGCCTTGAACACGCACAAAAGGATCCTTATATATATTATCACATGCATAATCCCGTTATCACCCACACACGTATGAATTTTCCAAATATATACATAATCACACCTATCCCATTATATGTAATCACAATACCATAGGAGGATATACATATAATGGGAGATATTATAATATATTTTCTTACCTATGTATACACGGTGAGTCACCTTTGACTCCGGTGACTTGAAACCAGCTCAAGGATGATCAAACTGCTATAAAAAAATTACCAAGGGCTCTAAAATTACAAAACCACCTATTATTAACTAAGCGCCATCAAAGAAAGAAGGAAAAATCACCATAAAGCATTGGAGGAAAACCAAATCGGGCTGAACCTCATCACTTTCGGTGGCAGTTTCCACAACACACACGAACGGGTCCCATGAGACTTCAAAAAAACACCAATGATCTGATGAATCATCATTAATGGAACATTGAAATTTAAGTGGGAGAAACAAGATTAGTGAGAAAGGTAATAATAGAATAGGCGATGATATTTTTTTAAGTAAATGAATGAACTATAAAGCCCAAGTGCATACCATATGGGTTCAATCCTATATAGATAACTGAACTCATGAATTCCAGAACTCCACCATTGTAACATGTTGTTCCAAAACCGACATGCACTTGGTAAGAATTAAAATGTACCATAAAACCAATTAGTATGGTTAGATATATGAAAAATATATAAGAAAAATATCATCTAAAAATTGGGTGAATCATACATTAATCAAGATGCAGTACTATAAGGATTATGTGGTTGGATAAACTGTTATAATGCTTCTATAATCTATCTTCCATTCTTGTTTTGATATGAATACTAATGTGATATAGTCTATAATGTAAATATCTTTCATGTTGTATGGGAATCCCAACAAGAATACACTTTTTATTTTTTTTATCTAATCACATGAGAATATAAATAAGAAAAAGAATATGCTAAGATGTAAGAAAAGCATAAAAAATGAACATGTGAGAAAATGTAATATTTTTTTTTCTTCATAAAACCCACTCATGAGTTTCAAAGACCGGATGATTTTCATCACCAAAATATTAATTTTTTGGGATTTGTTTTCCATTAATGTATCCAACTGGTAAAAATATTTACACAATAACTTAAAAAAGAAACATAATTCTGGCATTGTGATTGGAACCAAATAAGAAAAATAAGGAAAAATTACAAAAGTGGCTGGATAAGTTTTTAGGCCAGAAGAAGTTGTATGAAGTAATTGACAATAATCATTTGAAGTCACCGAATCTCTTGTCTAGGAAAATCTAGCCACCCTGGAATTTATGGATGGTGTTTGAAATAATGAAATGAAAAATATGAGACTAGCTATAAGGTAAACATGTTTTTAATCTACTAAAGACACTACTCCCCCACATCCCCCACACCCCTGCCCCTCCCGAACCCCTGCACTCTGCCACCAACACCCTTCACTACCACGGCCCCCAACATTCACCCCATTTCCCCTTTCCCCCTTTACCCCACATTTCACCCCCACTTCCCCCAACCTGTCCCCACCCTCCCCCCCACCCCCACCCCTTTCCCCCTCCCTACACTGCCCCAACCCCCTTCACCACCACTACCCACCAACTTTCATCCCCACTACCCCCTCCCCCTTTACCCCCCACCCTTCACCCCCACTACCCCCAACCTGCCCACCATCCCTACCCCCATCCTCCCCCCACCTGCACACACTCGACACCTACACCCACACTACCACCCCACCCGCACCCATATTACTCCCCAAATTCACCCCCAACTTCCCCCAATTTTTTCCCACATACACCCCCACCTGCACTCTATCACCCACCCTATACCCCCACTACCCCACTGCCCCTACCATTCACCCCAACTCATTTGAACCCCCCACTCCCCCTGCTTCTTCTCCTCCCCCTACCCCCCTTCACCCCCTTCACCCCTACCCCCCACCCTTAACCCCCACTGCCCCAACCTTAACCCCCACTGCCCCCAAATAAAACTCTTCATGAATATATCCTTCTTGTTTTTCTAGATTAAAGCCTCATTTTAGCATGTTCTTATTCTATAATTCACCTTTATTCCTAATTTATATCGGTTTATCAATTTTATAAAGCATGGATTTTTCTTTCTTTTATTATTACTCAATCCTCTTGGATTTTTAAACTAGTTTTCTAAGACGATTAGACAATCTTTTGGTTCATGATCTTCCTTCTTATTGATTGTGTATCCCTTCTTTATATAAACTATTTCCAAACTTTAGATAATTTGTTTTTTCCTTTCATCTTTCAATTATTATTATTATGGTGGAATATATGTCATATATTCTTAACAATTCGTACTACTTGGTTTCCTTTCCACACACACTTTCAACAGCCTTTAGATTGTCCCTTTTAGGCCCCCACCCCCCAACACCCACCCCTTTGCACCAATGCCCCCCCCCCCCCCGCACCTGTCCCCCCAGCCCCCTACACAAGTCCCCCCACCCATCCCCCTACACCATTTGACATTAGTAAATAATTTATAACTCCCTTGGGTATAGATTCCCTACTTTTTCTCAAAATGAGGATACTTTCATCTCTAAAGTGAAGGAAATTTAATTTTCTACTATTGGGTTGGTTTAAATTTTCTACTAGTCCACATTGAAGGATTAAGAAAATCACGTAAAACAGGTGAAAATTTAAGGGTCCACTACAGATAGACTGGGTGTATTATGTTCATATGATCTATCCTTATCGGTAGGTAGTGGACATATTAGTGGCATGCACTATAATAAATTAATGTTAAATGTAATTTTCCTTATCTTTGGTTATAACCAAAGATTTAAAACCACATTAAAAACGCTAGTTCTAAGCCACATTTTCTTAATCCCTTCCATTCATTTAATATCATAATAGATTTATTTGTCATAAAATAGTTTTCATAAAACCTATCAATATAAAATTATTTAAGAATATACTAATGTAATATAAAAACAACATTGTAAAAAATTAAATGAGGTAAAAAAATTATTTGAAAAAAATAAACAAATAAAATATAATAAGATTATAATCATGAAAGAAAAGAAATAAAGTTATAATTTAATACACAAACCATTCTGATGAGGTTAAATGGTTGGTTCATAGTAACCTACTCATTAATAATAAATATTTAGGAAAATGATATATATTTATTTTTAATGTTTTGGTTAATACAAACACCAATTTATTCTCAATTAAAGAATAAAAAAATGAAGATAGTTGTGTGGAATGGCATGTGGTCCTATGAGTGCCTAATTATAAATGATTAACATGTTTCATGAGATTTTCATACCTTGGGTAGACTCGAGGGAATGATAAAAATAAAATTGAATTCCTAGATGACCCCTGGTAACTCAGAGTACCAACATAATTATGTTGTCTAGACTTATTTATGGGTTACTTATAAAGTCTCTATAACAAAGGGTATTATATACTAAAAATTGAGAATTACCCTTGCGGTAAATAGAATATCAAACCCAATTAATGTTGGGTTCCACCAAATGTACCTGACCATCTAGATATATAGACAATAATAGGGGATATATCTATAGAAACATGCATAGGTACTTAAAACTGGTTCCAAGTGTTCATAACAAACACAAGATAATCCAAACAAAAACAAAAAAACACCATTTATAGAAAAAATCATTCCAAGAATTCCTTACGAGGTGAAAGTGATAAAAAAATAGGATTTTCTCATAGTGGTCAAACCAAACAAGGATGAATGGTCAAAAAAGGTGCATTTCCAAGTGTAAACTCCTAGCCCATTGTTCCAACCATTTGAGAATGATATTGTATTTGGTGTCAATTTTTAATGGTTAGTATTTGATTCATATGAGTTGAATCAAGAAATATACATTGCATTAATTAGAAAGTGATGAAAACACCATCATTTGAGTTGAGTTTAATCATGCTACAATCGGGTCTATGTGTGACCAAATCCAACCTCAATGTGGTCCAAGGAACCTCAATATATGGAAGAAAACCTAGATCAAAGGAGGACCCAAAAAAATAGAACCATATGAGTACCTTAGGTTTCAGCAAAACTCACACCACAACATTGGAACTGCATAAGTAGGGACATGGGGAGGCCGCATCAGAGGTGAGTTTGTGGGGAGGTGGGATTTCTCCGACGGAGCGTCGAAAGAGGAAGTGGAACACTAGAGGGGAGGTGTGGTGACCACATCATTAGAGGAGAATCATACCAAGGTGGCTGGATGCATTAGAGGAGTATAATGGAAGATGGTTTGGGTGACAAACCGGGTGAGGAGGGTCATGGGGAGTAGGGCAGAAAGGGAGGGAGGTGGAGATCACAAAGGGGGAGTATGGCAGAAATGGGGTGGGGATCGTGAGTGCACGAGAGGAAGGAAGTGGAAATCCCAAGTGTATAGGAAGAACAGGGGTAAATACACAGGTATTTCATGACCTGTGGAGTTACCTTAACCTGTAGCCACGATTTTTAAACCGTGGTTATATAAGTGTGGAAATATCTTCAATTTCTAGTAGTGATCATTTTCATCACGTCTGCAGGTTTAAATTATAAATTAAATTTTTAATATTTTGTGAATGAAATTTATAAAAATTAATTCCATATTTGGAATCATCTTAATTAATAATATATAATAGGGTCAAATTAATTTTTTTTCCAAAATTAATAGTAAAAACAATAAAAGTTAATTTTCATAGTTAATGATAAAATTACTTTAATAGGTACTTAAACTAAAATTATAAGGAGTAAAATGTCCTAATAACCTATTTCAATGAAATTATATGTAAATATTTTAAACTTTTATCATATAATATTTAAGAACACTCCATTTTGGTGCCTTGTGGAATGTTTAAAATGTAGGTACACTTTTCTATTTTCAAAAATTCCAAGTGTGTCCTTTCCCCCACATATAAAAGGGAACACACTCCCACTCCCCTTCACACTTCAAAAACTATTTGGTTTGTCTACGATCTACCCAAATACATTCTCTAAATCTCTACCTACATCTTGTAGACCTTATTTTTATTAGGAAACCCACCAAGGAAGGATTTTGGTTTAAACCTAATGGGGTTCTCTAAAGAAGATATGTAGCCATTAACCATGCATTTTCATTTTTTTCTTCCTCTAACTCCTTTAAATTTTATTCATCCACAATAATGTAATAAAATAACCACCACCTCCATATTGTGATATGATATATTTTTCATTTTATTTTGACTTTTTTGGTAATAAATATTGATTAAATGAATATATATGATATAAAAATTATTCTGAAAATTTGAATTAATATGTACATATCTTTCATTCCATCTATCATGAAAACAAAAACAACTTTCATATGTACATATTACCTACTATCAAATTCAGCAGTTTAATTCATTTTATATATCTAACTTTAATGGATTACTATATATAAAAATATAATGAATATATATTATCTTTATATAATGGTTAAAATTATTGCGATTACGGAACTGTGATTGATGTAAAATTATCAAAAATATTAAACAAAAACATACATGAAAATCAAAGCAGTTATCACATGAAACACGATTTGAACAAAGAATTGTTAATAAAAAGGAAATTAAAGTTCATAAGTAAAAAAAATATGGTATTATATATATATGTATGTTTATATAATATTTTAATAATAAACCAATATTTATTATACAAGAGGATTGATTGTGTAAAAATGAAGTAATTTTTTAAATTATGAGATTTTTTGTCTCACATTTATTTATGTGGGACACATGATATATTCATAACTTCTTTCTTTTGTGTGGTTTATATAATACCCATGAATCTATTTTTGGATTTTTCTCATGATAATTATGGTATATACATTTCAATATAATCTTATTTATTTCATGTGTATTATGATTCAAAATATACCAAAAACGGTAAAGGTTTTATGTTACAATCCCATTGTTTATCAACATTGTTTAATATTATGTTTCTGATGATGAAATATTGTGATCTATATCTAAATAAACTCATAAATTTTATTCCATTTTGTTATTTCCTAGAAATATATTATTTATTTTACTTTTCATTGCATTATGTAGTCATGACTCCAAAATAATGTTTTTAAGGAAAATTGAAATTATTTTTATCTTTAAATAAAAAACCTATTTTATTCCATGTCTATGTTTTTAAAAAAAATGTGTTAAGGAATGTTATAATATTTTCAAAATATTTTTTGAATTCACTTTTACCTATGTTTTATATTTTCTCCAATTTTTTTTAAAAATAATATTCTTATCATTTCAAGAATAAGGTACTTTTACTTTTACCAAAAATATAAATCAAATATTTATTTTAATGTGCATGACATGAATGGTATTTTTTTCCATCATGACCACTAAACATGATAAATCTTCCTTTATAAGTTTATTTTTATATTTTCATAGAAAATGTTTTAATAAATATTTTATAAAATTTTGGATTTTAAAAATGTTTTTTCGAAGTGGAAATGTAATTTTCATCAAGAAATGTTCCAACTGATTTTTCAAAATAATTTTCAAAAAAAGATGAAATATCTTGATGTTACATAATTAGTAATGTGGATATGACCAAATTATACCATACTTATTCATTTTATAGATGATTTATGATTATTTTTAAGATATTATTATGAAACCCATTCCACTTCCACGGGTTATGCTATAATGAATTGATGATATGATTATGAAACCCCTTTCCTTTCTATGGGTTATATTATGATGTCATGTTTATGAAACCTATTTATTTTATATGGGTTATGATTTGGTGAATGTTTAATGATATTATAGAAAAAAACTATATGGATAATGTGATGGTTGGTACCTATATCTCCCTCCAATTCATTGTGTAATGGTTAATGTTTTATGAGCTCAGAGGGAACATGGGATATTATCCAAGCCTAAAAAAGAGTGTACATGGGAGGTTATACTGATCCTAAAAAAGAGGGTACCTGAGAGGTTATCCCAACCCAAAAATTGGTACATTAGTAGTTATCCAAAACATAACATGTTATGGATATATTTATGGTTATCCATGTTATAAAGTTGTTATGCTTATGTGTATTCCAAAAAGCAATTTATTATAGCATTGTTGTGCTCTCATGGGTTATGTACTTTGATTACCTTATGATTCATGTCTTACGAACTATCATGATATATACCATGAAAAATGTGTTTGATCGATGATGAGTTGGGTATGTTTTTGATATATTATTCTCATGTTCTCATACCCTAATGAAAATTTTATGTTGATATCTCCCTTGTTTAACCTTACCGAGAATCCGAGCTCATCCATTCTTATGTATCCTTTTCCCATGGTATGCAGAGTGGTTTTAAGTAGGTTACATCTATTAATAGTCCTATCTGTGAATATATTTGTGGGAGATGTTTAATAACTTTAATAAAATAAGAGTATTGTGTGTATCATCTCCAAAGACACTGAAACTTTATATTCCTCTGGGATGTTTTTGTAAAATGAAATTGATATTAATAGATTTAGATGTAATATCTTTGTATGAAATTTTTGGTTTTTTATAGTTGTCCTAATAGAAAAGGTTTAGTTATAAAATTGGAAACTAGGATGATAAAAATTTAATATGAACCATAATGTTTTGTTTATGTAAATAAAAATATACAATAATTTTGGTTAAGGATTGAGAGAGTGGCTTCCAAATAATTAATTCTCTATATGGATATTAAAAATTGATGTGAATCTTGCTCAATTTTCCTAGGGGTGTTAAATATGGAAAGGGAACATGGATATTGGCCCAATCATTACCATGTCTATGAAAATAGTCCTTGTTTGACACCTAGGATGACACTCATGGGGGATATAGTTTGAAAATTCAGAAAACACTCTACAAACAATCATGTATTGTCAAATATATGATTTGATTTTGAGGTATATTATCTATTATTTTTATTATTTTATTTATCTCTTTTGTTTACCAAGTTTTTAGGGGAAAATAGTGATTTTTTGACAAACATCAGGTGGTACACGGTTGGTCCATAGTTAATAGAAACTGTGTGCTAACCCCAAGGAAACCATACACCCTTGAATGTGGAATTGTCCCGGACGTACAACCTTAATAATAGGCATGAAGAGAACCATGTTCCTAGATCAGTTGGAATATTTAAGTTTCATGGACAACCAGACATATGTGAGACCTCCCCCAAACTACCGTGTGACCTCTTTTCCTCTTAGATAGTGGTTCCACATAGTTAGCCCTCAGTTTGGAATATCATGTGGCCAAACCATGTGACCGACCTAGATCATTAAAAATATTTAATTTCCCCCTTTTATCTCTTAAAATTTTATCCCAAATCTACCAAAATTCACCCCATTTAATATAATCAACCATATGCACGCCCCTCCCTCTTTTCTCCCTTGGACCTCTTTCTCTTGGTGTTTTTGGGGTGGAATCTTTAAGAAATCAGCATGTAACAATCTAAAATTCTTTTTATTATTTCTTCTTAGTCTCTCTTACTTATTCCATGGGTTATACTTTCTCCCGTGGGTTGGTTTACCAAAAGTGGGTTGAACATTGGTTCGTTTTTTTGATCATGTTGTTTATATTGTGTGCATTCCTTTATAGGGTCTCCCTTTGGTGAGTTTATGATTTCAAACAATTTTCAAATGTTTCCATGATAAAGGTGATTGGTTACATTCATTAACATTTTTGGATGATTTGGGAATGCTTTATTCACTATCTATATGAGTAATATGGATTGTGTGGCTGGTGAGATACATGTTTTCAAAGGGATTTGGTGTGCATAAAGTTTGAATAATGAATTTCCAAATGATAATGGTTTATTTACATGTGTGTTTCTAATTTTGGAGGGATGTGTGTGTATGATGTGGTTTATGTGATATAGGGAATGAAATTGAGAACAAAGAAACTTGGGTAACTAGATAGGAAAGACTATGTCTAGTAGGATAGAGGGTCTTTCAGGGCTGAGGCATAGTTCCCCTAACAGGATTGATGCTACAAAAATAAGTAAATATAAGATAATTATTAGTGTCCACTAGACATTGAGATGTGTTCCCCTCAATTGTATCATTCATGAGGATGCTATGGTTTTTGGTTTTTTTTACCGATAACGTATGATGATCCTAGGAACTCACTAACCCTATTACATTTGGGATTAACTGTGGTGCTCATCTAATGTGTTGTTATTCTTATCATTCGACATGTTTTCATGTTTAATTTCCTTCATAATTTCTAATCATGTTTCATAAAAAATCTTTTTATTTCCCTTCATCATGAATTGGCATGCTTATTTGTCTTACGATGTGAAATCATGGAAACTCTTTGGGTGGTATTCGATAAGGAATTGTCTCACAACCAACATAAACCCTCAAGTGTTTGTAGATCTTGTTGTGTTTGACCCAGGTAACCGAAAGTTGTTCTGTGGTGGTGATGGTTGATCTGATTTCTAGTGGTTCCTCTTTTTTAGGTGTTAGTGGTGGTGGAATGAGTGTGTTGACCCTCATGTTGCATAGAGTTTGAGTTGTGTAGTTGGTTGTCCTCCACATTTCAATATTTTGGTTTTTGGTTAAAGATGTAAACTATTTAATTTTTGATATTTGTATTTATTTTGTTTATGGTCATTTATTATGATGTGATGTTTTTTTATTGTGGGGTGTTTATCAATGTTTTTCATGGAATAAATCATTTCCACTATTGATGTTGATGCCCATGAACTTGTTTCTAAAAAATGGCGATCAATAACACCCTTCGACCCTTTCGACGAGCTGGATCATTTGTTGGGTTGAATGAAATCCCAGACTGGTTCTAGAAAAAATGGTATCAGAAGAGATTTTTTCTTTTATCTCTTCATAATATTTGGGAGAGTCTGGATAGACCAGAACTAAGATTCCCAGGGTTTGAGGTTTTGGTTGTGAGTGGTGAGTCTGACCAACACACCTCATAATGGGAATTTAGTTTCCATTTGATTTTTGGGCTTTGGTATGATTAATTCTTTAGGTTAGGATTACAGGATGTGTAATGTGCATGGACACTAATTGGGGTTGGAGAGGTATGAAATGCTATTGTAATGGTTGTCGTTTTGTTGTGATGTATTGATTTGTTTTAGAGTGTTGGTTTTTATAAAATTTCGATACATTATATTGATGGTTTTTTGTGTTCATTCATTTGTTTTAGCAATATTACTCCCTGAGAAATTCCAAAAAAAACCATAGGAAGAGGATGGAGGGATTTCTCTCTTCCCAATTGACTAGAGTCTAGTGGAAGCTCTAGTTTTGGATGTCCGAGATATGGAGTAGAGAACGAGATCTAGTCCAACTCATGTTATTGAAAAAAAAACTATTTCTAAGAAAGTAGAAATCCTAGGAGATCCTTAATAGAAATCCTCATTCCTTCTAGGTTGGAATGGAACCCCGAGAATACATGGATTGGATTTAAAATATATTTATTATTTTTGGGTTTATTAACTTTTCTGAGGCAACCAAAGTGAAATGTGCTACATTCATGTTGGAAGGTTCCAATCGGAGGTTGTTCCACTTAGTGGTATAGGCAGAAATGAACACAAAAATTGGTTGGAAGGACGTCAAGTTCATCTTTAATGAGTTGTATTTCTATGAGGCCTTAGTATTTTACATGACCTAGGTGTTTCTGGATCTATATCAAGGGGATCAGACCATGTTGCAACATGCCTACTACTTTGTAGAGTTGGTTTGGTTTTCAACCGAGGTAGTCTCTAATGAGAGGCCAAAGGATCAATAGTTGAAAATGGGATTGGGGAAAGATATCTAATCCAAGTAATTCATGTTTAAGTTAATATATTTGATGAGGTGATTCACCAAGATATAATGGTGGAAATTGGTCACACTAGAAGTTTGGTATTTATGGGATGGTTTCAATAGTGTTCCATGGCAGGGATAGTTCATTTGAAAAGAATAGTAAACAAAACAAGAATGAGAAGAGGAGTGGTGGTATCTCATTCCATCCTTCCAGACCACATTTTTCCGTGGATTCATATGTTGGATTAGTCTTATGCCATTAGGGTTGAAGGTCGAGGCACATGTGGTCATCATTTATGACTTCACCTAGTCCTTTACATCAGTGTGGATATATGGGGAACTTACAATGTTTTTTAAAATTGGGAAACCCATATTAAGGTGGTGTTGGTTCAATAGCCACAAGGGGAATTTTAGCTATATTTAAACCATCTAGGATAGTTGTTTCTCGGCTTGGATGACATGGTAGTATGTCTGAATCTACTACTGGTTAGAGTCAGCTAAAGGCAGCGCCATAGTTCTATAGTCACTCTTAGGATTAGGTAGAGATGATGCACCTTCATGCTTTGGATAAAAAATATAGGGAATCAGATACAGAACCATCAACGGTTTGCGTATAATTTTTATTAGATCATCCATATCTACTATTTTATTTGACATGGGTTCTTCTAACTATTTCATCTCTTCCTATGTCACAAACTTGTTGAAATTTACAACCGTTCTCAAGTCATATGTAATGGATTTGGTGACACCACTTGGAAAGAAGGGAGATTAGGGTTTTAGGTGTTCCTCTTGCATTCTCACTCAATTAGACATTGAGCTGGAATGGGATTTCTTGGTTGGGTAAATAGACCTCTTTGATGTGATCCTAGGTATGGATTGGATGGTGCTTTTCCAGGAACACATTAATTTTTATCAATGGTGAGTTAGATTTGTGGTATGTGATGGGTGTTTTCTGGTCATTCTAGGTAAAGGATATCCTCAGTAAGAATGTGATGGACCCACACTTTCATAATTGGGAAATATTATTTTAATGACCTCTTCGCTCATGTTGGATAATGATGATGGGGGTTATGAGAGTGGATTAACTCATGTGATGGATGATTTCATAGATCTGATTCCAAATGCTTTATTAGGCTTACCTCCAAAGTTGTATTTGGAGTTCACTATTATTTTGGTACTAGGAAAACAAATATTTTCTCTTCCCTAATATCGTATGGCCCCCACAGTGTTTATGAAATTAAAGATACAACTGGATGATTTGGAATCCAAAGGACTCATTCACCTTACTACCTCCCCTTGGGCCTCTATTATCCAATTTTTGAAGAAGGAATATGGATATCTGAGATTTCACATTGATTACCAAAAGTTAAATGAGGTGGATATTTAAAAAAATTTGTTTCCACACATTGATTACCTTTTTGAGAAGCTCAAGGGGGCATGGTGGTTTTCCAAGTTGGACTTTCATTTTGGGTATCCCCAGGTCATATTTAGAGTGGAGTATGTTCTTAATATATATTTTTAAATAATTAAGACCACTTTTATTGTTTTTTTATTACATTTGTGTTTATGAATGCCCCCATGATCTTGTTGGAACTAATGAACAAGGTGTTTCATCAGTACCTCAACTCCTTTCTTGTGTTGTTTACGGAAGATATCTTGGTTTACTATGAGATTGAGGGAGTTCATTAGAAGAATTTGAGAATAGTTTTGGAAACTCTATGAGATCATCACCTCTATGTTCAGCTCACCAAATGTATATTCTTGAAAAGGGATGTGAATTTTATAGGCCACATGATTTCAGAATGTCGAGTTTTAGTGGATCCTGATTATATTGAAGTGGTGATGTCATGGGAGAAATCGAATAACATCATTGAGATAATGTTATTTTTGGGATTAAAAGGTTATTATAGGTGGTTTGTTAGAGATTTCTCTCAACCCACTTCACCTGTGACTACACTTACATGGAAGTGGGTAAGGTTTGAATGGAGTACAAAATTCCAAGAATCATTTGAGGAGCTCAAGAATCATTTGACCAAAACCACTATTTTTATTCTTTTAGGACTTGGAAAGATTTATGTGGTCTTTTGTGATGATTTAGGTATGGTCCATGAGAGTGCATTGATACATGATGAAAATTTGGTTGCATATTTATCTCAAAAATTACAACCACATGAAAAGAATTACCCAACCCATGACCTAGAACTAGTGGCAGCTATAATTTCCTTCAAGACAAGGATTCATTACATCTCAAGGGAGAAGTTTTTAGTCTACTTAGAGCTTATGTCTTAAGACTACATTTTATCCTAGAAGGATTTTAATTTGAGGCAATAATGATGGACTGTGTACCTTTAGGGGTTCAATTTTTATTTAGTTTATACCATGGGAAAATGTAATAAATTTGAAGTTGCTTTGAGCAGGAAAATATCAGTGCAATAAGTGAAAGAGTCCAATGGTGACTTGACCTGGGTGAATTTTTTTTCCCAGATGAATTTGAAGAAAAGGGTTTATGTGTAGGCATGTTCTTGTCTAGTGTTCAGCAGACGCCCTCCCTTATAGAGCTTATTTCATGAGAAAAACCTAGTGATGAGTTGTTCTAATGTTCTGGGTAGTTTCTAAATAGTTGGGAGGTTTCCAATGGCTGGTCTTTATCTTCATATGTAGTTATTTTCTTCAAGGATTTTTTTTGTGGTGTATTCATTATTGTGAAAGGTGGTGTAGTTGGACAACCACCAGTCTTAGTGGTCCGTTCATACCAGGACCACCAAAATGTTTTATGATGTGAATCTTTAGTTTTGGTGGCTATGAATGAGGTGGTATAACTATCTTTGTATCTAGGTGATATATCTATCCGTAGGTTAAAGCTGAACATCACAGGAGCTTAGGTTTGATTCAACCACTACCAATCCCTACATGTAAGTGGGATGAGGTCACCTTAGATTTTATCATTGTCTTACCTCATACACCTTGAAGAAGGAATACCATTTGGGTAGTGATTGACCATATATCCAAATACAACCATTTCATTCTAATAAATGGCTTAACCAAGGTTAATGGGTTGGGTCCACTATATGCTTAGGAGGGAGTGAGTATTCAAGGTGTTCCATAAGCTGAATTTTTATATAGGGACTTCCAATTTACCTCTCAGTTTTGGGAAGGCCTTAATAAGTGGATGGGGTCACAGGTTAGAATTAGTACAACATACCATCCTCAAAAAGATGGTCATAAAGAGTTATAAAAACCGATCTTAGAAGTCATGCTCCTGGAATGTGTGTTAGATTTTGAAGGCTCATGGGATAATTATTAGGGGTTAGTTGAGTTTTCATATAAAAATAGTTACAAATCCTCAATAAGAATGGATACATTTGAGGTGATTTTTGGTCAGACATGTTGGTCCCCTCGATGTTGGACAGAAATATATGAGACTTCACTTTTGGGAAGAAGTCATGTGCAGGAAAAATTTGATAAAGTTTGGTTAGTTAAAAAATTATTTTTGACATTGTGGAGCTGAAAAAAGACTTATTCCAATTCGCAGTGCTCAGACTTATAATTCATAGTGGGTGACTGAATTTTTTTAAAGGTGTCCACTAACTTGGGTCACTATCATCTTGTTAAGAAAGGGAAGATTATTTTGAGGTAATTTAGTCCTTTTGTGATTATTTATAGAGTTGTTAAGATATTAGTCAGCTTGGTCATACCAGTTTAGATCAATTCTTGATGTTTTCCATGTATCTCAGTTTAAAAAGTGAAACTCTATCATGACCCACCCTAATTGGGCTCACGCTGCAACTCCCCAAGACCTCCTTCAACAATCCAGGGGATGGTTTGTGGAACTGAGTAGTGATATAACTTACATGGGAGGTCTTAGCCTATGAACCTGTACACATACACATATCTTGGAGGCCATACAATTCCGAAATGAAAAATCAATAGAACAACCTTGCATGAATACATCTAAAAAGGACAACCAGAGTACGATGGTATGTAAAGTAAAGTAAACTTGTCCAAATAAAATCCCACCACAAAGCATATAAAAACAAGTCCAACCTAAATGTAATACTAGGTATTGTAATCAAGAAGTTATAGGAGCAAACTTAGGTATCTCCAGTCTCACTAAGCACTATATATTCATGGTCCAGTTATAACTGTTTCAAAATGACTTTCATATGCACAAGATACGACATGTTCACTCGAATCCCATGTAGGGGTGAGTATAATAATACCCAGTAGGACACCTCAAAACCACAAAGAATACAAAAATAATAATACATTTTTCTCTACAGTAGTATATGTATATGAAACATATAACAATAAACTCTAGATATAATCAAAAAAGGCACAAATTCTAAAGTTAGTTCATAACAATAATTAAATCCAGGGTTTGTAGCTTGAAGGTTCTACATAACACTCATTTGGGAGAGCACACTCTTGAGTATGATGACACTGATGACTTCCATTTGATAGGTAAGGATTGTAGGGTATCTCCATTATAAGTACACCTTAAAATTATGAAGATATATGATGCACATATGAGAATGAATCCCAAGGAAAAGGGGTATATGAACAACTCAATATGGAAAAACCTACTAAGTAGAGGATCAACACCCATGAAGTGTTGTTGGTGATGAAACCAATAACTCCACCTTGGAAGAAAGATGAAAAAATGATCTAACTCCGGGCCTCACAGTTTGATTCCAACAACTATATCTAAGAATTCCAATTGAAAGGATTACTATCAGGGGAGTATGAGGGTAATAAATACTAATCCTCAAGGAATGGATATGAGGAACAAACCCAAACTAATGTTGTGTAAGATACAGAGGACAAGGTCTTTAAGCCAACTTCTTTGGTGTACATAGTGTGTAGTAGGGTTACACATCCCGTCGCTTGGACCTCGGGTCCTACCCATGTAAATGGACCATGTCTAATATCTATGTCAGTGTATTAATAAATTTATTATAGAATTCGTATGTACTCTTCCCGTGTACTAGAACATGGGTATTCTTATGTACACCATGCTAGGTCTTGTCGGTGTGGTAGTACACGGTGGGCACATTACAGAATACTCCAGCCCGTGTATGTGTACCCTCTGAGGTTCATGTTAAGGTCACAAAAGGGGACCACATTCCATGTGACATGTTCACACAACATGTGATACTTATCTTCTTCCAGAAAACCTAGTCACTACTGAGAGGGTTCCACACAATGTGTGGATCCACATTACATGCTGTGTAGTGATAAAATTTCTAGATTCTTAGATTTGGAAGCTACGTTCATTCCCAAACCTTGATATTTTTATTCAATGATCATCTCACTAGGAAAATAAATAAAATACCTCATCTAAGCCTCCCCATCGACAAAGAACTAGTTCTATTTATCAAAGATCACAATTGAATTGTGTTATTTGTTTCACACAAAATGAAATGAATCGAGGTATTAAAAATACATCCAATCTATCACCACCTCTTTCATCACACCATCGTTCTGTTGTGATGATTATAGATCTACAATAGTGAATCATTATGCCAAGAAATGGGTGCTCAATGATTTATGTCTCGATGGATGTCGATCATGGGTCAATGAAGACCACCCACGGTGAATGAAGAAAGTAGGGGATAAAATCACAAGAAAAATCAAGAGGAACAAACCTCAATCCATGTTTATGTATACCTATATCCATTTCCGTTAGAATGAATAGTTAATTGATAAAAATTAATTCATGAAGAAAATTCTCCCAAATCCTGATTAATCATACTAATCCTACAATATGCACGATACGTGGATAAATATATTGGTTGATTGATCCGTGTTCATCATAGAAACCAAAATGAAAAAAAAACCAAATCAAATAAATTCCTACCTTGATTTTGACTGATTGCTGATGAATAATGGAGCTACACCAGGATTGTTAGAGAGATTCTCGGAATTCTCTTTAGACCAGTCATCAATATCAAATTCCGTCTTCATTTGCCTATATAATCTTTTCCTACTGCTCCAATGGATCTCATAAACTTGAAGGGTTATGTATCTAACCCATAACATTTTCCAGCTGTTCATATTAAAGGAAGAATATTTTGTTTTTGCGTCAATAATGAAATGAAATAATTTATTTGATAACTTTATTCATTTTATGACCATGATGATTTTTCTAAAAACATCAAGTGCCGACCAAAGTTATGTCATTCCTAGGTTAAACCCTACATTATAAACTCAATGGTTCCCTTATATTTATGATCTAGTATACTATTTAGTAGTTATTCTGGTTTTCCTACACAAAATTGTATACATGCTATTTATTATTTTTAATATATTTTAAACATTTATTCCAGGCACAACGGGCCTCATAATGGCTCTCCATAATAGCACCTGGTCTCAAAAATAATCCATACAATATCCAAAAATAATATTTAGAGAATATGAGTCCTTAAAAACTCAATCATATCTCACATGATGATTTTGGAAGAGTTGGAGTTGGAACATGATTTTCGGTGTTTGAACGAATAATATAGATTGTCGATTCCAGAGAGAAAGTGAATTAGTGGAAGTATATAACATTGGTTTGGGTTCTTTGGTAGCACAAACATGATGAGAATGAGACATGGGAGTAGGAATCTTGGAATGTATACTAGTACCCATTTCTATTCTCTGAACATACTTTGGATGATTATCGTGGGGTGAAAAGTTTTCAGGCTGGGTAGAATTATCACATCAATGATTTGATTTAGAGATATTTTAGTTTTTTGTTTTGGTGTTTTATTTATATCTTGGAATTACTAGGTGTTTTATGTGAAAAAATGGGAATTTTTGGAATGACAGTAGGTGGCGTATGGTCGAGACAAGGTTAGTAGAAATGGTGCGCCAACCGAAAGGAGACAGTGCACCCTAGATAGTGGCCATGTTCAGGTTGTACGACCTACCACAAGGGTATGTAACTAACCTTTCACCTAGACTAGTGGGCCTGTTTGAGATGCATGGTCTACCACATGGGTTTGAGTTCTCCCCTAGGCAATCGTGCGACCTCTTTTACTCTTCGACAGAGGTTTCACATGGCTGGAACATGGTTTTGAAAACCTTGCATCCAAACCATGCATCCATCCCAGATTATTGAAATTTCCAAATTCACCCTTTTCCCTCTTCATATTTAACCAAAAATCCACCCTATCCCACCCCATTCTATATTCTTATCCCTAGGCATGCCTCCCACTCTCTCTTGGCTCCATTAAAAATCATTTCCATGGTGAATTTGGTGTGGAATCTTCAAGAAATCATCAAGTAAGGGTCTCTTATTCTTATTTTTAATTTATTCTTGATCTATCATCCTTCTTCCTTAAATTATTCTTTATACAATGTTTTCGGTTCCCTAAAGTGGGTTCAACCTTGTTTCCTTGGGTTTTATCATATTGTTTATGTTGTGTGATTTCCTTTATAGGGCCACCCTTTGGTGAGTTTGTGGTTTTCATTCAATTTACTAAATTTTCCAATATAATTCTAGGTGGTTCCACGCCTTAACATCTATGGGAGATTTGGTTATTATTTCATTTCTTTCTAATGGGGTTTTATGGAGTGTGTGTGTGATGCGAATCATGATTTCAAAAAGAGTTGCTTTAAATAAATGTAGATTGATTATTTTCCAAATGTAAATAGATGATTTCCATGAATGAATCTAATATTGGAGATATATTTGTGTATGTGGTTGTTTATGTGACACATGGAAGGAAATTGGGCCCAAATAAATCCTTGGCAACTAGTTAAAGTAGACTGGGTCTAGTACACTAGAGAGTTTGGTAGGGCTGAGGCTAGGTTACCCTGACAGGATTGACTCTACAACACTAGATAAATTTATGATGATGATCAGATACCACTAGACATTGAGATGTATTCCCCTCCAGTGGCTCATTCATAATGATTCTGTGAGTTTTGGTTTGTGATTATCATTGAGGAATGAGGTCCTTAGAACCCCAAAAAAGCTAGAAACATAGAGATTATATATGGTGATCTTCTCATGTGATGATATTATTATCATTAAACTTATTGTCTTGTTTACTTTCCTTCATAATTTCAAATCATGTTTCATTTAATAATATTTTCTTTTTTTATTAAAAACTACTGTGTTCATTTTACTTATGATGTTATAACAAGGAATCCCTTTGGTTAGTTTCCTTCTGGGTATTGAATCACACCCATCATACACCCTTAGGTTTATATATTTCATGTTATGTTTATTATAGGATAATAAAAGTAGTTCTATGGTGGTGGTGGTGGATCTGGTTGTAAGTAGATGTACCTTTTCATGTGTTCATGGTGGTGGAATAAGGATGTGAACCTTCTTGTTTCATGGAGGTTGAGTTGTGTAGTTGGTTCCACTCCCTATTTGAGTATTTTTTTTGTTAAAGTTGTAAACTATTTAATTTTGGATAGTAATATCTATTCTGGTTATGTTTATTTTTTATGATGTGATGATATATTCTTTTTGGTTGGTTATGGATGGTTTTCATGGGATAAATAATTCCCACATGTGATGTGGATACCCATGCACTTTTTTCGAGCCCGTGGCAATCTAGAAGTCCCATTGGGCCTTTCCATGGGCCAAGTTAGGTATTGTGTTGGATGAAATCCCTGCCCATTTCATGACATGAAGGATATGGATAATGTCCATGAACAAACTATGATAAGCCTAAGATTCCATAGATTGAAAATAATGTGTCATGATTTAGATATTCTATTCATGATTTTTCAAGATTATGTGGTTCCCCAAAAATGATTATTATTCCTTACATTATGATTCTTGGTTTTAGTCAATAGATGCAATAGGAAGGAACCATGTTAATGATCAATTACAAGGAAATTTCAATGATTATTCTCCTATGAAAATAACCATTTTGGGAGTGGTATTGAAAAATATCATTTCTATTATCTCTAAAATTTTTCTAGACATGAATCATAATGAACATAAAAATGAGAAATTGAGGGAACAACATACTGTTTAATCCTTCATGAAGAATATTCCACCTTTATTTAGCAGTTCTACTGATCCACTAGTTGTTGATAAATTGATCAGTACAAATGAAAAATATTTTACATTGTCAAGTGTTTGGATAATTAAAACCTCATTTTCCTATTTATCATTTAGAAGGTATAGTATATCAATAGTGGAATCTTATTAATAATATAATGAAACAAAAATAAATTGAATCCATAGAGTTGGATGAATTTTAGTTCTTACTTCTCAATAATTAATTTCCTAATATTCTTCATACAAAAATGTAGAAGTAATTCCTTGAGCTAAAACATATGGATGATGAATATATTTTCACATTTGAGAAAATATTTACAAGACTTGAGACGTGTGCTTCTGTGATTATCAACGAACATGAAATTAGGGTTGATCTATTTTTTAGTTACATAAAACTAGGTGTCAAAAGAGAATTATCCATAAGGAACTTTGGTATATATGAAGAAATCATTCTATATTCTATAACAGTGAAAATAGAGACTGGAGTTAACAATTAATCACATGGTTTTGATAAGAAAACAAAATGGAATTCAAGGGAATCTCTAATAACTAGGGATAAAAGAATATGATCTTTTATTTATGCTTAAAGTGTGGACGGAAACATGGAGGAAATTATCTTAAGGGGACTACTAAATGTTTTACGTGTGGAAATAAAGTTCATCAAGTGGATAAATTCTAATGTAATGCGAATAAGTTATCTAATAAATGAAATAAAGATAAATCTATATAGAATTTACCCATACACTTTAGTTTTTAAAATTAAAAGAGTTTCAGAATTATTCTAAAAAATTCCCAAATATTTAAGATATTGATGATGATCAATGTCAGTAACATATAATGTTGAGAGACAAAGGGAAGTATCAGGTGGTCAAAATTTCTGACGAGGTATAGGATTACGATGCGGTGAATGGTATAGTTACCATCCACCCAGGAACAATTAATGTCTTATTTTATTATGGATGCATCCTCTCTTTTATATCGAAATAATTTTCTAACAGTATCAAAATATCACCTCAATGATTAGATGCTGAATTAGCAGTGAAAGACCCAAATGGAATGATGATTGCATTTCAAGTATATGATTTCTCCCTAGTTGATGTTTGTTGGAATATGTTTCCAAAAAATATTTTTATTATACATTTGGTTGAATTTTATGTTATCTTAGGCATGGATTTGATTAACTATATAAATTCCACATTAACTTCCATCGAAGGGAATTAATTTTTGATATTCTGAACCAATCTATGACAATCTACCAGTGAGATGATAAAAAATGAATATCTATATAAATTAATCCTATTATATAGGTCTTGATTCCTATTCAAAAGAGTTTATTATATCAGATGGTTAGGAAGAAACTCAACACAAAAAATATGTCTATTGTGTGGGAGTTTATTGATGTATTTCAAGAATAGTTGGATATTCGTCTAGTAAATTGGGAAGATGAGTTCTCTGTAGAACTCATACCTAGTGCCTTACCTATTTCAAAGACTCCAAATATTCTAGTCCAAATTTTGATTAATGAATTTAATGAAAAACTCTAAGAGAATCATGAAAAGGCATTTATCTAGACAAGTATATGACCTTTAAAAGAACCTACCTTATTTTTCAAGAAGAAACATCGATTGATGTGACCCTAAATTGGTTATCAGGAATTGAACATGATCATAATAAATAGTAAGCATCATATACCCTATATTTATGATTTGTTTATCAACTATGTAGATATTGATACTTTTATAAAATTGACCTTAATTTTGGATATCATAAATTAGTGGTTAATTAGGAGGATATACCAATGACAACATTCCATACCAGGTATGGGAACTATGAATATATAATGATTCCATTTTTTTGATACCCCCACAATCTTCAAGTATTTTATGAATATGGTCTTTAGATATTACCTCAATTTTATTGTGGTAGTATTTATAGATGATACTATTATATATTCAAGTGAAAATAATATCATGAAGATAACTTGGGAATTGTACTGAATAAACTAATGAAGGAGAAAATGTACGATAAATTTACATAGTGTTAATTTTGGATAAAAAAGGATTCATTTTTGGGTCATGTAATCTCAAGTGAGGATATATGAATGAATCCATCAAAGATTGAGGCTGTTGATATTTGGACTAGATAAACCATGTTAACTGAGATATGAATTTTTCTTGGTCTAGTTTGATACTATCAATGGTTTGTGATATTTATTCATTAATATCTAATCCACCAACCATATTAACTTATTAGAAACCCATGTTTGTCTGGATAGATTAACATGAGGAAAATTTATTGGAATTAAAGAGGAGATTAATCTGTGTACCTCTTCTGACATTACCCTACAATAGAGAAGTGTTTGTAAAATATATCGATGAATCAAAGAAGGTAATGAGATGTGTTATCATAAAAAATTTCATGGTAATAGCTTATGCCTCCTAACAATTTAAGGTTCATGTGCCAATTTACCTAACTCATGATTCAAAGTTAGTTGTAGAAATTAGTTCATTAAAAATTAGGTGGCATTATCTTTATGGAGAGAATTTTGATATATATACATATAAAGATAAAATAAGTTTAAATTATATATTCATAGAGAATATTTGAACATGTATTGAAGAACATGTTTAGAGTTAATAAATTCATATGAATACTTAAAACATTACCACCCTATAAAAGTGAACAAGGTGGCCGATACTTTAAGTCGAGAGGATAATTATAGCTTGTCTATGATGAGGATCACAAAAGATACAGTATTTATGGATTTTAAAAGGATGGATAAGGAAATAATGAATCAATAAATGAAATATTATCTCTATCAAATTAGTGTTCAATAATATATCCAAGTAAATATTAAAAATACACTGGAGGAAGATATATAAAAGTAGAATAAGAGGAGAAAAACTCCTGATATTAACCTTGATCATGATGAAATGAAATAGTTTAAGAACTGTGTATGTGTACCATCCATAACATATTTGAAGAAAGGGATATTAGAGGAGGCTCATAGTTCTTCATTCTCTATTCATACTAGAAGTAAACATATGTATAGAAATCAGGGAAAGTATTTCTGGTGGGATAATATGAAGATAGATATTGATTAATTTCTATCTGAGTGCTTGGTTTGTTAGGAAGTTAAGGATGAGAGAACAAATTTTAAGGGGATGCTACAATCATTACCAATACTAGACTAAAATGTAAAAAAATCATCATGGATTTTGTTCTCGAACTCCCCAAAACATATACATGGAATAAATATATATGGGTTTTAGTAGATATCCTCACAAATCCATTATAATTTATTTATATTAGTGGAGATTTCTCTCAAGATCATCTTTACGTGATAAACATTTAGAAAGTGGTAAGGTTATATGAAGTACCACATTCTATTATATCTAATTGGGATCCATTGTTTACCTCAAATTTCTAGTAAAGTATTCAAAAATACCTTGATATAGAGTTTTGTTTCATCACTGTGTATCATCCCCAGAGATATGGTCAGTTTGAGAGAAAAATTAGAAAACCTAGAGGATATGTTGAGATCTTGTTATTTGAATTTTATAAGTGGTTGATATCAACACCTTCCTCTCTTTGAGTTTTCATAAGAAAATATATTTCACTCGAGCTTTTATATAACTCCTTATGAATTACAATTTTGAAATAAGTGTATAACTCCAAATTATTGGAATTAAGTTAAAATAAGAAATATTTTTGGAATTTATCTAGTTTATGAAATAGTAGATAAGGTTAGATAAATTCAGTAACATATAAGGGTAGTACAAAGTAGGCAAAAAATGTATGCTAATAATCATTAACGTGATATGTAATTTCATGTTAGTGAAAACGTTTTTCTAAGAATTTCTCCATTGAAAAATGTAATGAGATTTGGGAGTATTAGACAATTAAGACCTGTGTATTTTTGTCCCTTTTGAATTATTGATTTTATCAAGATGATAACTTATGATAGGAACTTCCACCAAACCTCTCTCAAGTGCATGATGTGTTCCATTAATCTCTCATAAGGAAGTTTATACCTTCTCCTTTATATGTGTTGAACTAAATGGTCATACCATTGGAACATGATATTTTCTATCAGGAACAACCGATAGACATTCTGAATTAGAAGGATAAAGTGATATGTAATAAGACCACACACCTAGTTAATGTTTTAAGTCAAAACCACCAATTTAAAGAAGTTATGTGGGAACCTAAGGATGTAATGAGGCATATGTATCCTCATTTTTTTTACCAAAGTGATGGAATTTCAAGTGTGGAAATAATTTTAATAGGGTTAAAATTTATCACCCTTAGTTTTTGTGAAATATATATTTTTCAAAAAAATTAATTTCTTTGATATCTGTCATTAAATGAAACAACGAGTTTTAATGAACCATAATATACTATAAATATTATTATTTAAGAATTATCATTATAAAATAACTATTAAATATGGCGGAAAGAATAGGAATAACCATAATGAAAAATTAAGTACTATTTTTAATAAAAATAAAACACATTGACAAAAAGAACATAATTTTTTGTAAAGACTTTCCATATTTTAAAAATACTATTTTAAAAAAAATATTAATTTTGTTGAAAAAATAATAATGGTATTTATTATCGAAATTTGGAATAAATTTTTAAACTATAAACATCATTTTTCAAATATACATGTAAAAACCACCTTTCTGTTAATTTTTGAGAGTTCTATGTGAATATTACTTTTTCATTGAATTGTAGAAAAATATTTTTTTTATTAAAAACTATATATATTTCCATTTATAAAATTTTTATGATTTGTTTTATTTTTAATATGGTATTAAAAGTAATTTTAGTTCAATTATATATTTATTAATCCAATTTATGTCATTTGAATCAATTTTATAATGAATCTTGATTTTAAAACATTCTACCCTTATTAAATTTTTCTCTTGGGTAAACCATTGTTTCATCATGTCTATAGGTTTAAAGTGTAAATTAAAATTTTCTATATATGAGAAGGCAATTTTAAAAAATGGATCCCATATTTTGAATCATCATAATTAATATTAAATAATAAGATCATCTTATTTGTTTCTTCAAAATGATGATTAAAAACCATAAAAATTGATTACCATTTTGAAGGTTAAAATAGGTTTACAAGGGGGATAAAATAAATATATAGGGGTAAAATGACGTAAACAATTTTAAAAATCACATTTGTAATCATTTGGATAAGTTTAAAATGTGGGTATACTTTTTTTATTTCATGAAGTCCAAGCATGGCTTCTCTCACACTGAAAACCCCTCTCATCTCCACTAAACACTTATAAAAACCTTTTATTCAGGCAATCCATACCCAAATAAATTATTTAATTCCTTCCTAATATCCTAGAGTCCTTATTCTGATTATTTTAAAATTCTAACAAGGCTTCAGGTCTAATTCGAAAGGGGTTCTTCAAAGAAGAGTTATAATGCTTAACCATGCATTTTTTCATTTTATTTATTCTATTAAACCCTTAAAAATTACTCAACCTCATTGATATAAAAATATAAATTTTTACTATAAACATATATGATATTATGTTAATTTAATTACCTATATATATATATATATCATTTTCAATCAAGTGAAAAAAATTGTCCATCGTTTGAATGAAAAACTATCTCCATACCAATCGATGTAATTTGATTTCTATAATCATCTCTCATGAATTGAAATAATGATGGATTTAGTTTTTATATATTATATTAATATAAATTTTAAGCCTATTTATTTATAATATCAAATATACGTTCTTACATTCTAATTCTTTGGAAAATGATAATATCGATTGTGCGTCACTGTGTACTGCCGACTCTTTGAAGCAATGTGATACATTGTTCATTTTATTTGGAATAGGATGGTAATAAGGATATATTCAATGAATACAAATGATATTTAGGATATAAAAATGATTTTTTAACTTTGAATTAATAATTATTTTTTTCATTCCATTCATCCAGAAAATGGAAACAACATTCCTACATACATACGACCTACCATCTCTATAAATATTGTAAATAATTTTCTATCTCTAAAATTAATGGATTAATATAAATACCTATATAATGAATATATATTACATTCATATAATGTTTCATATTCTATATATGATGGAACCATTATCAAAGTAAAACTATTGAATATACCAAACCAAAACATACATGAAAAACAAATATGTTATTACTGAAAACATGATTTAACTAGGAATTATTAATACGCGAGTAATAAAAGGTCATGAGTAAATAATATATGGTATTATATATATATAATTAAGGTTATTAAATATATTTATAATAAAAAAATATTTATTATTTAGGAGGTTCAAATGTCTCATAAGGATTAAACTAAAATATTTAGAACGTTTTTAATATAATATTTTAAAATTCAGACTTGCAATTCAATTTCACTTTCCATGTCTTTGGATTCTCTACATTTAAAACGACCCCAAAAAATAAATGAGAAAAAACACCTTTCACATTCCATATTTTTTTAATACATGGATTTAATTATTTGAAAATCATTAATAGGTCATAAGACCTATATTAATCATCAAAATAATTTAAAATTTTACCATAAGTATTTTTAAAATGGCCGTGTAACTTTTAAACATCTATTCCAAAGATATATTTTAAATTAATTAAAGGGACCCATTATGTGAATCCATTATTTTTTGGAAACATTTTTTTAAACCAATAATAAGTATCACATATAACCGAAATTCCACAGATAATAGATTTATTAAATATAAATATCCCATTAGTTTCAATATAAAGGGATTACATAGAAATACCCACATAAAATTGAATTTAAAACAAGTCATAACATGTCACCTTTCATGATGAACAACCAAAAAAGTAGAAACCACCCACTAGAGATGGAAAACAACCAAAACCACTGGATAATACCAACCAAAACCTGAAAACCCACCTTACAGAGTGGATAAGGCTTTTAGAAGAAGGAAAAACCCAAGAGGAATAGAGGGGTTATAAGGGTATAAAGAAAGATGAATATGGAAGGTTTATATGAAATCCACTTTAAATATAATGAAATGTAATCAAGAATTAAAGAAAAAGGAAGGGAAATATAGGCCTAGTTTTCTATGGGATGTATTATATTAAATTTGTGAAAGATGACCCAATTTGGTTACTAAAATTGGGGGTGGGGGGAATGTGATTTTGATAAATTGAAGAGTCTTCTTAGAAAGCATCACAACATAGAACATTTCATCTAGTGTGAATGACTCCACCAAAAACCAGGCACCGTTGACAGGGAATGCTTCATAACATGACTAAAATGGTCATGGTGTTAATAAAAAACCTAAAAAACATGGAATCAATACCCTTGATAGGTCATGGGATTTCTACGTTGTTCAGGACAAAGAAATTCTATAGTCCAGAACATGAACTTCCTAGGGATCCTTGAAACTTATGAAATGTATTAGCAACACCAGAACTATTCAAGATAATTTTTTTTAAAAAATATGACACAAAATTGGATTTGGGATATCACATATAAATGTATTAAATTATTTTTTTTGTATTGTATTTTTAAAGTCTATGGGCATGGTGTAGTACTTTTCATTATGAATTAAGGTTTATTCGATAATACTAGATTTTAATAAGAAACCAGTTATGGATATTGGTTAAAAATATTATTCTACATCACAATTGAAGACTATGACACAATTTTAGGATTTAGGAGTGGGAAATTTTACAATAACAATTATGCGGGGCTATAATATTTTCATAGATTTTGGGATACAATTAAAGGCTATAAGTTTTTAAATATTTATCGATTTCACTATAACAATATTGATTATACTGTAATTTTTTAACTAGTGAACTTATTTGAATTAAGAGATTGTGATATATGGGATATTATTTAACTATCAGGGCATATTTTTTTTTATGATAATGGTTATTTTAATTCATTAAATTGTAATTTTACTTTTTAGAGAATGATTATATAGATAATAAAATATTTTTTATGTTTAAATGGTTTTAAAATGTTGGAAAAATTTCATGATTATTGGATTGTTAAATTTAACAATAAATTATTGTTTTAATAATTAATCCAGAGGTAGTATATAGAATAACATATTGCTCTTTTTGTTGACAATATTAAATTTTTTGGATCAAAATATTGGAAAAAATGGAAGAAGATAATAATGTGAGAATACAACAATGGGAATAAGATTTTATTAATATTGAATAATTGATATTTTCTATGTTTTGATATGAAAACAAGAAGATTATTTAATATATATATTATTCATTGAATATAGATCTAATACATACACCTAATCTATTTTGATGTACTAATTTCTTTTAAATCACTTATTGTAATGGCTTGTGTGTGGTATTATTAATAAACTCAATTTAAAAGTTTTAGTGGAGATATATGATATGGTAGTGAACATTTTTCAGTTAACCAAGTAAAATAATAATATGCCAATACACTATATTATTTATTTTTATATTGTAAATGTTTTTATTGGTTTAAAAAATTTAGTGTTCTTGTGTACTTTAGAAAAATATCCACTCGATGAAGAAAATATTTCATCATAATTCATCCCCATTAATGATAACTTGGTTTCTTGTAGTTTCGATAATGGTTAAGGTTAGGTTTTTAAAGAAATTATGAAAGGGAATACCCAAAAATTATTCCATTGAAGAATAAATTCAAAGTTATAGAGGTTGTCAATTCTGTCGGAAATAATGATTTTTAAAGAGGTAAAACTACTAGAAATTAAAAAAATCATGTGTTATTTCATTGGAAAAATTAAAAAGGAATCAAAGGATAATATTGTGGATGTTTCAACAAAATATTTTAAAAGTAATAAAACATGAATACTTGATATCTTGGAGTCATCACATATAATTATAAATTTATAGTTTCAAATTAATGAGAAGAATTATGTAAATGGAACTATCAGATATGATGATAATACATCTTCAAAAAAGAAATGAAAAACCAATATTTTTCTAAAAGGTGATGAATAATAATGAAGTGATTTATATTAATAGATTAATATAAAATCATTTAATAGTGATTCAAATTTTTTTCATAGGAAGAAAAGTGGTGTCTAATAAGAATTTTTTCTTTAATTAATGAAATGTTGGAAAATATTTAAATGAAATAATAAGAAATCATGAAAAATATTTATCGTGTTTATAAAATGAAACACATATATTTATTATTGGTAAAGAAATAAGGTTCATGTATAGGATATTGAGATATATTCACTAGATAAATACACAAAATCTTCTAAAGTACAATCCTTCAATTTATATAACATTTATGGTAATTCAAATTGAAATTAATTATGATGAATGTACGAGGGGAAAAGAAGTAGTAAATATTTATAGACCTAAAAGGAATAGATTTTTAATTTTTACAATTTATTCTAAAATAATGTGTGTTTATCTATGAAAAAAAATAAAGTATAGGGAAATTATAGTTATTTTTATGATGAATACAGTAGAAATACTTTTATTTTTTATACAATCAATGAAATTGGTAATAACATATATAAAATAGTATGACAGATTACGTAAAAATAAATATAGAAGTATCATTAAATCATTTATACCATATAATAATCATATATATATATATATATATATATCATGGTGTTTTGTTGATCACAAACACTCATATATGTTTCTAATGATTTCATTTTAGCGAGTTTTAATGTATATTTTGAATACCGCTAGACAAAATTCAATGACTATTGAATATCATTCTATGTATCATTGAAGGATTATACCATCAATTACAATGATTCAAGATCGAGAAATAAATTGAGGAGTTTATTCAAAGGTATTAAAAGTAAGTGCATGTCTCCATATTTGAAGATGGGTAAAAGCTGGTTGGACCGGCTAGCCGATGCAGGGAACCACCCCACCTGTGGTAAAGGAAGATGTCCGTTCAACCAGTACAAATCCATCGTTAAGCCAATGGAGGTGCACTAGATAGATGGTTGTATTTCCAAAATAAAAAAACCACCAAGTAGTCCACCAACTACCTAGTGGAGGCTATTGAGTATTTAGTGGCATCAGGACAACTAATCTGATATTGGATTTATATTGGAAAAAATATCATAACTCGGGTCTTCTTAATCATTATTTACCTTGTAAAATTTTAGAAGATTCCCAAAACATTTTGAGGTGATAAAAGGAAGTTGTTTTCCTCTTGCGGAAAAGAACCTTTTAGACAAAATTCTATTCGATTGATTCGCCATCAAATTACTAGAAATATCCAGATCATCTCAAATATCTTATTTAAATTTGTAAATATCTCAAAGGTCATCTCCCATTTTCTCTACATCTCATCCAAAATTTTATCTATCATCTCGATTTAATAGGGATTATATTTTTAATGGGTTTTCACCAAGAATACTATATCCTTATCATCACCTTTCTTTAATAGGTTCTCACTCTAGAAAAGTGAAGGACATGTTCCATGGATACTAGTGAAGCTCGAGTGGGTTATCCCAAACCAAAATTATGATAACAAGTTTCTTAATCACTAATAAGGTCAATGGATTAATAATATTTACCTATTTGTAAGAGGTGTAGATGCAGGGGCTCAAATTAAGATATAGCTGAGCTCCTTATCAAATTTTTTTCTCTCTCTCTCTTACTTTACAATTAGTATCATTACTCATCGATTAACATACTTGGATAAATTTTATTAGATAATTTTATACTATTCTAAATCACTTAATTAAAATTTATATTAGACATTATAACATGGATCAAATTTATCATTTATCACATAATCGATTTGATCACATTAATTTCGTTAACATTTCATGATTCTTTAAATTTGAATTTATCATATAATCTACTTTAAAATTTTGAAAGGAATTCACCCCATATTTCTATTATTTCTTTACCAATAATTTGCATCAATGGTGTGATTTTTTATTTTATCAAAAAATTTATTTTCTTTATTTTTTGGGTTTTTCAAATCATAATCAATTTTAATGATTTATATTTTTTAAAGGGAATATAATGTTTATTCACATGCTCCGATTTCTGATGACCTAGATTTTTCCTATTAGAACAATCATATTTCTAATTTTATTTTATTTATTTATTACCATGTATAGAAAATGGTGATATAGAAATATATTCAAACTAAAGAATCTAAATATAAATATACTACAAGTGATATAAAAAGAATTTAAATTAATAGAAAATCTATAAATGAGTTACATTTTAGACATTATAAATATGAATACAATCATGTTTCATATTGAAAAATAGATTACTATATATGTATATTATTATAATTTACTCATAAAGGACATAAGAAAGTTAATGATACTATATCTGATATGTATCATCATGATTTTGAAAGATTTTATTTTCATCCCAATGAATCTATCCAAAGAATAATACATGCTATTATAACCTTTGAAATGGTAGAATGTATCTATCTAATGATTTATCTAAAAAAACCCCAGTGAAAATGATACTCTAGGTGTTTCCAAGAAAGTGGGAACCCAAAGCCCCATAGATTTTAGAAGAAATATTTGTGAAGAAAATGGAATCTATCAAACCTATTAGATCCATAATGGATTATGAAATAATGATGAGATAAAAAGTTGAGAAACAGGTCAATGAAATAAAGGAAGAAAAGAAAAAAATATCATTTAAAGTCACCAATAATGTTTCTTCTGATAGTGATGATAATTTTTTTTAAGTTCACCAAGATCATGAAAATTTTCTCCAAGAAGATGAAATTTTACAATCTATCCAACATGGTAAATCAGAAGGAGAAACCACAAGTAATATGCTGCGAATATGAGAAAAATGTTCACATGAAACCAAAATACCCCATCTATAAAAATTAGGTTTAATAAAAGTGGCATAGTTTGAATGATTCCAATTTTACTATATAGAGTGAAAACGATGATTACATGGATTAAAATCCATCAACTTATTCAGGTGACCCAAGTCTATGTTATTTATAACACATGTAGATGAAGAAATAAAGGTTCCTAACCAACTTATAATATCCTCCACCTCTACTTATTATAATCTTAATCACACTTCTACTTCTTATTTTTTTTTTCTCATCAAGTAACCTTAAATTGGAATACTTAAAACACACTCCTAATCAACTCAAAAATTTTATTCACTAGATTTCTTCATTATATAATTAACTTGAAATAAAATATAAGAACCAAATTTATGAAAAAGATAAATTTTCAATGGAAAAAGTTATTCTCTTCAATGAAAACGAAGAGTTATCCATAAAATTCATGAATCAATTAGATGTCAATAGGCATGAGTCTACCCTTAAATAACTCGAAAGATATCATTCCAAATTCACTCAAAGGGGAAAATAATCTAAATAATATTTTGGGTTCTCAAAGACCTAAAAAATAAATAGTTGGTCATTTTTTCTCCTATCATGTAAGAACCTCATGAAATCCATTTAAAAACACTTCTATTAAATATTTATCGCAAGATAAATTTAATAATTATTATACAAGAATCAAAACATTAAATTATAAAGGTGATTTTAATAATGAAAAATATAGGGAACCAAAATTAATACATATTTCCACCAACTTTTCAAAGGAAAAAATGAATCTAAACAAATCGAGATACCAAAATTATTTTTGGATAACATAATAATACCGAAGACCATGTTTTCACAAAAAAAACTTATTCATTTAATTTTTATGGAAAATTTATTTTGAGAAAAGAACAATAATCACAATAGAATCAAAGTAGTGGTATATACCGACACAGGTGTGGTGACCTCTTCAAATGTAATCAACTTGATAAACTTGAATGAGGTCACATAACCTTCAGTGATAACTATAATGGTAATATAATTGGGCAAGGTACCAAATATATATTTGTCTAAATCATCACTTATTAAAAATGTTTTTGTTATCAAATTATTGAAGAAAAATTTGAATAAAATAGTAATTTATTTGATAGAGGTTTTAAAATTTATTTCAAAAATGATATTTGAAATGTTTTTTTATCTCAAAATAAAAACTCTTCTTTATTGATTATCATATTAAAATGTTTTATATAGTAAATATAAAATATATTTCAAGCCAAAATTTCTAATTTTTTAGTTCAAAATGTAGAAATTCATGGATTTTTCCATGATTCCATGGTCACTGTAGCACACACTCATTTATCAAACTCAAATTTTAACAACTAGTATGATATCTACCCAAAAAAAATGATATGGTTTGTGAAGAATTCATAAATAGTAAGTAATAAAAATACTCTTTTAAACCTTAAATGGAATTTATTCTTCAAAATATCTCAAATTAATTCATCATGAATTATTTGGACCTTATCAAATTGAATTTATAGGTGATAAATCCAATATTTGTTTTTGAATTTACAAGATTAACATGGGATTATTTATTATCTTATAAAAGTGAATCTTGAAATATGTCTTCATTTTTCTAAAAAGGTTTAAAATGAAAATGTTTTTAAAATTATTTAAATTTGATGTGATCATGGAAGCACATTTTATAATTAAATAATATTATGATTTATGTTCTTTTTAAGTCTATGATCATTCTTTTTCTACTCCTTTAACCCCTAAAAAACATTGAAGTAAAGAGGTGAAATCTTTCTACCTAAGAAATTTATCAAACTCTTTATATTAAAATAATCCACCTCAGTAATTTTTGGATGAAGCCATGAATATTTAATTCTATATCATTAATCATGTTCCCAAAAGACCTTATATAAAAAAGTCCCACTATAAACATTAGAAAAATTAAAAATACAAATTATATTTTTTTAATGGTTTTTGTTGCAAATGTTTTATTTTCAGAACCCACTTTTTGAATGGATTGATTTTTTTGTCAACTTATGGTGAATATTGATTAATGAGATAAGACTATCTCATTATGATCAATATGATTAAGTGTTTTAAAATTTAATGGATATTTAACAATGTACTCATGTCATGTTAATTCAAGAAATATCTTTTTAAGACTTTGAGTTCTATGGTGAATCTTGGAGAATTATTATGGATTCATTTGATGACATTGGATGTCATGTCATGGTTGAATAATTTTCCTAGTTAAATATATCATTGCATTGATATTATTTATTTCAAAAATATCATAACTTTTTTGTAGAACATGTGTTGAAAGACTTATAAAGGAAGAAGGAGAAGTTGCTTTTCCGATTGTATTCATGTTTGACATAAATGAAACATATTGTTAGAAGATAGGAAAGTTACAATAATTTCATTTGAAATTATGATAATTCTAAAGGTGATTGATAAAATATTTTATATCATGATAGATAAGGTCAATTATGAAATAATATTATTGTTGACAAATCAAGATGACTATGAATCCTTATAGTTAGTGTTGTTGGAGTAGATTTTCGAGGTGGTTCTGTTTCCCAGTGTCTGAAAATTTTTTGGGGCTCAAAATTGGGAGTCTATTTTTCTAGAAAAGAATGTGTTTCTAAAAAGGAATATGTGAAGTACAATTTTTGGATCATGAATCATAGTTTTTGGACCATATAGGAGGTACACAGAATGACAAAATAAATCAGAAAATGGATATTTCCATATAGTAGTGCTATGTGAACCATGAATCATGCTACACATATCACATAGGGAAAGGGGTTCACGGGAGGATCACATTACATGAGAGGATTTTATTTCATGGGAAGGCCATCATTTGAGGTTGAGAGGCACTGATATATTTTTATAAGGAATTGGTCATTGTGAGAAAATAAAGGAGGTCTGAGGACCACAGAGGGAAAATGATTCTAGCTAGGAGCACAATCCACGGTGAAGTTTATCCCACCTCAATGTTTAGGTAAAATTGGATTAGTGAGTCTTGTAGATTTTTTTTATTTTATAAAGGACAATAATACCGTCGTTAAGAAAGATTAATTTTCATTTAAAACTTGTTCTGTCTAAGGAAGAATTCAATGAAGTCTGAATATTTTGTGATGGAAATTCCACAAAGGAGACGAATTTCAAGGTAATAATTACATGATGGATAATAGTTTACGAGGAAGTTTTTTTTCCAAATAAGGTAGTTGTAAATAAAAGAGAATTGATCCAAATAATAAGAGAATTTATACAAAGGTATAAGTGATCCGTAGAAGGAAAGGTATCCCGTGAAGTAGAGGTCATTTACAGAGGAGTGGTGGTCCACAAATCATCGACAATTGGTGGGAAATCATTTTTCCATGAAGAATAAGTAGTTCACAGAGGGTAATTTTGTCCATTAAAAACTTATCACACTTGGTATAACTCCTTACATGGTGAAAAAAAGATAGTTTTCAAATGATAAATATGACGTACATGTGATAGGAATTTAAACCCTCATCATGCGTTGTGAAGAAGATGATTTGAGGACACCCGACACATGTTAAACTCATACTTTTGTAGTGATTCTCAATGAATGGTTATGTGAACAAGTTATTGGGTATAATACCACCAATATAATTTAAAAATTAAAATAATGTGTGTAACTAGTTGATACACAACAGAGAGATGATAGAAAGTACACATAGTTAGTTTGTGTGAAGAAGAACCAGATAAACATGTAAAATCATATATGTATGAAACAAGAAGAATGTGGGAAGAAGAAGCTACTGGACAATAAATATTTAGTTATTAAGGACATTATAATTGGGATAATGCTAAGATAATTTGATCTTCATTGATTTAATAATCACAAAGTAATTTTTTGATTCCATCATGAAGAAGAAGAATATATCTCAGTGTAGTTGGTTTTGTACTGAAAGAGAATATAAGAAGTAATGTTCTCAGTGCAGTGGTTTTTACACCGAAGGAGAAAGTGAGAAAAAGAGAAGAAGATTTTGTGACCAAATTTTAGTCTATTGAATATAATTTGGTTCATATAAGTTTTACTGTTCATCAGTCCACAAAACATTCATATTATTATGATGGATAGAAGAAGAAGATAGTGAAATTTTTAGTTGGATGCTAGGAAGAGTTAAGAAGAGTTTCTTATGTGATGCTATGAAAGTGAAAAGGGGAGAGTGGAAGATCAAATAAGTATTGGGAAATCCAATAGGTATCAACATTTGGAAGAATTTATTGGTGATACAAACCTTTAAAAAGTAAAAGACTGTATTGGGAGGTAGTATAAAGATCCAACCAAAATCTGTAAAAAGGAATGTATTGGTAGGCAGTATTAGGATTCGACCAATAGTTGTACAAAACATGATATTGGATTGTTTTAATAGTTCTTAATTAGTGTAAGGGTATATCATACCAATTTTAACCACATAAAAAGGATTGTTTTCTAGTGACGGTGTGGTAAAGATTATTTAAAGACCAAGCTAAGGACTAGGTACTCTTATTGGGTATCAAACCTTTTAAGAATATTGTGTTATATTTTTATTAGATTTAATATACATTCATAATATTGGGAAAATATATTAAGATAATCAAGATCCTGGAAGGTATAATATTCACAGTGATAAAACAGGTTCAATTTTATTAAAAAATCTCAAACACCGATTTAGCCCCTCTCAGTGTTAGGAATATCCCAAATCGTTCCTTACATTATTTTTACCACTGAATAAAATCATGGAAAATGTGGTTCTAAATGCATAAAATCTATCATTATACATAATTCAAACTCAAGAAAGGAATTTTGAGTCATTAAGAAAATGAATAAAATGGGTAATGATTTAATACATGTAATTTTTGATGAAATATTTCCACTATCAATTTCTCATTTTTTAAAATAATGTTTGAAATGAACCTTTTCAAAATAAATATTTTGAAGAAGAGTAATAATATACTTCATATTTACTAACAAAAATTATTAAAAAATATAAATACCACCCCCTTGAAAATTACATCCGATATTTTTTAGCTAGAACTCATATTGGAAGATATGTCATTAATGAGGTTTATTTCCTTTCCTTCATCATCCCTGAGAACCCCAAAACTAAAATGATTCACTTGGTAATGAAAAATAGATTCTCACCATGAAATAATTACTAAATAAATGATTTCAAAATTCTTTATAAAATCTCATGGAAAGAACTAATGATCAACCCATTATAGGCTCTAAATTTGTTTTTAGAAACAAGTTAGACGATCTTGTTAATATCAATAGAAAGAAATACCGTTTAGTAGCTAAATATTATAACCAAGAAGAAGGAATTTAGTATGGTGAAACCTTTATACACATAAATTATTTATAATAAATTATAATATTTTTGGTTTTAAACTCTCATCTTAATTTCAAACTATTTCAAATGGATATAAATGTTTTACCAAAAAAAATGATTTTGTGGACCACCCACCTAGGTTTGAAAATCCCAGTTTCCATAACACTATTTTCAAAATAACTTGAACTCATTATGGTTTAAAGCTATCCCTATTTTCTTGGTATGAATGTATTTATGATTTTATTTTATTTAATGGTTTGAAAATATGAAAATTCAATTCAACTATTCTTATAAAACACATATCAAATTATTTTGTACTCAATCAAATTTGTATTGATGATGTAATTTTTGAATCAACCCATGAATCAATTTGTTTTTAATTTTACAGTTTGTTAAAAAAATACATTGAAATAAGATTTATAGGTAATATCAAATTCATTATTGGTTTCCAAATTCATCAATTAAATTATGGAATTTTTCAAAACTAAGAAAAATACACCAATAGTCACACAAAAATATTTGGCATGGATTATGTTAAGGAAATTAATTATCCCATGGTTACTACTTATAAACATACTATTAATAAAGTCAATAAGCTAGATGACTAGAAGATTCTTCTAAATATGTTTGGTAGTATACTTCACATTATAGTGACCTAACCCGACACAATCTTCATTATTTTTTTTATTTCTCATTTACAATCAAGTCCAATTAAATGCCGTATCAAATCTACCAAAATGATTATTTATTGTTTAAAAAGGGACTAAAAATCCTAGTCTATTTAATCTGAATGAAATTTATATAGAATTAAATATTTTTAAATTATTATTCTGGAGGATGGAAACTAGATATAAAAAGTACATGTGGTACTTTCACCCTACATGGAGGATACCTTATCTCTTGGGGTCACAAGAATGAAACATCATTGTTTTTTCTAATTCCAAATCAGAATACTTAGAGATTGTTGAGTTTTTTCCAACCAAATTATATATATGGAATAAATTATCGTATAATTTGGATATACATTTTTCCATATCCTTTTTAAGTGAGACAACACTAGTTGTAACATCCCATTTTTTCAGATAGGTACAATTTCTTTTAGTTTAAGTAAAACCCTCTATTCTATTCACTTATAGTCATGTTGGATCCAAAGTGGTATGTTCCGAATTCCTCATACTTCCCTTCTTAGTTTTTCTCATCATCATTTTCATTATTTTGGTGAGATATCATATAATCTATTTCTAGGGTATTTTTTGATTCTTCTGTTTTCTCCCTTTCTAGCATGATTCAAGTGAAGCTGTTGGATGAGGATATTAATACATGCTTAATGTTTGTGGTCAAGTTATTTTCCAAAATTTTCTTGTTATATTTTATCATGAATCATTATTCCACATTCCAAACTCATCCAGTGTCACCTCCATGATGTTAAATTAATTAAATTATCTCTTTTCTCACGTGTAATAAGACCCTAATGACCAGTAAATCAATTTCACGAGTCATTTTTATAGTGATATGATGCCAATTAGATTTAATCCTATGTATAATACTATTATATTAACATGGTTAAAATGAATCATATCCCAATGGATCAAAGAGTTTAGCTGTCTTGGTAATCTTTATACATACACGAGTCTTGTTTTAAAAATGACTAATCCAATCACAACCTATTTTTTTATTTTGAGGATAACATTATTCCCACTTATAACATCCTTTAATATCTTTCTTAGTATTTTTCTTGGATTCCTGTGGAATGAAAAAACTAAGGGTGATATGAAATGATCAATAGGGGTCAATTATAGAGGATGCAATAATAAATCAATGAGAATGGTCAATATGGAAAGATAATAACTGAAGAAACATTACATTTAATCAATAAAATTAAAGTGAAGTGTGTAAACAATATGGAATGGTAAAAAATGGAAGGCAAATTCAATTTATGTAACTATATAAAGAATAATGAATATGAAAAGATAAGAAACCGAAAGAATATTCCATTTAATAAATAAAATGAGAATGAAATAGATCCATAGAATTTTCCCTAGTGAAAATCTCGTGGATAATACACAAAGAATACAAAATAATGCAATGATTTATTATGGGACCTCAGGTATCAGAAACATGAAAACCTCTAATATGAAGATATGTCTTCCAGATAGTTTATAACTAAAGGTATAAATCTAATTAATTTGTGAAACTAATTTCTCTAATGAGAACCTATTGATACATCAGGGGGATTTATAAATTCTTTTCCCCACCCATAACATCATGTCCAAATAATTCCTCATATCTAGTGATCAATTTAATTAAAAAAATATGGCTTATCAAATATCTATATTGAATAAATAATATAAATTGATCAATATTTCCCCAAATAATCAAATAACTATAAAATTAAACACCCTATGTAAAAAAGATATAATATTTTGAAAAAAACATATCCATGATAAATGATATATATGATTAAGGGAAATTAACTGTTTAATGATCCTAGGAATTTTAATATTTTAGTGGGACTCAAAATGGAGTCAAGAAAGTGAATACAAAAACTATCCCTAGCCAAATCAGTTGTAAATCATCCCGAGAAATAATAATGAATATATAAATACAAAATATCCCAAGTGAAGTAAAAATAATTTTTTGTTTTCATTGATGAATATAAATACTATAAAAATATATCTTTAAAAAATTTAAAGAGGAAAATATTATTTTAATTTTGAAAAATATTTTGAGAATAATTTTATTTGAAAATCACTTTTGAAAACATTTTCTATAAAAATTAACATTTTAAACATGAAAAAGAATCTTCAAATAAATTATGGTGAGAAAATTTGTACATTCCCTACATGGTAAAAATAATATTCACTTTACACAGAAAAAGGTTAAAAAATTCCTTGTTCAGAAAGAGATAAGAAGAATCATTGTATAAGGAAAGAGGGTAAAAACAAATATAATATTGAAATGTTTAATTTCTTTTTGAATTTTATTTATGTAAATAATGTTTTTTAAGTAAATAGGCTATTCGACTAAAGGGATAAATAAATTTGAGTTTTCTTAAAAACGTTTTATAAAACATTTTGGTTACCAAATTTCGAGAAAATGGTACTATTACATGAAATAGTTAATGAATAAAAAAAGGATAAGAAAATGAAATAATTTATTAAACAATGATCCAATAATATATTCTAATGTCGATTCAAGTGTAAACAATCTTGAAAAAAATGAGATTGTAATGTAATGCCTTGAAAATCACTTGGCATGAATTTTCTTTCGATTGAACATCATTTATCCTCATATATAACAATTTAAATCATGTAAATAACTTAAAATATAACCACAAAAATATTCATAATATCATATATCAACTTCTTATAATATCAAATTACATGTCTATAAATAATCATGTATTATTTTCACTACTTCGGGTGTCAATTACCCAGTTTGTCGGGTATGTTTTAACCTATTATTTTTTTCTGTATTACTAGGATCATGATTTTAGAATATTAATAATGTAAAACATTATTTAATTATAATATATATCAAGTATAAATTTATTTTAAATAATCCATAAAGTTTGGAGATAAGAAATGAAATGCACCGTTCATGGAGACGGTAGGTCGTACACACGCATGAATGTTACTTCCATTTCATTATCGCATTTGGAAGAATGAAGTGTAAAGCACATATATGTATATTATAATTCAAGTATAATATTATTTCCAATATTTCATATTTTTTTATTAAAAACATTCTTAATAAATTCCATGTATAGCGTGAACAAATCACATCGCTCTGCGGAGGTGGTACCCCGCACGTCCCCAAACGATGTAATCGTATTTACAAAAAATGGGAAGAATTTATGTATGTTTTATATAAAAATTATATAAGTATTGATACAAAATAAATATCATAAATATCATATATAAATATGGTATCCATTATAATTTTTATCCATGAGAGGCTGTAAAGGGAAAACAAACACCATCATTTCTTGTGGTGCTAGTTCTCCATACATGAACAATAAGTTTATTACCCATTTTATAGAAGTTTGTGAGTGTGTAGGTAAAACCATTTATATAGATTTTATATAAAATGGATTATAGGGTCTAAATATGGACATCTAATGGCTTTTTTTAATCTTTTATAGGTCATTTAGGGCCTTAGGTTTATGTTTTAGTCCTTTGTTAAACTAATTTTTATCTTAATAACTGTAATTAATTTTAATCACTTTTGATAATAATTTGGGTTAAAAACTAGGTTGAAATTATTAATATTAAAAATAAGAAATCAATTTTTACATATTAAAATCACATAAGTTTCAAAAATGAATTTTAATTCGATCACATAGACGAGATGACAAAGCATGTTTTTAAAGTAAAATTGTTCAAAAGATTGCTTTGTTTTTATACTCAATTTGAAAGTGAAATTGTATAAAAAAATAAATTGAATTATTTTATGTATAATTTGTCTAATGTGACTTTAAAATTAATTTAAAATATAGTTCAACTATAAAAATAAATTATATAAAAAACATGTTTTCAATTAAAATTCAGTATTTTTCACTATTCATTAAAAAAATTAAATATTTCAAAAAAATAACAAAAAATTACCCTAACCTAATTTTGAAGATTATATATAGAAATTTAATTTAATTTTTAAATATAAAATATTTAAAATTTAATAAATTTAGTTTAAAAATGGGTTCTCTGTAAAAATATTTTAAAATTACCTTTTTAGAAAAATACAATTTTTAAGTGTGAAACTGAATTTATTATTATCTTATGCTTATAAAATATAATGGATGAACATCAAAAAAATTATATTTAATTTTTAATTTATATTAAATTGATATCACTCAAAAATTGTAATTAATATAATTTATTAGGATAAAACAATATTGCGAGCATAAAAATGTTTCCTTTATATTCAATTGTTTCTTATATTCTGTTCTAATATATTGATTACCTATGAATTCATTTTATATTTTTGTATACTATATATTTCCATAAGTTAGATAATACTATTCATAACAACAAATTTAACATCTACGTTATGTCTTATTACATTAAATAATAATATTTAATAATATATTGTTTCTTGGTAAAACTCGATCTTTTATGCAACCCAAGCTATGGAAGAAAGTATTTGTTTTGTGTGATACTAGATAACTGATTATTATGTGTATCAAAATCTATAGAATATATTAAATTTATTTAAAACATTAAAGATACCATAAATTATGGATATGTAAGATTCCTTTCTACATTTATTATTGTGTGTCATTCACACTATCGAATAAAAGTTACTCTCATAATTTTTAGGGTGTCACAATTTTCCTCGACATGATCCATCCCTATGGGTGTTCCTATTTTAATGGATTATGAGACATTTTTTAGGAAAAAAATTAATATCCAATATTTTAGGTCTATAAATTTCCTTGCAATAAATGTTTTGGAATTTGAAATAATATAAGGAAAATGATTGTCCATGTGTCGGGACCATGTGCTTTATATCATTGCTTTAATTTCTTGGATAAAATGAGTTAGAAAACATGATTAAAATATTATAGTAATAATTACTTGTTAAATAGTATGAGTTATTGATAGCCAAACCATACCATCATATTAAGTCAATGGTGATATAAGGGTCGTGATTTAAGGACACCTTATCTAGGTATATAATTTTTTATAATTATAAAATATTATGAATTTAAATACACCAGGAATGATTCATGGATTTTTTATGGTATGCCTTGGATGAGATAACTGGATGGATTAATTACCTACCTCAGAGAGATATTGATCCTCAGGGGAGTCACATTGGATGGGATTGATGAGTGATATAGTTATACGGTTCCATGAGTGATCCTTGATCACCTATGTAGTATACATTGGATGGGCTTAGAGCTTCATTCTTACACCATGATGAGTGTGATACTTAGGATTCGTTTTCCAAATCACTTAAGATGTAATATTACAGTGATGAGTATTTATTGTGATCATAAATTTATACTTGGGATTCCTTTTATGAATCTTGTTAGAAAGTCTCATGATTCCATTTGTTAAATCCTAATGATGGTTTTTTCTAAATTCTAAGAGTGCATACCTATTGTAATAGGGACACATCTTCTAATCCAAATAACATGCTTAGGTTCTGTCCATTCTTGACAGTTGACTTATGATGACACCTTATTACACCCATGTCATATCTATACAGGTTCACCTTGTTTAAAATATATGTATCATAGGCTAAAGCAGGTAGTGTCAGGTGGGTACCATGAGGAACCCAATACAATGTCCTTTATTCATTTACTGCCTTATATTTATTATGTTTTTGAACACTTCTCATTTTATATGCATATAATGGACAGTTCTAGAAACCGCTGGTAGTGGCCTCCTAGGTATATCTCAAAATAGTTATGAAAATCCTATAATACATGAACAGATCTCATGGTTTTAGGTGTTGACAAAGGTTTACACCAAGATTTTGTTGTTTGATTTCCTATTATTATATGGATTACTAGAAAAGAGGACTAAGTCGATGATCATGATTCTAGTGGTGGTAGCATTTAGGATTTTTTTTATTTTTATATAGCTTGTTGTATATGCATGTACACATGTATAATTTATATTTACTTTTTATATAGAATCATGTGGTGGTCACCATTATTATATATGATATTGATTTAGATTCCACCTATTGGCGATATTAGATGATTTATTATTATTCATATTCTTATTATTTATTAATGTTTCTTCTATATAATATTATTATTTACCACTATGATACACTCTGATCAGGATGATATATTTTCCCCAAGGACACACCCTTAGGCCTCACTGCTAGTTGGTAGCCTCTATCATATGTGGAGGCACACTTGAGGTAAATTGGCCAATTGTCTTGGGGAGCCTCTTAGTGTCTTCCGTTGAAGGATGCTTCAAAGTGTTATTAGAGCATCCATTTTTTATTATTATTTGAGTATTAGACAATAGAATCAGATATTTCCTAATTTGGTAATGGGAATTTTCCTAGGAGTATCTAACCTACATATAGGGGAAACCCAAATAACCTGGGATGGAATATTACTATTTGGTTTGTGCCCATTATAGTTGTACTAATTTCACAATTGGGTGACACACATGTTCAGTGAAATTATTATAATTGATATTATTGTTATGGAACCTTTATTTCCTTAACCTGGTATGAATACTAGGTATCATATCAAGCATCATATTAGGCACTTATGTTTTCACTTGTCATGAATTATACCATGATATGTTTATATTATTGTGTGCATTGCCTGTATTTCCTATGATTGTTGTGAGTTCCTTTATTAGTATATATGGAAATGTGATAACATTTCTTGCTGGGATAACACAATTGGATTAATTAATGTTTATGTATCAATATAAATGGAATTTTACTATATATATTATTGATGAAAAATTAATTGAACATGTATTCCATGTTTGGTCCATGAAGAACAAGTTTTATAAGATAAAATTAGTATATTTGATTGGTAGAATTCCAATTGTAATTTTTGAAGAATTTTCTTATATAAATTGGGAATGATAGTTAATTGAATCAAATCATAATACATGACATGTTCCATCGTGATACCATATTTAAAGGTTGGGTTTTAGTTACATGACCTACTAATTGAAATTTGTAAAGATTATGGGCTTTTATAATTTGGGAGTGGTGAAACATCTAATAATACAATGTTATTTATATGCATATAAATAAAAATGAACATAAATAAATTCAAAATTTTAAATCAAATGGTTACCAGTGAATGGGGATTTCGATTTCAATGAAATTATGTTTCCCCATATTTCATGAAATTGACACTCCATATACAAAAACCCCTATGGTGTTATATGAGAGGTTGACCCTTACCCTACCTTAGTAGTGGGAATTAGGTGGTATCTCTTGTGACTTTTGTGATCTTTCTTATAAAATAGATATGTATTAGGGAGAAGGCATAGAGGCGTGAGTCATTTATAGTAAGTATTTGTACCTATATGTTTTTATTATCATTGATCATATCTATTGTAAATATTTTCTAAGTCCTCTTTTTGGAAAACATGGAGCTATACTTCCAGAAATTCCATGAGTCATTCACTAGGATGGTGTTGAAAACCATGCTCTGGAGGTGGGGGACCTGTGCTAGATGTATTAATTCACCAAATTCAATGTGAGGTACCCACTGTTGATCTTATACTGGGTGCTGATGCAGAGTTTTGAGATATAATATTTTTCTTCATGCAGTCTAAACAATGTGCTCAATGAAATTCCCCTACTATAGCTGAGTTGATGGAAGAATTTTAGAAGTAGTATACTATCAAATTTTTAGGTGATGGTGGTTCTTAGGCCTCATAATATTTGATAGAGGACATGTTATTAATACTAAAGCATTGAGAGATGCCTCCAAAGTGGAGTGTCAGGCTTGAAACCAATATGCTTCGTGACTCTGCAAGGCCTAGGTGGGATTCCATCTCTCAGAATGATCATCATCACATTATGATCTAGGCGAGCTACCAGAAATCCTTCTTATGAATAATTATTTCCATAGATTATGAGAGTGTTCCACACTATAGAGTCTATATACCTACATTTGGGTCTTACTTCTATGATGGAGTATTTAGATAATTTCACTAAGCTTCAGTGTTTTTCACCGACACTAAATAGTGTTGAGTTGATGAGTGCAAGATGATTTGAGGGTGGCCTTTCATGTGATATTTGATCATTGGTCAATTTTTTTTGATTGGCCACAATCTCATAGATAGTTAACTAAACCATCATCATTTAGAGGATGATGAGGGAAGCTGACAATGTGAGCCAGAGAGAATTAGTTTTTAGATAGGGATATAGTTCGTCTAGTGGTAGGAAGTGTCATTTTGAGGTTTTTGTGGGTATAGTGCAATCCATATGAAATAGACAGACAATTTTGTTGTGTGCCAATGGTGTGTTAGAACATTCCATAATAATACCTAGTGTACAAGGAACCCAATCAAGTTCCAAACTTGCTGTAGGGTGGGTCACCTTCCGTGTTTCTACTTAACTTTACCCACATTACATACTGATTATGGATCTGTAACAACATCGCCTTTAGGTAGAGGATCCGTCGCTCAACATCAGTATCAAAGCTAGTCTACTACTAGATGGTTAGGCTCAGGTGGTGGTCATGGTCGAGGTAGTCAAAATTCAGAGGTACAATTCCACCAGAGCAGACCAACCCAAGTTAGTCAGGTTGCATCTTTGGGCCACAGATATGGATATATATATATATATATTCAATGTATCCTTATCCCCATGAGTAGAGTCCGAGGCCATCTATTCTATGAGTTATTCTTATAGTAGACTCTAATTTATTAATTGAGTTATTTGATGCATGTTCTTCACCATATTTTATATCAACGATATTTATATAAATTCTATTCCTAGTGATTGAATACATCCATTGTGTGATGACTATAGACACACCATTAGGGGTTAGACCAGAGAGTGTATGCCAATGAAAGGATCCCCCCTTGAGATAATGGGTACTGATTCTTGATTAATTTCTTTGTCCTCAAGATAATCAGTTTCAATGTTACTCGTGGAACGGAATGGCTACTAACTTACCATTCCCATGTTGATTGCTATCAAAGAAGGGTGTCTATTACATCACTTAAGGGTAGAGAGTATGTCCATAAGGGTGAATGGGATGTATAAGCATGTCAATCTTGAACTAAGCATCATGGTCCAAACAGAGTAAAAAATGATATAGATAATCTATTAATGAGTGACCATATAATGAATCATATAAAATTCCTCATGTGGTGGATTGTTTTAGGGATATTTTCCCAGATGAATTCCATGGATTTTATCCTATGAGAGAGGTGGAGTTCAACATTGAGATAATTATAGGAGAGATCCTCATGTTCATTCCCCACATTAGATGGAATCTATAGAGCTCTATGAACTCTATAAGTAGTTTGAGAACATAGAAGCCAAGGGTTTTATATAACCCAATAATTCTCCATAGGGTTCAATGGTTCATTTCACCAAGATGGTGGATAGTACCCTTATATTTTCTATTGATTACATCTTATTTAATTAAAGTTATGAATTTGTATCCAATGCCTCATATAGACAAACTCTTCAACTAGATCTTAGGGTAAATAGTTTTCTATATGATTGATTTGAGGTAAAGCTACCATCAGGTGCCCGTGATACCATCAATCATACCAAATAAAACTTCCCAAATTAGGTATGACTTGTATAAATATCTAGTTATGCTGTTTGGAATTACGAATGCACTAGCAGTTTTTATGGATTTTATGAATTGGGGTTTCCACCAATATTTGAAATCTTTGGTGGTAGATTTTGTAGATGACATCTTAGTTTATTCCGAGACTCAACAAAACCATGGAAAAAATCTTATGATAATGATAAATACACTGAGGAGAATAATTTTTATGGTAAGATCACTAAATTCCACTTTTTAAATGATAATGTTTACATTTTTGGATATATCATCTCTGTGGAAGGAGTGTTTCTTGACCTTGAGAGGGTGGGTACCGTAGTTTCCTAGGAATAAACTAAGAATTTATTTTACGTATGTAGTTTCTTGGGGTAGGCAATCTATTGCTGATGTTTTACCCAGGACTTCTCCTACCAATAGGTGCCTCTCCCAAGATTGAATAAAAAGGGTGTTATGTTTATATGGACAGACACATATAAGATAGCCATTTTGGATTTGAAAAGGATAATAACCTCAATGATGATCCAGAATCAGCCCAAGCTAGTAAGAAACTATACAATTCATTGTGTTTCTCTTGGAATAGGTCTGAGAGAAGATATAATGTAGGGATATCCAGTTGTGGCACATAATTCCCACTAGTTGATACCCCATGAGTGTAATTACCCACCCATTACCTTGATCTATAATCTATAGTTCATACTTTATAGTTTTGGAGGAATTATCTCTGAGGGGAAAGTTTCATTGTTTATATATATCATAAAAGTTTCAAATACATTTACTCATTGCACAACATGAATCATAGAGAGTGATGGTGGGTAGAATACCTAAGTTTTTTTATTTTGATCTTACTTATACACTTAGAAAGTGAAATTCCATCGCTAAATATCTGATTTAGAAGTCCCAGACACATACCATCTAAGAGGCCGCTATTTAGTGGTAGTTGGTAGTCCTATTTTATGAGATGTAGTCAATGCTTTATAAATACTGTTTTCATCCTTTTTAGCAGCTTTGGAAGTGACATACTCCCATATGAAATGGGCATGGATGATACTAGTTAATAATTCCTAAGGCTAGTACTATGAAAAAGTGTCTCAGGTGAGGACCCACTACTTGGTTGTGTTATAAATGAGGATGGGATACAGAACTTATACATACATATATGGGTTGATTCAGATATACTGGAATAATTAATGTGAGAATTCCATGATTTTATTTGAGAAGTTCACCCAAGTCTTAAAAAGATATAACAAGACATACATCATTCGTATTGGTGTCCAGATATGAATAGATCAATTTCTAGTTTTATAACATGGTGCTCCACCTATCAGTATATGAAATCTTAGAACTGGTGCCCTCCCAAACATTAAAATCCATTGTACATTCTTGAGTAGAAATAAGACAACATCACTATAGACTCTTTGTTGAGTTTGCTGATATCCCCCCAAGGTAGTGATGTAATATGGGTAATCATCTATAGATTGACCATGTTCACACACTTCTTACCTATCTCAGAGTCATTATCCAGTGAATAGATGAAAAATAATTTATATTTGGGAGATTTTGTGGCTTCATGGTTTTCCCCATTTTATCATATTGGATAGAGAGCATCATTTTACATTGTGGTTCTAGAAAATGTTATAGAAAGAACTGGGGTCACTGGTTATTTTGATTACAAAATATCACCCTGAGATCGACGGGTAGTCCGATTAGATGATACGGGTGTTACATGAAATGCTCCCAGAATACGTCCTTGAATTTTGAGGTTCTTAGAAAAAACGTATACTTCTCATCAAGTTTTCCTACAACAACAGATTTCATGAAATGATTCAGATGGTTCCTTATGAGGCCCTTAATAGAAGTTCATGTCCTTCACCTAATAATTTTTAGAGGTAGCTAAGGCCACATGACTATGTTCAGATCTTTTTGAGGAGTCTTAAGATCAATTACATATGATTTAGAGATATATGGGTTTAGTTTACTTCAGGCAAAAGTCTTATACAAATATTTTCCACCGACCTCTAGATTTTGAGGTGGGACATTACGTATTTTTTGGAGTTTTACATAGATTGGGTCATAGAAGGATTCAAAGATAGAGAAACCTATTTCCTCATTATGTGAGGACTTTTGATATAATGATGTGTGTTGAGCTAGTTTCCTATCAGTTTCAGTTACCTTAGAGGTACCATACCATTCACGATGTCTTCCATTTATTACATCTTCTATGGTATCATCCTAACCCATCTCATTCATTTGATTAATATGATATTGAGATCAACATAGATGCATCCTTTGAGGAGAATCCTATACATATAACTGATCAGAGGACCAAGGATTACTAAGGAAGGCTGGTACCTCTGGTTTGGGGGCTATACCATCAAAACAATATGTTAGATGAGACCTATGAGAGAGTGGTCGATGTACATGCTCATTGATTGTAATATTTCTAAGGTAATTCTTTTCCATGATCAAACGTGAAACATGGGGAAGAGTTTTTTAAAGGAGGGGTAATGTAGTGTGATGGATTTTCATAAAGGTATGATTTATTTTACTTTTCTTCAATCCCACACTATGTTTTCATTTAGTCTTTGAAATAGGTTACTGGGAATTTAGGCCTTTCTGTTTTCATTTAAGAAAAAGTAACAAGTGGGCTGGAGGATAGCTGTATGCCAAATTCACGATGTGTATTAAATACATGGAATATATTTAAAGTAATTGGTGTTTATTAAATACAGAGTGTGTATACAATAAACGGTGTTTATTAAATACACTGTGTGTACTTAAAATAAACAGTGTGTTTTATATACATGACATGTAGTGTGTTGGCCAGAGGACTTACAAGTGTTGAATTAGGTTTTCTGTGAGAGGTAAAAACTCAATCTTTACTCATCATGTATGGTATACCGACAATGTAAATATCATGGTCCATGTTTTTTAAAATTGATGTGGGATCATTTTACAGAACACCCTTCCTTATACCATACAGAAGGCCTACCGCACGAGAGAGCTCCTCTTCCCCAATCTAGTTTCCACTCATTCTCCTCCATCGGATCTCTGTTTTCATTACCATCAATCGCATTAGATCCAAAATTTTAATTAACATCATTTATCATAATTACATCCTTGGTTTATATCTAAATAATTTTCTCTATATTTATTCTATATCAAATTCCCTATTTTATGGTATTTGCTGTCTTATCAATTTTATCCTCTTCTAGCTCAATTCAAGTGCAGGTATGAGACGAGGAGAGTACTCTATAATTAAGGTAATTGGTCATGTTCTTTTCCTAAAAGTTTTTATTTATATTATCATGGAAGATTATTTCTCCTTCCAGTATCTTCTGAAGTCTCCTCTAAAATATTTAATTAATTTAATTATATGTTATTCTCATGTGTAATGACATCTTAACTACCTACAAATCAATCTCATGGGGGGTTTTACTTGAAATGATCCATCCCTATGGGTGTATCTCTTTAAAAGTATTACGAGACTTTTAATTTGAACTAAACACATTAGACAATATTTAAGGTGTATAAATTTCCTTATAATAGATATATTGGAATGTGAAATAATCAAAGTAAAATGATTGTCCCTGTGTTGGGACATTGTGCTCTATGATAGTTCTCGAATTATATGGACAAAATGAATTGAACATCTTGATTAAAATATTAGGGTTATAATTCATTTTTAAATTTCATGAGTTCTTGATAGCCATACCATACTGTGATATTATACAGTGGGTGATACGAGGGTCCCTATTTAAGGATTCCTTGCATAAGATAATCATGTATTGTAATTATAACCTTTTGTTGATTTAAATAGGTGTAGAGTGATAATTGGATTCTTTATGGGATCCCATGTATGTGGTTAATGGTTGGATGAATTAGATACCCATGAAAGATACTAATTCATGTGGGGAGATGCCTTGGACATGCTCAGTGAGCAATACAGTTATACCATGACACAAGTTATACTTGGTCCCCTATGTTTTATTCCAAGGATTAGCTCATGGGTTCATATCATGTCTATACATATTCAACTTGGTTCATATATATATATATATATATATATATATATATATATATATCAGGCCGAAGTTGTAGAGTCTGTCAAGTCCCAGGGATAACCCGATCTGATGTGATTTATTCATTTATTTTCATGCATTCATTATGTACCAGCATAGTAATCATTTTTATATATCGACTAGATAGTTATAGACACTATTGGTGGTGGCCTATTGAGTATATCTCACACCCAGTTTAGTCCACCAGTGGTACCCAAACAGTCCACATGGTTGTAGGTGCAGACAGAGAGAGGTACCTAGCTTCCGATGTTCTATTTATTATGATTGGTTGGAGTATCAGAGATGAGGGACGGGACAATTCTCATGAATATAGTAGTGGAAGATTTTTTACTTTTTGTATTTTTGTATATTACGTTGTATATTTTTATACCCTAATTTCCATGAATTTCCTTTAGTGTAACATCATGGAACAATCCTCATTATAGTATATGATATTGATTCATATTCAACCTATATATTATATCAAATGATTTATTTTTATTCTACAAATTATTATTTATTACTGTTTGCAGTACCAATAATTTTTATTTACCAATTTTATACAATTTGATCAAGATGGAATAGTCTCCCCAAGGGAATACCCCAGGCCCTCGTAGCTGGTTGGTAGCCTCTTGAATATTTTGAGTCATGGTTGGTGTCATGTGGCCAAACATCTTGTTGAACCATATAGTGTATTATAATGTGGGATGCTAAACTAGTTCTATTATTATCACTAAAATTCCTATCCTTCACTCTCACACCAAACACATTAACGTTAGTCACCATTTATGAAGATATCACTTCCAAGAGGGTGATATCTTATTGGAATTTATTAGGATGGAATATCAACTCTTAGATATATTCAATAATGTTGTAGACCATTTTCATTTCAAATTCATTAATGGTGAATTATGATTGGTATAATTCTTACAAATTCCATTTGACATATGATCATATTGATTTATATTTTTAAAAATGTTTTTAAAATCATTGTCATTTTTTTTAAAATATATAAAAATAATAAAATTCCCATTTTAAATTTTTTATTCCATCTTAGCAATGATCCCTTTATCTTGTTCAATCATTTTATGGGGAGCCTTAACTGATTTAATTTTTAAATTTTCCATAAGAGGGGTATTTTGTTTTCAAAATTATTTTTTATTTTTAAAAATTTATTCACCCTCTTTAAAAATTCTATTTCATAAAACAACTACATTTATAATATTATAAGTAGTTTTTATTAATTTTCTTCTAAAAATTTATAAGTATTTTTGAATATACTTTTTTTCAATGATTTTTTTCTCTATTTATCCCTCTTAAGGAAAGGTAATTGATGATTAAAATTTATATATATATACTTGTCTCTCTAATAATACTCCTTATATGTCTATACAGGAATGAAAATAAAAATAATATTTTCATTCACACTTTAAATCAAAATGTTATCTTCTTCATGCACTTTCAAATAGAGAAATCAATCAATGGTGATAAATCCATTCCTTGAGGAAAATTTTTCCATGGAAAAGGTATGTTCCAATTTTAATTTCAAATTTTTATCTATAATTTTCTCTTTCATCATTTCTATTATTCATATTTAATTTTCTCCATTTCTATTTTGTAATTTTTAATCCTTTATAAATCAAATTTATTTCCCCATCTTCTTTATCTTTTATCTCTCTATCAATAAAATACTAATTTTAAAAAGGATATTCTAAATAAAATGTATATTTAAAAATATATATTGTTTCCTTATTTTCAAAACCGTTCTCTCTCTTGAAAATTTATGTAGAAATCAATATTGTTGGTTTTTCAAAATAACCCTAGAGTTTTTTATCAAATAATTATTAATGTTTCCATTACCTCTCTATCTATTATTTTTTATAATTTTAAAAGTGGTTAATTGTCTAGAAATCATTTTTTTATTTCAAAAGTTGATTTTTTTATTAATGAATTAGAATTAAAAGGGAGAGAAGTTTCTAAAATTTTATTTTTTTGGAATTTTTTTAACATTGTGTTAGTGATTAGTATTTTAACTATGGGGATTTATTGAAAATATTTCATAAATGAAATTCTGTTATTAATATTAAGATTTATGTATTTACTCTTTAAGATCATTGATAATTTTTAATATCCTAAATTACAATATCTCTGGACTTGAAATTAATTTATCTTTTTAAAGGAAGTGTTTTTCATCATAAAAAGGGGAGATTTTTTAACTATCTCCCATAGTGTTTTAATAATAAATAATACACTTATGTTTCTAATTATTTCATTTAATTGTGTATGAGTGTTTATTTTCAATTCCATATGATTGAAATCTGTGGAGTTAATAATCATTTAAAGTCTTTTTAAAGTCCAAGACATTTTAAAAAAAATTCAACATCATGGAGTCAAGTTATTAGTTTCTTAGAAGGATGTATAAGGATGTGTTGGTGGCCATATTTGAAGATATGTAGCAGAAGGATCAACCAGATAACTGATTCCATTTTGAAGAAAACCTTTCTAAGCAGTCGACCGACCAATTTTTTATTTGTGAAGGTAGAATACCCATCTACCAATAGATGTCTGCCAAAAATACAATGGAGTTGTATTGACTATTTTTTTGAAGTTCCATAATATTATCCATCTCTAGGTAGTTTACTAGCCACCTAGTGGAGGATACCGAGTATCTGGTGGCCTTGAGACCACATGTAGAAAATTGTATTCATTATGGTCAAAATAGTATAATTGGGTTCTTATTCTATTTCATTACCCAAGAATAATTCCACAAGATTTTTGAATATTTAGTAGGATATAAATATTGGTTCTTTTCCTCTCGAATAAAACCATTATTTTCCAACAAATCTATATGATTTATTCAAAACTAAATTGATAGAAATATCATGATCCTCTCAAGGAGACAATTTGTAGAATCTCGACTCAGAATCCACGAATCAATGCCCTAATTAGGTTGGTCACTTGGCCTCAAGTGTGACTCCCTATATGATCAAGGTTATCAACTAGTAGTTAGGGTCCATGTTAGTACTATAGGGAGACTATACTCTCATAGTTAGAGTAACGCAATGATGTAATACAAGAATAAACAATGGAATTAGAATATTATCAAATAGTGGAAGGTAAACCATCCAGATAAAATAAACAGTCATTAATAGAAATATCTATAACCACATAAAAAATGATTTAATTTCATTTATATAAATAAGAACAACATGTAGAAAAGGAAGAAAGCATAAATAAATAAATGTATATCAAAAGTGCCAAAAAGAATAAAAGACTTTCTCTAGATATGATCATGAGTCGTTGATCAATCATGTGCTCCCCTGATCCCATGCTATAATTAGTCAAGAATCCATGACTGAGTTATTTCCACTATCCCAACCTATATCTTGAAAATATGTATGGGTACCAATAGGTTGGTCAAGTATCGTGTGATATATACTCAGTAGGCTACCACCAATGGTGTAAAAAAAAAATCCATACTACGTATATAAACTATATACATGCACTGGTATAACTGAAAAAATGTAAGTGAGAATAATATATGATCAGTCCACGAGTACAAAAATTAATAAGAGAAGTCTACCATAGGTAAACATTAGTATATATATATATATATATATTAAATTTCAATAGTATTTAATGACAAGATCGATATACACCATGTGTGGAAAGAGTATCAGACTTACATTGCCCAGGCCCAAAAGCATATAACTACGGTGACCTATTTAGAGAGAAATTTGAATTTATATGGAGGTCGTAGGTAACATACCTTGATCTAACTCATCAGTTCCATACCATGAAAAACCAGACCTAGGGGTCACATATTCTATACCCCGATCCCCTAGTAGGTGACATACCAATATAAAAAAAGTGTCATACCTTCATAACAAGTCAGGCCATACTGATATGTAACATTTTCCATACCATCAGAATAATTTAGTTCCATAACGATATGTAATAGGTTAAAAAAACATTATAATAAGTTTATTGCATACAAATTTTTACAATTTCAATAACTTTAACAGAATTTTGTACCATATCGATATGTAATAGGTTCCATACCTTCATAAGAAGGTGTTGACATATCATGATTTCCAACATCAATAAAGTAATATAAAAATGAAAAGGGTTATGTTAGTGTTCATAACCAATTTAAATTATCAGTATAAAAGTCACACAGCAAGATAATATCCATCTCATTCCACATTTTCATTTAAAAACAAAAATTTAATTACATTAAAAACATTTAATAACTAAAAAAAGTGGAATTTCCATATCCAATTATCCGACTTAATATAGAAAGACTCAAATTAAAAGATGGAGAAATCATGCACCCAAATGGTTGGATTAACAATATGAATATATAAGTACATACCTCATGGGTGGCTCAAAATGTGGTTGAAAACTGACAACCATCATAAGATTATTAAAGGGAAGCACATTATGATCCCCACAATTTAATTAATATATTTTATAATTTTAGGAGAAACATTATGATGGTTAGACATACGATATAAATGAAATAGTTTAATAAAAAAACACTAGGTAAACCATAGAGAACACCTACCATATTTTTATGGTAGAATAATCATCCAATATTAGCCCTTAGTTTAGTCTAAATCATAGAAATGGAGGTATAGATGAAGTCACTATAAATAAAGGATTTGATATTACACCAAAATTGTACCAAATATGGAAATATAAACCAAGAAAAAAATTAGGTGTATTGAAGCATTTACCCAAATGTATCCAACAAGAAGAATGGTTGCTCGATTGAATGTAAGACATATGAGATCATTCAATTCCTAGTTTAGGTATGATAGAAAGCTCAAGAAAGAAGGAAGGGAGATGTTATCCGCTATTGAATAAGAATAAATGAGGTGTTAAATCCCTAAAATATATGAGGGAAAACATATCATTTTGACAGAAAAATTAAAAGCTACATATGTTGGCCACACAGTGGGACAAACCATGTGCCAACCCTATGCACCACACTATCCAAGGGACACACCCAACACAACCTTCAGTGCATGGTTTGAATGATATTGTGAAACTCATGTGCACCCTCTTTCTCTGACCTAATATCTAAAAAAATCCCATTCATAGTTTAGGATAAATGTGTGTCACCCATATAGGGACACATATTTTGAGGTGCATGGTTACACCTAAGCATACAATAATCATGGCCCTATCTCATTTTCCTTAAAATTCAGATCTTCAGGATCCAAACAATCCCTATGTTCTCCCAAACCCTTTATAAAATCATAGTGGACATTTTTAAGGATAAAAAAAATGAAAAAATGATTCAATTTAAAGGGTAAATACCCCATAGAATATCCAAAATTTTTATGCACTTACCCCTTAAAGAAACTCATCCACATGTTTCCCTTACAAGGGTGGAAAAAAATCATTTGAGAATAACTCTGTTTACTAATCACGAATGTCTTCCATCCACCCGCAAGTCTCATATTATACAACTCTATTCTTCTAAAGCATCTATACCAGAAAAAATGATCTACCTCATAGTGACTTGATGGTCCGATCAATGATAAAAATAAGGTTCTCCTCAAAAGATGCCTCAAAGTCATGTTCCAACATCATCAGTTTAGAATATATGAGGTGGGTTTGAATAGTACTCGTGAAGCTATGAAACATTGAAGATTTCATGCATAGTCGAGTACCTCTGAGGTAACTACCACTGATTGGATAATATCCTGACTCTCTCCACAACCTCAAAAGGTCCAACTAACCAAGGTTAAAGATTCCCCTTCCAACTAAATAATCGATTATCTAGTCCAGTTGAAACACAAAAGAATACTCAACCCCTAACCTCAAACTCTAATGGTTGATACCCACAATCATTTTATGACTTATATATATACTGTGGTATGGAAATACACATTATAATAATCAAAAGCAACTCTGAAGTATCCCAAATAAGATGAGGACACAGTAGAGCCACCTCTCTTACCTTAAACCAGTGCAGGGATCAATGAAACGACCTATCATATAGGGTCTTACTAGGAGACTTGTGTGTATAGTATCATGGAAGATATTATTGTAAGAGAAATTAGATAGAGGTAAATGGTTCTACCATATATCTCCAAACTTAAGGATGCATTCTCAAAGAATGTAGTCTAAGACCTTTACTATCCATTCTGACTAACCATCAGTTTGAGGGTGAAGGGTTGTGTTCAAAATCACTTGTGTTCCCAAAGTATTCTGTAACCCCTTCCAAAACCTCAATGTAAAAAAAACATCCCTAATATAATTTATGTTCCATGGGACCCCATGTCATTTTATAACATCATGGAAATATATTCTTTCAAGCTCATCTATTGAGAATTCTTTCATGATAGGCATGAAGTGAGTGACGTTCATGATCCCGTCGATGATCACCCATACTACATCACTACCTCGAGGGGATATTAGTAAGTTAATAAAAATATCTATAATGTAATCAACCCATTTCCAATCAAGACTAGGAAATGGTTAAATAAATCACACTAGTCACTAGTTTTCTTCCTTCACCTACCGATAGGTGAAACACTGCGTAATAGAACCAGCTATATATTTTTTCATACTAGGAAAACTATATTAGAAAAGTATGTTACTATATATCATGGTTAGACCTACAAAAAATTTCAAATAAAACCATGAGACTCTCCCATAAATTCATCCTTGACATTTTTGGGAACCTAGATGTGCCCATGGAAGTATAAGACCTCATCCTCATCAACAATCTATCCTAGTGGTAGATCCTGACTTGAAACACTATCCCTTAGGACAAGGCCCTTAGGATCTAATTATTTTATCATCTTAAATATCTCTAGAAGTGAAGAGGTCAAAGATAATGATGCGATTATAGGCTATCCATGATGGTCTTAATGTTCTAAATTTATCTCAAAGAAAACACCCATAAGATACGAATCGCCACTAGCCTCATGAACAACCTGTGTCTGAGTCATTCAGTTCAGAGCATCTGATACAACATTTCATTTCCCCAGAGTATAGTCAAGATAAAAATAAGAGTAATGAAAATATACAACCCACATTTTCTACATGAGATTCATGTCACACAATGTATATATGTTCTTTAGGCTTTTATTGTCCATATATATAACAAACTTCTCTCCAAGTAATGTCTCAAAAAACACATGGCATGAACAACATTAGATAACTAGAGACCTTGAGTTGGGTATTTACTCTCATGTTTCTTAAAAAAATTTATTTACACCATGAATCACTCATCATATATAAAAAATTCTCTTAGCCTAATACCTAATGTATTAAAATAAACTATATATCATCTTCATGAATCTAAAATAATCTAGAACAGTGATGAAACCGGTCTCCCTTTTAGCACCAAAAGGATATATCATAGGATTATGACCCTATAAAACATCATTCCCTTCATATTACACCACATGAGAGGTGAGTCTAGGTATGAAAAATTTTATAAATAGAACCTATAATAAAAAAATTATCCCTAGGAAACTACATATGTTAAAAATGTTCTTGGGATACTTTTAGTAAACTACTACTCTATCCTTCATTGGGTCAATAAATACTTCTTATTATATGATAGACTGACCTAAGAAGTGCAATTGTGGATCCAAAAGTAGAATATAGTGATATTATGACACAAGTATTGTAATATTGGTGTATTCAGAAATATATCAAGATGTTTGAAATAGTCGGGTTGAGTATGAGAATACACCAAAATTTTTTCTATGAAGACTACCACATATGAATCTAGATAGAGGTGAAAAATAGATTCTTCAATATTATAAAAATTAGTGGTGATTTAATATGAATGAAAGAAAAAACTAGACACCCATAAAGACCATACCTTCTATATAATTTTGTATAAGGTATGCCCAAATATCCAATAAGTACTTGATGATAGCCTGTCCTCAGATCTATATTCATAAATACACTATCTTCTCGGAGATGGCCAAATAGGTTATATATATAAGGAAAATGATACCTATTATTTATAGTTAGCTAATTAATCTTTTGGTAATCCCTAAAAATATTTAGGGTTTCATATGCCTTTTTGTAAAAAAGTACTAATGAATCCAATACATAAGTACTAGGCTATACAAAAACCTTAGCTTCTAAGTCCTCCTATTGTATCTTAAGATCCAATAACTCTGTAGTGGCCATATTGTAAGGATGTATGGACACCAATGTTGCTCCTGGAACCCACTAAATAGAGAAATCCACCTCTCACTTTGGTGGAAAACAAAAAATTCATCCAGGAATACATACATAAAATGATATACTACATGAGGGAATTCAACCTGATGTAATATACGATAATTTACATGGAGACTAGCAATTTGGAATTTTACACCGACTAGCACATGATTCCCTGGTCTAGATCTACTAGCTTGGAAATCCCATTTAGACTTATAAATAAAAGAACCTTTCTCTAGTGATGTGAAATACACTCTTTGATGATTGCAGTCAACAAAAGAATGACAAGGAACCAACCGGTCCATCCCAAGGTTGTAATTAAAGATTTATATATTGAGGAATAAGAAGTTACTTAGAAAATGAGAGAATCCTATCTTAAGGGGTAACTCCACACATTATCATATACACTTAAAACGTACATCAAAATGGTTTTCAATGTCCATCACCCCATAAAAGTACTAAATTATTAATGTGAGGATTTCAATGATATCCATAGTGATAAAAGAATTTTAATCCCCTATGATAAAAAAATACCAAGTTAGATGCTACTAAAATCATACCTTGAACTATAGAAGGTCTAAGAATATGCATCCTCAATACATGTTGCACGACATAAACCTAGCCTCTTCCATTGAACTGAGATAAAACATGATAGCCGTAATCTGGCACACTCTGTTGACAGTGTGAAATTGGTTTCTAGATCTCCCATCCATGTCTACCTCCTCAACCTAAATAGATGGTTGGACTCCAGCTCCCTATAAGACATGAAGATTTTGATTCAACTCTATTACTCAGAGTCGATGTTGATCCTCTCTCACTATCCACAAGAGGGATGATTCTAAAAAATAGTTGTAAATGTCTGATCATACCCCTAGATCAACAATCGACTAGGTCCCTCATGCACATAGTTTTCATGTTCACCTACTTCCCACACTGATGACAGACTATAAAAATCACCATACGTTCACTATGAATAGTACTTCCCTCATGAGAGGTCTTTAAGCGGTGCTTCTTACCACCTTATACTGTATTATTGGGTTAAGAAACTGGTCCACTCAGATACATAACTCTATCATCCCTTAGGTTATGTTTAGTAATAAGATCCTAGTTTACTATACCAAACATGGTTTTCAGCCAGAAAAAATTCACCTGATATATAATAAGATTCCTGAGACCATCCTCAAAATGTCTCTCTTTTGTTGTCTCATCAGTGGTATTGATAGGCACAAAGCACTAAAGCTATGTGAAACGTGATGAGTAATACTTAACAGTCTTAGATCCCTACTGAAAGTTCATGAAATCTCTTATTCAATCACGCTTAGGGTCTTCGGGAATAATAAGTTATACCGTGCAGCCTGAAATCCTCTCTAAACCACATCCTGATGCTGATCTTCCTGCCTAATAAAGTCCCAAAAATGTATGGAAGAACCCCAATGCATATACATCCCAAGATTGAATTTCCTCTCAGGAGGAATATCTATGTTTAATAAGATAGATAAAATTTTAACAATCCATAACTCTATAGACTGAGGACTTCCATCCTTCAAAAATTATAGGGGATATTGGTACTAAAAATATCCCATAAACTCTGCCATAGAAGTGACAGGTCACAAATCTCCTTGTATATTTTGCAAAATCTATAAAAATTCCACTAGAAATTGGGTATCATAGCCAACATGAGGGATAGGAGGATATGGAATAAGTGGTACTACTAGTGGAAACATTGGTGGATTAGGGACCACCATATCTAAAACATTGTCTTCACCATCCTCCAGGTGCATGACTCGAGGAATTCATTGTGGTATAACACTAAACATTTCAAAAACACACCTCAGATAGGATTAGATAAAAGATTAGATAATAAATATACAAGTAGGACATGTTCAATCCATCATATACAAGAGTCAAACCCATCTAACTACTCTTAAATCTATGTTTTTATTATAAGAATTATTATTAACATTATAAGAGACATTGAATACTCCCCATTACTAAGGTCGATTCAAGGTCAAGATATCTATTTCCTTATAAGGGCCTTGATATATGAACTATCAATTACAAGTTATGGGGGAAGATGCCCATTAAAGTGATATTGAAATCCCCATTTAATAAAAACCATATTTAAATTAATTTTTTTCATATCCTTGTTTTACATAATAGACCAGTTAACTAAGGTACCACTCCCAATTTATGCAAATATGTTCTTTATAAATTTCGTTGGTAGTTTATATAACTACATCCAAACTTTTACATTCAATAATAGAATGAAATATCTAAAATAAGATGATTTGAATAGATGAATATATATTTCCAATTTACTGATGTACATAAACACATAAAATTACAAATGAAATTGATTTATTCAAAATAAAATAAAGATTCATTATATGTATCCTCATTTATATAAATGAAACATGTGATAATTGGTTATTTAACATGTCATAATCAAACTACACGATAAAACACTATTTATTTTGACACATACACCTTAATAACCCATTATTTAATCTCATTTTTCCTAAATAAATGTTAGTTTCATAGTGATATATCACTCAAGGCACATAAAACATGTATCGAGCAGTCACATAATGAACCTACATGGCATGGAATAATGCAAGACATATAATTCCTATAAAGGTCATAAAATGATGCAAGATCATTGATTCCTTCCTATATTAGTCCATGAATAAGATACTATCCAACCACATGATAATAATAATAAAATCACATATCATGTGAATCAACCAATGGTGGAATAAAATAAACTCAAACAAGCATAATATAGAACATCAAGTCCAATTCTAGGTAATTTTATTTCTTCCCTATACATGGGCTAGCTACTCCTAAGAGCATGCTCATTACCAAGTACCAACACATCCTACTATCCTTTAAACCATCCTCATATTATAAGGTAATGAAAATAAATCTATGATATCGGTTTTAAAGTCATAAATCAGATACCACCAATCGGTTCCTTGAGCTGGTTATCCACATAGCCTGAAGCACACCACCCCATATGCCAGAGGTTGCTGACTAAAAGCGATGGTCCATGGTAGTACAATGGAGAGACTATATGAAAATAATTACAATAGAACCATGGTGTAATAAATGAATAAGTAGTAAAATCATTCTATCAACTAATAGTGGAAGGTAAACCATCTATATATATTAAACAGTCATCAATTGAAATATCTAGAACCACATAAAAAATGATATAATTTCATGTATCTTAAAAAAAGATAGACATGGAAGTTGGTACACATAAATATTTCTATATCAAAAGAATGAAAAATACTGGAGTAATCTCTCCAGATAACATAACCATCCATAGATCAGTGAAGTGCCCCAACTCATATGAAATAATGAATCAATCATCCATGATCGGGTGCTTTCCCCTATCCTTACCTGCCTCCATGAAATATTTCTAGGTACCAATCAACATTCTAAACAGGTTGTAAAATATACTCACTATTTTACCCTAGGTGGTGTCTATAACAAATCTATCCTATTCCAATAAAGTATAGTAGTGTGCAGGTATAAATGGTGAAGATGTAAGTGAAAAGTAGATATGAATTCCGTGATAAAAAATTGTAATATGACTAGTCTATCATAGGTGAATATCATTATATATATATAAATATATATATGAAATATTAGCAATAGTAAATTACCAACTCAACAAACCCCACACATGGAAATATTATCAGACCAACATGGTCCATGTCCCAAGGATTGAATCTTGGGAAACCTATATCCAGAGAAATAAGAAAGTATACAGTGGTCATTGGTTACATCCCTCGATCTCCTTGATCAGTGAAATACCTCAAGTAATCATACATAGGAAGCATAGGTTCTATACCTCGATCCACCAGCCAATTCCGTATGGCTATGTGACATGTGTCTTCTCTTCATATGATGTCAGTGCCATATAGATATCTAGAAGGTTCAATAAATTCATAATAATTCGATGTTATACCGATATATAACATGTTTCATACCTTTATAAGAATTCAGTTCCATACCAATATGTAAAAGTTTCCATACCTTCATAAGAAATCGTTTCCATACCATTATATAACAGGTTCCAAAATTTCATAAGAAGTCAGTTCCATTACGAATGTCCAACATCAAGAATGTAATATAATAATGAAAAGGGCCATGTTAGATTCCATACACAATTTCAATTATCAATATTAAAGGCACACAGTAAGAGAATATCGATCTCATTCCACATTTTCATTTAAAAATGAAATTCTAATTAAATTACTAACATTTAATAACTGGGCCTAGGAGGCATTACCATCTTAAATTATCCTATATAATCTTGACATAATCCCATTAAATTAAGGATAGCTCACAAACCCAAAGGTATGGATTAAAACATGATAGATATAAGAACAAACCAAATGGGTGGATCAAGTTGAGGTTGAAAACCTTTAACCATTTCAAGGTGATTAAATGGAAACATAGGAAGGTACCCAAAATATAATTAATACATTTTTTCTATTTTGGAGGAATATCTATAAGGTCCATCATACTACATAAATGAAATAATTTAATAAGAGAAAAACCTTAGGAAAAGGTATAGACTGCCTACCCTATGGTTGTGGAAGAACACTCATCTGGTATCCGACCTTGGATCATCTTTGATTAGAATAAAATGCATTAATAGATGAACAATATGGAAGTAGTTCATATGAACTCATACAAAAATAGAACTGAAGAATGTGAGGTAAACCAAGAAAGTAAGGAAGTGGATCAAATCCATACCTAGATGGATCCAATGAGATGAATAGTGGATTAATCATATGTCAGACAGAGGTGATCCCTCAAAGCATAGGTTATGCATGGGAGAAAGATCAAGGAAGAAAAAAGGGGTTTCTATGCACTGTAAAAGAACAAGGAAGGAGAAGTGAGATCTTAAAAAGGGAGGAGGGATAATGTCATTTCACCCCAAAATTAAAAGATTCATGGTTGGACAAACCACATCCCAACCGTACTCACCCCAATGTCAAGGAGGAAGACCTTGCATGACTTTCTAGGCATAATCATAGAAGCTATGCGGGGCATAAGAACACCCTCTATCTTAGACCTTCATGGAAAAATCCCCCCTGAATGCTTTATAAAAACCCTGTGACACCTGTATAGTGCCTCACATTATATGGTGCATGTTTACATCTAACCATGTTCTAACCATGCACCTACCTTGGTTCCTCCGAAAGTCAGAGCTATAGGATGTGAATAATCCCAAAATTCTCATGATCCCTTATTTAAACAATATATAACAATTATAAGTATAAAAAACTAATCCAAAATTTAAAGGGTAAATACCTCATAGGGAAAACCAGTATCTTACACACTTTTAATTTCTCAATATCTCAAAGGCTCTCACCATTTCTCTCAATATCTCATTCTAAATAGTATCTATCTTCTGGAGAGATTTGGGAGAATCTTCTCAATGGATTTGATCTAAGAAAACATTCTCCTTCTCATTAATATTCCCCAAAGTGTTCTCACTCCACACTATTTTGGGATAGGTTCCTTAGCTACCGAATAAGATCAAGAGGGTTCTCAAATACCAAAATTATGAGGGATAGGTTTTTTAATCACATTCATGATCAAGGGATTTATAATATTTACCTCTTTAGTCAATGGGTGGATACATAGGTTCTCACAAAGATCTTTCAAAAACTCAATATCTAATTGTGTACTCTCTCTTTTTTAATATATTCATTACATTATTCTTTATCAATTAACATAATTTAAAATTTTTCATTTGATCATTTTCCATTGTTCTTAATCACATAATTAACTTTTATATTAAACATATATCTTAGTTAAAATGTCACATTTATTTCTCAAAATATTTCATTTATTTGACTATATTTTCGTTTCATCATTTTTTAAAATTTTATTTATATTTAAATCTACATTAAATTTTTTAAAGGCCACTCAAACCCTCTTTCTATTACTCTATGACAAAAAATAATGAAATTTAATTCACTTATATAAAAGAATATACTTACCATGATAGTCAAAGAATAATACATGATGTTGAATCTATATATACAACATTATGAATTGATTTTCTTGAGAGGAGAAATAGTGTAGTGAATACAATGAGAAAATATTTTTCATTTCAAGTGGATTGTGAAGACCCAACTAGAAGGAGTTTTTGAAAGTTGCAGTTGAAATTCACGATATATTTTTTACAAAGTATATGAAAATAAGTTTCAATGCATTAAATATATTATAATATGAAACTAAATAATAAAAATTATAGAGTATATGTAATTAAGTGGTTTGGAATAAATAATCATGGAACTCATGGGAATTTTAGAGGTGATACAGATGGGGTTAAATTTCAAATACATTTTATTAAAATAAATGATTAAAAATTATTTAACAAAAGTCATAAAATATTTATTGATAGGTTGATGTTAATATTATTGAATAATTACATGAAAAAATCAATACAATCCCAATTATAATTGCTAAATCAATGTGACCATGAAGTCAAATTTCAAGATGTATATTATAATCCTCATGAAGAGGATTCTAAAGTTATGTTTTCAAGATAAATATAATGTGGTTTAAATTTATATTGAGGTTGAAATGAAAAATAAACAATTTAATGTAGATGAATCAAATATTTTTTATATAGAATAACTCCCATTAAGAATATAAAAACCAAACATATTAAGATAGCTACTCTACTATCTTAAGAAAATTCTTGCTTATTTATAGAGGTAGTAAAGTAATATTTATAGATTAAATCTTTGAATTAGAAAAATAATCATATTAAAAATAATAATATAAGGGATACTCTTGAAATTTAAATTGGGTATAATGTTATTCAGGAAAAGTGTTATATTAAAAATAATATTGACAACCAAATTAATGTGGCGGAGTACAAATATTAAATTGGTTATAAAGTATATTAATTGGTCAAAGGAATGGTCATGAAGGTATATTTTTCTCTAGTTTCAATATTTGAAATAGTTAAGAAATTATTAGAAGTTTTCATCGAAATAAGATTTTAAATTGTTGAAATGTATTTTAATATAGCTTCCTTTATGGGATTACTAAAAGAAAACAGATACATTGTACAACCAAATGGTTTTTAACAAGATAAAAATTAAATTAAATTTATCCACTAAAAAAATATTTATATAGGTTATGATAAGAACCCAATTCATTGTATACCAATCATGTTTTAAGGAGATAGAATTTAAATGGGGAGGTATATAGCATTATATTTACAAGAAGAAAACTATTAAAGGATAATTTATTATATTTTTCTATAAAATTATATCATATTTGGTGGAATAAAAATTTAATATTTTGAGGCTTTCAAAAATCCCAAGATATTAGAATTTTATATTTCCCTGATTGTAAATATCATAATTTTTTATTTGATTCAAGTGAATCAACAAGATGAATATACATTTATCATTTCAATAATATATAATGATAAAGTATTTAATAAATTTGGGATCCATAATGGAAAACCAGTATCAACACTTACCATGGTGACTTTAAATGTTGTAATACATGTATCTAGAAAGAAAATAGATTCAAAATTCTATATAAAAATTATTGATTGTATAGTTTACTTGAAAACAAAAAGTATTAACATTGGAGGAGAAATATAAATGGATGCATGATTTTAGAGTGATCCTAGTGAATAACATCTATTTTCTCTAAAAAGGGATATGAGGACATGTTAAAAGAACCACAGGATATAGTTTATGTTATCTGTTAGTAATGTTTTCAGAATTGATGATACATAATGATACTTATTAGGTTGGAAATATACTCTATTGAGTGTAAAAAAATAGTGAAAATGTTTACATTAGGGAATATTAAATTAGTTTTTGGAGAAATAAATAAGAAATCACATTACTTAGCACTGTGTACACAGAAAAGATATATAATAAAGAGGAAAATACTTAATTAATTTTGAGAAAACAACAATATAATGTTATTGGTGAAAATCAAGATATACCAATAGTTATTTTAGATGAACAAAAAGAGTGATATTGTTGTTCATAGAACAAAATATATCACTCAAATAAATAAATATTGAGACGAAGTATCATGTAATTTAAGAAAATTTTGAACATGTGTATAAAGTTAAAGATTTTATAAATAATGATGAAGTGGATAATTTTTTTTTAAAAAAACCAATGGAAAAATATTCATTTTTGAATCATAAGTTAAATATTTTTGTTAGTGTATCACATTAAAATTTATGAAACATGGGAGGAAAAACTTCTTTAGGTTATTTATATTCTTCCATTTAGATTATTTTTTAGAAACTAATGGGGAGATACAATATGTTGTGTCTATAAAATAGAAAATAATATATAAATGTGGATATTTATAGAATATTTTATTAAATAAATTATTAGTTAAATGGTACAGTTTTTAATATAATGAAATAGAAATTATTTTTAAGGGTTCGAAATTAATTTTATATTTATCATCACATGTAGGATTAAATCACATAATCCTAGATAATTTGAGGGATATTAATTGTACTTGGTGAATTAACCCCTCAAAAAGCAACATATTATTAATAATTTGGACTTCTGTGTCAAAATGGAATAATAATTCAGATGATACAAGTGGATAATACTATAGAAAAAGAATTTATGTTTTGGTGAATATCTAAGAGGGGGAATAATTAATGTTTACTTCTATAATAGAATAATTGAATATAAATTTCATGACTCGAACTACAAGGGACCATCTAGCTTGTATTGAGTTCAGTGTGACTCCCCAAGCCTATCTCCAATAGGCTATGGGCTGGCGACTAGTGCAATGTAGAAATATCACAAACATGAGAGGCCTTATCAAAAAGTTCCTCTATAAAAAAAATGATATAAATAAAATTCCACAAACTAATAAGGATCTGACATACAGAAAAGGGGATGCTATCAAAGTGAAAATCTTAAGTGTATCTAATTTCCATCTTTCACAACTAATATCTACCTTATCCCAGTCCACCTTGGATTATGTCGAAATTTATATAGTTTCACTAATACTTGACATGTGTTGGTAGAGCCCATTTATGGGTGAGTATATATATACCCTGTAAGTCACATTGAAATCACTAACCTAAATCATCAAGGAGGGAATAAGATATAAATCAGAAAATATTGGTGAATAAACTATATAACTGGGATATGATCAAAGGAAGACTACACGTCTTTTAGTAAAATCAAGGAATCACTTCTCGCCTAGTGATTGTACTTAATTATCCAAGGTAAAACTCACTTGAGGTTACTCATACTGTGGGTATTGATAACATTAATGGAACAAATCAGATGAGTTTTACTCATTAGGACTTTACCTTTTGAAATACAATATATCTAAGAGGGATCAGATGCGTTACTCACCTAATCATTATTCACCCTTTTAATACATAATAAACATTGATACAAAGGTTGGGGATCAAGCCCATGGAATATGAGAGATGTCTGAACTGACCTGGGGAAAAATAATTAGATGGGGATAACATATACTAGATTTTGCATACAACATACCTAACCCATCCTTGGAAACAAATATATAGAGGATCCCACATCATTACTTGATAGAGATACTTGACCTTATTTGGGACTAACCCATAGAGGTGATCAACCCTCCAATGCTCAGGAAATGATGCCATAGTGAAACCTCACGTGGAAAGACCAAGGCTATGTACCCACACTAAAACCATTCATGGGTATTCACCTTTAAAAAAACCAAAGATGATATAAGATGAATAATGGAACTAAAATTATTTAGAAGAAGTAAACATTGTGTCCATATGGGGGTACATGATGTGTCCCACTAAGTCTATCCCTAACCATGTGAATATTTCTCTCAAATCACGTTCTTCTCTAGATATATAGTGTGATGTTATGACAAAATTATTTCACAGGTTGAGTAGGTAATCTGACATGTTCCATATGTTTATGTTCAAGTGCTTTCTGAAGTACATGTGGTGTCCCCCAATACACACTGCGTTGGGGGACACACGACATCCTAGGCATGAACTTTCTGAAGATGCTAAGATGTCTAAAAAAATATTAGAAAGTGTGTGGTTCCCACACAATGTTATTGATATTTAACTCTATTCGTAAACCCTATACTCCACATGGAAGGGTCCAGATGACATGTTCTTTTCCGAACTACATAAAGTGTATATAAGTAATTTCTAGAATATCCAGGTCATAATATGAAACTTCTCCCACCATAATGTCCTCATATTCCATAAAACAATTCCAATAATAATTCCCAAAATCATGTTGACTAGGCCCACTTCATTTACTATTGTAAGATTTTTTCCACTCATTTCTTAGAAATTGTCTGTTGTTGTACCTCTAAAGATACTCGCTCAATCCATCCCACAAAACAACCAACTTTTGAACCTCCATTAGATTCACTTTTTAATTTACCTTCCTCTTTATTATTTAAAAATATGAATACAAAAGTGAAACAATGATTTATTTTCACCAATGATGGATTTGAAAATGATATGGATATTAAGTATAGTCAAATCATAGGTAATCAAGATACTAATGGAGAACATAGAAGTAAGGAGATATAAAGGAATGAAATAAAAAAGTGAGAATAAATTGAAGGATGTGTGTGTTTGGAAATCATATAAGGTAGTTGAAAACTAGGGAATTTAATGAACAAAAAAATTCAAAAAAATAATAAATCTCAATTTTCTAATTCTAGGAAGAGAAATAATTATTGAACTAATGAATAAAAAAGTTTAGTGAATTAATTTAAAGGAATTCATTTGTGCTCATCTTAATAACCAATAATGGGGGATCAAACCCAAAATAAATCACCATATTTTGTATTGGATCCATTATTGAGTTGGACTCTCCTATAATCATTCAAGATTAATAATTCACAACGTTCATCAATGACTCCAAGAATTGCCACAGTCATTCATTATCAATATTCATTCCCTAGATCATCTGACAACCTGATCATCTATTTACCTCACCTAAAAAATAATGGGTTATGTGACTAACCCTTTATATGAGTTTTATGTGGGATTAAATAGTTTTTTAATAGGTTAAAAATAATTATTTTAAAGTTAGTAAATAATTTAATATAGGTTGTTTATTTTACCTGACGTTCCCCTAATAACTGCGTTAAACCTAGACACCCAACATTGAAAAAATTTATGTTCTAAATAGGGTAAAACCCATATTATAAATTTAATTGGGGACTCTGTTTTCTCATGTAAGACACCATTGGTAAGATATTCCATTTTTTCTAAAATATTGCGTGTGAGTAATATATTCTATTCAATATTTTTAATATATCAATACAAAGGCTCCATAATGATCAGAACCACATGATATATCTTTATGTTAATCTAAAAATAATATTTCATATATTAAAATTTATGATTTTTAATCAATGATTCATTACCTCATTCCCACCTTCAGGTCATTTCGCCCTAAAAACTAAAAACCAGCTAAAAAGGTGAGGGAACTATGCTCGTTTTTGGTTCTCCAACTACCATGTTATCTTATGAAGATTATTATTATAGTAATGAATATGTACCAATGAAATCACATGACCATGAAGGAACTTATATTATATATCCTTAGTGGATAGTGGGTACTCCAAAAATTTAGTTCCATCCATAATGTCTAGCTCATCCTTATACGATAATGTTTGACGGGTCGTTCGCGTACCTCCTCAGTCGTGGGATATAAAAAAACTCACACACCCACTAGAAGTATGGTGGTATGTCTAAGAGGTATGACACATAAAAAACCATTAAAAGTGTCTAAAAAGGGATAAAAAATCTCAGAGATAGCCTGACACCTCATCAAAATCTCTACAGTTCTTGCCGAGGTGATACTTTTAAGAATACAAGGTCTCCCTCGTCTAACCCAAAATTCCTACATTGTCATCCATCATAATAATTATGATGGATTTGGTTAGTTCTAATATAATAATATATTATATGTGAATTCTTTTATATCATTTACACCAACTCTCTTCTCATAAAAATAGTATATCCTGACTATGTCCAGTATAGTAGTGACTGGCAGGGTATCCTATGCAAGGTCTCAAATGGTTCTATAGAAATGGTGAAATGGAAACCATTTTTTTATGAAAAAACCAACAGGGGTAGATAATCATGATAGCTATGACCCAATTTCAACACATAGGATCATAATATATCCTCCAAAATAAGATTGGTCTGCTCTTTTTGGCTATCTTTTTGGAGGTAAAATGTCATGATCATCCACTACTGAGTACCAAAATCCACTTATAATCATCCCCATAGTTGATATTTGAATAGAGAATCATAGTATGAAATTATAATTTGGGTAAATCCATGATGTCATATTATATATTTAATTTATAAGCATCCAAAATATCTACTACACTTTATTCTTTGATGGACTTGAAGTGGGATGAGTTGGTGTGTCATTTTAAAATCACTTAGATAGTTCAATAACCACTTGATGAACATGTACGTACCATAATATAAATCCATATACATTATATATCATTTCCAATATGGAAACTAAATGGGCTGGTATAATCTCATTGGTACCCATTTCTCAGTCTTCACCCACTGAAAAGTGAGGAATTGAGAGATGAGATAAACTATTATATACATTATTATTGACCACCAAAACTGATACCGACGGTCCTATCACACCGTCTCAACTCATGGATATACCATTAAATATGATGTTTGAAACACTCTTATAACTTCCATTGATAGGACGCGTGTTACCTTTTTCTATCCTTAAAAAAGGATGGAAAACTCCCCAACTTCATAAAATCCATCTGAAGAATATCCTATGTATAACTAGTCATAGAAGACCTCATAGTAAAAATCCCAAGTATGGGTTACCCTAACTCTAATGGATAAATAAATTTATTCCATTTACTCTGATGATGCTCTCAATAATTGCGAACAAGATTTTCTACTCAGAGGATCTACCACCACATTCAATTTCCCATACATATTGACTATTTCAAAATCATAGTACTATAAGAAATCAAACCATCACTTATGTATGAGATTATGATATTTTAATAAAATATATTCATGAGACTCCAATGGTTAGAGGATATGATAAATCACTCTCCCATAAGAGATTTTTTTTGTCTTTTCGGGGAAAAGTACTTATTCCATCACCAAATTGTGGGTCGTATAATTATGGTATTGAACTATCAGCTACCAGGACCCATAATCAATCACCACCCACCACTATATTAGAACAAATCCAATCTCAGTTTTAGTGTTATTGTAGAACACCACATACGAAACAACCTTCTCTTATTGTATCAAGATGGGATCTCTCATCAATTTCTACCACAAATCTTGAAAATTATGCTAGTATTTTATCATCCACACAAAATCCTTCTCCTTTTGGGTTAAGGCGGTAAGGTCTTCTATAATCCCTTAAAAACGAGGTATCAATTTATTATAACGTCCTTCTATCCCATGGAGTATCCACCACTCAATCATGATCTTATGATGTTACCAAGATTATACATTAAAAAACCAATATAAACATAAAATAAATAATACATTAATCAAATTATTTAAATAATAAATTGGACAAAACATTTCATAACCCATGGATCGAAGGGTTTATTTTCTTGGAGATTAAATTCATGAAAAAATTATTTAATTACACTTATGAACATTTCTTCATAATCACGAACCTATAGATCCTTTCCTAAAAATCTCAAATGATATAATCATTGTCATAACTCGTAGAATATAACATAAGAAATGGTTGATATCAAATTCATAGTAAGGGATAATATATCATAATTTTCTAATTCATAAACATGAATGAGAACATAAGGAAGACATAAATATCATAATAATATATTTGTATGTCCCAAAGGAACCTAAATACCCTAAGGAGGGGGGGGGGGTTGATCATGGTATGAATATTCTCTTGTAAATTCTTCCTACCTCACTGGATATCGACTTTTTTTATTATAGGGGTCACTTTTTTTCTTTAATGTTTATATTTATCTTATCCCTTCCAACTTTATATAATGATCATGCATATATAGTAATGCTGGAAATCAAACACAAGGGAATACTTTTCTTACTTGATTCACCCTCACTTGCATTCATCCAAGTACAATAAAATGGCAATGTGCTGATGTACCAAGTCTACTAAGGCTCACAACCCAAATACAAGGTTTGGGATAGATCACTTCTCTACCTAGACTCACTGTCTTTATAATTTTTAGGGTTAGCTCATTACTTTCCCAAAGGTTACTCCCTATGTCTCTTTATCTACCCTATTATAGGTGGAAAGGATTACCATCATCCTCATCCTTTTCTCACTACATTGGAAGGGATCCACTCTCCATTTACGGACATGTAGGTCTCTACATTTTCATGATTTCATGAATCCTTAGTTGTTTTTAGATGCTCTGTTGATGCTTTTTTTTCAACCATAGATAAAATCCACATTTCCATGCACTATTATTTTGAAAAAATTTCTTTTGTGAACTATTTAATCCCCTTAAAAACTTCCTTGTAACCTCTATTAATAGTCGTACTTCCTTAGTAGTCTTTCTTACACCACGTTGTGTGAGCACTTCACATACCACTTCTTTTGAGAACCACATTTTCTTCCATAGACTGCCTCTTCTTCTGCAAACCCATTATGTGAACCACCTCTTCTTTTACAGATCCTTTTTATTTGTGTGATGAAGACCCCAAAATACCCTTTCATAAACATTATTTCTTGATACCTAACCCTTCACAAAATCCTCCCCCACAAACTCTTCTGTTTCACGGAATTCTCCCGAAAGAGATGATCTTTTCTAATGGAATTCTATCTCCAACTAATGATGTTTTTATGGGTCTTTATATAAGAAAATATATCTTTAATGCTCTGTAATAAGATTTACATAAAACTTTCATATAGTATAGTTTTCACCATAATTTTTTCTATGTGGCCCTCATAATCCCATTCTTTTTTCACGACAATTGAAACTTTCGCAAAATAATCACCCTTTTTAGAGAACATAATCACAATATCTATCTGCAATTGACAAACTTACCATGAACTAATTATCCTCCCACGAAATGAAATCCTTTCGTGAACAATTTTTTCTACACAATCCATGTAGGCTGATTGGTGGTCCGTATAATGCTTCTAAGAAAAAATATTCTTTTACCGATTTCCCTAAACCATTCTGTATACCTGGTTTGCAGTCAGTGGACTACAATTCGCAGTTCCTAAACAATGAACCCCTTTACTGAAAAACCTACTTCAACAACATCTACTATTATGTTTCTCAATGATATGGGTTTGAAAAAAAAATCCACCAAAAATCACTAAAATGGAATCTTGAAGGATTTTTTCCCAACATAGATCACAATTCTATAAATAATAATAATAAACCAAGATAAAAAAACATTATTAAAAAACATTAAAATTAAATATGTGCAAAGGTCATAGAATTTCTCAAAATATACATCAATAAAAAACATCTAATCAATACATGAAAGTAATTAATATATAAATAATAATTCATAATCAGGAAAACATGTCATAAGATGACTAAAAACATGAAAATTTCTCATAATCATAAACATAAGATTTTTTATCATTGTTAACCTGGATACCCGCTAACCCCATTAGTTATAAAATTTCGATTAGAGATAAATTCCATAACCATCATGCTTTGTGAACCTAGATACATTCTAACCTATTCATAGGTGAAATTGTGAGTGGATATAATCCTTTATAAAATGCATAAGAATTCATTATAGGGATATATAGGGCACAACCATCTCACAATCCATTCATTTTTGTTCCACTTAGATGTAAAACATTCATTACCTCACAAAGAACCCATTGAAGAAGAGTGGGTTTCTAAAAACATTCTAAAATATAACAAAACATGTGAAAGGGTTTTAAATGGGTATAATAACATTTATAATATTAAGAAGAAGTGTTTAAAAAACAATTTTCTAAAAATCTACATGAAATATTATATGAAATTTTTTAAAATAATGAAATGAATACTACTCTAAATAAATGGAACACCTTAATCTAATGATCCTATACATATATATTAATCTCTTTCACCTTAAAACTTCATAAAATGTCCTTGACAAAGGTACCATGAGTGGAAAAAAGAATCCCACCTCTTTGTTGTACCCATGTGATAATATTAATCACCTGTTATACATGTGGGATTATGTTTTCTCCCATAATGTGATAGCATATTGGAATGAAAATGAATAATGAGAAACAAGTAATTGGGTTTAGGGATATTTGAATAATCATAAAGAAATTACCACACACTCACATCATAACGAAGGAGTTAAACTATAAATCATGGAAATTCATGAAATAAAAAACTAACTATATATCATATATTTATATAAGGATTTTGGGCATATATCTATTAATATCCCACTTTCTCTAAATCCCAATAGGCTTTCTTCCATTTCACCATATATTTTATCGTATAAAATAACTTATGAAATCATATAAAAAACACTTTTTTTATCTTTCAAAATTGTTTAAGAAAGATATCATTAACTACACCTTGTATCACATCACGTGCAAAACCTATTGAATACCCATCCAAAAAATATTTGTATTAACTCAAATACAATTTTAGAGTTTCTATATGATTCAAACATGAATTATCATATTTTTTCTTTATCCCATAATTTAAGTGATCATTGTACACAAATCATGTCCATCCCAGATATCCAACACTGTTGTTCTCAACTTTGTAAGTGTAGACTGAACTGATTAGAGAGTACATCACATGTCATTAATCATTATATATAATCACATCACATGTCCCATATCCATTTTGATATATAAGATCTATTTTTGGTGTCACAATCCCATAGTCTATGTAAATTGAGGTCCCAATTGTCACATTTGTCTTACTAGTGGAAAAATCCCCTCTTGGTTAAGATCCAAGTGATGTAATAGTCAACAACATACTAAACTACAATAAAATTAGATAAATTAATATGTTAACATTCCAAATTATAGTATCAATGCATAAATATTATCATAATATCCATCTGAATAACATCATGTAGTGGGGAATCAAATATGATCCACGAAACACTAGTTTACCAAATATATATGTGTGAAACTCCACATGGTAGACATAGTGGGTCATTCAGGGCACACATGGAATTATATTATTTTTCTTTTGCCTCATGAGAATATTATATATCTCCATTCACTAATCTTACTCATATTGACCTTAACATTTAATCATAAACTATAATACCACATGGTGAAAATCAACTATGGATAAAGTTAAATTCGTACTTTCTGTGGTCAACATAAGCACCAATTTATCATATCAAACTCCAAAAGTAAAAGAGAAGTTCAAAGCCTATCCTAAAAAAATTTAGTAATCAAAAAGGTAGATGAGTTAGAAAAATAAGGGGTTATTGAAAATCCAAGAGCTCATAAAACCACACATGTCTGCCTACACCATTGATACATAGTAATCAGGGGCCGTAAAAGACCACATCATATCCATTGCCTGAAGTTCCTTCTTGGAAAAAGCATCCACCATTTGATTGGCCTCCTTATAAGCATGAGAGATATCCAAATTTAAATGAGTTACCTGATTAAGGAAATCAACCTTGTCAGGTATCACTCTCCAAGTTACATTAAACATTCTTGTTTCTAAGGCCTAAACCACAAGTTGAGATTCTGATTCAATCCATTGAAGGTTCCAGTTATAATGAACAACATACCTGATCACTTGAATTATTTCCCATAGGTTAGATTCGTAGGCCACACCAACACCTATAAAATGATAAAAATATACCTTAACAAAGCCATGATAAGTGAAAAAAACACCTACATATCCTGATGGCCATGGTGCACCACAAATAGATCTATCCACATTAACTATGAGCCACATGATGATAATGGGTATCCAACAAATATACTTGAGTACCCATGGTTTTCGCTGCTGACCAAAAATTCCATGTCACTGAAGGGTCTATAAATCAGAGACACTATTATTCATCATACCTATTTGAACCCTCAAAGTATAATGAACCTCTTTGTGAATCATCGCCATTCCACTATGTATAGGCCCACACTTTTTTTCAAACGAAACGACTTTACGAACAGCCCATATGGCTGCAATCCTAGCTGAAATGGACACCTGTAGGAAATTACAGACCTGTTCGCTACAACCAACATAGGACAACCCTTCCAGCAGATCAAGTAGTAGCAAATTCTGATCAAAATCTATCCCAAACATGATTCCAAAATAATCCCACAACTGTCTGGAATAAGCACACTAGACAAATATGAGTTTAATAATCTCTTATGAAATCATGCATAAGTAACAGGCTCAAGAAAACTAAAATCCAGTCCACATGAGTCTATTAGGGGTAGGAACCTGATTTTTTCAAATTCACCAAATTAGAGAAAATCTAGAAGGCTGAATGTAATGAGTCCTGAAATGCATGAGCCCGGAAGGTGAGCGATGGGAACCCCCACAAACCAGCAGGTAATAATCCCTGCAAGTAAACTGACCATTTCTATTATGCCTTCATATCAGAGTATCACAGCCCATGAAAGTGTAGGTTTGAATTTCCATCTCCACCTGAGAGGGAACCATTCTATCAAAATTTTTTATGTGGGACAAAAATTTAACAATGAAAAAAAGTCCTTCATTAGGAGGAATAACCATGCTGTCTATAAGAGGCCGCTCGAGCCATGTCATGCTCCAAAAATTAAGATAAGATTCCCTACAAACCATCCACTTTGTTTTATTAGTGATTTTCATAAATGAGTGATTGAGAGATTCCCAAATAGATGACACAAGATAGTGTTTTTATCCATTAAGTTTCCTTACTTTAAATCTGTTTATTAAAAAATAACCAGAACCGTCCTTGAAAATCAAACCCCTTGTAAATTTCTCAATACGACCATCATTGAGAGTACTAAGTTCCTTTAATCAAATACCTCCCAATTCAAATGGCTTGATACCTTATTTCTATGTTCATTATCTTCATCCTTTGAACACCATTCCATAAAACATTTTTTTATGAAAAAATGTAACTAAATACATTATTTTTAAGTAGACATCCTAAAATATTTTAGTATAAATAGAAAACCAATTTGTTACAGTTATTAATATAAATAATTAAATTTATTTTTTACTACCATAATATACAATATTTTCATTTATAAAGTTTAATTCAATTTTAATTTTGACCAGTACAATCCTTCAAGAAATAGTGTCTTTCATTTTCATGATAAATAAGGGATACTATTTAGATAGTTGTTACCCTTAATTTGGTAATTTTGAAATTATCTAAGTTCAAAACTACTCTTCACAGATTCTTAGAAACTATATTATTTTAATAATATATTTTTAATATAACCAAAATCTTTTTTGTTGGGAAATAACATTTACTTTCTTTTAGTAGGAATACCAAAAGGTCCAGGTTCTAAGTGTTATCATTACTAAAATTTATTAAGAAAAAAGTAAATACGTAATTTATGCACTACAAAGGGTTCTAAAAAACAAGATTAAATTTCATGTAACACCCTAATATTTCATGGTACATTAAATTCAATAAATTTTCTTTCATGTAACACCGACTTGTCCTGCGTAACACACCAGATTGAGTTTCTATAAAACAATACTTGAGTGTTGTAATTATTTAAATAATATATTTATAACATATACCTGAAATGTAGTAATATGAATAGTTATAAAAAATTCTAAATTTTATTTATAATTTTTTCATATAAATCAAAACATATTTATAATGAAATGTCTATGTTTCAGTAAAATTGTTATATGTTTAGAAATCCTATTTTCTTAAATGAACAACTTTTTATGTCCTTTTGTGAACAATAATAAAACGAATTTTAAACACTTATAGAAATTTCTATTTGGTAAAATAGACTTCATTTTTGAATTTTTAATATCAAAATAATATTAGGTTGAATTTTTGGTATTTTTTTAAAAACATTATGTTTTTAAAGAATAGTAAAAAATATTGCCTTTTAATTCAAAATTGTTTTTTTCTTCTAATTTATTGGTCTTGTTATATTATCATTTTAATTAGTTTTAAAGAATAATTAGACTAAATTTTTTATCATTTAATATAATTTAGGTCATTGGAATTAATTTCACATTGAAAATTGTTATAAACATGTGTCAATCTTTTGATGGGTTTTTTTTAAAACATCGTTTTCTCATTTTGACAATGGGGATATCTTTTAAATCAAATTTTGATAACTATTTATGTTGAATTTTTATAAATGGATTCCATATTTTTAATATTAATATCCAAATTGTGTAAATAGGTCCCCTTTATTTTTGGACATTGTGTATATAAAATTTAGTAATTATTTTGTTTACCACGATTAAAGATAAGTAGTGTAATTTACAGTAAACAAATATTATAATAATATATTACTACCCTAAAACGTGTTATAATACTATTTTAAGAGATATTTAAGACCAATAAAACTCTTGGGGTGAAAATTTGGCCTTTGGAAGCCAATAGGGTGTGACTATGACACTTAAAACTTTTAATTTCAAATAAAGGAAAATTTGTTATAAGCATGTATCCCCTTACTAAAATTATTTTAATATTTCTTGATATAAATAATATCTAAAACTAAAAATAATCATTAGAAATATAAAAATATTTCCTAATAATTGTATTTTATTTATAATTTTTAGACATTAAATAGATAAATTTATTTATGATACAATGATGATACAGTGAAAACCTTATTAATGAAATATTCAAATGAATGATATTATAAATATTAAGATGAATGTGATTTAAACTTTTGATTCCACATAAGAAATATATGGATTATTATTACATTTTGTATTTGAGTTAATTTAGTTTTTTTTAAATAATCAGGTTGTTATGACTTTAAAAAAAATCAATTACTAAATAGTGTTAAAATTGGCATAAATGAGTTTTTCTGAAAAATAATATTTTATTAAATGATATAACAGTCCTAAAAAAATTAATATTCAAAAAAATAACATATATAATGTTATAAATGTTATTAATTATCCACTTCATGATCTCTTGTAATTTTATAGTAACTATGTTAACCATTTAGTGTAAAAATACAAGAAGACGCGATAAGAGTGAATTTATTTTACTAAGGGTTAAAGCCGAAGGAAAATGTAAAATTTGTAACCTAAACATGTTTAAAACCTATTTCTGATAGTATTTATACCTATAACCATCTTATACTCAAAATATATCACTTCCATGCTATTAAAATTCAAAAATAAATTTATAAAAAAATAATATTTCAATATTTTTCAAAAGTGTCTAACAAAAGGGTATTGCTCCTTCTCATTAAATCACACATAAAAATACATCTATCTAGGCCAAAACCTACCAATTTACTCTCCCAAATTCTCTCTCTTTATCTTATAGGCCATGCTTAGGTGATAAATCCCACATAAAGAGTCCTTTTGTGAAACCAAAAGGAGATACCTAAAAAGAGGTAATTGTTTTATCACCTCTTTCAAAGTTCATTTCTTCTTATACTTCCTCTTTCTATGTTGTTTCCATAAATTTTTTTAAATATAATACATTATAAATTCTAAGATACTATTATAATTATTTTACAACCATATTTATTATTTTATCCATCCTAGAAATAATAATATCACCATGCCTGCGTACATACGACTTACTATCTCCACGTCGTGGTGTAATTTGTTATTCCACTATACTTTATTTGGATGGGGTATAGTGATTATTATAATGGATATAAATAACGAATATAAAATAATAATTATTCTATATAATTAAAATACCATCCATTCTACACCATTTAACCATCAATAAAAAAATGTCATCCTTCTTGCATACATATGGCTTACCGTCTCCATGACTCGATGAGTTTCATCTTCCACATTCACCATTCAATAATGATTATATATATTATGAATTAGTATGAAATACATGAAATAATAATACTACCATAGTTATATATACGTATTAATATACATTTATTGCATTCATATACTTCCATTCAATACGATAAAAAAACGGATACAACATTCAAGGGTATGTAGGACCTACCATCTCAATGTACAGTCTATTACATTTCATATATATATATATTATATATATTTATATCCTTAATATCTATCATATATAAATAATTTTATTCATTATTTAAATAATAAAATCATGATCTATGTTAGACTGTCATGAATTAGAAGTCAAAACACCTGCGATAAAGAAAGCGATTATTACCTAAAAAGTTTCATTAACCTGGAATTGTCAATAAACAAGTAATATAATTTAATAAAATAATCATATTTGACATGATATATATTATTATTATCTTTTAAATTAATTATATGTTTAAAACTATTATACAGGCATTTCAGACACATATAAATAGTATGGAACCTAAGGTAAGGGAATTCCATCTCACATTTAATTTCCGTTTGATATATGCCATGGTCACCACTGATTTCTGGTGTGTGGTGTATGCACCACCCCTATTTTATTCGGTATCATGATTAAATTTATCTTCATTTTATTTATATATTCATTGGAATTTATTGTTTTTATTATTTAAATGTTCAATGTGGTATGAGACACTTTGAATGTGTAAATAATTTATCCTTTCTCTATTGTGATATTCTTGATATTATTTTACTTAAATAATTATATAGATATAAAATGATTATAAATGAAATTTTAGGACTATTTTGAATTTCATTCAAATTTTTTTAGATGGTGTATTTTTATTCTTTTATGTAAGTGTTAATTTTACAATCCCTTTTTTATCTGATATTGTTTACACGTATTTATCTACTAGGTCATCTTTATCATCCATGTCCATGTTTCTTAGAATTTGTTTGAAAATATTATCAAAAATTGTTTGAAGGCATTTTTACCCATGTTTAACTTTTTATTAGATGTTTTGGAAGGACTCTTCCCATCAATTTTTAAATTAGGTACTATATAAAATTTTTGAAAAATTTAAGGAAATAATTTTTTTTAACTTATACAGCGCAAGTAGTTATTTTACAACGTTACGAATCATAAATATTTTGAATCTTTCCTTAAAATTTTATAAGTTTATTTTCAAATAAATGTTTTATTTTATAATTTTCTTGGTTCTAAATTATTTCAATGTAAAATGGGGTATTTCCCTCAAAGAGTTTTAATGAATTTATAAAATTATCTTCATCTTTTTTAAAATACTTTGTTAGAATTTATGCTTATTTGAGGTTGAATTATTATGATACAATCTTCCATACTGTATTGAAGGGTCATTGATGTATTTGATGGTGGATGTTCTATGTTTATACCATTCATAGTTCATGGTTTAATTATTAACATTTTGTATGCTAGTTTTAATATGAATGTTTATGTTATGTTTCTCTATTTTCACAAGAGGAATGCATTGGACTTAGTATGTGACTAGTGGGTCCCACTATATCCCCTCGATGCATCATTAGGTATCATGAGACAAACTAGTGTCTTGGAACAAGGCCTTTATGGAATGGTAACAGTCTTTCCATGAGGCCTTGATGATATGGTTATTATGTCTGACAATATGCATCTCCACGTTATGAGATTAGTTACTGATATTGGATGTGATTATTCGGCAAGTAAAATATTCATGTGAAATCTTAAATGGAATTTTTTGATTTATTATTTTTATATTATGATGAATAATATGTTTTTAAAGGCTTGTGTTTTAGTTTTATACATTTATTTAAAAGTTTATTCTTATCTAAGATATCTTCGACTATATAATTTATCCTTACTCAGCATCTGAGATCAGCCCTTTATTATTTTTTATTTTCCCAGGATTCCAAGAAGTATATTATGTTTTACCAACAGGGATAGTGTAAGGAATATGATATTTTTAAAAGTTTATAATACGTTGTTTTTCATTTGAATATGTAAATTAAACCTTATGTTCTTATCTATTATTTCCAATACTATTAAACTGATCGATCTTTTGAGATTTGATTCATTATAATAATTCAAGTGTATTAAAATATTGAATAGGCTCCGAGATTTTGGGGTTTGGGTATTACAGTTGGTATTAAAGGAAGTTTAGTACAAACAATGGAAACTATATTCAGAAAATCATTGATTTGGGAACATCACTCAAAGATAGTCTTTGAGGTTATGTATCGAAAAAAATCTTATAATTTTGGTAAAATATAGATTATGTGGGTATTCTTAGAAAATGCATCCATGTTTGGATACTATAAGTGGAAGTGTTTCTAACACATATGTACATAGGGGTGAAAGATCTGACAAGGTGTTCTGAGTTTGACTCAGGGTAACCTGGTATATGAAAATGGGCCCTACTGCAACCTGATTTGACACTATTGGGGGGTATACTTAGGATATTTTACATTTTATTTACAAACCAATTTGTAGGATTTTAAAATAAGTTGAGAATAAATAACCTAAGTGAATCATATGTTTTTTTATATTGAAAATAAGGTGTCATGATACTCTTTAAATTATTTATGATTATTGTTACTCATACTATGATTTCTGGTTTTAGTCAATAGATGGATTCCGAATAAGTCCTATTAACATTGAAAATTATGGAAAACGTGGACAAGGTGTTGGAAAAGAGAATAAAAATGGAATTTTGATAGGTGTAAAAGATATCATGTTTATGCCGAATCATTTTACCAAAAATATGACCAAAAAAATATATATTAACCAACTAATGAAGTAAACAAAGAAGATATAGGTAGAGAATGCTAAGAGCTCCAGAAGTGGAGACCATGGAGCAAAAAAATCTCAATTTCCATCATGTAGTAAATTTTGAAGGAGACACCCAATAAAGTTTCTCAATAGAACAAATCAATGCTTTAAGTGTGGGAAAGAAGGACATAAAGAAAAGGATTTCCAAAGAAAATTGAAGAGTACTATGGAAGAAAATAAAAAGGATCATAAGAATAAATTTACAGTCATTTTCCATATATATAGGGGACCTATTCATTACCCAAGTCAATTCCCTATTATATAGGATATCCTATATGCCATGGAAGAACATATGTGGAAATAAATGTATGATGAACTATTTAAAAGTATTAATACTCTTTTGATGATGAGAATACTTTGGAAGATTTTTTTTATGTGTATCCATGAAGTTCGTTATGTGAAAATGTTATTCAAGGAGGAATTATCATTTCTTATATGGAAAAAATTATAAAGATATAAATAACCTTTAGGTTTTATATGATCCTTGATTTTGAGGTAATTATGGGATATTATATTTGGGTATGAAAAATGAAAGGAATTAGATAAACTTTGAGATTAAAATATGTTATGGTCAATTTATCTCAATTTTGGAATGTTATAATTATTATATAGTTTTAGAAATTTGACAACCCATAAGAATGGTGATAGTCCCGCCGCGTCCTGTAAGGCCGTGAGACTTGAACCCACAATTGAAGGGTGACAAGGGTGTATCTCCTACCACTGGCCTATATGATTTCCTGGTTTTTATAAAATTGTTTTTTTAATGGTATTAAAAATGAAGTATAAACTCATTTTTATAACATTATATAATTAATATAAATAGAATATTTTTGAGTTTTTTATCTTTTTGAGAGAAAGGTGAAGTTTTGGTTGAAATTATTTCAATGATGGAACTCTACTTGTCAAGTAAGTATTATTTATTTTCTTCTTATTCTATGAAATAATTTATTATAAAAATTTAGTGAAAGGATCTTAAAACCAAATTTTTTTCCTAGTATATTACTTTTTGATGAATCCTGTTGAAATTTGGATCATCTCAACTTTATAGCATTTTGGTTGTTAACATCTTCCAAATAATTTTCTCTATAAATCTCCATCAGAACATGATGGTTAAATTTTCTTTTATGTCCATGTTTTCCAACATGGAACCCTATTATGTGTTATATCTGGTAACCTTTTTTACTTCCCTTTATTTTTTTTAAAATGGTGGTCTTATTAATCCATTTTCTGATGTGAGATTTTAATAGAGATATTTTTAAACGTTCATCCCATTGATTTTATTTTTGAGTAGAATTTGCAAGGATGCAATTTGTAGAAGGTGGAGAGAATGTAACACCTTGTATTAAATAAATTGTAAATTTTATTTATAATATTTTCAGATAAGTAAATCATATTTATAGTGAAATGTATATGTTTGGGAAAAATAGTTATATGTTTAGAAATAATATTTTCATAAAGGAACTACTTTTTATGTCCTTTTGTGAACAATAATAAAATTAATTTTAGACAATCATAGAAATTTTATTTGGTAAAATAGACTTCATTTTTCAATCTGTAATATCAAAATTACCTCAGGGTGATTTTTTTCGTATTTTTCTGAAAACATTAAATTTTTAATGAACAGTGAAAAATACTGCATTTTAATTCAAAAATGATTTTTCATATAATTTATTTATATTGTTAGATTATCCATTTAATTTTTTTTTAAATTATTCAATTATGTTAAGTTTTTATCATTTTATAAAATTTATTTCATTGTATGTAATATCACATTGAAATTTTTTATAAACATGTGTTAATCTATTCATGGTTTTTACTTTTAAATTTTTCTCATTTTGACAATGGGGAATAATCATAAATTAATTTAAAAACACTTTATGTTTCAAATTTATAAACATGAATTAAATATTTAGAATCATATTGTTTAAATTATTTAAATCAGCGCCTTTTATTTTTTGACATTATGTATTGCAACATCTGTAATTATTTTTATTTACCATGGTTAAAGGTAATTAGGGTAATCTGCGGTGAAAATTATATATTGATAATATAAAAATACCCTAAAACATATCATAATTATATTTTATGATATGTGGAAGACACATAAAAACCTTGGGGAGAATATTTGGCCATTGAAAGCCACTTTGTTGTGATTATGGAACTTAAAAATTTTAATTTAAAATAAAGGAAAATATGTTATAAACATGTATCTCCTTACAAAAACAATTTTAATATTGGTTTATATAAATGATATTTTTGAATATAAATAGTTATTATAAATAGAAAAATATTTCTTATTCAATTTATTTTACTTATAACTTTTATATAGTAAATAAATATATTTGTTTAGGACACAATGATGATACATTGAATACCTTATTAATGTAAGATTCAAATTAGCGATATAATAATTATTATAATAAATGAAGTATAAAATATTTGATACCATATAAGAATTTTTTGGATGATTATGACATGATATATTTGAGATAACATACCTTGTTTGATGGAATCATGTTGTTATGACTTTAAAAAAATGAATTACTAAATAGTGTCAAAATTGACGAAAATGAGTTTTTAAAACAAATAGTTTTTTATTAAATGATAAAATTTTAATAAAAATATAATATTTGTCTAAATGACTTATATATTATTAAAAATTTATTTAATGATCCTCTTTAGGTTCTCTCATAATTTTATAGTAATTTTATTAACCATATAGTGTAAAATACAAGAAGACATGGTAAGAGTTAATTTATTTGGCTACATGTGCATGCTGTGGTGGGGCTACTCGACGAGCACCATTTTATGATACAGTTTTCATCGGATGAGGATCTTGTTGTCTCTTGGTCTAGGACACCCCGAAGATGCAACGAATATTCCTTCTTCTGCTTTCGATGGAGTTTTGATTTCCACATGCAGCGTGGCCCATCTACAATCACAATTTGGGTTAGTCTCCCCGGTCTCCCTCTATCTTTCCAAAATATATCTATCTTGTGCGTTATTAGGAATATGATCAGAATATACCTTTGTTCTGATCGAAGAATGGAATTCCACTTTCATCCAATTTTTCCAATAATATGTGTTGAGGTAGATGTTGTGAGGCCACCTGTTAATTGGTTCTGGATCACGGATGGGGAAGAATTATGATGGAAGCAGGAGGTCATCTTAGAGTCTTGGATGAGTTTTTGTGAAATATTTCGTAGGTTTGGTCATCATGAGTTGGTATGTAAAACCCATAAATTGGTCGGGTCTTCACAGGTAGTGAAATTGGGCAACAGTGGCCCTGGCGATGCTGATAGGGTGTCGTCGCTGGTGGAGATACAGCCTAGGAATTCTCTTCCTGGGCGGTCTTCTTTTTGGGAAAACGAGGGAAATGTTTTACCTCAAAAGGTTGTGAAGCAGGATGGAAAGGAGGCTTCTTCGAAGCAGGAAATGGGAGAGGACGACCATTTGTATCCTGCTACGGCATATGAGGGTGTACAGAAAGATCTTGGAGGGGCTATTGTGGCTGCAATTGTTGTGAAGGAAGTGAAACCTTCATTAAATCCTTCTGTGAAGCATGTTTTTGATCATCTGAAATCTGATCTTAGTGGCTGGAAGGGCCTTTATTAGATGATACTAGCAGTGGTCCCCTGCAGTTGGATAATGTTTCCATTAGTAACCAGTTTGAGGTTCTGGAGACTGAGAAAGTTGCTCCTTGTGAGGATGACCTTCAAAGTACTGACTCTGCTAATATGTAGCTTGTTTTCTCTGATTTTCTTGTTGTGGCTGATGCTACATCTGGAATAGAGCCTCATGATGGTCATGGGATCGAGGTTCCCCTACAATGCCTCATGCCGATTGATGATAACATGAAATTTCACTTAGTAGGAGGCGAATGTATGACTGTATCAAAGGGTATACTATTTGGAGGGAATGATGGAGACCAAGCAGTTGATTCTGTGCACATCAACAGAAAGTGGGGAAATTTTTTGGATATTGACAATGAAAATGTGAGTGATGCTACCAGACTATCTTACAGTGATGTGGTTCTAGGTGGAAAAAATAAATTGCCTATAAGTGAAGGTGGTAAGACTGCTCCTCCATGAAGAAGGCTGAAAAAAAATATTATTCTTTCTTGAAAAGTCCAGTGTCTTCCAGATCATCTTCCAAGAGGGAGAGTCTTCCTGGGACTGTCACTAGGTTGAAAAAGGAATTTCAATATTCTAAGGGGTTTCTCTCATTGGAGAAGTTTAATATGAGAAGGAAGTATGCTAAAATCCCGAGGAGCTATGAAAGCTCGGAGTGGGAATCTGCTACTGTGGATGAATATGGTGATGGGGATAATTTTTATGATTTTTAGCTGTCTTTTTGGTGTTCTTTACTTTCTTTCTGTACTTTTATTTTAATTTAATAAATGGTCAGAGGTTTTCCTCTGACTGAGCTTTCCTGTATTTATTATGATATAGTTTGAAATAAAATAAATAAGAATACTAATTGAATAATATATATGTATTAATGTACATATATTTCATTTACTTACTTCCGTTCAATATGATAAGAAAACGTAAACAATGTTCATGCATACGTATGACCTTTCATCTCCATGAATGCTGTATTCTATTTCATATATATACCCATCATACATATTTACATCCTGAATATATATCATATATAAATCATGTTATGAATTATGGAAGTAAGTATATCATGATCTAATTAATACTAATAAGAATAACAAGTCAAAACACATGTGACAAAGAAAGCGGTTATTACCCAAGAAGTTTCTATAACTTGGAATTGTTAATAGACATGTAATATAAAGTCATAAATGGAAAATATATGAAATCATAAATATTATTCTTCATTTATAAGTTAATAATATTGTTAAAACTATTATACATGAGTTTTATACACATACAGAGAGTATTGGACCTAAGGTAAGGGAATTCAGTCTCACTTTTAATTTCTGTGGGATATAAGCCTTGTTCACCACTAATTTATTTTGTGTGGGGTATGTACTACTCAAATTGTATTATATATCTTGAATAAATTTATCTTCATGGTATTTAGATATTATTTTGAATATATTGGGTTTATTATTTAAATTTATGATGTGGTGTGAGACACTTTGATTTCTCTAAGAATTAATCTTTTGTCAATTTCGATATTCTTGTTATCATTTTACATAAATAATCATATGGATATAAAACTTTTATAAAGAAAATATTATTTATATTTATAATTTTTTTCAAATGTTTTCAAAATTAGTATTTTTTTAGATTTTATGTAAGGGTTAATTTCAAAATCTCTTTATTATCTGAGATTTTTTATACATCTCTATCTACTAGAACATATATATCATCCATGTACATGATTCTAAAAATTTATTTCAAAATATTATCAAAAGAAGTGTAAAGAAATTTTTACCCATGATTTACATTTGATAAAATGTTTTCAAAGGATTATTTCCATCATTTTCCAAACAAGGTACTTTATACCTTTTTAAAAATTTAAAGAAATAATGTTTCATTAAGTTATACTGTGCAAGAAACTATTTTCTGCTGTTATAATGCCTTAACATTTTGAATCTTTCCTTAAAATATTATAAGGTTATTTTCAAAGAAATCTTTTCTTTTATATTTTTGAGGCTTTTAAATTATTTCAATTTAAAAAGGTATATTTACCTTAAAGAGTTTTAATTGTTTTATTAAATTATTTTCATCTTTTTCAACATCCTTTGTTTGATTTTTTTGCTTATTTGATGTTGAATTATTATGATATAGTATTCCATATTATATTGAAGGGTTTATGATATATTTGAATGTGGGTGTTCTATGTTTATACCATTCATGGTTTATGGTTAAAGTTTAACAATTCGTATACTAGTTTTAATATAAATGTTTATGTTATGTTTTATCCTTTTCATTAGATGAATGCATTGGATATAGTAATTTATGGGCAAGGCCCAATATAACCCCTTGATTAAATAGTAGGTCTCATGGAAAAAATAGTGTCTTTCCACAAGGCCTTTATGGTATGGTAATGGTTGTAGTACGCGGCCTTGACGGTATGATTATGATGTCCAACATTATAAATTTTATCGTTATGAGATTAATTATTAATATTAAATTTTATTATTAGACTATCAGAATATACTAGTGAAATTTTAAAAGGAATTATTTGATTTATTCTTTCCATATTATTAATATGCTTATGTTTTAAGAGGATTGTGTTTTAGTTTTATTCCTTGCCTTAAAAGCTAAATCTTATCTAGGATTTCTTCTACTATATTGTTTATCCTTATTGAGCATCTGAGATCACACCTTTCTTATGTTTTATTTTTCTAGGATTCCATGAATTAGATTATATTTGAACAATAGGGATATTCTAAGGGATATGAGTGTTTTCAATGTGGATAATAAGTTTTTTTCATTTCAAGATGTAAAATAAAACTTATATCTTTATCTAGTATTTCCAAGACTGCTAAACTGATAGGTCCTTCAGGATTTGAATCCTTGTAATCATGCCAATATATTAAAATAATGCACCGGATATAGGATTATAGGGACAGGGGGTTACATTTTTCCCTACATATATACCTACACCAAGGAATAAAAATTCCCATAAATCCAAAAGGACCACATCAGAAATGATTATGATATATCTTTTTTCTCCAAAGCATCCAAAAAATGATTTTATATTCTATAATAACATGAGTTAATCCAATTGTGTTAGTTGGAATCATGTAGGAATTTCATCCAATTAGTTATCAACTTCTAGGTGATATTCTTGGTTATGTTCTTAAGGGCATCAATTGCCAATTTCGAATTAAATTCAACCCAAAGAGAGTTATAATCATAATGTAAATTATGGTTGATGTCCAAGATAATTTCCCATAAATCTTATTCATATATAGTACCACTCTTGAAATAATGATGAAAGTAACCTTTGATAAGTACATAATGGGTGTTTGGAACATTAATTTATTTATAGGAAGAATTTATTTAGATATACCACTGATGTATACTAGGAACACATTTCCTTTTATTTTAAAAACTATTTTTAAAAAAAATTAGCCAGTAAAAATTATTTTATTAAAATATTTTTCTAAAAACATATTCGAGAAATTTTTGAATCATAAACTATATGACTAAAATTAATTATCTCATACTTTTTCACAATTACTTTTTTTTAATTAATAATTTTCTCTAGTCACGTATAAGAATTGATATTATGATACACATATTTTACATAGATTCATTTGAGATTGAAAAAATACTTTTCATTTGAATCCTTGTTGTAATAACTATTTAATACATACTATGAATTTAGAATATAAGATCAATCAATTATTCCTTTTTTTGACCTCCTTATATTTAAAAAACTTTGTAATGTATCACATATCTTTCTAAATCAATCAGTTAATTTATATAATATTCATATCTGAAATGAAATTTTTTCATAGTTTCAAAAACTCCTTCTAGTACATTATGAAAAATTCAATCATACTGAATTATTACATTTATAACACATATAGTTTTCCTTAATATATTTTCTTAAATTACCAGTCTTAGAAGTTGCTAAATTTAAGATTCCTATAACTAACTAAAATTTTATATTGTGAATAATAAAATAGATAACTTTTTCAAAATTAATTTTTTATATTACATAGTGAAAGTAAATAGAAATAATATTAAAAAAAATAAATATTACATGTCTTGCAATAATACCAATTACTATATTAGATTATAGTACATGGATATAAATACCAAAGAATATCAACCATGATATGGTGTACTCTATATGATCTAACTCTCCCAAGAAGATTAAACCTTGCATGGAAATTGTAAAAATGAAAATAAACATTAGGAATATAATTGATGTTATCAAAATGATTATAAAAACTGTTGAGGATCAAGTAGTAAATATTGATGAATGGTGTATTATATACAGAGTATAAAGGAAAAAGTGACTATAGGTACCTAGCCATTAGCCTATACGACTATTGGTCAATATGACCATTCATCATTATGACCATATTAACATTGATTAACATAAATGTTGGAAATAATGTAACTATTAGAATTAGTGTATGTGAATGGTAATGGAAAAGAATAATTGATATTGAATGGAGAAATAGTGACCTCTACTGGTAGAGTCCTGCATTTTGATGCCCATTATTAAAAACATGAGATTGAGGTAGTATCATTTGAGTTTTCCCTTGACAAAGCCCGAGAAGAGCTTCAACATGCAGTTGTTGAAAAAAATATATTATGAGATAAGATAAAGTTAGTGAAAATCACCTTTAGGTCAATGTTTGCTGAGCCACACCATAAAAATACCACCATACCACACCTAACACATATGGCGTATGATGGTTTAAAAAGGGGTTATGTATCTATACCTTACAATCATTATAGTGTTATTTACATTGTATAAATTAAATAGTTATCTCATTAGTACCATTTTCAGAATTATTTTTTTTAATAAAGTACAAATGAATATAAGATAAATTTAATAAGTAGATTATGGATACAAATAAAACATTTTTATAATTTTAAGAAAATATATAAACTTTTTAATAAACAAAAATTATTAAAAATAAAATTTATTCTCATTAAATAATAATTTAAAAACTATTTATTTATATATAAATCATAATATAACTTTAAAATGATCGAGGTAATTTTTATATGTGTCACCAATTTGACTATGTTGTAAAAGATGATATTTTTCAATAACTAAGTAGTTTTTTTATGTATAAAATTATCATTTTTAGAGAATTATTTTTACAAAAAAAATTATATTTTAAATATTCATGTTTAAATTTGGTGAGGGTGAATTTTTATATATTTTCAAAAATATGTTTTTAGTGAATATTAAAAATATAGTTTTTTTCAATGTGTTTTAGGACATCATGTATATGTAATAATGATGTAATAATTAATCTAACTAATCCACCAACTAAAATATGTTATTTTCTTAATATTGTTTATTTCAATGATTCATATCAATTTTTGAACCTATACATGAGTTTCCAAAGTATAAAATAGAAATTTTGATTTAAAAAATTTTTGTTAAAAAATTACTTTTCATGGCCCAAAGTAATATTAATATATGAAGTTTAGTTATAATCAATTAAAATAATATAAACATGAATCAAATTTATAATCCATGATAAAAAACCATGGACAATTTAATGTTTTTTCATTTTACATATCCTAGAATTCTAAGACTTATATTTGGAAATTATAAAACCATTCCCCATCTTTTACTATAAATATCCACACATCCAACATTCATCTCTACTCCAAATCAATAATACTTGATTTTTTTGGCATTGTACCTCCCCAAAAGTCCCTATTTGGTTTATTTCTGTATTTTAGGGTCCATCCTCAAGTTTTAGGAAGCAAATATTAATGGTATAGAAATTCTAAAATTCTTCTTTTCTATTAGAAACACATTTGTCATATGTCTTATAAATGTTTAATTACATTATTTTATGAAACCATTTACTACCCATTTAAATAATTTTTTTTCACCAATGGGATACCTTTTCCCTCTAATTATTCTATTTCCTTATTCCATGTTTTAAACCATCATGTTGTCGAAATCATTTTGTTGAATTTTTCTATTTTACAAGAAATATTATTATGTTGTGAATACCCAAACTATTCCTTTATCCATTTATATTTACACACACACACACATATATATTTGTTTTAGGGATAAAGATATACTAAACTCACATTTTCTTTCCATAGGTTAAAAATGAATTAATGTTGAAGTATTTACGCACTTACATACTCAATGTTTTTATAAGAAACCAATTTTTTATCCTCCTTGGGTTATTGATTAAATGTTTTATTATGATCTTTATAGATCATGTGAATTACAAAATATGATGGGTTGGACATGATATCATTCCAATGAATTGGTCAAATAATTAATCACTATATATGATATGTTTTATGGCACCTCAGTGAATAACATTGGTAAATATGATTTATGATATCTAGATCATAAAACATGGTGATATTCTTTTGAATATATCCATTTTATAATATTAGACACATTTACATGATATGTATCATGTAATTATGATTATATATAACAATTCATGAATCATGTATTATACATGACCACCTTTCAGGTTCCATTGTATTCTTTATCCCTTATTAGTATTTATGCTCACCCATTTTTGTCGATGTTTGTTCTAAGGACATTAGATACAATAAAGTGACCAAGGAAGGATAAAAAGAGGATTATTTAAAAAGGAATAAACAATGTTTTTTACATGTTTAATTTATTCAATACATGTATTATTTACCTAGTTTCCAAGACACTAGACCACAAAAGACCCTTCCATGTTATTAATATAATGTTATATTAAAGAATTTTGCTAAAATACATGTATTAAGAAGAAGAGATTCCATAGTTGGTATTAACAGAAAGGTTTATATATTTATGGAAATTGGGAATATAAAAATTTAGTAAGAACTTTATAGAAATTTCTAAATATTGGAACATATTCATGAAATTATCCATAGTATTAAGTGACTGGATTCCAAGCACTGAAATATCTGTTTCGATACATCAAGTTTACATGGTTCTAGAAAAGTTATACATTGTGGTAACCACCATAAAAGGGGTGAGTTTGGATTTAACTCCACCATCACCCAGTTCATGAAAATTGGCCTTGATTTACACAACGTCCGACACTCCTAGAGGATATTTTTAATTAGTCACATGATTTTTATGAACCAGTATGAAGGATGTGTAGAAAATGCAATTTTGTTAGGGATGATTATAAGAATAAAAGTACTTAAACTACATTTAGAATTCAAATAATCATGAATGTATAAAATTTTCCAATAAAGTTTTTTTCTTTTATAAAAATGATATGAAATTAGAGGAACCACATAAATGATTAGTGCAATGGATGATGCATGGATGACCATCCTAAAATGACAAAAGATGGAATGGAAGACTTCATGAGGGCGATGTATCAACCATATCATGTTTTTAAGAATAACATAAATCATGTTGTATAACTGAATTCACCTAAAAGGTAATAAAATTCAGTTTAGTCCTTTGTGTGTTAATGAACACATTATTTTAATAGTTATATTGATCCATTAATTCCAAAAAAATTATTAACTCTATATATAAGTTATTTTCTATACTGTATTGTTAATATACTAAAAAATTCAAATTTAAATTATACCGCATAGAAGGAGAAGTTGATTGGTGGTGGAAAATGATTAGTAACATGAAGACTAGAAGGGAGATACATGAAATAGAGTGGGAAGAGTTTTGGAGAATATTTTTCAATAAATATTTTCCATGCTTGATGAGAACAATATCGGAGAAGGAATTCATAGAGATGAAGAAGATGTAAAAATAACTGGGGGGAATATATAAAATGAACTGTATAAGTATTTCATAATAAAAATATCTATTTTTATGGATCCTAAAGTAAAGGTTGATTGATTATTTGGTGGGATGAGACCCCATATAAGGATGAATCTAGTAAATAAATACAATAAAAAATATGAGAAGATATTATTGAGTTCTTTGAAGGTTAAATTAGAGTTTTGTGGGATGTAGTGGTCACAAAAGATAGATAAAAATATGGGAGAAATGGGGATAAACAAGGGGAGTGATTTTGATCATGTGAGAGGATGAAATAAATTGAAACTACCCACATTTGATTTTTTTTGAAAGAAAGATATGCTAAACTGTAACATCCCAGGTAAATAAAGAATATAATATTTTAATATTTATTAATATTTTTGAATTAAATATTAATTTTATTTTATAGGGGATGCTATGTTCGATGGCTTACCTGATACGCAACAACGAGTTTCTTTGAAAACTTACGTTGCACACAAATAATATAATATTATTATTTTAAATGGTAGTTAACGCCTAGCCATTATATTGGTGGGAATGAATAGAACTATGTAAAATATGATTATACATGTCTGTTAAATGTTTTTACATTTATCCAATAAAAGTTACAGGCTTAAAATGTGAATAAATCTAATATGAAGCATAATTTACTTTAAAAGGCTGATTTACCACCTTTTGATGGTGAACCCTCCTTAAATCATGTTTTGGACACTTTTATATGTTTTATTTTACAAAATAAAATTCTTCTTTAGAATCAGTACATCAAAATTCACTTGGGGTAAAATTTTTGTATTTTTCGGATAAAATTCATTTTTTGATGAATAGTGAAAAAGTACTGTATTTTAATTCAAATATGTTTCTTAGTATTATTTATTTATATGGTTAGATTATATTTTTAATTGGTTTTAATGTGTAATTATATTATATTTTTACCTTATATTCCAATTTTGGTCATTGGAATTAATTATACTTTGAAATTGGGCATAAACAAGTGTCAATCTTTTGATAGATATTGCTTCTTAAAAACACCCTATTTGTTTTGACAATGAGAATTAATTTTAAATTAATTATTGAAACTTCTATATTTTGAATTTTTTAAAATAGACATGATTTTTGAATTTGGAATATGAAATATAGATTTGGCTGAATTTTTGGTATTTTTCTGAAAAACATCAATTTCTGATGAATAGTGAAACCACTAAGTAGTAGTTAAAAACTGACTTTTTTCATTTAAATGAAATTTTACCGCTTCTCTGAATTGAATTTCGAAAATCTGACATACATTGATGTTATTAGTAAGTAAAATGGTGTTCAATAAGATGAAAATAATTTTTTGGTAAATAGTAACATTTGACTTTTATTTACCGCACTTAAAGGTAAATAGAGTAATTAAAGGTAAAAAAATATTATAATAATACAAAATTACCTTAACATTTGTATTAACCTTATTTGACGAGTCATGACCAACCATGGTCATCCTTGGGTAGGTTTTGGGAACCCATGGAGCCACTTGGGAGTGATAATGACACATTAGATTAATTAATTTAATGTAAAGACAAAAATGACACAAACAAATATCTTTTAGTAATGTAATTTTTACATCGGGTTATATAAGTTATATATTTGAATATAAATTTTAATTAGAAATGTAAATCTATTTCCTAGATCATGGTACTTTTTTATAATTTATAGACATCAAATAAATATAATTATTTATGACACAAAAATGATGCAGTATTTAACTCATTAATAAATGATTTAAATAAATAAGATTATAAATATTAAAATAACATCCAAAACCTGTCCAATTCTTATTGGATGATTTTATTTAGGCCATGAGTAATCTTATCTTCGACATTAATGAATTTTGGAGCTTTATAAACCAATACTCATTATATAATAAAATAATATTTTCACACTCTCCTAAAGAACCTCTCTTCCCCTTATAAAAAACCCTCAATTATAACCCATCCCACACACCTCTAAAGAACCTTGGTTCGTCGAAAACCTGACCAAATAATCACTCAATATACCTATATTTCTCTTAGAAGCTTTACATTTGGGAAAAGGCACTTTAATAAGTCCTTTTGGTTCAAACCAAAGGGAGTTACCTGAATTAAATATAACAATTTCTCTTAAATTATTTTCTTTTATTTTAATTCTGCACCCCTAAACTATTTTCATTCCTTTATTTTATAAAAACACTATTATACTCAATATAATAGGATCTTGTTATGATAATAATTCCAAATAAACATACAAACACATCCATCTAGTGGGTAAAGAACATACTGTTTCTATGGATGGGAAACAAACACCTCATGAAATGATGATTGTTAAATTATCTACTACCGTCTCTTGTGGAGGTCATTATGATGGAACTGTATTTATATATGATATATATTATGTTTATGATTTCTTTAAGGTACTGTATTTCTAATTTATAGCATACCTTTATGGTTTCCATTATGAGTAAACACGATAATTTCATTTGAGGAAGTGAGGACTACCGCCCCCTCAAAGTGATATGACTCATTCATAGTATATGTGGGACATATAAAGGATGGATTTATTGAAATTTTATATGATTTCATACTTTAATTATAATATAAATATGTATCATTAAATTTTCTTTCAATTCAAATACGAAATATAAATGAAAGTAGCGTTCATGCGAACATACGACTTACCATCTCTATGGACGGTGCATTTCATTTCTTATCTCCAAATGTTATGTACTGTTATAAATACATATATATACGGGATATATATGATATATTTTATATCTAAATCATGAATATCATTCTGGTGATAATGGAATCTTGACCACATGGAAAACTCGTAATTATACGGTGTTCATTTTTTACTCAAGTACCTAATATCGACAAAACGACCATTATTAACTTAAATGATTACATGTTTTTTATAAAATTGTATTAAGTGATATAAAAGGAATAATAAACTTAAAAATGATTTTTAATAAAGTATAAATTAAATTACATTTATTATTCAGTAAGAAAAAAGAACAAACAAGTCAAGTCAGAGATGTGGTAAGGGGTTTCTTATCTCATTTTTAATTCCGTGAGATTTCCATTGTTTGCAACTTATTTATTGCATGTGGTGTATTGTGTAATAAATTTGATTTATATTATCATGATTATATTTATATTCATTGTATTTTTTGATTAATTTGGTTGTTATTAACTTTTTTTCATACTACATGATTGATTGCAACATGGTAAGATATTTTCATCTCACTTTTTATTCCCGTGAGATTCATACTATATTTTCCACTATTTAATTTTATGTGGTGTATGTACTTCCCATGAGTGTATTAATTGTGTAATATACTTTAATTTATGGGTATTTACATCTACATTTTATGATCCTTCTTTCATGGGTTGTATGTTTCGTATGTTACCAAATCAATAAGGTAACCTTTTAACCAAATTTCCATTCCTTGGGTTAATATTTTAATTATTAATTATTCCATGTTATGATTATGTCTGGAATCACTATTTATTTATATATGTTGTAATTTCCAATCTCCTTTGTGTGGATATACTTTTTGATATACATAATCACTCAATTGATAAATTCTCAAGTCCTCGATATGAACGTGATAAGAGTAATTTTAATTCAATTTCCATTCATTGAGTTAAACATCCAAGTCATTGGTATTGTCTTAAAAAGAACATGTTTGGATTTTCTAGATTGATTTACAGTAAATATCCAATAATATGGAGTGTATTTATATGTGTCACACATTATTATGTAATTTATTTATCCTTAATATAAGGATACAGTTTTTATATGGGATTTCGTCTGAATTTACATTTCATTAAGACATCATTGTCGTTATGCACTAATTAACTTTTATACGGTGTATATACCATAATTTGACATATTATACCATGAATACCTTTATTCTCATGATAGTATTAAGTTCTGATTAAATATTATTCTTCAATCATTTGTATTCAAGCATCTATCATTTTGTTAAAAACTCTTTATAACAAATGTCATTATAAATGTTTAAATGATTTATTCTTCTGGTTATTTCTCATTAATGTCCATGATTTAAAAATGAGTTTTTAGGATTTATATATATGGACATTAATTTTTTCAAATGATAATTTATTTATAAGCATCAAAGTGGTATGGGACACTTTGATTCAAAAATATCTTTATTAAAAGTTTTAATGGTTTTTAAAATGATTTGATAAAGAATTGTTTATTTCAATATCTTGATTTGATATATTATGATTGGAACATGTAAATGTTATGTTTCCTTTATGATTGTGTTATGTGTTATGATTATCTTATTATTATTGGGCATTTTTTATGTATACGGGTGGTTCCGTAATAAACCTAGGGTGGTTGAGCCCGAGATAGCTCTCCAATGCATTGGGTAATGTGGCAGAGGTAAACGTTAATGTTTCTCCTAAGATATTGAGGGAATATACTATGATGGGTATTCCAAATGTGAATCCCTATGTAGCTTTGATAGCTACAGTGTAAGTATGTTATTAATGCCATATGTTACCATTATGATTTATGATTTTTGTGCGTTATTCGTAAATCATATGATTTTTAAGGTATGTTATAGTTGAAAAGTATGGTTTCATTGATTTTTAATTATTGATGGGATATTGTTTCCTTTAATTATTTTATAACCCTTACTGAGAATTTCATGCCTATCCCAAGTTTTGAAATGTTTTTCACATGACATAAAGTTGAATTTGGTCAAGAATGAGATCAAGGAAAAGCCATTATATCTAAAAAATGGAACTAAACATGTATCTTTTTTAAGAGTATTTATTTTATGAAAAATGGATACTAGATTGTGTTGTCTACATGTAATATTAAAGTTGTTATGTAATATTTATTACCTAATTCTCTAAAACTCTAAACCTGAAAAGATCCTCAATGTGAATTCTTGACACAATTCAAGATTATGTAATGTTTAAGGCCATATCCTTATAGTTTTTATCAGATGTAAGTTTAGAAAACTTTTGGGATTATGAGATTTCATTAGACACATGGTTAGTCTCTATGTCTATTATTTCAGTTAAATCCTTATTTTATATATTTTTCAGATCAAGGAAAGTTAGTTACAAATGGATAGAGGAGGATCTCTAACGTCATTCTTATCTCTTCCTTATGACTTGCTTGCATTAATTATTGAAAAGTCATATTTGGATGATTGTGAAACTTTTTCTAACATACAACTCACTTTCATGTAGTTGTTTGAGATATCAAAAACCTCCATTATACCTCGTTATCATCGTGGATAATGGTTTGTATTTAAACAAATCATCTTTTCACATTATTCTCATATTTTCAAGAAAGGTTTATATTATCAATGAATTTTCAAATATTTTACCTTATCACAAGATTTTAAAGCATATTATAATTTTGAAAAAGCTGCTGAAGAAGGAGACTATTGTGCAACCTATTTATATTTGATTTTATAATTTATTCTCCTAGCACATACCTATGGTATTTTAAAAGGACCATTAATTGAAAGTTTCAACTCAAATTCAGTCCTACTATTTTAAAGAAATCATGTTTTATCAAATTTTTTGAAATTATATGTCATACATGATTATTTTCCCAAACTGTTATTCTGTTAACAACCATATGACCCATGTTGTACAAGATTTATTTGGATGAAGGAAGAAAATTATTTTGAAGGATCTATAAATCATTGTTACAATGCATCGAATTTCTACCTACGTGAAAAAGATGACAATGAAACCAAGTGGACACCATGATCAGGGTATGATGTTATTTATTTTTTGGATAGTTTTATTTTATCATATTGTAGTGAAATAAAAAAAATGAAAATATATATAAGACTTAAAGATTTAAGATATTGATATCATAATGAATTGGGATTAAAATGAGAGGTATAAGGAAAACATTGAGGTTAAAACTTGTTAGGATTATTTTTGAGTTTTACAAAAAGGACAACACATAGACCGTCTGACAACCCATCACTTCGAAAAAAGATACAGGAATCAAACCCACAACCAAAGTGCGATTGGGATTTATCTCTTACCACTTGACTATGTGAAGTCCCTAGTTATTATGACTTATTATTTTTAGTTAAATGATTTTATTTATCAAGAATAAGTTGATTTGGGATATTATGTTTTATCAAATGAATATGCTTAGTATAAGAAAATAATTTTATTATTAAGTGATAAAAGTGATTTTGGAAGACTTTCTCTCTTTTGGGAACACTGTATGCTTAAGAAAAATAGAATACTATGGGATTACATTTGTGGAGTAATAGTTGAAATTTATGTTTTGGAAGAATATCTGTTTTTATTTTTGACAAACAGAAATTTTAGTTATTTATGGAAATGATTAACCTATCAAAGAGTATATGTGATTTGGTTAATTATGCTTCACTATGAGAGTTTAAGAATAGTCTATGTTTTTGGAGTTAAATGTTAAGATTTACTGTGGAAGACTATGTGATTATTTCCTTCTGAGTTTTGGGTTTTAATATTAGTTTGGATTATTTTGAAGAATTTTAAGGAAAATTGTGTGTTGAATGGTCTTTCTTGAACTTTCGGGTACTTTTTGTTGAATTTTGGAGATTAATAGTAGTGTTTCTTTTTATAAAGGATTATCTTTTTTGGGGATTATATGATCTCATACTAACCATTTTGGTTTTAGTTGATGTCTAAAGACAAGGGAAATATATAGTTCTTCTTTTTTGGATCATGTTATTCTCTAGAAGTTGATTATAACACTTTCAATGTGATCGATGGCTTACCCGATACGTAACAACGAGTTTCTTTGAAATCCTACGTTGTACACTAATAATATAATATTATTATTTTAAATGGTAGTTAATTCCTATCCATTTTATTGGTGGGAATGAATAGAACTAACTATAATATGATTATACATGTTTCTTAAATGTTTTTATATTTTTCCAATAAAAGTTATAGGCTTAAAATGTGAATAAATCTAATTTTAAGCATAATTTACTTTAAAAGGTTGATTTACCACTTTTTGATGAAGAACCCACTTTAAATAAAGTTTTGGTCACCTTTATATGTTCTGTTTGAAAAAATAAAATTCTTATTTAGAATTGGGACATAAAAATTCACTTTCTGAAAAATTTTGTTATTTTTCTGATAAAATTCATTTTTCGATAAATAGTAAAAAATACTATATTTTAATTCAAATTTGTTTTTTAATATTATTTATTTATAGGGTTAGATTATATTTTTAATTGGTTTTAAAGTGTAATTAGATTATATTTTTACCTTTTATTCCAATTTTGGTCATTGGAATTAATTTCACTTTGAACTTGGTCATAAACAAGTGTCAATCTTTTGATATATATTGTTTCTTAAAAACACGCTATTTTTTTGACAACGAGAATTAATTTTAAATTAATTAATGCAACTTATATGTCTTTAGTTTTGTAAAATAGACATCATTTTTGAATTTGAAATATTAAATATATCTTAGGCTGAATTGTTTGTATTTTTCTGAAAAACTTCAATTTTTGATGAATAGTGAAACCACTAAGTCGAAGTTAAAAATTGACCTTTTCATTTAAATGAAATTTTACCGCTTCATTGAATTGAATTTAAAATATATAACATACAAAGTTTTTATTAGTAAGTAAAATGTGGTTCAATAAGATGAAAATAATTGTTTGGTGAATAGTAATTTTTGACTTTTATTTTCTGGCGTTAAAGGTAAATAAGGCAATTCAAGGTAAAAAAATTATAATAATACAAAATTACCTTAAAAATTGTACTAAAATTATTTGATGAGTCATGGCTGATAATTTCCATCCTTGGGTCGATTTTGGGATCCCATGGAGTCTCTTGGGAGTGATAATGACACATTAGATTAATTAATTTAAACTAAAGACAAAAATGACCCAAACAAATATCTTTTGGTAAAGTAATTTTTAAAGAGGTTATGTAAGTTATCTTTTATAATATAAACAATAATTGAAAGTATTAAAATATTTACTAAATCATGGTATATTTTTATAATTTTTAGACATCATATAAATAAAATTATTTATGACACACAAATTATGTAGTATTTACCTCATTAATAAATGATTTAAATAAGTAAGATTATAAATATTAAAATAACATCCAAAACCTATCCAATTATTATTTGATGAATTTATTCAGACCATGATGCATCTTATCTTTGACCTTAATTAGTTTTGGACCTTTAGAAACTGATACTCATTATATAATAAAATAATATTCTCACACTTTCCTAAATAACCCCTCCTCCTCCTTATAAAAAGATCACAATTCTAACCCTTCCCTAATAGCTATCAAGCCCCTTGGATTGACCAAAAACTTCCCAAATATGTTCTCAATATCCATATATTCCACCTATAAGCCTTAATTTATCCATAAGTCACTTCAATAAGTTCTTTTGGTTCAAACCAAAGGGAGTTACCCGAATTAAAGGAAATAGTTTCTCTTAAATTATTTTCTTTTATTTTAATTATCCAACCCCTAAAATCTTTTAATTACTTTCTTTTATAACAACAACAGTATCCTAAATATACTAGGATGTTGTTAAGAGAATAATTAAAGCTACACTTACCTAGAACTCCATCTAATGGGTAAAGAACATACTGTTTCAGTGGGTGGTAAACTAACACCTCACAAAACGATGATTGTTCAATTATCTCCTACAGCCTCTTATGGTGGACATTATGATGGAAATGCATTTATATATGATATATATATTATTTTTATGTTTTTAATGCTTCTATATTTTTAATTTATAGCATACCTTTATGGTTTCCATTATGAGTAAACACAATAATTTCATTTGAGGAAGTGCGGACTACCGCCCCCTCAAAGTGATATGACTCGTTCATACCAAACGTGGGATGTATAAAGTATGGAGTTATTGAAATTATATATGATTTTATACTTTAATTATAATATAAATATGTAACATTATTTTTTCATTCAATTAAATTATGAAATAGAAATGAAATTAGCGTTCATGTGAACGTACAACTTACCGTCTCAATGAACGGTGCATTTCATTTCTTATCTCCAAATGTCATGTACTATTATAAATACGTATATATAATGGATATATATGATATATATGATATCTAAATCACAAATATCATTATGGAGATAATGGAATTTTTACCACATGGACAACTTGTAATTATAAGTTGTTTATTTTTGACTCAAGTTCCTAATATTGACAAAATGACCATTATTAAATTAAATGTTTACATGATGTTTATAACATGGTAATAAGTGATATAAAAGGAATAATAAACTTAAAAAATGGTTATAAATCAAGTATAAATTAACTTAAAAATATTATTCCAGAAGATCAAGGAACATACAATTCAAGTCGGACACGTGGTAATGGGCTTCTTATATCACTTTTAATTCCATGAGATTTCCTTTGTTTTCCACTTATTTATTTCATGTGGTGTATTTTTAACTGCCATTTGATTTATATTATCATGATTATCTTTATATTCATGTTATTTCAGGATTAATTTGGTGGTTATTAACTTTCAGTTATACAACTCGATTGATTATAACGTGGTAAGGGATTTTCATCCTGCTTTTTATTCCCCTGAGGTTCATGCTATATTTTCAACTATTTACTTTAGTGTGGTGTATTTACTACCCATGAGTGTAATAATTGTGTAATATACTTTAATTTATGGGTATTTACATCTTCTTTTTATGATCCTTCTTTCATGGGTTGTATGTTTCGTAATTTACCAAATCGGTAAGGGAACCTTTTAACCCAATTTCCATTCCTTTGGTTAATATTCTAATTCTTAATTATGTCTTGCTATGATGTTGTATGGAATCACTATTTATTTATTTATGTTGTAATATCCACTCCCTGTTGTGTGGATATACTCCTATACACATAATCACTCCATTGATAAATTCTCAACTCATCGATATGAACGTGATAAGAGTAAGTTTAATCAATTTCCATTCATTGAGTTAAACATCCAAGTCATTGGTTTTGTCTTAAAAAGAACATGTTTGAATTTACAATGATTTATTTACACTTAATATCCAATCATATTTAGTGTATTCATATTTTTTACACATTATTATTTAATTTATTAATCCTTAATCTAATGATACAATTTTTATAAGCGATTTCATCTCAATTTACATTTCATTGAGAGATATTTGTTGTTATGCACCATTTCACTTTTGTACGGTGTATATACTATACTTTAGAAAATTATGTCATGAATCCATTTATTATCATGATATTATTAAGTTCTAATTAAATATTATTCCACAATTATTTTAATTCAAGCATCTCTCATTTTGTTAAAATCTCTTTAAATAAAATATCATTTTAAATGTTTAAATGATTTATTCCTATAAATATTTCTCATTAATGTCCATGTTTGTAAAATGGTTTTTAGGATTTATTTATATGGAAATTAATGTTTTTAAATGATAATTCTTTTAAAAGCTTCAAAGTGGTATGGTACACTTTGATTCAAATATCTATTTATTAAATGTTTTAAATGGTTTTGAAAATGATTTCATAAAGAATTGTTTATTTAAATATCTTGATTTGATATATTGTGATTGGAATTTGAAATGTTATCTTTCCTTTATTCGTGTGCTATGTGTTATGATTATGTTATGGTTATTGGGAATTGTTTATGTATATGAGTGGTTCCGTGATAATCCTCTAGTGGGTGGGCCCGAGATAGCTCTCCAATGCATTGAGTAACGTGACAGAGGTAAAGGTTAATGTTTCTCCAAAGAGATTTATGGAATATACTCTGATGGGTATTCCAAATTTGACTCCATATATAGTTGAGATAGATACAATATAAGTATGTTATGAATGCCTGAAGTTACCTTTATGATTTATGATTTGTGTGTGTTATTCATAAATCTTATGATTTTGTAAGGTACGTTATGATTGAAAAGTATGGTTTCATTGATTTGAATTTATTGATGGGATAATGTTTCTTTTCATTATTTTATAACCCTTACTGTGCTTTTTATGATCATACCAGGTTTTGAAATGTTTTTTCACAGGACATAAAGATGAACAAGGTCAAGGATGAGATCAAGGAAAAGTAATGTTGTCTAAAACATGGAACTATACATCTCTCTTTTTTAAGAGTTTTTATTTTATGAAAAATGGATACGGGGTAGTAGTCTATAGATGTAATATTCATGTTGTTATGTAATAGTTATGTCCTAATTCTCTAAAATTCTAAACATGAAATGATCCTCCATGTGAATTCTTGACACAATTCAATATTATGTAATTTTAATGGCCGGGTCTTTATATTAAATAATTTATTGGCAATTGAAAGTGATACAAGTGTGGAATATATGTCCATATATATTGGAATTTTCATAGTGAGATGAAGCCTGAACATATCAATGAGAATGAAAATTGGAATACTGTGAATGGAAAAATTGACGTTATATCCTACATGTTTGGGAAACATGAGTAATATGAAAATCAATGTCCAAATGAGAAGATAAAGTAGGAGAACCACCATAATATTTTTTCTTGACCAAGGGAGCAAGTTTATGCTTTTTCAATCCCAAATGTTGAAGTTGAGGCTCTAAATAATATGGTGTAAGGTACAATCACGATGCACTTAAAGCTAGAAAGTACTTTGTTGGAATTTTGGTAATACAGATTATTTTATTTCATTCATGTTTACAAAGAATGTAGAATTAAACCCAGAACCTCTAGAAGTAGAGTTGTCAATTAAAACTCTTGGAAGAATTATCAATGAATCAATGGTGTATACAAACTATAGTATCATCTATGGAAAGTATAACATCATCATAAATCTGGTATTCATTCCCAAGATAAAATTTTACACTATACTAGGTATTTACTGGATCTTAATGTATAGTGATAAGATCAATTATATAAGTGATGAAATTTCAATAGTCTTGAATGGAAAGCATAGATTTACTTTCAAAGGAGAGATATCCTAAAATGATCTTTGTCTAGAATAACATCAAATTGGCTTATTTTTAGAGGTTATTAGTGAAGATAGAGAATAAATTGATTGTATAAAGATAAGTAATGTCCCCACTATTTTGGAATACATTGATGTATTTTCTGAAGAGTTTCCTAGACCTCCTCAGGAAATAGAGGTAGAGTTATCCATTAAAATCATACATGGATGCAAGAAAATATAGAAGAACCTATTATAATGGAATATGTAGAGTTAAAAGTTCGAAATAAGAAACATCAAGATCTTTTGGGTAAAGGATTTGTTTTAAAGAGCGTGTCTTCTTGGGGAGCATCTATTCTATTTATGAAGAAGAAGGATATATCAATGCAGCTCGGAATTGATTCTAGAGATCTTAATGGGATCATAGTGAATAAAAAGTGTCCTCTTCCATGTATTGATGATTTGTTCCACCAGCTTTGTGGGGATCAATTCTTTTCCCTGATTAAACTTTGATAAGGGTATTATTAGTTAAGGGTGAAGATATAATATATCCTATGGTCTTCCATATAAATAGCATATAAGCATTATAAGTTTTTTGTTATTACCTTCTTCTTGACTAATACTCCTATATTTTGGTATTTTAGGAATAGAGTCCATAAATATTACCCTGATAAAAATTTAATGGTATGTATTGATGATATTAATGTATATTCCAAAATTCAGCAGGGTCATGGGAATAATCTACGTTTCATATTAAAAACATTAAGGAACAAGAATATATTTGGAAAATTCAATAAATATAAATTATATTTACAAAACTTTTAATTTTTAGGGAACATAATGAGCAGTGAAGGAATATCAATTGATCCTACCGAGACAGAGGCCACAAAGGAGTGGCCACACCCTTCTACTATTACCGATATTTATAGTTTTCTTAGTATAGTAGGATACTATATAAGGTTTGTGAAATATGTTTATGGATTTATAATACACTATCCTATATAATTTTAAAATAAGTTATTTTTCTATGAAAAAAGAAGTGTAAATAAAGTTTCCATGAACTGAAGAAAAGGTTGTTTAGTGAAACTGTTCTAATTTTACTCGGTAATGTTGAAGGATTTTTCATTAATATTGATACATCCTTAAAGGGACATGGATGTGTACTAAGTATGAATAAAATAGTGATTTATTATACATCATAATTACTAAAGCCCCATGAATAAAACCATCTAACTGATGATCTAGAATTATCTGCTGTCATGATTTCTTTGAAGATATGGAAACAATACCTTTATGGGGAATAGTGTGATATATACAAATACAAACAATGTTTGAAGTATATATTCAAAAATAATTAAATGAACATGAGACAAAGGATATGGTTAGAGATTCTCAAATACCATGATTATTCAATTCGTTATCCCTCTATATGTGCAAACAATGTCATAGATTCTTTGAGTTGGAAGGATCATAGTGTTCTTACCATAATGGAGATTGAAGGATATCCACTGATCAAGGACCTAGTATGGATGGATATAGGATTCATAAGGGAATGAACATAGACAATTATATCCCAAATGATATCTAAACCATAATTTGTAGATAATATCATGAAATATCAAAGTGATGATCTATTTTTTCAAAATATGTTAGAGGCTATGAAAAGTGGGATGTATCCTAGATTCAATATAATTCAAAACATTGTACTAAAATTTGGTAAAAGGTCAAGAATTTTAATTATTATGAAGAAAAAAAATAATATTATGGATAAATAACATACCTCTATATTCATTATACACCCCAGAAGCACTATGATATATAAAGACTTTCATGATCATTAGGATTGGGACAATATGAAAAGGGAGACTATTGATTATAGTACATGGTAATTTTGTGTCAAAAAGTGAAAGAAACATGAAAAATTATCGAAGAAGGATTATAACAACTACCTATACCTATATGAAAGTGGGATAACATCCCTTTGAACTTTTTCATAGGCCTTCCAAAGACTTCCAAGGGTAGATATTTTATATGGGTAATCATCGATAGAATGAAAATTTTTACGAATTTAATTACCATAAGAGAGGATTTATCCCTAGAATATATAAAATTCCTCTATATTCAAGAAGTATTGATAGTCCATGGGGTACCACTATCGATTATTTCTGACTGAGTTGAAATATTTACTTTTACATTCTGTTAGATCCTTCAAAATTCTTTGAATACAGAAGTAATATTGAGAATAACCTATCTTCTTCAAACTAATAGGCAGTCTCAGAGGACTATCTAGATATTGAAATATGTGTTATGGGATATCCCACTTGATTTTCAAGGGAGTTAGACCAACATATTACACTTATTGAATTCTTCCATAACAGTAGTTTCTACATGATCATTCAAATGGATCCTTTTGATGCTCTATATAGAAAGAACTGTATAACTCCAACATGATGGAATGAAGTTGGAGATGAAAAATAATTTTGGTTACACATTGAGAATGAGACCATTTAAATGATACAAGTTATTTAAAAACACTTCAGGTGTTCCCAAATTTGAAAGAAATATTATGATGAAAACTGGAGGAGGGACATATAATTTCATACTAGGGATACTGTTCTTCTCAAGATATCATCTCGGAAGGGAGTTATGATATTGGAAAAAAAGTAAAATATATTTCAAGATACATTGGACTTTTTTAAATTCTTGTGTGTGATAAACTAGTTTAAAATTTATTAGAACTACTTCCAAATATTTTAAATGTTCATTATGTCTTCCATGTGTCCCTACTAAGAATGTATATGTTTGAACCAACACATGTACTTGATACTAATGGTGTAGAGTTAGAAGATTAATTTTCATACGAGTAGGAACCTATCTAGATCCTTGATATAATGGAAAAGGTTTTTAGTAACAAGACAACATGACTTTTGAAATTCATATGGAGAAAGCCCAAGTTTTGAGAGGATACTTGGGAACCTAAGGAATCAATTAAAGAAAAAATAACACCATTTTTTTATGAAAAATTAAATACTACATTTCATGTAATCATATAGATTAATACAAATAATAATAGTATATGGATATCAGAACCAATTAAAATCGACAATGTAATGGTCTAATGTATAGGATCAAACTCTCACTGGAATATTAAAACTACCCTGAGAACTATTAAAATAAAAAAAAGAAATGGTAGGAATATAATTAGCATTATCAAATTCATTATGAAAAACCTTATAGATAATGTAGTAAATATTGATGAATAGTTGAGTATTTATATAGTGTAAAGAAAAGAGTGATATTTGGGTTATAACCTTTAAATAACAATTAGAATATACGACTGTTGGTCAATATGAGCGTTGGTATAATGTTACCATAAAAATTAGTGTTTATAAACTGTAATGAAAATTGAAAATTGATGAAAATGGAGAAATGATGACCTTAACCAGTACATTCATAAATTTTAAATCCCAGTTTTCACAACATGAGAGTGAGGTTGAATCACTGGTGTTTACCTTGACCAAGACTAATAAGAAAATCAATAATCGAGTCTTAAATGAAATCTACTATGGAAGAAGTTTGATTTAGTAGAAATCACAATGAGGTCAATGTTAGTTGATCCACCCCCAGAAACCAACACCATATCTCACCTCACCCTTTGGTCATATACCCATGTAATAATGGGTTATGTATCTAGACCATAATGTCATAGAAGTGTAACTTCCTTTTAATAAATGAAATAGTGATATCATCAATAAAATTTCTAGTATTATTTTATTTAATAAAATATATATGAATACAATAAAAATTTGATAAACAAATTTTATATACATATAAAATTTAATTATAATTTTTATAAAATATATAAAATTTCATAATAAAATTAGGTATTATAAACAAAATTTACTTTCATAAAATAATATTTTAGAACACTATTTATTATAATATAATTGATATTATAATTTTAAAATATATTAGTAAAGTGTTATATATTTTATAAATTTAAATATGTTGTAAAATATGATATTTTTCAATTAATATATACATATTATTTAATGGTTAATATTATAATATTCATAGAATTAATTTGATAAAATAAAAATTATATTTTAAATAATCACATCACAATTAGATTATGGTGAAATTGTTAGAGTTTTCAATTGAAATTTTTTTTTCAATGAATAATAAAATTAGAGTTTAGTGTTTTTGATGTGTTTTATGAATTAATGTATATTTAACAATTATGTGATGATTATTTTAATAGAATACAATAAATAATATTTTATTCTAGTATTGTTATGTATTTTAATGGATTTAAATCAATTTCCAAACCTATTAATGACCTCCCAAATTCATAAGTGGAAATTTTGATATCAAAAACAATATTTTGTTGAAAAATAACATTTTAATGTCAAATGAAATATTAAAATATAGACTTAGGTTAGAATATATTAAAATAAGATAAAGCTTTAATCAAATTTCTAAATCCATGAGAAAAACCAAGGAAATGTAAATGGTTTTTCATTTTCAATAACCTTGAACTCTAAGACCTACAATTGAAAATTAGTAAACAATTCCATCACATTTACTATAAATACCAATCCATCTGCTATTCCTCTCCATTAATAATCCATAATAGATGAATTTATGGTGATTTTACCTTTATAAATAGTTTTTACAAGGTTTCATTATGTACTCAAGGGGCTATCATAAATTTTTAAGAAGAAACTCTTAACGTGAAGGAATTATACACATCTTATTTTTTATTCAAGAACCTCATTTGTGGAATGTATTCCAAATGTGAAATTAATTTATTTTCCCAAACCATTTATTATACCGTTACATACAAAATATTAAACTACCAATGTGATACCTTTGTTCCCTCCCATTAATAAATTTCTTTAATACATGTTTTATACTTCTTTTCCATCAAAATTATTTCATGAAATTTTCTCTTTGACATGACAATTATTATATTGTGAATACCAAAGGCATTTTTTTTTACATTTTTATTAACCTATACGTAAACACAATATTTTTTGGTATTTATATGTATGAAACCTACATTTTATTTTTGTGGGTTAAAAATTATGTAATGTTCAAGTCCTTAAGGACTTATGTACTCAATTTTTTTATACAAAACCCATTCTTAATTATTCTTTAGTTACTGATAATATGTTTTATTATGATCATTGTGGATCAAATGAATTAGTAAAAATGAAGGGTGTTCCCTAATATTTCTCCAATTCATTGGGTAAGGAATTAATCTTTATATATGACATGTTTTATGATACCCCGATGAATAACCTTAGTAATTATTAAATTTGAAACCTTGGTGATATATTTATCAATATATCCATTTTGTGATGTTTCCACATATCCATGTTATGTATCATGTAATTATGATCATTTATCTCAATTTATTCCTCATGTATTATCAGTAATAACCATTCATTTTCCATTTCCAATTTTTATCCCTTACTAGGATTTATGCTTACTCTTTTATATTGATGTATCTCCCAATGAAATTACATGCAATGAAGTGACCTCTGAAGGGTTAAAAAATGGGTATTTCAAAAGGAATAAATAATGTTTATGTACATGTTATCCTTATAAAATTATTTCATTATACAATATGTTTTGAAGGCACTAGACCAAAAAAGATATTTCATTGTTATTAATATAATGTTTTGTTAGTAAATTTTGTTAAAATAAATATGTTAAAAAGTTGGCTTATATTAATTCTCTTTACAAGTATTAATCACAAGGTTAATCTTAATGATGAATGTGACATTTTTCTAAAAAAAATCTTTTATCACCAAAGTATAATGTATTCTTAACAATTTTATCTAGCCTTTTATTAAATCGACTCGTACAAAAATGTTGTCCTCTTTTTGAAAATTAGTTAAAATAGATAGGGAGAAAATAACCATATTTTACTAAGAAAAAGACCCCACTATAAAGTGAAACTCACCTCTTAGTTATTTAGGTCAGGAATCATCCTAATATTATCAAATATTATTGTTGGATTGTTTAGTGGAAAACCCTTTTACAAATCTATAATAGGGATAAACCTAGCTCTATTACTCTAGTATCCCAACAGTTGGGGTTTCTTAGATATTCCAAGAGAAAAAAATATAAAAAATGGTCTAACCACAAAACTATCTAGGGTATTCCTTATATTGAATGACACTATGAATAGATTATCCAGGATATATCATCACTTTCTTTTGTAATATAGGATAATCTTGGGGCACCACACTATGGCATGGAACCACATGGCTGGATAATTTATGTCTTGACATGTGCCTATTTGGAAGGAATTTCACACTCATAATTTGAAGGTGATTTTATCTCACCATATTATCTCTTTTTAATCCCTTTTATGTATTCATACTTTTGGTTATTTTACTTTGTAATACTATTCTCTTAACCTAATAAATACTTTCAAAATATATTGATTTTTAAATTCTTTCACAACCCAAATGCTGTTTCACTCACCCAGAATTATAATTAAAGTATATTCATACATATTTCACTTCACCATATGCATAAGGTATTTGATATTGACAGTATCTACATGAGTAATACTGGACCGATATATAGCCCACCCCATTCACCTTCCTAGATAACCCATAAAACTCCATCTATGTAGGCAATCTTACCCAATGTCCATTTTCCGAGGGATACATTATTTAAGGGAGAATCCAATTCGTCAAAAAACTATCATATATTATGAACAACTATATTCAACAAAAAAAAATCAAGTTCATAACATCAATTATAAACTGAGGTAAAGACTGATTAAAAATTACATTCATTATCAAGAAATTTTTTTTAAGTAATGCATGGTTCTATGAAGAAGTGGTTTAATTTCATTAACCAAAGAATGAACAACCTTCACATTTCTGACTAAATTTTCTAAATAAGAATAATTTAATGAAGAACCTTTAAATAAACAACTTATTCAAATATTTAAACATGCGTTAAAATTTTATTAACAATTCATAAAACCAATCTAATTTTTAACCCTTTTATAATTTTAACCATCAAAATTTTTTAAATATATAATTTTGAATGTAATTATTTTATATTCAATAAAATATGAAATATTTCAAATTTATCATTTTATTTCATTTCCATTATAAATATATGACAATATATTAATTATGAATAATTTATAATTCAATTTCTATTATGTAAACATTTTATATAATCCAAATATCATATAATTAAATATTATTTAAACCTTAATGATACCGATTATGAATTTTTTTAATGTGGCTTAAATAATAACAATATAATTCCCCCATTTTATTTCTAACAATTAAAAATAATTAAATTTAAAAAATTCACAATTTAAATATAAATTTTATTATATCCACGCCTTATTTGATAATTTACAATTGTTTATAAACAATTTCGTATTATTCCAAAATAAATAATTTTATTCCATTATCATAATAAATTCCATATATATTTTAAAATCATTTTCAGATTATAATATTTAATATTTTCGAGTAAAATATTTCAAAAATAAATAATTAATTAATTACAAACCATTTATAATCATTCAATTGATATACCTTTTATAAATTAAAATATATCAAAATACCTTACAAATGGATTTATAAATAAGTTAAAAACCATCAAAATCACTAATTAAATTAAAAATAAATTTTATAAATATTTATATTTTACCCTTACATAAGAATCCATTCATGTGAAAAGGTAATCTTTGTTAACTTTTACACATAAATTCTCTATAAGGGTAATTCATATATAGAGCCCTTACGTAAATGGAAGTCACTCATTACCTTTACATAGCTTAAATTTAATGTGTTGTGTAAAGGTAACATGGATATTACCTTTACACAACTCATTTTTCACATGGGTAAGACCCTTATGTGAATTCTTCACATAATGGTATGTCATGATATTCCTTTACATGACATTAAAAAAATTATGTAAAAGGTAATACCTCAATGTATTAGACTCACATAAGGGTATTACATTTATGTAGTTGTGTTTCACATATGGGTAATCATCCAGTAATATTTATGCGGATTTTAGAAAAACATGATTACTTTTAAATACCATCATATCACAAAGGGGTAAATTTTATCATACACATATGAAACCCTTTACATGTAAGTGTAAGAGAATGAGAACATTACAAAGACCAATATATAAGGGTAAATCATGATGACCCATGTACATAAGAATTCTTATATGGGAAAGTACTCGGTTACCCTCACGCATCTAAATTGCGTAAGGGTGAGGTCTTGGTTACCTTTACGTAGCCTATCAATATATGGGTAAAACCTTTATGAAATAAAATTTAGAGAAACAAGGGATGGTTCTTTGTTTTTCAATTTCTTATTTATTTACACACATGATTTCATAAATTATAACCTTAGATCCCTCTGATACCACTGAAGGGTTTTAAATAATTTGAACAATATTTACCAAATTTAGAGGAACTAACTAAAAATCCTTTTTCAGAGGATCTCCATGCAAGGTAATATAAACCAACATAAATTACTAAACTAAATAATAGTTTAAATGAATATAATAACATACACCAAAGATCCACTACATGAATCTCAATCTCATACACCTTCATATAACAATGAATTTTCATGATAGATATCACAAGAATAAAAACCAAAAACATCCCACCTCCATGGGGTTTTCGCAGGCTAATATGAATTGAACGTTATACAGGAAGGATTATTTTTCTCCCACAATGTACTAGATTCCTAAAATTAAAACGAATAAGAAAAAAAGAGAGAAAAGGGTTTATAGAGGTTCAACCTTAATATAACGACCTTCCTATACACTACTTTGGTAGGTTATAATTTAAATTTGAAATCAAGGGAACCCATTGATTATCCTCTCATTTATTCATGTGTTGTAACACATAAATATATACCGTAGCTAGTTTATTCATCATATTCCATTACTCCCAAATGTTTCATCTCACATAACAAAATAATAAATTATAACTAACATGGGAGAAAACTTATTGATTATAGTTTATCATTTTAATGTCAATTTACTTGGATCAATATATTGTGCATGAAAATCATAATTTTCATACAATAAAAAGAAACCTATATATATAATAATACAAGGAATTGTTGAATATATGCATCAATAGGAACTTATGAAATATTATAATATCAAATATATAATTTTCCAAATGAAATCCAATCATTATAAAATATAAAGGGTGACCAAAACGACTTTTCTAGAATGATAATCCTTGAAGTGTAAATATAAGTTAAAATATATATTTTTTCACAGAACCCTTTAAAACCTAAATTTATAAACTATTTTCAAAAATACATTTTGGGAAATGTAAATTAATGACTTATGAAAACTGTAATATAAATAGTTAAAAATAAAATATCCATGAAGAATACATAATATTTTCAAAAATTGATGGTGAAAATACATTGAAAACAATTAATTTAAAATTAATTTTTAATAATATGGACATAAAAAATAAATAATGTTATCAAAAATAGGATTTAAAAATACTTTTGAACTAATTAGTATTAAAGGAATATTTAACAAAAAAGACTTGAAAAAATCATGATGTCTTAAAAAAAGAGTAAAAGTAATTTGAAAGAATTTACCTCTGAAGATAATATTTAATAATATAATAGTGAAAAATATATTTGGGTTATCAAATGAAAATATTTTGAGGATGCGAATACTTTTTATAAAAAAATTCTAGGAATTTTTCTTTAAATTTTTGAGAAAACCTTGTTGAAAACAAACATCATTACAACTGTATTAAATTTTACTTTTGAAAAGGGTAAAAAGTTAGTAAAATAATATAAAATAATCCATATTGACCTTAAAAAAATATGTGTGAACATTTTAATTGAAGAAAATATGGACATGGTAGAAATGATCGTTTATTAAGAATGAGATTTATTCTTACAAATGGTATTTTTTATTTTAGATTTTTTTATTAAATAATTATATATTTATAAAGAGATTTAATTTCCATACAGAGAAATATTAAGTACCAAATCAAATATGGGAAAGGTAAAGATTAAATAAATATTAAAAATTATATTCTTGTATAAAACACTTCAAGGTAAGGAAAAAAATTGAGTCTTAAATAATACTTATAATTTTTTGAAAAATCTAAATCAAGAATACCATAAAATATAAGAGGATCATGATATAAAATAAAAATAGGGAATTATTTACACCACTATAAGTGAATAATGTTGTATAACATAAACATGTCTAAAGGGATTTAAACTTGAGACAAAGAAACTCTTAACTTGTTCTCATTATAAATTAATACAACTCTAACTTCATGAAAAAACATAGTTACCTAATAACCTATCTCAAAAACATACACATAAATAATAACCTTTTTATAATCCTTATTTTTAATTATTTATAATGACTACATTTATTAGTTATAGAATATTTTGAATATCGTGTGTCAATAACTTTATGTACTTTATGTATGTTTGATAATATTGATATCTTTACCCATAAAATGATTCCAAGTTCTTAATTTTTATATTATTTATGATTCTTTCATTTATTTATCATATTTATATAGAATTTTATTATTTCATTCCATATGTTTTTTTGGATATGTAGTGTGAAAACTAAATTGGAAATGACTTGTTTTGGTAGTTTTTTTAATGATAAAAAATGATATATTCAATACGAGTTTTTTTTCTTATATAAATTTACTATAAAAATAGTTATTATTATATTGGTAAATTATAATAATATTATAATTGTGTTTTCCATATTCATTCATGATTAGATTTTAATATGTCATTTGTGTGGGTAGTTAAACGAACCCCAACATGAACACGTCTTAACTCAATTTGTGAGTACGGATTAGGAGGTATTTCATTTGATATAATATCAATTTAATGAAATAATAATGATTTTAGTTTTATGTTTATATTATGGTGAACCATATTTCAATATTTTTAGATGATTTATGAAAATATATATGAGAAAATAAATTTTTTTAGTCGGTAGGATGGATTCCTCACATGCACACATTTACCATTCTCGTTTATCAACACATGAGAGGGGGTGAAGGATGATATTAAATAGAAAATGAAGAATCATAATTATATTATATATATAATATTAATTCATCATTCCACCATTATGATCATATGTGAAATGAATTAATGAAAAAACAACAGACATCACTTCGTGAAGGTGATAATCCACACAACGCACTAACGATGTTCATTTGTTTTTTCTATGTTGATGGAAGTGAATAAAAAAAGAATTTACCATTAATATGAAAACATATATTAATAATAATTATAATTAATTAATCATATTATTATTGTTCTGATATATTTTTAATAGTAGTATTATGATGAAAATCTTAAGAAGGAGATAATTCTTTCGCAGGGGACTTCATTTTTCCCTTTGAAGTCCCCTTGAAATTAAAATGATTAGGAAAATCATAAGTAAAATAGGTATATTTTTAGGGACAATATTCTAGATATATAGAGAGAGAGAGAGCATAAAATTTCATATTTTTATGGGTAAATTCAATGATAGATGTTTTTTTGAAAGGGTGTATGTTATTTCCTTTTATAAGGGAGGATGAGCGAACTTTCTGGAACACACTATAATTTCTAATAATTCTATGATTCTATTCCAAGGTCAATGGATCTAAAGTATAAAAGTAATTTATAATGGGATATCTTTGGGACTATAAATACTCAAAAACCCTTCCTATATATATTCTAATCAAGTTATAGTGGTTTTGCAATTATGTTTTTCAATTTTACTCTAATACTTTTAAACATGGTAACTATTTTGAAACTAAGTAATTTTATGTCTTAAAAAATAAATAATCAAACAATATAAACTAATTAATTTTTTTGATTGAAAAAAATTTAATATTCATTAAATCTAATTCAATTTGTGAATATTATAAAATAACTTTTAAAATTAAAACACATAATGTGGAGAAAAACTATTTTGGTTGAAGAAATGCATTTCTGACCATTATGTAATCTCAATCATATTTAATATTTATTAATGAATAAATAAGTGTTAATTTATTTACGTATTTATAAAATTATGTTATATGAATTATTCAAAAGATTTATATTTATTCAATTTTATATAAATTACTGGATATTAATAAAATAATCATTTTAAAATAATTTTTTCACTATTATCGTGGTAATTAGTATAAATCCAACTATCGAAATTTGTTACCTAAAAATTAAATTTACCACATTATATATCATAAATATTGTTATACCATATCTAAAAATAATTTTATAAAATTAACTTTCTATGTGTGGGGAAATTAATATTAACATTAGTGCATGTAACACATAAAAACCATTGTTTATGAAATGTATATTTTTTAGCATAAATTTAATTTGTAAGAAAAAATTACGTATTTTTTCTATTATAAATATATTAAGAATATTATAATAATTTAATTTAGAGTTATGTGAGATTAAAATAATTTTAAGACCTAATTTTTGAACTCATAAATATAATTAATGTTACAGCTGAAAAATAATTTTCATAAAATATTATATGATTTTTTGAAATTATATTACTGGGTTTTATAAATTTACATATTATTTTGAAATTATTTATTTTAATTTATAAATGTATATTTTATACATTTAAAGGGTTTTATAAAATCCTAATTGATATTAAATTTAATGTATGATCAAAATGAGTTTTTTTTGTTCTTTAACTAAAGTCATTTATTTTTAAAAATATCAAATATAAATCCTAAGATAATTTTTTTTGTGAGGAATAACAAATTAATTTCAATTTATCACTATTAAATTCTAAAATAAGAAATTTTATATTTTTATAACAGTACATATCAGTTAATGAAAATTAATTTTATTGAAAATAACCTTTTCATTATAAACTTATTTTAATAGTTTTCATTATAACGGTAAAAATTGGTCATGGTTTAACTTCTTAGTGTTTATTATAGATCTATTATTAATTTATTATTAAAATTTTGTGGTTTTTTTATATTTTTTGTGGAATGTGACAGAGGTTATAGAATGTATTCTGTATTTTAAATGATCCAGGTCACATATCTTTATATTATATTCTCTTTAATACATTATATCCTCACAATTTAATTACCATTTACTTGGAGGAAAAAATAATGTTAGATAAAATATTAAGATAAATAATGATATTTCTTATAATTAGATAAGATCATCAATATCCTATGGAAGAATAGAAAACACTTATTTTTCTCTAATAATATAAAGTAAATGTAACTCATAAAAAGGTATTATAGCCATTGTGATGGATTCTATTATATTCATAGCCAATATATAGTTGGAATTAAACTAATAAATGGTCATCGTTGATTTAGTATTTATTTACATAGTATTGAAATGATTTTTTATTTATAACGAATATATCTATGATATTTCAAAAATAGAGTTAAATTTTTAATGGAGGATATTATGTTTTTCATAAAGTGTATTCAAATAAAACCACTAAATATTTTCCTTAAAAAAAAACTAGAGGTGGTGACTATATTTTCTTAGAAAACACCATTGATATAAGGGGGTTTATTGAAAAAGAATATATCCACTAATTTATGGTAGAGGGTATGTGAACCCTAATTACCACTTTCCTTTTCATAGATAGTCATTTCACTAGTTTTTTCTTCCTCCCAAGGGTTCGGCTGTTATGGATCCTTACCATCTTCAGTAATCCTTGTATTAGGTAGTTCTATTGAAAAAATACCAAGTCTTCCACATATAGGACATTGAATTTCTAATGGTTCCCTAGGATGAGTTCTATCTTCCTTATGGATGTTAATTAAACTCTTCATTTTCTAGTGATAGTATGAATATAGATGATCCTTTCATCCATAATTAAATATTATTCTAGTCCCCTTAAGGCTATTACCTTGGTATGTCTTCAAATATTTCTTACATACATGAAATTGGAAATTGTTTCCTTTATCGTGTTTATAAATTGATATTTAAGGAGTCTCAATATTTATTTTATTTTATATGCTTGGAATTTAAAATAAGTTAACATTTTTAATATTATATTTAGAAATATGATTTGGAATTTTCGTAGGTTTTTTTACATTTCTAATTCCAATATGTTTTTTTATTGATGAAACCTTTTCATTATCCCTCACACACATGGTTCCTTTTATCTTCAACCATCACTAAATCCAAAAGTGTTGACAATATTGAGAAGATATTTATAATAATGATATATTATCATAATCACAAAAGGAATTAAAATACAAAAAGTATTATTCTTTACATAATCACATTGTTCTATAGTTACCTTTTTTCAACATATTTAAATCTTAGTTTTACCTAGGATTATTTAATCTAGGTTATCATAAACACCTAAAACCAATCCCTCATTATAAAAATAATATAAATCATTAATAGTAGTTATAAAAGTGTATATGATCAACCAAATAACACCCCATGAGTTTGTATCTAGGTGTATAGTCTTAGACCCAATCTCCATGAATTGTAGGGATGATTGAGTCAATTTTCAACTAAACATTTTGATGGTGATTTACTTAAGGTGCATATGTGCCACAACCACATCCTCTTTCTAGTATACATACATGATTGAATTTCTTATAAACCAATTACTCATGATTTTAAATTTTTTTTAATAAAAACCCAAGAATCTCATACATGGATATTTTTCCATTTTTTAAGAATACACAAACACACACGGAAAGACCGTATCAGTTTAGCGCCTTTGGAAACTTAGAACACAAACTTATATTAAGGTAAAAGATCGTAAATGTTTCCCAAAAATATATTCCCCTTTATTGACCATACCTAAAACCTCTATTTATAACATTGGTAAAAGAAAAAACAAGAAAAGGGTGGGCTCAAATTCTCAGTAAGGGTAAACAATGGAGACATGTAAGAAAAATCATGAACATAATAGTACGAAAACTTTATCATGGAATTATAAGTTCATACCCTATATATCAAAAATCATATACAAGTTTTATAGAATAAATATTGTCATTTATTAAGACTTTAATCATAAAGGAATAAATAGAATAATTAATTAATTAATAATACATAAATAACACGTGTAATTTGTCGCATACACATAAGAATAAAATATCTTATGTTGATGATAACTACAAAGACATTTATAGTATGTTTGGATTGTGATAATAAAATGTGTACCAAATTTGTCCTTGGGATAACTTAACATCTACCTTTTAGTTTTGGGATTATGATGACCATCCATTTATACTCTTGTTTCTGGCTTCGGATGCCCTTTCGAGGATCCTATTATTTCTGTCTTAGGATGACCTCTTGTTCACCCACTTATTGTGGGCTTAAGATGACCTCTCGTGTAAGCTTTTTTTTCTCTTAGAAATTGTTTAATTTCCCAATTTTTTGGTGGGAGATATATTTTCCCCACTTCAAAAAATTAAATCATAAATATTTTCTTCACAAAGACATATATCATTCATTATGTCCGAAATCATGGAAATTAATGGTTTTTGTAGACATTTCGTTGTAGCATATCTCATTGGAAAGTAACTTAATTTATAAACATAATTATATTAAAATATAAACCATTTAGTTCATGAATATAAATGTTTTACTTTGATAATATCCTCAATAAGGTGTGAGTGACATCAACTTATGTCATCTAAGATGCAAAATAATTTTGAAATATATTTTCAGAACATTTTTTGACGAAAATATCCTTTTCTTCTTTGAAAATGAAATTATTATTAATTGATAAAAATTTTATAAAATATTTTTCATAGAAAACAACATTCAAAACATATAAATGAATCTTTGAAAATAATTTTAAACATCTTCTATATCCATTCTCCTTAAAATTATTAAAATTTAATTTAAAACACTTTTAAATCATTTATAGAAAACATTGTTTTGCTGGAACAAAGATGTCTGACTAAAGAGATAATACCAATACATGAAGCTTAAAATACAATGATAAGAAGTATATTCATGATAATAAATTTAAAATGGAATTATATACACCACATAAAATAATATTAATGCATAACATAACATCTGTCTCAAAGATAGAAAGCGAGACAATTTTTTTAATGATTTGTCAAATTTTGAACAGTAAACCCTATGAAAGAGAAATAATAAAATGGATATTTAGATATAGATAAATTTAAGTATATTTATAATTGATTAAAATAATTTGTATTATATAGAAAACAAAATATAAATTAGTGGTGAGTATGAGATATGTATTGTAGAAATAAAAGTGAGACTTCTATTCCCTTTACCACTTTGTAATCAGTTGAATTGTATTACCCATGAATGAAAAAAACTATATAGATATGTAAATAACATAATATTAATTATAATAATCATTAAATAATTTAATGGGAAATATATACACCATATTTAATAAATAGTTTGTGAACATGGGTAGTATCTGATGGAGAAAAAAAATGAAATTGAAATCCTTTACCTTAAGTCTTGACTTCCATCAAACACGTTCAAGACACCTTTATAATAAATATAAGTTTATTATAATTATTCCACAGAATAAAATTAATATATAAAATTCCATATATTATTTACATATGAATTTATATTACACCCTTATTAAAAATTTCATGTTTATGTTATGTTTCATGTAATAACTATTTTGTTTCTCATACATGTTTTGACTTGTTATTCTTGGTCCTCATACTTAGATGATGATTTCATCATATATATAATTATTAACATGATATAAATATATTATATATTAATTATATATGTATTTATGTTTATATATAAAATATATAAATAGAAAATTAAATACACCATTCATGAACTTGGAATGTCATACACCATTTAATGTGTGAACAAATCACATTACTTTGAGGAGGAAAAAGTTCACACGTCGACAAATGATGTTATCATTTTTCCAAAAACTGGAAAGCATGAAGGTGTGCATTAAATAATAATTAAATAAAAATAGATAAATAAAAAATATCAAATAAATCATATAAAACTATAAATTACATTATTATTATGAACCTATAATTGGGGTAATGGAAGAATGAATGATCTCAGTTCGCGAGGTGGTAGTCCGTTGAACACTTGGACGATGATTAAATATTAAATTTGATGGAATTATGTGTGATTTTAGGAAGAATAATTAATGTAAAAAATATCAAAAAATTCATGATACATAGGTTACTATATAAAAATTAAATAAAAATAATTGTGGGGATCTAAGGAAAAAATAAAACAAAAATGTTCGATGATGAACATTACCTCTTCTTTGGGTATGTTTTTTTAGATTTGCACAACATGACTCAATTGATTGGATTTAATCCAAAATTAATACTTATAGGAAGAAGTGAGAGAATATTCTATGACATTTGGATATATTTTGGTTGAACCAAATAGGTTATGAAGTGTGGATAAAAGAGAATAATAGCTTCTATTTCATAGGAGATGAGAGGGTCACTTTTGGAATTTCTCAAAAGAATAATTTATAATAAATTCAATATCAATAAAAATACCTCTAAAAGTCTCTTGATTTAAATATAATATATTTCTAGGTTTTAATATCATAAAATATTATGTTTTAGACAATTTTTGGTGTAAATTTAGGCCTTACCATTTTTATTAACTCTATGTTAATCCATTTTAATTTTAACTTTGGTAATAAATGTTTCAATTTTAAGAGGATGTAATTATTACATATAAAGTGTCAATTGCACTATAAATGAAATATTTATGACATTTTAGATCATATATCATCCCATTTGTCCTTATTGAATATTCTTATGATTTAAAAATAATTTAATAAAACATTATTTTCATAAAATATTATTTTGGTCAATTTTTACACTATTCAGAGAATTGACTTTATGAAAATCAGTATTGCAATATAACAGAAAAAATCTTTTAATAAACACCTAACATGTAAAATTCACTAATAAAATTAGTCTAGTACCCTAATTAATTCAGATTTTGATTCTTTTAATATTTATAAATTCATTTATTTGATTGACCCATTAATGGAATAATTATTGCATCATCATTGTGTAATTATTTAGGAAAATTATTTCATCGCTAAAATTTAAAAATAATATAAAATGATTTAAAAGGAAATTTTATATTTCATAATAATTTATATATTTTAGAATATCTTCTATTTAACTCCTTATTAATGTTATTATACCTTATTGAAGTAAGAGTGAAACATTTTTTCACTCCGTTTGATTTTAATAATATCAACGTCATCCTCTTGGAAAAGTGGCCATTAAATTATTCAACTTAGCAACTTATGTGTTATTAGTCTAATTACAATCATTAAATAAAATTTTCATAAGGTTTAGGGTAATTTTTCAATATTTATATTATTATTTTTATCCTTAATTACCAGATTTACCCTTAACTGTTGTAATAAAAATTACTAAAGTTACTATTCATATTGTCCAAAACTAAAAGGGGTCTAATTAATAAATTTTAAAATTATAACTCAAAATATGGAATCCATTTTTTTAAATTTAATGCCCCTAATTTTCAGAAATTAATTAAAATTAATCCGACATATGAGATAAAATAAAGAGTTTATGATTTAAAAATGTTCAAAAGATTGAAATGTTTTTATATCAAATTTCGGTGTGAAATTTGTTAAAATGAAAAAATTGGATTAGTTTATGTATAATTTTACATATTATACTTTAAAACCAATTCCAAATATACTTTAACAATATAAATAAGTTCTACGAGATATCCGTTTGAATTAAAATTTATTATTTTTAATTTTTAAACAAAACATGAAAGTTATCATAAAAATACAGACAATTAAACAAAATTAAATTCTGATATCCCAATTTTAAATAGAGTACTATCTAGTCACAAGATCCACAATTAGAATGACATTTCATTCTATATATAAATATATTTCACAAAAAAAATGGTTTACACAAGTTATCTAATATGAATAAGTCCTCATATGGTGAGATGATAATTTAATCTCTAAAACCTCATTCGAATTTATCATAAATAATTTCATAAATGGTTAACCTGTTAACCCAACCAAAATAAAAAATTACAAAACATTAAAAATAAGGACACTAAAATTATCAAAAGATGCTTAACATCGATCCCACATATATCATTAAGTATATATTTTTTTCACATACCAAACATGCGAATACCTTCATTATTTATTTTCATAAAACATAGTAAAAATATAAATTACAATAAATACTTATTAAAACATGCATGATTCCTAATTCAAAATATTATTGGATAGAATATATAAATCCAAAAAATTCTTTAATCTTCATCGAAAATATAATAATACAATTTTTTAACAAGTCAATAATCAATTCAAAGGTAATCAGTAGTGTTCAATTTAATTTATCGAAACATCACTGTCTTAACATCATGAGCATATTATGGGTTATATTTCCCATAATCATGTCTTTCCAATGAATATATCTATTATATTAAAACACTTTTCTAGTCCATAATAATCTTTCAAAATATTATTGTAATTCCTTAGTGAAAAATGATAAACTTAACAATTATTATATATTTCACAATAAATATAACATAATTATTGAATCCAAATAAACAACACTTTGATTATTTCACTTCATTCTTAATCCATTAATAAGGAAACCTTATCCTATTACTTAATACCTATTTCTATTCAAATTTAACATATAGTCTTCTCATCATCTGTAATATAACCATTACTTATTCCACCTTGCTAATTATATTCGTGAGATTTACACTCAGGGCAATGATTTTCACAATCCCCATTATTTACACATTTAGAGAATTCATCAATTGTTAGTAACTTAAGCAGGCCAATATTCCCATCCATTATGATGACTAAAAAATTCATTTTTTACTTTATAGTTATTTTCTTTGTGTCCTTATTTTCCATATTCAAAATATGTTTTTATTCCCCTTGTACATCAATTTGAGTGTTTCTTCCTACATTCCAGACATAAAGGAAATTTAATCTTCTTTCCTATAGAGTATCCATTACAATAATTCTTACTAAAATATATCCTTCTATTCTTAGGTGAGTCTGAGATTTTTTTAAGGTACACATTGTTAATTATGTTCTGTGAAAATTTACTTGGCATGGTCACAATGTCTTTTACTTCATTGAGCATCTCATTTGACAGCTCATCAGAAAAGTATTCATCATATTGAATGTTAACCATGTTACTTATAGTTCCCTGCATTTACTAAAACCAAAAATCACAACTCTAGAAACACTTATCATTGTAGAAAACCACATAACCATGATAGATCATATATTGGATGTAAAAATTATGACACCATATTTTATCAATGTAACCTTAGGCTTATCTTTAGAGACATCCCCATATATATCATTATATATATTCTTAAGGATCTCACTAATGTTTTCTAATATGAGTTTCCAATAGTTAACTACACACTTTCTATAATACAAATAAAAATGACCTAGGATTTTCATATTTTTATATTATATCACTTTTAAATAATATACAAACACACAGACAAGGACTATATTAGTTTGGTACCTTTGGAAACATGGAACACAAGTTTCTAGTCAGGTAAAAGATCTTCAATGTTCATTTAAAATATATTCCCCTTTAGTAAAACTACCTAAAATCATTAATTATAACCCAGGGAAAATAAAACATAAGAAAAGGGTGAGCTCTGATGCTGAGTAAAGGTAAACAAGGGAGATACAAAATCATAATCATGAACATAAGGTTATAATAACATGGTTATTACATTATAAGGTCAAACCCTACATATCATAGATCATACAATTGAGTCATGGAATAAGGATTTTTATTTAATAAGACATAAATCATAAGGGAATCAAGAGAATAATCGATTAAAGCATAACATAGGAATATGATATTGAATTTTTGGCATACACAAAAGTTTGGAATATCTTATGTCAAGGACACCTACTAAGAAATTAATAGTATGTTATGCTTGGGTTAATAACCAATGTAACTACATTATTCATGGGATGACCTCCTATATATCTTATAGTTTCCAGATTAGGATAACTTTCCATTTATGCTCTTTTTTCAGGATTAGGATGACCTCCTATGTACCCTCTTGTTGCATTATTAGAATGACCCCCTATTCACCCTGTTATTGCGGGCTTAAGATGACCTACCATGTACCCATTGATCACCTAGAACATTTTACATAACCCAATGCATTGGAGGGAGATATAGGTCCCACCTATCACATAATGAAATAATAAATATTTATGTAATATGAATATAAATCATTCATAATTTCCTAAATCATTGAAAGTAAAAGTTTTCATAAACATTTCGTTATAGAACACCTCATTGAAACATAACAGTATTCATAAAAATAATTCCCTCAATAGATAAACGATTCAGTTAATGAATATGAATGTTTCCATTTTATCATATCCTTAATAAGGTACGAGTTACATGAACATATATCAACATATATGGAAAATAAATTTGATATTTATTTTTAAAACATTTATTGAGGAAAATATCCTTTCCACTTTGAAAAAGAAAGTCTTTTAAATTCATAACAAATTATAAAACCGTTTTCATTAAAATAACCATGAAGAAATATAATTTAATCATCTAAAATCATTTTAAACTTAATTTAAAGAAATTCTCCTCAAAATTCTTTAAATAGTATTTAAATCACTTTCAAAACATTTTTTGAAAACATTGTTTGAAGAAACATAGATTTATGAAAGAAACGAGAATAAAATTACATAAAGCTTAAAATATCATGAAAATAAGTATATTTAAGATAAAAATTTAAAAGGGTATCATATACACCTCATAAAATAATATAGGTTCATAACATAACATGTGTCTCAATGAAGGGAAATTGAGTCAAAATTAGCGTACTGATTTGGTAACTTTAGAACCATAAACCCCATGAAAGAGAGATCATAAAATGGATATGTAAATACACATAAATTTTAGGATAAGGATAATATATTACACTAATGTGAAGTATATAAAACACACAAAATAAATGGGTGGTGAATATTGTATAAGTCTCGCAGAAATAAAAGTGATGCTAGAAATCCCCTTACCACTTTGTAGTCAGTTGAATCATATGCCCCATGAAAGAAAGAAAATTATATGGATGTTTAAATAAAATAATATTCAGGATAATACTCAAAAGTTACATTAATGGGAAATATATACACCAAATATATGAAAAAGGTGGTTAACATGGATTGTATCTCACAGAAAATGAAAGTGAGATGGAAATCTCTTACCATAAGTCTTGACTTGCTTTGTAAATGTTCAACCCTAGTGTATAATAAATATAAGTTTATTATCAATATAACAATGTAACGTATTAATATATAAAATAACATATATTATTTACATATTACTTTATATTACTCTCTTATTAAGAAATCCAAGTTTATGTTATGCTTTAGGTAATAACCACATTGTTTCTCGTACGTGTTTTGAATTTTTATTTTTTTATTCATACCTAGATCATGATTTCATCATCAATAGAAAGATAAAAATGATATAAATATCATATATATTAATTATATATGTATTTATGGTTATCTATATATGTTAGAAAAATAAAATTAAACACACTGTTCATTGAGATGATAGGGCGTAGCTACGCATAAACGTTGTTTCCATTTTCTTGTCTTATAAAAAGAAATTATGTAAAATAAATATATGTATATATGTATATTATCATTAAATTATCTATATTATTTCAATAATTTCATATAAATTCAGTAAACCCATCCTTATACATTCCATGTAAAGTGTGAATGAATCACACTGATTTGAGGAGGAGGTTTTCCATACATCCACAAACGAAGTTATCATATTTCCAAAAATGGAAATAATGAAGGTATATTTTATATAATAATTAAATAAGAATAAATAAATCATAAATATCATATATATAATATGAAAACATAAATTCCATCATTATTCCCAACCATGAATGGTGGTAATGGAAGAATTAATGGCATCGGTTCGAGAGCCGATAGATATATTTTTAAAATGAAATAGGTTGTGATGTTTAAAGAAAATAAAATAAGATGTATACTATAATAAGAGAAGGGAGGGGATCTTTTTGAATTTATCAAAATAATAATTTATAATAGAATCCATCTCTATCCAAATACCTCAAAAAATACGTTTATTTGAATATATGATATGTTATGGTTTTAATATCACAAAAAATATGTTTTGGATAAGTTATGGTGTAATTTAAACCTTATCATTTTTATTAACCATTAGTTAATCTATTTAAATTTTAACTTTGGAAACAACATTTTCAATCTCAAGAGGATATAATTTTTTAATATAAAGTGTCAATCGAACCATAAATGGAAAATTTATGTTATTATTAACCATATATCATCCTATTTTCCTTATTTATTATTTATTTTGATTTCAAAATAATTTGAGAATATATTATTTTCTTAAAATATTATTTGTGTCAATTTTGACACTATTCATAACATTGACTTTTAAAAACTCAATAGAACAAGATAAATTCACACCAATTAATTTAATACACCCTAAAAATTTAATATTCACCTAAAAAATTCGTCTACTATCTTAATGAATCTTAATTATATTTATTTTTATATTTAGAATATCATTTAATTGATTGTTCTATAAATATAATAATTACCGCATCATCATTATGTAACTATTAATGAAATTTATTTCATCACTAAAATTTAAAAATAAACTAGCATGATTTATATAGAAATTATATATTTCATAATAATATATATATTAAATTATATCTTATATTTTACCTGATATTAAAAATATTATACCAATCAAAAGTAAGCGCGTGTCATTTTTTCAGTCCCTTTGATTTTAATAATATATAAATAATTATCAAGGATAAGTTTTTATTAAATTATTCAATTTAGAAGGTTTTTTGATAAGGTTATATTTAACATCCAAAAAACATTGGTCATGTTATAGGGTAGTTCTCTATTATTTATAATATTATTTGAACACTTCATTACATGATTTACCCTTAACCATGGTAATAAAAATTATTAAAGTTACTATTCATGTTGTAAAAAACTAAAAGGGACCTAATTTCTAAAATTTTCACTTATTATTAAAAACTTTTAATTGATATTTCCAAATTAAATTCACAATTTGTTTTCAGAAATTAATTAAAATTAATCGCAAAGATGTAAAAAATTAAATATTTTTAATGTTAAAATGTTCAAATAGTTGAATTTTTTGATATCCAATTTCAATGTGAAACTGGGTAAAATAAAAAAAATTGGATTAGTTCATGTATAATTTTACTAGTTATAATTTATAAAATATTCGAAACCTAATTTTAATATATAAATAAGTTAGGAAAAAATCAGTTTTCATTTAAAATTAAGTATTTTTCACTATTCATTAAAACATGAAACTTATCAGAAAAATACCAAAAAATCAACCAAAGTAAATTTGTATATCAAAATTTTATAGTTTAAGCATATTTTTTGAACATAATTTATTAAATTTTCACTATTTAGTTTTAGAATAAGATTTCCATTAAAATTTGATAAAACGTATTTTTGAAAAAGAAATATAGTTTTAAACCTAAAATTGGATTTATTTTCGTATTATTACATGGAAAAAAGTTGGATGAATGTTAAAAGTTATATTTATATATATTTCATTAATATAATCTAATAAAAGTGATTTTTTATATTATTAGTATAAAACAAACTTGGGCGCATTTAAATATTTTTTCAAAAAAATATTTTCTTTTTTATTTAAAAAGGGTTTTAAATATCGAAACCATGATTTAATAATTCAGTTAATCCTTTTAATACCCAACATTATACTGGATAGATTAAAATTGTCTTGTGTAAACAATTAAAATTATACAAAAATGTATTATAGAATCCCAATGTTGCATATAATGTAAGACATCAAATGAGCCAAATTAATTTCAAAAAGCTATGTCAAAAAAATATTAGGGTGTTACAATTTTAGGATATCATCCTATAATGAGACTCAACTCTTGGTTTTTACTAAGCCTCTCTAAACTAATATCCACAAACAAATAAATAGATCTCTAAAATAACTAATCCCTTTTCTTATATGAACTGCAGAGACCTAGGATAAACATTATTTAAATAATACATTAATATCATGATTTAAATAATGAATATCACAGTCATCCACTTAACCCAAATACTAAAAGGTTTAGTGTCATATATATTAAATTCATGAAAATATTATTTTAAAACACTTGTGAAAATATCTTGATAATCATGATTATATCAACCCTTTCCTACATATCTCACATGATATAATTATCTTCATATCTCGGATAATCAAACATAATATATGGGTGAGCTCATATGCCTGGTAAGTAATAACATATCAGAATGTTGAAGATAATAGACATGAATTAGAACATGGTAAAGACATAAATATGTTAATAAGAGATCATAAGACCATAGATGAAAATTCCCAAACATGATAAAAAACATAATACCATGACAAGAAAATTAAGGTTGTGTAAATGTTATTAATTAGATTAAAATTCATTTCAATAACTAAAAAAATGTGACCATGACATAAATGTGAGAAATACATAAAATTTGTACATAATCATAAAAAAATTGTCTTCAATTAATATATAGATTAAAAATTAGTAATAATCATAAACATAGTATTTCATATCATTTTTAACATATAAACCTACAAACCCATTGACTCATAAAATTGTGAGTAGAGATAATGGTCTTAACACTCTCTATTTGGGAACCAAGATACATTCTAACATATTAACACTACCAATTTTGAGTAGGGATAAATTCCATAAAACTCACATTTTGAGTAGGGAGAATGAATGGGTTTATATAACATTTAAAATCATTAAATAACATGAACATAAGATATCATAGAATATAAACACACTCATTTTACAAATGAAATTATATCATAATTAATAAAAAATAGTGATCAAAAAATAACTTTATAAGAGATAAACAATTTATAGTAAATATACATTAAAATTAAAATGTTTTCACAAAAACTTTGAAAACGTTGAAGAAAAAATTATTTTCAATAATGATTTATTTTAAAATGAATGTGAATAATTTTAAAAACATTAATATAATGAGTTCGAAAAAAATACATGTTAAAAATATTCAATGTTTTCAAAAGGGGGATGTGAAATTACTTTTAAAACCATTAGTTATAAATTAATCTTTAATCATTTATAATTAAAAAAGATATAATGTTTTAAAAAATGGGAAGTGAAAATATATTGAATATGATTACTTTTAAAAGAATTTATAATGATAGAGAATTTAAAAAGGGATAAAGTTTTCATAAAGGGCTAGTGGAAATACATTTAAACAATTCAAATTTAAAAAGAATACTAAATAATATATCCTTGAATAATATGCAAGGGTTATCAAATGAAAAGGTGGAGAGTATGTTATATCGTTTTATATTGAATGTATGGAATCCATTTTGGTCATTTTCAAATAAACTTGTTGATAACTCACATTGTTAAATGGGAATTAAATTTTACTTTGGAAAATGTGTAAATAATCAAGAAAATAATAATAAATAATTTATAATATATTTTAAAAAATATAGTAGAACATGGAAAGTAATGAAAATATAGACGTGGTCAAAAATATCTATTTGTAAGAATATGGGTAATTCATATAAAAAATTAACTTTTTTTGGAATAAAATTATAAAATAATTTTACATTTATAAAAGGAAGTAATTTTCATACAGAAAAAAGTGCATTCCAAATAAAATCTAGGAAATTTTAAGATCCTAGAAATATTGAAAATTATATTCTTATATTAAATGTTATGACCCTATGAAAATAATTGAGCTAGGAAGACTTCTTACAACATTCGTAACATTTGGATTAAAAATCTCATGAGAGGTATAACATTAAATAGAAAATTAAATATGATGAAATATAAGAGGATAATGATACAAAATTACAATGGTTATGTATTCGTACCATTGAAAAGTAAAAAAGGGTTACAACTTAAAAATGTCTCAAGGGATTCAAATTTGAGACAAAGAAACACTGACCTTGTTTCCTATATCAATTGATGACACAATAACATCATGAAAAATATATATTATATTATCATCTTTTTAATAAAATTAATCATAAAAATTACCATATTATATTCTGTATTCATAATTATTTATCATGATTTCATTAATTAGTTATATCATATTTTGATTATCGGGTGTCAATAACTTTAACTACCTTATCCATGTTTGACAATGTTTATATTGTAGCCCATAATTTTATACCAATTTCATCATTAATAAATCATTTATTATTATTTCAAATATATATTATAATTATTCAAAGTGTTCATATTTCATTCCATATGTTTTTGGGATAATTAGTGTGAAGACTGAATTGGCAATGACTTAATTATGCAGTTTTTTAATAACTGAAGATGATATATTCAATAAAAGTTATTTTAATTATATCGATTTATTATAACAATATAATAATGTTATTCTATTTTTAAAATTTAATAATATCTGGATATTGTTTCATATATCTTTCCATGATAATATTTTAATTTATCTTTCATGTAGGTGGTTTAACCGACATAAACATATACATAATTTGACTTGATTGGTGTTTATTGTCAAGGAGGTGTTTATTTTGACCTAAGATCATTATAAAATTATAATAATGATATTTTATTATTTATTATTATTATAAACAATAATATTTTTTTAATTTTAGATAATTAATGAATATACTGATGAAAAATGAAAAATGTTTCATCATAGAAATAAGAGTCCACGCATACTCACGTTTAGCATTCCTGTTTTTTCAATGATTGAGAGTGGGTGAATGTGGATATTGAAATGAAATTTAAGAATGATTATAAAATGTGATATATAACATTTTATCATAATAATACCATTAAAACCACCATAAAAGGAATAAATGAAACAAATGATGTCACTTCATGGAGGCGGTGGTCTGTCCCACACACGAATGAGGTTCTTTTGTTATTTACAAGAGGATGAAAATGAATAACTAAAGGGTTTACAATTAATATAAAAATTATAAGTATTATAATGATTATAAATTCATCGTATTATTATGTTTATTGGATATTCGGAAGAATAAGATTTACTATATAAGCGTAAGATGGTGATAATACTAACGTTGGAGAGTTTTTTTCCTTGGAAGTCCCATTGAAATTTGAAGACATATGATAAGAATGAGTGACTGGGGGATTAAATTTTAGTGAGAGAGTTATAGGGAGAGAAAAATTCCAGAGTTTAAATGATTAATTATATGTATAGTCATGTGTTTGAAATGGTTTAAGTGATCCCATTTTATAAGGGGGCATAGAGAAGGCATTTTGGGAAACTCAATTTATATTTTAATAAAGAAATGACACTATTCCAAAATAAATGCCTAAATATTTATAAAAAAATTAAAATCTTTGGTGTATGTGGGTTGATAATTACAAAAAAATGGATTTTGACACATATTTTAAGCGTCTTTTATGGTTTTTACCCTCAATTTTTAACATTTTACCCTTTTACTTGTAAATTTTGTTACTAGTTATTAACAATGTGATTTTAAATTTTATTATAGATTTAAAATAACCCATATGAAAAAAATTTGGTGTGCTAAAACAACATTTGACAACCATTTAATCAAATTCAAAATTTAAATATTATAAAATTGTCTTTCAAATTTAAATTGATAACATATAGAAATTTGTTTTAGTAAAAATGGCATTTTTTATCATTATGGATTATAAATACTATTTAATTTTGATTAAAAATTAAATTAAATTAAATATTTTTTTTTTCTAAATTATGTTTTATAAATCATTTAATGAAATTAATTTTTATAAATTTTATATAAATTCCATGATAGTAATTAAACAATAATATCAAAATAATTATTTTACCATTCTCATGGTTACTTGAATTAATCCTAATAATAAAAATTTTATACCTAAAAATGTAATTGGTTATAATTAATATTATTAATATCATTATCTCAATTATAATAATCATTAAATAAAATTAATTTTCTATGTGTAGAAAAATTAATCATAATAGTAGTTCATGTGACGTGTAATAGCCCATATTTAAGAAAACTGTATTTTTAAGAATAAAGTTTATGAATAAGAAAAAATTTCAATGTTATGGATTATAATTATATGAAGAAGATTATAATTATTATAATATGAGTTATGTGAAATTAAAATAAATCCAAAATCTAATTTATCCATACGTAAATATAATTAAGGAAACATAGAAAAAATAGTTTTCATAAAATAGTTATTCATATTCTAAAATGATATTCATGGGTTTTATAAATTGACATTACTTTTTAAAAGGATTTATTTTACTTTATTATTTTTTTTGTTTTTTACATCTAAAAAGATTCAAAAAATTATAATTCATATTAAAGTGAAGGTATTAGAAAAATCAATATTTTTTTATTCCCCAAAAAAACGATAATTTGAAAAAAAATATAAAAAATAAAACCTAATATAATTTTTTTGAGGAATTAAAAAAATTATTTTAAATTTATCATATTAAAATTCTGAAATAAGAAAAATATTATTTTTAAAATAATAAATATAATATAAATAAAAAAATTAAATATAATATCACAATAAATAGTAAATCATTAATTATTTACCTTCTAATGGAAATAAATATTAATAGTTTACAATGTTAATTTGTATTATATAATATTTAGTAGTGTAATTTAAATATGATTTATTTTTTCTATTTTGGGTGTTGCATGAGACACAATTTATAGACCATAGAGTGTATTTTAAAGATCCAAAATCTTGGATCATTCCATGCACCTCCACAACCATTGTCGAGTCCACTTCCATTCACTACTCTAAGATGAAATGTCATGAGAAGTAGACCTCTTATATCCAGAACCAACATTGAGAGTGATTCTTATTAATATTTAACTTCCAGAGTATGTCCTATGCCATCATCAAATGTCTCGAGTTCTCCTCCTTGGACATTGATTACATGAGTTTCTCATTTATAAAGACCACTATGAACTAATCCAAGAATGGATGAAATATCTTGATTTTGTGTCTCATGTACATTATTGGGATTTTTTTTCATACTGATTATCATCACCATGTATTCTTAGTAATAGTAGTGGCATCATAAAGCTGTCTTTTGTATACCCTCCTATAAAACTTCAAGTTGGAGATAACCTTGATCTGATACCACTCCATCATGACCTGACCCACCAGGCATATCTAGATAGTAGTAAGTGTATTATTACACCCCAATCCCACCAAAAATATTTAATAGGATAACGATAATAACAAAAAAAGAATATTTTAGACTCAATAATCCGTAGTCCGAAGTATCTATACACACACAAATAGAACAATGCACCGATATAATGAATGAATGATTGAAAGCTGACAATGTAAATGCAAGATTAACATAAAACCAAACATTAGTTTATGATAAAAGAGTGTAGAAATATAAAACAAAAAATACAATACCAAAAATCATAATGGAGTCTGAACTTCAAAAAAAATGGAATTCTATAGATGCGCTACTCGTGGGACCATCATTGTCTTGTCTGGAGAAATAATGATTCACTTATTCTTAGTCAACTTAGGACTCCATGGAATGTTATTTCATCTATATATGACATGTCACATACATGAAGAGCCTATAAAGGGATGATTATATAGATACCCAGTTGTACACCCCAAAATCTCTAATAATAAATAACAAAGGAGGGAGTTAGATCTAAATCATAAATGAAATATGAATAAACAATATATCTCAAATATTCTCCAAGGAAGACTTCAAGTCTCAATATAAGGTAATGACCACAATGATAGCCCATGTATTTCTACTGAGGATCCAAGGTAACACTCACATGAGTGAACTCACTCTATGGGTCTTGTAAACATTGATGGCTCTCATATGATGGGTCATACTCAACATGATTTTACATGTAAAAGTGAGAATGAAACTAGAGGGATCATATGAGTTACTCACCAAAATTGAATACATATCATAAAGATATAAAATTGTAAATAAAAAAGTTGTGGACCACACTAGGGTCTTATGGAGGATACATAACCTAGTATTTGGTAACCTAGTAGGATGGGTAATACACATATTGGATGTTTCATATGAAATATGAGACCCATCCTAGGGAAGAAAGAGATGGAGGACCACACACCAGGTCTCATGTTAGATACATGACTCTATCCGAGATTAATCGATGGTGGTGATCAGTATTCTAATGGCTATGTTGGAATTCCACAATGATCCCTCATGACAACTTACCAAGGGAATATACCCCCAATGAAATAGTTTTAGGTAACTCACACATTCTAAAACCAAATTTGGTTTAAAAGAATAAGGGCAGTAACCTTACACTGAAACGAGTACACAATGTGTTCGGGGGGGGGGGGATACACATAATGTCTCACTTATTCTACTCTTACGCATTTTTCTCTCTCATAAAATGTTATTCCCTAGAAATATTAAATGTTATTATATCACACAACACATAAATATTTGGTCGGTGCCTAGGAATGTGTAATCTTCCAATGGCCTTGCGCTTTGAAAATTGCATGGGTTATTCCATGAAAAACATGGATTGTGGGAGAACATGGCATACTGGGTTTCTACTCCTGAAACCTACTGAGTTCGATGGAAGAGGTTCATGTAATGACCCACTTATTCTCATTTTATGGAGAATACAATGAATCATTACTTGTCCTTAAGAGATACCCCCCAAGATGCCAAAGGCTAGAAATAAATTCTAAAGGGTTTAAAATAAAAGTATTGGATGATTTATCCTTTAATAAATTGATCCTTTAACCAACAACCATAACCAACCAAATACCATTTGATTAATGAACTAAAAAAATCATCAACTTCTTTGATAACAAAAACCAAACCATGTGAACTATATGGGTTGCAAAAGAAACGATTAATGTAAACATAAGAATATAACTTCAAGAACTCCAAGACAAACACAAGACTCCATTCTCCACAAATTCTATGATCCATCATCACTAGACATCCCAAGTATCACGAGGTGGTGCTAAATATATGTTATACATATCCTTTTCCTATATCCCGTAAGATAACATATGAAAAAGAACCAATGTTCCAATGAAAGGGTGAGTATAAAACTCCATACGATTTCCCCAATTACTTACCTACTCACTCCAATAGGATAGAAAGGTTAGAAACATTCATATAAAATAGTTTTTATAAAACTTTTTACCAAAATGGTTTATAACTATATATAAACAAGCTTGAAAACAATTTCAAACAAAATGAAAATAGGTGCTATTTTTAACCAATTTCCAAAAATTCACATTTCGAAAAAAACAACCCAACAAGGATTTAAAACCATTTCTCGATAACATTTTTGTATAACTAATCCATTCCACAAACTCACATATCCAACTATGTATGCTTCATTATGGCAGTTAAATACTCATGAGTGGTCTCTCATTGATCTACCATGTCATCACTTGATAATTATACCCCATGTTCCATTACACCTTTGGGATCAAGCACATGGTCATATTCCAACCAAGCCTCATAAATTAATTAGAAATAGACAATATTATTACGCCAAAACCATTTTAAATGACCATTTGAAATCATTTCAATAAAACCGTTCTTTTATTGCATCCCATTTAAATAATCAAATTCAAAACAACCATTTCATCTCAATAAAATAAGTCCTTTTATTGATTTTTTTTATCAAATCGATTTACCATCATTCTAGAATAATCCCATTTTAAAATCTTAATTTTAAAATCAAAAAACAAACACTTTAATCGAAATAACCAATTTTCCAAATTTTATACAACTATCACCATAGAGGTTTCTAGAAATAAAAAATCATCCAATTCACAATCAAATACACAGAAAGAACTAAATTTTAAACCATTCGATTGAGTTATACCTGGATGAGTAAAGGTTGAATCCACCTACATCAGCCATTTTGATGAAAAACCAAAATGGTCAAAGAAAGCTCAAGAAAACCTGGTTGATTCTCCATATAACTACATTATATCTCTTCTCCTACAAGAAAAAAGACAAAATATAATCATATTTTACCTTAAATATATTATATCTACCCATAATGAATTTAGATCTATGAAAACGAGAGAAGATGTGAAGTATATCTAAGTAGATATACTGAACTAATCAAGAATGATGAAGATCGATCACACACCTCAAGAATGTAGCTTCGAATCACCACGAGAAACCTTCAGTTTTCCTCCAAATCGATGGGAGAACCTTCTTTTCCATTATTAGAATAAAAATACAGAGTTAGAGCCAGTTTGGGGAAAAAATGAGTGGATTAATGGAAAGGAAAATGAAGATCCACTTCTTCCGGAGGTGGTTTCAACCCCGAGCATGGTTAGTCTGCATGATTAAGCAAACCATGCTCTAATCGTGCTTTAGAAACTACCATATAGATCACCCCATACATCCTCCTTGCATAGTATCTCTAACCCTGCACACATTGTGCCATAGATAATGTCTATAATCTAAAACTTTTCATGGTTTCCAAATGGATTTCCGCATGGTTTAGACAAACCGTGCAATGCTAGTTCATATCTCCTTTTTACCAAAAAGGTTATTGAAATCTTGAAAAATTCTCCCATCATTTACCCTTATACTTTATAGACATATAAAGAGTAACCTAAGGGTTACACAATAGAATCTATGGGTAATAAATTCTCCCCACCATTGGTATTTCTATCCTTGGAATATTGAAAACCATTGTTGCACTCAAATAGTCCCATCCATTTCTCTTTCATTTCCTTCTCATGTTCCCAAGTCGTTTTTTCAAAATTTGACAATGCTTCTATAAAACCTGCAGAAGACAGATTATTTAACCATGCAACGATTTCTCTTTCCTATCCACAATCCACACCAGGATATGTACCAATTAAGTATTCAGATCTAGGTAAACATGATCCCATCTGATCACATGGTCAGGATGAGGTTGATACTTTTTCAACTGTAATATGTTGAACACATTATGCACCGAACTGAACCGTAGTGGAAATGCCAACAAGTAATCCACCTCTATAACCCATTCCAGTATCTCAAAGGACTTGATATATCGAGGGGATAACTTACCTTGCTTCCCAAAATGATTATGTCCAAGACTTCATGTGATTCTCAAGAACACATGAACACTCACAGCGAAGAAAAACAGTCTTTAACGATGATCCACATATGATTTATGATGAATCAAATCTTTCTCCATTCTCTTTCCCATCGACTAAATGTTCTCCAACATTTCAAGGACAAGGATCTTCCCAACACGTGAAGTATCACCGATTTCTAACAAAAAAAGTGGAAAATTATAAGGACGCCCATCCAATGCCACGAACAAAGCCATATGTATTGAGGCTTGATAGTTTTTATTATACGAAAACTTCAACAAGGGTATATGATCTTCCAATGAGCCACAAATATCCATTACACAAGCCCGCAACAAGTCTTAAAATGTCTTTGTCATCCTTTCAGATTTCCCATCCATTTGAGGATGATACACCGTACTCATATTCAACTGAGTCCCAAGGGATTTCTATAAAGATTTCAAAAAATGAGACATTAACCTAATATCTCCATATGAGAATATCGTAATTCATACTCCATGTTTATATTCAACTTATTGGGTATAGATTCTTGACAGATCCTCTATTGTATGCGTTTTACAAATAGGGATGAAATTTTTCAACTTGGTAAGCCGATCCACTATGAAACAAATGAAATATTGTTTCCGAGCCATTTATAAACGACCTGTAACAAAATATATCACTATCTTCTCCCATTTACACACTGGTATTTCTAATCATTTCAACATTCCTACTGGTAGTTGATGTTATGCCTTAAATTTCAGACAAGTTAAGCACTTTGAAACCAACACAACCACTTTCTGTTTCATACCAATCCACCAAAACTACACTTTTAATACCTTATACAAATGCTATATTCCCAGATGGAAAACCCATCAGGAATGGTGGTATGCATAAATACATTGTTCATGAAAAACCATAGGTACAACCATCCAATATTTGAAACACAACACTGAACTCCCATCAATTTTACAGCCCTTAATGGTCTCCCCACCATTGAGTTCTGAACTCATAACCAAACATTATGAATCACATGTTTGTGCTTATTTAACCATCTATACCCAATTAGGCGCCACCAAAGCTAAAAAGAAAACCACAACACCACCTTGGTCTTCATAATCCACATGCATGATGTTGAGGACTGACATCAAATTCCATTCCTCTAAAGCTTCTTTCGCTAGATAGGCATATGAATTTCTAATTAATGCCTTATCCACTGAATTACCTTTATTCGGTGGGTACATCATGTCAAAGTCAAACATATATAGATAATCCACCCATCTACTTTTCCTTAGATTCACATCCCTTTGTGAGAAAATATGTTTCAATATTTTGTGATATATGAACATATTAAATTTATCACCAAAGAGATAATGACTCAAATCTTCAAATCATGGACGACTGTAGCTAACTCCAAAATCATGTGTTGGGTAATTCTTTTCATTCACTCTAAATTTACTTGAACCATAATAAATGAAAGGTTTTTCTAGTAGTATAACACATTTAAACCCAGATCCAAAAGAAACAGAGTACACCATGTACCCTTGTACTGATTCTAGAAAAATCACGATATGTGCTGAAGTAAGACAAACATTCATCTCTAGAAAAGACTTATCGCATTCTTCACTCCATTGGAATTCGTAATTCTTCATTTTCAAAGCTGTCATTTGTGAGTATAGTTATAAGAAGTCACAAAAAAAGTGTTGGTATTAACAAACAAGACCAATAAAAATACATATTTCAAAGACATTCTTGGGCGGTTTCTAATAGATAGCAACTTTTATCTTTATTGGATGCACAGAAACAACTTTTTTCAAAATTAAATGGTTGAGAAAATTTTCATCTTGTATCCAAAAACCACTCATTAATAATTTTCCATACAAACAATGATCTCTCAAGATTGCTAATTCTATCTTCATGTGTTTCATATGATCATCCTTTGTCCTTGAATACACCAATGTATCATCCAAAAACACTACAACAACTAAATCCATATATCTACGAAATATCCAATTGATTAATTCCATAAAGACCACTGATGAATTTTTAATAATGAAAGGTATGACTATAAATTATTAGTTTCTATATCCACTTCTGAAATTTGTCTTCCGAATATCCTTCTTACGAACTCAGAATTGGTGATATCCTAACCAGAAGTCAATTTTAGAGAACTAATGAAAACCCCTAAATTGATAAAAAATATCATCAATGTGTGGAAGTTGACATATATTCTTGATCATAACTTGGTTAAGTTTATGATAATCTACAAACATCCTTAGAGTTCCATCTGATTTCATCAAAAATAATACTAGTGCTTCCCATGGAGACGTACTCGGTCCAATGAAACCATTTCTTTCCAGATCATACAATTGAAACTTTAATTCCCATAATTTTTTGGTTCCATCCTATAATACATAAGGGAAATATGACTGGTCCTCAAAAGGAGATCAATTGTAAATTTCACTTCCCTTATAGGTGGTAACCCTGAGATGTTATTAGGAATTACATTTGGGAATTTATCTACAACTGATGGAAAAATTGTATCCTAGATCTCTTCTATTGATGCCAAAGTCAACACCACCAACTGGTAAGATATCATCCCCATTGTTGGTGCCAACAACCATGTTGCACCTATCTTTACAATGCTTTATCCTCTAAGGATATGCTCCATGCCGTCCTCAATTGTGAAAGTAATAATTTTGGTGTAACATTACATGCGAGTGTTAAATGTTTTCTACCAATCCATACCTTGGATTATATCAATGAAATCCATCCCCAACACTGAGAAGCCCCACATTACATCATCACCATCAACAGTTATATAACATGCTCTACAAAAAATGTCTCAACAATCTATTTCACTGAGAAGAGTTTGATTTTATAACAGGGAGAGATTAATATCATATTTTAATCATAGAAAATCTACAGTGATATATGAAATGAAGAAATTCAATTCACCAATATCAAACAACACTTGTATAAGGGTAGAATTCAAAAGAATCATACCTCTCACTATATATGGTCCAACCTAATCATTTAAAATCACCTTCCCAACATTATACAATTGCTTCATCACCGCTCTCTACTCTTTGTTTCCTTGCTGAGATTCACCTTGCTGAGGAGTCATGGTGTTCCTAGAATTACCATGGCCAGCTCTTCTCTTTTGAGGAGACTGATTCTTCTTTCCTTGGTCGGTCGATGAAAATGATGCTTGTGACACCAGGGAATTGTCTCGAGCACATGACGTTGGGGAACTACAAGAATAACGCTTAAGGTGATCCATCTTGTTGTAATTATTGAATGATATAGATTATTCTATACAATCTCATTTCATGTGGTCAAAGGATCCACATTGGAAATGACCTTCTTGGATTTTTGGTCAAAGAGGTAGGTTCACTAATCCAACTATTTGATTCTAAATCCCACTCCTACCTTTAAAATAAGTTCCCCTCTTCCATTTTCACCTAGGATTTGAGTTCCCACCATTTCTCATAGGTATCATCATACATACTCCTCCCATAGATCCTGAGATATCACATTCTGACATAGACACTTTGTTCACTATATCTATATAATCTGTAATACAAAGCACAACAATCTTCGATTGAATCTCCTACCATATCCCAAATTTGAATATGCATGCTTGTACGGACTCACTAGCCATAGCCTCTGGTGGAAAGGGCACTAAAATTATGAATTTTATTTTATATTATGTGATAGAGAGATTTTATTTCCTTAGGCTGAAGAAGCCTACCCTTATCTGGATTCTAAACATGTGAGGATCAAATTTTTTATTAAAAAATTATTCAAAATCCACCCATGTATAGGCTTGATCTAGTTTATCCTGCACTGATAGATCCCACCAATGACATGTATGATCTTCAAGAATGTAAGTCTCCATCTTTTCTTTAAACTCTAATCATATGTCAAAGAAATCTAAGATACAATTCATCATTTTCATCCACACCTTCGACTATTTAGGTTCAAAATCACCCCAGAAGATGGGTAGATTCTGCTTCATGAACTAGATGGAATGATCCACATTCCTTGGATCATCCCATTGTTTCTTTGTGTCCATAGCATGGAATGCATGGACGATACTCAGAACTAGCTCTTCATTCACTTATGGATTAGGTGAAACCCCATTCTCCACAACTTCTTCTGGTTTGTTTCTACGATGCTTATAAGGGTCCATTTTATAAAAAAAACTCTATAATTATCACTCTCTAGAAATTAATGGCTTAGCATTTCAAATTATATCACATAAATAATCACAACAATTATTTCCAAAACCAACTATACTACATTCAATCATTTTTGGAAAATCCACTCGTACCTTTAAAACTAAAACCATTTTCAAAGTACATAAGTCACGCTTTTTCAAATTCTTTTTTTTGAAAATAATTTCTGCATTTTTCCATAACCAATCTGTTCCACATATTCACACATCCAACTATTCATGCTTCATTATGATTGTTCCATATTCATGGGTGGTATCTCATTGATATACCATGTCGTCACAGGATAATTATACCCCATATACTATTACACTTTGGGCACCTAGCACAAGTTCATATTCTAAACAATCCAAGTAAATTCTTCATAAATAGACACCTTTATTAATCAAAAACCATTTCAAATTACCACAACAAATTATTTCAATAAATCTATTTTTTTAATTGAAACCCATTTAAGAAAGACAATTCCAAACACCCATATCATCTTAATAAAATCATCCCTTTTATTGAAAACACTTTTGATCAAATCAATTTACCATCATTCTAGAAAAATCCCATTTTAAAACAATCATTTTAAAATATAGATGTAAACACATTAATCAAAATCACCAATTTTCAATATTTTCCACAACCATCACCAAAGTGGGTTTATAGCAATCCCAATTCATCCAATTAACAATAAAATCCACAAAAAGTAATAAATTTGAAACCATTCCATTCATTTCTACTTAGAGGAGTCGAGAGTTAAGCCACCTACCTCAACATTTTTGATGAAAATTGAAAATGGAAGAAGAACACTCTAGAAAACCAAGTTGACTCTCCACAAACCACCTCAGATCTCTTCTTATACAAAAAGACCAAACCTTATCATATTTGGTGTCCACTATATTATATCTACCCATAAATGATGTACATCTAAGAAATCGATTGGATAGGAGAAGTAGATATTTATAGATCTAAGAAACCAATGATAAACAATGAAGAATGATCACATAACTCAAAAATCTGGCTTCAAATAACCATGAAAGACTTCATTTTGACTTTTGATCATTAGGAGAACCTTATTTGGACTTAAGGAGGTTGTTTTTAACCCGAGCATGGTTAGTCTGCATAGATAGGAAAACCGTGTGAAAACCCGGTGCTAGATACTTCCTTATAGATCAACCCACATAGACTCCTTTCACAGTCTCCCTAACCATGCATAAACCATGCCAAAGATACTTTCCAGAATCTGTAACTTCACATGGTTTCTACTAGGCTTTCCGCACGGTTTAAACAAATAGTGTGCAGCTCAAGTGTCTCTCATTTATCCCCAAAAGCTTATTGAAAGTTCACCAAACTCTTCTATTATTATCCCTTTCACTTTATAAAAATAAAAATCATATGTTAATAGTCACATACTAGACACAGAGTGTACTACATTCACATGGTGTGTGGGTCCCCCATGGATAATTTGATATTTTACTCTACCCATAAACCCTATCTTCCACACATTGTGGTCCACATAACATGGGTTATTTTGAACTACTCAATACATATATCATTATGTTTTAGAATTTAGTGGTCATAACATGATATCTATCTTCCATTATTTCACCCTCTTCTACAATATATCTCGACCATTTCTTCAAAAATCAGGTTGACTAAGCTAGATGTGCTACCCATGGACAGATTCTAGCTATCCACTGTTTGGAAATCAATAGTCATTTCAACTCTAGAGAATGTTTCTTGATCCATCTCATAGAACCCCCATCACCAAAACCACCATCAAATTCCCATAACCTCCACCTTACCTCTATTACATCTAGAATTACTAAACCAAACCTATAATAATTGTTTGTTTGAATAATGTGATATAACATATAAATTTCTTTCCTAAGTATAGTTGAAGCATCAACCAATAAAAATATTGATGAAAATGCCAAATAAAAAAGAGAGAAAGGTACAGAACACAAATGTGGTCATCAAATTAGGATTGTTTTTTCATTTTTCCTTCATCATTAGAAGATAAAAATTGTAAAAGATAGTCAACCAATAAAATAAAAAAAAAAACAAATTCATAATTCTAGGAAGAGAAATAAATACTAGTCTAATGAATCTAAATGATTTGAAAATAAGTTCTATATAAATTAATTCATATTCAACTTAATAACTAGGAATTAGAGATTAAAATAGAAAAAATTCCCCAGCTTTTATCAGATCATTTATTATTGGATAATTCACCTTCAAATATTGAATATGAAGGTATTTCTCTGTTTATCATCATCTCAAAGAATTCCCTTGCCCATTCAATATTGATCATCCTTCTTGAGATCATATTCCAACAAGATCTTCCACAACCCTCCTGTACAATCTCAAAGGTTATCTGGATAATCATATAGATGAGATATATCCATACATAAATAGAGGTTTTCTAAGTTAAAATATGTTATTATAAAATTAATTAATAAAATAATTAATTATTAAGTTTAAAAAAATTTCCTTTATAAACTATATTAAATTGAAGCACCTGATTATGAAAAAACATATGTCATGCCTATGATTAAATACACATGATTTCACATTAATATTTTTAACATATCAATACTAATACTCCATGGGACACTGAATTCCACATCAACTCTACATATTTCCTTTAAAATATTATGTAAAATATTGTGAAGTATTGTTATGAAAAAAAAATGTTTTTAGAAATATTGATTCTAAGTATTTATATGGAGGAAAGGTGTACACGATAAAAGAATTTAGTATGTCATCATTCCATAGTATGAAATACCTTACATAAAAAAGGATTGAGTTTCCTCTAAATATATATTAATGTTATTAAAAACAATTCTTTAATTATGATAACTAAAACTAGCAGTGGTTATTGTTGAAAGAAAATAATAAATAACTATTATATAGGTTATTATTTCTATGAAAATTAATATTCAGATTAAAATATTGATATTAAGAGGATGTATTATTTTTAAATTAGTTTGGAAGGGTTTGATGTTATTTGTAATTATTTCGTAATATTGATGTCATTGTATAAGTTAAGTCTTAGTAAATGAAATGATATGTCTGACTAATAGTATGATGTATATATTCTATATGATAAGTGAATTTATTATATATGTATGATTTTAAATTTCAACTAACTCTATATGAGTTAGAGTTTAAAATATAGTAGATGCATATGTGAGACCTAGTTTCTAGTTTTTTCATGTATAAGTAAATTGAATTTTTAACCGCCTACATGTTTATGATATGGTTCCTTGTATCATTGTATCAAACTATCTAAAAAATGCATAAATTAGAACAATTGTTTTGCTATTTTGAGGATTTAGGTTAAATAAAAACGCGTGAATCATTTCAAAATTAATATCAAATGATATTTAAGTTGATTGAGATTCAAAAGGGATATAAGGTGATTAACGATGCTTTTATATGAAAGATTGAATGGAATGTTTTGTTTCCAAAAACAAATAATGAAAATTAAATATTTATTGGAAAAATAAAATTAAAGGATCTATAATGATTTTGTAAAGATATCATTTTCATTTTTTGGAAAACATTAACTGAATCTATTTGAAATTTTTAGAAGAATTTAATAGTATTTCATTATTTATAAAATAAATTGGATTGAATTAATGTTTGATATTTAATTATTATTTTTTATTGAACTTCTAGAATACCCTTGATTTAAGAATAATGAACATATTATTAACCATGTTGTTATAATAAAGTGAAATCAACCCTGATATAATAATGTTATATCCGAAGAAGTTTCTAATTTATCACTAGATTCTAAGATAATTTATCCTTGATCTTCTCCATATAGTTCAAAAATATATGACTAGAAAGTGAAATCAAGAGAATTATTAAGAAATACTAAAAATTATAAAGGCAGTGAGACAATATTTGGCAAGTTTAAGAGAAACTATTATAATAACAATAAATTTTGTGATTAATTGGTACTCTATAACATTGCTGTATTTTTTATAATTGGATATACTCGACATTGAGTGAAGTAAGAAAAATTATTTTTTTCGATAACATATTATTTTACTTTTTTACTTAATATTGTTAAGGGGGATTGTTTTTTAATAGCGGTTTGAATATGATTCTCTTATAAAAAATATCCAAAGAAAAATGTAAAAGGTGATGTATTTCATACCTCTTGTACACTTAAAAACATAGGGTATCATTATGGGTCCGTGGAACTAAAAATTGGAAAATAAGAAACGTGTATTGGAATGAGAGAACATTAAATATAAACAACTAAATGTGTGAAGATTCATTTTGGGTAACACAATAATCCTAAGTGTACAATGATTTTTTTTATGGTATGGTTTTAGGGGGTTAGAGATGAAGAGGAAACATAATTACATAATATGTAGGGGTGAATTATTGAATGATTTTTTTCTTCCATTATTTTATAAACCTTCATTAGACCATTGTTAATAAATTAGATTAACTAACCAAAATTATAAAATTTGTTAGGTAGTGGTAGAAAAAAATAGAAATTATGAAATAGTATTTAAAATGTATATTGATCAAACATGAATAACTATATCCATTAAATAACCTTGAAACACTTATGACTGCCTTATTCACAAAAAAATTAGATAATATAAACAACAAGTGTACAATATTTCCCAAGTTATAAATTAAGTATTCTGACTTTTATATATCTCTCACATATATGTAATGAAATATCGATGTCAATTAGAATGAAGATAATCCATGATCACATAGTCATCTTATTAAAATAGTTCCTTTTATAAAGTATTCCCTTCCACAAACATCACCTTCAAGAGAATATGTTATTGGCATAAAAAAAGAAATATTCTCAAATTATTACAATAAAATTGAAAATATATATATTTCCATAAAATTATAATCTATACCATCAATATGAAAATATTTTACAACAATAATCAATATAATTATGTGTCCACTTATAAAACCATTCTTTTATATTTAGTATTTCATTACATTTTTTGATCTAAATTTATATAATTCTCACAAAACCATTGACACTTTAATGAATAGAACCCATTATGACTCTACCTAATTTGAAAATGAGATTGAATTATGACCCTTGAATCCCAACTTAAATAAGTCTTAACTGAGAGGATATAAACCTGTGTATATCATATCAAATATATAAAACGTATTCCCCTTCTAAATGAATGTTTCACACAATGAAAAATAATATCAACTAAATTTCCCATCCAACATATATGAATAATGTTTATTAATTTCATGTAAATATAAATAAAACCAAAGAAAAATGTTAAAATAAATTCAATCACAAAAAATTGTACATACATAAAGTGTGTTATAATAAATACCAGAACCCCTAAATGTTTCCAATTTTTAAATCTAAGGTTTCTCTATAGATAACTTGAAAAATAGTATACACACACACACACACAATCTAAATAACACAAACACACACAAAAATATTTAAGTGTGTGAATGGATCTTGTTAATTAAATGATCATTGAAATAAATAGAACATAAAAATAAAATAACTATTAACAAATTAATTCTTAAACATATAACAATTCCATTCCATTAAAATAACACCATTTATTATTCCTAAAAACCATAATCCTTCACCAAATAATTCCACCTCTAATTTTCTTCATGAAATTATGAAAATTTTCCCCTATGGAGGTATCACGTTATGATATTCAAGTAGTTATCCACCCTCATAGACCCCACAAAAACATATATATGAGACTTATAACTGGAAGAGAACTCTTTTATAAATTTTTATTATGAGAGAACATATAACTTACAAGAACTCTTAAAATGAATATTTACCCACCCTTGAGAAATCTCCCCACCAAAATAAAAATATACTAAACTATAATGGATGGGTTGCTATTTATCAATAGGGGAACTTGATGTTACCATGTTTTAACCCTTAGGACCCTCCTCATATCAACTAAATTATAATCACCACACTTTATATATCAAAAATACTAACTTTCCACAATTTACACATTTTAATACAAATTATAATAAATAGATGTAGACCCCCATAATACATTTTATCTCCCTCCAAGAATATACATAAAAAGAGTTCAAAGGTATAAAAATATATCACTTAGTTATACAATTACATCACCTTGTTTTAAAAAGCTATAATCTTTGTAAATAATTTTAATTCCTCGACCAATGTTATCAGGTCCATGCTAGAGTGAGACAGTACCTGAAGTGTTTATCCCCAAATGAAAATAGTTTTCATTTACCAACATGGTCTAATAATATATGTTGGGTAGAATAGGACTTAAAAACCCTTACCAAGTTTAATAATAAATATAAAAAATACATAAATAAATGAAAAACATATTATAGAATGAAACTTATGTTATAACCATTCATTAGATCACTATGTAATAGAAAAATAAATTTTATCTTATACACACATATATAGTAAAAATAATGATCACCATAGATAATAGATACTTTTTATGTTGATAATAAAAGGATAATAAATTATAGGAGTGTCTTCTATAAAGAGGTCCAAATAAAATTATTAGTACAAACTCTATCTCAATATTTGGCTATTATGCTCAACCACCGATCATATAGGCTTGCGCTTACCCACATCATTTACTTTGATGTTCACATACCCACCAAGGGGAACTTGAAGGGTGTAGGTATAAAAATTTATTTGACACCATCAAAGAACCATTAATATCAATATAAATATACATATAAGAATGAATATACTATATTATAAATAAATATTTGAATTAGATACACCCAAGTCGGTTTAATGTATACTAACACAGATTCCTTAAACAGTAAACATTCATGATTTTTCACATTAAAGTCGAAGGAGTCATACTACACCGAAGAAATACAACATGCTTCAGAAAATAATATAACATGAAATTTGACACCACATGAAAAAAATTAACATAAGGTACCCAATAACCCTTCACTACCTACTCATTGACTCATGCTTTTATATTTTTGTTATAGGAACACCTCCATAAATCTCTAATCTTCTAATAATGTTAAAAAACTCCCAAACCCTTTTGAAATATATCCAAATTATCAAATTAATGTCTAATAATTATATTTGAAACATATATCAAACTCTATTGGTTATTACTATCATGATTATACATGGGTTAACCTACCATGTCACCGGATCTCGTCTATCAGAAGGATTGGTACACTTTCCCAATTTCCTTGGGCAAGCATCTAGTGGTACGATGTAGAAATATAGACCCTAGAAAATGATTTTTACCAATGAAACAATAACTATAAGAGGAATACAACCCAAAATTCCACCTTACCCCCTATATATTAGAGTTTCAAACACTTCGAATAAGCAATTTTGAAATTCAACTCATACTAAAAAGAATAAAACCAAATAAATAAAATCTCAACATCCATAAAAAAATGAATAACTATAACCAAGATTGCTGAGTTTTACATAACTAAACATAAATATAAGAATTACAAGCATCTAAAAGATAAAAAAAGAAAATGGTGGTTGAGGCGGTAGGATACATGATATAAACCTAAAATAAATAAAAAAAGGAACCCCAAAACATCCAAAACTATATGACATGTGAATAAGATTCCCATCCCACCTCCATAACACAAAGAACAAACACTAACAATAATCCTTTATATCCAATATATAGTCACGCTGAACAAAAATTATTGATATTATTAATAATATACACACATTGGGTATGAATTTTAGGTGTGAGAAATAATTAATGGTAGGTATGTCACCAAAACATCATACAAAACCATTGAAAGTAAATCGATTTCATGCATGTTTGAAATACATCAACGAATGTGCCTTTGGCATATCTATCAAACAAATAAGAGGATAACATCACATTAATCAAACCATTTAGGGGTAAACTATTTTTTTGACATTTATAGAATAAACTTAAATTTTCCAAAGAATGATTGACCTCAGTTATATTGAATAACTCTATTAAATCATACATTAAAAAACCACACAAATATAGAAATATGAAATAAATTTTTTTCGTTGAGTGTCATACAAAATTGTGTAATTTATTTACAATTAAAACTGGTTTGTCTACAAGGTATACATAATTATAGTATAAAAAGTGAGGTAAAATAACTTTTATCTATGAAGAATAAACTACCATATTTTAGAAAATGAAAATTTATTTTTAAGGAATAATTTTGTCATTTATTCTTTTCTTAAACCATACAGGCATGTATCCTAATTAAAATAATAAATATTAGAAAAAAACTACAACATATGGGGATATCGATAAGAAGAGATATGAAAAGTAGAGTAAATATAAAATAATCAATAATAATAATCACATATAAAACATCATTTTAACACCTTGTTTTCTTGGAGAAAATCTAGGAGAAAAATAGTGGTATCATTCTAATTCAAATTCAAGAAGCGATCCATCTTATTGAACACATTTTTTACACTTTTTTGCTTAACTAAGAGTTAAAATCCCCTAAGAAGAGGATATACCTAACATAGATCCACTAGATAAAGTCTTATAATGTCTAGTAGAGCACTCATACCATGATATCCTACCAAGATTCCCAAGGATCCCCATGATATATAAATGAATTTGAAAAATAAAAATCAAGATATATTATTATTAAAATAACAATAAAAAATTATTACTCACACTCACCTTGAGACACCATTAACATAAGCACCCTATTTTTTCTAAAACATCTATAAAATAATAATACTGACACTTTATAACCAATATATCAAAATTTAATTTCATATGAAGCAAATATATTAACAAAATAAAAGAAAATCACTAACTTCATGGGAAAATCAATAGCCAATTATCAATAAAATGTTCAAAACATTCCTTACATGGAATGAAAATTTAAATTTCATATTAAAGAGATTTAATTTCTTTTGTGTAAAATATAACAATTTTTTTAAAACATAGAAGATTTCACAAAGGTGAAAGTGTAACTAATATAACAAGTTAACACCAAATTATCAAAAAAAGTTATTATTTAATGAAAACCCTAGTAAAACATGATGATAAATCATTAATTCATTACACATCAATATATGAAATAAATATTAATTTATTCAAAAAAATACGGATGAAACTTTAATAGAAACATGGTGTTAAATAATTTCATTAAATAAAAACTAAATCTTATACAAGGAAACCATTTTTCATATCAAGTAAATCATGAAAGTATCATGTATAAATTCAAGAATCTTCTTAAAAAATTATAATAACATTTATTAATGTTAAAAATATGATTTTAAAATATAAATACATTTATCTTTACAAATATGCTAGAAATGGATGAGCTAGTTTTTTAATTCAGAATAAGAGAGTGTAAAAGACTAAATACTTAAATAAGAAACAATGAGAACCCTTTGATGAAAATTTAGTATCCTAAAGTTAATAAGACCTCAATAAAAATACAATTTTGACGAAACCTGAGCCATAATTGCACAAAAAATATAGGAAATGTTATTTATAATTAATAAAATAAATAATGTAGAAAAGGGAAAAATATTTTATGAACTAACATTAAAAATATGAATCTAAAACATGGTGATAACAATTATTTATGGTCATAAATAAAAGGATAGATCTTGGGAGAGATACCTAGGATGGTGGTTCAATTTGTGAGAGAGAATTATGATGAAACCCCTTTAAAATAATGTCCTAATATTTTTAAATATTTTGGATTTCAATCCTTAGAGGGTAGCATGCATGGTCTAAGTGATCTTGTTGGTTACTCATTTGACCATACACTATTATGATAGGTCTCCCTATATGAAATAGTATAGTGTTTTTATGCATGTTAAAATTACATATTCATCTTGAACACCAGCAAAACCTACCCACGTGACTAAAAACACTCCCAAACATTCCAAAAACCCCTGAATGACACTTGAAAATTTTAACATGTATAGATTCCAATTTTAATCATCATTATAAACTATTAATATCCATAAAAATAAGGTCTTTGGGGGTTTAAATCACCCCTAAAAAAACATTCCACCCCAAGAATGTCTAGGACCATCCCTTTAAAGAATGAAATTATAAATTGAATGATTATTTCATAAATATATAATGACAGAAAATAATATATATTACATAATAAAAAACCACCATAGAGGTAAAAACAATATATGTACAAAAACATATAAAAATAATTTTTGTTGAAATATTTTAAATTGAAATAGAACATGTAATTGTAATCACGTCCCTTGAAAAATCATAGGAAATCATTTTAAAAATGATTTGTTCATTTTTAAATAAAAGACTCAATAGTCTTCATAATTCCAATTTAAGCCACAACTATAACTGAACAAATAACATCCATTACATCAATTTATCACGAAAAATTAATATTTGAAATTATACATAGAACATATTTTACCCATAAAAAATGATCATCCTTGATGATTTTTTTAAAAATTATATCCAAAACGAACAAATCATTTAATTAATATTTAAAATAGAATACATTTTATTTGGTATGAATTGAGATGATATCTGCCATCAAAAGACACATTGAAATTTTGGTTGTAAGAGAAAATCATTTAATTAATTAAGCATGTGTACACCAAGAGTTTCATGATTATTTAAAATGTTTCACTTTACACTAAAATGCCTTTTATTCTGAAACACATCCACCAAACAAATTAAAATGTAAATTTTTAATAATTCTATATATCCCAATATAACCCATTCATGAAAACCATTTTTATAATATAAAACTTTTAAATATTGTTTAAAGTCGAATTCCTTCATCATTAAATTTTCAAAATCCAATTTTTTATATATATTATATTATTCTCAAGAAGATATATATACATACCAATACGTAATACACTAATTATAATTAATACATAATATATCATAAATTATATTTTCACCATGATTTATTCATAGTGCATTTTTATCATACCTTTTCAAATATCTGAATTCTACTCTCATTATTAAAATGTTCAACCACTATAATCATAAAACTTATTTATAAGTTTATGAAAAAAATTTAAATAACTCCTTATTAGATTACAAAAAGTAAAATAACATTTAGGTGATATTCATTTATAATGAAAAAATATTTGTAATATTTTAAAGGTATTTTATAAAAATTATTATGATAAAGAAGTTCATATTTTAAAATTTAAATATAAAAAGTTAAAACAAGAGGGATTATACCGTATCATATTAAATCTAAATAATACTATACATATATCATCTCAATCCATACCAAATGAAGTGTATTCTATGTTAAAAGAACCATGAAATCAAGTTAATTTTTTTAGTATTAATCAAAAAAATTAAAAAAATTAATGGGAAACATGAAGTACCATCATAATATAACAACACATTAAATACCCACATTTCTATTATACATGGCATGTTTGTGTGGTCTGAATCTCATGAACACCACACATGAAAAATACTTGTTTCCATTTTATCGTTTTTAGGAAAAAATTATAATAAAATAGAAAGTGGTAAATTAAATTAAAAACTACAATTACACATTCCTGAAACCCTCAATAATCTCAAGGCATGCTATGATTGTTCTTTCTAGACACTAATAGATATCATGTCTCTTGAGTTCCAATTATTGTATCTTTTATCAACCATTCATCTACAAATTGAAAAAACTGGGATCTAATACCATTTTTTAATGAACTAACATTTTTGAAATTAATACATCACCAAAACTATCCTATCACAAGACAGAAGGCATATTCTTGATCACCACATGATGGAAACTTGTCTTGATTCCCTAAGAAATACATAGTCTTATGAATAGATTTTTTTTTGATAAAACCATAACTATAAGAGGGTCACTTTATATAATTAAAGCATAACTCCTTTGTATATTAGATAATTAGACCCATGAAATAACCCATTTTTAACTTCTACTCATAAAATAAATTACATAATAATATAAATAAAACCTAAAAAACCTAAAAAACCACAACTCAGAATATCAAATTTAACATAAGAAGACCAATATATATGAAATACGTGCAATAGAAAGATATCAAAATAAAAATGAGGATAAGATGAAATGATACATAAAATAGGCTAAATATAAATATAAAAAAGGAACTCTAAAACATTCTTCCACACATGAAAAGTGAACAAGCTTTCCCTACCCCCCAATGATTACCAAATCGATATATAATGTTCATCTTTTCTATCCAAGTAGTAGTCACCCCAAAAATACATCATATATCATATGAGATACGTACATGAAGGCATAATTGACTTGTATCCCATTATCTTGTGATTAAAATACATTATTTTCACACTAAATTAGAATACCAAGTGAGATGACCTATGTAAACATATATATATTTCAATAATTTAGACATTTAATCCCAAAATAATCACATAATCCTTGGAATAGATGGATTGGTGTCTTTGAGGATTAGCTATATAATAAATTTATTCTAAGATACTTTTGAACATTCCTATATAATTATACCAATATATACCCCCATATAGACCTCCTAGAAGATATAATTATCTTCATAAAATTGGGAATATAATAAAAAAAAGTGGTGAGCTTAGATGCTCAGTAAGAAAATAGCTAAGAGATAATAATTAACAATCATAAGTGAGAATATAAAAAAATTGGTGTATGAGAACATGGCCTAATTCTTTTTCATAACAAAAGACACAAGTCATATGTGTATGAAATCATTAATAATCAATCATGAGACATTTTAGAGCCTAACATACACATAATAATACAAAATAAGAGTATGGAATGAGCATAATCATAGAAATAATATGTCAAGGCCACCAACAAAGATATGTATTACATAGTAGGCTTGGGATAACCATATGTTTACCTTCATGGTCTTGGTTAAACAAAATATGTACCCTTGGGCTTTGGTTCCCAGCCCATTTCCCCTTTGGATTGGTCCCGTATGTTGTAAAACCTTGGGCTTGGTCTTACCACTATTGTACCCTTGGGATTGGTATTAGAACCAATATTTCCTTGGGCCTTGGCTTACTACCCATATACCCTTATCCTTGGGATAACCTCGGATATACCCATTTGATAACACAATGTATAAACATTACCAATGAATTGGAAGGATTTAATTGAGACCAATAATAAAATAATTAAAACAACATATAATCATTACAAAAGATCCCAAATACATTAATCATTTAATCATAACTTAACAAACCCATAATAAATGATTGAGTTTCATAAGGATATCATTGAAACATTATCATCATAAAACATTCAGAGAAAAAAGTTGGATGCAATCTTAAGATTATATCCCAAGTGTAATATTAGTATCATCAAAGGATTTAGGAAGAGATAAAAGATTACATTTTGAATATTATTATATAAATCACTTTGAAATAACATATGAAGTATCCCTTAAATGAAATTCCAAAAAAACTCTTTTAAAGTGTTTTCATTTAAAAAATAGTTTGTGGTTGGTTTTTTTAAAAACTCACCATTGATACCATGAATATATTTCCATAGAATATTTTTTATAATTGGATGATATTTTCAAAAAAATTTGTTAATAAGACATAAAAACACTGAAGGCTTCAATATTAAAAGCACAATCATTTAAATTCCCATTTAAAATCATGAATTTATTTCTAATATAAATAATTTAATTTTTAAATGTATACAAATATTTAGTTTTTTAAAATAATTAAAAATTAAATTATTCAAAAAATATTTTTTACGAAAAGAATGAAATAATTTTAAAGAATAATTCTTATAATAGTGAAAGGAATATAAAAATATTTTCTATAATCTATTTTTTACAGAACCATATAATATAGTGTTAAATGTCATATTAAAAGGTTTTTTCCAAAAATTTGTAGTATATATATATTCTAAATAATAATTTTAATAAAATATTTAATAACTTTTCCTGTAAAAAGGCATGATGTTTTTTCAATGGAAACACGAAGTAGAAAATAGAATATTCAAATATGAAAGGAAAACATATTTAATATTTTAAAACACTATTATTGAAACACCACATCATAAAAATTATCAATAAAAATTTCTTTTTAAAATATTAAAAGGTAAGATTAAGGTAATAGGATATAAAAAATGATTATGATTTAAAATTAAAAGGATAACGTTAGTTGGAAGAGAAAATATGTACAGAAGATAATCAATCATAAAAGAGGTTCAGATTTATTCTCAATAAGGATATAAATATTTAGAAATAAATCCATAATGATAAAATATTTAAATACCAAATTTCACATTCCTAATATGGATAATATATTATATTTTTGTTGTAGAATAGAAGAAAATATTCATTCAAAACGGTGGTCAAATGGGAATAATTATGAGTAAAAAAATAAGCGTAATCATTAAAACCCCTTATGAGTAACATAATGTTTGATATAAAAATAATTTGGAAAGTAATTAATGATAAATAATTAGAAATATATATAAAATAAAGTTTGAATAGAATTATATTCAATCATAGGATAAACATAATCGACTTATAATAATGATATTCAAGTATTATCTTTACAACTAAAAGTAAGAAAATTGAGTTTGAAAAAACCCTTAGTTCTTTTGAAACATTCAAATAGAAATCCATCAAATGATTTAAAATGAAATAAAAAACTAAATAAAAGAAATAAATATATAATACTGATATAATGTTTCAAATAAATAGTATACAAACCATATAAGACAAGGTAGGTGGATAATACAAAACATTTCATAAAAGATGTAATTTTGAGATGAGAAACCCTTACCATAATTATTGAATTCCATGAAATCTATTTTACCTACTGTATAATAAACAAAACAATATTAATAACTAATTTTAGTACCTCAATAACATTTAATCTTTTTTCTATTTTCTATAACTATTTATTATACATTTATTTTTTAGTTATCAGTTATTTTCATTATCAAATGCTGTAATTTTGTTTGTTTTGTGCATGGATTGTATTGTTAATTTTAATCCTTATTATTTTGTTAAAAATTTACCATTTAGTAGAATATTAAATATAATGGGATATATTCTTCCAGATGATTTAAAATTATATACGTTTATTCCATGATATATATAGATATGAAATATAAATTTAATATTTATAATAAGCTTATTCAGGTAATATTTTATGAATAAATGGTGATATCTTAATTATAATTTAAATAATAATGAATTCCAAACCATTTTTAGAGGATTGGAATAGATTGAAGATAAATTGGAAATTAGTGAAAACCATAAATTTGTTACAGATCATGAGAAGACTAATACTTTGGAAAATGAAATATATTCATCATTGGTGGATGATGTTAAGAATAAAGAGATGTTTCATCTCATGAATGGTATGTGTAAAGGAGGAGGTTGTTCCCATGTGGATGTGGTTTTCTTGATGAAAACTTTTATAGAGGTAGTGAAATCTGCTGCCAATATTAATTTGTCATACATTGATCAACCTCCTCATGGATGGGTTATCAGAAAAGGAAAACAATACATGTCTTTGAAAATAAAGTGGTCAAGGAATAAAGGGTTTTCCTATGTAGATACTCAATTATCGCAAGGTTCTTGGTCAGGAAGGGTGAAAGGATTTGGATATTCAATGATCTTACTTGAAGGATTACTCAGATTTAGGGTTTATTTATTGGAATATGACAACAATGTTATGAGGATACTACCATGTGGTTTTCTCCTCAGATGAATAAAAGTGGTTACCATATAGCTTTAGATTTATTTTCATAAAGGTGGGATTCCTATAAATTCAAGAGTGGGATATGAACTTTGATCTGAATACTTTATGGAAAACCCATACACATGTTTGGATTCACATTTGAAATTTGAACTGGCCTTATTAGCCTCCTCGCATCCTTTGGGAAATCGCCCGTACTCTGGGGAATCCAATTAGGATGGAAAAAAATACTGACAATATGTGGTTTGGCCACTATGTTAGGATCTTGGTGGAAATTTTCATGACATCTACTTTGGTGTAGGAAGTGGTGGTGACTATAAGATATGATAGCATCAACCATATGATCCAATATGAACAGAATCCCAACTTTTTCATGAATTGAAAATTCATTGGTAATATTTTAACTAAATTTAATAGGGATAAAGAATGAAATTTCTATAATATGAAAGGGAATGATGCTCCCAGCTGTAGAAGGAGGAAAGTAAAGGTTACCACCCCACTTCCTAGAATCAATTGAAAATTCATTTTATGAAACCCTTATTGCAAAAAAAGTTAGAGAAAGTGATAGTAGTGTCCCAACATGAATAGACACCCGAATAGTACTTCTGAACCAGGTGCCACTGGCCTTAGGCGCACCTACTTGAATGCCAAAGGCTGCCGACAAGCAGTGAGGTTGTAACCAGGTATAGTGAGGATAATATATCATCTAGAAAATGATATAAAATATTTCTCAGTATATTAAATAATATATAGAGATAATATAATACTTATAAGACTCAAATCATACCCACCAATGGTGGAAGCACATTAAATATCAAATAAATAGCCGAATAAATGAATAAATAGAAGCATCAGAATGTAAATAAACAATCTAGGATGCCAAAAACACCACCTTTTTCATCTAAACAAAACTAGTGTGCATATCAATATAGGTCATATATATAATATACAAAAATAAAGGACACCAAAACATTGACCATAGTACAAGTATTCTAATAAATAAAGAAAGTAAAAAAATAGAAACTCCAACTATATAGAACTCAAGGTCCATTTCCAAACTCCATTCAAGATGATACTATGATCTAGATCTTGAGGATGATCCTTCACCCAGACATAAATTTATAAAGTCTACATTTGTCCTAAAGGGCCTGTGTTGGGTGTGAGAAAAAGTCTCAGTAGGACACCACCCAAAGGTGCATACCCAACATCAGTATTTAAGAAGATATTTAGTGTAATAAGTATTGAATTTTGATGCAATAAATTATAAATGAAACTCCACTAGTAACCATGAGAGATATAGTGTTGAGGTACTACCTAAGTGGATGAACCCATATGACCTTCCACATGATTTTTTCTAACCATGTGCAAACCTTGAGTAAGGCTCTACAAATATAGTAGAAACCCACAAATGGACATGATCCTACCCTACATGGTTTAGAAAAATAATGCGACAGTTCAAAAACATGCTACACGGTTATCTGGTGGCAGCCAGACATTTTACCTCAAACAATGCACCATGAACTACTATTTCAAAATAGGTCATTTGACCTATGATTCTCCCAAAACCAAACCAAAACACTCAAGGAACTCTCCAAGACTATAGAATAACCCAAAAACATCATATAAGGCTGATGAAAGTCTCAAAATTGAGTTACAATCATCGAATTTAAAAATAGGATAACCACTATTTCAAAAATTAAAAATGGGAGAGGTTTTCAACCAGATTCAATAACCCATGACGTTACAATCTATCCCCTCAATAAAGATCATACTCATGCTATAAAAAAACAGAGAGATAATACATAGCACACCCATACCATTAGAATAATGCCATACTACCCTAGTCTAAAGGTTATAGGTCAACTTACCTCAAGGGGGATCCCCACCTTAGGAATTGCCTAACATGGTCACAACCTGACCAAAAGATAAAATCAATCAATAGTTGAATCACCAGTTCAGAGAACCAAGGTTCTCATGTGATTCATTTTCACATCATTACCTCACAATGTTCTCATGTGTCTCTCTCGGAACCCAATCACCCACCACACTGCATCGGTGACCCCCTTTGGCCCACGAATCCCATGGCACAATGAGGTACTGTATCCCCATTGATTCTCAAATCATCCATGTCACTTGGACCTCAATAAAATACCATACCACAATGGTGCCATGTTGTCTTGCACCTCATGTAACCCACATCTTCAACACCCCGATTCCCAAACATCGTAGAAACTAACATATGTGAATGATCATGATGCCAAGCTCCTCAGAATCCCGCACCCATAGTGTTCAAGTATAGAACAAAGTTCCTCACACCTCTTATATATAATTAACACATCAGTTATGATTCCAACCTACTGATAATAATATTGTCAGTCTATATACAACCCTTTCACATCATGAACCCATACAAACAAGCCTCAACAAGCCATTCTCAAATGGACATGCCTCATTAGACCATAAAAAAAACAAATCTCAAAAACACCTGTGGCATACCTATGACCATTTTGGGATCCCTAATCTGCTTGGTCCCTATTAGCTCCATGACATACACCTATGCTAAAGAATGACTACCTGACTTGTGTCCTCCCTGTAGTGATGCCCCATCCACCACCCACTGACCCTGGTGATGTGACCCCTAGTCTCTACCACATCCTTCGTGTGTAGCTAAATCTTGGATACCCTCACCTAACACCGATACTGAACCGACTTCAAACAACTGAGTATGCCTTAGACCTGGCATTTCGACTATCTTATAAGGATGCGTGTAGAATCTCTTAATATTCATGACCTTTCCAAAATTACAGTACATAATTTTAGTCCACACTCATTGAGTCCAAACATGTCATGCACGACTAAAATGAAAGAAAACTATAGAGGATACACCAAAAGGTGGTATATTAATGTCATTGGCCTGACCACCATAATTAAATTCACACTAAACTTGATTCCTTCTATTAGAAGTGTCACTATTTAAATCACCAAAATACACTTCTCTTCTTGAGTAAGACCTATCCACAAGGGTTACCTCATCTATGAGTTCCTGCTTCATTGTGTTGGAGAATGGGGCCAATCTAAAGATGTTTGGTTTCACTAGAAATTTGTACCATAATTCATCCTCAGAGTTCCTCAGCCTAGCAGCGTCGTCGATCACTATACTGGGTGAAAAGTGATAAAATTCAGTGAATGACACTAGACAATCCATGAAGGAAATTTTACCCTACTGAAATCTTACGAACTCCTAAGACCTTTTAGCCCTCAGCGTCTCTGGAAAAAATTACTCAAGGAATCTGACATCGATATCCTTTTAGGCTATAGCCTCATGTCAACTAGCCTGAACCTCTATTTCCCATCATCATTTGACTGTCCCTCTAAGTATGTACATTTACTATTTGACCATTCTCCTTAGAGGAGTCTCTAGCTACTTGAAGATCATACTCATGATTTCATTCTAGTTCTCAGCCACCTCTGGCCCACCCTCATCCTAAATAAATGGTGGGTGATACCACTAGAACTGCAAATTCAAATAGGCCATCGATGACTCTACTCCCTAAGCGCCCTTGTTAATACCCTGGATAACCCATACTAGGCTATAAGGAAGCTACTAATCATGACATGGCCCAATAGTAGTGAAATCTTGTAGCTTCCCCACCGACACTAAAACATTTACCTAATCCTGAGCCTATCCTTAAGAACATTCCTTCTCTACCTGAACCTTAAGTGTTATGAACATACTCATGCTCATACATCATTATTCCATCACCTTCCTGAAAATCCATTTAAATCATCCATGAAGAACCCACTGAATACCATAAAATTGTCAGATAACCCATATATATATATATAACACAGATATAGAAATCATAAAAAGGAAGAGCTTCCTCACTACCCTTACTCTCCCCCACCGCAACCATTCCCCACATCATCCCGCCTCATGGAATCCTTTCCCACCCCCAATAGAGCCATGTATAAAAATATCCCTTGGCCATCACCATCCTAATGAACTAATTTTTCTCAAACTGACGACTTCATCACCAAAAAAAGATGATTCCATTTCCCAACTTAGTTATGAAAATCACCCCCTACTAAGATACTTTACTCCTCTTATAAGTTCCAGACCCATTTTTTCACATAACATGAAATTTCAAACACAAACACACACACAGATATATATATATATATATATATTACACATGAAATAAAAAATTCCCAAGGAACATCACATTTACAAAGCCTTTGATATTTATCACATGGTATATCCACTTTACAAGGAATACATGCATTTATAAATTTTAAATACATTAAAATTTTCCTATAAAAATAAAAACAAACATGTGATTCCACATTCCATTATAGGTAAAACGTTCCAAATATACCTTACCTTACCAGTTCTAGGGTCACATATGAAAATTAAGAGCAATTTAATAATCAGATTCCAAAAAAACCACTAAATTTTTATATCATATAAACCATAAACTGAGCAAAATAGAATGAGAATTCCCACACTTGGAATCTTGGTCCATTCCCTATACATGTGGTTGGAAGTAAACAAGAATTATTTCTAATCATGTTTCCGAAATCACATATTCCCCATCTTACAATTACACAAATATTAATTCCATGAATGTAGGTAAAATAAATACCTATGTTACCACTTGTATCATCCCAACAATAATATCCACCATAACAATGCTTCCGAGTAGGTGGGACACTTGAATTAGGCACACCTCTATGAATGCCAAAAGTTACCAACTAGAAGTGAGGGTGAAAGCATGTATAATAGGGAGGTCATTCCCTCTGGTGATTGATACAACACTTGTCCAAGTATATAATATAACATGTAGTGGAAAGATGAGACTCTACAGACTCGAACCATATCTCATAATGGAGTAAGCACATTCAATATAAAATAAATAATGGAAGATATAAATAGACAGATGAAATTGAAAGTAATTAAACAAGATAAAACTCCAAACTCACCACTTATATTCACTAACGTGAATAATAATTCATATCAAAATAGTTCATACAAATAATATCCAAAAAGAAGGGTCAAAAAGGGTTGACCACTATAAAATTCATACATATATAGCATGATAATACTGAGCAGTTAAAAAATAAGGGAAACTCAGTCTAGGCATGACCTCATGTTCCCGTGCGAAACTCCATTCTATTAGATACTAAGATCTAGTTCTTGAGGATGGTCCTTTACCTGAACAAAAATTCATAAACTCTCCTTGCATCATGAAGGTACCATGTCGGGTGTGAGAAGACATGTAATATACTAAATATAGATTCTAGATGCAAAAAATAAACAATAAAACTTCTCTGGTGATCAATAGTAATGAAGAAGGTGTCACCTTCATCAGCCAACACCTGAATGTCATATGTAAAGAGTGTCATTGTCCCATGGCCCATGGCACCCCCAATTTCAATAACACTGGTGAAAAACTAGGATCTACCTCAATCACGTAACTAGAAATATCATACCTATTAACAACTCATGTATTAATATTGTACTCACATCCCAAAGGCATGCCCAAAAATACAATCTAGTCCCCAGGACCCCTATTCAAAATAAGACATCGACTCAAAGACTCATAATTGGATCCATAAGGATATTTGTCCCAAAAAATAAATCTATGTCCATGAAATCAATCATGGTGTGCTTCATACCCCAATCGATGGCATCATTGTTATCAATTGAATGCTTCTTACCTTTAGTGTGCATTTCTGCAGCATTAACCCCCTTATAATTTCATATGCCACACTACCAGGGTCCTCAACCCATTCAGGTGGACAAAAACACCTCATCAATGGAGTCATCCTGCGTGCACATGATTCAATTTGGTGCTTTTCCCACCAGGGGTGTCTGAAAATCACCAAAAAAAATCCATAAGTGACATAGAACCTCACCTCATTACCCTACGACTATGTCGCTCCAATATGATATCCTTTACATACAAGAAATTGGAGCCATGCCCGAATTGAAATCCTTGCCACCTTAATCTGATGTCCAGAACACCCAATCCTATGGTCAATAACACTGATGAAAATTTAGCCCAATCCAAACTAGGGATCAACATCCATCAATCCTGATAGTCTTTCCATCCTAAAATTGGGTGGATCCCATCCCTACCCCAAGGGCCTCAGTAGTATATCACAACTATTTATATATAAAGAATTCAATTTCAAATGTTGTGAAATTCAATGACATTGAATTTCACATATTCAATCCAATATAAAGAGAAAATCCAATTTAATACCATTTAATTTCATAATCTAAATTAAAATAATGATTTATTATAGAGGGATCGAATGCCTGAAATTTGAATAACAAAACATGTTCAGTTTAAATAATGAATTTAAATAAAATTAACACCCCGACCAATTTTCCCCAAGGATTGACAACCTCTAACCCGACCGTTCCCAAGAGTTAAAGGAATTATCCATGAATAATGACATACAAGGGGTATCACAGTCATTTTTATATGAATCAACAAATATAAATGGGTCTTTTTAAAAATAATCACACTTCATGCTAATAGCCACTCCCCAAAAATTACTGCAAAAATAGAAATTAAGATATAAAATACCTAACTTTGACTTATAGATATAGGCATTTAAGATATCATGTTCTAATTCAAAGAGGATTAGAGAAGATCTTAGTTTTCATCAAGCATCCTAAATATAGGGTGAAAAATCACAAATGGATTTAGTGCTCCATGAGGTGAAAGAGAAATGAAGAAGGGGATTGGATGGTGTAAGGATTACTGAGATACATCTGATGCACCAGAAAAATCAAATATTACATCACTAAAAGTGGAATGGGATCAAATCTAGTGGAAGGAGGAAAAGGGGGAGAAACCTCTTCTATGCATGAACAATATAAGAAATAATGGAGAGATAAGGAAAAATAAATAAATAAATAACATAGAAAACTCCCGGTACATGCCGCATGGTTCTCCAACATGTTTTTTCAATCAATTTGGTAAACATGTGAGATACAATGTTGAGGTACTTTTTATGTGACAATACCTGTGCGAAAATCTTCATGGTTCTCTCTAAGTGTGTGCACACCATGCGAAAGTCTCGGAAATAATTTCACAAAACCCATGAATAGATGTTCACCTCCCCCACATGTTATAAAAAAACATGCAACAATTCAAAAATGTTCCACATGATTACCTGGATGGGGCCACATAGTTTGCGCTATATCGTGCACCCTGACCTACTATTCCAAAATTGGCCACTTGGCCTATGATGCTCCTGAAACCAAACCAAAACACTCAAGACACTCTACAAGCCTCATGAATTACCAAAATAAATCATATAAAGCTAATGAAACTCACAGAATTGGGTTCCTATCATTAATTTATAAATTGGAATAGCCAATATTTCAAAAATTGAAAATGGGAGAAGTTTTGGACCTAATTCAAAATCCTGGGATGTTACAATGACCATTATATATCAGGATGTGGTGAACACTGGAATGAACGGTAGTATCTAACCACTTACTAATGTTTCCCCTACTACAAACCCCAAGACTATTGAGGCTCTAGAAAACTAACAACTTCAATATACTCATATAGTGTAGGGAAGTCCAAAGGGGCCTCATGTGGGTTGCCTGAATGTCACTCCTCTTGTTAGTGATGAGGTCAATAACATTGGTACATTATAGGCAGATTCCCATCCTACCCATGGTAATCCTAATGAAGTTATTACCCCTAATGAAGGAGTCAATTCATTAATATAAGAGTTCTTACATGAGCATTATATTTAAGAGAGTGGATTAATGAAGGCACCAACAGATTACACATAGAAATGATCAATTTTTACTCCCCAAAACTGAGCATGTTAGAGGCACCTGTGATGAGAATTCCACCAATGATAGAGTGGAAAGTATTTTATATGATGGTAATTCACAATAAAATCATGTACCAATCATCTCCAATGGAGATCTGTATAGAAGAATATCCCCATAAAAAATATGATTATAATAGAAGATGGATCTCCAAGTCAAGAAGCTTGGACCAGAGCCTTAAACACATCAGTTATAGCTTAAATTACATTATAACCTTTATTGGATGCACTCACAATTGATGGATAACATGACGATATTCATCATCCAGGTGATGATAATAAAGAAGGACCCATTTCATAGGTTCCCTCATATAATGTTTCCAGAAGATATGAATCATTGAATCAATATCATGATCCAATGGGTTCCAAAAAACATGTTTACAACCTCAAGTGGTAGTTTTTGGGCTATTGAGGCTGATAATGAACAACACCCAAAACATGACGACGTAAATGAGGAATGAAAGAAATAACGGTGGACATAGAACTACAGAGGTATCTATTCACATGGAGGAAATCATTTTGGAAGATAATACTAATGATGGGAAGAAAAAAGGTTAAAGTAGTAATAATAAATTTTGTACTAAGATGTCACAGGAAGAAGGAACTTTGATAAGGGGTAGTGACCTTAAACATAGAAATTTTTTATTGAAATTACAAAGGTCTAGGGAATCCCCTAATGAGTAACACACTTAGGAATTTTTTCCTGTCTAATAAACTGAATATCATTGGAATTGTAGAACCGATGATGTTAATTGGAAGGTGGAAGACCATCAAATGGACCACCATGGGTTTCACATTTATTACTTAGAAATTCCATCATATCAGCACAGATCACTTTTGGATTCTTAAACATGAAATCCTGAAATATTTTATACACAATCAAGCTCAAAGAATTACTGTCACTTCGGACATCTCAGGTTACACTACCCATGTTACCTTTCATTATGCTTCTATATCTTATATTGAGATAAGATAATTACGGAGGTATCTTGTGTCAAACTCTGATAATGTGGCTCACAAATGGATGATTTTGGTGTATTTTAACTATATTCTGACACATGGGAAAAAATTGATTCTAACTAAAATAGGATAAAAAAACTTGAATTCTCATCTTAAATTGATTAGTGAATCTTTTTGAAGTACAATTTCTAGGGAATATTTTACATGGACTAGGTGAACTTTTATTGGGAAATAGACTAGCATGCTTGATATATGCATTGTAAAATTGGAGGGTAGGACTGTGGATCTTGAGTCTTATATCACAACATTAAAAATTAACATTTATATCATAATCCCATAATTTTGGAGCTTTACAACACAAAATGGTTAGCTAATCTTTATTTTTTTCAATAATGAATAGGTTGTCACTCCTAGATGAAGAGAGATTGGTTTGGAGGCTTGGAAGGTGAATTTAGTAGGATGGCCTCCATAAGGACTTTCTATAAAGTTAAGGCATAAATTGTTTTTACTAAGGGGATAGAGTAAGAACTCTTTTTTCAATTAATGTCATTGATATTAAAGAGGTTGAACATCTCCTAGTCAAATCAGAAACCAAATTCAGGACACCCCCACTAGAGAGGAATTTCAAGTCTATACTAAGACAAATAATATTATAATTATTAAGGAATTATTGGATAAGAATAACCTAAACATGAAGTTGATGAAATAAGTGGAGATAAATTCCAAATTCTTCCATACACTATATAAGGGGAAGAGGGTAAAATCAGGAATTAAAGCCATCAACCTTTATGAGAATTTAAAAACCATTGAAAATAACATCTCTAAGCTAATGGTTGATTATTTTAGTTGGATTTATGTTGATGATGGATTAGAAAATACTTAAAAAATTATTGGTAAAATTTATCCCTTCATTGAAGATTAGATTTTTTCCGGGTATATTCATTTAGAACTCGTTATTCACAAAATAAAAAACTGATAATACAATGAAGAAGATGTCGAAAGATGGGAACTTTTCCCTTAAAATTTATATATCCCTGGATTTTGACACTCTAAAGTAGAATTTTATACATAATATTTTTAGGTGACATGGTTTTACAAGAAATTTTATTATATTAATGTACACCATTGTCTCATCAACAAGGTTGATTATCCTATTCAATGGTTCTCCTAGAGGTTTCTTTAAATGTACAGGGGATTTTAGGCAAGTGGATCCAATTTTATGGTTTATTTTTTCAATTTCTAATGATTATTTGTTTAAATTAATTAATGATCTTGCTCGTGTTGGTATTTACAAAGGGATTAAAGCTGAGAGAAAGGTCCTCATTCTATCACACTTGTTTTATGCTGAAAATGTTTTTTTATTTGGGAAATACTCTAAGAAAATTGTAATCTTTATCATGGTTTTTCCCACATTATGATGAGTTGATTGGACATTGTTTCATCTGGTACAAATCTTTTATTGTTTTTGGGGAATGATTCATTATTTTCAAGAAAAACGGGATGACTAAAACACTCGACTGGAAAATGGGATCACATCCATTCAACTACCTTGGTGGTACATTATTTTGGGGTAGAGTAGAGAGTCACTTTATTAGAGGAATAAGGTCTAGAATCACTATCCAAATGGCTATGTGGAAAAGGAAATCCATGTCTCAATCTAGGAGGGTGTTCCTTTTCACCTAAGTGATCACATGAAAATTTGTCTACTCATTATCCCTTTAGAGATTTCCCGAAAGCCTCATTGAAGAGATTAAATGAAGGATTATAAATTATATTTGTATAGGATATTTATATGAAAGGAAATTGGTTACTTTTTCCTAGATGGAATGTATCAATCCAAATGAAATGTAGGGACTTGGATTCAAAAATCTAAAATTATTCGTGGATGGCCTTGTTGGTAAGTTCACATGAAACATCTAAACTACAAATGATCCATCTTGTGATTTTTCATTTGTAAAGTATAAAGTAATAATATTAGATGGGTATCCATATTATCTCACCCCATATATCTGACACTCGATAAAACAATCATTTAATTCTGCCTTGTAGAATTCAACATGGTTAGTTAGAGTTAAATCTTCACGGACCTACTGGGAGACCCTATGGATTGATATGACTCTTAAGGACAACATGATTCCTCTAAATATAATGAAGATGACTATTGTTGATCTCATGACACAATACACCAGCATTTTTTTTATTCCTTCATAGGCTATGTTATAATTTCAAACAAATCCTTTCATGGATATTGACACAGTGGTTTGGAAGCATATCTTTAATTAGAACTTTTCTATCAAAGGCTTATACACGATGAAAAGTGACACAACATGTTTCTTGATTGTATTTCTAAATTTAATGTAAAATTTATTTAACCCTCTTTATTTCTTCTGATCAGGAGAATTTGGAAGAATAGGCTTCCCATCGATGACCAACTCAAGAGTGATCAGAAATAGGTTGTTTCTGTTTTATTCATATACTGGACGACTAAAGAAAGTGCACAACACCTATTTTGTTGTTGTGAGTATGAACAAGATAATTGGGAATATGTAGGTCTTGTATTTAGTTTTTTGATTGATTCTACGATCAAACATAAACAAATCATGATATCCACTTGTAGCGGAACCCATTTCTTGGAGAAAGTGAAACACCTCCTTATAGTAGCAGTTGAATCCAATATTACACTGATATAAAAAGAGAGGAATGAGAATAGTTTCCACATCAAAACACCATATATTTATATAGGAATAATAACCTTACACTGGGATTCATACACTACTTCTAATTATAACTAGGAACAATGCACAATAGTGTCATTGATATACAAAGAATGAAACGTTTTTGAGTTGTGAGTAGATATAAGAAAAATCTTATCCTGAAATCTATATAATGGATATCTACGATAAATTCATCAATCAAGGTAAATGAAGATGGTTTGGATACTGAAATACCGAGACTCGAAAATTTCATATGTATTTTCCAAACCCACCCTACTTTTTTCAAAGGCTTATATTATCATTATATTAGAATTGGTACTTCCAATGAAGTCAAATTTTGGGTGATGATTTTTCTTATCATGAATGTTGTTCATAAAAAATTTACTACCTTATATATTAAATCTGACTCTAATGGTTCTATGCATGATTTGAAGATGAGAACAATGAATTTCCCATGGAAGATTTTCCCTTATTGAATTGGATGTCTAGATCATGCTAACCAACTAAATGTGATTATTAGACATGCTTAAAGAGAATAAAGCATGGTGGTTGATTCATAGTCAAAGAGGGAGATTATGGAAATGAGAATGAAATTATCTTATTGATCTCCTAATTATTGTATATCATCGGTGGATGATGACATGAATGGGTTGGTTCACTCCCTCCTGGATAAATCCCCATGTAATTTTATAATTCGGTTTATTTTTATTAATAAATTTTAGGACAAGATCTTCCTGGATCCAACAAATTATTTCCTATATTTTAATTATTAATATATAATGTAAAAAAGCCTACAAAAATATTGGTTTATAGTTTATTTCTATTAATACTAGTAAATATGTTTCCATATTCATCCATGATCGATGTTTATGACAACTTTTACAAATGTTGTTAGGCAAAGCCAAATAAGAACATGAAATTATCGATTAGTGAGTGTGGTACAAAAAGTGATTCCATTGGAATTATAGCTTTATAGATTATTATAATGATATAATTTAGATTTTTCGTGTTTTTAATTATATTTTAAAATATATTTATATATAAGAAAATTCTAGATGAAAAATGAAATACATATATTCTTGGAGGTGGTATTCCACATGCACACACATGCGGTATTATCTATTTATATAGACTGAAAGTAAGATAAGAATTGTTTTATATTTTAATAATATGTTTATTATTTTAAATATCATTTTTATTATTAAATACCCAAATTTTTTCCATCTATGTAGGAGAGTTTTGAAAAACTGATCACACCACTTATTGAGGCGGTGGGCCGCAAATAACACAATAATCTTTTTTTTTTGTTTTTAAAATGGTGATAATAAAGGAAGATAATAGTTTTAACATAAACACAGTCACATTTAATTATCCTTAATATACCAGTTTAATTATTTCAACATGTATAGATTATATATGTAGGTTTTATAAGAAATAATAAAATTAAAAGAAATTGAAAAGGACTAATTGAGAATTTTACCCTAGTTTATGTAAGAGACCCTTTGAAAAATTGGATTAAGGCTTTGAGAGGTGATATTTTGAGAATAAAAAATACATATATGATGTATCTAGGAATTTTTTGGACTTATTTTTGAAGATTTGGTCAAATATAATAGGAATGGGGTGTGAGGTTAAGTGGGGTGGTGACAGATCATTTTATTAGGGAACTAAGTTGTACTTTAGTAATAATATAAATGGTAATGAAACTATTCAATTGTCAAGAAGATAAAAAATACATGATAATGGAGTTGGGGAAAGTTAAAAGTTTAAAAATCCTCCATCATATATTTTCACACTAATTTTCATCATGTTTTTATGTATTTTACTATTAGTAATTTCATTGTTATCATTTTCTGTTTCTACTATGGAAACTAATTTTTCTATAAGAAATTTAGCTTTAATGATTGAAAATACAATTGGCCTATTAAATAACTTATACCAAATGATTTAAAATAATTATTCCATTTTTTCAAATAAATTTTATTTGGGTTATGAAAATTAATGTTAATATGAGCGCACATAATGCGTAAAACCCATTTTTAGAATATATGTATTTTTATAATTAGTAATAACTATTTAGAAACTATAATTAATTTGGGTCAATTCAATGATATAAACTTGTTTATTATAAATCAAATAAGAGTTATGTATCATTTTAAATGACCTGCAACTAAAATACACCTTGTTGACACTTAGTTAAAAGAAACATATCGAATATATTTTTTATTAGAGTAAAATATAACTTATGTTTCCAAAATGTTAAACATGGGTTTTATAAATTAAATTTTTTATTTTGAAATGCATTATTTTATTTTATAAATAAATATTATTATAGTAAAACTATTTCATAAATATTCAAATCATACTTATATTATGATAATATCATAAAATTGACAGTGTTTCCATAATCGGTATTTTCTACTATTTTCCCTAAAACTAGAAATTTTCAAAAATAAAAATAAAAAATTCATTATATGTTATTTTTTCTTGTAAATATTAAAATAAATTTATTTTTTTAAAACTAAATTTCATAAATTTTTTAATTTAATTTTTTTTAAAATAAAGAAAATAGTTTTTATAGGTACATAACTTTTTAAAATATTAACTATTTTCTTTCTTATTTAATATTAGTAATTAGTTATTTTTTTGTTACTAAATTATTCAAATAAAAAAAATTTATAAATGATTTATTGTTTCTTAAAATAAATCACTTTAAAAGAAAATTTTGGATAACATATATTTTTATCATGGAATTTTCTAATTAGTTATTTATCGATAATAATTTAATTTTATTAGTAAATTAGTATTAAAATGACAGATTTATTTCGAATTATAAATATAATTCAAAATGAGTTTACTTTTATATATAAATGAAAATCAAAAACTACTTTTTGGTAGTTAAATTTAAATATATAGTGTGTTATAATGATTTCTCGGTTTAGTGTTTCATGCAATCGATGGAATTTAAAAATCTATTTATTAAAATGAAATTACGTACTAAAATCTAATGAAGTTAAATTGAACCCTTTTGATTAAATTTAATCAAAATAATTTTAAATAACTTTCACCAAGGAAATATGATAAGGGATCCATAAGAAACACAAATGATATTTTATACTAAGATATCAACCTCAAAATCATAGATAGTAAGAGATACATTATTTTCTACATAATTGGCATGTATTCACATTTTACTTTATCCAAATATTTTATTCCAAATATTCTTCCATTGTTTTTTATTGAAGTTTCTAGGGACTTAACTTTCAAAACTTCATTTTCTTGATAATATTTGAAACCGAATTCTATAACCAAAATAATGATGATAATATCCCATAAAATTAAATTAAATGAGCATATGAATATGGGAAATCAATCCTAATGTGTCTCCTATAATAATATCTTGAATGAATCCAATGATAATTTCTATTTTACTATTATATAACTTGATCAACCTACTAATCCGTTATATTAACCTATATTTTTCTTGTCCATTTTCATATTAGTCTATATATCATAAAAGTATTCAAATCCCTCATAATTCTTCATGAAAAGAATGTTATTTAATTAAATAATATCTCATTAGAGTGTAAAACTTGGTTAAAAGTTTTACCACCTTTTTCTACATTGAGTGTGGATTAAGTAAATACCTAATATCCCCCTTTCAGGGTTACTTCCCCTTGGCGCGTCTGTGCTATAGTCTACATCAACATGTAGTATCCATACATGGAGGAAATTTCTACAAAACCACACATTCTATACTATTACAAAACATCCTTATTTTATCATATACTTAGACTTATAAAAAGGACTTTTAGTAAAGGTCTCTCATCCTAATCTAAAAATATAACTAAACTTATTCCAAACAATAACTAAACCCTACTATGATACAAACTCTGTAAGACTAAACCCTCATTCTTATATCTGGTGCTATAAATAACTTATTTACATGTGACCTATGCTAATCATATATTTATTTCAATAATTTTAAAATTTTATCTAAAAAAATAACACAATATTTTAATAAATGGTTTATTATCTTGGGGTATTGACTATAAAAAAATTGACTTCATGTTATATCTGAACATTCTTCCATAATAATATCCCTCTAGACCCTATTTTAGACTTATCTTAATATTAACCTATATTCATTACTAGAGAATGGAAACATATGAATGAGGTGAGCTTAGATTATTAGTAAGGGTAAAAATTATAGATAAACATTGATGATCATAAGTGAGAATTGAAAAAATATAGGGGTATGATAACCTGATGATAACTTATGAGAAAAAACACAATAATACATAAATCATAAATCATGAGTAATTGAATAATGATTTGACATAACAAAATTCATGATCCATGAGAAGTGTAGAATCATCAATAATATATAATTATACCTAGGACAATAACATATCCATAATAATATAACATAATATTGTGGCATAAACATAATCATATAAAACATATTTTATGGTTATTACAAAGAAAATTTTCACATAGTAAACTTGGGCAAGCCACTTTTGTACATTCCTAGGCATAGGTTAACCACCGATTTACCATTTAACTTGGTGTTACCACTATTGTACCCTTGGTCTTTGGATTAAAACAAGTATACCCCTGGGATTGAGCTTATCACCCATACACCCATGGGTTTGGGCATACAACTTATTTACCCATAGACTTGGGAAAACCTCCCATGTACCCATATGATAAAATGAGATATAAATATTGACAATCTGTAAGAGGGGTTTAATATAGAAAAGCCATCACATTATATATATACATATATAATCATTCCTAAAAATCAAAAATAAATTTATCATTTCGTCATATCTTAATTAACTTATGGAAAAGAAATGTGTTTCATGATGTTTTACATATGATACTATCATCATAATCCAAAAAAATAAAAACAATGTGGTTGATATTACATGAATATATCCCATATGTAATAATGGGTTTTCAAAATGACATTATCAAAGATAAAAAAACCATTTTAATGATTTTTTGAAAAATTAATTTGGATGTTAATAAGGAATATTCATTTTTTGAAATGGTTGAAAATTACTTAACATTATTTTATTTAAAATGAAAAAACCAATCTTGAAAAAAAATTACTCCAAATAAATTAATATATATTGTAAAAAAATTAATTTTATAGGGAAATGATTTTTTGAAAAACACAATTAAAAAATATAGAAATGAAATTAAGAATTATTTCTAAAAATGAAACCCTTAAAAGTAATATTAAAATCAAGAATTTCATAAAGAAATCAATCTATTAGATTTTAATAATATATTAATATTTTTTTTAATACACCCAATGAAGAAATAATAAAATTTGGAATAAAAATTCGAAACTAGGAGAGGAATATTGTTAATAATAATGTTCAAAATCATGGAAGAAACTATAAATGAGTTTTTTTAAAAAAATTACCATAGAAGTACATTATGGAGTTAAAATTTATATCAAAATTACTTTTCAAAATAGTGAAGTGATTTAAAAAAAATTAAATTTAACAAGAAATTTCAATAGTGGATACTTAATAAAGATATAATGTCACTCAAATGGAAATGTGGGGTGGGTGAAAAAACATACTCTTATTAAAGTAAAACCATTTTAATATTTTAAAATTCATTTTTTTGTAATCATGTATTATGAAATGTTTAATTAAATGTTACTTTGTAAACATGAAAAATGATATATGAATGTTTTTTGATGTAACACATAATTTGGATACATAGTATAAAGTGGAAAATTGGTGGGAACTGAAAATATGGACATGGAAGATAAAACATCATTAAAGAGGTTGTAAATTAATCATTACAAAGACATATTTTTTGAGAAATATATTTATCAAGGAATTTTTTTTATTGAAAAGTCACCTTAGCTAGAGTTATAATGAATTATTGTATCATTATATAATATAAGAAATCTATATTGTAAAAAATTGGTCAAATAGAAATGATTATGACTCAATAAGTGAAGTTGAGTGAAGGAAACCCCTTACGAGTAACAACTTATTTGAAGTTATAATCATTCAAAATGGAGTTCTTGAGAAATAATTCTAAATCCATATAGAAGATTGTAGTAAAATTATATAACGTCATTAGGTAAAATACATCCTCTTAGAATAATGTAGTTCTTGAATAACCATTTTAAATTAAAGAAAATAAGAAAGAGTCATTAAAAACCCCCACTTATTTTGTAAGGATCTAATAAAAAAACATCCAAAGAGAGAACATCAAATAAAACACTCTATATCATCAATAATGAGATAATAATATTTTAATGTTTAAAATATGTTGTATATACACTATATAAAATAAGGTTGGTTCATAATAAAAATCATGTGTTAATGGAAGAAATTTTGTGAATAAAAACCCTTACCTAAATTTTTGGCTTCCATAAATGCCTTTTAAGCTATCGTATAATAAAAAACCACCTTAATAATGTTTTTCATAACCTTATTCATATCTATAATCCATTTAACTACATTTATAGACAATATTTTTTTAATTATTTTGTAATCTATTTTTTTCATTATCAAATGTTGAAATTTTGTTTATTTTTCCCATAGATTTTAATGTAGATGTCAAACCTTATCATTTGGATATAAATTTATCCTTTAATAAAATATTAAATGTAATTTAATATATTTTACATGTTTATTAATAACTTTTTAGGTTCATACTAGGATTTTTTTAGTTATGACATGTAATGTAAAAATTTATAGTAAACTTTATTAGATAATATTTAGGGAATAAAGGGTGGTATAATAATAATTATTAAAATATTAGTATAACCATACTTGAACATTAAATAAAATATTTTTTTTAAATTTTGTTAAAATAATACTATTATTTAAGTTTCCATTATCATCTATGATATAAATTTATATCATTTTTTAAGTAGTTGGTTAGACTGACCCAATCATGTACATTCTATAGTCAGTGAGTCTGTATAACTAAAAAAGTAACTTATTTATAATAATATCATTAATAATGAAATATAAGGATATTATTTTGTTTTTGAGGTGTTAAATAAAATTTTAATATATTTTTATAATAATTAAATCCCAGATGAAAATAAAATACATTGGTTCATGGAGGTGGTAGTTCACACGTACACACACGAGACGTTCTGATTTCCCATAGAATGAAAAGATGATATGATTTGGTTTATATTTTAAAAATATTAATCATGTTTAAATTTTTTTATCCCTTAATTAACCATTTAATAATCCCTACAAGTAATTTATGTAAAATAAATGACATCTCTTATGGAGGCGGTAGTCCACATATAACACAAGCGACATATTTTTTTTAGAATGGTTAGACATTATCTCAAAAATGTTTTTTCTAAAAAAATAAAAACCTTTCATTATAAGTATAATACTGATGCAATTATTTAAATATATTTAGATTATATTATAATTAGTTATAATAAGAAAGGATGGAAAAGAAATTAAAAGGGAGTAAATGATAGGTCATCCTTACTCCTTGGAAGAGCTCCTTGGAAAATTAAATTATGTATTTTCTAGGTGGTCCATAGAAAATAAAAGAACCTCTGTTAAGCTTATTTGATTATTGGGAATTTATTTATAATTATTTCATTTGAAAACTATTGTGTATGGTGTTTAAGGAAAAGTGGGGTAGTGATGAAACCATTTATAAATTATATAAGGGTATTTTCATAATAATATAAAATGTAATGTCACTATTACAAGGTCATATAGATCTAATAATAGAAAATAATGTAGTGTGGGAATGATTAAGTTCAACTAAGCCTCAAATATAAATTTAAAAACTAGTTTTTAACTTTTTTAACTCATTTTACACTTAGATATTTCATTTTTACTATTTTTAGTTTTTATAGTGGTAATAAATTTTTATGCAAGTAATTTAATTTAATGACTAAAAAATGGATCATACTAAATAATTTGCACATAATTATTCAAAATATGAAATCCATTTTTTCAGAATAATTTTAAGGGTGATAAACATAAATTATTACCTTATCACATTTAATGCGTAAAAACCATTTATAAAAAAGATGATTTTTAAGCTTATAAATTATTTTTAGGATAAAATTTATTGTGTATTTGATTGATATAATTTTTTTTCATGAAAAAAATTATATTTTTCCTCTATAAAAAAATGATAAAATTGAATTCCACATAGTGGATAGATAGTTAAAAGATATAAACCAAAAGAAGTTTTTGCTAGATTAAAATATTATTTAATTTTGCAAAATGTTAAAATTTTTATTATAAATTAAAAACTGTAATTTTAATGGTTTAAAATAAAATTCACTATATATATATATATATTATACTAAAATGTTCTAATAAACATTCAAATAATTTTTTTATTATAATATTTTTTTATTTTTTTATTTGTAAAATCAATATTTTTCTCTTTTCACTATAACATTTAATGTTTTCAAAAAAGTCACAAAAATTAATGATAAGTTAATTTTATTATTCTAAATAAAAATATAAAGTAAATTTTTTTAAATTATTTTTATTAAATTTTATAATTCAAATTTGAAATAAAAATATAATGAGAATAATTTTATTTGGAAAATAAATTTTTAAAGTATGAATTATTATTATTATTGTTATTTTATATCTGTTATATGTTAAATTGGTGTTAATACATAATTAATATTATAAAAAATATTTATCCATGATATATTTATTTTCATTAAAAAAGTAACATAAAAAGATAATTTGACATTTAATATATTCTATCATAAAATGATCTTATTTGTTATTTTCTTATACTAAATGAATTTTTATAGGTCATTGCAATTAAAAATAACCACTTTATTTTTATTACTTTATATATTTAAAAATTATTTTAATTTTATTTGTACCCCACAATTCAATGAACACTCTCTAATAGTTATATTTATATTGAAATACGTGTCACATCATTTTTTCTTATTGTTTCTGGTTAAGAAAGCTATTTGAAGTTGTATTTTAATAGGGGAAAAAATTATTCTAAAACATCATATAATTAGATAAACACATTAGGTGTATTTTTATGGTGTGATAAATAGTTATTAGTTGGTATCTTGAAAAATCAATATAAATAAACTTTTAAAGTAAATATATTTAATTTTAATTAGAATTTCAACTAAAATTGTATTATTCTAAATGTAACCACATAATAAAAAAGAGATAACAATACGAAACTAAAAATTATAGGATAAACTATTTTCTTATATTATATATAATATACATTATATTTGATAAATAATTTTTTTATCTTGGTTACAATGAAACCAAACATAAATCACGCATTGAAAATGTTCATATTTAGAGAAGCTTCCATGAAACACATTATTTTTGTGACATACTATAATATTGAATGAATTTATCGGAAAAATAGGTTATCGTACTAGGTTTAAACCATTATAGTTTAAAAAATTAAAGAAACATCTTTCAAATTTGACGAAAAATAAATTACAATAAAAAATGTTCACATAGTTTCAAGTAATAAAAGTAACTTTTGTTTTTCCTAAACCACACATTCTTATCACACAATAGAAATCATAAATAGTATAAGGTCCTATATTTAACAAAACCTTCATTATGTTATCAATTTTTATGGATTTTAGGGGTTTTATTGGTTGTTTTGGAGGATAGGGAAAATCTAATTTTTTTTGAAATGAGTTCTAATTAATTTTTTGATTTTTGTATTTTGGTCTAAATTTTAGATAAGTCCAATATTTGATATATTAAGTATAAAATAACTTGTTTATGAAAAATGAAATAAATATATTTGAAAAAAATTACATTTTGATTTTAGAAAATGTCCAAAATATTATGTATTATATTAAAAAAATTATATATTAGACAAAAAAAATATGTAGAGCTTTCGATAATTAGAGAAACCTTACACATACTTTAATATAATACCCCTGAAATACAAAATTTATGTATTGGTTTTTAACAAAGACCTTATTTTTTGATAAAATATGTTAAGTATGGAATTTTGATAAAGGAAGTTATCTTACAAATGATGAAATATATTAAATATCATACACACACAAATATATATATATATATATATATATATATATGTTACTTATTAAATATAGAGTCCTCCCTTTATCATTTTTTTGATTTTGTGGACAATATTGTGCATAATATATAAGTTATATCCCATTTCATTAAATTTGAAATTGAATTTATTTTATCATAAAAAATTAGGTACTAATTAATTAAAATCCTTTAATTTAAATATTTAGTTATGAAAAATGAATCCATTACCCCTACTTCACGTGTGCATAAATTTAGAGAAATTATATTTTCAAATGTGATGATAAATTATAAAAACTTATTTAAAATGAATGTAATGGAGTTAATTTTTTAAAAAAAAATTGAATGCACACATGAACAATTGAAATTATGTTCATGTGTTTATATTTTTTTTTAAAACTTTGTATACCTATTCCATTTTTTATTTATCTACCTTTTTATCAAACCTGGATGAAAAGTGATTCATCATTTGAGTTTTGAGATTTCCTTTGGTAATTTAAATCCCACAATATCACAATAATAACTATTTTGAAATAGAATGTAGTTTTAATTGTGAGTATTACATCTTTCAAAAGTCTCTTCTTTCATGACTTATGAAAAAAACATCTCTCCCATCCTCTATACTAATATAGTGAACCATTGGGGTTTCACATTGAGGAAAGAGATTAATAAACCTATATTTTATTAGAGTGAAAATATGGATTTAACATGATTAGTTTTTCATTGGGTAAATGGATGAGATTAATATATGAAGATAATAATATATAATTTTTTAGAAGAGGTAATGGGATGGTTTTCATAGGGACGTATTTCTCAAGATAGTATTCAGGATATTATATAGATAATCATGTTTATAATTATATGATTTCCTTATATTTAACACCTGTATAGTGTGTTTGAAATTTAGTAAAAAATTATCATTAGTAAAATAATAAAGATAATAATTAACTTAATCTATTATTCTCCCATAAATAGATTAATTTATAATTATTTTTTAGATTATTATTAGATAATTATTATTTATTTTTCACTATTATAACATGTTTCTTAATGTCTAAATTCTTCCCAAAAAGTATTAAAAAATTAAAAATTTTAAAGAAAAATGAAGTCATAGTAATTAAATATTTGTTGGATGAATGATTTTAGACCTTGTTATTAATATAATTATAAAATTTATTGATGAAATATAAATTTTTATTGGTATATTATATCTACTAAAATTCTACATACTTCCATATAAATGTATAAAACACCCATTATGGATTTTCTATAAAGATGTAGAATGGTTGGAAAAATGGCGAGGGTTGTAAAATGTTGATATTGTTTAGTGTGGTAACATTGTAGTGAATGATAAGGGGAATTGTAAATATTGCAGAGAGTTGATTATGATATTTCTATATGAATGGTTTCAGAGGAGAGACTTATTTAATTCATTTAATATTATGATTTCTTATTATATGATTTTTTATGATTCATTCCCATTTGTGAATATTTAAATTTCCATAGACATATGAATATATATATATATATATATATTTCAAATTATGGAATGTTATTAAATAACGAATTTATCGAAAGTGTTTGATTTTTATTGATCAGGTGATGATAACTTAAAAATAATAATTATGGAATGGAAAAAAGATATATAGAAAATCATAAAAAAAATATTATAATAGATTTAAGCTCCTTGGAATCATTACTATTTTTAATATTAATCTAGGATGATGATAAAATATTATTGATTTTTTATTAATTGATTATATCTTTATAACATAATTTATTTCTTCTTCTTGAATTCATATCCGATTCAAAGTCTATAAGGATGTAGTCTTGTTTGTAATGTGGAATGTTAAATATAAATGAGCTAAATGTTTGGTAGTTTTCCATTGAATGGATAAGTATAATATATTATTAAGTTAAATTATTTATTAAACTCTATCACTTGATTGAGTTGGTATGGAAGAAACTAATATTTGGATTTGGGTTCTTGGTTTTTCCCAATATCTAAGATGATGAGGTGTGAGAGGGATGAGTACTCCATACCACATATGTGATTATATTAGTATATCAAGGATGTGGCAGATTAATATTTATGGATATGTGATTATATAGGATTTAATGGATCATTTTATGAATGGAATTTATATGACGTCTATGAAAGATTATGGTGGGGGTTTATACATGTATCCAAGGTTAAATATCTATTAGGTATTATATTTTTTCAAATGCATGGGTTGTAATAATATATGGTATGGTTAATAGTTACATATGTTTTGAAGGATCTCAGTCTTACTATATGATTATGTGAATGTGATGGTGGTGTTGTTATAGTTATGTGGATTTGGTTATGTTATATATGTTAATTACTATCTTTAAAGACTTGTGAAGTGGATGACAACACCGAGATGTAATCCATTGGGGTTTAGGGTGAATGGTTCAACTTGAATGTTGTCTCAGGGAACCTTCCTTATACATACATATATATATATATATATATATATATATGTCTTTTCTATCATGTTATATATTTCTATGTGTTACGTGGTTAGAAACACTTAGTGCGGATAGGAATTCAATTAACCTATTTAAGGTAATTAGTTGGTTTCTCTATTTATTCATGGTGGATTTAATATGATTCTTCCACACTTCCACCATAGGTTTGAGGGAGAATCCTATTAAGTATACTTATACACTCACACGTGTATATATATAAATATAAATATGAATATTTTAAAGGTTTTATTTAATTATTTTAATTGATCTTACTAGATTAGAGAGTTTTTTTGTGAATTTGTAGATTTTTTTCTTAAAAGTGTAATAGTTTCTATGGTACATTCCCTTTAGGGTTTTTATTTCATAACATATGTTTTATCAGAATTTGGATTATTTATTTATTATTTTATAATTTATTGGTGTTTAGTTTTATGATATTATTAATTTTATGGAAATTACACCATATTTGTGTACATTATAACCACTATAAAATCTTCCAAACCATGACCTAACATTTGCTGAGTTTAGGGGTTAGGCCTATCTTAAATATTGGTTTAGGAGGGGTAAAAGTGTGTTTGTGGAGGGGGGTCCTGAAAAAGTGTAATCCATTATTTTAGTTGAGATATAGAATGAAACATGGCTATATGAACTAGTGAGGATCACTTAGGTTGGGAGGGGAACAATATCAAGAGGACTTCGTACAAGATGTAAATAAGGGAGATCTACTTCGACATGATATTTTTGGACCCATATTATTCAATGAAATGACAATTATCTTACTAAATATACTAAGAGAGGTGATGATATCTATGGTCTAGATACACAAATAAGATCATGAATCATTAATTTCTATTCTTGTGATTCAGTTTGAAAGATAATGAGAATAATCATTAATATTAATTAGTTAATCTTTATTATTCCATATTCCAGGTTTATAAAGTCCCTATTGGTTTTTATTTCACAGGTATTGATCTAGGTCAATGTCTTTATCTGGTTCATTTCGATGATATCCAATAATATGATCCTTCAAATCACCATATAATTAATGTTGATCATGTTGATCCGTAGAGAAAGTTGATTTTTCTTATTTATCATAAGGTCCTATGGAAGTGACATGACCTTGTTTCTAATCCCATGATTTTGTCTTGGATGGTGGATATAGATATTTCATTTGGGTAATAGATTTTTGGAGAGACTGATAGACCCCCTTTATAATTAGTATGATGTTGGGGTCATCATGAAAATTGTGGATTATTTTCTTTGGTGACTGTGATGATCCGAATGTATCATAAGGGATGTTTCATGATTTAATCTAGGAATATTTGTTCTTTCTACCTCTGAAGTCAGAATACTAGTAGGATATGCTTTCCCTCTTCTAGTGGAGTTCTAGTGAGTGGGAGTTTGTTATTCATTTGAATAGCTTTTTAAATTATTCTCTGAATTGTATTCATGATAAGGAGGCTAGATTAAGGGACATTGAAGAGGAATTGAATCTAATGATCTAATAATATGTTACCTCATTATCGTTTCCAATGATTAGTTAGGAGTTTAAAAATGAATAAGTTACTGAGTGTATTATAAAACATACTAGACCATTATTGGATGGGATTATTCATAACTCTCTACAGAGTAGGTATGTGGAAAAATGTTCTTAGTTTCCTGGTTAACCAAAGTTCCAGGCAACAAGGGTTTATTTTCAGAATTATTTATGCCGTTTTACATGATCTAATAGTTCTTAGACCAATATTAGTGGATTTTCTTTTCAGGAAGTGGCCATAGAAATAATAATTTTGAGTGACCATCCATTATTTAATGTTAATGTGGAGTTGGATTCCCACTATAGAATTATCCATTTCATCAGTATCCTTTGAGGTACTAACAAAAACAGGTGGCTCCAGTCATTGGTCAACAATGAGAATATTGTTAAGGTATAAAAACCCTACAATTATTATTATCCTGATATATATAGATCAATTTTTGGAAATGAAGGTGGACTTTTGTAGGGATAGAGAGGTTGATGATAAAGACCCAACCAGACGAATGAATTAGTGTTTCTAATTTCAGGGGAGCTAAATATAGTGAGATGATCCATCAGTTTAAATTATTATTGTTTACATGACATGTTTAATTCAAGAACTACACATTCATTCATTTTACCTTCCATAATCTAGTATATTGTAATTGATGTAGGGTGGCATCTAGTTCACTCGGTATTTATTAATCCATTTGTACATTGTGTTAGATTATATGATGTATATAGATATTTTGAGATTATATTTGGAAAAAATTTGTTTTTTGGGGATTTAGTATGTTTTTTGACTCAATTGTATAATGTTATATTAAATGTATACTATATAAATTTATTTTGTAATTCCAATTATTTATTTAGGAGAAAAATTATATTCTGTGACGATGACAATGTTCATGTTGTTTTTATTGGTGAGGGAATCCATTATATGGGATTGATATGTGCTATTTCCTGGTATTATGTGATAGCTAGTATAACATTGAGTTTAGTAGAGGTTCATCTATGGGTGATTTACATGATTGTGAGAAAGTTTTATGATGTAATCTCTGAATAGGTTGTGGTTCTACCCCTTCACACAGAAATTGAATTTGTGATAGAGATCAAGATGGATGAATCTACAATACTAATTTATTCATTTAGGATAGAACCATCTAAGTTAAGAGAGTAACTGATCTAAATTTAATATCTTAAACATAGAGGCTTTCTTTAGTGGAGTGTTTCTCCTTGGGGTGATGTATTCTTTCTTATAATGAAGGAATATGAAATTATATGGCCTTCTATCAATTATCATTTCTTGAATCTGGTGTTACTAAAGATCATATTTCCTTATCCATGGGTTTTTGAAATACTCTACTAGCTAAATGGAGCTATCTGGTACTCAATGATATTTTTGAAAGATATTATCAGATTTCGGTGAAGGATGGATATATTACAAATAATGAAATCATATGTATTCATGGATAGTATTAGTGTTTGGAAATGACATTCATTTCCATTAACACACAAGTAGGGTTTAGGGGACTCATGATCTCTATATTTCAAGGGTTCATATAACAATTTCTTTTGGTTTCTAATAATTATATTCTAGTGTACATTGAGACTATATAGGATAATTGAGAGCATATATGATAAATATAGAGATTTATTGCTATCATAAATTGTTTTTGAAGATACTAAAGTTTATGTTTTGGGGCCATGATCTACCTTTATTGGGGAATGTAGTATCTCAATTGGTAGTATATGTCAACCCATTTGAGATTGAGGATATTGTTTCTTAGATATCCCCCAAGAATTATATTAAGGATTAGATATTACTTGGTCTTATAGTTTATTATAATATAGTCATGACTAGATTTTCAAAAATTGAGAATCATTATAAAAACTTATCAAAGAAAATTGATGTTTTTTTGGATGACAAGTTTCATGAAACTTTTTAGAATCTACATGAGTGACTATTTTTTCCTCTATTCCATTTTTGAGAGGTGGGTGTTATTTTTGATTTTTTTGGGAGTCATCTTGACATGAATTGGGGTACATTATAATTTTTCAAAGAGAAGTTATCTCTGATGGGTCCCAACAATTACAACATTATCAAAGTAACTATGCTAAAAATGATCTCATTCTTTTGATAGTTATGTTTTAATTAAAGTTGTGGTGAAATTATCTCTTTACATAGATATTTTTTCAACTTAAATAAAAATATTTTGTGAAATATATTCACATAATGTGATTTTAAAATAAAATAATGTGGATGGATAGAATTATTACTTGATTTTGACATCGATATTTATTATAGATTAGGTAAAGGGAATGTTTTTTATATTATGCTGAGTAATAAGTCACATAGAGATGTTGTTCAATGGTTTATAGATTCTTATAGAGTGATGGATGAGCCTATAGTGTTGGACCTTGATATGGAGAAATGTAGAAGTATAGGCTGTCTTTACCTAATGAACATGTAGTCATCTCGTTGTAGTTGGTAGAATATTCATAGTTTAAGGATTCTAATGTGGATGTTAATTAGGATTGTGTTTTATCTTTGGAATGGTATGAGGATGATAAATATTGGGTGTTGTTCTATGGATGGATATTTAATCTTTCATTAAATCAATAGGTGGTTCCTCATGAGTTTTATATCTCACCATGGGATGAAAATAGTACTATGGATAATATTTACCAATCCTTAAATATAATTTTTTTTGTTTTTGGGATAAAGAGATTAATTATATAGTTTATATCCTTGTGTTTGGTATACTAGGATGTATAGTGTAAGTGATGTGTTCATTTTCTATTACTTTAGCTATAGAATGTTCCTTAGAAAATGTTAGAAGACATTTTTTTGGAGTTTGTCATTTTTACCCCAATATATGGGAGGCTACGTTGTTGTAATGTTTACTATAGACTAATTGATGATGTTGTATCACTTATTGGTGATTATGGAGTAAATTATAGTGGATATATTAGAGAGGTTGTAGATGGAGTAGATTATGAGGCTCCACTGGGTTCCAAATATGAAAATATTTGATTATGATCATTATTTTAACTTTTAAGTGTGGAGTGGTCTCCAGAATGATTTTCTCTCACTAATATGACTCAAAACCACTTTTCATATCCATATAGATGTTTAGAAAAATTACACATACTTTGGAATACATTTTATGAGAATGTGTTTTTTATTTTGATGGATATTGGGATACGTGTGTACCCATTTTTTATGTTTATTTTATTAATATCTATCATTAGAACATTGTTATGTCCTTATTTGATGTAATCTAGGGTCTTCCTTTCAGTTCTTTATTATAATGGACTGAGTTCAGAGATTGATCTATTCTTGGATTGTAAATGTTGTGGATGATAGAAGAGAAGGTGAATGTGATTTATGAATAAATAAAGGTAAAATATAATCATTATATTTCCTATGATAATCTTATAATGATACCATTTGAGTTTAATATTTCAGATCATGTATTATTGAAGGTATCTCCTCTGAATGGGTAGTGATAGTTTAGTAATGAGTGTAATATTTACTCCTATTTATAAGGCCTTTAAAAGTATTATATAACACTGTTTCAATATTGTATAAGTTTTATTTACCCCCATAGATGGACCCTATTTATGATGTTTTACACATGTCACAACCATATGGATAAATTTATAATGATTCCGTTGCCAATGATCAGGGTGTGATAGTTATTGAAGATTATGTGAGATTCCAGAATTGTACAGTTGAGACTTAGAACTATTAATACAAGGTTCGTTATGGATGGGTTATTATCTTGGGTTGTGTTATATGGAGGTATTGCGGTTTAGAAGAATGTATTTTGGAACATGCATCACAATTCTATGGTCAATATCCCACATTTTATAATGATTAATTATTGTTTAGTATCTATAACCCAAGTATTATTGGGATAACGATTGATGTTTATATGCCATTTATTAACTAATACGAGGTGGAATTTGTATAATATTATTATATAAATATATCAGTTTGAGATGTATCTCAAAAGGTATCTTATTTTGAATTTTTATATTTTTATTTGTGAGTTTAATTTGATTCTCAAGTATGATAATTATTAGAGAGGTATCGAATATGTAGACCAAGGTTTTCTCGAACCCTTATATTTTCATTTCATGGGTGTTGAGGTTGATTTCATGTAGTTTTTAAGGGTGAAAAAAATTCATGTATTTCGAAATGAGTTTTAAGAAATAATATTAATATTTTTGGTATGACTATTGGATAAGTGTAAAATTTTATATATGGGGAATCAAACCTTACACAAGATTTATAAAAGCCTTATGCTTGAAAAGAAACATAAATATTGGTCTTTGAAAAGAGAAAAAATATTATATATTATATTAACAAAACTAATCTTTCTAAAAAAATACCCCATATCGATTTTTGATGAAATAAAAAACTTTATACATATCATAAAAAAAACAAATGAAATAAAAACCTTATGTTCATGTTTTTGAAAAAATCAATATGCTTATGTATTGGTAAAACCTATTATATGTTGAATTTTACTAAATTAAAAAATCTCACAATTGTTGATGTATATTATGTATAAAACACATGTATTTTGTATCAAATGGAGAACCCCTCATTTATCGATTTTTCAAATTTAAGGAAACATTTATACATTATACAAATGATAAATCAATATGGATTTAATTTGATCTTGATTATATATTGTGATTAAAAAATATGGGACATACTAATTAGAATAAAGGAATTTAAAAATGCAGTTTCATAATATGCATCCTTCACCCTAGAATTATGATCTCTTAAAATTAGGGAATTTTTATGTCCAAATGTGATGGTATAATTTTTTTACTATTATCAAATAAAATTAAATTAGGTGAGACAGTTATAATCCAAACCATCGGGGCTTGCATGGATGGCGATAAGTCAAGGGTGACAACCCCAATCCCACCTCCTATAAGATAAGGGTTGGAGACCAACATCGAGTTGGAATACCCCACATATAGGAGGCAGTTTTCTAAGTACTTGTATGCATACAAACATCTTCAATCTTATAAAATTATAAAATTTTAAACAACAAAACTGATACTGATGTTGGAATACATATATAATTCCATAATCAGAGTATGAAATAATTGTTGAAAGAAATAAAAGGGTCTAATTCAATCCCACAAATTTCTTTATGATTTTTAACAGACTCAGATGTCGGGGTCTACTATCAAATACCAAACTAACCTCAGATGGTCTAGCCCCAAACTATGCTCTACCTAATCTCAGTCCTCCAACAACTCCATCAAATGGCCTATTGTCTTCATAATACATGACATGTATGGGATGAGATTATACATGGGTGCATATATCAATACCTAGTAGGGTGCCCCTAAAAACCAAATGGTAGGCATCTAGAGTAGTCTGTTACAATACATTGGTATGTCAATCAAGATATGAGAAATAAATATAATCAAGAATAAAAATAGATATACTCATAATAGAAAAATGTTCTCAAGGGGTCCCAAACTATACAGAAAGACACATGATTATGCTCGAGGCTTCACCATAATGCTTGATCTATGAGTATTCGCACCAGGATCCATTCTACCACTGAGGATTCTCATCCAAGAGTTCATCATCATTTGGAGCTATTGAATAATCACTCATTAGATCTCTACAATTTTGGTACATAGATAGTGGATCCCACCTAAGAACATAGGGGGTTGAGAAACCCCAATATATAATAACCTTTTATATTATGGATTGAAACCCTATCCATGGTTATCATACTGATACCATGAACCCTACCTTAGATAAGATGGAAATATTGATGATCTCACCCAGGACAGATGGGGGAAAGACCAAGACCTTTCTGATATAAAAACCATATATTTTATAAAAATCCTATTTTTAGGATGTAATTCCACACTATACCCTCATAGGTATAGACCATGTAATCATACTCAACTGAACCTAGTGTATACTCAAGAAACAAGGGTGTACATGCTATCAAAAATGAAGTCTAAGGTGTTTACCAAGAGTACATCATGTTTATCCTCTACCCTTTGTTTTCCCATGTATTTTTTTCGCACATAGAATGTAATCCCTGATATAAAAGGTGTATCCGTTAGTGGTACATGATGTGTAGAGGTCTATCCAACACTAAGCATTCCTCTTTCCCATTACCATGTAAAAATGTTCATTCCCATGCACAGCTAGACATGACCACATACTACAGTCATATCTGATTATCAAGAAGTGCCTGTGTACTCTACCCAATGCATTTGTGCCTAGAAATTCCCATTCATGTATAATCCCAAAGTACACATTGTACTTCTAATAGTGGGTCATAGGGTGTGTGACACATATCACAAGAAATATGATATCTAATTTCCAACGAAACCCAAACACTATAGCCAAGGCCCCACATGAGATGTGTTCTTCAGAGTACAAGATATGCAATGAAACATTTTATAGATTTTGTGGGTTCTTCACAAGTATTCCAAAATCTATTTCCACTATTATTAATCACTCTCTTGAATCTAAAATTAGGTATCCATCATTCATCACTAATTTCAGTGGTTGGAATCTGGGATTTTATCTGCTCAGAAAATAATCCATTGAGCAACACCATCATTGCACTATAGTAAACCACGAATTAGGAATCCCAAACTGTATTTCACTACTACTATCATTATCTTGCACCAAAATCATTCCAGTGATCTATATCTTGAACCCACCACAATGATCCATTGCTATAAATATCATTATCACAATGATCATTTATCAAGTATTTGTTGAGATGCTGACTAAACAAAATTCCAATGGTAATCAAACATAGAATAAAGAGATAAATATAAAAGTGAAAAATAAGGAACAAGCTTTGTTCATTTTTGGATTGGCATTGATTCTTTATCGTTAGAATGAAAAATGAATTAACACATAATAATCAAATATGTTAATCATAAATTCATCATCGATTCATATATCGATTATTGTTAAAGAAAATAAAATACATTCACCACATAACCACAAAACATGAATATTTAAAAAAACCCAAATTTTCATTATCAAGTTTGGACCAATTTCTGATGAAGAAAAATCTACGTCATTTTCATTGGGGAGATCATAAAACTCCAAGATCATTGATGATACTTATGATAATATGATCATTGATCAATGATCTAGATATCTACCAGTGCTCCTCAAGATCTCATCTCAAATCCCATGGTTTTGTAACTAAGCCTAGGTATCTTTTAAAGGAGATCTTATATATAGGAGTCTAGGTAACTATGTCATAACATAATGAAATAAATAAATAAATTTATTTATTTATTTTCTCTTCCCATGACTACTTTTTAACCAACACTTGATATTGGATAAGATTATTCTAGAACAAGAGTAAATCAAACATTCTAGACTCAACAAAGTTTTTAGATTTTTGATACAAGGCTCTGTTTGGGATTTATTAAAATAGTTTTGGAAAATTGTCCATGTGTGGTATTAATATAATTTTAATTTTTATAACAATATTACTAGGATCAATTGGATATTTAATCTTTTATAATATTGGAACTTGTCTTTGAAAATATTTATAGATATATTCAAAATCATTACATGACAAAAATAGAGAGATTAATAAAACTATTTTTTAAATAATGAATATTTATATATAAATTATTAATATTTTTCGTGCATCTTTATATTTTAAATTTTGAACAACTCTTCCGTTTTTGATTCCTCTTATTTTCTTAAATTATAATGACTAATAAATTTTCCCTAGAGTCTTCCAAACTACTTCATTAGTTTTTCCCTCTATTTTGAGTGAACAATTATTTTGAAATGGATTTTAGTTTTCTTCATTAGTTCTAGGTCTTATGAGAATCTCTTCCTTCTATTGTACCTATGTAGAAACCATCAATGATTTTAATTGAGGTTTTAAATTTCAAAGTTTTTTGTATAAATATAGATATACATGAATATATTTTAATTAGCTAAATGGTTATGATTTTCCTAAGTATATAACAATAAGAAATTATTTAAAAGAGATAATGGGGTGGTTCATACATAGATATGTTGTTCATGATATTGTTTTATGCTATTTTCAAGATAGTGTGACTTATAATGATGTAATTTTTTTAGATTACACCCACGTAGAATGTGTTTAAAATAAAGTAAAAAGTTAAAAAATTTAAAATAAGGGATATATTAATAAACTGAGTATCATTTCATCAATAATTTTCATAAATTGATAAGGATTATTTTGAAAATATTATAAAAATATGATTGACAGTTTAGAACTGTTATAATGAGTTTTCTAATTGCTGAATTCTATTAAAAATTAACTGATAAACTCAACGAGGAAATGAAAAATTATTTATCTGGAAATAAATATCTAAAAACTGAATTCATTATGACTTTATTTCTTTAACCTAATTTATTTTAATGAATAAATAATAATTTTTCTTGACATATTATTTCCATTGAATGTGTACTTAATATCCAATTAAATTTATAAAACACCATTGTAGTGTTTTTTACATTAAACCTAAGAATGGTTTTCTGCATATAGTGGGTAGTGTTCATTGAAGTTATCTAGTGTGGGAAACTTGGTATAGTTTTTGATAGAAAATTGGAATGTTGTGGAATAGTGATTAAGACATCACTATATAAATGGAAAGAGTTGAGAACCTTGTTTAACTTATATAATATTATTCTTCATTTCTAAATGCATTATTATTATTCATTACACTTGGGGTATGTTTATTTATTACAAGATATTGGAGTAGATGTATCTTAGTGCCTGAAATCTAAGAGTGGTATTACATGATTAATTGAATGAAATAGGTTAGTTTTTAATGATTTTATGATGTTGAAATCATATTTATAAATATGGAATGGTAAAAATATTAGAGGATCATTGTTATAAATATTATAATCCATTTATGATCCTATAGATTCAATATTAATATTAATGTCAAAATAGGATGATGATGAAATAGAATAAAATTAATAGTAATTGACTAAAGCATTATGGAAGAATGAAACATTGTTTCTTAATATTTCCTCCACAGACCATAGTGATGGAAGCTAGAAAATCATACGGGATGGTTGTTATTGTTGAGTATAAGTTATGATTGTTCCACCTTGAAGGGATAAGTTTCATATATCATTATGTGTTGTTATTTCTTATTTCATCCTCTAAATTCAGTTGGGGATACTAACACTATATCTAGATTTGGGTTCATAGTGTTTACCAACGTATCAGTTATTAAAGTCTCAGATGGATGAATACTCCCTCTATATTACTCTCTCCTCCATACATATAAAGTATGAAGGAATATCTGGTTGTGGGGGATTATAGTTATAATTTATGTCTTCAAAGGAAATATAGTGGATCAAAGTTATTAAATTTATGTATATGAAGTTTATGGTTCATTTAGGAGTAGAGTATACATTTATACATGTTGTAATGGATGGTAATTATTGTATGTGTACATACACATGAGCTATAATGACTTACGGTGCAGCGTATATTCATACAGGATACAATGGATATTAGTCATACTATATTATTATAGGGATGTGATGTTGATATTTTTTTATGTGGATTTGGATGTGATAAATTTCCATGACCATGTTGTATGACTTGTAAGAACCTGGTTCTTATTTTGAGGTACGACTTTCTTCTTTTCTCTTTTCCTTACGTGTTTTTGAGAAAATAAAGAAAATGGGGAAAATTCCAAAATTTTGTGGCTACACACTGTGTACTTTTCCACACGTCGTGTACATTGGCCATGTGGGATGAGTACACAGGGTGTGTAGCCATGCTGACAACGAAGGGTGTAAAAACCAACTACACGCTGTGTAGTGGGTATGTACACGCCGTGTAATCAGTCGGTAGGGAAATAGTAAGGTGGTGGAAGTAGCTGCCAGATGGGAGATAGTACATGCCGTGTAGTCAAGAATACACGCAGTGTACTCATGTCCACAGATGAACAGTTTGGCGGTGCTGCCAGAGGAACAGTTAAATGAAAAAGTATACACTGTGTACTTGGAACTACACGCCGTGTAGTTTGTTTTTTTCACTTAAAAAGGACAGTAGTCTCCTCATTTGGTAGAGGATTCCTTTGGGTTCGGTTTGGAGCAAGAGAAGAGGCCGGAGCTTTGGAGATCCTCCGAGTGCACGTCGGGAATCATATTCTTCCGTCGACGATCTCATTGGAACCGCAAAGGTAAACCCTCCGCTCTCCTTAAGCCGTTCTTACCAATTCTTTCCTGAGGGGAAGTTATTTACATTTGAACAGGTTGTCTTCTAACCCAGATCGACGTCGTATTTGGGTGTTTCTAGAATCGACATTCAGGTATACCATTCGTGGGTGTTTAAGGTAGGTGGCTTGGTGTTTAATTTTTCCAACTGTTGTGCGTTTTTGTGTACCGTTGTGATAAACGCTCATGAATGTGGTGTCGTATGGCTGAGGCCTTATTGAATTAAATACCTAGAATTGATTAGGTAATTTAAATGTGATAATAAATTGTGGTTTGGGATCACTGCTTGGATCCAGGATGACCCCGGTGGTGCGTTCCTCTATTTAGCCGTTTGGCCAGGATACCTGTAACGCCCCTACCCCAGTTACCCAGAGTCAGTGCATTATTTTAATACATTTCCATGATTACAAGGAATCAAGTCTTGAAGGACCGATTAGTTTATTAGCCTTGGAATAACTAGATACATTCATAAAGTTTAAATTACATCATAAAGTGAAAACTACAACAACATCTTGTCTTCATATCCCCTCATACATTCCCTGTAGGTCATTCATAAAATACTTCTTCAAATCATTGGAAAAATTAAAACATTGAAAGGGGTGAGGTCAGATGCTCAGTAAGGTTAACAATATAGCGGAAACTTTCATAAATAAACACAAACATTTAAGGCAATGTATAACTAAAACAAAAGCCTTTTAAACATGAACTTCAGCATATCATGGAAAAAATAAATTGAAATAATGCCATTTACTTATTCACATGGATATTATACTAGTCAAATAATCAAATGAAATATCAATAACAACTTTCATAATGATGGAATGCATAATTCCAGACTATCATAACCACATATTCAAGGCTTCGTGCCAAGACAACAAATAATATTTTGTCAAGGCCTTGTGCCAAGACACTAGTTTGTCTCATGAGATCTACCGATGCATCGAGGAGCTATAGTGGGCTCCACCCATCACTTATTAAGTCCAATGAATTTCTCATATTAATAGGTTTAAACATGACATAAACATTCATATGTCAATACTTTCTCCATAAACCATGAATGGTATAGAAATAACACATCCATAGTCAAACATATCACGAAACTTTCAATACAATATGTATGTTTTGTATCATAATAAATCAACTTAAAATAAGCTTAAAATACATCAAAGGATATTGAAATAGATGAAATCAAAACTATTTGAGATAAATACCTCTTTTTTGAAATCATTTAAAAGTCACACATTTATAAAGGAAGTAATTTAAAAGAGATTTTTGAATCAATGTGTCCCATACCACATTGATACTTTTGAAAAGAAATATCATTTCAAAACATTCATATATATATAAAGAAATCCTTAAAATAATTTTGAAAACATTAACATTAATTAAAAATATTTAGAAAAATAAATCTTTAAAACATACAAATTTTTGATCTTGATAAAGAGTACCTTTCACAAATTCTAAAAATATTCATTTTGAAATCATTTAAAGGTCACATAAGTATAAAATAAAACATTTAATTTAAAAATATTCTTATAATCTTATAGGGGAGGCTTAGATTATTTTATAACAGAGGAAAATAGCTGCACCCGCCGTATAAGTTAAAAAACCATTCTTACCTTAATTCTGTCGAAAATATTAAAAATGACCTTATTTGGAAAACGACGGAAAGATTCCTTTATAAACATCTTATTAAAAGTAAAACAATGGTATAAATTACTTTAACCCATATTTTTTTAAAATATTAAGAATTCTTTGAAAAACATTTTTAAGAAACATGGATGTGGATGATAAAGAGGTCCCAGTAGATAGTTACATATAAACAACCTCGGATAACGAAGAGATTGTGAAATAAACCCTTACATTGTACTCTTCCTTGGTTGAGTGTAGATTAAACTCTTGTATAACAGTGAAATAATTTATATTAAACTATACAGTAATCATATACATTAATATGATATCATATATGATCTTTTAACATTGCTTTATTAATAATATCTTAGTATTATCGTCGTTTCAGGTGTTAACTTACTCATTTTCTTTTATATGTTTTGTTACATAAGTCGTTTTTGTTATGGATAGATTGTAGCTTATTAATATACAGAATGATATGAAGTCCTTAAACATTATTTTTAATAATAAAATGAGAATTATACTTGAATGGATACGATGGGGAATGAATCTCATCGCGTTCGTGGAGACAGTAGTCCGTACGTACACACGAGCGACGATATCATTCTTCTGATATTAAAATAATATATAATTGGATGGTGTATCATATATACATAATAATTATCATGTTATATTTATTATTTACATCAATTAAATATAATTATCATACCCATCTAAATAATACTATTTTTGAATAATAATTACACCACGGCGTGGAGACGGTAAGCCGTACGTACGCACCTATGGTGACATGTCATTAAAAGGATGTATAGAATACTGAATATGGTTGTACCATATTTATAATAACATCATAGTATATAGAAAATACTAGAGTTATTATTTTAGAAATGAAATAACAAAGAAATAAGAAGTTGAAGAAGAAAGGAACTTGAAAAAGGGTGGTGAAAACATTACCTGTTTTTCGGGTTCTTCATTTTGATTTGATCAAAAGGGCTCCTTAGGTTGGATTTTTGATCAAAATAAGGCCTCTAGGTTTTAGTGAGGTATGTTTAGAGAATATTTGGGCAGTTTTTGTCCAAGACAAAAGTCTTTTAATGTGTGAATAATTGGTTATAAGTGGTGTCCTTTTATAAGGGGGAGGCGGGTCTCTTTAGGAAAAAATTAAAGAATTATTTTATAATAAATTCATATTCAGTTTCTAATGACTTTAAAGTAGATTATTCGACGTATAAGGTAGGGATGGGTTGAATTCATTTCAACTAATAGATTTTATATAGGTTAGGGTCATTATATTAAACTTATCTTTTAGTTTTAACTCTTAGTTAATTGGATTGACATTAACCATGTCACATTGTATTTTTATATTATATAGTTAATAAAAATAATATATACGTCCAAGAGACACCAAAGTGGTCCATTAATGATACACATATCATGATATAATTCATTTGGCCGAACCTTAGATTTTTAGGAATATAATATCAATTAATAATATAATATTTGTTTTAAAAACTCTTTTATGTCAATTTTGACACTATTGGGTATTTTGTTTTTGATAAATTTATAACAACATTATTACTTCGAACCAAATTCATATAACTAGTCCTAATATGTCATATTAACCTATAAAATTATTTTAATGCATAAAAAGTTTAAATTACATTTATTTTGATATTTATAATATCAATTATTCTGATTTTTCTTTAATTAGGTAATTACTGCATCACCATTGTGTCATAAATAAATTAAATTATTTGATGTCTAAAAATTATAAATAAAATACCATTTTGTAAGAAATTTTTTTAGATTTCTAATGAATATTTATAATCGGATTTATCTTATTTATAACCCTATATTAAATTTTTTTAGTAATTAAACTTTGATTATAACTCTTTTAACTCTTCTTTGAATTAAATAATAATAAATGTCTTAATCTAATACATGTGGACCTAAATGATAATATTTGATTCCTAAGGTTGTTTTTGGTTGATATACACTTGTACAATAGAATTAGGACATGATTTAGGGTAATATTAATATAATTTTTACCCTTAATTACCATATTTACTTTTAACCGTGGTAAATAAAAGTAAAAAGTTACTATTCACCAAGAAATATTTTTATCTTGTTGAACCACATTTTACTCCTTGATATTAACTGCGTCTCTCAGATTTTTGAAATTCCACTCACAGAAGCGGTAATATTATGTTTTATATGAATTTGCAAATTCTCCTAGGAGGTGGGTAAAAGACGGTAAAAGTTCAATAAAATTTTTATATATCTAAAATTATTTTTAACTAACTCCAATGAATTACATTGAACATATATATGTATTATGTATCTATTTTGACCTAAAATAAATTTAAATAAAATAAATAATTATTTAAATAAAAATTCAATTTTAAACTATAACTCAGTGTTTTTCAATATTCATCAAAAATTGAATGTTTTCAGAAAAATACCAAAAATTCACCCAAGTATAATTTTGATATTCCGAATCAAAAAATGAAGTCTTTTTTACCAAATTAAAAACATATAAGTTTCATTTATTAATTTAAAATTAATTCTTGTTGTCAAAACCAAAAGGCATATTTTTAAGAAATAATAACTACCAAAAGATTGACTCTTGTTTATGTCCAATTTAAAAGTGAAATTACTTAAAATGATCAGAATTGGATTAAATAGTAAAAATTTAATCTATTTGTACTTACAAACCATTAAAATTTATAACTTAACACTATAAATTATTTTGATTAAAAATGTTGTTTTCAGTTAAAATATAGTATTTTTCACTATTCACCCAAATATGAAAGTTATCAGAAAAACACCAAAAATTTATTGAAACTAAATTATTATGTCCTGATACTAAAGAAGAAGTTTATTTTTCTAAATTAAATATATAATTGTTTCAAATATTGGATTTAAAAAAGGGTTCACCATTAAAAGACGGTAAAAGTGCATTTTTTGAAAAATACATCTTTTATCTGAAAAAATGAATTAGTTCTTATATTATGTCTAAGAAACTCATAAAATGGATTCTAAAATTATAAGGATTATATAATGTTCAAAATTTAGTTAATACTATTCATAACCTCTTTTGAACAGCTAGTTTGGTAATCTTGTGGTGCGCTTGAACTCGGTGTTGTGTGTAGTGCATATTATTGAATTACTTTGAAGAAATAACGTACTACGAGATCTTGGGGTGTTTCATTCTTCCCTCATTCAATAAATTACGTCCTCGAAATTTCAAATTGTTTTTCAAAAATAATAAATGGTTGAAAATAGAAAATACCTATGTGGGGAAACCCACATCGGAAATTGGGTTAATAAAATTTTGTCTTAATAAGAGTAAAAGGGAAATGAAAAAGTCACCACAAAATTATGATCATGATTAGGAGAACATTGGTGGAAATTAAAGACACATTATTGGAGGAAAAATGTAAATATTTATAGTGTGTGATTGAGGTCGTCAATCACAAACAATTGTAGAATTGTGGGCCTCAAAGCCACTAATCTATGATGATTTAAAATACCATCGGTTCAACAAAACGTAAGGCATTAGGATAACACATTTTTGGTTTTAAGATGCCTTACCTGATGTTTAAGAATCTATTTCTTCATAGAACAAGATAAGATAAAAAGTATACTTGTCATGTAGAGTTCCATCCTTTAACTAATTTCTACCACAAACTCATCTTTCACTCTAAAAGATAATAGAACTTAAAAAAATTCTATTTATCCTATTCATATAGGGTTCCAAAAAAATGAATTTATAATTAATCTACCAGACCCTTTAAAAAACTACATTATTCAACCCCGGACATCATGTGGGTCTGTGGGAGGTGATACACCCTTGTCTCCCTTCGGTTGCGGGTTCAAGTCTTGCGGCCTTGCCGGACGTGACGGGTTATCGCCCGACCTCCGGGTTGTCCTTTTTATAACAATCCAAAAATAATCTTCAGAAATTATTTAACACTAACAATTATATCAAATGTAAAATATAATCCATTCCATCCTTTAGACTTATCCAAATTACTTCTGTCCAAACTCACAGTCCAAAATTTTTAAGGAAGGTAAATATAATGAAGATCTTTTTTTCACGTAATAACATGTGAATACCTTCATCATGTATTTTTTTTAAATACGGTAACACCCTGAACTACCATAAAACCTTATTGATTACATTTAAGCTCCCATATTACTTATAGAATACTAGATATATTCCTTATGTCCAAAAACATTGAATATTCCTACAATGATGAAATAAAAAAACCATTAATCAATGCCAAGGTAGTCATGAATATCCGATATAATTTATCCAAATAAACTATTTGTTATTCCAAAATTACTACCTCAGTACCAAGAACATATTAATTATTACCTTTCCTTCAACCATGTGTTTTAAAAAAAAAGTTTAACTTACTATTGAGTCACTTTTCATAGTACCATATAATCTCAAATCCTTAATGAAATAGTACTGCAGTACAATCCTTATTTATCTCCATAAGTCATATAACCAGTACATCGTTGATAAAACACTGAAACGAAAGAATTATTTAATAACAACATAAGAACAATAGTCATTCCTCTTCATATGTGGTAGTATCATAACTTTATTAATATCCAATTGCATCATTTGGGGCATACTCTGATGATTTGAACATTGATTTGCGTAGTGTCCCCACTCCTTTCAGATAAAGCATTTTACATTTGAAACCTTTTTCTTAACCTCATAATCAGGAACGTAGTGTCCTTTTTCTCCACACTTATAACATACTTGTGATGACCCAGACCCCCCTTGGTCCCTTCCTTTGCCAAAATCCGGATCCTTAAGGGGTACGGATCGGTGCGACCGATCGGTGAGACCGATCAGTGAGATCGATCGGTGAGACCGAACAGTGAGACCAATCGGTGCGACCGATCGGTGCGACCGATCGGTGTGACTGATCGGCGGAACCGGCCGACGTCACCCGGCCTTGCCAAGTTGTTCCAGTAACACGCACAAAAGTTTAATTAAATACTGAATCGGCTCATGAGTCGGTTTAAACCACTCAGCACCTTTAATGATGAGTCAAGCCGCGTGGTCAACCCACGACTTCCACGTCTTACGTGGTTCGGCGTTTTTATCTCAACCGTTCCCGGCTCTTATAAATTAAGGGTTAGGCCGTGGTTTCCCCCCTTCTTCGACCGTGGCTCTTCTGGTGCATCGGGACCGCCGCGTTGTTATCCGTAAAGTTCCGCGCCCCCGACCTAAACGTCGATCATCTATCAACAAGTAGGGAATTTCTTTTGTCTCTCACTTTTGTGTATCATGCGGGGTGGGAGTTATTTTGTTCTTACGGAATTGGTTGAACCGAACCCTAATGAAGATAATAAACGAAGTTCTAAAGAAAGAAGGGGAAGGGGTTGTGATCGTAGTTTATGCTTTATCTTGTGATCATCCCTTTTGTTGTACTGGTTTATGTTTTTTGAAAATTGAGGCTGTTGGTGGTCGTGTGTGTGCACTTGAATCCCCTCGTGATGTTTTAAATGGGTTGCTGAAATTGTGAACTCCTGCTGTGAAATTGGTTAATCACGTATATCCAGATGAATAAGTTGAAAGTACCAGGATCAACCCTTCTGTGATAACTCCCGGTTAGAACACACAGAAATTTGAAAATCATGGAGTGTGTTAAATCTTTTAAATCTGAAAATCCCTGACTTGTGTTGGTAGTGGTAGTTGGTTGTTTTCCCTTCGGGCCGTTTGCTGGAAATGTGGGAGGGGATGGGATCCCCTGTTCTTTTATACTCTCGGTGGATGTGTGAATTTGGGGGATGGGATCTCCTGTTGGTATGGTTTCTGTGGTTGTGAGTTTTTATCACAAATTGGGGAGAGATCCTCTGTTGGCAGAACCGGGTGTGAGTGTTTTGGTTGATCCTTGCTTTTGACGCTTTCCTTGGTTATGCTTATGGTAGTTGCCCAGTAGTGCTTAAAATTAACTGAACATTTTGACTGAACGTGAAACAAGAATGGGACAAATGGTTTTGTGGGAAAGGGTTTTGAATTGTGACTCGGACTCAGTGGTGTTGTGTTCTGTAGGTTGGCTAGGAAAACCTAAGTTTTGGGTGAGTGTTTGTTACCTATATCTATACTTGTAGCTTTGTGTTTCTTATTCGCGCCCCACCCAAGTTGAGCACTTAGTGCCGAACACCCCCATTTATGGGGGAAGGGTTTTTTTCCCAACACTATACTTAGTGGCTAGTTATTAGCTCTTTTTCTGCTCCCTTTCCCGGATATCCCAAGTACCTTCGGGCAGGCTGTGATGGCCTGAAGTCCATTATTAGCCCAAGAACTATCGGGCAGGGTGTTGTGGTGGTTGGACAGGTGTGTGCGGCAGGTGGTTTCCCAAGTGTCTTCAGGATGAGGCCCAGGTGTCTTCGGGCGTGGCAGTGGATCCTTTAGCCCAGGTGTCTTCGGGCGTAGCGGTGGTTGTTCTGGACTAGGTGTTTGCAGGCATGGTTACATGTGATAGTTGTTGCCCAGGTGTGTGCGGGCGGGATACGGCAGTGGGACTACGTGTGGTTGTGGCCCAGGTGTGTGCGGGCGGGTGTGGCAGTGGGATTGCGGTGAGAATGGCGGGATTGGTCCGATGCGTAGGATGTCTCAATAACCAGTGGGAAAGTGGCGCGGGGTACCCAAACATCGATGTGCTCTTATATATATATTACTTGACTTGCGTTATTTGGGGAGCGAGCCTTGGTGAGGCCTGGGATGGATAGTTGCCTTGTTATTTTCTGGTTCTTCTCTTTTCTCACGGGACTTTAGTACGTTCCCCCACTTGTGCACGAGAGTCTTGGTTTTCCCTACTGAGTGTACTTGTATGCTCACCCTACGTACATAAAACTGCTTTCAGGTTTCCAGGAGGACTTCGGGGATCACGCAGGACCTTACTAGCTCGGACTTTTGCAGCCGTTGCAGTTGTTCTCCTTTTCTTTTGATACTTACCTTGTAGTCACCTTTTTGCACTTTGTGGCTTTCACTTTTGAAACATGCATGTGGGAATGGTTTACTTTTGGCTTTACTTTTCTTTCTATCTTGGTGTTGTTGGGTTTTCTCCTCCTTATCTTTCGATCCTATAAAATAAAAAGGGTAATGCCTTCCATTTGAGAGGATTTCCTATACCCTTGGTGCTAGTCGCCACTCCGGGACCTATTGAAGGCGGGTTTCAGGGGTCATTATCTCTCCTTCAACAAAAAGAAGGAAGGGCCTGGCAGACTGCTGACCCTTCCCCACTTTTGGTGAAGGCGGGTCGTGACAGAATGGTATCAAAGGAGGCTAAATCAGGTAACGATCAAGGTAACACTGATTGCATCGATGTGAAGACGGAAGGCTGGCTAGAGGAGCTAGTCATAGCCTTCGGCCTGATTCGGGCCCCGACTGAGTACTGGGTTCCTCTGGCTGTTAGCCAGATGCGAGGAGCGGCACGTTAGTGGTGGATGCTTCACCTGGGGAGTAGGAAAGAGTCTGAGGTTGCCTGGGCAGATTTCGAGAAGGAGTTCCGGGCAGAGTTTCTCTCCTCGACAATGAAGGCGGAGAAGCGGCAGGAGCTACTCTCCCTCCAGCAGGGGAGCATGTCCGTGAGGGAACTTGGAATCAAGTTCAAGGACCTCCTGCGTTTTGCTCCGGACCTCTTTCCCGATGAGGAGTCTCGGGCAAGACGTTTGGAGGAGGCGCTCCGACCCTCCCTCCAGTATGCTGTTACCCCCTTTACCCTTCCGACATACTTAGAGGTTCAGAAGAAGGCCGAAGTGGTGGAAAGGATGCACGCTCTGGGCGGAGTGTCACGAGAAGGGATCCAGCTAGGACCATCGAAGGGGAAAGCCGTCAGCGCCAGGCCTCCAGCATCGGGACCTTCCAGGTTCCGACCCGCAGGGAGCGGGCCGCAGCAGTTTCAGTTTTGATCCCATGGCCCACGTTCTTTTCCTTCAGGCTCGGGACCACGATGCTTCATCTGCGGGAGCCCTGGACATCTCCGGAGTCAGTGCCCCGATCGGGTGCAGTACATCAGTGGCAGTCATCCCCAGCATCCGCCGCAGCAGCAGTTTCCAGCCAGACCCTTCCGGCAGCAGCAGCAGGGACAGCAAGCTCCCGCTCCTCCGCAGGTAGACATAAGAGGGGGAGGCCGACCTCAGGGCGCTCCCCAGGGACCTCGACCAGGGCGTGGTCGGGGAGGTGGCCGACAGCCGAGGGGCAGGGGAGCTGGGCATGGACAATTACACGCCGCAGAAGCAACAGTTCCAGCAGGGCCAGAGGTTGTTCGAGGTACGATCACAGGAGGCTGAATCAGGTAACGATCAAGAATCGCTACCCTATTCCGAGGATAGATGATCTTTTTGACCAGCTGAAGGGGGCATGATGGTTTTCGAAGATCGACCTGCGATCTGGATACCACCAGCTGAGGGTAAGGGATAGCGATGTCCCGAAGAGGGCGTTCAGGTGCAGGTATGGGTACTTCGAGTTCGTGGTCATGCCCTTTGGTGTTACGAACGCCCCTGCCGTGTTCATGGGGCTTATGAACTCCATCTTTCGGGAGTATCTGGATCGGTTTGTGGTGGTATTCATCGACGATATCCTGATCTATTCAAGGTCAGAAAAGGACCATGCAGAGCACCTGAGGACAGTTTTGGAAGTCCTCTGACAACACCAGCTCTACGGGAAGTTGTCAAAGTGCAAGTTCTGGATACGAGAAGTGCACTTCCTCAGGCATGTAGTGTCTGAGTAGGGGGTAGCAGTCGACCCATCAAAGGTTGAGGCAGTTGTTTCTTGGGCAGCACCCAAGAATGTGGCGGAAGTCCGGAGTTTCCTCGGACTGGCAGGTTACTACCAGAGATTTGTTCCCAACTTCTCCCGAGTAGCAGCCCCTTTAACGGATTTGACCAAGAAGGACCATGTTTTCGTGTGGAGCGAGCAATGCGAGTCGTCCTTCTGCTACCTAAAAGAAAAGCTGGTTAGTGCCTCAGTGTTGAGATTACCAGAAGAAGGGATGGCCTATGAGGTATTTTGTGATGCTTCAGGACAGGGCCTGGGATGCGTGTTGATGCAGCAACAAGGGGTGATCTCTTACGGGTCCAGGCAGCTACGCCCCCATGAGCGTAACTACGCCACCCATGACCTGGAGCTTACAACGGTCGTTTTTGCGCTAAAGTTATGGCGGAAATACCTCATCGGGGAATGCTTTGTGGTCTTCACAGATCACAAAAACTTAAAGTACATCTTCTCCCAGCGGGACTTGAACTTGAGACAACGGAGATGGGTGGAGTTCCTCCAGGACTACGACTTTGAAATCTCTTATACTGAGGGCAAGGGAAATGTGGTGGCCGATGACTTGAGCAGGAGGACGCAGAAGGATGCGGTCCGAGAGTCGGCAAATACCTGGAAGGCAATGGAGGAGTTGGCTTCCTTACACCTGGATGCAAAGATGGATAGTGGCAGAGGCTGCCTATATCAGATGATAGTGCGGTCATATCTGTTTCGACAAGTGGAGGAGTCTCAGTGGGGAGACCCCGAGTGCGAAGTGATGCGTGATCGGGTTCACCAGGGCGATGCTCCGAGAGAATGGACAGAGGATGGTCAGCACCAGATGCTTTTCCAGAGAAGGTTGTTTGTTCCAATAGTGATGCGTGGCAAGGTTCTCAGTGAGTTCCACAACTCACCCCTGGCAGTGCACCCAGGAGTTACCAAGATGTACCAGGGGCTGAAAAGGCAGTTCTGGTGGCCCGGAGTTAAGCGAGCGGTGGAAGATTTCGTGGCAAAATGCTTTGTATGTCAGCAAGTGAAGGCTGAACACCGGGTTCCAGGCGGCCTACTACAGCCTTTAGCTGTTCCCGAGTGGAAGTGGGATGACATCTCAATGGATTTCGTCACGGGACTACCCAAGGTCCAAGGAGGGTGCGATGCCATTTGGGTGGTGGTGGACAGGTTGACGAAATCATCTCACTTTCTGGAAATCAGGGAGTCAAGTACTGTGGATGCTTTGGCACGGAAGTACGTGAATGAGGTGGTGCGGTTGCATGGAGTTCCGAGGTCTATAGTCTCAGATAGGGATGCACGGGTTACCTCACGAAGATGGAGAGGATTTCAGCATGCGTTTGGCACCCAGTTACGCCTTAGCACTGCTTTCCATCCCCAGACAGATGGACAAACGGAGCGAACCATCCAGACCTTAGAGGATATGCTACGGGCATGTGTTCTGGACTCAGGAGAGTCGTGGGTGCGATACTTGCCTCTAGTAGAGTTTTCCTACAATAATAGCTACCACTCCACCATCGGTATGGCCCCGTTTGAGGCTTTGTATGGGAGGACATTCCGTTCACCTGTGTGTTGGACCGAAGTAGGAGAGGCAGGCATCCTTGGCCCGGAGGTAGTTCAGAACACGACAGAGAAGATTCAGCTCATACGGGAAAGGATGAAGGCGGCCCAGGATCGACAGAAGTCGTATGCTGATACCAGGAGAAGGCCCTTGGAGTTTGAGGTTGGAGACCACGTGTTCTTGAAGGTCTCCCCGCGGCGTGGACAACAGAGGTTCGACAAGGGGGGTAAGCTTTCACCCAGATTTGTCAGACCCTTCGAAGTGTTACGGCGGGTCGGCGAAGTGGCTTATCAGCTAGCGCTACCTCCGCCGCTGTTAAGGATACATGATGTCTTTCATGTATCCCAGCTCCGTCGTTATCTGCACGATGTTTCACACGTCCTTGATTGGTGTGAACTGGACATCGAGGACGACGCAACCTTTGTGGAAAAACCAGTGATGATCGAGGATCGCAAGGAGAAGGTGCTTCGTGGGCGAGCTATTCCCTTGGTTCGTGTGTTGTGGAGACATGGCGGGCTCGAGGAGAGTACATGGGAAAGGGAAGCACAGATGCGTGCCCAATACCCCGAGTTGTTTTGAGCTTTGTTCCTTTTGTACCTACTATGGTGGAACGTTTGACCTTTTTGGCTATGAAATGTACTAGTTCCTTTCCTCTGTTGTGTGTGAAAAGCCCCGGCTAAAGGGAAGAGGGAACCCGACCCCTAATCAAGAAGCATTAAGGTGGATGCGATTGAACTCGTGCGGGCGAGTCAGTGCCACCCAAAGCGGATAATATCTTGACATGGGGGAGGGGAACTCCCCAAACCCGCATGACCGGGCTGTTTGGCGTGGTATGTTGCTGAGTTCTTGTCAGGAGAGTGTTTTTAGTTAGCAGAGGTTCACTCCTAAGAGGTATCTTTCGAAGATGGTTGTTTGGACCCTCTCCTTCCTTCTGGGTTGTTGTGATTCTCGAGGACGAGAATCGTTTAAGAGGTATCTGATGTGATGACCCAGACCCCCCTTGGTCCCTTTTCCAAAATCCGGATCCTTAAGGGGTACGGATCGGTGAGACCGAACGGTGAGACCAATCGGTGCGACCGATCGGTGAGACCGATCGGTGCGACCGATCGGTGTGACTGATCGGCAGAACCGGCCGACGTCACCCGGCCTTGCCAAGTTGTTCCAGTAACGTGCAAAAAAGTTTAATTAAATACTGAATCGGCTCATGAGTCGGTTTAAACCACTCAGCACCTTTAATGATGAGTCAAGCCGCGTGGTCAACCCACGACTTCCACGTCTTATGCGGTTCGGAGTTTTTATCTCAACCGTTCCCGGCTCTTATAAATTAAGGGTTAGGCCATGGTTTCCCCCCTTCTTCGACCATGGCTATTCTAGTGCATTGGGACCGACGCGTCGTTATCCGTAAAGTTCCGCACCCCCGGCCTAAACGTCGATCATCTATCAACAAGTAGGGAATTTCATTCGTCTCTCACTTTTGTGTATCATGCGGGGTGGGCGTTATTTTGTTCTTACGGAATTGGTTGAACCGAACCCTAATGAAGATAATAAACGAAGTTCTAAAGAATGAAGGGGAAGGGGTTGTGATCGTAGTTTATGCTTTATCTTGTGATCATCCCTTTTGTTGTACTGGTTTATCTTTTCTGAAAACTGAGGCCGTTGGTGGTCGTGTGTGTGCACTTGAATCCCCTCGTGATGTTTTAAATGGGTTGCTGAAATTGTGAACTCCTGCTGTGAAATTGGTTAATCACGTATATCCGGCTGAATAAGTTGAAAGTACCAGGATCAACCCTTCTGTGATAACTCCTGGTTAGAACACACGGAAATTTGAAAATCATGGAGTGTGTTAAATCTTTTAAATCTGAAAATCCCTGACTTGTGTTGGTAGTGGTAGTTGGTTGTTTTCCCTTCGGGCCGTTTGCTGGAAATGTGGGAGGGGATGGGATCCCCTGTTCTTTTATACTCTCGGTGGCTGTGTGAATTTGGGGGATGGGATCTCCTGTTGGTATGGTTTCAGTGGTTGTGAGTTTTTATCACAAATTGGGGAGAGATCCTCTGTTGGCAGAACCGGGTGTGAGTGTTTTGGTTGATCCGTGCTTTTGACGCTTTCCTTGGTTATGCTTATGGTAGTTGCCCAGTAGTGCTTAAAATTAACTGAACATTTTGACTGAATGTGAAACAAGAATGGGACAAATGGTTTTGTGGGCAAGGGTTGTGAATTGTGACTCGGACTCAGTGGTGTTGTGTTCTGTAGGTTGGCTAGGAAAACCTAAGTTTTGGGTGAGTGTTTGTTACCTATATCTATACTTGTAGCTTTGTGTTTCTTATTCGCGCCCCACCCAAGTTGAGCACTTAGTGCCGAACACCCCCATTTATGGGGGAAGGGTGTTTTTCCCAACACTATACTTAGTGGCTGGTTATTAGCTCCTTTTCTGCTCCCTTTCCCGGATAGCCCAAGTACCTTCGGGCAGGCTGTGATGGCCTGAAGTCCATTATTAGCCCAAGAACCATCGGGCAGGGTGTCGGGGTGGTTGGACAGGTGTGTGCGGCAGGTGGTTTCCCAAGTGTCTTCGGGATGAGGCCCAGGTGTCTTCGGGCGTGGCAGTGGATCCTTTAGCCCAGGTGTCTTCGGGCGTAGCGGTGGTTGTTCTGGCCTAGGTGTTTGCAGGCATGGTTACATGTGATAGTTGTGGCCCAGGTGTGTGCGGGCGGGATACGGCAGTGGGACTGCGTGTGGTTGTGGCCCAGGTGTGTGCGGGCGAGTGTGGCAGTGGGACTGCGGTGAGAATGGCGGGATTGGTCCGATGCGTAGGATGTCTCAATAACCAGTGGGAAAGTGGTGCGGGGTACCCAAAAATTGATGTGCTCTTATATATATATTACTTGACTTGCGTTATTTGGGGAGCGAGCCTTGGTGAGGCCTGGGATGGATAGTTTCCTTGTTAGTTTATGGTTCTTCTCTTTTCTCACGGGACTTTAGTACGTTCCCCCACTTGTGCACGAGAGTCTTGGTTTTCCCTACTGAGTGTACTTGTATGCTCACCCTACGTACATAAAACTGCTTTCATGTTTCTAGGAGGACTTCGGGGATCACGCAGGACCTTACTAGCACAGACTTTTGTAGCCGTTGCAGTTGTTCTCCTTTTCTTTTGGTACTTACCTTGTAGTCACCTTTTTGCACTTTGTGGATTTCACTTTTGAAACATGCATGTGAGAATGGTTTACTTTTGGCTTTACTTTTCTTTCTATCTTGGTGTTGTTGGGTTTTATCCTCCTTATCTTTCGATCCTATAAAATAAAAAGGTTAATGCCTTCCATTTGCGAGGATTTCCTATACCCTTGGTGCTAGTCGCCACTCCGGGACCTATTGAAGGCGGGTTTCGGGGGTCATTATCTCTCCTTCAACAAAAAGAAGGAAGGGTCTGGCAGTCTGCTGACCCTTCCCTCCTTTTGGTGAAGGCGGGTCGTGACAATACTCCCATTCCCTTCAAGAATTTTCCAAGGTGATTCTTTCCACAGTTAACACATGTGGGAAAATCCTTCTTTATCTTCTTCCCTTCATATATCTTTCTCTGTACCATCCTTTTCTTCACTGGCTTCCCTTCAAATCCATAGGACTCTGAAAACTCTTTTCTTATCTTATCAATACATGATATTATTTCTTCATATGATGATAATACATGAGAGGCTATTTCCATTCTAAATTCTGGCTTAAGACCATGAAAGATATGATCCTTCTTACAATTTGGATCATGCGTATTGCTGGAGTTATCATTCCTTCTACTGGGAACCATTTCTAAACAATGTCATACACTAGATTAGTTTATGAATAGCAATACCTAATCCCAAACTTGTAAAAAACTTAACATAAATTATACAGTTTATGGATATAATCCATAATCATAAAAATGTCTTCATTGAGGAAGTATATACTCATAAACCCTTCATAATGGTTTGTAAAGAAAATGAGAATTATCCTAAGCATATCCCCTGGGAGTGTCATAACCAAGAGTGCAGCAAGTCCTGTTGTCGTGCACCAGTTCCCGTTGGAGTCTAGCTCAAATCAGTGTTTTCGGGTTTTACCCCTAGGTACATCTGTGCCAGAGCCTCCTCTACCTGTATGTATCCAGACATGGATGTATTGCTCGGAAAACTCACATAATCTCTACAATACAAAAATTCTAGGAAGTTCTCCTATACTAATCCTCAAAGTCTATCTTAGGGATATATGTTCTAAACAAAGTTTATCTAAATCTAGCTTCTAAGGTCTGTACTAAACTTCCTCTGATACCAATTGTAACGCCCCGACCCCAGTTACCCAGAGTCGGTGCATTATTTTAATACATTGGCATGATTACAAGGAATCAAGTCCTGAAGGACCGATTAGTTTAGTAGCCTTGGAATAACTAGATACATTCATAAAGTTTTCATTACATCATAAAGTGAAAACTACAACAACATCTTGTCTTCATATCCCCTCATACATTCCCTGCTGGTCATTCATAAAATACTTCTTCACATCCTGGGAAAAATTAAAACATTGAATGGGGTGAGCTCAGATGCTTAGTAAGGATAACAATATAGTGGAAACTTTCATAAATAATCATAAACATTTAAGGTAATGTATAACTAAAAAAAACCTTTTAAACTTGAACTTCAGTATAACATGGAAAAAATAAATTGAAATAATGTCATTTACTTATTCACATGGATATTCTACTAGTAGAATAATCACATGCAATATCAATAACCACTTTCATAATGATGGAATGTATAATGCCAGACTATCAGAACCACATAGTCAAGGCCTCATGCCAAGACTACAAATAAGATTTTGTCAAGGCCTTATTCCAAGACACTAGTTTGTCTCATGAGACCTACTGATGCATCAAAGAGATATAGGGGGATCCACCCATCACTTATTAAAGCCAATGCATTCCTCATATGAATAGGTTTAAACATAACATAAACATTTGTATGTCAATACTTTCTCCATAAACCATGAATGGTATAGAAATAACACATCCACAATCAAACATATCACGAAAACTTCAATACAATATGGAAGTTTTGTATCATAATAAATAAACTTTAAATAAGCTTAAAATCCCCCAAAGGATGTTGACATATATGAAATCAAAACTATTCAAGAGAAATATCTCTTTTTTGAAATCATTTAAAAGTCACACATTTATAAAGGATGTAATTTAAAAGAGATTTTTGAATCAAAGTGTCCCATAACACTTTGAAACTCTTGAAAAGAAATATCATTTCAAAACATTAATGTCTATATAAATAAATTCTTAAAATCATTTTGAAAACATGTACATTAATTAAAAAGATTTAAAAAGATAAATCTTTAAAACTTGTTTTATTGTCAGAAAAGGGTATGTCGGGTGGACGGGAACTTTCCTCTTTTCTCTCCAATGGAGTCTAGGGTTTCAACTCCACGCTATCTTTGATCATGCAGTCGACGACCAGTGATTTCGTTGTCTAAGGAAATTTTGATTATCACAAACATGTCTTGCCCAGATTGATGGATCGTCTTCCTATGGAGGAAGGACCGCCAGCAACGAACACATTCGAGGTTAGTGAACACAGTAGAACATTTTCTCCTTTCAAAGGTTAGAATGTTGGTATACGTAAGAAGGGTAACATCACACATGTCAAGGTGGATCTAGAGGCGGTAGCTAAGAGACTAGAACTTGGGTCTCACTCAATTATAGCTCGACTCATCTTGCCCAGAGGATCCAAGCCATGGAAGACCGGGCATCTCATACATCGACCTTCTGATATTTTGGGCTTCTCCACTTGGAAGTGTGTCTCACTGGGGAGAGGATTTTTTCACCTTTTGTTCCCCTCCGAAGAACTGAAGATGAGGGCATGGGGGTGCGGTTCAATCTCTTTCAAGCCAGGTGCGCTGCACATCCGAGAATGGGACCGAAAATTCAACCCTCGGTAAATTGGTAACTCTTTGATCCAAATTTGGGTTAAAGTCTTTGGCCTAAACTGGATTCTGTGGCATCCTAGAATTTTATATGATATTTCCTTATCGATAAGAGTTCCTATAAAATTTGATAGAGAAACTGAAATATCTAGATTTGGGCATTATGACCGTTTCTTGGTGGAAATAGGCTTAGGTTCTACTTTGGTGGATAATGTTTATCTTTTTACTGAAGAAGAGGAGCTTGAGTTGAGAATCGAATTTGAAAATATGCCCAAATACTGTTCAGATTGTAGAGTTATTGGTCATGATCCCTCTAATTATAGGAGGTCGGTTGTTTGTGAATTTTGTTCTACTAGTGGACATGATTCTAATATATGATTCAAAAGGATCAAAGCACTGGAAGAAAACACCAATAGGGTGTTTGATACTGTTGCACAGAATTCCCAGTTGCGGGTTCATGATCCACAAACTCAAAAAGTATGTAAACAGATGCTAGATAGGATCTTGGCTCAGAATTATGGACCCAGTGAGGTTGAAAATCATACTGTAGGCACTATGGATCATGATGAAAAGAGTAGATCATGGGCTGATATTGTTGAGCAAGACCATACAGGTAAATCCCGATTAAATGAGGAACTTCTAACACAAGATGCCAGTTCTCTAGTTGTGGAGGGTTCTGCTCATTTGGTAATACAGGGGTCAAGTTCTGGTTTACCAAATACCCCCTGCTACTCCCCCTCTAAAATATTTCACAAATGCATTGAAAATGATATTCTTCAATCTCATGTGCATTACACAGATGGATCTACTGACTGCACAGGTGAGGGTTTCTCTGAAACTGGATTTCAGGTGCATTCATCTGCTACTGCCTCTGCAAATGAGGAAGACAATGTCTCCTCCAGTCCTCCTAAATCCATAAAATCTAGTAAACAAGAGGAATTTATGGATATGGCTACCAAATCTCCTCCTGTGTTGGTGTCTTCTCCTGTACTTAATAAGGAAGAGAAATCTTGTGATCAACCAGTAAAGAACAAGACAGAAAAAACTGCAACTCTCCAGTCAACATTAGTGCAACGTTCTTCTCAACAGGAGAAAAATAAGACTCCTTCAATGGAAATGCATCAAACAGTTTCAGTTGATGATGATTTGGAACCCTAGCATCAAGAAAATTCAAAACGGGGATGTCAACCTAATCGTGGGAGCGGACAAGGATGTTCAGACTGGACTACAAAGAGGATAAGCCATCTGACTCTGAAGATGGATCAGATATTGAAAGTCTCCTCCAACAAGAGAAAAAATTATAAGCACTCCACTTCTAAGGTCGTGGGCATAGGCGAGGCTGAGGCACAAACTGGGGAGCCATAGAAGATAATGAATGCTAGATTGCGGAGAAGATAAAGAAAAAAATTGGTGCCTCATAATGGGGGTATTAAAAATTCATGAGGCCCCCTACTACTCTTTTTCTTGTTTTGTTCTTTTTACTTCTTTTCAATAAAAAAAGTCATGGCCTTTTAAAAAAAATTCTTTAAAACATATAAAATTCTAATCTTGATAAAGAGTGCCTTTCACAAATTCTTAAAATATTCATTTTGAAATCATTTAAAGGTCACAGAATTATAAAATAGAACATTAAATTTCAACATATTCTTATAATCTTGTAAGGGAAGCTTCAACGATTTTATAATGGTGGAAAATAGCCACACCCGCCGTATAAGTTAAAAATACAATCTTACCTCAATTCTGTCAAAAATGATAAAAAGGACCTTATTCAGAAAACGATGGAAAGATTCCTTTATAAACGTCTTATAAAAATTCAAACAAGGGTATAAATGAATTTAACCAATATTTTGTAAAATAGTAAGAATGCTTTGAAATTTTTACTTAAGAAACATGGATGTGGATGATAAAGAGGTCCCAGTAGATAATTACGTATAAAAAACCTCGGATAGTGAAGAGATTGTGAAATAAACCCTTACCTTGTACTTCTCATGGACAAGTGTGGGTTCCATGGGATATACGTGAGGAGATGATGTGGGAGTTTTATGCTTCAGTCTGGGCAGTTCATCCCGGAGTTACCAAGATGTACCATGACTTGAGGTGTTAGTACTGGTGGCCTGGTATGAAGAGCGAGATAGTTGGTTTTGTTATGAGGTGTTCCACCTGTCAGCAAGTGAAGGCGGAGCATCAGAGGCCAACTGAACTGTTACAGCAGTTACCCATCCTGGAGTGGAAATAGGATGATGTCGTGATGGACTTTGTGACTGGGTTTCTGAGGTAACCTCGAGGAAATGATGTCGTGTGGGTTTTTGTGGAAAGACTCACGAAGGTAGCTCACTTTTTTCCAATCAAGGAGACCTTGGGTGTTGACGAGCTCATGACGTTGTATATCCTAGAGGTCGTACGTCTTCATGGGGTCCCTCGTTCTATCATTTCAGATAGGGACGCCTGTATTATGACTTGTTTCTATCAGAGTTTTCAGAGGGCACTGGGTACACAGGTGTTTTTAAGCACAACTTACCACCCTCAGACCGATGGTCAGTCAGAGCGTACGATACAGGTGATTGAGGACATGATGCGTGCATGCATCCTAGACTTTGAGGGATCTTGGGAGAAGCATATACCCCTAGATGAGTTTTCCTATAATAATAGTTTTCAGGAAAGTATTGATATGGCACCTTAGGAGGATTTATATGTTAGGCCATGGAGATCACCATTCTGCTAGTTAAAGGCAGGTGAGGCAGCTTTATTGGGACCACATCTTGTGTAGGAGACTTCTGAGAAGGTCTAGTTGATTCAGAAATGGATGGCTACCACACAGTCTCATCAGAAATCTTATGTTGATCACCGTAGACAACCCTTGGAGTTCGTGGCCGGGGATCAGGTTTTCTTACGTGCTTCACCGAGGTTGGGGAACAGGCGGATCCGAAGATAGGGTAAACTTTCACCAAGGTATGTGGGGCCATTTATGATTCTGGAGAGAGTCGGGACGTTTTCCTATCATTTGTAGTTACCATAGAGGTACCGATCCAGGCATGACATCTTCCATGTATCTCAGTTGCGACGATATCATTCAGACTCGTCTCACATTTTTCAGCCCGAGGAGGTTGATCATGAGTTAGATGCGTCCTTTGAGGAGCATCCTATTATTATCGTCGAAAGGATCATGACAGTTCTCTGAGGCTGGTCAGTTCCTCTATTATGGTATCTATGGAAACATGGCCATGTGCAGGATGAAACCTAGGAACGGGAGACCGACGTACGTGCTCAGTGTCTGGAGTTATTCACCGCTGTATCTTTACCACCCTTGTATGGGTAATTCGGGGACAAATTGCTTTAAGGTGGGAAGTTTGTAAGAACCCAGTTCTTATTTTTAGGTATGGGTTTCTTCTTTTCTCATTTCCTTAAGTGTTTTTGAGAAAATAAAAAATGGGGGAAAATCCTAAATTTTGTGACTACACGCCGTTTACTTTGGATATGTGGGATGAGTACACAGGGTGTGTAGCCATGTTGGTGACGAAGGGTGTAAAAACTGACTACATGCAGTGTAATGGGTATGTACACTCCATGTAGTCAGTCGGTAGGGAAATAGTATGGCGTTGGAAGCAGCCGCCTGCTGGGCGACAGTACACGCCGTGTAGTCAAAAATACACACCGTGTACTCATGTCGACGGATGAAAAGTTTGGCGGTGCTGCCGGAGGATCAGTTAAATTAAAAAGTACACACTGTGTACTTGGAAGTAAATTCCGTGTAGTTTGTTTTTTTTCTTAAAACAGACCGTAGCCTCCTCATTTGGAAGAGAAGGCGTTTGGGTTCTTTTTGGAGCGAGAGAGGACTTCAGAGCTTTGGAGATCTGCTGAGCACACGTCGGGAATCAGATTCTTCCGCCGACGATCTGGTTTGAACCACACATGTATGCCTTCTGCTCTCATTAATCCGTTCATACCAATTTTTCCTGAGGGAATGTTATTTATGTTTGAATGGGTTTTCTTCTAACCCATATCTACGTCATCTTTGGGCGTTTCTGGAATTGATGTTCGCTTATACTGTTCGTGGGTGTTTATGGTACATGGCTTGGTGTTTAATTTTTCCAACTATTGTTCATTTTTGCGTACCGTTGTGATACGCGCCCATGAATGGGGTGTCGTATGGATGATGCCTTGTCGAATTAAATACCTATAATTGGTTATGTAATTTAAATGTGATAATAAATTGTTATTTGGTATCGCTGCTTGGATCCAGGACCACCATGGGGGTGCCTTCCTCTGTTTAGCCGTTTGGCCATGATACCCGAGGGTATTCCATGTTTATTTTACGCTTTAATTTTTCAATGATGGGAATTGTATAAGTATTGCTTGTTTATATGTTGGGCATGGCCCGGTTACTTTGTAGCCTCAGGGAAGTGATATATTTGCTTGAGGGGAGTGGTCATTTCGGTTTGAGGGAAACTTCTTCCATGCTTGTGGGAAATAGACTATGTGCCTGAGGGCGATATTCTGTACGCCTGAGGGCAATATCTGTTATGATTGTGGGCAATTACCTGTGGGTTATGTTTCTGATTACCTGAGGGTAAGGGTTTGCATGTCTGAGGACACTGACTGTTTACATAAAAATTCACTGTAGTGGTTTCCTTATAATGAATGATTAAATAAATAATAAAATGACAATATAACTGGTAAAGTTAGTTACTTTTGGGTATTGCTTAGTTTATTGCATTTTACTACTGCACGCTGTTGTTGCATATTTTCACATAGTTGGGCATGGGCCTTTGGTGGGTGCCTACTGGGATTTATTTCTCACACCCTTTTTGGGTCATGTCTTCGGCCCAAATAGATTACATTTCTGACGGTGTGGATAAGGGCAAGGGTCCTTATATAGGTACTTGATTGCTACTGAGGAGTAGGGGAGCATGGGACCGGGATTAGGCTTGCGATGATAACAGCTGTTTTGTTTTTGTTTTGCTGTACTATGTATCGTATTTTACCGCTTTGTAACATGTTCTGGATAATTTCTTAGAATTTGATGCATGTTGCATCAACATTATATATATGTGATTGTTGGTTGTTTTTACTGCAGTTTTTCATTTAAAATTGTGTATGTTTATTTGCTTCTACTGTTGTTGTTGTATGTTTTATCTGGTATTCCACTGCGCTACACTTTAAGAAATGAGGACATAATTTCCCCACTATCATACTTGGGCCCTCACTGCTAGTTGGAAGCCTCTGGCGTTTGGAGAAATACGCTTGAGGTTACGTTGCGAACCGAGTTCGGGGCACCTGTTGAGTGGCACCCGGAACCAGTACATTATATGAATTTTATTAGGGATGAGGGACTATGAAGTAATTCATTAAGGTTTAAGGTGAATGATTCAATGGGGAAGTGGTAGTGGGATGTCTTACTTATATAAATTACTTATCTATTATTTAACCTGTTTTTGTGTAATACATGGAGAAAAAGTCTTGGTGAGGCTAGGTATATAGTTTTCCCATTTAAGGTAATGTGTTGGTTTTTCTATTTATTTTTTGGGTATTAAGTATTCTTCCTCAAACATTGAAAGATTGGTTTCACGTAGGATCTAATGGAATATACTTATATGATCACCCCTATATATATATATATATTTCAGGACCATGGTTGTGAGTTTCTAATTGATAGGTACATTACTTGCTCTTGGGGGTGGCTTGAGAGTTACTAGTGTTGATGTATATTGGTGTAGGATTTACTATGGAATATTCCATTTTTGTTTTGCATTGTATGTGACATCATGTATTGGTATTTGGAATATTTAATTATTATTGTCGAATTTATTAGTGGTTATTTTTTATTCTCTAAGTAATTTTATGATAATTCCTCACATATGTGTTTATTATATACCCATGGGGATATTCCAAAACCAATTTCTTATTGGATGAAGGATTTGGGGGGGCCAAACCTACATTCCCTAGAGGCCTAGGATGGGTACCAATGGGTGAAGGGGTTCTGAAAAAAATCAACAAAAAATTACAGTTTACTGAGGAAATAAATTTAAAAAGGTGTAAATAACATATGAAAAAAATACAATAAGTAAAAAATATTATTATATATTAATCTCCATGGGATAATCAACGACCCTTAATGAAATTGTGGAAAAAATAGCATTAACAATAAAGTTATAATTATAGATGATATATTACTACTTAAACACCAATTTTTACCACACATGGACTAACTGAGAGGCAGACATCCCTTAGAAAAGTACCTTTCTTGAGGCTACCATAAAGAGTCCAATCAGTGCTAAAATAACACTAATATATAAATTTCCTATATATATTCCCATAGTTTCCCATGTAATATAAATGTTGCTGAGAAATGTAAAATAATATAAATTTATATATAAATTGAAATCAGTAATCATAACTCACAATAAACCTTGAACACTCTTCATAAAAGCAACCATTTTTATTATAACATCAAGAACATAATAAAAATAACACTTTATATTCAATCCATCAACATGTTATTTTTTATAACATTTTCATTTTCACCAAATGATAGAAAGGGTATACCATAAAGGTATAATTAGTAATCAATTATAAATAACATTTTTAAAACATGACTTTCAAGATATAATAACATTAAATACAAAATAAATATCATGAAATTATTCACCTTAATATAGAACTAAATCATTTAATAAAAATGGAAAAATTCAAAACAATTAAAAAATTTCATAAATTATAATCCTACTTCAGAATATTGAAAGAAAAAATTTATCCTTGAATGAATAAGTAAGAAGAGTATGATAAATTATTATAATTTATAAAATATCAATCTATAAAAGATGCATTTATTAATTCATAAAAATATAAGAATGGAATTTTAACAAGATCTTAGTGTGTGTTTGTTACAATTAAGATCATAAAAGACATTAAGATACGAGAACCCTTTTTTGAATTTAAGGGAAAATTGAAAAAATCTATGAAATCATATATTCTTGATAAATAAATTTAATAATTTTTATTGTATATAAATCTATATGAATAGATAATGAAAGTATTTCTGATTGAAAATCCAAGTAAAATATATCGAGACACATACTAGATTTAGAGTAAACTAAGTGATAAAACACTCAATCATTGATGAAGAAACAAGAAAACCCATTAAATGTTGATTTGAAACCATAAAATTAATAAAAGCACAATGAAAATTTTCATTTTAATAAATCCTAGTTTCCATTACATAGAATAGAAAAGATTAGGTAAGTAGAAGGAACAATAAGAAGAGGTGAATACAATTTATCTGATAACCTCAAATATCCACCTCCAAAATGAGGTGAAAAATCCTAGATAATTTAAGCAAGAAAGGGGGAATCTTAGGGTGCCACTTAAGAGAGGTTCCAAAAATGTGGGAGATAAAGGGAAAGAAAATATTTAAAAATATGGTCCTAATATTTTAAAACAACATGGTCTTCAAATCTATATAACTTTTTTTATATTATCTTGGCTCTTGTGCAGGTCACTCATACATCCTACCACCCCAATAGAGGTTTCATTATAGGTTCCCATGCTGAATTTGTTTAATGTCCACACATGTTGCTAATGAAACATTCATATGAAGGTATCCAACCCATGAATCTAAAAAACACTCCCAAAAATTCCTTTTCCCTCCAAATTTCTCACAAAAAGTCTCCAAAACAATAAAACCACATTTACATAGGTACTCCAAACCATTATAATTAAAAAACACAAGAACCTTCATGTTATATTTACAAGATAACTACATCAAATTATTATACTTGATAATAATCCCTAATGCTCATTCCAAATAATAACAACCATTGGGGTATCATATTCGATTCCCGCACCCATGTATCCACCTAATTGTGCTAGTATTCGCACCGTATTCACACTGGAGAGATTGTAATCAATTTAAGCACCTTCTCTAACTAGTTTACATATCACCCTAACAATATTGGATCTTCCCAAAATTCAATATCATTACTTTCAATGAAATATGTGGGTTTATTGTCATACCTTCAGAGTTGAGACATGTGAGATAAATCATGCATATCCTAATCTTTCATTATAAGATCAAGTCCAAAGGAAACAATACCAATATATTCCAAAGTATTCAATGGTCCAATGAACCCATATGTGACCATCCCTTAGTACCTTAATCAACATTTTCCCAGATAAGGTGAAACCGAAAATAACACATAGTCACCCATAGTGAATTTTAAATTATATCTCCAATAGTTAGTAACCAAAAAAATTCCTTCCCCTTACTAATATAGAGGTGAGTGACCTAGTCCACCATATTAAGACTCAAAGAAAGTCAAATATATCTAATAATAATAGTTCATATTTTTTGAAATAATTAATAAGTCTAGATGGTCCCCCCATTCTCTAAAAATGTATAGTAAAATTATCCAATAATATCATCTATGATCCTAATAATTATCACTAACTACTTTTAAATATAATATTTTTATGCAATATTGATATTTAGTTATGAATACAGAGAGTTTCCGTCCCCTACTAGAATCCAGATGTAAAATGTGTATCCCTGCCTAACAAGAATCTCATAGGAGTCTTACGAGAATGAATATTCATATATAAATATATTATACCTATCTCATAATCATATTGGATCTATAAAATTAGGAAAATGTGTGACAAAATATTTACTCATCTTTCTACTACCTATACTATATAAAAACCTATCAACATCCTCATAATTTATTTTATAAGGAATATGGTCTCCAAACTACATTTCCATAGAGGAAATGTAAAATTTTAAAGTAAACCCATAAATATGTAGTGCTCTACCTTCAACATATCATTAGATAGGTAATGAAACACATAACCAATGATTTAACTCTTCACATCTAACCATTGGAATCAAAATCAGATATCCTCAACTTATTCATTACTAATTGATAAACAACCCATTGAGTCAATTGAGTTATTCATATACTTAATAAATGCCTCATAACATTAATTAGTCAACTAGAATTATATCACTATATTGGTTAGTACTATCATCGGCAATACGTAGTGTAATAACTCCCATCATTACATATTATGAATTTTAGGTGATATTTGAAATTATTTTCATGAAACCGAGATCATTTTGATAATACTGATTTAGACTAAAATTATGAGAGATAATGCTTATTTCAAATATGTTTTTTGGATATGGATTGATGTATGGTAGGTGTTTTAGGCTCTCAAGTGAATCTCTTGATATTCATGTAAAATTAGAATTTTTAAAAAAGGTTTTTACCCAACCACATGTTTGGTGAATGGTTTGGGAAATATTTTGACGAAACCATTAATTGTGGTTTTTCTTAGATTATTGGAAGAAATTTTTCACATGATGTCAGATTAACCATTAAAACATTCAATTTGAGTTTCATAGGGATCTATATGGTTATTGCATTATTTGAATACATTTGTGTCCCAACCATGAGATGATTTCAAGCATGGACAATGAATGGCTGATACATGATTTGGAAAGCCAGGCTTGGGGGTGTGGCTTGAGATAGTGGAGCCTCCCTTTTCATGAATGTTTTTTAAAACATTGTGGTAATTTTACTAATATATCTATATATAATTAAACAAATAGATATTACCATTTTATCATATCAAGCTTTTCCCCACCTATATTCTATTCTTTTCCACATTCACTATACAATGTAGGTCCTCCCTCTATTATCCACAAAAAACACATCAATTTTTGTGGTTTTATTAATGTTTATGGTGGTGATTCAAGGTGAGATCCTCTCATTTCCTCTCTATTTTTTCTTATCCTTACCATACCTTTAATTTTGTTTGATGCAACTAGGGACTTCTGTAATGATTCCACTAATTCGTATTTGAATTGTCCTGATATGATATATATTTTCCTCAACATGTTTATTGGACATCCCTAGATGATAAACCCATGTATTATCTCTCTGGTTCAATAAAGGTACCTCACCCAATGATTTTTCAGAGGGTTTTACCTAAATTATATGTAATTCAAAGGTGAATCAATGAGGATTTATAGGGTTTGTTTATAGCTTAGTTTTGAGTGCATGTCAGGAGCAGACCACACCCTATGGCATGATGTTTCATCAAGAGGATTATTCTTGGGGAGTTCTAAATTATGTATTACAATTTAAAATTAATTTTAAATTCAATATAAAATGTTATAATCAATATGAATAATTAATTATTACTTTTTATTATTAGTTATTGAATTTTATAGATTAGGAGAAGTTCCCAAGAGGCAATACAAGCTAGATTAAATGAAATGACACCATGTATGGGGTAGGTTGTCCCTTGAACATGGCCCTATGATATATGAATTTGATATATAATTATTTTTTAACTCCCCACACTATAAGAATATAGGTTTTTAACCAATTTTTATGAAAATAAGGTTAAATATTGATTTAATATTGTGTTTTTAGTGTGTTATTTTAAAAAGTAGTGAAATTTCAATTTAGACAATTTAGATATTATTTAGAATGTTTCTAAATTAGCTGAAATTTTAAAACATGTATATAAATATATATAAATAGATGAATTTAAAGATGTTTCGAATCCTAGGTTACTTATATATTTAATAATACTAATAATAATTTGTACCCACACATATATATGTATACATATATAAATATATGAATTTAATATATATATATATATATTTCTGTATAACAATTATATATATACAAATATAAACATTTCATTATATATATTTTTAAATGTATTTTAATATATATATAAATAAATTAATATTTTAATATGTAAATAAATATAGACTTATAATCATTTATATAAATATAAATATATTTAAAAATATTATATATATATATATATATATTAATTTATAAATATCATCATATTAATTTATAAATATATATAAACATAATAATATATATATTTATATATAATTATATATATTAATATATAAATAAAATGTAAACAAATAAGTATTTATTTTCACACACACAAAAATATATTAACCAGAAATATAAATATAGAAGATATATATATATATATATATATATTAATTAATATATTAACATGTAATACAAATATAAATATTATATAAATATAAATTTAGTTATATTTTTCCATGTTATAAAATACCACTAATTTATAATTAATCCATATTTTAAAGCATGGAAATTTTAGATGTGTTTTAAAATTTTATTAATTCAGTCACGTTTCCTAATATCACTAATTTTGCTCCATTTTGAAACATCATAATTTATTATTAGCAATGTTTTAAAACATTAATATTTTATAATTAGTTGTGTTGGTCTTAAAACATAACTAACTTTTTTTAATTATTTTTTACATCTAACAAGGATAAATATGAAATTAAAAGTAATTATGGGTGCATATATTTATAATAATATTACAAAAATTAAAAAATTTATTTATAAATTAATATATATATATATATATATATAGACACACACACAGAAAAGCACATACAGAAACATATATACACCCAAATACACACACACACCTACTGGTCAAAACACAACTATAATTAATTAATAATAAATAAACAAAATATCATTGGTAATAACTCATTAAATATGTGAGTATATATGTAGTAGTATTGCAAAATTATAGTAATATTTATATAAAATATATTTATATTTTTAATAATTTATAAATATTTATATTCACACATAAATAAATATATCAATATATATGTGTGTATGTATTGATTTGTAATATATATATTTCATTATATACATATATATTTATGTGTGCGTGTAAATTGATATTTGTATATGTGAATAAATATATATGTATATAAATAAACAAATAATGAATATATATAATTGATATTTATTATAAAACAAACAAAAATATAAGTATATTTATATGGGTGTGTTTATGTATAAGTATTATAGGTGGAGGGGTGTAGTAATACATAATGTGTGTGTGTTAATTTATATATGAATATAAAAGTTTATATGTATATATATTTTCATATTAGTAATATTACATATATAAATTAATTATGAAATAATAAACATAAATTATATTTATATAAAATTGTTAAATGTGTACATTTATGCATTCAAAAATACATTCAAGCCCAAAATTTAAAAGATAATTATGATAAATTAATAATAATTGAATAAATGATTATAAATACATATAAGTATATTTATATTAAGTTATATTTATTTATGTTAATTTCTATATTAATATTTATATATATGTATATAATAAAATATATTTTAATTTATATATTAACATATATCAATCTCACATATATATACTATATATGTAAGATATAGAAATAAATAAATAAATAAATATAAATATATAATAAAATATATAAGAATTTATTCTAACATATATAATTTAAAATATATAATAACATATCTTTAAATGTATATATAAATAAGTAATAACATGTATAAACACATAGATATGTGACATATAATATACAAACACATATATATATATACATATATTAATTTATAAATTTATAATAATAATTTCATTTTCATATATATCAATATATTATAGTGACTGATAATTTTTATACATAGATATTACATCTTAATTGATAAATATACATTACATATCATTATAACCCATGCAAAAATCTTATAGGATAGGTGTATTTAGAAACATAGATATATAAAAAACTAGTTCATCAGAGATCTACATAATTTCCCTCTAATTTCTTCATTTATATCACCATTCTTAGAAATATCATACTTAAAACCTTTAAGTGTAACCTAGGGAAAGAATACAAAATATAGGGTGGCCTAAGATACTTAGTAAGGGTAAACAAGTGAGAAATCATTGATCACTTAACACAACATGAGGATAATGGTATGAGAACAGGAGCTTAACATTTGAAATCCATACCACGTATACCATAAGTCATAATCTAGATCCATGAAATAAAGCATGGAAGTCCATAAGACATTAATAATAAACAAAATTACATCAAATGATACATGAGAGGATAACATTTGAATAATATATATATTTTTGGCATAAACATAAAAATATAAAATATTTTCTTTAATAATCAAGGTTTACTTCCAATACTATCACAATGGATTGGATTTACTCCCTATTACATTGACTTATTAAAGGTTTTATACCAAGACTATAGTGGTGGATAAATTCCCCAAATGATCTTGGTTTTCTTCCCTTTTTAGTCTAGATTATATCATGAGATATCTATACTTACATAATTAAATGGAGGGATATATAATTCGGGCCCAACCAATCACGTGATGAAAATTATACATATGTGTGACATAAGGTTATAAATCATTCATCATTTCACAAACAATGAAAAAGAAGTAGTATTCAAAAATAATAATTTTATGTCATAACCCATGGAAAATAAAATTTTTTCATAATCATTTTATCAATTAAATCATAGAATTACCCATGGAAAAGGAAGGGGTGTCATAAAAATCTTGTCACTATCACAATAAACCTTCCATATGAAGAATAAATATGATATCATTGGAATATATACTCACCAAAGATTACGGGAAAATAAAGTATGTTATCCTAGATTAAAAATTCATTTCAAATATTACTTAGAATATTTTTTGACAGAAATACCCTTTTTTAATTTGAAATCAATTATTTAAAATATAAATATTTATCAAATATTAAAGAAAACATTTTATTTGAAAATAACCTCAGATACATGTAAATAAATCTATATATAAGTGATTGGTCATGATGGTTGGAAACTTTTTTCATGCCAAATATAGTAAAATAAAATATTCCTTTTATACTTTTGTAAAAAAATTCCAAAACTACATCATTTATAAAATGAAAATAAATATTCCTTTTAAATAATTTTTAGAAACTAAATCATGGGTAAAAATAAATTTCATCAATAATATTTGAATATTAAAAAGAGTCCTGATTAGATTTTTAGAAAATATTGATATGGATGGAAAATTATTTTGGCCGAATACAGAAATAAATTTAGTTTTCCTTAGAAACAGTCTTCCATTATCTAGTGTACCTAAAAAATGAAAGGAAGATATGTTATTTAAATAAATAACTAAAGTATAAAAAATTCACAAGCTTTAAGAGAGGTAGACCGTAATATTTCATTATTTTAAGAGAATCATAAACAATTCAGATAAATAATGAGATTGTAACATAAAAACCTTAAAATTTGGTAAATTTCGAATCATAAGCCATGTGAAATAATAAATTCAAGTGAAAACAATGATTTCATAAATACAAGGATATTAATTATATAACACTTACCTCAACTTTAACATTCTTTGAATGTTCTCAATGTAACATCCCTCCACTCCTCAATGGAATGAGGTGTTATGGGATGTTAAAAATGATATCAGTCTTGTATGGTCCACCTAATATTCTAGGACAAAGGGTATCAGGTTGTTCATTCCTTGATATAGGAAATGGTATCAGTCTTTGTTGTGCCAATTGTATTTTAGAACAAATTTTGTTAGTTTTTTCTGGTCCTAGAGTTGGAAATAATATCAGTTTGTCTTTATTGGGTAGTATTGATGAGATGGATTTTTAGAAATTGAAATAGAGAGAATAAAAAGGTATATCTGACATTTTTATGTTGATCTTCATGTTACGATGGTGTTTGGGTACATGCATGTTCTTAAACACTTCTAGATTATTTGTTACCTCATCGGCATTGGTTTAACTAATGATAGTTTCATGACAAGAATTGATAGTAAGAAATTCCTATTGGACTATATTGTTCACTTTGAGTGCGATGGTTTATGAAAAGGACAAAAAGTGTTAATTTTTTAAAATAATTATTTTTTTATTTTGAAAAAATAAGCTTATATTGTTTTAAAAAATGGTTAAAATGTTGAAAATTGTTGAATTATTTAATTATATTCTTGTGATATGTTTTTATGTTTTTAATTAAAATATATAATACTTTATTTGATAATTATAGTGACTTAAGTTATCTTCATTCCAGTTATAGTAAATAGAAGCGGGTTGACATCATAGAAATAAACTACAGAAGGATGTTGAAAATGTGTTTTCATATGATCCATAATTGAACTAGAGATTAGTTAAAATTAATATAAATTTTTTAGGGTATACATATGGGAAATATGAATGATGAACCTTAGAAATTATACCATTCATTTTTTGTTCCAAAAGTAGAATCCACCCTTATTTCATGGGAATTCAAAGATGTAAAAAGAATATGTTTGGTTGAATCGAATGAATTGAGTCTTTAATTTTTTTGGGATACTATTATATTTTAATGTAAAATTGGAAATTTTTATGATAGATGATTTGGAAGGCCAATGGTAGCAATTATATGTTAATTAGATATTATATGCATGACATGGGTTGAGCTGAAGGAATTATTTAATAAGAAACACTATCCTCAATCCATTCATATTTATATTAAAATAGGCTTATTAGTATGATGCATGATAACTTCAAAGTTACCATGTCTATGGTTAAATTTATAAATTTAGTCTGCTTTTACTCATATAATTTTTATAGTGCATCTTTAAATGAAAAAATTTTGAGTTGGGGTTGTGGTGGAATATTCGCTCAATGATTTTTTTCCTTTTTATAATGGATCATATAGAGATGGTCAATAGAGAGATGATTGAAGAAATGGACATGTCAAGAAATAATGTTTCTGGGAGAATGTTTATCCCCAAATAAATAGGTGGGAACAATATTTTTTGGAACAATCATAAGAAGGACACCTACATCCATAGTGGTGGTACACCGTAAAGTCAGATCATGGGATCATAAAACATTCCACCTTGATAAGAATGTAATCTATGATGTTTTCAATGTGGTTATTTCAACCATATCAATAAAGAAGATACATCACCATCTGAATTATGTCACAATTCCAACAAGATGGGACATGAGTCGTTCTCTAAGGATTATTCCTAAAAACACATCTCATGTTTCTCGGGAATCATATGATTCAACAGGATGAGTGAAACCAAATAACTATCTTTATTAGAATATAGTGAGCTAAGGTGATACTAGGAACACCATGAGTCCTCAAACCATGAAATCTAAATAAGGAAACAAATAGATAAGTGAAGAAAACAATAAATGGTACGAATCTGATAAAGTGATCATGGATAATCAATCTATTCCTTACGTGGTGAGATGTATGATTCTATTTAAGTGTACCCTTATGAAACTTTTTTTTGATACAAGCATGCACCAGTAATTTATTTCATTTTTTTGTTGATTACATGGTATTTCATGTTGAGATGATTCCTTTTGTATTGAAACTTCAATATCCACCTAGACAAAGAGAGTTTCAAACATTTATGTTTAATTTTTTTATATAACCATAGTAGGGGATAGTTTATTTGGGATTTATCTATGCTTGAGATGAATTTATATAAATTTATTTTGTGCATTTATTAGTTGACATCATTTAAGGACAACGTGGATTATTATGCCTGAAAGGTTAGTTTGACATATTGGGATGTTGTCAAATGAATCTTTAGATTAGATTTGGGCAGTAGAGAAACTATAGAAAAACATTCGGAACCTTTTTTGGAACTAACTCTTATTAGTTTGAATTCATTTTCTTTGAAAATTTGGACATGTTTGGAAATATATATTTTCCCACTATTGTTGACAGGTTTCCTATTGTTCTCCCCAATAATTTCTTATGGTTCACACCCAAAAGGGAAGTATAGTTTATTATTGACCTCATATATGGGACCAATTTTGTTTCACTTATGTATTATTATATGGTGCCAATAGAATTTTTGATTTGAAATTTTAGTTGGAAAAACTGGAATGAAAAGAGTTTAGTTGAAAAATCACATCTTCTTAGGCTGCACCAATTCTTTTTTGTAAATAATTCAGATCGAGCTATTAGAATCATGTGGATTATTTTAACCTTAACCATGTTAGAATAAAGAATCCATATCCCTTTCCATGAATTTATGATATTTTTGATCAATTTATGGTAGCCTAATGGTTCTATAAAATTCAATTACATTTGAGGGATCAAGAATTATACGTTTAAAAGGAGGATATTGAAAAGAAAAATTTCAAAAAAAAGACATGGCCATTGTGAGTTAGTGGTTTTGATTTTCTTGTATTTTTAATGGAAAATATTTTCTATGTAATTGATGGATCAGATATTTTAGAGGTATCTGGATTCATTTATGGTGGTGTTATTCTATGATATACATGTGTATTTTAGGAAAAAATCGGATCATGGGAAACAAAAAGATATAGTGTTTGGTATCTTCTGAGAGAATCAATTGTATTTTGAGTTATAAATGTGTATTTTTTGGATATAAGAGGTATGTTTTGTTGTCCATGTCATTTCTGAAAAATTAGTTTATGTGGATCTGGAAAAGATATAAGCTATTATCTATTGGAATCTGCCAAAGAATGTTTTTAAATTACCTTGTATCCAAGTATAATCAGGATAATAAATACATTTTTATAAGATTTTTCATTCTTCTAATCACCAATAATAGCATTAATGACGAACAATACTCCTTTACATTGGAGTAATGAATTTTTGAAATCTTTTAAAAAACCTAATGTTATAATTACATCAGGAGATATCATCGCATTTATTGAGATTGGATTGGGATATGTTTTATAATGTGATACATCATGATCTACGTTGGTATGTGTTCTCACCGAGGGAGACTATTCTGTTTCTTATTGATCAAGATATTTATGGTTTCGTGAGTAGAAATAGCCAAAAGCCGACTTGGAATCATCTATTTTGGTATATGATTTAAGGAATTAGCATCAATATCTCTTTTGTGAGAAATTCATATTTTTTATAGATCATAAGACTTGGAAACACATTTTCATAGAAAGATATCTGAGTTTACAGAAACATAGATGAATGGAGTATTTACAGATGTTGAACTTAGACTTGATGTATACATTGGGAAAATCAAACTCTGTATTGGATACATTTTGTAGGAAGTGATATGCTCTATTGGATAAAGTGTATTAGGATTAATGTAAACTAATGTCATTATTTGTTTATATGAAAATAGATTATTCAGAAAAAAGAGATGTTGTAATTTTCATTCCATTCTCATTTATTCTTGATTTGGTTGATCAATTTATAGTTTCCCAGACATATGATTCTGATTATGATTCTGGGAGGTAAAAATCCAATGGTGTAGAAACCATTGAGGGTTGGAAGATGAATTTGATTTTAGTGTTTCGGTTTAGATATCATATGTTCATACCTTTGGATTATCATAAACATCTTCTTTATTCCAACCACTAATCAATAGGGGATATTTATATTGAAATTTAGAAAATGTATAATGCATTGAAAGATATGTTTTGGTGGGTTTTCATGAAAAGATATTTGGTTTATTATGTTTCAAGATGCATCACCTTTCATTAGGATATGGAGTAACATCAACATATAGTGGGTATTCTACATTATTTTCCAATTCCTTTATGGAAATGGGTTCATATATTAATGAATTTTGTAACAGGTCTACCCGGGATGGTTAGAAATTGCATCGTCATATTTGTGATAGTGAATCAGCTTAAAAATTCATCTCAATTCATCTGTATTCATGAAACAATTTCAATGTAGGACTTTTCCAAAATCTTTATTAAGAAAATTGTAATGTTATAAGATTTTTATGTATCAATTATATCCGATTGAGACTACAGGTTTACATCTCATTTTTGAAAAAAAAATATAGAATGCTCTTAGCACATATTAGACTATGAGTAAGACTTATCAGCCTCAAAATGATAGTCAATATAAAAGGAAAATCTAGATATTGTAAGATATGATTTGGTCTTCTGTAATGGATTCTGGTGGATCTTAGGAGGATTATATACCTTTATTAGAGTTCTTATATAATTAATCTTTTAGTACTCGATACATATGGATTCTTTTTAAGCATTTTATTGTCATACTTGTTGCTTTACACTTTATTGGGTGAAAATAAGTGAGACTTCATTAATTGGTCCCAACCTCATAAAAGAGACAAAAATGAAGATTAAGTTTATGTGAATGATAATGGAGATCTCTCAGAGTCATCAAAAATCAGATGTGGATCAACATTGATGGTGATTTTCCTTTTTGGTGAGTGGTCATGTGTTCCTAAGAATATCTCCAAGGATTAGGAATCTTCATTTTTCTAATCATGGAATGTTTTATCCTTGAAATATAGGACCTTTTGAGATACATAAATGATCCAGTGAGGTGGTATATCACTTGCATTTCCCCCAGTTTCATTTTAGTGCTTAATGTGTTTCATGTATCTTATTTGAAGATGTAAAAACTGGATCATGAGCATATAATTTTATGGGATCACGTTGTCCTATATCCAAATGCTATGTTGAATTATGTCCTTTTATAGATTGTTGATTTGGAAGGGAAGATCTTTGAATAAAAAAACAGATGTCAAGTGTGAGTTTTATGGAAGCGTGGTCAAATTCTAGAAGAAATGTGGGAACATGAAAAGGAAATGATATAACAATGGTCCAAACTATTCTTGGACAACTATGGTTTCCTAATTTATAGGGAAATAAAAACCTATGGCGGGGATAATGTCTTTGACAACCCATGTTCTAAAAAAATAATTTGGGTTCTTTATTAAATTATGTAGTTAAATTCATTTTAAATGTATAATGAATTAAGTGGTATTTTTAGAAATTGAGGTATATATACTAATATAATTGTAACCTCACTTATAAAATTATAATTAAAATTTATATATATTATGAGTGATAATATGATATATTTATTTCATGAAATAAGAAAATAAATGTTTTAAAAATGACAAATTATGTGTCAGTATTTTTGTAAATCATAATTATTTATTTATAATTTTATAATTAAATAATTTATTTTAAATAAATTTTATTTTCATAAAATGGATTCATAAATTAATATTTTATTGGAATTTTATTATAAGATAATTTTGGGAGACAATAATTAAATTTTCAAAGTGTTATATAATCAGTTATAGTTTTTAAATTGGTATTTTTTAAAAAATTAATTAAAAAATAATTTTCTCATATTTATAAAATTATTATCAGAAATTTGATTTAATTTTTTAATTCTAAACTTTAAAAAATGTTAATATTTATTTTTTGTGATTTTTTTAAAATACTTGAATTTTTTGAGAATAATGAAATACAATAATTTACAATATATGCTAAATACATTAATTATTGAGACATGGATGATTAATGAATGATGAAATCCTATAGTATAGAACTCTTTATCATTTTGTTAATAAATTTACTGATAATTCGCAAACTATTCATTTTCTTGAGCCAAAATAATAAAATAATGAATAAAATAATCAAAGAACACTCCTCTCCTCCACTATAAATACCACCCCTCACCACATCTTTTCCTCACTCATAAAAATCCTTGTAGCTTGTTTAATTTATAGTCAATTCCATTTCTATGCCTCTTTACCACGTTCTAGACCTTTTGGTTTCACCAAATGTTCAAATCCAAGTGCCTTAAGAAGGTTCCCAAGGAGAAGAATTCAAGAGGTAAATTCATCTTTTATTTTATTTTATTTTGTTTTCAAATTATTCTATTTTCTTATTATATCATCACATACCCTTATCCAAGAGGAATTAAAACTTGAGTATCTTATATATAAATTAATTTTATTATGTTTATTAAAAATTTCACCATCAAAATTCTTCTTCCTCTCCATTTTACTCTAAAAATGAGAACCTTGTCTGTAATGTGTCGATTTTCTACCATCGTGAACGATACACATTAATTTCTCATTATCTCCTTGTAGTATGGTAATAAGACCATTATTATGGTAAAAATAAATTTTATTATAGATATTATAATTTATATAATGTTCTGTAACCAATATATAAACATGATATTAAATAAAATGATATAAGTTTGTGATGGTCAGAAAAACCGCCAAAATTAACTAAATCATTTTTATTTTGGTTTTATCTAATTATTGGTTCTCATATCATAAAAATGATATATATTTTCAATTAAAATTATATATCAACAATAATTATATTTCTTTCCACTTATGGATTATTTCTTCCATTCGATAAGAAAATACACAACGAACTGACCATGGAATCCATGAAAAGAATGCACCCAAAAGAATGGAAATAAAAAATATTATAAACAAATGGGTGGAAAGTTGTTATAATATAGTCATATAATTTATATAATTTTGGGTTTTGTAATTCCATAAATTAATAACACAATTTAAACCATTATATAGGAGGTTTTAACTCATTTGATGTGAGATGAACATGAGGTAAGATAATTTTATTTTAAAATCCTATTTAATGTATCTTTTTACAAAATTTCAGAAGGAATGTTTTCATGATGAAAGTATTCAGGTTTTATGATTATGTTTTGGTTCTTGGAATTTGTTTATGATGAAGGGTGGGACCTATATCTCCCTCTGATTCAATGGGTGTTTTTATGTTGGTGGTTTACCATAATGGTTACCCCAAGTGTAACTATAATGGTCACACTATAATGTAGCCATGATGGCTACATCATTAGGAGTCCCTGAGAGTTTCATTGTAAGGTAGCTATGAGGGTTAAAAATTCTACAATAGTAATTAGGGTTAAAATATTATGTTATTAGTGGCCCAATTTACCTATATGATTTTATTTATGTTTTCTATGATTTATGGAGTTATCAGGTTTTCACAAAGTAATTATATGATACTATAAGGGTGAGAATTATATCTTTGGAACATGATTCAATATGTCTATTATAATTCATATTTTAATAATTAAAGTATATTTTATATCCCTTACTGAGATTTTTCATTTCATCCCATGTTTTTAAATGTTTTTAAGAGGTTTATGATAGGTAAGGTAAAGGGAAGACAACATGTGGAACGTTGTGAAAAAATTTCATGAAGAAAACTCATGTTTTGTTAAAAACATTTTTATTATGGAAGAAATGGATATATTTTTTAGTAGTATCCACATTTTATACTTGTGGATTGATATGTATTATGTCCAAATTATCCAAAAATCTAAACTAAAAATATCTATGGTAAAGTAATATGTGTATTCAATTTGAGTTAACTAGATTATGTAATGTTTGTGATTGTGTAATTATAGTTGGTATCAGAGCACAATTTAGATAAATCTAGGGTCTAGGATGATGTCAAAAGAATACAATTAGTTTTTTTACTCTACTGTTAATTTTAAATGATATTTATTTTGCATAGTATCATGCTAATTCATCTAAGATATATCTTTTCATTATAGTTTTCTACCAAAGAAACATGGAAGTTGAAGTAGGAAGGTATTGATAGGGTGACATATATTTTAATATGAAACCAGAAATGGTGGGAATTGGAACTGATTAGTTTGGGGTTGTGATGTCTCAGTTGTCATAGGATATAAATTGAAGCGACATCTGTGCATGATAACAACTAGATCTACCATAATGGAAAATGATGAGAGTGGAACAATATATGATGCAAAAACCTTATACTTTCAGTGGATCTTATGAACCATTAAAAACATAAGGGAGGATTAAATTCTATGAAATTATATTGTATGTCATGGGGTGCTTATTAAATATAATGTTTAGTCTATCGGTTTATCACTTTGAAGGTGAAGCCAACCAGTGGTGGTCAGACAAGAATATTAGAGATAAATAGGATATTGATGCCATTGAATTGGATAAATTTAATAATCCATTCCTTGAAAAATATTATTCTAAGAGGGTTAACATTGAATTAAAAAGAAATTCCTAGAGTTAAAACTAAAGTAAGATTATTTAGTGGGTGTGTATGAAGAAAAAATCCCATTATTTTCAGTGTATGATGTACATCTTATTTAGGATCTTAATAGTGAAATCAATTATTTTTACTCAGGATTAAAGCCAATATTCCAAAGGGGTTTGGTCTCCTATGAATTCAAAAGTTATGAGAAACTTTTTTAATGTGATAGGAATTTATAAGTAGAGGTTTACAATGATCATATGTACTTAGAAATCAAGTATAAGTAGTGGTCTAGATGGAAAGTGATGGGTAACAATCAATAAAAGAAATATGAAGGCAAGAAAATTTAGTTTCATGTTTGTGGGAATTGAGGTGAAATAAATCCTAGGTAATGCCTTAATAAATCTTTGATGTTTTTCTGATGTGGAAAATTTGGACTTATTGATCGATATTACAATGAAAAAATATTAGTTATGGAATGTTTAATTCTAATAAGAAAACTATGAAGTGTTTTAAATGTGGTGAGACAGATCATTATGAAAATACCTACCCAAATAAAGAATTGAACGAAGGGAATTATCTAGATCATGTGTTGAAAGGTCCAGTGAAATCCTTCGTGATTACTTCGGAAGATGTTGAGCCATCTAATGAAGTGGCAACAAGGATATTTTTTTTACTCAGATTTTTCAAATATCTTGTTTGATATGATGTCTATAGATTCCATTATTTATATATAATTTTCTATAAAATTTTAAATTTCATCTCAAGAAATTAAACAAGTGATTATTGTTAAAAAGCCATAGAAAATACTAAGGAAAAACAACATTATAATAATCTTCCTATTTTTTTTTGCGGAAATTCATTACCAAGATACCTTGTAACTTAATCCTTCGTAGTGTTGGATGTTATTATGGGAATTTAATGAATTTATTTTTATCATGTTGATACTGATTGTAGATCCAAGGAAGTTGTTTTTTTGAAATAGTTTTAGTTTTTATACAAGAATGAACCTATACCGTTAATCATATATCAGGAAGATAGTAGTCTGTTAAAAGACATAGATGAATTTTATCTTGCACTTATTTTGAAAAAAAAGGAAACTATTCATATTAATAATGTTCCAGTGGTAGTTGAATACTTGTATGTATTTTCTGACAAGTTTCACAATGTAATACATGATCAAGAATTTTAATTTACTATTTAATTTGTTCCTAACACTAAGAAAATTTCCAAACGCACTTATCAAATGGCTCAAGTGGAACATCTAGAACTAAAAATGTTGTTACAAGATTTTATTGAAAAATTATTCTACCTGAAACTTCACCATGGGGTGATATTTATTTATTTTTAATAAATATGGTTCCATGAGGTTTTTCATTGATTATAGAGTTTTGAATTACATTACTGTGAATAATAAGAATTCATTGCCTCAAATCGATGACTTGTTTGATCAGATCATGGGGGCATAATATTTTTAAAATTTTAACTTGAGATTCAAGAACCATCAATTGAAGGTGAATGGGATTATATTTCCAAAAAATAGTTTTCCTAACTATATATGGGAATTATGAGTTTATCGTTATGCCCCTTGGTTTGAAAAATGTCCCTGAATTATTTATGGATCTTATAAGTAGAATATTTCCTGAATATTTGGATCCGTTTTTTTATTGATGATATTTTTGTGTTTGGAAAAAGTTATGTGGATCATGAAAAATATCTAAAGATTTTTCTGAAAACACATAATGCAAAGATGTGATATGAGATATTAAAAAAATGAGATTTTTCATTTCAACAAATTTTGTTTCTTGGGAATATTTTAAATAAAATGGAATAACAGTAGATCCCACCATAAAAAAAAGTTTTTGATGAATGTCCAATACCTATAAAGAATATTTAGATTAATAGTTTTCTTGGATAAAAGGCTATTACTGATGATTTATTAAGAAAAATTCATGATTATCTATGCTGATAACTAAGCTAACACGAAAAGGGGTTAGATTTATTTCGATAGCAGAATGTGATGTTTGTTTTTAGGTACTGAAGAGGATATTGGTGAATTATCTTGGTTTGGCCTTTCCTTCTAGAATTGGTGATTTTCTCATCTATAGTGATGCTTCCTTGAGGAGACTTGGTTGTGTTTTAATGCAGAATGATCAGGTAATTTCTTATGCTTTATGAAAATTGAAACCTCATGAGTTAAATTATAATTCTCTTAACATAGAATTAGATGATGTTGTTTTTTTAAAAAAAATAGGGGAAACATTTTTGTGGATACAAATATGAAATATATAATAACCATAAAATTTTGAAGTATATATTTAATCAGAAGGAAGTGAACATGTGGCAGAGAAGATGGTTGGAAATGAAAAAGGATTATGATTTCATGATCAATTATCATATTAAGAAATCAAAAAAGTACAAATGCCTTGATTCAAAAATATAATGCCACATTAACCATGTTACATCTAGAACATGGCCCCTTGGTTAATGATTTGATGTATATTGGCTTGGATGTTTTTGGGGTAGGAAATTCCTCAATTTATTTCAGGTGTTAATGAAGTCATATCTCTCAAACATAATTAGAAAAGTGTATAAGGAAGACAATGAGTTTTAGAAAATGTATAATTGGTGAAAAATGGCATGTTTCCATAATTTAACATTGATAAAGATTGTGTTTTGAGATTTGGAAAGTGATTATGCATTCCCTGTGATTCACAGTTGAGAAACTAGTTATTAAGTAAATCTCATAGTTCTCTGTTTTAAATTTTGTCTGATAGATTTATAATGTATATGAACCTTCACGAGTATTACTAGTGGGATATAATGAAAAGATATATTTTTGGTTTTACCATAAAATGTTTGAATTTTCAATAGGTTAAGGTAGAGGGAAACTACTAAATGGGATGCTTCAACATTTTCCACTACTAGAGTGGAAGTGAGACAATTTATCCATGTACTTCATAGTGGGACTAACAAATACTTCTCATATTAATAAGGTAATTTTGGTTATTTTTGATTGACTGAATAAATGTTGATATTTTATTCCTATTCAAGATACTATTACTTTGGATCAATTTTCTTGATTGTACCAAAAAGTGATAGTCAGGTTATATTGAGTTCTTCTCTCCATTGTATATGACAGTGTTCCCATGTTCACTTCATAAGTAATTAGGAAATGAATTAAATTTCAGTATTGCCTTTCATCCTCAATTTGATGGAAAGTCAGAGTGATCTATTAAGACATTGGAGAATATTCTTTGAGCTTCTTCAATGGATTATTGAGGATGTAGGGGTCATCATCTTTCTTTGGTAGAGTTTTCTTACAATAGCAGTTTTCATTACAGTATACTTATAAAACCTTTTGTGGAATTGTTTAGAAAAAAGTGTCAAACTCTAGAATTTTGGGATGAATTTAGGGGAAGGAGGTTGATGGGACTACAATAAGTAGAAGAAGTGGTTGAGAAAGTAAAGATGATTCAATAAAATATGAGAACATCTCATAGAAGGTAAAAAATTTATGTAGATAAGCAGTGGAATGATCTTTGTTTTGAGGTAGGTGATCATGTATTTCTCAACGTTTATCCTTGTAAAAGTGCGATGCATTTTGGAAAGAAGGAAAAGATGATTCCACCGTTCATTTGATGCTATGAAATCCGAGAAAACATTGTACCATTTTCATACTGAGTATCTTTACCTCTTAGTTTATATCAAGTTCACAATATTTTTGATATTTTGATGTTGAGAAAATATGTGCCAGATTCATCTCATTTTTAAGCTCAGAATTAGTTCAACTAGAAGAGAACCTTTCATAAGAATAAAATATTTTTCAGATTCTTGAATGTAGAGAGAAACTATTTTAGAATAAGGTAATTCACCAGGTTAAGGTTTTGTGGAGAAACCAGATGGTTTAAGAAGCAATATGAAAATAATAAAATTCATTGAGGGAGAGGTATCTTGACATGTTTAAAAAGTTAATAAAAAAAAATTTATAACACAATTTATAGAAGGGGATAATGTAACAAACCAAGCATTTAAAAAATATTTTTTCCATTATGGAATTCAATATTTAAACTCATTATAAATGTATAATGAAATAAGTGGTACTTATAGAAATCAAGGAATGTATAATAGTAGAATAATAGCCTCAGCTCTGATTGTATAAATTTAATTTATGTATATTATTAGTGAAAATATGATATATTTATATCACGGAATAATTAAAGAAATATTCCGAAAACAATAAATTAAGTGTTGGTATTTTTGTAAAAAAAATGATTCTTTGTAATTTTATAATTAATGTTATTATTCAAAATAATTTTTGTTACAAAATATATTCAAAATTTAATATTTAATTTTTTATTATTATAAGATTATTTTATGTGACCTTAATAAAATTTTCAAAGTGTTATAAAATCAGTTATAGTTTTAAAATTGGTATTTTGTGAATAAATTATGATTTTAATAAAAAATTAAAATCGTCATATTTAGAAAAATATATTCATTAAACGGAATTCATTTTTGATTTATATATGTTGGAAATTTTTTGGGTAAATTTTTGAGATTTTTTTCTAAATTACTTGCTTTTTATTTGTGAATAGTGTAATACGATAATTTACAGTACAAATTAAATACATAAATTATTATGTCATAGATGTTGTATAGATGATGTAAGACTGTAATATTGAACTATCCTATATAATTTTAACATATTTATTGTAATTCTCAAAATATTCATTTTCTTGATCTAGAATAATAAACCAATGAATAAAATAATCAAAAAAACTACTATTCTCCACTATAAATAAAACCCATCATGACCTATTCTCATCATTGCTCAAAGCATTGTATCTTTTCTAATTTCTTCTATGTTCCATTTCCATGACTTTTCCCTAGGTCTAAGACCTGTTGTTCTCAAAAAAAAGAAAAAATCTGGTCTCTTAATGAGGTTCTAAAGGAGGATTCAAGTGGTAAAATTCTCATTCATTTTCATTTATTTTATTTTCAATTTATTTTCTTTTCTTATTCTCCCCAAACCTACCCTTATCCACATGGAATAATAACCCCAGTATCATTGATATTCTATAATACTAACCGTTTAATGAAAAAATTCACCATCACACTCATTCTCTTCTCCATTTTATTCTAAAAATGAGGACATATTCCATGATGTGTTGATTTACTGCCATTGTGTAAGATACACATTCATTTTACATTACCGCCTTCATGGATGGTCATAAATTTATGTTCTGAGATGTTTTTATAAAGGTATTTTTTTATGTTTTAGTTTAAGTATTTTCTTTTAGTAAAATAAGTGTTTCCCAGAGTTCATGAAAAGAATCGGGTGTGTTTTGGGGCTTTGGGGAATTAATGAGGAGGGAAAATGAAATTCTTGTCATGTTTCTTGATCTGTACATGGTTATTAAAAACCGTATAGAACATACTAGGTAACCGTGCGGCCTTGGTTAGAGGCTTGCACATGGTTACCTCATGGTTAATCTAATTGTAAAAAAATTTCTAGAAAGCCATGTATAGGGGTGATTTCTGGATAGTGGATCATGCACGGTTTGCGCAGGGTTTAGGAAACTGTGTGAGTAAATAGTGCAACCCAGCATAATAGAGAGATTTAGGAAAATTTCATCATCGTATTTTAACCACAACCCAGGATTTCCATATTTCTTCCTCTTTTGAACCCTCATGATGAACAAACGCTCCCAAAAGATCCCATGGGTGTTTCTCTTTCATCCCTAGGTCATTTGGAGTGTCGTCAGTTGCGGATTAAAGAACCTGGTAAGGATAATCTCTATCTGGTTCTCTTTTGGGTTTAGGGTTTTCAATTTTCTCTTATCTCTGTCCATATATCTGAAATCTTAATTTTCTTGGTGAGATATAGGTTGAAGCTTCGAAGGGGTTTTAGATCAGGATAGAAGACCTCAATTAAGGGTGCGCTTGAAAATGTATTTGAGGTAGGTGGTCTAAAAATTGTATCCTGTAGTTTCTATTTAGACTTTTGTATGTAGGATCTTATTCTTGGTTCCGTTTTGTAGAGTTCGTGATTCCATTGGTAATATGTAGTATTTGTTTTGTCTAAATAACCAAATGAACCCTCTTGATCCCTCGTGGGATGCATGTAGGATGACATGACTTAATTAATGGAAACTCATGGGGTGCGCCGACCCTATCGAATAGAGAGAACATAATTGTAATGGCTAAGAGATTGTTAGGTTTGAATGTAAATGGTATCAATGAAAATATGAAAAGGAATTTTGTATACACTTGAATTTGATTAGTGAGATAGGAATGGGAAAATGGGAATTGGGTTTAAATGGATATGTCAAATAAATGATGAATGTGTTAATGGAATGAGGCGTAATGTTATTTTTTCCATTTATTGATATTGTTGTAATGTTGCTAATGGTAGAGTCTATGCTTGGATGTAATGTGGTTAATTATGGATAATGAAAACTAATCACGTGCAAATGGTTTGTTAGAGTGGGGTATTGACATGAGGTTATGCACCCATGGGTCGAGTTGTCCTGAGGCTCTAAGATCCACCCTCAAAATGTACATGTTAGGGAATGGAAAAATGTTTTATTACCCTAATGGTTGTATTCCACTCGGACTCAGACATCTAGGTGAGGATAATGATATTGTTGGGATGTGATGACCCAGTGAGATATGACTTAATCTACTTCCATATTCATTGATATCATTGATCTTTTATAATCCACTGGACACTTTAAAAGGGTGAATTAAACTATGATAATATTATGTATTAAACATTGTTTAATGGTAGTATAACTTTGTGGGAAAAAATTTAGAATGGATGCTTGATCTTTTTATTTACATGTCATTATTAATCACTTGCATGAAATATCTATTTTACTTTAGATTTGGTAGACACCATTAGTGGTGGCCCACTACGTTTTACTCACACCCTTCTCGGGCCACTGTGGGGTACCCAAGTATATTTCATGCTTTTAGGTTAGGATAAGGGTAAGGTTCTTATACAAGGGAGTTGAGTTAGACATGGGATATGAATGGATGAGGTTCTAGACATGGATTTGGGTCTGGTTTTGGGTTTTTTATGTTTTTATTTATTTATTTTTTGCTCACCTAGCATTGTAGCATGACATAACATTTTTACTATTGTTTCTGGTTTGTTCCCCGTTAGGGAGATGAATGGCTATGCTTTTTATTGGGTGTTTCCTCTTGTTTTCTTCTACTTATATTGTGTTATATTGTTTCTTACTTAAGTAAGAGGGTATAATATCCCCACTTGACCTATTATAACCTCACTTATAGTCAGAAACCTCTGGCATACGTGGAGGCATGATTGAGGTCATTTGGTGACCCAACTCGGGGCACTGAGTTAGGGGCACCCAGGTAAGAGACATTACAAAGTTTTTTTTATCTTTATAACTATTTGGGGATGGTTGATAAGAAATTGGGATATTATCAGGCCTTGTTAATGAGCTTGTTCTTTGGAGTAGCTAACCCATGTACGAGGAGAAACAAAAGTTACCAAACAAAGGATTTTTTGTTCTTTTTGTGTGTTGTTACATTTGATGATATTTCACCATTGGGTGATGCAAATGTGGTGTGATGTGACAGTTTTATGATATTCATCTTGTGTTTGGAATGACACGAGGCTGTACATTCAAGGACCATTCTAGGAACCTATGTATTTAATTGACATTAATCATTGCAAGAACACACACGTGGGATGTATGGGTGGGACATAGAGGGTAGAATAAGTTTTAATTTCTTAAGAGTGGTGAAAATTATATCAATCAAAACAATATAAATGGGTTGAAAGGGGATGAAAATGGTAAATAATAATTATGTAATTATACTTGATAAAGGGTTTTATATAAAATGAAATTTTATTGGAGTAAGTTGTGATGTGATAATAGTTTTGAAATGGTGTTGAATGAAATCCTTATATTCGTGTGGGTTAGTTACCTTATTTTGGGTATGACGTTGGTAGGGATGATTGATGGTAGTGTGTCAGGTATGATCAGAAAAGGTTTAATAGTGTATGTTAAGTGGTTATTTGGCAGATATGGAAGTCTTCCTTAGTATTTGTGAAAGATTTATACTACGTGTTCTAAAGCTCGTGTATGTAATTGTAGGGAAATTCATCCATGAAGACCTGTGTTGATTAGGATATTGGAGGACATTGATGAGAATGCTCCCCCAATAGTAGAGAAAAAGGATATAGTGGTTCAAAATAATAGGGAAGAGTAGTTCTGGGATAATATTTTTTATTTTATGTAGATGATGAAATGGGACTAGTATTGGTTGTTGCAAGTATGTTCGAGTTAGCCAGGGAGTTTCAGTTACAACACCCTCTGAATATCACAGGAGGGGGTTGACCGGAGGTAGCAGAGTTTTGGATAGAGTATATCCATACTATTCCAAATCATCTAGTGACTCCTATCGGTAAGAGAGTCATGTTGACGACATACATTCTAAGAGGTCAAGCATGGTGGGACGTCATGGTTCAAATAGAGAAGGTTGAAGGGATGATATTTAAGGATTTTTAAGAAATGTTTATTGAGCACTTTTACATAGATTCATTAATATGGGTGGAGGCTATAGATTTTATGAGCTTGGCCTAAGGGTAAATGCCCGTAATGGACTATGCAGGTCATTTCACCGATTTATGAAGTTTTGTTTCAATGTTTTCTGGAGATGAGGTAGCTATGGATAAGAATTTCCAGGACGGGATGAGGCACAATATCATATCTTAGGTGAATATTTCTTATCTGGAATGGTTTTATGAATTTATGGATCAATCCATCATTTCATAAGGGAACCTGAAGGGAGCTTCACACAGTGAACTTATGGAACCATCTAGGTTGGCAGGTGGTGCATCCTCTATGAGTAAGAAGTGCCATTTAGGAAACATCCATCAAAATGGATGTTCACAATGTAGACAACACAATGGACCATCCTCTCAGATTGGTGACCAGATATTCTATTATCAGTGTGGCCAGCTGGGACACATGCATGGCTAGTGTCCCCTACGACCAACAGAGTTTTGATAATGCGGTGTGCTAGGCCATGTGTAGAGGTTCTATAAGAACCTCAGGAAGACAGGAAATGATGGGAGTTAGAGGCAGATTCTGAGTGAAGGTAGGGGTCAGTTACCCCATACCAGAGAGGTAGCTCGGGTTCCACAAGTCAAACCAATAAGTGTGGTGGATGTGGAACTCTGAGGTGAGATTCTTCATACTAACAAGGAAGTGTAGTACATGGTACCTAGGATGGAGCCCATGGTATAGGGGCATGTCTTCTCCAGGAAGTTAAGACTGAACCTAATAGAAGTGAGGTAGGATTGTCCACTGTTTGAGGTATGATTCTTATAGCTTCCATGATTTCTATTTTTTTATTTCATAGGGGTTTTATGCATTCCTTTATCTCTTCTTAGATCATAGTTGTGTTGGGAATAAATGTGTATAGTGTGTGTGGAGTAATAATAGTTGATACACCATTGGGGGTGAGAGATGAGAACTTCAGTAAGTGTAAGGGTTAGGCTTTGGAGGTTGGTGGATATTTCTTTTTGTGGAATATGTATGTTCTAGTGATGTTAGGCTTTCACCTAATATTAGGTATGGATTGGTTAGTGTTGAATCAAGCCCATATTGGCTAATACCAATTCTAGGTAACATTCACATATGTCAATGGAGACACTTATGTCCTTCATGGTGAGTGGGATATTCGAGCAGGCCACCGAAGGCCACTTTGCCGATAGTTGGGGGAACTCATAACTCATGTGAAATTAGATGAATAAGGAAGGGAATAAATTGTATTTTATCATATGGTAGATCAATTGTAGGACGTGTTTCCTAAATACATCTTGGGGATACCACTTGAGAGAGATGTTGAATTAACGATTGAGTTACTGACAGGAGAGAAGCCAGTTTCCATTATTCCATATTGAATGGTGCTAGCAGAACTCCATGAACTTAAGGTTCAGCTAGAAGAGTTAGAGCGTAAGGGGTTTATCTATCATAGTATGTCATCATGGGCTTATCCTGTGCTATTTTTTAAAAAGTATGATAGAATGTTAAGTCTATTTTCTTACTATAGGATGTTGAACCAGATGATAGTTAAGAATTGATACCCTCTTCATAAAATTGATGACTAGTTTGACAGGACCAGTGGTGCCTCCTTGTTCTCTAAGATCGATATAAGATCAGGGTACCATCAGTTGATGGTGAGACCTTTTGAAATGTCATAGATCGATTTCTGTGGTAGTTATAGGTTGTATGAGTTTTGGGTGATGTCGTTTTGGTTGACCAATGCACCGGTTGAGTTCATTGATTTGATGAACCAGATATTACACCCATATATATAATATTTTTTAGTTTTCTTTGTTGATGAAATCTTGGTGTACTCAAGAACTAAGGATGATAATACCAAACATATTGACATCGTTTTTCGTATAATCAGAGAGAATAAGATTTATGTGAAGGTAACAAAATGTAAGTTCTTGATTGGTGAGGTGCACTTCTTGGGGCTCATCATCTGTGAGTCAGGTGAGTTGGTGTATCCTTAAAAAGTTTAGAATTTAGTGTCTTGGGAGAAACCTAATAAAATTTATTATGTTTTTTAGTTTCCTGGGTTTTTTGGTTATTATCGAAGGTTTATTAGGGACTTCTATTTTTTGGAAGCACCGCTCTCCAATTTAACCAAGAAGGGGGTTAAGTATGAGTGGTTAGGGGTATATAGAAATTCTTATCCAGAGTTGAAGCAGCAGTTGAACACCACATTGATTTTGACCTTACCCAAACCAGGTAAGTGGTACATCTTGTTTTGGGAAGCGTGCAGTTTTATATTTGGGGGTAGTCCTGATGCAGGATGACAGGGTTGTGGCATCTGGGTCAAGATAATTGAGACCACATGAACAAAATTATCATACCCAAGACCTTGTTCAAGATGATGTGGTTTTTGTCTTGAAATGTTGGAGGCATTACCATTAGGAGAAATTTTTTTTAGTGTATACTGATCATAAAAGTCTCAAATACATATTCTCTAAGTTGGATTTGAATCTCTATTAGCGAAGGTGGGTTGAATACTTATAGTCCTTAAATTTTGGTTTGGTCTACACACTAGGAAAAATAAATATTGTTGCATATGCTATGCGCCTGATGACTCATAATTAGGCAGTTTAGGAATCCAACTCATAGGGGAAGATGATGAACTTGTTTGCTGAGATTCACCTAGAGGTTCAATATGGGCATAAGATGATGACTCATGCACTTATAACAGTTGAATCAGTGCTTTTGAGATGTGTTAATAAAATTTGTTCGGTGGATCCAGAGTGATGGGAAATGATGGAAATTTATAAATATGGGGAGTCATCTTCTATTTGGACTATTGGTGGTAATGGAGTTTTCCATCTTCAGGTCCTTGTTGTGGTACCAGTGGGCACATGTAAAGTGTTGATGCATGAGTTCTATGAATTGAAGTGGCTAGTACATCCTGGATTGACTAAAATATATCACAATCATTGTTGGAAGTATTGGTGCCTGGGAATGAAGAAAGAGGTTGTAGGTTTTTTGTTGGGATGCCTTACCCATCAACAGGTGATTGATGAGCATCAATATCAAGGTGGGTTGTTATAGGCATTTCCCACTCCAGAGTGGAAGTGAAATGACGTGACGATGGACTTCATAGTGGGTCGTTCAAGGATGCCTCAAAATAATAATGCAATGTGGGTCATTATTGATCAGTTGACTGAAGTGGATCATTTGTTTCCTCTCTGAGAAACTTATACCACTGATCAGTGGGATGAGTTGTATGGTCTATAAATAGTTTGATTGCTTAGTGTTCTGAGAACCATAGTTTTTTATCATTATCTACATTTCACATAGTGCTTCTGGCATGGAATATAATAGGTTCTTGGAACCTAGTTATGGTTGTGTTTGGCTTATCAACTATAGATGGATGAACCAGAAAAGTATAAAATTCAGGAATTGGATGACATGTTGAGATTAGGTGTTCTAGATTTTGGTGGTTCATGGGAAAAGCACTTAACACTTTTTGAGTTTGCTTACAAAAATAGTTTCTAGGGTACAATACAGATGGATCCTTCAGAGGAACTCTTTGGGAGTCTATTTAGATCTTTGTTGGATTGGTTCGAAGCGGGGGAGTCTGAAGTATTATGATAGATTCTCGTTTATGAGATGTCTGATAAGGTTTAGTTGATTCAAAAGAGGATGGAAACATCTTAGAGTACGAAGAATTCATATATAGATCAACATTGCATACTTCTCAATTTCATGGTGGGAGATAATGTGTTTCTTTTGGTGTCCCCATGGTTGGGTCACCATCAAATTAAGAAGTAGGGAAAGTTGGTGCTTATGTATGTGGGAAAATTTGTGATTGTTGAGAGTATTAGACAAGTGTATTACTGATCATCTCTTCCACAATGGTATTGTAGAATGCACAATGTTCTTTATATTTCACAACTTAGACAATATCAACTGGATCTATCTAATGTGATAAACACTAATGATGTTGAGCATGAGCCTAATGTGACCTTTGAGGAGCATTCAGTTCATATTGTGGATCATAGTGAAAAGGTCTTATGGGGAAATGATGTGCCTTTGGATCATGTTATATGGATGCATGGAAATGTACAAGAAGAACGTGGAATGGGAATCAGATATACATGCCCAGTTTCCCGATCTCTCTAATTCAGAGTCTCAATGATATCCGGGAAGGGAGTCTCAAGAACGTACCATCCTATGTGGGGAGGTTGTAAGATATGTTGTTATTTAGTATGTTATGTTTTTGTTTATGTTTCATTTTAAGTCATTTATTTTAGTCAAATAAGTGTTTCTCAATGTTCATGAGAAGGGTTGGGAGTGTTACGAGGGTTTGGGGGATGAATGGGGAGGGGAAAAAATTCTAATAATATTGTATGATTAGCGCACAGTTAGTGTAAACAATCCAGAGCATCACAAGGAACCCTATAGCCTTGGACAGAGGCTTGCACATGGTTATCACCTTGTTAAGCTGACCATTTATAATTACCAATAAATCGTATGAATGGGTGATTTTTTTATATTGGCTCACATAAGGTTTACATATGTTTTGGAAAACCATGCAGGTAAACCGTGTGGCCTAGTAAAATTGAGAAATTTAAAAAATTCCATTATGGGATTTTAACCCAAACTCAGGATTTCCTGCTTTCTTCCTCCTTTGAATACTAGTGACGAACCAAATATCCCAATATATCTCAAGGATGTTTATCCTTCATCACTAGGACATTTGGAGTGATGTTATTTGTGGATTTAAGATCTGAGTAAGGATAATCTATCTCTTACTTCACTTTTTGGTTTAGGATTTACAATTTTCTCTTATCTCCAAATGAGGATCTAAAACCCTTATTTTCAAGTAAGATCTAGGTTGAATCTATGAATGGGTTTAGTATTGGGATATAAGGCCCTGATTAAGTTTTCTTTCACAAATTAATTTATGGTAGGTGGTCTAAAAAGTTTATCCCATAGTTTGTATTTAGATTTCGGTATGTAGGGTTTTATTCGTGGTCTTGTTCGGATAAGTTATTGATTCCATTGAAAATATGGGGTATTTTGGGTATCTAAATTACAAAATGAACCCTCCTGATCCCTATGTTATGCATGGAGGACAGTGTGTCTTAATTTAGGGCCACCCATGTTTTGCGTCGACCCTCCTGAATGGAGAGAAAAAAATGGTATTGGCTAAGGGATTTTTTGGTTATCATGTAAATGGTAATAATGGAAATTTGATAATGAATTATTTTATAACATTAAAATGTATAGTGAGACAGGCATAGGAAAATGTGAATTCGGTTTAAATGTATATGTGATGTAAATGATGAATGTGTTAATGGATTGTGGAAAAACATTATTTTTTCTATTTATTGTTATCATGGTTATGTCTCTAATGGTTTTGGATATGCTTGGTTGAAATTTGGTTAATTGTGGATAATGATAAATTAGAATGTGTGCATGGCTTGGTAGATTGGTGTATAGGCATGAGATTCTATGCCCAACGGTCAATTTAGACTGAGGCTCTAAGCTCCATCCTCTAAATGAATAGGTTAGGGAAGGGGGCGATGTTCTATTCCCCAAACGGTTGCATTCTACTTGGACTAAGGCTTCAAGGTGAGGATAATGAGATTGTTTTGATGTGATTACCTGGTGAGATAGTACACGATCTATTCCCATATGCATTTAAACATTGATCATGCCTAATAAATTTAAATCTTTAAAAGGGCGAATTTAGTCATTGGATGATTAAGTAGTGAACATATGTTAATGGTAGTATAACTTATAAGAACATAATTTAGAATGGATATTTGAAGTATTTATTTATATTGAATAATTTATCAATTTCATCCATTATCTATTTGATATGATATTTTTTAGACACCGTTGGTGGTGACAAACTATGTTTTACTCACACCCTACTTGGGTAGCCGTTTGGTACTAGAGTAGATTTTATGCTTTCAGGCTAGGTCAAAGGTAATGTCCCTATGCTAGGTAGTAGAGTTGGAAATGGGTCATTAATGGATGAGGTTATAGGATTGGATTTAGGACCATTTTTGGGTTTTCTCTATTTTTATTTATTTTTTTTGTTTTTTCACTTGGAATCGTAGCATGACATTGCATTTTTACTATGTCTTGTGGCTTGTACCTCATTAAGGAAATGTTTGAATATCCATGTAATTAGGTGTTTACTATTGTTTCCTCAATTTTTATTATGTTATTCTATGGATTACTATAGTATAGTGGGTATACTCTACCCTTGTGACCTAATAGACCCTCACTACTAGTCGCAACCTTTGGCATTTGGGGTAGCGCAACTTGAGGTCATGTGATGACCTGGATCGGGGTACTCATTTAGTAGATCCTAGGTTGGGGACATTACAATAAATTTATTATTATGGTGAAATTATATTTTATTATAATTATTATAAGTTCTATAATGTTTTAGAACCAATATATAAAAATTATATTAAAAACGATATATGTTCATGGTGATGGTAAAAACCACCAAAATAATCTAAATCATTTTCGTTAATTTTTTATATAATGATTGACCCTCATATTATGAAAAAAAATGATATATTGTATCATTTAAAATTATGGAAATGTATTAATACCATTCCATTCCACTTATTATGTTTTTATTCCATTTTATAATAAAATACATAATGAACCGACGATGGAAACCCTGAAAAGAATGCAGCTAACACAATAGAAATTACAAATTATTGTTAATAAATGGGTAGAAAGTTTTTATAATATGGTCATATAAAGTTGTATACAAATGGGTATAGTTCTTTAATAAATTATTAACACTGTTTATACCATTATACATGATATTTGAACAAGTTTAAAGTAAAACGAACACGAGGTATTGGACTTTCCTTTAAAAATATTCTATAATGTCTCTTTTTTTTGAAAAATTTCTGAAAGAATATTTTTATGATTCAAGTATTAATTTTTCCATTCATGGGAATTTTTTATGACGAATTTTTGGAGCTATATATCTCTCCAGTACATTGGGTATGTGTTTTTTAGAGGTTTATCATAATGTTTACTCTATGTATAACTATAATGGTTACACCATAAGGTAGCTTTCAGGGTTATGTTCTATGTTTAATGTGAGGGTTACATTATAAGGTAGCCAAGAGAGTTAAAAAAATATAGTACCCAGAAGGATTAAAATATCAATTAATTAATTCACCAATTACTTATATTCTTTCATTTATGTTTTTTATGATAAATGGAAATATCATGTTTTCAAAAATGTATCTCATAATGTAAGGGTGAAAAGTATAACATGTGAAAATGATTTCATATGTTTATAATAAATCATTGACTAATGATTGTATTCTATTTTTTTACCTTTCTAGGATTTTTGTTCCTATCCATAATTTATAAATGTTTTTCATTGGGATTAAGGAATTGTAAGATAAAAAGAGAAGCAAAGCTAAATGTCCAGAAAATATTTCATGAAAAGAACTCATGTTTTATTAAAAACTTGTGTATTCGATATTAAATGGATAATTTTATTAGTAGTATAAACTTTTTTCTCTTGTGTATTAATATGTATTATTTATTAATTCTTTAAAAATATAAACTTAAATGAACTTTGGTAATGTCATAAGTGTATTTTATTTGAATTAACCAGATTATGTAATGTTTTATGTTGGGTCCATATGATATTTCACAACAGATCTGGGTTCCTGACCATTAATTCAGGAATTTTGAATATATATAATCTTAGTTTTTTGGTAGGTTTTTAGTGGTTTTGGAATGTTTTAGAGGAATTTATGGAGTAGCACAACTTGTGTAAAATTTGTAGAAATTGTGTAGCATATGCACAAAACCATGTAGGGGAAGATAGTAGTCACTCGTCAAGAAAATTACTAGAACATGGTTTCTAAAAACTATGTATTTTCCTGGGTGAAACCATTTATTTTAAAATAAGGGTAAAAACAAAGTTAACACACTATTTTTCTATTCAGGCGATCCAACCATGCATGTTGTGGTAAAAAAATAGTTGAACCCCAAGGTTGACACAAGATTTTCTATAATTGTGAATCCTAACCATGAAATGTACATCTAGAATTCGTTAAAATTTTTATCTAATATTTAAAATAACCTTTAAAATTTATTTTCCCATAAAATACTAATATCCTAAATTCCCATGCCTTCCTAAGCTTGATAGGTGATCCTCATCGACCCCAAAGAAATCCAAAGGAGAATCAAAATGTGTTGGAGTTCAGGATTCATCAGTAAGAACTTATTATTCCGAATAATTATTATGTACATGGATATTGTATGTCTCTATCAGAACCATATATCTTTTCTGGTATGGATTGATCTATGTGTTATAAATGGTTTTATAATGAATACTTTTTGGTTATAGTGAAGGGAATGTGGGTTGTGATCTGATCTTGATGTTTTGTTGTTCCATTATTTATTTTCACCAACATTAATGATGTTGGTGGATTCTATCATATATTCACTTGATTTATAAAATGAGGGCATAGTTTTAGTTAATTTTTTTTGATTTAAATTATATTGAAATCCTTATGTGATTCTTGGTCAAAATCTTGATTTTTTATTAGCTTTGGAAAATTGTGGAAAACTGGTTTGATTTTTTAAACAATATTTGGGTATAATTATAAAATATTGATTTTAAAATTATGTTTTCTATACATATAAATTATATATGGAATTTTTTTAAAGATATAATTGTTTTTTGGGTTGTTCTTTACTTGAAAATTGGTATACATTGTTTGCATGAGTTCATTTGTATTATGTGTGAACTTGTGGAAAGGGGGTGTCTCATTGGGGAACCTGTTGTTGGATACCTTGTGATGACTTGGCAGATTGGTGAGATAATACTCATGAGTTTGGAACTATCGTCTTGGAATGCATGGTGAGTGTTGGGACATGGTTATGGGTGTACCAAATGATTTTAAAAAGGGTTTATTCTTTTAAGTGTTTTCATTGGAAATGTTTTATTCTTTTGATATAAATTTTTAAAATAATTTTAAACTGTTATATACTTAAATTATTCTAATAATTTATTTCATATTTTCATGAATTTCGATGTGGTTGGGGAAATCCTACTTTGTTTAGATTCTACTCTTTCTTGGGAACTATTTGAAATTTTACTATGTAATCTATCAAGAAAAAAGTAAAGGAAATGTATGTCATTTTTTTGTGATACTTCTTGATACCGTGGGATTGTAAAATGGAGTTGGATACTGGATTAGGATGGGTGTTTCTAGTTCTTGTCACTAAGAATTTTTATGTTTTTTGTTTGAATTTTGACCTCATTTGAGAATGTCTTAATGTTTCCTTTTATACCCTGATATTGTTTATTGGTTTGGTTATATGGGATTTTTATTTCACACTCATGCATCATATAGAGTTTTGGTTGGTTATTTTTTTAGTTTGGATGTTTTATTATTAAAATAGAAGATAATTCCCCATTTGTTAGGCCCTTGGATTTTATTTGTTTCCTTTAGTGTCTTGAGGGAGTCACCTAAAGACTAGTATCCTCCCCATAAATCTGCAATACACTGAAAAAGGGATGAATTGAACAATCTAACCTTTTTTATAATTATTTTAATTTTCATAAAATTATATACTGGAGTCATTAAAGTAATTACAATATCATATGTGATCTAATTAAAAAAATTTAACAACTGTTTATTAATAATTCCTTATTAAAATAATTGAACCCGACAGTTAATTGTTTACTTTTTCATGAGAGCTTCAGTTTTGTAGATCCATTATTTATATGTTGATCCTGGTTCCATCATATACATAATGTTAATAATGATATAAATATTATATATAATCAATATTAATATTTTTATTGATGTCTATGAAATTTAGAGATATAAAAATGAATTACATCCTTCATGGAGATGGTAGGCTATATGTACCCATGTACACTATTTTAATTTTTTGATAGATGGAATGAAAGAAAGGTAAATAATTATTCGCCTTTAGAGGATATTTATTTATATAAAACAAGTCTTGTATATTCACTAAATATATCATTACTACCATCCTTGTAAAATGAAAATTAAAAACGAATCACATCACTTTGTGAAGGTAGGAGTCCAATGTTAGAACAATCAACATTATCATTTACCAAGAGATGAGAAGAATGTTGATTATGGTTCTGGAATAATAATAATTATAATAATTTAAAATATTTTAGATATTTAATTTATTATTTTAGTATGTATATAATAATGTTAAAGGAGGTATAATGATAAATAAAACCAAAAAAACCATTGTTAATTTGTTCACCTCTTTGTCAGGAATCCCCATTTGGATTACACCTTATGATTTGATGGGATGATAATATTGGAAAACCATTACCTATAGTAGATGGGTATGGAAGGTAATTTTGGTAGGTATTGGATAAAATAAACGACACTTGGAGATTGGAGGGAAGAGGAGAGGTGGTTCCCTTTTATAAGTGGGGGGAGGGAATTTTGGGAATTTCTAAGTGTAATAAATTAATATAAATTATTTTTTACGTTGAATTGGATCTAAAATGATATAATTAGAATATGAGATGATTATTATTATGAATCCTATAATATAATAAAAGTCTGAAAACTTCTTTGTGATGTTTTTACCATTAGCATTTTATATAACACTGTTAACACTTTTGAAAATTTCACTGATAAAAAGGTTTTTATTCATTAGGTTTCATGAAAGTTACTATAAAAGGAAAAGTGTACAATTATTGTAACATGGGTGATAATGTAAACCATATTAAATTAACTTATAAGAAGATGTGTTTTTTTATAAATTTTAAATAATCTAATAAATTATTATTCATTATAAAATATCATTAATTTCATTTTTGGGATTATATGTAATATAATAAAATAACACGTGTCTTACTCTTATAAAGATATTAAAAAAGGGATTGTATATGAAGATAATAAGAATATTTTATTAATATAAATATCTAATAAAAATTTTATTGCTTTTGATATAATTTCACACATTATAATTTGGTTTTACCCCTAGGTTAAACAATTTTAATCTTGACCATCATAATGAACTTTTCTCTTTTAATGTTTTATAATATTACTTATAAGTTAAAAATTGGATCATAAATGGAAAATACTGTGATTGTAAACCATATATTATCATCACTGCCCTCTTGAAAGATTTTTTATTTATTTTTTTATAATTTAATAAAATATTATTTGACATAAAATATCATTAATTTCATTATTTAATCTTCAGTTATTTTAAATTTGAGGAAAACATTGAAACAATGGAATTCGAATATAAATATTTTAAATGTCTATAACATGTGATATATGTCTTAAAAGATCAGGGGACACGTTAATTCTTCAAAAAAAATTATTTTAATAGTTTTTAAATTATTTTTTTATATTTCTGTTATTTGAATAAATACCATGCCGATGTTTCATTAGCATTTAAGGAATTTATTTAATAAATAAAAATTAAATAAAAATTACCAGAAAAAAAAATTCATCTTTGAAAAGAAATATAGAAAAAATTGGCCATTTATTCAATAATAAGATGGATATGGCTAAACGAAATACCTCCAATATGATATAAGATTTTTTTTGAGAAATTATAATGCCGTATCCTAATGTTTTAACCTTCTTTTACCGTTCTTAACCTTACCAAGGTGAATATTTTTACCAAGGTAGCTATTCACAATAGATAAAGGGAAATATTTGAGATATTTGAACATATTGATTCCAAATATGGAATATAATTTTAAAAATTATTTTTATTGATGTGTAAAAAATTATATTATGATAAACACACAAAATGCAATGAAAAACGGTTTATTATAAAACAACCTTTTTAATTTATAAAAAAAACAATTCGTACCAAATTATATGATAAAATTTATTTAAATTAACTTATTTCAAAAATTATTAATACAATAAAACTAATTTTAATTTTAAACCATTTTTTAAATAAATTAAATTTTTATATTTTTAAAAATATACAGTTTTCATTTAAAATCACTATTTTCACTATTCACGGAAAAATAATGTTTTTTTAGAAAAATCCATAAAATTCCCCCAAATATAATTTTGATATACTGATTTCAAAAATGGTATTATTTTTTTAAAATAAAATTTATTAAGTTTCAATCAATTTATTATAATATTCACGCTCAAAAAGTAATAAAAATCATTTTTGACGAAATTGTACTTTTGAAGTATAAAATGAAATTACTAAAAGATTAGATCTTATTTCATATGAAGTAGTAAATAAATTTTCATTTATTATGGACCTGATATATATTTTATAATTATTTTAATCGTATTTATGACCACCAATTCAATGTATAGGTTATAAAAGTCATATTTAAATAATAATATTTTGTGGTTTATATAAGCTCATTTTTTCAAGTCATATGTGCAATCCAAAATATTTTTATTCTAAAAAAACTGCAGGTGTTTTATATTATACCAAAGTTAATAAATTGCGTCCTCTTTATTTGATCTCATTATTATTAATAATAGTTCTGTTATTTTAAAATTCAATTTTAAAAAACCCTTTATGTAAATTAATGGTTAATAAAAAACCTCTTCAATAGTGGGAAAAGGAAAATATATGATCCTATAAAATGACTCATAAATAGGTTTTTAAATATATGAAAATTTATGGGAAATATAAATATGGGCATGTAGGGAAAAAATTCATTAAAAATATTGTGAATGATAGGGAATATTGATCATAAGATTGTGAGTGATCTTGAGATTGTTAATGACCACAAAACCATAAATCAATGAGGTATGAAGAAGACCATTGATTCATAAAAAATGTTCATAGTAGCAAACCATTTTTTTACAAGATCCTATTCATCAATTTAGGAAATTTCTTTACTATCTAGTAAAATAAAATAAGGAAATATACTTACTTGAAAATTAGAATTTCATCCTTTAATACTTTTTCATCACAATTTCTTTATTTTCTTGAAACAATGAGTATTATTGACACACTTTTTATGTTTTTAGAGCTAATATTTACCAATTATGGATCACATATTCCTCAATTGGCTAAAAGTATATTCCTCCTATATTTAAATATTAGTGAATGCTAAAATGTTTAGCACAAGGTAATATAATATCCAAAATGTAAAAACCATAAAATGAATAAATTGTATATTTAACTCAAAAATTCCTTCAATAAAACAAAAGGATAAAATTAGATCATACAATAAATAATTAACCATATATACCTATAAAGTCCCTTATTTTTGATGAGGCTTAAATTCGAACGTTTTTGAACATTTTCTTTCAATGAATAGTTTGGTTTTAAAATAAAGCTTTGGAAACATATTTCACGAGTTCGGATCATTTAAAGAGTTGATAACAGGCTTGCATAAAGGCTCTATGAGTTTCCTAGATAGAAGTATGAGTTTTGGGAAAACAATATCTGGCAGTGACTTTCGCATGGGCTTCGCATGATTATTCAAAATCACGCATGTCAGTCGTGCATAATAAAACAGGTGTCTAGTAGTGGACACACGGTCTGTGCACAGTCTATAAGAATATTCAATTGAAACCATATGGTCTACCAACTTTAGATATTTGGGTTAATTTAATTTAATTAAATTCAAGGTTGAATGGAATTTAATTAAATGAGAATATATGGGTTTTCTTTAATTAAAATAAAGTTGAGAAAATTTAATTAAATGATGTTGGGATGGAGATGTTATTTAACTAAATTGAGATGAGAATAATTAAATTCATTTTAATTTATAATGATATGGATTCTATATTTATTTAAATTAAAATGAGAGGAATTTAACTAAATTATTATTAAATGAGGAGTTCAGGGTTAGTAAAGAAGGTAAATATTAAATGGTAAAATTTAAATGATGTGTAAATGATGAGTTGGGGTTTCATTTAATTAAATTCAAGGAAAAGAGGAATTAATTCAATTAATGAAAAAAAAGGGTTTAAATAATTAAATTCAAGGTTAACAAGAATTTACTTAGTCATTGAGAAATGAGGGATTATTATTTAATTAAATTGCGGTTGATATAATTTTATGAAATAATATTCATGAGTTAGAGTTTTTAATTAATTTAAATTATGCTTATAGATTTAAATTAAATAAAATGAAATAGAGAAATTATTTAATTAAATTCAGTGGGGACAAATTTAATTAAATTATGAAAAATGAGATGTTAGTTTTTTAATTAAATGATACTTACAATATTTAACTAAATAATAATGAGATAGAAAATTTATTTTATTAAATTAGGTTGGAAATAAAACTATTTAAATGATGTTTTAATTGTGGAGTTGGATTTTTATATAATTAAATCCAATGTTAAGATGAATTGAATAATTTGATGAATAATAGTGGTTTTAATTAAATTGTATTGAGAGAATTTAATTTAATAATTATATGTTGGAGAATTGATTTAATTAAATTCATTGTAGAAGAATTTAATTAAATGATGTGTTAAATGTGGAGTCGGGGTTTTATCTAATTAAACTCAAGGTTATTATGAATTTAATTATTTGATGAAAATGGGGATTTTATTTTATAAAATTATATTGATAGAATTTAATTAAATAATGATGTGTTGGAGAATTTATTTAATTAAATTTATTAGAGAGGAATTTTATTAAATGATGTTTAATTGTAGAGTTTTGGGTTATATCATAGAAGCATTTTATTAAATGATAATAATAATAATGGTTATTATTATGACCATTTTATTTAATTAAATTGAGGTTGATGATTTTCATTAAATGAGGTGAGATGGAAATTTTATTAAATTAAACTATGTTAAAAAAATTAATTAGATAATGTGAAGTGGGGGTTTTACATATTTTAAATTATTGAGAATAATTTTATTAAATGATATTTAAATGGGGATTTTTGGTTTTTATCAATTTTTTTATTAAAATAATAATAATATTAATGGTTATAAATATGGTAGTTTTATTAAAATAAATTTAGATTGTGTAATTTAATTGAATGAGGTGATATTGAGAGATTTATTTAATGAAATTGAGTAAAATGAAGTTTGATTAAATGATATGAAATGGTGGTTTTATTTAATTAAATTGATTGTTAATAAGAGATTGATTAGTTGATGAGAAATGGGGTTTTACTTTAATTAAATTGAATGTTTATAGAATTTAATTAAATAGGTTGAGTGGATAATACAGTTAATAAAATTTGGCTGAGGATAATTAAATTAAATAATGTGTAAATAAAAGTCTGATGTTTATCAACTGGGTATAATACTAAATGGTAATAATAATAATATGATTATTATTATTATTATTATTATTAAACTAATATTTATATTTTAAATGGTAATTTTAATTTATTTAAAAGAGAAATAAAGAGGGAGATGCACCTCTACCTTTTTCTAATGGGGGCGCGATGCAACCATGGTGCATCACCCATGGGTGGCGCACCACCCGTATCTCTTTATCTCTCTTCACCTGACTATTTCCTTTCTAAGTCTTCATGGATGTTGCCTATCTTATCAAGGTATGTCCTTCTCCACATGTTTCCTTCTTCTCATCAGTTGTCTCATCTCTCCTTCGCTCGAGTTCCATTGGGCTGAAACCCTAGCATCTGGATTAACCTGTATTTCTTGTTTCTTCTTAAACTATGTGTTGTAGAATTTGTATGAGGACCCGTTGGGATATATTCCTACAATTTCCACCAAATTCATGGTGGTTCAGCTTGATTTTTCTCACCGCGGTTTTTTTGAGTAAGGGAATAATGCTGAGAATTGGTTTCTCACCATTTGAATTTAATGGTTATGGTTTCTTAGTGTTTTAGTTAATGTTTTTGGTGTGTGTTTCTCCCCACCACACTAATTATGGGTTCCGGTTAATGGTTGTTAGGTGTGATTATAAATTTTGAGTGCACATGCGCTTTTATTGAGGAGTGTGTACGCATGTGGGTTGCGGTTTGAGTTATAATGCTTTGGCTTGGCCAAATTCGTTGTCGTAGGGTTCTAAACATTGAAAAATTAATAAAATATAGTTTTTTGATTTGTTGCATTTGATAATTTGATTGAAATTTTGAATTAAATTGTTTATTGGTTGAATGAGATGATTAATTATGAATTAATTTAATTCATCGAGGATATAATACAGCTAATTAATTGGGTGATTAATTATGAGTAATTAATTTGATTAAAATGAAACAATAATTTATAAATTATTTATGTTCTTTGAATTGATAATTATTAGAGGTATTAATAATAAGTAATTAATTTTGTTAAGTTGAGATAATTAATTATGAATTAAGTATGTGCCTGTAGATTATCTTTAATCGAGGAATTAATTTGGAGATATTAATTTGGTTAAGTTGAACAAATTAATTATGAATTAATTATGTTCTTTGAAATGATAATTAATAGGGGTATTAATTATGAGTAATTAATTTGGTAAAGTTGAGAGAATTAGTTATGAAATAATTATATGATTTGAGATGATAATTAATGGAGGAATTAATTATGAGATACTAATTTGTTTAAGTTGATATAATTAATTATTAATTAATTATGTTCTTGGAAATTATAATTAATAGGGGTATTAATTATGAGTAATTAATTTGGTTATGTTGAGAAAATTAATTATGAATTATTTATGTGCTTTGAGATGATAATTAATCATGGAATTAATTATGAGATATTTTTTTGGTTAAGTTGAAATAATTAATTATGACTTAATTTTGTTTTTTAAGATGATAATTAATCAGGAGATTAATTATGAGATATTAAATTGGTTAGGTTTAGATAAATATTTTTGAATTAATTATGTGTTATGATATTATAATATAGATAATTAATCATTTGGGTGGGAGGTTAATTATGTGATATTTATTTGCGTAAAGTATAGATAAATAATTTTTGAATTAGTTATGTGATTTTGAAAAAGTTAATTTAGAGATAATTAATTTGTGAATTAATTATGTGATATTGGGATGGTTTCCTTGAAATGATTATTTTGTGAATTAATTATGTATTATTGAGATGGTTTCCTTTTGATTAGTTAATTGAAAAATTAATTAGTGAAATTGGTGAAATTAATTAATATATAAATTAATTATTTTTCTAGTAATTATTAATTAGTTGTTGAATTAAGTGATGGAATTTGTTTGTTTAACTATTTATTGAGATTGTAGTGAATACAATGTTGTTAATTAGTTATTGAATTAATTAACAGTATCAATTAATTAATTTATAAATTAATTAATATAAGGTATCTTGGGTTCCTAGACATGACATTCTACACCCCATACATATATATAATTGATTAACAGGTTGTGGGACAGGGACTGATGCTTCAAATACTCATGGGGTGCAAGACATGGTGTTCCGTACCTAACAAGCATGAAAATTTCCTTTTTATGGCATGAGGGCTCATAAACCAAATACCCATGGGTTGTTAGACAAGGATTGATGATCCAAATACTCTTGAGGGTTCTAGACATGGCATTATAAACCAACAAGGTAACTTTTATCCCTATATAGTCACCAAGCCAAAAGTCTGTCAAGAGTCGAGTTCATTCCCCAAAAAACCAAAGAAAACTATAAATCCCAGGATGAACTCACTCTATACAGGTCACACTCAACTGATTCAAGAATAAATTGAAATCTAATTCTAAAGAAGAACCTGATAGGGTTCTCCCCACCACAAAAACTCAACTAGATTAAAAACCTCAAAACACCAACACACCTGACTAAGATTTTTCAAACTTCTAGCATGAAAAAGATTCTTCCCCAAGGAAATTGATAGATAACCTGCAACGAAACAACCTCAAATACTAGGCACCTGAATAGAAAAACCCCAACAAGATCTGACAACCTTCTATATAAGGGTGATCGACAAAACTGATGGAGTTAAAATCCTCCATGCCAGTTGGGAATCATAGCACTAGGGGAAACCTCGTAAATAACTCAACCCAAAACCTCCACCAAGCCCAAGAACAATTTTCACCAAATAAGCACCTCCAAAGAAAAAACCCATCCCAAACCAAACCCAACACACCCAATGAAAGATGAGAAATTTCAAAATCAAATATTAATGAACTGAACCCTTCACATCATAATAGAACAAGTCCATCACAACCTCACACTAGAATAATGAACATACCGCCCCATGAGAAATGAAACCAAGTTATCCTCATATGTTTCCAATATATAAAAACATGGACTATTCCGAGATCCCTCACACCCTTGTAAACCCCTGACTCTATCTGAGATTCACCCTGAGACAGCTAGGTCTCTAATGGATGAAGAATCTTATTCCTCAAATTAAGACACTAGTATCCCCCGACCAACACCCCTTCCATGAGTGGAACTAATTTTATAACTTTCCCCGATGACCTGAACAATCACCATGATAACAAAACCTTATAGGGATGTGGAAAATGACTTCGAATGCCTAAACTGGCCAATTGGTGGCATGAAAAATAAGAGTCTGGCGATATAGATGCCGAAACAAATAGAAACGTTTCATAGAAAATAGGTTCCTCTAGCCAACCCCACTCTCTATATATGAAACCCTAAAGAATGATTACAACCACCAACTACACCGCAAACATCATCTAAAAAGAAACACTTGACCACCACTGGTCTATAATCGGACCCCCATACAAAACCAAGACAACACAGTCTTTAAAAATCTCAGGAGTTCCCAACCAAATAAAAAATACTATACCTCTTTAAGCCACTTTCCTTCCTCAAACAGACCTGTGCCACTCATAAAGACAAACAAAACCCGAGAATAACCAAGAACTATACATGACTCACTGGAAACATTGGCGGAATTTCTAGGCATCATACTTCAAACAATATTAAAAACACATCCAAAAATTGCATCAAACCAAACTCAATCAGATGAAACGGCCCAAACAAAGTGAAATGGGCTTGGAAGCCAAACGTATACAAACTCAAGCAAAATCCACCTTTCCAAAAACCTTTCATTTTGTTAAAAATCCAAAGCTAACTTCTCCAAGGGTATTTTCCAAAAACCAAGAACCCATTTTCCAATAAAAATAAATCCTTGAAATCACATTTTTATTCAAACCCATTTTGAAAAAATCAAGCCAAGCCTTAAATTCCAAAACCAAAACCATGGAATCCTATTAACCACCACCTGTGTGGCCATGAAATTCCTCTCACTTTATCTGTGAACAAGTTCCCATATGAACATTCCGTATACACCCCACACATGTGACCATTCATAAGGAAAAAAAGATAAAAAAAATTCTCTCCCTCAAAAAGTCGAAACATATATCAAATTTCTTCAAACCAAAATACTCCTTTATTTAATTCCCATTTCACAAATTTCAAAAACAATTTGAGAGAAAAACTATTCCATTTTAAAAACACTTTCACTTTAAAACCATTTCTATTTCCATAATCCATTTTAATTTTCAAAAATATTCACACCAATCAAGACCAAAATAATGCACTACTAGTAACGAACTATCAGAATGAGAACTAGTTTTTATATGCAACCCAATGACACATTGTTGGTCGTGCCCCAAGTCATAATACTAAGAGGACCTTAAACCAAGAACATGTAATCTAATGGTCTACCAATCCATGTGAGTTCAAAACATGAAATTAGTTTTCCTCCATTTTCAATCCTCGTCCCACAACAACCCATGACAAGGACTCACTCCCAGACTTCCCTTGGTAACTCTAGTCTTATCACAAGTGGTGGTGATCAAGAACCGAACCTTGGCCTTCATATTGATCCTTGACAACCCTAGTATTCATCTAACAAACAACCCAAAAAACAAGGGCCTCATCTAATACCATTTTTTATGAACCAACCCTGGTCAAACCTGAACTGGCCAACCGAGCCGGTCCACGTCATGTCTTGGAGGGCGTTCCTGTTCCCCATGGGCTGGAAACTAGTGCTGATGATCAGATATAAATTGAGTTGGAATAATTTCAGCCTAATAACAAGGATCATATGAAAAAAATAATCAAAATGATCATGCCAGAACAACCCACAACAGAACGTAAATAAATAAACAGCTAATCCAAGTACAATATGCAACTAAACAGACTGAGAACTAACACCAGAAAAATGAAAGTGATAAAGAAATAAAGAAGGAAAATTTACCTCTATGTCTATGTGACATCTTGGTCACCTCCAAACACTAAACCAATCATTCTCCACAATGAAAACCTACCAAGAATCTTGAAAAAAATCTAGACCTATAATTAAAATGATAAATTAGGCGTGAACACCAAGATGTTCAGTAGGGATTTCAAGATAACCACTGAATCCTAGAGTTTACTTTCCCAAAACATTCCATTAATGAAATTTAAATACAATTACAAAACAATTTTTTTTCACATTTTAAATAAAATTTCATTATTTTCTCATTTCAAAATCCAACACACGATACCTATCATTTCCAAAATCCAATGCCATTTTATATCGAAATACCAAAACAATGAAAACCTGGGAAGTGTTAAAAAAAACTAGATAAATGCGTGGGAAAAGAATCTAGTAAAACATAAGGTAAATAATAAATATGATAAATAACCATGGGTGATCCAAAAAATCCCTAGACATCCCGTAGACGTACTCGGTTCGGAACCACCTACAAGCGTACGGTGAAGCCCCTATGCCTATAACCAACTGGATACTCTCATTGCCTCACCAGTGGAAAAGCCCTCCTGGAGTGTCCACAACTCCAAGAGGGTACCAAAACATCTAATCGAGGCCATTAATCAACCATCACTCGATCATCTAAAAGATGCTTAGGAACCCATGGTTGTATTAGAAATATTTTCTATGTAAGAGGCCCTCACATGCATGACTCATCTCACAACACTTGCCTACGTAAAACACGAACACCGATATATGATATCCCCTAATGGATATCCCTTCTATAAAGGTACCACTGATTTATATACATACATTTAATATCACACAAAGGTGCCAACTGAGCCTCCATACCATTAAACATTTAAACCATTTCATAAAACATGTTGATTTTCCAATCAGATATTCACAATTTTCAAAACATCTTGAAAACACCAATTTTATGTTTACAAAGTCAAACGGGCACTTATGTTCCAAACACACATTCAAAAACATAAAAATTATCAAACGTGCCTTTACCTTTTTCTCTACTCACACTAAAACATGTGTCATGTCAAATGGGAAAAACTTAAAAAAACTATTAAAAACCATGTTTTCAAAAACACTTGAGAAAAAATTTATAAAATTCCATTAAAAACCTTATACGGAAACCCCACAAGGGGACCATATTTCATTGAAATATAAAATCCACTTATAAGACTATGGTCCTTAGGGAGATTACCATCATACAGGTAACATCTTTATTTGAGGGTACATCCATGTGTGAACCTGGTATAATCATAGATGTGATAACTTCCAATGACACCCCTTTCATCTAATAAACCATTTGAAAACCCAATCAAAGCATTAATTATTTAAAATCACACAACTATCAAATTTATTCCATAAAACACATTTTAAAGACCATAAAACCCACCTATCAAGACACACCATTTAGAAATGACACACACAAAACAAATTTTACAACCAAATAAGTTCCATAATAGAAAATAAGAGTTAAGAATATCATAAAATACCAAATTCTACTTTCAATGAACAAGTAATTTCAAAACAAGAACCATATGTGCCTTAAACATAAAAATTTCACACAAATCTCTTTAGGAAACTATTTTTAACAAAATAAATCGACACCAAATCTTCATTTACATATAGAGATGGGTATAATATACGTAAAGATAGCACTTATGAAGAAAATGAAAGAATTCAAGTGACAATGGATTATTCCAGAAAGAAAAAGTTGAAATAGCCTACCTTAAATCATTTGTGGATGGGGTAAACCATAAAAAAGAGGGGGATCTAAGCCCTAAAAACAATCCACAGACCCTAGACACAAGAAAAAAGAATCACATGAGCCAACCCTAACCCCAGGGTTTTTTCTAAGGGAGGAAACCCCCCAAAAAACCCAAGAAACAAATAGGGGAAGGGAAAGAGAGGAAATTTAATGAAGGGAACATGAAGAATCACCCAAATTTATTGAGAAACCGCCCCAAAAGTGCCCGAAAAATATGGCGGATGAATGGGGAGGCTCCTCTGGTCGATGAAAAAAAGATAGTGATTAATTTTTGAGGTGGAATTACCTAAAATGGGTTTCCATGCCAAAAGTTATTAAGATAGTAATAGGCTACACAGTTTTGATGCAAGGTTTGGCAAACTGTGAGCAAACCGTGCGACAGATACTGGAAAGATTCTAGAAACATTCAGCGTTAATTTTCAAGGTTTGGGGAAACCGTCCGCAAACTGTGTGACCATAAAAATTGGCCAAAATCCCCAAATTACACCCCAAACAATAGGTAAGTACACCCAATGATCCTTGAATGTTTTAAACACAATATAGAGACACCAAGGGCAACACAAACTCCCCATTGTGACACTTTATTCCAACAAAATTGACAATAACAATGATTAGGTCTTGAAGAAAACAAATATGATAATAACAAATGGACTTTTATTGGACCCCAAACCCAATCCTCAACCAAAAGATCCAACATTAAGAAATAAATAATATAAATGAGTATTTGTGGTGGGGGTATGACAAGAAGTTATTTAATTAAATTGAGATGAAAGGAATTAAAATTATTTTAAATGATGATGATTTGCTGTATTTATTTTATGAAATTGATATGAGTGGGATTAAATGGTAAATGGGGAGTTGGGGGTTATCTATGAAGGGAAATATTAAATGAAAAAATTTCAATGATGTGTTAATTAGGAGTTGGCATTTCATTTAATTAAATTTAAGGAAAAGATGAATTTATTTAATTAATGAAAATAGAGGATTTATTTAATTAAATTCAAGGTTAAGAAGAATTTAATTTGTCATTGTGAAATGGGGGATTATTAATTAATTAAATTGCGGGTTGGAGAAATAAACAAAATAATAATGATGAGTTGGATTTTTTAATTTATTAAATTAGGTTCCGCGAATTTAATTAAATAACAAGAATTTGAGAAACTATTTAATTAAATTAATTTTGAATGAATTTTATTAAATTATTTTTAATGAGGTTTTAGGGTTTTTTAATTAAATTATGTTGAGATAATTCAATTAAATAATATTGAGTGGGAAAATTTATTTTATTAAATTCCTTTTGAAAATAAATTAGTTAAATTATGTGTTAAATGTAGATATGGGGTTTTATGTAATTGAATTCGATGCTAAGATGAATTTAATTATTTGATAAAAAATGGGGGTTTCATTTAATTAAGTTGTTTTGAGAGAATTTATTTTTATAAATAAGTATTGAAGAATTTATTTAATTAAATTCATCAGAGAACAATTTAATTAATTGGTGTGTTAAATATGGAGTTGGGGTTTTATCTAATTAAATTCAAGTTTAATATTAATTTAATTATTAGAGGAAAAATGGTGGTTTTATTTAATTAAATTATATTAAGATAATTTAATTAAATAATGTTGTGTGGGAGAATTTATTTAATAAAATTCATCGAAGAACAATTTAATTAAATGATGTGTTATTGGGAAGTATTTAGTCAAAGAATTTTTTTTATTAAATGATAATAATAATGGTTATTATTATGAAATTTTTATTTAATTAAGTCGAGGTTGAGGGATTTAATTTAATAAGGTGAGATAGAAAATTTTAATTTTTTAATTCAAGTTAAACTGAATTTAATTAAATGATGTTAAGTGGGGGTTTTATTTATTTAAATTAGTGAAGAAGAATTTAATTAAATGATTATTAAATGGGGTGTTTTGGGTATTATCAAAGAAGCAATTTATGAAATGATAATAATATTGATGATTATTATTATAGTGGTTTTATTTAATTAAATTGTGGATGAGAAATTTAATTAAATTAGGTGCGATGGAGAGTTTTATTTAATTAAATTGAGTTAAATAGAATTTAATTGAATGATTTCAAATGAGGTTTTAATTAATTAAATTCAAGGTTAAGAAAAATTTAATTAATTGATGCCAAACATGGGATTTACATTAATTGAATTAAATTTTGAGAGAATATAATTAAATAACATGAGTTAGGGAATTCATTTAATTAAATTTGGTTGAAGAGAATTTAATTAAATAATGTGTAAATGGGAGTTTTTAGTTTATCAAAGGGGTATAATATTAAAGGGTAATAATAATAATATGATGGTTATTATTATTATTATTATATTAATTCCAACATTTTAAATTATAATTCTAATTTATTTAAGGGAGAAAAGAAGAGGGAGGCATACCTCTCCCTTATAATACAGAGGGTGTGACGCACACATGGTGCATCACCTATCAGTGGTTCACCACCCTCTTATCTGGCTCCTTCTTCACGTAGATATGGCCTCCCGGAGTCTTCATGGAATTAATTTCTCTCTTTAAGGAAAGTAATTCTCCACATGTTTCATTCTTCGCATTGGATGTCTAGTTACTCCTTCTCCTAGGTTCCATTGGGCCGAAACCCAATGTTCGGTATTAACCCATATTTCATGTTTCTTCCAATCGTTTGTGCTGCATAAGATTTATCCAGGCCTATTGGGTTGTATTTCGAAAACCATCTTTGAAAGCATATCCATTCGTCTTGATTTGTTTGACCACTTTCATTTTCGAGAAAATATATATACTATATAATTGGTTTCAAAACCATTTAATTTGATACATATGGTTTCTTAGTGTTGTAGTTAATGTTTTGGGTGTGCATTGGTCCCCACTGCACTAATTACGGGTTTCAGTTAATGATTGTTAGGTGAGATGTTACATTCTGAGTGCATGTGAACATTTGTTGAGGTGCGCGTCTGTGAGCAGGTCTTGGTATGAGTTATGAATCTATGGATCTGCCAAATTCTTTCAAGTAGTGTTCACAATGTTACCTGATTAATAAAATGTACTTATACTAAATTATTTTTTTTGATAAATTTGACAGAACTGTGGGATTATATTTTTTATTTGGGGAATGATATGATTTATTATGAATTTATTTTATTCCTTGAGGTTGTAAAATAGATAATTAATTAGGGAATTAATTATGAGTTTTTAACTTAGTTAAGTTGAGAAAATTAATTATGTATTAATTTTATGCTTTGAGATGATAATTAATGGAGTGATTCATTATGAGTAATTAATTTGATTAAGCTGAGGATAATAAATTATGAATTAATTATTTTGTTTGAGATAATAAATAATTGAAGAATTAATTATGTGATCTTTATTTGGTTAAGTTGAAATAAATAATTATGAATTAATTATGTGCATTGAAATGATAATTAACCTGGGTATCAATTATGAGTAATTAATTTGGTAAATTTGAGATAATTAATTATGTATTAATTATGTGATTTGAGATGATAGTTAATGGAGGAATTAATTACGTGATATTAATTTGGTTAAATTGTAATAATTAATTTTTAATTAACAGTGTTCTCTCAAATGATAATTAATCAGTGTATTAATTATGAGTAATTAATTTGGTTAAGTTGAGATAATTAATTATGAATTAATTATGTTCTTTGAGATGATAATTATTCTAGAAATTATTTATGATATATTATTTTGGTTAAGTTGAAATAATTAATTATGAATTAATTAGTTTCATTGAGATGATAACTAATCAAGGGATTGAATCTGATATAATAAACTAGTTTAGTTGAGATAATTAATTGTGAAATAATAATGTGTTATGATATTATAATATAGACAATTAATATAGGATTAATTATAAGATATTGATTTGGGCTATGTTGAGATAATTAATTTATAGATAAATTATGTGATTTTGAAATGGTTTTTTTAGAAAAGGTTTATTATTGAATTAATAAATTGATATTGGGATGGTTTCCATGAAATAATTATTTTGTGAATTAATTTTATAATATTGAGATGGTTTCCTTTTGATTAGTTAATTGTTAAATTATCTAGAGAAAATGACGAGATTAATTAATCGTTGAATTAAACAATGTTATAGTAATTATAAGTTAATTGTTGAGATATCTAATGGAATTGTTGTGTTTAATTTTTTTTCAAGTTCTTAGTGAATGTGATATTTTTAATATATTATAGAATTAATTATCAGACTTAATTAAATAATTTATAAATTAATTAATAAACATGATTTGGGGTCTTACACATGACATTATACACCTGTGATATGTATATATATGATTGATGAACATGCTATGAGACTAACACTAATGGTCCAAATAATCATGGGGCGCTAGACCTGGAATTATATTCCCAACATGCATGTAATTTTTCTTTTATCTCGTGGAGATTGATGCTAAAAATACATATGTGTTGTGAGACAAGGACTGATGCTCCATTTACTAACAACAGTGCTAGACATGATGTTCAAAACCCATTAATTTACATTGGATTTTGGGACTAATTGGTCCTACATGAATTGAATTAAATGGTTAATGAAAACTGGAGTGAAGTAATGATTCTTAAATTGTATATGAGAAATAGTTCAGACTCCAGCACGACTGAGATAGGTTTTGAGAAATGAGTTTCCATGGGATCCCAAGTATTTTTGCGGCTAAATAAAGAATATAAAATAATTTTTTAAATCGTTCATTTAGGCAATATATTTATATATATAGTTCTTTTTTAGAAAATAATTTCTCGCTACGAGACGAAGTAGGTATCTATTTTAGGTGTCCCATAGGAACTTTGATGGGTTGTAGTTTACTTATTCAATTCTATTATTACTTCTTCATACCTTTACACTTTTCTATTATATTAAATTTTTTAGATTGAGTTAGAAACTGGTGGTCTCAGACTAATGAGATTTATATCTCACACCCTACTCAGGCCCCCGTTGCACTGGGTACCCGATAAGACTCTACTAGTTTGTAGGACGTTGGATCTTTATTTTGTTGTTTTGCTTGTAGTTAAGAGTTATGTACAATGGACCGAGTGGGAGCTCGAGATACTCATGGAAATATCCCTTGTGTATTTAATTCTTTTCTTTATTTTTGTATCGGAATGTAAAGTATGTTGTTTGGTTTAATACCTTTTTGATATTTATCACCATGACATACATGCATTGTATAAACTGGCATTGGCCATTTTTTTTATTTAGAAGATTATTGATTTATATCTACTTCCATGATTATCTGAGTTTATTATCTATTTCTATTGTTCACTCTAAATATGAGTGTATTGTCTCCCCACTGACACTCTAGAGACCCTCACTATTAGTCAGTATCCTCGAGCGTACATGGAGACGAACTTGAGTTCTTATGATGACTGATCTATCTGCCAATTTGATGGTAAGTCAGACCGAGATGTTACAAAGTTGTATCAGAGCTTTAGGATTTTTTTCTATTGAATTTCTATTTTGGTTTGGTAGATAGGATACTAGTAATGTTTCAGTGCTCGGTTAATAGTCGTTCTTGAGATTGATCAACCCATGTACGGGAAATGACCTAGTGTCTATGGATGGGAATTTTTGTTTATGTCATTCGTGGTTATAGTTGACATGACTACACCTTGATTGACTACTATATTTTTTTCTAATTATTGATTTTTTGAAAAAATTCCTTGGACTAATATATAAAATATATTGCATACATGCATCATGATAGAATTTATAGATTCACCTGTAATGTATGTAACATGACATGTAGTTTCATTATTAGGATGCAAGCTAATTTTGTTGGTGTACCTTGGGTGGAATTCCATGATTTGATCTACTTTAACATGCCTACTTGTATAACATGTTTAAGTAATTATATTCCATGCTGCCTCTATGATTATAATGTTTTTTTTTGTTTTTCCATGTTTATATTTTATAACATGATGTTGGGTTACTGCTTATAATAACATGTTAGAGAGGTTTGGATGTGTAAATGGCTAAATAAGTGGAGATTGGTTGGTTGCGTTTATAACGGGTCCCCAATTTCACTTGTACGGTGTATGGGTGACTTATACTTGGGAAATGGGTAACCCATGTATTCCAATGATTGAAAAAGATCTTCTAATGTTAAAGTGTTAAATAGAAATTTTATATGAAAAATGGGATCCAAATGCCAGCAGTGAGGTTTCAGAGTGCCTTAATGGTGCATTGGGTGTTTGGGAACCCAACACGGTCATTCAAATGAGAATTCATAACCTTGGTTGTTCGGATATTATTGTAGTAGGTATTGATGGCTTCTCAAGGAGGAGAGTTTTTTAAGGGTTGTAAATTGTAAAGTCCCATGTATTTTGATCGGACTAAAATTTGAATGTTTTTGAAATTTATCATTTAATGTTCAGTTCAGCTTTAAAACCAAGATTCGGAAATAATTTTTGCAATTTGGGATCACTTAAAGTGTTGATAATGGGATGGGGAAAATTATTGAGGAGTTTCTTAAATGGGAGGATGTTTTTTTTGGAGAACTGAACCCAGTAGTGACATTCGCACGGGCTGCGCAAGGTTAGTAAAAAAAGTGTGGGTCACCTATGTATAATAAAATAGGTATCCACTAGTGGATGCATGGTCAGCACACATTGTGTCAGACCATGCATGTCAAACCATATGGTCTACCCAGTTTTGAGTTTTGGGTTAATTTAATTTAATTAATTTCATGGCTGAAAGGAATTTAATTAAATGAGCGGTTCAGAGTTTCTTTATTTAAATTAAAGTTGATTAAAATTAAATTAAATGACGTTGCGATGGAGATGTTATTTAATTAAATTGAGTGAAAAAATAATTTAATTTATTTTAAATGATGATGAGTTATATTCATTATTTAATTAAATTGAGATGAGATGAATTCAATTAAATGTCTGATAAATGAGGAGTTGGGGTTATCAAAGAATGGAAATATTATATGGTAAAATTTAAATGATGTGTAAATGAGGAGTTGGGGTTTCATTTAATTAAATTCAAAGAAAAGATGAATTTATTTAATTAATATGAAATGAAAGTTTTATTTAAATAAATTCAAGGTTACGATGAATTTAATTAGTCGTTACGAAATGAAAGATTATTTTTTAGTTATATTGAGATTTAGTGAATTTAACTAAATAATATTGTTGACCTGGAGTTTTTAATTTAATTAAATTCTGTTCAAAGAATTTAATTAAATTACCTGAATTGGAGAAATTATTTAATTAAATTCCATTGAAACAAATTTAATTAAATTAAGATTAACGTGGCATCGAGGTTTTTTAATTAAATTATGTTGAGATGTTTTAATTAAATAATAATGTGTTGGAAAATTTATTTATTTAAATTCGGTTATAAATTAAATTAATTAAATGATTTTTTAAATGTGGAGTTGGGATTTTTCTAGTTAAATTCATGGTTGAGATTAATTTAATTATTCAATGAAAATGGGGGTTTTATTTAATTAAATTGTATTGAGAGAATTTAAGTAAATAATTATGTCTATGAGATTTTGTTTAATTAAATTTATTCAAGACGAATTTAATTAAATAATGTGTTAAATGTTGTGTTGAGGTTTTATCTAATTAAATTAAAGGTTAAGATGAATTTAATTATTTGTTGAAAAATGGGGGATTTATTTAATTTTATTTTATTGATAGAATTTAATTATGTATTGATGTGTTGTGTAATTTATTTAATTAAATTAGTTGGAGACGAATTTAATTAAATGATGTCTAATTTGGGAGTCTTAGACTTTATCAAAGAGGCGTTTTATTAAATGATAGTAATAATAGTAATGGTTAATATTATGACCATTTTATTTTATTAAAATGATGTTGAGGAATTTAATTAAATGAGGTGAGATGGAAAATTTGATTTAATTAAATTAAGTTACATAATTTAATTAAATGATGCGAAGTGGGGGGGTTATTTATTTAAAATTTTTTAAAAGAATATAAATTAATGACATTAAAATGGGGAGTTTTTGGTTTTATCAAAGTAGAATTTTATTAAATTTTTATAATATTAATGGTTATTATTATGGCGGTTTTATTTAACAAAATTGAGATTGTGGAATTTTATTAAATGAGGTGAGATGGAGAGTTTATTTAATTAAATTGAGTTAAATGTAATTTAATTAAAAGACATGAAATGGGTTTTTATTTAATTAAATTCAAGGTTAATAAAAATTTTGTTATTTGATGTGATCTGGGGGTTTTACTTCAATTATATTGAATATTTAGAGAATTTAATTAAATAACATGAGTTTGATAATTAATTTAATTATGTTTGGTTGAAGTGAATTTAATTAAATAAAGTGAAAATGAGAGTTTGGAGTTTATCAAAGGGGTATATTATTAAATGGTGACAATAGTAATATGATGGTTATTATTGTTATTATTGTATTAATTCTTATATTTTAAATTATAATTTTAATTTATTTAGATGAGAAAATAAGAGGTAAGCGCACCTCTCCCTTATCCCACAGGAGGCGAGACACACCCATGGTGTAGCACCCATGGTACAGCACCCATGGGTGGCACACCGCCCAACCCTCCATCACCCTCTTCACACGACTATCTACAATCGGAGTCTTCACAGATCTGTTCTATCTCATCAAGTTTATTCCTTCTCCACATTTGTCATTATTTGCATTAGAAATATTGTCTCTCCTTCACTTGGGTTCCCTTGGGATGTAACCCTAGGTTTGGGATTAACCCATATTTCTCGTTTCTTCTAATCCAAGGTGGTGCAGAAGATATATCGAGACTGGTTGGGTTGTAATTTGAAAACCTCCACAGATGGCTTGGCAGTTAGGATTGATTTGGATCACCGCCATCATTTTCGTGTAAGGTATAAACTCGATAATTGGTTTTGCATCCTTTGAATTCGATGCATATGTTTTCTTTGTCTTGCGGATAATGTTTCAGGTGGGTGTTGGTCCACGCTACACTAATTATGGGTTCCAGTTAACTGTTTTAAGGTGCGATGATAAATTCCTAGTGAGATTTAACTTTTGTGGAGGTGCGTGTACATGAGCCTATCATGGTTTGAGTTGTTAAGCTTTGGGTTAGCCAAATTCGTTGAGGTAGGGTTCTAAACATTGTGAAATTGATAAAATGAAGTTTTCTTGGATTTATTGCTTTTGATAAATTTTACTAAAATGTTAGAATAAATTGTTTATTGGGGGAATAAGATGATTAATTTTGAATTAATTTTACTCCTTCAGGTTGTAAAATAGATAATTAATTGGGAGATAAATTATGACTAATTAATTTTGTTAGGTTGAGATAATTAATTATGAATTAATTATTTTCTTTGAGATGATATTTAACAGAGGGTTTAATTATGAGTAATTAATTGGATTAAGTTGAGATAATTAATCATGAATTAGTCATGTTCTTTGAGATGATAATTAATCAAGCAATTAATTATGAGATATTAATTTTGTTAAGTTGAAAATACTAATTACTAATTAATTATGTGTTTAGAAATGATAATAAAGTAGGGTATTAATTATGAGCAATTAATTGGGAAAGGATAAGATAATTAATTATAAATTCATTATATGATTTCAGATGATAATTAATGGATGAATTAATTGTGAGACATTAATTTGGTTATGTTTAAATAATTAATTATGAATTAATTATTTGCTTCGAAATGATAATTAATCAGGGTATTAATTATGAGTGATTAATTTGGTTTAGTTGAGAAAATTAATTATAAATTTGTTATGTTCATTGAGATGATAATAATTAATAAATTAATTTGGAGATATTATTTGGGTTATGTTGGAATAATTAATTATGTTCCTTGAGATGATAATTAATCGGGGGATTAATTATGAGATATTAATCTGGTTAAGTTGAGATAATTAATTTTGAATTAATTAAGTGACATGAGATTGTAATATAGATAATTAATCAGAGGGTTAATTATGAGATATTGATTTTGGTTAAGTTGAGATAACTAATTTGTGAGTTAATTATGACATTTTGAAATGATATATTTAGATATAATTAATTTGTGAATTAATTATGTGATATTGGGATGGATCCCTTGAAATAATTATTTTGTGAATTAATTACCTAATATTGAGATAGCTTACTTTTTATTAGTTAATTGTTAAATTAACTAATCAAATTGATGATAATATTTAATTTTTAATTAATTAATGTTATAATAATTATTATTCAAGTGTTGAGTTAACTTGTGGAATTTATTTTTTAACTATTTGTTGAGTTTTTAGGGAATGCAATGTTGTTAATTAGTTATTGAATTAAATAGAAGACTCAATTAAATTATTTATAAATTAATTAATAAACGGGATCTTGGGGTGCTAAACATGATATTCAACACCCTTGATATATATATATATATATATATATATGTGTGTGTATGTGATTGATAAATGGGTTGTGAGACATGGATTGATGCTCCAAATACCCATAGGGTGCCAGTCATGGCATTCTATTCTGAGCAAGCATGAAAAGTTTCTTTTATGGGATAGAGACTGATTCTCCAAATACTAATGGGTTGTGAGACAGGGAATGATGATCCAAATACTCACAAGGGTACTAGACATGACATTCTACACTCATTAATTGACATTGGACAATGGGACCAATTTTTCAAACATGAATTGAATTAAATGGTTAATGAAGGTTGATGTGATGTAATGATTTGTGAATTGAATATGAGAAATGGTTCAGACTCCGGAATGGATGAGATATGTATTGAGATACAGGTTTCTAGAGAAACCAATGATTTTTGCGGTTAAATAACGAATATAAAATAATTTGTTAAACCATTTATTTATATATTCTATATATATAGTTCCAGTTCATACTATTATTTCTGACTATGAGATAAAAACAAGTTTCTTCGTTAGGTGTCCCTTAAAAACCTGGATGGGTTGTAGTTTTCTTATTCAATTCTATTATTACTCTGTTATACCTACAGACTATTTAATTATATTTAATTGTATATATTGATCAAGACAGTAGTGGTCCTGACCTACTGATATATATTTATATATATATATATATCACACCCAACTCGGGCTGCCATTTCACTGGGTACCTGAGTGTACTCTACCTGTTTACGGGACTTTGGATATTTCTTTTTGCTCTTTTCTTGCATTTGGGAGTTAGGAGAAAAGGACCGAGTGGGAGCTTGAGATGATCATGGAGATCACCCATGTCGCTTTGATTATTTTCTTTATTTTTTTTACAGGAATGTAAATCATGTTGTTTGGTTTACTTCTTTCCTATATATATCATCATGACATGCATGCATTGTATAAACTGACATTGGAATTTTTTTTTATTCAGTTGATTATTGCGTTATATATGTTTCCATTGTTATTTGTGTTTATTATCTATTTCACATGGGCACTCTTAATATCAGGGTACTGTCTACCCACTAACACTCCATAGAGACTCGCTAATAGTCAACATCCTCAGGTGTACAGGGAGGCATGATTGAGGTCATGTGGTGACTGGTCTAGCTATCAATTCGAGGGTAAGACAGGATGGGGTGTTACAATACCCAATGAAAATAATAAGCTCAATATTATATCATATTTAATATCAATGGTAGTATCATAACATTCATATTAAAACCCCATAAATTTAATTACATTCTTCCCAAGGAATATTTCATATTAAATCAATTTTTAAACCTATGGGATACATATACATCAACCAAAAATATCATTATTCTATATGATAATTAACTATGTAATCCTAAAATGTAGTGAACTTTTCCAAATTATCATGAATAAAATTTTGATTTTTTATATGATAGGCAATCCTTATATTGACTATAAATATCTTCAAAAATATTAACATTTCAATAAATCACTTTTTAACCATCTGAATTTCCCAATCCCATTATCCAAAAGTCAATAATTAACATAACAATAAATCATATAATAAACCAAATGGATATATAAACCTTAATAGGGTATTATTCTTAAATCCAAGTAAAAGATTCATATCACTAAAAAATCCATCAATTATAACCATAAAGGGGGTGTTGATACATTTGAACTTATGGTCAACCATAATTTTATAAGATCATGATGGTTTTAATAACCCTTACCATAACCCCACATGAAAACATATATGATTACAAAAAATAAAACAATCCTTATTTTTAAAAAAATCACAAATTAATTAGATAAATAAAAAATGAAATAAACTAAATCAATGATAAACGAAATAATTTTGATGTCAAACCACTAATGGATTTCAAGGTTGCCAATAATATCCCACTTAATTCATCAATTTAAATAATCTCTTTGTCCAAAGTTACCATTATCACATTACCACTAAATCAATTTTCTTGGTTGTTGATATCATTCAATGTAATATTTGAATTCCATAATGGAAAACTAATTTGGAATAATATTTATATTCTTCATTATTATTAAATCTAAAATATCCCTTATATAATTATTTTACAATATAATTCTTAAATTCCATAACATAAAAACATGAATCCTTTTACATAAATTATTGGTATAACATAGTTAATTCCTCGGTCTTAGAGTTAACCAATGGATTAAATAATTGGATAGAATAATTCCCATGTTCCTCAAACAAAATAAATTGTTTTAATTGACATTTCATTGCTCTAGGACCTTCATTTACATTCAGAAAACACATTCCCATTAATTTAAGACATTTTCCTTGAATCTCCTTTCTATAATATTGACATGGCGAAAATTTAACATTCTTTCCTCTGTGGTCATTACCACATAAGCATTCAAAAATTCTCTCTACCTCTTATTTTATGATTTAGGGAACTCCCTAATGTTTAAATTGTTAATCAAATGTAATGATGGATGTTTAGGAATAATCATAACGATTCAACATCCATGTCTTATTTCATTTAGTTTCTAATGAGTAAAATCATTCCATTGTGTATGAGATTCAATAGTATCTTGAATTATTTTTGTTCTAGGAATTTTATTTAACTAATTTTTTTTCATGTAATAATAATCATATTAAGATACATTTTCAGAAAATAATATATAGAATTTTTAAATCGTGCCACATTATACCCTATTTATAGCACTTGAGGTTTAACCTTGGTGATACTTGGTTACCATCTTTTAAAATTAATCACAATCATTGGTAAAGAAAATGTAAATTAACCCAAGAATATACCCTAGTTGTATAAAATAATGGTCATAGTATGTGCACACCCACCAAGAACTTGAATGATGGTCGAGATACACTTAAACAACTTTTTTCGGCATTATTACCTATAGATTCATCTATACGAAAACCATAACCACTTATTGTTTCTAAAAATGGATTTTTTTTCAATGAAAAATTCACCCATTTATTTACCATAAATAGAACATTTTCTAATAATTATGATTATTTTAAAGGTTCTAAAAATATTTTTTCTAATCCTAGTTTAGAAAGGTAACTAAGCATTTTAATGATACTAACTATATTGAAAAAAAATTCATTTAAAAATATTGCATTTTAATAGATTAATGTTCCTTACATATCAATACGATTTATGAAAAAAACATTATAGGATTACTATATTTAGAAATTTTAATACATAAATTGGAATAATATAGTTAGTATATCATTGATTACTAAAAATACTAACATAATGGATTGGGTTCTCTCCCCAATCCATCATATTAGTCAAGGTTCACTCTCAAGTCTATCATAATGGATAGAGTCCCTTACGGAACTAGTTTAAATACATATTATTAGCCTCATTATCTCATGAGATATCTCTACATACTCAATTATTTATAGTGCTACATATTTTTAGCTCACCCATCAAATAATTAGAACCATATAGATGTGTACCACAAGATCAAAAAACATTCATCTAATCATAACCAGTGAAAATGAAAATGGTTTTATAAAAATCTTATATGGATAGTCATAAAGCGTACCAATAACGAATAATGATGTTATCATTGTATCATATCCCCATTAAATATTATGTATCAAAAAAGTATTAAATCTTAGATGTAAAATTATTTTAAAATGTCACTTTGAAAATTTCATGAGAAAAATAAACTTAAACATTGAAATTACTTATTTAAAATCAAAAAAATTCACAAAAATAAATGAATTTTTTGATTTGAAATGATCGTTAGAATCATTTAAAGGAATATTTAAATAATTAAATTTACATGATGATGGGAAATTATTTTCATGACATATATGTTAAAATAAAACAATCCTTTCATTCTATTGTAGAAAAATGGTTAAAATTTACTTTATTTTGAAATGAAACAAAGATTAATTTTAAATTTTTTTGTAAAAATTAAATCATTAGTAAAAATTACATTAAAAACCATAGGAGAATATTTAAACATATTCTTTAATATATTCTTATAAATTATGGATATTAAAGAAAAATGGTTTTCAACCGAAGTGGGAAGTAAAACTAGTTTTCCTTAAGAATATTATTTTCATCTATAGAGAACTCGAAAATGGGAAAATGAAAGGTAAAAATATAGTTTATATAAATTAACATAGTATAATAAAATTTATGAGTTCAATTGTATTTATATCATAATATTTCATCATCGTAACTTAATAAAAAACAATCAGTGTAAACAATTATATTGTAACATAAAAGCCTTACAACTTTGTTAACTTTTGAATAATAAGCCCCATGAAAAATAACATGAAATTAAACTTTAAATATAATGAAAATATGGGTATTTATGATTTAAAATTTCAATGAGTTCATATATACACATAAAAATAATATAGATTCATAACATATGTCCCAAAGAAGGTTGAATGAGACAATAAACCGTTACCTCAAATTTGACTTACATTGAAGGAGATCTAGCCACTTGTATAATAAATTTTAATTTGTTATAATTATATAAAAAATATTTTTAAATATTTATAATATCATATATGATCAACTTTAAACATGTCAACAAACATTTATTAATTATTTCTTGTTAAAAATAATCATTTATGGGTGTTAACTGTAACTGTTTTCCAAAATATTTTGGTTTCATAGTTCCGATCGTTGTACTCTTATCTTAGTTACATCATCTATATTATATTAACAATGATAAAAATATTATATATATTCAATAAATATATTTTTATAACCATCCATTAAATGTTGAGATAGAAAAATGGAATACACCTTTAATAGAGATGGTAGACCGGACATACACATAAACACTCTTTTTATTTTTTGACAGATTAAACCAAAGAATGGTAAATGATAATTTAAAATCATAGGATATTTTTTATATCAGATATATATTATGTATTCATTAAATATAAACCTATTACCTTGCCTATTAATGAAAATAAAAAATGATTCACAATGCTTTTAATAGTTGGAAGTCCACACATACGCACACATGGAAATATAATTTTCAAATAGATTTGAAGAAGGTGGATAATGGATGTTACAACAAAAAAAATAATTTATTATATTTATGTTACTTCCTAAATTATTTCATAATTAAAACTATGGATTTATATGTGATATAATATGAAATTGAGATGAAATCTCTCTATTAAGAGTTAATCCTCTTCATTGAGATACCTATTTCAAGATACCCAAGGCCTTCGGGATAGTAATTAATTCAGGCCACCTCAAGGCCTTTGGGCCACCTCAAGGCCTTTGGGCAGCCTCATGTCCTTTAGACAACCTGAAATTGAGCTCATCGACCAGCCAAACTCTATAAGGTGCAGACTCTAGATTAGGATTTAGAGCTGCCACATTAACTAGTGTAGAAGTTTAGGAGCATTTGTTAGAAAGAGAGGGTTTGAAATTTTTCATTGGGACTAGCCAATTCTTGCACGGGAAGCCTAGCCGATCAAGCCATGTGAATGTGGATAACTGACATCATGATGAAAAAGCTAGGGAGGAGTAGTTCCTTGTAGTTATATCATGTATATTTCCCATGACCTACAGGTCATGTAATCTCTAATCCTACGGGCCTTGCAAGTGTTCCCCTTCATCCCTTGAAATGGGGGTTATCAAAAAATCAATAAAATAAGGCCATCAGGATATTCAGTATGATAGTATTTTTATAAATTGTAAATCATTTCATAATTTATTTTGTATTATAAAATATCATTAATGTCATTATCGCAACTTCATGAAGTCTAAGAATACAATATGTGTCTTCCTCATGTAAAATGTTTCCAAAATAACATGGATTCGAATCATAAGAAGATAACGAATAAATATAATAACCCAACATATTTTTTTACAGACTTAGATATCATTTTAAACCTGTCATTTTGTTTAACCCCTTCGTTAAGCAGTTTTTATTTTGATCGTGGTAATGAATTTTCCAATATTAAAGGGTTATAATTTTATTTGTAAGGTAAAAGTTGACTCATAAATGTATAAGAGATGAAATGTTTGACCACATGGTATACTAATTTTCTGATTTTAACAATTTTATGATTTTTATCTAAATTGATAAAATATTTTTTAACATAAAATATCATTGTTATAATTTCTGACATTATTCATCTAATTATACATTTTAAATAACATGAATGAAATGGATTTAGAATATAAACCATTTAAAACCTATATAATATTTCATATTTATATTAAAAAAATTTGGGGCATTTTAAATAATCAAAATTTTGTTTCTTTTAATATTTTTAAAATGGTTTAATATATTTTTCTATTAATAGAATAAATAATATGTTTGTGTTTCATAGTTATTTAACATAATAATTCAATAAATGAATATTAAAAATAAATTTCCATGATAAAAAAGTTAATTCATATTAAAAATAATAATTTAAAATCTATCCTATCCTCCGTTTATCCTTATGTAAATTTTTTAGGGATATAAAATCATGTGAGTGACATTTTGTAATTATTATATTAAATAAATAATTTAAATGTCATATTCAATGAAAGATAACCCCATGTGTTCACATATTTTATGAATTTATATTAATGTATGATCTTAAGTAAGCTAATAGTTTAAAGGTAAGTGTTCATTAAATTATAAACCCTTTTCCTAATGTTTTAAACATGTTTTACCCATTTTACCATTACTAAGATGACACATATTTATCAATGTTACAATTCATAATGAATAAAAATATAATTGAATAATTTAAAAAATGTTTTTATCTTAATTATATATCTATATATATAATATATATTTTTTTAGATTCAATCTCATGAAGTGGAAAATTTTATTAAAGATACGAACACAAAATGCAATGAAGGACATTTTTTCATAAAATTTTTTTTTAAAAATATTTTTTTTGCAAATATTTCAATCATAAAATGGATTGCAATAAAATTACATTAATTATTCATAAAAAAATAGTACTAACGTTCCTTTGAAACAATTTAAAATTTTATAAAAACTTTTATATTCTTGAAACCAAAAAATAGATTTCAATAAAAATTATTATTTCTCACTATTTAGTGAAAAATAAATATTTTTACAAAAAATAAAAAAAATTAACCTTTGATAATTTTGATATAGTGATTTAATAAATTATATAATTTTTTATAAAATTAAATTTAAAATATTTATAGAAGTTATGTATAAGATTATGTTTCAAAAAAAATAGAAACCATTTTTGGGGAAAATAAATTTTTAAAGAATACCTTATAAAAAAATTTAGTTCTTATATACTAATAAATAATAAATACATATTTACTGAGTAGAAAAACTATATATACATATATATATATATATATATATAAATTTCATAATGTGTTCAATCCTCTTCATAACCACCAATTTAATGGTTACGTTTTAATAAACATATTTAAATAATATTATCTTGTGGTTCCTTTAAGCTTAGTTTTGCATGTTGTATATACCATTGAACATATTATTATTTGTAAAAAAAGTATCATGGTTTTAGGAATATATATATGTATATATATATATATTATCACACTCATAAACAAATATATTAATAATAATAAAAAAAGACACACACACATATATATTTATAAAATTATAATTATAATTAAATATATATATATATATAATATGTGTGTATATTTTGTTATATATAATTATATGTAAGTACAGATAGAAAATATTATATTAACACATATATAATTAATATATATATATATATAATTTATAATGTTATAATTATAATTTCACTATTTCATACTTATATATATATATATTAACCCCCCCACTTATATATATATATATTAATTAAAATTTATATATATAGTATAATATATTTATTTAGCATGTATCATATTTAGTTGGGTTAGTATGGGCTTTGTTTTGGATATGAATGTGTAAGGTGTGATTCCCCCAAGATAAGTTTTTTCATGCGGTGTAAATCAATTGAAGAAACAAATGTTGGGTGCAGATGTCCATGGTCAACCATCAAGGGTGTTCTTTATGAGTGCAGAGGCAAAAACTCAGTGAATTCTATTTGAGGGGGCACGGGGGAGGAAGAGATGATGTTGGGTAGGAAGATGTGATCTTGGGGGTGGGGCGGTCACGTTGCCTTGGAAGTGCAGGCAGTCAGGATAGTGGGTTTGGGTCGGGAGGGGGGGGGGTGTTCAACTTCTGGGTAAATATAACCCTTCAATATTTATGAAAATGTGTTTTTAGATAATTTTAACCTTTAAATATTTTCCATTACATAGAAGAATATTTCTAACTTGTGTTACACACAACATTGAGTTTAAACGAAACATGACATGCTATTAAAATATATTTATGATATTTACATTCTAGAAATTTGAATGTAGGGTATGAATAGGATTCAATAAATTATGAAAATATAAGTTTCTACACACATATGTATTATTTTTTTGGTGAAAAATTAATTAGAAATGACAATAAAACAATTTAAAAACACACGATATATTTTTATGAAAAATTATTTTTATGCATACAAACAAATATTACCTCAATAAATTTAAGAAATATATTCTTTAAAATAATTTTAATGATAATTATATATTATATATTCAATAATTTTTTTATCATTATTCATATGTTTTTTATAGAAAATAGATAATAAATAAACTGAATTTATATTTAAAAACTATTTTTTAAAAAGTTGGGTTACTATTTTTTCACTTGTATTAAAAAGGTTTTTCCACTTTTTTAAAATAATTTTTTAAAATTATTATTTCAAAAAAAATTTGGGGTGAATTTGTTAGAATTATTAATGAAGGATAATTTTTTAATGAATAATTATAATATCATTTTTTATTATGAATTTTTATTTTTTTATGGATTTATGAACATAGAATTGTTTTAATATGGTCTTATTGTAAATATTAGTTCAATAATATTACTATTAATCCAATTTGGGTCATTTTAATCAATTTAATTTTGAATTTTGATATAAATCGTTTTAGGATTTCGAACATTTTTTCTTTGGAAAAACTCTTTCTCATCACGTCTAAGTGATTAATTTTAATTTAAAATATTTCACTAATGTGAATGGAATTTTTTAAAATGGAATCCATATTTATAATTATAATTTTTTAAATTATCAAATATTATCAAATTAATATTAGAAAATAATGAATATTATAAATTGTAAAAAATAATTACTACAATTAAGGTAAAAATGGGTTTACCGAGGGGTTAAGCTAAGAAGTTAAGGGTTAAAAATGACCCAACCACATTCAAAGACGATTTTATGGTCATATACTGACCTTGTGTAATATAGTTTCTCTATGTTCCTATTTTTCAGACATCTTTCATTCCAAAAAATTGGCCACACTATTTTCTTTTAAAAAAATTCAAGTGTGTCACTCAACTCACTTATAAAAGACTATCCACTCTCAACTCATATTCACACATCTAAAAACTATTGGTTTTCAAAAGACCTACCAAATCAATTTCTTACTTCCCAAATCTTATCCCAGAAGAATTATTTTTTCTAGAATGGCCACCTAGGAAGCCTTTTGGTGCAATCAAAAAGAAGCTTCTAGTAGAAGAGGTAACATCCCTAATCAAGCATTTTATATTATTTATTCCTCCAACTACTTCAATTATTTTTTAAAAAAAGATTATATAATAACCTTATTAACTTGTATATACTGATATGTATTTATGTTAATGGAATTATCTACAAAAAATATTTTCATCCATCAAAATAGATATGAAATTATCATTCATTTGTATGGTGGACTACCGCCTCACTAACCGATAATAATTCATTTTCAATAACCATATTTTATGAATAGATATAATGTTGGATTTAATTTTTTATAAGATATTTATTATATTATAATTCATTTTTTAATCATGATATCACATATTCCTTCTTACTTTTCATTCGATGAAATATGATAATGTAGTTCTTGTGTACAAAAGACTACTACCTCGTGAAGAAAAAGGCTAATCATTATTAACATAGTATTTACCAATAAGTTAATATATATATAATTAATAAATTTCATTATATATATCTTACATAAAAAATTTTCCGTAAAAGAAAGTTAATTCTTTCATTTCACCCTTCATGAAAATGGAAACCGCATTCATGCGTACATACGGCCTAACATCTCCATGATTGTTGTATTTCATTTTCTATTAATAATTTTTATATATTAATATATATATATATACTAAATATATATTATATTTATATTAGGACTAACCTTATTATTTATTATGGAAAAATGGCCAATGTTATAGGACTAAAGATTAAAAATCAAATCCTACATGAAATATAAGGTGGTTATTTCCCAAAACATGGCTCAAACATTGAATTATTAATAAGAGGGTAATAAACATTCATAAGTTAATAATATATGGGATGATATATATTTATTGTTTTTCAATAATTTTATAACCAAATTATATTTATTTCACATGATTTTATGAAGGGTATGGAAGAATTCATGACTTATGGTAAGGGATTTTCATCTCACTTTTTACTTTTGTGAGACACATGCTGTATTCACCATTTATTTGTTTTATGAGGTATATATAATTCCAATGAATTTATTTAATTAAACTTATAATATACCCCATTATGATTTATATATCCATTTTAGGATCTTCCTTTCATGGGGTTTATGGTTCAGATGTTTCCAAAGTTGTAAGAAATTTTTGTCTCAATTTGTCTTCTTCGGGAGATACCTTTAATATGAACCTATCTAATTTTATGAGGTGAATATGCAAAAACAATAGTTTTATATCAATAATCTAAATATATTATAGGTATTTTAGTTTCCATTTAATAGTATATTTTCATGGGGCTTATGATTTAATGTTACCAAAGTCGAAATGGTTTTGTGATACAATCTCATCTTTTATTGGGATTGTTTAAGTTATATTTATAATGATAAAATATTATGATCAATATCAAAAAAAACTCATGAATTTTATTATAGTATTTTTATTTATTGAGAATAAAATTTTTCAATTCATTATACTCACTTTTTGTACTCTCGTGTTGAAAATAATTTTTTAATGGAAACTATTTTTATATATCTCTTCGAATGAAAATCATTATTCTTTTAAAATATTATATTCTAAGAATGTATTAATTTTTTTTTTAAATTACCCAAATTATTTATTAAATACATTTTACACACTTTAGATATTTTTTAATTTTTTTTGAAATGAATATTCATGTCTTTAAAAACCAAGAGGTTTGGTTTTACTGAAAATATAAATGGAATCATTGTTTTAAAATATTCCATCACTAGTATGAAATTTTAATTTCAAGGAAATATTTTGCGAAAATTTTGGATGAATTTTTTTAAAAGTGGTTTTCAAAGTGGATGGATTATTTTCCTCATGAAATGTTTTAAATAATTTTTAAAGTGTCCTTTAATATTTTACAAGGATATTTTCAAATAGATAGATTTTTAAAGTGGTTTATATTATATTTTTTTAAAGTAGAGAGAATATTTTACTCAAGAAATGATTCATTTGATATTTCAAAATTAAATTCCATATACGTTTAAATCCTTTGATGTTACTTATGATTTAATAGCGATAATATTGAATGATAATATCCTTATTCTTTCTCTGGATAGTTAATGTTTATGTTTAAAATGAATTTTATATAAACCATTTTTTCTCATGTGTTATCCTATGGTGAATTGATTAAATTTTTATGAAACCTATTTTATTTACAGGTGTTGTGATGTGATGATATGATAAATGATTTATGATATTATTTCAAACATAGATATGGTTTTCCTTTTGAGATCGATGGGGCATTTATCTCCCATGAATTCATTGGGTTATGTTTTATATCTCATGAGATTGAAATGGTAAACAATTAGATGAGATGATCTATTATGGGAAACAGTGTCATCCTAAAACACTATGCTAAACCCATGTGTCCCTATCAATAATTGGAAATAGATGATGATTACTAATCCATAATGGTGATGGACGTAGTATTTAACCTTGAAATATGAATTGAGTTTTAATATTTTTTATGGTTCCACACTATTATGAAATGAGATTATGGTTCGTGACTAATTTATGATGAATTATCTCTCTTATGGACTTTTCTTTCATGAATGATAACGTGTTATTCCATGAATCATATTTATCATCTATGATAGGTTGGGTACAAACTTTGTAAATTATATTCATGATTGCATACCATTATTCTTATCTTGTATTTTCATATGATCATAGATTGATATATAATATTTTTACCATTATTGAGTATTTAAGATCACCCTTTCATATGTTTCTTTCCCCACGTTATTAAGAAATGTTTTAGTAGGGTAATCTTAAGAGGATTACGATGTCTGATGATATTTTTGGGAGATATTGAGTATCTTCTTTGAAAAATGAAGATTTTGTTCTAGTCTCCAAAGGCACTATACCTTTGAAATCTTCCGATGTGTGTTTGTTTAATGTAATGAATAATTATAAAAAAGATGTATTATCTATGCCTAAAAATCTTGATTCACTATAATTGATATTAGATAAATTGTTTAGCTAACCTTTAGAAGCTGTCTTGAATAAAATTAGTGATATGCCTAGGGATTTTTATAAGGACATGTCTATAGATTAGTCTAAGGATGTTTCAAAGTACAAGAAAATGTCTTAGAATTTTGGTAAAGGATAGATCATGTGGTTAATAAGAATTACACATTTTTTGGATACTATAGTGGATATAGCTCTGAGAATGAGGTATATAGGAGAAATATCTCATAAAAGGGAACAATGACTTGGACACGACCATCATTGGGTGCATGATAATGGGCCTTGTTGCACACTTAGCTTGAAACTCAAGGGTGATTTTATTTGGAAAATCAAAAAATCTTTATGAACCGTGTTGAAGGATTTTAATATTGAACATGAATGACCTAGGTTAAGCCTAATGTTCCATATAATGAAAATTATGTGTCATGATTTAGACATTCTGTAAGTGATTTTCATGATTATGTTATCCCCCGCTATGATTATTTTTTCTAACACTATGATTTTTGGTTTTATTAAATAGTGAGAACCATAAGGAAATTTATTAACATTTATTATGATAGATATTTTTTTATGATCAACCAAATGGGATAATGTCTATAGTGAAGGATATTAGGATTATTCACTATCTATTTTCATGATATTTGATTAATAATTTTCACATCAACTAACTCTCAAACTCATCAGTTATGATACCGATAGAGTTCATAGAGAGTTTTAATGATAGGGACCATGGAGGAAAGAATATTTAGTTTCACATATGTCAATAATGTGGGAAGAAGAACTCGAGGGTATATATCAATGGAATGAGAAGATATTTTATTTGTGGATAAGAAGGGGACAAAGTAAGCGATTTCCGAGGAAAAATTAAATGTCCAGTTTTAAAAAGGGATGAGAATAATGATTATCCAATGAAATAATCAATGGTCAGATGTTATAAACGTGGAAATAATGGGAATTATATGAATGAATTTCCTTGTGGGAATTTCAAGAAGAGAACTGGAAAGGTGGTATGAGTTATGATCGTACTGCTAATAATGAAGAGACTACAGACAACATATAAAAAGAAATAGGTATTTTGGAATAAGATGAGAGGATCTAGTTAGTGATTTAATAATGAATTGTAATGATTATTGTGTATATATGTTTGAAATAATGAATTATGTTATAGGAGTCATGAAATATATAATTACTATTCAGTAGAAGTTTTTCATTAAGTATTTGCAAGAATATGTTAAATAATACTAATGAACTTGAAAATTTATTTAATGGAAAGGAAATTTTTTATGTAAAACACATGATTAAGGGAATATAACCCTTAATATGTTCATAATTTTGATAAAATTATGTTTATTTGGATAAACTGATGATTGATATTGAATAATTAAATTTAATAGTATTGATGACCTTATACCTGATAAAATATTTGTTGAAAAATTTGTTAATGTTATGATTTTTACATTTTAAAAAATTATTTAATATATAGAAAATGTTTAAAAATATATGGCTTTATTCATGGTATGAATAAGAATTCATCTTCTCCTTGAGTTTTTATAGTAATTCCAGTTATTATCATTCTTTAGGAGATTAGATGGCTGAGGTATTGAAATATTTTACATGTGACCACTATGAGCTACTTAATGATATTTGGAGGATTAATGTTAAATTAATTTTTGGAAATTTAATGAACTTATATTTAATATTTTAATTTTTGAAGGATCATATTTTTAACCACTTATTTAATGGTTTATGTATAACTTCATATGAGGTTTTAGATATTAGTGTTTTGCTTCATCATAAGAAGATTTAGACATATTGAATAACCTTTGATAACTATTTTATTATATTGATAAGTATAGATTAAAATAACGAGTTATCACTATATTATGGATCATATAATCCCTTAGTGATTTAGTAATACAAAAATAATTTTTATTTCTTTGAGTAAGAGATGAAGTGAAAATTGATAAAGGCACAACAGAATGATGATATCTTGGTTGTGAAATAGGATGAAATAAATTCAGTATATCTTATCTAAATTTCTTTGTATAAAATGATATTTAAATAAAATTTTAACCTATTACAATCATTTCAGATGATATCAATAGCCTTTTCACACAAATTTTGTTTCTAGTTTTGGGTTTTTTATTTTCACATGTTCATTCACTTTCTTATAATCGATGTTCTCTATCAATCTTCTTCATTATTAGGACAGTGCAGTTTTTTTCTGTGTCCAAATAGGAACTTCCCACCTATGTTATTATATTTGGAAACCTATTATGTTTGAATATAGATGAAATTCATGTGTCTCATATCTCTTTCTAATAGGATTTTTTATTAACCCTTTTGATGATGTGGGTTTCCCACAAATAGATTTTCAAACGTCAAACCCTTGATTACAGAGCCCAAGATCAAATTGTGAGGATGAATGTAACATAAGGGGTATAATGTTACAAAAACTTATTTTGTGAAATGTTTTTAATATAAATATAATATTTTTGATAATTTTCATTACACGTAACACTGAGTTTATCATGAAATAAATACAACTCAAAGTTTAAAAAAAGTGTGTCATACAATTAAAAAATTATTATGATTTTTATCACCTAACACTTAGAATATAAGGTATGAATAATATTTACTAAATTATTAAAATTTATGGTTTAAAAACATGTATATAATAAATTTTTTGGAGACAAATAAATTATAAATGAAAAATAAATCCATTGAAAATAAAGGAAATCTCATTCTGAAAAACTATTTTTATACACACAATAATGTTTTATCTCAATGAATTGAAAAAATGAATTTTGGAAAATTATTTTCCTGAAATATATATATTATAAATTCAATCAAACGTGTATCATTTATATTATATGTTTTATATATTATATATAATAATCAAACCAATTTTATGCTTAAAAAAATATTTTTCTAAAAAACAGTTTTTTCACCATTTGATTTTTTAGAAATTATTATTGAACACATTGGAAAATATTTTTGAGAAAGTAAAATTATATTTCAAATCATAGTTTCATAATTTTATTTTGGTTTATTTTTTATAATTTTCTAAGAAGGTAATTTTTTCAATAAATAGTTTAAAATACTAAATTTTATTAAGAATTTTCATTTCATATAAAGAATTTGAAAATGTGATAATTTTTATAATAATGTTTAATTCTAAATTTATTTCAATTATAAAACTTTTAATCCAATTTTTTTCAATGGAATTAATTTAATTTGTAATTTTTACAAAAAAAAACCATTAAAACATTTAATATTTTCTTCATGGAAAACCGCTTTATTGTCACATTCATTGGATTAATTTTATATACAGAATATCCAATATTGTGAATCTAATTTATAAAAATATATTCTATAATAATAATATGTATACTATAAATTATTTAATAGGGTAAAATTCATTTTTTACCATAATGAATAATAAAGATAGTACAAACTGTTTACCATAGTTTAGTTAAAAATTAGTTTACTTAAGTGTTAAAAACATATAATGATTAAAACGAACCAAAACTAGTAAAACCCCATTATATGTCCATATTTGGATTATATATATTCTATTATTGTTAATTTACCATTATGGATTATTTTTTTAATTTGAAAAAATAGATATACCTATTCCTTTTCAAAAATGACAAGTGTTTCACTCACCACACATACAAAAGGAAACCCCATCTTCTCTCTTATTAACATTTACATAACCCATAAGATAGGCCAATAACTACCCAAATACATTTATTAATTAAAAAATAAAATAACACAATATTTATTTATAATACATCCAATCTATGATTCCTTATAGTGCAAACCAAAAGATGTTTTCTGAAGAAGAGTTATTAGCCATAATCGAGCATTTTATTTTATTTCATCATCAACATCATGAAGTTATTATTATTATTTTTTTGATAAAATAAAATCATTATATTCCATATAAATAGATAAAATTATTTTAATAGAATTACCTACAACCATATTATCTTACATCAAGTGGGATAAGAAATCAGCATTCGTTTGTTTGGCGCACTATCGCCTCCCGAACAGAAGTTATTTGTTTTCCATCACCATCTCTCATGACTGGATATAATGATGTATTTATTTTTTATATATTATATTTTTATGTTATTAATTTTTTTAATAATTTTGTCAAATATTCCTTCTTACATTCCATTCTCTGGGAATATAATAACATCATTTGTGTGTATGTCGAACTACAACCTCGCGAAGCGATGTGATTCGTTCTTCAGATATGATTTACATGGAAGGAAATAAGGATGTGTTTTAATAAATTTTATATATATATATAGAGTTATAATCATTATATAATGTTTATATATATCTTTAAAGTCCTCATTTGAGAAAATGTAATCAATGTTCTTGTATACAAACAGCCTGTCTTCTCCAAAAAATGGTATATTTCAGTTTCTATATATAGTTTATATATATAACTATAAATACTTATATAATGAATATATATGATATTTATATCATGGTAAATACTCCTTATATAATGTAACCATGATCAATGTAGGATTATCAAAAAAACATACACGAACAACAAAGTAGTTAATACCCGAAACGTGACCATAACATGGAATTGTAAAAAAAATAGATAATAAAAGTAAATATTTAAATAAAATATGTTATGATATATATAAATATATATAAATGGTATTATAGTTTATTAATAATAAAAAAATACTTATTATAAAGGTCTTTCAAACATATATGATGGTATTCACGACTTATGGTAAGGGATTTTCATCTTACTTTTTAATTATGTGAGGCACTGAAATATTCACCTATTATTTATTTTATGTGATATATATATATCAATTAATGAATTTTTTTATTATCTTGAAAATTATTTTAATTGTAATATCTATGTGAGTATCTATCATTCATGGGCATTACTATTCAAAAAGCTACCAAAGAATAAAAGTTTTTTTGTCTCAATTTGTTTTCTTTTGGTCATATGTTACGTTATGCACCTATAGTCTTTTATGAGGTGAATATGAAACAAATTTTTATATATTAAATCATAAATATTCTTCTATTAATGATATTTTATGTCACATTTAATTTTACTCTTTCATGGGGATTATGATTCAATGTTACCAAAGTTGTAAGGGTTTTATGATACAATTTCACTAATTATCGGGATAGTTTATTATTATATTTCAAATGATGAAATATTATTGTACATCTATAAATAAACCCGAGAATTTTATTATCCTCTGGTTATGTAATGAGAATAATATTTTCCATCTAATTTTCTTATCTCTATATAGATAAGATTTAAAAATAATATTTTAAAATAACCGACATTATTTTTCTCTTTAGTCGGAATTTTATTTTATTCCAAAATCTTGATTTTTTTAAAAATTATTAGAAAAATGTCTTTAAAATTCAGAGATTTATATATTAATCTTTTTACCCATGTTTGACCTCTTTAAAAAATATTTCTAAGGGGTTATTCATTTAGTTTTCTAAATAATGCATGTTTGGATTTTACAGAAAATGTGAAAAGAAATATTATTTTAACATATATGAAATGAAAAATATTTTCCACCATCATGAAAAAATAATTATTTAAATAATAAATTATTTGTTTCAAAATATTACTTTCATATAAAAAAATTTCTATAATATTTTATGAATCATTATGTTTTAAAAAGTATTTTTAGAAGTAGAAAGGATATTTTTCAAAAGAAATGGTTTATTTTTTTTAAATATCACTTTATATGAATCCATGGTTTTTTTCAAATAAAAGGATTTTGAAAATGTTTTTTGTTTTCAATTTTTTTAAGTTGAAAGGCTATTTTCCCAAATAAATGTTCCAAGTGATCTTTAAAAATAATTCTCCTTCTAAGGTGACATTCTTTGATATCGCTTATTCTTTAATAGGGATAATATTAAATGATACCATAGTTATTATTTTCCTCAATGGTAAATATTTATGTTGATGAAATTTTTATGAAACACATTTATTTTTCATAGATTATGATTTGGGGAATTTTTGAAATGATTAAGAAATCCTTTTTATTTTCACAAGTTATTATTTAATGATCTAATTAATATTTTATGATATTTTGGAACACATAAATATGGTTCTAATTATAATATTGGTGTGACTAATCTCTACCTATAATTTATTGGGTAAATAATTTTATATCATTATGAAACAATGGGAAACAAGTAAATGGGATTTATCCACTATTGGAAACATGTGGGTGATAATCCACTATGGAAATCAGGTGCATCCTGATCCCCAAAGAGAAACAGGGGATGAGTCCTAATCTATAATTTTTATGGACATGGAATTTAACCTTGACATATGAAATGTTTTTCAAAAATTATTTTGGTTCCACATTTTTATTTCAAGAGATTAAGGTTCATGATTGATTTATGAATATTTATCACTCTTATGGGCCATGTTTCAAGAAATAATAAATTTATATTCCTTGACTCATGTTTATAATCTATGATAGGTTGGGTATAATCTCAAAAAGTTATGTTCATTATCACATACCCTTATTCTAATCATATTATTTAATATGATCATATATTTATATATCTTATATTTAAGCATACTAATAATATAAGCTTTCCCTTTATTTTGTTTCCCTCCCTAGATTATAACGAATTGTTTAGGTAGTATATACCTAAGAGGAGTACTATATGAGAATATCTTTGTGGGAGATGTTGAATATCTTCCATGAAATAAGATGATTGTCTATCTAATATCAAAAGGAACTATAACTTTAATATCCTAAGGTTGGTATTGGTGAAATTTAATGAACATTCATAATATATATATATATATATAATATATATATAATATATATATATATATATATGTAAAAAAATCATGGGTCTCTAGAGTGTGGGACAAATGTTAGGTAGAAGGCAAGGTGGTCGGGGATAGGGGGAGGATGTTGTTGAAGGTCATGAGGAAGATATAGTGGGTTGTGGTTTAAGGAAAATGGGGTTTTTGGTCAAGATATATGACGAGATTGGGTGGGGGGGTCACAAAAACTTCACCGTTGATCTCACAATCCTATAACCACCACCCACCATATCTTCCACCTGACCCCCTGACCACTAGGTCTTCCACCTCACCTTTAGTCTCCAACCCACATAGAACACCCCTTTTTTAAAAACCTATTTATCAGTGTTTACATGAAGCACATGTAAATAATGTGTGTACAATTTAGGCTTGTTTACAAATGAGGTTAAAATTTAGATTTTTTAAAAAGTCTCTAAAGTAGTGGTGGAATAATTCTCGATGATTCATCGAAACCTGGGTAAATATATTTCCCACTTGTATGAATGAGGCTAAACATAAAACCAAAATGTGGCAAAATAAAATATCCCTATAACTCAACTATACAAAATCATTATTTTCTTAAATGAATTATTTCATTAAAATAAAATTCTAATTGATAGATATAGTGACAAGGGCCATGATGGATCTTTGAGTAATAGCTTGATACCTCAATCGAATATAGTAGGGGTCTTAATTTAAAAAAATAATATATGAGGTATATTTACCCTTAGGGTAAGAAATAAAATAAAATGGATCAATATAGTTTCACTATTATAGGTACCATTAAATAACCGTTATATAGAAGACTATTTGACTAATGTGATTGTCTTGGGAAGGTAATAGAATAACTATGAGATACCTTATAGTCCTCAAGATCATTGATTAGAGAGTGAGTTGATTGTTCACTACCGACTAGTATTTTAGTTGTGATGTCGGTATGCCATTTCATATAAGGTTAGTGAGGTCATGATGCAATTGTGGTGATAAAGAGTTACTCTTTAAAAATTTAGGGATTTTAATTACGTGAGAGATGAAAATGGGATAAAGTATATTTGTAGGGAATATAATATGTGATGTGACCTAGGCTACCTTGGTGGGTACCCTTTCATTTTTTTGATCCTAAAGTGGGGTAATTCATGTATGTAGTTGTCCCCAGTTTCAAGTAAAACCTTAGAAACCAAGAATCAAGAATGATGATACATCATGGATGTTATGATGGATTATAAGAATTTTGATTGAGTGGTTATCCTGGGATACACATGTTGGGATTATGCATCTTTCCAACCCACGTGGATTTACTTGAAGGTTTTATGAAGAGAGTGTACCTAGTGTGCGTTGGTGCTATATGTTTTATAATTGGTTACAGTTACATCCATTATTTTAAAGATCACCTATTGAATTATAGTTTATGTTCAAGACACTTAATTTCATGATAATGATACTTCTTTTTTGGTAGGGTGTGGGACCATTTATATGTTTATAGATGACTTATTTCTTGACCAATTACGGTCACACCCCTAAGTTTCTAGATGAACTATTTCATTAATGGTTGTGGTCACACCCTTTATCTTCATGATTATGATAATTATTTCTTATTTTGTTTCTGATCCCACACTTTATTTTCCAAATGAAGTATTTCCTAATATGGTGTGGGTTTTCCCTAAGTTTATAGATCACCTATTTCTTATTAGGGTGTGATAACAACCCCACTTTTCCAAATGATAATAATTTTTTCTTGTTGGGGTATAAGTATTTCCTTGATTTTCTAGATAAGATTATTTGTTTTGTGGAATATTGTGCATCTTTAATTGACTTATAGATTATGGTATAGTTATCATATATATCTACCACTACCTGAAATTAGTATAGTTGATCATGGGTATTAGTATAAATCACTAATATCGACAATGAAACTTTTATTACGCTTATATTCTAATCATATACCAAGTGCCTACAATATATACACTATCTATACTATATACAACTTTAGTGGTTCCATATTGTTTTGAGCTCACACTATTATTGGGTGTCCACAGAACTTGGGTACCGTTGAAAAACTTGTCATGGGTAGGTTTAAGTAGAGTAGAGGCCCAATGATTCATGATTTAGCATGACATATCAAAAAGAGTTTTAATATTGCGAAAATGATAGGCTTGATTTTGGTATTATAACATCTTCTATAATTTTATTCTTTATTTATATTTTATATATGATTATAATTATGGTTGATTAGTCTGGATTCATGGATATATGCTATAATATTATATTTTCTAGTAAAAGGTTGTTTTTTAGTGTACTTTGATGATTGTTCATGATTATGAACAAATTCCTTATGATTATTATTAATGTTTAAATATGATATGAGGGTCTAGTATATGCTTGGTAATTTGTTATACATTCACAAGTAATAAGAAACCTTTGGAATATAGGGATTAATGAAAGAGGTACCATGACACACACGAGTCTAGAAACTTTTGAGTGGTTTCATGCTGGGTAGTTTTACAATGTGGTCTAAGAGAATATTTTCCTTAGATTAATATTTAGTGATATTTTAAATAGTAAATAATGAAATGTTTTATCTTATAATGACCATGTAATGGTGGGTCATGAAGGCCATTTTTATAGGATGTATAAATTACCAATGATATAGGATTATTACAATTGGGTTTCACTATTACAGTGGAGATATTTATATACAGATGTTGTGTTTATTTTTCTTTTTATTATGTTTTTGGACCCTATCCCATTAGAAATAGGCCTATGTATACACATAATACTTTTAATTTAATATATTCATTACATCCATGTTATTATGTATGACTGATGTCACTGATGATAGTGGATATAGTTGTTGAAGATGTCAAAAATAACTTAAAAGGAGTTTTCCAAAATATTTTTTCAGCGTGGAATTCTACTCAACTAAAATGAAATATGTTTTCTATGTTGAAATTTCATATGTATCTTATATAATGGTTTTACCTAATAATGTCTATAAAGACCCTTTATAAAAGTGGCATATAGTAACCTTTGGTAGTTTGGTATACGTATTTGATTCCTTAGTACATGTTTTGAAAATAAAATTGGTTCTATTATTTAAAGTGTAAATAAAAAACTATATTGATTTATTATATAGCTATTTGATGGAATTATTCAGAACTAAAAAATCTAACTATCATATTTTTGACAAAAATCATACTAGGTCAATGTTTTTATACGCTAATGGATGAGATCATTGTCCTATAGTTCACAATCTAATATGCAAATGTTTGGTGAGTATAAGAGACCTAGAGATGTTTATGGATTGATATGTAATTTATAGTAGGATATGTTTTTGAGGTCTTTGGAATGGGTATTTTTGTAGGTGAGTTACCTGGTGATATTTCAGACAAGATTAAATATGTTTCCCCATAATAATTGATGTATTTGAGTTATGATTTTTGGGTTAGGTGGGAGAGCATATTTCATTTTGAATGAAACTCATGATATTGGTGAGAAAATGGATATATAAAAAGGTTACCCCGTTGATGGGTTAGCCTATGTTTATTAATTCCATAAAGGTAGAAGCATGGTTACATGTTTTATGTTAAAATAATGGTTCATAGGAAGTTCAACAAAGTATATTTTTTATAATAACGGAAATTCCTTGGACCATAATGATGTAAAATAGTTGGGGTGCTTTGGTGTCAATGTTTGGTTTCGAATGTACGTATCAATAGGCTGAATGGATCTATTGATTTTGAGTGTTGTTATTGATTATTATGTAGTTTATGATCCTATATGGTTAGATCTGGGATATTTTGAGCAGGTGTAGATGCTTTTGAGTTTGAGAGAAATCCTTGAGAAATGGGTTATCATGTGTTTAGCCTTTGAATGGGCTGGATGTTAGGATTTTCATAAAGAGTAAATAAAGATAGATTAATTAGGATAATATAACAGGGGCATTGATGTGTATGACTTCTTGGGTAGGATTTGTTTTTTTAATTGGGATTATTGATCATCTTTATAACTTATGTATTTTTCAGTTGAACAAGTTGTGCATGAAATAGTTTTACATTTAGATTTCACTTGAATTAATTTTAGAGTATATATTTTTGTATTTTAGTAGCATAGTTACCTGATGGATTTCAATAAAATTGGGGTAGTTTGGGTGTTTCCTATTGTGTTTTGAATCAATGGGAACCATTTTCTAAGCCGAGTAATGATGGGTTTGAAGGAATTCTTATGGTCATGTTTGTTATGTTTTTGATAGAAATGGTAGTTTTATTTTTATGATGATGATGATATCTAGTATGGATGGTGTTAGATATTTATAGGATAGAAGATTGTGGATCAGGAGTGATATGCATGTGAAAATTAAAAATACTGTGGTTGAAATCAAGGAGTAGTATAATTGAATCAATATAGTGGAAGGTGCACCATTATCAATTGGCAGGTGTGACCCTCACTGTGGATGAATTTTTTTGGATGTCAACATAAAGTATCTAGTGAATCATGAATGGTTATTGGTTCGTGTTTTTTGTTGGATCTCAGTTATGGACATCATATACAAATAAATTTATTACCTATGGTAATGGATAGAGAATGGGACATGGAAGAATAAACCTCAATTGTGAAGGGTTACTAGTGGGATGATACTGACCACATGATGTTAAAGTTGTCACTTGGATTCCAGTGTGCTGATTGATCTAGTTTTATATAGCTCCATTTAGAATACTAGATTTGGAATTTAGATTCAATATTAGAAAAATTATATGTTTTTACATCAAGATCAAGGTAATTTTGATATTGTACTGGGGTTATTCAGATTAGTGTCATGATGATGCTCAGGGTGGGATTATGATGAACAATTTCGTTTCTTGAGGATCTTACCATGGGATACATAGGGATTCTAGTTCAGAATATTATACGTGGGCCTATATGATATTGAGATAAATATAGTATTTAAAACATCTTGAATGGGTATTGAGATAGTGTGTTGTTAGGTGCGGTTGAGTACTTTCAGTATTTTCAAACCAGTAGAGGAAAGAGTTTTTTTATGTGGGATTGGGTGAGATTATGTAGAATAGTAAACCAAACACTTATTTTGACCACTAGAAATGTTTTTTGGTATGTTATTGAGATGGTAGGTATCCCCATGTCGTGAAATCATCCATTGGGAGTATAATGATTTAGTGCAGAGAACCATGAGATGAAAAGGGAATTGATGAATTAAAACGTAGTCTCTTATGATATATGGGTGTCGTTGAGAATTGTATTGGAGTTGGTAATGGTGGACAGAGCATGTCTAGGTTTCTGATGAATAGTACACCTTATGTTGGGAGTTTCATAATAAAAATCATTATTTTCATCCCAAGGTAAAATGTGATGATTTAGTTGTTAAGTAATTAAAAAAAGGTAGGTTAATATCTTCACCACCCATTCCTAACACTGGCCTGAGCCACAACTACCCCATGTTTTCCTCTAGAGGCTAGGGGTGGAGACAATCACCCAAAGGATTATCCTAAATGGGAGGTATTTTCCTAATTTAAATGCATGCACACACCCAACCATATCATAGTATAAGTGTCGAGGAATAATAATAAAAATATACAACAACTATAAAGTTAACCAAGCATTAAAAACCTCTATGGTTAACAAGAGTAAAATAGTGAAAACATTAATTTAAAAGGGGAAAAAGTACACACCCAACCATAAAAATGTCCCATACTAAGAAACAAACTAGAAAGTAGACTATTGAGGGAGCCCATCTCATAAAATCCATTCTACGATCACCATTCTTGTTCCAAAGCACCCAATATCCATATGATCCTCTAAATTCACCGATGACCTATCCATCATCTGCAAACATGTGTTAGAAAAGTATATGAAGGGATGAGTATATACATACCCAATATGATTCCCCAAAATTTGAAGGGGGGTAGTATGAGATACAATAGGAATAGAAATATAGTGGATAGTAACATGATGCATATCAAACCAAGGCAAGAGGAAGTGTAACCTCATCCATGAACAGTAGGATCACATTGGTGTGTAGAGGAACCACATGTCATATTTTTTTCACTCACAATAGGAGAGTAAACTCATCTAACCATGAGAGCCTAAACACAAAAAGAACTGGCATACCCCAGCGACTTCACAACCCATGATAAGAGTGTAAAAAAATAATATGATACGGATACAAAAGTGTGTGGGTGTGTGTATATGTGATCTATAAAACAACCTCAAACAAGAGGGAAAGGGGATATTTATCTCATAACTCAGCCCAAGATTAGAGTTGAAAGCAGTCCCAGAAGTCCAACAGTGATTCTCGGCATCTCCCACATCAGCCTATTATAAATCATCCAAGTCAAGACACACCTCTTCAATATTCCACATAATTGAGGGGAGACAATATCTTGGTACAGGATCCATGCCTTGGTAAAATAAGAGGCTTCCAAATATTGGATAGTTAGAGGACTCTTACCCTATTTCAATGGGATGGTTTTACTCAAATAGTCGATAGAGAACCCATTACCTATACAGTATGAGGGTTCCATTCTAGAGGTAGAGGACCCATGCCCAACCCAACTGAAGGGTTCCAATCATGATGTTGTTAGTGGACCCATGCCCTACCTATCAAGAGGTTTCCATTCCCTTGTAAGAGGACTTATGTCAAGGACAATTAGATTGTTATACTCTAGAAGTTGATAGATGACACATGCACTCTCTAATAGGAGGGCTCCACTCTTCCAGTAGAGGACCCATGCCAAATCTAGCTTGAGGGTTCCACTCAAGAATTATATTGAGTACCCATACTAGCCTATATAGAGGGATCCACTCTTTTCATCATGAACCCATGCCCATCCCAACTGGAGGGTTCCACTTGAAATGTGTCTAGTGATCCTACTTGATCATTACCATCATTGAGAATTTCCTATAAAATATTCATGCCCAAAGACATCTCACATTGTATCCCAAAATCCAAAACTGTGGTCACCATCATATTCTACATGGATAAACACTTATGATATGATATTTTTGGGCCAAAATGCGTGTCCAAGAAGAATATAATATATTTTCAAGTTTCCTCAAAAGGAACCAAGGTGTACACTATGTGTCAGGGGGCGCACATGGTCTGTGGTCCCTCTCCACCACTTGTTCGTGTCCTTATAAGTACAGTTCTTGACAACTATGTTGGTATACATGTTAGGCATTGGATATACATGGGTTTCCCATGGAACTCGGGCTCCCTCCCATGTGCTTGGACGTGTCTGTGTATCCACCATGTGTCTGTGTACTTCGGTACATGACTATGTGCATATCTATATACCCATGCACGGTGTCCTACCCATTTTCTTTGCAACATGGATTTTCAACCTAATTAAGTGATACACAAAATATTGGGATACTACATAGTGTGACATATTTATGAATTTCCAAAACCCTATACACAGTAACATAGGGGTTATATACTATGTGTTCGTCATGGTACATAACATGTAGTCTTGTTTTTCATTGACATCCATATTAGTTCTTAATGCTTCTAATATCTCCATTTGACAAAAGATCTGACCATTACATTATTTTTAATCTATGAGCCTATTCCTAATCTATCGTTTCCAGCCATCCGGTGGCTGAAAATTGGTTTCGTCGGTCTTTTTATGTTCGTCACACATCCCACGCTCCTCTAGTCCATTTTTTATCATTGTTTTTATCATTGATCATCAAAAAAATCATCCAAATCTTAAAAAAACCCATATCTATCTTTTATCCATGGATATGTCACTCATATGAGGTTTCATTATGATTCTAGGGTCCGATTGGCCATAGTACCACCAGATAATGTCAAAATGGTGTTGCCAAGTCCCATTGGTGAAGGAATATAAGAAATGAGGGAGGAAGGAACAAGAAAAATGTTTTTATAGATCATTTATAAACATCATGGGAATAAATCATAAATTAGGATACCCAAGGTTGTAAAATCAATGAATAAACAATTTAATTGCTACATTACTTCATGAAAAGGCCCCAATTAGCCCAGATCAAAGGACAAGATTGACTTGTTTAGTCTATTGAATAAAAATGTGTGTTATACAATAATTGATGAGTCCTAACTATATATTAGATCATTCACCTAGTTATATGATTTCAAACATTTTATGTCATTCCTTGTGTTTATTGAATCTTGATCTTCTCTGATCCAGAGTTTCATCATCATTCGATATGATCCGATAAAAGAATTAAAGAAATACGAAGCTCTGTACAGTCTCCGGATTATGAGTCTTACTCTGATCATTTATCCAGAATGATATATTCATAGGAAAATTAGTCAGGTTAAATGAATTAATCAATTAATTTATCAAAATAATTAATCCACTAAATGTTCCAACAACAAGAAAGATATCAGAATGCCCTATGCCAACCTATTTTAGGTTGAGCCTTTTTTAAAAATCACGTTCTAGAATCAAACATGTTCTCAAAAATTTGATCCATGACTCCATTTAAGAGTTATCTCATTTTCTATAACAATATATGTGTTTTCAATGTAAAATATATTTAATAATTTTTTAAATTAATTCTGGGTTAAATGGGCCGTGGAATAAAAAATCATTTTATCCCGGGTTACTGAGCCTTAATTTGGACCTCCCTCTCCCACAATCTCTCAAGAACATTTATATATAGCCATAAAACATAGACTAAGGGGATGGTCCATCCATGCAGGGTCCTCTCGTGTCGATCCTCGATCTCCACTGAGTTCTCCAGAATGGTGGTTGCATCCTCGATGTCTATCTCTCCTTATTCATTAAAATAGGTATGGTCACAAACCTATCTCCTCAGCTATGAAACATGGAAGATATTTTTCACACACTCAAGTTGAGGGGTAGGGTGAGGTAATGAACATCCTCACTAACCCTCTGTATGATCTCAAAATGACCCGAGGAACCTCCGTGATAGCTTTCCACCCTAGATGAACCTCTAAAAACATTGTTATGGGGACAATATCAATAATATGTGGTCTACCTACTCAAACTCCATGGGGTTATGACAATGATATGTATAAGATTTATGTCTACTTTGGGTCATTCTCATATGCTCATGGGTGACCTGGTTCTTCTATCCTCACCTACACCATATCTTTTCCTATAAGAGATGTCATTATGACCTATGTCCAACATAAGGGTGAATTGTAAGGTCTCTAGTAATAGGCCTTAAAAGGTTCTATGCTGATGGTTGAGTAGTATCCATTACTGTATGAAAAATATACCAAGGTAATGTGATCCTCCCAATTCTGGCCAAAGTGTAACACGCAATCCCTCAGCATATATTCCAACACCTAGATAATGTGCTTGTTCTTCCCATCGGTCTAGGGGATAATGTTTGTACTCATCCTCATCTGGGTATAGAATTCCTCCAACAGGTCCCTCTACAATTGTGACATAAACCACACATCTTTATGGGAGATAATAATTGGAGGAAACCCATAGAGTTTAACAATATCTCGTATGTACAACTGCCCCAAAACATCATCTTAAATAGGCTCCCTAAAAGTAGGGAAGTGATCCGAATTCATGAGACGGTCAATTAACACCCTGATGGAATCCTTTAATTCATTATATATGGAATCCTTGTGGAAAAGTACATGGATATTCTATCCCACATCCACTATGGGATCTCAAGGAGCTACAAAAAAACATGCTCGAAAAAGGATCCCAGCTTTCACCAGCTGACAGGCGAGGAAATAAGAGATGAACTCAGAAATAGTCAATCTCATTTTGGACCACTAAGACTCCCACGGAAGGACTGTGTACATATGCCCCAAAAAAGGATCTATAACTAGCAGATAAGTATGGGACTCTCACATCACCTCCTCTCACTCCGTGAATGGAACCACTTTCTGTCTTTGGACAATGTTTATATGATTCCTTCCTTCATAATATTCATGTGGTGAATCCCCTATTGATATCTAGTCACAGAATACCTCACAGTAGACATATCCTAGTCCGGTCACTACCACACACTTGATATGCGGATGAGATGACACCATCATTAGAATAAAAGCTCTACCATCCAGCTCCAACCAGGTTAGAAACAGGGAATCATACTACTAATAAGCCTCTTACATGAAGAGTGATTGGGTCTTACTACTAAGGGAATCTACTACTATATTTCCCTTTCTTGGAGTTTAAACTATCTTTAATTCATAGTCATGTATGAACTCCAACTAGTGTAGATATTATGGGTTCAATCCTCTATGCATGAAGATGAACCTATGACTCTGATGGTATGATTAAACCATGAAGAACTCCCCCATAATTTAGTTCCTCTACATTCATAGGGAAAAGACTACCACTAACATCTCTTGGTTGTGAGTCACATAGTTTTTCTAATGGGGTCGGAACTACCTCGACCCAAATGAAATAACTACCTTTTTCTATATCAAAATGCTACTGAGACCATCTCTGGTGGAATCGAAATACACTATGTACTCCATAACCACCTATGGCATTATCAATAGAGGAGGGATCATCAGCCTCATCCCACACTCATAAAGGTCCTATAATAATACTTAGTCAAGGTAAACAGATACCCTTTCTATGTTAGAGTAATCATCATGGATGGATTGTTGGAGAAGTCTTCCACAAAACTCCTATTGTACCCGACCAAGATAAGAAAATTCCGCACCTATGAGATTCTCTTGGATGGATCCTATGAAATTACTACCTAAATATTAATTGGGATTTTGGTGAAACCATGCATTGAAATGATATTCACCATAATGTGAACTTCATGAATCTTAAACTCAAACATTGAGAGTGTCACATAAATTTTGTGTTCTCAAAGAAAATATTGAACCATACTCAAGTGCTCTGCAAGATCATCCTGTAATGTAGAGTCGATGAGTATGTATTCAATGATGAAAACCAATAAAAATATTAAGTACGACTAGATTGTTCAGTTCATCAAATCCATAAACACGATAGGGTATTTCATCACACCAAAGGGAATCACTATGAACTCATAGAGTCTGTAGTGACATCTGAATGTTAGATTTAGAACATCAGCCTCAAAACCCCTCAAATGGTGGAAGATAGACCAGAGATCAATCTTTGATAACCATCCAAAACCTTGAAACTGATCAAATAGGTCATCAATAATCTGAAAGGGGCACTTGTTCTTTGTCATGGCCTATTTTAGGTGATGACAATCCACACAAAGCTACAAGCTCCCATCCTACTTTTTATGTGAAACACTGCAGATTCTTTGGGGAAAAACTAGGACTAATGAAATCCTTCTCTCAATTTTCCTTCAACTATAACCACATCAAATACGAATTGGTAGGGGTCATCCTATCTTCTATAGAATATATCTAGTCAGTTTTATCATACATGTTGATGAAAAACTCTATCTCCCACCTCATAGGTAGTCCAATAATGTCATTAGGGAAGACGTACATATAATCATCCATAAATGAATGAATCGAGATTCTTGAAGAGCATGTTGTACCTCATGATATACTCATAAAATTATGGCTGATAGACATCATCATCATGCTCATTGTACCCATGCGCCCTTCCATGAGATTCTCATCTCCCTGAAAGCTAACTCTCATCCCATTAGTGCATTGGAATATAATTTGTCTACCATGACATTCAATCTAGGATTTGATAATGGGGAAAAATAAATACTTGAGATGTATTCATGGGGTTCCATAATGATGACCAAAAGTTCCCATGTTAATGTATCTCCACCAAGAGATATCTCACACAACCAGTAGATAAAAAATAATGTAGAAGAGTTCCCTATAGGAACAATAAGATGAAGCTATTGGCCTAACGCCTCAACAGGGAGGTCCATATCTAACACCAAAAATATAGATATGTAGTAATGAATGGAACCTATGTATACTAATATTAAATAAAGTGTATAAAATACACACATTGTAAATCTAATAATCTTCAGCGCAATGGGGTTGTAAGCCTCCAAATCCAACAACTATCTATAGACCCGACATCCAGCTCCCTAATCCTGATGTGGGCCACATGATGGTAGTTGTGCAAGGATCTCAAAGTGTTTTCAACAACCCATACCTCATCCCCTACTCCTATTCTATCTCTAACTCCTTGGGGGCCTTCCTACCCTCTCCTGTGATATTCTTTATCATGAAACTATCTCTAACCTGGACATTTTTTTGCTATATTTTTATGATCATCAACATGTTCGGTAGAATAGTCATGCTCTATGTGAACTCACGAATGACAATAAAAGTACCATCCATTTCCAGGCTTCACTGATGGTATGCTCTATCCCTATGTTTCATGACTAGGATTTTGAGTCTTATCACGATAAGATCTCCTACACTGAGATCCTTTCAACTGGTGCTTCTTAGTTGTGGTAGACGACTCATCTCTGTGATGGCAAATGAAAACTCTAGCTTCTTGGAATACCTATGATAGGAAACTCTCTATCATCAGTGCCCGCTCTACACCATGATATAAATTAGAATGCACAAGGGAACTACACTAGAAAAAATCTCTTTTTGGAGTACCTGATCAAACATTCCTACTCGGATGTAGCAGTCAAAGGTAATGTTTTGGGAGTAAGGGGTATGGTATGTAAAACTCACTGTATAGACAACCACCATCATCCTTACCCAATGATCCAAAAGAAGATTTAAAATCATATTGGAACACAAATGGAAGGGGTAGTACTTTTTAAGGAATAAATTTAGGATGTCTAACCAAGAGAGTGCAAACTCAACATGAATCTAGGCAACAAGACTCCACCAGCACAAATATTCTATGTGGAAAATGAGAGTTGGAATTAAAACCACCCAATCCATCAATATATAAGTAATCCTAAACATATATACCACCGACTCTAGCTAATACTTTCTTATGTAGGGATATGGATCTCTATGGAACCTCAATGGCCTCTTGGACTGGAACTCATGGAGCACACTCAACCTACACACATCATTAACCTACTCTACCAGGATGATCTATTTCTCAACTAGTGGTGGTGCTACTATGTGCCCACCTGGAGAAGGAAGATTATGGGATGGACCCTAAAATGAGGCATAATCTCTCACTAGATCTTCATCATGATCATGAACTTGTATCTTGAAACACTATCGTTGTAGAGGCATCATAAAAGTTTTCTAGGCAAACCACCATCATGTTATTCTATATATATATATCAACAATAAGGAGCTGCCTCAATAAGGGAAGTCAAAGGATCAATCCTATATAATGCATGTACCACTGATTCTTGAAACCAATGTCTCAGAATTTCAAGTTAACAAGCAGGTATTCAAGTTCCATGTGAATGGATTCATGAGTCTCCCGTACAATCAGTGGATCCCCTAGACTGAGAGGTACAGTTGAGATACTTTTACTCTATTACACCATCCCAACCAAATACTACTAAGAAGAATAATGAAAACAATTTCCCATGGAATGAACTACATTGACACCGATCTATCATGAACCAACCCTAATTAAGGATCAAGATGAAACTACCCTAAGCCTGCCTCCATAGGGTAGGGTATGGTGACAAGAACTAAAATGAATTTCTAAAATGGGAGGAATTATCCTAATGAAACTATATACACACAAAGAAAAATATTAATGAAAAAGTGTAAATGAATAAAAACAATAATATGAAACAACTAGAAATTAAGTGAATCATGAAAAACCTCTAGAGTGTGCAATATTAGGAAAGTGAAAACTAATATATAAAGGGAAAAAATACATGACTAACCAAAAAAATGTCCCAAACTGAAAAAATGGAAAGTAATCTTCATAGAGATCCAATCTCCTGATCTTTAATCTATGACCACTTTATGCTATCTAATGCCCCCAATATCCCTAGGATCTTATTATGTTATTACTGACATCTCTGTCATATTCATATGACATGACACGTATGGAAAATTCCCATGCAGGGGTGAATGTATACATACCAATTAGGATGACCAAATGTTGAGGGGGGATATGTAAGATATTTAATATGAATACAATGATAGTAGATAGTTATAGAATATAGCTCGTCCCTAATAAAGAGAAAGAGTAACCTCACCCAAGATCATGGGGCTCAACAGTGTGTGTAGATGGACAACACGTCAAGTCATTTCCACCTATAGTAGGAGAGTAAACTCATCCAACCATAAGAAGCTATACATGGAAATCACATGGTATTACCCAAACATCTTCACAACGCATTATAGGAGAGTTTTTAAATCCGAAGGTACATATATAAAAGTATATATATATTTATATTCTCTATAATATAAAACCAAATGATAGAGAAATGGGATGACTTTCTCCTAGGTCAAATCATAAAAAGAGTGGCCAACATTTCCAAAAGCCTAGAAATGATTGTCAACATCTTGTGCACCAGCCTAGAAGAAACCATCTAAGTTATGCCATGGCCCGTCATTGCACCACACAAATGAGGGGCCATAATATCTATATAGATGACCCATTTCCTGGTATAGCATGAGAGTTCTACTCAATGGATTGATTGATGACCCATATCATATTCCAATAAGAAGGTTCCGCTCTAATAATGGATAGAGGACCCATTTACTACACAATAAGAGAGTTCAACTATGGTGTTTGAGGACCCACGACAAGCCCAAATTGCGGGTTCCACTAATGAATTTGATAGAGGACCCTTTACTGACCTAAAAGGAGGGTTCCACTCTGTTTGAAGATGAATCAATCCCAGCCCAATTGGAGGGTTCCACTAGAAATTTTGATAATGGACCCATTCCCAATCCAACAGGTGGGTTCCAATTTTAGAGTATAGGTCCTTTTTCCACCCGAGATGGAGGTTTACACTCTATAATTATATTGAGAACTCATACCCACCACAATAAGAGGGTTCCCCTCTATTCTTCGAGAACCCATTCCCAACCCAATTGGAGGCTTCCACTGAGAATGCCTCTGGTGATCATGTGTGTTCACTACCATCATGAAAAGTCGCCTAAAAATGGTTCACACTTGGAAATATCTCACACTATATCTGAAAAAACACAGACAATGGAACCATCACAGTTTACATGAAAAAATAGACAGGATAGACTAATCATGATCCAAAATACAATTCATAATGATTGAGATACGGGAGTTTGAAGTTTCCTCAGAAGGAACCAAGTGATACATGGTGTGTGAGGGGAGCGACACGACTTGTGCTCCTATGACATCACCTGGTTATGTCCCTATAAGTACATAAATCTCTAACAATGTTGGTATATATGAAATGTAGGGGATATACATTGTGTTTCAATGCCACTCAGGGTCCCTCCCGTGTGTTTGGTCATGTTCTTGTATCGACCCCATGTCTGTGTACTTCAATAAATAACCATGTTCTTTGCCATGAAATTCTATACGAGGTCCTTCTCCTATGATCTACCACACTTCTCTTTCACCCAAGTAAGTGATACATGGTGTGTATGGATACTACACAAAATTCCATCATTATGATATTCCAAAACCTTTGTAGCTTCAATATAGGGGCTACACATCAGGTGTTTAGTACGATAAATGAAGTATTGTCATGTTTTTTATAGTAATACAGATCCATTCTTATTTCTTTGAATCTAGACATTCCTCTATAGATCTAGACTCAAAACAATCTGAAATCAGTGGATCTAGTCTGAATATATCGCTTATAACCTTTTGTTGGTCTGAAATCGATTTTGTGGTCCTTGGAGTTTTTCACAAATCCCAAAAGCCTCTGATCCTTCTGCAATTGAGGGTTTTATCAATGATAGTTAACATAATCATCCTTATCCAACTAAAACCCAAATCCATCCATGATTTGTCAATCCATCCCTTTTATATGGTTTTACTACAATTTAGGCTATTCAATCAGGCTCGGTACTGTCTGAAAACATTGAATCGGGACCGCGGGGTCCAACCACTGAAGGAAAAAAAGTAATTGAGGGAGTAAGGTTCTAGAAAAAGGTTTTATAGATCATTTTAAATCATTATGGGGCAACGATCAATAACATGGATACCTAGGATATGAAAACGAATTAATAATCAATTTAATTCGTACACAGGTACATCCATAGGCCACAATTGGATCAGATCAAAGGAGGAACTTGTTTTACAGAATAAGTTTAATAAAAATTGGAATTATCCAAAAATTGATGAGTCCTACCTAGTGATTGGATCATTATTTTCCAAAAAACCCACATTACATTGTTTGAAGGAACTCATTTCTTTTGTTGCATCATGATCTTCTCTGGTCAATAGTTTCATCATCGTCTGATATGATCTTCCAATCAAAGGAAAGGAAGAAGAGGATTTAAATGGTTTTAGGATTATGGGGATAACCCTTTGAAATTCCCCATAACAATAGATTTATAGAAAAATTAGTTATATTAAACAAATTAATTATTTAATTTCACTAATAAATTATTATAACTTATTAATTCATCCCCTAAACGTACCACCAAAAGGAGAGATAATTGAATGCCCCATGTTGACCTATTTTAGGTCGCGAATATGTTAAAAATATCATTTCAAATGGATTTGTGGTTTAAATTTTTTCATCGGAGCTTCATTTTTAGAGTTATCCCATTTTATTTATGAAATTGTGTGTGAATAATATAAAAAATATTTAATATTTTTACCGAATTAATTGGGGGCACACTGTCCTTCAGAATCACATGCCATCTCAATGATTGACTCTGTAAATAAATGCATAAATATTTTAAAGTCTTATATGTGAAAAACCTATTTTCTAGAGATAATGTTTTTTTTATACACCAATGAGGCATCTTAGCGATGAGAGGTGATATAGTGGGTTGTTTCAAATGACTCATGTCCTTATGTTTAGTGAATTTCAAGAGAAGTTTCACATTTTGGTCTCAGAGTAAGGATCATTTTCAGAATTTTTATTTAGATAAAACTTCTTGGAGATATAGTTTGTTGAGGTGATTTTTTTAGATATATATTGAGATAATAGAGGTGTTTTAGTTGATTATATGAATCTTAATAGCTTCAGGTGGATGTTGTAAATTTAAAAAATTATTTTACCCTATTGCAAGGTTGGTACACAATTAGAGGAAATCATGTGACGAAATAATTAAGGGTGGGATTTATTATGTTTTTGGTGAATATTTTGATAATATTGGTAATTGAATCATGAAAAAATATGAAATTTCAGTTTTAGAGTGATCTAAATGGGGATCGCATAGTTAGAAAAATTGCACGGCTGAATAGAGTGAGGTGGCATGTCTTGGGCAGTTCATACTATTTGGTCTATGCTTCGTTTGGTGAATGATATAGCTGTAATATGTGATAGGGGTAGATCAATATAGTATATAGCGCATGATTTTCACATTGTTTAAAAAACCATACAAAAAAGTGTGAATTTCCATATTTCCTTAAATGGAAAAAATTTCCATTTCTCAATAATTATAATTTTAGTCACTCAACCTCCACTATTCCTCCTCTCACATGTTAAACATGGGATTTACTCCACCTATTATTCCTCTTAACCCCATCGATTAAGGGTAGATTTCATGGTGTTTTTAGTGGTGAGAAAGATGAGATCCTATTATTTCTTATATGTTTATCTTTTCACTTATAGCCCTTTACTTTTTGTGACCTGGAAAGCGGTTTGAGTGATGATTACATTAGATCAGTGTGGAAGAACACATATATGGTTAGTATTTTTTTCATATAATGTATAGAATATATCATGAGATAATGTACTCATTATGTGGAATTAAATTTTGATGAATGCACGCTATTGTATGATTTCTCAAAGGTTTCTTTCATAAATTAGATGAAATTGGTATATTAATTAGTGATGTGTTTTGGGGATATTATGTGAGTGAGGAATTTATACATGTTAGGAGTATACTACACCCAATTAGTTGTGGTTTCATAGAGAAGATGATGCTTGGTGAGTAATCATACATTTTTTCCTATTTAAATTATATTTTAAATTAATTATAAATTTATAAAATGAATTTTAAATTTTTATTATTATTTTAAGAATTTTAGGACATTGTATAAGTGATCGAGTGGTGATAAAAACTTGGATAAGACTTGGAAATGATTTAGTATGAGTAGTAGGCCTTGATTTATGGAAATGAAATTATATATGAGGTAGGTGGTCCCCGGAACAAACCCCTATGATATATTAATTTTATATGAACTATGTAATCTGGTCATTCCACATTAGAGGATTGACCTTTTATTTAAATTAATATATTAATAAACTAAAATACCAATAGATAGAAATTTTTTCAAAGGCCCTATTGAATCCATAAGAACGGGCTTGATTCATTGATCACAAATAGATAATGTATTAAATTTAATAATGAACAATTATGGGGTATATATTAACTTAAATAAATGAATGTGGTATTTTTGGTATAGGTTCCCTTAGACACGCCCTTATATAGGAGAGTGTTAGACTAAATTCCTTTGCTGGTGTAGTCTATAGTGGGACTATGAGACACATTATATCCCTCAATAGAGTGGACTAGTGAGTATGGATAGTGATCCTACACCATTAGTAAAAAAAGGACCTACACAAGAATACCATGGGTAGGATAATGGGAGGTTTGGTGGTTGGATTAGCCTAGGATGACCTTGGGAATTGATATTTTCATTATACCCTCTCCCAATTGTGTTGATTGCATTGATTTTCCAATGAGGGAAATGATCTAAGAACATGATTATGGTGACTTTGAGGGATGTTATTCAATATGAGTGAGAATATTTGAAATATAGATAGGAATTGGATGTTGGATACATGTAGGGAATCTAGAATATGATATGAATTAGGGGACCTTAGTGGGTTCCCTTTCATTATATGGATCCCTGATAGTTGTATTTCCTAGTGGTAGGTGTTTCCAATCTCTGATGTCACTTTAAATACAAATGATCAAAAATGATCATCAATCACAGATGCTATGATAAGATTTGGGTCATGAACTTGAGAGGTTATCCTATGATATAGGTGATATGTTTTGTTAGCTTTCCAACTTGTATGTTTTACATAAAGGTTCTAGTGAGATTTTTTTTCATAAATGTGGGATCATGTTATATGTTTCTTATAAGGATGTCGTTACACCCTTATGTTTCAATATGATTTGTTTGAAGTAGGTTGTGTTCACTTTGGAATGTTTTTAAATGATGATATGTGGTTTTGATAGGGTTCAATCCCACACATGAGTTTTCATGTGACTAATTTCATTGACCAGTGAGATCATTCCCATATGTTTTTAGACGATGGCTCTTTTTTCCTAAAAAGGCGTGGGCCTCATCCTGAGGTTTTAGATGATTAGTTTCCTGAAAAGGGAATTGTAATTAACCTGATTTTTATGAAATTTTTATATTAATAGTATAGTCATAAAATTTTGTTTTCAAATGATGATACTTGTTTCATTTCAGTGTGTGGGAATGCCCTAGTGATTCATTATGAGGATTCTTTTTTTCTAGTAGTGAGTATTTATTCCCATAATTTCTAAATGTTGTTATTATTATTTATGACATTCATAACTAGCTAAATCTGGTATCATAGATCTCTAGTATAACCTCTATGCCTGAGCATTAATGATGATTGTTTTTTCTATGTACACCTTGGATTTAAATTCTAATCATATCATATATAAATATAATACATTAAATCATTATGTTCGGGGCCCCATTGGTGGTTCCTCACTGAGTTTTACTCACAAAATTTTTGTGAATCTATAACACATGGGAACCTAAGAAGTTATCATTATTTGTATATTTGTGTTTAATAGTGTCCCAATTGTTTCATTATCGATTTCTATTAATCTGATGGAATTTTGAGATTGGGATATGGTGAGGATTTCTGTTGGAACTAAATTTTCCTCTATAGTTTTGTTCAGTTTGTTTTGTATATATGATCATACATATTTTTGTTGAATTTGGATATATGACTATATTCTACCACATTAAATTTTTGATAACATGGTTTCTTATTTATTATACATGCTTTGATAGTTGTTCCTGATCGTGGATTGTGATTTCTTATTTCCCCTATTCTTTTACTCACATATGCGTGTATAGTCTCTACAATGTATCTTCTTAAATAATCACTATTTTTTGAAAACCGTTAGTATATGAGGAGGCACACCTTAGTTTATGTGACATCCTCTGGTATGGACACTATCAAGTTTCTATGATTTATGGAGTGTTACACCAAGTGAAAGAAATCAAAAATTATTTCTATATATTATCATACCTAGCTTGAAATTATCACATCCCCAAAGGGATTATTCAGTATTTTCCGTGATATCACAACATAAAAACATATATTAATCTAATTAAATTATATCCTTTCATAATACATGATCAAGAAAACACACATCTTGAATCCAATAGATATTGGGATTTCCATTTTTCAAATGTGCATGAAGCTTACTGAGGGAAAATGTTCCAACATACATAATGAAAATATAAATCATTTTTAAGTCTTATTAATATTTATTAGTTAGATATTATAGAGTTATATTAATTATAAAAATATTAGATAATTTTTTTGTCAAAATTAAAATTATTTTTCTAACCAAATTTGATTTTTATCTATTATATGGTTTTACATAAAATATTATTTGAAAAATTATTGAATATGAATATAGAAAAACTGAATTATTTTTTGAATTCTGAATTTCAAAATTATCTAAATAAGAATTTTTTAGAATTTTTTGAAATGTTTTATTTTTCATAGAATATTGAAAAATAATAATTTTTATTGAAACCTTTATTTTATATTAATGTATCTATCAGTTAAATTTATATTTTAAATTATTTTTAAAATTTAATTAGTTAAATATCTTTTAAAATAATTTAATTATGTTTTTAATATAATTTTATACTTTATTTTAGTATAATAATATATTATACTTAAAGTGTGTATTTTTCTAAAGAAAATTTTTTCATTATACTTTTCTGTTTTAATTTTCTATTATATTCATTCACTTATGTGTATTGATTTTTTTAAAACATTTATTCCATATTTTTAATTATTGTGTAAAAATTTGGTAAATTTGACTATTATATTATTGGTCAATATGAAATATAACTTTATTAATTTTTTTACCATGGTAAAGGGTCAATCATGTAATTGAGGTAAAAAATAAAATTATAATTACTAAATAATGATAATTAAACTTGTATTAAGCTTTTGTGATGATGATATATCATCCATAATCAATAAAGGTAAAATATGTGGACTTTTATTGACATTTTGATGTGATTATAAAAATTATAATATTTTATGCAAACAAAAGTAAAAATTGTCACTCTTGATTTTAACAAATAAATTAAGTTGGGTATACACAAGGGAAATATTCATTTATAAGTTTTAATTTGAAATATAAATTATTCATCTTTATAATGTTAATTTATTTTTAATTTTTAGTGATTAAATATTATATTAAATTTGTACACATCATTGGAACCTTAATTATTAAATTAATGGAAAAATAAAATAAATTATATTAAATATATCAAAATTAGTATAATTTGAAATAATTAATGTGTCCAAATAATTTAGTAGATACAAATTACATATTATAGGGGTTTTGAAGCATTTTATTATAAATATATAGTTTTATTGATGTTATTAAAGTCGACGTAAAAAATTTGTTCTAAGATTGACATTAATGATATTATACAATACATAATAAAATATTAAATGATTTAAAATTCAAAAAATTCATATATTTGGATTAATTAATTGGATATAATTAATTAAATAAACCATGGTCTATTAATAGATCATTTGGTATTTTATTGTATCATTATTAACCGTTAATGGTTAGAATAAATTAATTTTGCGGTAATTGTCAAGATGGTTAGAGTAGAATGACAATGGAAAAAAATGATCTAAGCTTGTCCAAAAATTATTTTACCATGGGATTCATACACAAAATCATATTTTATTAAAATATTAACAAAATTGAATCTATTTTGATATTAAAATTAATTTATATCAGATTAGTATTTTAATGACTTCCCAGATTGCACCTCTCTTTTTTAATAAAATCAAACCAAATTTTCTCATTCTGTCACACTTAAAATACATTTTTAAGTGAAAATATCAACAAATATAATTTAAAAGGGTCCCAAAAAACATTATAGAGTCATTATTTATTAATGAATAAAAAATCATAGAGGTCTTAATTTAGTATGTAATGGATACATTCCTAATAAGATGTATAGTTTTTAACCATATATTTTAGATTTATTTATTCTTACACCCCCTTAAAACATTCTCAAAGCATGCTAAAATAAATAAACAATTCTACTATATTTAATGAAATTTTATCATGATAATGGAATAACCTATATCCATATCTTATATACATCAATTTGTAAAAGAATTCATCATTTATGTTTATGGTGGACCAATGCCTCATGGACCGACTTAAATTGTTTTCCATCACCACCTCCCACATATGGTTATAATTATAAAAGTTTTGTTTAAATATGAAATCAGTAAAATATTTATCATTATTAAAATAAAATATATTATTTACTTTCTTATAATCCAATTCACTGAAAAAATTATAACATCATTCATGTGTATATGTGGACTACCACCTCTACAAAGTGATTGGAATCATTTTTTATCATCACATCTCATGAATTATATATATATGTATAAATGGAAGAAATAATATTTTATTTATGATATGATATGTTTTTAATGATAAAATTATACTTACCTTCTTTCCATAATGATCACTGAAAAATGAAAATGTTACTCATGTGCACGTACGGTCTCTAATATCCATGATTTTAGTGTAGTTCATTTTTTATAACCAAATCTCATTATTAGAAATCAAAGTAAAATTGGATCATTAAAATGATAATTCGGGAATAATTATCAAAATATAAAACCTAAACATAAATGATAATTGTATTACTATTACATGTAAATAAGTGAGATAAAATTTATAAAAAACATGAAAAATATTCCCAAATATGAAAATAATTAGCATAAGATTATTATTTAGGAAAATAAATAATGCACATGACGTGTATGACTCAAGGTATGGGGATTTCATTTAAAATATAATTTTTAATATTTACCTTAAAACTATATTTTTCTTCCACATCCATATTTTTTAAATTATTTTATGAATGTATATTTATGTACATAAAACAATTTTAATATTAATTTAATGTGACTTTTTCATTTATTATTTCACTTTTCAATTTTATGTCACTTTCAAAGATTTTTAAAAGGGATATTTTTTTTGGAACATTTTAACATTCTATTTAAAAAGATAAAATGGATGTTTTAATTTAGTTTATACCACAATTATTAATTTTAATACCATTATTTGATGTTCAGATTCCTTTACAATAACAGATGCTTTATTCAGAGAAAAAATAATTTTCCCTTTTTTATAGGAACTTTAATATAAAAGAATGGCTTTCAAAGGAAAGAGATATATCAATATCGGAAAATGTTTTCTTATGGGTGAAAACAAGATTTTTATGATGAAATATTTTATGTATTACATTATGGTTCTTGTGCACTATTTGTAAGGATAATAAATTCTATTATAAATTGAGGGATGGTGAGAAATTTAAGGGTATTCAATACATTGGGTAAAGGTATGGGGTTAACATATTGGGTTTTTCCAAATAGGATATTGGAATATACTGTGATGGTTATTCTAAATTTGGGATGGAGTTAACTGATTAGGTTTCTCCTAAGAGATTATGGTAATATACTATGATGGTTTTTTCATGTATGGCCATGATGGTTATTCCACATGTGACCACGATATTTACTCTATATGTATGAGTGGTATGAAAATAATTCCTATATTTTCTACGTGTTATATATAATATTTCTATTGGTTTTAAAAGTTTCATTTTATAAAAAAGTGTGTTATTTTAATGTGAAAATGGTTAATTTCAAATTATCAAATAATATTGTGATAATGTTATGTATTCTATGGGTTTTTCTGTTTTTCTCTAGACTAATAAATTTCGTTCAATTTATGTCACATACTGATATTTTTGGTGCTCATCCATTGTTTTAAATTTTTTCTATGTGGTTTAATGATGAAAAAGGGAAAAGAAGAATTCATGTTTTATGTCATGAAGATTTTTCATGAAATGAAAACATGTTTACTTAAAAAAGTTTTTTTGAGGAAAAAATGGATAATGAATAGAGGTGTTGAATTTTTAACATAATGTTTGTTGTGAAATAGTTATATCCTAACTCTCTGATACTGTAAACCTGAAATATACTTGGGAATGAAACAAATTATTTCTATTTTAAAGTAAATAAATAATTAAATGTTTATGGTCAGGTCCTTATAATTTGTATCAATGAAAGGTTTAGATAACATTAGATGTTCTGATAATGTTAATATAATACCCTAAAAATATTTTATTTAATGATAAAGTTGAAATTATTTTTCATTTTATGCTTAATATGTGGCATTATCTAAACTACATTTCTTTAGATTCATTTTTCAAAGAAGGAATGGGGATGGAAAAGTAGGAAGGTATCAAGTGGATGATGTTATTCTAGATCTCTAACTCTAAATGGTTAGAATTTGGAATTTTATGTTTTTATAGAGATGGATCAGTTAAAATTGGTATTAAATAATAGAGGTGTACATGCGAGAGATCAAACAGATCTTCCACATAGGAACACAATGATAGTGGAACATTTTGGGAGAAAATATCCAAAAAAATTTAAGTTCATCATATGACACTATAGTAGATAAAGGAATGATTAAAACTATATAAAATATGTTTCATGTTAGGAGATGTTAGTATCATTAAAAGGCAAGTCTTGTTATGTACAATTTTAATGTCCAGGATGACCAGTTATGGTTAATTGTCATGAATATTAGTGAAATAGAAAAAATAGATGCCTTAGAATAGGAAAAATTTAAGAATATTTTTTTTGAGAAATATTTTCCATAGGAGTTTTTAATTAGTATGGAAAATAAATTATGAAACAAAAGGTGGAATATTTAGAATAAGAATAAGAATATTTTTTTTACCCTATTGGCAATGTACAACCAACATTTTATCCAGGCTATTAAATGAAAAAATAATCAGTTTTACTCTTTATTTAAGACAATATATCAAAGGGAATTGGAATATTGTGAATTAAAAACTTGTGTTATGTAATGTTAAGGTGGAAATAAATCCTATTGGGGGTCATGTTTACAATGAAAAACATCATAAAAAGTGGTCCAGGATGATGGAAAAGGGGAATATAAGATCAAATAAATTTTATTTTAATAATGAAATATTTACACATTTTGATATTTATGGTAAAAATAACATTGTTGAATGCCTTATAAACAATGTTATGTTCTTTATATGAGTTAATTTTGAGAATATAGAATGTAATTTCAATAATCATGATATTTTTATTGGTATAGATAATTCTGAAAGGAATGCATTAAAGAGTTTTGAATTCCATAATATTTGTCATTATGAACATGCGTGTTTGAATAAGAACCTAAATATTCATAGGGAACTATAATATAAGTAGAATTATGTAGTGATATACTTTTTAAATACTTTAGAAGATGTTGTCATATATAATGATGAGTTATAATGTAATATTTTTATTTATATTATACAAATGTATTTTTTTTATTTGAGGTCAACACATTACTTTATTTTCATGAAATTTTCTAGTAAAATTTAAATTCCACATCATGAAATAAATCCACAAATATTTTTAAAACCCCAGTAAAATTATTAAGGAAAAAAAATATTATAATAATCCTCCAATTATTATTTGTAGAGGAATTTTAATTAAAAAATATAATTTTATTTCACTTATTATAGTGTTTTTCTATTCTATGTATAGATTGTATCTCTTTTTACCATGACAAGTTAAATTGTAGAGGTAAATAAGTTATTTTAATAATGGTTTCATTTTTTATACAAGAATGAACCCATAACTTTGATAACATATCAGGAATCCAAGAAACTTTTTAAAGATTAAAATGAATATTATCTTTCACATATTTTTGAAAAGAATGGAATTTTTTCGATTAAGGATGTTTCAATAATAAATGATTACATGGAATTTTTGCTGGGGAGTTTAACAGTATTATACCCAATCAAGAAGAGGAATTTAAAATTTGATTAGATCCTAATGTTAAGAAAATTTCAAATAATCCCTTATAGAATGGCTCATATAGATCCCCTTGGATTGAAGAAATTAGATACATAAGATTGTTGATTAATGTTTCATTCATCCTTCCACTTTACCATGTGATGATCATGATTCATTTTTTAAAAATAAATATTATTCCATGATTCTTTTCATTGATTATAGAGATTTAAATAAAATTAATATTAACTATTATATCATTTTCCTCATATTGATGATTTTTTATCAGATATAGGGACATAAATATTTTTTATGGTTGAACTATGGCCTGGGTACTCTCTACCAAAGGTGAAGGGGGATTCCACTCAATAAATAGTGTTTCAATCTAGATATGGGAGTTATGAGTTTTTAGTAATTCCATTTAGGTAGAAAAATTCCCCATCTGTATTTATGAATCTTTTGAATAGAGTCTTCCATGAATATTTGGATAAGTTTGTTGGTTTTTATTAATGATAACTTGATTTATTCCAAAAATTATGATCATCATAATAAATATCTAAGGTTTTTATACAAACCCAGAAGGAAAAAAACTACATGGAAAATTTGGAAAATCTCATTTTTTGTTAGAGAATATTTCATTCATTGGACACATCATAAATAAATATTGCATAAAATACGATACCGTTAAAACTAAAGTGGTTAATGAATAAAAAAGACCCAAAAATGTTGATGATATATATTTTTTCTTTCATTAGTATGATATTACTTCTGGTTTGATAAAACATTTCATTTATATCTAGTGTAAAAAATTTGTTAACTTAAAATGGATTTAGGTTTATTTAGATTGGAGAAGGTGATGAATGTTTCTAAGAACATAAAATTATATTGGTGAATGATCTAATTTTTGATTTTACCTAAAAATAATGAATTTTCCATATAAAATGATGCTTCATTAAAGGAATTTGTTTCTCCATAATATAGAATGATCAGGTAATTTCTTATGCATCACATCAATTAAAACAACTTGAGAAAAATTATACACATGTCCTTAAACTAATAGCTATAATTATACTTTAAAAGTTTGGATACACTATTTATAAGGATCAATGTGTGATATATATATTGGTCATAAAATATTTTAGAATATATTCACTTATAGTGATTTTAACATCATATCAAGGTGGTGGATGGGATTCATAAAGGATTACGACTAAACAATTCATTATTATCCTAGAAAATCAATAAATTTTACAGAAGAATTTAGTAAGAAAATAAACATTGCATATTTCTTTTGGAACATCACCTGTTAGTTAATGGATTGATTAATTTTTTGTCTAGAAATTTTTAATGTAGAAATTTCTAATTTTTTATGTTTTAATATAGTTATATTTTTCAAATAGAATTAAGAGAGCTCAGATGAATGACTGTGAGTTACTGGAACAAGTAAAATTTCTAAAGAAGGAAAAGTTTCCTTAATTTTATATTGATAAAGATAGATTTTTTATACATAGAAAGAGATTATGTATTAATTTAGGTTACTTTTTGAAGAGTGAATTTTTTAGTGAAGCTCTTACTTCCCCATTTCCAATTCATTCTTATAGTACTATGTTTTACAAAGGCCTTAAACAGTATTAAATATTAGATGATATGAAAAGTGATATTGAAAATTTACCATAAAATTTTTACCACATCATTAGGTTAAAGCCAAATGACAATTGTCAATGGGAATACATTATCCTCTTGTAGGTCTGGAGTAGAAATTCGAAAATATATCCATCGATTTCATGTGGGGTTTCCAAATATTTTATTGATGTAATAATGTGATTTTGGATATTATTGATCGATTAAAAAAATCTAAAAATTTCCTTTTCATTCAAGATACTTTGTCTTTAGATAAATTTTTTTTACTATATATTAAGGATATTGGAAAGTTACATGGAGTTACTCTCTCCATTTTTTGACCATGATCCATGGATCCCTTCCAGATTTTGGAATAGATTTCAAAAGTCATTGAGAAATAATTAAATTTAATTACAACCTTTTATCCTCGACCTGATGGACAGTCCAAATGAATATTATAGGCCATAGAAGACATTCTTCCAGAATGTTATATATATTTTCAATGAATTTGTGATCATCATATTTATTTTGATGTGTTTACATGGAATATCTGTTTTTATTCAAGTATACTGATGAAAATAATTGAAGAATTATATATAAATAAGTGTTAAACTCCATATGTTTGAGATGAATTAAGAGAAATGAAGTTGATTAGACCATATCTGGTAGTGGAAATGTTTTAGGATGTAAGGGTGATTCAACAACATATGAGGATAGCTTAATGTAGGAAGAAAAGTTATGTGGATAACCAATGAAAATATCGTTCTTTCTAGGAAGATGATCCTGTCTTTCTTAAAGTATATATATGTGAAATTGTAATGTGTTTTGGTGAAAATGGGAAGTTAAGTCCATGGTTTCTTATACAATAAGAAATCCTAGGAAATTGGGATAAGTTTCATACTGAATGGAATTGCCTCTATGTTTATCCCTGGTACACAATGTTCTTCATGTTTATATGTTAAGAAAGTTTGTGTTAGATTCATCCCATGTTTTTATCCTGATGGTAGTTCAGTTGGAAGATAACATTTTTTATGAGGATGAAAATTTATATTCTTGATCATAGAGACCATGTATTGTGAAGTAAGATAATTCAAAAGGTTATGCATTTTTGGGAAAACTATATTATTGATGTATTATTATAATTATCTGTATTGTTATTTTAGAGTTATATTAATTATTAAAATATTGTTAAATTTTTTATTTAAATGGAAAAAAGATTTATCTCTTACTAAATTAGAGCTTTATTTATTTTTGGATTAATATAAAATCATTATTTCAAAATTAAAAAATTTTAATTAAAAAAAATTAAAATCAATTTTCAATAAATCATGTCGAAATTATCTTAATTTTAATTTTTTGAATTTTTTGAATGGATTGATTCTTTAATGAATAGTGAGGAATATAAATTTTTATTATTAAAATATTTTTATTTTAAAATATTTATTATGTAAAAATATATTTAAATTTTCCATATTATTTCATTAGTTTTTTATAATTAAAATAATCCAATAATTTTTTTGAAATGACTTTTATTATTGAATATAATAAAAAAATTATGCTTTAAAAGGGTTTTTTTTAAAGAAAAAATGTTTTTAATTGGGTTTTTACTATTTAATTTTAAATTAAATTATACATATTCTATATTTTTATTTTAAAAAATTTAATCCATAATTGGAATTAGTGGGTCCTAATTCAGTAAATAGGATTGTTTTATTATTGTTCAATAAGAATACCAACCTTAGTAATTTTTGCTACTATACTAAATGTTAAATCACATAATTATGGTTACAAATAAAAGTATAAGGGATAAAAAATGAACATAACATTTTTTATTAACTTTACTGGATGATTATATATCTTCTATAATTATAAAAAGGTAGAATATATGGAATTTTGTTACTATTCAGAGGTGACTACAACCTTTTAATAATATTTCATATAAATACTAGTGAAAACATCATAATATTTTTTAAAAACTATAATATTTTTAATATGGGGATAAAAAGAATAATTTTCTTATTATAATTATTAATTAGAGTTTTAAATTACTTCTATTAATCTTTGTAATTTATATTTAATTTTTAGTGAAAAAATCATTTACTAAAATTCTTAAACAATGTTGATGTAGTAATGATTCAATTAATGGAATTAAATAAATGATATTAAAAATATTAAGAGTAGTACACTCTGAATGAGTTAATGTTTCCCATAGACATTAAAGATAAAAATTAAAAACTATAAGGGGTTTTATTCATTTTATTATAATTCCTTTATTGTCTTGATGTTATTAAAGTGAAAGTAAATGAATTGCTCTAAAATTGGAATTACTAATATTATAAATAAAATAATATTTTCTTAAATGATTTAAAATTTATAAAAATATTAAATTTAGAAACTTTAATTGTATTTGCTCAACTAAATCCATAATAGTCCACTAATGGGTTGTTTTACATTTTATAGTACCATTATTAATTCTTAAATGTTAGAAAACATTAACATTATGGTAATTGTGAAAATGGTAAATGAAGGGTTAAACAGAAATATAAGGATAAAAATATGATTTAGACATGTCAACAAATTACTTTATGAGTGGGTTTGACTCATACTCATATTATATTCAAATCCTATTCAATTTGAATTAATTTTCCAATAAAAACTATTTTATATTAAATTAATATTTTAAAATTCTAAAAGGCCAATCCCCTCTCATATAAAAGTAAAACACATATTCACATTACTTTATACATAGAATCCTTTTGATTAAGACAATATATATCTGAATACCTCCCTAGAATCCTTCCCCACATTCTAGAGTCCTTATTTTCAGAATAATACCAATATTATATGTATAAAGGTACCAACAAAAGGAGACTTTCCAAAGAAAAGTTATAGTTATTTACCACATGTTTTAGATTTATTTATTATTACACTTCGTTAAATTTTTATGAAACTATGATAAAATAATAATTGGATTATATAATGATATTTTATTATTTTAATGTAATAACATATATCCATCACCAACATCCATCAATTAGGATTATAATTCATTGTTTATGTTTATTGTGGACTACATCATTATAAACCTATGTAATTCACTTTCCATCACAACCTCTAAAGGATTGTTATAATGGGGGAATTTATTTTTATATATGATATGCATTACCTATTTATAATTTTTAAAAGATAATATATCTTTTAATTTCTTACCATTCTATTAACTGAAAAATGATAATGTCGTTCATGTGTATGTGTGGACTACCACCTCCACGATGAGATGTGATTCGTTTTTCATCACCACATCACAATGATGATATATATAATTATAATTAAATATATAATATGATATATATGATATTTTTATTATTATTTATATATAAAATGATATTTATTTTCTTTCCATAATTGTTGTTGAAAAATAAAAACATTACTCATGCATACGGATGATCTACCCTCTCCATGATTGTAACAGTTGTCATTTTTTATAACCATAATTCAATTTTGTTTTTATAAGTATATTTTATGTATAAAAATGATAAATTTTTATTTATTATTATTGAGATTATGAAATAATGTCCAAATAACATTGTGGAACCCAACAAAATTTATTTTGGACTTATGAACAATATGTCATCAAATCATATGATGTGCACTTAAATGATTAAGTAATTGTTAAAACATTGTAATAAGTAATAAAAATTTAACAATAAACATAACAAATATACTAAATTAAGTAAATACTTATCAAAAGTTTATTATCCACGAATATAAAGAACATACAGGATGATTCAGACTCAAGGTAAGGGGATTTATTTTTAAAAATCATCTATTAAATTTAAATTAAAACTGTCATTTCTTCCATGTATATATTATTAAAATTATTTTATGGATGTATTTATATGCACATAAAATAATTATAAATGAAAATTTATGTTTATTTTATAATTTCATTCAAAGGGTTTGAAAAGGAATCTTTTTACATAAATTTTTACCATTATTTAGTAAAAGAAAAAATAAATTCTCTATTTTAACATATACAAAACAATGAAATTTCTCTCCAATGTATCTGTTGTTTGATTTTTGTAGTATATTGTCATATTTCATATTTTATTCAAAGAAAACCATCTTTTCCTTTATTCTGTGAATTTTAGTTTTTAAAAAAGGGTTTTAATGGATATAAATATATAAATATTCGAAAAAAATTCTAATAGTTGTAAACAAAATATTTATAACACAAGATTTTATGTATTCTAATACGGTTGAAGGAAATTTTTTTAGGATTGGTGGTTTGGTTATAAAACATGGGTTTCTGGGCATGTTGTAGATCTTTGATGAATTAGGTAATGGGATGGAGTAAACCAATTGAGTTTCCCCTATGAGAATATAGGAAAATGTTGGGATGGTTATTCCAAATATATGATCGAGTTAATTGATTAGGTCTCTCCTATGATATTTTTGGAATATAATATAATGGTTATTCTGATTATGACAATGATGATTATTTCATGTCTAACCAGGAGGGTTACTACATATGTAATTGTGATATGAATATGATTCCCGATTTTTCAACAAGTTTTATCTATATCAAATATCATTTTTAAAAGTGTTCTGTGATAAAAAAACATTGTGTTTTACATGTGAAAATGATTTATTCCATAAGCACAAAGAATAATGTGATAATTTCCTGTATTATTTGGGTTGTCATGTATTTCACTAGACTAATGAATTTCTTTTCTTTTATGTCCTTTAATGAGATTTTATGTGTGCGTCTGACATTTTATGTTTTTTTTCATCTGGTTTTGGAATGGTTATGGGAAAATAAGAAGTCAGTTTGAATGTAATGAATGTTTTTTTATAAAAAACAGACTTTTTTCTTCTTAAAATTTTAATTTGGTATAAAAACATCATACTGAATAGAAGTGACCATTTCTTTATAAATGGGCCTTTTATTTAAGAGTTATGAAATAACACTCTAAAAATATAATCCTAAAACCTACATTGGATTGAAATAAATGAACAATAGTCTAAAACAACTATAAAATATAATATTTGAGGTTTGATCCTTACCTGATCTCTATATGTTCTCTACTTCACTCTTAGTTTTTAGATTATACCATTTTATAATGGAAAATAGCACTTTTAAGGAGTCCTAGTTAGTATTTAATATATAGTTCATGGGAGCCCTGAACACTATGTTCATATTCATCAGGCCAAATGGAATCACATGAAATCTATATATCCCATACATTATCAAGAACACCATTAATAGAATTTCATATATCAATAATTATAGATTATAATAACCTCGTCTTTGATAAATCCAAGTGAATCATTAGGGTCCCTTCAATTGATTAAAAAATTATCTACATGTGGAAGGGGATAATTTTTTATAGGTTCCTAAATCTGTTACCTCAAATCTATGCATAACCCTGATCTTCTAACTCTTTTTCTTGTAGGTAAAGAATATTTCACTCCATGGAGAGGTAATATGAAAATTAAAACCCATTTCATTAAGGTCATTGAGATGAATAGTCACCTCCCTAAAATTATATTATATTATAAGGTATGAGGGTATCGATATGGGATCATTACTAGATAGGGGTTCAATGGTTAATTAACTCTCTCTATTTAGAGGAAAATGTGAGAATTTTATTGGAATAAATTCTTTTTAATAATCATTTATTATAACAAAACTAGAATAAAAAATTTCTTAAGTGAATAAAAATTCTATACTTGCTATCTAGGTGGTGATAGTGCCCAAATACGTATGGTCAGGACAAACATGAGTTCCCTAAAAAGAACTTTCTTCTGTGAGGATATGCTCATCACATATTAGGTATGTTAATGTAACTCAACATTCATAACCAATGGTGTGATCCAATTTTTTTTCAATAATGTTTGAAATAAAAATAAATTCAAAATTATAAATTTTCAAAACAATTAAATCCTACAACTAACCGTGGCCATAAAAAATTATGTATCACCCAGGGAATCTCTTACCTTGATCCAACACCCCCATTCAATTTGAGTCCATGGAAAACATATAAGATGAACATTTCATTATATTCCCCAAAATATATTAAAAATATAATAAAATAAAAAATAGATCACCCTTATATTAGAAAAATAATTAGACAATATCACGACTTGTCCTAGTGGGGTCCACTTTGTGACTCACCAAGCCCACATCCAATAGGCTATAGGCTGGTGACTAGCACTGAGCAGGCATATAACTATCATGGGAGGAAGTTCTTAAGTAATTTTTCATACACACACATCTCCACCACACAAATGCTGAAATCTGAAAACCACAAAGGAACAACATGCATGCATAAAACTAAACCCAGCCAATAAAGTACGATGGAATGTAAAGTGCCGAATGTAAACTGGGTCAGGATACAAGCCCACCCAAAACAAGAGTCTCCAAACTACAAAGTACAACCAGTAAGCACGAAGGGGTATTGGGACTTCTACTCATACCTATAGGAACACCTCATCCTGTAGGTAACTCAAAAAGCTCGGTCTGGTCCTGGTCCACCCTTGACTCCATCAAAAGGTCACCCGTCTGCACTAGAAACAACATGTGTGAGTAATGACCATATAAGGGTGAGTATATCAATACTCAGTAGAGGACTTTGAAAACCACAATGCAATATGAAATGTAATTGTATAATCAGCTATGCATAGTATATTTCTTCTAAACATATAACAAGAGAAACACATCCATATATACTCAAAACCTAGACCCATAGTCTAGAGACAAGTTACACGACTGTATACCCACACAAGGGATTTAGTTCGAAGTTTCGATGAAGTTCTCGGCTGGGAAAACTCACTCGAAGATTATGATATCTTTGATTACGTCCGTCTGAGAAGTATTTTTCATCGGGAAAAGCCATTATAGAAAGAAACACTCATTTCGAGAGAACACACTCCTGAGTGGGGAAAGATCATGATACACCGATGGGAATCACTACTAGGGCCTTAGTGGACACCATGACTAATTCAAATTTACCTTTTATGTAGAATATCGGTGCCCTATAAGAATAGTCACATTGATACTATACTCTACATAGGGTCAAGAATGGATAGAGGATCTCTCTTTGGGCCTCTCAGAGGGATACCTGACCCTATATTGGAATGTCCCACTAAAGGGATCATATTCATGTGGATGGAAATGACACATGACCATCAGGGGAATGAGAAAAAGGGTTACAATCCCAAACCAAATATGTCCAAGGATTGGTTGAAAATAGGATGAAGACTTGTTTCAGGATATACACGGTGTGTAAAAGGGGTCACATTTCGTGTCTCATAACTTTAGGTACCTCCCATGTGTAACAAATTAAGTCAAAGGGGACATGTTGTGAAAAACGTTAAGTAAAAGGCATGTAGGATGCACCAAATGCTGTGTCCAAGTAACCAGGTTTCCCTCTATGTATGAGGTCATGTTCCCATATACGGCTTCAACCCGTGTGTACCATCTCATGTAACTGGTACATGGGGTAACTTGTGCAGTCGGCCTAGTCCGGTCGTGCGGGGGAGTACACGGCCAGGTACTCCACCATGTGTCCGTGTATCTCTCGAGATACACCCTGAGTTTTGGGGAAGGGACCACACATTGTGAGAGAGGGGTCACATAACATGTGACACTTGTCTGTCTCCCGAAACAGTATCCACTATTGAGTCTGCCCCACACAGTTTGTTCTTCAGAATACACACCGTGTTGATCAGAAATTTCCAAAAATCATTCTCCTTCATCGGTGCACCTCTGGTGATGCTCTCTCTTCGATTTGGTCATCCGATCTATATGAAACACAAGGTTTTAGGTAATTTTGAAACCAAAAATCTGATTTCATCGGTTTATGGTTTCTAACTGGCCATAAAAACATGTTATGATTCACCCACATGAAGAAAATTCGAAGAACAAGAAATCCTGAACTATGTCGATTCATCTTCTACTATCACCGCCACACCTCTGCTGGGTCATCACGATGCCATATCTTCATTTTTGGATTGTTGTTCCAAAAAATGGGAGTGAAAAGATTCTTCATTCTTATCCTTGTAATCAATGAAATGAACACAGGTAAAAACAGGGAAGAAATCCAATAAACCAAAATTGAGGAAAAAACCTCCATCGTTGTTCATCACGGTGTTTATCCACTACCGTTCGAAGGATTAGACAGAGGGAGTTATTAAAATCAAACGTGACAAAAAATACTCATGAACAAACCCTACAAAGACCCCCAGTAAGAATGATGATGTGTGGGTTAACCAGTTTTTGGGTTGATCCATGCTCATCATTAAATTCAAATAAAGAGTAATAACACAACTTTAAAACACAACCCTACCCTAAAAATGGATCTATTGCTAAAGAAGGGATTGTGCTACCATCTTTGTTGAGTTCCTTCAACTATGCTGGTGCAACGAATATCACTTTAGATTCACCTTCATTCGTTGTATGGAGTTCTCTCAAAATCTCGTAGAATTCTCCATAATTTCTCTCAATCTTCTGCTAACGACCAACATTTGATTAACCTATTGAAAAGAGGTAACATGTTTCAGAATTCCATATTGCAACAACATTATAGAATCAATATTACTATTTTAGATTCATTATGATGTTTCATTAATTATCGAAACATATACTTCTTCATTAAACTTCATCGTACATTTCTAAATAAAATAAAATAATATTTTCAAATTATTTTATTTTATCTTACTTTACTAAAAACATCTGAAAATCAACTTTTTCACTCAACCCATGCTGGTCGAGGTTAGGACTATTCTTAGTAATGTTGTTGTCTTAGACCTAACAATGCCCTCAGATTTTTAATTTGCACATCCATTTTGAGATTGTCTTAACCACAAACACACACCAACTAACATAACTTAAAAAAAATTCAAACCACCATTCTGGGCTCACCAGGAGTTGGAATGATTTGTTGTCTCGACGCTTGGTCCCAAAATATTTTCATATAATATTCAAAAAATAATATATAGAAAATATGAGACATTACAGACTAGGTATAAATATATAAAATGTAACTTTAATGATAGTGGGCCCTTTAAATATATCTACTGGAATCTAGTTAAGAATAAAAAATTCAGCATGTGTTAAATCCATGATGTTACCCTCAGGTTCCATGATTTACCTAAAATAAATTCTCCTATGTTTCCTATTTCCAGGAACTCATATTTCTTCATACATCACCATGACCTAACATTCTAGATGATTCCCTACTTTCATTCTATTATTATTCCCTCAACTCTGTTTCAGAATCATATGCCAAACTCATTCCTTTCTTTAAGACTTATTTTTACATTTTATTTTAGTAGTACTTTAAATTATCTTTAAAAAAGAATAAAAAACCCTTCAAAACTCTAAAAATATTACAAAACATGGCTTGAAATCCCACAATGGATGCATATAATAGAAGATCCCCTTAAAAGAGTAAGTAAATATCAATTACCCAAACTCATATATTCCCCTTATGATAGGTGAAGTTTTTTCATGTACCACTTGTTAAACCTGATTAATAAGCACACTAACTACAAATGGTTGGGAAAATGCTTACTAATCCCCTCTATAGAAGTAATTTTTCAATAGTGAGCACCTTGAGTACTACCTTGAAATAATTGATTGTGTTAATAATAATAACATATTATCCAAGGTGTATTTCTGGGTATATCTCAAATATTCTGGTTCTTTGGTTGTACTTCTCACATAATAAGGGTGAAAAATAAATAAAATTTTAGAATCAAATTTTATAATAATTCAATAAATATAAAAGTTGATAGAGTTCTATAAACTCATGTTACTAGTTTAGTTTATGAATCTGAGGAAGGAAATCCAAAGAGATTATGTTCTTAAAGGATCCCATTTCAGGCTATCAAGTATTCTAATATGAACCAATGAAACAAATCATTTCTTTTTTAGGTCCCTGAAGTATGAATATATATGTATATATATTTATCGTCTTAACCTCAGGGATATTATACAAATTCAATATCACTTAGATTATCAAGATGATACTTAGTGCCATGTACTTCTATAGTAATTTATATATTAGGACTATGATTCATATTAAATTATCCATTTAAGTGAACTAAATTCACCTCAACTCATTGTAACCATCCAACTCTAAGAGATACAAGATAAAATATGTTATCCTATATAATATCACAAGACTTTAGTGTTTGGGTAAACCCAGAATAATCATAAAATCCTCCCATATATTTATGAAGTAAAATTTGTGTTTTCCTAAACCTAGGGTCCATCTGTAATCTTGAATCTCTATAAGGAATGACAAAGGATGAATTTAATGAAAATACAAAATGTCAATTTAGAATGATCTCCAAATCATTGGGAATTTCAAAATCTTATGCAAGAGAAGGAATATATTTCAATGATGATCTTGTAAATCTAGAATACTAACATTATTACTTAATAAGTACACGTACTATACCAAAAGAACATACCCAAGTAAGTATCCCCTAACTATATACCTAATACAAAAGGATCATTAAATCCTACCCTTATTTAAGATTAGATTTAAGGACACAGAACCCAGTCTCCCTGAGTTGATGGTTACTTTATTATGTTGGAATAAGATATATGGAATAAAATGCCAATATAATAAATATAGGTTTATTATAAATCAATTATAGAAACATACTCATATATATCATACCATATATAATTTACTAATATTTTTTATCACCAGTCTGTTAACAATTCATTATTAAAATCACTATTTTAGGTGAAGATCTATTCTTTTTTCATATATGATTAATTCATAAAATTTAGTCATTTTAATTTATCATGGTTACATAATTAGTATAATATTAACCATTATATAAAATTTATTTTTATTCTATTTATTTTTATTTAGATTAATCTATTTTATTTGGAGATAGAAAATGGATTACATCATTCATGGAGACAGTAGGTCGTAAGTATGAGTGAATCCTGTTTCCATTTTTATCAATGGATGGAATAGAAGGAAAATAAATATTAATAAATATGTAAAAAATCATTATTATTTCATATATAACCTTTATATTAATAAAATGAGTACATATTTCAACCAATTTAAAAAAAAATTAAAAACATTTCACATTACTATGTGGAGGCTGTAGTCCACTCATACGCACGAATGACGTTACTATTTTATGATGGGTTGGAAGATAAGAAGATAAGTGTGATATTATATTTCCATACTTATGGTTAGATCATAGATAACTCATATATTCAATATCATTAACCTTACCTCCTTCCATGTAAATACTAAGTGAAAAATGAAACGCAATGCTTCGTGAGGTGGTAATATGTCGTACACACAAGTGATGTTATCATATCCCCAACAGAATGGAAAGTAAGAAGGTATATGTGTTATAATAATTTATATAATAATAATTTCATTAATATCATATAAATGTGTTAAATATGTCCTTATATCCATCCTTTAAAGGTGGTGACATAGAAAAATTATATGGGTTCATGGGGTTGTGGTATGCCTTACACAAGATTGATAGTTTCATTCCCCGCTTGATGGAAGTGCAGATGGATCAAGGTTATGCCATTAGAATAATAAAATATAATTATATATTATATAATGGTTTAATTATATTATAATATTTGAGAAAAGATATATGTATGCGGAAGTAGAAATAAAATAAATATGCTTATTTTAGAATTTTAACTCTTCTTTATAGAGATTATTTTGGTTTATACCTAAAAATATATTAGATGGGTATCATAATAATAATAAGGAATCCATTATATGTTCATAAAATATATTAAAGTATTTGGGTATGGATTATTGGATTTAAAGTGTTTTGGATGTATGAAAAATGGAGGAGTGAGGTGACCTTTTCTAAGTGGGGGAGAGGAAAAACATGGAATTTTTGAAAATATAAAGGTATACCTAAATCTTTCTATTGAAAAAATCCTCAAAATGAGTAATTATAACATAATAGAGATGATATAGTCTCAACATGGACATAAAATGAGTGTAGAATAAGTTTTATCTCATTTTTAACCATTATATTGTAATTTTAACCCCGGGCAAACCCATTTTTTACTTAACCATGATATTTTTTTTCTATTTCACTATTAATTATGGTCAAAATCTAATTTCACATTATCAGATCATATAAATTATTACAATTCCAAATAAATAATCTTTTTTTACAAATAAAAGTCATATAATTGTAATAATTCAATTTAAAGAGAAACTGAATATGTGACGAAAGACTGGTCTTCCCAAGAGAAAATTCTCATAATTTTAGAATGATTTAACATCAAAATTAAGAATGAAATTTATTCCAATGTCTTATATTAATAAAATTACAATAAAATTAAAATAAATTTACATTAAAATGTAATTTCACTTTGTAAATAATTTAAATGAAAATTTAGCTTTCGATAAATACAATTATTTTTCATTAATTAACAAAAAATAATACTTTCAACACATTCTAAAAATAAATATAAATATAAAATTAGCATAGTTATTTAGAAAATTAAGATCATTTTATTAAATTATTTTTCAAAAATATTCAATAATAAATTTATCACAAGTTCCCAATAAGCAACATAAATGTTTTCTTTGTAAAATATATTTTTTTCAAAAAACATTTTTTTAATTTTAAATGATTTTTTATTTTTGATCAATAGAATACCAATGAAAATATTTAAACCATATATCTATTTATTATTAAATTATTCATATTAATAAATTCTAATTTAATGGTTAAGTTATAATGTTCATGTTAAAGTAATAATATTTTAGTAGAGTGTCATGATTCGTTCAAACATGGCGCTTCTTCCATTGCAAGCGATCGAAGAGATTAAATTTATTAAATAAAAAACATATTGTAAAGTCTTGGGGTGTTAAATTATCTTCTAATCTTGATGTTTAGATTCATATATGTTATCAAATTTGATGGACCTCTTTTAAAATCTCTGTGTTTTACATTATAGTTCATCTATGATATAAACGTATATATATATCATTTTTATAACAAAGTTTAAATCATAGAAAAATACACTAATTTATGTTTTAATAAATTATAATAACACTAATAAACAATTTTATAGAAACTATAATAATTTTTTGTTGGTATTTTGTAAATTATAATACATTTGTATACTTCTTCCCCCATATCGAATTAGCAGGTACATGGTATATGGACATCTATGATGTAATTGATGCATGTAAACAATATCTATTACCAAATTTTTGTATGAGTTTATAAATGAAACATAATTCTCAAACATCACCATCGGGTGTAAAACAATGAAACCTACATTATTTAACATTGAAATGGTAATCCGACCTCTCTTGTAACATTATATTTATCTTTGAAGGAGTTGTACATATATAATTATAGTATCAAAATCATGTTCCAAATATGCTATCTTTATTTTTATATTCCTTGGAATCATAAGACTATTAAATAAGGCTATGATTCCAATTTTTAAGACCATTCCCCAATTTACTGGGTATAAGATAGAGTTACAAATCACCTCTTGCTTTCCGCGTTACATAGAAGATGTTTCTAACTATATGTGAGGGGAAAATAAGTAGACGAAAGGGATATAGTAATGAGATACACCCATGGATATAGTCCCAATGTCCATGTATTGAGGTTATAGCCAGGGGAAAGTTCATCATGTCTTATATTTCTACGACTATACCCTATGAGTTATTTACATGGACACCCACGGATTGATCCCTGATTTGGGACCATTCATATAAGTAGGTGGCAAGGTCAGATCTTTGTATCCATTTGAATACCTTATAGAAGTTATTTTTTTACTCGGAATGGTATCAATTGATGTATATAGACCACCCTTATAACTCTGGGTTGTAGAATGTGGCTATAACCTTCCTCAAATAAACATTTTAACAATCACATTTTTTTGATCCAATGTTCCAATAGTTAACAATAGTGAAAAATATCAATTTTCTATACATGTGTCTTTAAATATCTATTTATAAATAATATATTTATTATATAATATTTATATTTTTATTATAATAATTATTATATTAATTATAATAATTTTTATTCCATTACATATAACCATGGGTTGACACCCATGATGATAGCGGGGCCTATAGTCCTAGTCCTACAGTCTCATTGTAATAGGGGTACATGAAAGGGGATTTAACCACGTGATTATTTTCCCATGGATATAGGGGTTTATGTAAAGGGGATAAACTAGAAGCTCGTTTTCATGTGGATATAGGGGTTTCCCAAAGCTGTATAGCCTTTGGTTGATTTTCTTATGGCTATAGGTGTTGGGGAAAAGCGATTATTGACACAAGAATATTTTTCTCATGCCTGGAGGGTCTTCCCGCCAAGTTCACATGATGATAATTTTTACATCTATATTCCAAAAATAGAATAATGTCACTTCATAATAAAAAATGAAACACATTTCAATTAAATATAAATATATAAAAGGATGATCACAAAATCCAATGAGTTATAAACATGTTAAAAATAATAATAAAAGAATTGGGTGGCTATAGTATAGAAAAATCCACAGAGAAGTCATAATAATTACTATAGTTCCATGTTATGTACCTAAAATCTACAACTGTTCATAAAGGTTATAAGATCTTACTCCTTTACATGTTTCAAATTTCATAAGAAATTATAATTTTCTAATTAATATATGGGTAGGTTTTGGATCAAATATTCATAATGTAATATGAAATATCGTAAATAATCATTGTGATTTTTAGACATGTAATTATTTAAAAGTTATCTTGGTGGTTTAAGGATAATGCATGGGATTTCGGGCCCAAAGATAGAGTTTTGGAAAGGTATGACCTATGGAGTATGATTGCGAAACGTTTAGTGATAACTGTGTTGCATAACTAGGAGGCCTTGATTTTATAGGCTCGTAGGTTGGGAAACCCATAGGGAAGGCCAAGGGAAACTCTACAAGAGTTTTAAATTAATTACAAACATGTCAAAAAGTTGGTGAATATTATATTACAATATTAATTGTAACCGAGTGAGGTGGATGGATTATAGGTAGTTTTAACCACTTGGTTGGAGCATTGTTTTGATAATTATGCTGCTAAATCATAAATTCCATTAAAAATGTGTAATTTACCCTTTTTTCATTATGGGATTTCAGGGTGCCTCATCCTCTTTTCATCCTCCCTCTTTCTTGTAGGAACCAATTAGCCCCCTCCTCTTCCTTCTTTCTTACACCTTTGATTTTAGGTGTTCTTGGTGGCTTTGTGGTTTCATGATCAATGATTTATCCTCTGTTAGCCTCTCATACTCTTATTCTCTCTTTATTTCAAATTTTTGGTTTCCTATTTTTTTTGTTTTTGATTCCATTGAAACATGGTTGAATCATATTTTAGGTATTTTTTTATTTCTTTTTTTAGTAAAAGGATGTCTTGGAGGGTCATCTGCTCTTTTCCACATTCGATTTTTTGAGGTATTTCACCGTGGTGTGTTTTTTTCCAATATTTTAATATTAAATTAAGATTCTTTAGTTGTTGTTTTTATCCCATTGCTTATGTTTTTTTCTGGATTCAATGTTGGGGTGTATCACATGTTGTTGGAAAGTGTTTGGTCACTATTCTAGTGCAACAAGATTGGTTGTTGTTGTTATGAGAATTATGAAATTTTAAATTAAATTATCCATTTTTTATAACATTTTATATATTGATTAAATAATGATATTTTAGTTAAAACTAATTAAATTCTATTAGTTTGGTTGTGAGATAGGACCACACATATCTCATAAGGTTTTGGATGTGCCTTGGAATATTGTATTGGCCCATGGAAAATAATTGTAATCTTTTATAGGGTAGGTGTGTATTCTTACTATCCCTATGGAGTTTATGAATTTTTATGGTAATATGATAAAGATCACCCTTAAGGTATAATCTACAATTTTAATATACAATAATGTTTTTTAACTTAATTAATTTGGTTATTTCTAATGGATGATTCCAATGGTCACTAACTACCCCTATTTTTTAGCCTTAGTCCTTGGAATCGGATGCCAAAGACCTTGAACCATGAGAAATATAGTTTCCTCAATACTTATTATGAGGTGAGGATGGACCTAGAGAGGAATGATTGTCTTTATATAGGCCTTTGTAGAATTTCATTTTGTAGACTATGACATTGACCTATAGGATCCATGATGGAAGCCTCCACTCCCAAACTAATTTTGAGGGCCCCAAGTGGTTTCATATAATTATCCATTTACTAAGAGGACTAGATTATGGATACATACATTTTTAAGATTATCATGACTATTTATTAAGGTACACGACTCTAGTGTATTGACCTTGGGGGCTCTGTTGTGTGCCTTAGTGGGTTACCAAAGTTGAGAGAGTGTGATATGGTTTTAGGTAGTGATGGTAGTGGGTGTAGCTTTAGTACATGTACAAAACATGTGAGTTCATGGGGCTATGGACGTAGTGTTTGGTTGATGAATTCAACCAACCCAACTACATTAAATGTGATTTAACCCTGTTACTATTGATGTATCTAAAAAATCTAGAAATATTTCCTAAAACTCGCCCAATGGTTCTGACATGAAGTTTTGGTATGGTTAAGATGCCCAAATGTCCCTCCATGGATCTAAATTATTCTCATTCTTGATTTAATACTACTTTATTACATTTCATAGTGCCTCTCTAATCCTTCCCTACTCATGGTGAACATATGATGTTTTTGGGTGACTACACATCCCATGAGTACTAGATGCTTGTGGAATTATAGAGGATTGATATTGATATCCTCGACTATGTGTGGGATACTCTTTAGGATCAGGTGAACTATCGTTATTAAATTACCTAGAGAAATATAGGAATGGGATTTAAGACAATTATTGAATGATTCTATGTTATTATATTGGATCCCAAAGTGTATTCCTTATATATTTTCTAAGCTTCATCATACTTAGGAATCATTCTATTTTAAATATCATGATTTTGTACACTAGGAATATGACATCAGACTAGATTTTATGTGGCTTCAGTGGTATGGAATTTGGATCTATTATTTATTTAAAAGGTATCTAATTAATACATTTAATCCTTCATTATATAGGAGAGATGAGTATAAGTGATATTAGTGTTCTGAATTTTATCTCCTATGGTGACATAGCTTTCTCAGATACATCATAGCACAAACCAAAGAAGGTATGGCTGGATCAGGGTATCCATCAAGTCCGAGGTATGACATTGGTTATTTTATTTATTTTTCAATAGTCAGTTTTTATTTTGAGTATTATTCACATGAGTGCTTCATATATATACACACCACATTTATTGTATATGTTTAGGACATAATTGGTGTCTCCCTACTATTTTATTTACTCACATCCAGTTAGGGTTTCTATTGTATTGGGGTACCCGAGAAACATTCACTTTGTTATATGCAAAGGATGGGTTAATAAATTTTAAAGATCCAGTAGGATGGATCAATTATGTATGTGGAGGTGGTCACATGGTGTTGGTTGGTGTGGGTATCTATCCCTTATATGTTTTATTTACATTTATTTTATGTGTTACTGTATATTTGGTTAGACCAATGAGGAACAATGTTTTATGTATGACATGTTTGTTTGAGCCTTTTCTAAATTTTATTCAATACCACTTCCTGTTTATATTCATTACTTCAACACTCTGATTATTTACTTATATATATATATTGGATATTTTAATGGTTTTTTTACTCTGATACAAGAACATTTTCTTCTCATGGAAACGCCCTAGCCTCGATTTTCTAGTCATAAAACTCAAGCTTATAGGGATGTTCAATTAAGGCCTTGTTGATAACTGGTCCCACTATTGTTCATAGTTTGAGCTATGTTGGGACATGAAAAAGGATTTCCTCTTACTTATATAATTTCTAATTAATTATAAATTACAAAAACATTACATATAGGGTGGGAATATAAATATTAATTAGTCAGACACCATCACTAACCCCTTAACATAAATGTATATATAAATATATATTCTTATTAATTTTAGAAAAAAGTATAACCTTCATATACCCAATCCATGTTTTTTGAGATAATCCGGCTATTACGAACCGTGATATTTCCTTCATTGGGTAATTTCTATTGATTGAATCATTCTATACCAATCGAAAATCATAAATAACATTATCAAATATAAAAAAATTATATAACCCCTGACAAGAATTATTATCCAAACAGTGGTATTGGGCTAACATATATGTACCAAAAGAAATAATAATAAATTCATCAAAAACTGACTCTTACTCCAAACCCATCCTTATGAATGAACAAGTACTTGTATTGGAATTGTGATAAGGCCTATCACTTCCATCTCTCAGGTATGTAACCATAATTATAAAACATGAGGACCTTTTCAATTTTACAACATGTTTTATAATTGAATATATATTCGAATATCATGTAAAATCAAACAAATCCCTCATCATGGTATTATAAAACACTTTATTTAGATATTCCATTTTATAAATAGAACTCAATTGTAACGTCCTGGATCTGGGTGCCACACAATGGGTGCCCTGAACCCGGTTGGACACCTGACCTCAAGCGCATCTCCCTAAACGCCAGAGGCTGCTGACTAGAAGTGAGGGCCTAGGTCCAATAATGGGGAATCTATGCCCACATTTGTCAAAGTGTAGTGCAGAGGAACAAAATAAAAACATACGAAAGTGGAACCAGTAAGCAATACAAAGCTGAAAGGGAAAAAACTGAATAAAAATATATCCAACAGTCATATATACTAGATGATGCAATCTTTCCTATTTCTAAGTTAGCAGTCAAAATAGGATACAATACAATCAAATAAAATACAATACAATGTACCAAGTACAGCAAAGCAAACTAAAACAGTGCAGCATGAACTCAACAGCATCGTAAGCCTATGCTCGGTCCCATTCTCTCCTACTCCTCTATAACAATCAGGTACCTATATAGGGACTCTTGAGCTTATCAACACCTGCACCAATATAATCTATTTAGGCCCAAGACATGACCTAAACATGGTGTGAGAAATAAATCCTAGTAGGCAACCACCAAAGCCTGATGCCCAACTGATAGTGAAAATGTGCAACAACAGTATTCAAACAATGAAATATAGTAGGTTAGGAAGTACTCAAAAGTTGCTACTTCTACCAGTTCAATTACCATTTAATTATTACTTAACAATTCATTATAATTGAATTATATGTTCTAGAGACTGTTCCTCGGCCGACAATCTCTTTTACAGTTCCACAAAAAAACTACAATAGGCTATCTAACAAAAAATAAGGTAATAACAATACCAAGAATGTGCGTTATCTTGGAAGGTATAACATAGGGAAACACCATACTGAATATTCAAGTGAACATTGCCCTTAGGAAAAACAGTACCTTTCCCTCAGGCTAATCAGAACCTTTCCCTCAGGCATACCAGCCATTTTCCTCGGGCACAGAAGCTACTACCCTCAGGCATATGAAACGTTTCCCTCAAGAGAATCAATACCTTTTGCTCAGGAGAATCAGTACCTTGCCCTCAGGTGAAACAAAACACTCCCCTTAGGATAAGAAAATAACCAGGCTGAGCCCAACATATAAGCAAGTAATAAATATGTTTCCTCTCAGGAAAACACAAAACGGGCTATCATTACTGCATTCCCAAGGGTATACTTTCCAAATAGCTAAATAAGGGAAACACACCCACATGGGTGCCCATGAATCAAGGAAACAATCCCAAATAGCATTTTTTTACATATTCATAAGATTATCTATGAAATTATAGATATCTTTACATTTAAGGCCACAGCCATATGACTCCCCGAACATGGGCGCGTAGCACAACTGTACAAAAAATCATCTCAACTGTTGGGAATAAACACCAGACCACCTACCTCAATCTCCTCTGATCGATATACGCGAACAACGCCTCCCGAATCAACCGAGAACGATGTAGATCTGGGGTAAAAACTTACTCATTCAAACCGAAATAACTCCTCATAAGGCAATAATTGGGAGAAGAGGTTCAAGAAGAGAGAATAACTCCCCCGCACGGTTCAAACGAGATCATCGGCGAAGGAATCAGAGTCACAATGTGAGATCAGGAGCTCTTCCACGATCCGTCATTCTCTCCCTTGACTCTCAAGCATTCTAAGCTTCCTATTTCGAAATAGGAGGCTACTGCCTATTTTATGTGAAAAAAAATAACTATACGGCGTGTACTCTCAAGTACACAGTGTGTACTTTCCATTTTTTTATCGTTACTCTGATGACCACTTTCAACCACCTCACTGTTCATCTGTTGACATGATTACATGACGTATATTTCTATGTACATGGCATGTACTACCACCCTGCTGGCAGCTACTCCCACTTCCTTACTGTTCATCTTCCGACTGATTACACAGCGTGTATATACTAAGTACACAGTGTGTAGTCAGTTTTTATACCCTTCATCACCGACATGCCTACACACCCTGTATACTCATCCTTGAATGCTAAAGTACATGGCGTGTGGAAAAGTACACGGCATGTACCCACAAATTTTGGGATTTTCCCATTATCCATATTTTCTCCAAAACCTTAAAGGAAAAGGAAAAGAAGAAACATGTACCTCAAGAATAAGAACCGGTTTCTTACAAACTTCCATTTTAAAGAAATTCATCCCCGAATTTCCATTCCATGGGTGGTGAAGATAATGTTGTGAAAAACTCTGGCCATTGAGCATGTACATCGGTCTCCCGCTCCCAGGTTTTATCCTGCACTCGGTCAGGCTGTCATAACACCCATACGAGAGGAACAGACTAGCCTTAGAGAACCTTCATGCTCCTACCAACAATAAGAATCAGATACTCCCCAATGGATGCATCGACCTGAAGTTCCACCTCCTCAGGCTACAAAACGTGAGATGGGTCTGAGTAACAATGACACAATTAAGTTACGTGGAAGGCGTCATGCTTGTCACGGTACCTCTGTGGTAACTACAACCGATAGGCAACCGGCTCGACTCTCTCCAAAATCTCAAATGACCCCATATACCTTGGTGAAAGATTAACCTATCTCCTGATCCACCTGTGTACCATCCTCGGTGAAACACGCAAGAAAACTTAATCCCCGACCATGAACTCCAAGGGTCATCTGCGGTGATCAGCATAAGATTTATGAAGAGACTTTGTAGTATCCATCCAATTCTGAATCCACTTGACCTACTCTGAAGACTCATGCATGAGACATGGTCCCAGTAAAGCTGCCTCACCTACCTCCAACCAGCACAACGGTGATTGGCATGGCCAACCATATAAATCCTAGTAAGGTTCGATCTCAATAGATGCCTGAAAGAAATTATTGTAGAAAAAATCGACCAGGGGTATGTGTGTCTCCCAAGATCACCCAAAGTCTAGGACGCATGCATGAATCATGTCCTACAACACTTTTATCGTACGCTCTAACTGGAAATCGGTCTGAGGATGGTAAGTTGTACTCAAAAGCACCAGTGTACCCAGTTCCCTCTGAGAAATATACCAGAAATAAGACATAAAATTGGCATCCCTATATGAAATGATAGAAAGAGGGACCCCATGAAGATGTAATACCTCTCGGATATACAAATTTTTGAGATAGTCAACATGGAAGGTCACCTTGATTAGCCAAAAGTGTGCTACCTTCATGAGTCTGTCCACAACAACCCACAAAACATCATTTCCTCAAGGTGACCTCGGCAACCCAGTCACAAAGTCCATCGCGACATCATCCCATTTCCACTCCAGAATGGGTAACTACTGTAACAGTCTGGATGGCCTCTGATGCTCCACCTTCACCTATTGACAAGTGGAAAATATCGTAAGAAAACCAGCAAATTCTATTTTTATACCCGACCACCAATAATGAGGTATCAATTCACAGTACATTTTGGTAACTCCTGGATGTACTGCCAAAGCTGAATCATGAAACTCCTGCATCAACTCCTCAGGTATATCCCCTAGAACCCACAATAATCAATGGATACACAGTACCTCATCATCTCCTACCATCCAACCAGGGGGAGGGTCCTTACTTTCCACTGACTCTTGTAGAACTAGGCCTTATGAATCCAATAGCTGTATCATCCTCACTCTATCCAGTAGGGTATAAGTCATAGATAAGGATAACAGATAGGTTTTTCCCCAAAAATCATGCACCTACAAATGTATATTAGAGAACAAATCCATAAGCTGGCACTCACCACTAGCCTCCTGCACTTCCTGTATCTGAGTCCTCCAACTCAGGGCATCAGCAACTGTGTTACTTTAATAGGTGTATAGGCAAGCTCAATGTCGAAGGAGTAAAGGTATTCAACCCACCTTTGCTGTCTCAAATTTAGGTCATGATGGATAAAGATGTATTTAGGACTTTTGCGGTCCGTAAACACCACAAAATGTTCTCCCAAGAGATAATGTCTCCAACAGTGTAACACATGAACAACTACAGCCAACTCGAGATCTTGAATCAGGTAATTCCTCTAATAAGGCCTCAACTGCTGAGACCCGTACGCAAAAACTCGATCGCCCTGTATCAACACTACTCCCACCCCAATTCCTGATGCATCATAGTAAACTGTATAGCTCTTCCCTTGCTCTGGAAGTATCAAGAATGGTGGTGATGTCAACCTTCCCTTCAGCTCCAGAAAGTAATTCTCTCAAGGTTTTGAACAAAAAAACATCGTACCCTTCTTAGTCAAACCCATCAACGACACTGCTAAGTTGGAGAAGTCATATATAAAGATAATGTAGTAACCATCCAACCCAAAGAAACTCCCCATTTCAAACACATTCTTCAACTGCTCCCAGGAAACTACTTCTCTCACTTCTTATGGGACTACCGCAACTTCGGCCTCTGAGATAATATGGCCCAGGAAGTGAATCTGGTCCATCCAAAAGTGGAACTTTGAGAGCTTAGCATATAACTGATGCACTATTAGTGTACTGAATATGATCTCAAGATGTGTGGCATAGTCATTTTGAGTGTGAGAGTACACCAAGATATCATTTACGGAGACTACCACAAAAGAATCTAGATATGGGTGGAACATACGATTGATTAGAAACATGAAAACTGCTATCATGTTCGTGAGTCCGAACAGCATGACCATATACTCGTATAGACCATATCTTCTCTGAAATCCTGTAAGTGGTATGTTCGATGGTCTAACGCTCAACTGATGATATCTAGATCTCAAGTCAATCATCTAGAACACTCTTGCTCTTCTAAGTTGATAAAAAAGATCATCAATCCTTGGTACGGAATATCCGTTCTTGACCATCAACTGGTTCAGCTTCTGATAATATGCACAGAGTCTGATGGTACCATCCGCCTTCATTAAAAACAAGACAGGCAAACCCCAAGGAGAAGTACTGGGTTAGATGAAACCCTTTGCCTGTAACTCCTCCAACTGCCTCTTGAGCTCCTATAATTATGATGAAGCCACCCATAAAGGAGGAATGAACACTGGTTCCACTCCTGGAACAAGCTCAAAAGATAAATCCACCTCTCGCTCGGGAGGTAAAATTGAAAAATCATTCGGGAAGTCATCCTTAAAATGATCAAACACTAGAGGGAAATCCTTCTGACAAGTTACCTGGTCTTCTAGATATAAACTTGCAATCTGGGCTGTCACTCTACCTTGCCCATGATGGTCGGGTCTAGCTCGGCTTGCCTGGATATCCCATTCTCCCTTTTATAGAAACGTTTCTCCCTATGGTGACGTGAAACTAACCCTGTGATGATAGAAATCCATAAAGGCTCGAAAGGGTACTAACCAGTCCATCACGAGAATGTCATCATAGGTCATCATCTCTAAGACATAGATGTACCATAGAAAGTGACACCCACCAACCTCTAGGGGGAACTCCCTAAACTGACGCACAACTGCCTTTCTAGTCCCCAACGGAGTGTCTAGCGTCATAATATCAGAAGAAGAAGAAACACAGAGCCCAAGGCTCTCTACAACGGGCACAGATATAAAGCTAAGTGTAGAACCAGTATAAGAATTTACAAAAGATAAAATTGAAGTAACTAGAATAGTTCCTCTAATAGTGGAAGGTCTGGGATCCTACTCTTGTTGGTTCTGTTGCACTATATATGTCTGCCCTGTGTCGTGGCCCGATGACACAGCCTAGATACCCTGAGCTGACCCACCCTTTTGAATCTGATATCCTGGTGTCTGGCTACCATGGCCACGACCACCACCTTGGCCTGAACGTCCCGACGTATTCTAATTCCCTAATTGGTGAGAAGATACTGGCCCTGCTCCTGCATGAGGAGTCTGCACTAAACCCCTCTCACTAGTCATTGGTGGAAATGCCCTATATAAATGCTAGACATGGCCCACCTTACCTCAAGCTTGGTAATCCACTGGTTCACTTGGACACTGAGGTCTCTTGTGCGCCTCTTTACTACACTGGTAGCACATCACTGGGCCACCTAAAGAATATGGTTGGGTAGTGATACCACCGTGAGAGAAATCCATCTACCTCTTCCTCTTACTGGTAGTAATAGTTCTAGAGATCGGTGTCGAACCACCCTGGTTCGCACCACTAGCTTCCCGTAGGTTCCGCTTAGTAATTAACGCCTGGTTCAGAATAGCATGCACTGTAGGAAACCTAAAAACATTCACCAGTTCTTGGATGTCATACCGATGACAATCCTCAAAGCGTCTCACCCTCAACGTCTCACCACCCACCAGAATGGGTGAAAAACTCTATATCTCGGTTAAGCTGGCAGAATAATCCATCACTGAAATAGAACAATGATAAAGATTCATGAAATCACGAGCTCGATCTACCCTCAGTGTCACTAGAAAGAAAAATTCATAGAAGACTTCCTGAAAATCATCCCACGCCATGTCTCGATGATTCTCAATCTGGGAGGTAACATCCCACAATCTCTTGGAGGAATCATGTAGCATGTACATAGAGAGATTTACCCTCCTCTATGGAGGTGTCTAAATATGCTCGAAGATAGTCTGAAATGAATCCATCCATGACTCTGTAGCCTGTGGTCCTCTGTCCCCTGAAAATGTGGGTGGATCCTACTACTGGACGATACATGTCAGCTCTTCCATAGATGTGGCAACTGGCGGTCTCCCTGGATGGTCTGTATGAACCTCATGAAGTCCTAACCGAACTGCACATCCAAGCCTGCGTCCGGTATAATGGATCGAGCCACATCTGGCACTGCTGGAGGATCCATCGGTAGCCTGTGGCCTACAATCTCTAGAGTATAATCGTTTCCACTCTCTTGGAAAATAGCTTGTGGCCATCTCGACGGAAAGAGTCTACAAGGTCAAACACATGCCTTACATTAACATCACGAAGGACTAAAAACAGGAACGTAAGAAGGGAACAAAGAAAAGAAAATACTCAAGTTGAGAAAACAAGACTAAACAGCGTGTATAATAACAAAATTCCGTGTTCCCATAAGTCTTTCACATGGGCGTGAACATCTGCCAAAACTAGTCGTGTAACACCCCAAACACACGACATGTTGTCCAAACACACGACATGTACTTTAATTTTCTTCCCCTGCCCGAGTCCTTCTACATGGCTAAACCACATGGATCTCCTTAGAACTAGAATACACGGCGTGTATCAGCCCTAAACGGCATGTACAAGACGAGCCTCAACGACCTGTGTTATTCATGACACAGCCGGGTACACAACTCACACTACATGGCATGTTCCATATAGACACAGCGTGTACGACTTAGATTCCAACTGCCCATGTTGTTAGTGACACAATCGGCAATTTGGCTTACACTACACGACATGTTACACCCTCACACGGCATGTACTCAACCATGTTTCCCCAGCCACACGTTCAGGTCCACATGGCCTCTCACCGGTCAAGACTACACGGTGTGTCCCACAGGTACACGGTGTGAACAAGAAGAGGTAACACCGACCTGTGTCGTTAGTCACATGGTCGGATCCCCTGATTAAACTACACATCATGTTTGGCATTGGCATGGAATGTTTAAGAAAATTTACTCCATCTGTGTTGTTAGTCACATGGCAGACATAGGGTCAATAGGACATAGTGTGTACAACCGGTACACGACCTGTTGCCTCAAGAGTTTTCCCTATCCCGTGTTTCTTCCTACACGACCTATAACATGGTTAGGAACTACACGACGTGTACATAGGATACATGGTGTGTACTTAAAAAATTTTCATTTCTTCCCGAACAGAAGAGTACATGGAGTGTGTTCATAGAACCACATGCTGTGTTGTCTGGGTTTCTGGATAGTAAGCCTCGAAAACTACTCCAGAGCCCCTTTTTCTTAAATTTCAAGCATTAGTATGCCAAATTCCGATTCATGGGGGCCCATAATCCCCACGAATAAAAGTTCAACACCCGACCTTTCACTTTATAGTACAAAACACTACAAAATTCTTGATCATGATCCACTAAATTCCGGTCCAAGAGAACACATACTTCTCAGGAACCAAAGTTTAGCGTGCATAAACCCAACTATAACATGCACCAATACCCCATAAATAGTAGACGTATCTAACAAGGTACCTATCACAACAACATGAATTTTCTAGCACATCCTCTATCACAACAACATGAAAATTTTAATTCACCTACATGGTATGCAAACTATGCATGACATGTGATTCTATCATTTTCTTAAATGATGCATGAGATGGAATACCCAAATATCATCAGGTTGCAACTAAATAGAACCAAATTATAAAACATAAATAGCACACCACAAGTGCATCACCAAATGGTGAAAATCAAATCAACTATAAAATTGAAAAACTAGATAAATATAAATTAAATGAGGGAGATTGGATTTTCCATGTACACGGGTTAGCTACTCCTGGGAACAGCTCATTACCAAATACCAATTCTGTTCTATCCCTGGATATAGGCTCCAAATAGTAAGTCAATGAAAAGAGACCCTCTGATACCAATTTGCAAAGTCCTGGATCCAAGTACCACACAACGGGTTCCCCGAACCCGGTTGGTCACATGACCTCAAACGCATTTCCCCAAATGCCAGAGGCTACCGACTAGCAGCGAGGGCCTAGGTCTGATAGTGGGGATACTATGCCCTCATTTTTCAAAGCGTAGTGCAACAGAATAATATAAAAACATACAAAAGTAGAAGCAGCAGACAATACAAATCATCAAGGAAAACATTACTGAATACAAAGATATACAACAGTCATATATTCATGATGATGCAATATGTCCTATTTCTAAGGAAGCAGTCAAAATAGGATACAATGCAATCAAATACAATATAGTACAAAGTACCAAGTACATAAAATAAAACTAAAACAGTGCATCAGGAAGTCAGCATCATCGCAAGCCTATGCTTGATCCCATGCTCTCCTACTCCTCTACAACAATCAAGTACCTGTATAGGGACTCTTTCCCTTAGCAACACCTGCAGAAATATAATCTGTTTGGGCCCAAGACATGACCCAAATAGGGAGTGAGAAATAAATCCCAATAGGCAACCACCAAAGGCCCGTGCCCAAATGATAGTGATAATGTGCAACAGTAGTATGCAAACAATGAAGTGCAGTAAGCTAGGAAGTACTGAAAACCAGCTACTCTTACCAGTTCTATTACAATTTAATTATTATTTAACAATTCAATATAATTTAATTATATGTTCCCGAGACCCAGCCCTAGCTGAAAATCTCTTGTACAGTGCCACAGTAAATACTACAATAGTCTATCTATCAAAAAGAAGGTAATAACAATACCAAGCATGTGCTTTCACTTGGTAGGTATAACACAGGGAAACACCACAGTGAATATTCAAGTGAAAATTTCCCTCAGGTTAAACAGTACCTTACCCTCAGGCTAATCAGAACCTTGCCCTCAGGCGTACCAGATATTTCCCTCAGGTACAGAAACTACTACGCTCAGGCATATGAAACATTACTCTCTGGCGAATCAATACCTTTCCCTCAAGAGAATCATTACCTTTCCCTCAGGCGAAACATAATGTTTCCCTCAAGATAAGAAAATAACTGGGCCAAGCCCAATGCATAAGAATGTAATAAATATGTTTCCTCTCAAGAAAAATCAAAACATGCTATCATTACGGCATACCCACGGGTATCCTGTCCAAACAACTAAACAAGGGAAACACACCCATGGGGTGGCCCTGGATCAAGGAAACGATCCCAAACAAAATTTTATACATGTTCATTAGATTATCTATGAAATTATACATATATTAAGAGCTAAGGACTTATCCATATGAAACCCTGAACACGGGTGCATAACACAACTATACACAAAATCAACTCAACAGTTGAGAATAAACACCAGACCCCCTACCTCGATCTCCTATGATCGATATACATGAACAATGTCTCCCGAATCAACTGAGAACGACTTAGATTTTGGGGTCAAAACTTACTCATTCAAACCCAAATAATTATCCTTCTAAAATGATTTGGAAGGATAGGTTCATAAAGAGATAATAACTCACATGCGTGGTTCAAATGAGATCGTCGACGAAAGAATCAGAGTCTCGTTGTGTGGTAGGGAGATCTTCCAAGATCCAGACTTATCTCCCACGGATCTCTGGAGTTCTAAGCATACCCTATCAAAATAGGAGGCTACTTCCTGTTTTAAGTGAAAAAACATAACTACACGGCATGTACTCTCAAGTACATGACATGTACTTTCCATTTTGTTTAACTATTACTATGGCAGCCACTTTCCACCGCCTCCCTATTCATCTGTCGACTTGATTACACATCGTATATTTCTGAGTACATGGCGTGTACTACCGCTCCGATGGTGGCTACTCCCACCTCCTTACTGTTCACCTGCCGACTGATTACACGACGTGTATGTACTAAGTACATAGCGTGTAGTCAGGTTTTACACCCTTCATCGCCAACAGGCCTACACGCTATGTATACTCATCTCACACGGCCCAAGTTCATGGCGTGTGGAAATGTACATTTCATGTACCCACAAATTTTTTTATTTTCCCCATTTTTCTTATTTTCTCAAAAACCTCAAAGGAAAAGGAAAATAATAAACTCGTACCTCAATAATAAGAATCAGTTTCATACATCAAATATTAACCATTTTCACTAATATGAATATTGTGAATCATGTAGAACCAGGGATCCCTACAAATCTCAACCCCCTAACTCCTATATGGATTGGTCACACCATATAATGATACACCATGTAGCCCAAATTCTATCTAAATGCACGTTGAGCCCATATTACAACTCACAAGACCAAACCCAACTCAAATAAAATCAAAAAAAAAATAGTCTCTTTTGATCATCCTCCTTAATACATGATGAAATATAATACCCTAGCTAAGTCATTATGGAAGAACACCCTCTTTACATATTTAAGACAAATAAAATTCAACCCTCATCCATTAAGGTTGAAAAACAATCTTTTATATCTCATGATTATCATTAAATTGGATTCTATCAGAGTGAAACCATGATAAATAGGTTCCAATTTGGTACTTATATTATAATTTTAATAAAGAAAATTTTACATATCATAAAATTTTAAATCTCAAACTCTTACAACCCACAACCATTATTTTTTATGTAAGACCATATAAATGGTAGTGAATATTAGATGCCTCCAAACTTAATACTTAGGGTGTTTATTTGGGATGGAATTTTCATAATTCAAACTAAATATATAAGAAATAAAAATAAATTATAAAATCCCTCTAATTTAGGGACTTATTACAGAGAAGTAATATTTTGTGAAATTTAACCATGATTATATATTTCAAAGAATTATACACATATATATAATATTAACAATCATGACGACTATATAAGCAAATGAAAAATAATGATTGATGAACACACAATGAAAAAGAGAAGTAAAAACACCAAAATCTATGGCTTACTAGTTTTGTTGGAAGAATAAATAATTTATATAAATTTTCTTCTAAAAAAGAAGGAATAAATCACTTAAGTAATTTTAATACACAAATATATGGGTACCCAATAGGATTTATTTTTCAAACCTTGTCATTATTATACAATAAATTGTGATTAATTACATAATAATAAACATAATACAACCTAGAATAATGATATTTATAGTGTCTTTGTGTAATTAGGTACATTACATAACAACATAAAATAGGGGGTACAATAGTATTACTAAAAACTCCCTTAACATTCTCATAATATTCCATCATTCTTAAAAATGAATGAGATAAAAAAAGGGACATAAATTAGGAAGCAATGTTCTATAAAGATATATAAGGGAATAAAATATAATAAAATGTATAAAGTATTACTTGTTATAAAAAAGGAATTTCAATACGACATAAAAAGGGTGAGAATCATAAACATGAACAATAAGGCATGATGAATCTTGATAACATAAAAGAAACAAGGGAATTTGGAAACAACATTAAAAATGACATAATAAGAATATGTAAAGGTTAACCACCAAGAAATAATAACATAATTCTATTTGGATAACCTCCAATTCACCATACATGTAATCTCATGGGACTAAAATATTACCTAATGCAGTGGAGTGCTATCTGGTTTCACCCATCATAATCAAATTATATGCATGCATAAGTTTTCAACATTGATCATATAAAATAAGAATATATTTAATCAATTTTAATCCCATGATTATGAATTTATGGGAACATACATGGATTTCCAAAATAAATTAACTATAGGTACAACTATATGAATACCATTGAGTGGAAATGGGTATGGGTGTACACCTCACAAATGTTTGTTATGGAAAATAATAGTGACCCTTTGGCATTGTGACAATATTACATTAAGATTCATAAAATTATTCAATGAGAGAGAAAGGGGGTATACCATAACTTTTAATTCAAATAGAATATATGAGGGGTATTTAAGAACATAATCTAACTTTAAAAGATTGTAATAAATAGGCATAACACAAGTAGGGTTCTTGAATAAAAAGATTTCCCAGAAAAAAGCACATGATAATTTTTTCAGCATAACAGGGTTATACAATGAATCATGGGAGGTCTTGATGAGAGATAAATGGATCAATAATCAATTTTAAAAAATAATTTAAGTAAAAGGGTTGTGGAAAAAGATATCCCATCAATGAGAATTTTAATATAATTTACATTACATAAATTAGGTGCATTAATAAAGTGGAGAAATAGATGATCTCTTACCTTGATATAGTGTTTACAAAATATTGGGAGGGGATTAATGAGAGGATGATGGAACCATGGGAGGAATATGGAGATGGGATGGTAGATTAATTATGTTTTCCATTTTGTTTTTTAGAAGAAGAATATGATTCTATGTGGTTTTATATAGGAAAAGAGAGGCAATTTCTTAATTATTTCCTAAACCAATGTTTTGGACTCTATATAACAAAATATTTAAAACCACAAACATTACAATGGTTATTTCAAATTATTTATTCCAAATATGAATGTATTATTTATATTATAATTCAAAATTCTAATGTCAAGAAAATATTACTCGTTTTGATGTAGTAGTGAGTCATGTTTATAGAGAAATGACCTTGAAACCATAAAATTTAATATTGGTTTTAGTGGATTGGAAAAGGCTTTATAAAATTTATATAATATCTTAATAATGACATTATATTTAATGTGAAATTTATATTTGTTCTTGGATACAATTTATCAAATTTATTACATCACTTTTTGATCATCATGATGTCATAATACACACCTTATATTTATATTGTATTTAGTTTTTATGAGAAAATTGGTCATTCTCAGAAAAGTATGAATAATTAATTATTGGATAATTTAGACATGATGATTCGAAAAATAATATTTATTTTATAAAAAAAATTCAAAGTGTGTAAATATTTACTTTTTAAATAAGAATTGATATTTATTTATATATTATGGTTATTTTTTACAATAATATTTTTTGAACCCTTATAACAATTACATTTATATTTATAAAAAAATTATCCATCCATTTATTTAATAAACAGTATTTAATTGAATAATTTTTTAAAATATCATTTCCTTTTGAAATTCAATAACACATCAAAATGAATATCATAATTAAAATTGCATACTATTCCAAAATATAATTTGGGGTTTATCGTATAGAAATCAAAATCATTTGTAAAGTAACAAAAATATGTAGTAATTATAACCAATATTATTCTAAAAATAAAATATGGATATTCAGATTATTGTGGTCTCGATTCATACACCTTTATTATACTAGAAAACTCCTTGAGGATAAAATGCATGATGCTAAGTTTTTCGTGGGGTGGTTCATCTTACATGGTTTGGTTCCCGATCTCAATAAGCTTGAACCTATTCTATATATGGTTTTTATTATTATTTAGTTTTAAGATATGATATTGGGATTTGATTGGGGAAAATCCTAGTGATTTTATCTCCCTTATAAACTTGGTCAAATGTGCTTAATGTGGAACAATCCTACTGGTTCAGGTGGTCACTTCCTTTGTCCATGTCAACTGAATTTATCAAAAAACTATATTATACTAATTATATAATCATTGTTCAATGGATATATTATAAATAGTTTTAATTATTACTGATATTTTATATTTTATAATATTAAATCATGGATGTTCATGTATCTTATATAACCTCAACAGGGTACTTAATTTAGTCACAAATGAAATTTTATTTATAAAATATATGGTTGTTACAGTATTCCCCACTTTAGAAATTTATCCCTAAAAAATTTCATTTCACATAGTAAAAAATGTGATGAAAATTAATTCTCTTCACCTCCTCCATTTCCCATGCCACATATCCAAACATGGGGTTTCCCAATTGCACTTTGATGAGGTGAATTTTCTTATTTCGTATAACCTTTTATATATGATCTAATTTCTTCATCGAATGGTCTTCAAATGATAGATCATTTTAAAATGGTACCACCAATAAATTCCACACATTGGAGGTGTATGGTATGTAATATCTCAAGATAGATACATGGAACACATCTTGTAATTGAGATATGTTAGGTGGGAGTTGTAGTCAATAGACCACTATTTTGATGTGATAAATGATCTCAAAGGGACCGATGTATCTTAGACTAAGCTTTCCCTTCTTTTGGAATCCCATGTGTTTCTTAATAGGATATATATGGTTAAATAATTTATCTCCAACCTCAAACTCTATGTCTCATTGAAAATTTTCAACATAGAACTTCAGTAAACTATAATAATCCTTGATGTGAAACATAATAGTATAGACCTTTTCCACTATTTCCATAACCATTTTAGGACCCATTAGTTTGTGATCAACAACTACATCCCTGCATGCAATGGTTCTTCACCTCTTCCCATAAAGGGATTCATACGGATCCATTTGGCTGATTGAGTGGAATATATTATTGTATAAAAATTTACTAGAGGAATATATTTATCACATACACCTTTAATTTCCATTGAGCATTCTCTAAAAATTTCATCAAGGGTATGAATTGTCCACTCAACTTTTCCATCAATTTAAGGATGATAATATGGACTAATGTTCAAAGAAGTATTTAGATCAAGTAAGAGACTCTTCTAGAACACATAGGTAAATCTTGGATCTTGATTAGATAAAATCGATATTGGTGTTCAATGAATCCTCGCCACTTCACTAATGTATACCCTTGCAATTTTATTAATTGATAAATGCTCTAAAATTTAAATGAAATGAGAAGTATATATAAGTTTATCCACCACAACCCATATATCATTATTCACTCTTTATGTCTTTGGAATACCAGTGACAAAGTCTACGGACGTTTTCCTATTTTAATTTATATTTTGGTTATGGTTTCAACATACCCTTGTATTTTATTCTATTAATCCATTGATTGTTGAGATACAAGGAACCTTGAGGTTTATTCTGTGATATCCCTCTTAGTATTGTCCCACTAATAGTTATTTTATAGATCTCAATATATATATACACTCCCTAGATGTATGGATAAGGTCGAGGTATGTGAATAAACTCAAAGGTCCTTCATTAACATGGGATCTGATGGTATACATATTCATGACCCATATCTTACAACAGATTTTTTAATTTTTAACTCGTAGGATTTCTATTTTCTTATAGTTTCCACCTTCCTATGAATTTCCACATAATATCATTGAGAATAATTTATCTTATCTAGAAGGAATACTTGACTAGTAATTTGTGAAATTATTGATTATGTTCCTTCCTTTATTATTCTCATGTTCATTTTTTAAGTCTATTTATATTGGATCCTTGTCCATCATCATCAATAATATAATTTTCACATCATTTCTACTTAGATCGTATGACACATCATTTTCATTCCTAGGATGGTAGTGGATTCAATATTCATAGTCCTTAATTATCTATATACATACTTTTTTGGCATATATTCATCTATTTTTGTGTGAATATATACTCTAGGATCATATGATATGTATATATTTCACACATCTACCCAAAAAGTTATTAGTGGTAGAATTTCAACACAAAGATCACTCCAACCAACTCCTAATCTTGGGTTGGGTTGTTTTTTTCATGAAATTTAAAATCCCCGGAGGGAGTGGCATTCATTTTTACATTATTCATTAGTAGACTACTCAATACCTTATTCCAAGAGTCATTGTATACCATGGAAATATACCCACCTATAGGAGGTGAAAGTACAAGTTCAATGATACACCTATTTTCAACTCCAAGAACCTCTCTCCAGATTCATTATTCTAGAAAATTATGACTCCCTTACAATTTCTATTGTTTAGAGATTTTTATCATCATGAAAAAATTCTTAAAAAACATTTATAATGCCCACCAAGTGGAAGAAATGTTTGAATATATATCATAGAATTTGGCCTCATCCATCATTCAATTGCCACTATTTTTGAAGGGTCAATAGATATCCCATTATAATTGACATCATTACCCATCAACAAGACATCCTTTAAAAAAATGTCACATTTTCTATACATTTCAAAAATCATCCCTTTTTTAAGGACTTTACACAGTGATTAGATACTTCTCATGCTCATCCATTCTTTGGTACAATATTAGATTATTATCTATAAAGACAACCAAACGTTTTTCAAGTTAATATCTAAACACTTTATTAATCTAGATTATGAATTTTAATATTTAATTAGTGAGTTTTAATGAATTAACATGGAATCATTGTTTTTTATCTTCTATGGAATGTAGTCTTGGGGAATCCTCCTTCACCCTTACTTGATAATACCTCGACTAAAGATCCACTGTGGAGAAGTATTGGGTTCCATGTATCTGATCAAAAAATACCTCCATCCATGGTAGATGATATTATTTCTTAATCATGATCTTGTTGAGTCAATGACAATCAATGAAAAGGCAAATTGAGCTACCTTTCTTCTTGACGAAGAGGACTATTTCACCCAATGTTGATGCACTTGGTCATATAAACCGTTTATCAAGATTAATCTATACTTGATTATTCTAATCCTTATGATCAACAAAAACCGTTCTATATGGTGTCCTGGATATTGAAAAATACCTAGGTGTAAGATCCATTGAAAATTTGAACTCCCTCTTAGGAGGAAGACAATGAAATTATTTTTGGAACACATCAACATATTCCCTCACAATGGATATGTCTTTGAGGATGAACTTTTCTTTTCACCAAATAATTTGAGCTATAAATTCATGATCATAAAAAAATAATATCCATTATTGAGATGTTGGTGGTAAAGAAAATTCATCATTCTCTTGGATCATGTACAGAATCAAAGGACGATCCACCATACAAAGATTGATTTCTTTCTTTTGTAAATTTATGTTTGATCTATATAAATAAATCCAATCCATACCCGCAATTTCATCAAATTACACTAAAGGGAGTATCACAAGGTTTTTTTGGGTTGTTTATCCCACAAAATAGACTTCAGGATGATAATTTTTAGACATTGAGAATATTAAATGAGAACTATGAACATTAATGGGATTACTCATAATTTACATATATTTCTTAACATATGAATTTCTAGGCTTCAATAAATGTTATCCATGATATATTTCTTAACATATAATCTTATGGGAGTTTTTCTCCCTTAATAATGGTTTGTAATGATATTTTCAATTTTGAGAAGAATATACCCTCAGATTGTTAAACAAGGTGTGTGGAAAGTCTCGGTATCATGCATCAGGTGATGATCAATTCTAGCTGAAAGAACCCTTTTCAAGATTATTAACACAAAAAAAAATTATTTCAGATCCACATACACATGTTGTATCCATTCTAGGATGTATATTCATGGAATCCACATACTCTATAATTTACCTATATTTAGTGGTGTTTTATTTGATTTACTATTATCCTAAAGTATTTCTCTATAGTTTTCTAATCCTAAACCCAATTATTACTAAACATTTATTTGATACCAGATATAAAAACCCTAGTCTTTATTACACAACAATTCATTATTTTTTTAGATATATATACACATAATTCAACCCAGAACATCAAGAATTATAGTTTATTTTGATAATTACGTACATTAAATAAGAATTTAAAATAGGGTTATATTATAATTATTGAAAGCTTCTTTAACATGCTCGTAATATTCCAACATTCTTCAACATTAATGGGATTACCTAGGAACACACAATAGAACAATGTGATCTATAACTACTTGTAAGACTATAAGAAAATTATAACATGAGTAAACTATTTCATGTTAGAAAATAGGAATTTCAATAGGATATGAAAGGGTTGAGAATCTTAAAAATAACAATTAGGCATGGTGTATTATGATTACATAAAAGCTATATAAGAATGTGAAAAAACATTTAACAAGAAATAATAAGCATAATTCAAGGTTAAACACCATGAATTAATAAAATAATGTACTAAGGATAACCTCACATGAATGATACGTGGCATATCTATAGGCTAAAACATTAACCAATGCATTGGATTGCTATTTGGACACACCTATTATAATCATATCGTGTACAGGTTTTAGTGTGACAAATAGATCATATAACATAACAAAATATTTCATCACATTTAATCAAAATATTATGGATTTTGGGATATATAAATGGAATTACCAAATAAATGAAGTATAGGTACCAATTGGTGAATACAATTGAGTGGAAATTTTAATGACTATACACCTCACAAATGTTGTGCATGGAAAATCATAGTGACATTTTGAAAGTGTAACAACAATACATGATGATTAATAAAGTAGTTGAATGAGAAATAAAGTGGTTATATGATCACTTAAATGTCTAAATTATTGTATGAGGTATATTTAACAACATAATACAACATTCATTTTTTTAATTAATAGAAATAAAATAAAGATGGAGATTTAATAAAATTGTGGCATGGAAAAATTGTAAGACAATTTTGGCACTGTAATAGGGGTACATAATGAATCATTAGAAATATAAATATGATTGAAAGGGATCATTCATGAATTTTGAATAATAAGGGAATAATTTGGGATGTTTAAAATAACATTCCATCAATAGAAACTGGAATAAAATGCGCATTACATAAATAAGGATCTTGAATAAAGAGGTGGAAGAGAGGATCTGGTACCATGAGAGGGTGATTCCAAAACTTGGTTAGTGATTATTGAGAGATTTGGGAAGATTTTAAGGATTATAGATAGGTAAGGGTAGATTAAGTATGTGCTTAAAGCATTTTGAGCGATGAAAAATGACAGATTGTGTCAGTTTATATAAGAATAGAGAGAATAGTTCTTTATTATCTCCCAAACATAGGTTTTAGACTTTATAAAATAAAGTAATCAAAACCACAAACATTCTGATGGGTTTTTCCAATATTTTGTGCCAAATAAGAGTTCTTTTAATTATTTTATTAGTAAAATGTCTAAACACAAATAAATATTACCCTTGGTGACGTCGAAGCGAGTAATGTTTATATAGAAATGATTTTATAACATTAAAATATAATATAGGTATTGGAGATTTCATAAATGCTCTAAAAAATTAATCAAATAACATCCAAAATACATTATATTAAATTTGAAATATTTATTGGTCCACGATAATCTTTATATATTTTATTACCACACTTGTGTTCCATAATCTTGTCATAATACTCAACATATGTTTATAATGAATTTAATTTTTTTAAAGTAAATATCTCAGAAAATTATGAAAATATAATTATTGGATAAATTAAACCATCTAATTGAAATAAAATAATATTTATTTTTTAAAAATAATTTTCTAAATATGAGAATTTTTACTTTTAAAACAATATTCAACATTTGTTAAAAAATGATTATTTTTTCGATAACAACGGCCTTTGAACCCTTATAATAATAGCATTTGACATCATAAAAAATTAAATTATAATTTATAATTAATAAAAATTTTCTAATTATATAATTTTATTAAAATATAATTTATTTTTAAAATTCATTAATTCTTATAAAATTAACAACTTAATTAAAATTCTATATTACCCAAAAAAAATTGTGTTTTAACATATCAATATAATATTCATTTATAAAGTAAAAAACAATATTAAGTAAATATAACCATTATTATTTTGAAAATGAAATATACATATTCATATTATTATGGTGTTTATATATAGATTTGGGTTACATAAGAAGATTCACTAAGGTTAAGATGCATGATGGTGATATATTAATGGGGTTGTTTGATATACCTGGTTTGGGTTGTGATCTCAATGAGCACAACATTATCTCATAAATAGTTTCAGTCGTGATTTTTTTGTTGGATCATGTTTTGGTCTTAGTCAAGGGAAAATCACAGTGATGTTATCTCCATCAAAAGCTCTGATAAATGAGCTTCAAAGGACATGATCCAACTGATTGAGGCCATCACTTATTTTCTCTAGGTCAATTAGAATTATCAAAACCCTATATTTATTTAAAAACATGATCACTATTCAATGGATATATAATAAATCATGATGACTAGCTTACTGTATTTTCTATTGGATTGGATAATTAAATAATTTCAAGTGGTTTATATTACCATAACATGTCATTTAATTCGTCCATAATGGGAATTTTATTTGTAAATGTTTAGGTATTTTCACTTGGACTTGATGCTCAATGCCATAATAACTACCTAGTATCCACCTAGGGGTTAACCGGTGAAAATACATTGGATACTGACACATGGATATGTAATTGATAACTTAGATACCTCACAATAGGGACTTAGTAACCCTCAACTAGTTTCCCAATGATTCTATTTTACTATGTTTAAGAAAACATGACCCCTTTTTACATTTTTAATATTCTAAAAACTCCATAAAACACTACCAATGTGGTATAATATATAATAAAAATCCAATAAAAATACAATAATAATATATTTAATATACCTAAAAACCCAGAGGTTATTACATGTCATAATAATAGGACACATACAACTTATCATATAAAAAGATATATTTAAGGGATTTAATCACTTTATCATTAGCATTCATAATATCCTTGGTATTTATATGTTAAATAAAAAATAACTATTCATATCATATTGGAAAACCACTTTTAAAATAATAAAATTTCCCACCACACCCTTCAATGCCCATAGCTCCATATATTTTACTATATTGTTTATATTAGTATTTATAATAGTTTTGAATGTGATCACCATTATCCACAAATACCACAAGAACAAGTATACACATATATAAAATTGGAACAAATTCTTTTATGGTGTGGCCCAAGATAAAGTTTTCAATGAACTTGTTAGAATATGGCTTATTCTCTATAAAAAGTATACATTCGATGCACAAATCGCTATGTGAATGCCCTTATTTACCAGTATTTGGCATGACCACCTTACTACCCAATAGATTCCTTGTTAAACTAAAAAATAATACACCCACCTTAATAACATCACATAGATAAAATTTATCAAAAATAAACATTTCCCCTTGTTGAATTAATATAAATAGTTCCAAATCAATTAAAAATTCCCATATAATGTTTGATGCATTTATCAGATGAAAATTGGTATGTGGGGCCAAAAATAACCACCACTAAAATAATAAAATAATCATATAATAATCATTAAGAATTATCGCACCATAAAATTATATCATCACAAGCTACTTCGTTCAATATTTTCACAATTCACTATAATAATATAAAACTACATTATTAATCCACCACTATTGATACAAAATATATTCTATTATATTAGAATATATATTCATCAGTTCTTGAAATTTCCCCCCATTCAAATAATTATATTTTTTTCAATTAATTACTTCAATGTTATATTTTATCATATAATTTTATAAATTCAATGTATTAATATTTATCTTGCATTATCATGAATTATTCAACAATAATTGGATTATAAAATGATATAAAATTTAAATAATAATAAAAATATGATTATTTTGAGTAACACACCAGGAATAGAAGTGTGAAGGGAAGACTCGATTATAGGTGAAAACACACATATCTATCTTTTGAGCCACCCACCCAACAAATAAGTTTTTAAATTTTAAGAACTCTAAAATTTTAAATTTTTTAGTCACTATATATTAAAAAAATTAAAATCATTAATCCGTAAAAAATTCAAACATAATAATATTAAAAAATGATGTTTTAACAATTTTCATCACATTAGATTTCATTAATACAGAAATAATAACATCAATATATTAATATAAACATAAAATAATTGAGTATATTATAATCAAATTTAAAATTCCCTTTCCCATGTGTTTTACATTACCACACCATGTTTTCAATGAAATACCAATAGAGGGATAAATTATATATATATGGTTTTCTCTTTATTCTTGTCACGGCCCATCCCACGGGGCCCATACGTGACTACCCCAAGCCTGCCTTCCATTGGCCAGGGTTTGGTGACTACCACCTAAAGGATATTTTCCCAAACAGGGAAGGAATTACCTTAGAGATCTGTACACACTCAAAATGGAAATTTAAGTAAAAAACCAACAAAAGTAATGTATAACCATGAGAGTAAAGTACAACCACATGTACACCTATAAACTGAAAAATGGGGCCAGAATATGAGCCCTAGAAACATAAAATAAATAAAGCAGTTTTCGCATCTTTCTTGGTTCTCTACCTGAAGGGTAGTAGCTGTAAGTCTGAAGTCGAATAAGAGGATCTCGACAGCTCCCATCGTACAAAACTCCACCAAGTCCAAAACCTCCAAAGTCTGCCTCGAAGCGTCAGTAGTCTGCACCAGACACACACGTGCGGGCGAAGCCCAATTAGGGTGAGTACCAAAATACCGAGTAGGGAATGCCAAGACCCCCGAAGGTCTCTTAGTAATCCATGAAGAAAATATTCACAAGAAATACCACGAAGGTAATATCACAAGCATGATCTAAATCATGAAGCACAAAGTAAAAGAGAAATCTCACTCATAAGATATAACTTCAAGTTTAAAGGGAAAGGGATGACTAGTCATAAATCCAGATCATCCTATCCATAGTATCTCTAATTATAACCTGTATAGGTCACTGTATGCTAACCGGAATAGGTCACTGTATGCTGACCCCTATTGGTCGCTAGATGCTAACCCGTATTGGTCATTGGTTCTGACTTTTATTGGTCACTGGTGCTGAACTGTATTGTTCGCTCGTGCTGAACCATATTGGTCGCTGGCACATACCTGTATTAGTCACTGGTAAGAGGTTGGGATGATTAGTCGTACAACTAGATCATCCCACACTGGACTTTCTAACACTGACACGTATTGGTCCTCTTCTTCTTCTTGTCACAGCCAACCACTGGATTCCTGCACAAAGCACACCTGATCTCTGGAAGACTCTACTCCTAAATCCATCATTCATATTTCTACTTGTATGAAGTCCTACAAAAATCATACCCAAGGGACCGACCTATCACTGGGGTCCCAACGTGACAGATGGCACATCGATGAGACGCATGGTCTGTGATATCTTGGCACTTATGTAAAAGGTACCGGTTGGATTCAAGTCTGATCCAAACTAGGTCACATGTCAAACTCTATCAAAACTCACATAGTGTATCTCCAAAGGGTCTCTATATAAAACTGGTCCTTATGCCATAAACGACGCATCGATCGGACACTCGTTCTGTTATTTATACCCCTTTCGGTCAAACATGGGTGATCTCACCTCAGTCCATCCAGGCTTGGTCGGGCCCACCAGAATATGCCAAAGGGACCACTTCAAAAAAGGGGTCCCAATGCCACTAACTGGATGTCAAACGGACACCCGGATTGTCAGTTACAGGCGTTTCATTATTCAGGGGGCGGTTGAGTCTGGGCCCGGTCCGACTTGGTCAGGCTGGCCAGAAGCAATGGGTATCGATGTCTACCGGACCCCACCCGGGTCCGGCCCATTAAGGGGCAGCCAGACTGGTTCAAGGTCAAGGGTCGTGGTTGGACCATCCTACCCGCACTAGCCCGCTAGGCCGCGGATCCAGCCCGACCTGCTGGGCTGGTCCGGGTTGTTCTGTTCACCCTCCTCCGGCCCAGTCCGACTGAAGGGGGACCGTGACTCCTAGCTGCCCCCACTGATGCAGGGCCATTTCGTCTGGCTATTAGGGAACTACCCCACCATATACAATAGTCGGCCCATTGGACGACCAACCTCCAGCCAACACGGTGCAGCGCGGGGCCACGCTGCCCCCCCTTCCGCGACTGCAGCCCCCGACGGCACTTTTGGGCATCACCCTTCTACCACGCAGCCGACCGCTATTGGCCACCATGACGCGTGATGATGCACTAACTTCAAACCGCCCATGGCCATTTTTCACGGGGCTTCTTCAGCCACCGCGGGATGCCGCTGGCATGGTGCACCGATGGTTCCTTTTGCGGGCCCCCGAACATGTTCCAGTGGTCTGTTCTTGGTACTGTCTATGCCTACATCTCTCCAGCGATGCCACCTTCATAGCGTGACAGGATATATTATGTTGTCGTCGAGTTGAAGAAACTGTCCCCAAAGAACACAACATAAGGGAATCATTTGAGGGTTGAGGCCTTGTTCGTTTGGCTTTCACCCTCCGCATTAACATGACAAAAAGTGGGAGATAATTTAATTAATCAAAGACAACTTTAAAATAAACCCCATACCTTGAAGATTATTGTTGACTGCTGTGGATGGTGGTACTTCCACGTTTGAGGGTATGTGGTGGGAGTAGCATCCTCATTGGAAGGAGTTGTCAGCATTTGTCGATCCTGGAGCATTGCCACCTGGTCTTCCATCCACCGTTGGTGTATGGCGTCACTGTACATTGCCAGAGTTTCCTTCCTTGGTGAAGTCATGTCAAAACTCATCCTCAAGCCTCAAATATATAGGAGGGGGACATGTTTAGTAACGCACGAAAAAATTTATTCAGGTTCATTAAATGAGAAATTAATAAACCTTATTTAATTCACAACTGTGCGATTAGGAAATTGAGGAGATTCAAGACATTAAATGTCTTGGCAGGTCATCGGACCCGCCACCGTCGCTCATCCGTTAGAGAATTGAAAAGAAAATAACAATTACATGTTATTTTATTATTTTTTAAAAATTACCAGAACTAACTTTTTCTCCCGACCAACTATGGTCAAAGTTAAGCTTCCCTTAAGTGAATTTCGGTGTTGAAGATTCAACAGTGGTCTTAGATTTCAATTCTGAGCACCAGTTAAAAAATAGAATGCTCTGCTCGCATGTTTACTAAACGTACCATGAAAAAAAATCAGAAATTCATTTTGGGCACATCGGGCCTTGGAATCACACACGAACAATTTTCACAAACTCGAAAAAATTCCAAATAAATTAAAGAAAAATTTAGTTTAATTTTAGGGAATTTAATTTCTCCCCACGTTTGGGATTTATGTCCTCAAATGCGAAACAAGGCTACACAAACATAAAGGGTACTGGGAACGGATATGAGCTTGTCGCTCCTATGAGTTCTCCTGGAGATTCCTGTGTGCAACAGAACAGGTAATAGAGGTACCGACCTCCCCTGAGGGATCTTCTCCTCATGATCCTCTATCTCTACTAGGTACTCCACAAAAGTCTCCCTATCATCAATCTCTAGCTCTCCGTGGTAGATTATGTGAGAAGGGTCATACACGTATCTCCTTAACTGTGATACATGGATGGCGTTGTGCACCAACTCTAACTGTGGGGGTATTTCCATGCGATATGCTACCTTGAAAATCCTTCTATGTATCAGGATGGTCTGATAAACCTTGTTGAGAGTTTTCTGCCTTAGCCAAATCTCTATAGCCCTCACCGAGGTGTGGCATGAAAAAATAAGTGGTCCCCCTCCTGGAACTCTAGTTTTATCTGTTTCTTATCAGCGTAGGACTTAGGTCATCTCTGTGCAGTCTTCATTCGCACTCGGATGACCTACACCTTCTCAATGGTAGCTTGTACCATCTTTGAACCCGTGAGTGATGGCTCTCCTGGATTTGACTAGAACAAGGGAGATCTGCACGACCATTTTTACAATTCCTCAAAAGGGGCCATACCTATGGTAGAGTGATAGATATGTTTTCATGCGAACTTCACCAAGGGTAGTTGTTCCTCCCAACAGTGACCATAATACATGACACATGCACGAAGTATGTTCTCTACGGTTTGGATGGTCTGCTCAGTCTGATAATATGTCTTCACGTGAAAAGTTGTGCTCAAGGGAAGTTAAGTCTCGAAAGCCTCCTGCAATCCTTTCCACAACTAGGAAGTGAAGTGTGTTTCACAATCTAAGACTATTATTGAAGTAAGTCCATGAAGTCGCAAGATCTCCTAAACGTAGAGATATCCCAAAATCTCTAGCGAACCCTTCTCTTGAATATAAAGAAAGTGAGATGACTTGGTGAGTGGGTCAATGATCACCGAGATAGTGTTGTTCCCTCTAGAGGTATGTGGTAGCCCCATCACAAAGCCCATCTATATCACTTTCCACTTCCAATCTGGTTTCTTGAGGGTTCAGGTCAACCCTGCAAGTACCAGTGGCATGTCCTTCACTTGCTCGCAAGTGAGGCATCTAGAAAGAAACTCCACCAAAAATTTCTTCATCCCTGGACACCAGCACTGATGTCAGAGTTCGGGATAAAATTTCCTCACGCTTGGATGTACTACCAAGGGGGATATATGAAACTCCCTCATCACCTCTTATCATAGAGACACTGGTACAATTGTACTTCCTTGGAAAAGGATAGCGTGCTCTCCACCTTCAGAATATCCGTCAGGTGCTTGGCTTGAGGATATCTAAGCAAATGTAGTCTCATAGTTTCTGTCTTCGAGTTGTGCCTCCTTGAATAGTTAAAAGAGTGGAGGGGTGACTACCATCGACTGCAGGTAGACCGTCTCATCTCTATTCACATATGATATCTGAAGTGAGGATAACTGCTCTGAAGCATCATTTCGTTGCTGTGAAATCAATCTCTGACTAAGTGAATCTGCCACTACGTTCCCCTTACCAGATGTATAGACTATCTAAAAGTCATAGTCCTAGAAGAAAACTATAAAATCCCACTATATCAGATTCATATATTTCTGTGTGAAGATATATCTGAGACTCTTGTGGTCTGAGTAAACAATGAACCACTTTCCCATCAAGTTGTGTCGCCACATCTTTAGTGAAAATACTACTTCTACCAAATCCAAGTCCTGAGTCACATAATTCTTATCATGAGGCCTCAGCTATCTTGAGCCATAAAAAATAACTACATCACCCTATATCGGGATTCAACAAAATCTATCCCCTGATGCATCACAGTAAACCACATATCTAGTTCTCTCCTCCAGTAACCTCAAAAAGGGAGAGCTGGTCAAGCTCTGCCTCAGCTGTTGAAAGCTCTGCGGGCATGTCTCTAGCCATAGGAAGGGTTTTATCTTCTTTTTCAAGGTAGTCATAGGTTCTAATACTCTAGATAAATCCAGTACAAACCTCTTATATTATCCTCTTAATCCAAGGAAGCTTCACAGCATAGTAACACTACTGGTTATCTCCCAAGAAAGTTCAACCTCGATCTTTGCTGGATCCACTACAACTCCAGCATTTGAGAAGACGTGTCCCATGAAGTTGACATTACATATCCAGAACTCACACTTCAGGAGCATCCTATATAACTAGTGCTCTCGGAGTGTGTCCAGAACTATACTCATGTTTACACCATGCTCTTCCTCGGGCGCTATGTACACCAAGATTTCATCGATGAAGACCACCATGAAGCAATCAAGGTATGGATGGAAGATCATGTTGATGAGCCCCATGAACACAGCTGGAGTGTTGGTCAAGCCAAAAGGCATCCCCCAGAACTCATAATGGTTATACCAACATATGAAGGTTGTCTTTGGTATGTCCTCATATCGTACCCTGAGGTGGTGATTGCCTGATCTGAGGTCTATCTTCGAGAAGCACTTCTCTCCTTTCAAATGATCAAAAAAATCATCAATCCTTGGCAATGGATACTTATTATACACATTCACCACATTTAGGTAAGGGAAGTCCACGCATAGCCCTAAATTTTTGTCTTCCTTATTGGAAAACAACACTGGGGATGCCCATAGAAAAACACTAGGCCTTACAAATACCTTCATATATAAGTCCTCCAACTCTACGCTCATCTCCCCGAGCTCTGTAGGGGCCATCCAATATACTGGTGTATATATCGGTGTTGTTTCGAGGTAAAAGTTATTACGGAAGTCTATCTCTCTACAGTGAGGTAGTCCGGAGACATCTTCTGCAAATACGTCATCATACACATCCACCAATGCTGGGAACTGTGGACTCACCTCATCCACTGTGTCAAAATTCATACAAGCCACATAATATGTAATCAACTGCACCCTCCAAAGAACATGTCCATATCATGCTACTCGGTTTTCCTTCATACCAACAAAGGAAAACTGGCCTCTATCTCTACATATACATCACACTTTACATCTCAAGCAGTTAATATGTACTTGAATTGCTGGTATCCAATTCATACCTAGAATGACGTCGTAGGGATTCAATGCCACTACCTAAAGATCCCATATGAAACTCTCTCCTCCAATAGCAAGATCACATTGTCAACACCAATGTGGGACCGCTAAATCTCCTCCCGTAAGAGTATCCCAATGCAAAGGTGGAGGTAAAAGCTCAGTCGGAATCTTAGAGTCCCGAACTAAGTCAATGGGAAGGAAATAATGGATATCCATTATGTTGATAAGCACTGATACTAAAGTAAATAAGATACATATTGTACCTTATATCATCTCAGGGACATTAGGATCATGATCCTCTACTGCCTATATCTAGGCCTGTCCCCGTACACCTTCTCCCTCAGAACGTGGTGGACCACCTGGGGGTGGTTGTGGTAGTTCCCAGTGACCCCGAACACCTCCCCCTTCTCATCCTACTCCCCACCTCATCTGCCTCCTGGAAGACACTAATGCTCTTTCCACTGTTGTTGCCTCATTGTCCACCCCAATGTCTTTCGATCATCCGCGAATGGATTCAGACAGTGACAAGCTCTGTGACCCTATCCCCTATTGGAAAAACAGACCATGCCACGTTGGTGGCTCCTTCATCCTCTTGAGCCTCTCAACTATGACCCTTCATCTCAGAGTCACCCACTAGAAGATCTAGCCCACTTGGGATTCTGTGTCGTATTCCTACTACCTACTGTAGATGGCTCTATAACCTGTCGCTCTGTAGGGGCTCTCACTATCAGTTCCTTCACAACAAAGAATATCTTTATCATTAAAGCTCTCTCTAGCACCCCATCCTGTGTTGATATGCTGAGAGAAACTATCACAGCTCTGATCTCTCATTGGATTCCCTACACAATGGTCTGGGCATTGACGTAAGGGTCTCGTACCATGTCGGTTGAGTATCAGGTGAGGTTGGTAAAGCTCACCGAGTACTGAGCCATAGTCAGATTTCCCCTATTACAGATGTAGCGGCTCCTGAATACTTACCGAGCACAGTGTCGCTGGAATGAACACTACCCTAAAAAGGCTCTCAAAGTCCATCCAAGTGAGGGTCATATCCTCATTCACCTCGAACGTCGAGCTCCACCATCATCCTACCGAGCCCTGAAGAAGGATAGTGGCCAAGATCACCATCTGCTCAGCTGGTGACTCTACTAAGTGAAAGACCTGTGAAATTTCCTTAATCTAGTCCTCTACTGCATGGGGATCTAGCTCGCTTCGACACCTCAGAGGCCTCTATCTCTGGAACTCATGCAACATGCTCATCCGGTGTGCATGATCCACCAGTAGCCTAGGATTCTCAATAGGTAGCGGTGGGGCTGGTACACCACCCGAACGTACCATCACTGTGAGTGGTCCATGTATCGATGCCTCATCACTCGATGGGCCACTATCATGATCTCTAACCAGAATCCTAGATGGCTGCCTTTGTGGAGGCATCTTATAAGAAAAAGATGTTCCACGATCAATAAGATATACCTCGTGATATGACTCAAGAAATATCAATAAAACTTTTCAAAACACTAGAAACTGGTGTTTTCATGTATCTTGTCAAAAAACAGAATTTAGGGTCCTCGTGTATAGATACGTCGGTCTCCTCACCACCACTGGACTCCCTGAACTGAAAACTACATTCAAAACACAAAACACTATTTCACTATGAAAATTGGACACTTTGTTCTTCTGGTAGAACCACCCATCCTTTGATTCCACATTATCATGACCAGTCCCTTAGGGCCCGAACGTGGCTACCGCAAGCCCGCCTTCCAAAAGCCATGGGTTGGTGACTAGAACCTGAAGGATTTTTCCTGAACAGGGAAGGAATTACTTTAGAGATTTGTACATGCTCAAAAATTGAAAATGAAGTAAAGCACCAACAAATGTAAGGTATAACCACGAGAGTAAATTACCACCACAAGTACAACTGTAATCTGAAAATAGTGGACTGGAATACAAGAACTTGAAATTGAAAATAATGTAAACCATTGTCGCATATTTCTTGGAGCTCTACCAAGAGGGCATTAGCTGTAAGTCCAAAGTCAATGAAGAGGATCCCGACAACTCCAATCGCACCATGCTCCACAAAGTCCCAAACCTCCAAAGTCTGCCTCACAGCATCAATAGTCTACACCAGACACACATGTGTGGGCAGAGCCTGTGCAGGGGTGAGTGTAAAAATACCTAGTAGGGGATCTCCAGACCCCAAAGGTCTCTCGGTAATCCACAATAGAAAACATCACAAGAAATACCACAAATGTAATATCACAAGAATGATCTAAATCATGGAACATAATGAAAAAGAGACAGCTCACCTTAATGGTATAACTTAAAGGTTACTGGGATTGGGATGACTAGTCATAAAGCTAGATCGCCTTATCTGTAGTAACTCCACTAGTGAACCATAGAGGTCACTGTATGTTGACTTGTATTGGTCACTTTATGCTGAATTGTATTGGTCGCTGACCCATATTGGTCCTTATATGGTGACCCTTATTGGTTGTTGGTGCTGACCCGTATTGGTCACTGGTGCTAACCCATATTGGTCGTTAGTGCTGACCCATATTTTTCACTGGTACAAAGCTAGGGATGTTTAGTCATACAACTAGATCATCCTTCTCCACAGTTTCTAATGATGACCTTTGCTGGTCCCTCTTTTTCTTATGTCACAACCATCCATTATATTCCCACACAAAGTACGCCTAATCTATGGAAGACTATGCTTCTCATGCCATGGGTCATATTTTAACCAGTATGAAGTCCCACAAAAAGAATACCCAAGGAACTCCACTTCACAGGGGTCCCAACGTAATAGACGGTGCATCGATCGGATGCTCGGTCTGTGAGATATGGGAACTTTTGCAAAAAGGGCCCAGTTTTATTCAAGTTGGATCCATACCAGGTCTCACGTCAAACTCCATCGAAACTCACTTATAGTATCTCAAAAGGAATTCCTTGTCAAAATGCTCCTTATTTTATAGACAGTCTATCGATCGGTTTCCCGGTCTATTATCTACACACCTTTCCATGAAACGGGGGTGATCACACCTCGGTCTGGACTAGCTCAGTCGGGCATGCTAGAAAATGACAAAGGGACCGCTTTCCAAAAGGGGTCCAAACTCCACTGAGGGCATGTCAAACGGACACCCAGTGGGTCATTTATGTGAATTTCATTAGTCGGGGGCTGGTTGGGTCTGGGCATGGTCCGACTCGGTTAGAACGGCCCAACGATATAGGTCATGGGGTCTACATGACCCCCAAGTCCATCCCATTATGTTTTGGCCCGGTTCACTGGGTCCGGCCCATTGGGGTTTCCCCAGCTGGTTCACGGACCCAGGACTCGGTTGATCTGGCCCACCCATAGGGCGGGTTTGGCCCATTCTACCGGCCCCTGTCAGAAGCATTCGGCTGGCCTGCGTCTGGTCCGTTCGGTTGGCCCGCGTTCGGTTTGGTCCGCATTCAGCCCAGTCTGCCTTCTGGCGGATCGTGTCCCCCAGCAGGCCCCTTAGATGCGGGGCCGTTTATTCTGGCCAATGGGGCGCTGCCCCATAGTGTACAACAGTCTCCCCGTTGGTCGACCGACCTCCAGCTAATGCGGCATGGCACGGGGGTGAACCACCCCCTCCTGTCATGGCCAGCAGGCCGCAACTACTTCCGGCGGCGGCACGACGCTTCTCCCACATGGCCGGCTCAGGCTGGTCACCTTTTGGAACCATGGCATGCGACATCACTCTGCCTTCCCACCGCACGTGCATGGTTGCTGCAGGCCTTCTCCGGCCACCCTCGGCCACTACCGGCATGGTGCACTGATAGTTCTTTCTGTGGGCTACCAGACATGCTCTGGTGGTCCATTCATGGTGTTGTCTGCGCCTATGTCTCTCCGGGGATGCCATCATCATAGCATGACTTGCTATTTCGCGTGGTTGTCGTGTTGTGGAAACCATCCCCGAATAACGTAAAATGAGTGAAGCCTCAGAAGCTCCAGGCCTTGTTCATTGGGCCCATGCCCTATGTGTTAACATGATAACAAGCATGAGAGAATTTAATTCGTCAAAGAAAACTTCAAAATAAACCCCATACCTCAAATATTGTTGGTGACCATTGCAGATGGTGGAACTTCCATGTTCGAGGGTATGTGGTGGGAGGAGCGTCCTCGTTTTAGGGAGTCGTTTTCATTCATCGATCAAAGATTGTTTCCCCCCGAGGTTCCATCCTCTGTCGGTGGATGGGGTCACAATACATTTCCAGAGTTTTCTTGCTTGGTGAAGCCGTTTCAAAACTCATTCCCAAGCCTCATATATATATGATGGGGAAAGGGTGAGTAATGCACTAAAGAATTTAATGAGTTTCATTAAATGTTTAATTAATGAACCTTATTTAATTCAAAATAGTACGATTAAGCAACTGGGGGGAGTCAGTCCATTGAATTGCTTGGTAAGTCGCCAGACCTGCCACCGTCACTCATCTGTTAGATAAAAGAAAAGAAAATAACTATTACATGTTATTTTATTATTCAATAAAATTCAGAAAATTTTCTTTTTCTATCAACCAACTATGGTCGAAGTGAATCTTCCCTTAAGCAAATCTTAGCGCTGCAGATTTAAATAATGCTATAAGATTTCAATTCTGAGCACCGGTTCAAATGATAGAAAATGTCATCGTCGTGTTTGTTGAACGAAGCATAATCAAGTTCAGAAATTCATTCCAGGCACACCGGGCCTTGAAATATTGTGCCGTCAATTTTTGGAGGCACATAAAAACCCAAATAAATTTGAAAAAAATATAGTGAATTTTCATGTCTTTAAAATTATCTTAAATACCTAAATGATATTACACATAATTCATATCTTCTATATTTTCATGACTTTTAAAATATATCATGTGTGAATTTTAATGATGATGATTATTAATATATACTACATAGGACACATCATGAATCCATTCTAAAAATTGTGGAAACACAAATCGATAGGCATCCAAACCTATATAATATAACCCATTTAGACAGATAATAAATACAGGTGAGATCTAACTCTCAATGTCTAACTCTCTTTATCTATGAGAATGTGTATCTTTCAAGAACTTATGATCCCTAATATGAAATCTTAATAGTATCTATCACTCATATGTATAGGATTTCTATTTACTAGGTGTAGATGTGATGTGGTCTCAAATGACTTTCACATGTTGCATTATATCCTGTAATATTTTTAAACCTATTATAGGTGCCTCACTGATGTCAACCCAACATATCATTAAACTACATGTTTTTACATGAAATTCCTCTTAAGGTATAATACTAATTAATGTATAATAATTTTTTTATAAAATAATTCACAAATTTGAGATGTCCTAGAAATTAACCTATTAATTCAAATATACATGTCTTTAACATATCCTCCAATTTTTAAATCATCTATTCAATTTAACCATCATTCTATGTGTAGAATGTAGTTTCAAAGAACTACTAGTTACAAAAAAACACAATTCAGTCCCTTCCCCATTCATGATGAAAACAAGTGATTGTTATTATATATTATCATTCTCAAAAAACCCTGATTTTTTTACCTCTACTATTATATAAATAATTTCCATTCTACCCATTGATCAAAAATCATTAATCAAAAAGAAGTGATTCAAACACCTTAATTAGTTCATGGTAAACAAAATAGTAATAAATCGTCTAAATTCTTATTGAGATTATGCAAAAAAATCCACCAAAAGTTCCTCAAGATTTTATGTTAAAATCAATAAGGGATGGAAAATTCATTCTAGATATTTATGTTTGTCATTAATATAACTATGTAAAATACACTGAGGAACACACTCAGATCTTGTTATCAATATCTTAGATTGTTAAAATTATTTTTTCATATAATGATACATATGTGTGAACCCCCGATATACCACCAATGATAATCATTGATACTAAAACAAAACCACTTCTCACATATTATGAGGATAATATAACCTCCCATAGAACCACAATTTATGTCCCTTATTATCAATTGAAAATTTGGATTAATCATAATATTTTATCGAATCTATCTAAAATCATTACTTAAGGACATCCAAACTAATAATCAGCTACATGTCACACCAATAATAGTGTCATTTTTATTTGATAAATTTTTTATACCTCATCAATCTATTAAAAACCAAGGTGATTAAATCCTAATAATTCCCTGAAATTTCATTCGTCACTCACCTTATATGAAACATAATCATGTGACCATTAAGTCAAGTCACCCAAAACACATTACCCATACACAAGGTATATGTGAAGTTGAATTAATAATCTGGAAGAAATTATACCCTTAGAATCTATTAAAAAATAAAAATCTCTTATTAAAAGATATATACGAAACACTTATAATCTTTATAAACCATACAATGTTCATAATAAAAATAATGCTTCCATATCTTTTCCACTAACACTACATCCAGAATACCTAAATAAATGAGTACAATTATATTCATGGGGTTTTAACTATCTATAACCATATTTTGTTGTTTTTATCTTCTCCATTAGAAAACAACCAAACCACTAAAGGGATCCATCATAGTGTACCTCATAAATAATAACCTCCACAGGTAATTAATTAACATGATAACTGATCAACTATTCTTTTAGACAACTAAGAACATAGGGATAATATTCTATTTAATATCTCATAATTTACTAGTCTATGAGGATAAGGGATTCATGATCCCAATAAACACAATTATGAACTTATAATAATTACAATTCTTGATGGAGAAAATATATATATTAAAAAATAAAATTCAAAGGATTCCACATAATAACCACCCTAATTCTTTATAGGTCTACAAATACACCAAGGTTAAAAATTAACATGATTCATGAAGGTAACCTCTTGTTTTTGGAATCATTTAATATATATAGTATTGTTTAAACAAGGACCCCTAAGTAACTATAAAATAATCCTAATATTATATGCATGATATTAATTTATCATAGAATAAAATGAGACACCATCAATGTGATTAAAAAACATCAATATATGGTTGAAATACCAAATAAAAAATCAAAATGAATGTATATGATTCATTTATAACCCTATATGACATCTCAATAAATTCAAAAGGTTCTTAACATAAGATAAATTCTATGTAAAGGATATACTTATCTCTAAACCATATGCGGTGATATATAGTTCATAAATATATCTTAGAAAACAATCAAAAACACTTAAAACTTTTAGATAAGTCATCTATCTTATGAAGAGGATAACAATTCTTCACAATCACCTGGTAAAATATTTGGTAATATATACATATTTTTAATATACAATTATCCTTATTCTGAAACAATTTAGACTTGTTTATGATGACACACTATGATGAATAAAATCTCAATAAAATAATTCATCAATTATGATTCTCAACATCTAGTATTTTTAATGAACTATATGATAAGATTCCATATAAATAGGGGATCCACCTGTGTAAATATGATTCCCATGAAAACTCTATCACATTAAATGGGAGCTCATATATTATTCTATAAATATATAAGAATAATTTCTCAAAACGCATGGATACTGTTATATATCTACATCATATTGAAAAAACAAGCTTAATAATCAAGCTATAATAATTTATAAACCAATAATTCTCTATCCTAAAATTAAATATCATTTTGTAAGAACATTCATAATATCTCTATCTAGGAGACATAAAATCACCATCCTTTGAAATAAATTAAAACAATTTTTTAAAAATATAACCAATTAATACTATGAATGATATCATATGAGTAAATATAGTGCGAAACAACATTCCATAAAAACTAATATCATCCAACAAGTATCTCTTAACAATACAACTCAGACATTATCATATATACTTCCACAATATTTTTTAATTCTAATGGCTTAGAATCCTCCCCAAAATTTTCTATCATACATTAAAAATGATTACTTATTGAACTCACTCAAAGCCATCATATATGTTTGTTTATCCTACATAATATTATTTAATATATAAACTTTCAATATTACTACATATTCTCTTGATAAACCTCAGGATGGAATCACACAATGGATATAGCTATAAATTTGTAAATTAAGATGAAAACAATTATATGAAGAATGTATAACTACAATAACAGTTTCTCCCAAATATACAATCAGCACATTCATAGACACCCAAAAATACTGTTCTATAACTATATTATGGAATTATATCCACCTTTAAATATATTGTTAACATAATAAAATATTATACTTGTATTTATCCAAGGATTACAAAAACCCTTCTTTAGATCATAAAGACCCTGCTGTTTCTGTCTACTTTTTCTATTCTACATCATATAATCCGTTCATGTAATACTAATTCCTTAACAATTCATGAAACCCTCACTAAATAAAACTATATAATAAATATTATTTCATACCTATTATGTGATTCTTTCATGAACTAACTCTAATTGCATACTAATTGAGCTGGGAATGAGATTGAATTTTGACCACTGAAGAATGACTTTATAAGGTCATGGTTTGGTGATTAACAATGAGGTTATATCATCCCAAGTATATAGATGGAATTCTCTTTTAAAATAAATATCAACATAACTATAAATAATGTATCAAATAATTTCAATCCGTTTGAAGCTAAAACAATATGGTAAAATTTCATAAGTCCATAAACTTATCTAAACATCAATTATAATAAAATAAAGAAACTATTACTACAATAATTCTATTATGTACAAAGTTATGGTCACCTAAAAACACCAATAACTGTACATAAATAATATAACCAATATTATATATAATTTATGAGTGATTATATAATTATATAAAGTGGGTTCCTTCCCAAAACTTATATGCCTATATGATTTATTCATGATAATGTATTTATGAATAGATTAAAATTAAAAATACAACAACTATTACCAAAATCCACCATCAATTAAATTATACCTCATGACTTCAATTAAACACAAATTTTAAAACACAAACTATTTTACATTATTAAATACATAACTATTAAATATCAATACAATTATCATCCAAAAAGTTATTCACAATTAAAATTAATGGTTGGGAAGACATTCTCATATAAAGACTCTCAATATGATCAGGATTATAAATAGAATAAATTTATAGTCTGTAACCCACCTCTACTAAAATATAATGGTTTTCACGCTATCCACTCACATAGAATCATTATTTATTAGGTATCCTCCCTCATGGACTCTCCCCGTCATAATCATCATCACCATCACGAAAAATAACATGACACTACTATATTTAGGGACATAATTAAAATTAAAATTTTTATTTATCATAAGTATATTAAAACCCCCTTCATTTATTTTATCTCCCTCTCATGTCATCCTAATGTAACTAGGTCCTATGGAAGATGAATATATCATATAGATATACCACATATCAAACTCAGGTCAACCAAAACAAGATTCTAGTAAGTAAATGAAAATATCTAATAATCATAATACACTTCCACAAAGATGTATTATAATCATTATATTAATGAATTATTCACATAATCACCAAAATTCCTTATATCCTAGTATTGTATAAGATTCACACTCTAATCACAGTCCATGTAATATAATAAACATTTCATTATAATCACATTATCAAAAATACCCTTCCAAAATAATACCTCTATCTATGAATAATAATGGGTTTATCTAGAGGATTAGAAGATATTTTATAGTAAACACTACAATAAAATATTCCCAAAATCTATACTATACACATATATAAAAGTGGAGGAAAAAATCAGGTGGAATGTCTAATGTTGAATTTTGTACAACCCCATGATGAATGTATCACGGCCCATGTAAAAGGTATAAAATAAATTATACTTTAACTATTATTTGGAATAGCATTTTGACTACACTTCATTACCACAATGAAACTCATGACCCATATGTTAATTATTATGCGATTAGCCTGGGGAAATTTTCTAAAAAGTGGCATGACCCAAAATCATTAACGTGTATTATCTAGATTTTTCTCCCACCACTAAATAAAAATAATGGTAAATACATTTTGAAATAAATGGTAGAGAATTTAAATTCACATATATCAATTCCATGATGATAAAAAAACCTCAATCAACATTCCTTATTTGAATATTATATTTCTTTGTTGACCACTCTTCAATATTCTATAAGAGATGTATTCTTTAATTTTTTTATTGAGTTTTGAAATGTGAGGAAATTTATTTGAGAAAAAAATAAAGATAGGTCAAATGAGAGTTATAAATATATTTCCACTAAAATATTCTGTTAAAACTTTTTATAATCCAAAATGACCTTTCTAGTGAAAATATTCGATAATTAATCATCTTTCTTGATAACACCTCATATGGTTCAATTAATAATATATCTATTCATGGATACCTCTTATATATTAATATTAGTGCATCTAATGAAATTATATTATTTATTTTATCAACATTATCAATTTTAAATTAATTAATTAATTAATTAATTTTCACTAAAAAAAGATATTTACAAAAAAATCCAACCACCTCATAAAATTAAATAAAATTTATACTATAGAAAATAGTTTGTCTGATATCCAATAATCCTATAAGATTTTTACTTCGTGGATAATAAAATAATTATATTTTTATTTAAAATAAAAAATAATTAATGATGATAAAAAATTTCACATAATCTGATGAATAAAATTTCTAGTTCATTGTATAGACGTATACCATTACACTTATCTTGTAATTTAACCTTGAAATCGGGATTTTTTTTAAATATATATAGATATTTATAAAACCATAGACTAATAATTGTAATTATAGTGAGTTAACAATGGTTTCATATAGTTAAAAGTAAATTCTATAAAAATAAACACTTAAAAAAATAAAATTCAATATTCAAAATAATTATGTGTTGGGTTCTTTATCTCTCTTTTCAAATATTTTAAACTAATGTGTAATGGAATTTTACTATCAAAATAGTCAAATCCTTTTTTCAGTATACTATGTGATTACAGTTTAATTTCAAAAACATATTGACCAACTAAATTAATTTATAAATAAAATCTTCCAAAAAATGCCATAAACTTTTTATGGTATTAATAATCACAAAATCACTAAAAATGATTTTATCATCCTATAAAATTTTATCCTTCACATTTAAATCATCTCAAACATCATCTGATCCCAAAAAAAGTATAACAAAATGAATAATACTATAGTTTGATAATTAAATAATCAATTTCTATTGAATCTATACATAAAAATTATGGAATGATATATAAATAGAGGACATGGTTTTCTCAATGACTATGAAACACCACATTTTATATCATTCGTCACTCTAAATCATTCCCAAAGCTTCTCTAAATTTTACTATATTCTTATCAAATAGTATTAATCATATTTTTTTGTTTATTATTATAAATAAATAAAATATAATTATATAGAATGGATCCAATTCAAACCAAACGTAAGTGAACACATTCATCCTCTCCAAATTCCAGTTTCATCAAATAGGATGAGGTTTGTACTTCTATAATAACCCCTTTTGTTATTTATGAAGTGAAATGAATAAAAAAGGTCTCCTAAATTCATAACTCAATAAATTTCCTTTTGTTGTTAAGATGTGATATTATCTATATAATAAGATCCTTGATAGAACTTCACCTATCAAATGATTACCTTTTCATATAAAACCATAACTCTTAAATCCTAGGTAAAAAGGATGTAATAAATTCTAATGTTCTTTCACCATTATCAGTGAGATTTCATTTAGATAAGTTTACATGTATGTGAATGTAATGGTTTTAGGGAGAAAGAATGAAAAAAATATATTATTGAAGTTGTCAATAAAAACTAATATCCATTCTCACAAAACATTCTTCTATATCAATTGAAAACAACTCGGTAACATTGTACATGAATCGATCCTTATCATTATTGATTAATTAGAAATATATTATATACCAAAATGTTCTCCTTTAAAAATATTCTCATCGGTTATTTTATCAATACCCTTATATATTTCCCTGATATATTTTCATTATATATATTAAAAAAAATATCATAGTAATTAATTTTACTTATACATACTTCCTAAACACATAGCTTCTCACATATACACACTAATAGAAATTGAATTTATATATTTCAATTTTAAAATATACCATGAATATTTTAATACATTTAGAGATAAAAAAATATTTTTTTGAATACATGTTATTATATTCTCCTTTGGTAAAAAAATCCAAAGAATAAAATAGATTAAGATTGAATACATACCTCAACAATATAAAAAATGATATTTAATCTCACATCATTAAAATCAATTAGTCAAATTTTCTGTAAAAATGGTTTTGTAAATATATTTATCACATTACCCATTATTTAAATAAACTCAAAATTTAATACATATTTTTCCACCATTGATAATTTTGTACTTATTGTCAATATTTCATGACATAGAGTACTAAAATAATTCATTTATTGGACATGGAAACATTGACTGTTATAATCTATTAACACTATCAACTATAATTTCACTATATGTTTTTATCATATTACTCATCTATATCAATCATGTTACCTCTTAAGCCGTACCCATAGACTCCACATTTTCTATATTATGAGTTAAATAATTATAATTTATTACGTCGAAAGAAACAAACTTTTATCCTAACAAAAAAATTAACACCCAATGTCTGTTTCCAACTATAAACACTTCTAAAAAATTATATATTAGAAAATACAAAATTATTTTGATTCCCTACTGCAATATACATCACAAAAAAATTAATAATACCATATTATTTTTTTCACTGAAATGAAGTGAGATTAATTTAGTGTACTTCAAAATGAATAACATAATGTGACAATAAAGATGAATTTTGTTCTTGATGAGTAAAAATTTAATAGACTAACCACACATATCCCCAAAAAAATTGATTGACTTTCTTACTATCATCAACCTTAAAAAAATTTATTCTGACCCTCATTAGAGTAGAAAAAACTTTTGAATATTTTTTTGGAATTTTTTATATAGTTCTTAAGAATACTTGTCTTGTTAAACAAATATCATTTCCTTGATTAGTTTTTAATAACAAGAAATATCAAATTCTTAATGCATTTAATTTTTTTAAAAAAAATTATTTATCTAAGATGTGTACTCCATGAAAACATAATAATCATTTCCAATAAATTTTTTTAATTAAAATAAATAATTACTTTGTGTCATTTCATTATATAATTCCTTTTATAAAGGTTGTTTTAAACATAAAATTTTCATAATTCCAATGTCTTGAAATAGAAATATAATTTCATATACCAACTCCTAGGGGATTATTTTAAAAACATATTTCCCTAATCAACTTGTAATCATTCCTATTATATTTTCAAAATAGAGTACCATTAGGTAACTAAACACAAACCTATTCTTCATGATCTATATTTATAAATGTTTAATTGAAATCCATTAGAAATATCTTAAATCTCTATTTGGTAGAGAAAATTGGAAATATTAATATGGGTTTTTCTCTTTATATAGAATAAAATTTCTTTACAAATTCCACTCAATAAGCTGGTGTGTTTTCTATAAACTAGACTCACAATATTCCTTTATATTTCATCTCATTCATTATGTTTATTATGAAACCCAAACATTTTACAAATAAATTATCTATGTATATTCTATAGCATCAACACCAATTTTTTTCTTTTTTGAATCCCATCCAATTCCCCATTTATCATTTTTATCCATTCCTGATTCATAATCTATAAATTCACATATTTTGGTTTAACATGTGAAAAAGGATTGGTATGGGATATTTTTATCAATGACGTACTTATGAAAACATTTTTATTTTAATCTCTCGTTGTGTTTAATCATCAACATATTTTATCAACCTTGGATGAATTGAATCACACTAAACATTATTACATGAAAAATCTAAATCATATTTTTTACAAAACTATTCAAGAACATTTCAAACATATTAATAATTAATAATTTTATATTTCTCTAAATACCCAAATTATGTATCGTCTTCATTAATTTTTATTGATTAAACACTCATCAAATGATTATACAAAAAATTAAAACTTGTTTCATGAATAGTCTTCTATGATTTTATGTTATAAAATAGGTGACCTCTTCTATTTGATGAATATCTTAAAATGATTTCATTAAATACCCCATTGTTATAAATTTATATCGATTTATTTACTCACTTGGGTGATACTGAGTACACTATGTACACAAATTTTACTCAAAAAAATGTGTATTTTTATTATATATATAATGAGGATACATGTCAAAATTTTCATGAAATATTATTTGATTTCAAATATAAATAATTTATCTTATATTTTAAGTCTATAATTAATGAGATGTTCCGTGTTCAAATTACATGTTCCAATCCACCTCCATTGAAATTAAATTTTTTCTTTATGGAATAAAATTTTCTTTTTGGGTATATGGTTTACTCTAATCATGTTTAAATCAGTGATTCTCCAAGTATGTTTTTATTTTTTTAGTAGTATACTTAAACCAATTTTCCTATGAAATATTTTTTAGCTGATAACCAAATAACTTTTCCTCCCTTATACTAAAAATCATAATTATAATAAAATAATCATAATTTTGTATCATATATATAATAAATGTGATCTAAGTGTAATAATTAAAAAATAAGATATGATATGCATACTTACATGTTGATTTTTGCATCAATGGTACAGATATATCAAATTTATGAATCTCCATGTGTGCGGTTGTTTGTATCTATACATTATTTTTGTAAAAATTAAATATCTTTAATTTTTTATAGGATTAAAAAATTATTCAATTCACACTTTATATTATAGTAACATCTAAAATAAAATTTTTAATGATTTAACCTTTTCAAATTTTCTTCCAATCAGACTGACTATTCAATTCCCAAAATCAATTTATTTATTCAATCATAAAGAAATGGGTCTTCATCATCTCCAAAATGAAATTATTTTTCTATTATTTTGTGTCATTTATTCAAAACCTAATAATTATACAAAATATTCACCAACAATACATAATTCTAGAAAATTATTTCATTCCCTTCACCATACATCTTATAAATACTGTGTAAGTCATCCATCAAACCATCTTTAAACAAACAGTTCTTTGATTTTATCTTTCTATCACAAATATTTTTTAAGAAAATGACTTTGATAATGATAGTTATATCATATCTAAAGGTAATATAACACTATTTACACATCTCTAAATTCTTATGATTCTTCTTATCAAAGTATACGTGAGTTGAATAACCACTTCTCAATATCTATGTTTTTTAATTTTTTAAATCCTTAGTTGAAACTTCATCAAAAAAATCCTTCACTTTATATTTTTTATACGTACAAAAAACAATATAAAAATTCATTATCATCAACTATATAAATAATAATAAAAAGTTATTACAAAAAAATAATTAATTGGACGCATATACTACAATTTTTATTCAATAATTGAATTTATTTCTAAATATCACTAGTGGATTTTATCTTTCTTCTAAACTTGTTTTCATAGATAGGGTTATTTACAAAAAACTAAAATCAACCATTTCTAATTGAACCACATGTATTTATTTAACTACCAATAAACTCCATCCCAAATGAATAAAACAATACCAACAAAAACAATAGGTATAATATGAGCAACTTCTTCTAGTACCTACTCCTAATATGTTCTAAAATACATTTTATTTTACACTAGTTTTTCTACTATTCATATGTATACTATTCAAGTTGAAATTATTATATTATATACACTTATCACACAGTACTATTAGATTTTTTATAAATTTTTTTCACCACTAATTGTATATTCTTATTTAAAATTAACATTTATAGGTAAAATTTAATTTAATTCTTTTTAATTTGAAACTAAACACAGTAACTACTTTCTATTTAGTTGATATCTAAACATCTCCCTCTTCACTTCAATACAATGTGATATCATAGAGTTTATTTTATGATGAATAATAATATTTGGATGTTTAAAATGTGTTTTTTTACTTCCCTTTTAAATTTTAATAACATTAAAAACACACTTCTCAAAATTAAACATGATCTTATTCAAAAGTTGTTAGCCTCAAACATATTTTTCAAATTAATTTCATGTTAGTTTTTTTGAATTAATTTTCTCGTCTATTTCATTATTCATTTCATTTTCATTGATAATTGACATTGGGTTTTCTCATACTTAATTTATTTTTAAGGTAACTTCACTATCTTCTTATTGTATTTATATAATTTCGAAACTGTTTCTATAAATTGCTTCAATTTATATTTTTTATGAATACCATCTTTGTTTCTCATTTCTCACTATCAAAAAATAAATATTTATTATTAAAAATGGTATTTAGTATTTTTTTATCATCATCATTACATGTAGAACCTTCATTGATTTCACTATCATCACTTTCATCTTCATGGAAATTCTTATAATAAATTTATTTTCATTGATTTTGAGGACTTTTTTCCCTTTCTTTAGAATAAAACATCAACTATTTTATAATTTTTAAAAAAATCTCTATAGGAAACCTTTTGATGACCCAATATCATCATTATATTTATATTCTTTTTGAATAAGAAATTTTGAGGCAATATAAAATTATCAACAAATTCTTTTATTTCAATGAAACCATACTATAATATTTTCAGCTATTATTGTGAATGGTCATCGATATAATTTAAAATATTTTTCAAAATATTTATCTCTATTTATTTATCTAAACTTGATTATATTTTTTATTCATTTAATTTCTTTAGATCCTTATAATTATTCAAGAATTTGAAATATTCTTTTCTAAAACATAATTCTATTCTTGAATAAGAAAAAATTCTTCACCACATAGAAGTTAAATACACTATATAATTCATCTTGTAAAAATGATATAAAATCATGATATTCATGAGATCAAATAATTTCATCATATATGTCCAATACAATTTGTACCATCTTCTTCAATACCAATATAGTTATACCCACTTAATTCATATAATTAATGAATTGTTCACAGTTTCTCCTTTATAAACAAACAATATCATTGAGTTGGGTAAAAATAATTAATATTTTCCTTCATTTAATCTAAAATTTTCTTTTTAAATATTCATTAACATATCTCAAACGTCGCTCAGTATCTCTTCCCCCTTAACTATAATATATATGTTTTCATAATGTGTGAATAAAAAAAATTATTTTATGAATATATGATTCAATTTTCTTCTTAATCATCTATTGTCAACTAAATATCTTTTAATGATATAATGAATCTATCAATTATAATATCGACCATATTTTAACATGAAGACATTATGTATAAAATTAATCTCTTTATTAGGATAACACATATTTTTCATATCAATAGTGTATATCCATTTCATAACCACTAAATTGAAATAATTCATTTTTTTAATAAAATCAAAACTCTAATATCTCTTAAACCTCAAAAAGAAATTACCTAATAAAAACAAAAACATCTATAGTAATCTTGTACTGATATGATAAAAATCAAGGAGGCCAAACTAAATAGATCAAAAAAAATTATTTGAGGTGAAAAAAGAATAATTTTTTTATTCATTATTTTAAAAACCATAATTCATCTATCATTAATAAATTAAAATAACATACCACTACTTCTAAATTTGTTGTGAAATAGTATTAAAAAAATTGAAAATATGTAACAGTAAGTTAAAACATTATTTGCTCAGTCATAAATGAATACATCCTTAGAATGACCTAGAAACATCCATTACAACAAGATTCACTTACAAATATAGTCAATATATATGAGTATTATTTGACCATTAACATGTCATAAATAAAGTATTTAAAATTTTCAAGAACCCCTACACACAATGAGTATTCAAATCCATTATCATTACCCTTCATAGAAGAAGTTGTTGATATAAAATAATAATAAATTTCATAAAATATTTATTAAAAAAACATAAAACTTATTTAAGGAATAATTTTAATATAAATATGATGATTTAATCCATGATATATTAATAAAATGTTTTTTTACATTTTTAAAATTCTTATATTTTAACATTTTTATTACACTCATTGAGCCACATCCCTCAATACAACACACATTCTTTAAGACACTTATATATACTTATCTTTTCGTACCTATAAATTTTAGAAAAATTAGAAATATAATTTTCAAATTGAAAAAGAAAATACATACTAATTCTAATAATGGTTTGTTTTTATAAATTTTAAAACATTTATAACTAAACCTCTATGAGAAGAAACTTATCTTAAAACATACTATTTCATAGTGAAATTGATAAGTATTTGTTTTATTGATCAATTCATTATTAATTTAAAATCAAAAAAATTGTGGCCTAATTATATAAGACATCCAAAATCCTATTCTCTAAATGATATTTAATTAATTATTAATATAATGTATTTATCGACTAGTATACATCATTTCCAAATAATTACTTCAAAACTTCAACTTAATATTCTTATGGTATTGACTATTGAAAATCAAATAAAAACCATGATGTATTTTTCTTATCATGTTAACCAGTATAAGAATCATAATAAAGCAAAATAAATTCAAGAAATAGTGAAACATTATTTGGTGAGATAATTCATAGATCAATTTTTATAACAACTCTAAATAAAAAGTCCAATGTAATATATAATTATAACGTATGTTTTCTTATATAACTCCCAAAATTCATATATTTCTTCCTTATTCACTATGAATATATCCTAAAACATAATATTCTTTCACCAATATGTTTATAAACAAATATTGACAACATTTATAAATTATTAATTTGATAAAACTCAATAAAATTAGAGACCATGTATTCAAGTATAATAAAACACAATCAAACACATTCTTTCCCTTCATATTCTAGTTTCTTCAATAATGATGAGACATAGTATTTCAAAATGACTCCATAAATTTATTATTATTTAATATTTTCATTTGATATATGTGTTTATGATATAAATTTTTTATATAATATCTAAAACTTTAAACGAATTTTATAGACCCATGTTCTGGAAACATTCTAGGAGTTTAGTTTTGAAATTATGTTTTATTCATTTGAAATAGTCTTATAAAAATAGGGGTTTTATAAAAGTGTTAATAATTTTATAAAATATAATATATTTATGTCTTTTATATAAATTTTTATAAAGTTAATGTGTTTGTATCTTATATATTATATTTAATTAGTTTTTCAAAAAAACATATGCATACCTCAGTGTGCATGAAGATGTTATTTTTCACAGTGAAGTAAAATTAAATGACCTTTTTATTAGGGGTGTAAAATGGTGTTATTATAATGAATATACATTATTATTTTATAAAAAAAGTACCAAATAAATTTATGTTATTAATGAAGTATATGAAACAATATTCTTCATTTTATTCTTCTTATCCCTAGTTACATGGTTCAATTAGTTTCAATTTTACCTAATTTCTCTTTAATTTCTAATTAAATATTTTTTTTGGTTTTAATGATAAAAATAATTTATATAGAATATTGTTTTTCCTTTTTTAGGGAAAATCAATAATAAATAATATATATTTTTTCTTAAATGTAGATTCTAGTCTTTTGGGATTGGGAAAGGTATTTGAGGCCATGAGGAATCCCCTAAATAGCTCTTGATATTTGAGTGTATTAGAATCAACTAATGAAAATTGCATAAAAGAATTGTTTTTAAGTCAGTTGTTGGAAGATAAATGGTTGAAATGAAAAAAAAGATTATTTAAACATGATATTTACCTATGAAAATTTTCATTTAATATATTCACAATGAAACTTTTGATACATTGGAGTTCATGTATAAAAAAGATGAAAATATATCTTATAGAATTTATTTTTTCTTACGTAAAATAAGTGTATTAATCCAAGTTGGTTAGTATGGGAAATGTTTTAATGAAACATTATATGCAATAATAGAATGAAATATGATGAAAAAATTTAAAAAATATTTTATTATCTTTTAATGGTTTTCATTTTCTTTTCAAAAGAATCTTAATTTTTAAGTTGTTTGAAAATAATTTGGTTATAAATATGATGTTTAATTTTTTAAAAACTAGAAATGGGAATGTAAATAATGTATTAATATAAATAAATCCCCAAAAATTTAGATTTATAATGTTAAATATCTGATGATACATGGTTTTATTTTTCAGGAAATCCTATAGTTTTTCGGATTGTAATCATCATTTCATTTGTATGATATGATCACATTTTTAGATGGTTATTTTTTTAGGATTGAAAAAATTCATCAATGTAGATAAATACTTTTCTAGAAAATATAAAGTTAAAAAGATGATGAATTTGAGTTCTTGAACCCATTAGTTTATTATATCAAATTGAATAGAAGAAATAAAAAAAGGAACAATTCAAGAAAAGTTCACTAAGCCTCAGATTTCTGAAGGATGAATCATATTTTTTTATTGGTGTTGGTATGGTTAATGAGATTGGACATTGTCACAAGCAAAACATAATGTTTGTTTTTATTTATTTATTTATTAATATTCATCATTTTAATTTAATTTTAGGTAAAATTTTAGTGAATTATGGTTGAATTGAATTATCCTTACTATTTTCATGGTTTGTACAAGGTTGTAAAAACATTGCGGCCAACTTGTGAAAGGTATATAAATCTTAAAAGTTAGAGTTGCATTGTTAGTGCAAGGTTTTTTAACCATTCATACATAACTGTGTGAGTTTCATAGGTGATTGGATAATAATTCCACATTTGGTTTATGTTTTGGTAAACCTTATGGGCAAACATTGTGACATGTGCATGTCGTAAATATTAATCATTTCTTGAAATAGACACCCCAATTTTAAACCCTTTGAACCACTATTTATCTAAATTCTTGTATATAAATATTGTAAAGAACCTTGGGAGTGAATTAACTCTTATCCTATATGTATTTCATTTATTTTCATATGATTTTAATAGGATTCTGCATGGTTAGGGAACTTCCCCTTCCAATAACACTTTTCCTATTTTAAACAATTTTCTTAAAAATGAATATCTTGATTTTAGTTCTAATGAAGGTATCAAAGGCCTAGTTAGAACTATTAAAAGGGGATTTTTATTATTCCCAAATTTGTAATTATTTTTGAGTTTTATAGATTCATTTAAATTGTTTTATTTTGATTAAGAAATTGTAAATTTGGGGATGAAATTCATGGAAAGGTTGTAAGGGTTTCATTTACATGTCATTTTTGTTTTAATTTATCGGTTCATAATCTTGGAACTCAATTATATTTAGTTTATCATGGGAATTTATGATCATGGTTAGGTCCTAAAAAGGTTTAAAATTTCATTATATTATATATAAAGGTACTCATGTTTCACAAAGAGTATTTTACTATGTTCTAAAGTAAAATCACATATAATTACTATTTAATTTGATATAAATATTCCACATCATTAAAGGATAATGGCTATAATATATAGGAAAATTTCATGGAAATAAAAATTAAAATAATATTTCACACATAGTGGTAAACTCTATAGGATTTAATTCTCCCATAAATATCAATCATCCCATAAAAAGATTAAAAATAAAGATAATCATTTTTAATATGATATAAATTATTAAGGGAACTATATAATTTTATATGTGAAGTAGGTAATTAATAAGTTTGAGAATAGTAGAGAATATATATATTTTAATGGGTAATGTGACCATTAGTACAATGTGATAAACAAAAAACTCACACATAAAGTTAAACTCCATTAGCTTGAATTCTACCATGGAGATTACTAGTTCCATAAAAACATTCAAAAGAAAGAGAAAAATTAATAATATACTAAATATTATTAAGGGAAGTGTATATAATTTTTATGTGAAGTGGTAGATGATGAATTATTATAATGTAGGAGTATATATATGGTGTAATGGGTAGTTTAACCATTAGTTTATAGCAATTACTTGACTATTATAATGTGATAATTATATAACTGTTGGAATAATAAAAATTAATTAATAGAATAGTAAATATCATTTTCAATGGAAATTGAAATGAATTTTAGATAATAATGTTATTTTATATTTTTTATTACATGTTAATTCACAATTTATAAAATAAATATGAAAGATACAATGAAATTTGGAGTTCTTTAAAGTGAAAAAACAACTTGTTTCTCATTAAAAAAATTATATTTCATGGTAAATGGGAAAATTTTAATTTAATTTAACAATTTCTCATACATAAGTATTGATTTTCATATAATAATTCTTATATTTTAATTCTATACATAAACATATGGTTAGGTTATTTTATATATATATATTTGACTCTATTTTTTCAATTCCTAATCTTGTAATAATTATATAATAATACACAATATTTTTTTGTGATATAAATATATGTTACTAGTTGTGTTATTGTTTTATAAGAATTAAAATCATATAAAGAAGGTAGATAAAACTTGTAATTCCTAAATAATTTTTTTTATTTTTAAAGTATTTATAATGACTAAAGGTTTTTTACAGTAAAAATAATATATTTAAATATATTTCTATCTAGAAATTATAATATTTCAAAATTCCTATTTTTAATTTCACAAAAATTGATCTGAATTCTTTGGTGGCCGTTGAAAAATGTATTTTCTAAAACGTGAATTTTAAAGACTAAATTTCATATATTATATACCATTCTGCACATTTTGAAATAAATTTCCACCTATCAAACAAATTTTATTCACTCCCAAACTCTTTATTATTTCCCTAACTTTCTTAATATCTCATTATGACCGTTTGGGACGCCTCTAAGATCTCATGGAGCTTCCCCTCTGTGTTTAGGAAGAAGAAAATAAGGTATATGTTACTTTTTATCATTCTTTTTTTATCATTAATGTATATCTACTGTAGTAAGTATTTTGATTTTAAACTTATTATATTTTCTTTTATTTATCATTATTCTATTACATTAAAAATTATATCCAATAAATGATTGATATTAACTCACTATCAGCAATCCCACTCCATATTACATTTTTATTCTTATTATGATTCTGAAATAATTAATTTATTATTTCAATTACATTATTTTATATTATGATAATTCCAATATATTTTTATTTAAGGGTACTCATATATATATATTTATACTCCATTGATTAGGGACTCCCATTTATTAAAATCTTTTCAACATTTTCCATAGGTTATAGATGAAATGCTTCCTTATGACATATGATTTGTGTGGAACATATAAATTTAATCATATTATGTGTGTGTGATGATAGCACCCTAATTAATTATGCAATTAATAAATCTCAAGAGATAAAATGTTTATGAAACCTTTTTATGAAACAGTGTTTGTGTTTCCTAATACTTTTATTAATAACCATTATAATTTATTTTACAAAACCTTAGAGATGAAAGTTTGATATATTCTTATAAGTGAGTCATTTTTATATTATTTCCACATTTTATGTCATGAAACATTTACTTTTTAGCATTATATTATGTTATTCTATATAATATATCCATGAAAATCACATACATTTTATTTTTTTATCATATTATATTGGATTTATGGTTAGACCATTCCCTTTGATGTATTGTAATGAACACACCTAGGTCAAACAAACCATCCACCCATGTCACCCATTACTTGGTGAGGTTAAAATTTTATGAAAAAAAAACTTGAATATAACCAAAAAGTAAATAAATCATGAGTATGGTGTGAGAGAAATAGACAAAACAATATCCACACATCCCATTCCAAATAGGCTAAACCAGAAAAGTTCAAATTGGATAAGAAGAAGTGTCTCCATGTGACTAAAAAACTCTTCAAAACCATCCCGCTATAGTGGTAACTGAGGAATATGGAACTTGGTATAGTAATTGATGCCCTTAGATTTCCATTATTCCCAAAAACAATGTATTCAACCACTCAAAGTAAAAAATTAGGGTTTGAGCACAATGCCTTGTCAGATACCAACAAAGAATCTATACAAGATCTAATATCAAGAATGAAAAAGTTATATATTTATAAACAATAATCCATTTTGTAATCAATTTTTATAAATAACACCATTTTTTATTATTTCCATTACATTACATAAATGAATACCTTATACAAAAAATCATGGAAAATAGAAAATAAAAAAGAAAAATAAGTAAATTAATGATTTCTGAAAATATTTATGAAATAAACCATCTTCTGACAAACCAAGTATAAAAGGAAAAGCACACCAATTGGACTCTAGACTATGAGAGTATGTACTAGACCTTAAAGAAGCCTAAAAAATGTAGATAAAATCTCCTTCCAAAATCATTTTATATTATAAATGAAACTCTTATTGGTGGTACACATACTAAAGTCACCTGTGACTATTTCCCAGTGCTCCCATGGTTCCTAATTTGTTTTGTTTGTTCAAAATCATTTCTAAAACAATGGTCACTTTTTATTAAAACCCTTTTTTTCTATTACAACCAACACATTCCATTTTGATAATAAATCAATACATGAATTCAAAAAACAATCATAGATTCCACTACCATAAGAATGGAGGAACCCTTTCTGACATTAAAAATGGCTAATGGAAAACCAAGTATTATCCTTTGAAAGAAAAAGCACAAAAAAAGCTACAATGTATCACTAGAAAACATAAATCAAACATGTATCTGAATGAAAACCACAATTCATTTCACTACATAAACAAAAGGTATTTTAGAGGAAAAATATCTCTTACCTAAAGAGACTCACCAAAACGTCAATGATGATCAATCACAGAATGAATTATTCGGAAATAGTGTATATATTTTAAAATCTATTAGGAGAGCTATGTGTTTCAAGAGAGAAGGATAAACTATGAGTGTAACAGAATTCATAAAATTCATGCATTTAAAACCATTGGACTCTAATATTACACATATTTAATTCCTTTTGTTATTGTAATTCCATGAATTAAAAAGACACAGAGAAATGTTTCCCCACAGTTTAGAAATCCCATCCTCAACCATCACATGATGTGAATCAAATATAAGTCTTGTAATACTACCACACCCTAAACCAGTTGAAAACATCATCCTGGTGACCAATACATAATGTGAAACCATTACACAACATGTAAACATCTAGTAGAAAATACTCAAGAACATTTCCCTATATAATGGTTCCATACCCAAATATAAAGTTCATGGGTCCCAATGAGAACATTTCAAATCCATTTACACCTTTATACCCAGACTCCTTTAATTCAAACCTATATACATCTCTAAAATTTATGTCACTTTACCTTGTAATGTATCTTTATTTTCATGAATCCTTTAGTGAACCCAAACCAAAAGGTAAACCAAAATCAAATGACAAGGTGTACTTGATGTAATATAACAGGGTGTTAAAATCTCTCCACCATAAACGCTTTCATCCCCTAAAATTCCTCAGATTATTGGACTCCTTAAAAGTTTATTCCATTGTTGAATCATAAAAAATTCTTGGTCCCACATGTTATGGTTATCCCATCCTCACTACCATAATACATGGACTAGTGGAATCATTTTACCAAGTTACACATTCTCTTGGTGATCTATAATCTGAACTGGTTACTCAACCATTGTGGTATCAAGATCAAGATAAAAATACTCCCAACCAATTTCCTTCAAAGGATATCATATATACCAACCCAACTAGGAAACATGGAAAATTTTTTCGTACATTAGTCAAATAAGGATTTAAGTCCAACTGATAGGTTACCTTCTCCGGTTGTTCAACAATCTAAAAGGGGCCCAAAATAATCCGTACCAACATACCCTTCTTACTTAACTGATAATGTCTGAAGAGAGTTAAAAACCTATGAAAGACCTAATCACCAGCCTAAAACTCCATTGGTCGATGATGACGGCCTGCATAGGATTTTTGATGACTCTATGACATGAAAAATCCCTTTAGGGAGAAAAGAATCCTCTCTATCATCTCATGAAAAAGTCTAATCCCAAAGATTGACCTCCCTACCAACTATACATAGTAATAGTGAGATCTGTATTTCCACCCACATGATGCATCGAAGGGTGCCACATTGATCATTCCATTATAACAATTATTATAGGAAAACTCAAATAAAGGTAAGTGATTCTCCTAAGAACCACCAAAATAAAACACACAATCCTAGAGCATATCCCCAAGAACCTAGAATACTGTCTCAATTTTCCCATCCATTTAAATATGATATAACATCCTCAATTTTTATCTTGGAACCCATTCTATCATAAAAACATTTCAAAAACACGTATGTGAAACTAGGGTCCCTCTCAAAAAACAACATAAAAGGGAACACCGTGATTTATCAAAATCTATAAAACATTCATGTTCTCAAAATATTCCAAATTATTTTTCTCTTTAATTGGTAATAAATGCACTGATTTAATGATTCGTCCAATGATTACCAATATTTTAGAATTCCAACTATGATCCCATGGTAAAATAAAAATGAAATTCATGAAATATAATCGTATTTACACTTTGGAATGGTTAAGGGTTGTTACAGATAGGTAAGCCTCCGGTGATCCACCATAATTATATGATAAGTAAGACACTGTGACACAAAATCTGACATTTACCATATCATCCCAAGCCACCAATACTGACATATCAAATCATGATACTTCTTGGTATAACCTGTGTGTATGGACCAATACAAATGGTATCAAAATTTCATCAAATCGTATCTCTATAAAATAAGAATAACCAACTTAATACAGAAATAAAAATATTCCACTTTTGACTAAGGCCACTCACTTGGGGTCTCTCCACCATAAATAATTTTACTAAATCTCTAGAACTAAGGTTTATATATTTTCTCAATCGAAACCCTCTCATTGAATGAATAATATGCCTTATTTAAATCTAGAAATACCTTTCCACTAGAATCTTACGTTCCATATCTCATCTTTATAAACTATGTCATTAATGACCACTCAAGCACTAATTCGTTAACTTCTTATGTCAACAACTTCCTACCCATTTCATTAGTGAAAACATTTCCTTTTTCAATAGTATAACGAATATCAAAATCAAATATTTATAGATACTCCACCCATCATCTCTTTTTATGTTCATAATCCTTTGAGTGAAAATATACATTAGGATTTTATGATAATAATATAGAATAAACTATTATTAGTAGAGTTAGTGACATGAAATTTTAATTTAATTCATAATTGCTTCCTACTCAAGATCATGGGTAGGGTAGTTCTTATCATGAGGGAGTTACATTATAGATCCATAGGCTACCACCTATCAACCCTGTATAAAGACACACCCCAAACCTATACACAAAGAACCATATAAATCCTCATAAACCAAAAATGGAGCTAAAAGAATCTAAGATAGATCTGAAGCAAGTTTCACCTTCAATTCCTCAAATTATCTATGAAACTTTGCATTCCACTAAAACATTACTCCCTTATAGGTTATAACTATCATCACAGATGCAAGCTCGGAGAACTCTTGAAAATACCACCCGTAACAACTAGCCAACCCCAAGAGGCTTTAGATCTCAAACAAATTTTTGGGTTGCTCAAAGGTTATAATTTCATATACATTTTTGATATCCACAAAGATACTGCATCAGATATAATATGCCTAATTAAATTTCCATTATGAATGGAAAACTCACACTTAGATAGATTGTTGTGCAGAGGAAGATCATTTTATGTTTATATGAATGATATCAAAATGGTCCATGTGTTCCTTCTATAACTTGGAGTATACCAAAATAACATCCCCACACACAAAAAAAGTGTCCAACAATTGATGAAAGATCTGGTTAATTAATTCCAAGAGAACTATATGATATTTTTTAGTCCAAATGGAATAACTAAACATATGTATCCTAAATTCTATCTTAGGTATATCCTCTTCTCAATATCTCAATTGATGGTATCCTGACTACAGGTTAATCTTTAAAAACCAAAAATTCCTATTAATATGATCAAAGAGACCATCAATCCTTGTAAGTGGAAATTTATTCTTGATGTTAATGTAATTTATCTTAGGATAGTAAATACAAAGTCAAGGGATCTCATCTTATTTCATAGAAAAGTTGATAGGTGAATCCCCTAATGGCATGCTAGGATGAATAAATCCTTTATCCTCTAGATCCACATGATGGATCTTTTATTCAACCAATTCAAGAGATTTTATATAGTACGATGGCATAGAAATAGTAATCATACCATAGAGTGGTTTAATAGTAAACGTAACATCTCTTTTTGGTGGTAAACTAGAAAAAATCATCCGAAAAGTTCTTAGGGTATGCACACACCACCAAAGGAAGAATAAATCCTAAACAATGGTCAAAGAAAATTAATAAATATATATAAAAATTTATCATTAAATTACCCTAGAAAAGGGAACAATTGGTTCTACCCTTCTGGATCTAGAGTCTGAATCACCCTAAAAAACATGAGTGACCCCATTATAGGATAAGAATTAAACTCACCAATGATACTATTATATCTATGAAGTTACACTAATCATCAAATCCATGATAATAATAAAGTAAAAAATTACATGATCAGTCACTAATAATTCCTACTCCACCTCAAGGTTTGATAGCATCACTCGACATATTAAGCATTTGAAGCATTGATAATACTACTTTTTTAGAGGTGGGGAAAGATACAAAAAGAGTGGAATAATCTCTGAATTCAATATCAACACATAAACTATATTTGATTATATAATATATTTAGTTCCACATGTATCCAAGAAATCTAGTTCTATTGAATAGGAAAGAATCATCATACCCCAAATTGAAGCTCGTCTTACTTTGGATTCATCTAGTACATACTATTCCAAATATAGACATTCGGAATCAGATCCTCCTTAAGCATTCATAGCCACATGAACACCCTCTTATCCCAACAATAAGACCCACCACATTTAGAATAATCATTCTAAACTCCAGGACTCTCAAAGAATGTGGATCCCACCTTAATGGCATGAGACATCATGTCAAAAAAACTCTTCAGATGGCCAGATTTATCACAATAGTAACATGTCTTTGGATCCTCCACACAACTCAACATGGTATGAAAAGGCCACCCACACTAATAGAAAATAGTATATTGTTTTCCAAACAAGGCCCCCAAAACTGATCAAGATGAAAAATAGCTACCTTTGAACTTTTTTTGGGCAAGAAGATACACATTGGCTAATATAAGTTCCAACAGAAGATCATATCAAACCTATTTTTTCATATATGTAAACCTCTTCTAATCCATCTTTATAAAATACCACTACAATGGACAAAATAAACATGATAATTAACATTTGTATAATATAAATTCTCATTCCCAAATCATACCTTTGAGCCTTTAGCTACTCATTAGTGAGAAACTTCAATTCCAAATACACCAGTTCAGTAATGCGGGTGGAATAATCCAGATAGGTATACTTCCCTAACATTATGATCAAAATATCTAAGTTCTTCCCCACAAAAAAATTCTCTAAGAAAACTTCTTATTGAATATTTTATATAAATAATCCCATGTTATATCCTCATGAAACATTGTTTTCTCAATAAAATCCCACTATCTCCATCCTGGTCCTTCAAGCATATATCCGGAAAAAATCACCGTAGAGACCTCAAGGGTCTTTAGAATGTTGAATATCATCTCAATGAACTCAATCCACTCTTTATATTAATGTTGTCCTTTATCACCATGGAAGGAAGGAATATGTGGCTTCATATTTTTAGAGCCATGATACGCTACACATCTTAGGTTCCCAACACCTACTTTTCCTAGAGTCTGAATAGACTGGATTTCTACTTATACCAAAGAAGGTTCAGCTGAAGGGTTTTCCTATGAAACCTATATCACAGCCTCCTCTCTTTGATTTAGAAGAGCTGTTTGAGGATACATTTTCTAATAATCATAATAAAAAAACCAATCTATCATGAAAAGATTAAAAAATCATCGGATAAATAGTTGGTATTGATATCGAAGATTTAAAAAATTAAGAATTTAAAAAAATTAAAAAGTTTAAAAATTCAATACAACCCTTTAAAATAAATATGTTCATTTAAATAAATTTACCATATAGTTCATTCAAATAAACTCAAGAACCATGTCTCAAACCTCATAAAAACATTTCGACCACCCATGATATCTCAGGCTTAGACCTAGAATTGAACTGGTGAGGCCCCTTTATGCATATACTACCCAAATTTTGATAGTCCTAACTCTTATCTACCAAATACATAGAACCAAAATTGGGTAGTGTTAACACACTTCAGGATGACCATCCATTTGATTCCAATTTATAAGGAACCAACCTAGGTCAACTAAACCATCCACTCATGTCGGTTGTCACTTAGTGTGAAAAACAAAGGTAATGAAAGCATGTATTAAATAAAACCAAACAATAGAAAGAAACAAAGTAAATTTTGAAATAAAAACATTAAACTAGATCCTAAAAACCCAATCCAAATAGGATAAACTAAAATAGTATGAATCAGACAAGACCAATGAGTATCTATTAGACATACTGTCACCTCCAAACCATCCCTCAATGAAGTATACTGATGAAAAGAGAACCTTTCATGATACATGATACCCTTCACTTTCCCTGATCCTTGACAAATAAGGTATACAACTATCCCATGGTAAAATTAGGGTGTAAGATCAATTCCTTGTAGGATACCATGAAATAATAAATAAAAGTTATACTACTAATAATGCACAAGTTCTAGATTTAAAAATAATAACCTAGTTAAAAAATAATTTCATTAATAAATCAATTTTTAAAAATTTCCTTTTCTTTCTACAAATGCATTCAATATGCACCAAATCCATGAATATAAGAGGAAAAAATAGAAATAGGTAAATTAAACATGTGAGAAAATATACATGAAATAAACTATCAAGCAATAAACCAGTTATAGAATATAAAGCACACCATTTTGGCACTAAAATATGATATTACATACTAGACATAAAATAATCCTAAACATGATCGATATCGAGTCCTTATACAGTCTTATGATATCACCAATGAGGACCCAATTGGAGAAATACACACTATGGACACTTATGTCTATTTCATGATGCGCCTAAGGTTCCCAATGTACCATGTGCTATCAAAACCTTTCCAAAAACCAATCCCACTTTTAATTATAATCCTTTTTCCATCATATAAAATGAATATCATCAGTAACATAAATTAATCCATGAATTTGAAAAAAATTCATATATTCAACTACATTATGAATAATGGAACCCTATCCACCTTTGACAGTGGAGATTGTAAAACCATAGATTGGCCTTTGAAAGATAATGTGTGATAAGAAGTTGAAAATTATTGATAAGATACACTAATAAATCATAAATATGAATGAAAAACACTTCCAATGCCAAAAGCACAATCATAATAAAGGAATAATCGAAGAATATCTCATACCCAGAGAGACACTCCACAACCATAATGAAAATATATCACTGAACGACTGATTTTAATGCATTATAAATCTTCCGAAATCATTTGGGAGAGCTATGGGTATTTATAGGGGTGGATTCACACTATGTGAAAAAAAATTTAAATAATCTATGAATTAAAACCATTGTACATGAAGATTACACTTCATGAATCCCTTTTACGTCATGTAGCTTCCTGAATTAACATGATTCCAAAAAATATGTTGTATCATATTAAAAATCCCAACCTCAACCACTACACAACCTGAAACCAATACATGGTCTATAAACCTCTCACTCTATAAACATGTTCACAACATATTCTGAGTGGATAATATAAGAAATGTAACCATTATGTGGCGTTTAAACATCTAGTAAATAATACAAAGCCTTATTCCCCGTAGAAAACCTCCATACACAAACATAAGGATCTTGGGTCCCAATGAGAACCTTCTAAATCCATTTACACCCTTATACCCAGACTATAGTTAATGAAACTTACATCCCCTAACTTTAGATCATATTTTATAGTAATAGTTCTCCATTTTTGAGAATCCCACAACGAACCTAAATAAAATGGGAAACCAAAAACAAAATACAAGGAATACCTGAAGGAAGATAATGAGGTGTTACATGTATAGTAACACCCTTTCATTTCATAAAGGTAAAAATCATTTATTTGTTTATATTTATTTCGAAGGCCCTTATAATGTTATCTGATGGAGTCACGAGGGACTTTAAGGTGTATCAGGCTTGTTCAGACCCTAGAATCCTATATTTTTGGTGTAAACTATGTTGTAAGATTATCCAAAATCATTCCACCCACCTAAAACATTATCTAATAAATATAATGGGTGAGATAAAGGAGTACAAAGGGTTGTATGGTTTGTCTTCTATTAGGAACCCCAAGACACATGACCCTATAAAAAACTATAGATGTTTCACAATGTATTTTTTCATAGTTTGTTCATGGTTAGAGAAACTTTGTACCATAATAGTGTGGGTTCTGTATTTGTTCTGTGACTTGAGAACAGTTGGCACGTGGTTTGGCCAAATCATTCACCCCCTATTTTTTGGGTGAAAATTCTAAATACCCACAATGATCCTATTTTTAGTAACCCACTTTTCCTCTTATTTCCTATGAATTTAATCTTCATCTAATCTCATGGCTCTCCATTTTTCGTAACCCAGGTAAATTGAAAACTCTATAATCTCTTACCTAAATTAGGAATCATCATAAGCATAATATCCACCTTAATAAGATCTACAATACATTTCCTTCCCTTTTCAATTTACCTTTGGATATGTTGCACTAATTTTTTGTATGCAATTTTTCCCTATTTTTATGGTGTTGGGTCCTTTCCTCGACTTATATAAACATAATTTGAATCTAAGGACTTTGATAGACGAGGATTTTCAAAGGATCTATAACAGGTGTCATCGTAATTTTCATTAAGTGTTATAGTGTTTTTATAGCTCGATAGTTATGTCGCACACTGGGCTTCACCATGCGTTATCCTAAAATAATTTTTTCCCAATAAATTGTTATACACACATTTTTATACTCCCGATGATATTTTTTTGGTAAATAGAGGATTCCAACCTCAATCATGGACACCCCAAGGGTGTGGTTTCTTGAATCCCCTCTATCGTTAATTTATTTAATTACCCAAAATTCCTTCTAAACATTCAACTTGAGTTATAAATTTCCCACTCCTACATAACTGTTTAATGAGTCCAAGAATGTCATAAGTGCTTGGATTGATTTATAAATGATTTTTTCCATGTCAATAACTTCCTGAATGACTATGGAACCATCAAAGTGCCCCTATTGAACCTCGTAAATGGGTTTGCAATGTCTTGCTTCATTAAATTGACATTATTTGGATAATTAATTATACTAACTATATTTGAGTGATTATTCATCATGTTTTTCCTTTCCTTAAATGAATTTAATGATTTAAATGGAATGAATTATGAAAGGGTGTCAACGCCACACCATTCTTTTCTTATTTCATTAAATGAATTTACGGAATTATTATGCCTTCGTAATAATGGTCTTGGTAATTACAAAGCGTGAAAGGTAATTCCACAGATGTAAAATTATAAATATGATTACGCCTTTGATATGCATTGTGTTATGATGGTAAGGTTTCTTTTAGGTATAGTTATTCATGATCCCTTACATATTTTGTTGAGAATGTCATCGCATGCCTGTAACACTATTTGGATAGTGGGAATGACGCACCACATTACATTCTTTGGGTTTTGGCGTGAGAAAACACCCACCATCTTGAGTGGTGATCATGATGTATCCCACACAACCTAATATATTGGTCAAGAACCCAATTTCTTGAGCTTATATTCTCATTTAGATTGACCATGGATGCCTGAGTTATGCCCTGGTCTCACTAGCACCTAGTATTCTAGATATATGGCCACCTACATCTATATGTACTTGGTCCATATTGGTGCATGGAATATATAACAAAACTATATATATATTATTACTATATATATATATTTAATTGTGTAATGTTCATCCCACACCATGATCCGAATTCGGTAGATCCACCAAGTGTCCTTTAGGAACATGATCTGGATGATATTTATTTGTTCAAAGTTGTTAATTAATTTTTTATATCTGAACACTGTTAAGCTATGAGAACTACTTGGATTACTTATAAACACAATTGGTGGTGGACTATTGGGATTTTATCTCACACCCCACTTGGTCCTCCTTTGGTACCCAAGTAGATTATTTGTCCGCAGGTATGGATAATGGAAAGCACCCAGGTACAATGTTTTGATGTGCTTTACCTTAGAAGGAGAACAGTTTTAGAGGACTGATCATATGCTTGAGATACTAGTCGGGAAACCTTTGGTTCTTTTGGTAGTTTATTTATTAAATTATTATATATACCAATCCCATGTTCCTCTAGCATATATTAACACACCATGCATATATGTATATGACACATCCAAGAGGATTTTGATATTATTACCCAGTTTCTTACTTATTTATTATTCTGTGGATTATTAATTATATCTTCTTATATATATATAAATCCACTAAATCTTATTTATGGTTGTGTTTGTTTTTTCACTAGTATTTGAGGGTATTTTCTCCCCATTTTACCACCATTACATGCTTGCTTCTAGTCAGCCGTCTCGGGCATACGAGGAGGTGTTCTTAAGTCCATGTCATCCACCACCGTGGGGATCAAGTTAAGGGGATACAGGGTTGGGATGTTATAAAGTGGTAGCAAAGTTATTGTTCCTTTTTCTTATTCTTTTTGTATTATAAAAGAAACTAGAAGTTAAAATTAATATTGAATTAAACCAATGCCTGAATGTAGATAACCCATGTGCAGGGGGGCCCAAATTACATAGGATGTGTAATTTTAACTATAGATTATTCCATTTATAGTTGACATGAATTCAAAATTGGGAGACAAACACATCTTTTGATGTTATTGTTATTGAAAGTATTCAAATAAGATATATTTTACCTTGGTCTAATGAAATAAGTGTGTTTCATTAAATACATCATTATGGGAACATTAGGACTAATATTCCATGAATTTTTTCATGCCACATCTATTTTTAGCATGAATTTTCCTATTTAATATTGATAGTGACGTTATTATTTTTTGAAGTTTGAGGAAATTTCGTGTAAGGATTGGAAAATATAAATGACACTTAAAGTTCATGCATATACCTAACAGTGTTGTGATGCATATATTTAAGCATACTCTTTAAGTAGTTGATTAGTTCACATTGAACCATGGACTATTGGTCACATGGGTTGGAATGTGTTATGGTATGGGTTAAGTGGATCCATATTTTGGTTTATAAGAAGTATGGTCACATATAGATTAGAAACTGTGATCTATCTAATTCAACCATTTAAATAGATTTTAATATTTTAACAAGGAAATTTTTTAAAAGAATATGACTTTTGAAGTTAAAATAATATTCTTATACATGTAAAACAGAAACCCAGGAACAAACCCGACCTTATAAGTGGGTAGTTGGTTTGTCTACTACGTTCGTATGGCCTTATATGGTCTCTATGTTTTATCAATTCCTGGATTTATTAGCTGGAAGAGGGGTATGATATATTTATAGGAAGGCTTTGCACCTATCGTAGTTTTTTATCTAAAATATTTTCAACTATTAAGATCACTTATAAGGCATGTATTTAGAATTGTAGAATCAGGACACCATGATGTCCCCCAGTCATATGCCATGAAGGTGGTGATGGCCATACACCAATGGTGGAAGGCCTTAAGCTGTCGGTGATTCATCCTATAGTTTTACTTGTGGAACCTCTTCTTAATCCTCATATGGGCATTGGTTCTCAGTTTTTAGAGGAGTTTTAATGTATGTTTCATAATATGTAATGTGTTGTTCCACCAGCCCTGAGTATAAAATATTGGAATCGAGTGGTAGCATCCTCCCACTTTTTTGGGTGATGACAGACCTCATACTACTGAGTCTTATCTTGAACCTATTAATTTTATATTTGATCCTCATGAGACAGATCTAGAGGTGAGGTTCAAGATTTATAATTATATGCTATGCGATTCTTTCAAATGATTGAGGGATATTGTTAACCAGGAAGATTGATAGACATATGTTGTTTGGGAAGATTACCTTACTATCTTCTATCCCTATTTATTTCACCAAAATAAGAGGGTTGATAAACCTAGATAATTTATGAACCTATAGCAGGGAGGTATGTCTTGATGGAATACTCTTCTCATTTTACTAAGATATAGTGGTTTTCTTCTACCCTAGTGGGTGATGATCTTATAACCATCAGGTGATTCAAGGATGGGATGGTATCTTCTATATGATCAAAGGTCAATGTATTCTAGTGGACTACCAATTACGAAATCATTAACCACACCCTTATCATACAGAAAAATTTTACGGTATCCAATGGTGCAATTTAGGGTGGTTCGGTACTTTGATTTATCATTGTATCTTCCTATGGGAGAATGAGACATTTTGAGGCTACTCATGGAGGTAGAAGAAGTCCAGATCCACATGCTAATAGTTTGCTGATATGTCACCAATTCCAAGGGTGGCCACACACAAAGCCCCAGAGCTTTCAATATCCTATAGAATTCATAGGTTGTAGAAGGATGGGACATATCTATCATTTTTGTAGAATTTTTCCATCAGATTATAGTGATCGGAGATCTACCACCACAACATATTCTGAAGTAGGGCCATTAGGATCATACCAAGCATTTTACTGGAATACCACTAACCATTATTTCTGAAGTGGAAGTCGATGTAGAGGTAGACATACTCATGATTCTCAGTGTCAACATAGTGTAAATGCTCAGTGATGTTAGGTAGTGACTCAAGGTCACAGTACATACCTGTTACATAGAGTGAAACCATTGCTAGATTAGAAGACCACAAAACCTTCTATTGTACAAGTTAATATTCTATTGTTCTCCATAATAGTCCCTACATTATTTGACATATTCTTGTTTCACTCTTTTATATATGATATTGTTATAGAGAGTTCGGGCCATAAGACCGAATAATTCAATGGTGTTATTGTTTTTGATACATCGTTAGGTATCTGATTAGAGGGTGTTCATCTTTGTAATGATTTTCCCCATGAGATAGGCAGATATGTCTCAGAATGGAATATTTTCATCCATGAAATGAAATGATTTGATGAAATTAAGATAATGGATAGGTTAGTTCCCTTTCTAGGTTGTAGAGAATTCTATTATCATAGGGTGATATTTACGTCACCAGAGGGCGGTAGGAATGTATATTAGGAAGAATGCTATATTATTTCAACTTGAGCGGGACCTGAGTAGTAGAGGATTGGAAGTGTGATAGATTAGATATTCAGTATTTTCTTGTATGATTACGTGTTATGAAAAATTGTTTTCCCTCCAGTTGTGGAGCATTTCAGAGAGATCTTTCATGATGACATATATGGTCTACCTCTAGAGCGAGAGATATAATTTACCATTGATTTTGTTCCATGAGAATCCCCGATTACCATTCTTCCATATAGAACGATACCTACAGAACATATAGAGATAAAGAAATAGTTACTGGATATGGAGTCTACATGTTTCATATGATCTAACACTTCAACTTAGAGTTTCCGAGTCCTTTTTTTCAAGAAGGTTGATCATACCCTCGGTCTTTTCATTGGATACCGTCAAGTGAACCTGCTTATAGTAAAGAATCGGTATCCATTTCAAAGAATAAATGACCAATTTGATCATCGTATAGGAGAGAGAGTGTTCTAGAAGATATAATTGAGGTTGGGATATCATCAGGTGTATATCCAGTCCTTAGACAAACCTCTCAAAACTTTTTGTAGGATTTATAGTCTATAAGAGTGCATGGTCATGTTGTTCGGACTCATGAATACACCCATAGTCTTCATGGCTCTTATAAATCAATTTTTCCACATGTATATGGAAACATTTTTGGTAGTTTTTTATTATATCTTAGTGTATTCATGCTCTATTCATGAAAATTACAACCATGTTAAGATCATTATGAATACATTAAGAGAGGATCAGCTCTATGATAAGCTCAAAAATGCCACTTCTGGATCGACAAATCCTACTTCCTGGGTCACTTTATCTTAGAGTCATGGGATTTAGTAGAGACAAATAAATTAAGACATAAGTTTCTTAGGATAAACCCATCAAATTATTTGAAATACATAGATTTTTGGGAATATAAATTTTATATAGATTCATTATCTTTTTTTATTATTTCTTGTAGCGCCATATACATGCTTGATAAAGAAGGGTTCTAAATCTATATGGTCATAATCCTGTGAATAAAACATTCAATATTTGAAGGATATATTGATTTCATCTATAATAACGATTCTTCTATATATAGGTTTTAGATATACATTCTACTATAGAACATTAGGTTTCGAGATTCAATCTATTCTAATGCTCGATGAGTAAATCCTTGGGTGCGAGTCTAATAAGTTAAGTACACATGGGTTGAATTTCTTGATTGATGAACTCGAGCTAGATGTTTTTGTATGTGACTTATTTTGTTTGATAAAATATCTAATTAGAGATATTTTTCTTGTATACACTGATCCAAAAGGCCTCAAGTACATCTTCACACCGTGGAATCGGAATCTCAGGCAGCACAGGTGGGTTGAGTAGCAACATTTGGGAAATTTTGGGCTGGCCTATATGCATGGGAAAGGAAATACAGTGGCCACTGTAGTGTTATAGAAGAATCTGAGGTATAAAGTCCACTTGGAGAGTGTAAAATGATAGCTCATTTCCTTAATCATAGTGATTCACAGTGAGGTTCAGCAAGTTCATGGTCATACCATTATCACAAATTCAACAGTGACCTATACTTTTTTTGAATGACTAAGAATGAAATGAGTATCTAGTCTCGATGGTCTTGTCCAAAGGAAAATCATTGTTGATGATGATACATCTTCGGGTTGGACTGTGGATGGGGATGAAACTTTACTATTTTAGTGGTGTCTATGGGTCCCATCAGATATCATATGGGAGCTAATGCAGGAATTTCAGGTCTCAGCAAGGGTACCCCATCCCAGTGTCACCAAGATGTATCGAGATATATAGTTCTAGTATTTGTGTCCTAGAATGAAATGGGAGATTATCATCTTCATCAAATGTTGTTCCACCTGTCAGCTGGTGAAGGTGAACATTAGCATCCAACATAACTTTTATTGTCGTTATCCCTTCCCGAGTTGAAATGGAATGATGTTTATATATATTTAATGTCTATTTTAATAGATCTACTCATGTTAATGATATAATTTGGGTTTTAATTGATCATATGATGAAGGTCTCACATTTTTATCAGTGTGGGAGACCTTTTAGGTAGATGATATTGGGTGTTTGTATGTCAAGGAAGTTGAACATCATCAAGCAGATCCTTGTTCAATCGTTTCTAAAACAGACATACTATTTATGTCATATTTCTGTAAGGGGTTCAAAAAGGCCTTAGATACAAAGGTTCTTCTATGAACAACCTATGACCAACAAACTGATGGAAATACATAGAAAAAAAATAAGGTGTTATAGGAAATTCTATATACATGTTTTATTGAATTGGATGGTTCTTTTGTGAAGCACAATCCCCTTATTGAGTTTCTTATAATAAAATCATTAAGGAAACCATCGATATTTACCATTATGATTCCTTATATGATAGGCCTTTCTAATCACCTATGTGTAAGCTAGAGGTAGGGGAGGTAGGTATACTTGGATCGTGTCTCATTTGGGAGACTATAGAGAAGGCCAGGTTGAAAAAAAGTACATTATCACAGATCAGCACCAACATCAGTCATATTCCAACAGATGCTGATGACCTATTGAGTTTGAGGTTGGAGATCATGTTTTATTGTGTGTCTCAGCCAGGTTGGGCTTTAATTGTATTCAAAGGCAGTGTAAGCTTTCACCTAGGTCTGCTGGACCCAATAAGGTTGTGAAACGTAACAAACCAGTGGCTTACCATATAGTGATTCCTTAGAGATACCAGTTTGTGTATGATGTATTTCACTTATCATAGATTTTGGGATATTATGTAGACCTATCAAAAGGATTTCATCAAGATGCAGTTGAGTTGGATATGGATTCTTCCATTTAGAAGTATCCTATTCATATTGAGGATCAGATCATGAAGACATTTGGAGATAGGTCAGTTCCTTTGGTATAGATGCTATCAAAGTATGTTTGGGTACATGATTAGAACATGCAATGAGAGGCTGATACAAAATATTAGTGGAATTATCTTTTTACAGACGATACATATTTACCCTTAGAAGGCCAACCTCGAGACTAGTAGCTTTATGGAGGGGACGTTGTAATGAACAATATTTTCAGGATGGTTTGTCTCATTTGTTTTAGTTTAAATTACCTTAAAAGGCACTTATAATGTTACCTAATGGATTCAAAGAAGACATGAGGGTGTTCGTGGCTTATTTGGAACTACAACCCCTAGAATTTTGGAAAATAAATTGGGTCGCATTGTTAGTAGAAATTGAGAATCCCAACACAAGTGGTCTCTACTAACTGTGAATGGTTAGAAAGATGAAAAACAAGGACACGTTATAATATGCAGCCATATGACCCAAGGTATATGACCATGAAAAAAACTATTTAAATTTTACAGAGGATTTTTTATGGTTTTCATGCGGTTAGAGAAACCATGTGCCTTAACTATGTGGAGTATCTCGTTGGATAGTGTCTTGAGCATGTTTTTCATAGAGTATTTCCAAACAATGCATCCAAACAAAGAATCCCTTATTTTTATAGTTAAATGTAAAAAATGACTTTAATGAAACTTTTTTTTATTAACCCAATATTCCTACTAATATCTCCAATGAATTCCTTCTTCTCGTCTTCCTATGGATCACTATTTTCTCCATCCTAGGTAAATTTATAACTCCTTTTTTCCTAAATCAAACTTTGTTGGAAGAATCAGATACCTCTCAATAATATCAAAAATCATATCCATTCCTATTTATTTTAATCTCTGTATCAACATTACTATTTAGGTAAAAAATCTTTTTCCCTTTTTTCAAGGCATTGGAACGTATCTTTGATTTCTATCAACCTACATCGAATCTGAGGACACCATCAGGTGATGAGTCATCAATGTCCCTTGGTTTGGTGTTCTCTTCATTTTATCTTAAAGTTATAGTGTTTTCATATCTCCTTCATCATGCAGCATGCTGGCCTTCATCGCACATTTCTTTACCATATATTTCTTCATTATAAATTATTATATGAACCTTTTTATACTATAGAGGATACTTTTTATGTAAATATATGATTCCAACCTTGATCATGGAAAATCCATGGGTATTGTGGTTTGATTTTACCTTTATTATAAAATTTTTATTTTCTTTGAATGCATTCTAAGAATTCATATTAGACTGTAATTGAAATCTCGCACTCCAATATAGTTTTTTTAATGAGCCCAAAAACCTTTTGAGTGAAATGGTTTCTTTTTAAATGAAATTTTCCTTATAGGTAACTGGAAGAATGACTATGTAACCTTTTAAGTGCCCCTTTGAACCTTTTAAATTTTTTTCTATGTCTTTATTAATTAAATTTCCATGGTTTGGATTATTTATTGGATTTACTAAATTTTAATGTGTTATTAATGATTGTTTTCCTTTCCATAAATGAATTGAATGATTTAAATGGAATTAATTTTGAAAGGTTGGAAATGCCAGTCCAATAATTTCATATTTGATTAAATGAATTGATAGAATATTTATGCCACGTGTATAATGGTCTTGGTAAATACAAAGCATGATAGGTAACACATCATGGATACTATTGTAAATATAATTATGCCTCTGATATAGGATTTGGGATGATGGTAAGGGTTATTTTGGGAATGAAGATTTATGCTTCCTTACATCAGCTGTCGAGTATTACATCTCACACAATTGACACTATTTGGAAAGTGGGAAAGATGCAACATGTCCTTTTCTTTGGGTGTTCGCATGAAAACACACCCACAAAATCAAGTGATGATCATGAAGTCTCCCCCTAATTATGATATTTAGAGAATTTACCCTATTTTTTGAGCTCATGGGTTCATTTAGTCTAGTCAAGGATGTTTGAGTTATGCCTGGGTCTTTCCAGCACCTAGTATTAATGGTATATTCCAACTATCATCTCTACATACATGGTTCATATAGGTGGATGAAATATATAACAAAACTATATATATATTACTACTATATATATAGTGACTATCAAGATGTTATTTATGACCCGTGAGACAAATTAGTTATAGATGTCAGGTGTTCTTTAGGAACATGAGCCAGCTGGTATTTATTTGATCAGTATTGTTAATTAAATATTTGTACCTAAACACTATTTAGCTAATAAATGTTCTTATATTACATATAGACACCATTGGGGGTAGCCTGTATGGATTTTATCTCACACCCTAATTTAGACAGCTTTAATACCCAAGTATATTATTTGTCAACATGTATAGATATAGGAAATAACCCCACTATAGAGTTTTTATATTCTTTACCTTAAATAGAGGATAAGAGCAGAGGACTGAGTGCATTATCCATATTCTAGTAGAGAAGACCTTGGTTATTTTTTTCCCTGTATATCATAATTTAATATTCCTTTCCCTAGTTCTCCTTTTGTATACCATCATGGAATATATCCATGTATACGACACTGCCTATTGACTATTGATATTTTTAATCATTTTCTCTGTTATTTATTCTTCACATGCTAATTAATTATGTTTGTTATACATATTTTTATTATGTTTCATATTTATGTTCTTATCCACTATTACACTCCAATATGAGGGTATAGTCTCCCCACTATACCACCTTTACACCCTCACTTCTAGTCATCCCCCTCTGGTAGGTGGGGAGGTGTTCTTGAGACCATGTAACAGACTAGATTAGGACCCAAGATAAGTGGAATTGGGGTTGGGATGTTACATGTATGTCCCCAATTAATCATTTATATTGTAGTAACCTGGAATAAATTATAATGGTTTATTTTAGGATAAAAAAATAACGTTTTCATTTTTTATTTGATATATGAACACCATGTTTTACTTCCCTAGTTTCAATGACACTAAACCTCAAAATATTTTATGGAATTATGAATAATTATTTTTGTAGAATTTGGTAAAAAATAATGTAGGAAAAATTTTGTTCATCAGATATCAGAGAAGGTTTAAATATTTATAGAAATTATGAAAATAACCCATTTTCTTTAAACACTAGTTATAAAGTTAAATATTTGGAAGAACTTAAATTTTTTGTAAATTATTGAGTGTATTTTTTTTGTAAAAATGTTTTTTATATATAGATAAAAAAAGTGGATGTATTATGTGGCTCATATGCACCTATGGGTAGTAAAATAAAACAAACGATGGTTGGGTGTCAACACAATATACATTTTATGGTAAAAATGGCCTAAAAAAACACCTAGTTTGACACTCACATGTAATCTGGTAATATTGATCACATGGAATTTATGAACCAATGTGAAGGATATATAGATAAATTTATTAATTAGTTTTAAATTGTTATAAAATATAGAAGTATATGATTCTTGTAGAGTGATATTATAAATTTTTAATACTAAAATATCCTTTTGAAATATGATCATAATATTTCTAATTGCACTATTTTTTATTTTTTTTATTTTTTAGATAAATAATGGGAAATAGAAGGAATCATTTAAATAAAAAAATTTAAAATTAATGAAATGATGGACTTCCAAAATTGTTGAATATAGAGTTGAAGAATTCATGACAATGATAAATTAGTTTCATCATTTTATGAATAATAACCAAAAATATAAGAGCATATTACTTCCCTATAAAAGGAATAAATAGTATTTGAATCCTTTATGAATCATGGAAAACAATATTTTAATAGAACTATAGATCCACTGATCAAAAAATAAGGGATAATCACTATAGAAAATTTATTTTCAATACTCCATTGTTCTCAGAAAGATAATACTTCTTTGGGAGTATACCCTTTGGAAGGGGTAATTGATCAGTGGTAGACACTGATGAAACACCCAAATAAAAACAATAAATTTGACGTTATAGAGGGGGATGTGTATTAAAAATTTATTTTCCAGAAGTAGTTTTGTAATAAAATTGGGATAAAATGGAAAGGGGGTTCTTGGAGATACTTAAAATGAAGATTGAATCAGTGGGATGTTATAATATGATCATTACATGTATTTCTCAATACACTTCAATATTTTCCCTTTATTTGTAAGGAATGTTTAATTTACTATTTGGTGGGAAAACGACTCAATTAGAAAAATATCTAGTCATATAATACATTATGTGTTATAAATTGATAACACGGTGTGAGATCAATTTCGAAACATAGTTTAGAAATTATAAAACCTCAGAACATATCGAAGTGGGTACTTATTTAAATTATTTCCATATCATATATCTCATATAGTTTACATTACATGGATGTTTTTAAAGGATTTTTGGATTTTCTCAAAGGAATTTCAAGATTTAAAGGCCAAAAAACATATAAAATGGGACTATTGGTTAGGGAACATTGTTTTTACATGATTAGTGTAAACCCTACACTCAAATATTCCAGAACATATTGTCCCAGAACATGTTTTCATGAATGGTTCAGAATGTTGGAAAAGTTTTTCTAAAATATATAATATATTATAGGTATTTTTTTTATAGTCAATGCATGAATAACCCAATAGTGTGGGCCAACATTGTCGGAGGGGGGGGGGTATGGATATTAAAATGGGGGGAAGCATATGGTTGGTGTACAGTTTAGAAAATAATGTTTCCAAATACTATGACCTCTATAATTTCAAAATATAATAGAATTATCATAATTTTCCTATATATTTTAATAACCCTAACCTCTCATATCACAAGATCCATTGGGACAACCCCTATCAAAAATGAAGCACTCTATATTCTCCACTTTTCCTAGTTATTTATCCTTGTTTTCTATATATAATTATATTTCAATCATCCATATGATGAGTTTTAGGTGATTTTATTCTTTAATAATTCGTATTTACTAATTTATTTTATTATAAAACACTCTAAGGCATGCTTTATTTATTGTTTACTATTATAGGGTTTGTATTATAATTTTTAATTAATTAATTTGATTTCAAATCATAGGATTACATTCAAAAATTAGACTTATTCATGTCAAGGGTATGTGGTTTTGAAACATTTAATCAACTTATTGATCATCTTTTATGAATATATGACATATTTTCTTTCTAAAATAATGTGAGTTTGAACAAAAATTACAAATAATTGAGTTGGGACCATATTGAAAGTAATTAGACCTTTCTAATGGGTCATAACTAGTCCCTTATAGAGTGTGTATTGAGACCCTTATATAATGGGCAAGGTGATCCAAGGGGTGTACTAAATTAATTTTTTGTATATAAATGTGTGAAAAACCCTTTGATGTAGCCTAATATCAGTTGAAAGAACTTGAGATGTGAATTATATGATAATCTAAATAACTATATCTAATGCAATTGAAATGTAAATTAAGAATGAATTATGAAATTATATTAACTAATGTGATACATGGTAATGGAAATATGATGTGGATTACCAAACTCTGATTGTGTAATGATGATGACAAAAGATTCTAGGGATTACATCCCTAAGAACCAATAGTGCTTCAATATGATGGATTATATAGATTACCTCCCTTGGATCTAAAAGAGTTTAATTCTTACAGATGCTGGGTTAAAATACATAAGATAAACATATCTGTATTTACTCATTACCAGAAGTTAAACATTAATACCCACAATAATATCACATATATCAATGATACTTTTGGTTTAGTGTGATTGATGACCAGTTACATAGGCTACCAATTTTTCAAAACTTGTGAACACATCTCAATAGAAAACTCTATTAGACCCCCTTATATATTTCTCATAATTTATAATTATCTCCATAACCTAGATACGTGAAATAAAGTAAATATGTGATATCAAATTATAATTAGGGAAAAACCAATCAACATATCATCATTGTTTTCATCGTAATAATATTATAAAACATGAATGAGGATTATTTTCTTATTAAGAAGAACATGTAGCTATACGATTTGTCCATTTATCAATAAATCTGGACATGTAATGTCAAAATAAAAATATTATACTATGAAAGCATAGTGTGAGATAATAATTGAAACATTAAATTATAAAATGATATCAAAAGGTCAAGGAATTCCAAATTTATGGAAGAAATATAAAACATAACATCATAAGTGTAATCCAAGGATCACATCAAATACAATCATAGTGGACAATGTACCATGCTAGATTGGGTTCACAGTCCATTTCTATAAGCATAGTGAATAGAGTCTCACATGTATTGGATTATATTCCAATTCCCTTTAATATTATCTACTAACATGTAATTCATTTCCTGGTTCATTAGAGTCTTATATAATACTAGACTGACCCATCACATAACATAGTTTCTTCAGGGTAACTGCCCATGCACAATTCGTGGTATCTCATGAGATGAAAATAATTACACTATGAATTGGTGGGATATATAATTCTAGGAACACATTAAACATAACTAAAATCATAATATGTACATACATATATGTTCCGTATGAAGCAAATTAATTATAAATATAACAAAATAATGATAAAACCCATGAGAAAGAAGTGGGTTTCCTAATTGTGTTTCAATGAATAAAAGAAGGTCATATCAAAATGATTATAAAGAGAAGAAAGATATAAGTATTTTTTGATGTTAATATTTTAACAAAAAAAAATATTCCTTTAATTTTAAGCTCCATTATCAGGGAATTCAAATAAGTATCAAGTGAAATTAAGAATAAAATAGCAACAAAATATGCGATGTTTTTTCAAACTGAGTGTAGGAACATTTATGAAAGGAAATAACTTATTATTTCCCCTTTAACCATAAAAGAAATCGTATATTTTTCATTAAGATAATAAGGGTTTAAAAATATTATTTATGGTTAAATTTTTATTTATTTTGGTGACACTTGTCATAACATAATAAATCAAAAAGTTCCCTGATGTAAAGTTTATATAAAAGTGGGACTTTGAAGTGAACAGAAAACAATGTTTATCCCCAAAAGATAATGGTATAGTAATGTAGGTATATATGCAAGGAACATAATATAATAAATATAAAACATATATAACAATAATATAGATAAAATGTGAGATAATAAATAGAATTTGAAACCCAAAAGTAACAAAGTTTGTTTTAAGAGATCCTTTTTTTATGTTGTAAAATACTTTTGTTGAAATAGAAAACTATAAAAAGAAAAATAAAATATTATGTTTCAAACAATATAATGGTAATATTAGTTTCAAAAGAGATAAAACTTAATTTTTTTTCCAATTTATAAGTATCACATTGGTGAGAAGAGATATTTTGGACAAGGAGGGGAAACCATCATTAAAGATGATGTGAAATATTTTTTTATAATGATATTATTTTTCTGGAATAAATTAATGAAGTTAATATATTTTAATTTTAGAATTAATTTACCAAATAAAATAAGATCATTTTTAGTATAAAACCTTAGGTTGTATGTAACACTGCGAGATTTAAAAATAACACTATGTTCGATAGTGTATTTGACACACAACACTAAGTATAAATGAACTGTGATATATTATTAAAATGTTATTAAAATGTGATCATTTTAGTCATTCCATTAAAATAGATGGTTTTAATATTATTAAAAAATTATAAAATAAATATAAGGGTTCTAATAAATATAAATGTATTTACAAATTCATTGGAAATAAGTATTCGGTTTTTAATAAATATATATACTTAAAAAATGAATTTTACTATTTTAGTGACAAAATTGTATAATAATTTTTTTTTTCATTCTTCAGAAAATTTATTTAGAAAATTGGATACCATTTTTTAAATATTAATATATATAGTAACATAGGGTGACCATTTTGAATTTTTTTAAACATAGTTATTTTTCAGTGATGAATGAAAATTCCACTTTTTTAAATAAATTACGAAATATAAAATTATAATTATTATTTTAGAATGATTTAAAATTTATATAATTATTATTGAGATATTTTAAATCCAATTAATTTGATTTAAATCATATTTATACTATATTTTAATATAAGATAAATCTTAGGATTAAGAATGCATATTTTTTAAAAAAAAATTAAGTTACCTAATGTTTCTCTATTTTAATTATTTAAAATAACCTACATTGAGGAATGATTTAAATGATATTTTTAGATTATATATCAATAAATATTAATTTAAATTCATTTAATTTTTATTAATTTTCCACTAGTTTTTTTAGTATGATCTTATTCTTGAGAAAAATGCATTTCTTGTAAAAAAAAATTTCCACACATCTGGGAGATTAGTTTAAAATTATATTCTATCACCTATATGGGTTGAATATGTTAAAATAAATTCCATATTTTGAAATTTTAAAATATATATTATCTAATAATATCAATTTAATTTTTTACCATAGTGAATAGTGACAACAACAAAAATTAATTATCATGGTTAGGGAAAAAATGAGTTTATCGGGATGTTAACCTAAAATGGAAAGGATTAAAGTAACTAAAAATTTATATTATTCAATTTTTATGGTCCGATTTAGAACCAATATCCTTGCATGATTTAAAATAGTCCATTTTTGAGCTTTTTTCCTTCTAAGAAACATGGGTGTAAATCTTTCTTTTCAAAAATACCAAATATTTCCTCACTCCCCACTTTTAAAGGCCCACCTAGTCTCCAATACTTTATTCAATTAAAAAACACAATGGTTTATGAAATACCTAACGAAATCCATTCCCTAGTTCACTAACCTAATCATTTAATACCTTTTTTTGGACATGCAACCCAGGAAGGCTTTCTGTGAAAACCAAAAAACGTTTTCTAAAGAAGAGGTGACTCCCTTAACTCAATATTTTATTCTATCTATTCATACAACAATATAATATATTATTAAACCATAATAATACTAAAAAATTATCTAATATATAAAATTATTTTTTTTTATCATTATAATTTCTTACTACCATCTCCTCCTCCAATAAATAGGAGACGAAACCGTTGTTCGTGTGTATGGTAGACCACTACCTCTTGAACTGGTGTAATTGATTTTTCATCACCTTCTATCATGGGTGGATATAATTATATATTTAATTTTTTATATTATATTTATGATAAAATTATATTTATTTCAGTTTAGAACATCATAATTTTTCTTAAGTTCCATTCCATAGGGAATACAAGAACATCACTCATGTGTACGGTGGAGTAACGCATCGTGAAGTGATGTGATTTTTTTTCACTTTCAATTTTCATAGAAGGTAACAAGTAATAATTTTATGTTTATATATTATATTGAGTGAATATTCCTATATCTTAAAATATATATATATATAATAAGTTCTCACCTTTCTGCCCATTCAGTAGATGATAACATTGTTCATGAGTTGAGGAGATTGCTACCTCAAAAGTTCATGTGAATCATTTTTATTAATACAAAACATGGATTAGATATATAAATTTATTTGATGAAATAAAATTATATTTATGATATAATTTTCATTCTATATTTTTAAAATAACACTTACCTTATTTCAAAATAGCTTATCAAAATATGTAAATGTTACTCATGTGCATATACCACCAACCATCTCTTAGATTGTAACATAGTTAATTTTTCGTAAACATATTTCATGGTTTGTTTAAAAATGTTAATTTATGTAATAAATTTATTATTATTTTATTGTCAACATTCTATAGATAATTAAATAATCATATTTTTAACAATAGTCAACTTACCAAACTAATTTTGAACATATGATATTTTTATTATCAAAAACTTGAAGTGAAGTTAATTAGATATGTAATTGAAAATGTCATTGTAAAAAAATGTATAAAAAAATGAAAAAGTTTCTTAATAAATAAAATATTTTCATTATTCACAATGATAAGGAACAAACATGACTCTTTAGGCTCAAGGTAAGGGTTTCTATCTCAAAACATCTTTCTTTTAGAAGCATGTTATTTTATACACCAAATTTATTATATATCGTGTATATAATTATCATTTACATATTATATCCTTATTACTTCAAAATTCATGGTATTTTAAGTTATAATTCAATAACATTATTCATGGGGGTTATGTTTCAAATGTTATCAAAGCGGTAAGGGTTTATGCTTCAATCTTATTTTATTCGAGATTGTTTATGCATGAATTTGTATGAAAGGAAATTATTTGGACATTTAATAATAAAAACCTTAATTTTTATCACCAATAGGTTTTCATAAAAATTTCTAGTAATATTACCATTTTACTCTCTTTGTTTCTTATAAATATTGATAATTTTTTATGTAAAATCAACTTTGTTTTTCTCTTCTGTCGGAAACCCTATCTCTTCGCAATGACTGGGAATTCTATGATAAATAAATTAGATTAAAGGAGTAAATTTATTTATAAAAGGATGTTTTCTTCCAGAAGATATTTAGATTCATGAAGGGGATTTGTGAATGTAAGGATTGAAAATAATATTTTAGAGAATAGTTATTTCAAGTTCATACATTCGTGACATCGATGGATGCCGAGTGTCATGCTAGTCTAGGACAAAGCCTTAAATTAATATCTATTGAATCAATCATCACATAATTAAACTGTGTAAGACATAACCGAACTTAATGGGATAGGGTGAGTCAACGGAACCGTTCTGAGGAAGGTGGTGCACTATCTCTACGATCTTGTAAATACAGTTTTCCAAGAATATACTAACTACGTCTAACGTTTTTTATCCAACAACTAGTGATGATTTGTGGATTTAGGTATGCCTGACACACTGTTGGTTTATGATTCTTGGATTATCCCTCATCTGTGAACCATGAAAAAATGTTGTTTTGTGTCTCTACATGTGAATGTTTGCTTACTGCACGATTCCATAAGAAATGTTTAACAAGTTCAAACCACCATGGTAACATGATCCATCACATTAAATGAAAATGTTGACACCCTGATTAACCCCTCCTCTATTTAGGTGTTTTGGGGTTCTACATATGTATTATAGACATATACTTAGATCACCATACATTAATTTTATGGGATAATACATGCCTTATATATATTTCTATAATTCTATCGCATTGAAATTTATATTTATTATGATATGAGACAGGACTAGGTAACCCATTTTCTTTCCATGAGAAATTACATTTTTACTACATATGATTGAGTTCATTTATGTGGAATTCATGGGTCAATGACACATTATGATGGTTTCCCCTGGATATTTTTCAAATTCATTGGTTACTTTTATAGTCTCTCGAGATGTCATGTATGGGATCAGGGACAAAAACTAATCCATTATATGACATTGTCCACCAAGTTATGTTGTTAAGGATGTTATCCTTGACTCATGATTATTTCATGTTATATGTTTCTTCCACATTTCCTATGTTTTCACAGTCTCATGATACAAGATTCATTTTGTTAATCTTCTATGTGATTTTTCATGGTCCAGCCAGATGGGGCCCATGTTGTGACTACCCCAACACCACCTCTAATAGGAGAAAGTTTGATGACCAAAACTGAGTAGGTATATCACAAAAATGGTATTAAATTACCTAGTGTATGTATACACACATTCAAAAATACATTCCCATAAAATTCTAAAATATAAAACAACTGATACCAGTGCATGCATAAATCAAAAATACCATGATTAGAATTCCAAAAAAGTACTGAAAAAATAAAGGGGCCAAATACAAGCCAAATAATGAAATATAGAGAGTCAAAACTTCATAGAAGGTGGGGACTTTTATAAAATTAATCCACCAAAAAACACCATGGTCCATCTAGATAAATAAATTCTCTACCAGCTCTTTATCCTTATAGAAAAAAGTAAAAAGGGTTTTCTTCTTCATAATATATGAAACATGCGAGCTGAGCCCTTTTAGGGGCGAGTATAACAATACCTAATAGGATGCCCTAAAATAAGTATAAATAATAGACACATAATAATATGTAAATAGTAAAAAAAGGAAAACCCCCGATCTACATTGTAAATATAACCAGACTTCTGGAGGTCTCAGCCAAACTCTCATCCCTAGGATTATGCTCGAAACTTCTAGGTCATGTCCATTTATAGGGAATCGACCCCACAAGCCTTGATATAATCAGAGAAACTCATACAAGAGATCAATATTGTTGGGTCCCAACCAAGAAAACTCACTGGTCTGTGAACACTTTGATATTCAGATAGCGCATCACACCCTAAACTATTAGGGAACACCCTATTCCCAATCTGTATCTACTATCTTGGTAGGGGATCATATTCCAATGATACTATGAACTCTTCTAAAATGACCTTCTAGATAGCGGATCAATACCCTACTCAAAGAGTCGATGTTGAATCATTCAACCCAAGCTAGTGTATAAGTAGGAATGATAGAATATTAAAATCTAGTCTCATGGAGTGACACCAGAAAATATACCTTATAATCACATCCAGAGTGGATCATAATTTTGATATACAGAATTAATTTTTCACTATACCCTTGAGGTGATTTTCCAAGAGAACACACTCAATCGATACTCATCCAAAATGAATAAATGAATCGATCCAAACAACCACACAAGGGGTACATGGTGTATAAAAAGGAGTAAATGGTGTGTCTTGCCAACTCCTGGTCTAATTGGGACCCACTACCACACATGTAATTTAAACCTCAAAATACATAAAATGAAAGTATGTACAAATTGTTTGTAAAGGTCGATTAGTACCCATCACATATCTTCTTTTCCATGATAGTATACTTTTAACCAGGTCGTTCTACTATCTTTGGTACACTTGTTAATTTCCATTTACATATGGTCATGTATGAGTACATAGATCTTCCCATGTACTCTAATCATGATCATATACCTTGGACATCACAAGCCTGTATACCCCCCTGAGTTACATGTTGATCCATCTGCATGGTTCACATGGTGTGTGATAGGTGTGGAATAGGGTTTGATATTTGATTATCCATGGGAAACCTAGTGTTTTATTGATTTTACCACAAAACATATCTTGTATTACATGTCATATAACATGGGATTTTCTAGATCCAACAGGTTTTTCTCCATCTCATCATACATGTTAATCCCACTGCAATTTTTACCGAGACTCTTGAATGTAAGGTCTTTCAACCTATGATGTCACCGATCACAGTGTTTCGGGATCAATTTTATTGGAAAACACCTTTGTCAAGACACTAGTCACTACCACATGTAAAATTAAGAAGGATGGAAATCCTTAATTTGATATGGTCCACCTCCAATCACCATCTTTTGACACACCTTGATCGCATCCTCCATCATGAACCACACCTATTTTATTGATCCATTTCACTAGATAATGGTTGTTGAATGATCATATATTGGGTATTCATCAATCTTTCATTAGAATAAATTTATTGTGATGAACATGAGATTAAACAAGGGAGAAATCTGTAAACCAAAAATATGAGTAATAAACATTTACCTTTTTTCATTTCAAGCTTGATCTTTTTCTGATGAAATAGATGAATGAATATGGATTAACAACAAGAATAAATAAACCTATCATAAATCAGTCAAACCTCAATGTTGGAATAAATTATTTTTCATGGAATTGGTCTACATTAGACTAGGATAAAAAAATGGAAAGGAATCACAAAAAAGCATCCTACATGGAATTTTGATTAATCATTGATGATTAAATTTCCTACATTGACATCATTGGTGAGATCCACAAACTCTGATGGCACAATGATCATTGACATTGATCTGATCTAATGTTGTCAACCATGATCTCTTCCAAATACCTCTCTCATTTTGTTGTCTTATGAAAATAACCCATCAAATTTTCCATATAAAAAAATTTATAAGAGATTATAAGGGTTTGGATTTTAATTAAATAATTTAACAAATATAATTAAATTTATTTAATTATATTCCCATATCAGCACTCAAGACATATACCCTATGCTAACATAGATTTTGTAACGACTAAGGTAAAACTGAATTTTTAATTTAAATGGAATACTTATATTAATTATATAAGACTTCACTAAATTACTTTTACTATTTTAAAGAAAACTATACATGTGTATATAAATATTTTTATTATCTTCCAAATAATAATTTTAGGCTCACAAGGCCACAACATCTCACACACTATCAGTTCCAATCTACAAAATAATCCATATAATATTATGATATAATACAATGGGAAGTATTATTCATAAAAGTTTCCCTATAATGTGATTTTTTTACCAAAAATAGAAAACCCTACAAAGATGCGGGTATGGAGGTCACATCTAGATCTCCTACTCCAAGTTGATCTACTAATGATTCTCATAATTGCACTAGGAAAAAATAAGGGTAATCAACTAACCATGAAAGATCTTATGCTACCAATCATTGATCTCTACCAGGTAATCTACAAAGGCTTTCCCATATTTTATGTCCTGCTAACCACAATTGATAACAAGTGACTAGTCTGGCACATTCTTTCTCAGGTACGAAAAAATGAAATTTTCATATAGTTGATCTCATTGTGGTGGTAGAGATTCGTTCTATTCCACCGCTCCAAATCAATGTAGTATCTATAATGATTAAATGAATCTTTGATATATCTTGTTTCTCCTTCCAAATATCCATTATATACATCGATGTGAGACTATAAAAAACACATTATATCTCTCCTAGATATCTATAGGACACCATCATTAATCCTTATTGGACCGATGACAGTTCATTTCAGTCTTCATTTGTTCCTAGATGATTTTCACCTTCTCTATCATATCTCAAACCAACTTTGGTCCCATGAGTTCTGGATCACCTAGATCAGTCCAAAAATTGTGTGACCTATAGGGCCCCACATACAAGGCATTGAATGGTGTCATAATAATGGTGGAATGGTAGATGTTTCTATACAAAAAATACACCACGGTTATATTATAATCCAAATTGTGGCCAATATCAAACATGAAATCCCAATGCATGTTATCTATGATTTGAATGGTTTTCCCAGTCTGTCCATCTGTCTGGGGGTGAAATATCATGATCAAATTTAACTGAGCCCCAAATTCCTCTTGTAATCATCTACATAATTGTGACTTGAAATGAGAATCATCCTTCTAATTAAAATCAAGAGAACTCCATGAATCCATTCTATCTGTTATACATACAAAAATCTCAAGGTATCAAATTACTAGAAAGTGGACATAGTTAGTGAGATAGTATGTGATCACCTATATGTAATCTTGTCATGAATATTTACATGGTAAAAGTTTACTAGAGACCCATTATATCATATCTCATATCTACTTAGGCACTTCAAGGGGTTGAGATAAACCCATTAGAACCTGGTACTCAGACTTCACATGCTGACTAGTGAGGCGCTGGGAGAAAACATCTACAACACTACACTTTATGCATGGAATCCAAAACTATTTTCAATGGTTATTTTACATATTCTCCCCACTAGGATGTATCTAAATAAGTGGATATATGAATTACCCATATCACTTCTTCCCCAAATGCACTTGTACCATCTTCTATCCTCTAAAAATGATTACATTATTTCAACCATCACAAAATACATCAAGAGAATGTATAATGGATATATGAGTATAAAGGGTCTCATAGTTAGTATCTTCATGATGATCTTCCCTAACACACTATAATTTAGGCGGGGTAATATGTAGAAACTAAAGATATAAATCACCATCCATGTCCACTAAGGACAACTGAAACATGTAAAACCTCTATAATGCCTCTACCAATAACAGAGAACATTATATTTTACTTATATCATCTTACACAACATTACTCATCCTAGGACTACTGAAAATCCTAATGTTATAGTGTTTTAGAAACTGTAACCATCACCTTCATCTCATGTTCAGATGAAAATGGGAAAAGATATATTTGAGTGTACTGTGGTCATAGTAGATTATAAGACACTCACTTATAATTTATTATTTCCACATCATCAAGGAAATAAATACAACTACTAGAACATGATAATGGGATTCATAGTTCATATCATGTGGTCTCAACTACATATACCCATAAGAAATCACTCTCTTAATTTTCATCATGACACAAACTTGTATGACCCCAAAGGAATCACTGAACACTACTTACTCAATACCTTCCTCTAGAAATATCATGTTGGGGGTTCTCATAAATCATTGCATCAAGTCATAAAAACACTACTATAAATTATTAATACACTTGAATTGAATCCTTTTTATGGTCAATTATTTCAAGGGTGATGCAACTATAGAAGAAATCAAGTACAAACCACTGATTTTACCCTCTTAAGGAAAATAAACTTCACACCTCAGTAACACTCTCATGTGGATCCCAAACTAGCATTGCATCAACCTTCCCCAGATATACTACCACTATTACCTCTCAGATGAAATGTACCATGAAGTGGACCTCTCAAATCAAAAACACGAACTTAAAGAGTTACCCATAAATCTTGTTCCCTCAGTGGTCATTTTGGACCATCCTCAATTGTCTCTCATGGTCATCCTCAGTTGAAGAGTGCACAAGGATATCATAAATAAGGAAAACAAAAACAGGTCTAGGAAAGGCTGCACAATATTTTAATTAGTACCATGAAAATTTCTTGGGTATTAAACATGATAAAATTTATCACCAAGTACTCATAGGGACCATAACGACATATGAATTCTATCTTCTGTATATCATCATCGCATACTTACTGCTGGTGATAGTCTGGTATGAGGTCAATCTTTAACGACCATTGCTCTAATCACTACTATATGAATATTTCATTAATCCTTAGTAGTGGATATATATTATTCATAGTGAACTATTTCAATCACCTATAATCAACACATATCCTCAATCTCATGTCTTCTATCTTCATGAACAACACTGGGGATACCCGGGGGAAACATTGGGTCTCACATTGACCTTCTTCTAAAAGTCATCCAAATATACCCTTAGTGAATGAAGCTCTATATGAGCCATCTGATTTGTGGGTGTAGATATCAGGTCTATCCAGTGCTGTAATTCAATGCATAATTCTATCTCTCAATGGGGAGGTAAGCCTGAAATGTCCTCAGAAAATTCTTCCTCAAACATAGCCACCACTATAGGGAAATTGTACCTCATCGTATCAACTTATCTAAGAATCATGATATATGACCTGTGAGTAATTGGTTACACTTTCATATTTCTGATCCCATCTTCCCTTTCTAGGGTTTCCATTTTACCCAAAAAGGAAAACCTGAACCCATCAGTATAGACACACCAATCCTTTGTCTAAGACAGTCAATCAAGGTATGAATTATGGATAGACATGCCATTCCAAATATGATATCTAAATGCCTCAACACTACTTTAAAGATATACATTATGAATCTCTCCCATCCAAGCATTAGAGGGAATTATCAGCAGAAGTGTAAAATCACTGATCCACATTCTGTAATAGTCTCTAAGTACAAGGGTTGAGCCACAGGCTTAACTGGATTATCTAAGTCCAGAACCAAATTAGTGTAATGAAAGGAATGACAAACACCTATCTCTATCAGTTCTATGACTATTGTAGAAATGACACATATCATACCTTGTATCATCCTTGGAGTATTATAGACATAATCCACCATAGACTACAACTGTCCACATCTATGAACACCATATCCTTGGCCCTTGTATGGACTACTCAGAGTTGGTGGTGATAATATGCCAAATCTCTATCCACGTCTTACTTTCCTACCAACCCATATTCTATTTCCACCATGCTAGGAAACATATTTATCCTAGCTTCATTTCTTCCTTGATGGTCCTAGAATCATTTCCTAGCCAGTTCTATATAGGGTTGAACACAATAATATAAGATGTCCCCAACCACTGTAGGAGAATCACCACATCTACCATTGATGATTCGATCCATCCTAACAGCCTTGTGATACATATACTCTGCCTTGAGATCATGTCCTGAAGCATCTGACAGGCCTAGATCCTTGTGGAAATCATCAACTACCTACTCTCGATGTATCATTTCCTGTGTTACCACTACCAACACCAATTATTAGTGTCTTCTCTTCTAGTAGGATCTGCACCACTAAAGCCTATCCAAGAACCCCATCATATGTGTGATTGAATAGAGATATCACTAAAGATGATATCTTTGCATACTCCCTGATCAAATTTATGATCTCTGAGGAATATATCTCTCTCCAAATCCCTAAAAAAACTAAAAAATGGGTGATTTCCAAGGTTCAAAACCATGTCAAAAGGACCCAAAACAGTGGTCATAGGCTATGGCCACTGTTTTTCCCAACCGTGGGTGCTATCGTTATGGCCCTGGAGACTGAACTATAGCCACAATTTTGAAAATCGTGGCAATATGTGTCTCCATTATCAATCGTGGAAGTTTACTTATGGAAACGGTTTTAATCATGGTAATAGGTGGCCTATTTTAATAGTTTTAACCAAGGATATAGCTTTATGGAACAGTGGAAATAGCCTAAAAAAATGTGTTCCTAGCTAGATTTAATCCCTACACCCTTACTTCATGTTTCAGTTCCCTAACCACTACACCACCATGGAATTTGTGTGTATATATATAATTTGTTTTATATATTATTAAAAATTGTGAAAATATCCTCAAAATCGTGGCAGTAGTTAATCCCGCCATTTGGGTGGGGGGAGTTTTTCTCCCATGCAAGGGCAGGGGACCTATATCCAGGGTTTTGAAAACTATTGCTATAGCCCTAGAAAAAATTTCCTATAGACATAATTTACAAAACCATGGCTATAGTCCCCATAACCATGGGTATAGGTGTGGGATATAGCCACAATTTAGAAAACTATGGCTATAGACCATGAAAAAATGACCTAGAGCCATGGTATTAATACCGTGGCTATAGGCCACATAACCATGGCCATAGCCACCTATAGAAAAGGTTTTAAAATTATGGCTATACGTCTGAGGAAGTAACCTATTTTTTATTTGTAAAAATAAAATGACAGATAAGTAAACCTCAATGAATTATCTACCACAATTATACTACCCTATTATAGATACAAAATCTTATAGATGTGGATTTATCTTAAAATGGATAGATAAAATTCATCCCTAAATATATTATCAAAGTCCAATAAAGAGATAGATATCTCTTCATGTGACTGAGTCACCAGACTCCACCATCTCCTAGAAATCCCTGGAAGAATACTTGTTGTGAGGACTTCCATATGATTTGTAGGCTTCTTCTTAAGGAGAAAAACTGAAGAAAATTCCTCTATCCAATACTCAACTACATGGGGGTCTGTCTCACCCTAAAAACTAGGAGGTCACTACCTCTATAACTCAGTATTCACACACATGCAATGTTCGTCCTCAGTTAGTACTAATGATGAAAAATGATTCCAAACAGGATGTGGTATAGATGGTATACCACCCAAAGGTTCTATCTATAGTAAATTCACTTGTATATAGGCTTCATAACTCAACGAACAAACTTGGGATCACATAATGGAATCCTGACTGGTTCTCTTTGTTGGGCATCTTGAAGAAAACAATATGTACCACAATCAAAGAGTATGTCTACGGAGCTGACTCAAGAAGGATAGAGAAACCACAACCTTTTCTTATATAATGCATGAATTGTTTTTCCCTATAACCCATGTATATATATACCGTGTTAAAAGGTTGGTGATAAAATACCTAGAGTATGGATATGTCAGTCATCACACCAATACTAGAGTCCTTTCCCTGAAAGATGAACAAAAAACACTAAACATGATTTCTATTAAACCCAATCCAATTTCATGGGATCAAGTCCTAAGGTGTATATGCCTCAAATGTTACAATTCCCTCATGGTCCAGTATTATGGGGACCTAAATGTGACTTCACCAAGCCCACCTATAATAGGTCAGGGGCTCGAGACCATTGTTGAGTAGGCATATCACACACATTAGAGGCATTATTCACATGTACCTATACACATTCACACATCTCTAAGTCCATACTATGATGAAATTTTAAAAAATATAATGTAATGAATATATATATCAATCATCCCAAAATCAGAGAATGAAAATAACGTTATTAAGTCAGTAAAGGGGAGAAATACAATAAGAGAACTACCGAGAACCCAATCTAGTTAGAATATGGGGACTACTATCAAATGAAACCACCTATAAAACACCTCAGTCTTTCAAGATTAATCCATTCCAAATCATCTCTATATCCTCCCATGACACCTTTATAAGGCCCGTCATCTTCAAATTACATGACACATTTAGAAATATCCCATATATGGATGAATATAACGATACCCTGTTGAGAAACATGAAATCACTAAACAAAAATAATCATTATTTGTTATATCATAATCAGGACACAACAAAAAAAGGAAAAACCTATATATACTCAGGAAAGATCCTTCACCCCAGGTGGTATTAACCAAACTTCTAGCCACAAGATTATGGAGTAATACATGGAAAAATAATAGTCTTTTCAGGATTACTCTTATAACCCCTCTTTTATGTAATCATGTTATAGATTGGGCTAACATGTTATGATTCCGTGTCATATTATTTCCCTAATAGGTATTTTAGATCACGCATTTTTTCTATGTATTCCCCTAGAAATCCTAAACAATTTTAGGTGATCATAAGGATGTAGGATCTCATTATATAGAAAAAAAATAAAGAAGTTTTATTTTATCCACACATAGATGAATTCTAAACCAAGTATTCCAAATACATTAGGGATTATTATCTTTGGGTTATAATTAATATATATATATATATATATATATATATTAAAAAATTTGTAATGGTATATGTGAAAGACTTTGGTCACTATAGTGTATGAAACCATGTATAGAAGAATGAACTTCAAGAGGAAAAAATATTACCAAATGAATGGTTGTTTGGGTTAAAAATCCTTATAATACCACTTTTGAATAGAAGATATAAGTAGGAACATGTTAGGCAAGACATAATTAAAAAATTAATCTCATTATTTAATTAATACATCCCACAAAATATTTTCATTACACAATAAAATGAAAGTATTATTGTCTTTGAGATTGTATGATTAATAATATTATTTAACATAATATGAAAAAAATCCCTAACTATGATCCTCTAGGACCTTTTCTAGATATCTTACATGATATAAAAATATTCATAACCTAGGGATTGTAAACATAAGATATTGATGATCTTGGATGACCATTAAGAGAAAAAAAATTCCTATAATGAAGTAGAACATGAGGGAGACATAAATATCAGAATACAAGATCGCAAGATCATATATGATAATCCTAAATTAAGTTATAGAAACATGGATAAAAAAATACCATTAAGGAATAATATATGATATGACATGGATCAAGACTAATCTCAATAATCATATAACATGTGTGTTGGACATAAAATTATAGAATATTTTAAAAATAATTCATAATCAAGAAAAGATAGAGTATCATTGAAATGAAATGCATCTGGAAAATTGGGGAATAAAGATAAAAAAACTTGAAAATGTGGTGCATTCATAATCAAGGAAAAACCTTAGAATTTTGAAAATCATATTTTTTTAAGTCGCAAAAACTAAATCATATAATTTTTTTAAAAAAAAATTACAGGGCTATATATACACCATATAAATAAGAAATTAGTTCATAATGTTAAAATATGTCTCATTGAAGATTATTTGAGAAGAGAAACCCTTACCTTGTTTCTATTCTTAGTCGATGAAACTCTATCCTATTTTAAAATAAATATATGAAAATTATTAATTTATTTAACTAACTTATTCAAATATTTTAAATGTTATTTCCATAATTTATAACTATTTATTATGATCATATCAGTTAATTATAACTTATCTCAACAATCAGGTATTAATAACTTTAACTATTTGCCCATGTTTTACAACGTTGATATCATTAGACATTATTGGATAAAAATTCCTGAAATAATAAATCATCTAAGACACTATTACATATAAATTATATTTATTTACAAATCATTATATCATTATATATGTTTTTTTATACTGGGTGAAAATAGAATCGGTATTGTCATATTTCGAGGATTTCATTGAATGAAAATGATACTTTAATAATATGTTAAATAAATAAATAATATTTATAGAATTATATATTAATAATCATATTAAAATTATCATATATTAGTTATATTATCTTTTTTACAATGGTAATCTATGATATATATTTTAACAATCAAAATTTGCATAAACATGAACACACCTTTTCTCGATTGGTGAGTATAGTTGAGGGGGTGTTTATTTTGAAATAATATTAATATAACAGAAGAATAATGATATCATTTTAATTTTTTAATCATGCTGAACTTTTTTATGGTGTTTAGAAAATGAATGAAATAGTTGATGAAAAATGGAAAAATTGATTCTTCATGGAGGTGACAGTCTGCACACACACATGATTGGCATTCTGTTGCTTTTCTTTAGGGATATAAATTAATTCATAGGGGATGAAAAAGTAATGTTAAAATATATAATTATATTAAATATATGTATGTAATATTAGTATTATAGTGGTAAGATATTTTTAATATTAATATTAAGAAGAAAAACATAGGAACTGAATAATATATGCATTGGAGACTTGATGTTTCTATGGAATACTCCTTGGAATTGATAGGAATTGGATATATTAGTGTTACCAGGGTATTTAGAAAGTTGGATTGGGTTAATTTGGGGGGGAAATTATATATTCAAGGATTAATTTGATGGTGATGTGAGACTCTGAATAGAGTAATAAGTATCCTTTAATAAGAGAAGAAAAGGGGAACTTTTAGAAACACTCATCATTTTTCGATAATTTCCTGACACTATTCATGGTCAAATGGAAAAAAGACAAAAAAAATTAGTTTTATGTATTTTTGTGTCTATAAAGGATCAACCAAGTGTTTCCAAACAAGTTTTAATCATTTTAAATATTTTACCATTATGTGTTAGCATTTTACTATTTTACTTCTAAACTTTGTAACTAGTTTTTAACTCTTTGATTTAATGATTTATTAAAAATATAAAATAAACCTTATGAAGAAATTGTGGTTTAATGTAAATAAATTTAATATCATTTTAGTAAAATTATATTTCTGAAAAATATAAAATTGATTTTCAATTCAAAATAGATAATTTGTAGAGAATATATCTTAGCAGAAAAATGGAATTTTGATTGTTAAGGATTTATAATAATATTTAGTATTTATTATGATTTAAATGAGTTATAATATATTTATTTTGGTTTTTATACATAATATTATATAAATTATTTAAAGTATTTTTGTTTATTTTATTCGATATTAATTCATTGATATTAATAAAAAAATTTAAAAATAATTATTATCCCATTATAATAGTAATTAAAATTAATCATAATATTTTAAAAATTATTACTAAAAATAAAATTTATAATATTAAATGATGAAAAAAAATTTATATATAATATAATAAGTATTATATCAATTTACATTCCCTTGTTAAGGGAAACTATTTTTAACGTTATTGTGTAAAAATATGTTTTAAAAAATTGTATTTTAAGGAAAATTTAATGTCTAGAACAAAATTATTTATGTTATTGGTTCAAATTATATTAATAATATTATAATATTTGAATGTAAGGTTACTCAATATAATAATTAATTCAAAATATAATTTCCCCTTTTTTAAATTTTTTTAAATAAACTAATAAGAAATCATTTTCATAAAATGGTTGTTGATTTTATAAAATGAAATTCTTGGGTTTATTAAATTGAATACAGTACATATAAAATCATTATATTACCTTATTAATATACTTTTTTAGATGAAAAAGTTTTAAAAATTATATGTCATATAAAAATTATTATATTAGAAAAATATTTATTTTTTTACCATTCACCCAAAATTAATTTCCTTAAAAAAAATTAAAAATACATCCTAAGATATTTGTTTATGAGGAATTTCAAAAAGAATTTTACTATATAAAATTTAAATTTAAAAATTTATAATTTTATCTTGTTATATAAAAATATATAATATAATTAAAATATATTTGTTTTAAAATATACTTTTTAATAATAACTCACATTAATTATTTAGCATTTAAATGTAGTAACAATTAATCATTTACCATCTTAGTTTTTTACAGCTTTATTGGTAATTTTTATTAATATATTGTGGTCTTTATACATTGGTTCTAGTGTGTGACACAAGTTATAGAACATAGTAATAATTTAAATGGATCCAAAATCTGGGTTCGTTACATTCTGCCACTTTAAATAAATTATTTCCTCATAATTTTCATGGTTATTTATTTATATGAATATATGATGGTAGTGAAAAGATATAAATTTCTCAAAATATTAATTATAATTAGATATGATCCTCAATATCAGACCAAATACAAGAAAATAGTTATTTTTCCTAACCATTTCTAGGAAATATTTCAAATAAAATGGTATTATGTGCCATGTAAAGGATTCAATTTTTATCACAGATAATTCATAGTTATAATTTCACTAATATATCATCAAAAATTATTTAGAATGTTTTTTTTTCATATTTGAGAAATTAATGTGGAGTCAGGGTGAAGATTAAAATTTTATTTAGAAAATTGAATCAATTTTTTTTGTGGAGTATATTATTATTTGCAGAATTACTATTCCCAAAAACATAATTTTCATACTAATAAATATTTTACTCAAAATAAAATTCATTGAGGGTGCTGAATTTATGTTCTTATAAAACATTTAGGTCAAATATAGTTAATAAACCAAGAATGCATCCACTAATTGTCACACGCTGACTCTTGAAGTAATTCTATTTAAATATTTTTTTGGATTTGATTTTTTTGGAGAGGTACGGGCTGAGTCCTAGTTGGGTTTTGTGTTTTTACAGATAAAATAATGTCTTGGGATTGAAAAGTGTAACACACGGGCAGAGCACGGTCAAAGCCATGTATCCTATCTAATGTATAAAAAATATTAATTAATTTATTAATAGTATGAATAATAAAGTGAAAACACAATTAAATAATAATAAAATATGTATTGATTTATTAATAATAATGATAATAATATTTATTAATTTCATTATTATTATTATTATTATTATTAATTATTTAATATTATTAATTTATTATCAGGATTATTATTATTATTAAATTGTTATAATTGTCATTATTAATTTTACAAAATTTTTATATAACTTTTTTTCCATTTATTTTTTTATTTTTCCTTCTCCCACACCCTTCCCCACTTTCATGCATCACGCACTACCCCTAACCCTCCATCTCATCGTGCCCCATCTCCTTTCCTCCTCACCTGAACCACTGCAATCCCTTGGCTTGCATTCTCTCTGGGGAAGCCTCTCTCTAGTGCCCCAGTGACCTCACACCACCCTTCTCCCCTCAAACCAACATTTCACCGCCCCTTGCTTTACCAAAAAACTCTAGAAACTCGACATCCTAGTGTGGCACCCCTCCGGCAACCCTCACCTCATGTGGACAACCTTTAAAACCCTTTTCTGCACCTCTTCTCCCTCTATAGTGTCTGAGTTCAGCCCCAGGTAAAAACTTTCCCTCTTTAAATAGGGTTTTAATTTAGGATTCCTTTTGTTTAGGGTTAGATCATTATGTTCTTGGTTCGGTCTCTTTAATTAGTGTTTAATTCAGTTTCCTAGTGGTGCGGTGGAGGTGTAGTTGAATAATTCAATTTTTTTGAGGATTTTTACACCAAAGGTTGGTGGTTCTGTATATAAGCATTATTGGGTGAATTAGTTTGTTTGATTTATTTGTTTAGTATGTTCTGCGATTAATTTTTGTGGTTTGAGATTTGTTTTCAAAAGATTTTATTATGCATTTGATTTTTTAAATTGCATGTTTAAATAAGACAGGGTGATTTTTTTTATGAAAACCAATATTGTGTCATTTGATAGAGTTTTATAAAATTGAAAAATTGTTTATAAAATTTTACAAGGGTTGTTTATTATATTTTGGTATGGTTTTTGTGTGAAATTAATTCAAAAGGGGTATTTTGTGTGGGTCTTTATTTGTAATGTCATGTGATACTTCTTATAATTGTTTTATAAATTTTTTTACTAGTTTATTAAATTCTCTAAAAGGTGTGAACCATGCTCGGGAACTATTTTGGTTTATATATGATGTTTAAATGGAAATTTGGATGAACGAGTTGTATTATGTGACATGTGGAACCTAATTTATCACATATGGGAATCGTAGGTATCTAGGTTGGTGGACTAAGACAAGTACGGTAGTTATTCAGAAGTTTCTACAGCCTGTTTTCACATAGATGGATTGACGATGACGACACTAACTAAACAATGATGATTTTTGGAGCGAACCAGTCTATTGGGGTGTCCTCTTCTAGTGGATCTTGCACGAAAATGCAGTTGCTTGTGGTTTATATTCCACATATCACTAATATATGATGTACCTAGTGTCCCATTGTTATCTAGTTCATAAGGGTGTTTCCTGTGACTAGTGATCATTTATTATATCGTAGTTACCATCTTCATATGGTATGTTTGGTTGGTAAATTCATGTTATGTGATTTTCCATTAATTTTTTTCTTTAAAATGGTCATTATTTTAAAATTAGTTTATTTGTAATTATTTTTCTTTTGAAGTATCTACCATGAAAATTGTTCTAGTCTTTCTTTCATTTATAATGCTTGAAATTTTATTTTTAGTACAATGTTTAGTGCCTGGAATATTTTCTCGATGGAATCCTATTGGGATTTACCTCACAGCCTACTTACACCTTTTGGTGTATGTATATTTGGTAATGTTTGATATATGTATGGGTAATTCTTATGGAGATGGAGGTTTTAGTTGTTAATAGTCTTGTGTGGGTGGTATTGTGGAGATGTCTTGAGGGTGGTGTCCCCATTCCATGTGCTGCTTTTTAGTTGGTTTTTGTTACCTTACTTTTTACTAGTTTTTGGGTTCTATACAAACCTTGTGATTAAATTTTGAAACCCTATAAAGGTTTGGTTAGTTTGATTTCCAATTATGGTTTATTTTATATTGTTTATTTTTTTTATTTTCATATTCAGGTATACCATTACAGCTTGATATTGTTGATAATTAGGAAATTGTGGCAGCTTGTGGGGATTGGGAATTCTTTTTATGCCCATCCATAGACCGGTTCGGACATCAGTTCAGATGATGACCTAACATGGTTCGTGAAAAAATGCTCTCTGGGGGGAGTTTAATCCCTTTGAGTCATTTAATCTGTGATATGTCTGGTTATATGGGAGCTAGAACACTCAGGGCTTAGAAATCTGGTAGTGAGTATGGTTCTAATCCAGCATAGCTTGTGACATACCTCGAGTCACCATAATATTGTGATGGTGGTTTTGATTCTCTTCAATGTGGGACGTGCAAGATATAGACTATACATGGACAATGGGATGGGGAGAAGTGGTTTGGTCATTTTTTTTCTTCTACATGTTTGGTTTATTGATGTTTATTTTTCTTAGTGAAATTTTTCATAATTGATGTATTAATATAGATATTTTGTGATTATTGCTTCTTGTAACAGCATGCCTCCTTAGAGAGCTCCCCTACAATGGTGGGAAAAATATGGAGAGATTTCTCCTTCACTACCTAATCAGAGGTTGCTGGATGTTGTGGTCTGGGCTATTCAGGATCTAGGATAGGGAGTGTCTATTACTCCGGTAACCTATCTCATTAGAGAAGATGAATCTAGTCCAAAAATGACAAATCCCAAGAGTTTCTAAAGAACATACCCCCTTATTTTTGAGGTAGCACAGAGCCTCAGGAAGTAGAAGATTGTATTGAGAAGATCAAGCATATGTTTGAGTTTCTTGATACCCAATAAGAAGTCAGAGTATTGTGTGCCTCCTTAATTCTAGAGGGTTCCAGTCAATGTTGGTGGACTCAGTGCTTCAAGTTGTGAAACATCAGCAGATGAGCTGGAAGGTCTTCCAATTGATATTCAATGATCAAAACTTTCATAAGGTGTTGTCTTAATCCCGATCCTGGTAGTTTAGGGATATTATTTAGGGGAACCGGTCATTGATGGAGTATGCCATCCTCTTTGGTATGCTAGTCTGATATGCACCTGAAATAGTCTACAATGAGTTGATGGAGGCTCATAGGTTCTAAAGGGGTCTTTCATTGGAGATCTATTCTCAATAAATCATGTTCAATCTATAAACATAAGTTGAAGTGGTTGACCAAGCTTGTATAGTGGAAGATTTACCATAAGGGTAGGTTTGGTTCATTTATCGCTATGCTAGAATTGGGCAGTGACAATTCATCAGAGTAGAATAGGAAGCATGATGAGGGAGGGAAGAAGGATGGTGGAAGCTCAGGATATCCTTCCTAGCATTCCTCGTTGATGGATTCAGGTGTAGGGTATGTTTTGTGACATTAGTGTTTAAAGGCATGGAACTTCTAAACTACCTGTTCATCTCCTCCCACGCCCTATCACCAATGTGGGGTTATGGGACATCTGTAAAATTATTTCAATGTGTCATGCCCATATAAGAGTGGGGCATGATTTGTGGCTTCGAGGGGAGTGCCAGTTCAGCTAGAGCTGACCAGTATTCTGCTATCTCAATTTGGTGGTCATGGCAGTTGGATCAAGTAGTCTTCTGGAAAGATCCAAATTAGGAGAGCACCATAAGAGAGAAGTCATTTTTTTAAGGGGTGAGGGAACTTTATGTTGTTGATCAGGCACCAGCTAGATCAGATGTAGAACGATCAATAGTTTGAGGGACCTTCCTGGTTTAATATTATATAATAGTTTTTTATTTGATACTGGGGCATTTGTTTCTTTTATCTCTTCCCATATTGTGAATCTAATGAACTCAGAAACTGATTTGTTTTCTATTTTAATGCAGTTGGTAACACCATTGGTTAAGAAGGATGAGCAGGGTCTCAAGTTCCCATACAACACGCTCTCCTTTCCAGGGTTTGAGATGGAGTGGGACTTCCTGGTATTGAATATGGACCACTTCCATGTAATCATATACATGTATTGGCTAGTGCACTTTTGAGTACATATCGATTGCTACATGCAACATGTATTGTTTATGGCACTTGGTGAATGCACACTAAATTTCCTCGGAGAATGGGATCCTCCGTTATGTCGTGTAAGACCTCCACTCTTGGAGTTGGGTAATCTTTCTTTTTAATTATCATCGCTCATTTTTTGAATACAATGGTGGCACTTTTAAGGGCAGACTACCTCATGTTGTGGATGAATTCCCAGTGGTATTTCCAGATGATTTTTTGGCCTTACCCCCCGAGTGGGATGTGGAGTTCTTGATTGATTTTTCACCAGAAACACATCCTTTATCTCATTCCTAATATCACATGGCCTCCCCTGAACTGAGGGAATTAAATATAAATAGGGAAAATTTGGAATCCAAAGGGTTCATTCACCAAAGAATCTCTCATTAGGCCACCACAGTCTTGTTTTCATTGAAAGCCTACAGATATCTCTGTTTGTGCATTGATTATTGGAAGATGAATATGGTTACCATCACGAACAAGTACCGTTTTACCTGAATCAATGAATTCCTCAACCAGTTGAAAGAGGGAAAGTGGTTATAAAAAATATACCTCCATTCGGGTTACCACTATGTTAGGGTGACAAAGGAAAACATCCTGAAGACGGCTTTATGAATCATGTATGACCACTCCATGTATTTGTTTACGCCTTTTCAGATTTATGAATGATCCAAAAATTGTTATGGTTCCCATGAATATGGTGTTCCTCCAGTATCTCGACTCTTTTGATGTGGTATTCATCGATGACATCATAGTTTACTCCAGGTCTAAGGAAAAGCATGAGAATCATTCGTGGATCGTGTTGGGAACTCTACAGGACCATCACCTTTATGTGAAGCTTTCAAAGTACACCTTTGGGATTATTGAAGTGATTTTTATGGGCCACATTATTTCAGACCAAGGGGTTTTAATGGATCCCAAGAAGATCAATGTAGTTATGTCAGGGGAACAATTGAAAAATGTGTTAGAGATCTAGTGTTGTCTTGGCTTGGAAAGTTTTTATAGGTTATTTGTTCAGAATATATCACAACTCGGTCCCTCTATGACAACAATCACCTAGAATGGGGTGAGGTTTTAATGGATTTCATAGTGTCATGCATCCTTTGATGAGTTAATATGGCAGTTAAAAACTGCACCTGTGGTGATTTTCAAAAGTTTGGGTAGGCCTGAATGATTTATCTTGATGCTTCATTTATAGGCCATAGGTGTGTACTTGTGAAAGATATTCATATAGCGGCTTATGGTTCCTGCCAAATCTGATCACATTAGAAGATCTACCCAACCCATGAATTTGATTTTATAGAGGTGATGCATGCCCTGAGGAAATGGTGATATTATCTTTTTAGGGAGAGATTTGTTGTATATTATGACCATAAAATCATAGCCTACATCTTCTAAGGGAAGGATCTTAATACGAAGAGGTGCCATTGGATCGAGTATCTGTCGGGGTTCAAATTTGATTCATATATACCCTGGGTAAGGGTAATATGGTGGCAGATGCCTTGAGAAGAAAAGTTACAATACAGGGTTTGAGGAAATATAGTGATGACATGATCTTAATGGAGCTCCTTGCATTTATGCACTTGGATACCAAGAGAACAAAGGATGTGAATTATTGGAAAGAGTTCTCTTGAATCTGTCTCTTCTGGAATTGATTTATCAGGAGAAGCCTGGTGATGAGTTGTGTCAGCAGTCCATGTATTTACATGATGGGTGGAGACATCTCCTGATTGATATTAATCTCATGATGGTCTCTAGTGATTTAAGGGCTATTTTGTGGTGTTTTTGTATCTGGGGAAGGTGGTGATCCCGAATAGCCACCAATATTAGAGGGATTTTAATCTTGGGGATACAAAAATGCATTGTGATGATCTATGGTTGTTATGGTGGCCAACTATGAGACACGACATAGACGAATTTGTATCAAGATAAAATACATGTCAGTAGGTAAAATTAGATCCTTAGCGGCCCTCTGATTTTCTTAAGTAGCTACCCATTCCTACGTGGAAGTGGGATGGGGTCTCTATGGACATCATTATTGTCTTGCCTCGTACACCTGATGGTAAGAATTCCATTTGTTGTCTGTTTTTACATTTAGAAAAATAATACCACTTTATTCTGATTATAGATTCAGGGAAGTTGGATGAGCTAGTTTGTCTTTACATAAAGGAAGTGGTCAGACATCGTAGAGTGACATCATCGATTGTTTCTAAGAGAGGTTCCCACATTACCTATCAGTTCTGGGAAGGCCTCCAAAGGGAATTGGGGTCACAAATAAAAATTATCATGACTTTCCATCCTCAAATGGATGTTCAGATAGAGCAAGAAAATTAGATTCTAGTGGACATTTTTTGTGCAAGTGTTTCGGATTTTGGAGGATCATGGGATAGCCATTTGGGATTAGTCTAGTTCCCTTATAATAAAAATTATCAATCCTCTATTTGAATGGATCCTTTTGGGGTGCTCTATGATCTGCCACGTCGGTCTCCTCTTTGTTGGGATGAGGTCGGCGAGACCTCACTTTGTGGACCAAGCCTTCTGTAGGAGACATTTGAGATAGTCAAGTTGATCAAGCATCGAATATTGAAATATTATAGTCACCAAAAATATTATATTGATTAGATAAATCTAGATAATGAATATTATACCTGGGATTGGGTGTTATTGAAGGTGACCCCTTGTTTGGGGCATTCTCATTTAGAAAAGTAGTGAAAGCTGATGCTAAGGTATATTGGGACTTTTGAAAACCCCAAGCAGATTGGAAAAGTGGCACACTGGTTAGCCTTACCTTCTCAGTTGATGTCAATTCACAATGTATTTCATGTATCCCAATTTAATAAGTATAATCCATATCTATCCCATGTGTTTAATTGGAACGAGTTTACGATAGAGCCTTATTTATCAGTGTTTGAACAACCATTACAGATAGTTGATTCCCAAGAGATGGTTCTTTGTGGGAAGTGTATTTCATAGTTCAACACCCTTTGGTTTCATGGGAATGATGTGAATGAGACTTGAGAGCGTAAGTCATGTGCAGAGAAAGAGTATTTGTTTTTATTATCTGATCAGACATTGAGTTGAATCTTTGTGGTCAGAATGTTTTTATGTGGGGAGAATTGTGACACCCTGACTCTTAAAGAAATTATATTTTATTATTTTATTTATATTTGAATTTTTTTCAAGGTTCTAGTCGAGTCCCAGGTTTGTTTTTTATTTTTACTGATAAATTAATTTCCTGGGCTTGGTAGCATCCATTGCTTGGGCAGAGCATGCTTGAAGACATGTGCCCTTCCTAATGTTAAAAAAATTAATTCATTAAATAATTGGATGAATAATAAATTGAAAACAAAATTTATTAAGAAAAAAATAAAATCAATTATGAATTGATTTAATAATACTAATATGGATAATATTATTTAAACATATTATTATTATTATTATTGTTGTTGTTAATATTTTAATTATGTAATAATTATTGTTAAATTATTACTATTATTATTATTATTATTATTATTATACTTTTATAATTATCATTATTTCTATTAGAGAATTTGAATAGGACTTTTTTTAGGTTTCTGTTTATTTTTTTTCATTTTCCCTCTCCCTCACCCTTCATCGCATCAATGCATCGTAGCCTACTGCCTAACCCTCCATCCCATCATACCCTATATCCCTTCCTCCTCACCTGCACTGCCACATTCCCTTGGTATGCATCCTCTCTGGCGAAGCATCGCTCTAGTGACCTGGTGACCTTGCACCACCCTTCTCCCCTTGTGTCTCCCTCACGTTGGCCCCTTTCTTGTCTAGATCTCTCAGATGACTCCCCTTCTCGGCATGGATCCCATCTGGAAACCCTCCCCTCATGTGGCTAACATATCAGACCCCTTAACTCTCCTCTTATCCCTCCATTGTGGGTGTGTCCTACCCTAGGTAAGCCTTTTCCCTCTTTCCTTAGGGTTTTTAGGGTTCCTTTTGTTTAGGGTCTTGTATTGATGTTCTTGCTTCTATCTTTTGAATTAGGGTTAAATTTATTTTCCGCATGGTGCAGTTGCATAATTCACTCCATTTTTGGGGATTTGACACCAAAGGTAGGTGGTATCATGTATACGCATTATTGGGTGAATTAGTTTTCTTTCATAATTAATTTAGTATATTCCTCGATTAATTTATATGGTGAGAAATTAGTCTTTAAAATAGATTATTATGAGTTTGATTATTTTGTAGCAAGTTTATATGAAACGGGCTGCATTTTTTATGAAAACTCATATTGCGTCATTTTATTGTGTTTTATAAATTATGAAATTGTTTTATAAAATATTACAAGGGTTTTATATTATATTATGGAATGGTATTGGGATGTGTTTATTCATAAAGGGGATTTTGAGTGGGTCTTTTTGAGTAAATCCATTTCAAAGTTCTTTAAGAAGTTTTATAAATTTTTTAATTTTTTTATTAAGTTATATAAATGTTTGAAACGTGTTTGGGGACTTTTTTGGTGTTCCTATGATGCATTAATGGAATTGGATGTGAAAGTGCTATTATATTACATGTATAACTTTATTGGGTGAAAATAGGATGCCCTGGTATCTCGGTGGGAGGACTAAAACTAGTATTCTATGGATTGGGAAGTGGCTGAGGTCTTGTTTCACTTAGTGGGCTTTACAATCAAAACACTAACTATGAAATGATGATGTTTGACACCATTAGACCATTGGGGTGTCCCCTACTAGTGACTCATATATGGGAACTCAGTTGATCGTGGTTTCTATGCCACATTTCAATAGGATACGATGCACCTATTGTCCCATTTTAAGCTAGTGCCTACGGGTGTTTCCCATGACTAATGCTCATCAGTTATATCACACTTACCATCTAGATATGGTATGTTTTTTTAAATTCATTTAATGTGCATTTATTTTAATATTTTTTTCTTTAAAATTATCTTTGTTTTAAAATGTATTTTTGGGAATTTTTTTTCTTTTAAAGTTTCAACATTTTTAATTATTATACTATTTCCTTCATTTATAATACATGAAATTTTATTTTTCATATAATTTTTGTGGGATGGAATATTTTCTTGGTGGCATCATACTAGGAATTAGCTCACACCCTACATACACCATTGGGTGCACGTATATTTGGTAATGTTTGATACATGTAAGGTTAAAGCTTATTGAGAAACCATTTTGGGTTGTTAGCGGTCTTGCGTGGGTAGTGTTGTGTAGATGGCCCAAGGGTGGTGTCCTCTTTCCATGTGGTGTCTTTGAGTTGGTTTTCTATTAGCATAATGTTTAACAGTTTTTGGTATTTTTACATGCAATGTGACTAAATTTGAAAACACTATAAAGGATTTTTTGGTTGGTTTTTTAGTTTTGGATTATTTTATATTTTCGATTGTTTTAGATTTTCATTTTTAGGTATACTATTCCCACTTTCTTTGGTTGATATCTGGGAACTTGTGCTAGCCCATGGGGATCAAGAATGCCACTTCGCCCTTTACATGGACCAGATCCGGTGCCAGTTCCGATGATGAAATGATATAGTTTTTTACACTTATTCAGGGTGGAGGGTATGTGAAACCTAATTACAAATATTCTATTCATCAATTGTCATTACAAAGGTTCCTTATAACTCTATTGTTCTAAGTGTTTTTGGATTCCAACCGTCATCATCAATCCATGGATTAGAGAATTGTCTTGGATAATTACTGAGATCTCAAAACATCTGATATAGAATTGTTAGTGGTATCCTTTGGTGGGTGATATCTTCTTTCATCATGTTAAATAAAATTTTAATTTCAAATGATAGTTTGATTATTAATGACCAACTCTTGCATAACTAAATCATCTATAATCCCCCTTATATAAATTTCTTTAGTTATTCCTCCAACATTATTTATATATAAGAAATTGAAATTTTTTCCTTCATCATGTTTTTTACTTCAAATTTATTGAGGCATGGTCTTTCTCTCCTTTGGAATGATTGGGAATTTTAAAATATAAATATTATTAATCATATTTTACGATATATGTTTATGGGTAATGAGAAATTTTCTCATTCCTATTCCTATTCTGATAGGCTATTCATTGAGTTAATTTTCTAATTGTGCCTTACTATAATGGTTCCTTTTAGATCCAACCATTACTAAAACCAAAAGGATCAACATGAATGAAAAATAAATTAACAATATAGGGGAATTATCTTAATCATGAAAGCAATTGAACCTTAAATTTTTTCCATTTATATTTCCTTGATAGAACACAGTTCCTTTAGTTCAGTCTATATCATTCATAGTTTAGCCTTGGTAACATTATGTTCGGTTATATTCCACTTATCAACCTAATTCCTAATTTTAACTAGTAAATAAATCCTTCAAAGTGATTTTTATATATTATTTGTTCAACCATGGAATATCTACAATGAGTGTCAACCCAAATGTTAACTTTGGCCTCTTTTCGGAGCACAAGGTGGTGATTGAGTTAATACCCAATACACAATTTTTATGTTCATTACCCCTATGTACATCTATATTTGAGCATAAATATCATTTTAGTTTCTATATAGGTATATATTATTGGGTAAAACCATCTAATAAATATATTTCCAATATTTCAAGATATTGTTTTATACATAGAGTCAAATATAGGATTTTCACTATGGTTCTCTAACCCTAATGAAAAACATAACAAAAATAATCTCAAAAAGATATATAAACCCTGATTTGATACAATCTGTACAGACCCAATCTAACAATGAAATAAAAAATACCTGAATATAATAAATTAAATAATACCCCTTACAAACAGTTTCATATCCAAAAGGATGAATACTTTAGTTCCTTGGAGGTTATCTAGATTAACATCTTATTTTATAGCACTCGAAAACATTTATCAATAATTATGCTCCTATAGATCATATTCAAGATATATCACATGATATAATTGTCTCCATAACCTAGATATTGGAACACAAAAAATGGCTGAGATCAAAAACTCATCAAGGAAAATAATTATTATAAAATAGAAGATAATATGAGGGAGACATAAATATCAAAATAGAATATCATTAGACTGGGGATGATAATAATAAAACATTATACTGAAACATATATAAAAAAATATACTTTAAGTAAGTAGAAAATATATACCTTGTTTCAAGACCCATGTAAATAATCATATAACTTGTAAGAATTAAAAAAAATTGAGGAATACTTTAAAAAGATCATGTAATCATGAAAACATGTAATTTCATAGAAATGAAATGCATTAAGGAAATTTGTAATAATCTGATAAGAAGCATGTAAATATGGAATATTAATTATAATAGGAAAACCTACATGAGAAAACCCATTATTCTCATGCCTATTGGAAAAAACTCATTATAAGTATGCCTAAAATGTGAGAAAAATCCATCATGTCTAAGCCGGTCCAAACAAACTTAATAAGTCCATGTCTGAAAAGTGAGAAAACAAATTATCCCCATTCCTATGTAGATGAACTAATTACATAAAACATTGATATCTCAAGATGTGTAAGCTCAATCCAAATCATTTTTGGGTTATATTTGACTCCACCAATTATTATCCATATATATATTATTGCCACATAAAATCAATCATAAACACATTTTAATATGTGAATGGAAAATGTGTTTTCACATAATAAGATCTTACGAAATCATTAGTATAAAAATATAATTTTATGATATGAATTACAATAAAATATCATAAATAGTATTATTAGAACATCAACTCATGATAGATAAACCTTGGAAGAAAAATACAAGTTAAAATGAAAAGGTTTTCATAAAACCTTTTAAATAACATTATAAAAAATGAATAATAAATTAATATAAAAAAAATTATAATGAAAATAGAATAACAATTAAAATTATATTACCAATAGTTCAAAAAAACATTGAAAATACATCAAGGTTATCAAAAAAAATTGGACTATTAAATAACTAATTTTTTTAATGGATAAAAAAACCTTATTTGTATTCTAAATTTCCATTGTTTAAGAAATTGTATTGCTAAAAGGATAAAATGAATTTTCCATAAAATTAATTAAGGTGAATAAATTTATCTTTAGAGAAGAAAAATATTCCATATGGTAAAGGAAAATAGTGGCGAAAAGTAAAAACATAGATATTGATGAAAGATCCATTATAATTAACGAGCATTATTCTTAATATAAAACACTTTAAAAACAATAGATTTATAGTGGAAGAATTATTTAGTGTGAAACAAGATTTAACCAGTAAAAATTTTGGATAGAAAATATTAAATACTCATTACTGAGAATATATGAATCGTGATGTATAATATAAAAAAAGAGTTTTTATTACCAAAGGAATAAAATTGAGTCATGAAAATCCTTTATTGATTAAGTAAAATTTGAATAAAAAGTAATTAGAATCTTGAAAATAAAATGGTTATAAAAATTCAATTAATTCAATCATGTAGTATGATAAAATAATTCCTTGATAATTATATACACCATTTAAATAAAAAATTGGTGTGTACTGTTAAAACATGTCTCATTTTAAAAAAAATTGAGATGGAAAACCATTACCTAGGTTCCACGTAGAGTTGAGGAAAATCTATTCTCCTATAAAAAACACAACTACAATAATAATATATTTCATGAAAATACTCATTTTTTTCATTTTCTATTTGATATTTAAAATTATTTATTATGGTTATATTGGTTAGTTATAACTTATTTTAACCATCATGAGTTATTAACATTATCAATTTGCACATGATTTACAATATTGATATCATTTACCCTCATTTAATAAAAATTTCATAATTAATATTTCATTAGTGAGACTATAATATAAAATTTATATTTAATTATAAATTTCACATATAATGCAATAAGTGTTCTAGTTTTTCAACATGAAAATGGAGTCCATGTTGGCTTATTTCGGTGATATTAGAAAAAAACATTATACATTAATAATAAGATAACCACATAATATAAAATTTCTTGGACCATATACTAATCATGGTTTTCTTATTATATTATAGTCATATTATTATATATGATCCCACAGTCATCATTGCTATAGTTTTATAGAATCATTCATATTAGGGGTTAAACTGACCCGAACCAAAACAAACTTTTACTCAATTGGTGTGTGTGGTTAAAGACATGATTCATTTGTAAAAATATCATTATAGTAGAATAATAATGATATTATTTTGACTTTTTGGAAATTTTCATCCATTTTTAAATCATATTGGTTAAAAAATAAATTAATATAAGAAAAATGAAAAAATGATTCATTGTGGATCCAATAGTCCACACACGTACACATGATTAATGTTCCATTTTTTTATAAGTGGATGAAAATGAAAAAATAATGGTTGTAACATTAATATAAAAATATCAGTATATTATGGATACATATGCCATAATATTATTATGTTGATAAGATATTAATACGAGTAATATTAGGAAGAAACATCTGTGAAGGGAATAATACTTTCGTTGGAGACTTGACCTTTCGTTAAAATAGTATTTTTAATAGTCCTTGGGATTGAATGGATTAAGATAACATTGTATGATTGGTGGATTTATCTAGATGTATTGGGTTATGGGGGTATAAAAATATTATATTTGTAGGAGGAATCCCAAGGTGATGTGAAACTTTTATGGGTTGAAGCAGAATCCTTTTTTAAGTAAAGAAACATTTAACTTTTGGAAACTCTTATCAATTTTCTATAATTCCATGACTCTATACAAGGTTCAGTGGTTCAATAATTGAAAAATTGGATGTGGGGTTTTTATTGGTTGAAAAAGGACAAAACTATTTTTTACAAACATGTTTTAAAAATGTTTTATGGTTTTAACCATTATGTGTTAACTTATTACTCTTTTATATTTTATGTAGGTAACTAGTTTTTAACTAAGTGATTTTGGGTCCTATTAAAAATATTTAATAACTGATACAACAATATATGGGTGTACTAGAATAAAATTTATCATATATTATTAAATATTAATTTCAGAAAAATTGAAAAATTCTCTTTTAAAATAAAATAGATAATTTGTAGAAAAGTGTGTTAGAAGAAAAATTCTTTTTTAAGTATTATCTATTCTTAATATTATTCAGTATGTTTTATACAATCAAATTGGTGTTAATATATTTATTTATGAGCTTATAAATCATATTATATTTATTATTTGAAATATTTTAATTTAATTGATTCGATGTAAATTCTTGGATATCAAAGAATAATTGTTTAATAATTATCATGAAAGTTATCATTAATCCTATTAATGTAAATTTTATAATTAGAAATTTAATTAGAGATATTAAAAAATATAAAAGTTATTATATAAAATATAATTTTTTTTTAAAATTAACTTTCTATGTGTATAGAAATTAATATTATCATTAGCAAGATTAAGCGTAAAATCCACTTTTTTCAGAATGATTATTTTCAGCGATAAATATTATGTATATATAAAAATTTTATATGTTATTGCTTTAGATGATATAAATATGATTATAATTTTTTAACAAGATTTATGTGACATTAAATTAAATTAAAACCAATCATTCCTTGGGTGAAAATATAGTTAAATAAACAAATGAAAAATAGCTTTCATTAGTATTACTCAATTTTATAAGACGATTTTAATTATTTTTATAAATTTAAAACATTATTTTTAAATTATTTATTTTATTTTATAAGTATATATTTTTTATATCAAAAAGGATTCAAAAAAATCCATATCATATAAAAGTGATGGTATTAGAAAGATCAATATTTTTTTACTATTTTTGAGAAAATTGTTTATTTTAGAAAAATATAAATAAAATTATCAAGATATAGTTTTTTTGTGAATTAAGAAATATTACTTTATAAAATTGTTGATCTATATTTTTTTAATTTATCTTCTTAAAATAAAATATATAACATAATCACAATGGATTTATTTTAAAATAATGTTTTCAATATTTATATATATTAATTATTTTCCCTCAAATGGTAATAACTGTTAATTGTTTACCACATCTGTGTTTACTCTGGCTTTATTGAAGGTTCTTCTTAATATGTTGTTTTATTATTATTATTGGTGTAGCATGTGATAGATGTTGTAGAATATTGTTTGTATTTTAAAGGATCCAAAATTTTAGGTCACTAAAAAATATATGGAATATAGAACATGAGATATATATTTATATACCCTAGATTTCATGACTTTCCAGAAAATAATTAATCAATTTACATTTTATATATTGTAATGAAAAAATTGGTGAATACATATCATGTCTTAATGAAACAAAATTAAATATCCATGAACTCTTATCCAAATTTTGGACTTCCACTTAAGAGATTAAATCTCATGTATTAAAAAATAACTATCTTAAAAATATATTTCAATTTTTTAATAACTGTTAAAACTTATAAACATCACTTATAATCATTGGTCATATTTATATTAATAAATCATTATCCATGTCAATATCAGGTGTGAGTAATTTTGATTCTTTTGACTAGTTTTATGATAGTGTTATCAGTATTCATTCTTCACCCAATTTTTATCATTTCTAGACTATAAAAGGTAATGCAATTGATTTTTTATAATTATTTAGAATGATATAATTTAATTTCATAATTATTTTAGTTTTTATTCAAGAAAAAAAGCCGGTGATGATCATGTTTTGGTAATTTATAATTAAAAAATGGTGTTGTCCTTATTAAAGAGTTCAATGTTTATATTAGAAAGCTAGAAAAAGTCAATATTTACTTATTAATATTTTTTAATATTTTCTAAAATCCAAAATTTATATAAATTTGTAGTATTTTTATTTATTTTTGTTAAAATGACTTTATAAAACACTCTATAGTTTACAAGATAGTGTGGCTATATAAATTATTTTTGTGTTATAATATCAAGATAAAAAAAGTGTAATGAAAATTTTTAGATACTGTTAAGGTGTTGAATCAAAATTTGGAAGGTTTATAAGAATAATTTAAATGAAAATTAATTTTTCACTTATAAATAAATCTATTTTTCTTTTGGATATGTTCATCTTAGGTGGTTTGTTTTACAACGATCACTTATTTTTAGTATTACTTATTTAAACCCTAATTGATATTTAAAAAATAAAAAGATCGAACTAAATAAAAAATATATTACCTAAATGCGTTTTAAATAACCATATTTTAAATTTAGTGATGAAAAAATAAATGCTAAGTTCATGGAGGAAAAAGATCAAAGACACACATGAGTAATTTTTTCATTTTATTCAATTGAATGGAAGAGAGTATAGAATTTTTATACCATTAATATAGTTAAAATTTTGTATATTAGTTATACTAATTACAATATATACATATGGTTATAAGGTGTTAGTAAGTGGTCAGACAAGAAGGGTAGATAATGTAATTTTAATTGTAATTAATACTTATACGGATAATTTTGATCTTCTCTTAAAGTATCCTTTCTAAATAAAGGACTAGAGTCGTTTTTTTGGTGCTAAGCGCTTCTAAACATGAAAAAATATAATAATTAAATTAGGAATAATTTCATTATAATATTATATCACATTATGGTTTTAAGATATATTGGTTTCTTAAATAAATATAATTACCTTGATTTCATTCCTTACACACAATAGTGAGTTTATACAAGCCATGTTATTCTATTAAAATATTATTATATAATGTGACTTCTATTAACTAGTCGTTGGAGTTGTGGGTTTGAATAAGACTAAATAAATTATGTAAAATAATCTTTTAGAGATTTATAACAAAATTCATTAATTTTTATTTGGTTAGAAATTAAAATAAAAACTTTCGAATGGAAAAAATAGATGCTTTTAAAAAAAAATTAAACATATGATCTCGATTTATCTAGATAAATTAAATAAAAAAATAATTATTAAAGATATAAATTATATGTGAATATAATATATTTAGTAAAATATTTTAAAAATTATTTAAAATCTTGTAAATCCCATGGAATAGAGGAAATGTCAATTTTATAATTAAAAATAAATATTTCTTATAATGGTTATTTTGAATTGTACGTGGTTATTGTAAAAAGAATTTATGAAACTTAAATTAAATTAATTTTTTAAAATGTATTACATATTTTTTATTGTAATAATTAGTAATATATACTAATTTGAAGTTAATATTTTTTCTTAATGTTGTAATGAATAGTAAAAAAAGTGACAATTTGTCAAAACGGTTAAGGATAAAATAGGTTTATCGTTTTGGGTTAGGTTACCTAAAGAGATATAGTTTAAAATATCTCTTTTTTTATGATTTGATTAGATTGTTTGATTTTATTTCTATCATATAATTATTATCCCCGAATCATTGTTGTTTTTCATACACATAGCTCGAGTAAGGCAATAATATATTTCAATATTTCAAAAAATTCAATGTCTGTCCTCTCCCTCCCTTACCAAAGGACACCACATCAGGCCTATTCTTAAAACCTCATAATCCTTATATATTGGTCAATAACTTCGTAAATATATTCCTTAAATGTACCCCAATTTCTAATAGGTTTTATTTTTATCAAAACAACATCATTTGGGCTTAATCTATAAGCTAATCATGGTTTCTCAATGAAGATGTATAACATTTAACCGAGTATATTCAATTGTATTTCCTCCTCCACATTATCTAATATTATAGTATCTATAATAACATTTATACTCTTCTATCATCAATATACTAAGATTTTATTATGATATAGTACAAGAATTTTACACCTTCTTTATACAAAATGGGAAATAATATTACCACTCATCCATACATGTGGAATACTGCCTCCACATAGAGATATGATTCATTTTCAATCACCATATTTCATACATAGTTATTATGATTTATTGAATATTTATATATTATATTTATTAAATAATTATGATTATGGAATTATGATATCTTCTCTACCTTCTAATCTTTCAATCTGTTGGAAATGAACATGTTTCCCATTCCGATATGTATACTACCACTTCCTTAGAGTGATGTGATAAATTTTTAATTTACACATTTCATGGATGGTAATAAGTAGGTATTTAATTATTATATATGATATGTATGATATAATAATTATTTATAAAATTTAAATTATTAATTTCTCTCTTTTTAACCATCAAAAAGTGGAAACATCACTCATGAGAATGTATGGACTACCGCCTCCATGAAGAGATGTAATTCATTTTTCATCATAAATTTATATGACTAATTATAAAAGTTCATATTATGGATAAATTTTAATATTATTTAATGATTGATATTATTGATTTTATTAAAACCTGACCAAGCAGTAAGTACTTGAATCATCAAACTAAAACATGCATCGAAAACGAGCTTGTTTTTAAAATAATGATTATTTTAATAATGAAATTGATAATAAAATGATAATTATAAATTAAAGAGGAATCATAAATATTAATTTATGTATTATAATGGTTCTATAAAATATATATTATAAATATATATTTATTATAAAGAAAATTTAAACATTTACAAAGTAATTTGTGACTTGATGTAAGGGGTTTATGTTATAATATCATTTTTTCAATATTTTCAATGCTAAATTTCCAATTAGTAAATTTTATATATCTTAACCTTTAAACTCAATAAGGTTTCTTATTATATTATTAATTATATATTATTAATATATTACTACTATAAGGCCCCAGCCTTAAACCTTACTTAATCTTGAGTTATTACAAGATTACACATTGAGGATCTTTTCAGGTTTAGAGTTTTAGTGAATTAGATCATAAAACTTGCATTAAATTACACATTTAAACAAAGTGGTTACATAAAATATAGTATTCATTTTTCCCATCAACGAAAACATATTTAAAATAAAACATGGATTAATTCTTGACACTTACTTGACACTATCATCATATCATGTACCCTTCCCTTGACCTGTGAAAAACATTTCAAAAACATGGGATGAGCATAAAAAGCTTAGTAAGGGATATAAAAATATGGAAAGGAAAATGAGTACATGTATACATATGAATGAAATCATACTTTACCCATAAAACATAAGAATTTTAACATACCTCATAAAATCATGAATAAATCATAGAAATCGTAAGACATAAAGGTAACTTGAGGCATTCATAACATTCTTACCTAGGGAGTAACCTTCTTGGTTACGTTTGGAATACCCATCACAGTATATTCCCTAAATCTCTTCAGAGAAACCTTAACGTTTAACCCCTTCACGTTACCCAATGCATTGGAGAGCTATATCGGGCTCACCCGCCCTTAGTTTTTCACGGAACCATCCGTCTTCATAATAATGCCCAATAACCGTAACATAATTGTATCACATAAAACATGCATAAAAGAAACATAAAATTTCCACTTTTCAATCACAAGATATCAATACAACACATTGATATAAAAAAATTATGAAAACCATTTTCAATACCAAAATAAAAGAAAAGTAAAACATGGTATCTATTTTTCTTTTAAAAAAAGGTATGGCTTGTAGAGGAAGCCGAAACTCAAATAATGGTCACGGCGGCAGAGAAGTCATTGTCGCCGTATACGTACGACAAAAACATTCCCTTTTGTCGTTTAGTAAAAAGCTTCATATAAAGAAGATTCCTTTTGGATAAATGTAAAATTGAAAGGGGTTTATACACCGTATAAAAGAAGGTTGTGTATAAAACAAAAATATGCCTCAATGAATGGAGATTGAGATGAAGTCTCATACAAATACGGTATCCTTGGATTAAGGATAAATCCATTACATAATTATGTGTGACAAACTAATACACCAAATATAAGTGGATATTAAGTGTAAAACAATCAGAGTAAATTTAAACATATTCATAGAATGACATATTCAAGGAGTACAAGTTTATCCCAAAGAATCAAAATTGGGTTAAGAAGTTCCCTTGCAAAAAATTTGACAGCCTAACGACGTCACTTCAAAATTTAGAAAAAGAGTTGATAAGAGATAAAAAGGGTATCTCATCACTTGGACATAAAATTTACATCAATAAGGATATAGAAGAACATATCCCAACATAATAGTATGTGAATTAAAAGACATAACAAAAGAAGTCTTTTAAAAAGAGGAGGGTGAAAGGTTCTCTTACCGATGTGGGTAACTTTCGAAACATACACCCCATGAAAGAAAGACAATACCACATTGATGTAAATACTCATAAATGAATGTATAATACACAATGAGTAAAATAATGGGCAGTACATACACCACTCAAAGGAAATTGTGGCAAATGTAGCATAAATCCCATGGGAATAAAAGTGAGATGAAAAATCCCTTACGAAAACTCGGCAGCCTAACGACACCCCTTAAAACTTCCAAAAATGGATTGATGAGATCAAGTAGGGTCTCTCATCATATTATAATAAAATTTAGAGAAATAGTAATATAAAATAACATCCCCCATCATAACAAAGAGGATCTTAAAAGAAGTAACATAAAGGAGAGTACTTAAAAATCAAGAGAGAGGTTAGATCTCTTACGAAAATTCGGTAGCCTAACGGCGCCACTCAAAACATCCAAAATGGATTGATGAAAGAAAATAGGGTCTCTCATAATATGAACATAATATGTACAGTAGGATTAATATAAAAGAATATCCCAATCATAATAAAGATGATCTTAAAAGGAATGACATAAAATAGTGTACTTAAAAAGAAAGAGAGGAGTAGGATCCATTACATCAAGTCCAACTTGTCTTGTTTGTTTCTTTATATTCGTGAATAATAAACTTGATTTAATTTCTACTTTCTTAAGAACCTTTTTCAAGTTCATTATTCCTATCACTTATTACCATGTTATGAACATTATTTAATTATTTAAGTTAATAATGGTCGTTTTGTTGATCATTGGTACTTGAGTCGAAAGTGGACTTCTTATATTTACAAGTTGTTCATGTAGTCAAATATCCATTATCTCAATAATTATATTCATGATTTAGATGCCATATATTTCATATATATCCATTATATACATTCATTTATAATTTTACATAATCATTTAGAGGTAATAAATGAAATGCACCGTTCATTGAGACGGTATGTCGTACGTACGCATGAACGCTACTTTCATTTCTATTTCGTATTTTATGGAATGGAATAATAATGATATAAAGGTATATTATAATTACAGTATAATATCATATATATTATCATAAATTCGTCCTTTATACGTCCCACATATGGTATTAACAAATCAAATCACTTTGAGGGGGCGGTAGTCCGCACTTCCTTAAATGAAGATATCGCGTTTACCAATTATAGAAACAATAAATATATTCCATAAATGAAAAATACAGAAGCTTAAGTAAAACTTAAACATATTATATATAATATATAAATATCGTGACATCTTAATTGCCACCTTTGAAGGTGATATATGAGTGTTGAACAATCATCGTTTCGTGAGGCATAAATTCACCATCCACGGAAACAGTATGTTCTTTAACCATTAGATGTAGGTGTGTGTAAGTGTAGCTCTAATACTTCTTATAAAAACATCCTAGTATACTTAAGATACTGTAGTTGTTACAAAATAAAATAATAAAAAGAGTTTAGGGGGTGGAGAAGAAAAATAAAACAAAAGTACTCAAGTGAAGACATTACCTTAAAATCGGGTAACTCTCTTTGGTTTGAGCTCAAAGGATTTGTTAAGAAGACTTCTGCCCAATGTGAGCCTTCAAGGAGTTATATAGGGATGTGGAGATACAAAATGGGTAGTGGTTGGCTGAGCCAAGGTCTTTTGAAGTGTGGGTAAAGAGGTAGAGGTGGGGGCCTTTTATAAGAGGATCGGAGGGGTACTCTTGGAAAGTAAAGAAATGTTACTTTGTTTTATAATGAGTTTCGGATTTTAATGGTCCCACATTGATTTTTTTCGAGGATAAGGTGACAATGGTTATAAATCCACCCATATAATAGGTTTTTGGATATGTGTAGGTCTTAGATTTTACATTATCTTTCCATTTTATTTAAATCCTTTATTAATGAGGTAATCGCTGCATCATCATGATGTCATAAATAATTTAATATATTTAATGTCTACAAATTATATAAAAATATCATGATGTAGGAAATATTTTTAGATTTATAATGAATATTTATAGTCAAAAATTGGAATTGTATAACCCCATGTAACAATTGGTTTAGTAATACATATCATGTTTGTGTCATTTTTACTTTAACATTAAATAAAAAGTTATTTATGTCATTTCCCAACCAAAGTGGCTCCATGGGGTCCCCAAGTTGACCCATGGATTTTATTGGTCGAACATGAATCATCCAATGAGGGTAGTACATGTGTCTAGGTCGTTTCATTTTATTAAAACATTATTCTTACCTTATACTACACTAATTACCTCTAATCGTGATTAAAAACTTAATAAGTTACTATTCACCAAAAAAATATTTTAATCCCATTGAACCAAATTTTACTTCTTAATGACAAACATGTATGTCGGATTTTTTAAATTCAAAACAAAAATATGGAAAATTTTCATTTAAACGGAAAATCAGTTTTTATAAATACCACTTAGTGGTTTCACTATTCATCAAAAATTGAAGTTTTTCAGAAAATTACCAAAAATTCAGCCTAACCTATATTTGATATTCTGAATTCAAAAATGATGTCTATTTTACAAAATTAAAAACATATAAGTTTCATTAGTTAATTTAATAATTAATTCCCGCTGTCAAAATAAATAGCGTGTTTTTATGAAACAAAATGTATCAAAAGATTGACACTAGTTTAAGTCCGATTTCAAAGTGAAATTAATTCCAACGACCACTATTGGATTAAATGGTAAAAATATATTCTAATTTCACTTCAAAACCAATTCAAAAGATAATCTAATCATATAAATAAATTAGATTAAAAAGGGGTTTTGAATTAAAATACAACATTTTTCGCTATTCATTAAAAATTGAACTTTTTCGGAAAAATACCAAAAATTAACATAAAGTAAATTTCAATGTCCCGATTCTAAAGAAGAATTTTATTTATTCAAATATAACACATAAAATTGTCAAAAAGTGGATTTAAAAGAGGTTCTCCATCAAAAGGCGGTTAATCGAACCTTTAAAGAATATTAGAATGTTTACGCTTAAAATTGGATTCATTGGCATTTTCAATCCTCTAAAATTTATTGTAAAAATTAAAAATATTTGACAAACATATATAATCATTTTGTAGTTAGTTCTATTCATTCCCTCCATTAGAAAAGCTAGGAGTTAACTACCATTTAAAATAATATTATTTTATTATTAGAGTGCAACGTAAGATTCCCAAGAAACTCGTTATTGCATATTGGGTACGCCATCGAGCATAGAGTCCCCTTTAAAGTAATATTAATATTTTATTTACAAATATGGATAAATATAAAAATTTCATATTCTTTATTTACCTGGGGTGTTATATCCTTCCCCCATTTTGGGAATTGCGTCCTCGCAATTTTAAAATTGGGCTTGGAAACATCCTTGAAAGTCCCACATCGAACAGGAGTCGTTAAAACAATCACTTTAAAATAAAGAAAGATAAGTACAAAGGTCACCCGAGTTAACCCATACTAGGATTCCATGTATGAAAACATGGACATGGAGGAGAAAACATAGGGTCATGTTCTGATGGAGAGTGATAGAAAACGTGTTTAGGAGAAAGTTAACCACAAGAAAATCACAAACTTGTGATGGGTTAAATGGTATTAGATTACCTAGTAGGAAAAGTTAACAGACAACATTTTTGTTTTAAGTTAATCTTCATTGAGGAATTTATTTTTGAGCTTAACTAAATCATAATAAAACATACTTACTTGTCACATAGACTTTCAACTTTTACTAGATTCCTTTATCAAACTCATATTTTCTATAAAAGACGAGTATTTAGGAAGACTTGTTCACATTATGAGTACTATAATCAACTTCTTGAGAATCACCTAATCCACAAAAGAGAACTATATATTTCCCATGTCTTTAGACAAAATCCAAAACCAAAATTGTTAGTATGAGATCAGATAATCCAGAAAAGTATAATACTTTATAAAAATAAAATCTATTCTTAATCTCCAAAATTTGTCAAAAAAAACCCAAAGTTTAACGAAGACCATTTGATAAAGTATTGTCCATAAAATTAATCAAAGAAAACCAAACTAGGATTGAAACCCAAATATTTGAAGGATTTAGTCGCACAGTCTTCCAAGTTAAATCGTAACATTTACCTCCAAACAACATCGGTTTCTCTTAATGTCTCGTATTGAAAAGTAATTAACCTAATCACATATCCTCCATGATAGGTTAATAAATTTCCATACATAACCCAAAATCAAATTACTCTTAATTCATAAAATCATCTAACTAAAAATAATTAGTCAAACTTACCAGGGACTTCACGTATTCCAGTGGTAGGTGATAAATACCAGTCGCACTTTGGTTGTGGGTTCGATTCCCGCAACTTTGTCCGACGTGACGGGTTTTCACACGGTCTGCGTGTTGTCCTTTTTATAAAACTATATATTTCTTAAAACAATTCCCCAAAACGAGATAAAATATTCAAAAATAATCATAACATATTTTAACATCAATTTTATCTCATGCCTTTCATTTTCCATCATAATATATAATAACCCAAAATTACCTCAAAAGCAAAGATCATATAAACCCTAATGGTTACCCTTTATAATTATTACCTGAACTTCCACATCGATTGGTCATCTCATACATGATGCATTACAGAACATACCAAGGTACAAGTGGTTAATCATGACTCCTTAATATTTTAGTTAGAACAACCATGAGTTTCCTCATTGAATCCCCCATTTCATCCAGTCTCTTAATTAGAGAACCACCACAGTTTCCTTCAAACTTATTGTCACTTTGGTGCCTGCTAGATCCATCCATTCACTAAAAATAGAAATGTCAGTGTGAGTATATCAAAAAAAGCATCATGTACTAATGAGAAAGATAAACACTAAGATATACTTACTCATTCACTTTATCTAAAACTAGGACTCTTTCTGAAATCCTAGCCACAATGGTAATGTCACTTAGGCCTAGAGAATACCCAAACCTCTAAAGTCATCTAAACCGACCTCTGATACCAACTATAAGGCCCCAGACTTAAACCTTACTCAATCTTGAGTTATTACAAGATTACACATTGAGGATATTTTCAGGCTTAGAGTTTTAGAGAATTAGATCATAAAACTTTCATTACATTCCACATTTAAACAAAGTGGTTACATAAATGATAGTATTCATTTTTCCCATCAACGGAAACATATTTAAAATAAAACATGGATTCTTTCTTGACACTTCCTTGACACTATCATCATATCATGTACCCTTCCCTTGACCTGTGAAAAACATTTCAAAAACTTGGGATGAGCATAAAAAGCTCAGTAAGGGATATAAAAATATGGAAAGAAAAATGAGTACATGTATACATATGAATGAAATCATACTTTACCCATAAAACATAAGCATTTTAACATACCTCATCAAATCATGAATAAATCATAGAAATCATAAGACATAAAGGTAACTTGAGGCATTCATAACATTCTTACGTAGGGAGTAACCCTCTTGGTTATGTTTGGAATACACATCACAGTATATTCCCTAAATCTCTTCGGAGAAACCTTAACGTTTAATCCCTTCGCGTTACCCAATGCATTGGAGAGCTATATCAGACTCACCCTCCCTTAGTTTTTCACAGAACCACCCGTCTTCATAATAATGCCCAAGAACCATAACATAACCGTATCACATAAAATAAGCATAAAGGAAACATAAAATTTCCACTTTTCAATCACAAGATATCAATACTACACATTGATATAAAAACATTATGAAAACCAATTTCAATACCAAAATAAAATAAAAGTAAAACATGGTATCTATTTTTCTTTTAAAAAAAGGTATGGCTTGTAGAGGAAGCCGAAAATCAAATAATGGTCATAGCGGCGGAGAAGTCATTGTCGCCGTATATGTACGACAAAAACATTCCCTTTTGTCATTTAGTAAAACACTTACTATAAATAAGATTCCTTTTGGATAAACATAAAAGTCAAAGGGGTCTATACACCGTATAAAATAAAGTTGTGTATAAAACAAAAATATGCCTCAATGAATGGAGATTGAGAGGAAGTCCCATACAAAGACGGTATCCTTGGATTAAGGATAAACTAATTACATAATTATGTGTGAAAAACTAATAAACCAAATATAAGTGGATATTAAGTGTAAAACAATCAGAGTACATTCACACATATTCATAGAATTACATATTCAAGGAGTACAAGTTTATCCCAAAGAATGAAAACTGGGTTAAGAAGTTCCCTTGCAAAAATTTGACAGCCTAACGGCGTCACTTCAAAATTCAGAAAAAGAGTTGATGAGAGATAAAAAGGGTATCTCATCACCTGGACATAAAATTTACATCAATAAGGATATATAAGAACATATCCCAACATAATAGTATGTTAATTAAAAGACATAACAAAAGAAGCCTTTTAAAAAGAGGAGGGTGAAAGGTTCCCTTACCGACTTGGGTAACTTTCGAAACATACACCCCGTGAAAGAAAGACAATACAACATTGATGTAAATAATCATAAATTAAATTATAATACACAATGAGTAAAATAATTGGCAGTACATACACCACTCAAAGGAAATTGTGTAAAATGTAGCATAAATCCCACGGGAATAAAAGTGAGATGAAAAATCCCTTACGAAAACTCGGCAGCCTAACGACGCCACTTAAAACTACCAAAAATGGATTGATGAGATCAAATAGGGTCTTTAATCATATTACAATAAAATTTAAAGCAATAGGAATATAAAATAACATCCCCCATCATAACAAAGAGGAGCTTAAAAGAAGTAACATAAAGGAGAGTACTTAAAAAGAAAGAGAGAGGTTAGATCTCTTACGAAAATTCGGCAGCCTAACGGCGCCACTCGAAACTTCCAAAATGGATTAATGAGAGAAAATAGGGTATCTCCTCATATTAACATAATAAGTACAGTAAGATTAATATAAAATAACATCCCAATCATAAGAAGGATGAGCTTAAAAGGAATGACATAAAAGAGTGTACTTAAAAAGAAAGAGAGGAGTAGGATCCCTTACCTCAAGTCCGACTTGTCTTGTTTGTTTCTTTATATTCCTGAATAATAAACTTCAGTCAATTTCTACTTGATTAAGAACCTTTTTCAAGTTCATTATTCCTTTTATATCACTTTTTACCATGTTATTAACATTATGTAATTATTTAAGTTAATAATGGTCATTTTGTTGATCATTGGTACTTGAGTCAAAAGTGGACATTTATATTTACAAGTTGTTCACATAGTCAAATATACATTATCTCAATAATTATATTCATGAGGTAGATTCCATATATTTCATATATATCCATTATATACATGCTTTTATAATATTACACAATCATTTAGAGGTAATAAATGAAATTCACCGTTCATGGAGACGGTAAGCCGTACGTACGCATGAACGCTACTTTCATTTCTATTTAGTATTTTATGGAATGGAATAATAATGATATAAAGTTATATTATAATTCCAGTATAATATCATATATAGTATCATAACTCCATCCTTTATACGTCCCACATATGGTATTAACGAATCAAATCACTTTGAGGGGGCGGTAGTCCGCACTTCCTTAAATGAAGAAATCGTGTTTACCCATATTGGAAACCATAAAGATATGCCATAAATGAAAAATACAGAATCTTAAGTAAAACATAAACATATTATATATAATATATAAATATAGTGACATCTTAATGGCCACCTTTGAAGGTGATTTATGAGTGTTGAACAATCATCATTTCGTGAGGCAGAAATTCGCCATCCACGAAAACAGAATGTTCTTTAACCATTAGATGTAGGTGTGTGTAAGTGTAGCTCGAATACTTCATATAACAACATCATAGTATATTTATGATACTGTAGTTGTTACAATAGAAATGAATAAAAAGAGTTTAGGGGGGTGGAGAAGCAAAATAAAATAAAAGGACTCAAGTGAAGACATTACCTTAAAATTGGGTAACTCTCCTTGGATTGAGCTCAAAGGCTTACTTGGGAAGACTTTTGACCAAAGTGAGCCTTCAAGTAGTTAGAGAGGGATGTGGAGATACAAAATGGGCAGGGTTTGGCTGAGACAAAGGCTTTGGAAGTGCGGGTAAAGAGGTATAGGTGGGGGCATTTTATAAGAGGAGAGGAGGGTCACTCTTGGAATGTAAAGAAATGTTACTTTATTTTAGAATGAGTTTCGGATTTTAATGGTCCCACATTAATGTGTTTAGAGGATAAGGTGATAAAAGTTCTAAATCCACCCACCCAATAGGTTTTGGACATGTTTATGTCTTATATTTTACATTATATTTCCATTTTATTTAAATCCTTTATTAATGAGGTAATCGCTGCATCATCATGATGTCATAAATAATTTAATATATTTAATGTCTAAAAATTATAAAAAAAATATCATGATGTTGGAAATCTTTTTAGATTTATAATTAATATTTATAGTTAAAAATATGAATTGTATAACCCCATGTAACAATTTTTTTAGTAAAACATATCATGTTTGTGTCATTTTTACTTTAACATTAAATAAAAAGTTATTTAGGTCATTTCCCAACCAAAGTGGCTCCATGGGGTACCCAAGTTGACCCATGGATTGTATTGATCGTCGATGACTCATCCAATGAGGGTAGGACATGTGTCTAGGTCATTTTATTTTATTAAAACATTATTCTTACCTTAAACTACACTAATTACCTCTAATCGTGATTAAAAACTTAATAAGTTACTATTCACCAAAAAAATATTTTAATCCCATTGAACCATATTTTACATCTTAATGAAAACCATGTATGTCGGTTTTTTGAAATTCAAAACACAAAGATGGAAAAATTTCATTTAAACGGAAAATCAGTTTTTATAAGTACCCCTTAGTGGTTTTACTATTCATCAAAAATTGATGTTTTTCAGAATGTTACCAAAAATTCACCCTAAGATATATTTGATATTCCGAATTCAAAAATGATTTCTATTTTAAAAAATTCAAAACATATAAGTTGCATTAATTAATTTAATAATTAATTCCCGCTGTCAAAACAAATAGCGTGTTTTTATGAAACAAAATGTATCAAAAGATTGACACTAGTTTAAGTCCGATTTCAAAGTGAAATTAATTCCAATGACCACTATTGGATTAAATGGTAAAAAAATATTCTAATTTCACTTTAAAACCAATTCAAAAGATAATATAACCATATAAATAAATTATATTCAAAAGAGGTTTTGAAATAAAATACAACATTTTTCACTATTCATTAAAAATTGAACTTTTTCAGAAAAATTCCAAAAATTTACACAAAGTAAATTTTGATGTCCCGATTCTAAAGAAGAACTATATTTAGTCAAATATAACACATAAAATTGTCAAAAAGTGGATTTAAAATAGGTTCACCATCAAAAGGCGGTTAATCGACCTTTTAAAGAATATTAGAATGTTTACGCTTAAAATTGGATACATTCGAATTTTTAATCCTATAACATTTATTGTAAAAAGTTAAAATATTTGACAAACATATATAATAATTTTGTAGTTAGTTCTATTCATTCCCTCCATCACAACAGGTAGGCATTAACTACCATTTAAAATAATATTATTTTATTATTAGAGTGCAACGTAAGATTCTCAAGAAACTCGTTGTTACCTATTAGGTACGCCATCGAGCATAGCGTCCCTTTTAAAGTAATATTAATATTTTATTCACAAATATGGATAAATATAAAAATGTCATATTCTTTATTTACCTGGGGTGTTACAACTACTATTTTCCTCACTTTAATAACTAAAATGATGAAGAATGTTTTTAATGAAAATTTGACCTTATTTCTTCTTGCGTCAACAAACATTTTCTTCCATGTACATACTCTTCAGAGAAATTATTATAACATACATACATAGAATTTATATTTTTTAAAATGTTCTTTTTCTCTACTTGTTACATTAAATACAATGTTTTGAAAAATAAACATTCCAAATGTTTTCCAAAAAAAATCATTTTTGACTATTTAAAAAACATGGAATGGAATGTTTTCTTCTAACTTATACAGGATGAATACTTTTCCGTAATTCAAGGAAATTATTTACATAGAATATACATTTAAAATATTCATTTATTTTTTTGAAATAACTTTTTTTTCTCAATATTCTTTGAATTTTTATTTAAAATGTTTTTAAATAGAAGGGAAAATTTATCATATTTTCAATGAAAGAATTAAATGATATTTTAAAGTTATTTTTCATCTATGTATACAACCTTTAATAATTTGTATTCTTTGTTGGGAATATTAAATTTTGATACCATTCAATGTCTTTCTCAAGATGTATTATGGTGATGATGATCTTTTTTATGATTATAGGAAACGTTTCTCTCCAAAAAGTTATTTATGTTATGATGAAACCTTTATACAGCCCATTTATTTTCTATAGGATATGACATGATAATGTTATGAGATATTTATCAAACCCATTTCCTTTACATTGTTAATGATATTATGTTATAATGAATGGTTTATGATCTTATTGCACACATTAATCATGTGATGGGTGGGTTTAAAATTATGTAGACCATTAATACCTTGGGTATAGATAGATATATCATGAGGTAATAAGTACTAGAATTAAAAATGAAACCAGTTCAGTAATAGTCACCTTCCAATAAGATATTATTAGGAGTGAACCTGGACTAAAAAAATTATGAAATGAGGAGGGAACCTAATCCACTATGATTTTTTTTCTAGTGATCATCAACCAAGGAAAATATTTTCTAGTATTTTGTGTATTCCATGAACAAATTTCTTATGCTTATGGTATAGTCTCCTAGAAAATCGTTCATTATTGATGTTTCCACATAGTTACTATGTATTTTATTATGGAAAACCCATATTGAATTATTTATTATTAATTATCTTTAAATGATTGGGTTTGATTATTGTAAGTCATGTTCATGTTCTAACACCCAGATTATTATATAATACTAACTTATGATCATTGATTGAAATTTATTATTATTACCATTACTGATAATATGTGGTCACACATTATTATGTTTCTATTTCCAATGTTATGATGAAAGGTATTGTGTTTGGTATGGATAAGAAGTGTAATGTGTTAGAAAAACATTTATAGAGATATTGAGGATCTTTATGGAAATATTATTAATATTTATATATATATTATATCTAATTATTATAAACATTTTCATTACTAGTAATTCTATAATTTTGAATTGTGTTGAATATTCTTCTAAAATTATGCAATGTTAATAATATTAATGCTCAATAATCGTTAGTTAGAATCATAGTAGGGATTGTTTTTTAGATATTAGTATTAGAGAAATTTTATCAAAACCATGGAGACAATTATAAATATATGATAACATTCTAAAGATCTATTAAAATTTATATTTTATTATTTCCCTAGAAAATACATCCCTATATGGAAACTATAATGTGGATATTGCATTGTAAAAAACACACATAATGATAAAAACTCTAAAGGGTCATATTGGGTATTGAGTCTTCCATCACCCATGAATAAGGAGATTAGACACCTGCTCTTTTCATATAGAAATATTATATATATTTTTAATGAATATTCAATCCATTTCACAAATAAATTCTTGAAAATCATGAAGGTTTTGTGAATTTGGAGTCTAGTTAGCCAATATTCTTATTTCATGAAAGATAATGAAAATATCCCATAAATAACATCCTACTTAGGGATCTCTATATACATACCCTACATAATCTTTTCTTCATTGCGTGGGGAAAGGAAGAATAAGAAAGTGTGATATTAAATGATCAATAAGTGTAAACATGGAAGATATAAATTGATGATCACATGAATGGATAGAATAATTGTATGGGTAAGTGATGTTAAATAAAACATAAAAATTTCATACCCAATATTTTATGGATCTTAAACATGTAAAATGTCCAAAAAAAATATTTTTAGAGTAGATGAAATATAATATGGAAAAATCATTATACTTAAATCATGAACTAGATGTTCAGGTCATATATGTGGGGCACCATCACAAGTATAGAAACAATTTAATGTGTCAAGGAAAAAACCAATACCATTAATCCATAATAGATATATAATCAACACATATTTCACATTTCATAATGGATCACACATCACCACCTATTTTAAATAGTGGATCAAGCACATCTTCATGGTTCCAACACCTGATCAAGTACATCATCTTGTTTCTCATCATTATCTTGTGAGATACCTATATTTACTAGATTAAATAGAAGAAGATATTGGTACCTCCCATCACATAATCCATATGTTTTTGTTCTAAAATGTCCTAAAACATTAATCTTATCATAAAACATGAATGATAAGGGGTTTCATAAACATTTCATCATCGAATAATACATGGAAAATAAATGGGTTTCATAAACATTTTATCAATTTCTGACTTATGGAAAATGAAGGAGTTTCATAAAAATTGGTTCATCATAACCATAAACATAATACATACAAATAATGACTAAATATAGTTCCATTAGATCATACCACTGGTAAAATTTAAGAAACACCAATGTCTGTTGTTGTTGATGAATATAAATTCATTGAAAGATCATTAAAACATTCTTGAGGAAAACAATATTTTAATTTGAAATAAAATAGTTAAAATATAGTAATTTTATAAATATTAAATAAAAACAATAAATTTAAAATAGACATTAAAATTTTAAATTTAATATTAGAATTATTTAGTAGTCATGAATTTGTAAAATTTCATTCGTTCCGAACATGATAATAAAAAGATTTATTTTACATTTTCACTGAATAGTAAAAACTACCTCATTCAAAAAAATGACAAGAAAATTCTACTTAATTTTTTTTCAAAATAAAAACATGGGAATAAAGGTTTTTAAACAATAATTGTATAATATTAAATCACTTAATAAAACATTTTTAGAAATCTTGGACATGTAAGAAAAAGGGTTTCGACCGAAGAGAGGGAAAAAACAAATTTTCAATAAAAACTTTCCTCTGAAACATTGAGTTCATTAAATGAGTAAAATGAAATGAAAAAAATTTAATTTCAAGACATAAAAATATGATTATAATATTATTTAGTTTTTTAATATTCGTATCATAATATCTCATCATTGGAATAATAATCATAAATAATTCTAATAAACAATGATATTTTTGCGTAAATCCATTACCAATATTATATTTTGAATATTAATCCTCAGGAAATAAATAAAATTAAATGGGTATTTATATCCAATAATTATCAATATATTTTTCACAAAATACATTCATGTGTAGTATATACACCATATAAGATAAATAAGTGGTGTATATGTCATGTGTCCCATGAAAATAATAGTGAGACAAAAATCAATTTCTACTTTGGAAGTCTATAGATTCACAGACCCCAATAAAATAAAAAATAAAATAAAACTTTTAAATATAATTATAAGAATTATATTTAATATATAAATTCTCAATGATGTATTATATACACCATTCAAAAGAAACAAGTGGCGAACATGAAATATTTACCCAAAAAACAAATAGACTATAAATCCCTTACCTCAAGTCTTAACATCATTTGTACATGCTATAAATTTCTATATAATAAATAAAGTTAAATTATATATATATATATATATTAAATAACATTAATCATATTTATAATACCATATATCGTTTAACTATGATATTTCGTTAACCATTTATTAACAATTCCTTGTTCAAATCACCTTTTGGATAATAACAACTTCATTTTTCATGTATATTTTGGTTTGGGATTTTTTATCCTTTTACTTTGATCATGGATACATAATTTATAGAATGTTAAAATATATATATATATATATATATTAAATATTCCTTATAAATTTATTTATACTAATCTAATAAGTTTATAGATAGAAAATGAATTACACCATTCAAGGAGACGATAGGCTGTACTTACACATCAACATTGTTTCTATTTTCACAGAGGATGAAAAAAAGAAAAGTAAATAATATAATAAATTTACGTAATAAATTTTATGTCATATATATCACATTTTTTATTTAACATTTCTGTATTATTGTGCACGTAAAGTTTAATTGAAAAATTAATTACATCACTTCGGAAGGCTGTAGTCTGCCGTACACACAAGAGAAATTATCATATTCCAACAGAATGGATTATAAAAATGTATATATGATTTAATAAAAATATAGAAATAAATTTTTCAAAAATAAAATATTTAATATTTTAAATCCATAATTATATCCATATATGAGAGGTGTTTATGTAAAACAAATTAAATCTTCTCAAGAGGTAGTTGTCCGCCATACACATGATCGACGGTTTTGTTTCCCATTTAATAGAAGGGGAAGTGTATATAGGTTATATAATTATAATAATAATATATTAGTATATTAAATATACTATTGTATTTAAATTATCATAATTTATTTATATTTTATAGTGGTGGAAAAATAAATAATACATGAATGCTCGATTGAAAAAAACTCCTCTATTTTGGATAACCTTCGTAGGTTTACACCAAAATCCATCCGAGGATGGATTCATGAAAAAAACAAGTTATCTAGGATAAAATAATTTAAATAATAATGGAATTTGGGCATGTATTTTCTAACCTATGAGGTTTTAGAGGACTTAATGTTATAGGAAGGTGAGTTCCCATTAATAATTTGAGGAGAGGAAAAACATGGAATATTTGAAAACAATAATGCGTGTAAACATTTAATGAATAACATATCCAAAATGAAAAATTATAGATTATTATACTATATAAGGTCTAAATATTTTCAACTAAATTTATTTTTACGGGTTTATAGTTAATATAACCCGATATAGTATTATTTTAATCTCCTAGTAAACTCATTTTACCCTTAACCGTGATTAATAATTTTTTCAATATTTAATATTAATTTAGAAAAAAAATTAAATTGAAATTGATAAATAATATTAGTTTTTATGAGTCAAAATATGTATTCTATATTTACATATTCAAGTATTAAAATTTTAAATTTTTAATTCAAAATTAAACCCACTGACAAGATGAAAAATTGGTTTCCCAAAGAGAAACTTATAATAAATATTGAACATTTTATAATTAAAATTCAACATATAAATAATTCAAATTTCTGAAATTGATTTAATAAAAATATAATTTAACTAATTATATTTATAAAAACTCATTAATATAAATTATATTTTTTAAATTATATAAATGAAAATAAGTTTTTAGAAAAATCTATATTTTTTACTATTCGTAGAAAAATATATATTTTCAGAAAATTATCATAAGAATCCTCAAATGATTATTTTTCCATGAATACTTCAAATATTCAGTTTAAATTTTCAAATAATTTTTCTAATTATGTGAAAATATACTTTTATTATTTTTTAATAAATAAATTTTTGAGAACAATTTATTTTCGAAACATATAAAAAATTTACTAAACATTAAGTACATTTTCATCAATATTTTTTATTTATTTAAAAAATATAATAAATATATATAACATAGTTATTATTATTCATGACACCAATTATAATGTCTATTTTATAATGGTCATGTTTAAATATTAATATTATATCATGGTTCGTTATTACTCAGTGTTGCTTGTAATTAAATTTCTCAAAAAATAAAATATATTTTAAAAAAGATTTAAAAAATATAGAGGTGTTACATTCTATCACCTTAAAATTAATTTCACCCTCCAAATTTAATCACGATGGTAAAAAACTGAGGGTACTTCTATCGTATTAAATCTTCAGGTTCACTATGTATTGCTCAAGTTGGTGGTTTAGCCAGGAAACGTAAACTAGGTTGCCTGTATTATTTCATATACCTTTCACTGCACAATCCAAAAAATCCATTGGCTTTTCCTCATAATAATTATATTTCTCTAGTAGAACAACCTTTTTGTTCAGTAAATATGAAGGATTAAGTATGTACAAAATCAAGAGAGGAACATGGAACAGATCGTGAATTTGAGAGGGGTTATCCAGAAGTTCCAATAGATACGATACCATCCATATAGAATCAATAATTCCAAAAGGAATGATATACCTAGGGAATACTTTTTGATTTTTTCTAAATCTCATTACTTTCTTCTATGGGTAAATTCTTAAAAGCACATTTTCAACTACTTAAAATTCTAGATTACTATAGTGATTGTTTGCATACCTTTTCTACCGATGTGTTTCCCTTTTTTGTTTCTAAATGGCCATAAAATTCTCATCCATTTATTCAGCTAGATTAGGTCCCAATATTTTTCGTTCTCCAAATTCATCCAAGAATATTGGAGTTATGAACTTATTTATATACAAGGACTCATAAGGATCCATATGAATTCTCAAGTGACAACAATTGATTGATGAAAACTCAACCATAGGATGGTGTTGATATAAACCACATTTGAAATCCATATAATAAGATATCAAAATATATTCATGTGTTGTAATTTTTCTCATAGAATAACATAATTGTAATGATGATACGCAGTGCTGAAACTCACCATCATATTCATAGCATATTGAAGAATTCAACTAAACTTCTAGGTAAACCTTGGATTCTTATCAGACATAAATACATGTTGTACTCTATGAAACTTTACCAAATAATTAATTTATGTATAGGAAAGCTACTCTAGAGATAAATATTCTTTAATGGTGGTGAAGTGTGTTGCCTTTGTAAGGAGATATTCTATAACCAATATAACATTGTTTTCTTTAGATGTTTTAGGATCCTGAGGATATAATACAAGTGTTGTTTTCCCACTTCCATTCTTTTGTTGGTAATTATTTTGAAAACCCATTAGTATTTTTCCCTTATCCTTAACTAGATTACATACCAACCATCTAGATACCATCTCTATGATATATCTCTTCATTACATCCCACTAAAAATACTCCATCAAATATCAATAGCTATTTTTAATTATAGGATGAATAGAGAATGAAGAACTATGACACTAAATATAATTGCTCCTAATTCAAATCCAATATGTACATAACATATACAGGGTTCCTAAAACTTATCATTCCATCACTTATTTGGGAAGGATAATATTGTTTTCCTTCCATCTAGCTTTCAATATCCATCATTTGTAAATCCAGAAATATTTAACCTTTTATTATCCTAATCAAGGATAATCTAGCATAATCTTTTCGATTCAATGCATTAACAACTTATTGTCTTTCTTGGGGTGGTTTTGTTTTGAGAAATACTAATCATTAGTCAACTCCAACATCTTTATCAAGCAAATATTCATGTATTTTTTTTGTGGGTTTTATTTATTACTTTTTTATAAGTACATATATCACACTTTTCTTTGAGAATTTAATTCCTCTTTATAGTTATTGAGAAAATTACAACATCTAACTTCAAATAATAATTTGGGTAATTGTTTTCATAAAAAACAATTGATTTGAGGAATATTATATCACCATATCATCTATATAAGAACACATCCCAATACCTTCATCAAAAAACCACTATTGATTTCATATCCATCGCTACTATAGGTTAATTTAAGAGTAGGAGAATATAAAAATTTTACATTCTATCCACTGAACATTTCTTCACATTCATCAATCGAAAGGAGCATAGATCCCTAAGACGTTTACTTGGTGACTGAATTAGATAATTAAAATAAATTATCTATAAAACAACGATAATATCTAGCTCAATCAATAAAACTATGTATCTTAGTCACCATGGTTGTTTTATGAAAAAAATAAATAGCCCCTGTCTTAGATGGATCCACCCAAATACCCTCACAAGAGATTATATGACCCAAAAATGAAACATATCATAGTAGAAATTCATAATTTTAAATTTTTCATTAAAATTATCCTTCCATTGGGTCTACATTACAACTATAAAGTGATTTTTGTTCTCTTACATTCCCTTTTAATAGATATTAATATCATATATAAAGACTAGCCCAAATAAACCAAGTTAATATCTAAAGACTATTAATTAAATCCTTTAAGTTACCAATAGAACTAGTTAGAATTAATGACATAACCCTACACTCATATTATCCTTACCATATACATAGTGTTTTCTTGGGCATATCCCCTTTATTGAACCTCAATTGATGATTTCCAAAATGAAGGATAGTCTTTGAAAATTATTGACCTCTACGTAGTTGACAAAAAAATTTATCAATATGGGTTAATTGATACTTATTCTTGATTGTCATATTTTTCTTCTATTTATAATACATATAGTGACGCATAGATCCATTTTTATTCTTGAAAATAAAATGGTGCACCACATGATGATACTCTATGCTGAATGAATCCATTTTCAATGTTCTCATGGAGTTTCTTCTTAAATTCCTACAACTCAACCAGGTCAATTCTATAGAGATCATTTGAATGAAGTGTGGCACTATGTATGAATTCTATTAAGAACACAATTTTATGTTTCAAAAAAATACCAGGAAACTAATTTATAAATACATCAATATTATTATGCATGATGATATTTTAATTTCTTTTGAGTTTATCTCCATCCATTTGAGACAAAGAACCATTTTCAATACAAATCAAGTCTCATACAATAGATGTAATATCCATCGGTTTTTCATATCTTTTATCACAATTATTGATGATCATAGGTTGTTTTGGAATATAAAATGGGACTTCTCATCCTTGGAAATAAAATTGGTATTCATGTGAAGAAAACTAATCAATTCCTAATATGAAATAATATTAAACTAGATAGATAATAAAAATATTTATAGAAAGAACATTCCCAAAAACATAAACCAGAAAAGAATCATAGTTATGAGATACAATCATCGTACTATTATATGTTATTATTGATAAATAAATATCTAATAATCATGGTTAGGAATAAACATTCCTATGAATTCATATAACTATGATCCAATAGGGTGCTTCAATATTTGAGCTTACCTATTACCATCCCAACACCATTGATCTATCTTAAATTGCATACTAAAAAAAAATGGCATTCATGAACATCTTGAACTATTAATTAGAGTGATCAATCATGAAAAATATTTCATAATATGAACTAATCATGAAACCTTGGTTCCAATATATGACATATAAGGTTTAACATTGGTAATTTTTTTGTCATTATATTTTTTAATCATTAATGATTGTTTGTAAATATTTTGTGAATTTTGAAAACATATCCCCTGGGATTATCAAACCATGTGTGTAGTAAGTCGCATTTTCAAGCAAAGAGAAATGATCAAGTCTTATTCAATATTCCATTTTCAATGTTATTTCCCCTAAGTACATTTTTGTCAGATCCAAATCCACATGTATTATCCATAAAGGGATGTAATTTCTTGGAAACCAAACACTCTATCCTTCACCAAAATTCCATGAAATTTTCTAATACATTGGGTTATCCTTGTACTTATCCTTAGTAATATCCTTAGATATATCCCTAGGTATCTCTCTAATGTTTTATCGTCCTACATTACAAAGGATATATAAACCTTATATATAATACCAATTATAGAAACCCTAAATTTTTTACATAAATATTACCTTTTTTTAGATGAACATTCAAAACATTTAAAAAATACATTCATAAACATCGTAAAGGTTTAGATTCCATGGAGACTAATTACACAATCATTTTATTTTCTAGAAATATCTTCAACATCTCCTATAAGTTTCTTACCATTTAATACTCTTCATATACATACCCTAATTCATATTTTATTCAGAAAATTGGGTATCAAAACATAAGAAAGGGTGAGCTTAAATGTTCAGCAAAGGTAAATTTGGAAGAAATCAATCGATGATCATATTAAATCATATGATAAGAATAATATAATGATATGAAAAATATAACATAAAAAGCTCATACCCAATATACACTGTATTTTAAACATTATACATGACATAAAAAATTTATCTTTTCATAAGACATTAACCATAAGAGTTAAAAATCATTACAAATATATCATGAACCAAATGTTCATGTCATTTATATATGGTACCATCATAAGTATAAAAACCATCTCATACAACAGGGATAAAAACCTAGACCATAAAATAATATCTGATCCATAATAAAAACCAATTTACCCTTTCATAACAGATCCAGCATCAAAACATATTTCCCATAGTGGATCACCCACATTAACCTCTTTTCTATATAATATCCAGCACATCGTCTTGTTTACCATACATATTTTATGATATATAAAATATTACTCAATAGATATGAGGGAGATATATGTCACACCAATAAAAAAATACAAAATTTTTATTCCACGTGATCATAAAACTTTCATCATATCATAACCTGTGAGAAAGAAGTGGGTGTCATGAAAAGTTTTCCATGGAATAACCCTTTGAAAATACATGGATTTCGAAAAAAAATTCATGTAACATCCCCGACCTAGGATCCACTAAACTGGTTCCCCGATCTAGGTGGTTAAATTACCTTAATCATGCATCCACATATGCCAAAAGATGCCAACTAGCAGCGGGGGTCTAAACAGTCTACTGGGGGGACTATTCCCCCTATTCATCAATGTAAGCCACAAAAAAAGTTAAACAAAGTAGCGGAATAATAACATATAATACCAGAACATGTGTAAAGTACTATTACCCAAATGGGGTACAATCATGTACAACATTAAATATACCATTCCATGCTACATGTGAAAAAGTGAACACAACCCCAAGTGAAGAAAAATAGCAAAATCGCAAAAATGGTCTCGACACCAAGTTCGGGTCCTCCTCCACGCACACCTGTGCCAACCCAATTGCCTAGAAAGAGCCCTTTCCCTTATCCTAACCTAAAAACATGAAGTCTGCCCAGGTACACCTTGGAGGCCTAATCAGGGTATGTGTACAACATAGTCTTCCACCACCAATGGTGTCTACAAAATATCTTTTATAAGTAATTGTGCATGAAAAAGGGAAATGAATAATAAATGACAAGGAAAAGATTAAGTGTTATTATCCATTTTAGGTTTATCACCAGCATTTATTACCATTTCCATATCATTCAATTTTATCCCATTTCCCATTACATACCATTTACAACACATCTACCATTGGTTCATCAACACAACAAGTTTTACAGGCTTAAAGTACAATATCACATACATGATAAAAAAACACACAGTTGTCATATCTCACTAGGAACAACTTCCTCATGTCAACCATATCCTAACCATGAATCCTCAGTTCGAGTGGATTCTACTGATAGAAAAATATAGAATCAGTCCTATCGCTACCTCATGCATTAGGGGTGGAGTTTATAGCCTTAGTCCAACTCGATCCAAGGGCGTAGAACCTCTGTCAATACACCACACTACCAAGATATGTGGACATGATATACATATACATATCTATTTACCATTTACAGCACATCACAACCATTGCCCAAGGAAAACATAAACCATAACAGTAACATTAGATTTAACACCATGCCATAACCCATTAACACATTTACCACATTTCACCTCATTCATACATTTATCCCAATTTTCTTTTATTAGGATTATCTCACTAAGAATTCATTCATTCTACCAAACTCACTGGGCTTGGTTCGTTATTCCTAACTCACAAGGCTTCATTACCATGTTCATAATACATTCCATTATGGAATTTATTTATTTCAACAAATTAACCAAAAATACCATAGGTTTTTATCAGCCCTAGGTGAAAAACCTTGCTTCTAACCCAAAACAAATAGTCACATCAACATATTTATCAGGGGATATACTTGATTACAGAACTATTTCACTTGTTATTCACAAGATTGTAGGTCCGGGTGAGTCGACACACCCAACAGGTGTCCCTAGACTAGTTTCACTACCCTTGATGCAGCCCATGGGGATAGTGAGGTTTTCCATTTTGCTTTTTAATAACCATTTTACCTAAACATGTCAAGGGTGATCAAAACATACAAAGAGACACCAAAGAAAAAAACCACACATGTAAAAATCCTTCAATAAACCATGGGACATAACTTTTAGACCACCTACCTTGATTTTGTAGATGAACTTACTCTTAATCATTCCCTTATATTTCACTTCAACCAACACTTGAGGCTTCAACCAGGATCTCACCCAAAGAGCAGGGTTTTACAGCTTCAAAATGATAAGAGAATAATGTACAAACCATAAACACAAAAGAGAAGAAAGGATGGGATTAGCCTTCCCAAGATCTTTGATCTATAACCAACAACACCAAAAATGCCTTATAAAGAGGAGATATTGTCCTCTTGGAGAACTTTAGAGATTTGGTTCGTCCCTAGGGTGAAGAGGGGTGAAATGTGAGGAAATCCCAAGCTGGGTATTAAAATCCCAGAGAGGAAAAAATTGTAATTTTTTAAATGTTATCTGGGATGCATGGTTTACCCACATAGTTTTCCAAATTGTGTGAAAACTATGGGGAAGCCACTATCCAAAAACACACTTCTTTCAAGGTTTCCTGGTCTGTCCACACGGTTAGCACTAACCATCCACAGACCGTGTGACCTACCCAAAAAACCCATTTTTCTCCGTTTCTCATGTCCCAAATCTTCGGAACACCCCCGAGCCCCATATATAACTTTGGTAAGCACTTAACCAACCAATATAAGTGATCCAAAACAAAACATAAATGAGAACATACCATTCCAATATTCGAGATCTTACTACCTCCCCACCTTATAGCGGCTCACCCTTGAGATTAGATCCCAAGATTTCTTTCAATTCCAAGGGAAAGTGATCGGTCCACTAAGACTTCATATATAATTTCCACTCCCAAGATTCTTCCTAAACCTTCCCATGCTACCATAGTACTCAAAATAATGGAACAACCTTTCCCCAAAAGGATTTCACACCACGATCCATGACACAAACCAGATTCTCCTTGAAAGAAAGCATCAATATCAAGCTCAACATCCTCAACATACACTATGTGAGTTGGGTCAGGGTGATACCGCTGAAGCTGTGACACATAAAAAATGTTATGTATCCCACTATACCGCTGTGGAAGATCCAATCGGTATGTCAGTGGCCTAATCCTCTCCACAATCTCAAATAACCCTACATACCTGGGTGCCAAATTTCCCTTCATCGGAATCCGTTAGTGACTCAACCTTGGCTACACCCAAAAGAACACACTACCACCCATCATGAACTCATGGGATCTACGCCTCTGATATTCAATTGACATCTTTCTACAATAATCCCTTTCCATCTGTTTCCTAATTAACTAATCTTTCTCTAATGTATCCAACATGAGACTCTATCCCAAATGCTCGGATTCACAGACCTCCAACCCAAACATAGAAGATCTACACAAACTCCCATATAGAGCCTCATACAGTGTCATATAAACTATAGCCTGAAAACTATTGATGTAGAAAAATTCCACATGTGATAGGTGCTTCTCTTAGGACCCACCAAAATCCAACAAACATGCCCTCAACATTTCTTCCAACACTTGGATTGTATGCTCCAACTGCCCGTCTGTCTGTGGGTGGAAAGACGTACTCAAAAGACGCTAATTACCAAGCACCTTAAGCAACCATTTCCAGAAGCATGATGTGAAAATAGGATCACTATATGAAACTATATTCCATGGAACACTGTGAAACCATTCTATTTCCTAAACATTTAACTCACCCAATTGTTCAACTATGTATGTCTCTGGAATCTGTAATAAGTGAGACTCTTTCGTTAACCGGTCCACGAAAACATAGATTGCATCATTCTTATGAGGAATCCATGGAGTACCCACCAAAAAATCCATCGTCACATCGTCCCGCTTCCATTATGGAATGGGGAATGGGTGTAACAAACCACCTGGGAATTGATGCTCGGCCTTCACCTGCTAATAGGTAAGGCACCATGCCACAAATCATGCAACTTCCTTTTTCATTCTCACAAACCAAAAATGTCTACGGAGATCATGAAAAATATTGGTCAAACTAGTATGAACTGCCCATTTTTATGCATGAAACTCAGGCATAAAAACTTCATGGATTCACACTAGAAAAAAAACAAGATCATGCACAAAAAAACCTTATCAATACTGATGGAAAAACCTGAATGTGGATCCCCACTTTTAAGTATTTCCTTTATGGAATAAAATTCAGGATCATCAACTTGACTATCCCTAACTTAACTAAAAAGCATCGAATCAACCATCAGAGAATAAAGAGACGCCTGACCATTTTCCTCTTGCACCTGCAGGTGCATCTCCGTGAACAAAGCCATCACCTTCCACTCTATGCTGGATTCTTAAACCACGTAGTTTTTAGCCTTCCTACTCAATGAATCAGAAAAATTGTCCCCTTTTCCATGTTTGTATACCATCTCAAAGTCAAAATACATAAGATACTCAACCCATATTCACAAAAAAAAAGATTCAAATCCCGCAGTGAAACGATATTCTTTAGACTATTGTGATTGGTATACACCGTGTAACGTGCCCCTAACAAACAGTTCCTCCAGCACATTAAGGCATACACTAACACAACCAACTAAAGATCATGAGTGGGACAATTCCTCTCATGGGGTCTTAGTTGCCTCAACCCATAAGCCACCACCCACTCATCGTGCATCAACACAGCCCCAAGCCCAATACTAGACGCATCACAAAACATGACATACTTCTTACATGGCTTAGGTAAGATCAAGAACTGGGTGGTCGTCAATCACTTTTTAAATTTTTAAATTGCATTCTCACAAGCCTCAGAAACATTCAAACATGATTTCCTTGTTCTTCAAGCCCTAAAGAGGTTCTTCTGAATGAGAGAAATCCTAGATGAACCACCGATAATATCTGGCCAAACCTAGAAAACTATGAATACCTGAAACACTCTTGGGGTACTCCCAAGACACAATAGCCTATAGTTTCTCTAGATCCACTGAAACACCTTCCACAGAGATGATGTGACCATGAAAATTCACCTCCCCAATCCATAACTTGCACTTTGTCAACATGGCATAATGTTAATGTTCTCTTAGTGCACACAAGATGATGTCAAGATTGTGGGCATGATCATCCTGAGTCCTCGAGTACACCAAGATTTCTTCAACAAAGACAACCAAAAATTGATCCAGATAAGTATGAAAGATTCAGTTAATCAAAAACATGAACACCTCCAGTGCATTGGTCATGCCTGAAGACATCACCACAAACTCAGACAACCAGTACCAACTCTTTTAAGTGGTCAGCAGTGCATTTGAAAGCCTCACCCTCAACTAGTGATTACCCGATCTCATATGAATCTTAGAAAACATTGATGCACCCCTCAAATGGTAAAACAGATCATCAATTCTAGGAATAGAGTAACAATTATTAATTGTAATCTACTTTAACATCTGATAATTAACACACAGCCTTAATGACCCATAATCCTTATTTTAGAAAATCACAGGATATCCCCAAGAAGATGTACTAGGGTATATGAACCCCTTACACTCCAAAACCTAAAGATAAATCTATTAATCTTGGAGTTATACTAGTGCCATTCAGTATGGAATAATAGAAATTAACTCCAGTCCTGGTATCAACTCAATTGTGAACTCAACATCCCTCTTGGGTGGAAACCCAGAGAAATCCAAAAGAAACACATCCTGAAACTGATCCACTGCTGTAGGAAAGATAGACTGGTCCCCTCTTTCATTATGAAGAACTAGAAAAGATTCTTTAGTCATGAGCCTATAAAACTGGTAACAAAACTATCCAGCATGACTTTCTCAAACATCCCACTCTCTACGATGAACATATGTGTTACCCTCAAGTGACCAGAATGATACCCTTAGATGATAACAGTCTATGTGCACCCGATACAACACCAACTAGTCCATTCCCAATATCAGGTAAAATCCCAACATCTCTAGAATGATAATGTCCCACAAGAAATGATACCCCTGATTTCTAGAGCACATCCCTTATAATGTATTATATCTTCCTTTCAGACCCCCAATGGAGTGTCAATCGACATAACCCTGAACACACACTCCACAAGAAAATCCAACACTACAAAAATATGAGTAGAAATAAAAGAGTCTATGGTAATAGTATCAAATAACACACGAGAAATATTAAAAGCTACAAGGATCATACCTTGAACAGTTGATGGCCCAGCTTCACCATCACCAGGTGAAGACTGAACTGTATGAAGGTGACCTACACCAATGACCTGGGCTCCGACCCATGTGCCCTACACTGCATTATCCTACTGATGTGGGAGATCCTTCCCTAGAGTTCCACATTCACTGTCCCTGCAAGTATGGCTCGTGGTGCTCCAACTGCCTACCAGACATGGTGAAAATGATCCCTAGAATGTTATTTGAATATAAATGTTACCATCATTCATACTCTTCTTTTGAGGGTTCCTACAGAAGCTATGCATGTGTCCTAGTCTTCCACATGACTAGAACTCAACTGGAAGTCGAGTACAATAGCCACGCATGTGCTCAGACTTTCCACAATAATAGAATAACACCCAATATCCACCCAGAGAGGCTGACATGAACTTGCGACCACCTTGCACACTTCCACCTCGCTAAAAAGTTCCAAAATGATGCTTCCAGGCCTTAGAAGCTACACTACTTGTCCGCCCAGCTGGCATGACAAGCCCACTACCTAAAACTCCCTTTAGGTTCCCTTTTGAGATAAATGCTTGATACACTACCTCTGTAAACCTCTTCAAGGAAAATATATTCACTTGAGACCTTGTCTCATGTCTCATCCAATCCTGGGAACACCTTGTAACTACTGCATCATCCCCCATCAATGATGAAACAAAGCATCGTAGGTTTATGAAGTGACCAACATATTCCATAACCGACATCGATCACTGAGTCAAACTCATGAACTCTATATCCCGCTCTTGCCTCAATGTCTTGGGATAAAAATGCTCTAGAATTATTTCTTGGAAATTATTCCAAAGCATCCCCTCATCCTATTTAGTCTATGTTCGGATGTCCCACCAACGGTTTTCCTGGGCCCACATTATATAAGATGCCAACTTGATTTGATTCCTAATAGGAGTCTCCAGATGATCAAGTATTTTCTGGATAGACTCTATTTAGAACTCTACTGCCTCTGTCCCACCCCCTCTAGTAAACATTGTAGGGTGATGCTACAGAAACTCTCTAGATAGCTAAAACATATTCGGTGTGAACCACCCTTGGTCGTAATCCATCATCTACATAAAAAAATCCATGTTCTCTTGGAACCTCTCTTCCACACTTTCCTGGATCACCACGTTCTCTTTCTCCACTACTAGAGGAGTGTTCTCAAGAACATCCTCTTATTTCCCAACCGACATGTGACATCATGCTGGCATTTCCCTACATCTCCAAACACAGGGTTTAGAACACATACAATAAACTTCCACAACTTCATAATAAGAAGAATCTTCACGAGCCAGAACAACCATTAACATTCTGAAAAACACTACCCTGACTATCCCTACCACGGGCCAAGTTCCACAAGGGTAAAAAACCATACACCACCATAAGGCTCACACCACATTTTAAAAACCACATTTTACATCACTATTATCCTTTAATTATACATATTTTATTAATCATCACGTATCAGTCTTTTATCTTTACCAATTTCATTTTTTCGTTTACAACATTTTCCATTTTCAATTATCAACTTTCAAGGTGCATTCTATATTTCATTCCACAAGCACACAACCCATGTGTGCCTACCATGATGCATACCACATATCTCTCTAGGTACCTACAATGATGTATGAATGCACATCCTCGTGCCATTAAGTCCATGATCAATATGTCATAAAATAATCACATCACACAACATTATAATCACCCAATGGTGAAATATCATCAACTGTAACACCAAAAAATCAAGAATAACAATTCCCACCCTCATTGACTTGGGGTTTTCCTCATACATGGGTTAGATACTCCCAAGCACGTACTTATTACCAAGGCCTTACACAACCTAACATCCATCTACCATCGCAAATAACAAGATTCTGGGAAAGGATAAGAAAGACCTCATTTGATATCACTATGTAACCTTGCCAAACCTAGGAGAAACTAAACTGGTTCCCCAAATGGGCGGTTACATGACTTTAAGGGTGCCACCGCGTACGCCAAGGGTTGTTGACTAGTAGTGGGGGTATGAATAGTGATCTAGGGAGACAATAACCCCTTTTTATCATAAAGAGCCACAAAAGAAGATAAACAAAGTAGCATAATAATAACCAATAATACCAAAACATGCGTAAACTACTATTCCCAAAATGGGGTACAATCATGTCGCACAGTAAATATGTAATGCCATGATACATGATAAAAAGCGAACAAAACCCCAAATGAAGATAAACTGCAAAATTCCCAAAATGGTCCTAACACCAAGTCTGGGTCCTCCTCCACGTAGACCCGTGCTAACCCAAATGACTAGAAAGAGCCATTTCCCTTGTCCATACCTGAAAACAAGAAGTCTGCTAAGGTACCTCATGGTAGCACGAGCATGGTGTGAGTACAACTCAGTATTCCACCATCTACGGTTTCAACAAAATATTGTTTATAAGTAAATGTGAATGAATAATGGAAATGAATACTAAATGACAAGGAAAAGATTAATTGATATTTGATAGTTTAAGTCCATCACCAACATTTATTACAATTTACATATCATGCCATTTCTTCCCATCTCCCATTACTTACCATTTCTAACACATTTACCATTGGTTCATCAACACAAAATGTTTCACAGGCTTAATGTACACAATCATATACCTATGTAAAAACACACAGTTGTCCTATCTCATTAGAACCATCATACTCATGTCAACCATATATTCACCTCGAGGACTTAGTCTGGGTGGATAAAACTGATAGGGAAATAGAGAATCACTCCTATTCCAACCCTATGCATTAGGGGTGGAGCTTAGAGCCTCATTCCAACTCAACCCACAGATGTAGAACCTCAGTCAATACCCCACACTACCAAGCTTTGTGGAATGCTATACATATATGTATCCATTAACCATTCCCACCATATCACAACTATTGACCAAGGATAACCTAATCCATAACAATAAATGTGAGTTAACACCATTTTATAACCCATTAACAGATTTACCACATTTCACATCATTTATCCATTTATCCCAATCACCTTTTATTACACTTATCTCACTAATCATTCATTCATTGTGCCTATCTCACTAGGCTTGGTACGTTATTCCTAACTCATTGGGCTTCATTACCATTCTCATAATCCGTTCCATTACGGTCTTTAAACATTTCCATATATTAACAAAATATTCATTTGTTTATTATCAATCCTAGGTGCACCACCTAGCTTCTAACCCAACACAAATAGTCACATAAATATGTTTATTAAGGGTTCTACATGATTACACAACAATCTCACTTGTTCTTCCTGAACCCCTAGGACTGGGTGAGTCAGCACACCCCCTTTGTGGCCCTAGATTAGTGTCATTACCCTCGATTCATCCCATGGGGATTGTGATGGTCTCCATTTAGATTTATAATAACCATTTTACCTAAACTTGTCAAGGGTGATCAAAACATACCAAGACACACCCAAGAACAAACCTCACAAGCACAAATCCTCAAATAAACCATGGGTTATAACTTGTAGAGAACCGACCTCGATTCTGAAGATGAACACACTCTTACTTGTGCCCTGAGATTTTACTTCAAATGACTATTGTGGAATTAACATAGTTCTCACCCAAAGACTAGGGTTTCAGAGTTTCAAAAGGAGAGGAGAAGATCAAACAAACCATAATCCCAAAATAGAATCCAGGATGTGATTGTCCTTACCTAGAGCTTTGATCTATATCCAGAGGCACCAAAACACCTTAGAAATGGGGGATATTGATCTCTTGGAGATCTTGGGAGATTTTTTTATCCCTTGGGTGAAGAGGGTTGAAATAGGAGGAAATCCCCATGTGGGTATCAAAATCCTGATGTGGAAAAATTTTAAATTTTTAAATGGATTTTTGGGCCGCACGGTTTACCCACACATGTTTCCAAACCATGTGAAAAATGTGTGGAACCCACTGTCCAAAAACACAATTATCAAACTATTTCTTGGGTTATTCGCATGGTTATCACTAACCATGTGCAGATCGTGTGACCTACCCAGAAACCCCCTTTTCCTCCATTTTTCATGTTCTGAACCCTCAGAACACCCCAAGCCCCCACTAAGACTTCTGTAAGAACATAAATAACCATAAAAAGAGATCCAAACCAAAACATAAACGAGAAAATACCTTTCCAAGATCTGAGATCTTACAATTCATCAATTCATTAACCATGGAAAAGTACTGGTTTTCATAAACATATTTTCATAAAAATAATAATGATAAAACCCCTAAATAAATACTAAGGATTATACCATTTGATCATATCCCTAGTAAATTCTAAGGAACAACAATTTTTTTTATCATTGATGAATAATATTTCCATAACTTATCATTAATATAATATTTAAGAAAATATCCTTTTTATTAAAAATCCATTCCCTTAATTCAAAAAATATCTCAAATATTACGAAAAAAAATTTATATGAAAATAACATTGAAAAATTGTAATGCAATCTTCTAATTATTTAGTAATCCTGATAGTGAAAATTTTTGTTCATGTCAGAGAAGTTAAAATAATGACTCCTTTCACATTTTTTGTAAATAGACAAGACTAACTTGTTTTGAAAACAACAAGAACAATAATTTTAAAAAAAATAAATAAAAATTGGAATAAACATCCACAACTAATTATTGTATAATTTTAAATCATTCATTAAAATATTTTATTAAATCCTGGACATGGAATAGAGAAGGTTTTGAACCAAAGATAGAAATAAAATTTGTTTTTTATTAAATACATTATTCTATAATATTGAGTACATAAAGAGAGTAAATTAGAATTAAAATATTTAGTATCAATAAATAATAGTATTAAAATAAATTTCCTCAGTTTTTATAGAGGTTAATCAGAATATATAGTCATTGGAATCAAAATAAATAACAATCTTGATAGATAATGATATTGTAGCATAAAACAATTACCACTTTTGTATCTGTTGAATTATAATCCCCTTGAAATATTTATCATAATATAGATATCTATATACCATAATTTTCTTGATAAGGATCATAAAATACATTTTTTGGGTATTATACACACCACACAAAAGAAACAAGTTGTGTATAAGGTATGTTTCCTATATAAATAATAGTGAGCTGAAAATCCCTCACCGTTTTGGTAAAAATTTTAATAGTAAGACCCATAAAAGGATAAAATTAAAATTAAAATAAATGGATTTATTATATAACATGTTGATGTTTTAGTATATACACAACAGAAAATAAATAAGTGGTGGATATGTCATATATCTCATTCAAATAAAAAAGATACTCGAAATTCCATATATAGTGATCAACTTCATTCATACACGTCTGAGATTATTTTATAATAAATATAAATTATTATAAATTATTTTAATAACAATACTTATTTTTTTCATATAAATTATGTTTTACTAATGAACTTTTATCCATTAAATAACAATTCCCTCTTAAAATCACATTTCTGTTAATAACTACCTCAATTTTCGTCTATATTTTAGATTGGTATTTTGTGTCCTTTTACATTTATCTTGGTTCCATAATATAATTTTTTAACAATGACCCAAATATCATATATATTTCTTAAATATTTATTTACATGAATCCATTAAATTTTGTGATAGAAAATGAATCACACCATTCATGGAGAGTGTATGACATATGTACGCATAAATGTTGTTTCCATTCTCTCCAATGATGAAATGAGAAAAAGTTAAATCATATATTGACTTTATATAATAATTTTTATGTCTTATATATCAAATATATTCATTAAAATTGTCCTTATATCCTTTCATATAAATCATAAGTGAACAAAGATTCATATTGATCTGCGAGGCAGTGGTCCACTGTACACATGATAGATGTTATTGTATTCTCATGGAATGGAGGTTAAAAGTTATATTTAATGTTATAATTTATGAGGAATAGTTATTTAATAAATATAACATGAATATGTTAAATCCATCATTATATCCAGCCGGGATTTTTGGAAATTGAAAATGAATTACATGTGATCTCAAGGAGGTAGTCTATCGTACATGTGATCGACATTTTCGTTTCCCATTGGATAGAATAAGAGGTGAATATATTATATTAAATTAATATAATAACATCTTAGTATATGTCAAATACTTGTTAAATTATATCATCATAATTGAACTAAATTTTATGGAGGTATAATAACAAAATAAAATATAAATGCTCAGTTGATAATGATACCTCTTCTCTATATAAAATCTTTAGGTTTACACCAAAATCCTTTCCGATCTATCTTCATAATCAAACCAAGGAATATAATATGCGAGGATGGAATTGGGGAGATTATTTTTGAAATTCATAGCTGAACCAGAAATTTTTTAGTTGTATTAATAGGATTATTGAAGGGGTTCCCTTTTATAAGTGGTGGAGAGGACACATACGGAATTTTTGTATAAAATAACATATACCCAAGTTTTTCAAAATAAAAATGGCTCTAAAATGGGTCATTCTAGAAATTATGATGATATAAGAACCAAATATGGAAATAAAATGGTATTTGGAAAATTTTATTTGTCATTTTATGCTGGATCAATTTTGATTAACCCTCGATAAACCCATTTTAACCTTAACTATTGAAATTAATTTTTCCTTTTTAATATTCATTTGAAAAAGTTATTATATAATTTAAATAATTATTACTCCAAATAAGGAATTAATTTTTTAAATTTCCATTTGTAGAATAGGATTCTTTTAAATTAAACCTGCAGATATGATGAAAACGTGGTTTTCGATAGATTAAATTAGATTAAGTATATAGTGTTTTAATATCAAAATTAAATGTAACATTGAATAAATTGACCACATTTTGACCAATTTATAAAATATTTTAAAACATTTACATGTAAAACAAACATAAATTCAAATAAATATTTTAAATTCTATAAACAAAAAGGTAATTTTTAATAAAAATTGATATTTTGTACTATTCATTGAAAAATAATTGTTTTAAAAAAATTCCCAAAAAATAACCCAAATTTCATTTTTATAAATATATTTCAAAAATTATTTTTTTCTAAAGAAATAAATTTTCTAAAAGTGGAAAATTTTAACTTTTTTATTTGTTAATAATTGTTTTAGAAAATAGATATCTTGAAACGTATAAATATAATATTAAAAATTAAGTAAATTCTCACAGTCATGTTTTATTTATATAAAACCATTATAATTATTATTTAAAATATTTTTTTCCTTATTCATACCACCATGTTTATGGTATATGTTATTACAACCATGTTTAAAAAACAATATTAATTACATATCATAGTTCATTAGTACTCAGTGTTTCATGTAATGAGAGATATCAAAAAAATTAAATTTATTTGATTTCATTCAAAAATCCCAAGGTGTTACAATGAGTGTCTATAAGAGTTCAAACCTTGTTAGAAACTATCAAGAGGTATTCTTTGATTAATTTCAATTTACATTATAAGACATTGTGAAGGGTTTCAATTGACGATGACCTCGACTAACCGAGGTTAAAACTAATTTTTCATATATTGAGAAGAATGTGTCATGATTTAAAATTATTATGTACTATTTTTCCACATTTCGCGATTACTCACTATGTTTATGATTTCTCATGCTATGTTTTATTTGGTTTTAGTCAATGATTGGTGCTAGGATGAATTGTGTGATCAATGAAGGTGATGGATAATGCAACAACTATCCTTATGAGAAAACAAATAAAATGGGACCCGAGATTCTATATAATATGGTTTTCTACCCCCTTATCTCTGAATATATGAATGGAAATATAAATCGTAATAAACCTAAAAACCACCAAAGGATAATAAAAATAACAATATAGTATTTTTTGGTACATGTGCATCTTCCTTTAGTGGTTCCACTAATCCACTTATTTCTATGTAATGGATAAATGTTTTATATAAGATACTACATGTTATCCAATGATCAGATCATGAGATGGTTAATTTGGTCATTTATCAGTTGGAAGGTCAATATGATCAATGGTTAACTCTTTTAAATAATAAAATCCAAGATTTATAAATTTACTCATTGATATGGGATATATCTAAGATCTTAAATTTCAAAAAGTATTTTCCTCAAAACTGTATCCCTAAAATAAAAATGGCATTTATTGAAATATTTTAGAAATATTACTAATCCATTAGTACACATGAGTATATTTTGACAATACTCTCAAGGTACACATCATGTTTTAACATTTAACCTAAAAGAAAAATTGATTAAATATTTTGTGTCTTGAGACCAAGTCGCTAAAATGTATTAGATATAAGAGGCTTTGATAGATATGAAATTTTTTTAGTGTTCTCTCAATATTGAATTGGAAATTATGGGCTCTATGTATTATCAAGGTTTGGTATAAAAATGGAAATACATAATCTTGAGAATATTATAATAATAATACCAATATATGAATGAAAATTAATATTTCTTCATGTTAGAAGTGTGGATGGGTTCATTAAGGAAGCTTCATTATGGGTTCTCTTAAATGATATAAATATGGAAAATAATTTCCCCACAAAAATAATTTTTATATGATAAGAAGTGTCTAGTGAGTGAAAAATATTGAAAAGTCCAAATGTAATGTTCCACACACAATAAAATATTATAATTGCAAGGATTAGTACATTAGCCCAATTATTACATGGATATGAAGGTTAATTATGAAAATAAATTTTTGAAACCTATATATCCCGTAGACAATGGTCAAGATAATTTGATCTCAAATACTAAAACAGGTCATGATACTAATGTGGTGGATATTATAAAAACCATACACTCTAGAATTTAAAATATTTCATTTTATTCTGGATATATCAAAAAATTTATATCAAAATAATTTTCATAGTGTATCATGACACCATATCAAATATTATATTTTCAAATATATTTAAAAAATATAGTCATATTATGGTCGTATATCAAGTCAATAGCTCATATCCAAAATGTTTTTGTGGGAATTTACTTACATTAAAATATTTTGATTATCCCTATAGTAGAATATTTTTTGATTTTGGGCATGGATTGGATCTAGCTATATAGAAACAATATCAACTTATGAAGAAGATATTTCACATTTTATATCCATTAACATATTATTATCAAACATTGAGAGGATGAATATGAACTTCCAATGGAAGTTACATCCATTGTATAGTCTTATGACATAATAAAGAGGGACGGTTATCTAAAATTGTTTGGGAAAACTCAAAATCAAATATATGAATAGTATTCAAGATCATACCAATATATTAACTAAATACATTCCTAGACTTCCCCTAAATTATGAAGTTTAGTATTCAATAGAATGAATACATTGTTTTATGCCTATTTTAAAGATTCCATATAGAATTTACCCAATTTAGTTACATGAATAGAAAAAGCACCTTTAAGTGAATATTGATGAGATATTCATATTTTACATAGACTAACCATGAGGTTAACCTAATATTTATGTTATGAATAATGATGGTTCAATGTTTATTTTCATTTATTGTCAACAACATAACAACATCACTATTAAGATGAAGTATCATGTACCCTATATCGATGATCTAATTGACCAATTACATGGAGATAAATATTTTTCCCAGGTTAATATTCAATTAGGATATCATAAATTGAGGTCCAAGAAGGGGTATGTAGCCAAGAAAACATTTAATAATTGGTAGATCCATTAGAAATTTATATGGATGCGAATTAAACTTACTATTTCTTATATTATCTTCATAGATTTAATGAATATAGACATTAAAGATTTCCTTGATCAATTTTCTATATTATTTATAGATGATATTATTATATATTCAAAGGTAAATGTATTAAAATGACGAAAATATGAGTTTTGTGATAATGAACCCGAAGAAGGTGATGTCATATTCTAAATTTACCAACTCTAGATTTTTGCTACAAAAATTCTGATTTTTGGGTCATATAATAACATGTTAGGGAATATCAATGGAATCTACCAATGAATAAGTGATTGAAATTTTTTCCAAACCAACCATGATAATCCAGGTCTATAGTTTTCTTTAGTAGGCATGATACTGCTATAACTCCCGAAGGCATTAATGCATAATTACTTTTAAAAAGTCATTTTTTGATAGCTTTATACCCACAAAAAACAAACATAAATAAAACCAAAATATATTTAGAAAAAAATACATGTTAATGAATTATCATTAAAAATAAGCCATTTAATTATAAGTAATGAGTAGGAGTACCTTTCTTATTATTTATATTTATATATAAAATAAATTCTACATTTAATATGAAGGAAATTCAATTAGTTTACCTAAAATCACTAATAACAACCTTTGTTGATTCAAAATGTATTCTTCTAAACCACTTCATTATATGTGATAAAAATTTCATGAAAGATATTGTTAATGATAATTTATGTTTAAAATTAATAATTTGTTAACCCTATTTTTTTAATTGATATCAAAAGATAATAATAATAGTTAATATTTGAAATTGTCATATTCATTTTAATTTTTTTTAATTATATTTTTTTATTTTATTAAAAAACTATATTTATAAATTTTTGAAATTTAAATTAATAAAAATTTAATTCATTTTTTAATTCTTCATATAAAAATTGACTATGTATAAAGTTTTCTTCTTCTCCTGAAAAGGTATATTTTTACGTTAAAAATTTGGTTTTGACAAATCTTTTAATTTTTATGACATTACTGTTATTTATGGATGTACAAGAAATTTAGAAAACCATTTATGTAGTCAAAATGAATTTTAGGATCAAAATTACTCATTTTAAAATATTATTTTAACTTATAAAACCTATTCTAAGCATTTTCATAACTACTTAACACATTACATTTATATAAAAATAATTTTCAAACTTCACATTAAATAAAGTGTTTTTCTAGTTGGATTTTTTTTCATTGAAATGAAAAAATAAAATCCATTTTTTTATATAATAAATCATTTTATGAAATTAAAAATTAGTACCCAAGATAATTTTAAATTTTATATAAATTTAAATTTTAATAAATTTATCTCCCTCAAAACGTTTTTTACACGATTAATTATGTAACGTCCTGGTTTTGGGTTCCACAAAGTGGTTCCCCATACCCAGTTGGTCACATGACCTCGAGCACATTCCCCCAAGCACCAGAAACTTTCAACTAGAAGTGATGACCAAGGTATGATAATGGGGAAACTATTCCTTCATTGGAAAAGTATACACATCAGAATAACAAATAGTAAATAGTAGTAGAAGCAGTAATACCATAAAAAATAAGTAAATAGTAGAAGAATGACAGAAAATATGAAATTGGAGAATATATATAAAAGATGAATGTCACATGTGTCTAGGAAAACATTACAAAAAGTCACAATGCTGAAAATACAATTCCAAAATAGAAGTACAGAAAATTAGTAACTTCAACCGCATCACAAGCCCCATCTTGGTCCCATGCTCTCAAGCTCTAATAACAATCATGTACCTAATGAAGAAGGGAACATTATATTATCTATAAATCCAATGATATTTTCAGTTGGGTCCAAATATCATGACCCAAATAGGTTGTGAGATGAATCATAGTAGGTAACCACCAAAATATCGATTCCTAACTATTAATGAATATATACTACAGGTAATAAGCAGAAATAAAACAATAAACAAGGAATTACTAAAAATTAAACAATCATACAGATTTCAAATACATTCATTTACATTTATTAATTATTCAATCCATTGAATAATGAAATCTTAGGATCTAGCCAAATCTTAGTATCCCTAGTGTAATAGAAAAATAGAAGTCTTAAAAAACCATCTAACAAACTAGTAGGACTGAGTCCAAGCTTATCCTTTGGCTTGGAAGGTTGTTCACATTAATCAAACATTCAAAAGAAACCCTCTGAGAATGTTCTCATAGTCTAACCCCTCTGGTTTTACATATCATCAATTCAATAAATAATGACCCTATGGGAAATCTCACAGAGTCTAACACCTTTGGTCCCACATATAACTAATCATTAAAAAATGACAACCTGGGTAGCTCTCTTGGTCAATACCCCTTGGTCTTCTTAGAAACAATAAATTATAACGAACTCCTAGAAACTCTCTTAGTCAATTCCCTAAGGTCAAACATTCATTTAATAATTACCCTTTGAGTAGCTCTAATGGTCAAACCCCTCTGGTCCATGACCACCTGACAGCTCTCACAATCAATACCTTTAGGTCAACATAACAAAAAACTATACATAAATTACCGTTCAATGGGAAGCTCTCATTGTCAAATTCCCTTTGGTCATACTTTCACAATTCAAATCACATGCATCTCAAATAAATAGTAAATCCATCCTAAAAACACAAGGCATGGGAAACAATGAAATCCTAATAGGAATTTCAGACCAAATGGACATAATTAATCAAAGATGGGAAAATGAACCCATAATATTGGTATTAAACAGTACGTGTATGAAATGAACCTTTCTCAATCAAACAAACTACAGTAGGTATTAAACATGGTTTAATTCTAAAACATGCAATACCCCACACATGTTTATTCGAATCATTAAGCATATATAATCCAAAGATAATCAAATAAAGGAACAAACCACCTACCTTGATGTCGGGATATCACTATAGTTGATCACCGACCCTTGAATGGGTCTAGAACGACATAGATCTACAAAAATGTAAAAAATTATCATCCCATGAAAATGCACGAGAGAGGAGGTATTGGGAAGAGAGGACCAAGAAGAAGGGAGAACTCACCAGTGGGATTCCAACGCATCTTCCAGAGTTCATATCAGACCTTGGATATAAAATCGGTGGCTCAGACATTCATAGTCCCTCCCAGTCACTTCTGGACAAACTAATGATAGAATAAGAATGATCCGTAAATGAGGTGCGGCCCCAATCCAATATATCAATTAAAAATAAAAGTACATGGCATTTTCAATTAATTTACACGCCATGAACTATCCTCAATTTTCCCCCACTTTAGGCAGTCATTCAGGTCACCTACACAACCATGTAATTGGTCATTACCTAGCTAGTACACAACTACAATTGCAAATCGGGTACATGAAATGTACTCAAAAGTATATGGCATGTACTTATAAAATTTTCTAATTATTCTTTTTTCCTCAAAATAACCTGAATTAAAGATTTAAACCTGAAAAGAATATCCATGTTCTTACAAACATCCCCCCTTAAAGCAATTCGTCCCTGTGTTTCCCTTCAAAGGGTGGAGAGGAAGAAGATCCATACAAATTCGGTCACTGTGATTGTACATCAACCTCACTTTCCCAAGTCACATCTTGTACTCGCCAGTGCTATCATAGCACCCGTACCAGAGGAACAGACCATCCATAGAAAACCTTCATGCTGAGATCCACAATCTGGAAATGGTGCTCCTAGAAGGATGCATCCACCTCCAACTCAACCTCCTCTAGTTGGAAAACATGAGACGGGTCTGAAAATTAATTTCGTTGCTGAGTGACATGAAAGACGTCATGGAATGACTAGTACCTCTAAGGTAACTGCAACTAATAGGAAACATTCCCGACTCTCTCCAAAACCTCAAAAGGCCCAACATATCTCAGTGAAACCTTCCCCTATCTCCAAATCCACTTATGTCCCAACCACGGTGTGACATGTAAGAAAACCTAATATCTATCCTCAAACACTAAAGGTCATCCTCGTTGATGAACATAATATTTCTACTAAGACTGTGATGTAACCATCCTCCTCGAAATCAACTCCACCTACTAAGTTGTCTCTGGGACAAGATGAGGTCCCAGCAAAGCTGCCTCTCTTGCATCCAGCCAACAAAGGGGTGATCGGTATGGCTTACCCTATAACGCCTCATAAGTTGTCATCAGGATCATTTATTGAAAACTATTATTGTAGGAAAACTCCACTATGGGTATGTGTCTCTCCCAAGTACCCAATAAATCCTAGACATATGATGAAAGCATGTCCTCCAGCACCTAAATCATGCGCTCAGACTAGCCATCTATCTGGGGATGGTATGTGGTACTCAGAAGTACTTGTGTACCCAAATACCTATGTAGTCCCTGCTAGACACGAGAAGTAAACATGGTATCCATATCTGAAACAATAGAGTGTGGAACCCCATGAAAACGTACTATCTCTCGGATGTACAACCTTCCAAGATAAAAAACAGATAAATCATCCATGATCGGCAAGAAATGTGCAACCTTAGTGATTCTATCGATAACAAACCAAACTGCATCATTCCCATGAGGTGATTGAGGTAAACCCATAAAAAAATTCATCACAACATCATTCCACTTCCACTCGGGAATGGGTAACTACTGTAAAAGCTCTGTCTGTTGATATTGCTCTGCATTCACCTGCTAATAGGTGGAAAATCTCAAAACCAAATCAGAAACATACATCTTCATACTTTGGCCACCTATATTAACCATGTAGATCTCGATACATCTTGGTTACCCTAAGGTGAACTTTCTGAACATATGAATGAAAATATCACATCAACTCCTTAGGATTGTCTGATGACACCCATACATGTCCATGAAAATGAAAGATCTCATCGTCTCCTACAGTCCACCAGGAGTAGGGTACTTTCCTGACACACTCTCCTATAAGGCAAGGCCTTCATAATCTGATAGTTGTTTAATTCGAACTCGATGTAGTAGATAAGAGGTTAAAACTATAGATGAAAGTAAATTTTACCCATATCTATCGTGAACCTCCAAATGCATCTTAGAGAACATATCCATAAGCTTCCACTCACTCATGGCCTCCTGAACTGCTTATATCTAAGTCCTACTTCTCAACATATCATCCAGTGTGTTGCCTTTCCCAGGTGTGTAGGAAATTTCAATTTCAAAAGACTGAAGGTACTCAACTCAACATATTTCTCAAATTCCGATCATACTGAGTAAAGATATATTTAAGACTTTTGTGGTCAGTGTAAACCAAAAAATGCTCTCCCAAAATATATTGCCTCCAACAGTGCAAAGCATGTACAATTGCAACCAACTCGAGATCCTGCATCAGGTAGTTCATCTCATGTGGCCTCAACTACTGAGACTCGTACATAACTAATCCCCCCTTCATAAGCACTGCTCCCCGCCCAAAACCTGATGCATCATAGTAAATTGTGAAAATATTTCATAGCTCCAGAAAAATCAGTTTCGGTGCTGAATTCAATCTCCCTTTCATCTCTTGAAAGGCTGAATCATATGAATCTATCCACAATTATTTTTCACCCTGCTTAGTCAAGCCAATTAGTGGCACTGCTAATCATGAAAAGTCTTGAATAAAGTGGCTATAGTAACCATCCATCATCAAAAAACATCTCACCTCAAAGAATTTCATCAGTTTCTCCCATTAAACTACAGCTCTCACTTTCTCTAGGTCTACTTATACTTCAGTCTCTGAGATAACATGACCCAAGAATCAAATCTGGTCCATCCAAAAGTGGAGTTTTGAGATAATAGCATATAGTTGATGCTCTATCAGTATACTCAAAATGATCTCAAGATGGATAGAATGTTCATGTTGAGTGTGATAGTACACCATGATATCATCCAAAAAGACTACCAAAAAAGAATCCCTGTTAGGATGGAACACTCAATTCACCAGGGCCATAAGAACTACCTTCACATTTGTGAGACTGAACTGCATAACCAAATACTCGTATAGACCAAACCTGCTCTGAAAGGCTGTAAGATGTATATTGGATGTTCTAAAAAACAACTGATGACATCAAGATCTCAAGTCAATCTTCAAGAACACCCAGGCTTCTCAAAGAAGATCAAAGAGATCATCAATCCTTAGTAAGGGATATCAGTTCTTAACTGTCAACTGGTTCATCTTCAAATAGTACATAAAAAGACATAGGGTATTTTCCGCCTTCTTCACAAAAAGGACATGATGACCCCAAGGAGAAGAATTTGTTTAGATAAAACCCTTTGACTGTAACTCCTCTAACTTCTTATTGAGCTCTTCTGACTCTAGTGTAGACATCCTATATAGAAGAATGGACACCAGTGCCACTCCTAACACAAGATTAATATAGAAATATACCTCTCACTATGGGGGTAAACATGAAAATTCAGCTAGAACGACATCCCTAAAATGATCCACCACTAGAGGAAAGTCCATTTTTGCAGTCCCCTGGTTATCCAGATATAAACTAACAATCTAGACCGTAACTCCTCCCAACCCATGATGCATGGGTCTAGATCATCTCACATGGACATCCCATTCACCCTTGTATAGAAAATAACCACACTATGGTGATTTTAAACTCACCATGTAGTGATAGCAGTCCACAAAGTCTTGGAAAAAGACCAACAAGTCAATTATGAGAATGAAATTGAAACCTTTCATCTCTAAGACCTAGAGGTCCCAAATGAAGCGACATCTTCCAACCTCAAGGGGGAATTCCTTAAACTAACATAAACTAGACATCCTAATCCCCAACATAGTGTCTAACATCATAACATCCTCATAATGGGATATATAGAGACCAAGGATCTTCACAATAGAAACACATATAAAACTATGGGATGTCCTCCTATCAAAAACTGCAGAAGAAAAAACTAAGAAAACTGGAATCGTACCTCTAATTGTAGAGGTTCTGGGATCATGATCCTGTTAGGTCTACTCCATTACAAAGGTCTGACCAATATCGCGACCCTGTGAACCAACATGACTACCCTAAGATGATCCAACATACTATCGCTGAAAGACTACCATCTATCTGGCACGACCATGACCTCCTCCTCAGCCTAAACAGCCTAATGAACTCAAGTTCTCTAACTAATTAGAAACTCTTAGTCCTACTCTTGAAGGTGGAGTAATAATAGAACCCCTATCACCCGGTGCTGGTGAGAAAAATTGGAAAAATAACACTGATGATAACCTATCTTGTGCAAACTCAGCACTCGACTGGGTCCTTCAGGCAATGTGGTCTCGTATGCCCACACTTCCCGCACTGGTAGCATACCACCTGGATACCTAAAGAAACATCACATATAAGCTCCATGTGGCACTTTTTACTATCTTTTGAAGGATTACTAGCTCTAAATGCTGATCTTCTTGGGATCGCAAATCCGAACTCCCTTAGATTGTGCTCAGTGATCAACGCCAGGTTCACTATAGCAGTCACAGAAGACAGCCTAAAGACATTCACCTGCGATCATATTTCATACCTGAGAGCATCCTAAATTTTCCTAGGCAAAGATAAGTCTTCACCTCCCAAATCATGTGTGAATAACTGAAGTTCTGTAAGATATGAAGAGTAAGAAATTACTAAAATGGTGACCTACTCCAAATGCATGAACTCTTAGGCTCGATCATACCTCAACATCTCAAGGTATAATTAGTCATAAAAGGTCCTTTGAAACTCTTCAAAATCCATATCCCAAGGTCATCCTGCATAGGAGACAACATCCCAACATCTCATGGCAGTATCACATAGCATGTATGTTTCATGCTTCACCCTCCACTCTGGAGGCATCTCCAGATTCTCAAAGATAGAAATCATGGCATCCAACCATAAATCTGCATCCTATGATCCTCCATCCCCTAAAAAAGTTGGAGGATGCTGCTGTTGGAACACCCACGTCAACTCTTCCATAGATGGGGTATGATTCAGTGCTCCCTGAAATGTCTCTAACATCCTAAAAATACCTCCAGAGAACGTTTCATCAGTTCATGCATCTGGTATAACTGTTGGTTCCAAAACGGGAAAAACAATAGGTTCTGATGGTAGTCCTTGATCTACCATTTCATGAGTCTGATCCTTGCCATGTATCTGGCATACAACCAGAGGACCTCTTAGTGTCATGACTCTTCATGTTCAATCACAAACCTCAGTTCAACATTATCAAAGTCAAAAACATAGAATCGAAAGAAACAAATTGGATTTGAATCTTTCAAGTTTTATAAAATAGTGTTACATGATGTGTATAATCCCTAAACTGTGTGTTCCCTTAAACTTTAAACATGGTCTGTACCTCTTCCAGACTTGATCATATAACACCCATACAAATGGCGTGTTCCTCTTAAGACATGGTGTGTACTTGAATTTTCCCTCCTACCTAGGTCCCTCTACATGGCTAGAACAACACAGTTCTCTCTTGGGTAACACTACACGGCGTGTTCACGCTAGATGGGGCATGTACTGATTTTGTTCTAACCATCTTTTTCATTGGTAATATAGTTAGATACATGGTCAACTCTACATGTTGTGCATAAATGAGACATAGCTTGTAAAACCTTTGTTACGTCCACATGTTTCATTTTTCACATGGATGGATACATGGTTTATTACAACATGACATGTACAATCCAGAAAGGCATGTTTTACCAAAAGTTTCACAACCTTGTGTCATTGGTCACACAGTCCTCCACACAGTCAAGCAGCACATGACGTGTACTCCTAGTACAAAGCGTGTACTTAGAATAGTTATTTCTTCAAGAATAGAAGAACACATGGCATGTGTTTATAAAATCACATGTTATGTTGTCTGGGTTTCCAAACAATAGGCCTCTGAAACTTCTCCAGAACCCTTGAAAACATAGAACTCTATCCAAGGAATGAAAAATTTTGACCCGTCAAAACCCACCCTCCCGTTAATCAGTGTCTGGCATCCTTATTCATATCATAGCATCACCAAATTTAATTAAATATAAATCATGATCCACCAAATTATGATCCAAGAGGGCCCATTAAACCTAAGGGACCAAAGTTTGGTGTCCATCCAAATAAGAATTTACAATTCCAATACCCTATCATAATAGTATGTATTTTATCATGGCATATATCCCAAAATCATGCATTACTAGAACAATATCGATCACAATAGCATGAAATCAGTAATTCACCTTAAATGGGATAGCAATAATACTTGACAGGTGATCCCTATCAAGTTCTTATATGATGCATGAGATGTAACACCCTCATCTCATCAGATTTCAATTGAAATAGAACCTCAAAAATATCAATGAAAACAGAAACAAACAAGTGAATCGACCAACAGTGAAATCAAATCAACTATAATAATTGTAAAACCAGAAAAATTACAATATTCGAGGTAACATGGCTTTTCCCTATACACAGGTTAGTTACTCTCAAGCACATTTTATTACCAACTTCCTATTCATTCTTATCCCTGACTATGTGATCTAAATAGTAATATAATTCAGAAAATATACTCCTCTTATACCACTTTGTAACGTTCTGGTTCCAGGTGCCACCAAAAGGTACCCCGTACCCAGATCGTCACATGACCTCAAGTGTATTTCCACAAACATCAGAGGCTTTTGACTAGCACGGAGAGCCATGGCCTGATAATGGGGAAAAAATTCCTTCATTGGAAGAGTATACATAGTTGAATAACATATAGTAAACAGTCGCAGATGTTGTAACACTATACAACAGAATAAAATAGCGTAAGACTGATATAAGATAAGAAACTGGAGAATATATATTAATGATGCATGTCCCATGTGTCAAGGAAAGCATCAAAACAAGTCAAAATTCTGGAAATACAATAATAATATCAAAATATAGAAATTAATAACTCCAAAAACATTGCAATCCTCTTCTTGGTCCCATGGTTTCCATCTCCAACATAAATCAATTACCTGATGAAGAAGGGTGATGGCCCTTATCTATACCTGCAAGAATATAATCTGTTTGGATCCAAAACCTTGACCTAGACAAGGTGTGAGAGGAATCCCTATAGGAAACCACCAAAAGATCTATACCTATCTATCAGAGAATATATATACATGTATATATATATATAGACATATATATATATATCAGGAAATAAAAAAAATGAAGCAGTAAACTTGGAAGTACTCAAAATTAAACAATCCATCAATTTTAAATTTACTTAATTTGCATTCTTAAATTATTCATTCCATTGAATAATGAAATTTAGAGATATAGACTATTCTCTATATCCCCTATGTAATAGGAAAACAGATGTCTGAAAATACCATCTATAAACAAGTAAGACCGAGTCCAGGCTTGTACTTTGTCTTGGGAGGCTTGTCACATTCATCAAACATCCAAAAGAAACCCTCAGAAAATGTTATCACAGTCTAACCCCTCTGGTTTAACATATCATAAATTCTATAAATAATGACCCTTGGGGAATTCTGATATAGTCTAACACCTTTAGTCCCACATAGCACTTGTAATTTACAAACGACCACCTGGGTAGCTCTGACGGTCAATACCCTTTGGTCTTTCTAGCTAAAATAAATTATAATTACCACCCAGAATATCTCACAGTCAATGCCCTAAGGTCCAACATTCATTTAATAATGACCCTCTAGGTAGATCTCACAGTCTTATCCCTCTGGTCAATGAACACCCGCCAGCTCTCACAGTCAATACCTTTATATCAACATAACACCCCATTATACATTAATGAATAATACCTCGAGAAGCCTTCAAAGTAAAATTCACCTTGGTCGTACATTCATAATGAGAATCACATGCATCTCAAATAAATGGTAACTCCTTCCAAACAACATGATTCATAGAAAATAATGAAATCCTAACAGGCATTCTAGACCAAATGGCAATAATCAATAAAACATGGTAAAATTCACCCATAATCAAATAATTACACCTTGCGTCTAAGTCATAACCCTTTCTCAATCAGAAAAACCATAGAAGGTATTTAACATGGTAAAATTCGAAAGCACACAGTACCCCAAGCATGGGTATTTGGAACATTAAGAATATATATTCAAAATTCAATAAAAGAAAGGCACAAACACCAACCTTGATGACGGGAGATCACTATAGTTGAACACCGACCCTAGAATTATCGTATAATGATGCAGATATAAAAAGAGGGAAAAAGGATCAAACCTCAATAAATCTTGAAAGATAAAGAATTAGGAAGAGAGTATCAAGAAGAAGAGAGAACACACCAGTGGGATTCCAATGCACCTACTGGAGTTTAGATCAGACCTTGGATGGAGAATCGGTGTCTTGTACATTTATCATCACTTTTGATCGCTCCTAGATGAATCGTTTTTAGAAAAATAATGGTCTATAAATGAGACACAGCCCCGATCCGATATATCAATTAAAAAAAGTATACGGTGTGTTCATTTAATGCACATGTCAGGTACAAGCCTCCACCCGCCCCTGCTTTAGGTAGTCTGCCATGTCACCTGCACAGCCATTTACTCGGTCATTACCCAGCCAGTACACGGCTACACGCGACTACTGGGTACACAGAATTTACTCAAAATTACATGGTGTGTACTTATAAAATTTCACAATTCTACCATTTTCCTAAAAAAACATAAAACTATTATCTATACCTAAAAAATATTCAGGTTCTTGCAATGTTTATTTTTTTTAAATTAACATTTCACAACATTAAAAATTTAATTTCATAAAATAATTTTAAAATTCTAAATCATAAGTTTCAAATTAGGTATAAATTTCAATATTATTTTTTTAATTAATATTAATTACGACGGTTAATGTATGTTCATCTAAAGGGGAAAATATGAATAAAAAAGAAATAAATCACTCATAGATGACTAAAAAGAGAATTTGAGGTGATTTTTGACCCATAATCTAGTTAATCGCCTATTTTACCCATTTTTATCCTTTTACACTTGAATAGTATACTTACTTTATTGAAAATAGAATGATCACTATCATAGTTACCCATTAATTCACTTATAAAAGGAACACATCATCACCAGTTAAACACACACCTATCATTCAAATTTCACCTTGAAAAAATAAACATTAACACTTCATAGAACTCACTCTCAATAAGACAATTCCCTAGAAACATGTATTTATCCTAATCCCTTCAAATTGAGGAATAATTACAAGGAAAAATAAAGTCATCGACATGAGTTTTTCAACTACTTAGCTTTTACTATAAATTATTTTCTTTATATGTTGTTTTAGAAACAATATAATAATTATATTTGTGTTATTTATGAATTGTAAAATTACTCTATATGGGGTAATACCATTTTTATTCATATACCCCATTAATTAAAAAAAATTGTTCTTTATGCATTGTGTGGACTACTACATCCACGACGCAAAATGTTTTGTTTTCATTAACTGCCTTAAAGGGACGGATATAAGGATGTTATTTATGAATAAATATGATTTATGTGACATAATTAAGGTTTGAAAAAAAAATACTACAAAATTTTTAATTTTATAAAAAATGTTTATCATTAATTCATTCGTTTAAAATGAGTGAACTGAGAGGAAAATGTACTCTTTTTTCTGTATAATAACAACATATAAACATTCATCTATTTATAATAATTTATAGTTATGGTATTTAAATATAATAAATATATGATATTATCATTGTTTTTTTGGTATAATTATATTAAAATTAAACCATCTAAAAATCATCTATTAATCATATTTGGTACATGCTTGGGCCAGTTTAACCACCTACATGAACTATACTAGGAAATTATACGATGAATGAATATATAGATTTATTTAATGGTATAATATGATATAAAAAAGTTTTTAATTTTTTTCTGTTATAGTTATATTAATACTCAATTCAATAATTATGAAAATTACCTTTGATTTTCAGGAATCACCAAAACATACTTATTATCAATTTAATCTCTAGGAAAAAGACTAAAACACACACGAATTGAATTTCAAAAAACATATATTAATATAATTTATTTATAAAAGTAACATTAAATATATTTTAATTATTAAAATTGAATGAATAATGAGTACAAATACCATTATAATACAAATAATACAAATGAGAAAAACTATAAACATAATATGTGAAAAATTATTAAAATTCATATGGAGTACAACTATTTATGATGTTTATAATTGAAAATGTGTATAATTTATTTTTTTAATAAAGTTCTTAGTAAATATATTTTTGTGATATATTAGGTTAATGTATGTGCATGGATGTTATGAACATGAAGTAATTGTTTTTGTCTCAATTTCCTTTCATTGAGATAGGTATTATATTTATACACCTGATTTCATTTATGTGGTGAATATAAATCTTATATGATGAAAAATTTCCAGAATTCTATTTTAATAATTATATTTATTTTTCAATTAAAATCCATATCCTTGAATTCATATGACTATTGTGTTACTCAATCCATAAGGGTTTTCATAGTTTGAATTCTGATTCATTGATAAATAAAACATTTTGTGAACCATGGTTCCTTTATGTGGCAGATTCAATACCCATGGAAATATTTTTATTATAATCCTTATTTTTCATGGGATTTACTATCCAAATCATGTTCCCTTATACATGTGGGTAGTGATTTGGTTGTTACCCTAATACTCATTATTTTTGTTAACAGAATTTTCATCCCTTGAGTTGTGACTGACCATTGAATTTATTTCATATATTTTGGGTACATTCCATACATTGATTTTATTATGTGTTATTTTATCATTATTTTTAAAGGGATATACATTCCATCAATGTAAACCATTTTATGAAAAATTTCGCACTCCTTGAGATTTTTTCTTTTGAAATGATCCACTTTCTTTCTCCGAATAGATTATCATCATGTTATTCCAGTATTGAATTATCTATGAATTCAACGTTCTATATGATGTGAACATCACATTTTACATAATATAAATTGTATGATGCTCACCTATAAAATGTGATATTATTTTGAAATGGGTAAACTTATTGGAATTTTGTATGTTGTTATTAAAATAAAAATGATTATTTTAAAGTCTGATATATTTTTTTATCCATCCAAATTCTTCCTCCTGATGTGTTATGACCAGATTATCCCTTTAATTAACATAGGGAAAAGTATTAGAATTTTATTTTTTTTATTTCAATATAGATGATTATTGGAAAATATTACTATGAATTTTTATTCATTATCTCTTATAGTGAATGAATTTGACATAAAAACGTGATAGGTGGGGCCCATCATTATATAGCCCCTAAATGTATCAATTTTTCTCACGAGAAAAAACAAATTTGGTTTTGGTGTTTTCATCTTCCCATCAAATGATTGTGGCTGGTAACAAGGCCTTGACTATAGAATTTCTATATTTTGGTCCTGATGATTTGTAATGTGTCATGGAAGAAGGCCTTGATTGTAAGTTTTTTATGTCTGGAAGTATTCTTTCCATCAGTATGAGATCAATGGTTATTATTATCCATTTTTCATAAAATATCATGAATATAGTACACTTTAATTTTCATGTTTATTATGTTTTATTTATGCATATATATTCATTCCATAATGATTATTTCATGTTTTTCCAATATTTTTTCAGTTATATGTTTTCCTTTCTGAGCATTTTATCTCACCCCTTCTTATATTCCCATTTTCCCAAGTTATAGAGAAAGTTAGTTGATGTGAAATTTATTGAAATAGAAAACTTATGAAAATATTTATCAGAGACAGTGAATAATTTCCACAAATTATATATTTTCATATATATTGGGAAAATTGTCCATTTTATAGAAGTACCAGATATTTTATCAGATTATGTTGTGTTCAAGTTTCCGAAATCTCTAAAAATGAAAATATCTTTCTTATATAAGAGATAAAAAATCATTTATATTTTTAATTATATTTGGTTATATCAACACATTTAAATATGGAATAAAAGTAAATATGTTTTTATAGCACAGAATCTAGGTGTGTAGGTCCAAGGAATCAATTCTTATAACAAATAAAAATTTTATATTAATTTTTGGATTAAGATTCCTTTTAGGATAATTTTAGAGATAATAATTTAGGGTTGATCGTCATTCCATAAACATAAATAAAAATGGGAGATAGGTATTGAATTTAGTGTTATCTTAATAATTAATATTTTATTTGGGGATTAGGATAAGAGAACTTCCATGAAATCCATTAATACTATTCTAAGTATAGGATGACATCATGAAGTTATAGAAATGTATTGATTATCTAGATTTCCTAGATATTACATCTCAGGCAAGATGAAACATCTGGATGAAGGTGCTGGAACAAATGTAACTTGGGGTAATATCCCCAAAATGGAAGATTGGGTATTAACTTGATTGTGACCTGGTGTGCTATAAAGATGAATTATTTCACACCTAGGATGAAATCCGTATGAGATATTATTGGGTAGATCACATTCTATTTATGAAAGATTATGATGTACTTAAGAAAGGTTTTAAATATTTAGGTTATAGAACCTAAATGGGAAATGACCACAGTTTAATAATGATTGAACAATGAGATTCATAGGTTGATACGAAAGTATTGAATGTTAAAAAAATGTATAATAAGGGAAAATCAATCAAAGATAAGTTTCCATATAATTATATTCAATATTATCATAACACCTTTTCATTATTAATTAGTCAAAACAAGATGACATAAATGATTTTGAGAAAGGAATGTACCTGGAAACTACTATGTCATATAACCAAATAAATGATTGTATTTAAATGGTTGGTAATCTTATTATATTCCTATATTGATGTAAAAGGTGCATTTTTTAGTCATACCTAAGGTAGTGATTATTATTTTAATAATATTTATACTCTTAGTAATTCTCATTAGAGAGTGATATTGGTTGATAATATTCTAATATATTCTAAAAGATATATAGATTACATGAAACATAAAATTATTATTATTCATTAAATTTTTCTTAAAGTTATGGTGACATATATTAACTTGTGTAAATATCTATGATATTTTATTTTATAATAATATTAATTTTTAGGGGGATAACTATTTAAGAACACATAATATAGAGTAGGATAACTTTTAGGTTTTGTATAAGTTTGTGTCAATATATTAAATGGTTCGGTTATTTTTAAAAATTATGTCATGTAATATAAATATACATTGGATTGAAGATAATGTATTGGTATGTTTTATCTATTTTTTTTTTATTATGATATATATTCAATATTGTGTGACCTTATGAACTAGTGGTTCAAACCACTTGATGGTTAATGAAATATTTATGTTTTTGTAGGAATATATAATATCATTGTTGTTTAATGTCTTATATAATCAAATAGGTTTTGGGTAATTTATATTATTTATATTATATGATAAGGTTAAGGATTATTGTTGTTTGACGAAGGATAATTTTGATTTTGGGACCATATATTTCAACTATTTTATGGTATAGAATATATTTATAATGTTCATGGTAATTTGGGATCTCTATTTTGGGTATTATTTTATGAAGTATAAGAGAAACCAATTCAATGTAACCTAGTTTTAACATAGGATGATATATGTTGATCTATGAACTAAAACTATTATAGGCTATCAAGGATGGAAAAATCAGCTTCCTTTAAGATAAATAAAACAAGGGAAATCATATGGTACTACTATTACAAGGAGTTGGTCTTGAAAAAAAATGGATGAAGGTACACATATCCTCCACCTAAGAGTTCTGGATTCCTTATTGTATTCCTATTCTACCCACCCATGTGTATCTGGGTACTTTTAAATGAGTTTTATGTCCCTACCCTAATGATTTTATTATAAATTGAAACTTATAGTGTAAAGATTTATGTATCCCAAGTTGATTTTTATGGACATATGAACATTTCTATTTTCTCATTAGATGATATTCATGTGACAATATAGAATCCCTATTCACTTAACCATTCACATATTATGCACAACATGTTCATAGGTAAAAAATGGATGACGGTATTGAAAATGACCAATAGTCGCTAATAAGCGATATTCATGTCACTTCAATGGTAGAAGGAAACACCAAAACAACTTCATCATCATAAATCAATGCTCCAAATCCACACACAATCCCCAATGTTTCAAGATGTTTGAAAACCAGCATGATAATGCTAAAGTAGAATTTAAGCCCCAGAAATTACCAGTTGTACAACAAGACACAACAGTGAGGTGGAAAATAGGGTGGCCACCATGTGACCCTAAAGATATGAGCAGTTTAAGAAATAGGTTTTGTTCCACAAAACACACTATCCCTTATAGCATGTGTGGGGATTTGTTTGGGTCTTTGAAGACCCTATTTGGTCTTATAAAGTTAAAACATCTCTTTGGGAACCATATTAGTGGCTCATGATCCAGAAAATAAAAGAATAGTATCAAGGCCTATCTTATCCTTTTAATTACTCTTTGGATCTGTAGAAATGAGACTAAGAATATTTCAGTACATTTTAAATATCTCATTTCTTGGTCTGAACAACCCATGCTTGTGGAAAATATCAAGGTTCTTGGGGTGGGATTTTGGTTCTCGATTTATTTTTATTATTGGTCATTATTATTTAAATTTCAATGATTATTGTAATTATAATGGTTACTAATTTATGGATTTATTATATTTACCTTTTGGCACATTATTTCTAGATATGTGGTGTGTTCAAGCAACATAATAGGAACATATAAATTCATGTTCGAGCATATGTCATTCCATACAGATTACATTGTTTGACTGCCTAATACTTGATGTATGTTCTTTAAGTGACATATCTGTGAGATGAATAACATTTCTACAGGTTAAATGAGATAAGTAATTTTTTAATTAAATTTTATTCATCCACATAAATAGTTTTTCCCACGTATCTTGTTGTTGGAACCTTAATTAACCAATTATGATATGTTTGATCATGGACTATTAGTTTCATGGTATTAAACATTAGTGCATGTGATACAATGGGTTTAAATTAAAATTAAAAAAGTGTATGTGGAATTAAAAATATATAATGGTGAGTTATAGAATCAACCAACCCTATAAGGACTTGTTATATTATTGAGACTGATGGTAATGACCTAGTAAATGATACATGAATTATAATTGTAGCTTATAAAGGAATGCAACCTTATAACTTGGGAATAGTAATTTATCTAACTTGTACATTGTATAAAAATCAAGGTTGTTAAAATATCGATAATAAAATTAATTGTTTTCTTATGGATCATAGACTTTACTCGACACGATTATATTAGTCATGGTATTTTATTCATATAATATAAAATAGAATTGTACTTAGTAGGATTTCCATGACACGATATACTAATACAATAATCCCATTATGGGTATAATTAATCTTTATGAAATGAACTAAAATTGGTTTTCATTTAAATAGACCCAGGTTTGAATAATGGGGCCCTCATTGGTTGCCTTTATCATTATATTCCATGGTACATAACCCAATGAGGGTATACTTGTGATAAATCTAGGATAATTATTTAACATGTCTACAACCTCTTATATGGTGTTACATGTGAACATATGGTGTGATGTTAATGAACATGTCAACTTAAATGATGAAAGGACTATTTTCAATTTTTTGAATTATTGGAATGAGGATTCAATTAATTTAAATTACAATTACAACATAAATATTGTTTTCCTAGATATCATGGGATTGAAATTTATTTAATAGGACAAGTTGTGAGAATTTAGGGATAAATTAAATGGTTTGAAAGGAAATTATGAGATAATTATCTTACAGTTTCATAGATACATCTGAATAAAATTATCAGTATAATTTTCCTCAATAAATGGTACATGATTTCCCGCATATATGAGTTGCATTAAATGTATTAATAAATTTTCATTTGATAAATTTCATAAAATGAAACTCTTTTATAGTTTTTTATAGCTTGGAACCACATATAAGGGTTATTTTTAAATGTTTCATTCAAAAGTTACCTTGGAATGGTATGTGGATGTTACCATTGGATTTAGTGACCACCCCTTTTTATGTTGGGCTTAGTCTAAAGGATGGGTGGTAAAGACTTGTTATATTCTTAGGCCTAAATATAGCTTAAAGGTATATTACTTTGGTAAAAAAGGTGGTATTTAAATTTTATCACACCCTTGAGAATCAAGAAGATGGTATACTCTGGATCCAAGATCATAGGCACAATAAGTGTCATTCCATGATTATTTGGTTCGGGTATGAATCTAATATAACTGAAACAATTCCCAAGGTATGTGAGTGGTTATTTTCTATGTTGAACCTCAAGGTGTTATTTTCATACGAAAATACCTTGGGAGTACTAGACCATAATCTATTTATATTGATTTAGTGTCCCTCTAAAGATAACTCTCTTATGAGGATTCCTGTAGAGGATTGGGACCAGGTAGCTCGATGGTAAAATGGTGATGTCGTTAATTGTTTTTCCACTTTTTGAGCCATATATGTCTATGATATCATTACTAGCTATCATTTATACTTATTTAGAGAGATATTACAGGTGATCAAGATTTTGTGCATTGGATGACCTTATGTGGTAAGTGGTTCATGTTTGAGACACGATAGGGATAGTTGGATGGACCATGTGGACTTGCTTTAAGATTTCAGCAGCATGACTAGGTGAAAGTCCTAAAGGCACATGCCTTTGGCATAAAACCTAGTAGGTCAAAATTGTTTAATATGATTAAGGGAATCCTGATATAGAGGTTTTCAAATTGTTTATTGATGGATTTAGAGGAAATGAACATAATTATATGCTTGTGTTGATACTGGTGCATAAGAAGTGCTCATATTTTATGATTTTGGCATGGTGATTTGTCTGGTTTTCAAAGAAGCCCCTAAAGTTCTCATGTATTAATACTAGCTTCGATAGGAAAGACTATTCAAGTGCCTCAACCTTTTCACCAATGGATTTTCATGGATTATTTAATTTATGAAATTAAATCATGATGTGGGATGTAATTTTATAGTTCATGGAAGAAGTGAGGTTCCAAAATTTTAGGAGGATTCCCAAGGGAACTCCTTGTGTGTTAATACTTACATTCCAAGTAGCACAATCAACTATAATTGTTGATAAATGACTTGTATGGGTGCGAGTTGGGTCTTGTATTTAAACATCTGGGATGTAGATCCACTGTGTATGAGAAAAATTTAGTTTCTGATAGTATCACATGAGATCTGTTGAAATAGAACATTGGTGAGGGCTAAGCCCATGCCGAGGACTTCAGTTTAAAATTTGAAGCATGCTAATGGAGACCCATATATTGGGTTAAAATTAAAAGAACATCCCATTATTAGGGATGATTTTTAATTTAAATTGAGTATAGTAGCATGGTTGACCCATGATTAGATGTTGATGCATGAAGTCAATATATTTGGTTAGGGGGTGGTTAAGTAAATTATAAAATATTTTAATTTGTGTATGGATTAGAGAGAACTAGATACTCTTATAAAAATAATCTTGGTGTACTCCAGGTTTAGAGGTTAGGGTGAAACATATAATGAAATCATCACGATTATAATGTGAGAGAATCACTTATACACCAAGCTATATTAAAAATCTTCAATAGTTAAATGGAGAGAATCTTAGGGAGTTGTGCCCAAGAATCAGCTAAAAGGTAATCTATAATGTTTGTTTTACACCATTGATTTTTTAATGATGGTGACCCTCCTTTATTTTGATAATAGTTTTATTTGTGTGAGAAAAAGAATACTCATAATGTGTGGAGTGTATATAGGTCACTAGCATATGAACCTTATGTGGGAAGGGTTGAGGAAACTTGAGACCAGTTGTATTGTTTTACTTTTGGAATTCTTATACCATTCCATAAATGGAATATTGTATTACTAGATTTCATAACAAATATTAGGTATAGGTTCAAATATTGACTTGGTGCAGTGCAAGTGTGAGCATTAGGATCATGGATTAATTGTGATGATCAATGGATTTTGGATCTGGTTTTTTTGTTCTTGTGTTGTGATATAACAATGGTTTAATCAACATTGGTTTTGGTCAAGAGAAATCACTAGAATATTGGTACAACCATTGGTTATAGTTAATGGAAGAATCTTAGAACAACGTAGGATAAACTTCTTTAGAATTTGGATTTGCTGAGCCATCAAAGATTAATGAAAAGTATTTTTAAAATAGTTGGTTGGAGGTGGTTCTATATAAGTTTATTCTAATAGTTTGATATTGTGGTGAGGAACTGTATTGGTAAAAGTAGTTGTGATTAAATGGGTGTAGTTTAAAGGTTGTTCGTGGATTTTCAAGAAAATATAGTCTTAATAGTATGATCTTGGTCAATGGGAGTTTGATAATTTTCATCAAATCAAGGACCACTGGTATTTTTCCCATGTGTAATCTAAAATTCTTTTGGATATCATAATACTGAGAGTGTTTTTAAGAAGGAAATTCTGATGGTGGAAGCATTGTGACTCGAAATTGGATAGTACAAACTAGAACATATGGTAAGAAGAACCATAGAATATTTGATTAAAGAGACATTAAAATGGGCATTTCATGGGTAATATAGGCTTCTGTAAGATTTGCCTTTTAATTTTATTAGAAGTTATGGTCATTAGATCTAGTGTTGGTTGTCTTGAAAGTCGAATTCATAGTGAGACTCATTGAGGTACATTTTATGTTTGGAAATGCAATGTGGCCAATTGATAAATAATTACCAGCCCATGTTATTCATTAGGTTTCTTCCCAAATAATTATTAGGGACGAGGAGTTATAAGGTGGTAAGGTTGTAACATCCCATGATTTTTTTAAAATAATGAATTCTTATGGATTTTTACTTTATTTTTTTGGTGTATCAGCCAAATTGTAAATTGATATTAGAATTGGAATTCTGAGCATTGTTACTCTTTAAATTCTTTTATTTGGATAATTTTTATGTCCCTAGATATGTATAGGGTGACCATTTTTTTGGGGGTGTTGACCTCTTATGATTAGTTTTTAAAAAGGAAGAGGGGGGGGGGTTCATGGTTAGCTTATATTTACAGATAATAGTGCACCCCAATCATGTGTCCCTATAAGGGTGGTGCAAGGATTAATTGAATATTTACCTGAGGTTACATGATCATGAAATATATTTAAAGAAAACTATTGAGGGGTGAGGCATAATCTACATAGAGTTTGTCAACATATGCGCCTAGCTATGAAAGGATGTAGAGCTTTAGACAATTACAAGAACAAGACTTTCACATGGTTTGTCTAACTATGAGCATTGCCCGTGTGGGGGTGTAGATCTTTGATGGTGTGAGCTATACATTTGTAATGTGGTTAGAAAAACCATGTAGAAATTCATGAACCTCTTAGATAAGAAAAATCACATTCCAAATGAATAATAATCATATCTATAAATTCCATATGGTTTGAACACACAACTGAAGGGTGAAAATGGTGAATCTCTTATCACAATCCTGTATAAAGTACTGGTTATTACGACATTGTTTTCGCATAAATTTTTTAGTGGAAAATATTATATTTATTTTGAGAATCATATTTGTGTATTTAATATTTAGGATTTTTTATATTTTACTTGATTAATGATATTTTAAGAAATGTTTTATTGGTTTGAGTTATATATAACCTTTACATTTATATAATGAATTATTTGGGAAGAACAATATTATGTTTTTGGAGATATGACTTGAAGGGTATGAGATAGTCATTCATGATAAAAAAATAATCTTGTTGAGGTTTTGGGGTTAGTTAGGATATATGGTTACTTATTTAAGTAATTATATATGTAAAAACATTGGTTTTATTGTTGAATTTTATAGATTCATATATTCAAATTCGTTTTGGTAATTATCAAAAAAAGTACTAATAATTTCATTAGTTTTAATAAATATAGGAGGAATATATTGGTACTATATTTTGGATATTATGAAATGTTAAAAGTTAATTTTATTACTTAAAGCATAAAAAATTCATATTTTATATTCATTCATTAGAGTAAGAGGTGAAGTGGAAATTAATCCAAGATAAACAAATGGAAAACATTGTTATTATGAAATAAAAATATATTATATAATTATATTTGATAGTTTTCACAATAATTATAGTGAAATAATACCTCAAATACATGTAAAAGATATTGAAACCAAATTTTACCCTATTACTTTAATATATGATGAGTCGATGGTCTTTTAATTCATCAAAAATATTAGGATTTGTGGTTTCTAAAATTCTATTTTTTCATTCACTTTATTTTGATCAATGATCTTTATCACACTATTTAATTATTTAATTTTTCTTTTATGTCCATATTTTCACTCTCCACCAATATTCACATATTTGGAAACTTATTTCTGTTATGACCATGATATATACCTTTATCAAATTTTAAGAGAATGTTTTATTAACCCTTTTATGATATAGGTTTCTCACAAAGGAATTATCAAATGTCAAATAATTGATTACTGAGTAAATGATCAAATTGATAGAAAATAATTTTTTTAATAGGGTTCAATGTAACACAATGATATTTTAAAATATTACTATTTAAATAGTGTATTAAATATGTAACACACGATTTAAATGAACCGTGACATATTACAGGAATATTTCTATTTAAATATGGTTGTTTTAATCATGTCATTAAATTTTCCAATATGAATAGAATTAGCTATTTTATGAAATATATATACATTTCTTCCTCAAATTAAATTTATTTGTAAATTTTAATTTACTAGTCACTCAATTTTATGAAATATATTTTTATTCAATGAAAGTACATTTTCATGAAAAAATGATTATTATTACATTCCATGAAAAAGTATAAAATTATGTTTTTACCGCATTTAAATAAGGTATTTTATAAAAACGATGGTCTAGGAAGTAGAGGTTTTGGCGTGATGGGTTGGGTGTGTTGGTTGCACAGGTGGTGGCTCATCTGTGGTGGTGATTGGATTGTTTACAATCATTCCTAGCATCATTATCCGTGGCATTTTCTGGCTATGTGGCCACGATGGGTGTGGTGCGATGCGGAGCATCTACTCCGAGAAATCTATCGGTTCGTGTAGGTGGAACCTAGGTATGGATCTAGTCTAGATGGTTAGGATGGTGAAGGGATACTATCATTGATTTAGCATCGGCATTATGGGCATGGGGTATTTTTTATGGACCTTGACTTTGTAATGGGCTCCTTTCGAACCACTATAATATATTTGTACGGGTCTGCAATGGGTTTGATCACTTGGGTCTATCAGATTCAAGACATTTTATTAAAGCCTTAGAGCCATGGGTGTTCAATTTTAAGTTGGGTTCTCCCTTTTCCCACAAAATGGGTTTGTGTGTTTTTTCTTTCATAATAAAGGGGGTTTCCCCCAACTTTCCTAGTCATATATTTTTAAAAAAATAAGTAATTTTAAAGTCTCATTATTCATTTAATATTACTGAATATTAAAAAGAATGTATTATTTTGTAATATTAAATTGAACTTATTAAATTTATATAATATTTATACTCTATTTTAGTGTATGTTGATTGTCAGTCTTAAAACTCATTTTTCTAAAAACTATTTTAAGGTGAATGATGTTAATAAATTTAAATTAATTAAAAGAAAAAATATTCGGGAATGATTTAAATTAAATTTATAGATTATATATCAATAAATATGAATTTAAATTCATTTATTTTTTCTTACTTTTCATATAGTTATTATAAGATAATCTTATTCTTGAGAAAAATCATTTCTTGAATACCCTCTTTTCAACACGTTTTCAGGTTTATTTTAAATTTATTTTTTTCCAATTATATGAGTTGAATATGGAAAAACAGATTCCATATTATTAATTATAATAATATTATTATTTAAATAATTTCAAATTATTTTTTTACTATAATGATTAGTGAAAATAATAAAAATTAATTACAATAATTATGGAAAAAATGGGTCTTACTGAGGTTAAACTTAAAAGATAAGGGTTAAAAAACCAAAAAACATGTATAATTAATATATAATGTTAATATTTAAACCATTTATCTTATATGGTTCTGAATGAGTCCATTTTAGATCTATTCAGATACTGATAATCATGGGTGTAATAATTTATTTTCAAAAAATTCCAAATGTGTCATGTCTACCACTTATAAAAGTACACCCACTATCCGATTCTATTCACACATCCATAGAAATTTTTTCATAAAATAATTACCCAAATAAATTTCTTATTTACCTCTCCTCATCCTATAAGCATTTTTTTGATCCTAAATCAATCTAAGAAATGATTTTGGTTAAATATAATAAGTTTCCTAAATATGAGTTAACGTCCTTAACAAAGAATTTTATTTTATTTCTTCTTCTACCTACATAGTATATTATTAAACCATCATTATATAATAACCTAATTATATTAAATATACTAATATTATTTTATGTCATGTTCATGGCCTATAACCATCTCATCCATCATCAAATGGGAAATGAAACTATTGATCATGTATATGGTAGACAACCACCTTCAAAACTGACATATTTCATTTTCCATCACCACTTCACGTGGATAGATATAATGTGTTATTTAATAATTATATTTTATGATTATAATATAAATATACTTTATAATTATAATATAAAATATATAATTATACATTATAATTATATATTTTATATTTATATATATATATAACATTTATTGAATTTGAATCATGATTTTATAGAAATAAATCATAATATTTCTTACCTTTCAATCCACTGAATAAATGATCATGTGTATGATGGAGTACCTCTTCGCGAAGCGATGGGATTTATTTTTTATTACCACATCGCATGGATGATCCATGTATGTGTATTTAACAAAATAATATGATAATTATTATTTAATAATAATTATAAAAGGTTAAAATTACACTTATCATCTTACCATCATTATTTTTGTAATATGGAAATATTTCTCATGCATATGTAAGTTCTATTGTCTCTTTGATTTGAAAATTGTTCATTTTTCATTACTATTTTTCATGTTTGATTTTAAATGAATATTTTATGTATAAAAATTATAATTATGTCATTATTAACATTCTTGAGGTGATTAAGTAATAATACATTTGAACTTAGTAAACATACCAATGTGATTTTCGATATATGATCCATTAAACAATAAAATGTCGACATGAAATAAATTATTTAGGTGATTGAATATGAAATGGTAACAAATAAAATTAAAGGAAAAAATAAATTGAAAATCGTTTAAAGTATTTAAATAATTAAAATAAGTTTATTATTCATGAAGATAAGTAACAAATGGGACAATTCGGGCATATGGAAAGGGTTTTATCCTGAAAAATTCCTTCTTTAAGACACATTTTGTTTTATTAACCTAGTTCCTATTACATAGTTTATATAATTTCCTATTTAATATTATATCTTGAATTCTTCATTATTTATCATATTATATATTACAATTCAATTCCTTCATTTATGGGGGTTATGATTAATATTTCTTAATGTTGTAAGGGTTTATGTTTCAATAACATTTTAATTGGGATTATTTTTGTTTGAATATAAATTGTAGGAAATAATTTGGTCATTTCTTAATAAAACACAACAATTTTATTATACTCTGGTTATTCATGAAACTTTCTTAAAATTGTTCTATTTTCCCCTCTTTGGTACTTAAAAATATTGACAAAATAATTTTTTGAAAAAAGACATTATTTCGGCCTTTGATCAAAAATAATTTCTCTTCCATGTCTATGTTTTCCTTAAAATATTTTGAAAAATGATTTAAGATTATTATTTGAATGTTTAAAGTCATTTTTACCCATGTTTACCATTTTAAAAATGGTTTAAATGGAATATTCTTATCATTTCTGAATGATGTACTTTTTAAATTTTTACGCATGTGTTTAATAATGTTTTCTATCATACATGGAATGTATTTAATTACACATCATTATGAAAATTATTGTCTTTAAATATTTCTATATAATTTCCTCATGTTATTTTCATCAAAATGTACTTCCTCAATATTTTTTTAATTTTTTGGTCTTTTTAAAATGATTTTAAAATTGGATTAGTTATTTTAATCAAAAGTGTGTTTTAATTGTTTTAAAATTACATCTATTCATCAATAAGAACAACATATACTGTTATAGAATGATTATAATATATATATATATACATGTCTAGCTTTTATATACAAAGATAATTATCCATTTCTTTAATGGGGTAATACATGCCACATTATCATTTACAAATGGCATCATCATTAAATTTCCATTAACTATGGTATGATGCAATATTGTGCAACCCATGTTCTTTCATTGGGTAATTATTATTCTATTCCTTATGATTTATTTCATTTATATGGGACACATAGATAAAGAACATGTTATAGTGGGTACACACATATTGAACTCTAATGCATTCAGTAAATATTTAGACTTATGAGGTGTCATGAATGTTATTAGAGAGTAAACCAAATCCTTTATGAGACCTTTTACACCATGTGATATTACCTTTACAGTTAGTACTTACTCATCTCAATGTTATGTTATATGTTTCTTCCAGATTTCCTTTGATTCTATGATATTATCATTAAATTTTCTTTATGTAATTTTTCTATGTGATTACTCATGTGTCTTCTCTTTTAATATATCATGTTATACATTTAACACAAATGTTATACTACCTTATCATTCTTATTTACATTCTAGGTTTTTATCTCACCAATTTTGTCTATGTATTTCATAGGTAATCAAGTGAAGTTTTTTGATCCTGAAGGGATTTATATGATTGTTATGGAGAATAAAATAATAAAAATTATTTTATCCTCACTTTGATAATTTTTTTTCCTAATCTTCCAAATACACAAGTCCTCATGATCATTTTGTTGCAATTAATGAATTTTGATGTTAACATGATGGAAATAATATGTATAAAAGTCTTGGGTCCTTATATTGAAGACCAAAATACTTCCATAAGGGGAATTATAGAGGAATTAAAACGTTAATTTTATTTTCAAACAATATGAAAAGGCATCCAGGAGGGATTTTGATATTGTTTTTTTATAATATCGACATCAAAAGCCCTCCTAGAAAGACTTACATGTTAGTTTAATAAAAAACATATGTCAAAACTATGCCTATATCCAAAGGTATTTCATTATCTATTTTATATAAGATCAATGTGGAAAGACACTTTCAATGTTGGGTTTTAGAAAAAATCTACATAAAAATCGTTCCAGGGGGATCTTAATGTATGTTTTTTTAAATGATGTTGAAAGAAGATTTTTTTAAAAAATATCTTTTAAATTTATATGATTTTCATGTAACACCGCAAATTTCTAAAATAAGAAAAATGTATGCGATAATGTGTATGGAACACAACACTAAGATTATAAGAAACGGTAACATCCTAATACTTAACGATATATTTATTTTTAAATAAATTTAATCTATTCAATGTCATGAATTACATGAAACACTGAGTATTTATTATGTTATACAGATCACATGTATTAATTGTTCATACATGAAACACCATGTTTAAATGAATCAAAATATATTTTTAAAATATTATTATTTAATTTGATAGTTATCACCCAGTCATTAGAGTGGCACATATGAATAGTGATAACTAAATTTTGAAAATTATATGGTTAAAAAATTTACAAAATAAATAATTTTATATCAATTTATTAGAGATAAAATTATAACTATTTGAAATAAAAATAATTTTTTTCAAAAAATAGTATTTTTCTACAATGTTGTCTAGCCGCACTTTGAGAACATGATTTATAAATAATTTTTATCGATTATAAAAAATTTATATGAATAAAATAAAATTAATTTTTTCATTCAAAATATAAATTTTTCTTATATTAAACTTTTCTTATTTTTCAGAGAATTCTTATTTTTTGATGAATAATGAAATGTACAGAATTTTAATTGAATACTTCATTTTTTGTTTAAATAATTTAAAATTTAAATTATATTTTGAATTGGTTTTAAAGTGAAATAAATTAAAATTTATATAAATTAATCAAATTTATGTCATTGTAAACATTTTCATATTGTTTTATTATATAAAATCATTATAAACTTTTAAACAATTTCTTTTTAAAAACCATCTTTCTCGTCAAGTCTATGGTATTAATTTTAAATTAAAATTTACCACTTCTGTAAATTGAATTGAAATAATTATATTAAATTTTTAGTAAGAATAATATATAATTTCTAGTATGTCCATCTTAATTTTTTCCAAAATGAATAATGAAAACTGTAAAATTAATTACTGCATTTAAGGTAAAAATGGTTTTTCCGGCAGTTAAACGAATATGATAATGGTTTAAAATGACCTACCAAGTTTTAAAACACCCATTGGATGGAAAAATTTATAACTTATCTAATATATGGTCGATAATGGAGAACTTTGGAAGCTTTTTTAGTATAAAAAATTGGATATGATTGATTATTTTCAATATATTACAAATTTTCCACTCTCCTCACATAAAAAGGCCAACCACTCTCCTCTCCATTTCACACATTAAAATCATTTTTTCATTCAATAGAATCACAAATCAATTCCAAAAATTATATCTACACATCCTATAATCCATTTTATGGATTGAATCCAACATAGGCAGGCTTTTGGTGCTAACCTATTAAAGATTCCCAAAGATGAGGTAACATTATTCAACAGAAATTTTTATTTTATTTTTGTCTCTACCTACTTAATTTTTTATTTAACCATGATGATATAATGACCATTGTATTTTATAAATACTAGGATATTTTTATGTTAATATAATGACCAACAATTATCGCCAAATAACTGAAATGGGTTAAGAAATCAATGTTTATGTTTACGAAGGACTACCATGTCACAAATTGGTGTCATTCATTCTTCCATTATAACCATTCATAGTTGTGCATGATGACAGATCCAAAATATATGTATTATATTTATAAAATAATTATACCTCTAGTGTTATTATACCATATATACATTTTTATGTTCCATTACATATGTGGTAGAATAACATCGCTCGTGTGTATGGTTGACTGCTGCCATGCAATGCAATGTGGTTCATCTTTCCGTAATGCTTTACATGAATGGTGGTTGGGATAAATTTAATGATTACATATGATATAAATTACATAATTATTATAATAATGACATAGTTATAATCATGTAAAGATAATATATCATTTTATTTCTATCCATTTCACTATTTTAATGATGATAACATCTTTCATGTATGTGTAAACTACCACCTTCAAGAAGCGTTGTGAATCTATTTTCATAACCATGATACATGGAATATATATATATATAATTGTAACATACCATCCTGGGTGAACCAGTCCACACACCTGATCCAATCATCACATGGTGAGGTGAAGCAAGTAAACGAAACATATATTGAATATAACGCAACAAGATATACAACTAGAGTAATATGTTTTAGAAAAAGATACAAATAATCCATAAAATCCAATACAAACCAAATAACCCCCAAAATAATGAATAAATAATGGTCAAAAAAACTCCTTGTGACCATCATTCACCTCCTTAACACCTTATAAATAAGTGAAAGGACAACAGAAATGATTACATGCTACAAGATGCCCATCCCTGTACCTATATCCTACAATAAAACATCTAGAATTGAAAAAGGGAAAAGGTAGTGTGTCAGAAACAATACATTCATGATACCCCCATATAGTTTATAAAAGTTCTAATATTAACAATATAATATTTCTAGATTTTAAAACTAAAATTGCTTTAAAACTATTTTCATAAATCGAATTCATTTGTAAATCAGTTTTCCTTTGGTTTTCATAAAATAAATTCATATTTAGTAACCAAAATTATGAATATTATAAGTGATAAAAATGGAAATCATATCAATGCATCAATAGGTAAGAAAATAAACTCATATACATGAAATAACCTATCATGCTAAGCTACGTAATACAACCACATATAAAAAATTATGAGAAAAAATCCATGATGAAAATAATCATGAGATAAATATATATAAATGAAAAAAACATCATATTGGGTCCTACCATATCGTACAATGCATACTAAACACTCAAGAGAATAAAAAGGCCTAACATTGGATCCAACCAATATCGATTCCTTCGACAGTCCCTCGATATCCATAAAGGTTACCTTTATGTGGTGCCACACACACTGAGGATACATGTGTCTCTTTCCTGATTCACCCATTGTTCCCAATGTTACAATTTTCAAAATAAATTTCAATACTATGCTAAAAATTTATAATATATTTTCAAATCTAATCCAATAAATTTCAGTGTTTGAAAACCCATTTTGAAATTGAGAAAATTTGTTTTCATAGGAAACACTCTTTAAATTATTTTTCTTCCAATAAATCCTTTAAAATTCATATAAAAAAAATCAATGAAAAATCAAATAAATTTACCTATAATGAAAATAAATTCATTTCATTAAACCTTTTTAACAAAACACCTTCATCAAAAGGATATAAAGCTATCTACATTTGACCACGATGATTGGAAACAATGAGAATGACCTTTGAAGGATAGGGAATGCCAAGAATCTAAAATCGATCGATACAAATCGCTATATGATCACAAATCCATACCATAAACATATCCAAAATTGATTGGATGACCAAAGGAAGGATGAACTAAAAGGATTACATACCCTGAATGGCCAACTACAACAACCTTAATGATAGATCAGCAAAAAATGATCTTGAAGGGGGAGAGATCTCCAACATAACTTACGGTGCATTCTAGGTCAAGAGATATGGTATGTAGCAGAATGAAATGAAATTCATCCATGAAAAACACCTAAAATTTCATTACATGAGAATTATATGTTGTGTAACCCAGGTTCACAACATGTAATCCATGAAGGACACTTACACAAAAAAATAGATTACCTTTTAATTAAAAACTAATTTTTATCCATTACATATTGTGAAACTGTCACACAGTGTGTAAATATTTCATATAATGTATTATTTCTTGAGATCTATTAGGCCACTATTACATATCTTGTGACCCGCTTACACGGTGTTTGAATCCACAAAAGATAGCATAAACTCTTGTTTTAGGCACAAAAACTAAAAGACCCCACTTCGAGAATTCTCCAAACATTAGAAGAACCCTACTAAGTCATTAGCACATTTATATTATGAAAGAAATAATTAAAATAAACATACACCACTGAATTTAGGTCATTTTCCCTAGAAAATATCTCCATCCTTGAAAAACCCATAAATTCACTCAAAAAGGGATGAAAACAAAATCATAAAAAGGGAGTTTCTAGAAATCATGACTGGGTGTTATAATATCCCACCGTAAATTCATTCTTCCCAAAAAAATCCCTCATATTATTTGACTCAAAAAACTTGATTTCCACTACTACCTCGTCTAAAATTCCATTTCCTTAGTATCATGGATATCTTTTCCATAAAAACATTGTTCCAAAAACAATATAAATCATTATACCTCACATCACCTTGTCTAGATGATCCATAATCTGAACTGGAATCTCAACAAAATTAGTGTCAGTCCTAATATCTAAGTCTTCCCATACAATCACACGTGAATGATTCATTAAATACCTCATCAGTTTAGGAAATAGGAAACATTTTATCGATTGATGGAAAACTAGGTGGAATGTCTATCTAATAGGCCACCATTCCCAGACATTTAATGATCTTAAATAGACCCACAAACCATGGTGCCACCTTACAAGTCTTACCTAGTGGATAATGTTCCATGAAAGTAAATACACTATGAATATCCTGAAAAACAACCTCAAACTCTTATGGATGATAATGTGGGTTTACATAATATTTTTGATAACTTTTTTCCATGATCAATCTCTACTAGATCAACTGTATCATCTCTATCGTCTCATGAATAGGACTCGGAACAACCAAGGAATGCTCTCCCAACTCTACCCAGACCAAGGGATATCTAGATGGCATACCATACAAAATCCTTGTAGGGATTCATCTTAACCGAGGCATTATAAATATTTTTATAATAAACTTGACCATAGGAAATTTTTCCCCAAGATCCTCTAAAATCAGCACTCAAGTCCAAAGAATATCCTAAAGAACCCAAATGGTCCTCTCTATTTGTATATATATCTATAGATTATAATCCATAATTAATTTAATTTGGGAACCCATCACTTATAATATATATTTTTGGAAATTGCATGTGAACCTCAGGTCCCTATTTGATACAACCACAGAGGTTACCCTATGAATTCTCCCAATAAACCAGACATATAATTCCTTAAGTTGTTCAAACTTCTTCGTCTCCATTATAAGGAGAAGATGTTATGATTTCATGATTTAATCAATTATCAAACAAATAACATCCTTCAGACTAAGATTATGGGAAAAACAATGAATATATACATGGAAATCAAATACCACTTTTATACCAGAATGGGTAATGGATACAAAAAACATACAACTCTATGCTATTCCGGATTAATTATATAACAAGTAAAACACAATGACATAAAATCCACAATCGACAACCCCATCCCTGGACACCAATATCGACTTATCAATTCATGATACATATTGATATCCCTAGGTTGTACAGAGTAACATGATCTATTTATACTATATATCAAATCAGGCCTCATAGAAAATCGAAAAACCAACCTACTATAGAAGCACAAAGAAATGAAGTAAGACTGAGACCACTCACCTGAAGTTTCCACACCATAAAGTCTTTCACTAAATCATTTTCAGTTAGTTTAAATCTCCTACTCAAGTCATACTCACTCATATAAATATGATTTGTCTTTTATAAAATATAATAACACCTATCTACCAACCTTTTCTTGTCCCAAGGTCATCTTAGAAAACAAAATCATCAGTGAAGACTCATGAAACAATTCCTTCACATCTTGTGATGATAATTTTATAATCAATGCATTGGAAACCACATTTACTTTAATAAGAGTGTGCAAAATGTCAATGCCAAAGTTGGATGTCACTCTACCCAACATCTTAATCTCATGTTCAGATCCCTCTAAGTAAAAATACATTTCATGCTCTTATGATCGTAATACTATATAATCAGATCTCAAAAGAGGTATTGATTCAACATTTTTAGTGTATGTTTAATCGCTACCAACTCAATATTATGTATATGGTAGTTATTCATGGGAAGGAATAACTAGCATGACCCATATTCCACCACATGTATTTCCTACATCAAGAAACATTCCAAAAACATACTAGAAGAATCATAGTAAACATCAATACCCAAAACCAGTTCATTAAGAATCAAAACTTGTGGTGAAGTTAACCACATCATTAGTTCCACCAAATATCTCTAACACTTTTAATTCCACCCTAACTTTACACCATTAAGTGTTAAAGTGATCATCGAATATGAGGTCTTGGAGAAATACTAAACAAATCTTGTATATTGAACAACCAAACCAAATGAGATTTGGATCGCAAAAAAATCTAGAATGATCCTAGTATATGAAAACATGTATCCACTCATGGCCCACTAAGATTCAACTCTTAAATATCACATGCCCCATAAATTTCACTTCCCAGACCCGAACCCCATATTTGGAAAGCATACCATATAGACGATGTTCCTTCATGGTTCGAAGAATGGTATCCAAATGATCAATTTTTTCCTCCTATGACCTAGAGTGATCCAAAATATCATCCATGAAAAAACAAAAAAAAACCAAGAACCAATGAATGATATGGTTAATCATATTCATAAACACCGCAAGAGAGTTAGTCGATCCGAATTCCATAACTAGAAACCCAAAATAAACATACCAGATCATGAACATTTTCTTAGGTAAAACTTCCTCTCAAACTCTCAAAAGGTTGTACCCTGAATATAGTTTAGTCATTGAAAACCAACATTCCACACTAATTTGGTATAAGGATCATCAATCCATGAAAAGAGATATTTTTTTATAGGTCAACCAATTTATCTATAGATAGTCAACATAGAAATGGGGACCGTTCATAGGAGGAGTTAATTAGTAAAATCGACCAATCTCTAGGGAAGTAAACCAAAAAAATCATCTAAAAAGACCTTAGTGTACACACTCACCACAACAAGAATTCGACCACATAAATGATGGTCAATGACATGAAGAAAAATCTATGACAACTGACATAATATTACATGGGAATAAAGAATAACATGCCTTACCATTCCGGATCTAGAGTCCCAATCACCCTAAAAGGAATGAGTGAACCCATCAGTATATATGAACTATACGGTGTTAATAATATATATGATCCTTAACCATAATAATCTATGTCAATAATCAAGTATAATATGTCAAGATGAAGCAACAAGAAGTCCCATTCTACCTCAAAGATGGCTATCATCACTGAACACTTGGGACACTTGAAACCGAATTCTGACCTCTTTCATAAAGGCATGGAAAGATCCAACTAGTACAACATAAGTTGTGATTGTAAGACCAACACATCTACTAACTTTTATGATATAAAGGATTTTGTAATACATATATTAAATAAACTAAGACCCATGTAAGATGAAATAAACATCATACCTATTAGAGAAGTAGCACCTACATAATATTCTTCTTGCGCGTACTCAAATACATAAATATTCATGGCCATAGCCATATGAACATCCCCATTAGACTAAGGATTTGACCCACAACTTTGGGAAGCATAGGTATAAACCTAAAAATACTTGCTGAGGGTGGATCCTTCTTTACTACACTGGGATATCCTTTCATAGAAATGCTTCTGATTTCCATATAACCCTTAACAATGAAAAGTACTAGGAGCATACCTACAGATAGGTATGGTATGACCAGAATACCATAATTGAAAGAAAAAAAATATCTATAACTTTATGAAGCCCTTAAAATTGGTCCTATAGAGAATTGACCAACCATAAATTTCATTTTTGAGCCAAAAGATATACTCTGGTTATCAACTTACCCAACTAAAGCTCCACCCAAACCTGTCATCCCAGCTATGTCTACCTCACCCAAAGCTGTTTCTCAGCAACCTTTATAAAGGTCAAAAGAAACATGAGAATAAATATTGACATAATATAATCCCTCATTACTGACTCAAACCTTCCAGGATTTAGGTACTCATTTGTGAAATGATGTAGTTCTTGATGCTCCTACTCAACAAAACAAGAAAAATACTCAAGAGTGGTTTTCACCCCCTTCTTCAAGGTCAGAAAATCCTGCATCTTTTTCACATGTAATATATCATGATAAAAACTTTTACTAAATAATTTCATGAATTAATCATAGGTAAGGTACTTATTCAACATTTCATAAAACATAGTGTTTTACCATCAATTTTTTGGTCCCTAAAGCGTGTATGTGGAAAAACCCACCTTCGAGTCTTCATGGGTCTTCAGGAAATTTAAGATCCATTAAATATATTAAATACACTCTTAAAAATCCTATAGTCCTTCATCATATCAAATAAGGTTGGATTCTGCATAGAATACTCAGATTCGTGATCCACCATGCATCCTTAGTTCCTAATAACCACTAGACTGAAAGTCTAGATAGTGTAGATAATATCTTTTATTAAAAAAGGATCCACTAGAGGGTAGCCTGTGAGACCTATCTCACAGCTATTCCCCTAATATTTAGAAGACCTATTCTTAAATGCATTGTCTAACATACACCTGATAAAAACTAAATATATTATGAGAACATTCTGAAATCATAGGACCACTTTCAGGATTAAAAAAATACTTTAAAACAACAATAATTTAATGAAATTAATAATTTACTCAATGAAATAAATTTTCAAAAGTAATTATTCAGTTTAAATAAACTTCCCATATCGTTCATTAAAATGAACCTAAACCCCAAGTAAAAAACCTGGTAAACGTATCTTTTCACCCATTGTAACTCAGGTTTAGTCAGGAAAGTGAGATAAGCAAGCCCTTTTTCGCACTTACTATCTGAATTTTGATCTTCCTAACTAATGTCCACACTAGAAAATGAAAACACATAGGATTTGATAAAAAACTTATGGCTGAGACTTCCCACTGATACCAAATTGTAATAGAATATCCTAGTTAAAAAACCATACGACCAATCCATTCATCACATGGTGAGGTGAAGAAAGAATACATAACAAGTCTTGTATTTAATAAAATAGGACATACAACCAGGAAACTATCTGGAAGAAAAATATACAACTAGATCCATATTATCTATAAAAAATAACATATACCCTGAATGTATGAATAATTTATGGCCAAAAAGTCTTCATATGACCATCAGTCACCTCCAAAAAACCCCACAATGATGTAAAATACCAAAGGATATTCTAAATTGCTAAAATATTCTATTCCATTTAACCTTATCCTATAATTAAACACAAAAACATCCCAATGGAAAAATATATGTGTTACCGCAATACCCAATAGGATACATCCATAAAACATATACATGGTCTTATATCAAGAATGCAACAATTCTATCTTTTAATGAAATTGCATTACAAATCATTTTCATAAATCTAATTCATTTGTAATTCAATTTCCTTATAGTTTTCATAAAATAAATTCATATTATCCAAATAGAATTAAGAAAAGTAGATGTGATGAAAATGTAAAGAATATCCACATATCAATAGGTAAAAACTTAAACACATATTGATGAAATAAACTATCGTACGAAGCTATACGATACAAACTCATATAAAAACCTATGAGAAATAATCCACGATAAAAACAATCATGCTATAAAAAATCATAAATAGAAAAGAACCACATATTGGGACCTAACCTATGGGGAGATGTGTAAAAGAACCTAAAAGGCCTAAACATTCATAAAATTGGATCCAAAAAATATCAAATAATTCCCTAGACCATTGATAAAAAAAGGATACCTTCTAGTGTTTCCACACACACTAATGATACCCATGTCCCTTTCCCAAACCACCGATGGTACCAAATGAGTAAAGTTTTATAATATATTTCAAAACTATGATAAAAAATTTATAAATCATTTTCAAATCCATGAAAATATGCATAACTATTTGAAAATTCATTTTATCATAAAAAATATATTTTTTTTCTAAAAAAACCCTATTCTAAAACAATCATTATTCTAATAAATCTATTTAAAAAATATCACATAAAATCAATGAACAACCCAATTTAAATTAACAAGAATGCAAAGAAATTTATTTCATTAACACTTTGCATAGAAACAACAACCTCAAAATGGTATAAACTAAGCTTCCTTTGACGATAGGGATTGGAAACCATGAGAACAACATTTAATGTAAATGACACACCAAGAAACTGAAAGGGATCAATAAAAACACCATAAAATCACAATTTGGAACCATAAACATATGAAACGTATTTTCTATGATAAAATTATGATATAAATGTAAGGATTTCATGGGAAAAAGAGTAATTCCACCACAACCCTGATGATTGATCGCAGAACAAATGATCCCGAAGGAATGAAGATCTCCAAAATATCATAGGGTGAGCTATGGGTCGAGAGAGAAGGGTTTAATCAAAATTAATTAAATTAAACCATGAATTACACACACAAAAATATATCTTAATAATTACATGTTTTGTAACCCTGGTTCAGATCGTGTAATCCACAAATTCCACTTACACTAAAAAAACCCATCACATTTTTATTAAAAACTGATTTTATACCATTAATAATTGGGAAAATATTATAGGGAGTATAAATATTTCAAAACCTATATTTGTTCACAAAATCTATTAGTCCATGATTTCATTTATTGTACCACCCTTACATGACGTGTCATTCCCTATTAGATATCAGAAACTCCATGTTTATTTAGAAAACTCAAAGTCCCATCCCCGAGAATTCACTGTACCTGGGAAGAACCCCATTAAGTATTTGACAGAATTATATATATACACTATTAATTAAAATAAATATATATGAATAATATTTAGTAATTTTCCTAGCTAACTCTCTATCCTTAAGAAACTCACTAACTCACCCAAACAAGGATGATAAACAAATAATAAAAAAGGGAGATCCTTAGAAGTACAAAAAGGTGTTACAATAAGTATATTTAATGTAGTAATATGGTAATTTTGATATTAAAATTATTCATGAAAGATAAAACATTTATTACCATCTTTCTATAATGATCGTTTAAAAATGGAATTGTTACCCATGCTGACATATGACCTAACATCTCTACGATCATAACATACGTCATTTTCCATAATTGGTTTTGAAAGTAAAATTTATTCAAAAATATGAAAATTATTTCATGATTATTATTTTTTATATTATGGAATTATATAATATACAGATGAATGGAATCTTTCACAATGAATTGTGAATGATAAAACAATGCTGTTATTACCCAAAACAGTGAAAATAATGAAATATTATTAACGAACATGTAATAAGATTCTTTAAAAGTACCATATATGATCTGATAAATATTAATACCATTATTGAATAATTTATGAACATGTTTAAAAACACAATACCTGAGGTTATGTAATTTTAAACATAATGGAACCGTGAATCGTTGTATATTATCTCAATTTCATTTTTTTGAGGTATATGATATTTTCATGAACATTATTTATTTTATATGGTGTATACACTACCCCTTTGGCTTTTAATACCATATATAATTCATTATACATGGTATTTTATGTTTTAATTTTAATTTATTCTTATAATGTTATTTTAGTAAAAAGGCACCAAGTGGTAATGAATTCCATATCTCAATCTCTTTTTAATGGGTTATATTACTTCTTCATTATTGTGGATGTTATAAGATTATGTGTATATTGAAATTTTATTATATTATTTTGTATATACACATGTTTTATATGGATTTATAGTTAATACACATAATTGATTCATTTATTAATTCACAGTTCAATGTTATAATCATTATCAGGGTTTATTTCACTCTCTCATTCTAATTGAGATTGTTTATTCTTGACATTTAGTTGAATAGAGTTCGTTGTAAATGACCCAATAAAACCACTCATTTTTATTATCCTATTATTATTAATCAAATTTTTTGGGTAATAGTACCATTTTCCGACTCTGGTATTTATAAAAATTGATAATTTTTAAAAAAAATATTATTTCATTTTCTCTTCAGTTAAAAACCTATTTCCTTCCAAATCTATGATTCCATAAAATGTGTTCAGAATAATTTTAATCCTTTTTAAAATTATTTATTAAAGAATTTTTTTACTATTTAATGTTTTGAAAACATGATTCCAAAGGAATATTATTATATATTTCCCATCAAGGCACTTTTTAACTTTTTTATAGTGGAAAATGAATGTCCTTTATAACTAGTACAGAATATAAAAAATTACCCGCCCACAGGATCATTATTTCTTGGAACCTTCCAATAAAATTTTAAAAGGTTATTTTTAATGACATATTTTTTTTAATATTCCATAAATTCTTAGTTTTTAAAATATATTTTGAATGAAAATTATTTTCAAAAAGAATTATTTTTTGGGAAGTGATTTTCAAAATGAAAAGCATATTTTTATCAAGAATATTTTAAATACAAAAAGTAAAAAATTTCCCTATTTCCACGTTTTGAAAGCATGACAATTTTCAAAAAATAGTTATTATAGCTTATAGCCATTATTTGGGAAAACATTGGGTCCTATAGCAATTGAAATAGTGACCAGCTATATTTATAGTTTAAATTATGGAAACAACAAGGTACAACCATATTGTAACTCTGGCTGTTTAATAATGTCATGATAGTTTATCCCATGGGAGTATCCTCTATATTCCATAAAATATGCATCATTGCAACTTACATAGATCATATCCTAATACTCCTTCATGTTATAACAATACACAACACCATTCAATTCCTTATTATAATGATATTATCTCACTTAAAAATGAAAAACACATTTTTTTGTGGAGGTTCATTTTATAGAGGCACACTATCATTAATATATTTAAAATAACACAAAACTATAATTCCATATTGACATAAAGGGATTAAATTGTAGTAGGGTTATACTCCATATTATCAGGTGTTGACTCCTCGTAGATCAAGATGTAATCCATGTGAGTTATAGTGGAATCAATGAATTGAATATTCATGATATCTATTGTCTCATGAGTAGAAACTCTAAGGGGGTAGGGCTCATTTTAAATGTATACTCAATTAGTGTTATAGTTTCGATGATTTTGGAGGTGGAATAAGATGGAATGATCATGTAAATGTGGGGCATGGTCATAGAGGTAGGTGGTGGGTATTATCGTGGATGATGTGGATGGGTTTGTGTTTTAGGTATTAGGGTATGAGGTGGAATAGGTGGTGGGTCATAAGTTAAATGTAGTGATAGATATAAGTCGTTCTGAAGATTTATGAAGTACTAGAATTCATCCTAAAATACCAATTCAACTATAGTTGGGAGGGTAAATGAGGTGTGGGATATGTAGTATATGCATTTCCTTTCTTTGGTGGGGGTAGAGGCATATAAGATGAGGTAGAGAGTGAATGGATCTTATCAGCCTCACCATCCACTCTGAAGTATGTTCAATCCTCATTCTACATGTACCATATTCATTTATTCTTCAACAATTTCAATTAAAAAATAATGACTAATTGTTAAAATATATCTTCACAAGTGATGGGAGGTAATATAGGTGGAACAAAGGCCCATAGGTTCTTCTCCCAATGAGTAAAATTTTACCATATAATATTGTACCCCTGGATTTCTTTTGGTGACATGTAAAATATAATTCAAACAACCACATGATTTTAATCTTACCCAAACTATAAATTATTTATAATATAATACATATTACTCAATCAATTATCCCTATGAATCATCCTTGGACATCGAATAGTGTATAACATATCAATATAACATCTACAGTATGGAGTTAATAAACTATGTCCTCTTAAAAAAAGTAGTATTGTGCCTCTTACATAGTTAAGTTGTATGGTTTGAGCAATATAACTATATGTAAACTCTAATGGGGTTTATCTTCATATTGGTATATTCTTAGGTTCAAAAAAATTTAGGTTTTGAAGCACCAATTCCATCCCTAATGTATACTACTAATAGAATTTAGTGTTTTTGACTCTTCTTAAATTGAATATCCTCTAGGGTAAGCTGAAGATTCAATTAAAACTTTAATTCCAACTCTTGTTGGATTCCTATCAAACATGTACAGTGTGCTCAAAATATATAGCCCATTGTTCCTTCAGGATATTGTTTTCCATTTCAATTTACTACATTACCCACATATCCAAGGTTTTATTCAATTGAAAACATAACATCCATGGCTTCCCAAGCATGTCTCAGTGAATGGTTTATAAGATGAATAAGAAAATATATTGGTGGAATTAGTGTAAAAAATCACACAAGGATGAGTAAGGGGTTGAATTATTAGTTTTTATATGTTCTTGAGAATACTTGGTTCTTGAGTATGTTCTATAGGATGGATTGGGTGGTGGTTTGGTAGGAATAGTCTTTCAATAATTTGTGTGTTTAACCATTAGCATCTTGGTTTGTTAGGGGTCATTATTATTTTCATTGGGAATGGGGGTCGACTTGTTTTCTATGATCCATGAGGAGGGTTAGGGTAAAGGATTATAATTTCTGTTTGGAAGAGGGTTATCAGAATTTTTTTTGAGAATAGAGCAAATGGTCTAAGGGTATATTGGGCATTTTTGGGTGTTTGTTGGTATATGAGGAAATAGACGGGTGTGAAGAGATGTGTAGAATGATATGAATCAACTCAAGTAGAGTTTGGCGGTGTTACATGGTTGATTCAATGTATTATTGATAGATTTTTATGAGGATTGGATGCCTTGGAGGTGAAACCATGATAGGGAGAGGGGATAAAGATCCGGATGAAAACAAGGTTTTATGTTTGGTATTTAAATTCATTTCAAATGTTATGACGTGACACCATTGGCTATGATATAAACTGATTTTTTTCAGATAAATTAATTTTTTAAAATTATTTTCACTGAACTGTTTCATTGTGGGATGAGCTATTAGAGTATAAATTTATTAAGGAATTTTTCCACTATATAACTTGTGGGTTGGTTTGTAGCATTGATTAACCATATGAATTTTTTGTTCCATTATGTTTATCTACACCTTTTTTGATTGTAACATGAAAAATAACACTACGACATGATTTATCATGGAACAATAAAGTAAGGTTCCACAAGGTTCTATTTCAGAGTGATCTATTCCCAATAAAAAATTATTATTCCCATATTTCCCATGAAATTAATAAAATAATTATGGTTGATAATGTTGTACAATTATCCATTATTCACTACCCATAGCTGATTTTGTTTTGTATAATTATATATATCATAGATTCAAGCCCTTTAATTCTTGGTACACCTTTAATTAGTTTGACATTAAATTACAATATATACTTCTAATGTTTATTATGGTACACATGCAACATGTGAGAGTAAATCATAGTAGGCTACAAAAACTATTCCAAAAATATAAACCATAATATACTATTGTATTCATGTAAAAATAAATAATATTGTAACATGAAAACTAATGAATTAGTTTCTTGTTATAATGTACTAAACAATCAAGCTTGAATCAAAAACATTCTATATTCGATCATCAGTGGTTATGTAAAATAGTTTAATCAAGAACACATTGTAGAATAAAATAGGGTTATTGTAAAAAACGATTTTATCTTATTTATATAATAGTTTGGATTCCTTATAACACTATCAATCTATCTAATAAATATAATAGAAATAAATATTGTTAATAGTACTGTTATATCTAATCCATATACATGAAATTATTTATAATTAAAATATTTTTCTGTTGACTCATTTTATTAGAAAGGATTCATTATAAAAAAATAAACCTATATAATTGATATACAAGCATGGAGTATTTATCTCACAAACATTTTCTATAAGCTATAAAAATTATAGACCTAGCATAATTTTTTTCTATCCAATCCTCTTTTATAGAGAAATATATAGGTGATGGATCAGGGAATATCCCATGAAGGAAATATATTGTGTCCAATAAGTTTTCTATTGGGTTAAAAGTATGTGAATCAACATAAGAGGATCTCTATCATCTCCAAATAATGTTGTATAACAACAATATTAAGATAATACTCAAAAAAATATGGCATATAGAACCCAAACCGTGTTATCTACTAGTATATGGAATATCAGTCATGCAAATATAATGACTGATATATATCTAGTACATGACATCATAACATGTCATACATTAATAACAATAATAACATAACCAATTACTCACTAATCAAGATTGGATTTCCCTTATATACCATTATCTGATATATAATCCATAGTAAATTGAATGGATTAGTTATCCCACTTCATACTCATGAATCGATCACACATTGTTCAACAAGATCTATTTAAACTCTATAAAGGTTAAAATAGACTCATTTAATTCTCATCCTTTGTTTTTATATAGACTATATAACATACCCATTTTCATATAAAGAGAACTACTGATTTCCCGCTCTTATTATCGTCAATTCAAACTTACTTGATTAGTAGTTAGAACCTAAAGGTATACTCCCACAACAAGATCAGCCACCTATAAATGTTAGTGATCTCATCAATAAACCATCCCCTAATCCTACCCTTAGGATAATTACTAACACATCCCCACAGAGACACTAAATGATTCCCCTCAATACTCATGACCTAACTGTCATTGTATCATTCTAAATAGAGAGCTCATCAATTATGAATCTCATTATTTCATGATGATATTATGTACTCTAGAAGGAGATTCAATTTAATGAAATTAGTGGATATATGGTGAGGAAACACCGTAGTTAATTATATTTCTCACTAAATTCTAACCCATTTTAACCCTATTCCTCAATCACTTAAACATTAAACCTTAAAATTATTATAGGGAAATAAATGAGATCCTATGAAGGTTCTTTATTCAGTTGAAAGAAAAATAATTACATAAGTACTAAGAGGTGTATTATTCATGGAAAGTTAGTGTATTTTATCTAGTTCATTTGCATAGTGGTGTTACTAAATAAAGTGTTATGTTTTCAAGGAAGGTTTTTTTAAATAACTAAAAAAATATTTTATTTTTGTTTTTTTTATGAGAATGCCCATTTAATATTTTCTCAAATGCTGGATACTATAATCTCTATGGTGAAGGAAATTTCATTTTCTAAAATTGAGTTAGATGAACTTTTCTACTAACCATATGAAGGGATATTCATGTTTCTCCCTATGATAGAGAATGATGAGTTTTTTATTCCATAAGATTTTATATTCAATCCATTTGGATACCATATAATCATGATAATTGGAGTAAAGGTCATGGAACCAGAAGAGAAGGTCCTCATTATGTTAATTTCAGTAATAATTTCTCAAAGGGAATGGGATTTTGAAAAATTATTTTTTAAAGACATTTATTTTATTATTTTTTTAGTAAATGGGACTATTTAAGATGTTATAAATAAATATGTTGGGGTTCAATTATGAGGATATTTTATGTGAATTGTAAAATTATTTCTCTTGTATAAAATTTAAGGGAAGATACTGAGGATTTTGAGGTTTTGGTTTGATGAGAATATATTAATAATAAGTAATAATGTTTTTCAGGATGAAATTATCCCCTTTATTATTGTTGATGAAAATGAATAAGATGAACCTTCTGTTAATAAAAGAGAATGTAGTTTAGATAATAATGAATTGGATCGAATACTGAGTTAGAAGTCCACATCAAAGGCCTAGGAAAATCATGTAAAATATGTGAAAATAGAATTTCTAAGATCCAAATGAAATTATCATAGTATATACACATTATATAATAATTAAAACCAGTTTTTAAAATAGTCAAGAAACTAAGGAATTCAAATTAAAGGGTTATCCATAGGGAGCATACCGCAACCTCAAGCTATGCTGCTTTTGACGATGGAAAATTGAATCTTCCTTTTTTCCATATTCATTCACATTCACCTTCAAATAAATGTAATTAATCCTAGCCCCTATGTATATATATTCAACTCCAAATATGTACAAGGGGTTCCTAAGTTATATGTTTATACTTTCATACACCCATTTACACAAACATATGTATTCATTTTTCATATCTATATATAAAAACACTGATCCCCAATATATATATTTATACTACCATTAATAGATATATATAAAGGGGGAACGTATATATTAATATGAATACTTATGAATATACATGTAAGTCACCTTAGAAAATGAAAACTCGAATCCACCATTATGAGATCCAAAACTCCCTAGAAAAATATATGGAACCAAAAAATTACAAATATAATAACTAAAATTGGAAAAAAGAATAAAAAATAATGAAAACCTACTTGAATCCAATTTTTAACTCACTAACTTCAATGATGACGGATAGTACTGGCCTTATCATATGAATCCACAGATAAAGAAATAATGGGAAAGGAAGTGAGATATGATGACTTATTATACATATGTGATCACTATGTCAATTGTATATGATAAATTATAATAAATTAGGAATTAGTATTTATATATATTGTGAATATTAATAGGGGAAATGGGGAAATAACATTATTGGTTAGAAAATTATTTTTTTATGTGTGAAGATATTTTGAGTATTTAAAGTGAACATTGAAAATTAATGGTATAAGTAAAAAAAGTTCTTGGACATTAATGTTTGAAGAAGCTTATGATTTTTAATATTTATTTATCTTAAAATGCTTCATATTTTTTCTCTTTAACATGAAATAATTTTTATACATGGTTGACCCACTTAAACTTTTTATATCCATTTTACTTTTACTATTTTCTACTTGTTCGAATGTTGGAGTGTGATTTTCATGAAATAATTTTTGTGAATTGTGATGTAATAGAGGCTATTAGGGTGAAGAATAATTCCTAATTCCATTGATCTAATATGTGATAAACTCTGGTGTTCTAAATTAATAATATAAAGTCCACCATTGTGACAAATATTCTAGTGAAATAAAGTTTTATCCTCTATTTTTTTCAAGGAGTCCTCCATCACAACTAATTAACTAAACAACACCTAGGTATGAATTCAAGCTATATTGTTATTTATAGAAGTAATCCCAACCTATAAAACAATAATTTCCTATAGGGTGGCGTCATTTCCACCAATGACCCATGCTTTTCCTCCACTGAGGGTGCTAGTGTGGATGGTGGTTTGGATAAAAACACCTATATCCTTGTGGTATTCTGTTTTAGAAGTTGTGTAAAAAATTTATACAACCCCACTAACTATGTTTTCCTTATGATATAGTTTTGGTTAAAGATGCCTTCCACTTTTCCATTAAATAAAATATTATGTCATGAAATAGATAGAGTATTATCGAGAGTATCTTTGACATGTCCAATTTTGGTTAATGTGGGACCTCTATTTGGGGTGGTTAGGACATAATGGATTTTCCCTTCTCAGATATATACCCTTCATTTTCATAATTAACTCATGGAAGAGATTTGAATGTCTATATATCCAAATTATCACCTCTTTAGATCCCATGATATTAGAATAAGTCCTAGAGCAGATCAACTAGTTTTGTCACTTTGATTTAGGGTTCCATCAGAACTCAATATTTTTCATTCCTCCAATATTGGTTGTTCTTAGTATAGAGTTTGAATTAAATCCATTGAATTATCCCATATTATAATATGTGAAGTGAAATTTATGGTTTCATACATTTCCCACCCTCAAATATGAACATATGGAGAGCCCTCATCTATTGCTCACATGATGGTTCTATGGATTTTATTGCATGAAAGAATTATATTTTCACAATGCTTCAGAGATATAGGGATCCATGTTATAAAAAAGTAGAAAGGATTACCATGTTACATTACATATTAACCATTCTTATTTACATAATGTATAAATCATATTGAATATGTTTCCACTAAAGTGATCTAATTTTTCTCACTAATTATGGTATGTAATGTTGTTTAGCCTTCCATTGTGTTCTTGGGAAATATAATGTGGAATGTGATGAATAGATAGTATAGGACTGGTATTCCTTCTTCATCAAATTCTATCAACATCTTATATAGGATTTCTTAAATTTTATTATGGATTTTTTTAGTAAAGTACATGTTTGTTTGGGAATCCTTTAGGTCATCAAACCACAAACTCGCCAATGGTTGAAAAGATGAAAATTTACCTCCTGAGACATCTCTTGTTATTGACATGGTATCACTAGTTGACATCAAGAGTTTTTTGTGGGTTCTTGGTTTGAAAATATTTTTTTTCTTTAATGGTTTATTCACAACTACTAGAGTATCCACTAGCTTTATTGTGATAAATATTTCAGCTTAAACATTGGATATTTAGTGAAATAAGAGCATGGATATTATTTTGAAAATTTCTTTCCATTACATGTGTGTGGACCATTTTCTATTCAAATTATATATTGAAGGATTAAGTATCAGAATATCTGAATAAACATTCTCATAAGGTTTCATAGACTTCCATGTTTGAGAGAGTTCCCTTAGAGACAAGAGAGGAAAGGATACAATGAATCAAATAAATTACCCATCATCTAGAAATATAAGAGCCTCAATATCCATAAATAAAGGAACAATCATTAAAATAAGATGTTTGACTAGTAGAATAAGTGACTCCTCTTGACTGCTCAATGAAATTCAAATTGTGATAGAGGAAGATAATATGAAAATTTTAGTGGTTAAACCATTTAGCACCATACCCTTTATATATCCATCCAACATCATTATAATAATGGTTATATGTTATCCATTTAGTATGAAAAATCCAAAAATATGTAAAGGTGGGTGAAACTTCCAAAAACCTTCATGTTATATATCAAATGGAGTTTTGAAATCTTACTTACTAGAAATATATATTTCAAAATTTTGTGCCATAATTTTTATTTGATTTTATTATAGAGTCAAGATTCCCAACAAAAACACTTTCATCAGCGAAGAAGAAGAATATGGGCTTGGACTTCATGAAATTATTTGGGTATTTATATATTAAATATTCAAATATTCCACTCCGTATAAACATAAAATTCTAAGTGTATACACTTTCACCCCTTTTCATTATATACTTATATGTACCTAATTACAAACTTTGTTATAATAAAATATCTTGTTGATGATTTATATTTAAAATTTAATGATGATTACAATGAAATATACATGAACCCACTAGTTAGTTATTTAGTATATTTTTGTCAGATGTGTAAATATGCTCTATATATCCTAGAGGATATCAACAATGAGGATGGAACTTTTCCACCATTCCACACATGGTTGAAAAAAGTAAAAATTAAATCCAAAGGGGCTTCATAAAAATGAAACAATATTTTTGGATGTTATAGTGAATGGATTCGAAGGGGTAGAGGCCTAATAGCTTAAAAACTACACATATAATTCCATTGGGGACCATTATAATATCAACACACCAGTGTATTCACACGGGATCCTATGGATAGTGTAATAAAATATCATAACATTAAATTTAAATTTATTTATATTAATTTCAACAATATAAAATACTTACATAATAAATTAAATGTTTTTTAAAGTGAATTCCTGATTCCAAGAATTTAAAAATTACATTTGGTAAAAATAATTGAATGTAAAAAATATATGGTTAATACAAGAATGAATATGGACAATTTGATAAACATTCATATACAAAGTTATATTAATTAATGAATATGTATAGTAATTGTTTCACTAACCATCACATATGGTCAATACAAGTATTTCCTAAATGCATAATTGTGCAATATTATAGTAATTAATTCAAACTATAATTTAAATAAAACTAAAAAATGACCATTTTTAGTCTTAAAAGAGTTTTTTTGGAGATTATATAACTAGATTTTTTAATCCATTCATAAAAACAAAATTTATCTACATAATACAAGAATAAGTTGATAAGATTAAAAATATCTAAGTTTATGTACATGAAAAATATTAAATCAATGTTTTTTATTAGTTGATGTTCATATTTTAAAACAAAGAAACAAAAAAAGTCTGATCAGGAAGATAATGACATAAAATGATCCCTCTCATGTGGAGAAAAACACAGTAGAACCATTCCTAATGGTTTGATTTTATTTTTTCATTTATTAATTAAAAATATAAACAATAATTCAAATAATGAAAACTAAAAAAAGTGGCATAATGAATACAACAAACATAATGATTACATTGTATAAATGGAGATAACTAAACCGTTTCATGGCTAAAAATTATTGTAACAGATGAGTCTTAATGTACATATACATTAGATCATATTTGTGGAATAATTAATAGAATACATAAAAAACACCCAAAGAATGTACTAATTATGTGACTTTGGAAACATAGAAACATAAACCCTAGTACATGAGTGAGATACATTATCTCCCACTAAGTTCTTCATGACTTTCACCTTTCTTAAAAATATCACACATAATACATATCTTCATAACTTGGAGAAGGAAACATAAAAATGGGTGAGATTATATGCTCAGTAAGGATAAAAAAATAGAGATATTCAAGCATAAACATGAACATATGGGTATGATAATGTTCTACTAACATTAGATTATCACACCCTTCATATCAAAGATCATAAACAAGAATCATGACACAAAATTAGTAGTTTATAAGGAATTAACCATATGGAAATATAGAACATAACCCGATAAATAATAACCAGTTAATAAGACATGGAATTATTGAATACACATCAACATATAACCTCATGAACATGTATAAGTAGAAATTGTTTCACTCGATAAGATAAAGACATGAATTCATGCCTTTATATTGACTTATAGACATGCAACTAGGTCGAATCATAACATTGAGAACATGAAATAAATTTTATCCACAACATTTTGAACTTGTAATCAAGTTCACACATAACTTATGGATATGAAACAAAGTCCATGCAAAACATTGTGAACATATAATTAGGTTGATGAATAATATTATAAAAATATAAGAAGATTCATTCACAACATTGTGAACATGTAATCAGGTTCACGTATAATCTTATGGTCGTGCAACCATGTCCATGTATAACATAGTGAACATGTAATCAGGTCTACAAGTTACATTTATACTCATGAGTAATCCATCATTACCCAATTCATTGGAGGGAGATATAGGTCCAAACCATATCATGACCCAGGAAATGAAATGGTTATTATAAACATTTAATCATATCATAAGTTATCTAAATTATATAGGTTTAAAAATAATTTATATTGTAATAACCTATGAAAGGAAGTGGGTTTCTTTAGAATTTATCACAGAACAACCTATTTAAGAGAAACAGGTTTTATAATCATATAACTCATGGAATGGGAACTAGTTACCTAAACATAAAACTAATGAAATAGAGACAATATTTCATAAATGTCATTCTATAAAAAAACTATTTAGAGAATGAATATTAATGTAACGTTGGTATTATTTCCTAGAAGAAATGATTAACATAAACATATGTCACCTTTGAAGGAATTTTATTTATATATCTTTTGAAGATATTTCATTTGGAAAATATATTTTCTTATTTTTAAAATTATTTTTAAAACATAAAACCTTTTTATAACTATTTTCTTAAAACCTAACCTTCATAACTCATAATGGAATCTTAAAAATATTATCTAAAACACTTTTTAAATGATAATTTATAAAATAATCTTAAAAACATCTTGAAAACTGTTTTGCTTGAAATCTTATAAAATATGCTTGAAAACATTTTAAAAACCATTTTCCTTGAAAAGTTATAAATGAATCTTGAAAAAACATTGAAAAAAAATTTCCTTGCAAGCATATAAAAGAAGAATGCAAAAAATTTGACATTAATTTTCCCTAGAAACATAAAATATATGTTTCAAAATACTTTAATATCCTTTTTCTTTCAATTTTTTTAAAACAAATAAAAAGTATTTAAAAATATTTTGAAAAATATTTCTTAAAAAAAATTAATACCTATAATGAATTATTTAAAATTTTTTGAAAAGAATTTATTTTAAAATACTTTTTAAATAAATAAATAATCCTCGAAAACATTTTGAAATCCATTTAGAATATATGGTTTTTAAAGGACACAGTTTTCTTGCCAAAGAAACTCGTAAAGTCAAACATTAATGAGAACACTTTCTTGATAATATTATGTAAAAAATATAATAAAAATGGCACCATAACTTGGATATAAGAAAAATAAACTAAGGGTAGGAAAACTCATGAGTGTTATTGATATATGTATTATAAGATTAACCAATGGAAGAATAATCATAAAAAATATCGAAAAGCAATGATATTGTTTCAATATACTCTTACCACTTGGTAACCTTGAAACATACACCCCATTTAAGAAAAGTTTATTAAATGAAGGATTAAATATATAAAAAAAATAAATTCATGAAATAACTTTTCAAAGGTAGTATATCGAACTCATGAAACATAAACCCTATGAAAGAAGGAAAAAAATTGATACGTAAATACAAATAAATTTATATTTAATAAAATAATTAATACATTTTATGTATACACATCAAACAAAAGTAATGGGTTGTGAATAATGCATGTATCTCACATAAATGAAAAGTGATATGAAATTTCATTACCTTGTGTCTTGACTCATGTCATAAGTATACAAACCAATAATATAATAAATATAAGTTTATTATAAATCTAAAAAACTACCATATAATTATATCTAATAAAATATATGTTTTTATTATGAGATTATATTACACACTAGTTAACAATTATATGTTAAGGTTTCATTTTAGGTAATATTTTCTAAGATTTTCATATGTGTCTTAATTTGTTACATCATTGGTCCTTATACAAATATCATGGTTTAAAGAATGTAAAACATGATTACAATTTAATTTATATTCAGTATATTTAAATTTTAATAGTCTATAGAGTGTATCATTATGAAATGTAATACACCGTTCATTAAGAGGGTAATTTGTACGTACGTATTAACATTGTTTATGTTATACTATCGTATTTAAAGAAATGTAGTAAATAGAATATAAGTATACATATAGAAATATATATATTTATATATAATTATTATAGTATAATTATTATATAATATATAACCTATATGTTTATAACAACCATTCTTAATAAATTCTATGTAGTGTGTGAATGAATCACATCTCTTTGAGGGGACGGTAGTGCACACTTTTTCAAACAAAATTATGGTATTTACATGAAATGGAAAAAATAAAGATATGTGATGTAAAAGAATTAGAGAAGCTTAAATACATAATAAATATCATTTATATTTTATATAATGATATTTTCCATCACAATTCCCACCATGATAGGTGGTAAAGGAGTAACGGACAATCATTATTTCATGAAGTGGTAGTTCGATGTACCCACAAATAGTATGTTCGTTACCCATTAGATGGAATTCTGTATATGTATATGTATAAATCATAAAATAAAAATATATCATTATATTCAGGATACAAGTGTTGATTTATAAGTATGGAATAATGATTTTGGAGTGGGTGGAGAATGAAAATAAGGTAAAGGTTCTCAAGGGAGGATATTATCTCTTCTTTGGGTAACTCCATTTGGTTTTCACCAAAGGGATTCCATGGATTTCTTTTAACCTGAATTGAGGCTTCCATGAGTAAGGGAGTTATTTTTTCAATTTTATTGGTTAGATATCATCAACCTAAGTATTTTGTGAGGTGGGTTGAAGTGGTAGATGTGGTGGCCTTTATAAGGGAGGTAAAGGACTCACATGGTATTTTTGAAAACAAGTAAGGTGTACCCATGTTTTTATATAACAATAGTCATACAAAACCAACCAAACAAATTAATGTAAGGTTTATGGAAAAATAATGTCCCTACAATGGATTTTGTTAAAGTTTCTTGGTAATTTAGCTCCTTATGTTTATGTTTTATTCCTTTGTTAAGATTAGTTTTTTTTATCATTGTAATTAATTTTAATTATTTTCAATAATATTTTTTAAAAAAAAATCAGTTGAACATATTAGAAAGTATAAATTATGATAATTAAAAATATTTAATCCATTTTTAAAATTCCAATGAAATAATTAGAAGAAATTAATTTAAATTTAGTCTCATAAAAGGGATGCTATGTGGGGTTTTAAAGTAAAAACATTCAAAAGATTATAATGTATTTATATTCAATTTCATTAAAAAATTAACTCTAATAGTTAAATTTAGATTAGTTAATAAAAATATAATCTAATTAAACTTTAAAATAAACTAAAAATATAATTTAAATATATAAATAAATTTGATGAAAAATCAGTTTTGATTTAAAATTCAACATTTCCAGTGTTCATGAAAATATGAAACATCTTAGAAAAATTAAAAAAAACAACCCAAAAATAATTTATATGTTAGTATTTTAATGATTGAGTTTATTTTGACATATAATATTTATAAACTTCTATATATTGGATTTAATATAGGTTCTCCATTAAAAGGTGGTAAAAGTGACTAAATAAAAATATTGGTTTTTATGTGTGAAATTAGGTATTTTTCCGATAATATACTTATCTGATATATTGGATGAATATAATAAAAATTATTGGATATAATATATGTCACGATCCCCTCCCCATGAAGTATACCCCTCATGGGCCGGCAATGTGAGATTGGAGATAATGACCCCCGAGTCCCACATCCATTAGGCCCCAGGTTGGCGACTATCACCAAGGGTATAATAAACATATATATGGGAGGAATTAACCTCTAAGAGAACACATGCAGAAGAGTGAGATAAGATAGACACCTTCCAAGTCCAACTCAAAATGAAATATAAATGAAATCCCAAGTGCACATATGTAATGTAATGCAAAACTACTACATCTAGAAGTGGAAAACTACAAGTACCCAAAAGAAAGTAAAAAACAGCAACAACCACAAGCCTGAAAAGCTCCTCCAACCCCAAGCTAGTAGAAACCAGATTGATCTCAAACCTACTCCATGTGACCTGAAAAAATTATTATATATACATATGGTGAGTATAATAGTATACTCTATTGGATCCTCCCTGGAGCCTCTCGTGCAAAACTAAAGAAAGCATTCTAAATCACAGTGAACAACAAGTGAAATTAACTCATCACCTAAATAGATATACTATATTCCCATCCTCACCATGGAAAATCTCACCAAGTAACACATAAAATAGTATATAACAAAATAAATAATATCACGGGTACCCTTCTACTACTTCCCCAATGGTTTGCCACGTTTCCCTAACGTTGCACGTCCTAAGCATCTCTCTCCAAAAATGCTTGCCCGCAAACACCTTGGAAAAGCACCACAACATGCAACTCATGCAACAAAACCACAATGTCTACACATGAAAGTAACCAGGAAGTCTCTGGGAGCCACCACAACTGGTATAATGTGTATCATACGTCAGGTATTATACCTCAAACCATTACAACCCATACACCGATTAAGGATCCTCAAGCCGTCACAAAATATACACGTTACACCTATATTAGCCCATAGGATACAATATCCAGAATATATGTGTGTGAATAACCACAATCCATTGAAACCCACTACAAACATATATGGGGAACCTAACCATTGTTCCTACCATCACAAGTAACTACCAAGTGAAGAGTGTGGAGCCAAAGGGGGTAGTCAGTCATCCATTCTCCCACCGGAATGTTGGAGAAAACACCCCACAGGGCTCAAAATGCCGGAGGTGTCTGTTTCCCTAACTGACAGGGTGGAGTAGAATATAGACACACAAAAAGTATAGAATATACTATATCTCACAACCACACTATGTTCATAACCTAGTCTTAGACTCAACTGCAGCTAATATCTCTCGGACTCTTGTTCGCCACTTATAAGACTAGGTATCCTATAATCACACAACCATTTAAAGAGATTTATTTCCGTACGTCATTCCCTTTTTATCAGTTCCACTTTACGTTAATTAATTCATTAAACAGTAATTAACCATTAACAATTTTCACATTATATTTCCTTTGCATCACACCCAAAGTCCACTATCCCTTTAAATTTGTAACCTCAACATTTCATTCGAGAAAGCTCTAACCCCTATGGGTTAACATCGTATATTCAATTATTTATTAGAAACAATAAATTCCCATATTCCCAAGCATTCTATAAAAACATTATATTCTACTAAACACAGGGGGGTTCAATAGGGTGGGTAGATAACTACCCGTTGAGTATTTTCCACCTATAGAGAGAGTGTAGACCCATCCTTCCTTGAGAAGCTATACACGGAAAGCATGTGGCATACCCCACGCATCTTTTGTAACATCCCAAGTAAGTAATGAATAATATATATTTTTTATCTATGTCTATTAATGAATTATATAGTGTTTTAGAGGCTTAAAATGAAAATAAATCCAATCTTAAGCATGGAATACACTAATATTTTTAAAAGATTGTTTTACTGCCTTTTGATGGCAAACCATTTTTAAATATATCTTTTGACAATTTTATAAGCTATGTTTGTCAAAATAAACTTATTTTTTATGATTAGGACATCAAAATTTACTTTGTGTGAATTTTTGGTATTTTTCTGACAATGTTCATTTTTTAATGAATAGTGAATAATACTGCATTTTACATCAAAACTGCTTTTTAATCTAATTTATTTATATGATTAGATTATATTTTTAATTGGTTTTGAAGTGAAATTAGAATATATTTTTACCATTTAATCCAATGGTGGTCATTGGAATCAATTTCACTTTGAAATTAGACTTAAACTGGTGTCAATCTTTTGATACTTATTGTTTTATAAAAACACGCTATTTACTCTGACAGTGGAAATTAATTATTAAATTAATTAATGTGACTTATATGTTTTGAATTTTGTAAAATATACTTCATTTTTGAATTCGGAATATGAAATATATCTTAGGGTGAATTTTTGGTAATTTTCTGAAAAACTTCAATTTTTGATGAATAGTGAAACCACTAAGTGGTACTTATAAAAACTGATTTTCCTTTTAAATGAAATTTTTCCATCATTGTGTTTTGAATTTAAAAAATCCGACATACATGGTTGTCATTAATAAGTAAAATGTGGTTCAATGGGATTAAAATAATTTTTTGGTGAATAGTAACTTATTAAGTTTTTAATCGCGATTAGAGGTAATTAGTTTAATTTAAGGTAAAAATGATATTATAAAAATGTGAAAACACCATGACACTTTTCCTACCCCTATTGGATGAGTCATTCCCGACCAAGACAACCCATGGGTCGATTTAGGGGACCCTATGGAGCCTCTTGGGTGAGATAGTGACTTTAATGCCTTTTTTTAAATAAAGGTGAAAATTACACTAACATAAATTGTTTTACTAAAACAATTTTTAGAAGGGGTTATACTAATCATATTTTTGTCTATAAATACTCTTTGGAAAGATAAAAGTATTTACTACATCAGGATATGTTTGTTATAATTTTTAGACATTAAATAAAGTAATTTAATTATGACATCATGATGATGCAACGATGACCTCATTAATGAACAGTTTAAATAAAATGAAAAGATAATATAAAATCTAAGACCTACACTTGTCCAACAACTATTGTATGGGAATATTTAGAAGACTTATCATATTATATTAGAAATATATCAATGTGGGACCTTAGAAATTCGAAACACTTTTGAAAATAAAATAATAGTTTCATGATTTCCAAAAGTGCCCCTCCTTTCCTCTTATAAAAGGCCCCCACCTCTACCTCTTTACCCACACTCCCAAAGACTTTGGCTCGGCCAAAACCTACCCATTTTGTCTCTCCACTTCCCTATCTTACTCCTTGAAGCCTCACTTTGGGAAGAATACTTTACAAGGAAGCCTTTGAGCTCAAACCAATGGGAGTTACCCGATTTTAAGGTAATGTCTTCACTTGAGTCCGTTTTTTTTATTTTGCTTCTCCAACCCCCTAAACTCTTTTTATTTACTTCTTTTGTAACAACGCCAGTATCTTCAATATACTATGATGTTGTTATAATATTTATTCGAGCTACACTCTCACACAACTACATCAAATGGTTAAAGAACATACGATTTCCGTGGATGGTGAAATTCTGCCTCCCGAAACGATGATTGTTCAATACTCATTTAACACCTTCAAAGATGGCCATTAAGATTCCACTATATTTATATATTATATATAATATGTTTATATTTTCCTTAAGCTTCTGTATTTTTAATTTTCGGCATACCTTTATGGTTTCCATTATGGGTAAATGCGATATCTTCATTTAAGGAAGTGCGGACTACCGCCCCCTCAAAGTTATTTGATTTGTTAAATACCATATGTGGGACGTATAAAGGATGGAACTATGATATTATATATGATATTATACTGGAATTATAATATACCTTTATATAATTATGATTCCATTCTATAAAAAACGAAATAGAAATGAAAGTAGCGTTCATGCGTACGTACGGCTTACCGTCTCCATGAACGGTGCATTTCATTTCCTACCTCTAAATGATTATGTAATATTATAAATGAACGTATATACTGGATATATATGATATATATGATATATACATCATGATTATAATCCTGGATATAATGGATACATGAACAACTTGTAATTATAAAGGGTTTATTTTGACTCAAGTACCAATGATCGTTAAAACGACCGTTATTAACATAAATAATTACATAGTGTTCATGACATGTAAATAAGTGATATAAAAGGAATAATGAACCTGAATAAGGTTCTTAAACAAGTAGAAATTAACTCAAGTTTATTATTCATGACATTAAAGAATGATCGAGTCAAGTCGGACCTGAGGTATGAGACTTCATCTCAATCTCCTTTCATTGAGGAATATTTTGTTTTATAAACAACCTTCTTTTATATGGTGTATAAACCCCTTTGAATTTTACGTTTATTGAAAAGGAATATTTTCATACGAAGCATTTACTAAACGACAAAAGGGAATGTTTTTGTCGTACGTATGCGGCGACAACGACTTCTCCGCCGCCGTGACCATTATTTGAGTTTCGGCTTCCTCTACAAGCCATACCTTCTTTTTAAAAGAAAAATAAATACCATGTTTTACTTTTCTTTTATTTTGGTATCGAAAATGGTTTTCATAATGTTTTTATATCAATGTGTTTTATTGATATTTTGTGATTGAAAGGTGGGAATGTTATGTTTCCTTTATGCATGTTTTATGTGATATGATTATGTTGAGGTTATTGGGCATTATTATGAAAACGGGTGGTTCGGTGATAAACTAAGGGCGGGTGAGCCCGATATAGCTCTCCAATGCATTGGGTAACGCGAAGGAGTGAAACGTTAAGGTTTTTCCGAAGAGATTTAGGGAATATACTGTGATGGGTATTCCAAACGTAACCAAGAGGGTTACTCCCTACGTAAGGATGTTATGAATGCCTCAAGTTACCTTTATGTCTTATGATTTCTATGATTTATTCATGATTTGATGAGGTATGTTAAAGTGCTTATGTTTTATGGGTAAAGTATGATCTCATCCTTATGTATATATGTACCCATGTTTCCTTTCCATATTTTAATATCCCTTACTGAGATTTTTATGTTCATCCCATGTTTTTTGAAATGTTTTTCATAGGTCAAGGGAAAGGTACATGATATGATCATAGTGTCAAGGAAGTGTCAAGAAATAATCCATGTTTATTTTAAATATGTTTCCATTGATGGGAATGAAGAATACTATCTTTATGTAACCACTTTGTTTATATGTGGAATGTAATGCAAGTTTTATGATCTAATTCTCTAAAACTCTAAACCCGAAAAGATCCTCAATGTGTAATCTTGTAATAACTCAAGATTAAGTAAGTTTTAAGGATGGGGCCTTATAGTTGGTATCAGAGGTCAGTTTAGATAACTTTAGGAGTTATAATTATATTAAATGATTATCCAAAAATATTTTTTTATGGTCAAATTGAAGTGATATAGGATTTGAAGATTACCATGTTGCTTCATCTAAGACATGTTTGTTCAGAACGGTTTTCCGCAGAGGAAACAGGGAAGCAGTGTTAGGAAGGCATACAGAAGGAAATAACCTTCCGAATCAGCATCTCGAGATGGTCAGAATTGGAACTGAACAGTTTGTTGCAGTGATGGCACAGTTGACTCAGGCTATAATTGGTGGTGGTATCCATGCACGAGATCAGCCAGACCAACTGCAGAGGAACATGTCAGTGGTGAAACATTTCATGAGGCAACATCCCCCATCATTCAGAGGATCATCTGACCCTGTGCTAGCTGAAGGGTGGATTAAAGCACTGGAGAAGATTTTCGATGTCATGGGGTGTTCATATAATCAAAAGGTTAGTATTGCTATTTAACGTTTGGAGGGTGAGGCAGATCAGTGGTGTTCGATGGTTAAAAATATCAGGGACGCTGATGAGATTGATGCTCTCGACTGGGATGAATTCATAGGTATGTTTCTTGAGAAGTATTTTCCTAAGGCTGTTCGACTTAGGATGGAAAATCAATTCATGGAATTGAGGCAATAGGAAGACTCAGTGGCTACCTATGAAGAAAGGTTCACTCGATTGTCAAGGTATGCTCCAAATTTTATCCGAGGCCTTGATAGTAAAATCAATCGTTTTTACTCAGGATTAAATCCAAAATATCGAAGGGCATTTGCTTCTCGTGAGTTTAAAAGTTAGGAAAAGCTTGTTCGATGTGCTGAGAAGGTGGAAATGGAGTTTTCTGATGACCAAGTGTTCTATAACAACCAACAGAAGAAGAGACCGAGGTGGCAGGAGAAAGGTAAGAATTCTTCAAAAAAGTCTGATGGTAAGAAAACTATGTTTCCAGTTTGTGATAAATGTGGAAAAAGGCATGCTGGGGAATGTCTTCTGAATTCTGGAATGTGCTACCGATGTGGTAAGATGGGACATAAGGCTCGTGATTTCACTGAAAAGGATCAAGGTGAAGGTAAGACCAAATTTGATTTACAGTTAGTGAAATGTTATAAGTGCAATGAGATGGGTCACTATGCAAACGAGTGTCCGACAAAGAGCTTGAGTGATGCGAAGAAGTTAGACTACAAGCAGAAAGGGGTGGTGAAATCTTTTGCAACTACTTCGGCAGACGTCGGGCCATCAAATGAAGTTGTATCAGGTACTTTGTTTGTTTTTTCAGATTATGCCAGTGTTTTGTTTGATTCAGGGTCTACACATTCTTTCATCTCTGAAACTTTTTCTTGTAAAATGGGAATACCATTTCAAGAAATGACTATTGAAATTTTGGTAAAAACACCTGGGGGAAATGTTGAGGCAAAAATAATTTATAAGAATCTTCCTATCCTTATCTGTGGAAAGAACCTACTTGCAAACCTTATTTGTTAAAAAGAAAGATGGTTCTATTAGAATTTGCATTGATTATAGGGCCTTGAATAATATCACTGTTAAGAACAAATATCCTTTTCCTCATATCGATGATTTGTTTGATCATCTCCAGGGAGCTCAGTTTTTTTCAAAGATTGACTTGAGATCGGGGTACCATCAGCTGAAGGTAAAGGAGGCAGATATTCTGAAGACCGCGTTCCGTACGAGATATGGCCATTATGAATTTGTAGTAATGCCTTTTGGGCTAACCAATTCACATGCTGTATTCATGGACTTAATGAATAGAATTTTCCATGAGTTCTTGGATAAGTTTTTGGTGGTTTTCATTAAGGATATTTTGTTGTTTTCTAAAAGTAAAGAGGAGTATGAAAGACATTTAAGGGTTATCTTGAAAACCTTAAAAGAAAAGAAACTCTATGTAAAATTCAGCAAGTGTGAGTTCTGGTTGCAAAAAATTTCTTTCCTTGGTCATATTGTTTCTAAATATGGGATAATTGTTGATCCTGTAAAAACAAAGGTTGTGGAAGACTGGCCAAGACCCACAAATGTAACCGAGATTCGTAGCTTCCTTGATTTGGCAGGCTATTACCGAAGGTTTGTTAGAAATTTTTCATGGTTATCTAGTCCAATGACTAAGCTAACTCGGAAGGGTGTTAAGTTTATCTGGACACAAGAATGTGATGATTGTTTTCAGGAATTGAAAAGAAGATTGGTTAATGCTCCAGTTTTGGCACTACCTTCCAGGAATGGTGAGTTTGTTATATACAGTGCTGCTTCATTGAAAGGACTTGGTTTCATCCTAATGCAGAATGATCAGGTAATTGCTTATACTTCATGACAGTTGAAAACTCATGAGGTAAATTACCCTACACATGATTTGGAATTAGCTGCTATTGTTTTTTCTTTAAAAATTTGGAGGCATCATTTGTATGGAGTAAAGTGTGAAATATATACCGATCACAAAAGTTTAAAGTATATATTCACTCAGAAGGAATTGAACATGAGACAGAGGAGATGGCTAGAATTAATCAAGGATTATGATTGTACAATTCTTTACCATCTGGGAAAAGCAAATAAAGTGGCTTATGCTTTGAGTCGAAAAAGTAATGCTCCATTATCAATGTTGCGTTTGGAACGTGATCCTTTGGTTAAGGATTTGATGTACTTTGGCATAGAAGTTATTGGTGCAGGAAGTTCTTCAGTTTTGTTTTAGGTATCAGTGAGATCATCTCTATCATATAGAATCAAGCAAGCACAGAAGCAAGACAGTGAGTTGCAGAAAAAGGTAGAGCTGGTTCAGAAAGGTAATTTGCCTGAATTCAACATTGATAATGATTGTGTTTTGAGACTTGGGAAGAGATTGTGTGTGCCTTGTTGATTCACAGTTGAAGATAGAGTTGTTATGTGAAGCTCATAGTTCTTCGTTTTTAGTTCATCTAGGCAGTACTAAGATGCATAGAGATCTACAGGAGTATTACTGGTGGGATGGAATGAAAAGAGATATTGCTGATTTTACTGTGAAGTATTTGACATGTCAACAGGTTAAAGCAGAGCGGCAGTTACCGAAAGGGATGCTTCAGCCTTTACCAGTGCCAGAGTGGAAATGGGATAATATATCCATGGACTTTGTTGTGGGAATACCGAAGACATCTCGAGGTAATAATGCAATCTGGGTTATTATTGATCGCTTAACCAAGTCTGCTCATTTCCTTTCTATACGAGATACTTTCTCTCTTGATCAACTTTCTCATTTGTATCTTAAAGAGATAGTCAGGTTACATGGAGTTCCTCTCTCCATTGTATCTGAACGTGATCTCAGGTTCACTTCTAACTTTTGGAAAGGCCTTTAGAAGTCGTTGGGTACTGAATTTAATTTTAGTACAGCTTTTCATCCTCAATCAAATGGGTAGTCAGAACGAACAATTCAGACCTTGGAGGATATGCTACGTTCTTTCTCTATGGATTATCAGGGAAGTTGGGACCAACATCTTTCTTTGGTTGAATTTTCATATAATAACAGTTTTCATTCCAGTATACAGATGGCACCATTTGAGGCATTATATGGGAAGCGGTGTCGAACTCCAGCTTTCTGGGATGAAGTGGGTGAAAGGAAGTTGATGGGACCAGAATTGGTAGAAGAGATGGTAGAAAAAGTTCAGCTGATTCAGAATCACATGAGAACAGCTTAGAGTAGGCAGAAGAGTTATGCAGACAATAGGAGGAAGGATCTATCTTTTGAGGTAGGTGATCATGTTTTTCTCAAAGTATCACCATGGAAAAGTGTGATGCGATTTGGTAAGAAATGAAAGTTGAGTCCAAGGTTCATTGGACCATATGAAATTCTGGAGAGAGTTGGATCAGTTGCTTACCGAGTGGCTTTACCTCTGAGTTTATCTTAGGTACACAATTTTTTTCATGTTTCGATGTTGAGAATGTACATGCCAGATCTATCTCATGTTTTGAGTCCAGAGGTAGTTCAGCTGGAAGAAAACCTATCTTATGAGGAACAACCGGTCCAGATTCTTGACCACAGGGAGCAAGTGTTACGAAATAAGGTTATTAAGCAAGTAAATGTTTTGTGGAAAAACCACATGATGGAAGAGGCAACATGGGAATCTGAAAATGCAATGAGGGATAAGTACCCCCATTTATTCGATAAGTAAATAAATTGCGGGGACACAATTTTCTAAAGGGTGGAAGGATGTAACATCCCAAGTAAGTAATGAATAATAGATATTTTTTATCTATGTCTATTAATGAATTAGATAGTGTTTTATAGGCTTAAAATGAAAATAAATCCAATCTTAAGCATGGAATACACTAATATTTTTAAAAGATTGTTTTACTGCCTTTTGATGGAAAACCATTTTTAAATCTATCTTTTGACAATTTTATAAGCTATATTTGTCAAAATAAACTTATTCTTTATGATTGGGACATCAAAATTTACTTTTTGTGAATTTTTGGTATTTTTTCTGACAATGTTCATTTTTTAATGAATAGTGAAAAATACTGCATTTTACATCAAAACTGCTTTTTAATCTAATTTATTTATATGATTAGATTATCTTTTGAATTGGTTTTGAAGTGAAATTAGAATATATTTTTACCATTTAATCCAATGGTGGTCATTGGAATTAATTTCACTTTGAAATTAGACTTAAACTGGTGTCAATCTTTTGATACTTATTGTTTTATAAAAACACGTTATTTTCTCTGACAGCGGGAATTAGTTATTAAATTAATTAATGTGACTTATATGTTTTGAATTTTGTAAAATAGACTTCATTTTTGAATTCAGAATATCAAATATAGCTTAGGGTGAATTTTTGGTAATTTTCTGAAAAATTTCAATTTTTGATGAATAGTGAAACCACTAAGTGGTACTTATAAAAACTGATTTCCGTTTAAATGAAATTTTGCCATAATTGTGTTTTGAATTTCAAAAATCCAACATAAATGGTTGTCATTAAGAAGTAAAATGTCGTTCAATGGGATTAAAATAATTTTTTGGTGAATAGTAACTTATTAAGTTTTTAATCGCGATAGAGGTAATTAGTGTAATTTAAGGTAAAAATGATATTATAAAAATGTGAAAACACCATGACACTTGTCCTACCCCTATTGGATGAGTCATGGCCGACCAAGACAACCCATGGGTCGATTTAGGGGACCCTATGGTGCCTCTTGGGTGAGATAATGACTTTAATGCCTTTTTTTTAAATAAAAGTGAAAATGACACTAACATAAATTGTTTTACTAAAAAAAAATTTAGAAGGGGTTATACAAATAATATATTTGTCTATAAATACTCTTTGGAAAGATAAAAAAATTTCCTACATCAGTATATTTTTGTTATAATTTTTAGACATTAAATAAATTAATTTAATTATGACATCATGATGATGCAACGATGACCTCATTAATGAACAGTTTAAATAAAATGAAACGATAATATAAAATCTAAGACCTACACTTGTCCAAAAACTATTGGATGGGAATATTTCGAAGACTTATCATCTTATATTCGAAATATATCAATGTGGGACCTTAGAAATTCGAAACACTTTTGAAAATAAAATAATAGTTTCATGATTTCCAAAAGTGCCCCTCCTCTCCTCTTATAAAAGGCCCCCACCTCTACCTCTTTACCCACACTCCCAAAGCCTTTGGCTCGGCCAAACCCTTCCTATTTTGTCTCTCCACTTCCCTCTCTTACTCCTTGAAGCCTCACTTTGGGCAGAAGACTTCTCAAGGAAGCCTTTGATCTCAAACCAATGGGAGTTACCCGATTTTAAGGTAATGTCTTCACTTGAGTCCGTTTGTTTTATTTTGCTTCTCCAACCCCATAAACTCTTTTTATTTACTTCTTTTGTAACAAAAACAGTATCTTCAATATAGTAGGATGTTTTTATAAGATTTATTCGAGCTACACTCTCACACAACTACATAAAATGGTTAAATAACATACGGTTTCTGTGGATGGCAAAATTCTGCCTCCTGAAACGATGATTGTTCAATACTCATTTAACACCTTCAAAGGTGGCCATTAAGATGCCACTATATTTATATATGATATATAATATGTTTATGTTTTCATTAAACTTATTTATTTTTCATTTTGGGCATACCTTTATGGTTTCCATTATGGGTAAACGTGATATCTTCATTTAAGGAAGTGCGGACTACCGCCCCCTCAAAGTGATTTGATTCGTTAAATACCATATGTGGGATGTATAAAGGATGGAACTATGATATTATATATGATATTATACTGGAATTATAATATACCTTTATATCATTATGATTCCATTCTATAAAATACGAAATAGAAATGAAAGTAGCGTTCATGCGTACGTACGACTTACCGTCTCCATGAACGGTGCATTTCATTTCTTACCTCTAAATGATTATGTAATATTATAAATGCACGTATATACTGGATATATATGATATATATGATATATACATAATGATTATAATCCTGGATATAATGGATACATGAACAACTTGTAATTATAAAGGGTTTATTTTGACTCAAGTACCAATGATCGTTAAAACGACCGTTATTAACTTAAATAATTACATAGTGTTCATGACATGAAAATAAGTGATATAAAAGGAATAATGAACTTGAAAAAGGTTCTTAAACAAGTAGAAATTAACTCAAGTTTATTATTCAGGACATTAAAGAACGATCGAGTCAAGTCGGACCCGAGGTATGGGACTTCGTCTCAATCTCATTTCATTGAGGCATATTTTGTTTTATACACAACCTTCTTTTATATGGTGTATAAACCCCTTTGACTTTTACGTTTATTCAAAAGGAATATTTTCATACGAAGCGTTTACTAAACAACAAAAGGGAATTTTTTTTCGTACGTATGCGGTGACAACAACTTCTCTGCTGCCGTGACCATTATTTGAGTTTCGGCTTCCTCTACAAGCCATACCTTCTTTTTAAAAGAAAAATAAATACCATGTTTTACTTTTATTTTATTTTTGTATCGAAAATGGTTTTCATAATGTTTTTATATAAATGTGTTGTATTGATATTTTGTAATTGAATGGTGGGAATGTTATGTTTCCTTTATGCATGTTTTATGTGATATGATTATGTTGAGGTTCTTGGGCATTATTATGAAAACGGGTGGTTCCGTGATAAAGTAAGGGTGGGTGAGCTCGATATAGCTCTCCAATGCATTGGGTAACGCGAAGGAGTGAAACATTAAGGTTTCTCCGAAGAGATTTAGGGAATATACTGTGATGGGTATTCCAAACGTAACCAAGAGGGTTACTCCCTACGTAAGGATGTTATGAATGCCTCAAGTTACCTTTATGTCTTATGATTTCTATGATTTATTCATGATTTGATGAGGTATGTTAAAGTGCTTATGTTTTATGGGTAAAGTATGATCTCATCCTTATGTATATATGTACCCATGTTTCCTTTCCATATTTTTATATCCCTTACTGAGCTTTTTATGCTCATCCCATGTTTTTTGAAATGTTTTTCACAGGTCAAGGGAAAGGTACATGATATGATGATAGTGTCAAGGAAGTGTCAAGAAAGAATCCATGTTTATTTTAAATATGTTTCCATTATTGGGAATGAAGAATACTATCTTTATGTAACCACTTTGTTTATATGTGGAATGTAATGCAAGTTTTATGATCTAATTCTCTAAAACTCTAAACCCGAAAAGATCCTCAATGTGTAATCTTGTAATAACTCAAGATTAAGTAAGTTTTAAGGCTGGGGCGTTATATCTTTTCCATTTCAGATTAAGGGTAAGAAAGAACAATGGCCTTGAGTAGTGGGGAGAGTAAAGTAAACAATCAATCAGAGAAACAGCAAGCATCCAAACATTTAGATCCAACCCATTCCACCATCCTTAATGTCCCCTATGACACCCACATGCATGAACAGATGCATCTCTCCATAAAAGGAGTCAACTAGTACCACAACCAATAGGCCTCCCTGCCCCCACATATCACAACAGCCATCTTGGCTCAAACCACAACACATGAAGTTCGAAAAACAAAAGTCTTATCAATTGGGATCTTGGACATTAAACAAGTAAAAGGGTGACTCAGAACACTATAATTAATTATGTTTTATGAAACAAATTGTTCTTTAATCCTTCCATGATTAACCGATTTATTATTCGTAGGTTCCAAAAACAGGAAACCTAACAAGTAAGCTATCACAAATAATTAAACATCCTTACCCCACCAATTTTATTGACATCAAATTTCTGCAACATCAATCGAATTCATTCACCTTCCTCTTTATCATTAGCCAAGTGATTATCAATTAAATCCGGCTTTATGTTATTTACCAATTTCCATCCAGAATAAAAAGTTAAACAAAGAATGCTTAGATATCACACTATCTATAATAATCTAGTGGAAATAACATAAGAGTGACGTCAATTTCTTTATCTTGTTCAAATATTTTTTATATTAATTCCATTGTGATTCAGTGGGATAAAACATTCTAACTATATAGTTGCAGGAAAAAGAAGAGAGAACCAAATAATTCCCTATCTGAAATAGTTCTTGAAGTTTTTTATACGAGAAAGAGCCACACAACGGGTTACAAGCTCCTCCCCTATGACAACTGTATCCACCAGAGGATGCAGAGACACCACCACATCGGCCAACACCAAATAAAATCCCATTAAGAACATGGGGGTAAAAAATTCCAGGAAAAGGGAAATAAGAAAGAAGGAGGTAAACCCAAACAAACGAAGATAAATCATACCTTATATCTAAGATTGATCGATATTCCATGGTTACATCAAAATAGAGCTGAAAAATCCTCAAAGGAAAGATTGATCACACAACTCCTACTGGAAGGAATGGGATGTTTGAGTGTCTCACACCCGAGAACAAGGAGGAATAACTAGGTAGAAATATATCTCATCCCATTAGTTAATTTAACAGAGTAGTTTTTTAGGATATGTTGGGTTTTCCATCAAAAGTAGGTCACAAAAAACTACACGTTCTGACCAATAAAAAACATCCCGAAACTTAGAAGATTTTTATATAAGAGTTACTTCCATTGAATCAGCCTTAGAGTCTATAAAACAAGGCATTAAAAAGGTCATTGTTTACGAACCACACCATTGGAATCTCACTGTTCTGGAAACACTATTCATGAACTCAAAATTTGGCAATGGAAAAAGGTCACCATCGGAACCTCAGCGTTCTAAAAACACTGTTCATGAACACAAAATTTGGAAAATGGAAAAAGGTCACCGTTAGAACCTCATCATTCAAGAAACACTATTCATGAACTCAAAATTTGGCTAGTGAAACAGGTCACTGTTGGAACCTCACCGTTGGAACCTCACCGTTGCACTGTTAATATAAGGTTACCAATGATACTGTTCATAGAAGGTCACCGATGACACTGTTCACAAAAGGTCACTGAGGACACTATTCACATAAGGTCACCGATTTCACAGTTCACATAAGGTCACCGTTCCACTATTAACATAAGGTTACCGAGGACACTATTCATAGAAGGTCACCGACGACACTATTCACATAAGGTCACTGATGTCACTGGTCACATAAGGGCACCGTTGCACTGTTCACATAAGGCTACTGATGACACTGTTCATAAAAGGTCACCAATGACACTGTTTACATAAGGTCACTAATGTCACTATTCACATATAATCATTGTTGCACTGTTCACGGAAGGTTACTGGTGTACTGTTCACAATGGTCTACCGTCGGAACTGTTCTCTGATGGAACTGTTCACAGAAATGGAAATTTGGCAATGCGGCGGGGATAAGTCACCTTGACCTCCCAAAACACCTCAAACACCTGATTTTCACAATGGAATGGTCCAAAGAGGTCCGAGCCATTACATAAGATGCCTCTAAATACAATCTCATCCTTGAGAAATCAAATCCCACCTAAAGGGAAACCAAAATAGGGTCTGAACAACCACCCATGGAGATACCTCTGAAAATAGACAAAGCCACAATGAGCAACAAAAGAAAACCAAATTATAAACATGAAAGGTATATAACCACAAAGGCTACATCGATACATGAAAAGAGATAAACATAAAACAACTCTGGGTACTGAGCACATATCTGTGACTCACGTTCCCAAGTACTTTCCTCTATGCCACCGTGTCACCAGAAGACATGAACCAAGGGGATAGAAATCCCACACAACACCTTCTCTTTGTGGTCTTGGATCTACATTGGTTGCTCCTCAAAGGTCGCATCTTCACCAACCTCAATCTCTCCCCCATCAATGGCGTGAGAGTCATCATGAAGATATTGACGGAGCTATGATACATGAAAAAATCGTGTATCCGGCTCATCTTTAAGGGGCGTGATACTCGATACGCCACTCCTCCAACATGAGCTAACACATTTAAAGGCCGAACAAACCAGGGAGAATGTTCTCTCTCATGACCAATCCTTCACTGTCCATAAAGGGGAGTCACCTTCAGAAACAAATGATCCCCAAAATCAAAATCTTGGGGTCTCCCCCTATGACCGACATATGATTTCTGAGGATCTTTCACCATCTTTATCCACTTGGGAATATCCTGAACCCCCTCTGTTGTATTCTGTACTAGTTCCAGTCCAAGAATTGCTAACTCTCTGACCCCTGTTCAGCACTACGGAGAACTGCAAGGTCAGCTATAAAAGGCTTCAAATGACTTCATACTGATGGTGGAGTGAAAACTATTGTTGTAAACAAGCTCCACCATGGGTAAGTGCCTCATCCACAAACCTCCAAAATCTAGGACACAAGAGAATAACTTGTCTTCAAGAGTCTGGATGGTTCACTCTGTCTGACCGTCTGTTTGAGAAAGAAAAGTAGTGCTAAGGCATACCTGAGAACCAAAAGCATGTTGAAGAGCTCTCTACACCGTAGAGACAAAATGAGGATCTTGATCAGAAATGATCGTCCATAGGACTCCATGAATTCTCACCAGCTTCTCTAGATACTACCTCAACAAAACATCCACTAACCTTGACTCATTGTTAGCTATGAAGTGGGTCGATTTTGTTAAATGATCCACTACCGCCCAAATAGAATCATGTCCCCCCTGATCTCAAGGTAAACCAATAACAATGTCCATTGAGATTTCCTCACACTTCCACTGAGGATCATATAATGGTTGGGGAAGACCCCCAGGAACCCGGTGTCTGTCCTTCACCTTCGGGAAGATGAAACATCGAGACACAAACTATGAAACCGCACACTTCAGCGCAGGCCCCCAAGACTGGTACCTCAAGGCTCGATAAATCTTTGTCACAACAGGATGCACTACTAAAGGAGAGATATGGAACCCTTTGAGAACCATCTCGTTCATCTTCATTGGAACAAAAATCCTTCCATGATTCAACACTCAGTTTTGTTCATTCTCAAACCAACCATCAGTGGACTCGCAACAAACAACTTGGTCTCTCCATACCTCCACCTCTAGATCCCTCAAATGGGACTCTTCCACCTTCTACACCAGAGAAGACTATATCATCATCTAAAAAAGAAAAACTATGCCCCCAACTTCTCCCATATCAATATGTAAAGCTGACAGTTCATCCATTACTCTTTATAAGTCACCAGATTCATGCACTACATCACTACGTGACATCCTAATCAGTGCATCAGCTAAAATATTCCCCATACTTGGTGTATATAATATTTTGAATTCTTATTCTTGTAAGAACTCCATCCACCGATGCTATCATAAGGTCAAGTCATGTTGAGAAAAAACATACCCCGGGATATTATGATCGGTGGAAACCACAAAGCGCTCAACAATGAGGTAATGTCGCCACAACATCAGAGAAAACACCACGGCTGCCAAATCAAGATCATGTGTGGTATAGTTATGTTCATGAGGATCCAACTATCGGGACCCATAAGAAAAAATGGATCTCTGTTTCATCAGAACGCAGCGAGAACCCAGATGTGAAGCATCACAAAAAACATCAAACAGAACACCCTCGGCTAGAAGACAAAGAACTGGATCACATACAAACTTCTATTTTAGATAATCGAAAGCTTATGGACATTGATAAGTCAATATCAATGCCTGATCCTTCTTGGTCAAATCTGTCATAGGAGTCGCAACTCATGAGAAATCGGCTACAAAAAACTTGTAGTAGGCTGTGAGACCAAGGAAACTTCGCACCTATGACACTTTCTTGGGGGCTGCCAAAGACACAAATGATTATATCATCGATGTATCCAAAACTACTCCCTGTTGGGAGACCACATTCCCCAATAAATAGACTTCTCAAACCCAAAACTCACACTTCAACAACTTCCCAAATAGTTTTTGTTGACAATGAAATCCCAAAATGGCATGTAGATGCTCTGCATTCTCTTCTTTAAATGTGGATTACACAAGTATTTAATCGATGAAAACAACAACGAACATGTCTAAGAACTCGTGGTGCACATCGTTCATAAATCCCATGAAAAAATCTGGAGTATCTGTTATGTCAAACATCATTACAACGAACTCATAATTCCCATGACAACAATGGAATGCAGTCTTCAGGATATCCCCATCCTTCACAGGCATATGATGATATATTGGCCATAGGTCGATCGTTGAGAACCAACTTGAACCCTTTAGTTGATCAAATAAATCACCAATCTGTGGAAGAGAATAGTGATTCTTTATTGTCACTTTGTTCAAGAGACGATAATCGACACACCCACAAACTACCGTCAGCCTTCTTCACAAACAAAACTGGTGCACCCCATGGTGACACAATCGGCCAAACAAAACCGCACTGTAACAGACCATAAATCTATATATGTAGCTCTCGTAACTCATAATGGTTCATCCTATATGGATACATAGAGATAAGAGACATTCCTGGTAGTATCTCATCCTAAACTCAATATATCATTGAGGGGGTAACACTACAACCACTTCTGGAAAGATATCGTGGTACTCTTATATGACCCAAGGAAATGGTAGCTGGTGAACCGTTGAAGAAGTCAAAATTATCTCATCCATCATGGATGATAAAAATAGAACACACCTATTACCAATATGAGGATATTGCATGCTAACAAACACCACCGGCTCTCCATCCGCCTAGAAGAAAACAACCTTCTTCTTGAAGAAATCCATGATACCCTGCACTGAATACAACCAATCCATACTGAGGATGACATCATATGGTTATATTCGTAAACATAGGAAATCTCCCCATGAGAAGTGCTACCCCAATACTAGCTCACAGTCTCTACATACTTCAAAAAAGTCAGATCGACCTCCAACTGGCGTAGTCAATGCAAAGGGCACTAGAAGCCTCTCTACCTCAAGTCCCAAAGCATGAAAAAGGGTAGGAAATATGATGGAGTGTGTCGCTCCTAAATCAAGCAAGGCATACACCAAGGTAGAAAACAAAAAAAGGGTACCTCGAACGATGTCTGTCTCCCCTGGAGCTAGCAACGATAAATCATGAAGCTGACCACGACCTCTTCCACGACCTCTCTGACCCTGATGAAAACAACCACAACGTCCGTGCTTGGCTCTCTCAGGACGACGAGTGTCACGGGGCTATCCTCTGCCTACCCCTTATACCCTATTCTCATCCAAAGCTACTGCAACCTACTACTGCTGCTCGGCTGGAACTGCCTCAATGGAGGAACCTGGAGCGGAACACCTAGTGCACAATGATTTCACTGAATGGTCAAGCACTCTCACTGCTGATGACCTCAACCACCACAAGAAAAACATGCGCCTAATCCCTTGGTATTGGTCTAAGAGCTGCTACCCCTGGAGAAAATAGATGATGAGGGCTAGGACCTACCCCTGGCTAAACGGAAACTCTTCTTCCTAAAAACTGGGAACCCCAGACCACAACATGACTTCATGAGGAATCATAATGACTCACCTCTAGTGATGATATAGTTCTAGACAAATTCCCCACAATGACCTCTTCTCTTTCCAGCAACTCAAGATTTTTCTTCAGTATTAATGGGGTGACCTAGCGCTAGATCTCTGGACGTAAAGCCTCCTCAAAATGCCTCACCATAGCCACCTCATCTAGAAAGAGGTTCGAAGCATATCGTAAAAGGTTTCTGAAACGGATTCCAAACCATTGTTCACTAAAGCTTCCCTGTCGAAGGGGAAGATGCTTCTAGAGACTGGACTCCCTCACAACTGAAGAAAGAAACTCAACTCTAAACTTGTCTCAGAACTCCTCCCATGAGATCGCTGATTGCTCATGATCCCTAAGGAACAAGAACCACCACTGCCTCACTACTCCACATGACATCATCACAACCAAGGACACCCAATGATCCTTCCGAGCATGTATAGAATAGAAACCTATCTTGACCCCCTCCAATTATTGTCCCATTACATCATCTAAAATGAAGCACTCGTACTTCTACAAACTCTGGTACTAAAACTCTCGAAGTGTCCTCCTCCAATTGTCATCGCCGTCAACCTCTACCCTGCAGTGATCTAATGGCATAGCCTGCTGAACATCTTCTGAGCAAACCTGATGAGGACGTCGACCTGGATCCATACTTATAAAATAAAACAACTTTAGATCTCCTAAACATAGAATATGGAAGTATCAAGATTAATTAATTAATTGTTATATTTTATTCATTTTAGGTTCTCATATCCCAAGGTCTACCCATTCAAACATAGGCACAAAGAAGAATGATGCATGAACATTTCCTAGGTATCTACCCTATAAGTAGTATCACCTCATTTAGTAGCCATTGTAAATATAAAGATCCATGCATTAGATCATAGGGGACCTTAAATTGCTTTGTCTCAGCCAGCCTCCAGTGTTTACACCACTTGCTATATATGAATGAAATTGTTTCCCTACCAACCCATGGAACCTCGCTTGTGCTAATTCCAAACTCCATCTTATCCCTCAACCTGAGATCTGATACCACTCTGTCATGATCCCATCCCCACAAGGTGTAACCCTCCTGGGAAGAGAAGGTGATTTGGTAGATAATTACCCCTGAGTCCCGCTTCCAGTAGGCCTCAGGTTGGCGACTATCACCGAGGGTATAGTAAACACAGATATGGGAGGCATTACCCTATAAGAGAACACATGCAGAAGAGAGAGATGATATAGACACCAAACAACTCTAACTTAGAAAAAAATATAAATGAAAACCCAAGTTCATATATGTAATGTCTTCAAAAACTACTATAATTGGATGGGGAAAACTTCAAGTGCCCAAGAGAAATTAAAAAAAACAGCAACCACAAGCCTGAAATGCTCCTAAAACACCAAGCTAGAAAAACCCCAGCTTATCTCCAACCTGCTCCGAGTGACCTGAAAAATAGTTTATATATACATTGGGTGAGTTTAACAATATAATCTGTAGGATCCTCCCTAGAGCCACTCATGAAAAAGTAAAGAAATCATGCTAAGGCATAGTGAATAATAAGTGAAAATAACTCATCACCTAAACAGGAATACTAAGTTCCCAGCCTCAACAAGGCTACTCTCACCAAGTAAATCATTCAAGATTATATAATATAATAAATAATATCAAGGGAACCCCACTACTACTTCCCCACTGGTTTTCCTCTTTTCCCCAACGTCGCACGACCTATGCATCTATCTCCAAAAAAGATTCCCCGCAGACACCTAAGTGAAACACCACAACATGCACCTCGTGCCACAAAACCACAAAGTCCACACAATAATGTAACCAGGTAGTTTCTAGGAGCCACCAAAGCTCGTATAACATGTATCATACATCTGGTATTATAACTCAATCCATTACAGTCCATACACCATTTAAAGATCCTCAAGCCATCACAACCAATACACCTTACACCTATAGTAGTCCATAGGATAATATATCCTGAATATATGTGTGTGAATAACCACAAGCCATTACATCCCTCTAAACTCATATATGAGGAAAACTAACCACTTTTCCTACCTGCACAAGTAAGTAAAAAGAGAATAGAGTAGGGCCAAGGGGTCTACTCATCCATCCATCCTCCCACCGTAATGTTGGGGAAAACACACCCCAAGGCTCAAAATCTTCGGGGTGTCAGTTTACCTAACTAACAGGGTGGAGTAACATATAGAAACACAAAAAGTACAGAATATACTATATATAAAAAACACACAACGGGCATTAAATAGTCTTAGACTCAACTATAGCTAACATCTCTCGGACTCCTGGCTGCCACTTCTAAGACTTGGTATCATATACGCACACAACCATTTAAAGAGCTTTATTCCCTTACTTCATTCCCTTTTTATCAGTTTAACTTTACGTTAATTAATTCATTAAACATTAATTAACCATTAACAATTTACACAATATATTTCATTAGTATCACACCCAAATTCCATTGTCCCTTTAAAATTATAACCTTAATATTTCATTCTAGAAAGCTCCAACACCATGGGTTAACATCATTTATTCAATTATTTATTTATATCATTACATTCCTATATTCCCAAGCAATCTAGAAAGACATTATGTGTTTGTGAACACAAAGGGGATCACTATGTTCAGTAGATAACTACCCATCAAGTCTTTTCTACCTATAGCAAGAGTGTAGACCCATACTCCCATGAGAAGCTAGACACAGAAAGCATGTGGCATACCATTCACGTCTTAGCCCCTTTTGGAAGAAGGGTACGAAAGACCAGCTACCTCGATTAGTGGGGAATGTAATGAAAACAACCAGTCAAAGAAATAGAAAGCATAAAAAAATTCAGATCGAACCCATTCCATCGTCCCTAGTGTCCTCTCCAACACCCAAATGCATAAAACGATGCATCTCACCACTCTAGGCACCAACTACTACCACAAAAAGTAGGACTCCCTACCCCTACATATCACAATAGCCATCCAAGCTCACATCACAACACACGCAATAGGAAAAACAAACATCTTATCAATTGGGCTCTTTGACCTTAAATAAGCAAGAGGGTAACTCTGAACCCTACAAAAAATTTTCTTTTATCAAACAACCATTTATTTAATCCATCATGGATTAACCGATTTATAATTCGTACAATCCAAATACTGGAAACCTAACATGTATGCTATCACAAATAATTAAACATGTTGACTGCGCTAATTTTATTAACATCAAATTACACCAACAATCAATCAGATTCATTCACATGCCAATTTATCTTTAGCCAAGTGATTATCAATTAATTCCGGCTTTTTGTTCTTTACCAATTTCCATAAATAATGTAAAGATAAATAAAGAAACCATAGATATCACACTATATAGAAAAATCAAAAGGCAATAACATATGATCGATGTAAATTTATTTATCTATTTCAAATATTTATTATGTAAATTCCATTATGATCCCGTGGGATAAAACAAGCTATCTAAACATTTGCACAGAAAATAAGAGAGAAGCAACGAATCCCCTACCACAAATAGTTCTTAACATTCTTTATACGATAACGAGCCACACAACGGGTTACGATCTCCTCCCCTGTGAAAACTGTATCCACACAAGGATGCAAAGACACCACCTCATCGTAAAACAACCATGAAAAGCCCATTAGGAACATGGGGGTAAAAAATTATATAAAAATGGAAGTGAAAAAGAAATAGGTGAACCCGAACTAATTAAGATAAATCATAACTTATATCGAAGATTGTTCGATATTGCTTGGTTACATCAAAATAGAGTGGAGAAAATCCTTGGAGGAATGTTTGATTACACAACTACTATGGGATGGAATGGGATGTTCGATTGTCTTACACCTGATAACAAGGAAGAACTAGGGATGATGATATCTCTTCCCTTTAGAAGATTTAACAGGGAAGTGTTTTAAGATATGCTGGGTTTTCCATTATAAGTGGATCGCATTAAACTACATAGTTTGACCAAGTAAAAACATCCTGATCCTTAGGAGAAATTTATATAAGAGTTATGGCCTTTGAATCATCCTTATAGTCCTTAAAACAAGGCTTTAAATGCATTTTACATCAAAGGAAACGTTAAAGGGGTGAAACTGTAGGATGTTGGAAACACTATTCACAAACTCGAAATTTGGAAAAGGAAAAACAATGTTCATGAAACTCACCATTCTGGAAACACTGTTCATGAACTCAAAATTTTGGAAGGAAAAAGGTCACCTTTGGAACCTCACCATTCTGGAAACACCGTTCATGAACTCAAAATTTGGGAAAGGAAAAAGGTAACTATTGGAACCTCACTATTCTAGAAACACTATTGACAAACTCGAAATTTTGAAAAGGAAAAACAATGTTCATGAAACTCAGTGTTCTGGACATTGTTCATGAAATCAAAATTTAGTGAAGGAAAAAAGGTCACCGTTGGAACCTCACTATTCTGTAAACACTATTCATGAACTCAAAATTTGACAAATGTAAAAGGTCACCTTTGGAACCTCACCGTTCTAGAAAAACTATTCATGAACTCAAAATTTGGAAAAGGAAAAAGATAATGGTTAGAACCTCACTATTCTAGAAACACTATTCATGAACTCAAGATTTGACAAATGAAAATGGGAACCGTTGTAACAACACCATTGGAACCACACCATTACACTGTTCACATAATGTTACCGATGACACTGTTCACAGAAGGTCACTGATGACACTGTTCACATAAGGTCATCGATGTCATTGTTCACATAATGTCATTATTGCACTGTTTACATAAGGTTACCGATGACCTATTCACAGATGGTCACCAACGACACTATTCACATAAGGCCACTGATGCCACTATTCACATAAGGTCTCTGTTGTACTATTCACATAAGGCTACTGATGACACTGTTCACAGAAGGTCACCGATGACACTGTTCACATAAGGTCACCAATGTCACTATGCACATATGGTCACCATTGCACTATTCATAGAAGTCTACCAATGCACTGTTCACAGTAGTCTACCGTCAGAACTGTTCACCGATGGAACTGTTCACATAAATGAAAATTTGGCAAAGTGTTGGGGATAAGTAACCTTGACCTCCCGAAACACATCATACACCTGATTTTCGCAAAGGAATGGTCCAGAGAGGTTCATGCCATTAATATATATATATATATATATATTACATTAATATAACTCACTATTTCTAGTTAATGCTATTTTTACGATAAAATAGCTTTACAAGCATAAAAATAGTTTTCAATAAAAAAATTCCCTTTATATTCAATTGGTTCTTATATTCATTTATAATTAATTTTTAAATAATGAATTAAAACATATATTTTCAAAAGTTATTTAATCCTATACTTATTCGTTAACTTAATTTCTAGGTCATATCTTATAATATTAAATAATAATATTTTTAATATTATATAATAGTTTGGTAACACTCGATCGTGTGTGTTACACAAGACATCAAGGAATGTCAATATTGGGTTTAATGTACACAAACCTAGTTTTCTGTGTACATAATGTTGAACTTTATTTATCATGTAGTGAAAAATCACTTACTGTTTCATATAATACAATCCAAACATTGTTCTTTGATAAAAAAATATTTTCAAAGTTGCGAGAGTTGAAAAATATAAAAAATATAAAATTAATTCCAAAAAAGTATTTCATAAAATCTTGGGGTGTTACATTATACCCCCCTTTAAATGGAATTTTTTCCTAAAAACAATTAGGGTTATCAAGGGTTTATTACTTTGATGTTTAGAAACCCACATTTTAAAAATGAACACTAAAAATCATTTAAAAATAATATTCAAACAATAAAGGATACCCAATGTAGCACATAACTTGGTTTCCATATAGGAGAAAATATGTGGAATGTCAGAACATGGATATGGAAGAGAAATACAAATCCCATGTTTTGGAAGATATTTATAAAGAACATGGTTCAGAGAAAGTTAATAATCCCAATGGAATATCTCTACGATTATCTAGGGGACCGTTTGATTCATTATAAAAATAAGGTACTAGGATAACCATTTATGTTTCTAGATCGTTTCCCTAAGGTTCAATAATTTTCATGACAAGTTATAATTACTTGATTTCAATCCCTTTAATCTTCAAAATCTCATCCTTCATCCAATGTCTTGAAAAAATTCCACTACACCTACTTCTTTAAAAAGGACGGTGAAGTTTTCATTCTAGAAGAACTAACAATTCTTTAGATCTATGATATGTTATCCCATATCTCTTTATTTAGCATCAACAAAAAATTGTTAGAGAAAGTTATACAGTATTAATAAATCCTTATATTGTGAGATAAAACATTTAATCTCACAAAATTTATCTGAAGGTTAACATAAAAATCCCATAAATGGTTAAGCTTGTTGCCCTTTTGAATGATGAAAATCCAAAAATTTATAAAAAATGATACTAAATCATCTGAAAATTTATCCTCCAAGTATCGCAACGTATCTATTGGTTGTCACATTGAAAAAGTATGAATAACCTGAACTAATACTCTCTTGAATCATGGTTATAACCTGAATTACCATATATATTTTTGGAATTCATGGATGCTTTCTTATTCTAATTGTTACTGGACATATTTATTAAGTCGAAGAAGTTGTAAACATCATCAATGATGTAATAGAACAATTTTTCAAAAAATCAGTAATCAGATCTAAGGTAATAAATATTTTATGATTTACTTTAACAATATAAATTGTCTGTTTATCCAAGCTAAACACAACTTTCTCAATATATTGATCACATTAAGGATTAGCTTCCCTTAATCAAAATACCAATGTTATAATTCTTCTTCACTATTAAAAATATTCCTTTTAATACGTAATGAAAATGTATACTAAAAAACTTGTATGTTTCATGATTCAAATAACATAATCTTTAAATTCTAAAACATTAATACTTCATTCAGACAACTTTATTATTAAACCATTTATCTGGATTCATCAACTTATTCTTTTATACCACTTTGCTTAAATATGAAATATTAATATTTTATTAAGGATCCTCAAACTCAATAAAATCATGTTTCTTATGATTAATGAAAATGATACTATAAGAACATCACATACCTTTCACATTTTGTGTTTTGTATCTTTATCATTATATGTATAACCATTAATCATACCCCCTTCCTGATTCTCTTTATAATATTTCAACATGGGAAATTGATTTTCATAGTGATCATAATTTTTACATTTTAATTATTATATGTTAACCATGTCCCTTTCAGTTCTCTCCAATGACTAAAACTAAAATTTACAAGGTGAGAAACACATATCATAGAAGGAATCCACATAATCATGAAAAATACATATCAAACATCTAAAGCATGACACCTATATTTTAATCAATGAAACATTATGTTTATCTTATAATGTTCATATTATTCTTCTATTTATATCATTCATGATGGATCCTAATGATTTTGTGAACTTCCAAACCATATCCCTCGGGGGTATCAAACAAGTGCGCAGTAAGGCCTGTTGTCGTGTACGAGGTTACGCTGAGTCAGGCCCAACACACCTTTTCATCGTTGTTACTACTCGGTACATCTATGTGATAATCACGTGCACTTAAACTATATAGATAGGGATTTATTTATAGGAAACCACTTACTCTATCCTTTACCAAAAACCCAGGATATTTTCTTAAATATTTACTCATCCTTATACTTATCCTTAGAGACATCGCTAGAAATATCCTTAGAAAAATACCTTTAGATCTCACTGATGTTTTCAAATACAAGATTCTAAATATTGACTAAACCGCCACTCTAATACCAAATATGAAGAACAATTCTTAATGTACATAGGCATGACATCACTTTTGGAGAATAATTAGTACAATACACAAACAAACACCCCAAGACTATATTATTTTTGTGCCTTTGGAGACACAGAAACATAAAACCTTGTATATAAGTGAGCTAAATTATATACCACTAGGTTATTAAAGACAAGAACCATCCATAGACACATTATACATAACACATATCTTCATAACATGCCAAAGGAATCATAAAAAGGGGTGGTCACAGACGCTCATTAAGGGTAAAAAAGGGAGACAAGTAATCATAAACATGACCATAAGTGGTATGAGAATGTGATCACAACATTATAAGAACACACCCTGTATATTAAATATCATAAACATGAATCATTGAATAAATATTTTAATTTTATAAGTAATTGACTATAATAAAATAAAGAAAATTTTCCATGAAACCCTAACATATTAATAGGACATGGAATTGTGGAATACAAATGAATGTATGAACATTTATATGTAGAAACATTTTTACTCATTAATTAAAGAACATGAAATTAGGTTGTAACATTGACTTTTGGACATGAAACTCAGTGAACTCATAATATTGTGAACATGATATCAGGTTCAAGCATAACATTGTTAAAATGTATTCAGGTTCATGCATAACTTAAAGACATGTAACCAGGTCCATGCATAACATTGTGAACATGTACTCAGGTTCACACATAACATTATGAAAACACAATGAGATTCACTCATAACATTTTGAACACGTAATAATGTTTGTTTATAAAATTATGGACATGAAACTACGTACATGAATAAAATTTTGAACATGTTATCAGGTTCACACATTAATTTTATGCTCATGAGACATTCATTGTTTCAAAATGCATTATAAGAAGATATAGGTCCCAACTATCTCCTAATGAAATATTATATGCAAGTTGCACAAGATAATAAAACATATATAATGACCCAAAAAAAGAGATCATATCATAACCCATGAAAAGAAATTGGTATTATAAACATTTAATAATATCATAACTAATAAAAATTATATAGGTTTCACTATCATTGCATCAAATAATGACTCGTGAATGGAAGAGAGTTTCATAAGAATTTGTAACAGATTAACCCCTTGAAGTTAAATGAGTTTTATAATTATATAACCCATGTTAGAATTTTGAGTTTCTTAAAGATATATCCCATGAAACAGATATAGGTGTTCATAAAATTCATGACATCAAAAAAACCATTCAGAGAAAGAATATGAATGTAAACTTTGGATCGTATCCCAAAATGAATGAGTAACATAAATGGATATTATATTTGATGAAAAATAATTTTTTATATATTTTAAAAACATTTCTTGAGGTAAATATATTTTCATATTTGAAAAATTATATTTAAAACCTAAAACCATTTGAAAACAAGTTTCTTAAACGATAAGATTAAATGATCATAATGGAATCTTAAAGTGAATTTTTAAAACCATTTTTCATTGAGATGTTATAAATGAATTTTTAAAACCCCTTTAAAATAATTTTCCATGAAAAAATATAAAATAGTCTTGAGAAAACACTGAAAACCATTTTCCTTGAAAACTTATCAAATAAGCTTGAAGTCATTTTGAAAACCATTTTTCTTAAAAACATAAAAAAGAAGCCTGAAAAATTTTGAACTTAGTTTTCCCAAGAAATATATAAAAAATGCATAAAAAACTTATAACCCTTTTTCTTTGTAGAAAAATTGAAAAATTATAATGAAATTTTGAAATTTTGGGAAAATGTTTCTTAGAAAATACTTTGAAAACATATAATGATATTTGAAAATGTTTTGGAAACCATTTTTTTTAAAATATATTGAAAGCCTATAAAACAATAATGATAAGGTTTTGAAAATAATATTATTGAAAATATTTTTAAAATTTATAAAAAATACATTAATATATTTAGAAAATATTTTTTGAAAAAAACTTTTTGAAAGATCACAGATTTCCAAATCAAGAAAGAGGTAAAGTCAATGTTTCTTAAAAAACTATTCTTGATCATCTTATGAACCAAAGAGTGAACAAATATCACCATTAATTGCATATAACATTAATAATAGTAGGGTTATAAAAAAATGATATTTTATTATATATGGGTCATAATATCTCATCAAAGGAAGCATCATCATAAATAGTCTCAAAATGTGATGTGATTGATTCAATAAACTCTTAACACTTGGTAACATTGAAATATACTCCACATTTAAGAAATATAAACAACACGAACATAAAATATCATTAAAATAATTATATTAGTGATATAAAATTTCATAGTTTTTATATATACCTCATGTAAAAATATTGGTGCATAACACGACATGTGTCTCAAAGTAGGAAATTTGAGACAATATTACTTAACTAATTTGGTAATTTTCGAAACATAATCCTCAGAAAATTAATATCATAAAAATGATATGTAAATAAACATAAATATAATAATAATAATCATATAACTCATCCATTTGTAGTATACACACCACACAATAGGAATGAGTGGTGAATAAAACATGTATCTCACAAAAATGAAAAGTGAGATGAAATTCCCTTACCTTTTGTATTGACTCTTGTCGTAGTCATTAAAAACTACATTATAATAAGTATATTTTTGTTAAAAATATATAATATAATCATATTATTATATCTAATACTAGATATTAGTTGATTATGTCATTATATTACCCCCTTCAAAACAATTCTATGTCAAGAATCCACCTCGGGTAATATTCGCTTCGTTATTCGTACGCGCCTTATTTTGTTTTATCATTAGACCTTATACATTCATATTGATTTATTGAACATAATAAAAGATATAAATATCATGTAAATTTAATATATTTGTATTAAAGTAAAATATATAATGTATAAGTATGAAATGGAATACATTTTTCATGGAGACAGTAGGTTGTACGTACGCATGAATCATATTTCTGTTTTATATTCATAAAGAAAGAAAGATAGAAAATAAAATAAAATTATATTTATATATATAATAATTATATTATCATAATTTTATCATATATAAAATATAAATTTACTAAACCCATCCCTAATATATTCCATGAAGTGTGTGAATGAATTACATTACTTTGAGGGGGCAATAGTCCACATGACCTCAAATAAAATTATCATATTTATACAAAATGGATAGTACACAGATAAGTGTTTTAAAACAATTAATGAATCATAAATTCATATTAAGTATCATATATATTATATATAAATATATTTTCCATCAAAATTCCCTCCATAAGAGGTTGTAAAGAAATAAAAAATGATTATCATTTCATGAGGCGGTAGTTCACGATACACATAAACTGTATGTATGTTACCCATTAGATAAAATTGTGTGTATGTGTAGGTAAAAACCTTATCATAAAAATATCTCAGTGTATTTAAAATACCGTTTTTTATGATTCCAAAATAAGGAGAGTGGAGGGGGTGGATAATGAAAATAATTTAAAGAGCTTGAAGGAGGATGTTGCCTCTTCTTTAGGTAACTCCTTTTGGTTTTCCAAAAAGGGCTTCCATGGATTGCTTTATACTAAGAGGTAGGATTAAATAAAAAAATTTGGGATTTTTGGAAGTGTATTGGGATGATATTTACCTCTCCCAATAAGTTTTAGATGTGTGAGGATGTGGGAGAGATGGTGGCCTTTTATAGGGGAGGGAAAGAACTGAATTGGTATTTTTGAAAACAAGTTACGTGTACCCACATTATTACCTAAAAATAGTCATAAAAAACAAAAAAAAACAATTTAAAGTTAATTGAAAAATAATTTCAGTAAATTTTCTTTTATAGATGCTAATTTTTATTTAGGCCCTTATGTTTATGGTTTATTCCCTTGTAATGATTAATTTTTCCTTAATCATTGTAATTAATTTTAGTTACTTTCACTAATATTTTTGGTCAATTTAAATTATTATAAATTATAAATTATAAATTATTCTTATTCCAAATATTAATTCCATTTTGGTTAATTAAACTCATAGAAGTGGCAGAAATTAACTAAAATTTAATCCCACAGACGGGAAAACCATGCATGTTTTTCCAGTAAAAATGCTCAAAAAAATTTCTATAATTTAATATTCTTTTTAAATTTGAAATTTATTTTAATAACATATATTGGATAAGTATATAAAAAATTAATCTAATTAAACTTTAATACTGATTAAAAATAAAATTTATCCATATGAATAAAATAGATGAAAAACTTATTTTGAATTAAAATTTAGTATTTTTCACTATTAATCAAAATTCAAAACTTTATAGATAAATTCCACAAATTCGCCCTAAACTAATTATTTTGTTATGAATTAAAAAATTATGTTCATTTTTAAATATAATATTTTTAAATGTTCCAAAAATTATATTTAAAATAGGTTCTCCATGTAACGCCCATACCCTCGTTATCTAGAGTCAGTGCATTATTACAAAACATTAGCATGATCATAAGGGATTAAGTCCTGAAAGACTGATTAGTTTAGTTTCTTTGGATGTATGAGATATATACCTAAATTTTACGTTACATTACCTAGAAAAAGAATTTGGTCTCCTTTAAACACACTCATATCTCGTAGCCTATCCCTATAAGTCAATCATAATATTCTTCTTCACATCCTGGAAAAAATAAAAAATAAGAAATGGATGAGCTCAGATTCTTAGTAAGAAGCAAAATATAGAGAAAACTATCATATGAAAACATAAAAATTTAAGGAAATGTATAAGACTAAAACACAAGACTTTTAAAATTAAACTTCAGCATAATATAGCAATGATAAATCAAATAATTCCAATTACATATTCACATCGATATTCTACTAGTCTAATAATCACCTGTATTATAAATAGCTAATTTCATAATGAGGGAATGCATAATTCTGGACATCATAACCACAAATTCAAGGCCTCCTTCCAAAACTACAAATATAAATTTTGTCAAGGCCTTGTGCCAAGACACTAGTTTGTCTCATGTGACCTACCGATGGATCGAGGGGCTATAGTGGGCCCCACCCATCACTTACAATGTCCAATGCATTCCTCATATGAAAAAGGGTGAAACGTAATTTAAAATTTATATTAAAACTAGCATATGAAGTGTCAATACATTAATCATAAACCCGAATGATATAAAAATAGCACATCCATAGTCAAACATAACTCATTAAATACATTATGGAAGATTTTATTATAATAAATCAACCTCAATATATAATAAAATACAATGAGGAAAATTGACATAAATAAAAATAATCAGTAAAACTATTTTCAAGAAAAATCGCCTTTTTCTTGAAAACATTTAAAAGGCACAATATTTATTAAAGAATTCATTTAAAAGTGATTTTTAAATCAAACTATCCCATAGCACTATGAATCATTTGAATAAAATTTTAATTCCAAAATATTCATGTCCATATAAATAAATCCTTAAATGCATTTTTAAAACATGGACATTAATGATAATAATTTAGAAGAATAAACCTTTAAAATGATATTTTAGTTAAAGAGTACCTAACCAAATGAAAGATGCATCAATGCAATTAATTTCGGAATAAAATTTAATCAAAACATTATAATATCATGAGAATTATTGTAATGATGATATAATATGTCAAAGGACAATATATACACCATATAAAATTTAATTGGAACATAACAACAAAGACATCTCAATGGAATGTAAATTGGGATGAAATCCCTTATAAAGTCTGTATCCATAGATTAGAGATATATCAATAACATCATTATGTGTGATAAATATAAATACACCCAATATGATTGGATATTCATTGTAAATCAATCATAGGACATTCACACATATTCTAGTAAAAACAAAACCAATGACTAGGATGTTTAACTCAATGAATGGAAATTGAATTAAAATTACCCTTATCAACTTCATATCAATTACTTGACAATATATCAATGGAGAGATTATGTGTATAAAAAGTATATCTACAAAACGATAGAGTGGAAATTACTATATAAATAAATAAATAATTATTCCACACATAATCGTGGAGTAAAATAATCAATGAAGTATGCATAAAACCCCATGAGTGGAAATTGAAATTAGAAATTCCCTTACCGATTTGGAAACTGATGAAACATACACCCTACGAAAGAAGGATCATATAATTATGATTTTAATTCTAATAAATTAAATTATATTACATAATCAATAAAATCATGGGTTGTACATACACCACACAAAAGGAAATAGGGGAAAATATAGTAAGAATCTAACTGGAATAAAAATTTAGATGAAAACCACTTACCTTGTATTCTTCCATAGTTGAGGGTATGTTAAACTACTATATAATGGTTAAGTAATTGTTATTAATTTATATAAGAATCCACATATATAAATATGATATCATATATAATCCTCTAATATATATTTGTTAATAACATTTCAGTAGTATCATTGTTTCAGGTGTTAACTGTTTTATTTTCCATTATATGTTTTGTTACATGAGTCATTTTTTTATATATAAGATGTGTTTTATTCATATATTGAAGGATATAGTGTTATTAAACATTATTTTTAATCCTCACATGAAAATTATTTTTTAATGGTTATGATGGGGAAAAAATATCATCGTGTCGTGGAGATGGTAAGCCGTTTGTATGTATGGGAGAAAATATTGTTCAATTAGTGGTGAAATAGTATGTAATTGGATTGTATAATATAAAAATATAATAATTATCATGTTATATTTATTATTTACATCAATTATACTCATTATTAAACCCGTCCAAATAATGATGTTTTGAATCACAAACAACACCATGACGTGGAGACGGTAAGCCTTACGTACACACATATGGTTACATTGTCTTTCATAGGATAGATTGAATAATGAATATGTTTATACCATATTTATAATAACATCTCAGTACTTATAAGGTACTCAATTTATTATTTTATTATGGAAACAAAAATGAAAGAGGAAGTGGAAGAAGAAAAGAACAATGAAAGAGGTGATGGAGTAATTATATCTTCTTTGGGTGTTTCCTTTTGATTTGAACAAATTGGCTCCATAGGTTTTATTTCTGATAAATGTATGGACTCTATGTTGAAGATAAGGTAGTGGGTATAATATTTGAGCAGGGGTTATCTGAGCCAAATGGCATTGGGGTTGTTAATTTGAGAGAAGGGGAAGTACCCTTTTATACGAGAGGTGAGGGGTACACTAAGAACAATTTGAAATATTATTTTAATATAAAGTCATTTTCGGTTTCTAATGGATCCAAATGAATTTATTTCGAGTTAATGGTGGGGATGGGTTGAAAACCTATCATTTTTTTTGGGTTTATACAATTTTAGGTCACCATATTAACCTTATCGTCAAGAGTTAACTCTTAGTTAAATAGTTTAACTTTTACTATTTCTTCTTGTAATCTTACACTATATGGTTAATAAAATTACCATAAAATTAAAAGAGAACCTCAATTGGTTCATTAAATATATATAAAATTATTTACGTCTTTCGCATGATCCTTATATTTTAGTAATATTATATAATTTAATAAAATAGTATTAGTTTTAAAAAATCATATATGTCAATTTTGACACTATTTTGTATTTCTTTGTTTTTAAATTCATCACGACTTAATTACATCGAAAAATCTAAATTGAATCGACCCTAACATATAATATTCAACTATAAAATTCGTGGATGGCATTAAAAGTCCCAATTTACAATTATTTAGATATTTATAAAATCAATTATTTTAATCAATCAATAATAAGGTAATTAATATATCATCATTGTGTGATAAATAAATTTAATTATAAAATTTATAAAAATTGTAAATAAAATACCTTGATGTAGGAAATATTTTTATATTTCATATGAATAATTATAGTCTAATTTATCTTATTTATAACCTTACACTGAAAATGGTTTAGTTATTAAGATATGAATTTATCACTTTTAACTCTTTTTTAAATAAAATATACTAAATGTACTAATCTTATCCAGGTGGATAAAAAGAATCATATTTTTTACATAAGGTTGATTTTAGTCGAAATAAAATTATCCAATAGAATTAGGACATGTGTTGGGGTAATAATAATATCTTTTTTACCTTTAATTACCCTATTTACTTTTAACTGTGGTAAATAAAATTCAAAACTTACTATTCACCGAAAATTATTTTCATCGTGATGAACCACATTTTAGATAATGATGTTAACCGTGTCTCTCATATTTTTGAATTTCAATTCCCTGAAATGGTAAAATTACATTTTATGCCAATTTTCAAATCTTCCTAGAATCTGTGTAAAAGACAGTAAAAAGTTTGAAATTTTTTTATATATCTAATCATAATATAAAATGGCTTCAATGAATTAAATTGTAATAATAGATTTATTATTAATCTATTTTGAATTTTAAATAAATCTAAATAAAAATAATTACTGTTTAAATAAAAATATGGTTTTAAATAACAACGTTGTGATTTTCACTATTCATCAAAAGTTGAATGTTTATAGAAAAATAAATAAAATTCACCCAAAGCTAAATTTTGTATTAAAAATTATAAAATGATGTCTATTTCACCAATTTTAAAACATATAAGTGGTATTAACTAATTTTAAGAAAATATTCCCGTTGTAAAAACCAGAAATTATGTTTTTGGAACGTAAAAGCTATCAAAATATTGATATGTGTTTTTGTCCAATTTCAAAGTTAAATTACTTCCAATGATGAACATTGGATTAAATGATAATAATATAATCTAATTATACTTCAAAACAATTCAAATTTATAATTTAACACAATAAATTATTTAGATTAAAAAAATGTTTTCAATTAAAATTTAGTATTTTTCAATGTTCATAAAAATATGAAAGTTATTAGAAAAGCACCAAAAATTTATCTAGATTAATTTTTTATGTCCTTTTTCTAATAAAGAAGTTAATTTTGTCATATTGAATATATAAAAGTTTCAAATATTAAATTTAAAAAGGGTTCTCCATTAAAAGCTTGTAAAATTGAATTTTTTTGAAAAATAATTATTTTATATGAAACAATGAATTTTTCTCATATTATGTCTATGAAACACATAATAGAGATGTCAAAATTATTTGGATTATATAAAATTAAAAATTCAGTTAATACTATTAATAACCATTTTTTGAATGACTGGTTTTGTTCTTCGTGGTGCGTTAGAACTCGATGTTGTGTGTAGTGCAAGCTATTGAATTACATTAAGGAAATAACTTAATATGAAATCTTGGGGTGTTACACTCCATTAAAATATGGTAAAAGTTTCTTTTTAAAAATATTGGTTTTTATATGTGAAATTTTGTTCATTCGAATCATATGACTATAAAATATTTTGGATGAATATAAAAAATATTTGATTTTATATATATAATATATATATATATATTACATTAATATAACTCAAAAATGGTAATTAATTTAACTTATTATGATCAAATATATTTGTAAGCATAAAATATTTATCTATATAAACATTCCATTTATATTCAATTGGTTCATATATTCATTTTTAATTCATTTATAACTAATGAATTCCAACTTGTATTTTAATACGTTAGTAAATAATATCTAAATCTCTAATATAACAGATAAGTTATATATTGTTATATTTAATATTGGTATCTTTAATAATCGATAATAGTTTGGTAACACTTGGTCTTCTGTGTTATGCAATCCATCGACGTAAGTCATTCTTGTGTGTAATGTATTCTAACCTAGGTGTTCCATGTAGAGCATGTTTGAATTTTTATTGTGTCTAGTGAACAAAAACATGGTTTTGTGTATATCCCAATCCAAAAATAGTTCTTTAATATAAAAATCTATATTCATATTTACATAAATTGAAAAGTATTCAAAGATACAATTAATTCAAAAAAATATATTTCACCAAATCTCAGGGGCGTTATAATGATCCCCACCCTTCATCACTTCAGAGCGACCTACACATTAATGATATCAGTTTTTTCACTATAACTATTCATTTGAACATTATCACTATAAATTATCAAGATTTTTAGATAATATTAAAATATTAAAGATTCAATGTATACTGATTTAAAAATCAAGAAATGTGAATTGATCACAATCATACAAGTCACCATTGATACAATTTTGTAATGCTACTTTATCTCAATAACATGCCCAAATATGATATACCCAATTCAAAGAATACACACATAACTAATTTCAAAAAAATAATAATAAATTATATAAAAATTTGAAATCATAAAAGTAATAAAAATTATAGAAATAAAAATTCCATGATTAAATGATGGAAACTACTTAGATAAAAATGATTGATTGTTGAGACCCATTAATTCACAAATTCAACCAATCCAAAAATCATTAGAACCAACTATTTTTTTAGAACTATTATTCTATGAATCGGTCTTCCCACTGACATAAGGGCATCAACATATTTTTATATAATGAAAATATATAGTTTAAAAAACATCATTTATTAAGTAATGATGAATCAAAAAATTAACACTAAGTACCTCTAATAAATTTGGTTGATTTATATATATAAAATATTGAAGTGGAATTAGAGTACAGAAAAATAATAAACATATGTTAGGATTTAATATGTTATCTGTATATAGTAAATAATACATTTGTTGTTGATGTTTTTCGAGTGTTAAATTAAAAAAAATATTAATGAATTTGTATGATAAAATATTTTAGAAATGTAATAATAGTGATTAATATGAATATCCACTCTAAGTGGAATTTAATTCCTATCAAATAGAAATTTCATTTTGAAACCATATACAATATATAAAAAGGAAATTTAATAAATTTTCATAGTTAAATTTAGACAGAATAAATGCATAGGGAATGTATATTTTAGAGAGGCAATGAATTTTAATCTTTTTGTTATATATAAGTTGAAATATTTTTTACAGTTTGAAAATAATAGTGAATTATATAAAATAAGTGTTGTGTAGTAGAAGATAATAGAATGGATCAACAATAAAGTTTACTATATAAATATTACCATAAAGGGAAAGAAGAACTTTTTAGGATTTTTTTTAAATTATATGTACTATACAAATAATGAATGCATTGTATATATAAATAAGGTTATCATAATAAATAATATATATGTAATTTTCATTCATAGTATGAATTGTTAAATATGGTAGGGATACCCTTATATAAATACGTATAGAGTACATGATATATACACCTTAAGAAAGAAAAACTACATCGTATAGATATAAAACATTAGTATACTGAATCTTTGAAATGGAATAGTTAATAGAGGGAGAAAACACATTTAGACATAGGGAAACATCTTTTTTATTTCATATTAGCAGTTTGGGATATAAAAGAAGGAGGTTTCCATTTAATAGTGATTGAGGAATTAATCTGGAACTACAAAATGATCAAAACCATTGAAATTTAGAGTGTGTAATATATAGAATGTTCAGATTAATATGATTCCCAAAATAAGGTATCAAGAAATCAGATTAGGAGAGTACTTATTATGATGTATTAGCTTTAAGGAGGTCTGTTGGGATCATATTAGGAGTTAAAATCATCAGTGTTTTATATATGAGATAGAAACATGGGAAGTTGGTGTACCACAACTTGAAATTGTGAAACATATATGGAGGTAGGGTGCTTGGAATGATGAAATCTGATGATAGATATATCATAGGAGTAGGAGAGAATATCATTTTTTCATTAGATTAGAGAGAGAAGATGATAATGTTTACCTGTGTGGAAATAGATGTGGGAGGTTGTGAAGCCACATCAGAACCAAATCAGTAGGGAGGTGTGGGAGGCCGTGTTGGAGTCACATCGGCAAGGAGGTGACCTAGCTGCACCTAATCCACATAGAAAGTTGAAGACAATCAGAGGCATGATGTAGGATGGCTTTGTTGGAACCAAGTAGAAGGATGGTGATCATCAAAGGGAGCAGGTGAACTAGAAATGAAAGAGGAAGAAGATCATGAATGGAACATACACAGATGTTTGGTTTTGATTGTGAAACTGCATAAAGAGAAGGGAATACAAAGAAGATAGGGTACTACCCGGATAGGGGAGGAGGGATCTAGGGGTATCAATTTGTTTTTTTTAATTTGTGGCCTCAAATAATCTATTTCAAGGGTTTTAAAAAATAGAGGAAATATATATGTGGAAGTGGAATGTTTTTCTAGTTGTGGATCTTTTCTTATACTCAATGCATCAATGATAACAGCTGTGTATTTTAAAATTACACCATTGGGGATATTTTGTATTCATTCAAATATTATTGTTTGTTGGAATGATTTATGAGTAATTTGACCAAGGATAGTATTGAAATTCACTTCTTTATTTCATTTTTTGTAGTCATTAACTTCCCCAAAAACTATTCAATTTACTATGATCATTGAAAATTAAATTTCCCATAAAAATTTATATTATTTATCTGGGATATAATTATTTTAGAAACCTTATAACATTTCTAAATATGTTTTTATACAATGAATTTAATTTTTTTATCTATGGAAATATTAATAAATCAATATTGTTTATTTCATATGGATATTTTATGATATAAAACATATTTCAGGAATTAAATCAATTATTCATTATATGATTAATGGTTTGGACCTACAGTGATGGGTGGTGTCTGGAATTATATATCCCCTAGATGCATTGGTTGGTATCATGAGATAAATAATTAAGCTGGAATTAAACAGGTTTCTACCTATAATTTAATCCACCTTGTGGATGGTCGTGATGACTAGGGTATCATGTGCCTCATACATGACATCTAATAAATAATCATTTAATTCATTAAGAATTACTATTATCCATGACTTTTTCATGATGATATTATCTTTGAATGCATTTCATTCTCATTTATTTATTAAAATGCATGTGTTTTATTCCATTTAACTTTTCATATTGTTTATTCTGTAGCATATTTTTTATGGGAAATATATTGATTAAATAGAACATTTGTTTAGTTATTTACCTCTTCTTATTAATTATTCATTGTTGATTCTAGTTAGCTTCCCCTATATATAACCCTTGCTCTGCATCTGAGGTCTCCCTTATTTTTTCATTTCCCAAGAATCCATAATGTGCACTATATTTTATTTGTAAGAATATTCTAGATGGGATAATATTATTCTTGAAAAAAATTATATTGAAATTTATATTTTCAAATAAAATATTGGATAACTTATGATAGCCATATTGGTTTTGGGAAATCCTTTAGAGATATATGGAAAGACCTATCACTCTCGTTTGGGTCTTATGATCCTTTAAAAGTGAATTTTAGTGCCTTGGTCATAAAAATTCATTTTTGGGTATTCATTTCATTAAGGGTTGAATTGGAAATTGAATGATGCACAACCAAAAGATGAAATTGTGCTTATAAAATAGAGATGTATCAAGTATATTTAAATATATTCATATAAATTAAAATAATTCTTTTAAATTAGTAAATAGATCTTGAAATAGATATATTAACCTATTACATTCATATCTAAAAAATCACACGTCTTTTAAATCATCATAGATTTATGGTTTTGAGGCGCTTAACATTCCATTGATCATTCATATGCTAGTTATAAATGAACTCAATCACTCCCGTTAATTATTTATTATTTTATTCTAGGCCCATATCTTCACTTTCCACTAATGTTATCTTAGACAGAAACCTAGTTATGTGTTATTCCTTATGAACTCTTTACGCCCATTTCATTATAACGAAGATGATATTTTATTCACCATTTTATGATGTGGTATTTTATATAATGATATTTAAAAATTCCAAACCCTTCATTACCCGGATGAGGTTTAAATTCTGAGGATTCAATTTATTTAAGGTGGGGAGAACGTGATACCCTGAAATTCTAAAATAACAACATTGTAGTTGATAGTGTGGCTTAAAATAAAATATAACGACCTGAGAAATTATGAAATTATGATATATATTTTTAAAATAAATTTAATCTCTTAAATGGATTTCACTACATGAAAAAAGATTTTATCTTGTGTTACAAGAAACACTTAGTTTATCTTTCTTTACATGCAATACAAGGTTTAAACGAAGAGAACATATTTTTTAAAATTTTATTATTTAATATGATATTTATCATCTAACCATTGGAATGGAGGGTATAAATAAACCTAAATAAATTATGAAAATTATATGGTTTAAAAATTTATCAAAAAAATAAAATGGATAGATATTTATTATATATTAAATTATTACCATTTCAAATGAAAAGAAATTTTTTCTGAAAAATGGTATTTTCTATAAGTTCATCCAATTGAGATTTTCACACATAATTTGTTACTAATATTTAATAATTATATAAAATTTATCTTGAAAATAAAAGTCATTTTTGATATTTAGGAGTCAAAATTATCTTAAGAAAAATATTTTGGATTTTTTGAGATGTTTCATTTATTGATTAAGAGTGAAAAATCCTAAATTTTAACTGAAAATTCCATTTTCATTTAATTAATTTATAATGATAAACTATATATTTATTTTTTAAGTAAAATTTGTTCAATTTTAAATCAATTAATCCAATTTAGTTCATTGTAATCATTTTCATGTTGAATGTTGATAAAAAAATTATAATTTTTGTAAACGTATTCTCTTTAAAAACATGTTTTCTCGCCATGCCTTCCTGATTAATATAAAAATAATTTTTTATCAATTCAATGAATTGTATGTGGAATAAATGATTCCCCATTTTGAATGATAATAATTTCTAATTTATAATAAGGTGAACTTAATTTTCAACGAAAATTAATAGTGTAAAAAATGAGAAATAATAACTACGGTTAAAGTGAATGTAGATTTACCAGTGGTTGAACTAAGATTATATGGGTTAAAAATGACTATAAAACATTTCTAACCCCCATTTTGTATAAATATTTCAACATTATATATTATATGTTTGATAATGGTCCATTTTGGAGGCTTTTGGACTGATATAAATGTGGGTATGATTGAATCTTTTCAAAACATTACAAGTGTATCATTCACCTCACTTATAAAAGGCCACCCACTCTCCTCTCCACTTAACACATTGAAGCCCTTTTTTCAAAAAATAACTACCCAAATGACATCCCAATGAAAATATCCTCATCTTAGATAAACATTCATACATAAATCCAACATATTAAGGATTTGGGTGTAAACCTATGTAGGATAACCATATAAGAGGTAACATTCTTCAACAATTATTTTTATTTTATTTTCTTATCCACCTATGTTAATTATTATTAAAACATGGTGATATAATAACCTCATTATATTACATATAAATGATTTTTTATATTAATGTAATTTCCTACAACTATCTCAACATCTCTTAAATGGGTAAGGAAATCCTCATTCATGTCTACGTCAGACTACCACCTCTTAAACAATTGTAATTCGTTCTTCCATTGTCACCTTTCATGGTTCTGTATAATGACAGATCCAAATTATATATCTGATATTTATATAAAAGATATACCTCTAGAGTCATTTTATCATATATTCCTTTTTGTGTTCCATTCCATATTGGATAGGATAACATCACTCGTTGGAACAGTGGACTATCGCCTCGTGAAGCGATGTGATTTGTCTTTCACTAATGATTTACATGGAAGGTAATAAAGATAAAGTTAATGATTATATGTGATTTTAAATAAATAATTATGATATTAATTAATAATTTATAATTCTGTAAAGATAATATATTATTCTATTTCTTACATTTTAACTCACTTAAAATTGATAACATCTTTTGTTTATGTGTGCATTAATGCCTTCCAGAAACGACGTGACATTATTTTTATCACCATGTTACATGAATTATATATATGAATATATTTGAAGAAATAATATATTAATTTTTATATTATTATCATTATGTAAAAATAAAACACTACTTACCACCTTTCTATAATGATCGTTGAAACATGAAATGTTTCCCATGTGTATGTTCGGCCTACCATTTTCTTTGATCATAACATACTTCATTTTTCATAAACATCATTCATTGCTAGTTTTAAAAGTAATATATATATATATATAATCATTATATCATGATTATTATTCTAGAGATTATTGAACTATATAATATGTGCATGAATAGAATCTTTCATGATGAAACTTGAATGGAAAAAATAAGGCAATTAACACCCAAAACAATGAACATAATGAAAGATAATTAATGAAAAGGTTAAATGATGCTATGAAAGTAAATTATATGATATTATAAATATTAATATGGTAATAGAAAAAAATAAAGAATGGGGTAATGGATTTTGTCTCAATTTTCATTCATTGAGGCATATTGTAATGTTATAAACCTAATTTATTTAATATGATGCATATACTACCCCTTTGACTTGTATTATCCTGAATAATTCATTATTAATATTATTATTTGTTTTGATTATAATTTTTATTAATTCAACTAATGGGATTTGAATTAATATTTATCAAGTGGTGATCAATTTCATTACTCGATATCCTTTCATTGTGTTATATGGCTTCTTCATTATCATTTACATTCTAAGATTATGTGTATAATTAATTTTAATTGTATTGTATTTTATTTTATCTTTTATAATTTAAATTTAAATTATATAATTATAATTAATTCCTTGACTAATTATCACTTAACCATTATTATCATTGTAAGGGTTTATTTCCCAATCCCATTATAATCGATATTATTTTTTCACAAATTTTAGTTAAGGGAAATTATTTTTAAATTTCTTAATTACCCCATTTAACCTTTTTCAAGTCAAGTTATTGATGATATTTTCAAGTATTTGTATCATTTTACAATCTTTTCTACATGAAATAATTTAGAAAATGTTTTTTATGAAAATATGACATCATTTCTCTTCGGTGGTAAACCTGTTTTATTCAAAAACATTGTTCTCTAAAAATGTATTCAAATTTTCTAAACATTTAAAAATGATTAAATAAATAATTTTTACCCATTTTTTCATCAATTTTTTTTCAATGTAATATTTTTTTTTAATAATACTCTTTTCTAAATTATTTTCATTACAAAATAAATGTTCCTTTTTATTGGTATGACATATACAAAATTACCCACCGAAATGACCATTATTTATTTCAAGCTTCTTTTATAGGTTTACAAGGTATTTTTTGAAGGAATTTTTTTCCAAATATTCAGGATGTTATTAGTTTATTAAACTATGTTTCAGAGAAAAATATTTTTAAAATGATGTATGTTTCAAAAAGTTACTTTCAAATTGAGAAGGTTATTTTTGGAAAAAAGATTAAAAATATTTTCTTCTAATTATATTTATCAATGAAAAAAAATATTTTACATATACTCTATTAAGGATAATTTTTATTGATACCATCTTTATTCATCCTTTGGATGGATTATAAATATTTTGTCCAAGTATATTATTGTTATTCATTTCCATGTTTTTTTATTCATTTACATCCCCTTGAATTATGAACTTTCCTATGATCAGTATACATTAATGTTTTCCTAAATATCTATATTATTATTATGAAAATGTTTATTTATTAAATAATATATCATTTCTACATAGGGGGTTCAAAATTGAATAGAATTTTTTGTATGGGGAAATATTGATAAATTAGTATTCCATGCACAATAAAGATATTTGATGATAATATGAATTCTTCATGAATTAAATTGATTATTCAATATATGTGTAATCCTTTGAACTTGTAGTGACATGTGATGTATGAAAATGTATATCCCCTCTATGCATTAGTGGGTATTATGAGACTAATATATAAACAATCATTAAATTGTTTTCAACCTATAGTTTATATAATATTGTGACCAACCTTGAGGTAGATGTACTATGAATCTGAGACATAAGTTCCAATAATTATTCCTTGCCTTTATTAATAGTTATTATTATCGATGAGATTTTTACAATGATATTATCCTTGAATGAATTTCATTCTTAGTTATTGATTTAATGGCATGTGTTTTTTAACATTTACATTTATATTTTATTTATGTCTTATATAATTATAAGGAACATGTTATTGATTATATGGAATGTATTTGGATTTATTTTCCCTTCCATAATGGTTATTCATAATTGATTCATGACAGCTTTCATTATACTAAACCCTTATTGAGCATTTAAACTTACCCTTATTTTTTTCCTTTCTCAAAAATCCATTAAGTGTACTATTTTTGACATGAAAGAATATTCCTAAGTGAATAATGTTGTGGTAAAAAAATTATGTTGAAATTTTTGAATTCAAATGTAATTTGGGCATCATGTATGTGACTAGTTTACCAAGACTAATAAAAAATCATTTCCTTTGGGATTTCATTTCGTTTAATCATAAGAAAATTTAACAAAGAAAACGTCGACTCTAAGATACCTGGGTTTGGGTCACTACACCCCACACCTACACGCTCAAAGTAGAACAAGAAATATTAGATATAATACAAAATTAATAAAACTTATTGATAACTTTTATAATAACTTTTAAAAATATAATACTAAATGAAACTAAATATCAAAACTAGTCAAACATAGAAAATATTATGCTAATAAATTTTCATTGGGCTTCAGGTTTTTGGATGTATATAAAGAAACAACTTCCAAGACCTAAAAAATAATGATGTACAAATTTAAAAAACAAAATGTTTGTTTAAATTACAATTGTTGAAAGGAAACTAACCTTTTCAAAATATTTTGTTTTTTTTCATGATTATCTTATAAATCAATCATAAATCCTAATAAACTCATTCAAAATTACCTTAATGATGATGACACTACATTTATGTAACCATATTTTAAAAATAAAAACTTTTGATATATATGAAACACCCTGTATTTGATGATATAAAAATTTTCTACCCGAACTTCCACTTATTCAGTTTTTTATAGATCCAATGTTGGATAGAAACCCTTTATGAACAAAATCCATGAACAATTTTAATATAAAATATTAATTATTAGAACTAATGAAAATTAAAAAAATTAAGATTAACAAAAAAACCAACAGGTGATGTCAGTGTTTTTGAATATATCATATACATATTCAATTATGGTTTCTTATTTCAAAAACATCACTTATATGTAAATGAATTCTAGGTGGATAAATTTGGAAATAATAGAAAAATTACATTGCATATAAATTCTATAGAGATATATTATTATAAAAGAAATTAATTATTTCAATTAAATTTAGACTTAATTAATGAAAATAAATGAATAATTGAAATTTAATAATATAGAGAACAATTGAAACACTGGTATAGTGAGATGATCTACCTATAAAACAAACATTATATTGGTTTTTATACAACATAATGCATAATATATTCCATGTACTTCACCACTTGTTTGATTAGTATAATAATTATATAATATTTGAAAAATATGCACCATCTTTGTTACCCAGTAATATTCTTGGGTAATATCCGAAGCTGGTGCAATCAATAAATTGCCATTCCATTGTAGTGATTCCAATGATATATGATACTCCTATACATGGTAAGTGTAAGAAAATATTATAATAAATTTTCAATTTAATGTTAAATTAAAATGAATAGAAACTCATACCTCATATTTCATTTTATAGAAATGATTAAACAAACAAATTAAAAAATCACCAACACTCTGTTTAACTATGGAAACCACCTTAGTAGGCAGTAGTACTAGAGTGGTCGCATCGATAATATAATATACTTCTTCCATAAGGTTGTGTAGGTTGCGTCTATCTCATCACTTCTAGAAGAATGTCCATTACGGATGATTTAATCCTACCCTCTATCAACTCAGTTATTCTTCACATACCATAATTCAAATAATATATTTATTATCTTTATTCATTCCCTATTGAGGTCATAATTGACATGGATCTAAAAACATCTTTAAATATGACACCCTCTTTATACCCTCTACATGACCGGTTGTTTTGGATTTACTAAAAAATGATAGGACTATCTTTGATACCCTTATAGATAAAGTTTCAAAATTTAAACTTCTCTTATAGGGCATCCAGAAGTAAAATTTTTTAATTTAATTTTAGTATGATAAATTTACTAAATATTAATATTGACTAAAAGAAACAATTAATTACCTACATTCTTGTTATAAAATTATTTTGTTTGATCAATAATATATATTCCCTTTTTTGACATTATGACATTTTTCAATTCTTTCTGATTAGTGGATGAGTGGAAGGGTTGATTTGACCCTCTTTAGAGACAAAACATGACTTGTCTCTTAATGCCCTATGTTTTTTATAAATCATTTCTTCCTCTAATATAGGTTAAACTCTTCATGAAATTTTATGAAGGTATAATTTTTGAGACTATATCATTGGTTGAGTTTTCCTTAAATCCTATTATATAATAAAATATAAATAATTTATAAATTATTGAGAATTAATTAAGAAAATATGTTTTAAAAATAACAAAAACACACCACAAAATATTTCTTCTAATGACTAAAAAAAACTTATGTCAACTCTCTGTATTTATAAACTCATACATAAAGCTTGGATCATTATAATATTTAATTCCCAAAATATAATATGAATTCAAATTTTTATAACAATCTCTCCATATTGTTTTCAATAAGGACAAGAACATCTAATTTTAATTATTGTTGTCTCATGAATGTAAATTTTCAACTATAACTGAATAAAAAAATATTAAGAAAGGTTTAATATTTAAACCATTGGAAAAATAATTTTAGAAATTTTAACATTGGAAACTCCCATTAAAGAACATTGTCCTACTAAGTGATGATCCTCTAATTAGGGTAGAAAATAAATATCCAATAATGACTATGTATTGATAGGTAAATCTAGAACCGTGTAGAATTTGGGCCATTTGTCAAGTCTTTCTCATCAATATTAATTATTTCCATTTCCACTACATGTGTGAATTCATGTTTCATGAAATTTTTAATCCCATGCCTACAATATTCACGTACTACTCTCAATAGATAAGGAGAATAACAAAAAATAATTTTAAGAATCATAGGTTTAATAAAATTAAATAATTGAATTACTAGAGATGTATATTTAAGTAAAAATGGACACTCATCAACTACCTTGCCTTAATGTCTATAATTTTTTTATATTTGATACAAAAAAAATTATCTATACATTAACTTCATTAAAATTAAATAACTATAATTAATTAAAAAATTAGATTCATCATAATAGATAACAAAAAAAATTTATAAATGAAAAAAAAATTGAATAAAAATTGATTATAACCACAACCATATGACAATGATAAAAAAAAGTACAAATAAAAAAAATTATAAATACAAATATTTACAAAATAAAATAAATTAGATTAATAAAAAAACTATAATCATAAATTAATTTATAAAATTAAAAAAATTAATAAAAAATTATAATTTATAATAAAATATATACAAACAAATTATTGGATGATTGCACTTTGTAGATAAAAAATTATTAATTTATCTTCATGGAAAATAACTTATACATTTTGGATATAAATAGTTCTTGAATATCATTAAAATAATGCTATGGGTGTCAAAATAGGGAAAACATTACAAGATTAAGTATAAATTTATAAGATCATATATAAAAAATTTACAAATCCAATTTTTTTTAAAATAATATAAATCCTAATAAATAATAAAATGATAAAAAAATTTACAATAAAAATAATATAACAAGATTAAATCACCCAAAATAATATAATTTATTTTATTTTTGGAAAAAATTACTTAGAGAATTTGGAGGTCGATAATGAAATATAGATTACAAATGTTTACCACAGTAATTTAGAGAATAATTTTGTGTTTTCCCAAATTCCAATTGCACGATAATTTTATAATGTATAGACTATGTCTACATTATAGTCATTGTTATCATCTGAAAATCATGTAACAAATGAAGAAACCTCACATAAGTCCATTACAACATCATCACCCTCATCATACAAATGAATTATTTTCCCATGTAATAAAATGTACCACTAATTACTCAAAGGATAAATAAAATAATATATTTTATTATATGTTTCACCATGATATATGCTTCCTCATTGCAACTAAATCATTTCAAATTAATGACTTTTAATCCAAAGTGATCATGTTTCACATCACTATTAATATCAACACACTTATAATAAAACAATGTTACTTGAAATTTAGTATAATATATTTCCCATATACCCTAATGAAATCCAAAATATATCATTGAGATAAAAATTTGTTTTCTAACTTTTGAAATCGAGAAATGCAGTTCATTAGAGATGGCCATTACCCTACTATTTTTGAATAGTACTCTTATCATCCAGATTTTTGTGTTACATGAGTTACCATTAATATCAATACCAGACTATATTATCATGTTAATTGATGATACCACAACAAACCAATTCAATTTTTAATGTAGGAAAATATTAGTTGACCTTCTCTATAACCAATGAAACAAATAATTTTTCTATTCATCCACCAACCACTTTTCATTTATTTTTTGATATAGTATCTTTAATATAATAATATGAGATGATATATTTGGTTTATTCTCAAGTTTTTTGTTTAAAGTGTATAAATGTTCCTACATTAATTTATCTAAAGGAATTGACATTTCTTTTAAGCCATGAATCCATCTACCTTCACTCTCAACTATCAAATGTTGAGATATAGGGAGACCAATATGCTTCACTTACTAAAATTAGTCAACAAAGAAATCAATCACCTATTTAAAAAACAAATTTTTGAACAATGGATTTTTCCAGTAGTTATAGAGTTTTAACATATACCATCAAAAGTTTCATAAATATTTCAAAGGATACATCCAATGTGATTATATAGGCCCTCGTATTCTTATCTCAAAAACCAAATGAATCACCATATAAACAATTATTTTAAAAATTGTTGGTTTGAAATACATTTCTATTTGAAAATTATGAGCATAACTTAATTCTACAACATAAATAAAAAAATTTAGATTAATGATTTTTAATTAAATATATTTAACTGAACAATGAAACCGAATAAAAGTTTTTCTAACAGGTGTAGTAAATATACCATGTAGTAAAAATAGTAGTAGTTGTTGCATCAATATATGATAGTCATAAGGTTTTTACATATTAATATTAAATCCTTAAATGGAACAAAATTCTTCAAATTTTAAGAATATACACTGGGTACTATAATTTAATGTAGAAACTAAAAATGATGTCTCGCACTATATTAATGTGTGAAAATCCAGAGTAAAATATGTTATGTTTACATTAACTGTGGGATATAACTCTAAAATTATTCCCATGGACATAAAGTCCAATATATCATATATTTCATCATTTATCATTCATTTCATGTCTATAAATGTTATAATAAAACTATCATATATCATTGTCCCAACATGAAAGAAAAAAAATACATGTTTTATTTCTAATAATTATTAATAAGGTATTTCGAATAAGAAATAATTTTTATTCCAAATATTTTTTTGAAGAAGAGAATGTCCTTTCTTTGAAATTTTTAAATCAATATTTTTCACTATGTAAAAATATTATTCTGCTAAAAATTCTTATGGGGAGGTATTGTATTCCAGAAAATCATTAAATGATTTTTTAAATATGTGATAAGTATGATAAAATAACAAAAATAATCAATGTTCTATTTATACATTCTTTCTTACAATTTTCAATTAATGATATGAAGTATATTCTCCAAAAAATGGACACACTGTATATCCATTAACATTACGTCTCATAAGTTTTAATATGCATAAAATTAATTTAGAGTTAACATTATCAAAGAGAAGAAAATAAGACACCCTTTCTTATAGTCATATAAAATGGAAAAACATGTATCCCATAGAAGCTTCAAATCATCAATCAATAGTGAAAGATGCACATCAATATCATTTCTAGGATGTTTTGGTCTAGAAATCATCAATATTTTCATAGCATATTTTTTCATCATATATATATAGAAGGAGAAGTTGTAAAGTACCAAATAATAGTCCATGAACCATGTTGGATATTAAGGTTTTGATATATATTAATTCTATCTATTCATAGTCCAATTCCATGATTTTTAGCTTCACATATAGAAATATTAAATCTAATCTATTCCACTATGGTGAATAAGTAGATTGTCATAAATTTCCATCAGAGATGTGGTCCTCAGTATGAAATATTAACATTTTTTAATTATTTAAAATTTCAAAATAAGCACTTCATGTGAGAAATTATTGGAATGTACCAAATTTAATAATCAAGAGGTCTGATGATGATACTAGAGAATGAATCAATGTTTAAATTGGAATCAATATTATATCGTGATACCCCACATTTTGGACATTTTTATAATCATTAATATCCATTCATATACAATAATAAATAAATTGGGAAAGCATGTATGTTTTTAAACCCCATTCCCATTAGGAAAAATATTTTTTTACTTTATAATTGGAAATTGGAAGACCATTTACTTCTAGAAGTAACTCGTTCAAAAGAACACGAATTTCAACGAAAATAATATCAATCCACACATTTCATTCTTCCACATTTACTAGTTTCATTACAAAGGATAACAATATAAATTTATTACAACCATAGAATAGTGGTTTATCAAAATCTCCATTGAATAATTCAATAGTTTAATTTTTTTAAATGGTTTTAATTCCTATATAATGAATTAATTTTTCAATATGATCATCTGCCTCATGATGATATTTTCCACAATAATAGAAGTGGAATTTTATTTAAATTTACCATTCCATATCCAATGTGTATAATTATGGCTAATCCCATAGAAAATGAGATGATCCTTTATATATCTGGAATTTAACATTCTAATATTAAAACACTTCATGCAAGTATAGAGAATAAATTCTTTACTTTGAATATTTATTTTATAAAATTATAAGAAATCATCAAATCCTTTTTTATATTCATTAGTGGTTATTTATAAATTTATCCAATTATGATTCATTAATTAATTAAGTTCACAATATAAGAGGAAAATATATTAATACATATAGAAATTTAAATAGATATGTAAAAACATAAATTTTAAACATAACAATATATAATTCAAAAAATAAATTACTAAAAACAATTTTATCCTAACAAACAAGTATACATAATGATAAAAAAAATATCATTGAAAAATTAAATACAAGTGACCAATCATAAATAATAATAGAATATTTAAACATGAATAATTTTTGTTACTATTAATTTTTCATAAAAAGCATGAAAAAATGAAAAACAAATTACAAAAAATTTATTAAAAAAAAAATTGAATAAAAAAATTCAACAATAAAAATTTAGGATGATTAAATTTTATAAATACATATAATTATTAATACAATACGTTTTAGAAAAATATAATTATAGTGAATTTTTTTAATAACAAAAAATTCGTAATATTAAATATATTTTAACAAAAAAATATAATTTATAATAAAATGTTACTAAAAAATGAATATATCAATACATTTGTAACTAAATGTTAATTATTTTATCTTAAAAAATAAAAAAACATATAAAAATTTGGTGGTCCATAATGGAAAAAATATCCTGATTTTTGATGAAGTCACTCAAATTAGGTAGAAATAAAGAGAATGCCAAATATTAATGGAAAATGAGTATAGAAATGAAATAAAAACCCAACAAAAACCTGAAACCATGTTTTTAGGTCGACCAATATTGTTATAGGATTATGAAATAATTATGGAGGTTGAAATATTGAGGATAAAAAGTCGGAAAATATGATCAAATAGACCATAATATATGATATATGGTTATTAATGGTCATTAATAACCATTATTGGTTGAGATGATCGGTTCTGATTGATAATGGAAATAGGGTTTTCTGGTCCCGATTTTTTTTATTAAAACATTTCTTGTTGGTTTTTTACAAAACTGAAATGAAAGGTAATTTTAGAAATATTAAACATAATTCTTTATAAAACCATTGTTAAAAGTAAGCTTTAATTACTTTTAACATTGGGTTAATAATATCGGTATTAAAAGTTTACATCATAACATTCAATATCTATTTATAAAAAAATCAACTTTAAAACATTGACCTCGAATCCCATATTTCTACTAGTGATAGTGAATGATTTAATATAAGATTCATTTTTAGATTATAATCTGGAATACCATCATTATTTATATTTGTAAATAATTATACAGAACAAAATATATTATTTTATTTTAATTCATTAGGCATGAGGTCCCTTATCATTATTTGGGATCATTCGACATGGTCTTCCACTTTAGTTATTAAATTGTTTTAATGGAATGTTCCATAAATTCTAATATCCATACTGGACATGGATTTCATTGTTATTAGGAATGTAATCTGTTATCATTTATTGTGATAATAGGGCATGTAATCCCATATATTTCCTTTAGATTTTTGGGAATGATAAAAATTATAATAATTTAAAGAGACTGGTGAAAATGAAATCCCTCGATATTCATCTGAAAATATCGATCATGAAATCCCTTATCATTCCTTGAGATTATTGAGAATGACATATCATACTTGAATTATGATACATGTATGATATCCTTACATGGATACATCATTATTAAGCCTCTGGTCCTCTCCATTTCATATATATTATAATATACATTTTCAAGAATATATATATATATATATATAATGGAACATCAGAGATATATTGTATTAGGTCAAAGAAGGTATGGACTGATGGGTCTTCCATTGGGATCCCAATACAACATGTGTTTTGTTTTATTCATTACACTACATATTATTATGTATGCACACATCTTAATTTTATTTAAAAAGTCTGTATTATGATTGAGACATCATTGTTAGTTTCTAATGAAATTTTACTCGCATCCTGTTTGGGTCATCATCTGGTACTCGAATAAACCTCTTGGTTGTAGGTCAGGCTAAAGGGAATCCCACTATCAAGGATGTTTGATTTCATAGAAGGTATAAAAGGATAGTTCAAAGTTACTAGGATTCTCATGGAAATAAGTGTTGCGCCTTTTTCATATATTTCCCCTTTGTTATAAATGTTTTTTGTATGCCTACTACCATGTCTTCATGCTGTATTATATAATATCAAGACATCAATTATTTAGGATCTTAATTACTCTCTTGTATTTTTATCTACTTGTATTATTTTATTCCACTTCATTTCTCTTATTATGGATCCTTTTTATTTATTACATATCCATACGGTATGGTCTAACCAATGTACCTACTTTAGCACACACTGTTAGCTGGCCTCCCCTAGAATATTGGGAGGAATGATTGAGGCCATGGGGTGAGCCAGCTTGGGGAACAAGATTAGTGGCTCTCGGGATAAGATGTGACAATTTTATTCATATTTTTGTAATGAAATCCAAAATAGAGATTTCCCAAAATGTGAGTGTCATAGTCATGCCTATTTTAGTAATGTTAATACATGAATATATTTCCACCCTATGAATACCCTTAAATTCCCATAGGGAAATAATTTCAATTTTATGATGTTATTTATTTGGTTGGGGAGTGTAACACTTTAATATTTTAATATCTAATAAACATTAAATAATTTAATGTCTTCCATAACTTCCTTCAAATTATATACAAAACAAAAACAGAACCATGATATATTTTCACAAAATATAAATATTTAAATATTAATATTAAAACATATACATTACCTTTGATAGAATTTATAGGATTAAAATTTTTATGAATTATGTGTTTGATGAAAATAAATTCTATATTTAATATGAATTAATGTCATTTATTTTTCCCAAAATTAAAAATAAGATCATTTATTATTTAGAAAATATTTTTTAAAAATAATCACAACTTATGTGATAAACATTTTATAAAACATATGATTAATATTAAATTATGTTTGATATTGATAATTTTTTATCCCCAATAAATTTTCTTAATGATCAGAAACAATAATTATGATAGAAAATATTTTAAAATATTATTTTCTAATTAAAACGGATTTAAAATTATATTTTATCAAAATATTTAAAAAATAAATTTATAAATTATTGAATTTGAAATTTGAAAACAAGAACTTAATTTTAAAAATTCTCATATCAAAATTTACTTGGAATGGATTTTTGAACTCTTTCTAAAAAGGTTAGTTTTTATTTCAAATATATAGTTTTCACGAAACTGTTAATTAGTTTGACTTTTCTATTATAAAATGATGTACGATAAATTAATTAAAAGTTCAAAGTAGAAGAATATGAATTTTAGGAATATACTTATTCATTTTAAATTACTATTTGAACATATAAAACTTTTGAAAAAACATGTTATAAACTAATTGAAATGTTACAGTAATATAAAAATTGTTTATGACCGTTTCAATAAATCAAGTATTTTGGAAAAGAGATTCTATTTTTTCTTGTATTGAAATCTAAAAGACAATTATTTGATTCATAAAAACCCAATTTATTCAATTATAAATTTATATACAATATAACATTTCATTATATATAAATTTAAACATTAATAATGTCATTTCCCAAAAATCATGGTTTCATGAATAAGTTTATTTATTTTAAAATTTATTTTTGACCCCATTAAAAATTTTATTTTATATTAGGAATTTAAATTTTGAAATTATAAGATTGGAATTGGGAAAAAATTTCCAAATTAATCTTTCTAGAAAAATTAATTTCTAAGTTTACTAATTAATTTCAATGTTCAATGTAAGTTTGGGTTAAATGATAAAAGTTGAAAACAATATATGAATCGCACAAATTTTTCAAAAAAATGGAGTGGTTGATTAGAGTTTCAACCCAAAATCCTTGTAAAGTCCTATTTATTCCATTATTTTTCCTTTTATAGCTTAATATTAACCACAAATTATTGAAAATGTAATGGATACTCTAAAAATTACACTTTCCTTCAACGATAAAAAGAGACTTCCTTCGTAAATTCAAGTCCCCTGCCTGAGTATTATCAACCACTTAGCTTTTGTTTTTAATTATATCCATTAAAATTTATTAAATAGACAATAATATAATTATATTAGTATAATTTATTTACTTTAATTTAACAATATTATGGTTATTGTCATTGTTTATTCAAATACATGATCCAATAAGAAAAACAATACCATTGTTCGTGTGTTGTACATACCACTACCTCCACAACGCAATGTTATTATTTTCCATAACATCTCTAAAACTATAGATATAGGGATGGTATTAAAGGATAAATATAATGTTTATTATATAATTTTGGTTCTCGGATGAAGAATTAGATAACCTATTATAGATATGATCATAAAAAGATTACCATTCATTCAGTCGTTTAAAATTTTCCAAAAAATAAGATAATGAACTGTTTTTTTATAAGTAATGACCATATATAAATTATCTTAACATTACAATTATTTACATTTATAATATATCACACTAATAAAAACTAAATAGGACCATTACTATTCTATTATAATGAAATTACAACTGAACTATCTCATAATCATCAATTAAACATGGTCAGTTCATGTTTGTGACTTTTTAAACACGTACATGAACAATAATACGCATTTTTATTATGGAAGACTATGAAAACATATTTAATCATATGAAATGATTTAAATATATAGATTGTGTTTTTTACTTTTTTTATTTTTATGTCAATATTTAATTCACTTATTAAGAAAACACCCATTGATTTTAATGAATCTCTGAAGCAAACTTATTAGCGATTTCACCTTTAAGGATAAAAACTAAAATAATCATGAATAGAATTTAAAAATTCATAAATTATTATAATTTATTCCTAAAATTATCTTTAATGGAAAATTAATGATGAAAATTTTATAACTAATGAATACATACACACCTACATTGAAACCAATAAAAATAATCGAATCTATAAACACACATTGTAGAAAACATGTTGAATTCACGTTGAAAACGAGTGTGCACGAATAGTGTAAATGAAAATAAATATAGTAAGGTTATATATTAATTGACTAGGATTTTTTTAAACAAGTATTTAAATTATGTTCATGGAAGTCAATAATAAGTGTTAAGGATTTTTGTCATAATTTCCCTTCATTTAGATAATTATTTTATTTATGTACCAATTTTCAATTTAGTAACACATTTATATTTTAGAATATATTAACTTTTAAATAATTTTTATTTCATTGATAGATTCCATTATAAAAAACATTGTGTTTAAACAAACCTTGATATATTATTAAAATATTATTAGTTGATATGACCATTATTTCCTAGCCGTTGGAATGAGGAATACAAATATGACTAACTAAATTATAAAAAAATTACGGTTTACACATATATAAAATAAATTCATTTTTTTCAATTTATTATAAATGAAAATAAAAAACATTAAAGTAAAAGATTCTTTTTTATGATAAATCATTTTTATGAATGTAATTTGTTTTTATATTAATAAACTAAATTGATAACTATTTGTTGAATAATTTTAGTAAAATTTATATAATATACATTCAATTAAATGTTCTATATTTCATCCATTTTATCTATGCATGGGATAAGAATAAATCTAGTCTTATTATTAAAAATAGTTTTTTATTAAAAACAGTTCTTATCACATTTTCACACCTATTTTAAATTGAATTTCTACCAATTATAAAAATTTAATTGTGAAACATTTATTCCATATTTTGAATTTGGAGATCCAAATTTTATAAATAGGTCCCTTTAAATTTTTCTCAATATGAATAGTAACCATTGTAATGTTTTATCACCATAGTAAGGGTATGATGGGTAAAATGTGATTAAAACATTGGGATATGAATTTAAAATTTATCCAATACATGAATTTGTCCTATTGGATGATTTATTTATTCGATTTCTGTCCATTTCTCAAATATATTCCTAGTTTGAGCAATATTTTTTTAAATAATACCATTATATAAATTTAATAAAATAAAAATACAAAATGTCTCTCTATTACCTGTAAATATCTCTTATGTGTTCAAATAAGGAAAAATAATGATTTGAGAAATTATTTGTGTTCAATTTGAGAATAATGAAATTATTTTTATGTTTGTAATTTAATTCTAGTTTTTTAGAATTATATATTTTTCTTAATTTCTTACAACATGTCAACATAATATTTATTTAATCAATATAAAAATCTAATAAATGATATAAAAATATTAAAATAAATATAATTTGATTAATTTATAGTGTTTCAAATAATTTTTTGATACATATGATATATTAAATCTATTATAAAATATTATATTTGAATTCTATATTTTTATTTTTCTCTTTAATTTCAAATTAAATAAATAGGGAAGAAATTTACATTAATGAAATTTTATAATAAATAATATTTTATTAAATGATTGAAATTTCCCTTACCATTTTATATTTGGATAAGTGAATGGAATTTGGTTCAAAATATCAACCATTCCCCATTTATGCATGATTTTTCAATTTATGGTAACATTATTAATCCTTTAATATTGAAATAGGTGTTAAAATTTTTAAAGTAAAAAATGATTAATGAAGGGGTTAAAAATCGAAGGATTGACATGAAAAAAACTATATAAATTTCATTGGATTATGTTATATTTACCATATACTCTTTTTATTTTAATTAATTTCTATTTAGAATCATTTTTATTGTGAATTACCTTATTATATTTTAATATTTTATGAAATTCCAAATGTTTCCACTCCCTCCCTTATAAAAGGACACACCTCATTTCTATTATTTACACTACATGAATCCCTATATGTGACGTCCCAACTTGGGAGCCACTAAACAGTTCCCCGAACTGGTTGGCCACATGCCCTCAAGCGCACCTCCCCAAATGCCAAAGGGTTCCTACTAGTATCCAAGGACTGGTAAGTCAGTCTTGGGGAGGCTAAATCATAATTTATCAAAATAAATCACCAACGGAAGAAAATAACAATAACGAAGTGCGGAATCGTATAAATAAACATAAAGAACCATCGCATATGATAGTTAAAACCAAAAGAAATATAATTACTCAACTAAAAGGTAACACATGAAATGAAAATTCCAGTGTCATGTGTCTATAATGAAACAAAAATAAAGACACAACGACTCACATGAGGGTCCTAAACCATGTCTGGTTCCCTCTCCCATGCTTTAATCCCAAACTGTAAGCTATCTGAGGTCCTTTCCCTTATCTTTTCCGTCAACAAAAAATTCTACCCAGGTGTTGATTAGGCGGGCCAAATAGGGCGTGAGTATAACTAAGTAGGCCTCCAAAAACAATATCTAAAACAAGTCATGTCAAAAGATAGTGCATGAAATTCTATAAAGTAATAAATACAATGCATAATTAAAAGATTATCACATTGTCATTTAATCTTTAATCATCACATTAGGCCCAATTTCAATTCATGTTTCCTATTTGAATCGTCATTCATTATTATTAATCATTTGGTGTAGGTTTTCAAACATAACACCCAAATTTCATTAAGTGTATGTTGCCATTCCTATCACTCTATATTTGATTTGGTGTAGGTCATCATTCCTAGAACCCCATAATTTCATTCGATCAAGGCTTTCATGCCTAGAATCCCATAATCTAAAGCATGCATAACTATTAGGGAGGAACTCCATGTCCAAGTACCAACATTTAATTGGTCTAGAATTCCATGTATCACACCATAAAAAACTCGTCCATTTAATCATTAATTAATTCAAAAGAATTTCCGACATCATTCCATTGTTAATCTAATGATTAGTTAAAAATTTTAAAGGCCATTAGTTAACTCAATAATTAACTAATCACATAACCTATTAATTAATTCATAAATTAATTAATAAATTAACACAGTTCTAATTCCATAATTAATTCTTCATAATTAATTATCAATATCAAATATCAACTTTTCATAATTAATTCTCACAATTAATTATCATTAAACAATATCATGGCACATAATTAATTCCCAAAATTAAATATTTTACATTTTAAAACATCATTTCTTTAAAAATTCACCCCAATTAATTATCTTAACACAATCGATTCAATATCTCAATTAAAACATCACAACCCATAACAAATATCCAAAATATCAATTTGGGAAACCCCCTCCATTTATTCCATGATTCAATTATCAATTAATCACTAAGGAAAACACAAGTCAATTCCTCATTCATAATTACTCAAATTTAGGAAAATTAATAATCAAGGGAATCTAGAAAATCCATAAACATACATACACATATCAAATAATGACTATGGGAGTTTGATTTAGACCACCTACATCAGTTTATCAATGGATGTTAGACAGACGGAAATCCCCAAAATCTGAACGGCACAACTTAGTTGATCAAGATTCGGATCTAAATCCCTAAACCAAAATTATGATTAAAGGCATCAAGATGTTATAAAAAAAGATCTCGATCCATGATCCTAGTTCTAGATCTCCACTCATAGGTTTACATCCATGGAAATTGTGGATATCTTCTTATGAAAAGATCAAGGAAATATAGACTAAAGAATAGGAGAAGAAACAAGATGAAATCTACTTATTGGGAAGAGGGAGGATTTTCAATTTGGGATTTTGATCTCAATGAATGGTGTTCTAATATCTTTGGAATACCTCCAAAAGGATTTGGGAAAACCAAAAAAAATTTAAGTCCAATCCAAGTTTGTAATGTGGGAGTTTCGTGGGGTTCAGGTGGTTTCAAAAAGGCTTTTCAGATATTAAATTTTAGGAACATAGTTTCTTGGGCAGTGGTGCACGGTTAGGGAAAACCATGCACAATTAGTACAAACCCTTCTGTTCACATTTTCATGGTTTTCATGGTTTGGACGCACTATTTTTCAATCCTTTCACAAATTATGAGGACCTTTCTATCCAGTTTCACACATTGGTATGTTTTTTGCACACATTTTTTCAAACAATGCGAAAACCATGCACAACCAGTTGTCCTTTATTTTTCTCTATAAGTTCACCCAAATGCACCGCAATCCACTACTAGAAAACAATGGTATATAAAAATCTCAAAACATTTCCTAAAAATGTGATGAAGATGACTCTAGAAAAGACTTGGATCTTGCAATCTCCCCACATTATAAAAACTCATCCTCGAGCTGTACTCCCAAACATCTATAAGACTCTGAGCCAAAAATATTGGCCCATTGAGCCCTCATATTTGCTTCTTATTCCCATGTTTCCTCTTGAACACTTACTTGTTTATATAATGCATGAACTAATTGTACATGCTTTCCCCATAACACCTTCTCACTACAACCCATCACACGTATCAGATTCTACTCAAAGGACGCATCTATCTTGAGATCAACCTATTCCATATAAATCACATGACAAGGGTAGGGATGATATCTTCGTTTTTGTGACACATGGAAAAAATAATTCATAGAAGTTAATTTCTATGTATGGGATAATCGGTATGCCACTATGTAGAGACCCGTAGCCTGACGTACATGGACATTACATTACATTTTCGGAATACTTAGTACATAACAAAAACACACACTAAAGGATCGTAATAGTTTAGTGTCTTTGGAAACTCGGAACGTAATCTTCTAATCGTGGTGAAAGTTCTTCAATATCTCCCATAAAGGTCATCCCTTTTTTTTTTACCTAAAACCTTTCTTTATATCCTGGGGAAAAGAAAACATAAAAGGGTGAGCTCAAATGCTCAGTAAGGGTAAACAAAAGAAATATCAATCACATAATTTTCATAAGAACATAACTTTTTTGGAAATCTTAACCTGCAAAAGAGAGCATAATTTCATAACATGGGATAAATCATAGTAGTGAAATGAAATCATAACTTAAAACATTACTCATTGTGGCATACACACATAATCATAGAGAATCATTTCTTGTTAGTCAAGACTCATCGCCAAGACTATCTTAGTGGACAAAGTCCCTTTCTGAATCGAGTAATCCTCGTTTCAGTCCTGTTTCACTGAACCGGTATAACCTACCATTCCAACCATGTCTATCTCATGAGATATAAAATCTTTACCCAATGCATTGGAGGGAGATATAGGTCCCACCCATCTCATAATGAAACCATTCTTATGTGTGCCACAAAATCATAAATCATACATCATTGCATAACCCATGTAATAAAAATGGGATTCTTAAACAACATGACATCATAAAACCATTCATATAAGATAAAGGAATTCATAAACATAATTCCATCACAACATAGTCAAATCAATGTAAAAATATGGATAGAAACAGAACCCTTTATTATCTTAGATGGAAAATAATTTTAATAAAACACTTGAAATGAATTCTTGAGGAAAATATCCTTTCTTCTTCAAAATCAATTTCTTTTCACAAAACATCATACAATTTTAAAAGAAAGAGATTTTATTAAAAATAGTCATGAAATATTTTGGAGGAAGGTTCATGAAAATAAGGCTTTATAAAACCGTAAAAATCCGTTCGTGCCGTATAAGTTAAAAAAAACATTCTTCTCGTACTTTTGTCGGAAAAGTCAAAAAGTACCTCGTATAAAAAAACGACAAAAGATTCCTTTCATATATTTTACTAAAAACTCACCGAAGGGTAAAATTGGATTTAAACAATTGTAGGTGGGTGGAAATAATATTACATATTTAAGAAACTTGGATTTGGATGATAAAATACACCCCAGTAAATACCAAAGTATAAACAATCTCGGATAAAAATGAGATTGTGATATTTCCCTTACCTTAGGTCTGATTTGCTTCGTATGTGTCTGAACCTCCTGTATAATGATTTAAATAATGTCATTGACTTATTACAGAATCATATTCATTGTTATGATATCATATATGGTTCACTTATGACATTATATTACCCGTTCTTTTGTAAATTCCATGTTAAAGAAGCGTTTTGGGTAAAATCGTTTCATTTATCGTAGGTGTTTTGACTTGTTGTTCTTGACATCATTATTACTTATATCATGATTTACTTACTTCCAGAATATAAAATATGATTTATATATCATATATATTCATTATATATATATATAATAGGTAGATAAATAAAATGAAAAACACCGTTCATGGAGACGGTAGTCCGTACGTACGCATGAACGCTGTTTTCCTTTCCTTATTGTCTTGAAATGGAAGTAAGTAGATGACATACATATGTATATATATACATAAATCCAGTAGCTTTATAATGTCATATATTTCATTATTATTTCTTATATATAAATTATAATCATTCTTAAATGGTTAACATGGAGAATGAATCTCATCGCGTCGTGGAGACGGTATTCCGTACGTACGCACGAGCGATGATATCATTTCTATAAATATTTAATTGAATTGGAGTGTATTATACAATATATCAGAATCAATATGATTTTGTAATAACTATTTATAGTTATTCTTTACACCATTATACCCATCCATGTAAGGTGGTGGTGGAAAATAGATTACACCACGGCGTGGAGACGGTATTCCGTACGTACGCACGCGCGGTGATTTCTTTTTCCGTAGGATGGATAGATGGTGAAATAGGGTTGTTTCATACTTATAATAACATATCAGTATATGAGTGATACTGATGTTATTACTTCATAATGAGACAACCTAAGAAGAAGAAGTGGAATAAGAAATAAAGATGAAAGAATTGGTAACGGTAATTACCTCTTCTTTGAAGTGCGTCTTTGAGACCTCCTCTTAGGGCACTAGAATTGGTCTTTGAGGAAGACCAGAACCTCTAGGATGTTGATAGGGAAGTGGAGAAGAGATTTTGGCAGGGGTTGGCCGAGCTTGAGTGCTCAAATTGGTGTGAGGAGAAGGGGGGGGGGGAGGTGTCCTTTTATAGGGGAGGAGAGGGGCACCTTAGGAATTCTTAAAAATATTAATTTATAATAAATCTAACCCCACTTAAAAACCTCCAAAAATGACTCATATTCGAAGCTTAGATGAGATAGGGTTGTAATCTCATCAACCAATCAAATTTAGACATGTTTGGATCTTATTTTAAACCTTATCAATTAGATTTAACTCTAAGTTAAATAATTTGACTTTTACTGTGTCTTTTTGTTTTCCTTCACTATATGGTTAATAAACTTACTATAACATGCCAAACGAACCCCAAATTGTTTATTATTAATATATATATCCTTATCTAAGTCATTTGGCCGAACCTTAGATTTTTAGGAATAAAATAACAATTAATAATATAATATTTGATTTAAAAACTATTTTGTGTCAATTTTGACACTATTTGATATATGATTTTTGTGAAAGTCATAACAGAATTATATGTTCGAACCAAGTTGATTAAATCAACATTAATATATCATAGTAACCTAGAAAATTATTGTAATTCATAAAAAATCTCAAATTACATTTATTTTGGTGTTTATAACATCAATTATGTCAATATTTCATTAATAAGATAATTACTGCATCATCGTTGTGTCATAAATAAATTAAATTATTTTATGTCTAAAAATTACAAATAAAATACCATCATGTAGGAAATCTTTTTAGCTTTCTAATGAATATTTACAATCGAATTTATCTTATGTATAACCCCATATTAAAAATGATTTACTTATTAAACATTGATTTTAACTATTTTAACCCTTCTTTAAATAAATTAATAATAAATGTCCTAATCTAATCCAAGTGGGCCTAAATGGTCATATTTTATTCCTAAGTTTGTTTTTGGTCGAATTACACTTGTCCAATAGAATTAGGACATGTGTTAGGGTAATATTAATATCATATTTACCCTTAGTTACCTTATTTACTATTAACCGTGGTAAAAAAAGTAAAAAGTTACTATTCACCAAAAAAATTATTTTCATCTCATTGAACCACATTTTAGTCCTTGATATTAACCGTGTCTCTCGGATTTTCGAAATTCCATTCACAGAAGCGGTAAAATTAAGTTTTATGAAAAATTCAGTTTTTAACCTACCACTTAGTAGTTCCACTATTCATCAAAAATTGATGTTTTTCAGAACAATGCCCAAATTTCATCCCAAGCTATATTTCATATTCCGAATTCAAAAATGAAGTCTATTTTACCAAATTCATAACATAAAAGTTGCATTAATTAATTTTATAATTAAATCCCACTGTTAAAACAAATAGCGTGTTTTTAAGAAACAATATCTATCAAAAGATTGACACTTGTTTATGTCTAGTTTAAATGTGAAACTACATCCAATGACCAACATTGTATTAAATTGTAAAAATATATTCTAAATATACTTTAAAACCACTCAAATTAATGATTTATCACTATTAATTATTTCGATTACAAAAGTTGTTTTTAATTATAATTTAGTAATTTTCACTATTCATCAGAATATGAAAGTTATCCGAAAAGTACCAAAATTTCACCTTAGGCTAAATTCGATACTCCGAATCCAAAAATAAAGTTCATTTTGAAAAATAAGATTTACTGGATTTCAAAAAGTGGTTATTACTATTCATAACGACTAGTTTTAATAATATTTTAATAGAATATCGTTGTTTAGTGAAACTCAGTATTGCGTACTACACACGCTATCGAGGAAGGTTGTGATTGCGTGTAGTGCAAGGCAAGTCAAGGATGTGTGTTGTGCAAGCTCCTTTTGGTGTAGCGTACAACACAAGACATTAGTGAAATAAAAAGAATATTTTTCATAAAATCTCGGGCTGTTACACACTAGCCCGATTCTCTCTAGTGCCTCAATAGTCCTAAAAACCTAGGAGCCAACTTACCCTACCTTTGTATCCTATGGTGGCCCAATCTAGGCTATACCCGAAAGAATACATCATTACCCTCTATATACTCTATGGGTATTCTCTGTCTATCATCATATGACTTTTTTTCCACTCTAAGCTGTATCCACACATTTCTGAATCAACTACACCTGCTCTGATGTATCTTGAACGAGACTCAGTCCCCATAGCTGTCACATACGTAACCTATTTTAGGGTTATTTTAAATTTATTTTCCACTCATGATTTGTTTTGGTGGTTTCCAAAGGTTTTATTGAGAATAGATGAGTTTTCATGAATTGGGCCAAACTGCGAGCCCAATTCCAGATTTAAAAATAAATTTTGTTTCATTTATAACTTTTTCAATTTTTAATATTTTTGACTCATTCCAACTCCTAATTGTTCGCCCCTGATATATTAACTCCAAATATAAATTTGGGGCCTTTATAAATCCATATGCAAGGGGGAGTTTTGTTTTTATTTGAGAATTGGGCCAACCCGAAGGCCCATTTTCCAGTTTTAAATTGTTTCATTAATTTGTTAATATCTTATACATTAAAATGGATTTTTCGATGCTTCCACCTCCCTATCGACCCTAAGAAGCCCAGGCGCGACCCCATGCCCTCCTCTCAAAATTTGGAGCTCTCTAGAGTCTCGAAAATAATCGAAGATTTCTGGATTTCAGAAATCGTCCAGATTTTGGAGAGGTAAATTGATCCTTTCATAACTCCTTCTATTCTTAATATTTTCCCTCCATTCCAATTCCTAAATGACCTAATAATTATTGTGAGACCATCCCCTGAGTTTTGGCCGTTTTAAATTTCAGATACTAGTGTTTTGGGGAGATTCATTCTAGATTTCTCAAGTAAGTTTGTCCATTTCTTTTCCCCTCTCAAATTGATTAGGGTTTCATTCTATTTGTTTAGGGTTTCCTCCATTTTTATTGAAGTAAACAATGACCAGTGGGTAGGGGTTCGAACCTAAGGTTTAACCTTGGGTTTTCTTGGTCCAATTTTCTATTTTTAGTTTTGATCTACCCTTCTTGAGGTGCGGCGGTGGTGCGTTTGTGTTTTCGCACAAAGGATTCAATGGTTTCATTTGATTTGGTAGGTGATTCAATGTTGATGAAATATTTGTGTATTAGCATGCTGTATTTATCATATTTTCAGATTTATATAATTTTATTATTGCTACAAAAATTGGTTCTAATGATGTTTCCATTGCAATTTATTTTAAAATGCCAATTTGGTGTGAAATTGGGGGTTTTCCAAAGAAGTGTTTTGTTTGTTTATTTGGGGATGCCATATAAATACTTAGTTGTTTTTATTGATCTGTAATAAGGCATAAAATACTGTTTATAATGTTTATCCCCTTTGTTAATTGATGCAAATAATGAGTTTTAATTGTGCTTGTAAAGAAAGTGAAGTTTTGGTTCCACTTTTGTGTGAAAATGAAGGTTTTACAAAGAGAACACTTCTTGTTTAACATGAGGATGCCCAAAAATTGATTTTTTGTTTTAATTGATATTTATTGGGCTGCCGTTACTGTTTTGGTAACTTAAAATTGTGAAAATCGTGTACAAGTGGGTTTCTTAAGGGGTTTTGTGTGCAAAACTACATGAGATTTTGTGAAATTGATTTATTCAAATTCAAAGAGTTTGTTGTGTGTTTTAAGTTGTATAAAATGAGATAGCTACTGTATTTGATGTATTTGACCAGTAGTGGTGTTTTACATTAAAATTGTTGTGTGTTAAATCCTGAAATTGTTTGAGCACAAAGGAGGAAGCCCGGGTACCTAGGTGGGGCGGATTTGTACTAGTACGGCTAGTGGACCGGATGGGTTTTGTCCCTGTTTCACTTAGCATTTGGATAACGACAACTCTAACTAAACTATGTGGATTATGGTTGGGGACCACTAGGTTATGTGTATGTTCCCTACTAGTGGATCGTGCACGAGAAAGGATTTTACTATGGTTACATTACACTGAGGTACGAGGTACATGGGGCCTGAGACTATCTAGTGCCTAGGGGTGTTCCCGGTTTTTGTTGCTCAATGGATTTGTGGTATTTGCCCTTGTTTTTGGGTGTCTTTGGAATTATAATGCAGTATATTATATTCCTATTTAAATGTGTTAACATTCATAAATTTTTATCTTGAAAAATGTTTTCAATTTAAAGTTTCATTTTGTGGAATTTTTCACCGCTTTTAATTGCATATTAAAACTGCTTGCTTTTTCACCTTGTATTGCATGCACCTTGGAATCATAGGGTGGTATCCTATTGGGCTTAGGCTCACACCCTACTTACACCCCTTGGGTGTAAGTAGACCTTTTTTTTGACCCAGGTAAAGGAAAGGCTAAGGGTGATGGCGGTTCAGGGTGTTAGTCCTCATCCTTGGGGCGGAGTAGTGGAGACGACTTGGGGGTGATGATCCCTTGTCATGTGGAGTCCATGGGGCTGTTTTGTTTCTGTTCCATTGTGTCATTGGACCTTTTGTATTGAATCTAAACCTATGTATTCCGTTCTGGTTTTTATTTAAACATCATGTGGTATAAATTTTCAGATTTAGTTTATTGATTGTTTTTAATGGTTTATGACTTCATATTCGGGTAAATCGTTCCCAAACCTAAATAAATGATACCCGGGCACTTGTGCCATCCCGTGGGGATCGGGAACGCCCTTCGGGCCATGTCACGGGCTGGGTTTGGTGCCGGTTTGGGCGGCGACCAGATTTGGTTCGTGACAAAATGGTATCAGAGGAGGTTCTGGTTAACTCTTTGGGTCACGTAATTTGGGGAACAGTCAGGATAGTATAAAGTTACGATTGTTGGGACTTGGTAGTCCGGTTATGGGTAGTGTGCCTGATCACCACACCTCATGACAGGATTCGAGTCACCATGGGAAGTCGGGATTTATCTAATTCCTTTGGTTTTCTTGGTTTGATGATGATTAGGGGAAATGAAAAGAGAGTTGGGTTAATGGTCTCAGTGAGCTCGCGGGGCCTGGCAAGCCATGTGAAGCTGGGGATATTCCCTAAAACACTCTCTGTGACAGTGAAGTGATTGGAATATGGCTGCCAACCATATTTCCAAGTCACCCATTGAAACTAGTTTCCTCTCGGATTGTTTTGTGCTTTAGTTTTGAAATCCCGGCACTTTGGTTTTCTGGTGACTTGGTTTTAATAAGCGTAAAGTTTTTATGAAATTATTTTCAAATAAAGAGGGAATGGTTCGGTTTATGAAATTGAGGAATTGAATTTTCAGAATTTTTTTGAAATCTAGAATGGTGTGCTTACACCTCTTTTGAAAGAAGGAACTATATTAAAGTTGGTTTTGAAAAGTGTTTCCAATAGAGTTTTCTAAATAATAAAACAGTGTTTTAATGGGATGAGATGTTTTGATATTGATATGAATATCTTGAATGTCGGTTCTTTTCCAAATTGTTGTGTCTTTATGAAATGTTTTGTAAGATGTGAATTGGGATTTTGATCTCATTGTTAGCAGTTTTGATAAAAAGGTTGGGTTGGTTGAGCATTTTGTTTTTGAAAAGTGGAAGGAATTTTTGTTTTACCCTTTGGTATTTCCATGAGTGACCACATGCATGGGGTTATATGGGATGATGGATGGTTGATGGAATGACTGGATGAGTGCTGGGATGGTTATGAGGAGGGTGCCCGGTGTGACACAAAAACATGCATGTGTGAGGCCCATGGGGTACCATTGGTGGATACTCTTACTGCAAAACCGTTTGTTTTCAAAGAAATAGTTTTAAAGAAAAACATGATGTATTGATGAATAGTTTGGTATAGTTTTTATTATGGGTTTTTGATAATGTTGATGTTGTGGGATGTTTTGAGTCCAAGAACCCCTCCTGTTTGAACTGTGTTTTCGGTTTGAGTTTGGTCGGTGAGCTGTGTTGTAGGGACGATTAGTGGTCTCTTTTGAAAAATGTTTTGGGATGCCTCTACGGTGGTTCCCTTCATGTGTTTGGATCTGGTTTGAGGTATGTTTTGACTAATGGACCAGATTGGTTGGGTCCTTGGGTTCTCTCATTGGATAAGGTATGCCCCCATTAAGGGTTAATGCACAACTGAAGTGCAATCCATATTGTTTCGCCATTGGAAAATCCTCCAGTTGATCAATATAAGGAATATTTTATCGATCATTGTTGATTGAGTCTACACCCATTCATTTCGTTGATTTTTGGATCCTCTTGTAGTGGTAAAGTTATTGTGGAAGGTTGAAAGAAACCATAGTTTCAAATGTTTCATGATTCATCGAAGGTGGAAGTTTTCTTTGGTTGTAAGTGTGGATGAGTGTCTCGATGGTGTCTAAGAGGACCTTTGGGTTCTTCAATGTTTCTTTGATGCATTAATTCATGTTAAACCACCGGTGTGGGAAATATGGTCACGATAGGATATTGTGGCCACTTTCTAGAATTGTGTGTTGTTTGGGGATGTTGTATAAGGTCCCTCTCCATGAATTGTTTATATCAGTTGAAATGGTCATGTTTGGTGATGCCTTATGATGTCATGTACTTGATTGACTGTATAGGTGAAAGTAGTGAAATCCTCTGAGAGTCCCTGTTATGTTGGGCAAATGTCTCCCTTGGAAAAACTTCAAAATCATCTATTTTAGAGGAATGTGAGTGTAGGTGTTCTTTACTTATATTGTTTCTCACCTGAAGAAACAAGTTGTGATGTGTGTGTATCTTCTCAGCCCTTGTTTCAGTGAAATATCGGGATAAGGTAAAGTGAGTTTGGAATGTGTTATGTCTAGAAAACTTATTTGGGACTGCGGTGTAGTTTTTGGTGGCACCGAAAAGAATAATTCTCATTCAGTGGGTTTCCAAATATTAACTACGAGGCCGAAGATGCTTCAATCATTTGACCTCCAGCCATAGGTCTCGGAGAGAAGCTGGCTCGTAGTCAGGGAAAATCCCAGGGCCATTTAAACCCTTGTACAAAGTCCTATCCTTAGTATAAAATATGGGAATAGTTCAAACCTACGGTTTCGTCATGGTTGAGCACATAGTTTGTGCACGTTTAGTAGTGGCCGTGTGCTAGGAAGCCATGTAGAAAGAATTATATTCATAGTTAGTGCACAGTTTCCCAAACCATGCATACTAATCATGCGCCCTTCCTAAATCATTGATTTCTTTTTGGGTCTTTCTGTGTCGGCCCATGCTGGTCAGTTAAGATGGTCAGTTCTTATGGTGGGGAGACCCACTATGATTCTCATGAATATTCCTTCATAAACATTTAATGGAAGTATATCCCTTTTACTAGAGAGTATGTTTGGGCCTCCCACTATTAGTGTCTTGATTCTGTCTCGGGAAAACAATTTAAGTTGTCTTTTATGGTGGGGAGCCCATTTGTGTCTCTTCATACGAGTAACTCATATTTTTTTCGTTGGACTTGTCTGGGAAGTAGGTATTATCATTCGAAGATATCTAACTACCTACATATTCATTGGGTAAACATTGATATTGGAGAGTTTCCAATGGTTTAGTTATAGTAGGGAAGTGTAACCTTGTTCAATGTTGTTGTTTTGTTTTGGGTAAATTGATTGAGTATTGTTCAGATTGAATTTGAGGAGTTTTCATTTGGGATAAATCCTGAATGTACTTTATTTTTCAGGAAAGTGGTGTAAGTTTGGTTTGTGACAGTATTCCTTCCATTATTGATCACTGGAGGTGTTTTGACCTTTGGGGGTGAAACCTGGAAAGGGTGTACCAATTGGTTTCTCAGTTGGGTTTGGTTGTTGCTTTGACCTTGCTGTGACTTTCCGGGGCGGAAAGTTTTCAAGGTGGGGAGAATTGTCACATTAGTAACCTATTTTAGGGTTATTTTAAATTTATTTTCCACTCATGATTTTTTTTGGTGGTTTCCAAAGGTTTTATTGAGAATAGGTGAGTTTTCATGAATTGGGCCAAACTGCGAGCCCAATTCCAGATTTAAAAATAAATTTTGTTTCATTTATAACTTTTTCAATTTTTAATATTTTTGACTCATTCCAACTCCTAATTGTTCTACCCTGATATATTAACTCCAAATATAAATTTGGGGCCTTTATAAATCCATATGCAAGGGGGATTTTTGTTTTTATTTGATAATTGGGCCAACCCGAAGGCCCATTTTCCAGTTTTAAATTGTTTCATTAATTTATTAATATCTTATTCATTAAAATGGATTTTTCGGTGATTCCACCTCCCTATCGACCCTAAGACGCCCAGGAACGACCCCATGCCCTCCTCCAACAATTTGGAGCTCGCTAGAGTCGCGAAAATAATCGAATCTCTCTGGATTTCATAAATCGTCCAGATTATGGAGAGGTAAATTGATCCTTTCATAACTCCTTCTATTCTTAATCTTTTCCCTCCATTCCAATTCCTAAATGACCTAATAATTCTTGTGAGACCATCCCCTGAGTTTTGGCCGTTTTAAATTTCAGATACTAGTGTTTTGGGGAGATTCATTCTAGATTTCTCAAGTAAGTTTGTCCATTTCTTTTCCCCTCTCAAATTGATTAGGGTTTCATTCTATTTTTTTAGGGTTTCCTCCCTTTTTATTGAAGTGAACAATGACCAGTGGGTAGGGGTTCGAACCTAAGGTTTAACCTTGGGTTTTCTTGGTCCAATTTTCTATTTTTAGGTTTGATCTACCCTTCTTGAGGTGCGGCGGTGGTGCGTTTGTGTTTTCGCACAAATGATTCAATGGTTTCATTTGATTTGGTAGGTGATTCCAATGTTGATGCAATCTTTGTGTATTAGCATGCTGTATTTATAATATTTTCAGATTTATATAATTTTATTATTGCTACAAAAATTGGTTCTAATTATGTTTCCATTGCAATTTAATTTAAAATGCCAATTTGGTGTGAAATTGGGGGTTTTCCAAAGAAGTGTTTTGTTTGTTTATTTGGGGATGCCATATAAATACTTAGTTGTTTTTATTGATCTGTAATAAGGCATAAAATACTGTTTATAATGTTTATCCGCTTTGGTAATTGATGCAAATAATGAGTTTTAATTGTGCTTTTAAAGAAAGTGAAGTTTTGGTTCCACTTTTGTGTGAAAATGAAGGTTTTACAAAGAGAACACTTCTTGTTTAACATGAGGATGCCCAAAAATTGATTTGTTGTTTTAATTGATATTTATTGGGCTGCCTTTACTGTTTTGGTAACTTACAATTGTGAACATCGTGTACAAGTGGTTTTCTTAAAGGGTTTTGTGTGCAAAACTACATGAGATTTTGTGAAATTGATTTATTCAAATTCAAAGAGTTTGTTGTGTGTTTTAAGTGGTATAAAATGAGATAGCTACTGTATTTGATGTATTTGACTAGTAGTGGTGTTTTACATTAAAATGGTTGTGTGTTAAATCCTGAAATTGTTTGAGCACAAAGGAGGAAGCCCGGGTACCTAGGTGGGGCGGATTTGTACTAGTACGGCTAGTGGACCGGATGGGTTTTGTCCCTGTTTCACTTAGCATTTGGATAACGACAACTCTAACTAAACTATGTGGATTATGGTTGGGGACCAATAGGTTATGGGTATGTTCCCTACTAGTGGCTCGTGCACGAGAAAGGATTTTACTATGGTTACATTACACTGAGGTACGAGGTACATGGGGCCTAAGACTATCTAGTGCCTAGGGGTGTTCCCGGTTTTTGTTGCTCAGTGGATTTGTGGTATTTGACCTTGTTTTTGGGTGTCTTTGGAATTATAATGAAGTATCTAATATTCCTATTTAAATGTGTTAACATTCTGAAAGTTTTATCTTGAAAAATGTTTTCAATTTAAAGTTTCATTTTGTGGAATTTTTCACCGCTTTTAATTGCATATTAAAACTGCTTGCTTTTTCACCTTGTATTGCATGCACCTTGGAATCATAGGGTGGTATCCTATTGGTCTTAGGCTCACACCCTACTCACACCCCTTGGGTGTAAGTAGACCTTTTTGTTTGACCCAGGTAAAGGAAAGGCTAAGGGTGATGGCGGTTCAGGGTGTTAGTCCTCATCCTTGGGGCGAAGTAGTGGAGACGACTTGGGGGTGATGACCCCTTGTCATGTGGAGTCCATGGGGCTGTTTTGTTTCTGTTCCATTGTGTCATTGGACCTTTTGTATTGAATCTAAACCTATGTATTCCGTTCTGGTTTTTGTTTAAACATCATGTGGTATAAATTTTCAGATTCAGTTTATTGATTGTTTTTAATGGTTTATGACTTCATATTCGGGTAAATCGTTCCCAAACCTAAATAAATGATACCCGGACACTTGTGCCAGCCCGTGGGGATCGGGAACTCCCTTCGGGTCATGTCACGGGCTGGGTTTGGTGCCGGTTTGGGCGGCGACCAGATTTGGTTCGTGACAGTAGCTCTAACTCACCTGCCTCTAACCAACATAGTGGTGATATACAAGGTCTACCATAAAGTTCCACATATGGTTCCATCTGAATAGCTAACTGATAATTATTGTTATTGGATAACCCTAATATATCTAGGTGTTTCTCCCAAGAACCACCAAATTCAAGCACACATTCCTACATCATATCTTCTAAAACCAATATGGTACATTCTAACTGCATGTCTTTCTTTGGTTGGAAGGCAATACTTAACAAAACATGTGTCCCAAGCGCCTTCTATAATCCCTACCAGAAGTGTGAGAGAAATCAAGAATCTTGATCTGAAACTCTAGTGTGTGCCACCCCATGAAAATGATCTATCTCTCTTATGTAAAGTTCTCCCAACTTATCTATTGTAAAGGTTTCTCTAACAGGAATGAAATGTGCTACCTTTATTAGTCCATCCACAACGACCCAAATAGTATCATTCTTTCTAATATTATTTGGAAATCCTACCACGAAATCCATAGTCACATTATCCCACATCCATTATGGAATAGGGAATTACTGTGATAGGATTCTAGGTCACCCATGCTCTGCATTCACTAGTGGAAAGCTGTAACATCTTGTTATGAACCCTTCTATCTCCTTTTTCATTTATGGCCAATAAAACCGTCATCGTAGGTCTTGATACATTTTATTCACCCTAGTATGTTTCATCTACCTTGAAGCATGAAATTCTCACATGACGTACTATCACATACTCATAGCCACAACAACTAGATTTTTAACATATATGATATCATAATAATCTATTATCTCATCTGATGGTGTCTCCCCACCTTCATGGATTTTGATTAAGGATAAACACTCTGGATGGTCATACATTTTGTCCTTGATCTACCTCAAAAGTGTAAACCCAACTTCTATATCAGCCAGAGTCATCTTCTCCTGACTATCTGGAACTACAACATGCATTTCCGCCAATAATTTCATCCTCATACAATCTGAACTTGACTCATGTACCAACTGAGTCTATGTTTTCCTCTCCGACTCTAATATACTTCAAGCTTTTGTGATCCGTAAAAAATGTAAAAGTTTCACAAAAAAGATAGTTTCTCCTACACATAAGATCATAAACCACTACTTTGAACTGGAGATAATGCATAGGGTAATTCCATTCATATGGACAAATTTTATGTGACCCATAAGAAGGGACTCGATCCCCTTGCATCATCATAGCTCTGAGTCCGATCCCAAAAGCATCACAACACACCGTGTACTCATCACCAGACTCAGGTAGGATCAAAAGTGGGGCCGGTGTCTAGTGCTTCTTCATCTTCTAGAAATCTTTCTCCAATGATCCATTCCAATCAAACAATATCTCTTTGTCTATCAAACCACAAAGCGGTGCTACCAATCGGGAAAATTCCTAGAAGAACCTCTTGTAATAAACCGCTAATCCCAAAAATCTTTGGATATCAAAGAAAATATGTGGGCTACTCCCAATAAATCATTTCCAACAATTTTTTTGGGTCTACTACCACACCATCTTCTGAGATGATGTTCCCAAAAACATTTACCTTGTCAATCAAAAAATGAAATTTAGTTAGTTTAGCGTAAATATGATGTTCTCTTAGTGTACCTAAAAAGATGTCATGTTTTTTGGGCATGATTGTCATGAGTCAAAGAGTACACCCTGATGTCTTCCACAAACACCACCAAAAGATGATCTATTTAAGGATGAAAGATCTTGTTCATTATGTCCATAAATACTACTGGAGCATTTTTCAACCCAAACGACATTACGAAAAACTCATAATGGACATACCTTCTCTTGAAAGCAGTTCTTGGTATTTTAGAGGTCTGAACTCTAACCTGATGACTCCCTGATCTCATTTCAATCATTGATAACTCACAATCCCCCTTAAACTAGTCAAAAATATCATCGATACACAGAAGAGGATATCGTTCTTCATGGTGATTTTATTCAACTTTCGGTAATTAACACCCAAGCGTAAACTATCATCGTCCTTTTATGCATAAAAAATAGGTGATCCCCATGGAAACATACTTGGATAGATAAAACCATTATCCTCCAGCTCCTCAAATTGCATTTTGAGCTCTTGAAGCACAGTTGGTTCCATTCTATAATGTTAAATAGATGTCGTCTCAGCCCACGACATGAGTTCAATAGAAAATTCAACATCTCTTATAGTTGGAAACCCAAAAAATCTTCAAGAAAGACATCCGGAAATAGTTCTATAATTGATGGAAGGACATCTTGCCTATCACTCCCATCATATAACAAAGGACTAGAAAAATGGGCTATGAGCTCTCCCAGTTGCTGAGTAATTGGCCTAGCTCATCTTGCTTGGATGTCCCAATCAACATGAAGAACATACCTTTAACCCTTAGGAGATACAATGTTTACTCTAATGTAGTAACAATCTATGTGGGCTCGGTATGTGACTAGCATGTCCATAATAATAATCATGTCAAATCCTGTTATATCAAGGACATAGATATCCCAAAGAAAATGATACTATTCTAGGTCTAGCGAACACCCCCTACATAAATAGATATCCCAAGACCGTGTTACCAATGGTGTATAGATATTCATCACCCCACATACGGACTCCACCTCCAAGCTCAATCCATTAACAAGATATGTAGATAAAAAGTAATGACAGGCACTCATACCAAAAAAAGGCAATAGATAAAGTACAAGAAACTAGAATAGTACCTATCACTATCGATGGACCAGCCTCACTCTCCACAAGTGTAGTCCTCACAACATGTAATTGTCATGTTCTTATTCCCTGTGGTGTTGTCTGACTCCCCTAAGTAGCACCACTCTGCTGATACAGGCGCTCATACCATGAAGCACCACGTCCTCTACCTCTACCGCCTTTTCCAGTAGAACTCCAGCTGCCATACCAATATGGTGTAGAAGACCCCCTTCCCACACTCTAACTCTAAGTATATTCTCCCTTTTCACCCAGCTGTCACTTATTCCTGCAGAACTTTTGTAGGTTCCCCATCTTTTAACAAAACTGGCACTCCAATGGTGGTCATGGACAATGTGTATGATAGTGTCCCTTCCTACCACACTGGTGGAAAATCAAATACATGTGATCCATTGAAATTGTTCCTCCTGAATGTCTAGATTTCATTCCACTATCCTAACTAAGATTCTCATAATGGTGCTTCTTTTTCTTAGAAGGCACACTCCTTGATCATCCAGTGACAGCTACCTATCTATTACTGGAAGCCTCTTTCAGATTACACTTTCAAATGAGAGCCTGATTAAATGCTTCTGATAATATATTCACCCTAAAGACATTCAACTAGGATTTAATTTTACACCTATTTCAATCCTAAAATATTTTTTTAAAGAAGCCTAATCTGCCGCTAAAGTTGGAAAAAAATTCTAAAAATCTTCGAAACAGCCTGCGTGTTCAATTATGGACATGCTTCCTTGGGATAAATGCATAAAATCTGAAGTCTTCTCTTGTATCATCATCTTAGGATATAAGTTTTCAAAGAACATTTACCTAATTTCATGCCATAACATATTATCAGACTGTCCAGAACGTACATGAATTTCCCAATATTGCTTCACTGAATCCCGTAGCATATAAGCAGCCAACATGGCCCTCCTCCCAACTGGAGTCTCTAAATGGTCATGTATCATCTCTAAGGATTCAATCCAAAATTCAACTCCCTCATCCATGCCTTTATGAACCCTCCTTGGGACTCTCTCTATGAATTGAATGAATGGAGAAAAATTCTCTCTAAACATTTCCCCTTCCTTCTTAGCTTTCACCAATGGTTCCTCAAGATCCCATTCTTGATGTTCATTCTAGGCCATACCCCTCGGACTCTCCCTCAATAAGAGTCACAGATCCATATCTCTTAAAATCCAAACACACGTCTTAGCTTACAGAAAAAAAACCTTAAAAATATTTATGTATGAGGAGAAACTAACACAACATGTTTCAACATGTCCTTCTCCTTTTTATCGACATACAGTCAACACCGAGGCCTTATCACTACCCTTAACCAACTAACTCCTAGGTCATGGTTAACAAAGGTACATACATTCTCATTAATTAATCCAACCATTAATTAATAAAATTATCCCAAATTAATTAATTCAGCAATTAATTAATTAATAAAAATAATTTATCAATGAAGGTTCTCATTAGACATACATTTATTCATATTTTTCATCATTATTTCAATCATACACCATGAATAATAGTTCATGTTCAACAACATACCCATAACCTGTTTTCCCATGTGTTCCTAGAGTGATTTATGTTAGAGTTAACCTGGATGCCTAGAATGATGCAAGCATACTAAACTATCATAACTCTTTTGGACGCGAACCAAAATTCAAAAATTTTCAAAACAAATATAACATTACACCACAAGTGTGTCACCCAAGGTGAAATAATATTCAACTATAACAACAAACAACAATCACAACAATAACACCCTATGTACTCATATTTTCCCCCGTATATGGGTTTGAAACTACCATGAACGAGCTCATTACCAAGACTGGACTCTTCCTAGTGTCTTATCTACATTTTCGAAAAAATTAATACAAAAGAAGATGAAATAAAAGAAAAATCATTTGATACAACTTTGTGAAATCCCATCTCGGGAGCCACTGAATGGTTCCCCTAGAAGGTTGGCCACATTCCCCCAAGCGTGCCTCCCCGTACGCTAGAGGGTTCCATGTTGCAGCGAGGGTCTGGTAAGTCAGGATTGGAGAGAAGTAAACCTCTTGTATCAGAATAAAACTTCAGTTGAAGAAAATAAAAATAATCATGTGAGGTAGTGTATAAGTAACTAGAACAATACCATGGAATATTATAGTCAAAACCAAAAAAATAAAATACTCAACTGAAATCTAAAACATGCTATGACAATGAAAGTGCCAAGTGTCTACAATGAAACTAAGTGTAAAGACTCAATGACTCCTAATAGGCTCTTGAACCACTTATAGCTCCCTCTCGCATGGTCCAAGACCAAATTTAAATCTATCCCATTGCATTGCCCTTATCTTGTACTACAATAAAAAAATCTACTCAGGTGCTGATCAGGCGGCCCAAATAGGGTGTGAGTATAACTCAGGTGGCCACCACCAACAGTATCTAAAACAAGTCCTGTCAAAAGATAGTGCATGAAGTTTTATCAAGAAAGAAATATAATGCTTAATTAGACAGTTATCATATTGTCATTTAATATTTAATCACCCTATTATGCCCAGTTTCAATTCATGTTTCCAATTTGAATCATCATTCATTATTAATAATCATTTTCTGTAGGTGTCATTTCTAGTACCCCAGATCTAATTATGTGTAGGTCCCCATGCTTGTAACCCTATATCTCCTTTGGTGTAGGTTTCCACGCCATGCACCTGATAATCTCATTCGGTGTAGTTCATCATGCTTAATACTTCATAATATAATGCTTGGATATCTGTTGGGGAGGAAAGACATATTCATGTCCCAAATACTAATTGGTCTATAATTCCATATCTAGCACCAAATAATAGCAACCATTTAATCATTAGTTAATTAACAAGAATTTTACACATCATTCCATTACTAATCCAACAATTAGTTAAACATTTCAAAGACCATTAGTTAATTCATCAATTAACTAAGCACATAACCCATTAATTAATTCATCAATTAATTAATCAATCAACACAATTATCATTCCATAATTAATTATTCACAATTAATTATCCATATAAAATATTGATTTTTCATTATTAATTATCACATTTAATTATCTTCAATCAACATCATTGAAAAAAATTAATTCCCACAATTAAATATCTCACATAGCCAGACATCATTCCATAATTAATTATCCCCAATTAATTATCTTAACATATCCAATTCAATATCTCAACTAAAATATCTCAATTACAATATCTCAACCCATAACAAATCTCCAAAATATATATTTGGGTATCCCCCTTCATTTGTTTCATGATTCAATTTTTAATTAATAATCAAGGAAAGCAAAAGTCAATTCCTAATTACTTTATTTAGGAAAATTAATTATCAAGGGAAGCAGGAAAATCCATATACTCACATACACATATCAAATCACGTCTATGGGAGTTCTATTTAGACAAGCAACATTGATTGATGTTATCCCAACAGATATCCCCAAAATATAAGCATCTCAACTTCGTCGATAGAGTTTCGGATCTAGATCCCTAAACCAAAATTACGATCAAAGGCATAAAGATATTTCAAAACATCATATATATCCACGATCCTAGATCCACATATCAACTAGTAGGTTTAGCTCAATGGAAAATTTAGAGATATTCCAGAGAAAGATCAAGGGAAGATAACAGAAAGAATGGGAGATATAATGGGATGAAATCCACTAACTAGGAATAGAGAAGATCTTGAATCTAGGAATATGACCTTGAAGAACAGCATTCAAATCACCTTTGAATCCCTCTTGGAGGCTCTGGGAACACCTAGAATTTGTCAAGCCTAAGATGAGGTATAAATATGGGAGTCCTAGGGGGTTTGAGTGTGTTTAAAAAGGATTTTCATATATTAAATTCCACATGCACAGGTTCTTGGTCATAGGTGCACCATTATGGAAAATTGTTGTCCAATCATGCAGACACTTCTTTCATGTTTGTCACGGTCAGTGCGGTTTGGTCGCACGGTATGTCCAACTATGCGCAAACCATGCAGACCTCTCTGTCCAGTTTCACATGCTTAGCACGGTTTTTTCACATGATTTGTCAAACCTCAAGCAACCTTTGTATAGACCATTTTACTATATTTTTTCTTAAAAGATCACCCATTCTCACCACCATCTACTACTCCAAAATAATGGTACTTAAAAACATCATAAATTAGTTAAAAACACACTTGAGATGACTCTAGAAAAGGTCGTTATCTTACACTATGTCTCTATAAAATCCTATAAAATTATCTTATAATATTTCCAAGACACCTTATAGGGGTTATTTTCTTTCTAAATTAACAACCATAGGGTCCATAAGAGGAGATGCAAAGGAGTTTTCTCAATGAAGAGGAAATCTCTTTAATACATCACTTTATTTTTAATTCTTATTTTACCTCCTCTAAATCAATTGTTAATATCATAAAATAAAAAATTAATTTTCCCCAATTTAAGTAAATTTTATCATTCTTATGAAATGACCATTATCTAATCCTTTTCCCATAAAATGTGAAGCGAAATAATAACTCATACATATGTGTGGTTTACCGTCTCTATGTAGCATTACTATTCATTTTTCATCACCATATTTAATGGATGAAAATTATGATAGGTAGAATGTTTATATATTATATTTATTGAATAATTATTTTTATCTAATTATAATATCACATCTACCTTTATACCTTCCAATCCATTTTTTAAACTATAACGTTTCTCATGCTAAGTGTAGACTACCACATCCATGAAGCAATGTGATTTGTTTTTCATTTATGATTTAACTGAATGGTAATAAAGACCTATTTAATAAATTATATGATATAAAATTGTTTTTAATGGTTAATTATTATTTACATTTCATTTTTTATATCCACTAAAAATTTGAAATAACAACCATACGTATGTACGACATATCATCCCCAAGAACGGTGCAATTCAATTCTCTATATATAACTTTTATATATGAATAAAAATATGTAGATAATATTTATATATATTTATATGATACTAATATCATGTTAAAAATTATATGGATTATTTAACCATTATCAATGTATAAGCAACAAAACTACCCAACCAAAACATATATAAAAAATGAAGCAATTATCATCCGAAATTGTGATTTTAAAAAATAATTTATAAAATTAGGTGATAAATGGTTATGAAAAAATAATATATAGTACGATAAATATTATTATGGTTATATAATATAATTATCATAAGAATATATTAATTATTTAATAGGTTGTAACTTATTCAATGGATTTTAGACCTGAGGTAATGTTTTTATGTTTCAATGTCATTGTTTATCCTGATTATTTATAATTAGTTTCTAATAATGAAATTTCATGATATAAGTCTCAATAAACACATGAATATTATTATTTTCTAGTTATATTTGGGAATTACATATTTTCCTTTCATTTTACTATATTTATGACCTCAAGAGACTTATTTTTTTATGTAAAATAGACATTATTTCTCTCTTTGGTAAAAAATAAACTTTCTTACATGCTCATATTTTCATAAAATGTTTTCAAGAGTGATATTAATATTTTAATATGATTTTTTAAATTAATTTTTTTAAATTATTTAATTTTTATACAGGTATATTAAATTAATCTTAATTAATTTTCCAAATGATTTACTTTTTGACATTTTTTATAAAAAAATAAAATGAATGTTTTCATTTAAATTATACAAAATGAATAGAGTTTCTCTCTATAATGAACATTAAATAATTTGAATATTCCATTAAAGTATTCAAATGTTATTTTAAAATAAAACTTTTTCCAAAATATTTTTGAATTTTTTACATTTAAATTATTTTATTTAAAAGTGAAAATGGGTATTTTCCTCAAGAAATATTCGATGTGATATTTAAAGACATTTTAAACAAGAAATAAATAATTTGATGTTAGTTATACATTATTGGTTATATGATCCAATGATACTATCCATATTCATTCTCTGGATGGTTTATGATGATGATGACGATGAGATATTTATTAAACTCATCCATTTACAATGGGTTATTCTATGAGGAATTAATGAATTTTTTATGAAACCTCTTTATTTTCCATGGGTTATTCCATGAATTGATGTTTACAGAACTCATTTTTTCCATGAGTTATGATATGATACTTTTTTTTGATTTTGTGGAACACAACTATATTATTTTTATTATGTGTTGGGTGGGACCAAAATTATGAATCCCTACAATTCATTTGGTAATTATAGATATATCATGAGATCAATAGGAATTCAATGGGGAGTGAACCTAGCGTAGTAAGGGAATACATCCACTATTATAGTATTTGGAGTGAACCTTGAATACTACGATGGATTGTAGAGTGATCTCAATCCACAATAATTGTCTTTACAATAATCCTTGACAAATAAGTAAATTATTTAACAATCTAATGTGTATTTCATAAACATATGTCTTATAATAGTTCTATTCTCTACTGGATAATGGTATTTTATCATTTTGTGATTCATGTTTTATAGACTACTATGATTTATTCCATTACATATATTATGATATATGATATGTAGAGTACGATTTTTGATTATTATGCTCATGTTCTCATACCCTTATTCTCATGTTATATTTAATTAATCATTGAAATTTTCCTTTTTCTCCCTTACTAAGAAGTTGAGACAACCCTTTATTATAATTATTTTCTTTATATTATAATGATATGTATTCAGTATGAAATGTATAATAAGGGTTATAGTTATGAAGGAAAAAGTGGGAGAGGATGTAGATATCTATTGAAAATGTTTCATATGTGTCTCAATTTCCAAATAAACAAGGTCTATACTATTCTTTAAATGAACATAATTTTATATCATGAATATTTAATAATAAATGTAATATCCATGTAGGAGATTTTTGGTCCATATATGTTTTATCAGAGAAAGGATTAGTTCTATTTGAGAAGATGAATGAGAAACATTTTCTATGAATTGTAAGGATAATCCCATGTACAGTAGAATTTTCTATGTTATGATAAATAAAGAAGTACATTTTTTCTATAAAAACATCTCTTTCTGGATAATATAAGTGTATTTTGTTTTGTAACATATTATTCTAGGGGAAATAACCTGGGAAAGAGTTGGTCAATTATATCTCTTCGATTTTCCTTATACATAGTGAGTGTCCCTTACTAAACACCTATTTTTACACTTCTGAGTGATATGCTTGGGTAAATTCACAATTTCATTATGAACTATAATAATGAATTTGAATAGTTCAACATTTTTTATGCCCATTATTAATATTAAGGTTCCCTAAATTGAGAAGAAAATTTCATTATTTAATCATCATTTGAATGATATTTCAGGATTATATGATTGATCACCCTAATTGACAACGTTTGATTATTATGAAGACCATTTTGGTTTTAGTATGGTATTAAATACATAATAATGAAGTTGATGTGGTAGTAGGTTTGCTCAAATATTAGAGTACCCTATTTGAGCTTTGTTATATGAATTCTTTTATATCATTAAACAATTAGTGGAATTTAAAATCATATCCACAAATATTTTAAGATTAATTAAATGTAAAAAACCCTAATGTTATAATGATCTGATATCAAGTTTATCATTAATATATTATTTATATTTGGGGATTTTTGCTACTATAAAATCTCATATTTCTCCCTCTAGTATAATTTGATGTTATTTTGGGCACAAATTATATTTCTATACATAAATACCATATAAATTTACCTGTAAGAGAAGTCAAAATTTATATTATAGATCATGTTGTGATTATATATTATTGAAATGATAAATATGAACTTTTAATAGATATAATATCCGTTATATTGTATTTCATTCCTATTCATAAGTGGTGTTTATCTTGAATGGTAGACGAGAAACTCAAAATAAATTATATACCAATTGTGATGGTGTTTGTAGATTTATTTGATGAATAATTTTTTATTCTTAAAAAAAATCATGATTTTGAGTTCTCAAAATAATGCTTACCTAGTGCTACACCTACTTTTTGGATTCCATATATAGTGGCCCTAATTGAGTTGCTAGAATTAACTAATCAACTATATGATAATATTGAAAATGGATTCACTTGTCTGTATTTATAACCTTTGGTTGAACCTATTCTTTTTATTAATAAGAATAATTGATCAATGTGACTCTTTATTGATTATCAAGAACATAACAAGATCATAAAAATTCCCACATTATTTTCATGTATTTATTGAATATAGTCTTTGGAGATTTACATGATCTATTATTATAGTATTTATAGATTATTTCCTTATATATTCAAAGACAAAGGAATATAATTAAGATCACCTATGTATTGTATTGAATATCCTAAATGAAGATAATTTTTTCAAAAAATTTACTTAAATGAATTTTATCCATATAATGCTTCATTTTTGGATCATATAATCTTAATCGAGGGATGTAGGTGGACCCATGAAAGATGAAATTTAATAAACATTTTCCTATAACAAGTATTGTGACTATTATCCATAGTATTATTGGTTTGTCTAGAAATTAGTATCACTATTTTGATAATTTCGCACAATTTTCAAATCCACATAAAAAAGTGAACTTGGAAGGGATCCAAGTTTCATTAGATAGTTGAATTTGAGGAAAATTCCAACGAACTAAAGAGAAGGTAAGTCATGGCACCTATTCTTACATTACCCTATAGTAGAGGAGATTAAATAACCAATAGTGATTCATAAAAAAGATATTAGTACACGTTCTCATGGAGAATTATATGGTGATAGCTTATGCCTCATGAGAATTGAAGTTTCATGATGAAAATCACCCAAAAATTTATTTAGAGTTAGCTATTAAAATTATTCATTAAAAAAATGCAGGTGTTATATTTATGGGTAAATATGTGATATATATACAACTCATAAAATTTTAAATTACATATTCACTAAAAAATATATGAATAGAAACCAATGAAGATGGTTAGAGGTTATTAAACATTATTATTTTTCAATACATTATCATCTTTGGAATGTGAATAATATGGAAGATGCCCTTAGTCAAAAGGATAATTATATATTACCTATCATGATGATCACAAAAGGTAAAATATTTATATATTTTTAATGAATGGATGTTTAAAAATCAAATGAAGGGGATAAATCTTGTCTTTCTCAATTGAGTGTTCAACCATCCATCTATATGATGACTAAGGAGGAACAAAAGAATGATGTGGATCTGCAGAAGGTGTTTGAAAATGTTCATCTGTTAAATCATGATTGTGATGGAATGATAAGGTTCATGAAATGTGTATGTTGTCTATATGTACTAAATTTTAATTATAATTTTTTGTAAGAGGATCATACTTTATCATTCACTATTATTTCAATAATTATGGTGATGTATAAAGACCTGAAAGGGTATTTTGTTGAGAAATCATGTAGAGTGTTATTGAAAATTATGTATATAAGTTTTTATAATGTTATAAAGATAAGTATAAGGGATATAACTCTGATGGGATGTTTTAACCATTACCCACACTATAATATAAATGGGAAAACATCACCATAGATTTTATCATTGGAATCCCAAAAACATATTAAGGATATAATTTTATTGGGGTTGTAGTCAATTCCCTTACAATATAAGAACACTTCAATACATTAATATAATATTTACACATTGGTTATTTTTTCATAATATGCATCAAATATTTGTTAAGGTTATATAGAGTACCACATTCTATTATATTTTATTAGGATCCTTGGTTTACCTCAATCTTCTGGTGAAGTCTTCAACAAGATCTTGATGCAGAGTTCAGTTTCGACATTGCATCTCATACTCAGATATATATACAGTCTAAGAAAACAATTAAATCCAAATATAACATGATCATATCATGTTCTATGGATTTAAATGGTTTTTGAGATCAACACCTTACTCTAGTTTTATTTTCATACAATATTAACTCTTACTCAAATATTCAGAGGGATCTTTATGATACCCTTAATGAGAAAAGTGTAAAATTATAATTTTAGGGGATGAAGTTAGAGAAATAAATCTATTGTGACCTTATATAGATTAATTGTAGAAATTGTCAGTTCCATTTAATAGAAAATCACTGGATCCTAGACTTTGTGGAAAAATTATACAAATAATCATCTGTGAGATATAGTGTTCGAAGTTGGTGAGAATGTGTTTCTATGAATTTCTCCATTAAATAAGGTTATGAGATTTTGGAAGAAATGGAAGTTGATTCCTTAGTATATTGGCCCATTAAATATTCTTGATTGATTAGGGATGGTAACTTATCACATGATAGTTCCACTAAACTTTACTCCAGTTCATGATGGGTTTTATGTATCTCTTCTTATGATGTTTAGACCTGATCCATCACTTGTACAAAACTTAGAGCTTATACAAATAGATAATGATATTTTGAATGAAATATTTCAATAAAATATTTGATAAAAAAGATAATGTTATATATAACAAGTTTACTCAACTATTTATATTTCTCAAGAGGAATATGAAATTTTTGGAAGCTACTTGGCAACCTGATGATGTAATGACACAAAGATATCATAATTTTTCTCTATTAGAGTTTCTTAATATTGAGGGTGAAATTAATTTTTTGGTTGGTATAATATAAAAAAATGATATTTTAGAATATATATATATTTTAATAAATTTTTATTTCTTTTATATCTGGTGTAGCATGAAACATTGAGTTTGAACATACCACTAAATACTAATAAAATATTATTATTTTACCTAGAAACTATCGAAAATAAATTTAAATAGTGGGTATGTATAGGAATAATTAAATTATTAATATCATTTTTTATAAAAGTATAATATTAATTTATTGGTTACAAAATTATTATAAATAAAAATATAAATCATTTCGATGTAAAATATACTTTTTTCTAAAAAACAATTTTGTGATATATGAAATATGTTATTCATTTTATTAATTATGTTTTCCACTATTGATAAAAGATTTTAATTAAATTTATATATTATATATTTTAACGAATATTGTAAGATTATTCTATTGTTTTTTTATGAATGAGATATAAATAAATCTCATTTTATGATTAAAAATGTTTTTTTTCAAAAAATCAGTTTGCATCGTGTTATAAAAAATTATTTTAAATTAAATATATGCTGCTTATAGAAATTAAATTTTAAAAAATAGAATTAATATTTTGAATAATAAGTTAATAATTAGTTAAATAGTTCGCTTTTACTTTTTATAATATTAAAAGTAATGATATAAACGTTTTTCATCACGGTATGGGTAAAATAAGTAAAATTTGGTTAAAACTTTTTGATAAGAATTTGAAATTTATCTAACACATTCCTTTATCTTATTTTATATTTGTATATTGGTAATTTCTATCCATGACTTGAATATATTCCCCCTTTTTCCATATTTCATTGAATATTACCTTTATATTAATTTCAGAAATGATAAAAAAATGCAAAATGTTACTCTGTTACTTTTAAATATGACTTATGTGTTCACATAGGGACAAAGATGGTTTTGAATGATTTGAAATTTTTTTAGCATAAAGACTTTAATTTAATGTTATTTTTTATTTAAATTTTTTGGAAATTCTATAATTACTATAAATTCTTACTCAACACCGACACAATATTTCATCAATTAATAGAAAATAAAATTAAATGATTTTAAAAATATTAAAAGTAATATAATTTGAGTTTTTTATAGTTTTACCAGACTTTTTAAGACAAATAAAAACATTAGGGGTGGTTGAAAATATTATATTCTAATTCAATGTTTTACTTAGGGTCTTTGAAGTCAAATCATATAAATAGTTACAAAATTGACATTAATGATATTTTATAATAAATAAAAATTTGTTAAATTACTTAAAATTCATAAAAATATTATATTCATCCAATTTAATGTTATTTGGTTTAAAATATCAACCATTTTTTTAAAGATTCTTTTCTCCTTTTATGTTAACATTGTTGGCCTTTTAATATTCAAATTGTTGTTACCATTATTATGGTAATTTTTTTTAACGAATTGGTTAATAAAAAAGATAAGGTTTAATATGACCCCAAAACAAATCTAAATATTATTTTATGGTATTTTTTTGAACCTAAAATCATTTAATATGAATTAATGATAATTTTTATGCTTTTTACATAGAATTGTGTTTTTTATTTTAATCTTTTATGAAATTTCATGTGTGTTCTCTCTCTACCATATTAAAGGACGTCCCCCATTTCTCTTCTTCACACCACATTGAGCCCTCTAGCTCGACGAACCCCAAGGATATTATCTTATCAACTTCAGTAGATAGTTTATAGTGGTTATTGTTTTTGAAAAAGGCCAAACCAAGGGTCCTTAATCGTATAACCATAAAAGTTATTTTAAAGAAGAGGTAATCACCTTCATCAATCACTTTATATTTAATTCTTCTTTTACCTCATTTAAATATGTGGTATTTATAAATAAATAATAACATAAGTATTCCTAATGTACTTGAATGTTTTTTATTACTAAAAAATAATTATCCTTCTTCTTTTCCATCAAATATGATGAGAAAGTATCACTCGTGCATATATATGACAAACCATCTCCAGGTAGCGATACTATTCATTTTTCATCCACGTATTTTACATATAGGTTTTATAAGAGTTTAATTTAAATATATTTTATTTAAAAAATAATTAATATTCTTGATTTATAATATAATATCTACCATCTTATGTTCAAATTCAAATAAAATTGATAACATCGCTCGTGGGTATATGTGGAATACCACCTGCACAATGCGATATGATTCATTTGTTCATATTTGATCTAGTGGAATGGTAATAAAGATAGTTTTAAAGAATTTGTATGATATATATGGTAAAATAATTATTATTTAAAGTTGAATTATTATTTACCTTTTATTAATTCCATTTATCAACAAATTAAAACAACATTATTGTGTATATACGTGTTACCGTCTCCATAAAGGATGAAGTTCATTTTATAATCTATAAATTGTATGGATGAATCAAAATATTTATATAATAAATATATATTATATTTATATTATTATAAAAAAATTATATTATCACTCCATTATTAATTTACATGGACCAAAACTATCAAAGGAAAAAATATGTGAAAAATGAAGTAGTTATCACCCGAAACAGTGATTATAAAAATGAATTATTCATAAAAAATTTATAAAATTGTATAATTAAATCATATATGGTATGATAAATGTTTTTATGTATCTAGAATAAATTTATAATAAATATATATTTGTTATACATGAGTTTTCAACATGTTTGAAAGAATTTGGAACTGAGGGAAGTGTTTTATATTACATCCTCATTATTTTTCATGATTGTTTATGATTAGTTTCCAATGATGAAATTAAATTTTTCAACTCTAAATAAAATGCTAAATTTTATTAAACTTTGGGTATTATTTTATATTTCATTTTTGTTCAATTAATTTTCATCTATTTAATAACGTAAGATACTAAAAGAATGATTTTATTAAAAACGGACATTATTTCTCTCTTAAATCAGAAATCCTTTTTCATTCATGTCTATGTTATATAAAAATATTTTATATAGTGTTTTTAATATTTTCTAGTGATTTTCTAAAGTCATTTTTAACCATGGTTGGATTTTTTAAAAATTCTTTAAAATGAATATTATTTTTTATTTTTCAAAATGTTGTACTTTTTTACTTTCTTAAAAAAGGTATGAAAGGAAATTTTTATTTTAACTTATATAGAAAAAAAATAATTTTCTAATATCATGAACACTCAATAATATGAACCTTCATTTAAAATTTTCTTCTTTTATTTCAAAGAATTTGTTTTTCATAATATTGAGGATTCTTTTTTGATTTTTAAAAAAAGATTCCAAATTGAAAATATTATTCTCCTTAAAAAAAATTCTATGTGATATTTTAAATCCATTTTTTATATAATATGACATAATTTAATGTTACTTATACTCTACTAGTGATATGTCCAATGATACCATCTTTATTCATTATCAATATTTTTTATGATTATAATGATAATATTATTATGAAACCTATTCTTTTATATTGTTTATGCTATTCTTAATTGTAAAATTGTTATTAAAACTCATTTATTTTACATGGGTTATACCATGAATAAATGTTTATAAAATCCATTTTTACATTGGATATGATATAATAATGTTTAATGTTCTATTGGTACACATCTATATGATTTTTATTATGTGACTAGTGTTCTTACAATTATGTCACCCTAAAATTCATTGGATAATGATATATGTCTAATCATATAAATAGGACTGGAGTTGGGAGTGAACCTAATTTAATATAGGAATTTATCTTCTATCATAATATGGGGAGTTAACCTTGAATACTCTGGTTGTTTGGGGAGTGAAACCAATCCACTATGATGATCTTGATTGTAAGCCTTGACTAAATAGTAAATTTATTCAATTATTATGTGTATGCCAAAAATTTCTACCTTATTATAATGTAATGCTCTCATTGATCATGTTAATTTATCACTCGATAATTCATGTCTTTTGAAATACCATTATTTTTCATGACTCATATTATTTTCAATGATATTTTGGGTATGATTTTCATATATTATGCTAATTTTCTCATAATCTTATAGTAATGTAATATATAAGTGATCATTGATTTTTCACTTGTTTTTCCTTATTATGCATATGATCTCACCCTTTCCTTTGTTTTATTTCCCAATATTATGAAGAATGTTATTAAGTATGCAATGTCTAAGAAGGATGATATTAATGAATATCTAAATGGGAGATGATAGAGATATCTTATAAACAAGTTTCTTATGGTTACATGTTTCCAATGATACTAGAACTATGTGATTATGAGGTGGATAATAATGTTATATAGGGAATATTAATCTAATAAGATATAGTATCTATATATGAAAATTATGTATCGTTATAATTTTTGAAGTGTATATATTTCATATGTGTGATAAAGTATAATGAATTTCCTTTTACTCATGGTGTTTGAAGTTAAATTACAATCTTTATCCTTCAAGGGGTATGAATAATGTGTTACTCAAGCCACAAGGGTTTCCTTGGTTTCAGTTTTGATTATATGATACATAATAAATTTTGGGAACCAAGTTTCATTTTTATAGTGTTTTCACTTCCCATTGATATAATTTTATCATACTTCTTATATTTTATGGTATTTTCTACCCCAAATTTGCTTCTTTATTCAAGGGACTAGTTATTTAGTTTTTTTCCCCAAGAGTAGGTATTTTTTGTAACCAAATTTTATTCCATTGAGTTGAGATAATTATTTTAACATATTTCATGTAATTTTGGTACGTTCTTCCCTTTGATTACATTATGTTATATTATCACATTATTTTATGGGGATAATAATTCCAACCACATAATTTCATTTAAAAACATTTCTCACTTATTAGAATATGATAATTTGAAACCATCAATGTTCTTTCTCTGGAGAGATTATAAACATATTATTCTAGTATTTACTTACTTATTTACTCATTGTTCTTTACAATGTTAATTTTATATTTCTAAAAACTCAAATTGGATGACGTTCACCTATAATTTATGATATTCTATTAACATAGCGAAAATTATTAGAATTATGTACATTTTTTTAATATGGAATATTATTATCATGTTGATTAATTATTGTTTAACCATCCACCTTCTTTATCAAGATCATTTATGATCAGGTAATCCAATTTATTAACATAGGGAAAATATTTATCATTCCAAATGTTTTTATTTCATGACAGATAATTATGTAAAATGTTCATTATGTATTTTTATTCATTTTCTCCTTGGGGGAATTCATTGGTCTTAAAGAATCGACAGGTGTTACCCAATATTATATAGACACTTGATGAATTGACTAGTCTCATTTGACAAAATAGATCTGGTTTTTTGTGTATTATTCCTCCCATAAAATTATAGTTTCATGGAATAATAGGTGTCTTAACTGTGGTCTTGATTCCATTTAAATGTCTTGGAACATGGCCTTAATATTAGGGTTTTTATGTACACCATTGTACATTCCATTAGTATGATATTGATGATTATTGGTATCTGTGTTTCCTTTTATTATTATGAATATAGTATTCATTATATTTCATGTGGATTATGGCTATGTTGTTTATGTATTCCTATAATGGTGTTTATACAATGTTTATTCCATGATTAATTCAGTTATATGTTTCCCTTACTGGGTGTTTAGGCTTACCTATTCATATGGTTTCATTACCTCGGTAATAAATAAAGATAGTATATGTGACATTTTTAGATTTATCATATGTATTAAAGAATTTATGGGAGATGTTGAATACTTATCCAGAATTTAGATGTTTTATGTAAAATGGTAAATTTATTCAATTTATACAATGAACATGGGATTTATCAGTTTATATTGCATTCTAATACTTTTAATCTACAAACCTGAAAAGACCATATTATTATAAGGGATACATTAATCAGTATTATTTTTTAATTAATGTTGGTTATATCCATGAATTTGTAGCTAGAATCAAAGAAAGAATATAAAGTATGTGCCTATGACATCAGATCCAAGAGTACGGGACCATGGTGTCACATCTACAGATTATTTGGGAGATATTTATGAGAACTATATAATACGATAATAAATTTTACTTAGAATGGAACTATATTACTTTGTATATATGAATGTGAGGAAAATTTTAGTGTGTTGAAAAAATGTTGGTAGGATAACCAATTGTTACACTGCCTAATAATGTGGAATGGGTTTTAATCATTAGTGATGCTTTGTAGAAGAGACTTAGATTATCCCCCATAAACAATGATATGTTGATTTCTTTTGCCTCACAACAATTGATAATTCATGTGTAAAATTACCAGAATAATTATTTGGAGTTGGTAGCTATAATATTGTCACTAATAATTTGGAGGAAATAACATTATATAGAAGTATGATATGTATATACTAATCATAAAACCATGAATAATATACTCACATCAAAAGAGTTAAATATATTAAAAATTATATGGTAAGAGTTGATTAAGGGTTATGACTAATCAATACATTAGTGCCCTAGGAATGTGATCATGGAGGCTGATAAACTGAGTCGTAGAGACCATGGTTGTGTGTTCATGATGAAGATTGAAAGTGATCCCAAATTTATGGGTTACCCGAATATGGATATTTAAATAATGAGAAAAGGGGAAAATAATATATTTCTACCATAAATATTCAACCATCCTACCCATTGAGGATTAAAAAGGTACACGCAGAGGGTGAAGAAATATTGAAGAAGATGAGAAATATTCTCGAGTTAAACCATGATTTTTCAGAAATGATATGGTTTGGGAACTAAATATGTATTTTTTTTAATACTAGACATGAAGTATGATTTACTGTATTTAGATCATAGTACAAAATTATATGTTCTTTCCAAATGTATACAGATAGAGACTGATTTAGAAGAGTATTTTTGGGGGGTATAACATGAAATAGGACATTAGAGAGTAAGTTTCTCGATACATGGTATGTTAGAATGTTACTGCAGAGAAATAGATCTCTAAAAGTATGTTACAAATATTACCCATAATATATTGGATAAGGTAAACCATTACTAAGTATTTCTTCATAATACACTCTAAAAAATATAAAGTGCACAGTGCTACATGAGTTATAATTGATATCCTAACAAAATAATTACCTTTCATTTCCATTATAGAAGATTTAGATATTGATAAAATTGTTTGGATTTAAATTAAAAAATGTGATATGGATTCATAAAATAAAAAATTCTATTATATGTAATCGATATATGAGTTTTACCTCAAAGTTATGAAGAAACCTTCAACAAATAGTAATTATATAGTTGAAATTTATCACTACATATCATCCTCTATAAGATGGTTTGTATGAAATAACCATTCAAACACTAAATTATATTCTTATATCTTATTCTATATATTTAATTTTTTTTGGATCAACACATTCTCATAATAGATTTTTGTTGCACCAATATATTTCACAAAAGAAAACATATGTCACCTTATGAAGCCCACTACGGTAGGACGTGAAAAATCCCAATGTGCTAGTATGAAGTGGGAGAATGAATTTCTCAGGGCCATGGAAATCTAAGGAAATGACAAAGAAGGTTAAATCTATTCATCGCTACATCAGTGAAGGTTATAGTTGACAAAAAAGTAATACAAATGATCATTAGTGAGTTCTAGAGTTCAATGATTATGACAGGGTATTACAATAAATATTTCACTTAAAATAGTATATTATATTAGGAAATAATGATTATTTTATCCTGATATATATCGATCACTTATAAATTCTTTATTATGTCTTGATGGTTTAATGTTTCCTATTATTTCAACTAAATCTCTCTTATTTTTGTGAGGTGTCCATGTATCTCTCATGAATTAGTGTATACTAAATCCATTACAAATATGGAACTTTGAGGTCACACCACTGGAGTATGATCTCTTTTATAAGGATAAAAAAATAGATATTATACATCAAATAAATAAGGAGTTGTGAAATAATACAACTCAGTTGTTCAAATTATTAGGGAGAAACCATAAATGTTTTGAATGTATGTGGTAAAAGAAGATCTGATGAGGTAGTAGTATCCCTAGTTCATTGAATTGGACTGATGATATTTTTATGGAAAATTACTAAAAGGGGGTATAATTTAATTTTATAATATTTTATTACATAATTCTCTTCAAATATATTAATTTTCTTAGATAGGATTTTTTTGTAACACGGAGTTTAAACAAGCCACAATATACCATATAAATATTATTATTTATTATCACAATTACTGTGTCTCTAGTATATTTGAGGGTATGAATATAACTAAATAACTGATAAAAATTTACTTCATACATATAGATAAAATTAATTCTATAGTCTTTAATTTTTTAAAAATTATATTAAAATAATTTGAATCTAAGAAAGTGATATTTTTCAAAAAACTATTATTTGCATAATGAATTTTTATATTAGTAAATTAAATTAGTAATTATTGATGAATTATTTTAATTGAATAAATATAAAATATATTTATTGTATAATTTTAATAATTATCTAGTTTTTTTAGCTTTCATGGAATGATGATAAACACAATTTTATGGAAAAAATACATTTTGTTAAAAAAGTTTAATTGTACTTTGACCAATTATTTTCAAAATAATTTTATCCCAATTTAGGAATTTAGTAAATTAAAATAGATTATATATTTTAAATTATCGTAATAAATATTATTTCATATGTTCAGATTATTTTTTGGTCATAAATAATCTTAAAAATAGTAAAAAAAATTATCATAGTTATGTTTAAAACTCGTTTACCAAGGGGGTTAACCGAAAAGTTGAAGTATAAAATATCAAAAATTAGTTTATTTAAATTTATTTTTTGAAGGTATTCATGAAATATAATTATTATCTTAGAGTATTATGAATTTTTGATCCCTGTGACTTGAATAATAATATAATATATTTTAAAATTTTAAAATTTTACATGTGTGTCCTTTCCCGCCGTTATAAAATAAAACCACTTCTCCGCTCTTCCTAACACATCATAAGCCTTATATATTGGTCAATACATGCCCCAAAACTCTCCAAAAATATATCACCATATACAATAGTACTTATTTTATTATAATTTAATTATTTTAATGAAAAATTTGTAACCCAATGGAGGTTTATCAATGAAGATTTATAACTCTTACTTGGGTACATCCATTTTTTCTTCTTATACCTTCTATAAACCTATTATATCTAGAATAAAATTATTAATACAGTAAAAAAAATATACTAATATGTTATTATGATGATGACAGAACCATTTTCCACCTCTTTTTCATCCAACATGAATTGAAAGTGTTGCTCATTCGTATGTGTGGACCACTCCATCAACTTGGCTACATGATTGATTTTCCATCCCATTAATAAATAGTTTGTTATTATTATGTATTTAATTTTTATATATAATATTTATGATAAAAAATAGTCATAAAATTAAAATATCTTCGCTACCTTCCCCTTTCATTCTGTTGGAAAATGAAAATGTCACTCATGTTTGTATGTGGACCGCAACCTCCATGAAGCGATGTGATTCATTTTTTATTTCTACTTTACGTGGATTATAATAAGGATTTATTTAATTAAGATATATTATATATACGAGATAATAATTATTCATGATGGTGTATTATAATTTTCTATTCAACATTCCATCCACGGGAAAGTAGAAACATAACTTGTGAGTACATAGAAAGTACCATATCCATGAAGTGATATAATTCATTTTTTATCACCAATTTGAATGAATAAATTTGAAATTGTATATATAAAATAAATATGAATTTTATATAAGGATTAATATTATAGATATGATTAATCCCTGAAAAAGGTGAAATAACCTGAACAATCAAACCGAAACATGCATAGAAAACAAACCATTTTCATTTGAATGTTTATTTTATTGTCCAAAATTGTTTATAACATGATTATTATAAATTATAAAGTAATGATAAATAGTATTTTTATGAATTTAGTTCAATAATATATCTAAAATATATCTATAGATAATATATATTTATTATATTGTATATAATAACATGTATAAATCATGAATAGCCTTGTGGTAAGGGGTTTATATTATAATTTATTTTTTAGATTATCTATGCTAAATTTAGGTTGAGCTAAAATATATAGATATTATTTTTTTAAACCTATATATTTTATTCTAATCTGCATAAATATTTACGCTTTATGTATTGGTTCTATTTTTTCTCATTATTATTAAAAATGTTGATAAAATGTTTTAAAAAAATACAACAATATTTCCTCTTAGGTCGATGAACTTTTTCTTCCACATTCATATTCTTAAAAAAATGTAAAATTTCTTAACTATATTTTTAATTTTTTATAAATTCCATTTTCCCTACCACTGACTTTAGGTTTGAACATTTAAATAATAATATTAATTAATATTTTATGAAGTTGAATTAGATTTTTTTACAAAAATGTGAAAATATTGGTTTCCTTTAACATATATGAAAATAACATATATTACATCCATCATTTACATTGAAAATTAATTTATTGTCTCCATTTTTATTTTAAAATAAAACTATTTTCTCAATATTATAGGATTATTTTTTTTAAATGTTATTACAATAAAATCATATTTCCTTATATTTACATAGAATGGTTCTAATGATCTTTTAAAATTATTTATCTTCAATATAAAAATTTGTTATGGATTTTTATACTTCATTGGGGATATGATTTTTTGATTCCATCCGCATTTTTTATATCAAAATATTCTAAATATTATTATTTAATGATGATTCTTTGAAACTCATGTCCTTCAAACAGGTTAATTAAGTCAGGAAAAATACTTTAGGAAACCCATTTATTTTCAATTGGATATACAATTATGATGTGATGAAATGGATTTGAATCAAGTGGTTTTTCCATGGTTTCTGATATGATGGTATGATAAATTTATTTATATTTTATTGCTCACATATGTATGGTTTTTATTATTTTATGTGTGGTATGGGAATTATATATCCCTCCAATACATTGGCTGATGATGAATATGTCACTAGAGAATAAGGAATTTAATGGGAATAAAGCCTATATCAATATGGTTTTATGTCCAATAAGACATTCTTGGGAGTGAACATTAACTTGGGAAATTATGTAATAGTTCTTGAACCCAATCCACTATTATAGTTTTTCTTGTGATAGATGACTAAGGAAATGTTTTTCTATTATTATTTTTATACTACAAACATATACCTTATGCTTATGATATGTTCTCATAGCCCATGGTTGATTATTGATGATCATGTATTCTAATGAATTTTTTTATTTATAAAAAATCCTTATTCTATAATTTTTTGTTAATAAATTTCAACTTATTGGGTATAATTATTGAATGTTATGGTTATTCACCCATACTGATAATCATATTTTATCATCAATTATGATCATTGATTGATATCTATTACAATTATACATATAGAGCACTTGAGATCACCCTTTCTTGTGTTCCATTACCCAAGTTTATATAGAATGTTTTTAAGTAGTGTATGTCTAGGAAGTGTACTATGTGAGAAGAACATTGAAATAAATGTTGAGGATCATTCATGAAATAATGTTATTATTAATATATTCTTTAAATACTCTAAACCTTTATGATTATATGGGTGTAATATTATGATATGTATGGAATATTTACCTTAAAGTTTCCAATATTAATGTATAAAATTCTCAGGGAACCTCAAATCTCTTGTTAGGGATGTGGATTGAAAGGGGTGTCGGTGAGTTCCTTTTATAAGTAATAAATATGGGAATTAATTGAAAAATAATGTGAAGTATGAGGAATGAAATGAACTTAATGAGGGTTAGGTGAGTAAGGTGGTGCAATGTAGGAATTTCATGAATGTATGACTTTGTAACCTACATAAGGAATTATATAAGGTATACATATCAAATTTATTTAGTAAAAAATAAACCAACATTATATTTCCACTTAAATTTTTAATCATGATTAAAATTTACCATGGAAATAACATTATTACTAAAAATATCATATGACACTTAATACCAAATTTCATAAAATTTATATCTATATATTAACTCAATTTAATAAAATTCAATTTCTAAAAACGATAAAATTAATTTAAAATTTTAAATAATTTGTTAGATAAAAAATTGTTGTTTTAATCACTGAGTGTTATTAATTTATTTAATATTTATTACAAATTAAACGAGCATTAGTTTTTTTATACCATAATATTTGATAATTTCTTTTAAAATAGATAAATAAAATTTAAAAGATTATTATTTATACATATATCATTCCTTGAATAATAACTATTTTACTCTATAAAACAATGTATACATTGGAAAATTATTTTAATTACTAAAAATGAAATTGGAACCATTAATTAGGTTGATTAATACGATAAAAAAATTTCAAAAATTTTTATTTAATTAAATATCAGAAACTGGTAAAAACTAATTTTAATATATGGGTGTAAAATTCATAGTACAAGTTAATGAAGAAAGTATCATCTATACATAAAATAAATTTATTACATCCCTAGTAATTACTATTAGATAAATATTAACAGGTTTTAATGTATATATTTTCAATAATTTTCATTTAAACAATTGTTTAACTATAATATATTAAAATTAATAGCTCATGAAATGGAATTTTTAATTAAAAATACATTTAAAAATGATTTTTATATTATTTTGACATGATAATGGAATTTTATTAGTGAATTATTATTTAAAAAGGTTGTTTTGTTTATGCATGTATATATATATATATCAAAATTTGGTTTCATATAAATTTACCTACCTAATCAATGACTATATTTTAATGGTTAGATCATGTTTCATGATTTGTTTTGGTTCTATGTTACATGTGAAGAAATATATTGAAAATATTTTGTTTTAAAGGAAAAAATATATTTTATAATCATAGGAAGTTACATTATACCCCCATAAATAAACCATGTACTTAAAATTTTAATTATCACGGACTTAAAAAATTAGTTTGGGGAATCTAAAATATAGGAATTAATCATTATACATTTTCAAATGAGGTGACTACCCTAATATCTTACATATGAAAAGAAAAACCCAATTTTATTATAATTATTTAAACATAATAATTCATTTTTATTATAATTTGCTTACTCTATTCCCCCTATTTTCACTCATGAATCATCTTCCTGGTCCATTGAAATATTTATCTAGGTTTCTATTAACACGTTCTTGAAATTTAGTTTGTTGAATCTTCATTCCTTTATCATATTTTTCTACTCAAAATTCCAAATACTCTATCCTTATCAACATTTGCGGGATTACTAATCTAACAATATTAAAGTTATTAGTCATAATTATTTATATCTATTTATTCATAATCATAATATTTATCACTTTAGTTCTTATGTCATTAAGTTTTCTACTAGAATAATCTCACCATTATCTATGAAATTCTTTACTAACTTGGTTCCTTCAGGTATCAACCATTTCAAAAATGATAAAGGTTATAATGATTGTTATGAATAATTAAAATCAAAATAAATCAATCATAACTGATATTATGAAACCCTAAACCATAGAATGTTTAAATTTTTTAAAAACATCATGTTATCTTTCAGTTCTGCCAAAAACAATCTGATCCCAATCTAGTATTTTGTATGTTGGGTTTTGTTATACATATTATATTAATTAAATATCATAATAAATCCTTAATATATTATTTTAAATGTAACATGATTAACAAATAATATACCCATAGAGTTCCAAACCAAGTGTGCAGTTAGGCATATTTTTCTTGCACCAGGGGTGATTAAGATAAAACAATACATTCACTTTTCTAGATTATAACCCATAGGTAAATTTTTTATAGTGAATACATCCACTTATAGTATCCATACATGTATGTTATTACATAATGAAACATTAAATCTCTACATTACCAAAACTTCAGGATGGTATCCTATACATAGACTTACTCTAGAGGTTTTTTCTAATGTCTTATCATATTAACCTCCAAAAGTAACTAACCCCATTAGATAACAGCTATAGTGACCCATAAAATATACATATATTTAGTTTACATCATTACCAAAATTCAAACAACAAAATTATTAAAATTTTGACACTGCGTAGATAACATTATGGATTTGTTTGTTTGAGTAACAGTTATATAAGAAAATTATTTTACAAATCTTTTGAACAAATCTCAATAATTTAACTCTTCTAGATCTCCTTTACACATATAATAAATTATACATATCTGTATAATATGGGGAAGAAAAAAATAAAAAGGGGGTGGTCTCAAATTCTTTTTCTAGGAGAAACTAATCAACATGTCATCAAGGGTTCTATTACATGAATATGGGAAACATTATGAAGGAAATATTTCTCATTAAAAATAGTGTTCAGTATTAAGACTTGTCCATAAATCAAGTATGAATGACATGTAATCTAAAAATAATAATAATGTGACAAGATAGAATAGTGTGAGATAATAATGGGAAAATGGAATAATTAAATGATATCATAATTTGGAGGAATCACAAATATGTTGAATTAACAAAAATCATGACATCATAATGATATGTCAAGGATAACTTATAAGGCTTTCATAATGGATAAAGTCTCATAGTTGATTAGGGTCACCCACCATTCCAATAAATATAATTGAAAAAATACCATTGTATATTGGGTTCCCATCCAATTACCATTTTTATTATCTCATTAGATATAAATATTAATTTGATATATTGAATTTATATATAATTTTGGGCCCACCCTTAATATAAACTTATGTTCTTAGGCTAACCTTCAAGGTACCATACATGGTATCTCATTCCATGACAAATTTCACAATAAATTAGAGGAAAATATAATTTTAGGGAAACCGATTACATAATGTAAATTAAAATATTCACATGGATATGTATTCCACATGGGTAAATGAAATAATACATAAAAAATAATCATGAAAAAACACATGAAAAATAAGTGAATTTTATACTATTATTGTCACGATCCAACCCACTACGTTCCGACCCATAACAACATGAAGCCCAACTCCCATAGGACAAGGGATGGAGACCAATGCATAGTACGCATATCCCACAAATGGGGGGCACTATCATAAAGTACCTATACACATTCACACATATCAAATCCCACATAATTTTGAAATGTAAAATAACTTAAAGAATGCATGAATACATCTATGATCCCATAACAAAGTATGATAGTAAAGTAATGAAAATAGAAAAGGGAAAAAACAAGATCAACCAAGAGTGTAAATAGTATAACAATCTTCATGGAAGTGTAATAAGTGAAAATTATTCTCTGGATAAACACCTTGGTCTAGGGAGCTCCATTTATTCTCCACTGGCTCCATGTCCTCCCAAGACACCGTCAAAATGGTCATCGTCTGGACCAGACATTATAGGTGCTGGAAATCTTGTATAGGGGTGAGTATAACAACACTCAGAAGGAAACCCTAAAAATACTAAAAATGAAATAATAATTATATTCAACTCAATATAATACATTATAAAGAATTTATACTATAAATTCCCTTATATACTAAAGAAAGTCACCATGCCACCAGGTGATCATAACAACTATCATCCTCAAGATTCTGCTCGAAGAAAAAATTCTTCTTGGAGAACTCAATCCAAGAGCCATGATATCATTGGAGACACTCAATGAAGAGTTATAACATATTGGGCCTCCCCAAAGAGAGATTACCGGTCTAAGAAGGCTCTGATACATAGATATGAGTCGTGTCTAGAACCACTAGGGTGCATCACAAACCCAATTTGGATGAACCAAATATATATGGGATCATATTTCAACGATTCCACTAACCCTAGAAATGTGGCCACCTAGATGGGGGGAAATGCTCAGCTCCCGGAGGTCATGTTTATTCCCCAAACACTAACAAGGGAACTAAAGATGATATATTATAGCACTCTGATATTATATAGGGACACCACACTTCTATATTAGACTCGAACTCTATAGGTGATTAAAATCCCAGGAAATGGATGTAATATCATACTATACGCTTGAAGGAATGGACCAAAAGAATTCACTAAACCTATACTGGTCCAAACTAAGAAATCAAACTACCTGAAACACTCATAAATAATGTACATGACATGTAGAATTGTTACATGCCATGTCCCTTGACACCAAGTCATGTCCGAGTAAATAGAATGTGTTACCAAACTATTTTCATGTATTAGTAAAAAACATGTATTCCATCCATGTACTCTACATTTTTTCCAATACACGACTTCATCTTGTGTACCAATGTTTGTGTACCAGTACACATTTTTGCCCATGGACATGGTTCAACTTGTATCAATGCGGGGGAGTACACGTCGTGTAGTCAATCTGTGTACTCCACTCCATGTCCATATACTTCCCACATACACACCGAGGTCACCAGGGTAGGACCACACACCATGTGGGCGTAGATCTATGTCATGTGATACTTTATTCTCTCCTAAATCCCTAGCCACCACCAAGGGGGGGCAATATTCCATGTAATCACGGATTACATTCTATGGTCTGAAGGATTTTCTAGAATACATGATTCTTCCTCCACACACCTCATTAGATCCCAAGAACTCTAATTCATTGACATCCATGCTAGTAAACTCAAGATCCATCCTCATGTAGCCATCCCATCCCCAAAAACTTCATTTCATCATCATACATTCCTACAAAACTGATTAAATCGATGTTCTTCATTGTGTGTCATAGAAAACTGATGAATAGTGAATCGAGTATTCATTTTCATCCTATTCACATATACTACCACCATATTACCTATGTCAAATCATGAATATCCAAAATATACTATATCATATCATTGTGCCAAGAAACTGGTATGAAATTTTCAATTGACTGGGATTTGTTGAACCTCGGGACAAATGAATAACACTCATGGTGAACCATATAACTGGGGTTCAAAATAATAAAAAAATGATAGCAACAAGCCTTAATCGATGTTTGTTTGTATCTCAATTCATTTCTCTAAGGTAATCAATAAGGATATTTAAAAGTATTTTCTTAAGTCACCTAGCAATTGTACCAATCCCACAAGATGATCTAACAGTGGATCAATTTTATCATTGATAGTTTCACATTCATCAAATGAATAAAGAATAGAGACTAGTCCACAAAATGAAAACATCCTACCCTAATTAAGAATGATTTATAATTAATAATTATGTGTGATCATTTCTATTGAAAAGATCGATCGAATATGATGTGTGTTCATCCGCAAACCATGATTCAATCGTCGTTCTCCTGAGGGGATTCTCCATGACTCTCTCTAACGATTCTCCAAAGGATCTAGTGTTATGAGGACAACCTAGGGATTATTACCTATGGATCAATTTAACGATCCACAAATCTATGTATCTACAAAATGAATTGAAATACTTTTATTTAATTCTTTTATTCATTTTAGGGCCTACAAATAATTTTCTACAAATGACTTACACTGACTAATGTTATGTTGCGTCTGGGGTAAAAACTATATTCCAAACTCAGTGGTTCCCTCTGATTTCTAATCCAAGAACCCATTTATAAGCCATTATACTTTTTCATGAAATACATGTTTTTATTCTATTTAATAAATTTAATATATTTGAAACATTTATTAGAGGCACACCAAGCCTCATTATCACACGCCTTCTAAACACCTGGTCTTGAAAATAATCCATATTATAAATAAAAATAAAAAATAAAAAATCCAAGACATTAAATTCTCCTCACTGAGGGACTTTATGTCCACCAAAAAGTAACAAAAATTACTTCAGAAGATGTGGGTAATGATCATGAATCTTATCCTCCCACTCCAATGTTCTCTCCTAAAAAACCTTGTGATTCAACTAGACATTCACCAAATGAATCAATCACTCATGAAGGATCTTCTCATGTGGATCCTCAATCGCCACTATGTATTCAACAATCTAATCTCCATCCTCGATATCTTGCTCACCACAGTCGATAATGTGTGATGAGTATTGAATGTACATCCTCAGTTGTGACCCATTGAAGACATCTTGTAACTAGTATAACTATGGGAATAAAGAAAAGTGGTACACCACCTCACCAAATCAATTCAAAATCTAAAAAGGATTGATTAATCTTAGAAATATATTTCTACCACATCCAAATCTCTTCAATCCATGTCAAGGTGGGACCTTCAAGAACACAATGTGTCAATCATTTAACTCCAAAGTCTATTTCCATCTATCCTAAAAATACTCATGATGGATTTTTATGTCTTCATCCACTCATGGATGATCTGAACCTTCTCTATTATATCTTGGACCCACTTGGTTCCCACGATTGTGGACTCTCTTGGGCAATTCCAGCTAAGCGTTGACCTAAAGGGTCGCTCATACAAATCCTTGAATGGTTCTACACTAATGATGGAATGGTAGCTATTATTGTATGAAAACTTCACCAGTGGTAGGTGATCCTCCCAACTATAGCCAAATCCTAGGATATAGGCTTGTAGCATGTCCATTAGAACTGGAATGGTTTGCTCAGTCTGGCCATTAGTTTGTGTGTGAAACATTATGCTCAAGAATAATTGAGTTCAAAACGATTCCCATAACCCCTAACACATCTGATATGTAGAGTGAGTATCCTGATCATTAACAATCATCGATGGAGCTCCATGGAGTTAGAACATCTCTTAAACTTAGTGGCATCCCAAGACCTCTATTAAACTCTGTTCTTATATAGCGAGGAAGTGGGATGACTAGGTGATTCATTCTACAATAACCCATATGGAATTGTTCCCCCTATACGTATGTGGTAATCCTATCACAGTGTTAATTGATATCATATCCAACATACATTTGTTCACCTCAAGGGGTTGAGCTAAACCCCATAGATCTTGGTTATTATCCTTCACTTAAAGATAAATAATGCATTGAGAAACAAACTATGAAACTCCCTTATTCAACAGCTGCCGCCAAAAAAACATCATAGGTCATGATACATCATTACCAAACCAATATGTTCCACTTAAGGAGTCATATGAAACACTCTTATAACCATCCCCCACAACATAATTTGTAAAATAGTGCATCTTGAGAAAATAATGACGTGATCCCCACCATTAGAGAAACCATCAAGAGCATGCCCTGTGGATATCTTAGCATGTAGGGTCTTGAAATCAAAATCCTAAAATGGTGCCTCCTTGAATAATTATAAGAGTGGTTGGGTGACAACCATCGAGTGGAGGTAGGATGCTCCATCTCTATCCACAAAGAGAAACTACAATGAGGTTAAATTCTTTGACACCTCAGCCAAAAACTATGAACTAGATATCTCGTTGAGCACTTGTATGACCACATTTCCATTACTATGAGTATAAAAAATTTAATTGTCATAATCTTCGATAAACTCTATCTATCACCTCTCTCTCAAGATGAGATATTTTTTAGAGAAGATATAATTGAGACTCTTCTGATCAGAGTAGATGTTAAACCACTCATCCTGTAAGAATTCAGTTCTTCTCCTTGAGGTACGAGTTTATTCTTTTCCTTTTTCCTTATGTGGTTTTGAGAAAATAAGAAAAATGGGGGAAAATCCCAAATTTTGTGGGTACATGCTGTGTACTCTTCCACATGCCATGGACTCTGGCCATGTGGGATGAATACACAGGGCATGTAAGCCTGTCGGCGAATAAGGGTGTAAAAACCGACTACATGCTGTGTACTTGGTATTTACATGTCGTGTAATCAGTCGGTAGGTGAATAGTAAGGTAGTGGAAGTAGCTGCCAGCTGAGTGACATTACACGCCGTGTATTCAGAAATACACGTCGTGTACTCATGTCGTAAAGTGAACAGTTTGGCGGTGAAAATTATCCTCCAGAGGAACAGTTAAAAAATGAAAAGTACATGTTGTGTACTTGAGAGTACATGACGTTTAGTTTTTTTTTTTGCTTAAGATAGGAAGTAGCCTCCTCTTTGAACAGAGGAAGCTTTGAACACCAGAGGAGCTCGAGATAGGAGGACGAGTCTTTGGAGGGCCTCTGACCAGACAACGAGAATCAGATTCTTCCACCATTGATCTTGTTGGAACCGCACGAGTAAGAGCTTCCTTCTCCTTGAGCAGTTCTTACCAATTCTTTATAGAGGGGAAGTCATTTGAGGTTGAGCGTATAGTTTTTTATCTTAGATCTACTTCTTTCTCGTGTATTTCGGGTGGCGTCATTCACATATATCAATTAGTGGAGATCAAGGTAGGTGGTCTGGTGTTTATTTCCAACTGTTGAGTTGAATTTTTGTATCGATGTGCTGCGAACCGATGATTGGGGTGTCTTATGGTTGTGGCCTTTGAATAAAGTTATATAGAATTGCATTGATAAACTTTTGATAAGTTAAAACTATTTTTTGGGATCATTGCTTTGATCCAGGGCCACCTTGGGGATGCATTCCTCTATTTAGCCATTTGGCCAGGAAACCCGAGGGCATGCCTTGATTTAGCGTACTTTAGTTTTCTTGAGATAAAATTTATATAATTTTTTGCTTATGTGTTGGACTCGGCCTTGTTGCTTTTTTATCCTGAGGTAAAGTGTTTCATTTAGCCTCATGGAAATGTTTCATATGCCCGAGGGTAGTTGTTCCATGCCTGAGGGCATTATCTCTTATGCCTGAGGGAAATATTTGTTATGCCTGAGGGAAATCACCTGAGGGAAAGATTCTGATTAGCCTGAGGGCGTGGTTCTGTTAGCCTGATGGAATGATTCTGATTACCAGAGGGTAAGGTTTGGCATGTTTGAGGACACTGTTTATTTCATATATTCACTATGGTGATTTTCGATATTGTACATACCAAGCTGTAGCAGAAGCTTGGAGGTGTTAAGTAATAATTAAAATGGAAATGAAACTGGTAGTGATAGTTACTTTTGAGTACTTAATAGTTTACTACATTTAATTTTTCACACTGTTGTTGCACATTTCACAGACCGTTGGGAACGGGCCTTTGGTGGGTGCCTATTGGGATTTATTTCTCACTCCCTATTGGGGTGGTGTCTTCATCCCAAACATACTATATTGTTGTAAGTGTCTATATGGGAAAGGGTCCCTATACAGGTACATGATTGTAGTAGAAGAGTAAGAGATCATAGGACCAATCTTTGTCTTGCGATGTTGCTGCGTTTTGTTTACTCAGCTTGGTTTTGTATGGTTGTACCTTGTAGTTTGAGTTGAAATGTATTTTTTTGCAGTGTATCTTGTTCTGACTTCTTTCGTAGAATTAGTGACATGCAGCATCTTTATATATATGGCTGCTGGTTCTCTTTTACTTCAGTTGTCCATTTAGTTTTATATTGTTTACTTCTTCCACTCTTTTATGTTATTTACCCTTTCTGATGCGCTACACTTAGACAATGAGGGCATAGTTTCCCCACTATCAGACCTGGGCCCTCGTTGCTAGTCGGCAGCCTTTGGCATTTGGAGAAATGCACTTGAGGTCATGTGACCAATCGATTTCGGGGCACCAGTTGAGTGGCTTCTAAATCTGGGACGTTACAAAGTGGTATCAGAGGGATTATTTTCATTGACTTACTCTTTGGAGCCTTATGTAGGGATAGGACAGACATGGTAGTTGGTAATAAGTTGTGCTCGAGACTAGCTAACCCGTGTAAAAGGAAAATCCAGTCTACCTCGTTTATTGCAATGTTTCTGATTTTCAAATTTGACAGTTGATTTGATTTTCACCATTGGGTTACGTACTTGTGATTATGTTGTTTATATGTTATACATGGGTTTTATTAAGTTTCCACCCGATGAGATGAGTGTAACACCCGAGAATTTTATGAGAAATATTTTGTTTTTATGTTATATAAATCATCAAAGGAATATTTCACTACACACAAAACTAGCTTGGCTTGCTTTACACGCAATCACGACCTTCCTCGATAGCTTGCGTCGTACGCAATACCGAGTTTCACTAAACAACGATACGCTATTAAAATATTATTAAAACTAGCCGTTATGAATAGTAATACCCACTTTTTGAAATTTTGTAAAATTTATTTTTCAAAATTGACTTCATTTTTGGATTCAGAATATCGAAATTATCCTAGGGTGAAATTTTTGTATTTTTCTGAAAACGTTCAATTTTTGATGAATAGTGAAAACACTAGGTTACTATTTAAAAACCAAATATTTATTTAAATAATTAATTATTTTATTTAAATTTATTTTAGGTCAAAATTGATACATAATACCTATATATGTTCAATGTAATTCATTGGAGTAATTTTATAATAATTTTAGATATATAAAAATTTTATTGAACTTTTCACCTTCTTTTACCCACCTCCTAGTAGAATTTGAAAAATTACATAAAACATAATTTTACCGCTTCTGTGAGTGGAATTTCAAAAATCAGAGAGACACGGTTGATTTCAGTAAGTAAAATGTGGTTCAATGAGATGAAAATAATTTTTGGTGAATAGTAACTGTTTTCTTTTATTTACCACGGTTAAAAGTAAATAGGGTAATTAAGGGTAAAAATGATATTATTATTACCCTAACACATGTCCTAATTCTATTGGATAAATTTAATTAGACCATAAACAACCTTAGGAATAAAATATGACCATTTAGGCCCACATGGATTAGATTAGGACATTTATTATTAATTTATTTAAAGAAGGGTTAAAATAGTTAAAATCAATGTTTAATAAGTAAATCATTTTTAATATAACGTTATACATAAGCTAAATTATACTATAAATACTCATTAGAAAGATAAAAAAATTTCCTACATAATTGTATTTTATTTATAATTTTTAGACATTAAATAATTTAATTTATTTATGACACAATGATGATGCAGTATTTATCTTATTAATGAAATATTGACATAATTGATGTTATAAATACCCAAATAAATGTAATTTGAGAGGTTTTATGAATTCCAATACTTTTATATGTTAATATGACATGTTATTATTGATTTAATTAATTTTTTTCGAACTAATCATTCTGTTATGATTTTCACAAAAATCAATTACCAAATAGTGTCAAAATTGACATAAAATTGTTTTTAAAACAAAAAATCTATTATTAATTGTTATTTTATTCTTAAAAATCTAAGTATCAGCCAAATGAATTATATAATGTTATATATATAAATAATAAACAACTTGGGGTTCGTTTGGCTTGTTATAATAAGTTTATTAACTTTATAGTGTAAGAAAACAAGAAGACACGGTTAAAGTTAAATTATCTAACTTAAAGTTAAATATAAATGATAAGGTTAAAATTGATACCTAAACATGTCTAAATTATATTGTATGAGATTATTTAGACCTATACCCACCTTATCTTATAAATAAATAAATTCTGAGCTATTTAAAACCGAATATGGCTTTATAATAAAATAATATTTTAAGTTTTTCCAAAGGTTCCCCTCTCCTCCCTTATAAAAGGGCACCTCCTCCCTCTCTTCCTCACACCACATTGAGACTTCAAGATCGGCCATACCCTGCCAAATTCTCTTCTACACTTTCTTAGAAACATCCTAGAGGTCCTGGTCTTTTTCAAAGACCAATTTTAGTGCCCTAAGAGGAGGCCACAAAGAGGCGCTTCAAAGAAGAGGTAATGTCTGTTACTGATTCTTTCAACTTTATTTCTTCTTCCACTTATTATTATTTAGTTGTTTCATTATGAAGTTATAACATCAGTATCAATAATATACTGATATGTTATTATATGTATGAAACAACCCTATTTCACAATCTATCCATCCTACGAAAAAATGAAATCACCGCGCGTGCGTACGTACGGAATACCGTCTCCACGTCGTGGTGTAATCTATTTTCCACCACCACCTTACTTGGATGGGTATAATTGTGAAAATAAATAACTATATATGATTATTGTAAAGTGTTATAGATTCTAAAATAGTATACATACACTACAATACAATTCCACGATCATGAGAACAATATCATCGCTCGTGCGTACGTACGGAATACCGTCTCCACGATGTGATGTGACTCGTTCTACATGATCTTCATTTCATAATGATTATATAAATGAATTAAATGAATAAATATGATATAAAGTACACTTATACCATTCTGGAAATGAGGTATCTATAACCTAAAGAGAAGAATAAGAATTTATTTGACAAAACACGCATAAGAACAAAAAGTAATAAACACCAAAATAACAAGTAGCAATGAAATATTACTAATAAGAAGCTAAGAATATGAACATATATGATATCATAACAATGATCATGATTCTGTAATAAGTCAATGGAATTATTTAAATCATTATACAGGAGGTTCGGACACATACGAATCAAATCGGACCTAAGGTAAGGGAAATATCACAATCTCATTTTTATCCGAGATTTTTTATACTTTGAAATTTACTGGGGTGTATTTTATCATCCACATCCATGTTTCCTCAATATTTAATATTGTTTCCATCCACCTAAAATTTTTTAAATACAATTTTACCCTTTAGTGAGTTTTTAGTAAAAGATATGAAAGGAATCTTTTGTCATTTTTCGTACGAGGTACTTTTTAACTTTTCCGAAAAAAGTACGAGAAGAATGTTTTTTTTAACTTATATGGAATGAATGGGTTTTTAAAACATTATTTCCAAGAATCTTCCTTTACAAGTTTTCAAGTTTATTTTTAATCAACTTCTTTTAGTTTAGAATTGTATGACATGTTAAGAAATGAAAAGTGTTTTTGAAGTAGAAAGGATATTTTCCTCAAGCATGGAGTTCAAGTGTTTTATCAAAATTATTTTCCATTTAAGATAATAAAGGGTTATGATTCTATCCCTATTATTACATTGATTTGATTATGTTGATATAGAATTATTTTTATGAATTCCATTATCTTATATGAATTGTTTTATGATGTCATGATGTTTAAGAATTCCATTTTTATTACATGGGTTATGCTATGATGTATGGTTTATGATTTTGTGGCACACATAATAATGGTATCATTATGAGATGGGTGGGACATATATCTCCCTCCAATTCATTGGGTAAAGATTTTATATCTCATGAGATAGACATGGCTGGAACAGCAGGTTAAACCGGTTTAGTGAAATGAGACTAAAACGAGGAATGAACTCGGTTCAGAAATGGACTTTATCCACTAAGATAGTCTTAGAAATGAGTCTTGACTAATAAGAAATGATTATGTTTTATTATGTTTGTATTCCACAAAGCTTCATGTTTTATGTTATGATTATTGTGATTACATTTCACTACCATTATTTTTCCCATGTTATGAAATTATGATCTCTTTTGCAGGGTAAGATTTCCAAATTGTTATGTTCTTATGAATATGATGTGATTTATTTTTCTTTTGTTTACCCTTACTGAGCATTTGAGCTCACCCTTTTGTATGTTTTCTTTCCCCCAAGTCAGGAATAAGGTTATTAAGTAGGATATTCCAAAAGGGACTCTAGATATGAAGAAATAAATGGGAGACAGTGTAGATGCTTTATGAACCAGTTGTTTATGTTTCCCAGTTTCTAAAGACACTATACCTATATGGTCCATTCATGGTTTTGTTATATGTTGTAATAAGTATGCTTCAATTTTGAAGTAATAACCATGTATGTAGAGTATGGGTCATTATAGTTGGTATTAATGGAAAGGTATAGTCAACCTTTGGAAACTAGGATGTGAATGCCTTAGTAAGAATCCTAAGGATAACTCTAAGCATGGAACACAATCTTAGTGTTTTAGAAATGGCCATGAATAACCTAGGATAAGACCTTAAGTGTGAAATTTTATTCTTGATTATGTGGTTTTCCTATTATAATTAATGGTTCTCACACTATTCTTCTTGGTTTTAGTCAATGGCTGGAACCTGAAGGAACCTTGTTAATGCGGAATGCGACGGGCAATGCAATGATTGTCCCCCTGAGCAACCAAATGTTATGGGAGTTTGAATGCAAAATCTTGAAGCCATGCTCACACAACATTCTCAAGCTATGAATCATACATGACTTCCAAACGAATAAAGGAAGAAGAAACATTCTATTGAATCCATCATGAGGCAGCGTCCACCTTCATTCAGCAGGTCTACTGATCCATTAGTTGTTGAACAATGGATTAGTACTACTGAAAAGATATTTTCAGTTCTTCAATGTTCTGAACATGACAAAGTCATCCTAGCAGTGTATCTTTTGGAAGGAGATATTGATCAATGGTGGAATCTTATTAAGAATATGAGGCAAAGGGATGAAATTGAGTCTATGGAATGGGACAAGTTCAAGAACATATTTTTCAATAAGTACTTCCCTCGTATTCTTCGAACAAATATGGAGAAGGAGTTTCTTGAACTAAAGCAAAAGGATGATGAATCTGTTGGTACCTACGAAGCAAATTTTACAAGACTTGCAAGGTATGCTTCTGGTATTATTATCCAACCTGAGAGTAAGATTGATCGATTATTTAGTGTCTTAAAACCAAGTCTTCGAAAGGAGTTATCCATAAGAGACTTTAATAGCTACGAGGAAATCGTTCGATGTGCTCTCAAAGTTGAGATGAAGATTGGAGTAACCCATCAGTCATATGGGTTTGATAAGAAGAGGAAAATTGAATTCAAAGGAAAATATAAAGAGCACACTGAAAAGAAGATGAATTTTCCCTTATGCTCAAAGTGTGGAAAGAAACATGGAAGGAGTTGTCTTAAAGGGACAAGTAAATCTTTCAAATGTGGAAAGAAAGGTCATCGGGTATTTGAATGCCGCAATGATGGGAAGAAGATGTCTAGTGATGTGAACAAAGAAAAGGCTACACAAAGTGCACCTCCTACACTTCAATTTTTCAAGTGAAGGGAAATGGGGCCTTATGCCAATAAATGCCCTAATCCAAGGGTTGTTGATGATGATCGACGTCAACAAACTCTTAAGGCTAAACACAAAGGAAAGTAACATGAAATTTCTATCAGCGATGTGGAGTACGATAACGAAGTGGGGAAAGGTACACTTACTATCCACTCTAAAGTAGAAAATGTTTTATTTGATTCTGGATCCACCCACTCCTTTATTTCTAAAGAATTTTCTAAGGGTATCACCATATTACCTCAACAATTAGATGTTGAGTTAGTTGTGACAACCCCTAATGGCACAACAGTCGCATCAAAAGTTTATAATTCTTCCCCGATTGAAGTTTGTGGGGAAGTGTTTCCTACAAATCTTGTGATCCTCCCTATAGTGTAATTTGATGTGATTCTTGGCATGGATCGGCTTTATCTATATGGAGCTCATATCAATTGCCAAATAAGGGAAGTCACATTTCATATTATAGATCAATCTATGATCATCTATCGATGAAAGGATGAACATAACCTTCCAGTGGAAATTTCATCCATCTTATGTTTCTAGATTCCACTAAATGAAGGTTATTTATCTCAAATGGTTGGTGAGAAACTCACGATTAAGAATATGTCCATTTTACGGGAGTTTGACGATGTCTTTCTGGATGAATTGTCGGGTCTTCCACCAAATCGTGAAGTTGAGTTTTCAATAGAACTCATACCGGGTGCTTTACCTATTTCAAAGACACCTTATAGAATGGCTCCAATTGAGTTGCAGGAATTGGAGAAGAAACTCCAAGAGAATCCTGATAAGGGATTCATATGCCCTAGTGCATCACCTTGGGGAGCACCTGTTCTATTTGTTATGAAGAAAGATGAATCAATGAGACTCTGTATTGATTTTCGAGATCATAACAAGATCGCTATCAAGAACAAATATCCTCTCCCGCGCATTGATGACTTATTTGACCAACTACACGGATCTCAATACTTTTCCAAGATTGATCTTTATTCAGGGTATCATCAATTAAGGGTCAAAATGGAGGATATACCAAAGACGACTTTCCGGACAAGGTATGGACACTATGAATTTATAGTGATTCAATTTGGTCTTACTAATACCCCTACTATCTTAATGGATCTAATGAATAGAGTCTTTAGAGACTATCTTGATCAGTTTGTGGTAGTCTTTATAGACGATATTGTTGTCTATTCAATGAGCAAGGAAGAACATGAAGATCACTTGAGAATTATATTGAAGACCCTGAGAAAGGAGAAGCTTTATGCCTAATTTACCAAGTGTGAATTTTGGCTTCAAAAAGTTTCATTTTTGGGTCACATAATCTCAAAAGAGGGGATATCTATGGATCCAGATAAAATAGAGGTTATCAAAAGATGGTCAAGACCAACAACAGTAACTGAGATCCGAAGTTTTCTTGGTTTGGCAGGATATTATCGATGTTTTGTGAAAGATTTCTCACGATTATCTAATCCACTCGCCAAGTTGACTTAGAAAGGAGTTAAGTTTGTTTGGACAGAGGAATGTGAAGATAATTTCAAGGAGTTGAAAAGAAGGTTATCCGGTGCACCTGTTCTCACACTGCCTTGTAGTGGAGAAATGTTTGTGATCTACAGTGATGCATCCATGAAGGGATTGGGGTGTGTTATTATGCAAAATGATATGGTGATAGCTTATGCCTCATGACAATTGAAAATACATGAGAAAAATCACCCAACTCATGATTTGGAGTTATCTGCGGTAATCTTTGCATTAAAGATTTGGAGGCATTATCTTTATGGAGAAAGGTGTGACATTTATTCTGATCATAAATGTTTAATGTATATTTTCACACAAAGGGAGTTGAATATGCGCCAAAGAAGATGGTTGGAACTGATTAAGGATTATGACTGCTCAATCAATTACCACCTTGGGAAAGAAAACATGGTGGAAGATGCATTAAGTCGACAAGACCATGCCTGTTTATCCATGATGAGGATCACAAAAGATCCAATATTTATGGATTTACAAAGGATGGATCTTGTAATTATAATGGAAGGGGAAAAATCTTATCTTTCTCAAATGAATGTTCAACCATCTATACATGTGAAGATTAAAGAGGTACATAAAGAAGATGTAGAGTTATAAAAGAAGGTGAGAAATGTTCTTGAATTCAACCTTGATTGTGGTGGGATAATAAAGTTCATGAATTGGGTTGGTGTTCCTCCCATCCCCGAATTAAAGAAGGAGCTGCTGGATGAGGCTCATAGTTCTTCATTCTCTATTAATCCTGGAAGCACGAAGATGTATAGGGACCTGAAATAGTACTTCTGGTGGGATGGAATGAAAAGAGATGTTGCTGAATATGTCTCTCGATGCTTGGTTTTTCAGCAAGTTAAAGGTGAGAGACAGAAGTCTAAGGGGATGTTACAAGCATTACCCATACCCAAATGGAAATGGGAAAACATCACTATGGACTTTGTCACAGGACTTCCTAAAACATCCAAAGGCAATAATGCTATCTGGGTCATATTTGATCATCTTACAATGTCTGCACACTTCATTGCTATTAGAGAGTATTTCTCTCTGGATCAGCTTTCCAGGATATATGTAAAAGAAGTGGTAAGATTGCATGGATTACCAATTTCTATTATATATAATCGGGATCTGAGGTTTACCTCATAGTTCTGGCGAAGTCTTCAACATACTCTGGATACAGAGTTGAGTTTCAGCACTACTTATCATCCTTAGACAGACGGTCAGTCTGAGAGGACAATTAAAACTCTAGAAGATATTTTGAGAGCATGCTCTATGGATTTCAAAGGTGGTTGGGATCAACACCTACCTTTGGTGGAATTTTCTTATAATAATAGCTTTCACTCCAGTATTCAGATGGCTCCTTATGAAGCTCTCTATGGAAAGAAATACAGGACTCCAACTTGCTGGGATGAAGTTGGGGAAAGAAATCTATTAGGACCAGATCTTGTTAATGAGATGGCAGAAGAGGTCTGATCTATTCAACAACACATAACAGCAGCTCAGAGTCGACAAAAATGTTTTGCCGACAACCGATGAAAATACCTAGAGTTTGGAGTTGGTGATAAAGTTTTCTTCTGAATATCTCCTTGGAAGAGGGTCATGAGATTTGGAAAGAAGGGGAAGTTGAGCCCTAGATATAGCGGTCCTTTCGAAATACTAGATCGTGTTGAAAAGGTATCTTACCGATTGGCGCTTCCACCGAATCTCTCTCAAGTTCACGATGTGTTCCATGTATCTCTCTTGAAAAAGTACATACCTGATCCTTCACATGTACTCATCTCAGAAGTTGTACCGCTAGAGAAAGATCTTTCTTATGAAGAACAGTCGATATAGATTCTGAATCGTTGCGAAAAATTCCTACAAAACAAGACCACTCGATTGGTGAATGTTTAATGGAGGAACCACCAATTAGAAGAAGCTACATGGGAGCTTGAGGATATGATGAGGGAGAGGTATCCTCATCTTTTTGTTACAAAGTGACGTATTTCGAGGGCGAAATTCATTTTAAGTGTGGTAGAATGTAACACCTGAGACTTTTATGAGAAATATTTTGTTTTTATGTTATATAAATAATCAAAGGAATATTTCACTACACACAACACTATCTTGGCTTTCTTTACACGCAATCACAACCTTCCTCGATAGCTTGCATCGTACGCAATACCGAGTTTCACTAAACAATGATATGCTATTAAAATATTATTAAAACTAGTAGTTATGAATAGTAATACCCACTTTTTGAAATTTTGTAAATTTTATTTTTCAAAATTGACTTCATTTTTGGATTCGGAATATCGAAATTAGCCTAGGGTGAAATTTTGGTATTTTTCTGAAAACTTTCAATTTTTTATGAATATTGAAAACAGTGGGTTACTATTTAAAAACCGAATTTTTATTTAAGTAAATAATTATTTAATTTAAATTTATTTTAGGTCAAAATTGATACATAATACCTATATAAGTTCAATTTAATTCATTGGAGTAATTTTATAATAATTTTAGATATATAAAAATTTTATTGAACTTTTCACCGTCTTTTACCCACCTCCTAGGAGAATTTTCAAATTTACATAAAACATAATTTTACCGCTTCTGTGAGTTGAATTTCAAAAATCAGAGATACACCGTTGATGTCAGTAATTAAAATGTGGTTCAATGAGATGAAAATAATTTTTTGCGAATAGTAACTTTTTACGTTTATTTACCACGGTTAAAAGTAAATAGGGTAATTAAGGGTAAAAATGATATTATTATTACCCTAACACATGTCCTAATTCATTTGGATAAGTTAAATTCGACCACAAACAACCTTAGTAATAAAATATGACCATTTAGGCCCTACTTGGATTAGATTAGGACATTTATTATTAATTTATTTAAAGAAGGGTTAAAATAGTTAAAATCAAAGATTAATAAGTAAATCATTTTTAATATAGGGTTATACATAAGATAAATTCGACTATAAATATTAATTAGAAAGATAAAAATATTTCCTATATAATGGTATTTTATTTATAATTTTTATACATTAAACAATTTAATTTATTTATGACACAATGATGATGCAGTAAATATCTTATTAATGAAATATTGATATAATTGATGTTATAAATACACAAATAAATGTAATTTCAGACTTTTTATGAATTATAATACTTTTCTATGTTAATATGACATGTTATTATTGATTTAATTAATTGTTTTCGAACTAATAATTCTGTTATGATTTTCACAAAAATGAATTACCAAATAGTGTCAAAATTGACATAAAATTCTTTTTTAAAAAAATATTATATTATTAATTGTTATTATATTCCTAAAAATATAAGGTTCGGCCAAATTACTTAGATAATGTTTATATATTAATAATAAACAACTTGGGGTTCCTTTGGCTTGTTATAGTAAGTTTATTAACCATATTGTGTAAGAAAACAAGAAGACACGGTAAAAGTTAAATTATCTAACTTAAAGTTAAATCTAATTGATAAGGTTAAAATTGATACCTAAACTTTTCTAAATTCTATTGGATGATATGATTTAGACCCATCCCCACCTTAACTTCTAAATAAATCAATTTTGAGCTATTTAAAACTGAATATGGCTTTATAATAATATAATATTTTTAGTTTTTCCCAAGGTGCCCATCTCCTCCCTTATAAAAGGGCACCTCCTCCCTCTCTTCATCACACCACTTTGAGCATTCATGCTTGGCCAAACCCTGAAAAATTCTCTTCTCCACTTCCATAGAAACATACTAGAGGTCCTGGTCTTCTTCAAAGACCAATTTTAGTGCCCTAAGAGGAGGTGTCAAAGAGGCGCTTCAAAGAAGAGGTAATGTCCGTTACCGATTCTTTCAACTTTATTTCTTATTACACTTATTATTCTTTAGTTGTTTTATTATGAAGTTATAACATCAGTATCAATAATATACTGATATGTTATTATAAGTATGAAACAACCCTATGTCACCATCTATGCATCCTATGGAAAATGAAATCACCGCACGTGCGTACGTACGGAATACCGTCTCCATGCCGTGGTGTAATCTATTTTCCACCACCACCTTACTTGGATGGGTATAATGGTGAAAATAAATAACTATATATGATTATTTTAAAGTTTTATAGATTCTGAAATAGTATACATGCACTCCAATACAATTCCACGATCATGGGAATGATATCATCGCTCGTGCGTACGTACAGAATACCGTCTCCACGATGTTATGTGACTCGTTCTACATGATATTCATTGCATAATGATTATATAAATGAATTGAATGAATAAATATGATATATAGTACACTTATACCATTCTGGAAATGAGGTATCTATAACCTAAAGAGAAGAATAAGAATTTATTCGACAAAACACGCATAAGAACAAAAAGTAATAAACACCTGAATAGCAAGTAGCAATGAAATATTACTAATAAGAAGCTAAGAATATGACCATATATGATATCATAACAATGAGTATGATTCTAGAATAAGTAAATGACATTATTTAAATCATTATACAGGAGGTTTGGACACTTACGAAGCAAATCGGACCTAAGGTAATGGAAATATCATAATCTCATTTTTATCAGAGATTGTTTATACTTTGAAATTTACTGGGGTGTATTTTATCCTCCACATCCATGTTTCCTCAATAGTTAATATTATTTCCATCCACCTAAAAATTTTTAAATCCAATTTTACCCTTCGGTGAGTTTTTAGTAAAAGATATGAAAGGAATCTTTTGTCGTTTTTCATACGAGGTACTTTTTGACTTTTCCGACAAAAGTACGAGAAGAATGTTTTTTAACTTATACGGCATGAATGGATTTTTAAAACATTATTTCCAAGAATCTTATTTTACAAGTTTTCAAGTTTATTTTTAATCAACTTCTTTTAGTTTAGAATTGTATGACATGTTATGAAATGAAAAGTGTTTTTGAAGTAGAAAGGATATTTTCCTCAAGAATGGAGTTCAAGTGTTTTATCAAAATTATTTTCCATCTAAGATAATAAAGGGTTCTATTTATATCCCTATTATTACATTGATTTTATTATGTTGTGATGGAATTATTTTTATGAATTCCTTTATCTTATATGAATTGTTTTATGATATCACGATGTTTAAGAATCTAATTTTTATTACATGGGTTATGCTATGATGTATGGTTTATGATTTTGTGGCACACATAAAAATGGTATCATTATGAGATGGGTGGTACCTATATCTCCCTCCAATTCATTGGGTAAAGATTTTATATCTCATGAAATAGACATGGCTGGAACGGCATGTTAAACCGGTTCAGTGAAACAGGACTGAAACGAGGAATGAACTCGGTTCAGAAATGCACTTTTTCCACTACGATAGTCTTGGAAATGAGTCTTGACTAATAAGAAATGATTCTCTATCATTATGTGTGTATGCCACAAAGCTTCATGTTTTATTTTATGATTATTGTGATTACATTTCACTACCGTGATTTATCCCATGTTATGAAATTATGATCTCTTTTGCATGGTAAGATTTCCAAATTGTTATGTTCTTATGAATATGATGTGATTGATTTTTCTTTTGTTTACCCTTAATGAGCATTTGAGCTCACCCTTTTGTATGTTTTATTTCCCCCAAGTCAGGAATAAGGTTATTAGGTAGGATATGCCAAAAGGGACTCTAGATATGATGAAATAAATGGGAGACAATGTAGACGCTTAATGAACCAGTTGTTTATGTTTCCCAATTTCTAAAGACACTATACCTATACAGTCCTTTCATGGTTTTGTTATATGTTTCAATAAGTATGCTTCAATTTTGATGTAATAACCATGTATGTAAAGTATGGGTCGTTATAATGAGGGTGTCCCATCTCATGCATCATTTAGGAAAATTCTAGAAATCACATGTCAGGCATTCTTTCCATGCCATGTAGGTGCATTAGAAATTTCATATTGTTGTGATAGTTGATGTACTAGAAAATCATGCTTTTTTGATAGATGCTATGATAAATACAACTATTTTATTGGGTGTTGTTGTGAGAGGTTGTGGATAGAATGAACACCAAACTTTGGTTTTGGGGGAGTATGGGCCCTTAATAACCGTAATTTGGTAGATCATTGACGTGTTTACATTGTTATAACATGTATACGATGCCAAGATTTTATTCACGGGGAGTATGGGCCCTCACGGATCAGAATTTGGAACTTAGGTGTTTGCTCCAGGTTTTTCTGGGTTCCGGTTTAGTTTTTGAGGCTTACTACCCAGAAAACCTAGTATGCACACCGTGTAGTTATATGGATACATGCCGTGTGTTACTATGTTCGGGAAGAAATGAATACTTTTTAAGTACACATCGTGTACCCTCAGTACAAGCCATGTAGTCTCTTCACGTGTCATAGGCCATGTGGGAAGGGACACGGGGTAGGGAATGGCTTGGGGGAACACGTCGTGTACCGGTTGTACATGTCGTGTAGTTTTGACCCGGTGTCTGCCCGTGTAACTAACAACACGGACGAAGGAAAACTTAAGACATACACACTGTGTGTACCTTGAAAACACCATGTAGTCTGACCCAGGTACCCGGCTGTGTCATGAACAACACGGGTCGGTGTTATATTCCCTATTACATGCCGTGTCTGCCAGGAACACACCGTGTAGTGTCATCCGTGAAGCCGTCCGTGTAGCGAGAAACACGGGTCGGTCTGGGGCTCATTCGAACACGTCGTGTCTCTTTGGAACATGCCATGTAGTGAGACCTAGGTACACAGGCCGTGTGATGAATAACACAGGCCGATGAAGCTTGTAGAGTACACATCCTGTCTACCTCTGAACACGCCGTGTGGTTTTGTTTTAGGTGAGCCATGTGGCTTAAGCCATGTAGAAGGACTCGGGTAGGGAAGGAGGATTCAAGTACACGTCATGTATGTAGAAGACATGATGTGTTTTTTGGGGTGTTACACGACCAATTTTAGCTAGAGTACACACCCTTGTGGATGGCCTGTGAGAACATGCCGTGTAGTCATGTTTTGTAAATCTTGAATTCTTTTCTTCTCCTATTCCATTCTTGGCCTCCTCATTTTTTTGGTGTTTGATAATCTTGGTCTAAGGTGTCTGTTTGAGCTTGAAGTGTCATGCCATCGAGATGACCATCGGTTGGTCACTAGGAGAGCGGTGATGATTTTACTCCTAAGATGGTGGGTCGTGGTCTACGAGTGGATCCTCCAGTAGTGCCAGATGTGGCGCCATCCATTTTACCAGACATAGGTGCAGATGCGTAGTTCCGTGAAGGCTTCATACGGTTCATAAATACTTTCTAGGGGCACCGTTGGCGGCCACATCTATGGTAGAGTTGACATGTATCTTCCAGTAGCAGCATCCTCCATTATTTTTAGGGGATGGAGGACCACATGCTACAGAGTCATGGATGGATTCGATGCATACGATATTCGAGCATCTAGAGATGCCTCAGGGGAGGTGGTTCAAGCTCGGTACATACATGCTGTGAGATTCCTCCAAGAGGTGGTGGGATGTTACCACCAAGTCTGAGCATTACCATGAAATGGCGTGGGTATATTTTTAGGCATCATTCCATGACTTCTTCTTCCAGAAAATAATACGGGAAGATTAAGAACTAGAGTTCATGAATATGTAGCAGGGCACCATGTCAGTGATGGATTATTTTACTCTCTTCACCGAACATCAGCTTTTTGCACTGGTTCTGGTAGGTGATGAGACGTTGAGGGATAGATGCTTTGAGGATGGTCTTTGTTGTGACATCCGAGCACTGCTAAATGTTTTCAGGTTGCCGACCATACATGCTATTGTGAACCTGACACTGATTATAGAGCAGAACCCGCGAGAAGCTAGTGGTGTGGGCCAGGGCTGTTCGACACCAATTTCTAGTACTATTTCAACCGGTAAGAGGAATATTTAGATGAGTTTCTCTAACGGTGGTAGTACTAGTTAGCAGAATTTTTCAGCTGGCTAGGTCGTTTGCTACCAATATGGTAGAGAGGGGCACAAGTGACCTCAGTTTCCCTAAGACCTAGTGGAGTTCTAAGATTTCCGCAAGATGGGTCATCTGCAGTGCTTTTACAGGACGTTTCTACCAGTGGCTAGTGAGAGGGTTTTTGTGCAGACTCTACATGCAGGAGCAGGACCAGCAGCTACTTACCAGTCGGGAAATTGGAATATGTCAGGGCGTGCATGCAGAGATGGTGGTCGTGGCTGTTGTATCCAGACACCATGATCTCATAGGAATTAGGGCAGGCCAGCTCAGGGTATCCATGTTGTGTCATAGGGCCACGACACCAGGCAGGCATATACAGTGTAACAGACCCAACATGATCAAGATCCTGGAGCTTCCAATGTCAGAGCTACTATTCTAGTAGCTTCTGTTTTGTCTTCTATACTTTTTGATTTGGGTGCTACACGAAGCTTTATATCTGTGCCTGTTTTGGAGAGCCTTGATCTTAGTTTTTCTTCTTCTCCTGGTGTTGTGGAGCTAGACACTCTGTTGGGGACTAGAATGGAAGGTGTGCGTCAGTGCAGGGAGTTCCCCTTAAAGGTTGGTGGGTGTCACTTTCTATGGGACATCTATTTCTTAGATATGACAGCTTATGATGTTATTCTCGGGATAGATGGGTTGGTACCCTTTCAAGTCTTTGTGTATTTCTATCTTCATATGGTGAGTTTCACGTCACCAGAGTGCCGAGAGTTTCTATACAAGGGCGATTGGGATGTCCACGCAAGCTGAGATGGACCTGAGAATTGTGGGAGAGGTTGTGTGATAGCCCAGATTGCGAGTTTATATCTATATGATCATGGAACTTGTTAGAATTATTTCTCTCCAGTAGTTAATCATTTCGGGGATGTTTTCTCGGACAACTTTTCAGGTCTACCTCTGGAGTGTGAGGTGGATTTCTCTATTGAGCTAGTGAAAAGAGCAACACTGGTGTCCATTACCCCTTATAAGATGGCCACACCTGAGTTGTAAGAGATCAAGAGGTAGTTAGAGGAGTTTCAGGCAAAGGGTTTAATCTAACCCAGTACTTCTCCTTGGAGTTCACTGGTCCTTTTTTCGAAGAAGGAAGATGGTACCCTCAGACTCTGTGTGGATTATCGGAAGCTAAACCAGCTGACGGTCAAGAACCAATACCCCTTACGGAGGATTGGTGATCTTTTTTATAAACATTGGGGAGAACGAGTGTTCTCAATGATTGAATTGAGATCTGGATATCATCAGTTGCATGTTAGAACATTGGACGTACTGCTTACAGATTTTAGGAGGAGATATAGTCTATACGAGTACTTGGATATGCCGTTCGGACTCACGAACATGCAAGCATTTTTCATGGCTCTGATGAATCGTGTGTCCCACCCCTATCTGGATTATTTTTTGGTCGTCTTCATGGACGATATCTTGGTGTAATCTCACACTCGACACGACCATGCTACCCATCTTGAGATCATATTGAGTAAACTGAGAGAGCATCAGTTATATAAAATGCTCTTAAAGTGCCAACTTTTGGATGGTCTAGATTCACTTCTTGGGTCACATTATTTCAGAGGATGGTGTTGTTCAGTAGACCCAGAGAATGTGATAGAAGTAGTTTCCTAGGATCAACTTAAGAATGTGTTTGAGATAGGGAGTTTCTTGGGACTGGATAGTTACTACATGTGTTTTATGTAGGACTTCTCCTGCTTAGCAGCGCTATTGCCGAGTTTGACTAAGAAGGGTGTGAAGTTCATATGGTCAGAAGCATGCGAGATAGCCTTTCAGAATATAAAGGAAAGGTTGACATCAATACCAACCCTGATACTTCCAGAATAAGGGAAAATCTAGACAGTATAATGTGATGCATCAGGTATTGGGCTGGGTTCAGTGTTGATGCATGGCAATCAAGTTGTTGCATATGGGTCTCGGCAGTTGAGGCCACATGAGAGGAATTACCTGATGCATGACATCGAGTTGGATGCAGTTGTTCATGTGTTGTGTTTTTGGAGACATTATCTCTTGGGAGAGCATTTTTTGGTTTTCATTGACCACAAGAGTCTCAAATACATCTTTACTCAGCGTGAATTGAACCTGAGACAGTGAAGGTGGGTCGAATACCTTCAGTCATTTGACTTTGAGCTTTCCTATACACCTGGTAAGGGTAATGTAGTAGCTGATGCATTGATTAGAAAGACTCAGACACAAGTAGTGCAGGAGGCCAGTGGTGAGTGGAAGCTTATGGATTTGTTCTCTGAGATGCATTTGGAGGTGCACGATAGTCAGGGGCAAACCTATCTTTCTTCCTTAGCTGTGACTTCTACCCTCCTGGATAGAGTGAGGATGAGATAGCTATCAGATTCAGAAGGCCTAGTTCTACGGGAGTCAGTGGAAAGTGAGGACCCTCCTCCTGGATAGACAATGGGCAATGAATAGGTACTGTGATTCCATGGACGAGTGTGGGTTCTATGGGATATACGTGAGGAGATGATGTGATAGTTTTATGATACTTCTTGCGCAGCGCATCCCAAAGTTACCAAAATGTATCGTGACTTGAGATGTTAGTATTGGTGGATGGGTATGAAGAGAGAGGTAGATGGTTTTGGTATGAGATTTTCCACCTGTTAGCAGGTGAAGACAGAGCATCTGAGGCCAGCCGGGCTGTTACAGCAGTTACCCATTCCGGATTAGAAATAGGATGATGTCACGATGGACTTCTTGACTGGATTACTGAGGTCACCTTGAGGCAATGATGTCGTTTGGGTTGTTTTGGAAAGACTCATGAAGGTAGCTCACTTTTCTCTGATCAAGGATACCTTTGGTGTTGACGAGCTCAGAAGGTTGTACACCCGAGAAGTAGTACGCCTTCATGGGGTCCCTTGTTCTATCGTTTCAGATAGGGACACCCGCTTTACATCTCGTTTCTGGCAGAGTTTTTAGAGGGCACTGGGTACAATTGTGATTCTGAGCATAGCTTACCACCCTCAGACCAATGGACAGTCATAGCATACAATACAGGTGATTGAGGACATGTTGCGTTCATGCATCCTGGAAATTGGGGGATCTGGGGAGAAGCACATACCCCTAGATGAGTTTTCCTATAATAATATTTTTCAGGCAACTATTGAGATTGCACCTTACAAGCCTTTATATGGTAGTCCATGCCGATCACCTTTGTGTTTGATGAAGGCAGGTGAGGCAGTTTTACTGGGACCACGTCTCGTACAGGAGACTTCTGAGAAAGTCCAGTTGATTCAGAAGTTGATGGATACAGCATAGTCTCGTCAGAAATCTTATGATGGTCGCTGTAGATAACCCTTGGAGTTCGTGGTCTGGGATCATGTTTTCTTATGTATTTCTTCGAGGTTGGGATACAGGCAGATCAGGAGATAGGGTAAACTTTCACCGAGGTATATGAGGACATTTGAGATTCAGGAGATAGTTGGGCCAGTTTCCTATCAGTTGCAGTTACCACAGAGGTACCAGGCCATGCACGGCATCTTATGTGTATCACAGTTGCGTCGTTATCACTCAAACTCATCTCCGGTGTTTCATCTCGAGGAGGTTGAGCTTCAGGTCGATGCATCCTTTGAGGATCATCTGATTCGTATTGTTGATAGGGGCACAGAAGTTCTCCGAGGCCAGTCAGTTCCTCTTGTACGGGTGTTATGGCAGCATGGCCAAGTGCATGATGAAACCTGGGAGTGGGAGACCGACATACATGCTCAGTGGCCAGATTTGTTCACATCTTTACCTTCCCCACCCTTGGAAGGGAAATTAACGGATGACTTACTTTAAGGGGGGAATTTTATAAGAACTTGGTTCTTCATCTTGAGGTATGAGTTTCTTATTTTTCCTTTTTAATTAAGTTTTTTTTAAGAAAATAAGCGAAATGGGGGAAATTTCCCAATTTTTGTGGGCAAACTCCATGTACTATGGCTGTGTAGGATGAGTACACTGGGCGTGTAAACCAGTCGATGATGATGGGTGTAAAAACTGACTAAACACCATGTACATGGTATTTACATGTTGTGTAATTAGTCAGTAAGTGAATAGTAACGTGGTGGAATTAGCCACCATTTGAGCAACAGTACATGCAGTGTATTAAAAAAAACACGACACGTTCTCATGTTGGCAAGTGAACAGTTCGACAGTGAAAATTAGCCTCCAGAGGAACAGTTAAAAAATTAAAATTACACGCCATGTACATGAGAGTACACGCCGTGTAGTTTGTTTTTTCACTTAAAATGGGCAGTAGCCTCCTTTTTGAAAAGACGAAGCTTAGAACGTCGGAGGAGATCGGGAGAGGATGTTGGATCTTGGGAGAGCCTCTGGCCGTACATCATGAATTAGATTCTTCCGACGTCGATCTTGTTGGACCCGTGCGGGTAAGAGCTTCCTTCTCCATGAGTCGTTCTTACCAATTATTTCATGAGGGAATGTTATTTGAGGTTTACCATGTAGTTATTTATCTCTTATCTACGTCTTTCTCTTGCATTTCAGGAGGTGTCGTTCTTGTATATGGATCATTGGAGATCGAGGTAGGTTTTCTGGTATTTATTTCCAACTATTGAGTTGAATTTGTGTACCGATGTTCTATGAACCCATGATTGGGGTGTCGTATGGTTGTGGCCTTTGCTGAATGTTATCTAGAATTGCATAGATAAAATTTTTATAAGTTAAAATTGTTTTTTGGGATCATTTCTTGGATCTAGGACCACACTTGGGGTGTGTTTCTCTGTTTAGCCATTTGGCCAGGATACCCGAGGGTATGCTGTGATTTACCATGCTGGAGTTTTCTTGAGATAATATATATATAATTGCTTTCTTATGTATTGGTCTCTGCACGGTTTCTAGTTTATCTTAAGGGAAAGTGTTTCATTTAGCCTGATGGAAATGTTTCATATGCCTGAGGGCAGTTGTTCTGTGCCTGAGGGCATTATCTCATACTCCTGAGGGCAATATTCATTATGCCTGGGGGAAATCACCCGAGGGCATGATTCTGATTAGCCTAAGGGAATGGTTCTGTTAGCCTGAGGGCAAGATTCTAATTACCTGAGGGTAAGGTTTGGCATGTCTGAGGACACTGTTTATTTCGTATATTCACTGTGGTGATTTTCGATGTTGTACATGCAAAGCCAAAGCACAAGCTTGGAGGTGATAAGTAATAATTAAAATTTAAATGAAACTAGTATTGATAGTTACTTTTGAGTACTTACTAGTTTAATGCATTTACTTTTTCACACTATTTTTGCACATTTCACTGACAGTTGGGCATGGGAATTTGGTGGGTACCTGCTGGGATTTATTTTTCACACCATATTTGGCTCCTATCTTCAGTCCAAACCGACTATATTCCTGCAGGTGTCAATAGATGAAATGGTCCCTATATAGATACTTGATTGTAGCAGAGGAGTAGGAGATCATGGGTCTGAGCTTTGGCTTGCGATGCTACTGCATTTTGTTTACTCTTCTTTGTTTTGTTTGGATGTACCTTGTACTTTGAGTTGTATTGTTTTGTTTTGAAGTGTATCATGTTCGACTAATTTCATAGAATTAGTGACATGATGCATCTTTATATATATGTCTGCTGGTTCTCTTTTACTTCAGTTTTCCATTCAGTTGTATATTGTTTATTGCTTCCGCTGTTGTATGTTATTTACCTTTTCTGTTGCGCTACACTTTGAAAAATGATGGCATTGTTTTCTGACTATCATACCTGGGCCCTCGCTGCTACTCAGCAGCCTCTAGCGTTTGGGGAAATGCACTTGAGGTCATGTGACCAATTGGGTTTGGGGAACCTGTTGAGTGGCTTCTGGATCCGGGTCATTACACATCCATCATGTAGTTTCACCACATCTTCATTGAAAAGACAACTGCTGCTAACATAATATCATAGGTTGTGTAGTTGTGATTTTGTGGTCTCAAATGGAATGGACTATAAGAAATCATCACATTCCATTTCATCAGAACACAACCATTCTATGTTATTATTTCATCACAAAAAACTATGTATTCAACACCCTCTTCTAGTAATCGCAATATGGAAGTGCTCATCAAACTCTGACTCAACTACTAAAAATAATACTGGGACCTTTGTGTCCACACTAAAGGCTTATCATTTAAACTCAATGTTGTAATTAGTGATAATATCATATAGAAATTAGGTATAGATCTACCATAATATTCTAGAACCCCATGGAAGCTATGCACATCCATCACGTTATTAGGTGTCTTCCATGCTACCACTACCTCAACCTTGGAGGGCTCCAATTACAATCCATATTCTAAGATAACATGTACCCTAATTTGGAAAATATTAATCTACTACTATAACGTTCAGAACTTTTCCTAAATCTGTTGTTCTCAGAGTACATCTAGAACCATCCGTATGTTCCTTTTTTTCTCCTCCTCTAATACTGAGTACACAAAATATCATTGATAAAGACCACAAAGAACCGGTCTTGGTATGGATGAATGATCCAATTCTGAAGCCCCTTGAACACTACTGGGGTATTCATCAGGAAGAAGGGAACGCCCAAGTACTCATAGTGACTATTGTGACATCTAAATGTTTTCTTCTGTATTACATTGCCACATAGTCATAGGTGGTGATTCCTTTATCTGAGGCCAACCTTCAATAAGCATAATGCCACTTTCAACTGATCAGAGATGCCATCGATCATCAATAAAAGATACATTTTATTCATAGTCACCTGGTTTAAGCATCATTTTTCGACACAAAACCACAAACTCCCTTATGCCTTCTTGGCAAACAAAATTGGGGCTGACTAGGGTGAAACACTGGGTCTCACGAATCCCTTCCTCTAAAATTCCTCTAACTTCACCCTCAACTCTCAATGATCTATGGGATTCATCTGATATAGTGGATCATATATTAGTTTTTTCCCTTGAAGAAAGTCAATTAAGAAATATACCTCATAGTGGGGAGGTAAAACTAGTAGGACCTCAGGAGAGTTGTCTTGATACTCCACCCCCAGAGTTGGAAAATGATATCCCAAAGCATCCAATGACCCCAGAGTCATGCATTCAAGTTGGTGAGTAATCATCAATACTCCCTTATAGATGATCTCTTACTATACCCAAAAGGTTTCCTTTCTAGCCAAAATATAAAACTTCATTCCTTTAGTATGGACACACTACAACCTCTACCTAAAACAATCAATCTAGTCATGAACTGTATATAGTCAGTCCATACATCATATGAAATTTTTAAAGACTAATTTATGCAACAAAGAGATACCATAAAAAAATCTCACCTCAAACTATCAAGTCACACTGTCGACACAAGTGTTAAATCACTGAGTCAACACCCGATATAGTCTCCAACAACAAGGGTCAAGTCAAAAGCTTAACCAGAATCTCTAAGTCTTGAATCAGAGAAGTGGAAATGAAGGAATGGATTCCAAATATGTCTATAAATACTCTAGAAAACGTATAAATGTCATAGATCATAGTCATATCATCCCTAGGTTCTCAAGATCATAGGCATCCATAGCTTAAAGATGTCATTTTTTCTTTCCCATCCACTCCTTGATCCAGGTATGGACCACCTAGGGGTGGTGGTAGTAACAGGTCAAGACTATAATAACCTCATGGTGCCCTTTCAGCCTCTGTTCCATGTCATTCTCCATCTAGACCACCCTCCTCCTACCTATGTCTCTATCTTAGAGGTACCTTGGTCACCTCTCGATTAGTTGTACGATGGGTTGGGAAATCTCAATCGAGATGTCCCTAACCGTCATATAAGAAACACAACCTATCCCTTGGATGATTCGAGCCACCCTAAGATCCCCTAATCACTGACCTTGTGTCCTGTTATTTCATCCTGAATTTTCTGACCCACTTAAATCCCTATGACTTCCATCATATACCAAGTGTAGAGGTCTCATCTACTGGGTTCCCATTTCTAGCTCCCACTAGTATTATATGCTCTTCTAGAAAAATTTATACTCTCAAGCCTAGCTCAAGAACTCTAACATATGTGGAAATTCTAAGAGATACCACTGATGCCTCAATGTCTTGGTGCAAGCATTGCTAAAAGTTATAATCCCTGAAGAACTTGTCTCGTACCATATCCAATGAGTAATTTGAGAGATCAACAAACCTTGTTGAATACTCTGGCACAATCAAACTGCATTTCTACAAATTTAGACCCTCATGTATACGTACTAATCTTAATGTGGTTGGATATAACTGCTCACTAAAGAGCTGGCTAAAGTATGTCTAGGGGAGATCTGTCGCATTATGTGACTAAGTCACCAAGCTCCACCATCACCCAATAGATCCCCAAAGGAAGGTTCACTGTAAGGACTAACATATGATCGAAAAGATCCCCACAAGGCGGAAAACATGAGTGAATGCTTGTAGACTATCCTTATCCACCTATGGGTCTAGATCACCCTGAAAACTGAGAGGTTGTTTCCTCTGAAACACGTGTAGTGAACTCAACCTATGTACATCCTCATATGGTAGTGCTGGTGATAACTACTTCTCAACGAGTGGTGGTATAGATGGTAAACCACTCAGGGGTGTTATATTTTATACAATTCCATGTACTGATGTCTCACCACTCTGTGGATCATCCTCATTGTCACATAGTGGAATTCTAGTTGGCAATCTACGTGGAGGAATCCTAAAATAAAACAATATGTACCATGGTCAAAAAAGTATATCTAGGAAGCTGAATTAAGAATGACATGGAAAACACAACACATTACAATATGATATATGTACCATCATTTTCCCCTCCACCAATGTTATCAGGTACCGATTCGAAAAGTATTTTATCAAAGTCTTTGGGTACAAATACGTCATCCTCTGCACCAATACCAGAAACCATGGCCTGAAATATAAACTAAAAAAACTAAAAAATATTTCCGCAAACCAATCTCACCGACTCATGTCCTAAATTAGAACTCAACCCTCTTATAGAACTATATCACGACCTAACCCACCAATTTATAACCTAAGAATACGCTAATCCTACCTGTAATAGGTCATGGGTTAGAGACCAGCACCGTGTAGGCATATCCCACCAATGGGAGGAATTATCCATATTTACATGTACACATGTAATCATCACCAAACACACACAATGTTTAAATGTAAAACAATTTAATGAATCCATACATACATCTAAGATCCCACAACAGAGTATGGTATTAAAGTACTAAAAATAGAAAAGGGGCCAAGAAAAAACCCAAACAAGACTGTAAAGGGTCCAACATTTTCCAAGGGTGATAACTAACTTAAAATTACACTCCTAGTAAACACATCATTCTGTCAAGAACCTGCTATGATCCACCCACTCCCTGTCCTCCTTAGACACCATCAAAAGGGTTGTCATCTGCATAGGACATGACATGTGTGGGAAAGGACCATGCTGGGATGATAATAGAAATACTCAATAGGAAACCCCAAAAACACTAAACATGAATCCCCATGTATTTTCAGATAAATATTATATATGAAAATAAATGTATAAAAACACCCACATATACTCCATAAATTCACCACACTATCAGAATATTGTAACCAACTGTCAGCCATGGGATTCTGCTCGAAGCTATGCTCATTCCAAGATAACCCACTCCACGATTCGTTCTATCATTGGAAATTCATGAAGAAGTGGTATAAATCATTGGTCCCTTCCCACTTAATTCTCACTAGTCTAATAATACTCTGATACACAGATAGGTGTTCATGGCCAGAACTACTGGTGGACACAACGAACCTAATCCTTATCAACCCGCTATATAGGGGATCATAAATCAACGATTCCACCAACCATACATAAATTACCTACTAGATGGAGGATCAACACTATGCTTATGGAGGTCACAATAATTCAAAAACTCAAACTAGGAATTTAAGGATGATAGAGGATTGCACTCCAGTCTCATATAGAGACAACACAACTCTATCAAAGACTCAACCTTCAGAAGGGATCACAATATTTTGATGTGGATGTAATGTTTAACGGTAACATTGACGGAAAGAAACTAGGGAATACACTCAAAATATAATGGTCCAAACTAAGAAAACAAAAATCCTCAAGCACTATTGAAGGACATACATGACATGTATAAGTGTTACATGTTGTGTCCCTTGACCTCATGTCCCACTCATGTGAACGACCTGTGTTATCAGACAGTGTCTATGTAGTAGTACACAACAAGTAAGAAACCCATGTATTCTTCTCATGTTCCAATTTATGTTATTCGTTTATTCGTGACTTTTTCTCTACTCCCTTCAGTAATTTTCATGTAAAAGTGCATAATTAGTGTGAAATACCCATGTTTTAATTCAAAATGCAATTTTTGAGCATTATTCGATTAAATCCAATCGAGTAAGTTTACTATTTTAATTATAACACTCACCCAACTTTTAAAAACTGAATGATTCATGTTTTTAGGGTTACTTATTCAATTTTTACCAATAATTAAACTATAATTTATTCCAATTCGGTCATTTGAGGGTCATATGGTCCACACAAGAAGGCCCAATAAATCTATGAAAAAACTAGACTAACCATGATGATACAATTTCCGGGCTCAATAAAGAATCCAAAATTTAATGAATAAATTTAATATATTCTTGAATATCCAATATATTTTCTGATAAAAATTTTAAGGCCCAACTCCACCAAAAATGTTCCCAAATGATTCTTTGAATTCTAGACCGCCATTTATTCTAGAATTAAATTCATCACAAAATCCATGACTTTTCTCCTGATATAGACATCGAATCGATCTCATATTTTTCATTGTGAATGACAAGATATTTCTGGCCAACATTAATAAACAAATTGTTTCTATTTGAGGGCATCTTACTATTCAAAAAACCCACCCACATTTTCTCCTTTGAAAAATCTTGGATTTAAATAGACAAATTAAAATTGTTTATTCAACCCTCCATAACATAGGATTCTTAAGTCAAATGACCGAAAACATTTGAGGGTATACATTAAACATTAATATCTATACCTTTTTAGAATAATATTTCTCCATATTAGGCTTTCTGAATTAATAAGTTGGATAGCCAAGTGGAGGGTTAGATTTGGAAAGAAAATTGTCCATCACTTAGGGCTATAAACATACCCCCTCCTCTCCATACAAGATGATGGAATTATAGAGAAAAAGAGGATAGTTTGGTATGATCAAGGATCTTCTATAGGATTAGTAGGATATTAAATTTTCATGTTTTTTCTTGATATAACTTTCCCCCATTATTCTTTTGATTTAGTTTTCATTTTTCATCCTTTGTAATCTCGTAAGTGTTTTTGTTTGTAATTTTGTTTTAATTCATGTTTCTTTATCATTATCACTTATTATCATCCACACTTTATTTTCAATATTAATGTTCTTAAAAAAAATTAAATCATGTTCAAAATTATTACCTTCTTTTTATTTCTCGTTCAATCGAATTATTGTTTTTAACTCTCTTCACTGTTCATGTGTGATTTCGGCGCACTACTCATTTCTTAACTGATTCTTTTCATTTTCTTTTAACTCATCACCATAAAAATAATAAACCAATTTAATAAATATCTCAATGGATGAGTAAATCTAATATTGGTTGAGTCATTATTTGGGGATATTAAGTGATTGAGGGATTTTTTTCATTGAGTATTCTTTAGGTAAAAATATTGTATATTAAAACATAAAAATTGATGGATTAATTACATATTTTGTTTTTCATGTGGATTCCATGGATTGCTGGAACCATAAATAAACTTCCATAAATATGTTCTTATTTATATTAGAACCCTAAGTTATGTTAAGGATTGGGATAAAGCCTCAACACTTGGGAATTTCAATGAAAATCATATTGTGAAGTGGGTGTAAATTTATTGCAATATAAAGAAAATTTCAATCATATAATTAATATAAAATACTAAATAATAAATTAACCCCAATATTTATCAAATTTTTAAATAAATAATCATACATTAATCAACTTAATTATGCTCAACAAACAACCCCCCATTAAAAAGGAAAATAAAACCAAAACAATCAAATATTAAAAAGTACCATAACTGAGGATTTGACCTGAGGGCCTCAATACATATTACAACTAGACCCTTTAATGGTCCATTGGAAACAATCAGTTGTCGTTAAAATGGTTTCATTTTTGGGTATCATTCAACTTAAAGTAGGTAGTTTCTTATTTTTTTTACAAAAAAATAATTACAAAAATATACCGATTTTTGTTGAAATAAATCACAAAGAACAAACTGCCTTACTCATCCCTTACAAACTTATCTGAATGCCCCATATGTTCCCCAACAATCCATCAGAACTCATTGACATTGAAATAGAGTGAAATATCCGTTAACATAAGAGTAACATTAGGGATAATCAAATCACCCAAGGGCCAGTCCTTATCCATCCAATTGAACTCGATATGGCCAATCTTAGGGTACAACCCCTCAAAGAACTCATTTACCCTGATATGAATTACCAAATCCTTGGTATTCAATATACAAACATTGAGGAAAATTTCAAACTCAAATCCGGTTTGATTCATATTCTAACTCATTTACACATACTACCTAGTGATGATCCCCATCTCCTACTCAAAGAGTTCCAAGTGGTGTGCTCTACCATTAGCCTCAAGGGGTTTCTGAAGAACAAATCATACTTCAAGCATTCCCTTTATCCCTAGACGACTTCTCCAAGTCATGGATCTAGTACCTCACTCCATGTTCCATAACAACATGGAATGACAATAAGTGACTCTTCTTAGAGAAATTATTTCCTTCTTCTCATACTGATTCAATCTAAAAGGAAAAAATGTGGTATCTGTCAATTCACTAATGAATCACTCCATGAGTGCTAGGAGATGTTAAAAAATCATGTGGAAACCAGAAAATATAACCAAAAACATGACCAAATCTTGATCCAATTCAAATATGAGGTATTATTGGATATCGAGTGGACCCCCATTGATGTTATAAGTGGAAGTGTTCTTGTTGATAAAAATATTACAGCTGTTTATGATCACATAAGATACATGGATGTAAACACACAACAATTCCATACTCAAAAAAATTTTGAAGTAAAATAAATCCAAGAGAATCAATCCATAGAGCTGATCATGAGGAAAACATGGTTGAGTGAACTTACATGTCTTGTATGACAACTAGATGTGACTTCCAAAGTCCCAACATCATAATATTCACAATCTATGTTACCTAGACCTATTAATAACTATGGAATCAACAGCTCACCAGATCATCCAATAGAAGCTTGTCTACAATATCAAAAGGATCCATCTAATTCATCTAGTCCAATGGAGATCAATGTAGCATATTCTAAAATGAACACCAACCCTTAACAATCACGTTAGTTCATTTGAAACTTCATCCAACCCCACTCATAGACCTTCTTTTTTAACTATAACACAACCTTGAGGTATAATAATCCCATCTTTTATCCCCCTAAATTCCATCCTCAAAACCCAAAACAATTCTAATATTGTCATGGTTTTGGGAACACCCAACAACCTTTCCCTTTTGTTCCTCATCCTCAATGGATCAATCCAATTATTACTCCTCCTATATTCCACTATAATAATGATCCTTCCCATCATAATACAATCACTTTACAATGAAAAAAATCAAGGTAATCCCAATGCGAGACATGCCTCTTTATCTAAGGAACCATTGGAAAGAACTGTGAATGATCTTCCCTCCTTCATCCATTTTAGATTTAAAACCTTTGAAAACCAAATTAGTCAACTTTAACCCAACCTTTGCTAGAATCAACCTTCCAATTCTTCAAAACTCATTACTTAACCATTGGCTAACCCCAAGGGAAATGTAAGTGAAATTGAACTTCGATCAAATTTTTTTCCCCATACCTCATGATGGATCCTCAAATGAACATTTGAATGTTGATCTTGAAAATAAAAATAAAAAACATAGAAAAATAACATTAATCCACTCCATCACCACCTTCCATTCCCCTAAGGATACCAATTCATTTTTTTCAAGCCATATCTAAGCCAAGGAATTCCTTTGAACCTAATCATGAAATGATAAACGTGTTTAGATGTCCTGAACTCAAAATTTCCCTCTTAGATTCCATCCATCAATTCCCTATGTATGAAATGTTTCATAAGGACTTTTTCACCAATAGGAGAGAACTTAGGACCATTGAGAATGTTTCAACCTAGAAGTCCATACACATGAAGTGAAAAGTCCCATGGACATTTTGTTGGATCTGAATCTACAGATTATACACAAGAGGGGGGTGAATTGTGTCTTTTGAAATTTTTCAGTAACTCTTTGATTGAACGAGTTCTGTCCTATATACTTTATCATATTTGATCGTGCAGTGTAATAAGTAAAAACAAGAAAACAAAGATTTATAGTGGTTCGGGGAACAGGAGGCCCCTAGTCCACTCCACCAATGCTCAACTCCACAAGCATGGTGATTTTCACTATCTGGTCCTCGTTTCAACAGACCGGTCCACGACTGAGTACAAGCAGTTGACACCTTTACAATATTCAGAATATCAAATCCTTCTGGTTAAAACATGAACCAACACAGCTTAGAACGAGAACATGGTTACTCAAGAATAAAAATAATTTCAGAAATAAGTTTTCCATTTGATCTTCAAAATTGCAACAGAATGAAATTGACAGCAGATGGATCGTAGTATCTAGAAATATTGATTTTCAAAACAAAGAAATTCTGAGTTGATCCGGTTGAAAAAGATATAGAGATATAGTTCACAACATCAGCAGTAGTAGATCCATAGTATATATTCGATGTAGAACAGGTGAATCTTCTATCGAGTTCTTTCTTCTTAAATAAACAGAGCCTTGACACTCATTTTTGAATAAGCAGATCAACGTGAATTTTTTTGCAGTCTCTATTTTCCACCTTTTTAATAATAGATCGATCACCATACATGCATGTACCTGGTGTTTTTTAGAGAACATATATTATAAAGCTGAGTATATCTTCTACATATTTAGATCCGTAAATGTCACCTTCTGATTCGCAATATTCAAAAATTTGAATTTACAGAGAAGTCGTAAATTCTTTTAAGACTCGGCATAAAGAGATCCTTTTAATTTGATCTTAAATACATCAATAAAATGGCTTTCAATCAGTCAATGTCTTACTTTAAAAACGACTTTAAATCCGGCTTGAAATCTGTCCAAAAATTAGCCTGCTGACCTCTGCATAAAAATATGGTCTTTCAAAAATTTTGATGCCAAACGTAAGGTTGATGACGTAGTCTTCAAACATTTGTTTGACAACGTAAGGTTGAACATAAATGGAGGGTTGATCATCCATAATTTTTCTTCAACACTCAAATGTACGTCAAAAGATCCATACTTTTACTTGATCCATACTTTTCCAAGAACGTATGGTTGTTTACAAAAGTAATGTTGATGAACCATACTTTTGAGAAACAAAAGTAACGTTTAGTATTTACATACAGTTCTCCTTCCATACTTTTCTGATAACCAAAATGTAAGGTTCCTTCCTAACGTAAGGTTATTCTTCCATACTTTGCTGATAACCAAAACGTAAGGTTCCTTCCTATCGTAAGGTTCTTCTTCCATACTTTTCTGATAACCAAAACGTAAGGTTCCTTGCTAACGTAAGGTTCTTCTTCCACACTTTGCTGAAAACGTATGGTTTTTTATCCATACTTCTCTCTTATCTCAAAAAGTATACACGCTTTTCATACTTAGGCTATGTTTATCCACGTAGGGTATGAACAGTGATTCCAGAATGCGCTAAAGCAGATTCCGCAGTATATTTATCCAGGTAAGGTATGAACATTGATTCCAGAACGTGCTAAAGAAGATTCCGCACAAGTAATAAATTCTCGTTATTTCAAGAGTAAAATAAATTAATAAATTCCTGCAAAATGCTAAATAAAATCATTAGAAAATAACTAATGGTATTTGTGAAAATCAAAATTATTGTAAAAAGACAGAGTATTATATTCAATAATCTCCGCCTTTAAATAATATTATTATGTATTGTTAAAAACAATACTTTTCTCAACAATATCCCCATTTTTTGATGATCACAAAACCCATAAAATAATTAAAATTAATTAAATAAAATTAACTTTCAGAAATTAGTTTCATAATGTTTTTTAATTTTGATAGGATGAAACAATATTTAATTTTAGCAAAATTTATCCTTCTGAATAACCTTTATAATAAACAATAAATATAGCGAAAACTATTAAAATAGATTTTTTTAAAATAAAATGTTGTGGTTATCCAAATTTCTCCTTTAATTATCCCCCTAAATTAAATGTTGATGTTTATCAAAATTCTCCCCCCTTTTGTGATATCAAAAAGAATGAAAAATCATGGATTTTAACACATTTAATGTTGCACTGAACTGTAGGTAAATGTTTATTATTAACTATTTATCAATAATTAGATCTGGAGTACTATCATATCAAAAATAAAGTCAGTAAAACAAATAGGGAAAGAAAAAAATAAACAATGAAGGAAATGTTCATTCAAAAACAGCAGTATATACATGCCAATGATATACACAAGAATCAAGGCTTAGGTAAGATAGGCACAGGTTCTATATCCTATGGATTGCAGACTTGATTTCTGTAAACTTTTCCCAAAGTCTATTCATCATCCCATATCCAAGTTTGATAATGAGCTCTCTGTTCTCTTGAGACATATGAATATCCTCGATTAAATTGACTCTGAAAAACTCATGGATCCTTTCCTCTTTTTCGACAAACACTGATAGCTTCTCTGATAAATGATTTAACAGAATTATGACCGATGTCTCACTAGATGTCTGTTGATCCACTAAGAACTTCTGATTGTCCAGCAACAGTAACAAAGGAGCACTATTACATTGAATATCTTGTAACCTGTCATTCATGTTGCTCATCACAGTTGTGATAGCTTGAAACCTTCTGATTAAATTAGGTGAAGTACCTGATCCAGTAACAGCATTATTTGCAATTGATGCAAATTGGTTCTCCATAATCGACTTCAGATCTGATAAATCTGACTTCATAACCATTTCATATTTCAATTGTGCAACTGTAGTCAGCATATCCTCTTTAAACATTTCAACTTCTTGCCTTGATACTGTACACTCCTTCAGCTTTTGAAACATCAAATGTTCTAAGTCTAAGGCATTTCTCAGAATCACATTCTCAGATTCCAACTGAGATACTTTTTTGTATAGTTCTTCAATTTCTTCTTTCCTTGAATCAGATTCTCCCTGTTCTTGATTCATATTCACATTCTTTGGTTGATGCAGAAGTACCAAAGGTAATGATTCAGCATCAGATTTTTCTTTTTCTCTGTCCTGAGACGGTTGATCCACAGATTTTTCCTTAGAGTTTTCAAACTCCTCCACAGAAAAATCCTCTTGAAGTACCTCTGTTGGAGCTTCAGAAGCATTCTCATCACATTCATCTGCATCTTTGTCTTCCACTGTAATTTCAAGAAAAATATCTTCAATAGTTTCTTGAGGTTTGGCCACTTCTTCACCAGGAACTGCCTCCGTATCTTGTTCCTGTTGAAGTGAAACTTCAACATCAGCTAGAATTTGTTGCTGAGTCTCCCTTTGAGCTTCTTCTGGAACTCCTGATCCCTCTACTGGTGCTGTTCTTTCAGTAACATCTTCCATGATCTTATCAACAGTAGCCTCTCTTACAAAAGAATAAGAAAATAAAGCTTCTGTTGTTGTTTCCAATGCAGGGGAAGTAATTTCCTCATTGACAGGTCTATTTCTTTTTGATTGAAGTCCCTCCTAACTTCTGTCTTCCTCAACATATTCCACTTTAAAGAGAATCCTTCTTGCTACATTGCTAACTCTGGATTCATCTTGTCCCTCCATGGACTTAGCAGGTTGAGCCTGAGCACTCTCTGAGTCTTCCTCAGATCCTACTGGAAAAATTTTTCCATTAATTGTGCTCCATAAATATCCAACCTTCCGTAAAGTTCCAGGATTAAACGTATTATTGTGATGATAGTTAACTAGGGCATCCACTAATCTCATCATGCCTTTCTTAAGCAGCAGTTTAGAAATATACCGACTGAAAGGGTAGAAATTCATCTGGGCATCGCTTTGACAACAGTAATTGAGATACCTTACAATGTACCTTGGGAAGTTTAACTTAATATCACTAAACATAAGAAACATTATATACATATCAGGGTACAAAATATTTTCCATTTATTCCATTCTTTGAGCTATTCCAGTATGAATAAATATGACCAAAATTTTCTGATCAGGCTCCAAATCCTTGATAGACATTTTCTTCATAGTTTTAGTACCAAAAATAAAAGACATGATGTCTTCAGATTTATGCACAAAATCTCCAATATTTTTCAAATCTAAATAAAAAACTCCCTCATGAGGACAGTTGAGAATCTGACCAATATCTACTCATGAGATTGAGAAATCCATATCTTCTATATTAGCCATCATACTGTCTTCAGTATCTCCCAAACTAAAATTTATAGATTTGAAGAAGTATCTAAGTTCTACTTCATACAGAAATTCTGTATTTTCACTGTTGAACATCTGTTCAAGATTCTGAAACGACAGTGCTTACTTCAACAACAGATTTGTCTGAAATAACAGGTCGAGATTGATTACCTTACCCTGTAAGATTTTTTTCCCTAGGAGTGTTGTCTCTTGGAATTTCATGGCTCAGCTTCACTGGATCTTTTAGTTCTTACCATCTCTTCGAGAATCTTTGAAGGTTTTAAGGTTAGGGTTTCAAAGGTTCGAAGATTAGGGATTAGGAGCCGAAATGCGATTTTCGGATTTTGATAGAAGTGAAATGGTTTAGAAGTCGAAAAGGATCTGATAGCCTTGATTCCCGTATAATCACTAATCATTACATATATTTAAAACAAATAAAATTTTCATTTGGTGAAAGAAAAAATCTTAAACAGTATTAAAAAAAATTACAAAATTAAATAAAACTAAATAAAAATAAAAATTATTTAATATTAACTAAACCTAACTCCCCCTTAATAAAATCAAACATTGTAGTGGGAAGTGGTTTAGTAAAAATATCTACCAATTGAATTTCAGTATTTATAAATTATAAAAATATATCTTTTTTAATAACATGATCTTATAAAAAGTGATTCCTTATATCAATGTGCTTAGTTCTATAATGACTAATAGGATTTTTTGAAATATTAATTGAACTTGTATTATCACATAAAATAGGTGTATTATTAAAATTCAATCCAAAGTCCATAAGAGTGTTTTTCATCCACAACACTTGTGCACAGAAACTTCCAGCAAAAACATATTATGCCTCAGTTGTTGAAAGGGAAACTGAATGTTGTTTCTTACTAGACCATGATACTAAAGACTTTCCTAAAAAGTGATATGTTCCTGATGTACTTTTTCTATCTAATCTACAACTTCCAAAGTCAGCATCTGAATACGAAATCAAATTTAAATCAGATGTTTTAGGATAAAGAATAGATTGAAAAACAGTTCCTTTTAAATATCTAAAAATTCTTTTAACAACAGTCAGATGGGATTCTTTAGGATTTGATTGAAATCTAGCATAATGACATACTGAATACATTATTTCTGGCCTACTAGTAGTAAGATAGAAAAAACTACCAATCATACCACTATATAACTTGTTGTTAACCGATTTCCCAGTTTCATCCAAATAAAGTTTTAGATTAGTACACATAGGAGTTGTGAATGGCTTGTTGTTTTCAAGTCCAAATTTCTTAAGTAAATCAGTAATGTATTTTCTTTGATTTAAAACATTTCCAAAATATTTTTGAAAAATTTGAAGACCCAAAAAGAAATTTAATTCTCCCATCATACTCATTTCAAATTCTTCTTGCATTAATTTTGAAAATTCATGACAAAGAGTTTTATTAGTTGATCCAAATATTATATCATCAACATAAATTTAAACCAATAAAAAATTATTTTTCACAGTTTTCTTAAAGAGTGTTGGGTGTGCCATTCCAACAGTAAAATCATATTTCAAAAGAAAATAACTTAATCTTTCGTACCAAGATCTAGGTGCTTGTTTAAGGCCATAAATAGCTTTAGTATGTTTAAACACAGAATTAGGTTTTTGAGAGTTTTCAAAACCAGGAGGTTTCTCATAAACATCCTCCATTAAATAACCATTTTAAAAGGCAGATTTAACATCCATCTGAAATAATTTAAAATTCATATAAGGTTCATAGGCTAAAAGGATTCTAATGGATTCTAACCTAGATACAGGTGAAAAAGTCTCATTATAATCTATTCCTTATTCTTTATTATATCCTTTAGCTACTAATATTTCTTTATTTCTAGTTATTGTGCCTTGGTCATCTTTTTTATTTCTAATGACCCATTTGCTTCCTATTACAGGATAAATCTTAAGTCTTTTCACTAATTCCCAAAAATCATTTATTTTAAACTGATTTAGTTTATCATGCATTGCTATTACCTAGCTTTCATCATCTAAAGCTTCTTCTATAGTCTTGGGTTCTTGTTGAGATAGGAAGGTAGAGAATTCCACTAGGTTTCCTTAGTTTCTTCTAGTTTGTACACCAGTTTCTAGGTCACCTATTACAGTTTCTAAAGCGTGATTCTTTAGGATTCTAGACTGTCTGGGTAATATATTTAAAGGTTCTTCAGTATCATGTTCCTCTGAACAGGACTGAATTTCTTTTATATCATTTTGAAAGACATTCTTTAAGTTCTCAAGTCTCATGTTATCATTAGAGTCGAGTTCATCCATTTGTTCTGTCCTTTTCTCAAAGGGACCAGATTCATCAAATTTCACATGAACTGATTCTTCAACAATCCTTGACTTCTTATTATAACCTCTATAAGCTTTGGAGGTAGTAGAATATCCTACAAAAATACCTTCATCATATTTTGGATCGAACATACCAAGATTATCCTTGGTGCTTAAGATGTAAACCTTGCATCCAAAAACTTTAAAGTAGTTAACTTTAGGTTTTCTGTTATTACATAGTTCATAGGGTGTCTCTTTCAAAATAGGTCTAATTAAAACTCTATTAATTATATAGCAAGCAGTATTCACAGCTTCTGCCCAGAAATATATAGGTAGGCTATATTCATTTAACATAGTTCTAGCAATTTCTTGAATTTTTCTATTTCTTCTTTCTACAATCCCATTCGGTTGAGGTGTTCTGGGTGCAGAAAAGGTATGTTTAATACCAATGTTTGAGAAAAAGGAATTAAATTCCAGATTCTCAAATTCTCCACCATGATCACTTCTCAATGAGATTATATTAAAACATTTTTTATTTTGAACATATTTCTAGAAACTTTCAAATAAAGTAAGAGCTTCATTTTTAAATTTCAAAAAGAAAATCCATGTAAATCTTGAATAGTCATCAACTAAAACATATACATATAATTTACCAGTTAAGCTTGCTACTCTTGAGGGTCCAAAAAAATCCATATGAATACATTATAGAGGTTTATATGTAGCAACCTTATTAACATATTTGAAGGATGATTTGTGTTGCTTGCCAAGTTGACATGCATCACAAAATCAGTCACTTTCAAATTTGAGACAAGGTAAATCAAAAACTAAATGTTTCTTAGATAACATATGGAAAACATATACATTGAAATGTAAAAGTGTCCTATGACAGATCTAGGATTCACTTACATTAGCATTCAAGTAGTTTACTTGTGGTTTACACAAGTAATTTAAAACCAATGTATAGACATTTTCAGTTCTTGGTGATTTAAATTTAAACAGTTTATCTTTAGAAACAGTACATCAATTGTTAGTAAAATCAATAGTATATCCATCATAAAAAATTTGAGACATACTTATCAGATTGTGTTTTAGTCCTTGTACATAAAGTACATTGTTGATTGAGACTATTTTTGGATTTCCAACAGTTCCAATGCCAATGATTTTTCCTTTGGTATTGTCACCAAATGTGACAAGTCCTCCTTCCTTTTGAGCGAGTGAAGAAAAATTCAATGAGCTTCCACTCATATGTCTTGAGAAGCCATGGTCCATGTACCATATATCTTTTCTCCTCTAGTGGCCTACTACCTGCAAAGACATTCAAACAAATTGCTTTAGTACCCATATTTTGTTGGGTTCAGGGGTGTTAGCTAGAAATGATCTGGGTATCCAGATTTGCTTTGTTCTTTTAAAATTAGATGAATCATATAAGTATTTTTAAATATAGGCTTTCTTAATACCACAAATTTGAGGTTGTCTTAAGAAACAGCTTTTAGCTATATGTCCCTTTGTCCCACAAAAATTACAATTAACCTTTTTAGATCTAGGAACAAAATAATTTTTATATAGCTTAGGTTTTTCTCCTTTACTGCCAATTCCAAATCTCTCCTTTTTAATGACAGTTTTTCTAAGAATTTCATTTAATGAATTCTCTCCTTTTGTAAAAACCAATGCGATCTGTTTGTTAGATTCTACTTCATCCTGTAGTGTTTTTATTCTTAATTTAAAATTAATATAGTTAGTGTTAATCTAATTGTATTTATCAGTTAGTTCCTTATATTATTTTAGCATTGTATCTCTTTCATCTAAAATGCCTTTTTGTTTATTTTTTAGTGACTTATGTTTCTTAAATAGTGAATCATATATTTCTTCAAGCATATTGCAGTAGGCTGCATGTTTTTCATTTGTGTAGCTTGATATAGAATTTGATTCAGAGGAGTAATATGAGTGTACCTCATCAGTTTCTTCCAAAAAACATATGTTTTCTTGTAGATTAACTTCTTCTTTCTATGAGATTGATTCAGGAGAGCTACTGGAGTCTTTAGATAAACTCCAAGTGGCTTTCATAGCTTTCTTTTCATTCTGCTCATAGTCATTTTTTTGAATAATTTCTTCTTCTTTTGATCCTTCAATTGTGGGAAATCTGGTCTGATATGCCCCATCATCTTGCATTCATAACATCTTATTACCTTATTATCTCCCTTAAAGGATTTTTTAAGCCTCTTTTCTTGCTGTAGAATTTTCTAAATTTTCTGGCTAGCTGAGTCAGTTCTTCATCTAAGTTGGATGAGTTAGATCTTTCTGATTTAGCTTTGACATCATTGTTCTTCATCTTTCTATTATTTTTTTGTAAACTTACCTTCAAGGAAGTATCTTATCTTTTGATGTAGACCTTATGTTCATTTGACTCATCTTGAATTTCAGCTTCATACATCATCAGTGTACCAATCAGCTCTCTCATGGTTATATCTTTGACAGGTATTGATTGTCTGATTGCAGTAGAGATACCATTCCATCGAGTCGGAAGTACCCTCAATACTTTTAATGCTTGATCATCCTGATTGATAGGTTCTCCTATATCTGTTATATTATTGAAAATTTCTGTCAATCTCCCATTTATTTGGGTAATGCTTTCACCTTCAAACATCTTGAAAGTATCAAATTTCAATTTGGAAGTTTCATATCTCATTTGTCTCACATTATATGTTCCTTCATATGCCACATCTATCGTTTTCCACATCTCATATGCTGTGGGGAACTAAGATACTCTATTAAATTTATCTGGTCCTAGACCACAGATAATTGCATTCATAGCCTTCAAGTTCATATCGTACTCTACCTCTGTAGAAGCACTCCATGTCTCAGGATTTTCATGAATTTCAAAAGGAGTCAGAATCTTTGAATAAACTTTATCTCCTAGGTTTTTCAGATATATTATCATGTGAGATTTCCAGCAACCATAGTTGTCTCCATTAAAATATGGTGCTCTGATCATTGACATCCCTTCTCTTGTATCAGTCATGATGCTATGTTGTATAATCTTTAAATGCTTCTAGCTTGCTAGGGATCTATCAGAAGCTCCACCTCGGATACTAATTGTTGGATCTGAATCTACAGATTATACACAAGAGGGGGGTGAATTGTGTCTTTTGCAATTTTTCGGTAACTCTTTGATTGAACGAGTTCTGTCCTCTATACTTTATCATATTTGATCGTGCAGCGGAATAAGTAAAAACAATAACACAAAGATGTATAGTGGTTTGGGGAACAGAAGGCCCCTAGTCCACTCCACCAATGCTCAACTCCACGAGCTTGGTGATTTTCACTATCTGGTCCTCGTTTCAACAGACCGGTCCACAACTGAGTACTGGTAGTTAACACCTTTACAATATTCAGGCTAACAAAGCCTTCTGGTTCAATCAAGAACCAACACAGCTTAGAACAAGAAGTTGGTTACTCAAGAATAAAATGAATTTCAGAAAGAATTTTTCTAGTTGATCTTCACAATTGCAACAGAATGCAATTAACAGTAGATGGATCGTAGTCTCTAGAAATATTGATTTTCAAAAAAAAGAAATTCTGAGTCGATCCGGTTGCAATAGATATAGATATATAGTTCACAACTTCAGCAGTAGTAGATCCACAATAGATATTCGATGTAGAATAGGTGAATCTTCTATCGAGTTCTTTCTTCTTAAATAAACAGAGCTTTGACACTCCTTTTTGAATCAGCTAATCAACGTGAATTTTTTTGTAGTCTCTGTTTTCCACCTTTTTAATAATAGATCGATCACCATAAACACATGTACCTGGTGTTTTTGAGAGAACGTATATTGTAAAGCTCAGTATTTCTCCTGCACATTTAGATCCATAAAAGTTTCCTTCTGTTTCGAGATATTCAAAAAATTAATTTACAGAGAAGTCGTAACTTCTCTTAAGACTTGGCATAAAAATATCCTTTTAATTCGATCTTAAACCCATCGATAAAATGGTTTTGAATCAGTCAAAGTCATACTATAAAAATGACTTTAAATCCTGCTTGAAATCCGCCCAATAATCCGCTTGCTGACCTCTGCATAAAAATATCGTCTTTCAAAATTTTTGATGCCAAATGAAAGGTTGATGATGCATTATTCAAAGGTAAGGTTGACAACATAAGGTTGAACATAAACGTCGGTCTGATCATCCATAATTTTTCTTCAACACTCAAACGTACGGAAAAAGATCCATAAATTTACTTGATCCATACTTTTCAAAGAACGTATCATTGTTTACAAAAGTAAGGTTGATGAACCGTACTTTTGAGAAACAAATGTAACGTTTAGTATTTACGTACAGTTCTACTTCCATACTTTCCTGATAACCAAAACGTAAGGTTCCTTCCTAACGTAAGGTTCTTCTTCCATACTTTTCTGATAACCAAAACGTAAGGTTCCTTCCTATCGTAAGGTTCTTCTTCCATACTTTGCTGATAACCATAACGTATGGTTCCTTCCTAACGTAAAGTTCTTCTTACCTACTTTTCTGAAAACGTATGGTTGTTTAACCATAGTTTTATCATATCTCAAAAACTATACACGCTTTTCATCCATACACTACGTTTATCCACGTATGGTTTGAACAGTGATTCCAGAATGCGCTAAAGCAGATTCCGCGGTATATTTATCCATGTAAGGTATAAACAGTGATTCCAAAATGCTCTAATGCATATTCCGCACAAGTAATAAATTCTCGTTATTTCAAGAGTAAAATAAATTAATAAATTACTTCAAAATACTAAATAAAATAATTAGAAAATAACTAAGGTTATTTTTGAGCATCAAAATTATTTTAAAGAGATATAGAATTATATTCAATAATCTCCCCCTTTAAATAACATTTTTATGTATTGTTGAAAACAATAATTTTCTCACCACATTTACTGTTTCATGCCAAACAGGGAGTTCCAACTTTAATGATACACGCATAGACCTAGGAGCCTCCGTAAATTTAATGCCCAAATCCAAATTCTACATCCTCTTTCTAGGTCCCTTTCAAAAAAATCATTTTTTCATCTAATTATCCTATCGAAGGACAGCCAATCCTTAGAGAATAAGTGAGGATGACCTCATCCAAGTTAATGATCTTATCTTCCCAAATTATTTCTATGTCCTTGACAGAAAATTTGATATAAAAACTTCTCGATCGCCAAAAATTCTTGTAATACCATTCCAATTGACAGCTATAACTAAATGGATGTCCATTTGGGTATCTTATACATGGAATTCGGTGACTGACAAGTCAAATTCAAAATTTTTCAAGCCATGGGATACCCATATGAATATGACTATGTATTCTCAATCCTTTCTTCCAAGGACACTTTTGAGAGTCAATTGAATCCCATTCCATCATGTTCATCATGTTCAAATGATAGAGGGGATTGTGAAATTTTCACTATTATTAACCATGTCATAAATGGGGATGTTGATGCAGAAATTTCATTCATAGACACTATAAATCTAAAATATCTGGAAAACTCTCTAGATTCCAACATTAACTTTGATATGTACTGCTCCACCATGGATAGAATTAAGGAAAATGAATTCGAAGCAATTGAAAGCCCTTCCCAAATTTCTGAGTTTTCTAACCCCCCAAATGAAAGATGAGACATATCTGAAATCTCTTCCTAAAAACCCGAAATATTCATTCCTCTTCCATGATCAGTCTTATCAATTCATTGTATCTTCAACAGTTATTGAAACCAAGGATTCCAAACATGTCCTAGTGTTAGAGTAAAAAAATCTTTTGGTTGGAACCTATATGACATACCAAAAATCAACCCTACTCTTTGCATACAATACACCCATCATGATGTGTCATCCAAACCAATCATACAACCACAAAAAAGTCACAATCCACACATCAATGACATATTTAGGGAAGAGATAACCAGTATTCTTCAATAGGTATTATCTACATAATTATTGATAGTGAATGGGTTAGTCCCATTCAAGTGTTTCCTAAAAGGGTGAGATAACAATTGTCACAAATACACATGGGGAGGTGGTCACAACTCAAGTGAAAAATAAATGGAGTTTGTGCATCAACTACCAAAATTTGAATGTTGAAACATGAAAGGATCAATAAACTATTCCATTCCTTGATCAAATTCTCTAAATATAATCCAAAAAGTTACATTATTTATTTCTTAATGGATATAACAACCTCTTTATATTCCCAATCCTACCTTAGGACCAGGAAAAGACTACATTCACTTAACTTTTTAGAACATATTCATATTGGAGAATGACTTTTTTCAATTGCAATTCTCCTTCAACATTCTATAGTTATACGATGAGTATCTTTTTTGAATTTGTTGAGTATTTTGTAGTGGTCTTAATGGTTGAATATACTATTTATAGTAAGTCATTTGAATCCTTCTTGATTTTTCTCTCTCTATTCCTTAAAAAGTGTGTTGAAGGTAACCTTCTTCTGAATTTAGAAATTTTTTACTTCATGGTAATTAGTGGGATTGTTATAGAGAACATAGTTTTAGAAGGGGGTAATAAAGTTTATCCTACTGAAATTGAAGTTATCCAATCACTCGTAACCCCACATATGTTTGATACATCCATTAATTCCTTGGTCATGAAGATTTTTATCAGAGATTCATCTATAACTTCAGTAAGAGTTTCCTCCCACTCACTTGGCTACCCCAAAATTATTTCTCATTCCATTTTGATGAAGTGTACAAGAGTGCCTTCATTGAACACAAATATGTTCTTACATTTTCCCTGATAATCCAACCCCCATATTGGTACTTACCCTTTGAATTGATGTGTGATGCTTCTAATAAGAACATTCAGGTCGTTCTTGTTCAAATAAGAGAAAATATTCCCCATGTTATCTGTTATGACTCACAAACAATGTACAAAACTCAATCTCACTACACTATGACTAAAAATGAACTTTTAGCGGTGGTCTTTTCCTTGGATAAATTCCACCCATGCCTCTTATGTTCTAAAATCATCATATTTACAAACCATTTCCTCTAAATCCATTTCTTTATTTTATTGAAAAACCACTTTGAAGTAATGTGGGAACCTATAGAAACATTCCTTGGAGAATCAAATCACAACCTCACAAAACACATTCCATTACAGAATTAAAATTTCAAAAATTAAAATAGAACAATCGTCATCATGCGAAAACTGTCAGCACAAACCTATTTCAAAATTCAAAGAAGACCAAGATCACCTCAAATCCCACAAATCTCATGAATAAGCTGAGGGGAATTGAATTCATCGAGGAAGTCATGTCCTGTTGACATATCATTTCCATAAACACATCACAACACCATCGTCTCGACGTTGGTGACCCCCACCGCAAACCGAAACTACGAACATCAAAACATGCTTATCATCAACATCATTTTCTCCACTTCACCAATGAGCAATATAGAAATCAAAAACTTAGATCGTCAACATCGAAAATTTATCATAAAAACCCATAAAACTATAAATGACCAGACCACCAAAATAGAACAGCCTCACATCATCAAAAATCATAATAAAATTAGACATCACCATCGAGAGAGACAATGACGACTGCCACCATAACCAATCATGGATGAAACCCAACCATAATTTCATATTAGAACACCATAGAACAAGATTCAAAAAGATCATCCACTAGGAAGAATAAAACAATCCAACGCTGAAGAAATGATAGATAAATCTAAGATACCCTAACCCTCATCACAAGCCCCACGCCAGGAACACCGTCAGTAATTGAAACACAACTTCCAAAACCACATTGAAACCACTACTCCAAGTTCATCTTAGAGGGGAGCAGTGGAGCATAAGTCAAGGTTAGTGGTTAGAAATCTAGATTACTTCAGACAATGGCAACAACAATGATGCAGAAAAGTGGGGCCATCAGAATGAACAATCCAACCCAGGCCAAGCCTTGGGACCCATCGACCACCAAACTGCAATACAAAAAACCACTCTAGACCCCCAATCTATCTTCGACATGGAGATTCATAGTGGAATGAGAGTTCAGAGCTAAAAAATTAGAAACCAACAATGCTAGTAGTATACAACATGTGATGAGACCCCAAAACCTCCAAGAAGAGGTAGATGACAACATACAAGAAAAGTAGAAGCACCTTCACTAGAGAAAAAGTGGGGAAATGGACCGAAAATGGAAGAAGTAAGAGTCTGGGGCCACTGACCCTGAAGAAAAAGGTTAGAAGAGGAAAACTAAGCATATCCATGAGTGCGGTGAGCACTGGGAGAGAAGGGCGACATCCCCTAAAAATTGTTACCTCACTCACACAATTCCCCCTATATACAGACCATTTAGTTATAATGTTCCTACTTAAGAAAAATGTTTCCTAATCGAGGCTAAAAAGATAGATCCCAATGATTTAAGAGTTGGACATTTTTTATTAAAGATAGACTTTAAAAATAAAAATTTGTGACAGATCTCCTAATTAGAATTTATAATTCATCTATTTATTAAATAATTGATCCTAAATTTCAAATTGAACATGTCCCATCAATCACTCTGATGTTACCATGGTATTCCAAAATTGTGAACTACATGGTTGATGGTGTTTTCCATTTAAATGATTCAAAAGAACGAAAATTGAACCATAAAAGTGATTCAAAATTATATTTTTTGGATGATAATTAGCTTTGGAAAATCAGGGATGACATGGTAATTAGAGAATCAGTCGGTGTTGACGAACATTCCTCCGTCTTGGAATTTTTTCACTCAAGGCTTGGTAGTTCCCATTTTGGACCACAAAGGAGCTGTAAAATGGTTCTTGAATTAGGATTATTCTCAAACTAACTCTTCATGGACTCACATGAGTTTTTTCAATCATGTCCATCTTTCCAAAAATTTGGAAAATTATCCAAAATATAAGAAAAGTCCCAAAGCCCTTAATATTTTGTGAGATCGTCGATGTTCGGGGCATCGATTTCATGGGACCATTTCCTCCTTCCAAACAATTCACATTTATTATTATAGATTTTGATTTTGTTTCTCAATGCCTTGAATCCAAACCCACTAGAATGGATGAATCACATACTATTAGTGAGTTCCCCAAAACCCACATTTTCCATCGATTTGCAACACCTCATGCCATGATAAGTGACATAAGAAATAATTTCTGTAATTAAAACATAGATTATATTTTAAAAAACAATGGGTTTCTACATAAACAAATCAACTTCGTATCACCCCCAAATAGATGTCATTTTTGAACTTTCTAATAGATAAGTGAAAAGAGTTCTTGAGAGAATTGTTAATCCCTTAAGAAAATAATGGTCTGAAAGACTTGGTGATGTGCTTTGGGATTATCGAAATTCCTATAATACACCCATTTGGATATCTCTTTTAAGGATAGTTTTTGGTAAATCATGTCATTTTCCAGTTGAAATCCAACATATGTCATTTTGGTCTATGAAAACATGTAATTTTGGTTTTGAAAATTCTAGCAAATATGGATTTTTGTAGTTTCATGAATTGGAGGGGATTTTCCTTGATTCATATGAGAATTACAATATCTACAAAGAAAATCCTAAGGTAAACCCTAAAAACACATGCTATAAAACGTATTTTTTGAATTTGAAAAGTTAATGCTCTTCAATTCTTAATTTTGGCTTCACCTAGGTTAGCATAATTCCCATTGGGGAGTTCCTTTTAGTATTACTAATGTTTATCCATTTGGTGTAGTGCATGTCATAGACCCTACATCCAAAAGGACTTTGATGGTTAAAAAAATCAATTAAAGCATCACCATGAGAGGAAACACATCTCAAGAACCACATCTACTTCCATAGGATCCCCAAATTCTACAATTGACCGACCATTTGATAGATATGTCGACCCCCAAAATCCAAACTAGGGAGCACATATTTCCCATTAACTACCCTTCTCTCTCTCTCTCTCTCTTTATCTCTCTTATTACTCTATCATTATCATTATCTTTTCTTACTACTTTATTCATCAAACCTTATCACCATCATTCTCTTCTTTTGGGGTGTGTATTTTAAAAACACTAAAAAACAAAAAAAATAAAAAAAAACGAAAAAAGTGTCATAATTACTCAAAATCGACTTTTGAAATTTTATACAACCCTTTCGGGGAGTCCGAATACATGTTTTCCTATCAATTTTCTTTTATTTTAATATTAAATTTTTATATTTAATCTTGAGTCCAAACTAAAAAAAATTCATTGTATAAATTTTTATTTGAAAATAAATATTCCCCACCCATGAGGAACAAAATTAGCTTTCATGCCATAGTCACCAGTGACCATTTATCATTTTGTGTTTTTTTTAGCCCCATTTTCAAGTATTCTGTTTTTGGACATTTGATTTGAATTTCTTAATTTGGTGAGATTTAAAAAGATAGAGTAATTTTGTGAACCACAAGAGAATCGCAATAGAAAAGTATCCTCCTTTTACCCTTATATTAATCATCCTTTTGAATAACCCTTTAATCATGTGAAAACCTTTTTTTATAGATGCATTACAAGCCCAATACCTTATCCCACCCAAAACCCACACATATTTTCATTGAATAATTTATGAATATTTAATTGTTTGGGAATGGATTTCATTTTGGATATCCTTTTCATGATTTTCCATGTTTTACCATATGTTTGAGGGAATGAATCTATTTTATTGTGGGGGAGAGGTTTTGAGTCTATGAGTTTTGGGAATGTATATATGTTTATGACATCTTGTAATCATATTATTGAAAAGTGTTGAAAAAAAATAAAGAATTACAAAAATTGTCTCTATCTTACAGTTGTCAAAATCCACTCTTCTTGATAATTTTATCTTGTTATAACAATTAAAATTTGGGTTGTGAGGATATAAAACATGGTTTTGGAGATGAGTGTGAGATTTGTTTCATGTTTAGCTAAAAAAACTATAAAAAATAGAACTGAAAAAAATTAACACTTTCATTATATATTATTGTGTCATTGGGATAAGTTTTTTGTATTGTAAATATTTCACCTTTTCATCCCCTTAAAATTTTATCCATCTTATTTGTGTCATAAATCACAAAATCATTCCCCAGTAAATATATGTTTCCACAAACTTCTATTTCTAATTTAAAATTGGGCACTGCTTTTTCTCTGTCAGTGTTTTACACCTATTTTCCCCTCTCATGGAAATTAATTTCCTATCGTCTCATAGCCACAAAAAAACCCCTAAAAAATACATCTTAATTATTCTTCACTTTATGATAGGGAATGGAAGTTGAGTGTTATTTCAAACTCTACGATTTTTTTGGGTGATGAATGGGTGAACCTCCATGAATAATTTTTTTTTCATCTTCAGAGCAGTCGGTTCTGAGCGGACACATTTTCTATTTCTAGATTTGAGCATAAAAATGAATCGTTTTTAGAACATTATTTGTGTAATAATTTGTGGTGGAGTTTAATACGGAAGAGTAAAATGGTCTAAAACTCCCCAGATTACAAAAAAAGAAATTTTAATATTTTTTGGCGACTGAGAATGATTTTTTTATGTTTTTATATTAAAAGTAAATTAGGACATAAATCATTTTATGTGTGGGTTAGTTGATTTTATTCACTTATTAATAACTCTTTGTCTAACCCATTTAGTAATTTTCAGGTAAAAGTGCATAATTGGTGTGAAATACCCATGTTTTAATACTATATATAATTTCTTTGAATTATTTGAATTAATCCAATCGATTTAGTTTACAATTTTAGTTATAACTCTCACCCAATTTATCCAAATTGTATGATTATTATTTGTAGGTTTCATTATTCCGTTCTTACAAATTATTAAACTAGAGTTTGGTCCAATTCGTCCACTTTAAGGGTTATATGTTCTACAGAAGAAGGTTTAAAAAATCTTCGAAAAAACTTGACCATCCATGATGGTAAAGTTTATGGGCTCCATCCGGAATCCCAAATTTTTTTAATCTCCTAATTATATTCTTGAATTTACAAAAAAATCATGGTTAAAAATTTAAAGACCCGACTCTAGAAAAATGGGGCCGAAATGATGTTTTGAAGTCCACTCCACCATTTTATCTGAGAATTAAAATCAACACCCAATTTTTGACTTTTATCATGAGATATCTATAAAATTTTGCATAGATATTCTAGTGTGAAAGCCAATATATAGGCGACCTACATTCTAGAATAAATTTTTTGGATTTTAGGAAATCTATCTTTTCAAAACCTATTCAAATTTTGGCATTCAAAAAATCTTAAATATAAATGGATATATTAAAATTTTTTATTCAAACTTACATAAAATTGTATCCTTAATTCTAATGGCTAAAAAAATTTCAGGGTAGACGTCCAATATTCATATCTATAGATTAGAAGAAAAATATTTCTCTAGATTTCGATTTTTGTATTATCAAATTGGAGATCCAATTTGGGGGGAATATTTGGAAAGAAAATAGGCCACCGCCTTGGGATATAAATAAATCCCCTCCTCTCCATGAAAGTGGATTCAATTTTAGATTAAATGAGGGTAGTTTGGTAAGACCAAGGCCATACTAAAGGCTTGTGAGGATCTTCTATAATCATGTTTCTTCTTGAGATCACATTCCTCCATACTTTTTTTTTATTTACATTTTCATCTTTTTTGTTTCTAACCACATAAGTATTTTTTTCAATATTAATGCATGTGTCTTTATCATTATCTCTTATTATTATCCACCATCTTTTTTTAAAATTAATTTTCCTAAATTTTTTTAATTCGTGTTCATAATAACTCCCATATTTTACTTTCACATTCGATGAAAGTATGTTTTTAACACTCTTTACCTTTTGTGTGTGTGTTCGGCGCACCAGTCTTTTATTATCATAATCTTTTCATTTTATTTTAACACATAAATATAAAAATTTTAAACTAGGTTAATAACCATCTCAATGGCTGAGTTAATCTACTGTTGTATCGAGTCGTGAATTGTGGATATTAAGTGATTGGGGGATTTTTCTCATTGAGTATTATTTAGGTTAATATTGTGTATATTGAACATAAAATTTCATGGATTAATAAAATGTTTGGCTTAACAGGTGGATTACATGGATTATTTCAACCATTAATACAATACCATAAATAAGTTATGATTTTTATTAGAGTCCAAAGTTATGTTATGTCTTGGACAAAAGCCTCAGCACTTGGGAATTCCGATCAAAATAATCTTATTAAGTTGGTGTTAATTTAATGAAATGTAAAGCAATGCTCCAGGATATAATAAGCTTAAAATCACCCATAATTATCTTACCCCAATATTTATCAAATTTTTTAATCAAACATCGTCGATTAATAAATTTAATTATTCTCACCAAACAAACCCCCATATTTTAAACACCCAAAAAAATAGAACATTAGAAAACATCATAACTGAGGATTCGACTCGAGTTCTTCTATACACATTAGCAGAGCACTATCCCAACAAAATGTTCATAAGTGAAAATCAGGCCCACTACATTGATACAAGGAATCATTCTGTGTACCCATGTACATGTACCACGACACAGCTTAGCCCAAGTACATGGTCCAACTAGTGTCTAAATGGGGAGTACATGCCATATAGTCAAACTCTATACTTCATCCCGTGTCCATGTACTTCCTAATTTCATCCTAAGGTCTCCTGGGTGAGACCAAAAACTATGTGGGACTAGCCACATGTTTTGTGATTCCTTCTTCTTACTCGAACCCCTATCTACTTCCAAGGGGGGACCCACACACCATGTAATCCAAAATTACATTCTAGGTCTTGTGGGATTTTCATAATCCCATATTCTTCCTCCACACACATCAACAAATAATAAATCCCCCGCTACATCGACCACCATATCACAAAACTATATATCCATCATCATGTATCCATTCCATCAACGAATCAACACCTTTCATTGTCACATCTTCTCAAAAAATGGATCAAATTGATGTTCTCTATTTTGTGATGAAGAACCCCAAAGATTGATGATTCAGGAATCCATCCTTATTTGAAATTTTACCACAACCACCATCACACTTTCATCGCATTGTGACAATCCCATATCTATGATATATTATTTTTTTCACCAAGAAATGGGTGCACAGTGATCGATTGATCGAGATTCATCGAACCCCATGCCAATAGAAGAACTCTTGTGGTGAATCATATAACCATGGGAGAAAAGTACAAGTTAAAAAGAGGTAAATGTACCATGATTTATGTTTGTGTTAGCATAGATTCGTTTCTGTAATATAAATAATGAATAGATTCCAATAAATTATCCCAAATCCCCCCACCATTATAACCATCTCACAAGATGATCGAACTATGGATCAATTTTTTTTGATCATTCAGTGTTCAATGATGGAATCAAGAATGGGGATGAATCCAAATAAAAAATCCTACATTTATTCAGTTTTATTACTGATGAAAATTTTTGTTTCGTCATCACTTTTGGAAAGATCCATTGAATATGAGGTGTGTTGATTGTCAAACCACGATTTCATTGTCGTTCTCCTAAGAGAATTATCTGAGGCTCTCTCCAACGATCATCCTAAGGGTCTAGGCTTAAGTAACTAACCAATGGATTCTATCCTAATGATCTATTTAAAGATCCAATATTCATTGAATCATTGAAACTAATTAAAATAAACCTTGTTAATTGTTTTTTTCTTTTCAATGTCCGTGATGAAAATTCTGCAAACGACCCATACCAACTAATATTAATTCATGCCTAGTGTAAAACCACCATTCTGAACTAAACGGTGTAGTTAGATTTTTAATCTAGGTAACTTTTTAGCAGTTATTTCATGTTTTTAGGAATTTTTTTGCATGTTCTATTTCATATATTTAAAATATTTTAAATAATTATTACGAGCATACTGTTCCTTGAAATCGTGTGTCATCTCAATGCCTCATCTCAAAAATAATCCATATAATATCCAAATATAATACATGGAAAATATGAGACATTATGGTTTCTCAAGATAAGAATGAATTTAATAATTCTTTATGTTATTTTAATAAATAAATATATTTATTGAATATTCATTTCCGATGTCATAATATTCATGAGAATATTCAAGGAAAATTAATAATAACAAACGAATAGCATAGGTGAATATTTTTTAAATGATAATTAGATATTTTTTGAAGGAAATATCTTACTGTTTCACTTTAAAAAATTAGGCTATATTTTTTCCATAAAATAATGATTGTTTTTTAAATCTATTCATGGGTGAAAAACATGATGGAGGTGACACTTGTCATGAAATAAAAAATCATAATGTTCCCATAAATTGGGTTTTCTTAAATTCTAGAATTAAAAATAGAATATAAAACATGTATTAAGCCGAAAAATAATGGTATAGGGAAATATTTATATATGTAAGGAAAAAATACATAATATATGGATTAAATACTTGGGAATAATAAATATAGTATTGGGGAAAAAGAAAGAGAATGTGTAACTAGAAATTGATGGTGGTGGTTTCCCTGGATCCCTTTTTAGGCTTTAAAACAACATTTTCTAAATCTGTGATAAAAAAATACTATATTAGAAAAAATATTAAGGTAAATATTAAGGTCACATGATATAACCAATAATTTAGTTTTGAATTAAAAAAGAGAACATTAAAAGAAATATTATTGTGTAATTTTAAAAATAATTATCCCTTATGTGGAAGAGATGTCTGGGAATGAAATATTAGGTTTGAATAAACCAATCATAGAATTAGGATGTTCAAGATGAAACATAAAAACTCCAAGAAAAGTGGTTTGGGAAAAAAATTCTTACAACATCATAATCATTCGAATTGTAAATCAATGAAAGGTAGAACAAGTGATGGATTTTTTTATTACATGTATTTCATGAATGTAAGGAAATAAAGTAATCCATGACCAATATATACACCAAAAATATGAAATATGTGGTGGATATGAATTATATCTCAATGAAACATAATTTGGTATTCGTATCCCCTTACCTTAATTCCTAAAATCTTATAAAGATCTCAAATATCCAATAGAACAAAACAAATCTTAATTATTTAAAACCCTTATTCATAATAATTACCATTTACACTCCCTATTTATAATAAATCCATATATGTATGTAAATTAGTTATTATATATTTATAATATTGGGTGTGAGTATACTTGATCATTTTGACTAATATCGTGTTAGTGTTATCAGTATTCATTACCCACACAAATATCATCATTACTATATCAATCAAGGTACTATAATTGAAATTTTTTAATTTTTTATATTTTTTTATTTTCATTTTGTAATTACATTAGTTAATATTATGATTATGAGGTCGGTTATGTTCTTTTATTTTTAATTTATAACGAATAAACTGTATAGTCCAATTTGATGAGTTATGTGTTTGTATTAAAGATAAAAAACCAGAAAACCATTATTCATTTTATAATATCAAATATTAATTTTCAAAATCCATCCTTAATATGAATTTAACGCATTAATTAGGTTGGTGGTTAAACCAACCAAATTAGATAATACTATAATATATGTGTGAGTATAGGTATGGAAGAGATTATTTTATTACAATATCATTATCAAAAAACTATAATGAAGATTTTTATATGTTATTAAGGTGTTTAATCATACATTGTTTAATATATAGGATTATTTTAAATGAAAAAAAGTTTCCACTTATAAATAAATCTCTTTTCCTCAAGATATGTCCATTTAAAGTGGTTATTTTTACAATTATCTCCTACTGATAATACTACTTATTGAATTAATAATTTATATTTAAATAATTTAAATCTTGAAAATAATAAAATTGATTTCACATAACGATTTATAAAATCATCTTTGAGGGGTTCTTATGAAAAATGAAACATGTCATATTTGGTATCATGAACCTATTTCTTTTATCTGGTTCGTATAATTAACCATTTACGTATTTAACATTAATATGAATTTAAAAATAATGACTACAGTTTAAATTAATGTTTACCCCATCAAGGGGTTACATTTTAAAAGTTATCAAAGAGTTAATAATTTATTGAAAAATATCATTTTTCAGGTTTCATACCATTTTAATTCAAGGAATATTATAAAAAAAATTCATAAAATACTTCTATTTTCTAATCCTATGAACAATTAAGTATTTACCACGTTTAGATCATTATTTTCTTTAATCTATTACTTCAATCAGTCAAACAAATATATAAAAGATAATCCCGATCTTATTTCTCTATTGGATTATGAATATTTATATTCCATGTCCATAATTTTAATAATTATTTTTAAAAAGAAATTTTTTATTACTCAAATAATTTATTGAGGACATTTTATTTTATACTTTAATTTTTATATGGTTTTGATTAAACCATTCCAATTTTTTCCAAAAATTGTCATTTTAAAAATTCTTTATAAAATGTAAAAAGGAATTATTTTTTAACATACATTGTGTTAACTGAATTTATTTACCCCATTACCATTTTATGCTATTTATCAACTTCAACAAGTTTTCAATGGTTTTAAAAAAAATTAATTAAAATTTAATTTAATTTTTTTTCTTTAAATTTCTTATATTCTCCAATAGACATGATTTAACTACGAAACCTACTATTCTATTGAATTTGTTGTAATTTATAATTTATTTATTTTATATCACTAATTTTTTCTTCAAACATTCACATTATTTTGATCATAATTAATCATACATTACATTTCTCTTCTATATCAATATTCATTGTATCATTTGTATACATATTTATGAAATTGTATACCATTTTACATATATTGTTTTACTATGAATGTTATTGGATTGACTGGGGAAATCTTGATATTTTATCTTCTTTTCTAAATATGTATATTTATTGATAACATATATAATATAATAATCAGATTGATCATTCAATATTTTTGGAATATTTTAAACATGATGTGATGGGATGCCATGGAATTACATTTCCCCTCAATGAATCAATAAGTCTAATGAGAAAAACCAATTTTATAGTCTTATTTAATGGGATATTAGAGTATATATACCAATAGATTAAGGTATCATGGCACAATCCCTTGATGATATGAATTAATGATTTCATTGATCATGAAACCCATCATTATGTATTTCGTTCATTGATAATTTAGTAATCCTTATCTAAGATATTGTTATATTGATATTATCCAAGGATACATTTTATGATCAATTTAATTTTTAAATGAAATGTGTTTTTAGATATTTTCCTTTTGATCTTTATTATATCTAATTTATTCAACATAGATTTTATTTTTCATCACCCTTTCTAAGCATTTGAGCTCACCCGTGTTTTTTTTATTTTCCCATGATATGATGACAGAATTTTTAAATCTGTTTCAATGACAACGAATATTTACATTTACTTATTTTAATGTTTTATTTACAATGTAATACAATAATAATGCATGTATATGGTCATTCAAGACTACTAAATTGATCAATACAAAGTGATGTGATCATTTGTATCTAATGCCTATATGATAAAGCAGACAATGGATTTGTGTTACTGGATTTAGGTTATTGTAGTCTATATTATTCATAGATATTTTTATAGGCTCTGCTGATTTAGGATCATTTTTGATGAAAAATGATTGTGAAAAATTTGTTCTCAATAATATAGTGTCTAAATTGTGGGTTTAAGTTGATGATTCTTGTATTATTTTGAATATTATTCATATCCTGTCTTTTTAATCTATGGATATTAATAATTACATTAGATTAATAGATATAATGAATGTTATTGACCATGTGATAATTCATAAATATTTTTTATCCATTTATTAATTTATTGTTCAATTTTATATACCTAGTAAAAACCCCCTTGTGATTTATATTTTTTTGTGGTTTTCTCTATGGAGTTAGTTTTGGACTTTTTTGGGATCATTATTTTACATTCATTTCATTTTTTTCAACGTAATTACTTAGTGATTTTTTATTTTGTGTATGAATATAATTTGAGGTTTTTTAACATTCTTATTTTCTGTATGCTTTTATAAGGAAATAAATGAAAAAGAAAGGATGTTATCATAAAAGACATTATTTTACATTTGAATATTATTTTGAAAACTTTAAACAAAATTAAAATTATTCTTCCAACCAAAATTAATGAACATTATAAATTTTGAAACACGTCATTGATAGAAAATAATTAATTTATTATTAATTAATAAATTAGACATTTATAAAAACAATTGTTTCAAATTTCCTATGGTTTCCTCATCACCTGCGCATATAAATCGTGGAAAATACATTTTTCTGTTTTTAAAATTATTGATGTCGTTCAATACAACTATTTCTATTGAAGTTCCATCTGAAAGGAATTTTGAGTTCATCAAAAGCATGATTTCAAAATGTAAGAGGTCATTGGGACATTACCTGTGACACATTAAATTGTGTTTCGGTCGGGGGGATAGGAGGCGAGGATTATCTAACCCTTTTTCAGAATTATTTCCTACATCTATACTCTATTATAAATTTATAATATATTTTTGAATCCATCACATAACTCAGTTTTTGATTGATTACCACTGATTGGGTTATCAAACCAAAACATTTTTTTGATGAGAATATATATATATATATATATATATAATAGGTAATCTATCATTATTTTAGGGGTTACTAATGATATAGTTTAAATATTAATAGTGGGAAAACATGGAATCTAAATACTTTATTTGAGGAGTTAGGTGATGTTGAGTTGGGATTAGGACTATGAGAAATGATTCTAACATATCTCTATAAAGTGAATAATAACAAACATATTTTAGTGAAGTATGATATGAAATATCACATATTTTATGTCCATGTGATAATAACCATTGGGGTGACATTTAATTTTGTGTATCCATGACCAATTGATGTCCTTTTAAGGATGTGTATCCAATACCTATTGGAAATTATGATTGAACCCTAGAGAGGGGTCACTGTTATCATAGTAAATAATATTTAGATTCCATATTTTGTGAGTTTCATAATTTAAGGTTGTGTGACAAGACCAATCTATACATTGTCACGTCATGTGATGAGGATTTTTTTGTGAAATGGGAGGTAGAAAAAATATTTAGTTACGAATACACACTAAAAACCCTGTACGGTCTATCAATTTTTTTGGTAATAAAAAATATATGGGATGTTTTTGGATCATAAGGAATATATCCATTTTACTAAGGTAACTTATAGGTATTTTTCCCACTGATTAAGGTTACATACTGGGAACATGACCCCTTAATAGTTTTTTTAATGAGGTATATGGTGTAGTGAGAATTATTTTGGTATTATTCATGGGAATCTCATAAATGTATATATTACTAAATCATTTTAGGTATGATATAAAAAATGAGGTCCTGAATATGGATTATACTTAGTAGGTGGCCCATGTATTCATCCACTGCATGTAAATTGATGGTTGGATTGAAGGATAACTGTAATAAGGGGGAATATAGCATTATACGAATGTAATTTTGGACTAGCACCTAGTATATAGATGAAGTGATACAAGTATGTACATATGATATGTCTAAGGATTAATCCTATTCTATAAAAAAGTTCTTAACTTGTAAATTATTAATGTTAAGAAGATCTTTTAGGTCTTACATATAGGAGGTGTCCATTTCTGTCACTACAGATTATTGAATGGACTAAAGTAATACACGATGTTCCCATTATTTTTGGACTTGTAATATAAGTTATTCCTGATGAGAAAAAAATCTAATCGAGTCTTCAATAGTGTCTCTAAGATAAATACCCTCAATATAATGAGGATACCTGATTGTAAACCCACTGAAGGTCCTATTATTTTGGGTAGACAAATGGGGAAGTCCCATTATCCTAGGAATACAGTATTAGTAGTGTATATTGGTGGGAAAAACCTAACCATATATCTAGAGAAGTCTTGGAGGGGGTTTAGGTTGTTATGAACCCATATAGGTGACCTGGGTAAAGATAGATTCATTTAGGATATATAGGCATAAGGGGTTCTCATTGATGAGTGGCTGGGAAAAGGTTCACCCTATTTTGGTTCCTATGTGAAATGGTTCCCTAGTGTTGGATAAAATATAGTGTTTAACCTAGTGGTAGACCAGGATGATTTATCTCTCTATTATGGGTAGGGTGACATGATCACTCTAACATAGGTAGGGTGAAGTGGTGTCCACAGTGGTAGGATTTAGTAATTGTTAACCCTAGTATAGGGTAGGGAAGGGCAGTTTCCCTATTAGAGGAAGGGAAAGTGGTCACCCAATTGGTAATCATGGGTGATGTTTTTATTTTGTGTAGGGAAAGGAGAGGTGTCTTCCTAGTTGATTTCTTGTGATAGGTGTCACCCATGTGAATGGAATTGGATGCGGTTTCACCCTAGTTATGGTACCGAGGGTTAGGGTACTTCTCCCATGTTCTTGAGGATCTAGGGGAATAGTTACATCCACAATGGTTTTTGTGTTAATTAAATTGGATAAATTAGTTATCCATGATTTGTTAATTTCCCTTTGGTTTGTGTATTAATTATTCTACCTATACAGAGCATGGAAACTTGAGAATGTCGTGTTATAAGAACATGGAATAGAGAGTTTATTTTTTCTCTCCTCAGAGAGTCCCTTTCCATGTTCCCTTGTGAAAAAATATAGACACGTAGGAAGTATATATATATATGAAAATATTGATAGAAAGTCACATGATGGCTTGGAATGGATGGTAATATATGTATGTTTTATAGTCACATGATACAGGTTTACGGATACACATTCACTACTTCACTCACCCAAGGGAACTTCGGAAAGTGCACTCATGTAATCTGATTATGTGAATGAGGTAGGTGTTATGGAATTTTTTCACACATGGGATACATTTCAAATTAAAGAATATTTATGGGTCCACAAATAAGGATCTAGAATAAGTGACTTAGGAAAATTCCTAGGATCCTCAGTGAAGCTATGGTCTCCTTCCTATATATTTTTATTTGACCATATAATAATTTCTGCCCTTTTCTAAAAAAGGTGCATGAACCCCCCCCCCCCCCCCCCCCCCACAAGTACATATTTGGTTGGAATAAACAGGATCTGGTACTGAGTTAAATGTTACCATGTAAAAAATGTTGCTTCAAATAGGGAATACATTCACCTAGGTCAGAATAGGGTAGTTATTAAGTGATCTTGACCTTATCTAAAAGTTGAGCACACATGTAGAAATAAAATGTTCACTAGTTGATTCACATAGACACCTGGGTGAATGTTGTATTCTATCAATGGGGAAAACAACATTTCTACAAAAATAATTTTTTTACCCTACATCTATTAAATCATTGTAAATGATAACACCATATATTTTCACACTCTCTATTCTCTCAATTCACTTTCTCTACCCAAAGTAAGAACGTATCCTTCCTATTATACTTTTCTCTTAGTGTGATTGTACTAGGTGTACATGTGCTTCATATAATTCTCCCACTTGGTAAGAGTGATACATATAAAGGTGTGGCTGAAGCTACACGTGTTAAAAAACATGAAGGAGATTTTTTTATCAATATATTTCTAGCAAAATATAGCTCGTAAAGAAATTATTTATTTTTTTATCTGCTATTTTTATACACATTATTTAATCCCAATTGTGTATCTTATACATTTCTAATTCTTATAACAAATAATATTTTGGTTTCCATTTATAAAATATTAAAAAACATTAATCATTGTTTCATATTCTGAAGTTTCTACATAGTTTAAAGATATGGTATTGCAGACTGGGTATGATTACCTTAGATAGTGAAAGTATAACTTACCATCCCTCATATGAATCATATAGAAGAATAACATAAAGTAATAATCATCAGACTTTTTATTATTATAAAAAAATGGAATCCTTCGATAAATAACCATATTGATACTAAATGACAACATACCGCTCATTTTTATATGAATCTATGAATTTTGGAAGACCATGTATCCCCTCAAAGGGTGTGTTTATCCATGTCGGGGAAACTAGTTGTGTGTTCCTATTACATCACCTCAAACTCTCCCCAAACAAACGTTCACATGTACTGGAACACCAGAAACAAATATATATATATATATATATATATATATTATATTATATATCTTATCCACTAATCAATTGAGATGATGGAATGAAGATTGGAATATTTTCCATGGAGGTGGTGTTGATCCTGAATAGATGCAGTCACAGAAATTTATAAAACATGATTCAAAATTAAGGATGGTATGGAGGTAGTATCTATTTATGAAGCATTATTGATATCATAGAGATATATATATAAGAAATATAACATGATCGTAGAGATATTGAGATTTTCAATCGTATGGACCAACATGTTTCATCCATTGCATTGTGATGTTGGAATTATCTTATGGGATGACTATATAGTGTATGGGTAACCAATCCCCTGGTCAGGTATTATGAATTCTCCCTTTAGAAATAGAATAGAGTGAACACAGTATAATACTATCTTAGGACCATGAATATATTGGCTATTTCAAAAATTATATGGCTAAGGATAGCCTAACCACCGAATAATGTTACCTTTGATACATAGATAATGATTTTTCTAGCACCTTATTTAAATATGCCAACATATATACTTCTGATGGGTTCTTAAATTTTGAATAAATTAGGAGTCTTAAGAAGACAGAGTTAGATCATTGAATATATTAATAATAGTCTTATGAATTCAATCATAACATCCCTCCTAATACATAAATTGTTGGATTTCGAGAGATGTGACTAAGTGGCTACCTACTTCTAGGTTGTGGCTCTAACAACAACGTCAGACCAAGTTTATTTATATTAGAGGAAAACCTCGATGATGGGGATCCCATAGTTCATGTTTTTCTAGTTTTAGAAATTAATCACCAGTTCCCTCCAAACTATTATTAAAGAATTTCCTTATTGTGTGTTTCATGGCCATTCCATGTTTTGAGGAGGGGATGATTGTTCACTCCAATGCGTACATGATCCCTAGGGAGGTCTATATCTAAGATTTTCTATTTTGGACCATTATATAGGTTATTTACTATATTATCACATTATAACTAATGAATTATGTGGCCCCAATTCTTCCAATCCAGTACCCAATGTTCAAATTTATCCTTTACAGTGACCCTCCCACATAGACAATCATAAATGAAGGATATTGAAAATATGAAGCATAGTCATACATAGTGGCATTGAGGGATGGTTTCATTGAGTTCAAACGTGACTTTGATACCATCTATGATGGCTATATTCTATACTGGTATGAATTATAACTCTAGTTCATATAATAAATAATGGTTTCCCCTTGATTGGTGTCATGAATTTGAATTATCTTAAATTGGTGTGACAACTTTTTGTGATGATATCCCTAGAAAAAAATATTTCTATGACAATTATTTGTCCCTAAAGTTCCTTAATTGTGATAAATATCTAGTATTCCCACTCTTAGATATCTTCAAAACATTGGGGAATGATAAAATATATTTTCTATTTGGACATTTTTTAATCATCCCTTGATAGAGAAATGAATGATTATAAAAAACCCGTAAATGATATGTGACCATTAGTGGAATTGAATCATTTTATAATCCCTAATCATAGTTTTCCTAACAACTCATGTTTGAAGTTCTGATGTTCTATGTAATTGGACCACAATTTTCTAGTTGATAGTGATAAGAGGAGGCCTTATCTAAGGATTAGAGGCCTGAGAAGTTACTAAATTTACAAGTGCATGAGTCATCTTAAGGTCCTAAAAGATGTTGGGTTAGAAATTCATTAGACTATATATATCTCCATGTCATTTAGTTTTGGGAAAATTTTCCCTTGATTATAGATATCGGGAACTTATGTCATAGCCTTCAATGTGGTGTCTATCTGGACCATCATCAAAACATAATAGATCATTTAGATGTTAATCTTTTTACAAACAACATAAATTTTGAAAATTTTATTAGGGAACTAGAGATATTAATATTTTCTACCAACATGGGGTCCACAGTCACCCATCGGCATTTATATTTAGAAAATACAGGTACTCTTGAGGGTATTATCAACTCACCCATTTGTGGGGAATGTATTGAGTTCATTACCCCTTAAAATGTTTTTTATATTCAATAATATTACCCTTATTTTTCAATAAACTCCTCACAATATCCCCATATATGTAATATGGGTTGTGAATTTACCCATGGATTCTTCACAAAATTCCCTAGGTAGAGCCGAAATTGGTTTCTTAGGATTGAACACCCACGAAGTTAAGTTGGTGGAATATAATGAAAGAGAATTGAGGGAAGTATAGGGGAGGAATACATATTTCTTCTTCCAATACTTAAGACCTATAACTCTATAGAAGGGATAATAAACCCCTTTTTGAGATATAGAATTAGTGAAACACTAATATTTGGTATCAACATTTCCATTCTTGTAAAAAGGTTACCTTTTCAGGATTTATCCTTTGATTCAACATTATGAATATATATATGATTAATTAATTCATCAATAAATGATTTGAATATTTTTTTCTCTGGGATGTATCCTTTTTAAGTGAATCTAAATAGAAACATAGGGGAATCTTATGATGGAAATATTCTAGACACTATAAAAGTAGTTGTGACTATACTAAAGGGAACATTGCAAATACCCACTTTGATTTTCCTTACTAGTGGATGGGAAGATGGATAGGTTATGATTAATGTGTGATATAATTTTATTCCATAGACGCCTATTGACTCTATATTTCTCTAATAGGTATGACTGATCTCCCTGATGTTTTGACTGTGAAGGATAATATATTTTTAGTGATATATGATAACTTCACAATATTTGAGAGAAATGAATTAAAAAAATATTTCAATCGGAAGGATCCTTATTCACTTTTCCAATCATTAAATGATTTAAAATTTTATCATAAAAAGAAATATTTCTAGAATAAATAGATGATTTGATCACAAAATAAGAGTTTGAAGACACCTCACATCCCTAATTACATCAATCAATGACCTAGGAATCTATTAGAGTATATCATTATGACTTTCCTAAATCTAGTCATGGGATCCCATTAGTAGGTATATTCCATTATAATATCCCTTCTTGACCAACCCCTGAAACTGTTATCCTGGGTCAATGAAAAAAGCTAATGGTTAGATAATCTATAATGAAATTTTATAATTCTCTCATCATGCTAAAGGATATAATAGTAAGAACAAGTTAACTCTCAGTCAGAGTGTCAAAATAAGTGTTTAATGGGGATTTCTCTGAGGATACACAATGAAAACATGAGGAGATGATGAAACAAAAACTATTTTTATTGTAAGTGAGTTCCCTATTAAGCCCCTAATAAGAACTCTCACATTTACTTGTTGAATTATTAATTTATATGATCACTTATTTCAATAAAAACACCAACAAAATTATATCATTGATAAATATTCCATCCCTAGAGCCAGAATACCAAAGCAGATGGAAATGATTATTTTTTTAGGGTCCATAAGCTCAAACAGTGAGAAATAGTTGACCTCTTTGAGGGTATTTTATCATAAAATTTTTCATCTTTTTGGAGAGAATTTCATCCCTACTATTATGACCAATATGTTCAGTTTGCCTCCAATAAATACGTGTTGAAGGATATATGGATTCTAATTTCAGATACTCTAATTGTGTATCAATGAGTGAATCTACACAATCATTATTATAAGGTCCCAAATTTTGGATACAATATGTTTTATTACAGATCCCTCTGCACTACTATGAAGTATATCCTTTATGATATATAATGTTATCAAATATAATAAATACTCATATCAAAGGAATAACCAGAGACATGTTTTTGTAAATCTCAGTCTTTTTCATTCCAATAAATGACCCATTATATAGAGGTTTTGTTAGAACAATTATATTTTACTAATGAATTAGTTATTCATGTCATCTACTTCCAATGGGAGAAGATATATAATAAAATACTGAAGTGTTCCAAAATATCTTCAATAATTCTAATACTAGAGAAAAGAATTCAACTAATGAGATAGAGATTTTTCATCCTTTCAAGGAATCAAATAGTTTCAAATAGGTCTAGTTTCACCATGGTGTCAATAAAGCATAAAAATAAATTGACTAACTTTATTCGTAATTAATGTATATCCTATAATGTATAATTATAAAAATTGAATCTCCAATCATATGTATTCTCATATATTTATTTTAAATAAATATAAAAGAGTGGTTTTCAGATTTTACATTGACTTTGATACCTTAACCTCTTTTTTTCTTTAATTATAATATTATAATGATTGTAAATACTCTTATTGAATAACATTGTGATAAATTTATCCACTCTAATATTGAATTTAAATGAATAATTTAAATCATGACCTCAAATTGGATGATTCAATTTTGAAATATGGGTAAATTCATTATCCCCTAACATGAACCCTCAAACAGATATTAGAAGGTAATATATAATAGTAAATATACAATCATTGTATGTTAGGGTTAATATTTTGAATGAAGAATTATGGGATTCAGTATCCCCTTGATCGTGTGAGCTTATATGGGTTCAGGGAGTATAGATATAGAGTTATTAATACAATCAATATAGGCTAAGGATACATTATTGGGATATAAAATATGGTCTTATTTTGTACATGCACTCTTTAATGGGTATATGAAGGTTGGGTATAGAGGTATTTATACCATCCCCATACCCTAATGTTTTTCCATGTCGATATGAAATAAAACTAACTAAGAATAATTAAAATTACTAAAGGTGACTTGGGATGTAGATTCTAATGATCTAGGGGCTCAAACACCCTTTGACTACCTCCTATATCATTTTTCTCTTGTTATATTTATTAAAATATTAGAGAAATATACCAGTGCACTTGTTTTTTTCCATGATGATAGAAATTTTAAAAATGTATTTTATAATTTAAAGGGTCATATGATAAACCACAAAATCTTTATTTTAATTATTTATCCAAAAAATGTTTCCAAAGATATAGATGAGAGATTCCTACAAGGAATAATTCCAGCTTCTTCATGACTTACCATTTTTAGGCATTCAATGTATTTTATTCCTTTTACCATTCCCAACACTGAATATTTTATAGCTTATATGTGTGGCATGCCTAGTGAGTAGAGACTCATTTTTTTATAGGATTCCATTTAACGTGTTTGAACATGGCATGTATGGTGTTACTTCACATGGTAAATTTAAAGTCATGAAATCCAAAACGATGTAGTTATAACTTAGAGTTATGAAAAATTGTAAAAAATATGGGGTTTCCCACATATTCACATGGAGAAATAAAAAACTAATGTAATTGGATATCCCATTATCACATGCCAAGATAGACTCAAGGGATAGTTCATGTAGTATAAGGTCATATTGACGAATCTAAAGGATTCTAATTTTTAATATCATAAATCATTAACTAAAAGGTGATGTGTTTAACCTAGTATAAAGTTAATGATAAACCAAAAATTAATAAAGTCCCCATTATAATTAATATAGAAGGCCTCATAGACATATGCATACAGTAAATTTTCATGATTTGGAAACCAAAGATTACTGATGTTTAAGGTCAGATAACTTTAAATAAATAGTGAAATGTGAGAGTACATTTCTAATATGATGGAAAGTTTTTCCCAACATGAATGATTAAGGGCCTCTTTATAGGTATTTTTTATGTTAATGTTGAGATAACACTTTTTCATTTTCAAGAATGCAGAGAAAAAGAGACTTGAATAAGTAAGGGATCATACACTATGAAAATGTGGTGGATAATTAGAATTGTTAATTTAAAATGGGGGTTATATTGAGAATTTATTACATATATCTGATTCTCATGTTAGGAGAATGGGTCTCACAAATAGACCATCTGAAAAAAAATTGAATGAATATATATAGTAGTCCTCATTCCATGTATTTTAAGATCATTAAACTAGGAATCTAATGTTCTCCAATTTATGTTCATGTGATGATGACTGAAAGTGTTTTTCATTTTAACATTGTATTACTAGGATGAAATGATCTATAGTTTAAAGACATATAAATGGGTTTTATATGAACCCAATGTGATGTAACATGAAATACTTTGTGGGGAACCTCATGTTAGTTGTGAGAACGACATGATCTACATCCATTGTGATTATGGTGGAAGCTTTATTGGAGTTGGATATATTATAATATGATGTCCTTCCTATTTCTGCTCTAGATTTTGGGGCTTCTTATCAGGTATCATCCTAGTACTTAGAATGAGAACCAATTATATCAAAAGGAATGAGTAATGGTGTAAAATATTTTGTTAATTAATTCATCAGGATGTTATGGTGGATTAAAGATTTTTATAATGGCCAAAAATGTTTTTCATCCAGTCACTAAACTCATTAATTAAGATATGAGACTGTTGATCATAAAAAAATCATTGAAGATGGAAATGTGATGTGATTTTATTGTAAACACACCAATAAATACTTTAATTATCCCATATACAAGAGAATATGAGATATCTAGTGTGGAATTATTGGATGTGGTGTGGTAATCAAATAATGAATATATTAGTTAATCTTGACAATATTTCATGTCCTCATACTCTATCTTCTGAATGATGTTAGATATAGTTTTACTAAAAGCCTCAATCTATCTAGACATCATTGTTTAATAGTGGTATGAATGGTTGGAATGGATATAATGTTCCTAATATAACCTCTTAAATTGCGAATAATTTTTTTTGTTGATTTCTATCAATATTATATATTGGGAATCAAATTCGAGTATAGTATTGTTATTCATGATATTTATGATAGCCTTTTATGTGACTTCATTAATGGATATAGACTCATAACCCTTTGAGAAAAAACAAAGAGGATATAAGTATGTACTTGAATTACCTCAATGTAACTATGGGATATGTCCCCATGATATCATTTACACATTTTGGAAATGGATAAGAGATATGGTGGTGTTTAACAGTTTTGGGGTTCATGGATGGAATTATTATGAATCTTGAAAGAATGGAAATTATTTTTGAACTATATTTTTTCTTGTGTGACTTAGGGTTGAGAGTATTCATGTCACCTTATTTGGTGGAAGATTTTTCATCCTAACAAGTGATCATCATATACAATGGCATGGACTTCTTACATTGCACTGAGGTTTTCTCCTCCTGTAATTAATCTAAGGAGGACTCTCTCAAATACTGGATTATATAGTGAATTCTTATAATTTAGCTTTTTTTAGAGGATATAATTTTCTACCTAGAACCATATATATTCTTTCATGGCTTGATCATATGGGATAATTACACTTTTTAGGTTTTCTACTATATGATAAATTTGTCCTTAAGTGTTACTAGATATATATGTTTTGGGATATCCACGATCATTAGTGGTATTTCCTTCATTGATCTCATCCATATCATTTTTATGAATAGAGAGACCACCCTATAGTGTGAGATACAAATTAAATTCTCATGAATCCCAAGATCTTATAGGTTCATTGTTTCATTATCCATCGCATCATATATTTAATATGATGAATATGGAATATGAGTAGTTGTTATCTTAGAGGGGAATTTAGCCAACAACCCTCACACATAATTAATATAAAGGATCAGTTACTCCTTCTTAATAGAATATTCACTATAATTTTCTTAATTACCAACTATGATTCAACATTGATATTCATGAAATCACCCAATATCAGTAGGCCAATTCAAAACCTATATTTATGAATGGGTATTTTAACTTATTGTTAGTTGATCCTTTTAATAGAGGGAAGGTTTATGGAAAAAAGAATTTGTATAGGTGAAAAGAACAATTAGAAGGCCAACCCTGTTATTATTTGGTTCCTCCATCATTCTTCATATTTGGATTCCATAATAACCATCAAACTAAATCTCTCACATTTGATAGTCTCATGGATTAATAAAATATATTCATTTGGGAGATATATATTAATTAGGGAATTCTACGTTATAGGGTGTGCAGTAAGGAAATCCTAAAACACTATCCATTTGGTCTCCTTCTGAGTCATGAACAATATATCAAACAACTTCAGAATGTTCACCGATTATTTTAAATATCTGGTTAACATTTTTTGAATGAGGATATATTTTTATTGGATAAATACAAGATATAATATGGATATCATGTGGTTATAAGTAATGCCTCATCTTCTAAAATAATAATATCAACACTATAATGCTCCTTTCGATATTAGTGTATTGATCTTGAGTAACAAACATGGATTTTATGACCCCAAATATATTATTTTCTTTTACTACATAATTCTTCTGAAAATGGAGACAACCAATTGATCTCTACAATGATTCTATGGAGAGGGAAATATGTTTTCTTAATATGGGAAAGATCATCACCGATGGGTATAAATGATACTACCAAAGATCGATGAAGGATTTCTAACAATTTTTATCATATTGATAGATGACTACCATATTCATGATTTTAATAAAGGGAAAACATTTTACAAATATATTGGAGTTTAATAATCTGATATAGTCAAGATTCCCTTGGATCCCTCTTAACACTTTATAATTTTTTTTGATATAGAATATCAAGTATCCTCATGGTCTTATCTAGGAAAAAACTAATACCATGATGGAATATTAAAAAGATGATGAGTTTAACCAATGTTATCTTAAATAATATTTCTATTGGTTTATCATCAAGTTGTGTTGACATAGTTTGTTGAAAACCATACCAAGATAAAAAAGTGATCACAAAATTATTGACGTTTTAACCCAAATCAACAACATAACATTATAAAATATTACATAGTAGGGGATTGAAGATATGGATCTTAGTACATTGATATGGATCTCTTGTTTTCTATAAGTCAAATGAAATCACTATGTAGGAATATACCTCTTATTGTGCACTGATGTTAGTATAATCCTCATCATTGTGGTCCATTTAGATCCTTTTAAGGATTTAATACCCATCCATAATAGATGGGTCCTCAAATATTGGGTTGGAATCGGTTAATAATTCTGGGATTGTGTATGGGAAATGACCATGTGGGGAACTCTTTTATAGATCTCTAAATTTGATGAAGACATAGCATTTCCCATTCTTTCTCTTGATAAGGGAAACATTGATCAAATTTTTTCATATTAAAATTCTTGGATGAATTTTGAATCTCATTTTATAAACAATTTTAATTATAAAAGGTATGCATGGGTTTAATCCATCCTATTTCCAAACTATTTAATACCAAATATGTCATCTTCTGATCCAAGGTTATGGGTAACTAAATCATGATCAATCCAGGAAACTTAGTGCAGTTCTTGGAATGAGCATCATAATATAGTTTGGTGATGGATTACATTGAATCATGTTCATAGGTTATCATGATGGAACTTATTATTTAAGGGGTTATATCATACCCATAACACATATTAGATTGTCGGTGATTATCTATGTCGATGGAGACACCTTCCACAATTTCTAATGGGGAAACCTTGATATTTTCCTCTTCTTCATATTCTATATGAATATTGTTGGTTGTTGAAAATTATGGTAATTATAGTATTGGATGGATGATGTGGTGTGAATAATAGATCAAAAAGATTAGATAGAGGAAAATTGAGATCCGGAATATAATGCAGGGGCATATTTATTATCACCATTGAAATAAAATCCTTATTCTGAATGTTAAATTTTAATTGATACAATTGATATTATGATGATACAACTGAATTTTCCTAAATCCCATAATTTCTTCCTTATTCCTGAATTATTATCCAATTATTCAAAATTTTATAGTTTTTTTAGTAATATTGAAGATTAATCAAACATGTATGAATATAGATATTCTTTGGATCCATATTTATATTGATGGATTGCAATATAGTATATTATTTCCTTGGGGGTGGTTAAACCTTGTAAAAATTCACCAAACCATCACATTAAAGTAATTTTTTTGGATACTTCATTTTACATTCAAATGGAACTTGCGTTAATCGATTACATAAGGAATCAAGATTTGTCTCTTAAATTCAATTTATGTGAAACACATAGTCTTTACCATATTTTATCTAAGGATTCATGGTCCAATATTTTATCTCATCAATGGAATTTATTGATATGTTTTTATCCATTATTAACTACTTACCCACTATTTTTAAGAACCTTATGTCTATATTTACTGTCTCGTGACTCAATTGGGGATTTTTCACTATACCAGACCCTGAATTATCCAATAAATTGGTATTTGAGGCACTTATGGTATGATTAAGGTACTTCCACATACATATGGAGTCATCATATCCTAGAAATATCTTGAAGGCGGTGACATTAAAAACCACATGAATTAGTAGTAAAAATAAAAAACATAGAATGAAAAAATATGTTTTGTATGCCCATATGAATTATATGTACTCTTAACATATCATTTAACTTTTGTTTTGGTGGTAGTTACTTAGTCTCATTATAAGCTAAGAATCTTGGGGTCTGGATTGGTATAGGATTAATAATAGAACAATTGTAACTGAGATATTGACTAATTTCAAAATCTACAAACATGATCAATATATATAATGATCTAATGTTCCAAGGTATGGACACATCTCTTCTAGTAAATATAATATAAATTACCATGTGACATTTTATAAAACAATCCTCCACTTGATATGATTCGTCTTCATCAACTCCATACTTAAACTCTTGTGGGAATAATAGGGCCTCAATAATGTCTTACATGAGTTAAATTAATAGGTTATGGGAAAATAGAATAGAGATATTTTCGTGGATAATATGAAACTATATCAAGATGTCATATTTTGGAACAAAGATTCTGCACTTCCTATCCAGAGGGGTTTCTTGGTATTGGAGTTTAGAGTTCATTGTTATGTATTGTAACAAAAAATGATCTTGACAGAAATTGGGGGAATTTATACCATATATTCATTGATCTAGGATGTTCTCCCCATAGTCTGACACTGATTAAAAAAACATTTTATAATTACTTGATCTTCTAGTTTTATTAGACTAGAATGATACATAAATGATTTATGAATCAGCTTGATGCCCATTATGATATTTTTATAATTCTTACCTTTGGGATTCTACAGCATATTAGCCAAATCATGTTGATATTATTTATCTAATATGTATTCTTATTAATGGTGGAATTGGTTTCATTCTTATTTTATGGGTTATTCCCTATTCTCCTAGTGAAAGTGATAGAAAGTATACAAATTTATAATTTTTCTTGTGTATGAGTACAAATTCGTTTTCCTATATCTTTCTTTATTGGTTGAAATTGTACCAACTCTTGGAATACTGAGATGTTGAAGGTACCAAATTTGATACCATATTAATAATAAATTTTACAATTGTTTGATTTTTATTAACATTGAGTATGTTGTGTTCACAAATAATGGATTTTTAATTTATCTAATAATTTAATATCCATGTACACCTATTCATAATATCATGTTATTCCCTCTATCCTTCTTCTAGAGTGATATAAATATAATTCCCTTTTATTATAGTTTTCTTGGTTTTTCTTACCTAGAATCAAAAATCTATTGATGTATATACTTTAACAAGAATAAATATTGGATATCCGCACCTAGTATCTAATGTAAAGGGTTATAAATAGGGTGATCATTTCCATATATGTCATCACACTTCATGATGTCTTGTTATTTGGGAGGAATTTTCTTCATGGATGTGATTAAGTACCTCAAAACTATATCTCTCTATAAATAGTAGTTTTTATTCTTTGATCCTTGAACTTTGAATGTGGTAGACCCCTCATCACATCCCAATAAGGGAACAATATTTTTAGCTATCATTTTGGGTGATGTAATACAAGATATTATGTGAGATTATATACAGGGGCCAACATTAGGGCTTGTTTGAGACAGATAGTTGTTGTATTCACTCTTATCAACTTCTCCCTTACTCTAACAGATTAAACTATGATTTGGAATTAGTGTAAAAAATAGCATCATCTATGTTCTATGAAACTACTATAGACTCCTTGTAACCACCAGGGTATTTTAAATAAATCAATGGTTTTTATATCTCATTGTAGTTATTTCAGTGTAAATATTAAATATACTCTCCTATAAAAGTTTCATTTTTGATGAGTAGGTCCATCCCTTCTACATTGTGAGGAATTTTTTGGCCCTCTCATTTTATCAATGCTTTTAGTTTAAGAGGTTAATGAATGTTGTATTATTTAGTAGGAAATAGAATAAGTAAAGGAATAGTCTTGTAAAATCAAACTAATTAGAAAAAAAAATTAATCAAAAGGTAACAAAAATAGTTTAACATTAGACCTTATAGTTTTTTAGAAAAATCATCTTGTATTTTACACTTCTTATTTTTACCAAAATTCTATCATGGGGCCTCACCAATAGCTGATGTGTTTCAGGTCCATCTCTTAGTCATAGATTTAATTAATGATTGGTAATTTGGAAATCTAAAAGTTGTGAAGAGGAAGAGTATAATATAACCACTCAAGATATAATGTTCTCTCCTAATAAAATAGTGTTTTCAACACCCTATAGTGAACCAGGCCTCACATACATTGATATTACATCATTTTAGATTAATATTCAGTACATTTAAAAATTACATGCCTAGGGACCGTAATAGTATAGTGTCATTGGAAATAGGAAAAAATATGCTATCCTGGTGAAATATCATCAAAATCTCCCATAAATATCTCCACCTTTAGTAAATCTACCTAAAACCTTACCTCATAAACTAGGGAATGGTAACAAAATAAAGGGTTGATATCAAAATATCATTAAGGGTAAAACCTTTGCACCATGTTATGCTTGGTCTATGACTGATCTACTAGTTCTAGGCTTGGGCTAATAACCAGGGTACCCTCCGTGTTTTAGACTTGGGATAAAACCCTTGTACATTCTTGTTTTCAGGATTAGGATATAACCTAGGTACCCTATTTGTTTTAGTCTTGGGATACAACCCACGTACCATCTTGTTTCTGTGATTGAGTTATAACCCATGTACCCTCTTTCTTTTAGGATTGGGCTAAAAACCATGCACCTTCTTATTTTCAGTATTGGTCAATAACTTGTGTACCCACATTCTTTTTGGATTAGGCTACAACCCATGTACCTTATTATTTTTGGGCTTGGGCTACAACCTATTTACCCTTTTATGTCACATAAAAATTTTCATTACCCAATGCATTGGAGGTAGATATAGGTCCCTCTCATATCATAATATAATCATTAATACATGTTCTTTTATATAAAAATACTTTCATCATATCATGACCCATAAAAAGAGATAGGTTTTATAAACATCAAATCATAGACCATGAAATAAAATGGGTATCATTAACATTTCTTCACATCAGAACCTACAAAAATATATATGTTTAATTATCACTTTAGGAAAGGAAAATCCAGGGAAAGAAGGGGGTTTCAAAAGCATAAAACCCATGGAATTCAAGTGGGTTTCTTAATCATCATTCCATAAAAATATAAATCATTCAGGAAAGAATATGAATGGAACCAGTGGATCAGTTCAAAGAAGGGAATGATTAACATCAATGGATTTCATCTTATATGGGAAATAGTTTTGAAATATCTTTCAAAAAAAATTATTATTGAAAATATCCTTTCATTATTAAAAAATAACTTTTAACACATAAAATAATTTGATAATCGTTTTCATAGAAACTACCTTTAAAACTTATAAAGAATACTTGAAAACATGTGAATTTGTTTTTCTTATAAATCTTATAAAATAGAATTTAAAAAATTTTAAATAACATTTTCTTCAACAAAACATAAAAACATATAAAGAATTCATGAAAAGGTTTTGGAGGAAATTTCATTGAAAATAATTTGAAAACATATAAATAGTACATGAAAACATACTGAAAACTATTTTCCTTAAAAATACATAGAAAAATTATATATAAATCTTGAAATTTTTTTGAAATCCATATTTCCTTAAACTTATAAAATAAGCTTGAAAAAATTTTCAAAACATTATTATTTGAAAATTTATTTTAAAATAATTTTCTTTTAAAAATAACAATTAAATATGAAATGAATTCTTCAATGTATTGATAGTGAATAATACTTACATATCGTACGAGGTAAAAAGAACATTATTTTTTTCACAGTAAAAAGGATTAAAAAATTACTCATTCGAAAAATGATAATAAGATTCATTTAAAAAAATTTGTGAAATAAAAAAAAGTCTTTTAATTATTATAGGATATTATAGAGATATTCTTGTAAACCCTTTTAAGAAAACATGGATTAAAAATAATACAAATTTCCAACTAAAGAGAGGGTGAAGTCGGGCTTTCAACATTTTTTAAACTATATTATGTACCAAAGAGTATAAAATGGTACTAATAGATGAATATATAATTAATAAATATAGGATAATAAATTCATGAATTTATTGAGATATGGAACATAAGAATTCATCAAAGGAAGCATAAACGTACAAAATTTCGAAAAGAGATTACATTATCTCAATAAGATCTTATAACTTAGTAACTCGGGATAATACTCTCCATGTAAGAAAAGTAAATTACATGAAAACTAAAATGCCAAGAAAACAAGGAAATTAATTATATAACATGTAAAATGGGATTATATACACCTTAAAAAATATTACAGGTGTATAACAAAACTTGGGTCTCAATGAAGGCAAATTGAGACAAATTGTTTTTTACCAATTTGATAACTTTTGAATCATATACCCCATAAATAAAAGTTCATAAAATGGATATTTTAATTCCAATAAATTTATTTATAATATAAATATTATACAATCATGGGTGGTACATACATAACACCCATGGAAATAGGGGTGATCATAGCAAGTATCTCACAAGAATAAAAAGTGAGATCAAATCCCCTTACCATGTGTCTGGAATCTCTTCCTACTCGTACAAGATTTCTATATAATAAATAATATTTTATTATATATATTTTACCAAAGAATTTATTTACATAGAATACCACATATTTTTATATTATGAACATATATTACCCTCTTGTTAATGATAATATTTTAAGGTTTCACTTTAGGTAATAATCGTTTTGCTCTTTGCATGTGTCTTAATTTGTAAGATCATTGATCCATATAATTATACCTTGAATACAAAATGTAAAAAATGATATAAATATCATATATCTCCAATATATTTTTATTATAATAATCTATATAATATATTATTACCAAATGAAATACACTGTTCAAGGTGATGGTAAGTAGTATGTATTCATGAAAGATGTTTCTGTTATTATTATCGAAATGAATGAAATAAACTAAAAGAAATATATGTATATATATGTATATATAATTTTTAATAGAGATTTATGATATCATATATATCTTATATATTCTCAAAAACCATCTTTAATACAATTAATTTAGTATATGATGAAATAATATTTCTTTGAGGGGGATGTACTCCAAACTTTCCCCATGAAAATTATCATATTAACACAAAAATGGAAAGTAAAATGATATGTGTTGTAAAAAGTAATAAAAAAGATTAAATACATAATAAATATAATATATTATATATATAAACATTTTTTATATCATAATTGACACCATGGAAGGTGGTAATGTAAAAATTAACAATCATTGATGCGTGAGGCAGTAGTTCTCCATACACGGAAACAGAATGTTCATTACCCATTTGATGGAGGTGTGTATAGGTGAGTCTCAAAACATTTACATAAAAACATATTAGTTTATTTAGGATACTGTTTGTGTTATATAATCTGAGAATAAATAAATTTTCAGGGATTAGATAAGGAAAATTAAATAAAGGACTTGAGGGAAGACAATACCTCTTAATTGGGTACCTCCTTTGGGTTCGTGCTAGAAGGCTGACATGGATTGCCTTCTTCACAAAGGAAGGATTATAATAGGAAGTGTAGGATGATTTAAATTTTATTGTTAATATATTGGATGAGCCTATGAGGATTTATAGGTGTGAATAATAGGGAGAGGATTTGTGCTTTTATAGGGAATGAAACAGACTCACAAGGATATTTTTAAAACAAGTTTGGTGTACACATGTTCTTGCCTAGTAAAAGTCATACCAAACCAAAATAAATAAATAATGGAAGGTTTATGTATTTCTAATGTCCATAATATTGGTATTTAACAATTTTTTAGGTCATTGGGGGCCCTAATATTGAGTTTTCTTCCATAATTAAGATTAATTTGACCTTAATCGATGTGATTAATTTTAATAACTTTTAAAAATATTTCTAGTAAAACATTAAGCTGATCTTATTAGAATATTAATATTATACATATAAAAATTGTTTCTATTAGTTTCTTTAAATTTAAAACTCATTAGAGATAAAATTAATATTAATGGTATTCTCGTAGATGGGATGAAATTACGAGTCTTTAAAGTAGAAGGAAGTTTAAAATTTTATTATCTTTATACATTAAATTTCAAATAGAAATTGATTTTAATAACCTTAGTTGTATTAATAGATTTATAAATTATGTAAATGTGACCGTAAAACTAATTGAGAATATAATTTATCATTAATAATTATTTAAATTAAAAGGTAGTTTTTAACCTAAAAGTAGTCTTTTTAACTATTCATCAAAAAATGATATTTCTCAAAAAATATCCAAAATTAACCCTAAGACAATTTTGACACAATAAATTCAAAAAATAAATCTATTTTATCAAACTAAATTTCTAAATGTGTCTAAAATTAATTTTATTGTTTTTCATAGAAGGACATGAAGTGTAGTTCATTGTATTTTTTAAATATATAAGGAATTTACAAAGAATTATATATTTCTTTATTAATATGTTTTATTTATATTAAACCATTATAATAAAATATTTGAAAAGTAGTGATTACAATTTATATTACTAGGTTTAACATCTATGTAATAATTATCACATTTAAATAATTATAAAAGTAAACTTATTTTTCATAGAAACATTAGTGTTACGTGTGACGTATGTTGGGTCGATGTCTCATGTAATGTATGCCGAGTCAGTGCTTTGTAACACATGGAAATTTGGTGATGTGTATAGTGATACCCAAGTTGGTGTCATGTGAAATTAATTTTTGACTTTGTATTTTAATATATATATATATATAAACTATTTCCAGTGTAACATGAAATAAAAAATATCAAAAAGATAAATTAACACGAAAAATATATTTCAAAAAATATCAGCCTGTTACATTCTACCTCCATTAAAATGAATTTATTCGACAAATATCATATGGGTTATCAATTTTTTAATACATTAAATTTAATTTATTTGAAACTCAGATCATAAAAATGAATAATAAAACATAATTTATAAAATAATTTGGCACCCAAACGGTTACCCAAAGTAACACATAACATGGTATCCATATATGAGAGGATAGTTTGGAAGTGTAAACATGGATATGGAAGAGATATATTAACATCATTTTCTTATGGAGAATGATATAGAAAAGTTTTAAGAGAAAGTTAACAATCATAAATACATAAATCTATGATGACATAAGGGACCTTATGATTCATTAGAAATGAAAGTACTTAGAAAAAAATTTTGGTTTCAAGATACATTTTACTAAAGTTAATGATTTTTTATGAAGTGATATACATGCATAATTTCAGGAAAGCCTCACCTTTTTTTGTTCCTTAATCCACTAAAACTATTTCTCCAAAAATGACAGTTACTTTTTCATTCCTGAAGTACTAACAGATCATGAGACCCCAAATATGTTATCCCATTTTTCATTAGTTACCATCTACACAAGGTAGTTTGAACATGCTATCAAATATGAATAAACCCCTAGATGGAAAGATGACAACTTAATATTATTAACTTAATCTAACATTTAACTTGACGTTTTCATTAATGGTTATCCTTATACCCCTTCCAAAATATAATTCACACTTTATTGCTTAAGTAAGATCATATATTAAAAACATATTTATTAGAAAAATTATTCTATCCTTTTACTAGTAGAATATAAAATGTTATTTTATTATTCCATAATAGAGGTAGAGAAATATATTCACATGAAATCTCACTAATGGGTGAGAAATAATACTTTTTTAGGGATTTTTTGAACAAAATCAAACATAAAATTCCCAACTAAGAAGGTAAGGATAGGTAATTATTAATTATCTTGGTTCAATTCATCTATTATGACCACATTTGATTTCCATTTTTCCTTTATATTCAGAGGTGGTTGGATAAGATCACCATTATTATCCCTTGTATTTGGGAAATTTTTAGAGAAATTCCCAAACACCCTATTAATGAAACAATGAAGTGTGGAAGGTGCATCCTGTGGAGTTTTCTAATTATTCACATCAATATATAACATTTTCAAATCACTTCTGGATTCAATTAGTCTTTGTCATTCATTTCCACACTTAAAACATTTACTTGTTCCATTAAGAAAATTCCCACCATGCTTCTTTCTCACTTAGAGCACAAAGGAAATCTTATATTCTTATCTCCATGGTTTGTTGATTATCCTTGAAATCTATACTCCTCTTCTTGTTAAAACCATGAGATTGATGCATAACTCTAACCTTCATTTCATCATTTATTGCACAATACAGAATCTATTAAAAGAAACCAAATTCTCTTAAGGCCAAGTCCCTACATAGACTTGGTTTTAAGCCACTAACTAACCTATGAAATTTACTTTCTAGTTGGATAATACTTCCGGAAGCATACATAAACAAGTCTTGTAAAATTTGTCTCATAGGAACCAAAAAATCCGTCATCAGTTTTCTTCAACTCAAAGAACTCCTTTTCCATATTATTATAAAGAACATAAGGAAAGTAATTATTGAATAATAAGTTATTAAACTGATCACAATCCATGGATTAAATTTCATCTCTCTCTCTTGTATTCTTTATTAGGGTCCGACATTGGCCCGGTTCACCTTCAAAGTGATAAATATCCAGAATGAAATTCTCATGATCCAAATACCAGAGAACTGATAATATCTTATTAGTGGCACTAATCCAGTTTTCAGAAATAATTTGATTAGAAGTCCCACTTAGAGAAGGTGTAAATCGCCTCGTGAAGGACACAACATATAATTTTTCCCTCCATTGATCATTTGGAAGTTTATCATGATTCATATCTTAACGATGTCGGGTGATCATAACAATGAGGTTCTTCATTCCAACTCCCAAATAATTTAGATCCCCATTATAAAAATAATTTCATTATCCCTCATAATCACCATTAACATGGTTTTGTTGGGTTCTATCAATTGACTAAATCCAAAAATAATAGAGTAAGGAAGAATTATCATAGAGAGGAACCACATAATCATGAAAAGTCAGTTATAGGATGTCTAAATTTTGACACTTTCCATAATCAATGAATTTTTTTATCCTTGGTTATTAATAGAAAAATTATATTTAAATACTTCATTATGGTTGGTGAAGAGTTTGTAAATTCTCAAAGAATATCCTCTGAGAGTATCAAATCTCGTGTGTAGTAAGGCCTGTTTTCATGTACGAAATTACCTCGAGTCAGGCCTAGAACATCTTGTCAGAGTTTTTATCCCTATGTACAAATATTCCAAATCCACATCCACTTATAGTATCTAGGAAGGGAAGTATTTCTTTGAAACAAATCACTCTATCATTTACCAAAACTCTATGAAATTTTCTTAAATGTTAACTCATCTTATACTTAAGCATAGAGACATACCAAGACATATCATTATAAATATACCTAGGGATATCACTAATTTTTTCAGATCATAGTTTCCAAAGGTTGTCTAAAAATTTATTTTGATGCCAACTATAGTAACTCGGGCTTGATATATCGGGATATTATATCATTTTATATTAATATTCAATGTATTACAAAAATGAATGCCCAAGGACCATAATAGCCTAGTTTATTTGGAAACCTAGAAACAAAATTTTCAATCCTGGTGAATAATCGTAAAAATATACAATAAATATATTCACCTTTAGTACTTCTAACTAAAATCATTCTTCATAACTTGGGGAAAGGAATCATAAGAAATGGGTGATCTTAGATGCTCAAAAAGGTTAAATAAAGGAAATTTGTAAGCATGACATGAAAAAAGGTTGTGGAACCTGAGAATAACATTTTAAGATCATTCCCTACATATTAGAGTTTATAATAAAGATTGGAAGTTCATCATACATGAATCCTAATAAAATAGAGAAAAAAATCCATGAAATCATAATATTTGAATTAAACATGGACTTATGGTAACCTTATAAGCATATAACAACATTATTTCATGGAGGCCTACCAAGGAATTTATAGCATGTTAGTATTGATATATGACCCATGTAACTATTGCAGATGTGGGTTAAAAATCCATGTACCCTCTTTCTTTTAGTATTAGTATACAACCCATGTACCTTCTTGTTTTTGGTATTGTTCATTACCCTTGGTACCCTCTTTCATTTAGCCTTAGACTTCAATCAATATACCTTCTTATTTTTAGGCTTCGGCTACAAATTTTGTACCCTCTTTCATTTAGGGTTGGTCTACAACTCATGAACCTTATTATTTTTAGGTTTGGAATATAGCTCATGTACCCTATTTCTTTTAGGATTGGGAAACAACCTGTGTACATTTTTTTCGGGCTTGGGTTACAACTCGTATACTCTTGGATCTCATATACAACATATCATTCCACAATGCATAAGAGGGAGATATAGGTCCCTGCAACATCATAAAAAAATAATTCATACAAGTGCCATAAGAAAATAAAACATTCATCATATCATGGCCCATAAAAAGAGATATGTTTTATAAACATAAAATCATATCCCTTGAAGGGAAATGGGTATCTTTAACATTTCATCAAATCTTAACCTATGAAAAGATATATGTTTCATAATCACTTCAGAAAAGCGTAACCAATGAAAAAAAGTGGGTTCCAAAAGAATAAAACTCATGTATGTGAAGTGGGTGTATTATTAATCACTCTATAAAAACATAAACCACTCAGGAAAGAATATTAATAGAACTTATGAATCATTTCCTATAAGTGATTGAGTAACATAAAAAGATATCATATTAGATGTAATTTTTTTTTAAAATAACTTTAAAAAATAATTCTTCATGAAAATATCCTTTCTTATTTGAAAATTTATTTTTATTATATAAAACCATTTGATAATAATTTTCATATAAAATACCTTTAAAACTTATAAATAATACTTGAATTTTTTTGAATTTTTTTCCTTGAATTCTTATAAAATAATATTCAAATCAATTTAAAAACCATTATATATGAAAAATAATTGAAAAAATATAATGAAAATTTTAAAATGTTTTGAAATTTTATTTCTTTTATAATACATTTAAAACATAAAAATAGTTCTTGAAAAAGTTTTGAAAACTATTTTCCTTAAAAATACTTTGAAAACTTATAGAAAAATCTTGAAAACATTTTGAAATCCATTTTCCATTAAAACTTATAAAGTAATATTAAAACCATTTTGAAATCCATTTTGTTTGAAAATAGATTTTCAAAATATTTTATTAAAATATTAACCTTTAAAAATGAAAATAAATATTTGATTTATTCATAGTGGATAAATCAATACCAGTCTTATGAGTTAAAATAAAATTCATTTTCCATGATAAAAAGGATAAAAAATTCCCTTGTTCGAAAAGTGACAAGAATATTCCTTTGAAAAAATTAATAAAAGAAACAAATTCAATTTAATGATCATAGGATATTATTAGAGTATTCTTGGAAAACATTTTTTGAAAACATGGTATTGAAGGAACACAAATTTCTGACCAAAGAGTGTGTAAAGTATGGATTTAATAAAAAGTATTTCTAAACAATATTATGTAAAAATGAGTATAAAATGGTACTAAAACATGAATATATCACGAATAACCATAGAATAATAAAATTCATGAATTTCATGAGATATTTAACATAATAATTCTTCGAAGGAAGATTAAACATAAACAATCTCAAAAAGAGATGATATTTTCTCAATAAACTCTTATAACTTTGTAACATTGGATCACACTCTCCATGTTGGAAAAATAAATTACATGAAGATAAAAATATTATGAAAATGATGATATTAAATATAGAACATTTAAAATGGTTTTATATATACCTCTAAAAATATTTTTTAGTGCATAACAAAACATGAGTCTGAAAGAAAGAAAAATGAGACAGAACATTTTTATCAATTTGGTAACATTTAAAATATATATCCCGTGAATAAATGTTCATAAAAACGATAGGTTAATAACCATAAATTTAGTTATAATATTCATATATTAAAATCATGGTATTTACTTACCCCACACAATATAAAAGAGTGGCGAACATAGAATGTATCTCATGGGAATAAAAAGAGATATGAAATCCCATTACAATATGTTCTGACTCTCTTCATACTCATACAAGATTACTATATAATAAATATAATTTTATTATTAAAATTTTACAAAATAATATTATTATATTTAATCACACATATCTATGGATTATGACCTTATATTACCCTCTTTTTAATGATCCTTTGTAAAGGTTTCACTTCGGGTAATATTCCCTTTGTTCTTCACATGTGGATTAATTTGTTATATATTTGGTCCTTATACATATATAATGGTTTCAAAATTCAATCCATGATATAAATATCATGTATTACCATATATTTATATTATAATAATCTATAAAATATAAAAATACCAAACAGAATACACTGTTTATGGAGATGGTAAGTCTTATGTACGCATTCTGTTTTCATTTTAATTGTTGTATTGAAAGATCGAAAGTGAAATTAATATCTATATATATGTATATATAATTATTATATTAGATTAATGATATCATATATATCTTAGTAATTAACTAAATCCATACTTAATTCATTCCATTTAGGGTATGATTGAATCATGTTGCGTGGATGGGGCGATGGTCTACATTTTCTCAAACAAAATTATTGTATTAACACAAAAATGGAAAGTAAAAAAAGATATATCATATAAAAAGGAATACATAAGAATAACTAAATATTAAATATAATATATTAAATATATTAATATAGTGTCTATCTTAATCTCCAAGATGGTACGAGGTAATGGAAAAATGAACAAGCATCATTTCGTGATGCAACAGTTCACCGTATACAGAAATAGTATGTTTGTTACCCATTAGATAGAGGTGTTTATTGGTGTAGGTTTAAAAATTTACAAAACCAATTGTAGTATATATTACAACCCTGATCATTTATTACACAATTAAACATATTTTATTACATGAAATTCACTTGATACAACTTAAAATATCGAGAGGTCTAGTGTATTTGGGGATTAGGATCATTACATAACAATTTAAAACATAAAATACAAAATCTTAATTGGAAACTTCATTTACATTACCACTACATTCCCTCTCACTCAGCATTGCATGAGATAACCTGAGGACATGCACAGGAAAATGGTGAGCTATAAATCCCAGTAATGGATTATCATGGAACAACATGACGAATATAATAAATGTTAGACAATAGGCATATCAATAGAACACAAGATAAGCATAAACATAAAGGCCTGATAAATCATGACAGTCATAACATTGAAATGTGGCAACAACACTTAACATGGAACTAGCATGATCCAAGGCTCATTGCACATGGAGCATGAGTAAAACCTCATTGCACATGAAGCACGAGTAAACCCTAGTTGAACTTGAATTATCATGAGTAAACACCCATTTCACATGATGTTTCATGATACCATACTTTATCCAATGTATTCGAGTGCTATAAGGGCACACCCTTCTTAAACATTTCATTTCATTCGTAAGTGTGCCACATTGATCATATAACATGGGTTCATAAAACATCATCATTTATTACACGATAAAGTAATGTAGATTTCATACAAGAATATTTATAATTAATAAGTAAATTTTCATAAAGGTGAATACCCTTGATAGAGAAATGGGCTTGGTACTCACTACACAATGACATTGGCTTGGAAAATTGATGCAATTTTGGAAGCGTAACGGCGTGACGTATGAATTCATAAAAATGGTTGATGAGAGAGAAAGGGGTGTCTCATAACATTTACATGAAATGGAAATTAAGGGGGTTATATAGATACATGTTCCAACAATTGTATAGGAATTAAGATTCCGGATACAAAAGAATTGCTTGAATGTAAATGTGGATAGAGAAATTCCTTTCGAAATTTCAGCATAGTAACGAGAGTACATGGGAGGCATTTAATGAGAGTGAAATGGGGTCTCCCATAATTCAAACATAAAGAGGGTAGTATTAGGAAGGTGTGAAACCATACCCGAACTATTATAATTGAAATTAAAATGGCATAACACCATTAAAAAAATTGGACAAAAATGAAAAAGGTAGTAAAAACCCCTTACTTGGAAGTGTGCCTCTAAAGGATTGAGGGAGGATTCAGAGAGGCTTCTTGGGAGCTTGGGGCACCTTGGGAGGATTTTATAGATAGGAGGGTATAGGTTGGAAGATATCCAAAGTCTTTGAGTGAGGAGGAAGTGGGAGATTGAGTGGACTTATATAGGAAAGTTGAGGGAATTCATTATTATTTAGGTTTGGGACACCTCACATTAAACTAATCCAAACCACAAACCAGAACATGGTTTTTTCCCATGTTTTTGGAAAAGGGAAGTGAAAAACAATATTTTATAAGGCCAAAGTCATAACTTCTTAAAATAATGGGTTTGCTTATGTGGAGGTGAGTCACACTCCAAAGGAAAAGAATTTATAAAGAAAAAATGTTTAATATGTTTTGAAGGGTCCACTAAATCCTTGGAAAATACATCAAACAAACCCAAAATCACATTATTTTAATGGTAAAACAGATATTTTAACGAACATAATGTTTATAGTATCTTATTACATCACTATTGGGTCATTATAGTGTCATAAAACACATTATATTTTTAAACAGTATTTAATTTTTACCCAAAAATTTGACTATCTCAGAAAATTATGAAAAATTTACCATTAGATAATTTTTATATCCTGATTTTAGAAATAATATTCATTTATTTAAATAAATTTCTATATATGTTAAGTTTCACTTTAAAAATAAAAACCGACATTTATCAAAAATTCATGGGTTTTGACAAAAAAAGCATTCAAAACATAATAAAAATTATAATTGAATTCATAAAATTATAGGATCATTTATATTTAATAAAATTTAATTTAAAAATAATAATATTATATTATTAGAATAGTATTTAATTCAAAAATCCATTAATTCATCAAAATAGATTTCATAGTTGAACATTATCTAAAAATACTATTTGTTCTTTAAAAATGATTTACAAGGTAACTATAATAAAATGATAGTATATTCATTATTATATACCAAAATAACGTACATAACCATAGTAATAGGGTTTTGTTACACAACCCCTTATAACACTCACATACGATTGGAGAGTAAGGTGTGCGATGGTGACAGACTCTTGGGGTGGCTCAGATAACATTGCTCGGGTGGTAATCTCTATCAACTTCCACTTCTCTTGTTGGTAGTCCTACTTGAGCTTAACATATTCAAGCTTGGCTTGGGCTTGGTCAAGAGCGATTCCCAAATATGCAACCTACTTTTTGAGCACTAACAAATGGGCTTTGTATGGGGCACATCTACAGGATGAGGTCATCACTTCCTTTGTCTTAGAAAATTGGATTTGTTAAAGCCATATATTTATAATTATCATGTGATCATTGTTCAACGACTATATTAGAAACGGTCTTAATTATTAATAGTATTTTGAAATCCAAAAACATATAACCAAAGAAGTTGACATTTTATATAAACATTTTACATAAAGATACATTTAGTTATATCAAGAGGGATTTCCATTAATGAAAGTTTGGGTCGTTACAATCATCATCCTTAAGAAATTTTACCCTCAAAATTTCCTTTTCCCACAATAAAACAGATTTTGGTAACTCTGATTCATCATTTTCTCCAATTCCCATGTTGCTTCTTCAAACATGTGGCTTCACCACAACACCTTGACAAGGGTCATTGTCTTATTTAATAGAAAATTTTCTCTATGATCTAAGATCTTCACTGGTTGCTCCTCATAAGAATGATCTTCCTATAACTGTACCACCTCTAAAAATAGTACATTTAAATGTTCTGGTATATACATCCATAAAAAGGATACATGAAAGACACCATGTACATTGGCCACGGTAGGTGGAAGTGCTAGACGATAGGCCACAACCCCGACACGATCGAGAATCTTGAAGAGGCTGATGTACCTTGGACTTAACTTCCCTTTATTTCCAAACCTTGTAACCTACTTCCATGGAGATATGTGTAGAAATACCATGTCTCCTACTTTAAACTCAAGGTCTCATCTATGGTTATCTGCATAACTCTTATATCAACTCTAGGATACCTAGGTATACTGCTGAATGTTTTTCACCTTCTCCACCATTTCTTTGACCATTTCTGGTACAAGCAACTTACACTCACCCACCTCATCCCAACACACTGGTGTTCTGCACCTTTTCCCATAAAGGGATTCATATGGTTCCATTTGAATGATCGAGTGGAAACTGTTATTATAAGAGAACTCAACCAAAGTAAGGTGTTGATCCCATCCTCCTTTAAATTCTATTGAGCACACTCTCAACATGTCCTCAACTGTTTGGATAGTCCGCTCGGATTGGCCATCAATTTGAGGATGATAGGCCATAATTAATTTCAGTTCAGTATTCAGAGCATGTTGAATACTCTTCCAAAACATAGAGGTGAATCTTGGATCTCGATTGGATACAATAGATAGTGGTACTCAAAGCAGCCTTACCACTTCCCTGATATATATCTATGTCAGTTGATCCGATGAAAAATCCTCCTGAATAGCAATGAAGTCTGCAGCCTCTGTAAGACAAACCACAACAACCTAGATTGAATTGTTTCCTTTGTATGTCTTCGGAATTCCGGTGAAAAATTCCATGGTGATGTTCTCCCATTTCCATCCTAGTATGGGAAATGGTTGCATCATCCCCTTAGACATCTGCCTCTCGGCCTTCACATGTTGACACACCATACAATTAGATGTTTATTCAGTGATCTCCTTCTTCATATTATTCCACCAAAAATGCACTTCGAGATCTTGATACATCTTTGTGTTTCCTGGGTGAATAGAGGAATTTGAACTATGTGCATCATCCAAAATTTCTTTCTTCAGCTCTAGACTTGATGGAAAACATAGTCTTTTCCCAAATCTCACAATTCCAACTTCATTAACATTAAACTCTAAGGATTTACCTTTTCCGATAGCTTCAAATTTTTCTTGAATTCCCAAATCAATCTTTTGAGCATCATGTAACCTTTCAAAAAGTAATGGTTGAGTGATCATTTGTGAAATGATTGATAATGTTCCCTTCTTTATGATTCCCATGTCCATCTTCATAAAATCTAAGATGATTGGATCCTTTGAAATTATCATCAATGATATAATCGATGGGTCCTTTCTACTTAGGGAATCAACCACTTTGTTCACCTTCCCACAGTGGTATTGGATTTTTTTCATCATAGTATTTGATCAGTTCTAACCATCTTCATTGCTGCATGTTCAACTCTTTCTGTGTGAATATATACTTGAGGCTTTTGTGGTCTGTATACATTTCACACTTCTCCCCAAAGAGATAATGCCGCCAAATTTTCAGAGTGAAGATCACTATAGCCAACTCAAGGTCATGTATTGGATAGTTCTGTTCATGAACATTCAATTTCCTGGATGCATAGGAAATATCATTTTCATTTTGCATCAACAAACATTCCATGCCCTACTTCAAAGCATCACTGAATACCACAAAAAGTTATCCACTTGTGGGTAAAGTAAGCACGGGTGTAGTGATAAGCCTCCTTTTCAACTCTTTGAAGATTTCTTCGCATTCATCACACCATGAAAACATTACAACCTTCTGAGTTATTTTGGTACGAGGGTTAGACAATTGTGAGAAATTTCTCAGAAATCATAGATAATATCCAGTTAACCCCAAGAAGCTATAGATATCGGCTATCGATGTTGGTCTTGTCTATCCCTCAATTGCATCTATTTTGGAGGGATCCACAGATATCCCATTGCTTGTGAAGATATGGCCCAAGACTAAGACCTCCTTCAACCAGAAGTCACATTTGATGAACTTTTCATAGAGCATCTCCTTCCAAAAAGTCTCTAGTACAGTTCTTAGATACTCCTCATGATACTCCTTGGTTTGGAGTATATCAAAATATCATCTATAAAGACTACCAAATTTTTTTTTGGTAATCTCTAAAGACTCTACTCATCAAGTCCATGCAGATTTTTGGAACATTACTGAGTCTGAAAGGAATTACTATGAATTCATAGTGCCTGTATCTTGTATGAAAAAAAGTCTTGGGGATATCTTCCTTCTTCACCTTTACATGATAATATCCCAACCGCAAATACACTTTAGAGAAGTATTCTCCTCTATACAGCTAATCAAACAAATCATCAATTCTTGGAAGAGGATACTTTTTCTTTATCGTGATTTTGTTGAGATCATGATAATTGAGGAAAAGGCACATTAACCCATCCATCTTTCTGATGAAGAGGACTGGTGCACCCCATGGTGAAGCACTTGGGAATATACACCCTTTATCCAGGTTCTTCTGTTGTTATTTGTTTATCTCCTCATGCTCCACAACAACCATTCTATACAGAGTCTTGGATATTGACAGTTCTCGAGGTATAATATCAATTGATAATTCCACATCTCTTCTAAGAGGAAGACCAGGAAATTTCTCCGGAAACACTTTAGTGAATTCCCTCACAATAGGTATGTCTTCTAATATGGTTTCCTCCTTAGAATCATTCATCTGAGCGAGATACCCATGCTCATAGTGCAGTAATATCCATGCTTGAGATGATGTAACTAAATAAGATTCATCTTCCTCCTTGCAGTTGTAATGAATTGGGCGTCAATTCTCTACATGGAGAGAGATTTCCGTCTCACGGAAATTTATGTTGGCTCTATATAAAGAAAGCCAATCCATACCAAGAATTGTATCAAATTCTACCAGAGTGAGTATAAAGAGGTTCATCAGGAAGTTTAATCCACAGATTATGACAGGGGAGGAGTTATATTCATGGGATGTAATGATTTCCCTATTTGTCCTACTCACCGACATCTTCACTTCCCTGATTTGTGGTGGTGCTGGGATTGTACTACTAAACTTTTGAGATATAAAAGAATGCGTAGAACATGAATCAAAAAGTATGTTTACTATTCATGAATTAATAACTTGATTACCTATCACCACTTTGTTTTTGGGCTACACTTCAGTAGTAGTGATGGCAAAAGCTCACCCTTGTTTCCTTGGAGGTTGTTGGTTGCCTCCGAAAACCCTTGGCTTAGGGCCCTGATTTTCGTGATGCCCTGGTTCTTGGTAGTTGTAGCAATGAACTACACATTGAGGATCAAACGGAGCGTTCCTCTCCTATGTCGTAGCCACATGTCTTTCTTACTAATAGTTAATAGCTAGGTGCCCTTCTCTTCCACACCTAAATCATTTTCCCATCCCTTTTATGCAGTTTTCAAGGTGCTACTTTCTGGACCTTTAGCAAGTGGGGTTTGGGATATTCTTAGCACCATTGGCTTTATCCATCAGGCTGCCAGTATTGAATCCACCTTTCGCTTATTATCCCATAATACCCCTGATATTCTACGATCTCCATTTCAACCTTAAGGGCACATCAGACAATTTCCTCATAGATGTTTAAGTCACGAATCGCCAGCACTTTTTGCAGTCTAGGATTCAGCCCACCAAATAAGTGGTCAACCTTGCATTCAAGGGTAACGAAAATTCCGAGGGCGTATCGTGCAAGCCTTGTAATGTTTTCCTCATACTCTCTAATATATTAGTCATCTTTCTTCTTGTGGTCAAGGAAGTCCCTCTCCATCTTAAACCCGGAGGGTGCGAAGAAAATATTTATCAAAAAACATCTTCTGGAAATCCTTCCATTTCAACGCCTTGATATCCTCCTCAGGCATCGTATTTTTTATCAACGTCCACCATTGATCAAATTAACCCTCCATACGATAAGCACCTAGGAGAACCTTCTATTGTTTAGAACATTGAAGGATGGAGAAGATCTTTTCAAGGGATTTGATCCATTGTTTAGTGATTGAGGGATTAGATGATCCATTAAAAGTAGGAGGCCTTTATCTCATTAAGCTCTCAATAGCGACTTGTTATTTCTTAGGGGGGTTGAACATTCCTCTTGAACCATGTTTCTATTAAAATATTTAGGTATCTGAGAGAGAATCATGACAACATTCGCAATTCCTGCTCCCATCGGATTGGGCATCTCATTAATATAGTCATCACATGTATCTTCATATCAGTTGTTAGCCCGGGTCCTCCTATTACCGACCATTGGCTGGAATAAAAGAAAAGTTAGGGGTAACTCATAAAAGGTAATACAACGACATTACTGATGACGTGTAAAAAAATTTTATTTCCTTAACATATGAATCTATTGACTTCAGTATATGTTATCCATGATCTACTTTCTAACATATATTTTTAGGGAATTTTTTTAGTTTCTTAATAATGGTTCATACTAAGTTTGTGAATTTACTAAATCTTATCCACCAGGAGTGTCATAACCAAGAGTGCTTCAAGGCCCATTTTCAGGCACCAGTTCCTGTTCGAGTCTAGCTCAAAGTGGTGTTTTCGGGTTTTAACCCTAGGATACATCTATGCTAGAGCCGTCTCTACTTGCTCATATCCTAACAGGGATGTATTTATTTTGATAAACAACTTACTCAATACTCACAAAAACATAGGGATGTTTTTATTATACTTAAGCTTGTCTCTAAGTCTTTATTAGGGTTTTCTAATCCTAATACAAAAAATAACTACACCTATCCTCTTATACCAACTATTATAACCTTGATCTTTTATTACACTATTACACATAATTTACTAAATAAACTTCACTTGATACAACATAGAAGATTGAGAGTTATAGTGTCTTTGGGACTTAGGATCATTACATAACAACTTAAAACATGAAATACAACATCTTTATTTAAAACATCCTTTACATGACCACTACATTCCCTCATAGTTTTCATTGCATGGGATAACCTAAGGACATGCACAAAAAAGGGTGAGCTATAAATCCCGGTAAGGGAATAATAATGGAATAAAATGAGGAATACAATACATGTTAGAAAATAGGCATAAAAATAGAGAACAAGATAAGAGTAAACATAAAGTCATGATAAATCGTGATAATCATAACATGGAAATGTGGCAACAACACATAACTTGTAATTAGAAGGATTCAAGGCTCATTGCACATGGAGCATGAGTAAACCCTTATTGCACATGAAGCAAGTGTAAACCCTTGTTTCACTTGAATTAGAATGATTAAACACCCATTTCACATGATGTATCATGATATTATACATTACTCAATTCATTGGAGCGCTATAAGGGCGCACCCTTATTAAACATTTCATTTCATGCATAAGTGTGCAACATGGATCATATAACATGGGTTAATAAAACATCATCATTTATTCCACAATAAAGGAATGTGGAACTCATAAATGATTCTTTATAATCAATATGTAAATTTTCATTAAGGTGAATCCCTTGATAGAGAAATGTGCATGGTACTCAGTACACAATGACATTGGCTTAGAAAATCGGTGCAATTTCTGCTATATAGCGGAGTGACGTAAGAATTCATAAAAATTGTTGATGAGAGATAAAGGGGTGTATCATAATATGTACATGAAATGGATAGGAAGGGGGACATATAGATATATTTACCAACAACTGAAATGGAATTTAAATTCATGATACAAAATAATTGCTTGAATGTAAACGAGGAGAGAGAAATTCTTTTCGGAATTTCAGCATAGTAACGGGTGTAAATTAGAGGAATTTAATGAGAGAGAAAGGGGGTATCCCATCATTAAAACATAAAGATGGCAGTATGAGGGAGGATAAAAATCATACCCCAACTTTTATAATTGAAAGTAAAAGGGCATAACTACATTAAGAAAATTGGACAAAAATGAGAAAAGAAGTAAAACCCCTTTCTTGGAAGTGTTCTTACAATGGATTGAGAGAGGCTTGAGTGAGGATTATTGGGATCTTGGGGAACAATGGGAGTATTTTAGAGAGAGGAGGGCAGAGGTTGGACGAAGTCCAATGGCTTTGAGTGAGGAGGAAGTGGGAGCTTGAGTGGTTTTATATAGGAAAGGTGAGGGAATTATTTATTATTTAGGTTTGGGACACCTCACATTAAACTAATCCAAACCACAAATAAGCCCATGGGTTTTTACAATGGTTTTTGGAAAAGGGAAGTGGAAAAAAATATTTAATAAGGCCATAGTCCAAACTGAACTTCCCAGTCGGGATCCAAGTATCACTGAGAGGGGGATGGGGTGAATCAGTGATATCTTTTTCTTTTTATGTTTCCTTAGAATTGAAAAAACTCTCGCCTCCTATTAAATATTTTCTTCTCTACTGAACAAACTCAAACATAGGAACAGAAGATTTACAAGGTTCACTACTCAACATGAGTAGCTACATCCTTGGTATAGTACGAAAATAATCCAGTAACACACAATCCACTAGAAAACAATCCTTTGATGTGGAATACAACAAGTATTATATATCCTTACACTTGTTTAGCCCTTGGAAAACAATCCTCAAGCGCGTGTGCACCCTCTTAGCACAAATAAGGAATTATTGTATTTCAGTGCTTCTTCACAATTGAACAGTTGTAATCTCTGAAGTACAAATCTTCACTTTCCTACCCAGAAGTTGGTATGAACTCACATATGCACAACGGAATATGTGCGAAGACCCCAAATTTTTCGCGCATCCTTTAGGATCTCTTGCCCAAAATTCAAATGGATTGCGCGTAAAAATTCTCTTTTTGCATGAAAAACTTTTCACGCAACTTTCCCCTTTTTGCACAGCTTCTCACCTTTTCGCGTAACACTTCCTTTTTCACGCAAAATTCTTTCTTTTCACGCAACTCAATTAGCGTAAAATTTAATGCGTACCAGAGCTCGAAATTTCTTCTAAGTGTCGAGAATTGTTTTTAATCCAGAAGGGTTCACCTCATATTTAAAGTCATTTTTAACCCAGTGCGAAAACCACTAATCCGCGCGTAAAACTCTCTTTATGAGCATAAAAATTATTTCACGCAACTTCACATTTCGCGCAATGATCTAAAATTTCACGCACCTCATGCCTTTAAAAATTTTCAAGCTTATGATCTTGAAACACCTTTTGTGAAAAAAAATTCATTCCACTATTTCCCGTGCCAAGCCAATATTTCATGCAGCCTTCATGTTTCACGCATCCCGTTGATATTTCATGCACCGCATCATTTTTTGTGCATCCTGCTGATATTTCACGCCTCCCACAAATATTTGGTGCAACCCACATATATTTCATGCAGACATTTATTTTTCATGAGTCCCACTGATATTTCGCACAACCCGCTACTATTTCACGCAACACTTTATTATTTCATGCAACTTTCCTAAATTTCCGCGCACTCCATGCCTTTGTCATTTTTCAATGTTCTGACCATGAATCATTCCTTGTGAGAAAAAATCTAAACTGTGCTTTTATGCCTCCCCCAGATTTCCCATTTATTTTTCATTTCTCTCTTTACTACTTCCCATAACCATTCTTCAGCTTTTATCCCGAATTCCACTGTCGTGATATGTATCCTTTAATAGACCAGATCTAGAATCGTCAGAATTACAATGGAATGTACTGAAAAATATCTATCTTCCAGCAGCATCAATCCTTCCAATAAAAAATATATATGATTGGTATCATCATTTATCCCCATTTCCATCATAAGAATTTCATCACAAGTTCTCCTGACTTATGATATTTGTGAAATACATATCAGCAAAGCATCGTCTGGTTTAAAGTCTTCTACAAAGTGAATTGATTTATCTTCTTTGACAACCAAAGACAACACTCAGTAAACGCTAACTCTTCAAACATCTTTCTCCATCCAACATGGTCCCAACATAAACTTCATAAAATAATGGGGTAGCTTATTTGGAGGTGAGTCACACTCCCAAGGAAAACAATTTAAAAAGACAAAATGCTTAATAAGTTTTGAAGGGTCCACTAAAGCTTTAAAAAATAAATCAAGAGAACCCAAAATCAAAATATTTTAATGGAAAAAAATATATTGGACGAACATAATGTTTATAATATTTTATTACATCACTATTGGGTCATTATGATGTCATAAAACACATTATATATTTAAACGATATTTAATTTTTACCCAAAAGTTTGACTATCTCATAAAATTATGAAAAATTCACCGTTGTATAATTTCAACGTCCTTATTCCATAAATAATATTCATTTTATATAAATAATTTTCTAAATATGTTAATTTTCACTTTTAAATTAAAAAACGACATTTATCAAAAATTCATGGGTTTTGAAAAAAATGGCTTTCAAACCTTAACAAAAATTACTATTGAATTCATAAAATTATACGATCATTTATATTTTATAAAAATTAATATAAAAATATTATTATTATTTTATTAAAATATTATTTAATTCAAAAATCCATTAATTCATCAAAATAGATTTCTTAGTTGAACATTAATTAAAAATACTCTTTGTACTTTAAAAACTATTTACATGGTAACAATAATAAAATGAATGTATATTCATTATTATTTACAAAAATAATATACATAACCATAGTACCTGGGTCTTGTTACATGACCCCTTATAACACCCACATAATATCAGAGAGTAAGGTGTGCGATTGTGACTGACTCTCGGGGTGTCTCAGATAACATTACTTGGGTGGTAATCTCTATCAACTTCCACTTCTCTTGTAGGTGGCCCTGCTAAGGCTTTACATATTCAAGCTCGGCTAGGGCATTCTCAAGAGTGATTCCCAAAGACGCAACCTCCTTTCTGAGCTCTGAAAAATGGGCTTTTTGTGGGGCATGTCTATTGGATGAGGTCATCACTTCCTTTGTCTGAGTAAATTATATTTGTAAAAACCCTATATTTATACTAATCATGTGATCACTATTCAGCGACTATATTAGCAACAGTCACTATTCTCAATAGTATTTGTCAGACCCGTTGTTTCTAATTTATTTATGTTATTAATTTTCTTTGTGTCGGGTAGTTCGGGTCCAAACCCAACTTAAGTTATCGAGTTTATTATGTTTTGGCCTTGTTAGCGTCCAGCGCAATGCAGTCGAAGCTGCGCGGCCTTACTTGGGTCGTCACGCGGCCCGTCCCGGTTCACCGCACACCTTGCCGATATTTAATTAATGAAATAAAATGAATTAACAATTGTTTTAAAAATAATAATGTTAATAATGTCATTTGAGATTATTATTACTATTATTATTATTATTATTGTTATTTCTATTTTAGTTTATTACAATTATTATTGTTTTGTTAATTTTACTATTATTATTATTATCCTAATTATTATCATTAGTATTATTATTATTACCAATTGTTTTGGTTTTGATGTTTGTTTTAAGATTTTATTTAGTTTTATTTTTAATTGAATTTTGTTTCAAGTTTTTCTTTAGTTTTATTTTTATTCTTTTTTTTTCTCATTATTTTTTTTCCTTTCCCTCTTGCGTCGTGACCTAGCTCCCCCCTTTTCCCCGTTTCTTTTTTTTCTTCTTCATTTCTTCGAATCCTCCCCCCTTCTCCCAAGTTTTGCGCCGCCTTCCCCTCCCCCAGTCTGGCGGACTCCCCCTCTCAGCCCGGTCGAGGCGCGACCCCCCTGCCCTATCCGCTACAGGCCACCACCCCAGCTCCCAGGCACGCCGCTCCCCTTACCGCCACCCCGCCTTGTCCATTGGATCCACAACCTCTCCGGCGAACTCCCATCCCAACCCCTGCCGGTAGCCCTTCCGGCGCAGCCTCCCAGCGCGGCTCCCCTGCTGGCCGTCGGTTAGTCCGGTGTGCACCCCATGCTCATGAGTTGACCCGTGCGCCTCCCCTTATTCCCCTTTTCCAGCCCGAGGCGCAACCCCCTGGAACCATGTCGGTCGCTGCACCTGGATCGCGCGCTCCCCCTCCCCTTCATCTCCTGTCCGGCATCGCCCTCCTCCCTCTCGGCCGGCTAGAAGACCCTGTGCGCTGCCCCAAATGCCTCTCTCAGACACCCGCCATCGAACCCGACGCCCCCCTGTCGGCCTTCCGTCCATGGCTGAAACTCCCCTCCGCCTGGACTCTCCTTGTGCGAACCAACCAGCGACCGCAACCCCCCTTCGGTATAGTCTTCATCCTTGGTTTTTTTTCTTTCCTTTAATTTTTGGTTTTCCTTTGGGTATGGGGTTATTTTAGGGTTTGGCCTTAAATTGTTTTGGTTCAATTTGGGTGTAGTTGGTTTGATGTATTGATTTAGGGGTTTTATGATTTTGAGTTTACATCAACTAATTTTGGGTGTGGAAGATGTTTTTAGAATTTATCAACTTGTGTTTAATTTCTATATGGTATTATTGTGTGCAACAGGGTGCATTTTCAATATAAATACATTAATATTACACGGATGTATTTTGTAACTTGTGCACTTGATTTATTATATCATGCAAGGGTTGTAGATTTTGTTTTAGTATGGCGTCGATGGGTTTTGGTTCAACGTCAATGTTTTGGGGATTTGTCGGGTTAGATTTTTAGGCTGCAGTTGGTTTAATTTTGATGAAAAGGGTTTGGTATTTTGTTTTTAGGACACACCCATGCCGTTTGAGCTGCGTTTGACATGAAGTGGCCTTTGTGCACCAATTTTTTGGATTTTCAACACGAGGTAGGTGGTTCCATGCCATACCATACTTATATGATTTAAATTGCTCCTTAATTAAATTATAATGTTTTATAATGATGAATTGTGTGATGTGAAATTTATTTTGGGCGTGCTTCGATATTCATATTTGATGAATTTGAATTTTTTTTAAGTAAATTCCAATGTATTTCATGTGCGTTGTGTTGTTGAAATCTTTAGACGTTTTTTTGGTTAATTGGTTAAGGTGTGAAAATTGTGTTTTCAAGAACACTTGAGGTGCAAGGGTGATTAAATTGAGTTTTTATTTTAATAAAGATAAGATATTTTGATGTGTTGATTTTTATTATGAACCTTCAGTATGTTCTAGGGGTGAGAATGGGGTTTTAGAAGGGTTGAGATGTACAATTGATTTTCAAATGGTCACGACATCTGAAATTTGTGTGTTTTAAACTAAGACCTTGTAGTATGCATGTGTAATGTTTTATTAATTGAGAAATTGTTTATTTAAGTGGCGTTTGATATGTGAATCATGGTTGGGAAGGTTTTTGTAGTTTTTTGGTAGGTGCTAAATGTGTTTTCAAGTTTTTTGAAGTGTTTGTGTAATTAAATGGAGATTTTCAATGAAAATGAGTCACTTTGGGTATGTTTTCCATGTTGCGTACTTTTGGAATTAAATTGAAAATTGTTTGAACAATGGAAAACATGTTTTGGTTTTTATATGTTGTACTTTTGGTTTTAAAGTGATGTTCCTATATGAAATTGAGTTTGTCTTTCTTGTGTAGACCTTTGATTTCTAATTTGAAGTGTTTTATAAATTTTTAATTGCACTTATTAAATTATATGTGGAGTGCAGAAGTTGTGTTTGACATAATTATGTGTGCGTAATGTATTTTTAAGGGATTCTAACATGTGAAACTGGGCATGTCTCATGTGCAAACACTTATTGTGATATTTTTAAATGTTCTTCAAATTGTTTAAATAGTTTATCAAGTCATACAAGTGATCTGAACTATGTTATAAAATGGTTTTTGTGTGCGTGTGTTTTTTAAATGGTGTTTGGGTATGCAAGCGGTGACGTGTATGTGTAATGTTTTGTTTGGTTCGGGATATGTGAAAGCGATATACATTATGTGAATGTGAATCTTGATTGAGCACAAGGGAAAACCCTGGGTATCTAGGTGGGTGGACTAGAACTAGTGCGCTAGTGAGCCGAATGGGTATCGTCCCTATTTCACTTAGCTAGATTGACGATTGTAACACTAACTAAACATATGATGACTGAGGGTCGTGGACTTCTAAGCCATGTTTTCTGAGGTTCGTGGTCTTCTAAGCCACGTTTCGGAGGGTCGTGGTTTCTAAGCCACGTTTCACTGAGACACGAGGTTCTAGGGTCCCACTCGAGCTAGATAAACCTTAGGGGATTTACCCATAGTTCTCTACCATCTATGGTGTGGTGCCTTCCGTCGGCATATGGAGGACCACTTGGGTGTGAGTATGTATGTGTGTGTGTGTGTGTGAGTATGTGTTTGTGTGCCCATAATGAACTTTTCTCTTCCTCTTTAAAATCGTGTTTGTGAAATTGGTTCTTTTAGTGTTTTTCCTTTAGCATTTAGCTTGTAAATGTTTTCTTTAAAAGAATTTTGAAATTATAATTTTAAATAAGCACATTAAATAGTCTTTTTGATGTTGTGGCATGGAACCTTTTTATTGGGTGACGTCCTACTGGGATTTCGGCTCACACCCTATATACACCTTTGGGTGTATGTAGACTTTGTTTCTTGTGCATTCCAGTTTGTGACATCGTGCTCAGTGATGGTGGTTTAGGTTGCAGTTGGACTTTTCATGAAGAGTGGTGTTGATGTGGCCTCTCTTTTGCTGGGAGGTTGGTGTAAGAGTTTTAGTTTCCGCTGTCGTCTTTTCTTTTAGTTTTGGTTTGAGTTGTTGACTTTAAACTTGTTCATAGTTTAAAGGCATGTTTGGTTGTCTATTTTCTTTGTTTCAGTTTATTTATCTGGTTAGTTCTTTTTCTGTCTTTTATTTCGGGTAAATTGTCCCCATGTAATGTTTGATACTCGAGCACTTATTCCAGCCCGTGGGAATCAGGAATGCCCTTCAGGCCTTGCCGCGGACCGGGTTGGGCGCCGGGTCGGATGGCGACCCGGCATGGTTCATGAAAAAATGGTTCCAGAGGGAAAGTTTTGCTCTCTTGGGTCAATTTATTTTGGGATAGAGTCACCGTAGACAAGAGTTAAAGTTGTTAGGACTCGACGTCCTGGCTACGAGTAAGGTGCCTGGCCAGCACACCTCGTGGCGAGACTCAAGTTACCAAAGTATGTTGAGGTTTGTCTATGTTTTCGGTCCTTGAGGTTAATCTTGTCTAAGGTAAATGAAAAAGGGGTAAGTTCAGTGGTCCTAGTGAGCTCGTAGGGTCTGGAAAGCCATGTGGATCCGAGGACTCTGTCCTAAAACACCCTTCATGGCAGTGGCATGATTGGCGTATGGCCGCCAACCATATGTTCCAGTCACCTGCTGACATTAGTTTCTCTTGCACCGTTCCTCATTTCTTTGTATTGGAATTGTGTACATTTTGTTTTTAAGTAAAAAATTTTTGGTCTTAGAAAATGTTTTCAAATGAAGCGCTTAAAAATAATGAGGTATGAGGTTGGAAAAGTGTGTGTTGGATGTTTTGGTTTTGAAAAATGGAAAGGTTTGGTTTTGATCCTTGGTGTTCTTGTGGGAAACCACATGCATTAGTGTATATGGAAAGAGAAATAGTTAATGGCACAAGCGGGTGAGTTCTTGGATGGATATGAGGTGGGTGCCAGTGCGGGACGAGAACATGCATGTGCAAGGCCCATGGGACACCATTGATGTTTGTGCAACCCACTAGATTTGCTTATTTTCAAAATGTTTTTTTAAAGGATAATTTGGTGTTTTTGAATAACCGTTAATTGTGTGGTGTGTCCTTGTATTTTTTGAAAGGATGAATGTGAGGCGTTTTGAGCCGAGAATACTTTTTGACTGATGTGTGCCTTGAGTTTGAATTCTTGTTGGTCAGTTGGTGTGAAAGCATGTGGTTAATGGTCTCTTTTGAAAAGTGCTTCGGGAAGCCCTTGCAGTGGTTCCCCCTACACGTTTTGTGTTCTCCTGCAGTATGTCTTGAATGTTGGACCAGTTTGGTTGGGTCCATGGTTTTCTTTCTTGACTAGGGTATTCCCCCCTTTAAGCATTGACATGTGATTGAATTGTGGCCACAGGCAATTCGCCGTTGGCCGACCCTCTAGTTGATTAGAGGAATCTCTTCTTGGATTCTAGAATTGAACCCACCTCTCTTTTTTTACAACTAAGCGGATCCTCTCGCAGCGGGATGGAATATGAGAGAGGAGTGGAGGGAGTTTCGGTCTCTTTGAGTTGTTTGAGTCGTCGGGTATGAAGTTTGACTTCGTTGCATCTAAAGGCCCCCTAGAAGTGGTGAAAGAAATTCTAGCGGGGAATGGTGAAGGTGATTCAGAGTTATCAGTTCTTACTGATGTCTTGAATGGGTTTTAGTGTTTTCATTGGCTGCAAGGGTCATGTTTGGTGACCACTTCCAGTGTGAGTTCTTTTTGAAGTGAAAATGTGGGAGCAACCTGGGGTTGTCGGTGCGGGCTGTTATTTTAAATGACCTTTGGTCCTTCGACGGTTTCGTTTAAGAAAGGGTCTACGTTAGGCCACTAGTGTGGCAGGCCCAGTCACAAGGGGATGCTACGGTCGATTGCAGGAATCACGTGTTGTTTAAGACTCAGTTTGAAGTCCCTCTCTGAATAATGTTCCTCTCAACAGTAATGGTCATATTGAGGTGATGATTTGTGGTGTTGTGTTCTCATCCAGTGTGACAAAAGGGTGATGCACATGCACCATTTCAGCTCTTGTGTTGGTGAATGTTCCGTGTATGATCAGTAGGATGTTGTAATGTGTTGTTTTTTCTGTTGTTGCCTCGTTTGTAGTGTTGCTATGTGTGACAACAAAAGGAGAAGCTCCATTCGGGAGTCTTCAATTCCTGACTGCGAGGCAGGAGATGCTTCAAACATCATCACTCCAGCCATAGGCCTCGGAGTAAAGATGGTGCGTGGTCTGGAACCCCGAGAGTGTATGAGACCCCACCTTTATTTCTATCATTGGTGCTGAAAGTGAAAGCATCTTAAATGGTTTTCTATGGTTGTTCCATTTCGAACGACCCGATTGGGTGTGTGAGGCTTCATGTGGCTATAAGGAGGCATGGTCTTCTCATTATCTTAAAGTCTCGAGGGTTGCGTCCCACCAAAGGTAATCATCTTTTGTGGTCTTTACGGGATATGTTGGGTAGGTTGGTCTCAAATTGTAATGGTACTGGTCTAGGGATGTGAAGATGTTGGTTTGTCTTGGGTCATGCTTTTGACGCCCCGGTAGTCAGGTCCCTCCCTCCCCGCCCCTTGTGGTGGGGTGTTTGGTCACCATCGAGAATTTTCAAAGTCTTTTGTCCTCTGTTCGTTCTAATGGCAGGGAGACCCACGATGGTTCTCACACAAAGTTTTCTGGAATAAATCGGTGTTGGCTTTTCTTTAATGATGGGGAGTCCGCTCGAACCTCCCCGTGTCGATTTTCCAGTCTCGTTTCGAGCGTCAGTGAGTTCCTAATGGTGGGGATCCCCTCGGACCTCCCCATGTTGATCTTTTTCCTCAGTTTTTAAAAATGGCTTGGTGATAAGTGATAAGAGTGTTCTGTGGACAGGGTTTGACCTTCTTGTTCATTCTATCCAAATGGTGTGGTTTCGGTTTAATAGTGCTTGAGGTGTTTCGGCTTGTGAAGTTGGTTTCCCTGGGTGAGAGAGTTCCTTTCCTTAAGAAATCAACTGGAGGTGTTCTAGCGATCTGGGGAAGGTGACACTTAGCGAAAATTGTTTTACGGGTTCCTTGAGGTTGTCATTTGAGTCTCTATCTCTGAGGACGGTTCATTTTCCTCTTTTCACTTGATTTTCATGGGGGTACCTTCTGATCCCCAATGGGGTGTGGTTTCCTGCTTTGGGTCTCATCCTTGGTTGTGGCTTTCCGGGGACGGAAAGCTTTATGGTGGGGAGAATTTTTACACCTATCGTTTCTAATTTATTTATGTTATTAATTTTCTTTGTGTCGGGTAGTTCGGGTCCAAACCTGACTTAAGTTATCGAGTTCATTATGTTTTGGCCTTGTTAGCGTCCAGCGCAACGCAGTTGAAGCTACGCGGCCTCGCTTGGGTCGTCGCGCGGCCCGGCCCGGTTCACCGCACACATTGCCTATGTTTAATTAATGAAATAAAATGAATTAACAATTTTAATAATAATAATAATAATAATAATGTCATTTGAGATTATTATTATTTTTATTATTATTTTTATTTTTATTTCTATTTCTATTTATGTTTATTACAATTATTATTGTTTTTTTAATTTTACTATTATTATTATTATGCTAATTATTATCATTAGTATTATTATTATTACCACTTTTTTTGGTTTTGAATTTTGTTTTAAGTTTTTATTTAGTTTTATTTTTAATTGAATTTTGTTTCAAGTTTTTATTTACTTTTATTTTTATTCTTTTTTTTTCTCATTCTTTTTTTTCCTTTCCCTCTTGCGTCATGACATAGCTCCCCCCTTTTCTCCGTTTTTTTTCTTATCCATCCCTTCGAATCCTCCCCCCTTCTCCCAAGTTTTGTGCCGCCTCCCCCTCCCCCAGTCCGGGGGCCTCCCCCTCTCGGCCCGATCGATGCGCGACCCACCCTGCCCTATCCGCTGCAGGCTGCCACAACAGCTCCCAGGCGCGCCGCTCCCCTAACCGCCGCCCCGCCTTGTCCACCGGATCCGCACCCCCTCCGGCGATCCCCATCCCAACCCCTACCGATAGCCCTTCCGGCGCAGCCTCCCAGTGCGGCTCCCCTGCTGGCCGCGGGTTAGTCCGGCGTGCACCCCCTGCTCATGAGCTGACCAGTCCGCCTCCCCCTATTCCCCTTGTCCAACCCGAGGCGCAACCCCCCTGGAACCATGTCCGGCGATGCACCTGGATCGCGCGCTCCCCCTCCCCTTTGGCTCCTGTCCGGCATCACCCTCCTCCCTCTCGGCCGGCTGGAATACCCTGTGCACTGCCACAAATGCCTCTCTCAGACACCTGCCATCGAACCCGACACCCCCCTGCCGGCCTACCCTCCATGGCTGAAACTCCCCTCCTCCCGGTCTCTCCTTATTCGAACCAACCAGCGACCGCAACCCCCCTTCGGTATAGTCTTCAACCTTGGTTTTTTTTTCTTTCCTTTAATTTATGCTTTTCCTTTGGGTATGGGGTTATTTTAGGTTTTGGCCTTAAATTTTTTTGGTTCAATTTGGGTGTAGTTGGTTTGATGTTTTGATTTAGGGGTTTTATGATTTTGAGTTGACATCAACTTATTTTGGGTGAGGAAGGTGTTTTGAAAATTTATTAACTTGTGTTTAATTTATATATGGTATTCTTGTGTGAAGCGGGGTGCATTTTGGATATAAATCCATTTATATTACACGGTTGTATTTTGTAACATGTGCACATGATTTATTATATCATGCAAGGGTTTCAAATTTTGATTTAGTATGGCGTCGATGGGTTTCGGTTCACCGTCAATGTTTTGGGGATTTGTCGGGTTAGATTTTTAGGCTGCAGTTGGTTTAATTTTGATGAAAAGGGTTTGGTATTTTGTTTTTAGGAAAAACCCATGCTGTTTGAGTTGCGCTTGACTTGCAGTGGCCTTTGTGCACCAATTTTTCAGAGATGCTACACGAGGTAGGTGGTTCCATGCCATACCATCCTTAGATGATTTAAATTTCTCCTTAATTAAATTATAATGTGTTCTAATGATGAATTGTGTGATGTGAAATTTATTTTGGGCATGCTTTGATATTCATATTTGATGAATTTGAATTGTTTTTAAGTAAATTCCAATGTATTTCACGTGCGTTGTGTTGTTGAAATCTTTAGACGTTTTTTGGTTAATTGGTTAAGGTGTGAAAATTGTGTTTTCAAGAACTCTTGAGGTGCAAGGGTGATTAAATTGAGTTTTTATTTTAAAGAAGATAAACTATTTTGACTTGTTGATTTTTATTATGAACCTTGATTATGTTGTAGGGGTGAGAATGAGGTTTTAGAAGGGTTGGGATGTACAATTGATTTTCAAATGGTTACGACATCTAAAATTTGTGTGTTTTAAACTAAGACCTTGTAGTATGCATGTGTAATGTTTTATTAATTGAGAAATTGTTTATTTAAGTGGTGTTTGATATGTGAATCATGTTTGGGATGGTTTTTGTTGTTTTTTGGTAGGTGCTAAATGTGTTTTCAAGTTCTTTGAGGTGTGTGTGTAATTAAATGGATATTTTCAATGAAAATGAGTCACTTTGGTTATGTTTTCCGTGTTGCGTACTTTTGGAATTAAATTCAAAATTTTTTGAACAATGGAAAACATTTTTTGGTTTGTATATGCTATACTTTTGGTTTTAAAGTGACATTCCTATATGAAATCGAGTTTTTCTTTCTTGTGTAAACCTTTGATTTCTAATTTGAAGTGTTTTATAAATTGTTAATTTCACTTATTAACTTATATGTGGAGTGCGGAAGTTGTGTTTGACATAATTATGTGTGAGTAATGTTTTTTTAAAGGGATTCTTACATGTGAAACTGGGCATGTATCATGTGCAAACTCTTATTGTGCTATTTTTAAATGTTCTTCAAATTGTTTAAATAGTTTATCAAGTCATACAAGTGATCTGAACTATGTTATAAAATGGTTTTGGTGTGCGTGTGTTTTTTTCAAATGGTGTTTGGATTAGCAAGCAGTGACGTGTATGTGTAATGTTTTGTTTGGTGAGGGATATGTGAAAGCGATATACATTATGTGAATGTGAAACTTGATTGAGCAGAAGGGAAAACCCTGGGTATCTAGGTGGGCGGACTAGAACTAGTGCGCTAGTGAGCCGGATGGGTATCGTCCCTGTTTCAGTTAGATGGATTGATGATTGAAACACTAACTAAACATATGATGACTGAGGGTCGTGGCCTTCTAAGCCACATTTTCTGAGGGTCATGGTATTCTAAGCCACGTTTCTGAGGGTCGTGGTTTCTAAGCCATGTTTCACCGAGACACGTGGTTCTAGGCTCCCACTCGAGCTAGATGAACCTTAGGGGATTTACCCATAGTGCTCTACCATCTATGGTGTGGTGCCTTCCATCGGCATATGGAGGACCACTTGGGTGTGAGTATGTGTGTGTGTGAGAGAGAGTGTGTGTGTTTGTGTGTGTGTGAGTATGTGTGTGTGGTCCCATAATGAACTTTTATCTTCCTCTTTAAAACGGTGTTTGTGAAATGAGTTCTTTTAGTGTTTTTCCTTTAGCATTTATCTTGTAAATGTTTTCTTTACAAGAATTTTGAAATTATAATTTTGAATAAGGACATTAAATTTTCTTTTTGATGTTGTGGCATGGAAACTTTTTATTGGGTGACGTCCTACTGGGCTTTTGTCTCACACCCTACATACACCTTTGGGTGTATGTAGACTTTTTTTCTTGTGCATTCTAGGTTGTGACACTATGCTCAGTGATGGTGGTTCAGGTTGCAGTTGGCCTTTTCATGCAGAGTGGTGTTGATGTGGCCTCTCTTTTGACGGTAGGTTAGTGTAAGAGTTTTAGATTCTGCTATCGTCTTTTCTTTTAGTTTTGGTTCTACTTGTAGACTTTAAACATGTTCATAGTTTAAAGGCATGTTTGGTTGTCTATTTTCTTTGTTTCGGTTTATTTATCTGGTTAGTTCTTTTTTCTGTCTTTTATTTAGGGTAAATCGTCCCCTTATAATTTTTGATACCCAAGAACTTGTGCCAGCCCATGGAGATTGGGAATGCCCTTCGGGCCTTGCCGCGGACCGGGTCGGGCGCCGGGTCGGATGGAGACTCGGCTTGGTTCGTGACAGTATTTTAAAATAAAAAAAAATAAAACCAATGAAGTTGACATTTTATATAAACATTTTACAAACAGAGACATTTAATTATATCAAGAGGGAATTCCATTAATGAATTTTTGGGTCATTACAATCATCCCCTCTTAAGAAATTTCAACCTCGTAATTTCCTTTTCCCACACTAAATGATATTTCGGTAACTCTACTTCATCATTTCCTCTGATTCCCATGTTGCTTCTTCAAGCATTTGGTTTCCCCACAATAATTTGATGAGGGGCATTATATTATTTCACAGAACTTTTTCTCTAATATCTAATATCTTCACTGGTTACTCCTCATAAGAAAGATCATCCTCTAACTATACCACCTCTGAAGAGAGTACATGTGAAGGGTCTGCTATGTACTTCCTTAAGAGGGATACCTGAAAGACATCATGCACTTTGGCCATGGTTGGTGAAAGTTCAAGTCTATAAGCCACAACCCCGACATGATCAAGAGTCTTGAAGGGGCTGATGTAACTTGGACTTAATTTCCCGTTCTTTCAAAACCTCATTACCTTTTTCCACGGAGATATGCGTAGAAATAACGTGTCTCCAACTTTAAACTCATGGTCTCCTCGATGGTTATCTGCATAACTCTTCTGTCGACTCTAGGATGCCTTGATATGTTGCTGAATGGTTTTCACCTTCTCCACCATTTCTTCAACCATTTCTGGTACAAGCAGCTTACGCTCACTAACCTCATCCCAACACGTCGGTGTTCAACAACTTTTCCAATACTAGGCTTCATATGGTGCCATTTGGATGCTCGAGTGGAAACTGTTATTATAAGAGAACTCAACCAGAGGAAGATTTTGATCTCATCCTCCTTTAAACTCCATTGAACACGCTCTCAACATGTCCAAAAGTGTTCGGATAGTCCGCTCAGATCGTCCATATGTTTGAGGATGATAGGCAATACCTATGTTCAGTTTAGTATTCAGAGAATGTTGAAGACTCTTCTAAATCATAGAGGTGAATCTTGGATCTCGATCAGATACAATAGATAATGGTTCTCCATGTAACCTTAAAACTTCCCTGATATATATCTGTGCCAGCTGATCCAATGAGAAATACTCCCGAATAGCAGTGAAGTGTGTAGCCTTTGTATGATGATCCACAACAACCCAGATTACATTGTTTCCTATGGATGTCTTCGAAAGTCTGGTGACTAAGTCCATAGTGATGTTCCCCCATTTCGATTATGGTATGTGAAATGGTTGCATCATCCTATTAGACTTCTAATTCTCTACCTTCACTTTCTGACACACCAGACACTTAGATGTATATTCAGCAATCTCCTTCTTCATATTCTCCTACCAAAAATGCTCTTAGATATCTCGATACATCTTTGTTTTTCCAGGGTTCATAGGGTAATTTGAACTATGTGCATCATCCAAAAGTTCCATCTTCAGTTCCAGACATGATGGAACACATAGTCTTTTCCCAAATCTCACAATTCCTTCTTCATTAACATTAAACTCCGAGGATTTACCTTTTCTGATATCTTCCACTTTTTTTGAATTCTCACATCATCCTTTTGAGCATCCTTTAACCTTTCCAAAAGTGACAGATGAGTGATCATTTGGGAAAGGATTGATGATGTTACCTTCATTGTGATTCCCATGTCTATCTTCATCAAATCTAAGAAGATTGGACCCTTTTCAATTCTCATCAATGATAGAATCGATGGGTCTTTTCTACTTAGGGCATCTTCCTGCTTGTTCGCGTTCACAGAGTGGTAATGGATTGAGCAGTCATAGTCTCTGATCAGCTCTAACCATCTTTATTGATGCATGTTCAACTCATTATGTGTGAATATATACTTGAGGCTTTTGTGGTTCGTATATACTTTACACTTCTCCCCGAATCTATAATGCCACTAAATTTCAAGAGCAAAAATCACTACAACCAACTTGAGGTAATGTGTTGGACAGTTCTATTCGTGAACATTAAGTTTCCTTGAAGCATAGTAAATGAATTTTTCATTTTGCATCAACAAACATCACATGCCCTTAATTGAAGCATCACTAAATACCACAAAAATTTTTCCGCTTGTGGGTAAAGTGAGCATGGGTGCTGTGATAAGCATCCTTTTCAACTACTTCAAGATTTCATCACATTCATCACTCCATTAAAACATTACTCCCTTCTGAGTTATCTTGGTAAGAGGGTGGGACAATTGTGAGAAATTTCTCAAAAATCGTCGATAATATCCAGCTAACCCCAAGAAGCTATGGATATCTGTTAACAATGTTGGCCTCGACCATCCCTCAATTGCATCTATTTTGGAGGGATCCACAGATATCCCATTTCTTGTGATGATATGCCCCATGAATGAGAACTCCTTAAACCAGAAGTCACGCTTGCTATAATTTTCATAGAGCTTCTCCTTCCGCAAGGTCTCTAGTACAGTTCTTAGATTCTCCTCATGACCCTCTTCGGTTTTGGAGTATATCAAAATATCATCTATAAATACTACCAAATATATGTTGAGGTAATCTCTAAAGACAATATTAATCAATTCCATGAATATTTTTGGAGCATTAGTGAGTCTGAAATGCATTACTATGAATTCATAGTGCCTGTATCTTATACGAAAATCAGTCTTGGGGATATCTTCCTTCTTCACCCTTACTTGATAATATCCTGATCACAAATCCTCCTTGGAGAAGTATTGTGCTCCATGAATCTAATAAATCAAGTTATCAATTCGTGGGAGAGGAAACTTGTTCTTTATCGTGATATTGTTGAGATCACGATAATCTATGCAAAGGCGCATTGACCCATCCTTCTTCATGACGAAGAGGACTAGTGCATCCCATGGTGAAGCACTTGGGCGTGTAAACCCTTTATCCAGAGTCTCCTATAGTTGTTTCTTCAGCTCCTCAAGCTCCAAAAAATCCATTCTATATGGAGTCTTGGATATTGGCAACGCCCAAGGTATAAGATCAATTAAAAATTCAACATCTCTTCTATGAGGAAGACCAGAAGATTCCTCGGGAAACACTTCAGTGAATTCCCTCACAATAGTCATTTATTCTAGGATGGTTTCCTCCTTAGACTCAATCATCTGAGCCAGATACACGTGCTCATAAGGTAGTAATATCCATGCTTCAGATGATGGAGCTAACGAAGATTCATCATTATCCTTGAACTTGTAATGAATCGGGCGAAATTCTCTACATGGTGAGTGAGTTCCCTCTCATGGAAATTTATGTGGGTTCTATATAAGAAACGTCAATTCATGCCATGAATTGAATCAAATTATACCAGAGTGAGTATGATGAGGTTCTCCCAGATGTTTAATCCACATATTATGACATGGGAGGAGTTATATTCATGGGATGAAATGATTTCCCCATTTTTTGTACTCACCGACATCTTCACATCCATGATTTTTGGTGGTGCTTGGATTGTACTACTAAACTTCCGAGATATAAAATAATGTATAGAACCTGAATTAAAAAGTACGTTCTCTATTATTGAATGAATAACTAGTGTACCTATCACCACTTTGTTTTAAGGGTTCACTTCGGCAGTAGTGATGGAAAATCTCACCCTTGCTGCCTTGGAGGATGTTGGTTGCCTCCGAAAACCCTTGGATTAGGGCACTGATTTGCAACATGACCTGGTTATTTGTAGTTTTAGTAATGAACCATGCATTGAGGTTTGAACAGAGCATTCCTCTCCTCTATCATAGCTGCGGGTCTTTCTTATCAGAAGTTAACAGTCTCGTTCCCTTCCCATCCACACCTAAACCATTTTCTCATCCCCTTCAGGCAATTTCTAAGGAACTTCTTTCCATAACATTGGAAAGCGGGATGCTGGATCTTCTTAGCACCGTTTCATTTATCCATCGGACAGCCAGCATTGAAGTCCACATTTAGCTTCTTATCCCCATGATACCCTTGAGATTATCTGATCTCTATTTCGACCTTGAGGGCACATCAGACAATTTCCTAATAGTTTTCAAAGTCACAAATCGCCTGCGCTTTCCATAGGCTAGGTTTCATCCCACCAAAGAAGTGGCCAAACTTTTATTCAGGAGTAACGACAAAGCTGGAGGCGTATCATGCAAGATTTGTAATGTTTTCCTCATACACTCCAATAGATTCATCATATTTTTTCATGTGGGAAAGGAAGTACCATTCTATATTAAGCCAGAGGGTGCGCAAGAAAAATTTATCGAAAAACATCTTCCAGAAATACTTCCATTACAACACCTCAATCTCCTCCTCAATCTTTGTATTTTTTATCAATGTCCACTATTGATCAGCTTCACCCTCCATACGATATGCAGCAAGGAGAACCTTCTTTTGTTCAGAACATTAAAGGATGGAGAAAATCTTGTCAATGGAGTTGATCCATTGTTTAGTGATTGAGGGATCAGATGATCCATTAAAAGTAGGTGGAATTTTCCTCATGAAGCTCTCTATAGTGACTTGTTTTTTCTTTGGGGGGGGGGGTTTGAACATTTCTCTTGACCCATGTTTCAACTAAAATACTGAGTTAGATAAGAGAGAAGCATGACAATGTTCGCGATTCCCACTCCCATTGGATTGTGCATATCATTAGTATAGTCATCACACTGATCTTCATATTGGTTATTAGCCCGAGTGCTCCTATTACCAGCCATTGGATGGAATAAAAGAAAATTTAGGGGTAACACATAAAGGGTAATTCAAGGACAAAAATGATAAAATATAAATAACTTGTATTTCCTTAACATATGGATATATAGGCTTCAGTCTATGTTATCCATGATCTACATTCTAACATATAATCTTAGGGAATTTTTTTAGTCCTTTAATAATGGTACATAATAATCTTGTGAATTTAAAAATGCATATCACCCAGGTGTTTCATAACCAAGAGTGCAGCAAAGCCTGTTTTCGTGCACCAGTTCCTGTTCGAGTCTAGCTCAAAGTGTTGTTTTTGGGTTTTACCCCTATGATACATATGTTCCAGAGCCACCTCTACCTTCTCGTATCCAGACAGGGCTGTATTTTCATGATAAAATACAAACCCAATACTCACCAAAATAGAGGGATGTTTTTATTATACTCGGTCTTATCTCAAAGGCTTTACTATGGTTTTCTAATCCTAATCCCAAAAAAAACTAAACCTATCCTTTATTACCAACTATGAAAACCCTAATCTTTTATTACACAATTAATCATAATTTATTACATAAAATTCACTTGATTAAACATAGAAGATCAAGAGGTCTAGTGTCTTTGGGGCTTAGGATCATTACATAACAACATAAAATAAGAAATACAACATATTTATTGAAAACTTCTTTTACATGACCACTACATTCCCTCGTACTTAGCATTGCATGGGATAACTTGAGGACATTCATAAGAAATGGGTGAGCTATAAAGCCCAGTAAGGGAATAATCATGGAATAACATGAGGAATCCAATACATGTGATACAATATGCATATAAAAATAGAACAAAAGAAGAATAAAAATAAAGGCATGATAAATCATGATAATCATAACATGGAAATTTGGCAACAACACTTAACATGGAATTAGCATGATCCAAGGCTCATTGCACATGGAGCATGAGTAAACCCTCAATGCACATGAAGAACGAGTAAACCCTCATTACGCATGAATTAGCATGAATAAACACCCATTTCACATGATTTATCATGATACTATACTATACCCAATGCATTAGAGTGCTATAAGGGTGCACCCTTCTTAAACATTTCATTTCATGCAAAAGTGTGCCACATGGATCATATAACATGGGTTCATAAAACATCATCATTTATTCCACGATAAAGAAATATGGAATTCGTACATGAAACATTATAATAAATATGTAAATTTTCATAAGGGTGAATACCCTTGATAGAGAAATGGGCATAGAACTCAATACACAATGACATTGGCTTGTAAAATTGGTGCAATTTCGGCAACGTAACGGCGTGACGTAATAATTCATAAAAATGGTTGGAGAGAGAGAAAGGGGTGTGTCATCATATGTACATGAAATGGAAATTAAGGGTGTAATATATATATATATATATTTGTCTCAACAATTTTAATGGAATTTAGATTCATGATACAATAAAATTGCTTGAATGTAAATGAGGAGAGAGAAATTGCTTTCATAATTTCAGCATAGTAACGGGTGTAAATGGGAGGCATTTAATGAGAGAGAAAGGGGGTCTACCATCATTCAAAAATAAAGAGGAAAATATGGGGGAGTTTCTAAACCATACCCCAACATTTATAATTGAAATTAAAAGGTCATAACAACATTAAGAAAATTGGACAAAAATGAGAAAGTTAGAACAAACCCTTACATGGAAGTGTGCTTCCAAAGGATTGAGAGAGGCTTGAGAGAGTCTTCTTGGGAGCATGGGGCACCTTGGGAGGATTATATAGAGTGTAGGGTAGAGGTTGGACGTACTCCAATAGCTTTTAGTGAGGTGGAAGGGGGAGCTTGGGTGGTTTTATATAGGAGAGGTGAGGGAATTATTTATTATTTATGTTTGCGACACCTCGCATTAAACAAATCCAAACCCCAAACCAGCCCATGGTTTTTGGAAAATGGAAGTGGAAAAAATATTTTATAAGGCCAAAGTTTTATATTCTTAAAATAATGGTGTTTCTTATGTGGAGGTGAGTCACACTCCCAAGGAAAACAATTTAAAAAGACAAAATGTTAAATAAGTTTTGAATGGTCCACTAAAGCTTAGAAAAATAAATCAAACAAACCCAAAATCACATTACTTTAATGTTAAAACATATATTGGACGAAAATATATTTTATTTTATTTTATTACATCACTATTTGGTTCTTATGATGTCATAAAACACATTATATATTTAATGGATATTTACATTTTACCCCAAAATTTGACTGTCTCACAAAATTATGAAAAATTCACTGTTGGATAATTTTGATATCCTAATTCCAGAAATAATATTAATTTTATCGACATAATTTTATATATTTGTTAATTTTCACTTTTAAAATAAAAACCGACATTTATCCAAAAGTATTAGGTTTTGACAAAAAATGGTTTTCAAACCATAATAAAAATTTCAATTACATTCATAAAATTATACGATCATTAATATTTAATAAAAATTAATTTTATAATAATAATATTTTATTAAAATATTATTTAAATCAAAAATCAGTTAATTCATCAAAATTTATTTTTAGTTGAACATTAACTAAAACTACTATATGTGCTTTAAAAAAAATTACAAGGTAATAATAATCAAAAGAAAGTATATTCATTATTATATAAAAAAATAATGTACATAACCATAGTACAAGGGTCTTGTTAAATAACCTCTTATAACACCCACATAAGATCGGAGAGTAAGGTGTGCGATGGTGATAGACTCTTCAGGTGGCTCTTATAACATTGATCAAGTGGTAATATCTATCAACTTCCACTTCTTTAATAGGCAGTTCCTCTCGATCTTAACATATTCAAGCTCGGCATGGGCTATGTCAACTGCGAAGCTGAAAGACACATCCTCATTTCCGAGCTCTGACCAATGGGCTTCGTATGGGGCACGTCTACTGGATGAGGCCATCACTTCCTTTGTCTGAGTAAATTGGATTTGTTAAAGCCCTATATTTATACTAATCATGTGATCACTGTTCAATGACTATATTACCAATGGTCGCAATTCATAATAGTATTTTAAAATCCAAAAACTTAAAACCAAATAAGATGACATTTTATATAAACATTTTACATAAAGAGACATTTAATTAGATCAAGAGGGATTTCCATTAATGAAAGTTTGGGTCGTTATAGTATAATGAGGATAATATTTTTTATATAAGTATATTATAAATAGAGTCATAGTGGGTGGATAAGGAAAATAAAAAAAATGACTTGAGATAAGTCTTTACCTCTTAATCGGGTAACTCCTTTTGGTTTGTGCCAAAATGATTCCTTGGATTTAATTATATACATGTTATGGCTTATGAGAGTGTTTTAGGGATGTTGGTAAGTGAATTGGATATATATTTTTAGAAACTATGTGTTATTAGTGGTGTTGTAAAGCATGATATGGTGTGACCTTTTATAAAGAAGGAAATGGACACACTTGGAATTTTTTAAAACAAGTTAGGTGTAAACATGTTATTAACTAAATAAAGTCATAAAATACCAACAAAAATCAATAATGGAAGGTTTATGGAAGAATAATTTACATAAATGGGTTTTAGATAATTGATTAAGTTATTTGGGCCCCTAAGATTGAGTATTATTTCCTAATTAAGCTTAAGTTCACCTTAATCATTGTGATTAATTTTAATCACTTTTACTAATCTTTCTGGTCAAAAATGAAGATTATCTTATTAGACTAAAAATATTATGTATATTAAAGTGGTTTTTATATATTTTTTAAAATTCAAAACATAGAAGTTGAAAAATTAAGATTAATGGTAATCCTGTAGACAGGATGAAATTACGGGTCTTTAAAGTATAAGGAAGTTCAAATGTTTATTAAGTTTTTATATTCAATTTTAACGTGAAATATATTATAATGACCTGAAATATATTAATATATTTATAATTTATTTAATGTGATGATAAAACAAATGTAAAATATAATTTGACATTAATAATTATTTAAATTAAAAGGTAGTTTTTAACCCAAAAGTAGTATTTTTCACTATTCATCAAAAATTAAAGATTCTTCGAAAAATCTAAAAAATTTACCTGAAGATAATTTACGCTTTATAAATCCAAAAATGAAGTTTATTTTTTCATATTAAATTTATAAATCTATATAAAATTAATTTATTTGTTTTTCATAGAAGGATATGAAGTGTAGTTCATTGTATTTTTTGAACATATAACGACATTACCAAAATTAATATTTTTTTATCAATATATTTTATTTCTATAAAGACATTATAAATAATATTTGAAGAGTATTTATTACTATTTATATTAATATGTTTAACCTATAGGTTATAATAATCTTAATTGAATAGTTATAATAGTAAAATAATGTCTTGTATAAACATTAGTGTTGCACGTAATGTACGCTGAGTTTATGTTTCATGTATCGTATACCGAGTTGATGTGGTATAACACATTGAAATTTGGTGTTGCATGTAGGGCAACCCAAGCTGGTGTCATGTGAAATGAATTTTTGACTTATTATTTTAATATATATATATATATATATATATATATATAACTATTTCCAGTGTCACATGAAATGAAAAATATAAAAAAGATAAATTAATTCAAAATAAAAAATATTTTACAAAATCATGGGGTGTTTCACACCCCCCCCCCCCCTCATAGTGAATCTTTCATTCGAGAATTAAGGTATTTGATTGATTCAAGGTAATATGTTGACAATGTATCCTACGAACATTCCATAATAGAATAAACAAGAAGTACCAAATATGATCATCATTCATATACTATATATCGACACATCATTTTTGACAGCCTTAAGTATCTTAGAAGAAATTACAACATCAACATTCCTAGTTGATGAAATTACTAATACACATTGGCCAATTTTATAACACAAAATGATGTCCTATACCCAGACCTAGATGGTTGGTTGTACTGTTCACTGATAAAAAAAATCCTTCCTATTAGATATATATCCCAGGAGATACATTAGCCTCACCTAAATAATTTTACTCAATAGGGATTTTTTTCTATAACTAATTCAACATTGAATCACATTAGCTCATATATCATAGCTTTGAACTTTGAAAACATTTAATTCTTTAAAATAGGTTCAAAATCCTTAGGTTTTGGGTGGTTTATGTATATATCCACACCTTTAACTTTCTCATTGATATGCTTCATGTTCTACTGGTAATGTAGAAAAAAATCAGGCATGACCATAAGAACATGAGGGATATAAAAATATAATTATAATTCATAATAATAAAGAAATGTGGGAAAAACAAAAAAATGAGACAATTATAACCATATCATGTTTTACCATCAAGGCATCATAAAACATAATTATCGTTGTTATTAACTAATGTATCTTAAAGCATGTCATCCCTACATATTAATTCTTTAACTAATGAATTGGATACCTATCAGGGTTCACCCTTCGTAAGTTTAAATTATTTTTTTCCATAGAAATCATATGAAATTATTTCATTAATATCCCTTGGGAAGTAATTAACTGGTTTCATTTAAAAGTCCATAAAGTTTAAAATACTTTTAGACATGAGAATTACATCATATTAAACCGTGAGAAAGGAATTTGGGTTTCATATGTAAATTCCCTTAATAATTAAATAAGGATTATATCTTATTTAATACGAAGTAATATATAGATTCCTTGAATATTTAGAGCATAATAAAATTTCATATGAAAGGGGGAAAATCATGAAACGAATTCAACTACATGATTGGTATACAGTTTGGAATAATTAAAGGGAATAATCAAGGGTATGAAAGGTATGAAATTGATAAATTTTTATTTTTTGAGTAAAGTAATAAAAAAAGTGCATGATAATAATGTAATTCAAAAATTAGAAGACGTAAAACAAAATTTGTACTTGAATAGAAATGTAGAAGATGATTTTTCCCTTACCAAGAAGAGTTTCTTCCTAAAACATGAGCATTCAACCTTAATACACTATGAACACATTATAGGGACACTTTAGGAGGAAAATGATGATAAATGTATTGATAATTTATTTTTAGTGGATATGAATTGGAGAATGGTTGGGAATTTATTGTAGAAGTGGAGGACTAATTTAATAATTGAAAAATATAAACAATAGAATTCTAGGTTGTGGAAAATGAAAAAAAAATAGATTATTCATTGTTGTTTTCTCATGGTTTTAGAAATATAAGTCATGATTTATAAAATTTTAATGTTTTAGAATGAAAATCCATTTTTTATTTTATTTTTGCCATGGAAAAGTAAATTTTCTACAATTTTTTTTAAAAACATAATTTCCATTTTAGACATTGGAATGTCATTTATAGGTTTGGAAATTACTTTAATTAAAATAATAAAATTAATAAAATTAAATTTTTATTTCTGGGATTCTATTTAATTAATTATTACATCATTATTGTATATATATATATATATATATGAAGTCATAGAATAAATATAAAATAAAAAATTTTATTTTGTTATTCATTAAAAAATAAAGTATTTTAAAAAATTATAAAAATTTCACTTTAAAATAATTTTGATGTACTAAACTCAAAATAATATTAATTTTACAAAAAATAATGCGATAAATATGATAATATTTATATTTGAATAAAAAAATTATTAATTGAAACATTAAAATTTTTATGACATGGTCAGATTTCTAACATTTATAAAAAATTCCAATAAAATTATACAATTATATTATCATTTAAAATTAAATATATTGTATTTAAAAGACTATATTATGAAGATAAATTTAATATAGAATAATTTAGTTTATTATAAAAGTTAATAAATATTTTTTAAATTAAAATTATGTCTTATTTGTAACTAAAAATTGAATTATAAAATTCAAATTATATTCACATTCTTTTTAAATAAAATAAAACAATACTAAAATGGGATTTTTGAAATAAATATTTCATTTATACAAATTAAATTAAAATATTATGATACTAATTTCATAGATACCCAAGCTCTTTGCACATATCAATACATGATTTTTAACATAAAACTCTCTTAATTACAACCAAAATATCATGAGGACTGGTGTTTCTCAAAGACTATGATTAAAATACAAAAAAGGAAGCTAAAATAATGAATACTTATTTTTTTACTTTCCAGAGTGAGTTCCTAAATCCATTTGAGCTCTAAAAAATATATGATACTTATGGAATGCATAAAAATAAATGGTGATCATGAAATCCTAGTAAAGTAATTAAAATGATAATGAAAACTAACTTGGGATTAAAATATACAACATGATATAATGAAACAAAAGGCACATGAGTAATCACATGGAAGTATAACATAAATAAAATGGTATCATGAGATCATGGTAATATAAGAAGTTCCGAAGTAGCACAAATCATGAGAAACAAATGTGAGTCAAGGCTAACAATCTAGATAGTATCACATGGAAAAAAAGTTCAATAATGGATCAGGATTACTCCATAATCCCATACATAATGCCCCATGAGACTGAAAACATTCCCCAATTAATTAGAGTGATATATAGGAAAACCCATTGAAACATTTTCAATAAAATGTGTTCCATAGAAGTAAATATATCATAAATCATAATCATAGGAATTACCCATTGAATGAAATAGGTTTCATAACATTGTCTCATATCATAACCAATGGATATTTTGTAATGAATGTATTTGAGTGATGAACATAAAAAATTTATTATCCTATTAATGTAAGGGATATTGAAAAATTTATATATGTGCATGAAAAATATATAGAGTATTTTTTAGCATTACATTACATTAAATATTGTTTTTGTTATAACTAGAAATTATTTCATAAATATTAAAACAAATCAAGAGGAAAATAAACTTTACGATTTAAAATTAACATTGGAAAAACTAAAATACACTAAATATATTTGAAATACCTTTATCTAAAAACAGCCTTGTAATTTTATATAGGAATATTTAAAGGAAATTTTGGTAAAAATAATGTTGATGTCGTACATGTTGAGACAAATACTCCTTTGACATTTTTAGTAAAAAGTCTGGAAGTACCTCATTCATAAAATGAAAAAAAAATACTCCTTTTAACCAATTTTTTAAAAATTAAACAAGGGTAAAAAAATTTAAAAACATATAAGAAAGTAAAAAAAACATTTTTTTAAAACATTTCAAATAAATCATAGACATGGAAAAAAAGGTGTTTTGACTGAAGAAGACAATATTGTCAATTTTTCATTAAAAAATATCCATCTTCATATGTACTAAAGAGATAAAATGGTACCATTACATGAAATTTTCATTAATAACCATATGATAATAGAATGAAATGTTTTATAAGAAATTATTAAATAATTTCCATTAATTTAAATTCAATCATAAGAAATCCTGACTAAAATGAGATTGAAACACCAACCCTAACCATTGTAGAAACTTTTGAATCATAACTCCCCTGAATGAATTAAATGAATTACAATTTAATATATCATTAATAATGATGTATTAATTATACTATATGAAAATGGGGAAATGTATTCAAAATTTAAAACATATTCATAGTATAAAATAACATGTGCCTCAGAGAAGGAATTTTTCAGAAAAAACCCTTACCTCAAGCATAAATCATCACATTCAACCATTATATTGATGAATAATAAAATTATGTTAATTGTTTAGGTGATTACTAAATTTTTTGAAGTTTAAATTTCCTTTTTTTTGGGTTTTTACCATGTCATATTAAATTATCTAACAAATTAATTTCACGTTTGTTATATTAACAATTAATGACAAACATGCCTAAAATCACAGGTTTAAGTTCACTATGGTCAAATAGATTATAATTTAATAATAACCAAAAAAGTAATCATGAAATAGTTATAATCCATATATAAAATCTATACTTTTAAAACCAACTAGGTAATGTGGTAATAAATAATGATCTACATTACAATCATGGAAATGATAGGTCATACATACGCATGAGTAACATTTACATTTTTTGAAGAATATGATAGAATAAGGAAAAAATTAATTTATCTCTATAGGTTTATAATTATATTATAAATATAATATTATTTCGTTAAATACCCTTACATATACAATCTATTTTATGTAGTAATAAAGTATAATTACATTGCTTCGTGAGGCGGTAGTCCACCGTACACATGAACAACGTTATCATTTATTCTATGGATGGTAAGGTAAGAAATTATATGATATATTTATTTTATATGATGATTAATATTTTAAGAATATAAAATATAAAAATTAAATTAAATCTTAATACCTTCAATGTATAGAATTCATGAAAAATAAATCACATCGCTTCATAAGGCGGTAGTCTATCATACACACTAGTGGAATTATCGTATTCACTACAAAATGGAATTTAAGAAGATATGTGTTATATTATAACTCAATAAGTATAATTTTATAAAAAATATCCTTATTTATATCCATGATAAATGGTGTGAGAAAATGAATTTTGTTGATTTAGGAGGCTATAGTCTATCGTACATTTGATTAAAGGTTCTATTTCCCATTTATGGGATGAGGAGATGGATGTAGGTCATTAAATTAAAATAAAAATGTCTTATTATATATAATATAATGTCATTACTATATCATCTAGTTATAATAATATTTAAAGGATGTGTAATATAAAATAAAACAAAATGATCGGCTAATAACGATAATTCATCTTTGGAAAACTTATTTAGTATTTCACTAAAAGCCTTACTAGGTTATCTTACTGAACAAAAAGTCATATATGATGTTTTTAGGGAATTATGGAATGTATTTTTGTTTATACTAGTGAAAAAAATAGTTTTTGGAAGTGTAGAAGGGAGATGAGAGTGGTTTCCTATTTTTTATTGGGGAGAGGACACAAATTGAGTTTTTTAAAAGAAATAATTACACCCAAAACTTTATCATCCCACAAGAATTGAAATTTTCTATTTTTTGAAAATTATAAAAGATAAATTATAAAATTGACCCTAAAATAGTTAATATTAATTTTTTGGGTCATTTTTAAACATTATATTTTCATCTTTCCCCCTAGTAAACCCATTTTTACCTTAACTGGGGTAAACGATATTTACTATTTTCACAATTAGTAATGGAAAAAATTAAGATTATATTATTAGATAATAAAATTTATTAATATTTCAAATATTTAATCCTTTATTTTCAAACTAAACTCTTATAATTGGAAGGATTTAACTTAAAATTAATCCCTCAGTCATTTTAAAAAAATTATTTCAAGAAATTTATTTTTATGAAAAAATGATATCATATTAACTATATTCCACATAATTAGAATTAAATAAATTTGTATTTATATTTATAGATATATAATCTAAAAATTATATTTGAATAATTCCAAATTATAAATTATGATAATTATTTAAAATGGATAAACATATGGGACTTTAAAACCGTTTTCAGAATAAAAGTATTTTAACTCCTAAAAAATTATACAAAAATCTGGTATAATGGAAACTAAAATGAGATTAATTTTATTATATATATATAAATAATACTTATGTTGATTTTAACTACAATTAAATTAATAATGTGACTTTTATATTACATGACATATTAAATGAAATGATTATTTTACAAAAATCAATATCATTACTATTCACTAAAAAAACAATATTTTTGAAAGAAATCCAATAATGTAACAATAAGTTAACATGGATGTGATTATTTTAAAAAACTATTTTTTAAAATTAATGTTATAAATGTTCCAAAATTTAGTTATAGTATTTTCTCAAAAAAGAATAAAAAATATTTGAATTTTTTTTGTTGAATAAAATAACTTCAATAAAGTTTGGTGCTTATTTATTTAGAGTTTTTAAATAATTTTATATTTATTGTCATATTTATATATTTTTAACAAAAGTAGTTAATCCTATTTATAATTTTCAATATAGTATTTATTTTAAAATTTTCATATTTTTATAATATTTTTTGAATAATATTTTTTGGTTCATTTAAAATCAGTGACCTAGAGTTATTTTTTTGAAATCTAAAGGTATTACATTATACCCCATTAAATAAATTTTATTCTATAAATTTTAGCTTATTCTCAATATTCAATGGCTTTAAATTAAAAATTTATTTGGGTCAAAACCCACATCACAAAAACGATTATTACGAGTGCCTCTTAAAAAGATGGAAATGAAAATACAAAGGCCATCACATGAACGTTGGTGGAATGATAATATATAGACATAAAATAAAGTATTAAATAATTATGGAGAGTGATAGAGATCATTAATCATAATAAAGTGAGTTATCATTAAAAATTAAAAACCACAAAACCCTAAATCTGTGAGGAATTTTAAAAACATCGATTAATCGAATGTAAAGTTAATAGTAAATAATTTTCATTTAAAGATTACTTCCATATATTTGAGGTATTGTTATATTATTAGTATATATAAGACCATAAAATATACTTTCCACCCATAATTTTATTTAATAAACACAATTTTATCCACTGTTTGTGCTTCGACCTCTTTCCACTTCACCACTTTCTAAAGAGAATGAATATCATATATGAATTTTTTATTCTGGAAGAACTAAAATTAAAATTTAATGAATCATAATATCCATAAAATAGTAACAATATATTCCTCCGATAATTATTAAAACCACAAATGGATATCACACACTAATAAACCACCCAAAATAAATATGAATGTATTAATCACAAATATTTATCAACAAAACCTAACGTAACACCCAAAGATCTCATAATAAGTTATTTTCTTTAAAGTAATTCAATAGCTTGCGCTACACACAACACCCTGTTTGAGTGCACAACAACTTACCAAACTAGCTGTTAAAAATGCAGTTATGAATAGTATTAACTGAATTTTGAATTTTATATACTCCATATAATTTTAAAATCCATATAATGTGTTTCCTACACATAATATAAGAAAAAAATAATTTTTTCAAATAAAAGAAGAATTTTTCAAAAAATGAAATTTTACCACCATTTAATGGGAAACCCGTTTTAAAACAAATATTTGACAATTTTATATTTTTAATTTAATGAAATTAAATTCTTCTTTATAATCGAGACATACAAATTTATTTTGGATAAATTTTTGGTAATTTTCTAATAACTTACATATTTTGATGAATACTGAAAAATACTAAATTTTAATTGAAAACAACTTTTTTAATCGAAATAATTTATATTGTTAAGTTATGCATTTGAATGTTTTGGAAGCATAATTATATTATATTTTTATCATTTAATAAAATTTAGGTCCTTATAAGTAATTTTACATTTAAATTTGATATAAACACTTGTCAATCTTTGGATAGTTTTTTGATTTTTAAAAACCCTGCCTTTTGGTTTTGACAAAAGGAATTAATTTTAAATTAATTAATGCATTTTTTTTAAATTTGGTAAAATATAATTCATTTTTGAATTCGGAATATCAAAATTAGCTTAGGGTTAATTTTTGGTATTTTTCTAAAAACATACATTTATTTATGAATTGTGAAAAACACTACCTTATTGTTTAAAACTGACTTTTTATTTAAATAAATATTTATTTTATTTATTTTAAGTCAAAATTTATACATAATACCTATATATGTTCAATTTAATTCATTATAGTCATTTTATAATAAGTTTATATATATAAAATTTTATAGAAATTTTTACCATTTTGTTCCCACCTTCTTGGAGCATTTGAAAATTTGCATAAAACGTAATTTTACTGTTTCTATGAGTTGAATTTAAAAAATTATAGAGACACGGTTAACATCATTAAGTAAAATTTGGTTCAATAAGTTGAAAATAATTTTTTGGTGAATCGTAAATTTTGACTTTTATTTACCAACATTAAAAGTAAATAGGGTAATTAAGGGTATAAATGATATTATAATTACCCTAAAACATGCCCTAATTCTATTGGATAAGTGTAATTCGACCAAAAAAAAATTTAGGAATAAAATATGACCCCTTTGGTCCACTTGGATTATATTATGACATTTATTATTATTTTATTTAAAGAAGAGTTGAAGGTGTTAAATTATAAGTTTAATAACTAAACCACTTTTTTTATAGGGATACACATAAGATAAATTCAACTATAAATATTTATCAGAATGATAAAAATATTTCCTACATAATGTTATATTATTTATAATTTTTAGACATTAAATATTTTAATTTATTTATGACACAATGATGATGTTGTAATTACCTTATTAATGAAATATTGAAATATTTTATATTATAAATATCCAAATAAAAATAAATTGAGACATCTGAGGAATTACACTAATTTTCTTGGTTAATATGACATGTTAGGGATGATTAAATAAATTTTATTCTAATTGATAAATTTTTTATGGCTTTCAAAAAAATCAAATACTAAATAGTGTCAAAATTGATATAATTGAGTTTTTAAAACAAATATTATATTATGAATAGATATAATATTCCTAAAAATCTACGGTTCAGCCATTGGACATAGATAAGGTTATATATAATAATAATTAGCCACTTTGGGTTCTCTTGTTAGTTTATAGTAATTTTATTAACCCTATAATATAAAAATCCAATGACACATGGTAAATGTCAAACTATTTAACAAAGAGTTAAATCTAAAAGATAAGGTTTATATTATTACCTAAACCTGTTTAAATCTTATTGGTTGTAAGGGTTTCGACCCATCCTTACCTTATCCTCGAAATAAATTATTTTAGTGCCATTATAAAACGAAAATTATGTAATTATAAAATAATATTTCAAGATTTTCCTAAAGTGACCCTCACCACTCTTATAAAAGGGTACTTCCCCTTCACTTAATTTCACACCTTCAATGCCATTTGGATGGTCCAAACCCTGCCCAAATATCCTCCCAACTTCCATCACATAAAACTAGAGTCCTTATTTTGATCATAAATCCAACCTAACGAGCCCTTTTGATCAACTCAAATGGAAACACTGGAAGAAGAGGCAATAATTTCAACAGCCTCTTTCACGTTTATTTCTTATTGAACTTCCTCTTTCTTTCTTTTTTGATTCCATAAAAAAATAACAAATCCAGTACCTTATACATAATTTGATGTTATAATAAATATTTTACAACCATACTCATTATTATACACATCCAATAAATGACAAAGTCACTATACGTGCATACGTACGACTTACCGTCTACACATTGTGGTGTAGTTTGCTACTCAAACACTTCATTATTTTGGATGGGAATAATAATGAGTATAACTAATATAAATAATAAATATAACTTTTTAATTATTCTGTATATATGATATACCATCCAATTACATATGATTTCACCATAAATATAATGATATTGTCGCTCATGTGTACGTACAGATTACCGTCTCCACGAACGTGATGACATTCATTCCCCATAGTAAAAATTCAAGAATAATCTTCATTTTTTGATTGAAAATAATTTTTTTGAATGTAATATAATTATTTATATGAATAAAATACATCCCATTCATAACAAACATGGCTTACTTAACCAATCATATAAAGGAAAACGAATCAGTTAACACCCGAAATGATGAAACTACAGAAATATCATTAACAACGCAATATTAGAGAATCATATATGATATCATATTTATATATATATATACATATATTTATTTTATAATTTAATAACAATGTTTTAACTATTATAGAAAAGATTAAAATACCATTGACTAAAGAAAAATTACTAGGTAAGGTGTTTTCATCTCACTTTTATTCCCGTGAGATTCATGTTATGTTTTCCAATATTAACTTTTGTGTGGTGTATGTACTGCACATGATTTTATTGTTTGCATAAAATAAATTAATTTATGGGTATTTACATCATCATTGTATTATCCTTCTTTCATGGTGTGTAGGTTTTTCAAGTTACCAAATCCTTAAGGGAATTTCAAATTTCAATTTCTACTCATTCGGTTTTATGCAAACTTTATTGATTACATTACTCCTACATTATGTGTGAAATCACTATATATATACTTATGTAGTAATTTACACTCCATTTTGTGTCGATATACTTTTGATAAACATAATCACTCCATTTATAAATTCTCAAGTCATCGATATATACTTGATAAGAGTAATTTTAACTCCATTTCTATTCATTGAGTTAAAGATCTAAGTCAATTGTGTTGTTTTTACAAGAATATGTGTGAAGGTTATCTGATTGATTTCCACTGAATATCCAATAATATTTAATATATTTTTATTTTCCACACCTAATTATGTCATTGATTTATCCTTAACCTTTGGATACTGCCTTTATAAAGGAATTCATCTCAACATACATTCCATTGAAACCTCTTTGTTGTTAGGCGCCAAATTCACTTTTATTTGGTGTATATACTATACTTTGACATATTATATCATGAATACCTTTATTCTAATGGTATTATAATGTTTTTATTACCTCAATTATTTTTATTCAATAATCTCTCATTTGGTTAGGAACTCTAACTAAAATAGCATTTTAAATGTTTAACAAATTTATTCTTCTAAATCTTTCTCATTAATGACAATGTTTTAAAAATGGGTTTAAGGTTTTATTTATATGGACATTAATGCTATAAAATTGAAATACCTTTTAAAGGTTTCAAAGTGGTATGAGACACTTTGATTCAGAAATCTATTTTAAATAGCTTCTTGATAAATAGTGAGACTTTTAAATGTTTTCATGAAAAAGGGATATTTCTCTCAATGATGTTTTCTGATCGTTTTCGAATATGTCAACATCCTTTGTGGGATATTATTCTTGATCAAGGTTGATTTATTATGATACAAATATTTCATACTTTCTTTCAGGATTTGTGATATGTTTGACTGTGGATGAGTTGTTTTTGTACCATTCATGGTTTATGGATAAAGTATTGACATTTCGTATACTAGTTTTAATACATTTGTTTATGTTATGTTTAAACCTTTTAATATGAGGAATGCATTGGAATTAGTAATTAATGGGTGTAGCCCACTATAGCTCCTTGTTGTGTCGGTAGGTATCATGAGACAAACTAGAGTCTTTGCACAAGGCCTTGACAAAATCTTATTTGTAGTCTTGAAATAAGGCCTTGAATATGTGGTTATGAAGTCTGGAATTATGCATTCCATCATTATGAAATTGGCTATTGATATTACATGTGATTATTTGACTAGTAGAATATCCATGTGAATAAGTAAATGGAATTATTTGATTTATCTTTTCCATATTATGTTGAAGTTTAAGTTTAAAAGGCATGTGTTCTAGTCTTATATATTTACTTAAATATTTATTCTTATTTATGACAATTCCTGCTATATTTTTATCCATACTGAGCATCTGAGATCACCCAATTTTTTTGTTTTATTTTTCCCAGGATGCAAAGAATCATATTATGATTAACCTGTAGAAATAGTCTAAGGGATATAAGAGTGTTCAAAGGGGACACAATGTTGTTGTTTTTTATTTCATGTTGTAACGTAAAACTTATATATGTATCTAGTACTTCCATGACTACTGTACTGATTGGTCTTTTGGGACATGATTCCTTGTATCAAGAAAATGTTATGTAATAATGCAACGATTCTAGGAAACTGGGGTCGGGGCATTATAGTTGGTATTAGAGGAAGTTTAGTACAAACCTTGAAAGATGGATTTAGAAAAAACTCTCTTTAGGAAACAATACCCTACGATAGACATTGAGGATTAGTATAAAAGAACATCCAAAAAAATTTGTAATGTTAATATTATCTGGGTTTTTCAAGAAATATATCCTTGTCTGGAAACGATCAGGTAGAGGTGGCTCTGGAACAAATGTACCTTGGAGTGAAAACTTTGATCAGGAGTTTCGGGCTTGACCCGGGGTATCTTGGAACAAGACAATGTCTTTGTTGCACTCTTGGTTACGACACTCCCAGGGGATATTCTTAGGATAATTAACATTTTCTTTAGAAACCAATTTGAAGTGCTTCAATATAAGATGAGAATAGATAACCTTGGTTAATCCAAAGGTGTTTTAGATTGAAAATAAGGTGTTATGATATCCTCTAAAGGATTTTATTACTCACACTATGCATTCTTGTGTTAGTCAATGGCTGGATTCTAAGGAAGTCATGGTAACATTAATCATGATGTACAAGGTGGGAATGATGGTGTAAAGGAGAAATATATGGAATGTCGATAGGTTTAAAAGATATCGCCTTCATGCCAAATCAATTTTCAAAAAATATGATCAACAAAATCTATGTTAACCAACTCCCGGACTCAACAAAGAATAAAAAGGCCGTGAATGATAATATCTCCAGTAGTGGGGACCATTGAGAAAAGAAAGATCAATATCCATCATGAAGTAAATGTGGAAGGAGACACCTAGGAAAGTGTCTCAATGGATCAAAGAAATGATTTTTGTGTGAGAAATAAAGACATAAAGTAAACAATTGCTGATGAAAAATGAATAGTACTATGGATGAAAATAATAATGATCCCAAAAATAAATTTATAGTCATTTTATGTAAATTTAGGGGACCTGGGAATTACCTGAGTGAATGCCCTATTCTATAGGATAACCTCTTGGTCAAGGAAGAACCTTTGTGGAAATAAATGGATTGTTATTTGTTTAAAATTACTAGTGCTCTTTGTTGATGGGATTACTTTGGAATACTTTTCTCTAGTATGTGTAACCCTATAGTTTGTTATGTGAAAATGCTATTTTAATAAGAAATATATTTTATAATGTTGATATAATTATAAATAACCATTTGGGTTTATATGATACATGAATTTGAGGAAATTACAAGTTATGAAATTGTGGGATGAAAATGTGAGGTGTGAGATAACATTTGTGGTAAAATTATGTTGTAGATATTTTGAGGAATTTATCTCATTTAGGGAATTTTATAAAATGAAGTTTTTGAAAAATTAAAACATGCAGACTGTGTGACAACCCATCACGTTAGACAAAGATGTAGGAATCAAACCCACAACTAGAGTGTGATTAGGATTTATCGCCTACCACTGGACTACGTGAAGTGCATGGTTAGTGTGACTAATGTTTTTTAGCTAAATGATTTGATTGATCAATAATAAGTTGATTTGGGATCTTATGTCTTATCAAATGGATTTCCTTAGTATAGAAAAATGATTTGGTGATTAAGTGATAAATGTTAATTTGAAAGATGTTCTTTCTGTTTGGATAACTATATGCCTATGGAAAATAGAATACGATGTGATTTCATTTGAGGAGAAATGGTGGATTTTTATCTATGTTTTTGCTGTGAATTTATAGCGATTTGGGTAATTTATTGAAATTATTAACCTATCATAGAGAATATTTGATTCGGCTAATTACTTTTAAGTATATGAATTTAAGAGTAGTCGATGTTATTTGGAGATAAAATTTAACGTGAAAGACTTTGTAATAAAATTCATCCAAGTTTTGGATTTCAATATTAATTTGGTTTATATAAGAGGATTTTAAGGAAATTTGTTTATTGAATGGTATATATAGAACTTTGTGTATTCTTGGTCTAATTTTAGAAATTTTGATTAGATTTTCTTTCTCCAAAATATTATTCATTTTAGAGATCATCTGATCTTGTACAAACCATTTTGGTTTTGGTTAATCTCTAAAGGCAAGTTAAATATGTAGTTTATAATTTTTGGGTTATGTGATTATCTAGAAGTTCATTCTAGAGCTTCAGGTGTAACACCCCGAGATTTTATGAAAAATATTATTTTTAATTTCATTAATGTCTTGTGTTGTACGCTACACCAAAAGGAGCTTGCACAACACGCATCCTTGACTTGCCTTTCATTACACGCAATCGCGACCTTCCTTGATAGCGTGTGTAGTACGCAATACCGAGTTTCACTAAACAACGATATGCTATTAAAATATTATTAAAACTAGCCGTTATGAATATTAATAACCACTTTTTAAAATTTTGTAAATTTCATTTTTCAAAATGGATTTCATTTTTGGATTCGGAATATCTAAATTATCTTAGGGTGAAATTTTGGTAATTTTCGGATAACTTTCATATTTTGATGAATAGTGGAAATTACTAAATTTTAATTAAAAACAACTTTTTCAACCGAAATAATTAATAGTGATAAATTATTAATTTGAGTGGTTTTAAAGTATATTTAGAATATATTTTTACAATTTAATACAATGTTGGTCATTGGATGTAATTTCACATTTAAACCAGTTATAAACAACTGTCAATCTTTTGATAGTTATTATCTCTTAAAAACACGCCTTTTGTTTTGACGACGGGAATTAATTTTTAAATAAATTAATGCAACTGATATGTTTTGAATATGGTAAAATAGAATTCATTCTTTATTTCATAATATAAAATATATCTTAGGCCTAATTTTTGGTATTTTTCTGAAAACTTTCAATTTTTGATGAATAGTGAAACCACTAAGTGGTTGTTAAAAAAACTGATTTGTTCATAAAATTTAATTTTACCACTTCTGTGAGTGGAATTTCAAAAATCCGAGAAACACGGTTGATATCAGTAAGTAAAATGTGGTTCAATGAGATGAAAATAATTTTTTGGTGAATAGTAACTTTTTACTTTTTTTACCACGGTTAAAAGTAAATAGGGTAATTATGGGTAGAAATGATATTATTATTACCCTAAAACATGTCCTAATTCTATTAGACAAGTGTAATTCGACCAAAAAAAACTTAGGAATAAAATATGACCATTTAGGCCCACTTGGATTAGATTAGGACATTTATTATTAATTTATTTAAATAAGGGTTAAAAGAGTTAAAATCAAAGTTTATTTACTAAAATATTTTTAATATGGGGTTATACATAAGATAAATTCGACTATAAATATTAATTAGAAATCTAAGAAGATTTCATACATAATTGTATTCTATTTTTAATTTTTAGACATTAAATAATTTAATTTATTTATGACACAACGATGATGCAGTAATTATCTTATTAATAAAATATTGACATAATTGATGTTATAAATACCCAAATAAATATAATTTGAGACTTTTTATGAATTACACTAATTTTATAAGTTAATATGACATGTTAGTATTGATTTAATTAACTTTTTTCGAACTTATCATTCTGTTATGATTTTTACAAAAATCAATTACTAAATAGTGTCAAAATTGACATAAAATAGTTTTTAAAACAAATATTATATTATTAATTGTTATTTTATTCCTAAAAATCTAAGGTTTCTCCAAATGACTTAGATAAGGTTATATATATTAATAATAAACAATTTGGGGTTCGTTTGGCTTCATATAGTAAGTTTATTAACCTTATAGTGTAAGAACACAAGAAGACACGGTAAAAGTAAAATTATTTAACTTAATATTAAATCTAAATGATAAGGTTAAAATAGGAACCTAAACTTGTCTAAATTCTATTGGATGAGATGATTTCGACCCATCCACACCTTAGCCTCGAAATAAATTAATTTGGAGCTATTTAAAACCGAACTTGACTTTATAATAAAATAATATTTTTAGTTATTCCAAAGGTGCCCCTCTCCTCCCTTATAAAAGGGAACCTCCTCCCTCTCTTCCTCACACAACTTTGAGCCTTCAAGCTCAGCCAACCCCTGCCAAATTCTCTTCTCCACTTCCCTAGAAACATCCAAGAGGTTCTGGTCTTCTTCAAAGACCCATTTTAGTGCCCTAAAAGGAGGTCTCAAAGAAGCACTTCAAAGAAGAGGTAATTTCTGTTACCGATTCTTTCACCTTTATTTCTTCTTCCACTTCTTCTTCATAGGTTGTTTCATTTTGAAGTAATAACATCAGTATCACTCATATACTGATATGTTATTATAAGTATGAAACAATCCTATTTCACCATCTATCCATCCTACAGAAAACAAAATCACCGCGCGTGCGTACGTATGGAATACCATCTCCACACCGTGGTGAAATCTATTTTCCACCACCACCTTAATTGGATGGGTATAATGGAGTAAATAATAACTATATATTATTATTTTAAAGTGATATTGATTCTGAAATAGTATACATACACTCCAATACAGTCCCACGATCATGAGAACGATATCATTGCTCGTGCGTACGTACGGACTACCGTCTCCACGACGCGATGAGATTCATTCTCCACTTTAAACCATTCATGAATGATTATAAAGTATAAATAATAAGTAATCATGAAATATTTGACATAATAATGATACTGGATTTATGTGTATATATATGAATTTCATCTACTTAATTCCGTTCAACTCAATAAGGAAACGAAAACAGCGTTCATGCGTACGTACGGCCTACCGTCTCCATGAACGGTGTATTTCTTTCCATTTACTGATTTATTATATATATATGTATATTATGAATATATATATATAAATAATGTTTTATATTCTGGAATTAATTAATCATGATCTAAGTAATCATATGAATAATTACAAGACAAAACACGGACGACAAATGAAACAATTTTACCCAAAACGCTCGTTAACATGGAATTTACAAAAGAACAGGTAATATAAAGTCATAAGTGAATCATATATGATATCATAACAATAAATATGAGTCCTTAATAAGTCAATGACATTATTTAAATCATTATACAGGAGGTTCGGACACTTATGAAGCAAAACAGATCTAAGGTAAGGGAAATATCACAATCTCATTTTTATCTGAGATTGTTTATACTTTGGAATTTACTAGGGTGAATTTTATCATCCACTTCCATGTTTCCTCAATATGTAAGATTATTTCCATCCACGTAAAATTTATTAAATCCAATTTTACCCTTCGGTGAGTTTTTAGTAAAAGATATGAAAGTAATCTTTTGTCTTTTTTCGTAAGAGGTACTTTTTGTCTTTTCCGACAAAAGTACGAGAAGAATGTTTTTTTAACTTATACGGCATGAATGGATTTTTAAAACATTATTTCCAAGAAGCTTCCTTTACAAGTTTTCAAGTTTATTTTTAATAAACTTCTTTTAGTTTAAAATTGTATGACATGTTAAGAAATGAAAATTGTTTTTGAAGAAGAAAGGATATTTTCCTCAAGAATGGAGTTCAAGTGTTTTATCAAAATTATTTTCCATCTAAGATAATAAAGGGTTCTATTTTTATCCCTATTATTTCATTTATTTTATTATGTTGTGATGGAATTATTTTTATGAATTCCTTTATCTTATATGAATTGTTTTATGATGTCATGATGTTTAAGATTCCCATTTGTATTACATGGGTTATGCAATGATGTATGATTTATGATTTTGTGGCAAACATAAGAATGACATCATTATGAGATGGGTGGGACCTATATCTCCCTCCAATGCATTGGGTAAAGATTTTATATCTCATGAGATAGACATGGCTTGAATGGTAGGTTATACCGGTTCAGTGAAACAGGACTGAAACGAGGGTGACTCAGTTCAGAAAGGGACTTTTTCCACTAAGATAGTCTTGGCAATGAGTCTTGACTAACAAGAAATGATTCTCTATGATTATGTGTGTATGAAACAAAGTTTCATGTTTTAAGTTATGATTATTGTGATTAAATTTCACTGCCATGATTTATCCCATGTTATGAAATTATGCTCTCTTTTGCAGGTTAAGATTTCCAAAATGTTATGTTCTTATGAATATGATGTGATTGATATTTTTTTTTGTTTACCCTTACTGAGCATTTGAGCTCACCCTTTTATGTTTTCTTTTCCCCAGGATATAAAGAAATGTTTTAGGTAAAAAAAAGGAAGATCTTTATGAAAGATGTTGAAGATCTTTCACCATGATTAGAAGATTATATTCCGAGTTTCCAAAGACACTAAACTATTACGATCCTTGTGTGTGTGTTTTTGTTATGTAATAAGTATTCCGCAAAAGTAATGTAATGTCCATGTACGTCAAGATACGGGTCTCTACAGTTGGTATCAGAGGAAAGGTTTAGTCAACCTTTGGAAACTTGGATGCGAAAGCGTTAGTGAGATCCCTAGAGATATTTCTAAGGTATGTCTAGGGATGTCCCTAAGGATAAGTATACGTATAAGATAAAGTCCTAGAACTACGGTAACAATCATAGAATTTAACCTAATAAGTTAGATATTGAGGATACTCCCCCTTTATAATGTTGTTTTCCCTAGCATGATTTTTTCCTCTCACACTATTCTTTTTGGGTTTTAGACGATGGATGGAACCCGAAGGATCCGTGTTGATCAATGCAATGGAGAATGCGATGATTGTCCTCCTAAACAAACAAATGTTATGGGAGATGGACTACAAAATCTTATTGTTATACTTACACAAGCTATGAATCATTCTGGACTTCCAAATGAGCAGAGAAGGGAACAATATTCTATTGAGTCCTTCATGAGGCAACGTCCACATTCTTTCAGTGGGACTTCTGATCCACTTGTTTCTGAACAATGGATCAGTACCACTGAAAAGATATTTTCAGTTCTTCAATGCTCTGAACATGATAAATTCATCTTAGCAGTGTATCGTTTGGAAGGTGATGCTGGTAAATGGTGGAATCTTATCAAGAATACGAGGCCAAGAGATGAAATTGAGTCCATGGAATGGGACGAGTTCCAGAACTTGTTTTTCAGTAAGTACTTCCCTCGTATTCTTCGAACAAAGATGGAAAAGGAGTTTCTTGAGCTGAAGAAGAAGGATGATGAATCCGTTGGTATATACGAAGCAAATTTTACAAGACTTTCAAGGTATGCATTTGGCATTATCATACAACCTGAAAGTAAAGTTGATCGATTTTTTAGTGGCTTAAAACCAAGTCTTCGAAGGGAATTAGCTATAAGAGACTTCAGTAGCTATGAAGAAATTGTGCGTTGTGCTATGAAGGTAGAAATTGAAGTTGGTGTTACATATCCATCTCATGGTTTTGAAAAGAAACGAAAGATGGAGTTCAAGGAGAAATCTCAGAATAATGGTGAAATGAAAATGAATGTATCTTTATGCTCAATGTGTGGAAAGAATCATGGTGGAGATTGTCTTAAAGGGACTAGAAAATGTTTTAAGTGTGGAAAAGAAGGTCATCGATCAGCTGAGTGTCAAAGTAATGGAAAAAGGGTTTCTAATGATGTGAACAAAGAAAAAACTGCAGAGAACGCACCACCAACACTTCAATTCTTCAAGTGCAAGGAAATGGGGCATTATGCTAATAAATTCCCTAATCCAAGGGTTATTGATGATCAACATGAGCAACCACTTAAGGCAAAGGTCAAAGGGAAGTCACATGAGATCACTATTGGCGATGTTGAATATGACAACAATGTGTTGTAATGATTAAGTTTTTATGTAATTGGATTCCAAAATAATGTTGTATATAGTATCGTGGAATATTGGAATATTTATGTTTTGGTCTATTGTGGTTTTTAATAATTTTATGGTACCAGTAACCATGGAAACTGATTGAGATATTTTTGGAAAAATAATGATATGCGCATAATGAAGGGAAACGAGAAAATGAAATATTTGACAGTATTCATGAGCTCATGATTGATATAAGGACTAAGTGATATCATGGTTTGAGTATATAGAATTTTGAGGATTTTGGTATGTGGAAAGTGTTAACTTTTAACTACATTCATGTTTTCACTAAGTCTCAGTGGGTATTCAAGAGAATACATGATTAATGACTTTGAATGTTTGGAATGTGACCAAAAAAACATATCTTATGATATATGGGGATCAATGATGGTATTAAATCTCTGGTAATCGTTTTCACTATGTTATGAGAGTGGACTACAGTATTATGGATAAGCCTAAAGATTGGAATGGATTATGTTGGACATAAGTTAGTATTGTTTAAGGATAGAAGTTTTTTCGATATTATTGATGGGATGTTATAGCTTTAGAAAAAGGACAACCTGCAGGACGGGCGACAGCCCATCGCGTCGGACAAGGCTGTGCGAATCGAACCCACAACCGAAGTGTGACTGGCCTTTATCGCCTACCACTGGCCTACAGGAAGTCCCTGGTTAGTAGAAACTAGTTTTATTTTATTAAGCGGTATGATATATGAAGTATAAATTCATTTTTGGAACCATATACGATTAACCATAAGATGGACTTATAACTTTTGCTAACCTTTTGTCTGAAAGAGATGGAATGACCCGTCATTCTATCACAGGATCTGCTAACACTTCACGAATAACAAATTCAACTTCATTTATTTAAGAGATGAAGTGGAAATTGTTTAAGGCATGAACAATAGTGAGATTCTACCAAAATAAAGTAAGTATTTATTCTAATTCAAATTTTTCAACTTTAGGGAAACGATCTTGAAAACCAAAAATGTTGTCCTAGTGCTCTTATATCTGATTAATCAGATGGTACCTTAGATCATCACAAATTTATGGATTTGTGATTGTTGTCTTTTCCATATCCATGTTCTCTACCACTCTCCATCAGAACATGATGGTTAGATTTTTCTTCCATATCCATATTTTCACCTATGTGGAAACCCATTGATTAGTTTATTTAGGTAACCGTTACATTTCATACTTTTGTTTTTAAAGATTAGTTTTGGTATTCCTTTTTACGATGTGGGATTCTATTAAAGAAACTTTCAAGTAGTAAACCATTTATAACCCCGACGAATTTCGAGGGCGAAATTCATTTTAAGGGGGGTAGAATGTAACACCCCGAGATTTTATGAAAATTATTCTTTTTAATTTCATTAATGTCTTCTGTTGTACGCTACACCAAAAGGAGCTTGCACAACACGCATCCTTGACTTGCCTTTCATTACAGGCAATCGCGACCTTCCTTTATAACGTGTGTAGTACGCAATACCGAGTTTCACTAAACAACGATATGCTATTAAAATATTATTAAAACTAGCCGTTATGAATAGTAATAACCACTTTTTGAAATTTTTTAAATTTTATTTTTCAAAATGGATTTCATTTTGGGATTCGGAATATCGAAATTAGCTTAGGGTGAAATTTTGGTAATTTTCGGATAACTTTCATATTTTGATGAATAGTGGAAATTACTAAATTTTAATTAAAAACAACTTTTTCAACCGAAATAATTAATAGTGATAAATTATTAATTTGAGTGGTTTTAAAGTATATTTAGAATATATTTTTACAATTTAATACAATGTTGTTTATTGGATGTAATTTCACATTTAAACCAGTTATAAACAAGTGTCAATCTTTTGATAGTTATTATCTCTTAAAAACACGCCTTTTGTTTTGACGACGGGAATTAATTTTTAAATTAATTAATGCAACTGATATGTTTTGAATTTGGTAAAATAGAAGTCATTTTTGACTTCATAATATCAAATATAGCTTAGGCCTAATTTTTGGTATTTTTCTGAAAACTTTCAATTTTTGATGAATAGTGAAACCACTAAGTGGTTGTTAAAAAAACTGAATTGTTCATAAAACTTAATTTTACCGCTTCTGTGAGTGGAATTTCAAAAATCCGAGAAACACGGTTGATATCAGTAAGTAAAATGTGGTTCAATGAGATGAAAATAATTTTTTGGTGAATAGTAACTTTTTACTCTTTTTACCACGGTTAAAAGTAAATAGGGTAATTATGGGTAGAAATGATATTATTATTACCCTAACACATGTCCTAATTCTATTGGACAAGTGTAATTCGACCAAAAACAAACTTAGTAATAAAATATGACCATTTAGGCCCACTTGGATTAGATTAGGACATTTATTATTAATTTATTTAAAGAAGGGTTAAAAGAGTTAAAATAAAAGTTTATTTACTAAAACATTTTTAATATGGGGTTATACATAAGATAAATTCGACTATAAATATTAATTAGAAAGCTAAAAAGATTTCATACATAATTGTAATTTATTTTTAATTTTTAGACATGAAATAATTTAATTTATTTATGACACAACGATGATGCAGTAATTATCTTATTAATAAAATATTGACATAATTGATGTTATAAATACCCAAATAAATATAATTTGAGACTTTTTATGAATTCCACTAATTTTATAGGTTAATATGACATATTAGTATTGATTTAATTAACTTTGTTCGAACTTATCATTCGGTTATGATTTTCACAAAAATCAATTACTAAATAGTTTCAAAATTGACATAAAATAGTTTTTAAAACAAATATTATATTATTAATTGTTATTTTATTCCTAAAAATCTAAGGTTTCGCCAAATGACTTATATAAGGTTATATATATTAATAATAAACAATTTGGGGTTCGTTTGGCTTCTTATAGTAAGTTTATTAACCTTATAGTGTAAGAACACATGAAGACACGGTAAAAGTAAAATTATTTAACTTAATATTATATCTAAATGATAAGGTTAAAATAGGAACCTAAACTTTTCTAAATTCTATTGGATGAGATTATTTCGACCCATCCACACCTTATCCTTGAAATAAATCAATTTGGATCTATTTAAAACCGAACTTGACTTTATAATAAAATAATATTTTTAGTTATTCCAAAGGTGCCCCTCTCCTCCCTTATAAAAGGGCACCTCCTCCCTCTCTTCCTCACACAACTTTGAGCCTTCAATCTCGGCCAACCCCTTCCAAATTCTCTTCTCCACTTCCCTAGAAACATCCTAGAGTTTGTGGTCTTCATCAAAGACCCATTTTAGTGCCCTAAAAGGAGGTCTCAAAGAAGCACTTCAAAGAAGAGGTAATTTCCGTTACCGATTCTTTCACCTTTATTTCTTCTTCCACTTCTTCTTCATAGGTTGTTTCATTATGAAGTAATAACATCAGTATCACTCATATACTGATATGTTATTATATGTATGAAACAATCCTATTTCACCATCTATCCATCCTACGGAAAATGAAATCACCGCGCGTGCGTACGTACGGAATACCGTCTCCACGCCGTGGTGAAATCTATTTTCCACCACCACCATAATTGGATGGGTATAATGGAGTAAATAATAACTATATATTATTATTTTAAAGTGATATTTATTATTAAATAGTATACATACACTCCAATACAGTCCCACGATCATGAGAACGATATCATCGCTCGTGCGTACGTACGGACTACCGTCTCCACGACGCGATGAGATTCATTATCCACTTTAAACCATTCATGAATGATTATAAAGTATAAATAATAAGTAATCATGAAATATATGACATAATAATGATACTGGATTTATGTGTATATATATGAATTTCATCTACTTAATTCCGTTCAACTCAATAAGGAAACGAAAACAGCGTTCATGCGTACGTACGGCCTACCGTCTCCATGAACGGTGTATTTCTTTCCATTTAATGATTTATTATATATATGTATATTCTGAATATATATATATATAAATCATGTTTTATATTCTGGAATTAAGTAATCATGATCTAAGTAATCATATGAATAATTACAAGACAAAACACGGACGACAAATGAATCAATTTTACCCAAAATGCTCTTTAACATGGAATTTACAAAAGAACAGGTAATATAAAGTCATAAGTGAACAATATTTGATATCATAATAATGAATATGAGTCTGTAATAAGTCAATGACATTATTTAAATCATTATACAGGAGGTTCGAACACTTACGAAGCAAATCGGATCTAAGGTAAGGGAAATATCACAATCTCATTTTTATCCGAGATTGTTTATACTTTGGAATTTACTAGGGTGAATTTTATCATCCACTTCCATGTTTCCTCAATATGTAATATTATTTCCATCCATGTACAATTGTTTAAATCCAATTTTACCCTTCGGTGATTTTTTAGTAAAATATATGAAAGGAATCTTTTGCCGTTTTTCGTAAGAGGTACTTTTTGTCTTTTCCGACAAAAGTACGAGAAGAATGTTTTTTTTACTTATACGGCATGAATGGATTTTTAAAACATTATTTCCAAGAAGCTTCCTTTACAAGTTTTCAAGTTTATTTTTAATCAACTTCTTTTAGTTTAAAATTTTATGACATGTTAAGAATGGAAAAGTGTTTTTGAAGAAGAAAGGATATTTTCCTCAAGAATGGAGTTCAAGTGTTTTATCAAAATTATTTTCCATCTAAGATAATAAAGGGTTCTATTTTTATCCCTATTATTTCATTTATTTGATTATGTTGTGATGGAATTATTTTTATGAATTCCTTTATCTTATATGAATTGTTTTATGATGTCATGATGTTTAAGATTCCCATTTGTATTACATGGGTTATGCAATGATGTATGATTTATGATTTTGTGGAAAACATAAGAATGGTATCATTATGAGATGGGTGGGACCTATATCTCCCTCCAATGCATTGGGTAAAGATTTTATATCTCATGAGATAGACATGGCTGGAATGGTAGGTTATACCGGTTCAGTGAAACAGGACTGAAACGAGGGTGACTCAGTTCAGAAAGGGACTTTGTCCACTAAGATAGTCTTGGAAATGAGTCTTGACAAACAAGAAATGATTCTCTATGATTATGTGTGTATGACACAAAGTTTCATGTTTTAAGTTATGATTATTGTGATTACATTTCACTGCCATGATTTATCCCATGTTATGAAATTATGCTCTCTTTTACAGGTTAAGATTTCCAAAATGTTATGTTCTTATGAATATGATGTGATTGATATTTCTTTTGTTTACCCTTACTGAGAATTTGAGCTCACCGTTTTATGTTTCCTTTTCCCAAGGATATAAAGAAAGGTTTTAGGTAAAAAAAAAGGAAGAACTTTATGGGAGATGTTGAAGATCTTTCACCACGATTAGAAGATTATATTCCGAGTTTCCAAAGACACTAAACTATTACGATTCTTTTGTGTGTGTTTTGGTTATGTACTAAGTATTCCGCAAAAGTAATGTAATGTCCATGTACGTCAAGATACGGGTCCTTACATCAGGTGTGACCATGTTATCTTGAATACTCATCGTTAGAAAAAGAATGATTTAGTGGTAGAAGTTTATTAATGGATGAAACTCTACTTAAAAAGTAAGTATATCACTTTACGTTATTATTCAATCTCATAAATAAATTCCTAAACATTATGAAATGGAACTTAAAACAAAAAATTTTGTCTGTTTAATTTTCCTATAGGGAAACTAATGATTGTATATCCCATCACATGTTTGTGGTTTTCTTATTGTTAACTTTCTCTTGATCAGGTTTTCTATAACTCTCCATCAGAACTTGACACATACTTTTTCTTCCATATTTATTTTTTCTTAAATGTAATCTTTGTATGGGTTATCTCCGGTGACCTTTGTAATTCCTTTTCCTTATTTTAAAATGATAGCATTATCGACACTTTTTCCGATGTGGGACTTTCAATAAAGTTCCCAATCCCAATTTTAAAATTGCGAGGACGCAATATCCAAATGGGGGTAAGAATGTAACACCTCGATATTTCGTAGTAAGTTATTTTCTTTAAAGTAATTCAATAGCTTGTGCTACATGCAACACTAATTTTGAGTGCACCACGTTTGACCAAACCAGCCATTCAAAAAGTGGTTATGAATAGTATTAACTGAATTTTGAATTTAATATATTCTGTATAATTTTAGAATCCTTATTATGTGTTTCATAGACATAACATAATAACAAATTCATTATTTCAGATAAAAGAAGTATTTTTCAATAAAATTCAATTTTACCACCTTTTATGGAAAATCATTTTTAAAACCGATATTTGACACTTTTATATATTCAATTTAAGGCAATTAAATTATTCTTTAGAATCGGGACATAAAAATAAATTTTGGATAAATTTTTGGTACTTTTATGATAACTTTTATATTTTGATGAATACTGAAATAAACTAAATTTTAATTGAAAACAATTTTTTTAATTGAAATAATTTAGTGTCAAATTATGCATTTGAATGGTTTCAAAATATAATTACATTATATTTTTATCATTTAATACAATGGAGGTCATTAAAAGTAATTTCATGTTTAAATTTGACATAAACACATGTCAATCGTTTGATAGTTTTTACTTTTTAAAAAAGTTGTTTTTGGTTTTGATAATGGGAATTAATTTTAAATTATTAAATTCAAATTATATGTTTTTAATTTGGTAAAATAGAATTTATTTTTGAATTCAGAATATCAAAATTAGCATAGGATGAATTTTTGGTATTTTTCTGAAAACATTCAAATTTTTATGAATAGTGAAAAACAGTATATTATTGTTTAAACCCGACTATTTATTTAAATAATTTTTTATTTTATTTATTTAAATAAAAATAGATACATAATACATATATAGGTTCAATTTTATTTATTAGAGTCATTTTATAATAAGTTTAGATATATAAAATTTTATTGAACTTTTTACCATATTTTACCCACCTTCTATGAGCATTTGAAAATTCGCATAAATCATAATTTTACCTCTTCTGTGAGTTGAATTTAAAAAATCTGAGAAACAAGGTTAACATCATTAAGTAAAATTTGGTTTTATAAGATGAAAATAATATATGGTGATAGTAACTTATGAAATTTATTTACCACGGTTAAAAGTAAATAGGGTAATTAAGTGTAAAAATGATATTATAACTACCCTAACACATGTCCTAATTCTATTGGATAAATTTAATTTGATAAAAAAACCATAGGAATAAAATATGATCCCCTTTGGTCCAGTTGTATTAGCTTAGGACATTTATAATTATTTTATTTAAGAAGAGTTAAAAGTGTTAAATACAATGTTTAAAAATTAAACCATTTTTAATATAGGGTTACATGTAAGATAAATTGTACTATAATTATTCATTAGAAATATAAAAATATTTTCTACATAATGGTACTTTATTTATAATTTTTATACATTTAATAATTTAATTTATTTATGACACAATGTTAATGCAATAATTACCTTATTAATGAAATATTAAAATAATTGATATTATAAATATACATATAAATGTAAATTGATACTTTGGATGAATTAAACAAATATTTTTGGTTGATATGACATGTTAGGGTTGATTAAATAAATTTTATTTGAAGTGATAAAGTAATTATGGCTTTCAAAAACATCAAATTCTAAATAGTGTCAAAATTGACATAATTGGGTTTTTAAAACAAATACTATATTATTAGTTGATTTAATATTAATAAATTATATGGTTCAGAAAAATTACATAGATATGTTTTTATATGTTAATAATGAACCACTTTGGGTTCTCTTCTGCATTTATAGTAAGTTTATTAACTATATAATATAAAAATTTAAAGAGACATGGTAAATGTCAAACTATTATACTAAGAGATAAATCTAAAAGATAAGGTTAATATGGTGACCAAAACCTATCTAAAATGTATTGTTTGAGAGGTTTTCGACCCATACCCACTATAGGTTCGAAATTAATCATTTGGAGACATTATAAATTGAAGATTAAATTTTATTATAAAATAATATTTCAAGCTTTTCCTAAAGTGACCCTCACCTCTCTTATAAAAGGGTATTTCACCTTCTCTAACTTTCACACCTCCAAATCCATTTGGATAAGCCAAAAACTACCCATATATCCTCCCAACTTCCATAAAATCAACCTAGAGTCCTGACATTGATCAGAAATCCAACCTAAGGAACCCTTTTGATCAACTCAAAAGGAAACGCCTGAAGAAGAGGTAATAATTTCACCACCCTCTTTCAAGTTCTTTTTTTCTTCCATGTACTATTTTTTTGTTGATTTCATACCAAAATAATAAATAAAATACCTTTTAAATAATATAATTTTATTATAAATATGGTAAACCCAAATAGGTTATTCAACCCATCCTATAAATGACAAAGTCATCATACATGCGTACGTACAGCTTACCTTCTCCACGTTGTGGTGTAGTTTGTTATTCAAACACATTATTATTTTGTATGGGTATAATAATGAGTATAAATGGTGCAAATAATAAATATTAAATGTTAATTAATCTGTATATATGATATACCATCCAATTACATATTATTTCACCATCAATATAATGAAATTGTCGCTCGTGCGTACGTACAGATTATTGCCTCCATGAACACGATGAGATTCATTCCCCATAGTAATCATTCAAGAATAATTTTCATTTTATGATTAAAAATAATGTGTATGAACATAATATAATTCTTTATATGAATAAAATACATCATATTCATAACAAACATGGCTTACGTAACCAAGCATATAAAAGAAAATGAATCAATTAACTCCCAAAACGATGAAACTACTGAAATATCATTAAAAATGCAATATTAGAGGACCATATATGATACCATATTTATATATATAGTTCATTAATAATTTAATAACAATGTTTTATCTATTATACTGTATTTTAACAAACCATAGAATAAGGAAAAGTACAAGGTAAGTGGTTTTCTTCTCACTTTTTTCCGGTGAGATTCATGCTATATTTTCCACAATTAACTTTTGAGTGGTGTATGTACTTCCCATGATGGTATTTTTTGCATAATATAATTTAGTTTTTGGGTATTTACATCATCATTTTATTATCCTTATTTCATAGGGTGTATGTTTCATAAGTTACCAAATTGGTAAGGGAATTTTAAATTTCAATTTCCACCCATTCACTTTTATGAAAACTTCACTGATTACTTTACTCCAAGATTATGTGTAAAATCACTATTTATTTACTTATGTAGTAATTTCCAATCCATTTAGTGTTGATATACTTTTTATTCACATAATCACACTATTTAAAAATTCTCAAATCATCGATATAAACTTGATAAGATTAATTTTAACTCAATTTCTATTCATTAAGTTAAACATCATAGTCATTGGTGTTGTTTTTAAAAGAATATGTGTGGATATACTCAGATTGATTTACACTGAATATCCATTCATATTTAGTGTATTTATATTTTTTCACACCAAATTATGTCATTGGTTTATTTTTAACCTATGGATACGGTCTTTATAAAGGGATTCATCACAACTTACATTCAATTGATACTTTTTTGTTATTATGCTCCAATTCACATTTACTTGTTGTATATAATGTACTTTGACATAGTATATCATGAATTCCTTTATTCTCATGATATTATAATGTTTTTATTACCTCAATTATTTGTATTCAAGTGTCTCTCATTTGGATAGGAACTCTATCTAAAATATCATTTCAAATGTTTTAAAATTTTATTCTTCTAAATCATTCTCATTAATGTCTGTTTTTTTAAAATGTTTTTAAGGTTTTATTTATATGGTCATTAATGTTTTAAAATTGAAATCCATTTTAAAAGTTTCAAAGTGGTATATGACACTTGGATTCAAAAATCTATTTTAAACAGAATCTTGATAAATAGTGAGACTTTTTAATGTTTTCATGAAAAAGTGATATTTCTCTCAATGATTTTTACTGATCATTTTCAACTATTTCCACATCCTTTACAAGATATTATTCTTGATCGAGGTTGATTTATTATGATACAAATGTTTTATATTGTATTAATTGTTTTGTGTTATGTTTGACTGTGGATGTGTTATTTTTTATCATTCATGGTTTATGTATAAAATATTAGCATTTTGTATGCTAGTTTTAATACGAATGTTTACGTTATGTTTAATCCTTTTCATACGAGGAATTCATTGGACTTAGTAAGTTATGGATGGAGGCTTCTATAGCTCCTCGATGCATCGGTAGTTCTCATGAGACAAACTAGTGTCTTGGCACAAGACATTGACAAAATATTATTTGTTGTCTTGGCACAAGGCCTTGAATACATGGTTAAGAAGTCTGGAATTATGGATTCCATAATTATGAAATTAGATATTGATATTACATGTGGTTATCTGACTAGTATAATATCCATGTGAATAGGTAAATGACATTATTTGATTTATCTTTTCCATATTATGATGATGTTTACTTTTAAAAGACTTGTATTTTAGTCGTATGCATTTCCTTAAATATTTATTCTTATTTATGACAGTTTCAGCTATATTGTTATCCTTATTTAGCATCTGAGCTCACCCCTTTCTTATGTTTTATTTTTCCTAGGATGAAAAAAAGTATATTACGATTAACTGGCAAGAATAGGCTAAGGGAAATAAGAGTGTTAAAAGGTGAAACAATGTTTTTGTTTTTATTTCTTGTTGTAACATAAAACATATGTATATATCTAGTACTTCCAAGGCTACTAAACTGATCGGTCTTTGGGGACATGATTCCTTCCATCATGCCAATGTAATGTAATAACTCTTAGATTCTAGGTAACTGGGGTCAGGGTGTTACACCCAAGGTTTAATATAGATCATTCCATAAATAAATAACCATATATCCCAAATAACCTTAATAACTTCAACATTAAAGAAGGTGTTAACAACAATTTTTATCTCATTGCCTTTAACTTATATCTCCAAAAAAATTATATTGTTCTTCCCAAATAATCATTTCTGTAAAACTTAAAGGTTATGCATATCTCAACCAAGAAAAGTGTTCCCAAAATACCATTAATGACCTCAAAATCCAAAAAATTAAAATATATTTAATCCACTAATATGTTTCCCAAAGTAAAGTTAATATTTACCACCCAAAAATATTATGTGAAAACAATTTCCTACTAAATAGTACATTACATAGTCTAGTGGTTGGCATTTCACCCTTATCGTCCTTCAGTTGTGTGTTCAACCCCCATTAGCATATTGGATATGACGAGTTTTCACCCAGCATATGGGTTTTCCATTTTATGAAATTATAATTCCTATAAGTTTTAAAAAATATGAAGTACATCTTAAAAATTACATAATACATGAAATCATTTTCTGACCACTGATTTTTTCTATACAGGTTATTTTTCCAACAACACTAATTAATCTTAAATGATTATTATTACCTTAACATAAAATATAGGATAAAACCTAAATTTCAATAATATCTTTAAATAACGTCTATAAAATATAACGAATTCAACCTCAAGTATCTTTTTTTTCTAAAATAAAAACTAAACCCAAGCATTTTATAACCATAAATGTCTCCTAATATGATTTAAATCATCTTAGACTTCCATAACCTAAAAACTAAAGCAGGGAACTTATGCCTTTAAATTAATGATCAATCTTAGACTTATCATCCCAAGAAAGTTTAGGTTTGACCTAGGTTATCCATTATTATCTTCTATTTATACCAGTCATGACGGTTTATAAAGATTCCATGAATTTCCAAAACAAATCCCTCGAGAGTGTGAAACATGGTGTGCTGTAAGCCCCATTGTCATGCACTATCATGACCCAACACATACCGGGACTCAAGCCGTAACTACCCTAAGCCCGCCTCTATTGGCCAGGGGCTGGCGCCCAGTGATGATGGCATAAAAAACATAGGGAGGCCTTTTCCTAAGAACATGTACACACACAAGCAGGAAACTCAATGAAAAAGTGAAGAGGGAAAAAAGATAAAAAATTACTATATACAAAAATATGCATCTACCTCTAAAGAGTACATGTATAGAAAAGTAAACTAAAAATATACGCCCAACCAGAAAAGTTCCACAGCCTAGAAGTAGGTGGAAAAGTGAAATAGCTGGGAGATCCCCACTTTGGGATCCCAAGTAATGACAACCACACACGGTCCATGCACCTTGTACGCATATGCTCCCCTAAAGTCACGATCAACCTGTTTGTCTTCTGCAAGGGAACACCAAGTGTTGGAAAATACCAAGAAGGGTGAGTGTAGAAATACTCAGTAGGATGCCCCAAAGGCTCAAGTGAGAAACAAGTGAGGTGCTGAAGAGGGAAGTCATAGATAGAAAAAGGTACAGTAAAAGAGTACAGGTCAACCCAACAAAGGAGTGAAGTATGTTCTTCCAAACATGAGGGGATATAAACTATGAGAAGACTTAATTCTTATCGAATAATTTCTACCTATAGTAATAGATTATAATCATCTAACCCTGAGAAGATAGAAATTGAAAGAACATGGCATACCTCATGCGTATTCGCCTCTCCAGGAAGACGAGTAACCAAAGCCCAAGGAGTGGGTATTGCAAATACAACATATATATGATCATTTGAAGAAACCCAAATAAAAGTCGAAGAGGATCTCCATATCACTATATCAGTATATGAAAAGAGTCACCAATAGTTTTATATGTTAACACCATCGATGCCCGACATCCCACACATCTGCACTGAACTTCAAGTCAAAGGGTCTCAATCACCGCACCATTATATGATCCACTTTAGGTGGGTATGTCTCACCCGCATGGTTTTGGGACAAATGACAAGGATGCAACTTGTTGGGAAAAGCGACCCTCTTTCTTGAGATTCCAAAGTCACATCAATCATGTCTCGTCACTATTATGCACAGTCAAGAGATCATGTCACAAGGTCATGAACCCACTACCAAGCCCTACTGGAGGGTATGCTCAAAAGAGTAATCGGCGAACCCACTGCCCAACCCAGATGGATGGTATGTCCAGAACAGTAAACATTGAAACTCACTGCCCAGCCCCACTAAAGGGTGTGTCCTAAAGGAGCAACCAGTGAAACTCACTACCCAACTGTTCTGGAGTGTAAGCCCTGAAAGAAAGAACAATGAACCTCACATCCCAGTCCCACTAGAGGGAAAGCCTGAAGGAGTAAATGGAAAACCACACTGCCCAACTACATTGGAAGGCAAGTCCTGCAGAGAGAATGGAAATCCTCACTTCCCATCCATGTTGTAGGGTAAGTCAGTATTGTTCTTGTGATTCTAAATACATAACTTCCATAACTGTCATCATTGAGCATCATCTCAGATATGTGTTGCACCAAGAACATCAAGAACCCCCTCAAATAGGAATCACACTCGCAACATCTTGCATCATACTTATAAGGCTAATACGGAGTGATCCATCACATTCTACATGAAAAAACACTCAGGATAGGCTACTCAGAAGAAAATATCTGAGATCAGAAGAAGTAGATGCGAGAGGTAGGAGATTCGTAAAGAGTTACATGGCACATGTGAGACCCATATGACTTATGACCCTGCCTCATCCTCTGCTTGTGTACCTAGCCATGCTTGGGTAGTAAACTATGAACTCTTACCCACAAGGCGTGCTATTGTACTCCCAGATTACATGGAATATATAACCAAAAGGCCAATGAGTGGACGTTGCTTGTTAATCTAGAGGGCCAAAAGTGTAATTTTGCTGGCACACCTCCTCAAACGAATCAAGAAAATTCAACTAAATATCTTCATACATCTTCTCCACATTCAATATAGTCAATGTTGGCCCATTCAGTGGGTTATCTTCAAACATGTCAAAAGGATCTTCTACCGATATTCATTTCATATTTCCACATTTAATGAGATCATGAACAAGACATATTAAGTTCAAATGGATCATGTGGTTGTGGTCCTATTGAAAAAATTTGTAAGATCTATTATTCCCTTTCCACAAATGGTCTTCTGATGCAGAAGTTGTAAAACGCTACATTACGCTCGAAAGAAATCCCATTGGGCCCATTCCTTAGCTCCGAATGTAAGAGAGTGGATTACACCATTGTAATCCCCTCATAAAAACACTAGTAAATGAGTGTTCAAACACTACATATGGATGTTAGATGAAAAGGTTCAATTTCACCATAAAATGTGCAAGTCGGGCCCTGTGGGGCCTATACACTGTATTTAGTTAAAGAATTTAGAGATGTGTCTCAAAAAGTACTCACAATGATCAGGGTCGCACTACCACTGATAGTACATCAATTAGACATCCTATTTAGGAGTTAGGTCTGATGAAAAGATCCATGAATAATACTTAATTTATTATAATTGTAAATTAGATGTTTCAAGCTAGCTAGAAACGAAGACACATCTCAAAAGTCCTGAACCAATCTTAGAATATCCTTCTCGAAATTAGGGTTCCAAAATCCTCTGACGGTGTGTCAAATGGACATCGTGGGCAGACGTACGGTCCGAATGAAAGGTTTTTAAAATAAAAATAATTATATTATTATTATTATTGAGTGTTTCGGGTCACCCGATTTTAGGTGAGGAAATTAAAAATTCCGAAAACCATTTCAAAAAGTCTGGTTCGACCCAAGGATCTTAGTGTCATAGACAGCACGCGATTTGGAGCCCCGTGTCAAAAGATACAGGTGTTTAAAGAGAAATAGGCACAAAATGGGCCGGTTTGGTCCAAACTGGACAGACCTCTCTTCCTAGGCTGGCCCGCTTTGATCGGACAAATTCCTCCTCACCGACTCGACCCATTCTCTGCTGCCCAGCCTGCATGCCACCGTCCTGGCCCACATCCGATGTTCAGACCATGCTACACCGACTGGCAAGGCTGGCCGGTCCCCCCCTCACACGTCGCGTCAATGCGGACCTGCATCGCATGGGTCCTGCCTTCCGAGGTCACTGCCTTGTGCTCCCCTTTTAACACCCACCGTCTGTGACCCGAGCTCTGGCTTGATCTATCACCCTGATCCATGACCTACTCTTCCACCCTGAGCCTCGCGCCCCCGACTCTCCTTCCCTCAACCTCAGCTCGCCGCACCCTAGGGCTCCGGCTCACACTGTCGCACACCCAGCCGTCCCGGCTGGCACCCTCTTGTCCTCCGCACTATGACCTCACCACCCAACCGGTTCCCTCCGGGACCCCACATCCTGCCACCACTTTGTGACACCGTCGATGGTTTATTTCTGGTGGCCCCATCCGAGGGCCACTATGATCACACTGAAGGTATGAAAATTATTTCGGAACCGATTTTAGGGGGCTCGGTATGATATCTTCATAGTCATGAGCTTCTCTTAATAATACGTTGAATATTTGATGCGTTTAAATATAAGAATCAGATAACTAAAAGAACATATGAATAACAGGGTTCAAGAAAATGATTGATGGTCATGTACATGCAGCCGTCAACGATTTTTCAATTAAACAACAAAGAAGAAATCCACGAAACCAATATTCTGAGAAAAAAATATTTTCAACTCAAAATGAAAAATATCTTACCTTGAATTGGTGTTCCGTCCTTAGCGACACATATTTTGTGACTCTGTTGCGATCCATCAGTGGTGTGTCAGCGATTCTCCTTCGATCCACCAAAGAACAATGAAGAACACCTTTGAGAGAGGGAGAGAGAGCTTAAGTATATAGACAAAGAGAGAGATAGGGAGAGATTAGGGTTCAAATTATACCCCGAAACTTAAATCTATTTGTAGTCATCCCGCTTGGTGCGGGAAACCAAAACCGTCGCAACATCTCATTTTATATCACCCCGAGGAAAAACACCTCATTATGAACTCTACGACGGTCTTGATTTTTCAATCTGAATCCCTGTTTGAATGTTATTGGTTTTGGTATCTCAGATAAAATAATTAAGTTTAATTATTTTAATTACCATTTTACCCCTGAGTGATGTTTTTCACAGATGCCTCGTGCCAAAAAAGGTTATATCCCTCCTAGGGTAAACGGCATGCCCCAGACTCAACTATGGCAATTGACTTCCATTAAAAGAAATAGATTGGGGGTTATTTTTCATTGAGCTATTAAATGAATGAATTAATAAATTAAAACATCCATCTAATGTACCGCTGACGAGTGAGGGGTTGGAAAGTCCTGAACTGACATATTTTATGTTGCGCCTAGGGTAGACACTACATTCCAAACCCAACAATGTTCTCATATTTTTGATCTGATCAACCATTTATGTGATATCCCATTTCCATTGTGTGAATAGTTGAGAAAACATAATATTTTTTATAGGTTATTTCGGGCACACCGGGCCTTGGAATTGCACGTCGTATAAGCGCCTACCTCCTGTAATATATTTAGAAATGTCCCAAAGTCTTACAAGGAAAAAATTGGGTCTCTAATTCATTCCTTCAATATTTTCATCTCCAAAAAAAACATCGAAATGAAACTCGTGATACTGAACTCACACCTTGCTCTCTCGCACCCCAGAAATCTTTCACATTACCATGTTAGCACAACACGTCAACCAAATTATGGTTCATCCACATATTTTCTTCATCTTTTGATAACATGTGCAAGAACACACACATATCTAATCAGACACGACATAATGAAGACATTGTTCGCACACCCTGGCTATTAGGGTGTAGAGAAAGGCAGTAGGCAACCACACCATATCTTGTATAATTTTGAATGGCCCAAAGAAACTCAGGGCATAGTTTACATTCCCAAAAAACTTCTACATCACATGTCGGGACCAGAATCACAGTTTGTCCCTAGAATAGGGTCTTCTGATTCTGTCCTTCAGAATGTCCACCTGGTGAAAGACCCATGGTTATACGGTAAGGAAATATTTCAAAGTCGATGCATCACAATCGAGACTCCCTAACATGCTTGATAAGTGAAAAAGTCAACACCATCGACTGAAGAAAAGTTATACCCTCCTACTCAACTAGGTTCAGCTGCAGGGAAGTGAACTCCTCCGAAACTTCCTGCATCTTGCGAGCTTTGAATTTCTTGGTAAGGGCATGTGATACAAATCTGCAACCTTCTATATAATAGACTACAAAAAAGTCATAGCCCTACAAGAATTCCAACTTGAACCACTGTCTCAGGTTCAGGTCTCCTTGGAGGAAGACACACCTGAGACTCTGGTGGACTGAACAAACCACAAAACACCCTCTCAGAAGGTAGTGTCTCCACATTCTCCTGGTGAAGACTACCGTTGTCAACACCTTATAGTGAATTATGTTGTACTATTTATGTGATGTTCATCATATCGACATGTACATCATAATAGTGTCATGATTGACGTTAATCACACAATGTACCAACGAAGTGGGAAGGTGAGAAAACTCATCCAACTACAAGAGGCTAGACACAGAAAGAACATGGAATACCCCACATTCCTTTTACCATATTGGAAGGAGAGTAATCCCCAAAAAAGAAACACCACCAGACCCAGTATTGGTACCTCATGCAATGAGAGGTCATGTAATAAGACTCCATTGGAAAAGACAATGCCTTCTCTGACACTACACTTCATAACCCCGACATGAACACACAAGTTAGAGGGAATCATCCAACACACATTGATACTATCCTCTTTGGGTGGCCATGAATCTCCCTCATGGTTCTTCTCACATCACAAAAACATGTCTCAATTGGGCAAGAACCCCTCTTTCATGTTCGTTCAAATCTACATCGAACAACACTAACACAGGTTTACATTGATGCCCCACATCAACCTCAGAAACTGCTCGAGCAAGGAGTTGGAAAAAGAGAACATCACATAGTGTCTATTAAGTTCTACTAAAAATTGTAGAAAAGTAAAAAAGCATACAGATTATAATCTCATACAATGTAGGTTTATAGTCATCCATTGCATGCAGCTTCCCATGGCCCCAACCGCCAGTTCTTGAGCCTTATGTGGGATACCTTGTTATGATGGAAGGACCTTGTAAAATCTTCCAACAACAACAGTTCTTCCTGCTTTTCTTCTAGCTCTGCCTCCCAAAAGACCACCCTATCCTCACACAGGATATCTTCGATCATGACACTACCATAACCATGGAAGTGCATCTACCAACTACCTGTAAATATCAGTACATCTGGTAGAGAAGTCTCATTCCATGTGACCTCACCCGTCTCAAGCATAGTGTTAGCCCTCCATGGGGTTATCTCTGTGCTCTTTGGTGTCCCCAACAATGTTCCTAAGTACTATAAAGAGGAGGCCTCCAGCGTTGAGGGCCTTCTAAATGACATATACTAGCTGAGGTAGACGTCCAAACTATATTATGCCCACTAAAAAAAATGACCAACCAGCACCCCTCTGACAAAAAGCTCTCTTTCAGCAGTGCCTGCTCTAACACCCCAAGATAGGAGAGGATGTACAAGTGACCTAAATTGGAATCAATCCACTCTAAAAAGACCCCACTCCAACTTTAGTGCCAAGACATTGTCTCCATGGATCACATTCAAAGAGTAATGAGTATGTTCTACAAACCTAGTCGTATTCTCAGCCACTATCATCCCTTCTCACTTAAGCTCCAGTAGCTCTTGAAACCATATGGAGCATATCCATGAGGGGTAGTAATCTTCACGAAACATCTACTGGTATTCATCCCACAAGAGTACTGACTCATCGTGCATAAAAGTAACTTGACTCTACCAACCCTAAGTTGCTCTATGGAAGAAAGACTGGCTACCAAATCTACCATATGATCTATCAGTGTTCGAACAAGACAGAATATCTGAACCACTGACACAAGAAAAACCTCTACTAACTGAGGATAGGACTCACCATGGAACCTCAGCAGTCTCTAACGTTAGAACTCACTGAGCGCACTCATCCGGCGCTCGTCCTCGGTCTTCATTGTTGGTACTAACTATTTATCCACAATTGGAGGTCTTTATACCTACCCACTTAGAGAAAGGGGAATTTAATGTTGGATTCTAAAATGAGGCCTCATCACTCATGAAATCATCATCATGAACCAAAGCTAGTATCCGAGTTAGATGTCGTTGTGGAGGCTTCCTGAATCTGATCAAGGTTTATGACAGTCAAATGAATATATATACATATATATATATCAACAATGTTGTGGAGCAGACTCAAGAAGGATAGTAAAAGACTCAATCATATTTGATGCATGTACCAATGTTCCTTATAAACAAGTGTCTCATCATGTCGAGTCGACAAGCAGCTAATCAGGGTCTTGGTGAATGGCTATATCAGCCGCCACACCACTTCTGGACTCCCTATCCTGAGAGATGGTCTCGAGACACATTGAAATAATTTCCCTAAAACCGAACCTATAAATTTTTAGGGATCATCTAAATAACATCCCAAGGAATGAACCGACTCTGATACCACATTGTCACGACCCAACCCATACTGGAACTAGAGCCACAACTACCCCAAGCTCTCCTCCATATACCAGGGGCTAGAGACCAGTGCCGAAGGCATAAAAACTCGAGGAGGCGTTATCCTAAGTACCTATACCCACACACTCAGCAAAATCAATGAAAAAGAGAAGAGGGAATGGAAAACAGGTTACAAAACTACTATATATAATCCACATATGTACATCAACCTATAAAAAATAAAATTTCAGAAAAGTAAACTGGAAGAAAAAGGATTAAAATACACACCCAACCATAAAAGTGCCACAACTCACCATCAGGCGGAAAAGTAAAATAGCTAAGAGATCCCCACTCCAGGATCCCAAGAAATGACCACCCACGTGTTTCAAGCACCAAGTATCCCTATGCTCCACTGAAGTCATGAGAAACCTATCCGTCGTCTACAACGGCACACCAAGTGTGAGAAAATACCATGAAAGAGTGAGTATTAAAATACTAAGATGGATTCCTCGAAGGGTCAAGGGAAAAACAAGTGTGGTACTAAAGAGAGAAGAAGTATATAGAAAAAGGTATAGGAAAATAGTACAATTAATCAAAACAAAAAAGTGAAGTAAGGTCTTCCAACCATGAGGGGTTATAAATATCGAGAAGATGAGATTCTAATTAATTCATCACTACCAATAGTTTGATAGTAGAATCCTATAACCATTAGATTATAGACACAGAATGAATTTAGCACACCCCATACATCTTCTCCTCTCCTGGAAGGAGAGTATCCAAATCTTGAGGAGTGGGTACTAATAATTTGAAATATATATTCTCAAACAAAGAAACCAAAATGAGAGAGTAAGGGGATCTCTATATCCCTAGATCGACCTAGGAAAAGAGTCTCCAATATTTCTAGAAGTAATAACCATCGATGCCCCACATCCCACACATCTTCCTTGAAATGTATGTTAAAGGGGCTCAATCACCGCACCTTGATACCATCTGATTTGGGAGGGTTTGTCTCTCTGACACGGTTTTAGGTCATGTCACATGGACACATCTTGGTGGGAAATTCATCCCCATTACTTGAGAGTACAAAGTCACGTCAATCATGTCTCTGCACTATGCCGTAGAGTTGAGAGATCATGTTACAATGTCATGAACCCAATACCCAGCCCCCGCAAGAGGGTTTTCTTAGAAGTGTCATCAGCGAACCCACTGCCCAGCCCAACTGAAGGGTAAGCCTGAAAGAGTAAACAACAAACCTCACTACCCAGCCCAAGTGGAGTGTAAGTCTTAAAATAGTAACTAGAAGACATCACTTCCCATCTGAATAGGAGGGTAAGCCGTGAAAGGGGGAATGGAGAACCTCATTTCCCATCCCCACTAGAGGGTATCTCTAGAAGAGTAAACGATGAACCTCACAGCCAAACCCCACAAGAGGGTGTGTCCTAAAGAGATAATGGTAAACCTCACTACCCATCTGAACCAGAGAGTAAGCTAGTATTTATCTAGTGATTCTAAAAACATCACTTCTGTCATTGTTGTCATCGAGCATCGCCTCAGATAGGCATCACGCCCAAAACAATGAGCATCACCTCATATAGGTATCTCACTTGGAACATCACGCATTGTACCTTAAAATTCACTTCAGAGGGAACAATCACATTCTACGTGGAATAACACACAATATAGGCTACTCACAAACAAAAATCCAAGATCATCAAAAATAGATATGATAGGTAGAAGATTCGTAATGCGGTACACAACACGTGTGGGTCCCACATAACATGTGACCCCACCTCATCATCTGGTCATGTAAATATACATGCTCTAGTACTAAACATTGAACTTTTACCCACAAGGCATGCTGGATTACTCCTAAAGTACATGTAACCTCTATCCAAGAGGCTGATGAACACATGTTGCTCCTTAATCTAGAGGTCCAAAAGCATAATTATGCTGTCTCCCCTCCTCAAATGGATCATGAACATTCATTTGCATCTATTTATACATCTTATCCACTCTCACAAGAGTCGAGGTTGACCCAGACCATGGGTTCTCTTCAAACATGTCAAAAGGATCATCCACCGATACTCCTTTCATATTCCCACATTTAAATAGATTATTTACAAGACTCCATAAGTTAAAACAGATTATGTAATTATGATCCTTGTGGAAAAAAATACAAGAATGACTATTCATTTTGACCCAACGGTTTTTTAATATATAATTTGTAAAACATTACATTACACTCGAAAGGCATCCCATGGGGCCCACACCTTAGCTTTGAATTTAAGTGGGCGGATTGTTCCATTGCAATCCCCTCATAAAAACACTTGGAAATGACTGTATAAACACCCCAAATGGATTCCAGATGTAAAAGTGGCATTTCACAATAAAATGTGCGAATCGGGACATGTGGGTCCCATATTTTGTATTTAGTTCAAACTCTTGAAAAGGTGTCTCAAAAAGTCCACACAATGATAAGGGTTCCAATTCCTTTATTGGGGCGTCAATCAGATATCCCATTTAGGAGTTAGGACTCATGCACATATCTGAAAATAATAATTTATTTACTATTATTAGAAATTAGAAATTTTGTGCTACTTGGAAATAAAACCAAATCAAAAAATTCCCAAACCAATCGTAAAAGATCCATCTCAACTTTAGGGCCACATTTTCTTTGATAGTGCATCATATGGACGTCGTGTGTAGATGTTCGGTCCGAAATAAAGATAAGAATAATAATAATAATAATATTATTATTATTATTATAGTTGACAATTTCGGGCCAACAACCTTCTGGTATGGGAATTAAAAATTCCCAATACCATTTCAGAAATCTTGTCTTGACCCAAGGATCATGTTGCTGTAAAGGGCACATGATTTAGAGCCCAGTGTCAAAAGATATGACAATTTAAAGCAAAACCTGACCAAATGGGCAAGTCCGACTAAAACTAGTCGGACCTCTCCACCTGGGGAGGCCAGCTCTGGATGACCTAGTTCCACCTCACCGGCCCGATCCGGTTCCACCTCACTGTCCCGACCTATCTTGTCCACCACTGGCACGGTCCGCATCCCGTGGCTAGCCCACACTACACCAATCGGCTAGGCTGGCCGGTCCCCCCTCACATGCCATGTCAACACGGACACACACTATGTGGGTCCCACATCTATTGTTTTATGACTCATGATCCCTTCCTGATGCTCACTATCCACCTCATGAGCCCCAACATGCACCACTACACTGAGCCTCGGCCTACTCCACCGTCTGAGAATCTCGCGCTCTGCCTCGATTTCCTGCTGCTCCAGATCTTCGCGCCCCAACACTCCATCTCACACCGTTTCACACCCAACCGTCTTGGATGGCATCCATATGGCCACTAATCTTGCACCACGCCGCCTGGATGACTCCCACCTGGCCTCCATGGCCCGCCGCCACCTTGCCCCACTGCCGGATGTAACGCGAGGTTCATCTCTGGTGGCCGCTTTTGAGGGCCATTGCAATCACCCCATAGGTTCAAAAATTATTTTAGACGAGTTTTCAGGAGTCTAAGGATGAGATCTCCACATTCATGGGATTTTCTTAAAAAACCATTAAATATTTGATGTGTTTAAACATAAGAATTGGAGATCCCGAAGAACGTGTGAAAAACTGGGTTTAAGACAGAGATCGATGGCTATGTTCGTGCGACCATCGATGATTTTACAATTAAAAATCAAAGGAAAAAGTATAAAAAATGACATTCAAATCAGAAATTTAATTGATACTCAAAATGAAATATATCCTCCCCCAAATTGGTGTTCCGTCATTGGTGACACATCCATTAGGACTACATTGCGATCCACCATATGTCCATCATCAATTCACCTTAGATCCACTAAAGAAAAAGGAATAACACTGTAGAGAGATGGAGATGGAGCGTAATTGTATATATAGAGAGAGAGAGAGAGATTTGGGTTTTAATTCTACCCTGAAACATAACTCTCTATTTATATCCATCCCGCTCAGTGCGGAAAAATGAACCTTTCGTGCCCTCTCAATTTATATCATTCCTAGGAAAACACCCCATTCCATAGTCAACGACAGTCTCAGTTTTTCGATCTGAGTCCCCATTCATAAGTTATTAGGTTCAGCATCCATGATAAAATAATTAAGTTTAGTTATTTTAATTACCATTTTCCCCCTAGGTGGCATTTTTCACAGAATTCTCACTATGAAAAAATTTATACCCCTCTAATAGTAAACGGAACACCCCAAACTCAACTATGGCCTCATATTTCTAATCAGATTTAACATTTCGGAGTTATTTGGGTTTCAGAGATTAAATGAATGAATTAATAAATTAATTCATCAATTTAACATACTACTAATGATCAAGGGGTCTAAACATCCCATTCCAACAAATTTTATGTCGTTTCTAGGGTAAACACCACGTTTCGGACCCAACTATAGTCTCATATTTCATATTTGATCAACCGTTTAGGAGATATCCTGTTTTTGTTATGTGAATAGAACAAAAACATTTAACATTTTTGTATAATTTATTCCAGGAACATGGTCCTCAAAATTTCTTCCATATCAGCGCAAATCTCTAAAAATATATGTGGAAATATTCCAAAGTCGGATAAGGAAAAACTTGGGTCTCTACATGAACCATGGATGATCAAGTCAAGATCAATGTTCCCTTTTTAGAGTTATTATCCCACAATAAAACTATTTCATATCTACATCCACATGTTGTATCAAGATAGGTATATAATTTCTTTCAATCCACTCAATATCAATGTTACTAAAATTTCAGGATATGTTTCTAAAATTATTCATATCTTCTAACTTATCCTTATACTTATCTCTAGGGTTATTACTATATTTCTCTCATATAGCTTTCAATGGTTAGATAAAACTTATCTCTGATACCAAATATAACGATTAAAGCATTTTACCCATATCATTTCATGGTTTAAAAAACCTAAATATCTTGAGTCCTAGTGTCTTCAAAAGACTAAGATCATTATACATCAAAGACACTAAAACATGGAATACATGTTTTTTTCTTTAACTCAGTGATATTCTAAATCCATTTGATCTTGTAAAACAACATAGGATAGCCTATATAATATATAGAAGAAAGGGGTGAGTTATAAATCCTTTTAAGAGAATAATCTTGTTAAAGAAAACATAATATGTGAAAAATATATATAAAATGATATCATAAAATGGAAAGAACATGAGTAATCACATGGAATAATAAAAAAAATAAATTGATATCATAAGTTCATGGTAATGTATGAAATTTGACAGCAACAAAGAACATGACATAGACCTAATTCAAGGACAACTACTTAGAAAATATCACATGGTGGACAATATCCCATAACTGATTATGCTTACTCCCTAATCCCATATGTGATGACTCATGAGACTAAAAACATTTCCCAATGCATTGGATCACCATCATGGAAAACCCATCAAAACATGTTCATAATTATGTGTTCTATAAAATTAAATCAATCATACAACATAAACATATGAGTTACTGAGGAAATAAATGGGTTGCATAGTCTTTCTCATATCAATACCAAAGGATATTTCCTCATGAAGGCATTTTAGATACAAACATAAGGAATGTATTACCCCATCAATGTAAGGGAGAGTTAGAAAGTTATATTTGTGTATGTGGCACATACAGAGTAGTTATAATCATTCAATAATAGTAATGTTTGTTTTCATTGAATAATTAGAATATATTTAAAAATATTTAAAGCATTCTTGATGAAAATAAAAACTCCACTTTGAGAATAATTTTAGAAAAACTACAATTGAAAAAATATTGGGGAAATCCATTTGGTTGAAAATAACCTTGGAAACCAATAATTCCATCTTTATGGAAACATTTATCATTAAATATAGTTCATGTCATACACATTAAAACAAATATTCCATTCTTATTTATGGTAAATATTCAAGAAGTACCATATACAAAAAATGACAAGAAGATTCATTTTAAAATTGTTCTTAAAAAAGTAAACAAGGAAAAAATTATTTTAATAATCATATAATAATATAAGAAAACTAAAACACTTTAATAAAAACATAGACATGTAAAAGATAGGGTTTTTGACCAAAGAGAGAAATAAAGTTGATTTTCATTAAAAACATTTTCTCAATATTTTTAGGTTCTAAAGAAAGAAAAATCATACTATTACATGAAAAAATCATGAATAACTAGAGTAGAATAAAATTTTAAAGACCTAGAAATTATGTATAATTTTTTTAATTACTTGGGATTATTAAAAGACTACAAAATCTAACGGCACTTGATTATGAGGCTCGGAGTGCCCAGAATGACCCGTAAAAAAAGTTTTAAGCTTAAAATAGTGTGTGTGATTACGTTTCTTGAAAAATTAGAATAAAACTTAAATGGGTGCTCGGATCATAAATCGAAGGGAACTGTTGTGTTCAAGATGGTAATTTACCCAAGGTGTGACTTATGTTTTGTCAGTGTAGGCCTCCAGTGAGAAATCCCAAAAATGGAATAATCGTAAAGAAAATAATTAAATAAAATTATTTTATTTTTCAAATGCTTATAACGGACGAATGGTGACTAAGATTAAAAATTTGAGACCAAAGATGAACTCGTGAGGGTATGCTTTCCTTAGGCAGATCCTATCATTGGTAGGGAATAGGCCAACAGTGGAAGTTAATTTTTGGCTGGAAATAAAATAATTAACAATTATTTTTTTATTAAATTTTCTAACTCCTAAACAGTAACTAGGATTGGAAATATGAGAGTACCATTGATCTCGTTAGGGCGTGTTCCCCTTAGGAAAATCATAACCTCGATCAGCCCATGTTGATCATGATTATTAATAATTTTTTATCTTTTTAAGGTACGTTCAGTAAACATTCAGGCGGAAATTTCTATCATTTGAACTAGTTCTCAGAATTAAAATCTGAGGGCATAGTTGAATTTGTAGTGTCATGATATGATTAAAGGAGGATTCACTACGACCGTAGTAGGTTGGGTAAAAAGTTATATTTTTCAACTTTTAAGAATTATTAATATAAAAAATTGTTAATTTATTTTATCCTACCACCTCTTGAGTTTTGGTGGTGGGGACCATGGAGGTAGTTAGACATTTAATATGGGATATTAAATTCTCTATTACAATTTGGATTCATAACTGCACCTCATGCAATTAATGTGTCGAATTAATTAAATCAATTAATGAACCCCATTAATTCCTTAGTGCGTTACTCACCATTTCCCACTTTATTTAAATGTGGTTTAGGATAGATTTTTTTGAATGATTTTATCAAGCGTGGAACCTATGGAAATGTAATGCGAAAACTTCAACCGACAGATACAGAAGCTCGGGTGGAAATGAACTGTGATCGGCAAACGCTGGCGGCTTCATCAAACGTGGAATCTTCTTCCACCACTGATATGTCTCCAAGGAATCATGAGGTAGGGGTTGTCTTTTAATAAAGAAATTCCCATGTTTCATCTCATCATTCTGGAGTTTTTGTGTGGTCATTAAAGAGAATTTGAATGGGGTTAATCATTATTTTAATGTTATGTATAAATAACCCCCACTTGTGATAATGATAATGCGGAGTGTGTGGGCTAAATGAACAAGGCATGAAGCCTCCACCGCTTGTTTTTCATTTCATTTTTCAGAGATGGGTTCTTTCAACATGACTGATCCTTAAAACCGAGAGGTTCTCAATGATGGAGACATCCCAAGCAGACTGTAGGCGTGTCTCGAAGGAAGAATGGGCCACCAGAGCTCACCCGGTGGCCCACATAAGAAGCGTTGGCGCGGAACCGGCATGGAGGCACTAAATTAAAGTGCCGATGGATGTGGGAAATGGGTGGCAACCACCTTCCGTGGTGGAGGAGCGACGTTTCTCAGCATCATGGTGGTCAGACATGTGGCCGGTAGCGGCCGACCGCAGAGGTGGAGGCAGTGCACCGTTATTCACCCCACTGAAGGGAGCCGCGACTCGATGTCATGGAAAAGTAGGGGACCCACTCTCTATGTTTCCCATGGGTTTTGGGGAAATCCCACCTGGAACCACCAATAAAAGAGTCCAACGACTCCTTTGAACCGTACAGCTGGCAGAATGCGTGACCACCGCATGGATCACGCCAGCCGTCAGGACTATCCTCCATGGCCAAGCCTAGTAGGGGTGGTCCGAGCTGGTCCGCAGCCCAGCGGGCCAGCCCACCATGGATCGACCCCATCGTAATGGGACGGGTTGGACCCATACCGGGTCAGCCAATCGGGTCAGACCGGACTTGGACCCCTCTCGATCACAATTATGCTTAATAGGTCGTTTCTTGTGAACCAGACGCCCGTTTGATGAGCCGTCTACGACGCTGGGATCTTTGGAGAAAGAAAATAATTTTTAGATACACCACATGACTTTCAGAGAATGTTGGATTTTGGGAGGTTTTGATCGCACCCGAATCCAACCGGGCCCTCGACACTAAAATGCATATAGCTTACAGACCGGGTGTCTGGTTGATGCGTCGTTTGTTGCGTTGGAACCCATATGACATGAAAAATCATCGGGTTACTTCTTTGTGGAACATTGAGATTGTTGAGGTATGACTGATAATCAGAGGATTAGAACCAGGGTGTTTCTTCTAGTGAGATTTCGGATGGATACTGTAACGCCTCGAACCTAGTTTCCCAAAGTCGGTGCATTATTTTAATACATTGGCATGATTATAAGGAATCGTGTCCCGAAGGACCGATCGGTTTATCAGTCTTGGAAAATCGATTAAATACATTAACATTACATTAAAATTTCATACATAAAACACAACGTAAATATTTCTTTGAGAATGCCATCATTCCCTTTAGCTTAACCCAGCATATAAATCATAAATTACTTCTTCACATCCTGGGAAAAATAAAACATTGGAAGGGGTGAGCTAAAATGCTCAGTAAAGGTAAGTAATATAGCTGAAAATGACATAAATATTAAGCATGGTGAATAATTTAAACCACATTCCTTTACCAATAATAAACATGAATACTTTTATGGTAATAATATGAGCCTGAGTAAATAATTCCATAATAAAACATAATCATGGGTATTCTACTAGTCTAATGACCACATGAACCATCAATATTATTTCCATAATGAGGGAATGTATAATGCTAGACATTCTAAAACATTTTGTCAAGGCCTTGTCCAAGACGTCTAAAAATGATTAAGGCCTCGGCCAAAACCATAATCAAATTGGGAAAGGGCCTTGGCCAATTCCACATCTAGTTGTCTCATGAGACCTACCAAAGCATCGAGGAGCTATAGCGGGCTCCACCCATCACTTTCTATGTCCAATACATTCCTCATATGAAAAGGATAAAACTTAACATTAACATTCGTATAAGAACTAGGATACAAAATGTCAATACTTTAACCATAAACCATGAATGGTATAAAAATAACACATCCACAGTCAAACATATCACAAATCCTTCAATACAAAATGGAATATTTGTATCATAATAAATCAAATTCAAAATAAGTTTAAAATCCATTAAAGGATATTGACATAGATGAAAATGATTTTTAAAACTCTTTGAGTGAAAAATACCCTTTTCATGAAAACATTTAAAAGTTACCCAATTTAGAAAAGAAGACATTTAAAGACATTTTGGAATCAAAGTGTCCCATACCACTTTGAAACTTTTTAAAGGAATTAACATTTTAAAAACCTTAATGTCCATATAAATAAATCCTTAAAACCAATTTTGAATACATGGACATTAATGAGAATAATTTAGAAGAATAAATATTTAAAACATTTGAAATGATGTTTTAGTAAAAAGTCCCTTAAAATAATCCCTTTGAAAACTCTTTCATAAAACATGGACATGGATGATAAATAGGTCCCAGTAGATAATTATGTATAAACAACCTCAGATAATGAAGAGATTGTGAAATAACCCTTACCCTCATGGTAACATACGAAACATACAACCCATGATAGAGGTATCATACAATGAATATGTAAATACACATAAATTAAAGTGTATTACACAGAGAATATAATTGTGGGCAGAACATACACCACACAAAATACTTTTGTAAACTCTCAGTCCAACCTTTATATGAAAGGTAAACATAATGTAGATCCTTTTTACCCCATAATAGCATGTGAATACCTTCAACATGTATTCATTTAAAACACTGAAACATCCTGAATTACCATAAAACCTTATTGATTACATTCATTATCCCTTATTCCTTATAGAATACTGGATATAGTTCATCCATCCAAAAATTTTGTAAACCCCAACAATGATGGAATATATAAATATTTAATCGGTTTCAAGGCAGTCAAGAATATCCAATATAATTTACCCAAATCAACCATATCTTATTCCAAAATCTGTACCTCAAGATTAGGACCATATTAAGGTTTATCTTTCATTCAACCATATAATTTCCAAAAATATTAACTCGCTACAGAGTCACTCTTCTTAGTACCATAAAATATCAAATCCTCAATGAAATAGTACTATAGTACAATACTTATTTATTTCTAGTACATCATTGATACAACACTTCAATGAAATTTTTACAAAATAAAAACATAATAACACTAGTCATTCCTCTTCATCTGTGGTAGTATCATAACATGATTATTATCCAATAGCATCATTTGCAGCATAGACTGATGATTTGGACATCAGTTTGCGTAGTGTCCAAACTCCTTGCAGATGAAGCATTGTACATTTGAAACCTTTTTCTTTCCTTTTCAGTCATGTACTTGGTGTCCTTTTTCTCCACACTTATAACATACTCCCATTACCTTCAAGAATTTTCCAAGGTGATTCTTTATACAGTTATCACATATGGGAAAATAATTCTTTACCTTATTCCCTTTATCTGTCTTTCTCTCTACCATCCTTTCCTTATCTGGCTTCCCTTTAAAGCCATAGGACTCCAAGAATTCTTTTCTTATCATATCAACACATGATATTATTTCTTCATATGATGATAATACGTGGGAGACTATTTCCCTTCTAAATTCTTGCTTAAGACCATGAATGATATGATCATTCTTACTCTTTGGATAATGCATATTACTGGAGTTCTCATTCCTTCTATTGGGCTCCTTTTCTAAACAATTACAAAAACTAGATCAGTTTATTAATCAAAATACATAATTCCATACTTGTAAAACACTTAACATAAATTGAAGAGTTTGTGGATATAATCCATAATCATAAAAATGTTTTCTTTGAGGATGTATATATCCATAAACCCTTCTTAATGGTTCGTAAAGAAAATGAGAATTATCCTAAGTATATCCCCTGGGAGTGTCGTAACCAAGAGTGCAGCAAGGCCCATTGTCGTGCACCAGTTCCCGTTCAAGTCTATCTCAAAGCAGTGTTTTCAGGTTTTACTCCTATGTACATCTGTGCTAGAGCCGCCTCTACCTGCTCGTATCTAGACAGGGATGTATTGCTCGGAAAACTCACAAAATCTCTACAAAATCCAAATTCTAGGAAGTCCATCTCTACTAATCCTCAAAGTCTATCTTAGGGCTATGTTCTCTAATTAGAGTTTATCTAAATCTAGCATCCAATTTTATTTCTAATCATCCTTTAATACCAACTGTAACGCCCTGACCCCAGTGGCCCAGAGTCGTTGCATTATTTTAATACATTGGCATGATTATAAGAAATCACGTCCCGAAGGACCGATCGGTTTAGCAGTCTTGGAAAATATATTAAATACATTAACATTACATTAAAATTTCAAACACAAAACACAGCGTAAATAGTGCTTTGAGAACACCATCATTCCCTTTAGTTTAACCCTACATATCAATCATAAATTACTTCTTCACATCCTGGAAAAAATAAAATATTGAAAGGGGTGAGCTCAAACGCTCAGTAAGGGTAAGTAATATAGCGGAAAATGACATAAATATTAAGCATAGTGAATAATTGAAACCACATGACTTTACTAATAATAAACATGAATACTTTTATCACAAGAATATGAGACTGAGTAAATAATGCCATAATAAAACATAATCATGGGTATTCTACTAGTTGAATGACCACATGAACCGTCAATATTATTTCCATAATGAGGGAATGTATAATGCCAGACATTCTAAAACATTTTGTCAAGGCCTCGACCAAGAAGTCTAAAAATGATTAAGACCTCGGCCGAAACTATAAATAAAATTAGGAAAAGGCCTTGGCCAATTCCACATCTTGTTGTCACATGATACCTACCGATGCATCGAGGAGCTATAGCGGGCTCCACTAGTCACTTACTATGTCCAATACATTCCTCATATGAAAAGGATAAAACTTAACATAAACATTCGTATAAGAACTAGGATACGAAATGTCAATACTTTAACCATAGACTATGAATGGTATAAAAATAACACATCCACAGTCTAACATATCACAAAACCTTCAATACAAAATGGAAGATTTGTATCATAATAAATCAACTTCAAAATAAGTTTAAAATCCATTAAAGGATCTTGACATAGATGAAAATGATTTGTAAAACTCTTTGAGTAAAAAATCCCTTTTTCATGAAAACATTTAAAAGTCACCCAATTTAGAAAATAAGTCATTTCAAGACATTTTTGAATCAAAGTGTACCATACCACTTTGAAACTTTTGAAAGGAATTAACATTTTAAAAACATTCATGTCCATATAAATAAATCCTTAAAACCCATTTTGTAGAACATGGAAATTAATGAGAAAGATTTCGAAGAATAAATATTTAAAACATTTGAAATGATGTTTTAGTAAAAATTCCCTTAAAATAATCCCTTTGAAAACTCTTTCATAAAACATGGACATGGATGATAAATAGGTCCCAATAGATAATTACGTATAAACAACCTCGGATAATGAAGAGATTGTGAAATAACCCTTACCAACTTGGTATCATACGAAACATACAACCCATGATAGAGGTATCATACAATGAATATGTAAATACACATAAATTAAAGTGTATTATACAAAGAATATAATTATGGGAAGTAAATACACCACAAAAAAGGTAATAGTGGCAATATGGTACGAATCTCACCGGAATAAGGAGTGAGATGAAAACCCCTTACCTTGTACTTTTCCTTGGTCGAGGGTAGGTTAACCTCCTGTATAATAGTTAAATAATTGTTATTAAATTATAAAATAATCATATACATAAATATGATATCATATATGATCTTTTAATATTTCTTTGTTAATAATATTTTAGTATTATCGTCGTTTTGGGTGTTAAATGATTCGTTTTACTTTATATGATTCATTAGGTAAGCCGTGTTTTTTATAGATAGGTTGTATCGTATTCATATCCAGGATGATATAAAGTCTTTAAACATTACTTTTAGTCATCAAATGATAATAATTCTTGAATGGATATGAAGGGGAAATGAATCTTATCGCGTTCGTGGAGATGGTAATCTGTACGTACGCACGAACGCTACTTCCATTTGTTTTTTCATTTTAAGAGGAATCAAAACCAAATTATACAAAGGTATATAATTATTATAGTATAATTTAATATCGTATATGTGTTACTTAAGTTCATTAACACCATCCTTTATATGTTCCATGTATGGTATGAACGAGTCATATCACTTTGAGGGGGCGGTAGTCCGCACTTTCTCAAATGAAATTATCGTATATATATACAACATGAAACAAATAATGGTATGATATAAAATGGAATTAAAGAAGATTATATATAAAATAAATATCCTTAATATCATATTTAATTATATTTCCATCATAATGTCCACCATGAGAGGTGGTAGGAGATAATTGAATAATCATCGCTTCGTGAGGCGTTTGGTTTCCATCCAAAGAAACATTATGTTCTTCACCCAATAGATGGATGTGTGTGTAAGTGTAGTTATAATACTTCTAAGAAAAATATCCTAGTATATTTAGGATACTGGTTTTGTTAAAAAATAAAATAATAAGAATATTTTAGGGTTTGGAGAAGTAAAATAAATGAAAAGAAGCTAAGAGAAATCGTTACCTTTAATTTGGGTAACTCCCTTTGATTTGAACGAAAGAAAACTCTTGAAGTGCCTCTTGCCTAAGTTAAGGTTTCTAAGAGGATGATAGAGATGTAAGGAGCTTAATTGGGTAGAGGATGGAAGATAAAAAAGGCTTGATAGGTGTGTGGAATTGGTTAGAAGTGGTGTTCTTTTATAAGGGGGAGGAGGGGCTCTTTAGGAAAATCTAGAAATATTATTTTATAATAAATTCATATTCAGTTTATAATGGTTCCAAAGTGTATTATTTAAAGTTTAAGGTAGGTATGGGTAGAAAAACACTCACCAAATTGAATTTAGACAGGTTTGGGTCATTATATTAACCTTATCTTTTAGTTTGAACTCTTAGTTAATTAGTTTGACACTTACCATGTCACTTGGTGTTTTTATATTATATAGTTAATAAACTTACTATATACATCCAAGAGACCCCCAAGTGGTCCATTAATGATTCACCTATCATGATATAAGTCTCTTGGCAGAACCTTAGATTTTTAGTAATATAATATAAATTAATAATATAATATTTTTTTTAAAAACTCATTTATGTCAATTTTAACACTACACCATAATTTATTTTTGTTAAAGTCTTAACAACTTTATTAATTCGAAATAAATTAATTTAAGCAATAATAACATGTCCTATTAACCAATAAAATTCGTTTATGTCATCAAAACTTTAAAATTATAGTTATTTTAACATTTATAATATCAATTATTTGATTCTTTCATTAATAAGGAAAATACTGCATCATTATTGTGTCATATATATTTTTCCTTTTTCAATTTTTAAAAATTATAAATAAAATATAATTATGTAGGAAATATTTTTAGATTTCTAATGAATATTTATAATTGAAAATATAACGTATATAACTCTATGTAAAAATTGTTTTGCTAAAAGATATAAGCTTATGTCATTTTGGATTCACTTTAACTTAATTAATATAAAGTGTCCCAATCACCTACAAGTGGCTCCATGGGGTCCCAAAATCGACCCAAAGATGCCCATGGTCGGATATTTATCCACAAATAAGGCTAGGATATGTTTTAGGGTATCTTATTATTATTATAATATTATTTTTTAACCCTTACTTACCGGATTTACCCTTTAACCATGGTAAATAAAATATTTACCGAAGTAATTATTCAACATGTATAAAAATAAAAGTTACCTATTTACACAATTTGGACATCCGGATTCCAAATATGGAATCCATTTTTCAAAATTCAAAAAACAAAAGTGTCAGAAATTAATTTAATATTAATTCCCGCTGTTAAAACAAAACGCGTGTTTTTTAACATATAATAACTATCAAAAGATTGAAACTTGTTTATGTCCGGTTTAATTGTGAAATTATGTCCAATGACCAAAATTGTATTAAATGGTAAAAAATATATTCTAAATATAATTTAAAACCACTAAAATTCATAATTTTTCACTATTAATTATTTCGATTAAAAACGTTGTTTTTAATTCAAATTTAGTAATTTTTACTATTCATCTAAATATGAAAGTTATCCGAAAAGCACCAAAATTTCAGCATAAGCTAATTTCGATATTACGAATCCAAAAATGAAGTCCATTTTGAAAGATAAAATTTATAAAATTTCAAAAAGTGGGTATTACTATTCATAACGGCTAGTTTGATTGGTTGTGGTGTTTGTTAGAACTCGAAGTTGCGTACAACACATGATACTGTATTATTCAAAGTGAAGCGTACCGTGGAAGCATGGGGTGTTACAGATACTCCTTTGATGACTCAAGGTGTGAGTATTCCTTACTCTTCTGCTCCGATAAAAATGGGACTCCCCACATCATGAGTGCGGGTTTGTTTCAGTATGATTGGTTTTTCTATCTCTGGAGTCGATATTTCCTTATTGAACTAGGGTGCGGGTCCTCCCAATGTAACTCACATAGAGTCAGGTCCTCTCCTACCGTGTAGGGTGCATGTCCTCTATTTTTTGATTACGTACTCCCCTGTCAGTCTATGGTGTGGGTCCACCTTATGCAGTGCTACATAGAGTTGGTACTCCCTTGCTATGCCAGGGTGTGGGTTCTCTAGCATGGGGTTGGTTCTCCCCTAACATACTAGGGATCGGGTCCCCCACAGTGAACTAACTACCAGAGTTATACTCCCATACCGGGTAGGGTGGTGGTCCTCACTTATAGTGTCGGTACTCCCCTACCGTGCTATGGTGTGGGTCCCCTAGCCTGGGGTTGGTACTCCCCTGATGTACTAGTGACTGGGTCCCTATAGGATCCTGAAAAATCTTCAAAGGTGAATGAGAATCCCCTTTAATCCATGGGAGATTCCACCCAATTTCCCCCCAAAAATAATTGGGAAAGGTGCGGAAATACTCGAAGGATGGCACAGGCCGAACCGGTCCGCAGACCGGTCCCATGAAAATGCTACACGGACGGTTCCGTGAAGCACCCCCTCTGTGGAGCGTTGTTGTTCACGAAATGGAGGCAGAGATCCTCTGTGGTCGCAAAGCAGGATGGGCGTGAGACCGGTCCACCGTCCCGAACCCACCCAGCCGCGAACCGCATCGACCGGCCTGGACCGCATCCGCTGTCATTCGCAGAATGGAGGTGAAACACTTCACGACCATGAAGTACTCCCCGAGGCTAATTTGGTTCATGGAGGAGATGCGTTCAATACCCCCTGCGAGTTGTGTATTGACCAAGTCATCTGTAAACCGAGTTTCCGGTCATGGGATTCCGCAAAAGGTACCGCATGACCACGGATACATCTCTGTCCCACTCTATAAAAGGAGACCGAGGGGAAGAGGAGAAGGAGGATTTGGGGAGATCAATCAGATTCGGGTGGAAGGATTTCGATGGAAGGAGCTTAGGATTTTTCAAATAGAGAAAGTTCTAGTTCGTGAACCAGAACATGTATGAAACTAGAACCGAATTAATAAGGAACCAAAAATGCATAAAAACTTGGTGAACTATGAATATAAAATAACAAAGAAAAGAAGACCGCGAACCATGGCCCCTCCGTGGATGCACTCCCAGCAGACCAGGGAGTTTATGCCCCCTTTTCGATCCGTCGCACCGTGTAGCACCCTCCTACGCGGGCGAAGCCCCGACTGACAAACCCCCGACCGGAGTAGCCCTTGGCCGCCGCTACTCGCATGGAACCCTCCGCATACCAACCTGGTACGTGGGCCAAACCCAAATCTGTGAACCACCCTAGTTCATGGGATACCCAGAAGCAGTGAACCACCCCGGTTCACGGAATACCCATCATTCCGCGGACCACCCTGGTACGCGAATGGACTCTCCAGCCGTGTAGCACCTCCCTATACGAAGGGCGCCACCACTCATATACCCATGTGTCCCACCAAATATTTCAGAGTTCCCATTCCCTAAGCCAGATAAAATCCTCCAAATCTGGCCTGATCCTCCATAGCTCCCTCATTGGCCCATTCATCGGCCCCATGCTGAGGCCTCCACCGGAGCCACCAGACCCATGTGATGTAACCTTCATGCGCATCAGCGCGCCATTTTGAGTTCACATATCCACGGTAAGTAGGGGTGAAGGGGTTGCTCCGACCCTTGAGTGGATTTCTGAAACATTCCTGTGTTCACATTCCCACGGTAATGCAGAGTCTAAGCCCGAGAGTCCCCTTTCTTCCCCTCCACTTGTTAGGACTAGGGCACTTATCCCCTCTCTGGGGTGCAGTGGACTACCCATCACAAAGAGGCCCCCATGCACCTCCGTACATCCCCACGGCCATGCCCAAGGAAGGGTGTTTTGGGAACAGGAGCGGCCCTGTAAATTTTGTGGTCCCAAATCTCAACTTCCCTGAAGTTTCCCAGCTATCGGGAGAATGAAATCATTGACCCAGGGACACCTTTGCATGACTATGCATACCATGACTTCAGCAGCTCTGCAAATTGATCGCCCCTGGCTCATCTACCAAAGGAAAAATTTCCTTAGGCAGTTCTTCTCTCCGTACGCCTTTTGGCCTTTGATCCCCCATTTTTATTCCGGGATTCAGAAACCCTCTGAGTTATAGTTTACCAGCCTCTTTCATAACCCTGCCTGAATATGGCGGAATGTCTCTGATGAGATTACCAAGAACCAGGAGAATCCATTCCACTTTGAAGAATGTCCCAGTTGTATGACTTTAAACCACACCAAGCTCCAACCATCCTTTACGCTAGATAAATGCGTAAGACAGGGACCCTGAGTTCACACTCCTTATTAACACAGATGTTCAAAAACCATTTCAAACATCGCATTCCCTTTCCGAGCCACCCCCGGTGGTTTCCATAATTCTCCAAGCCACCCATGGTGCATTACATAAACCGGACATCCATGAAGTCCTTAGGCCATCAAAAATGGAGAGTCATTGACTTAAGGACACCTTTTCATGACTATGCATACCATTCCCTCAGCGGCTTTGCATATTGATCTCCCCTGGCCCGTCTACAAAAGGCACGATTTCCTTGGGTGATGATCCTCCTACCTCTATACGCCGATACGGCTTCCATGCCTTGGGACATTCCCTACATGTAGTTCAAGTCTAAACATGTTCCACCCATATTCATCAGGAGGATATTGAGACATATTTTAATCAAAAAAACCTCATTATGGGCCTCACCCCACAATACCTGGTCAAAGATGTTCGACCTAAAACATTAGTAATAATAGACTTGTCGGCTCGACTTTAAACCGCTCACAAAAAGAGGCACAAAGCCTGTTAGGCCGAAAACCTGAAAAGGGCGACCTAAGAAAAATTCAGGCCATACCCGCTGGGTCCACACCAAATGGGCCCAAAAAAAATTAGGGAATTAACAAGAAAAGACTAAAATTTTGTGGGGGGTTTTCTACAAAACCCTAGAAATATTAAAACTATGCTCGCTGGATCCCATGATCTAGGAAAAAGTTAGAGTTTGTTTCTATTTACTTGAATTATGATTAATTTTGATTCAGTGAATTGTTATTTACCCAGCGATTACTCTAGTAACAGTCAATTGTATAGCATGGAATGATTGAAAAAGATTGTATCCCATTTAGACAAAAAGGGAGGACGTCTACAAGCTGGGGCATCTCCCTCACAGTAATAAAAAACACGGGGGGTGGGGGGGTGGATAAGAAAAACAGAGTGTACAAGAATGGATCTGATCGTCATAAAGGAGCCCGAATCACTCTCTCCATCAGATCAGAAACCGTGCGACAGAGGTTGTTGCAAGTCTGCTCTAGCACAACCCTCTCCCAGGCCTCAACCTCGGCCACTGAATGAGTGTGCCCAACTATTGTTTGGAAATAATTGATTCCATTCCTGGTGACTTCAAGGTTACCAGTCAGAGCTGACAACTGGTCCCTTCAGCATCGCTGCCTGTACTTCATATTCATGCAACTTGGTGGATAGGGCGGTTGATTGATCTAGAAAGCTCCCCTCCTGTGCTGTCTGTTGATGAAGCTTTATCATGGCCTCCTCCAAGGCTTAGGTCCCGCGATGAGAGGCAACGTGGTGAGAAGGTTTGCGTTCATTAGTGGAAACTTTCTCACGGGCCATGACAACCTAGAAAGTGAGAGAATTGAACTGCCGATAGTCAAATCCACCTGACCCCAAACCCATGAAGAGTTGTCGGAGAGCTTCGGTTTTAGTTTCCATCTCACCTAGAAGAGTTGAGGCAATAATCTCGCAATTTCAGGGCCAGGCTCACCTACGTACTACTCGGTGTTCCACCATGACATGAGGATATTAGGTATTCTTGCTAGATAGCACGGGAACGAAGGTAGGAATTGTGATCGGCATAGACATGTGCACGCCAGAAGATGGTTACGAAACTGGAAGGACTGAAGCTTCTAACCCTGGTTCGGGCTTGGGAACCAGGTTACTGATTCTGGTATCGGCTGGTAAAACTTCAAGAATTGTCTTTCTAGGACCTGAAACCAATGGGTCATCATTATCCACATCCAAGAAGGTTGGGTCCATCTGAACTTTGGCCGTAGAGGGGCTGGGGGAGGAAAATCCCCTAAGTCGCTTTGACCGATGAGCCATCAGTCGATCCAACCTTAGAGCCAATGAGGAAGGCACAATAGGCACAACCGCCGTGATAACTCCTGATCTGGGATCTTTCTATACAGCCTTCCACCAGATTCCATTGGGATAATGTTTTACCCACAATCTTGCGTACTCTAAGGATAAGCTGGTAGCCGCTCCTACGCTAGGAAAGGGAATTCTTGTGTCATATCCATCCCAAATCAGCATCAACCACCATTGACGGAGAGTGGCTGGGTGTAGTCCTTGAGATTTAGGAGGAGGAAGGGAAACTTGGAGTTGTATACACACAAACTGGTGGGAAAACGATGTGGGGTATACAACTCGCATAGAGAAACCCCGTCAATCCGCGCGGACAGAAACCCGTCCCATAGTGAAATCATGTAAGAACATTCTTCGAGACTCCCCTTGTGGTTTTCAACCACGAAGCTGGAAGGAGTGGGGTAGAGAGTGAAAGAAAACTGGGGGAAATCACTCATAATTTTGATGATTTCGTCGGAACTGAGAGACTTCAGACGAACCCCAGCTATATCAAGCGGGGTAGGCCGAAAGGTAGGAAGAGAGATAACTGTGTTATGACAATATTTATAACAATTACAATGATTCGCTATCCAGCCATATAAGAATTGTAATGGCCCACTCAGATGATAGGGTGACCTGACCTCTTGCATGTGGCATATTAGTTCATAAAAACGAGCCAAAGTGGGCATGACCAAGTTCACCGGGTGGCCCTCTGCCAACTCAACTATCATCATCAAGGTGCAATCTCTGACTCCAAGGTTGATATCCCGAGAAGGGAATAGCCACCCGCTCAAAAACATAGGAAATAGACCTGCTAGCCTGAGCATAGGCAGCACACCGGGGCACACCTCATAACACCATGAAAGGTAGTCACCCGCTTCCAGAACCGCCCAGTAGGGATCTGGGATGGTTCGTGACTATTGAGAAGGATGAGTTCTGGGGCACTTGATCTTCAGCACATGACTAGTGGTGTTTAGAAATCACCCTATCCAGGTGCAATAGGGAATAAGATAGATGGAACGCAAGGCCTGACCGAGTGAACGCTCGGCCATAACTAGCAGATCCCTCGCCAATGAAGGCACTAGTTCAACGTCATCACATGCGTCGGGAGAGGGAAGAAACTTGTCATACATCTCACCGATGATCACAAGACCTCCCAATTGGTAGATGTCCCACAAGCTAATGCCAACTTCACCATGGGCTAGGTGAAAAGTATTAGTGCTTGAACACCAACGACTGAGCAGGTTAGGAAGGATCAAAGATGGGGGTAAACAACGAATTAGGAGGCCCACACTGTGGAGTAGAAATTGAATGCTTCCAGTGACTCGAGAGATTCTCGGAAATGATGGCAGACCCAGAAGGCCCATCCCCAGTCATTCGAGAAAAGCCCACTAGACCAAAGATCCCACCTAGGAATCCACCCCACGTCAGGATCCACTTGAGTAAGGTTGATTATGGAGGGGTAAATCTTGAGGATAGCCTCTTGATAAATGTCTTGTGCATACTGATCGCTTTGGGTCCAAATAGAGCCTCTGAAAATGAAGGCGTCTTTCGGATCAGAATCAGAGGTTATCTCCCCCAATGGGGTAAAGTTCTCCTGAACGCACTTTGGTAACACATACAAGAAAGGAGATGGAAGACCTGAGAAAGTAGGGGGGGATAGGAATGTCGTCTTGAAGACCGAAGCTGTAAAGCGGGAGTTGATTTGATAGTGGATAACCTAGGAGCTCATGAGAGAGGAAGTCCTTCATGACACTGCCCTCGGGAATGATGGACCGACTAGGGTCCTCTTTGATGCTTTCTGCTCTGCAAATCATAGCTAGACGTCTCCCTGAACCAATTGGGAGAGGCTTGGAAATAGGACTGGGTGCAGGACTTGGGGGAACCATGTTTTCTCCCTGCATTATAAAAACTGGGATAATGGTTAACCAAATGAGTCAAGAAGCCTTCAAGATGAGGACCCCAAGAAGGCCTCAAAATTTGGTTCGCGATGAATGCATCCCGCGAACAAACCCTACACAGAAGCATTCCATGGTACCCTGGCCCACAAAACATTGGCCAGAAAACCGTGAACCAGGTTGCTCTGCGGAATCTTGATCTCGGATTTAAATTATTTGATTCGGGGGACTTAAGAAATTTTCAAAAATTTGGAAGATTTCAGTTTGCGGACCACCAAAATCACAGAGAAAGTTCCTATGCGGTCAGTCATGAATTACTTTTTAAATAATTAAAAATGTTAGTTCGTGGGTGGATATTGGTCTGCGGATGAAGGCAACCATGAACGAGGAATGGTTCACGGAAGTGGCAGCTCGTTCATGGACGAGGCGTTTCGCAAAGGAATGAGCATGCAGAGACAAAAACGAGAGGGCTCTGGTTTCGCGAATAATCTGGTAAAGGAAAAAGGAAGGGCCCCCTTATTTATAGGTCTGGTTCCCTACTGGGTCCACTCCTCTACCGCAAACCATCCATGTTTCAGGACCACTCTACATCGGAATGACCTCCTCTTCGTTCTGATCGGACCCCATTCCGATGGGGAGCATTTGTAGGGTCCTGAAAAATACGAAAAGGAGAATAATAATCCCCTTTAATCCAAGGGATATTCCACCCAAATTCCCCCCAAAATGAATTGGGAATGGTGGGGAAATACTATTAGGATGGAACAATCCGAACCTGTCCGCAGAACGATCCCATGAAAATGCTACGCGGTCGGTTCCGCGAAGCACCCCCTCCGCAGACCGTTGTATTTCACTGAATGGAGGAAGAGATCCTATGCTGGTGCGAAGCAGGATGGGAGCAAGACCGGTCCACCGACGCGAACCGATCCAGCTGTGAACCGTGTCGACCGGCCCGGACCGCATCCACTGTCATTCGTGGAATGGAGGCAGAACCCTGGGCGGCCGCGACGCACTCCCCGAGGCTTATTTGGTTCATGGGGGAGATGCGTTCAATACCCCCCCGTGAGTTTCAGATTGACCAAGTCATCAGTAAACCAGTTTTCCGATCCTGGGCTTCCGTAAAAGGTTCCACATGACCACAGATTCATCTATGTCCCCTCTCTATAAAAGGAGACTGAGGGGAAGAGGAGAAGGAGGATTCGGGGAGATCAATCAGATTTGGGTGGAAGGATTTCGAAGGAAGGAGCTTAGGATTTCGCAAACAGCGAAAGTTCTAGTTTACGAACCAGAACAGGTATGAAACTAGAAGAAAATTAATAAGGAACCAAAAATTCATAACAACTTGGTGAACCGCGAACATAAAATAACAAAGAAAAGAAGACCGCGAACCATGGCCCCTCCGCGGATGTACTCCCAATAGACCAGGGAGTTTATGCCCCTTTTCCGATCCGTCGCACCGCATAGTACCCTCCTATGCGGGAGAAGCCCCGACCGACGAACCCTCGACCAGCGTCGCCTTTGGCCGCCACCGCTCGCATGGACCCCTCCACGTACCAACTTGGTACGCGGGCCGAACCCAATGTTGTGAGCCACCCTGGTTTGCGGGATGCCCACCAAGCTACGAACCTCCCCCGTTCGCGGAATGCCCATTAGTCCGCGGTCCACCTTGGTTCACGGATGACCTCTTCAGCTGCGTAGTACCTCCCTACGTGTAGGGCGTCACCACTCATATACCCATGTGGCTTGACAAATCCTTCGGAGTTCCCATTCCCCAAGCCAGATAAAATCCTCCCAATCCGGCCTGATCCTCTATAGCTCCCTCATTGGCCCATTCACTGGCCCTGAGCCGAGGCCTCCGCCGGAGCCACTAGACCCATGTAGAGTAACCTTCAGGCACATCAGCGTGCAGTTTTGAGTTCACATACCCACGGTAAGCAGGGGCGAAGGGGTTTCTCCAGCCCTTGAGTGGATTTCAGAAACATTCTTAGGTTTACATTCCCATGGTAATGCGGAGTCTGATCCCAGGAGTCCCCTTTCTGCCCCTCTACTTGTTAAGACTGGGGAACTTCTCCCCTCTTCGGGGTGTGGTGGACTACCCATCACAAAGAATCCCCCATGCACCTCCATACTTCCCCACAGCTATTCCCAAGGAAGGGTGTAGTGGGAAGGGTGTTACTTTGTCCTTCTTTGGCGCCACGTCCCTCTCCCGCTGCACTTTTTTCCATGGGCATCCATCTGGGAGTAATCCCCAACTTTATATGTCGCCTCTATGCATAAGCCTCACTCCATTTTCAACGGACACGCCTTTCGCGATGTGATTATCGGGTTGCTGTTGCCTCTTGTTTCTCACACTGAGCGTGACTCACATGGGATTAGAGTAAGCATTGACCATGGTATCCTCTCCTGGGCCTCCTCAGAGTGTAAGCCCCAATCTGTTACTATGGGCCTCCTCAGAGTGTAAGCCCCAGTCCACACCATGTGCCTCCTCAGAGTGTAATCCCCAATCCATTACAATGGGCTGCCTCAGAGCATAAGCCCCACTCTAATGCGAATTATGAGGACTTTGATTCCCTACAACAACGATACGTAGGAAGCCTCCATGAGGTTCAAACCTTATCACCATCGGACCCCCGGGTCCACATTCACGTCTGTTATCCGACAATCCTATTCGAACTACGTGGACTTTGATCCATGTCTTCCAGGAAGGTTATGTAGGAAGCCTCCCTGAGGTTCAAGCTCAACAACCGGTCGATCCGACTATCTTCACATCGGTTCACCGTGCCACTCCTAGTGTCGCCTCAATGAGTCCAGACTCCATGGGGTCATTAATCAAACAAGGGATGGTAAACCTTGGGCATAAATGATTCTGAACCCATGCGTCCAACTGACCATTTCCAACTATGAGTAATCCATGGATACTATTCTTGAGTATAAACCAAAGATTCGCGAACATATGAACACATCTTAAATATATAAGAGGGTCCCGAAACAGGCAATAATTCCCCCCAAAAGGGTACGATGAGCCTGAATTCCCATCCTCTTGACCAATGTGAGTTCTTATGTGTCGCTGGCCAAGTCGCCCAGTGAACGCCTGCCTTTGGAAAGCATGTCCATGTGTCATTGGACACGGAACCGTTGGGCGTTTCAGAACTGACCCTAAACAGTCCCCCAAAGAAAACAAACTACCAGAGTTATACTCACCTACTTGGTAGGGTGTGGGTCCTCACATATGGAGTAGCACTCCCCCCCGTCTCAGAGTAGGGATGGGGAGAGGGTCCTTCAGGGGAGTGGGAGCACCTTGAACTATAGGACACAATGTCGAGGAGTGGGCCTCCTTACTTGGTTTCCCTCGGTCTTGCCTTGGGTGCAAGACTATGACTACAAGACTTCTTGTGCAGGGCACTAAAGGCAGTTCTAGTAGAAAGTTCATGATGGAGCACGTCATTTCAGACATTCCATTAGGAATGGTTGTGTTTTACCTAATAGAGTTCATATCACAGATGGGTTCCATCAGGGATGGCTATTTCATGAAGCGTGTACTCCTGATCCATGGGTATGCTTTGAGCCTTCTTTAGAAATTTTGTAAATGGTATGTGGCCAGGGCCTTATATTTCTTTATGGATGAGACGAGAATATTTGGATTGAGCTGAGTTTTTTTCTTTGTGCTTGTGACCGAGATCATGTTTTGTGGTTTTTCATTGTGGAATTTTGAGAGACCTTTAGGGGTCTTGGGGTACCTACTAGGTATTGTTATACTACCCCTGCACGAGATTCACCTGCACCTTGTTGTGTCATGTGAAGATGACAGGCAACCTTGACTAAGACTTGGGAAGCCAGGATAATATGTGGATAGAGGAAACCTATGGATGAGGAGAGCAACATGACGAGATCTACCTACCCTTCAGGTAGGATACACGGTGGATGATCGCATAAGCCGTTTTCTATTTTCATTTGTAGTTGAACCTTTTCAGTTTGTATTGTATTCTAGCCTCCCTATACTTATTGTACACACTTTTACTACTGCAGTTTTACTTCATGGTAGCATATTTTGGTGTTCATGAACACTGTGATTTCATAGGTTTAAAGAAATTGCATTCTTGTATTTGGGATATGCCTTTCCGATGCTGGTCACCAACCCCTGGCCTATGGAAGGAAGGATTCGGGTAGTCACGGAATGGGCCCCGGGGGATGGGTCGTGAGAAAATGGTATCAGAGTAATCAGTTCTACCAAGAAACTAGTACTCTAATCATTACAATTGACAAATAACATTCAGTGTTTTGAGAGTGGTTTTCAGTTCAGAGAGTCCAGTGTTTGTTCATAGGTCGACGTATCCATACACTAGGGTCCTGAATTCTGTTTTCCGACTCAATACATGAAAACATTGATTGTGTGCATTTTTGATTTTTTTTTCTTTTGATCTCTTCTGAGTCATCTCACTAGGTATAACTTATTGACCATGGTTCATCTTGATCATCTTTCAAGATGCCACCACATAGACATCCATCCATGTTTCCAATGCGTGATAATGCAGATGACCCACAGTGTGATGAGGCTTCAGTACAAGGACTCTTCCACAATATGTTACCTTCAAAAAGTGTCCCAGCTATACCACTACCTATTGTCTAGAAGCTACTACTAGCGCTACTGGTTTAGAACACATGTAGGATAAGTACCTTACATGATTTTTAGTGACCGATACCCCTTTGGTTCCATGGCGAGCCTACCTCACAGGCTTCTAAGAACTGGTCTGAGGTGGTGACTATATTGGCATCTAGCCAGGGTACCATTAGATCAGATGATGGCTTCGGTAGTGAGCATTCATTGTCGATCAGCAGGGAGTTGGTATGGTTTATATTACCCCTATCATATGATGAGGTGACTTTTTCCATGGATAGATCATGATAAACCTCATTAGAGAAGGTGGTATCATGCCATAAAAATCTATGGGGTATGTGATCCCATGAACTTCTATAGCTTCTGTAGGACAACACGTTGGTAGATGAGTTTTCATTGTGATGTTCCAACCATTCCTGGTACTCGATGAATATGATACAACCAGTGCTTCAGGGCTCGGACCTCTGAGTGAGATGTGTTTAGGGACACCTGAGCTAGTAGTATTCCTCAATGAATTCCTACTTATGTTAGGGTGCTAGAGAGAACCTTTGTGGTTGAAAATTATTTGGCTGAGCAGATACAACCAGTGAATATTAGCAGTGGGAAAGGGGGAAACCGATGTATTTCTTGGAGACTTGGATGGGTATAAATGTTTCAGGAATAGGATGTTATAGGGATAGATGAATCTTCAGGGAAGTATACATGGAAGAAGTTCCAGGATATCATCATGAGGTGGTACACATTTTGACATGTTACAACAACGACCCCAATATGGTCCCCACTAGGCTGTGAGAGCTGGAGGAAAGGGGAAGGGAATAGCTGAATGCAGTCAAGGATTGTGACCTAAGGGCTCTCGGAATGATTCGAGGTAAGATTTATGTCTACTAATAGCTGATGTATTAATATACATACGTACTAATAATTCCATCTTTCCATGAACCTTGTTCAAGACCAAGAGTTTCAAGTTAAACTGATTACTTGACCCTTACGTCTGGAGATACCTTTGGGAAGAGAGTCGATAATCACACATAGTTCGATGGTGTGAACTGACTCTTGAGGTGAGATTTTCAGTTGGAACCTCCTTGTGGCAGTGTCGAGGCCATACGATGTCAGATTAGGTATAGACTGGACATCCACAGTTCATACCGATATTGAATATTTTAGGAAAAAGAATGTGGTATGTCTATGACATTAGAATGTGGGTTTTACTTGGTCGATGAAAAATGAAACCCTAGAAGAACGGGATAAACTCATACATAGGTGGGTGTAGCAGATCACTCTTGAGTTAGCCAGCCTTACCCTTGTGGTAGTAGGTGTTTGTAATTTTCAGTTCCCTAAAGTAGTGGAAGAGTGTTGGAACATAATTTAAAAAGACATATCCAAGATTAAATCCTTAAAGGGAGAGGGAATTATAATTAGTCATGTAATTAATGAAAACTTTGATATCTACAACTGCATATCAGATGACTCTCAGAGAGCTCTAGGAGCAGAGTTTAGAAGGTGATGCGGTTGCAGATGCACCCAGCATGAGGTCTGGTTTACCACTACTGAGTGAAACCTCAAAACAGCTAGTCGTGTTATAGAAACTCTTTGTGGATAGTGATGGATTAGCTTACCTCTAGTAAATAAATTTCACTCACCCACACCATCAATGATTTCAGTAGGCATAGCTAGGGGATGTGGATTGCGAGGCCCGGCGTGCTAAGATATCCTCACAACAAGTTTTGGGATGATTTTATAAAGGTATAGAGCACATCATCCTTTTTATAAGATGCACTATGGTACCGGTGATTCTTCTAAAGGATATTTTTAATGAGTTCCACACATCCCCTTTGTCAGTACATCTTGGTGTGGTGAAGATGTACCAGGATCTTCTGCGTCAGTACTAGTGGACAGGGATGAAGACTGCACTAAGCCAACAAAAGTCTTATGCCGACTAGAGATGGAGTTCCCAGTGGAGATAGAGGATCCACAGGAGTGAGTCCTTCTTGGATGGTGTATCCCTCTTGTGTGAGTTTTGTGGCTTCATGGAAACCTCTAGGAGAGCACATGGGAGCAAGAGGCTCATATTCATTCTCAGTACCCTCATTTTTTGATTTTCCTTGTTTTGGCTTTCGGGGATGAGATGAACCAAGGTGGAGAGAATGTAAAGACCTTGAAATTCTGTATTTTTTTTAATTATTTGGGATTATTACAAGACAATGAAATATTATGGCATGTGATTCTGAGGCTCGTAGTTCCTAGAATAATCCTTGAAAAAGTGATAGGCTTTAAATTTCATGTGTGAGTAGTTTTCAACAGAAAGTGGAATAACTCTTAAATGGGTTCCCAGATCTGAAATCATAGGTCACCATTAAATTTAGGATGGTAGGTTAATTCTAGGTGCAACGTATGTTTAGTTTTCATAGGCCACCAATGAGAATACCTAAATATGGAATAACCATAAAAAAATAATTAAATTAAATTATTTTATTTTTCAAATGCTTATAACTCACGAATGGTGACCGGGATTATAGACCTAATAGCACCACTAAATTTATGGGGGTATGCTTTCTTTAGGTAGATCCTAACCAATTCCAATGCAGGCCAACAATGGAAGTTATTTTTTGGCCACAAATAAAATAATTATATAACAATTATTGTATTGTTAAATTATATAACTCCTATAAGATATCTCAGATTAGTAATCTGAGAGTACCGTTGAGCTCATGACAGCATGATTCTTCTAGGAAGAGCCTAAACTAGAACGGGGTGGGTCGAGGGTGACTGTTAATAATTTTTAATCTATTTTTAAGATACGTTCAGTAAACGGGATGGTGGAAATTTCTATCTTTTGAACTGGTTCCCGAAATTGAAATCTGAGGTCACCGTTAAACTCACAGCACCGAGATTATCCTAAAAAATGTATCACATCAACTACAGTAGGTCGGGATAAAAAGTTAGTTTTTTTTACTTTTAAGAATTATTAAAATAAAAGCATTGTTATTTTATATTATCCTACCACATCTTGAGCTGCTATGGTGGGAACCACATATGTATTCATACATTTTATATGGGATAATAAATGCATGGATACAATTTGGTAGAGTAACCACACCTTGTGCAATTAATGTGGCGCATTAGTTACGTCAATTAATGAAGGTCATTAATTTCTCGGTGCCTTACTCACCCTTCCCTCTGCCTCTATTTAAATGGGGCTTGGGGTAGAGTTTTTGGAACAGCTTCCTCAAGCGAGGAACCACTAGGTAAGTGATGTGACACCTTCCACCAACAGAGTAAATAGCATGGGTGGAAATGCACTATTATTGATGAACATCAGGGGCTTCATCGAACACAGAATCTTTTTCCACCACCACTGTGTCTCAAAAGAATCTAGAGGTAGGGGTTGTATTTTAATTTAAGAAATTCCCACGTTTTTTCCCTTGTTCATGAATTTGCAGGTGGTTATTACATGGCATTTTAATGGGTTTTATCATTTTTTAATGTTATTTATAAAGTACCACCACTTTTTATAATTTTATCATGGAGGGAATGGGCCAAACGAACAGGGCCCAAAACCTCTGTTGTTTGTTTTTCATTGCGTTTTTCGAAGACGGGTTGTTCCAACATGACGGAACCTTGAAACCAAGAGGCGCGGAATTATGGTGACATCACAAGAGGACCGTAGGTGCGTCCAAAAGAAATAACGGACCACCATATCTCACTCGGTGGCCCGCAGAAGAAGCGTCACCACTGGTGACTAGCTCTGGTGGATAAGGGTGGTGGTCGGAAACCGATGACCAGGGTGGAAGAGCGGTGCCGCTCGGCATCGTGGTGGTCAGGCAGGCGGCTGACCGCGGTGGTGGAGGCAGCGCGTCGTTGTACATCATGCTAATGGGATTCATTTCTTGAAGCCATCATGATGCAGGAGACCCACTCCCTATGGGTCCTGTGGGTGATGAGCCAATGCCACCTGGCATCGCCAATAAAGGAGCCAAACAGGCCCTCCGAGCCATTCCGTAGGCAGACCGCATGACCCCCATGTGGGTTGCGCCAGCCGGTAGGCCAAGCTGCTGTAGCTCAACGGATAGGGTTGGGTCATCCCGAACAAGGTCAGGTCATCCTTGGCCATGTCGAGATGGGTCAGACTGACTGGGTCGGACTGAACTTGGACCTCTCTCTAGACCAGTTACGCTTAAAAGCACATATCTCGTGAACCAGACATCAATTTGAATAACTATCTATGGTACTGAGATCCATGGAGTGAGACAGGTATTTTGAGATACTCCACTCGACTATTAGAAAATGTTGTATTTTTTCTGGGTTGGATTGTACTTGAATCCAACCTAGCCCTCGACACTAAAATTCCTATAGCTTACAAACCAGGTGTCTAGTTGATGCGCCGTCTATTGAGTTAGAACCCTTATGAAACGACAGATCATCGGGTTACTTCCTTGTGGAAGTTCGTGATGGTTGAGGTAAGAATGATAACTAGAGAAGTAGAACCAGGGTGTTTCTTGTAGTGAGTGTTAAGAAGGATACTCCCTTGATGACTCAAGGCGCGTGTATTCTTTACTCCTATTCTCTGGTAGAGACAAGACTCCCCTCATTAGGAGCACATGTTCTTTTCTATTTGATCAGTTTTTCTATATTTGGAGTCGGAACTCTACTATTTGACTAGGGCACAGGTCCTCCATACATAACCCAAATAGAGTCAGGTACTCACTTATCGGGCAGGGTGAGGGTCCTCTATGTTAGGAGTAGGTACTCCCCTGTCATCCCAGGGTACATGTCCTCCTTATGCAGTGCTAAAATATATTGGGTACTCCCTTTCCATGCTAGGGTGCGGGTCCTCTAGCCTGGGGTCAGTACTCCCCTGACATACTAGGGAGCAGGTCCCCCATAGTGAACAAACTACCAGAGTTGTACTCTTGTACCAGGTAGGGTGTGGATCCTCACATATAGAGTTAGTACTCCCCTATCGTGCCAGGGTGTAGGTCCTCTATCCTAGGGTTGGTACTCCCCTAACGTACTAGAGCACAGATCCCCCACAGAAAACAAACTAACATAGTTGTACTCCCCTACCAAGTAGGGTGTGAGTCCTCACATATGGACTTGTACCACCCCATATCAAAGTACCGATAGGGAGTGAGTCCTTTAATGGAGTTGGAGATCCCTAGACTCTAGGACATAGTGTCGAGGAGTGGGCCACTTCTCTTGGTTTCCCATGATCTCCCCTCGGGAGGAAGATTGTGACTGCGAGACCTCTAGTGCCGAGCACTAGAGGATGTTCTTGCAGAATGTTTCAGATAGAGAATTTCCTTTTGAACGTTCCATTAGGAATGGTTGAGTTGTACCTGATGGAATACATCTCTCAGACGAATTACATCTGGGATGGCTAGTTCATGGAGCATGTACTCATGATCCTTGGGTTACACTTTTAGCATTCTTTAGAAATCCTAGAAATGGTTTGAGGTCGGCTACATATGTTTATTTGTGGATGAAATGAGTATATCTAGTCTGAGATAAACCATTTTCATTATTCTTGTGACAGAGATCATGTTTTTTGGTTTTACTTTTTAGAATTATGTGATACTTTTAGGGGTCTTGGTGTCCCTACTTGGTATTGTTATACTCCCCCCTGCATGGGCTACACCTGCACCTTGTTGTTTCTTGTGTAGATGATGGGTAGCCTTGACTGAGACTTGGAAAGCTATGACATGATGTCGATGAAGGAAACCACCGGATGATGAGATCCGCATGATGAGTTGTAACTACCCTTCAGGTAAGATCCTTACTAGACGATCGTAGGAGTTGTTTTATGTTTTCAGTTGTAGTTGTACCTTTTCAGTAGGGCTTGTACTCTGGCCCCCTCTACTTTTTGTTAAATCCTTTACTATTGTACTTTTACTTCGGGGCTGTATCTTGTTGTGTTCTGGATCTACGTGATTGTACATGTTTAAATGCAATTACTTCCTGTTTTAGGGATATTACTTTTCGGTGCTTGTTACTAACCTCTGGCCTATGGAAGGTTGGAATGGGGTAGTCATCAAAAAGGCCCTAGGGGATGGTTCGGGACAAAAATTGTATGGTTTTATTAGGTAATGATCAAACAATTTTGAATAATGGAAATTCAAACATACGAAATCCATATTCAAATGATATTGAACATAAACCCTAAATATTTTTGTAAATTTCAAATCATATATCCCATGAATGTAGTAAATGAATTATGAAATCCAATATTATAAGTTATAAATTATTAATGATATAATTTTTAAATGATAATTATATACCCCATTTAAAAGAACTTATTTTTATAAAAAACATGAGTCTCAAAAACAAATTGATGACAGCCTTACCTAAAGCCTAAATCCTAATGTGTGTCCCTTATATTCCTAAATAATAAACATATGTTAATTATTTACTTTATTAGGGGAATTTTTTAGGTTCATTATTTACATTATTTTATTTTTTACTATATCATTTTCAATTACCTAACCAAATAATTACATTTCAGACATTTTAATGATAAACATCTCATATGTCCAAAATCACTAGGGTGTGTTAAATAAAATCAAAGAGATTATTGTTTAATTATATCAAAAAAATCAATCGTGCAATTATTATAAATTTTATACATAATTTATACTTTTAAATCCTAAAATGAAATATTGTTATGTAAAATGATGTACATTACAATCATAGACACGGTAGGCCATACATATGCAAGATTAATGTTTCCAATTTTTGCAGATCGTGATGGAAAGAAGGTAAGAGTTATTTGATATCTCTAGTACTATAATTATATTATCAATAAAATATTATTTTCTTAAATACCCTTATATATACCATCCATGTGTTGTGGTAATAAAAACTAATCACTTCACTTCGCAAGGTGGTAGTCCACCGTACACATGCACAACGTCGTAATTTATTCAATGGATTGTAAGGTAAAAAATTATATCTTATATATATTTTATAGAATGATATATATTTCCTAAATGTCTTATATATATATATAATAAATTTTTATTACATTACATGTTAGGATTCCATGAAAAAATCATATCACTTCGTGAGGAAGTAGTATACCGTATAGAGGATCGAAGTTATCGTATTCCCTACAAAATTGAAAGTAAGAAGTTATATGTGATATTATAATTCCATAAGTATAATTATTTCATAAATATCATATATAAACACTGAATACCTAATTATATCCATTATTAAGAATTAGTTATGGTAAATGAATTATATCGGTTCGCAAGGTGATAATCTGTTTCACAAACGATCAATGGTTTTGTTTCCTATCTAGAGGAGGAGGAGATGGTTGTAGATCATAAAAATAAGATAAAAAATTTCATTTTATTTAATATATATTTTATTATATAATAATTTTTTAATAATACATAATAGTGGTGAAAAAATCAATAATACATAATAATCATTTATGAGCGATACATCTTCTTTGGAAAACATCTTTAGGCCTTCACGACAATCCTTCCTAGGATGTATTTATGATAAAAAGGTAATATAGGATGTTGGGAGGGAATTAATAAATTTATATTTTATGGAATGTTGGAAATAATGTGTTTTTTAAATGTGATAATGATATAATATGAAGTGGCCTTTTATAAGTGGTGGACCAGATTGAAATTATCGAAAATAAATAATTCCATACACATTTTTTCTATGATAAATGTATCCTAACTGGAAAATTTTAGAATAATAAAATATATAATATCTATATATTAAAATAAAATTTTAATTGTAAAAGTTTTGTGTCATTTTTAATCTTGATCATTCGAGTTGAACCTCTAGTAAACTCAATTTTACATTAACATCGATAAATAATTTTTATAGTTTTCACTATTCATTATGGTCAAAAATTAAGTTGAACTAATTCGAAAGTATAAATTATTCTGATTGAAAATATTCAATCCACTTTTTTATATTGAACTTAAATAATTGGATGGATTTAATTTAATGTTAATCTCAAAGACATGTCAATTTTTTTCCCAGAAATGGATTTTTTAAGGAAAAGATGATCGAATTTTAACTATATTACATGAAATAATAATTAATTGTATTTTCATTAATATTAATATATATATATATATATATTCTATACATTTTATTTAATTTATTCTCTATTAGGGTTTATTTTTATTTTTAAAAATGGAGAAACATTGGGCTCTTTAAAATTGTTTTCTGAAAAAAAAATTGAATGAATATTAATAAACATATACAAAAATATAGTATACTGGTAATTTATAAGTAATTATTTTGATTATGTATATATAAATAATAACTATGTTACTTTTAAATCAAATTAATATATTTATGGGAATTTTATATTAATTAATTTATTACTGTGAATGATAGTTTTACAAAAAATATTTATTTTTTACTAATTACTGAAAAATCGATATTTTCCAAAAAAAATAAAAAACATATACCAAAATTTAATATAATATTATGATTTAATAAATTATTTTACTTATAAATAATTTATTTTATCAAATTTAAAAAAATTATTCATAATATTTTCTCATTAAAATATAAAAAAACATTGTTGAACGAAACATATTTTGGTATAGAATGAAATATATTTATTAAAATTGAGTGATTATTTATTATGAAATAATAAATAAATATATGTTTATAATGACATATATATATATTTCTTAAATTATTTAATCATATTCATACCCCCAAATTTAATGGGTATGTTTAAATGAGCATATTTAATTAATAATATCTTTAATAATATGTTGTGAGTTTTTTAAAGTCATTGTTGTATGTTGAATATGCAATAAAACATGTTTTTATTTTTTAAAATATAACAGTGTTGCAAAGGTCTAGAATCATGACCCCTAATTACCCCATCATATGTCTTATGTGTAATGTGTGTGGTAGTGGTAATTTCATTGGGTGGATCAGCTAACATTGACCTAGTGGTGATCTGTGCTAACGTGAAATTATCCCATATATGAATTTGTTGAAGCATCTTATGTTAATTTTCTACATGGGATTGGTCAAGGGTGAACCGTATTGATACTAAGTCCATCCCATATTTTTTTAAAATAGTTTTAAAAAAACATTAATCTAATGTTTGAGGCCATCATTTATCACTTTTTTCATTTATTATCATTTTTTAGCATCCTTTATAAACACATATTATAATGGAAAGATTATTACAAATGTTCATAGTTCCCAATGTTCATATTTATCTAACTAGCATATTGACCATTATTCATATTTACTAATAATCATATTGACCAATAGTCCTATTGAACAATGGTTTGATAACATTCAGATACAAAAATCAGTTTACCCATTATACCCTATATGTACTTCAACATTATTCAACATTTAATACTTCATTCCCAAAGGTATTTACAATAAATTTTATTATTTGAATTATAGTTCTGATGTTTATTTTTCTTTTAAAAATTTTCAAGGTAGTTTTATTTTTCCAAGAAGAGTTCAGTCTTACGGCCTATACCATAGCATATTAACTATTCATTGGGTTTTATATCCCTATAATAGTCTTATCTGTATTAATGGGTATTATTATTTGGAATTAAATATAGTTTTTTGTAAAACAATTTCATTGTAATTAAATTTTGTTACATAATGAAGTATTATTTTTGAAAAAAATCATTTTTTAATCATAGAAGGAATTTTGAAGATATTAAATTCCACCTCCCCTCCCCCATGCTTATGAAATTTCGTTCTCATAATTGGTGACCTACTTCTAAAAGCAATATTTCTCCATCATTACCTCTTCAGTCCCCAATGTAGCTTCTTTAAAGATTTGGTTTATCCTCCGAGCATTCACATGTCATATTTTCATATTCCTCAATACATGTTACTTTATATCTATAATCTAGATTACTTCCTCTTGATATGACAAGTCAGGTTCCAATTTTGCACCATTAATATAAATTATATGTGTTGGTTTAGACAAATTGTTTCTCAATAGAGACAAATAGAAGACATCATGGAAATTGGAAATTTTTTGTGGTAGTTTTAATAATTATGAAAATGCTCTAACACACTCTAGAATATGAAATTATCCAATGTTCCTTGGGATCAGTTTCCTTTTATTTCCAAATCTCATATCTCTTTTCCATAGTGATATCTTGAGAAAGACATGATCCCCAACCTGAAACTCTTTTTATACATTCATTTTTCTATGTAACTTCTCAATATATTCTAATAAACATTGATGTGTGACTAAATCACTTATAATTTTTTGGTAGTCACGTTCACAATGTCTGGTCCCAAAAATTTACCTTCTTTTTCATTATTTCAACATGTTTATGTTCTACGCATTTTTTCAAAGATAGCTTCAAAATTTTACATTTGAATACTCTCGGGGAAACTGTTATTTCAAGGGAAGTCAATAAGTTGACTATTTTAGTTCCAAATCCCTTTAAAATAAATTGAGCTATTAATTAACATGCATGTTAAAATTTAAATTTTCCTCTAAAACATCCCATTAGTTTTTAAATGATAGGATGTGATTAATTTTACTTATGTATTCAAACACTTTCAAGGAACCTTCAGAACATCAATGTAAATGTTGGATATGGGACAGAAAAAATTGACAATGGTAATACATTTAGTCATAATACTTATTGAATATATATATGATCTATGAACTCTATGTAGAAATCCTCTATTATATAAATTAAATGGGTAAACTATTTCAATCTATCAGTGATTAACACTATATCTTTTTTGTAACATCAAAAGAATTTACAAATATATTTAATATAGAATGCATGAAACAACGAGTCTCTATAAAACATCAATTCATTATAACCTTGCCACGTAAACATAATTTTTCCACCCCTGTGTTTTAAATTTTGAAAAAATAACATACATGGTTGTGTTCAGTAATATATTTTTTGTTTTATAAGACTAACTTAATTTTTTGGAGAATATGAAAATACAGTAATTTATGATAAATTCTAAACACATGATTTATTTGGTCATAAGTGATGTAAGGATGATGTAATCACACTAAGTTCAAACAAACATGAAATTAATACTATAAAGGGTCACATGAAACAACACTATCTATTGTCTTGAGGTTATTAATAAAATAATGAATAAAATATTCAAAATTCACTCCTCTCCTCCACTATAAAATCCCCCTCACATCCTCATCTCTTCACTTCCCTAAAGACTTTTTTACCTAATATCAGCATAAATACCCTTCTTTAGTCACTCCCATATCCAATATATCTTGTTCTTTCAAAAATACCAAAACCTCTCCCCTAAAGAGGATCTCAATGAAGATTACTCAAGAGTTGAACACCTCTTTTCTTTTCTGTCCATTCATGTTCTCTTTTTTGGGGTATGTATTTCATGTTTTCATACCATTTTATTATTTCCCTATTATTCTATCCATACATTATTTGATTAGTCTTTTTTAATGGTTTCCTCTATCCCCTCTTTTTTCAATTTTTTCTAAAACTATGTTGCATAGCTATTATGCTATAAAATTTTCATCTCAAAATATCCCTCTTTTTCAAGCCCTCTAATTATGTTATTGTCTTTTCATTTAAATATGGATTCTGTTGGGATATATAATTCCATATCCCCCTTAATTATCATATTATGTATGAATTATGATATATTCTTTTTCTCTCATCAAAATATTTTATGAAATTTTAAGCAATGTTGTTATGATGCCGAATTTTCTTAATGGATTTCTCAACTTTTCATTCATTTTGAGTTCCTTTCTTTTCTTTTTATTTCCTTAACTAATTTTATCAAAATTTTTTGATTACTCTAGTATCTTACACATAGTGAAATTTTTTCTTAATAACGTGATAATTCTTCTTCATCTCTCATTTCCCATTATTTTATACAAAAAACGAAAACACCATCTGAGATGTGCTAATTTACCACATTCATGGACAATGGGCTTTCAATTTTTATTACCATATTCAATTATGGTAATAAAAAAATTAATACGATTTAAAATAAAATAATATATGTATTAGGTATCATATATTGTTCTAGAATCTTTTTTTACACATGGTTTTGATTTATAAAGAAAAATGAGTTTGTGGTGTTCAAAAACCACCAATTAACCCAAACAGTTATCATTAAATAATTTATATAATGATTCATCTTCACTCCAAGTGACAGAATGAAATTTACAACCATATAACCTTATATATGTTACATAAAAAAATATAACTTCATTTCTTGACCACAGTCCTCATTTTACATGATTCTCCATTCATGTATATAAGTATACCGATTATGAAAAAACAGACCTGAACAATGAAATTCAACCTCTTAACCCATCAAAAAGGACATGAATAAACTTAATAAGGTTATAATAAATCAATTATATATAGAATAGATTTTTGAAATATTAATTAAAGAATTTAATTTGATTATTCATGAGACTAAGGCTAACTGAAGAACAACATCAGACCTAAGGTAAGGGTTTCCTCATCTCACTTCCATTTTTGTGATACATTATTTATTCACAACTTTTACGTGTGTATGGAATATGTATACTACCCATTAAAGTATCATAACATTAATATCTTTATTTTCATGGTATTAACTATCCCATTTTAATATTATAAATTTTGGGGCGTACGATATAGTTTATTACAACATTGTAAGTATTTTCTACCCGAACCTCCATTTTTATTCGGGTTTCTCTTATTATATATTCACCTTAAGGAAAATGTTATTTTTTATTATGTAATAATTATAAATAATATGTGAATGTTATATATATTTTTACCAATTATAATTTATCTTTATTTTGTGTGTATTTACATGTTTTAAAACAATCATTCAAAATTTCATCATGATAAACAAATCTGATTCAAGGGAACTTCTCAAATTCCTACACATTTTCAAGTGCACTATTGAATCTACTTTAGGACACCATTATTTTTATAAAATAAATAATTTTTTCATGAATAATTATCCTGGTTGATTTTATGATTTAGGAAGGAAAACATTCCATTCCACTTTAATATTCTCATTAATATTTTCCTTAAATTCTATAAAATGTTTTATTTATAAATATTATTAAGAGCTCTTTTTACCTGAATTACCTTCAGTGGGACACCATTTATGACTCAAATATAATTTCAAAGTCCTTCCCTTTTATTTTTCGGGATATAAATGTTTATAATCTTATTTTAGGGAAAATAAAAATGATTTTCCAAAAGAAGTCTTCTTTTAAAAGAATTTGTTTTCTCATCTCTTGTTAACTTTTAGGAAATATGTGCCTTGTTGATAACATATTACATGAATGTGGTATATGTAATTCCCTTTGGTATATCATATCAAGAGTCTTATTATTCTAATGATATTCTGATGGATTCTTATTTAAATGTTTCAAGGTGGTATGAGACACTTTGAAATGTTTAAGGATTATTTCCTAAGGAATTTTTCAGTGGTCTCATTTAAAAGTATCTTAATATAAGACAAAATCCCTTATTTAATCTTTTACATCATTGAGATTTATCTCATATTATATCATATACCAAATTTAATTGAATTGTTTATGATTAGATTAATTGAGGATGTTCGATCTTAAAACAATTCACCAATTACTTCAAATGGTTAGTGTTTATACTTAATGTATGGGGAAAGTTATTTATATTTCATATGCTAGTGTGTGTATTGTTTCTGTTTATACCCATTCATATGAAGAATGAATTGGACATAATAAGTGTTGGTTGCGACCTTCTATAGCCCCTCAGTGAATCCATAGGACTCATTATACAAATAGAAGTGGACTCAGATGAGGCCTTTCCCTGTTTGAGTTTTGGTTTGGCCAAGGCTTTAATCATTTTAGACATCTAGGTTGAAGCCTTGACTGTATTGTTCTGAATTTCCAACATATACACTTCCCTCATTATGAAGCTATTAATTGAAAGTTCATGTGGTTATTCGACTAGTAGAATACCCATGATTATGTTTTATTATGAAATTATGTACTCAACACATATTTTTTCATAATGTGTTCATGTTTATTAGGTATAAACGCATGTGGTCTCAATTATTCACCTTTCCTAATGTCTATGTTTATGTTATATTCCACTATATTTCTTACTCTTACTGTGCATTTGAGCTCACCCCTTTTTTATGTTTCATTTTCCCAGGATCTGAGGAATTATGTTATGAGTGACTTGCATGCATAATCTAGGAGGCATGGATGTTTCTAATGGAATAAATTAGTGTGGTTTTTCATTTCAAGTTGTATCATTGAACATATGTATGTTTTTGAATTTAAAAAACTACTAAACTACTAGGTCCTTCTTGTTTTGATTCCTTGTAATCATGCCAATGTATTAAAATAATGCACCGACTCTGGGTTTCTTGGGTGGGGGCGTTACAATTGTTATCAAAGGATGTTTAGTAGAAAACATGGAAACTAGATATAGAAAAGGTAGATTAGTGAACAAAACCTGAATATAGACTTTTGGGATAATAATACAAGGACATACTATAATTTTGGTAAAAAAATTGATTATGTGGTTTATCAAAAATATATATCCCTATCTTGATACCAACAAGTAGATGTGGATCTGGCACATATGTATCTGGGGGTAAAACCTAAAAACACTTCTTTGAGCTAGACTCAAACGAGAACTAGTTTACGATAACGAGCCTTGTTTCCCACTTGGTTTGACACTCCTGGGAGATATGCTTTGGTAAATTCATAAGATTATTATAATCAATTATTAAGGATTTGTGCCCTAACTTAACTAATGTATATAGTTGTAGGATTTATGATGCATAAATTTATGTTATGTGTTATACCATGTTTATAGATATACGTATTTCATAATTTTATGAGCTAATATATAATATAAAATTCCTTAGAAATGGAGCCTAGTATAAGGAATGAGAACATAACCAAATCACGTGATACGAAGAGTAAGAAGGATCATATCTCTGATGATTTTAAGCCATCATATCAAAGGAATATTATCTCCCAAGTATCCTCATTATATGAGTAAATAACATAATGTGTTGACAAGGTAAGCAATGTTTTCTCAGAGTCCTTTGGCTTTGAAGGGAAGAAAAATAAGAAAAGGATGGTAGGGGAAAACATTGATAAAGGGAATAAGGGAGAGATGTATTTTCCACATTTGATAATTGTGGAAGGAAACACCTTAGTATATTCGTGAGGGGAAGAGGAGTTTTTATCATGTTTGGATAAAAATTCCACCATGCTCATAATTTCAAGACAAGAAAATAATTATCCTATATTAAATGCATCTACTGCAAGGAGATGTGACACTATATGAATCAATGTCCCATGTTTCAAAGGAATATACCCCAAATCATGATTTTGGATAATGATCAAGTTATGTTTCTACTAAATATGAAGTAGAATGACTAATATTCCTAGTCATTAATCAGGTCATTTTAATATTTTTTCAATAATTTACTAGTTGTAATAATTATGATATATATAATGATTTTACTATAGTACTTTTTAATTAAGGATTTGAGGTTATATGATGAATATTACAAAGGAAAAGTGATTCAGTAGAAAGATAATATTATTAGGAAAGAACCCTCATTGTGGGGAAGAAAACCCTTGATATATATCTAATGTTGAGATAATGATAGAACAATGAATGATTCGGATAAGTACTTACTACCCTGGAATGGATTATTGACTTGTCGAGAAGTGGTCTATGTTATCATTTATGGACTTTACAACACTTCTAGAATTAAGTAATATATCCAGTAGCATGTATCGTACTTAATAATATGGAAGAACTCATGTTTCCTATATGGTTTTTATGGTAATTCAAGTTATTACTACATTTCAAGTGGATACATGATGAAGTTATTCACATGATTAGAATGTGAATTTTAGAGTTTCTTCTTGTTGATTAAGGGTTAATGATAAGTTCATCATAAAAATTTATAGACCTTCATTATAATGTGGGAAATCATTAAATTTTGAAAATTTTAAAATATTTATGCAATGGTTTAATTTGATCATTGTATAGGGATTTAGAGTTTCATGTCACTACATGATGGTTTGATTATTCTTCCATGACTTTGTTGTCCAATTAAAAAAAATTATTTTTTAGTAACCATTGCATTTCCCTTTCATATTATTAATAGGATATTTTAACCATATTACTGATGTGGGTTTTTGATAAGGGAATTTTTGCGTATCAAACATCAACATTTGATGTTAAATTTCAAATTTCAAGGATGAATGATTTTTAAGGAGGGGAAAATGTAACACCGTGAAAATTTAAAATGAATTTAATATAGAATGCATGAAACAATGAGTCTCTAAAAACACCAATAATTTATAATGTATAAATTTATACATAATTTATTCACTTATGGTTTTTTAATTTTAAAAAACTAACATACATGGTTGTGTTCAGAAAGATATTTTGAGTTTGATAAGACAAACTTAATTTTTGGGTGAATAGTAAAATACGATAGTTTTCGATAAATGCTAAATACTGGATTTATTGGGTCAAAAAATTATGTGATGGATTATTTAATCCCACAATTTTAGAACTCACATGTTGTTATAACTATTAAGGGTCGCATGAAACAACACTATTGGTTTTCTTGAGGGAATTAATAAAATAATGGACACAATATTCAAAATTCACTCATCTCCTCCACAAACCCCCCCCCCCCTCACTTCTTCTTTTCTTCACTCCTCTAAAGCCTTGTGAGTTTTCTATGCTCTACCCAAATACCCTTCCTTAGTCACTCCCCACTTTTTAGATATCTTGGTATTTCCAAAATACCAAAACCACATCCCTAAAGAGGCTCTCAAGGAAGATTACTTCAAGAGGTAAACACCTCTTTTCATATCATTCCATTCAAGTTATCTTTCATGTGGTATGCATTTCATGTTTTCATACCATGTTATTATTTAAATATTATTCAGTGTATATACTATTTTATTAGTCTTTTATGAATTTTTCCCCATTTCACCTCTCATTTTCATGTTTTCTAAAACCTTGTTGCATAGCCGTTATGCTGCAGAATTTTCGCCTCAAAATATATCTCTTTTTCAAGATCTCTTATTATGTTATTTTCTTTTTATTTAGGTTTTATTATATAGGGATATGTGAACCCATATCCCCATTACTTTATAGATTATTTATTACTGATGAGATACCCTTTTTCTCTAATAAAAATATTTTATGAAATTTTAAACTACATCGTTATGCTGTCGAATTTTCGTTAGGGATTTCTCAACTTTTCTTTTATTTCGAGATCTGTTCATTTATTTTTCATTCCTAACCGAATATAATAAAAATTATGTTATGAATATAGTATAATTAATTTACTAGTGTTTTTTCATGATAAAAGAATAATTCTTCATCATCTATCTTTTCCTATTCTTTTATACAAAATAGGAAAACACCATCCGAGATGTGCTAATTTACCACATTCAAGAAAGATGGGATTTCAATTTCTATTATCATTTTAAATTCTGGAAATGAAACCATTCTTATGGTTTAACCAAACTATAATATATGTATTATGTATCATCGATAGTTCTTGAATATTTTATTACACAAGTGTTTTATTTATAAATAAAAATGAGTTCCTGGTGTTCAAAAAACACCAATCAACCCAAACACTTATCATTAAATAATTTTTATAATGATTAATCTTTACTCCATGTAACCAAATGAAATATACAACCATGTTAACTTATAGATGGTAAGAAATAAAATATATCTTCAATTCTGGACAACAATCAATATTTTACATGATTCTCCATTCATGTATATAATTATACCGATCCTGAAACAAACAGACCCAAACAATGAAATTGAACATTATTACCCATAAAAAAATCCCATGAATGAACTTAATAAGTTTATAATAAATCAATTACATGTATAGGATGTTCTGGAAATGTTAATTAATTATTTTAATTTGGTTTTCCCGGACATTAAGACCATGTGAATAACACCATCATTCATCTGTTAATGGTTTCCTTATCTCACTTCCATTTTTATGAGACATTATTTATTCACTAATTTTACTTGTGCATGGGGAATATATACTTCCCATTGTTGTATAATATCATTAATCTCGTTATTTTAATGTTATTAAATGTACCATTTTAATATTATTAATTTTTGGGCATATGATTCAATTGATTACAAATTTGTAATTATTTTCTATCCAAACCTCCATTTTCATTCAGGTTGCTCTTATTCTCTATTGACCTCAACGAAATTATTATTTATTATTATTTACTCCTTTTAGATTATGTGTAAATTATATATATTTTTACCAATCAGAATCCTTACTTATTTATTGGGGATTTACATGTTTTAAAAGAATCTTTCAAAATTTTATCCCGATAAAAAAACCTGATTCGAGTAAACTTCTCGAATTCTAACACATTTGCAAGTGCACTCCAAAATGTATTTTAAGCCACAATTATTTTTTTAATTTGGATCATTTTATCATGAAAAATTTTCTTGGTTCATTTATAGTTTTATTAAAACAAAAATTACTTTTCACTTTAAAATAATCATTAATGTTTTCTTTAAAATGCACTAAAATGATTTATGTCTAAAGATTCTTAAGAACTATTTTAACATGATTTCAATTTAGCATGACATAATTTATGCATAAAATATAATCTAAATTTTATTCCCTTTTATTTTTGTGTATATACATGTTTACATCTGATTTCATGGAAAATAAAAATGATTTTCCAAAAGAACTCTTCTTTCAAAAGTAAAAAGTATTTTTCTCGTCTCATGTTAACTTTTATGAAGTATATGCCTTGTTCATCACTTATTACATCACGTGGTGTATGTACTGAACTTTGGTATATCATATCAAGAGTCTCCTTATTCTCATGATATTCAATATGATGATTATTTGAATATTTTAAGGGGGGATGGGAAACATTGGAATGCTTAAGGATTATTTCCCTAGGAATTTTTCAACAGTCTCATTTCAAAGTATCTTCATCTAAGAAAACCAAACTAATTTATTCTTGTACATCAATGAGATTTATCTCCTATGAAATCATCTACCATATTTAATTGAATTTTTTATGATTAGTTTGACTATGGATGTTCTATCTTAAAAAAATTCTCCAATTTACTTCGAATGGTTAGTGTTTATGTTTAATGTTTGGGGAATGTTATTTAAATTTTTTATTTTACTGTGTATATTGTTTATGTTTATCCCTGTTCATAAGAGGAATGAGTTGGACTTAGAAAGTGTTGTGTGGGGACCTCTATAGCTCCCTAGGGCATCAGTAGATCTCATGAGACAAATAGATGTGAACTTGGCCGAGGCCTTGCCTGTTTTGAATTATGGTTTTGGGCGAGGCCTTAATCATATTAGATGACTTGGCTGAGGCCTTGACGGTATGGTTCAGAATGTCCGGCATATGAACATTCCTCCTGATGAAGAGAGTAATTTAACTTTCATGTCAGTATCATACTAGTATAATACCCATGATTATGTTTTATTTTGATATTATTTACTCAGCTCATATTCCAGCCATAAGGTGTCATGTTTTTTACATTTAAAGGTATGTGTTTTAAATTATTCACCATGAATAATGTTTATGTTTATGTTATTTTCCACTGTATTGATTACTCTTACTAGGTTTTTGACCTCACCTCTTTATTATGTCTTATTTTCCCAGTATATGAAGAAGTAAGTTATCAGTTACTTGTAGACATAATCTAGGAGGCATGGATGTTTCAAATGGAATAAATTAGTGTTGTTTTTATTTTCAAGATGTAATGTAGAACCTATGTATGTATATGTCTTTCCAAAACTACTAAACTACTTGTTCCTTTAGGATTTGATTCATTTTAATCATTCCAATGTATTAAAATAATGATCTAGCTATGGGATTCTAGGGTTGAGGCAATGCATTTTTTCCTTTAACGTATTAGGAAGAGTTGTGAAAAGGTCCATATTAATGTTGTCCCACTTCAATAAAGGAATGAGTGGTGCTTGTAATACACATTTGATATTTTTTCAGTCCAGATTCACTTATTTAAAAACTAAGGACCTTGAGTTGAAAAAAATACACCTTTTCATATTATCCCACCAATAGTTATCATGAATTTTTTTATACATTTTATTGATTTCAGGATATATATAGTATTTAGAGATATGAGCTTCATCTATAAGCTTCTTATTTATCTCTAGAATATATGGAATACATATCCTTGTACCAAAATTTATGACACATTCTTTATCAATAATGAATTCAAGAATATCCCCTTTTCACAAACTCTATCTTATTTTTCATTAAAGGGTCATCACTTTGAGCTCCCTTGATCATATCTAGTAATGATGGTTGTGAAATCATTCGGTATATGACTGATGATTTCCATTCCCTTATGATTCCCCTATTCAACCTTACTAGGTAATTGATCAATGGATCTCCTTTAACACTCATATAATCTATAACCATGGGTTCTTTCCTACTCAATGCATCTAATACATTGTTTATTCTTTCAGTGTGATAATGAATTGAACAATAATAGTCTTTATGAATCTCCAGCAATCTCCTTTGTCTTATGTTTAGATCCTTTTGTGTGAATGTATACTTCAAACATTAGTATTCCATGTATATATCACACTTTTCCCACTCAATATTGTTTCCCCATATCTTCAAATAAAAAATGACTGCACCTAACTCTATTTTATCAGTAATATAATTCTTCTCATAATTATTTAACTACCAAGATGCATAGGCAATTACTTTGTTATTCTTTAGGAAAACACACTTGAGTTCTGGTAGTGATGCATCAATATATATAATAAATCCTTCTCTGAAAAAGCATATACTTATCAAAACTTCCCTATCCAACCTCTTCTTAAATTATAGTAAAAATTATTCATACACCATTATCATGATAAATATAATTCCTCTTCTAATTATAAAGGTTAGTTGATTATAAAGTAGTGGGTTTTTTTCAAAAACCTTCTATAACATATCAAAAATCCAAGAAAAATATTAATCTTAGTTACTATTTTAGGATGAGCCCACTCTTCCATATCCTTTTTCTGGGAAGGTTCGACTTATAGTCCTTTACAACATACAATATTCTCCAAGAATGAAACATGTTGGAACCAAAACACGCATTTTATAAATTTTCTAAATATCTTCTCCTTCTTTAGAGTTTTTTAAATGAGCCATTGATGATCCTCATGATATTATTTGTTTTTGTAATATATAAAAATAACATCAATAAATACCACAAACAATTTTTCAAGGTAGTCTTTAGTGTCACTATTCACCAAATCCATAAATATTGTCGGAGCATTAGTCAAGACAATGGGAATAATAAAAAACATATAACTCATATATATTGTTTATAATATAGAATTTGGTATATCTTATTTCATAATCCTCAACCGATGATACCATAATTGATGTTTAATTTTGGATTAGAATTGTGCCACTTGAATTAGGTCGAAAAAATCATTAATCCTTGAGAGAGGGTATTTTTTCATTACTATGGTCCCATTAATCTCTTTATAATCAATAAAAAACCCCACTGATCTGTATTAAATTTTCAATAAGAATACAGTTACTCCCTAAAGAGACACACCTTGGTAAAAAGTCTGTTTTTTCAAAGAGGTTATGTAGTTACTTATTTAATTCTGATAACTCATTATTTTCCATTCATTAAGGGATCTTCGAAATTAGATGGTATCCAATAATTAGTATAATGGATAACGCAAAAAATATTTATACGGGAGGTTTTGGTAACTCTTTAGAAAATAAATATATAAAATTCAGAATAATATGTACATCACTAATCATTCTATGTTTTCTTTCATAAACTTTTTTCTATATAGAGAAATTGGATGTGCCTCTTGGTAAGATAAGGTCTAGGATATCTCTTATTTTAAAATAATTGTTGGTTTTCCATTCAAGACCGCTGAATTTTCCTTGATTCTGTAGTTGATCATATCATTATACATTAATATCTAGTACATACCTAGTATAGATTCAAATTATACAATGGGATATAATACTAGATTATTGATCATATTGTAGTCACCAATTTTGATACTAAAGTTTCTATTCACATTTGATGCTTAGATAATCCATAGAAAAGTATTAAATGATAACTCTAGTTCTATTAGTTCATGGTTCAATGCTGCATTATTTGTAAAAACCTAGATGAAATAATTGAATGCATAGAACAATACTTAAACAATGTACTTTATATATTTGAGATACCAATGTGTATACCTAAAATCATAGAATTTGGAGCCTATACTTCTGTCATCATGATTGAGATACAATAAATTACTTCCTTTCCCTATTTTTGAGTTTTCTGATGGTTATCCTCCATAATATTTTGATTTGGACATTGATTTTCACAGTTCCTAAGATGTTGATACTTGAAGTATTGAGATTTAGGACATTATTTCACCATATTCCCTTTATCATTTACATTGAATGTTGATGTGTCACCTCACCCAGAATGTTCCATGATATATATGGGATTATCTACTATAATTGTAGCTCTTTAAACTTTTATAAAATCATTTCCCTAAAAGTTTCTTCCCAAAATCTTTTTATGTGTGAATTTGAATTTTGCTTCCTTCACTTTAATAATTAATGTTTTTCCCTGAGTCTGGATCCATTTCAATATTATTTTTATTTAGCCTATGAGACCATAATGTCTCTCTAAACTCTATTTCAACCTTCATGGATATCTTCTTTATCACTTCATAGCTTTCATAGCCTAGGTTTTCTATATTCCTCCAAATATGGGGTCTCAATCTAAAAATAAAATCTATCAACCATTCTCTTAGGAACCATTAAATATAGAGTTATATCAAGTAAGTCCTGTAAATTCCATTTTTTAGCTTTCTACCAATTAATTTCCCTTCTTATTTAACTATAATTATTCCTTATCAATATTGTTTTCATTGAATGGGTAAGATACTTAATAAAAAATATTATATATAAATATTCCCCTTTTATAGAAATAAACTCCTCTCTTGGCTTCATGTTTTTAATAATTCCCCACCACAGATTCGCTTCCCCTTATAAGAGTCATACTAATATGGATACTTTCTTTTTCAATAAATAACTTAGTATATAAAATATGTTTTCTATAGAGGTATTATATTCTTTGTTAATTAATGGATCAATAGATCAACTAATTGAAGGTGGTTTTTAATGCATGATGGAATCAACATCAAGTTCTTCCTTTCAAGGTGAATCTATCTGGACAAAATCATTCAGGTAATTATTCCGAAACTGAGATAGTTAATTCACAATTATCATGATTTTTCCATTCCAAATTCCATCATGGTGGGAAGTACTTAATTACACTATCCATTACATTATTTATTTACATGTGTCCCTCTATTTCAAACCATTTTTCTAAAATAACAAAAACATTGTGAGAAATGTGTTACTTTTAGTAATACTTATATTCTGAAGAGGTTTTATTTATTAAAATAGCATTATTAAATGATATTATTCATTAGTATAATAATATAAAAATTTTAATTTCTATATATCCATTATAATGGTTCATAAAAAGAATGTGAGTATCTAATAAATACGATAGTAGAGTCAAACTAGGAGTGAATAAAGGCCTCTTTGTGTTGTACATGATGGTGATTAGGTGAATACTCAATGTTCCCTTTTCTGGGTTATTACCTATAGGTACAACTATACCCAAGACACATGCACTTTTAATATACATATCAAGATTTCATTTCTTGGAAACCACTCTTTGTATACTTTACTATGAAATTTGTATGTTTTCCAATATTCGTACTTATCAATATGGTTCTTACTAATTATTATCAATTAAAAATTATGAAAAATAACTAATCATACCACTGATACCAACTATGGCATCCCAGTTTTTTAATACATAAAAATTTCATTAAATGGATCAATATTTAATAACAAAAAAGATATTTTCAGGTTTAACTTCATGGAAATTAGGAACATAATACATGTAAAATAATAATATTTATTATAATCTACATGAAATGGTTATTTAGTGATTAATCCTATGTTACTTTTAGTGTATCTCATATCCTAGGTATATACATCAAAATAAATGGGTTTGCATAAATCCTAGTAAGGGAATAAAAAAAGTAAACACTTGCATCTGATCATAAGGCAAAACAACAGGGCAAGAACAAATGACCATTTGACACATCACAATAGAATGAATATGAATCAAAACATGGAAATGTGGATACAATATATATATTAGACATTCTTAAGAATATCACCATGATAAAACATAATTACCGTGGTTATTCACCAAGGTATTGTAAAATACGTCATATCTAAAGATTTATTCATTAACCGATACATCGGTGTGGTTTCATGGTGTACTATTAATATTTATAAATTCATGTGTCCCACATATATTATAATAAATAATTTTATTAATAACCTATGGAAATTAATAAATGAGTTTCATGTATAAGTCATTAAATTTGTATATTATTAAACACATGGGAATTACATCCTTGTTATCCCATAGGAAAGGAATGTAATGTAACACCCCGATATTTTATGAAAAATATTTTTTTTAATTTAATTAATGTCTTGTGTTATACACTACACCAAAAGGAGCTTGCACAACACGCATCCTTGACTTGCCTTGCATTACATGCAATCGCGACCTTCCTCGATAGCGTGTGTAGTACGCAATACCGAGTTTCACTAAACAACAATATGCGATTAAAATATTATTAAAACTAGCCGTTATGAATAGTAATAACCACTTTTTGAAAGTTTGTAAATATTATTTTTCAAAATGGACTTCATTTCTGGATTCGGAATATCGAAATTAGCTTAGGGTGAAATTTTGGTACTTTTCGGATAACTTTCATTTTCTGATGAATAGTGAAAATTAATAAATTTTAATTAAAAACAACCTTTTTAATAGAAATAATTAATAGTGATAAATTATTAATTTGATTGGTTTTAAAGTATATTTATAATATATTTTTACAATTTAATACAATTTTGGTTATTGGATGTAATTTCACATTTAAACCAGACATAAACTACTGTCAATCTTTTGATAGTTATTATCTCTTAAGAACACGCTATTTGTTTTGACGACGGGAATTAATTTTTAAATTAATTAATGCAACTGATATGTTTTGAATTTGGTAAAATAGACATCATTTTTGAATTCATAATATCAAATATATCTTAGGCCTAATTTTTGGTATTTTTCAAGAGACTTTCATTTTTTGATGAATAGTGACACCATAAGTGGTAGTTAAAAGAAATGAATTTTTCATAAAATATAATTTTACCGCTTCTATGACTGGAATTTCAAAAATCCGAGAGACACGGTTGATGTCAGTAAGTAAAATTTGGTTCAATGAGATGAATTTTTTTTGGCGAATAGTAACTTTTTACTTTTTTTTACCACGGTTAAAAGTAAATAGGGTAATTAAGGGTAAAAATGATATTACTATTACCCTAACACATGTACTAATTCTATTGGACAAGTGTAATTCGACCAAAAACAACCTTAGGAATAAAATATGACCATTTAGGCCCACTTGGATTAGATTAGGACATTTATTATTATTTAATTCAAAGAAGAGTTAAAAGAGTTAAAATAAAAGTTTATTTACTAAAACATTTTTAATATAGGGTAATACATAAGATAAATTCGACTATAAATATTAATTAGAAATCTAAAACGTTTTCCTAAATAATGGTATTTTATTTTTAATTTTTATACATTAAATAATTTAATTTATTTATGACACAACGATGATGCAGTAATTATCTTATTAATGAAATATTGACATAATTGATGTTATAAATAGCCAAATAAATGTAATTTGAGACTTTTTATGAATTACACTAATTTTCTAGGTTAATATGACATGTTAGTATTGATTTAATTAACTTGGTTCGATCTGATCATTCTGTTATGATTTTCACAAAAATCAATTACTAAATAGTGTCAAAATTGACATAAAATAGTTTTTAAAACAAATATTATATTATTAATCCTTATTTTATTCCTAAAAATCTAAGGTTCAGCCAAATGACTTAGATAAGGTTATATATATTAATTAAACACAACTTGGTGGTCTCTTGGATGTATATGGAAAGTTTATTAACTATATAATATAAAAATACAAAGTGACATGGTAAATGTCAATCTAATTAACTAAGAGTTAAAACTAAAAGATAAGGTTAATATAGGAACCTAAACTTGTCTAAATTCTATTGGATGAGAGGATTTAGACCCATATCCTCCTTATCTTACAAATAAATCAATTTGGGGCTATTTAAAACCGAATTTTACTTTATAATAAAATAATAGTTTTATTTATTCCAAAGGTACCCCTCTCCTCCCTTATAAAAGGGCACCTCCTCCCTCTCTTCCTCACACCACTTTGAGCGTTCAAGATCGGCCAACCCTTGCCAAATTATCTTCTCCACTTCCCTAGAAACATTCTAGAGTTTCTGGTCTTCCTAAAAGACCAATTTTAGTGCCCTAAGAGGAGGACTCAATGAGGCGCTTCAAAGAAGAGGAGGTTCGGACACTTACGAAGCAAATCAGACCTAAGGTAAGGGAAATATCACAATCTCATTTTTATCCGAGATTGTTTATACTTTGGTATTTACTAGGGTCTATTTTATCATCCACATCCATGTTTACTCAATATTTAATATTATTTCCATCCACCTACAATTGTTTAAATCCAATTTTACCCTTTGGTGAGTTTTTAGTAAAGGATTTGAAAGGAATCTTTTGTCATTTTTTGTACGAGGTACTTTTTGACTTTTCCGACAAAAGTACGAAGATTGTTTTTTTAACTTATATGGCATGAATGGATTTTTAAAACATTATTTCCAAGAAGATTCCTTTACAAGTTTTCAAGTTTATTTTTAGTCAACTTCTTTTAGTTTATAATTGTACGACATGTTAAGAAAGGAAAAGTGTTTTTGAAGGAGAAAGGATATTTTACTCAAGAATGGAGTTCAAGTGTTTTATCAAAATTATTTTCCATCTAAGATAATATAGGGTTATGTTTCTATCCCTATTATTACATGGATTTGATTATGTTGTGCTGGAAATATTTTTATGAATTCCTTTATCTTATATGAATTGTTTTATGATGTCATGTTGTTTAAGAATCCCATTTTTTTAATTACATGGGTTATGCAATGATGTATGATTTATGATTTTGTGGCACACATAAGAATGGTATCATTATGAGATGGGTGGGACCTATATCTCCCTATAATTCATTGGGTAAAGATTTTATATCTCATGAGATAGACATGGCTGGAACGGTATGTTATACCGGTTCAGTGAAACAGGACTAAAACGAGGAGTGAACTCGGTTCAGAAAGGGACTTTGTCCACTAAGATAGTCTTGGAAATGAGTCTTGACTAATAAGAAATGATTATCTATGATTATGTGTGTATGCCACAAAGTTTCATGTTTTAAGTTATGATTATTGGGATTACATTTCACTTCTATGATTTATCCCATGTTATGATATTATGATCTCTTTTGCAGGTTAAGATTTCCAAAAGTTATGTTCTTATGTATATGATGTGATTGATATTTATTTTGTTTACCCTTACTAAGCATTTGAGCTCACCCTTTTGTATGTTTTATTTCCCCAGGATATAAAGAAATGTTTTAGGTAAAAAAAAGGATGATCTTTATGGGAGATGTTGAAGATCTTTCACCACGATTAGAAGATTATATTCCGAGTTTCCAAAGAAACTAAACTATTACGATCCTTGTATGTGTGTTTTTGTTATGTACTAAGTATTCTGAAAATGTAATGTAATGTCCATGTACGTCAGGCTTCGGGTCTCTACAGTTGGTATCAGTGGAAAGGTTTAGTCAAACTTTGGAAACTAGGATGCAAAAACGTTAGTGAGATCCATAGAGATATTTCTAAGGTATGTCTAGGGATTTCCCTAAGGTTAAGTATACGTATAGGATATAGTCCTAGAACTATGGTAACGATATTAGATTAAACCAAAGATGTTAGATATTGAAGTTACTCCCCCATTATTATTATTTTTGCCTCTCACACTATTCTTTTTGGGTTTTAGAAAATGGCTGGAAACAAGATGATTCACGATAATGGAGGATATAGTGGACAATGGAATGATATTCTTCATGAGAAACCAAATGAAATGGGATTTGGAAGTCCAAACATCATTATTATGCCGAATCAGAAATCTCATAAGATGATCAATAAAGTAAAATTTGGTAAGTTTCCTGACTCAACTAATAAGAGAAAGATGGAGTTTCATGATGATCATAGAGGAAAGAAAGTTCAATTTCCCCTATGTAAATCATGTGGGAAGAGGCATCAAGGAGAATGTTTCAAAGGAACTGGAAGATGCTTTGGGTGTGGAAAAGAAGGACACAAAGCCAGTAAGTGCAAAGGAAAAGGTTCAGTTAACACCAGGGATGAGGATAATGGTATTGCTACGACATCAACAATGGTTAAATGTTTTAATTGTGGAATGTACGGGAATTATGCAAACCAATTCCCTAAGAGAAAGTCTCATGAAAAGAATCAGTATGGTCGTATGGGTAGTATTTATGTGGATGATGATTAAGAGACTACAAATGATATGTGAGATGAAAGAATTGTTGAAGCTCGGTCAATGGTTTAAGAATGTAGTGGAATGATTACATGTTTATCATGTGTAATGTTGTATAAGTAATCTCATGGTACTATGGAATAAAGAGACATCTAAGGATTGTTACACTGTTGTCTTTCCTTGAGTTTTGAAAGTGTATGATGAATGTTACCAGTATCCATGAAAGGTTATTCAGATATTTTCGGAATGTAGATGATATGCGCATAATGAAGGGATAAGGAGAAAATTAAATGTTTGATAGTATTCATGAGCTCATGACTTATATAAGGAGAAGGTTATATCATGGTTTGAGTATATAGAATTTTTGGATTTTGGTATGTGGAAATAGTAAACTTTTGACAGCATTCATGTTTTCACTAAGGTTTAATGGGTATTTATTTTTCAAGAGAATACATCAATAAGGTATTCACATGATTGGAATGTGACCAACAAGATATATGAGGGATAAATAATGGTATTCAGATGCTTGGTTGACGACATTTCAAGTAATCGTTTTCTTTATACTATGAGCTTGGACCAAAGTATTTTAGATAAGCCTAAAGATTGGAATGGATTATGTTAACCATAAGTTATTATTGTTTAAGGATAGAACTTTTTTTGATATTATTTATGTGATGTTATAGTAATGTAGTTTTAGAAAAAGGACAATCTTCAGGACGGGCGACAACTCATCGCGTCGGACAAGGCTGTGGGAATCGAACCCACAACCGAAGTGCGACTGGCTTTTATCATCTACCACTGGCCTACAGGAAGTCCCTGTTTAGTAAAAACTAGTTTTATTATATTAAGCAGCATGATATATGAAGTATAAGTCCATTTTAGGAACCATATATGATTAATCTCACTATAGATGGACTTATGTATTTTTTGATAACTTTTCTAACCTTTTGTTTGAGACAGATGGAATGACCCATCATTCTATCACATGATCTACTAACACATCACGAATGACAAATTCAACTTCATTTCTTTAAGAGATGAAGTGGAAATTTTCCAAAGAATGACAAACGGTGAGACTATACCAAAATCACGAAAGTATTTATTCTAATTCCAATTTCATCAACTTTAGGGAAATGATCTTGAAAACTAAAAATGTTGTCCTAGTGCTCTTATATCTGATGAATCAGACGGTACCTTAGATCGTCACAAATTTATGGCTTTGTGATTTCTGGCTTTTCCATAGCCATGTTCTCTACCACTCTCCATCAGAACATGATGGTTAGATTTTTCTTCCATATCCATATTTTCACCTATGTGGGAACCCAGTGATTAGTTTATTTGGGTAACCATTACATTTCATACTTTTGTTTTTAAAGATTGGTTTTGGTATTCCTTTTTATGATGTGGGTTTCTATTAAAGAAACTTTCAAATAGTAAACCATTTATAACCCTGATGAATTTCGAGGGCGAAATTCATTTTAAGGGGGGTAGAATGTAACACCCCGAGATTTTATGAAAAATATTCTTTTTAATTTCATTAATGTCTTGTGTTGTACGCTACACCAAAAGGAGCTTGCAAAACACTCATCCTTTACTTGCCTTTAATTACACGCAATCGCGACCTTCCTCGATAGCGTGTGTAGTACGCAATACCGAGTTTCACTAAACAACAATATGCTATTAAAATATTATTAAAACTAGCTGTTATGAATAGTAATAACCACTTTTTGAAAGTTTGTAAATTTTATTTTTCAAAATGGACTTCATTTCTGGATTCGGAATATCGAAATTAGCTTAGGGTGAAATTTTGGTACTTTTCAGATAACTTTCATTTTCTGATGAATAGTGAAAATTAATAAATTTTAATTAAAAAAAACCTTTTTAATAGAAATAATTAATAGTGATAAATTATTAATTTGATTGGTTTTAAAGTATATTTAGAATATATTTTTACAATTTAATACAATGTTGGTTATTGGATGTAATTTCACATTTAAACCAGACATAAACTACTGTCAATCTTTTGATAGTTATTATCTCTTAAGAACACGCTATTTGTTTTGACGACGGGAATTTATTTTTAAATTAATTAATGCAACAGATATGTTTTGAATTTGGTAAAATAGGCATCATTTTTGAATTCATAATATCAAATATAGCTTAGGCCTAATTTTTGGTATTTTTCTGGAAACTTTCATTTTTTGATTATAGTGACACCACTGAGTGGTAGTTAAAAAAAATGATTTTTTCATAAAATTTAATTTTACCGCTTCTGTGAGTGGAATTTCAAAAATCCGAGAGACACGGTTGATGTCAGTAAGTAAAATGGGGTTCAATGAGATGAAAATAATTTTTGGTGAATAGTAACTTTTTACTTTTTTTTACCACGGTTAAAAGTAAATAGGGTAATTAAGGGTAAAAATGATATTACTATTACCCTAACACATGTCCTAATTCTATTGGACAAGTGTAATTCGACCAAAAACAACCTTAGGAATAAAATATGACCATTTAGGCCCACTTGGATTAGATTAGGACATTTATTATTATTTAATTCAAAGAAGAGTTAAAAGAGTTAAAATCAAAGTTTATTTACTAAAAAAAATTTAATATAGGGTTATACATAAGATAAATTCGACTATAAATATTCATTAGAAAGCTAAAAAGTTTTCCTACATAATGGTATTTTATTTGTAATTTTTAGACATTATATAATTTAATTTATATATGACACAACGATGATGCAGTAATTATCTTATTAATGAAATATTGACATAATTGATGTTATAAATACCCAAATAAATGTAATTTGAGACTTTTTATGAATTAAACTAATTTTCTAGGTTAATATGAAGTTTTATTATTGATTTAATTAACTTGTTTTGAGATAATCATTCTGTTATGAGTTTCACAAAAATCAATTACTAAATAGTGTCAAAATTGACATAAAATAGTTTTTAAAACAAATATTATATTATCAATCCTTATTTTATTCCTAAAAATCTAAGGTTCTGCAAAATGACTTAGATAAGGTTATATTTATTAATAAAACACAACTTGGGGGTCGCTTGGATGTATATGGTAAGTTTATTAACTATATAATATAAAAATACAAAGTGACATGGTAAATGTCAATCTAATTAACTAAGAGTTAAAACTAAAAGATAAGGTTAATATAGGAACCTAAACTTGTCTAAATTCTATTGGATGAGTGGATTTAGACCCATACCCACCTTAGCTTCTAAATAAATCAATTTGGAGCTATTTAAAACCGAATTTGACTTTATAATAAAATAATAGTTTTAGTTATTCCAAAGGTACCCCTCTCCTCCCTTATAAAAGGGCACCTCCTCCCTCTCTTCCTCATACCACTTTGAGCCTTCAGACTCGGCCAACCACTGCCAAATTCTCTTCTCCACTTCCCTAGAAACATCCTAGAGTTTATGGTCTTCCTAAAAAACCAATTTTAGTGCCCTAAGAGGAGGACTCAAAGAGGCGCTTCAAAGAAGAGGAGGTTCGGACACTTACGAAGCAAATCGGACCTAAGGTAAGGGAAATATCACAATCTCATTTTTATCCGATATTGTTTATACTTGGGTATTTACTGGGGTGTATTTTATCATCCACATCCATGTTTCCTAAATATTTAATATTATTTCCATCCACCTACAATTGTTTAAATCCAATTTTACCCTTCGGTGAGTTTTTAGTAAAGGATTTGAAAGGAATCTTTTGTCGTTTTTCGTACGAGGTACTTTTTGACTTTTCCGAAAAAAGTATGAAGAATGTATTTTTAACTTATACGGCATGAATGGATTTTTAAAACACTATTTCCATGAATATTCCTTTACAAGTTTTCATGTTTATTTTTAATCAACTTCTTTTAGTTTATAATTGTACGACATGTTAAGAAAGGAAAAGTGTTTTTGAAGCAGAAAGGATATTTTCCTCAAGAATGGAGTTCAAGTGTTTTATCAAAATTATTTTTCATCTAAGATAATATAGGGTTCTTTTTATATCCCTATTATTACATGGATTTTATTATGTTGCGATGGAAATATTTTTATGAATTTCTTTATCTTATATGAATTGTTTTACGATGTCATGTTGTTTAAGAATCCCATTTTTTTTATTACATGGGTTATGCAATGGTGTATGATTTATGATTTTTTGGAACACATAAGAATGGTATCATTATGAGATGGGTGGGACCTATATCTCCCTCTAATGCATTGGGTAAATATTTTATATCTAATGAGATAGACATGGCTGGAACGATAGGTTATACCTGTTCAGTGAAACAGGACTGAAACGAGGAGTGAGCTCGGTTCAGAAAGGGACTTTGTCCACTAAGATAGTTTTGGAAATGAGTCTTGACTAATAAGAAATTATTCTCTATGATTATGTGTGTATGCCAAAAAGTTTCATGTTTTATGTTATGATTATTGGGATTACATTTCACTTCTATGATTTATCCCATGTTATGATATTATGATCTCTTTTGCAGGTTAAGATTTCCAAAAGTTATGTTCTTATGTATATGATGTGATTTATATTTTTTTTTACCCTTACTGAGCATTTGAGCTCACCCTTTTTTATGTTTTATTTCCCCAGGATATAAAGAAAGGTTTTAGGTAAAAAAAAAGAAAGATCTTTATGGGAGATGTTGACGGTCTTTCACCATGATTAGAAGATTATATTCCGAGTTTCCAAAGACACTAAACTATTACGATCCTTGCGTGTGTGTTTTTGTTATATACTAAGTATTCCGCAAAAGTAATGTAATGTCCATGTACGTCAGGCTTTGGGTCTCTACATGTAATTTTCATATTTGGAAATAAAAAATTAATTAATCATGGTTAAATCTAAGTGAATAACCATGAATAGATAAATAGATTTAGTATTCACAACATAATAATATTTCATGTAAAATAGAAAAATTCATGAAACAAATTTGGTATCTCATGAAAATAATTTATATTTAGTATTCAAAACATAATAAACTCACTTATTCAAAAGAATAACATTTTTAAAATATTTTTTTTCTATAATGGGATAAAAAATCATGAAAATAAATGAAATTTTATAATTAGAAGATATACCATGAAAGAGGTACCTGAATAGAAAAGAAGAACAGTATATTTATCTTACCATGAAGAGTTACTTCATAAAATATGTGGGTGGATCATTAAGACTTTAGGATATCTTGGATGGATATATTGGTGGGTAAAATGACAATAAATTCATGGATAAATAGTTTTTGTTAGAGGTTAATGGGGTCATGGGTGGGTATTTATATTAAAAAAGAATGAATTGTGTACTAATTTAAAAATAGACATTGGATTTCTAGGTCATGGTAAATGAAAAAACAGTAGATTACCCATGGGTTTTTCTCATAGTTTTAGGCATTTAAGTAATGTATTATAATATTTTAAATTATTAGAATCAAAATAGATTTTTATATTACATTTTCCATTAAAAAATGTATTTTCCACAAAATATTTTTTTAAATCAAAATTTCAAATTTATACATTAAAATGTCATTTATAGGTTTGGAAATTGATTTAAATTAATTAAAAGTAATAATATTAATTAAAAAAATTAGTTTTTTTATTATAATTAATTAATTATAACATCATTGTTACAAATATATGAAGTCATAAAAAATATTGAAATCAAAAAACTGCATTTTTACTATTTATTGAAAAATAAAGTATTTTGGAAAATTATAATAATTTCACCTTAACATAATTTTTACATTCTGATTTAAAATATAATGTTTATTTTTTAAAAATATTTCCCTAAATATGATAATTTTATCTTTTAAATTAAAAATTATTATTTGTTGAAAAATTACAGTTTTTACAACATAGTTAACTTTCAAACACTTATTAAAATTTTATATAAAATTATAAAATTTGATTAACATTTAATTTTAAATAGATAGTGTTTTAAAATAATATCTCATGAAAATAATTTATATTTAGAATAAGTGAGTTTATTATAAAAGTGTAAATATTTTTTAAAAATAAAATTATGTTATTTTAATCAAAAAATCAAATTATAAAATTCATCTTATATTCATGTGTATTTTGTTAAATAAATTTATACTAAAAATGGGATTGGTGAAATAAAAATTTCATTTATAAAAATTAAATTACACTTTTATGATAGTAAGGTAAATATACAAAAGCCCTTATTACCTCGAGAGATGACCTAGAGGTAATGTGTGAAATGGTAGTATTTTCAGGGGTTGCTCAGTTATAATTAACCTAATGGTTATCTCTACTAACATGAACTTATCCTGTAGAATATTTGTTTTGAACCCGAATTGTTGAATATATATTTGGTGTTGTTCAATGGTTAAACTTAGTGAAACTACCACCCTCCCATGTTCAATAAAATGACATCAAAAGGTTTGACTCTCTTGGTTGAGTCTATCATTTCTCTTTTCTACATAAATTATAACTTTTCAATATTATTTATAAACACTAATTAAAATGGTATCATTATTATGAATGGTCACAGTTCTCAGTGGTCATATTGATATAAGATTATGTTGACTAATTTTCATATTAACCAATAGTTAACTAATAGTTGGATACCACCTGTCACTTTTCTATTTATAACCTATATATACACCACCATTTTCAACATTTTCTACTTCATTGCCAATGTTTTTTATAATTCCTATGAAAATGATTCTTTTTATTTTAACATTTTTCATGGATGGATTAATCTTCTAGGAAGATTTAAATACCATGGATTATACAATTTCATTGTCGTTATTCTATGGTTTTATATTCATGTATTAGTCTTAGCTATAATAATCAGTATTATTACATTAAATATAATGTTTTTTGTTATATTATTTCCATATAATTCTATTTTTTATCATAATAATATATTCTTTTTGAAAAAAACTCTTTTATTAATAATATGATAAAATTTAAGGACATTACATTGGTTCTATCCTGATCATTTCTAGGAGTTTTAGTGGATTTGATGATGTAATATGTAGTTGCAAGGATACAAATTCACCCATCCATACATGATAGGGATTCTCATGTACTACTATAGAAGTATATCTTATCATAAAATTCCTAATTTTTATGACTCTCATTTTTTATGATCCCTATATACTGAGTTTATGGGGCCAAATATTCTTATCATTGAGGACTACTATGTGGTTTTCAGTTTGTATTTCCCAAATTATGATGTCTTATTGACTTTCTTAGTAAATTACTTAATAAGATTTACAAGGGTTCACACCATATTAGTATGTTTTTTCTATTATTTAGAAAATTCTATATTTTATTAGATAAATCAACATGTTTATGTATTTATTGATCTTCATACCTGCATCAAATTGATTCTAGTTGATATCACTCTTCTTAGTGAATTGGGTTAACTAATGAGTAGGGTGAAGTATATACATGTACTATACTAAAAAACTATAGTTTATGTAATGTTGATCATTTATTATTATGTGGTGGAGAATCTTCATTATCTTGAGGCATTCCTACTAGAGGCTGTCCCTATTATTTTTCACCTACAAGTTTTGGTAATCAATGAAGGATACATAATCAACATGGCTACATAACTCTCTCATGACCTAGATGTCGTTAGAGTGATCCCTATAAGATATGTGTTCTTCCTTGAGATTACAAGGACTCAACCACCAGTCCTCGAATAAATATTTTATGAATTCCTAAAATAATGACTTTATAATTCTATACTTTGAGGTGAACATGATAAAAAACATGACTCATATATTAAATTTTTCCATTTATTTACACTATATCATGACACTCTCCTTATCTCTATATATTTATTCATTAATATTATCTATGCATTTTGGGAATCTATTCACCTTGTTTCAAATAGATTCAATGTCTTTTGGAAAAATCCTATGTTGCATTAAAGGATAAAAAATCTGATGGAGGCCCATATGATGATCACTATTCTAGAATATCCTTTGACTAGGATTTTATTTTTATAGTAAATAATGTGGTACATAGTGTAGTTAGCCTCAAACTATTGAGTGAATCTCAATATGAGGGAAATATTTTCATATATTTTTCATAGGGAGGACCTTTTTGTTGATAGGAAATGACATTATGGGGTGAAATTTTACAATGAATTCCATGGGGAGGATCTTTATGGATGATGTTTATTTTTTCATATGGAGGACCTATTAGGAAAATAACATAGGGAGGACCTCTAGAGTTTCTGATATATATAATAGGGGAGGACCACCATGGACATAGAATATTTCCCCGATTGATGAGGATTTGAAAATTCTTGGGATGATATTGATAAGTGTTGGAGGACCTCAATAATACTAGTACTAGTCAGAGAAGGAAAAAGAGCCTACTTTGGGTCTTTAAGATAACCTTCATGAGACCTCCAAGATCATTTTTTTCAAGATTTGTGTTGAAACCTAAAACATTATCAAATTTTCATAGTGCAAAACAAAACCTTTGGGAATTGAAACCCTTCTTTGTAAATAAATTCTCATCATATTAATTTATTTATTACTGCAATTAAAGGTTGTCATAATGTACTAATATAAATAATTATCTATAGTATTAATAATAAATGGTCCCACTAATGTTCTTCAATCTCTATTATAATAAACTAGAAGTATTCTTGAGTAAGGACAAAATTATATAACTACTTATTAATTGGTTCATCTAGGATATATTTATGGGTTTCATAAATGTGGTCATGGATATTTTCCTAACACCAAGTACATACAAGAACGTTTTCTCAATCTCTTGAAGTATGTTCATAAATATGTTCCTTTATTTGGTTGGTTGATAAAATATACTAGTGAACTTCTATGGTGGATGAATAGATATGAGACTTCCCTTAGGTAACTAATTTTTTCCAATGAATTTATGTTTCAATGCGATTATCACCCCTCCCCAATCTTCATTATTCATAGGGATATTCCAACCCTTCTCCTTAATATTAGAGGGAATTGAAAAAACCTATTGAGTGGCTTCTAACATATTCTAGTGAGATCTATTGGTGTTGGAAGATATATGAATATTGTCTTTCCCTCTATTGGAAATTTGAATAAATATATGGAGATCTTCTATTTCTTCCAAATATATTTGTATATTCTAAAGGCATTAGCCGTAATTTTAGCACGATCTTCAATTTTCACTAGATTGTGATAAATATAATCTTTAATAATAATGTGGATACATAATCATTCATAATATGATGACACAGTACTTTAAAAAATATTCTTACATGATGTTTCCATAAAAAACCATTATGACCACATAAGGATCATAAAGGACTAGTTTTATAGTAAGACTTGGTTCATAAAACATCAAAGTGAGACTAAAAATTATACTTTTTTTTTATTCTCTATAGTGTGCTCATAAATCATTTTTTTCTCCTAAATACAAGGAATAACCCGTGAAACAAATAAATAAAGGTATGAGTTAAAAAAAGAGTAAGGTAATAAACATGATAATGAAACATAACATGCAACCGAAATGTATAACCGAATATCATAAAAGATATGGAATATGGGTAATTTCATGGTGGAATATAATGAATAACATGGTATCATAAGATCATGGAATAATAGGAAATGTGGAAAAAACATATAACATGAAATAAACATTAGTCAAGGATAAAATCTAAGACAACATTGCCTGGTGGACAAAGTCCCATAATGAATTTTGTTTACTACCTAATCCCATACATGAAGTCTCATGAGACCAAGGCTTTACCTAATCCATTAGAGTGCTATCTAGGTGAAACTGTCATATCATGTTAATGATCTATGTGTGAAACATATTATAAATCAATCATAACGTATAACCTAAAAATTTCCTAGGTATATAAATTGGGATGCATCATATTGTTTCCTATTACATTAAATGGATATTTCTTAATTAATACATTTGAAAAGTGATTGTAAGGAATTTATTACCCCATCAATGGATTGGATAATAAACTAGGTGTATATGGGAAAGAAATATAAACATAATTTATATGTAATCAATAATATGAAAGGATTTTTTTTATTAAATAAAATAATTTTAAAAATAATACCATACTTATGAAGTAAAATTACTTATTCACGTTGAGTATCATAAAAGGATGTTGTCTTAGATGTAAAATGATTTTGAATGATCAATTTGAACATTTTTTGATGGAGATATACATTCCATTTTGAAAAAACTTTTGAAAACTCCAAAACATTATTAAAAAATAAATATTATTTTTTGAAAATACACCATAAAACATTAAAAAATAATCTTTAAAACATAGAGTGGTCATCACAGTATAAGAGTTTAATTAATTCTGAATATGTTAAAAAACAATGATTCATTACATATTTTTTTTAATAAAACTAAAATTGTAACTTTTAAGGATAATAAAGAGAATATTTCTCTTAATTTTTTTTTAAAAAAAAATCCAATTATGGTTAAAAATGACATTATGAAATCATAGTAAAACATTTTAGAAATAATATTTTGAAATCATGGATTTAGATTAAAAATGATTGTCGACCGAAGAGAGAAATGAATTCGGATTTTCATTAAAAAAATTCTCAATAATTTTAACTACTTATGAGATGATAATCATACTAATACTTGAAAAATTAATGAATAATTATATAAGAATAAAATTTAAGGTTTTTATTAGGAAATGATAAAATAATTTCCTACAATTCAAATTTAGGCATAAACAATCCTTTGTAATGATATTGAAACATAAACTTTTACCGCTTTGGTAACCAATGAATCATAACTTCCCATGAATAAATTAGATCAATTTTTACATAAATTATAATTAATTAGGACTATTTAATGATATAGTATGTAAAAGGTAATCATATAAACCATTTAAGATATATTAGGTGTGTAAATGAACAAGTGTATCAATGAAATATGTTTTGAGATGAAACCATTATAGATTCTATATCATTGAAATAGTAGTAAATTAATGGTGCGATTTTGTGAAAAAAAAATTAAATCCCCACAGATAAAAGTTTAAATATAATCATAAAGAAATAAAATATCATTTCACACATATTCCTGGCATAATATAATAAAAAAATAAAGAATATAACCCAATGTATGGAAATTGAGTAAAAAACCCCCTTACCTCATACATCCCATTTTAAGAGATTATTAAACTCATGTTTAGTGGTTTAAAACATGTTATTAACAACAAAAAAATCATATTTTTATTTATAATATCAAATATAATTATTTTATAACATCTTATTACCCTTTCATTCAATATCATGCCTTATCAATATTGTTTTGGGTTTTTATTACCTTGATTTATCCTGCACGTTTCATCATAAAATATATGAATCCTAAACAAAGGTTATAGTTTAAACATATCCATAAATATATTAATATTATAAATATCTTTTTTTCTTTAGATATATCGTTAGAATCATTATTGAATTTTTAGAATGGAGAAGGAATCACATAGCTTCATGGAGATGGTAGTTTATACGTATTCTTGAGCGACATTATCATTTACTTAATGGGTGAAAGAGTACATAATTGGATTTTTTATGAATTTCATAGAATAAATTTCATGTCATATATTTAATATATATTCATTAAATGTATAATTTTTTACCTTCCATGTAAAAGGTTATTGAAAAATGAATCACATCTCTTAGCGAGGAGGTAGTCCGCAATACACATGATTGATGTTATCTTTTGAGTTTAAGCTCCATGGGAACTCATTTTTTCCAAAACCATGGTAATTGATATTTAATATTTTCACTAATAATTTTTTCAAAAATTAATTTTACATTATTATACAGTATTCGTTATTCTTATTCCAAATATGGAATCCATTTTTACAAATTCTACTAACAAAAGTGGCATAATATAATTTAAAATGAAACCCTATAGATATGTCAAAGAAATATTTTTCAAACTATTCATTTTTTAAGGAAAAAAATAATATATTAACTATATGATAAGAAAAAATAATTAAATGGTAGAAAACAATTTCATTCAAAGGAGAGTGGGTGAGAGAGGAAACATATATTTTCAAACCATGGATGGAGATCCTTCGTGGAGATTGATCTTTGATGTTCAATGGCATCATTTGATCCATCTGGGGGGTTCACCATCAAAGATATGATTATATCTAATTTTGGAGATTTTATATCCCTTTAGGGAGGGTATAAATGTTTTTCAAAAGGAAAAAAGGGATATATTTTAGTAAATATCTGGTAGATTATCTGAAACTAGAAAAAGAAACTACTACTAAAACCACTAACATCATCAAGCATAACTATAGTGGTTTTTCTGTAGTGGTGGATGTGGATGGTATCTAATTAAGATCTGATATTTTTAATTTTTCTCTTATGGGATGAGTCACCTATGCCAAAGGTGATATAACACATTCCCTTTTTGATCTGAAAGCAAGAATTGTGTAGTGCTGGATGATTTCTCATTAAGGTATTATATTAATTAGAAAAGGTTACTTCCATGGTGTCTTTAATGATAATAAGGACACTAACATGACATGGAATAGATGGAATCTGCATTTTAAGCCTTAAATTATTAAAATCATTAAATGGGATTGTGATTTCAATCCTTTCTCATAAAACCGATGCCCATCTAATTTATGGGTAAAACATCATGGTCTAAAATGGGTCTTTTGGAACCCAAAAATTCTGAATGAACATTCATTATGTATTTTAATTTTGATAAAATAGGTTCCAAGAACTATTAATGAGTATCTTGAATTTTATACGTGTGTCCTATTTGATGTTAATTTGGATTCAAAACTACCTGATGTTCATTTTATTATTTCCAATAATCATAAAATAGATTTCAAGGTGGAATATGAATATAAGAAAACCTTTTGGGAGGTATAAAAAATTGTGGTTCATGCAATTTTTAATTCTAGAGTTATTCAAAAATAGGTTAAGACTCCATGCTAAGAAATATCTTGTATCAAGGTTTCTAAATCTTGAAAACCCAAATAATTAACCATAGAGAAGGGGTATCCATCTAAACACCTTGTTTTTTAAATGGTAGGTCATTAAAAAGTTGTGACCTAGAATCCAAATCAGAGTGTCAAATGGGATAATATGGTTAAAGAAGAATAAAATCATATTCCATTAAGGGATAAAATATCTAAATATGTGGTGTTACCTCAATATGATGTCTTCCCCATTGATGAAATCTCAATATATATTCAATAATAGGTCTATTGAATGTCGGACAACTTATAAGTTGATTTTTATATCCATCATTTTTTTAACACTTCAAATGACACATTGTCTTCAGTGGAGAAAATATTTTACGATCCTAATGTTTTTATATCTAATATAGAAATGATATCATAAAGGGTGGTACAAATACTATCACTGCTTTACCTTCGATCCAAAAGAATCCATATAGGGATTGTAATTCTATGGAGGTTGGCAGTGATAATGATTCCAAAGGGATTTTCACTAACAACAATATTGTTGTCACTTATGGGAGAACTAAATGAAGATAAGGTTCAAGAAATACAGATGGAACTCATACTACCCACCAAAATATTTATTACGCTCTCACAATCACACAATAGCCAATTATAAATGACGTAAGTAAGGACATATATCTTGTTATAGAGGCAACAAATTTATCTCTCAAACATGATCCAAACTAGCCAGCATGTGGAAAGGGTGAATCACAGAACACTGATATATATATATATATATGTGTGTGTGTGTGTGTGTGTGTGTGTTTTTGTGTGTGTGTGTGTGTACAGGTGAGTCCATGAGTGACTCGATTTCTCCGAGTTGACATACTAAGATATCCAAAATGACTAGGAAATCTCCTAGATTTATAAAAAATATGGGGAAATCAAGTTTGGGGTGCCACTCCTCTAAATGAATGACTATAAATATCATGTATTCACAATTTTTGGGTTTTGGGAATTCCATAAATAGTTAACACTATTTGTCTATTTATTTAGTATCATAAACCAAAATTTATTAGAATTTATGAACTTATATATAAGTTTTCTTCAGGGGATGCCTCATTTGAAATAATTGGTTATTATCTCCTTGTAACCAATCATCCTTGTGAGTACACCAAAAGGATTTAGGTTCATACAAATTTGAGCATAAAAAATACATCAGTTGTGCACAATAGTGAATAGATGGTCAATTACAACTTCGTTCACAATGGATTCGAGCATTATTTCTTCTTTATATATGCTTGTAACTCATAACAAGATTTAATAGTTGTATAGTATAAGATTATATCAATATAAAGTAATCAATATAGACCATGTATCCTCATCGGGGGCTTCAACATGATTCTAAAACCGAATAATAAAATGGGGGGTTTTCAACCGATCTATTTCCTCCAGGGATTTAGAGCTTATATGGGGGATAGTAACTTATTTGAAGTTAATCTTGTAGGTTCCTAGTTTACATTGTATAGAAATGTTTTTAAAATACTGGTGGCCAAAATTCTGTATTGATCCTTTTCCAATGATGAATTCTTGAATAAATGGATTGATAAATTTTTCTTCACCATTGTGAAGTTAAATTCTAATCACAATCAAATTTTGGTGAAACTGATCACTAAATAAAAAACCACTCATATCCATTCTGATTCAATAATTCTTGGGTGGATCATCAAGAGTGTGTCAAAAAAATTCAAGATACTTAGAATTTTGTGAGCATTGGGGATGATGATTTAGATTGTAACCTCAATCTAAAAATCCATAAAAGGGATTAAATACATTGATACAGATTTTTTTTAACTCAAATGATTCATGTATTTCATATCCTTAGTCCTCCCAAAACTCTATAAAATAATAAAATATGAAAATAGACATCCATTGTTGATATAATAAGGAAACCAATGTCTCTATTAAGTTTTCAAAACATTTAACCATATAAGAGAATACAAAATAAGATTTTTCCAAAGTTAAATGGAATAAATATATGGATAGAGATTATAAATTATTTAATTCCCATAAAAAACAATAAATTTTTGTAAACCTTTATCCCTACTCAAATAAGTTGATCATTTTTTAACAACATACTAGATCTCTCAAATCTTTTGATTTCTTACTTCATAATCTTCTTTAATGGCACAAATATTGGTTCAGACTCGATTGAAGAGATAATAACCCCTCTAGTTATCAATGATTTTAATAATATTATTATATATTATACTATGGAGTTTCAAATAAATGAGGTAATCTTAAATTAAAATATTGGGATCTCCCGAGGTCCATGTGGTTTTACAAACCATTTTTTCTAGTTTTTTTATGAAACCATTCAGGATGATGTTTGTATATTGGACACAATTTCATCAAATGAGGCTCTCTCCCATAATCAAAAAATGCTCAATTTATCTATTTGATTCTAAAATAAGAAAATTTAATTGAAATATATCAATTAATTAATGTTACTATTTTCAGTATAGTCCACAAAATAATTGCTGATGTTATTGCCTCAAGACTCGAAAGTATTTAAAATAAAATCATCTCTCCAAATAAATTTGGGTTTATAAAAGGAAGAACCATTCAATATTGTATCATGAAAGCTTTTGAATGTATTGATATCTCGAATAAATTATCTATATGAGGCAACATTACTTTGAATAATGATATCAAAATATTTTGACACAATTGATTGGGGTTTTATTTGTTATGTTCTTATCAAATTTATCTTTGATAATTTTTACATCAATTAGATTAAGACACACATTGCCTCATCTTGTATCTCATTTTTTATTTATGATACTCTGTAGGGATATTTTACTTATTCAATATGGTTAAGACATGGAGACCCTCTTTCAACAAATTGTCTTTTCTATTGTAGAATATTGTTTGTGTATGATTCTTTTGAACTTGGTTGATAATGAGAAGCTAAAACCCATATTTTCTACTATAGGTATCTTCTATTCTTATGATATCTTGTATACTGATGAAATCATTATTTTTTAAATAGGATACAATAAAAAATTTAGGATTATTAAGGATACCATTCTACATTATCTAATGGTATTATGACAAGAAGTTAGCTGGAATAAATATTTTGTTTACATTTGGAATAATATACCTATTGTGATAAAGTCTGACATCATCTAGGAGTTAGAATTATATGAGGTATGATTCCATTTATATACCATGGAGTCCCTATGATTTAGGGTTGACCAAAAAGTTCATAAATAACCATATTATACATCAAATTAGAAGGTAATTGACCTCTTAAAAAGGTAAATCCCTTTCAATGACTTGAAGTGTTCATTTTGTAAAGATCATAATTGTTTCCTAGTTTGTTTATTTTTTCATTGTATATAAATTTCCGACATCCTCATCAAAAAATCTCAATGCTTTAGTTAAAATAAATGGGATTGAAAACATACTTTAAAGAAAAATCATCACTATTCTATGGAAGAAATTTTGTAAACCAATTTAATTTAAAGATAATTGAAATAAGAATATGGGTATATTTAATAAATACACACAAAATCAACTAATATATAGGGTAATAAATGAAAATTAATAGGTTCTTAGATTTATCAGATCATATTTATTATTAAAATCAAGGCTAAAAAACTCAAGTATAAGAACTCTTTGATCTTGCCCGCTCTCAATGATTCTTTCTCCAGTATACACTCTTAAGATCATTGGTTAGATATAAAAAAAACATTCCCTTAGATTATAGTTTGATAACTAGATGGAAGCTTCTTTATTTGATCAGATCAGTTCAAATGCTCCAGTAATTGACCTGAATTACATTTTAAAAGAGAAAATTGATAGGGATGATGAATTTCCAAAAAAATATTAAAAGTTATCATTAAAAGGACAGATTTTATTAATCAATATGATATTCTGGTTTGGAAAATTGCTACTAAAGGAATAATCTACTCAATTATTTTCTAATATAACTTAATTGAATGAAAAAATCACACCAGGATTGGAAAAATGTTTAAAAAATGATTTTCCCATCTTGATCCTTATTTCTATGGTGAATTTCTCACTCCAAACGTCTATTTTAAAACCACGTATAGGCAATGGGTATCAATATCTATTTGAGTTGTTTATTATGACATCAATATAAAGAGGTAATAAATCACATTTTCATAATCTGTGATAGTACTAAATCTATATGAAATTATATTTGTATAATATTTGACAGGTGACTATAATCCTCTAACTACACACAAGTGCACCTGTTTGATTGCACTCGTATTTCTATATCAATGCAATTCTAAAACCTTTTTCGGGTAGCTTGTGCGGAAACTTTGAACATCATCTGGAGAACCCATAATTCTATAAAACATGAAAGGAACACACCCAATACGCACTTATCTTATCATAAAAACCTTATAGAAATAATGGGTATAAATTCATGGTAGCGTGGGTGGTGCTACAATTTTAGGGCACAATTTTAGGGTATTAAGAAAGATGGATATCGTTCCATCCTTACAAACAATACACGGTTCTATATAAGTCTTAGAGTATGCTCTATTTATGTGTTGGATTAAATGTAATTTTTATGGAGCTTAATGGGAAACCTAGGTCGTATTGGTTTTATATCAGTTTTTAAATACCACAATGTCATCATCATGGGATGACATTATGGTCTAAGTGGTATTGCCACATCCTTTGAGGCTATGAATCTTGGGCTCATAAATGTTGTGTGCATGGATAAACCAAAATAATGGGATAATATTTTGATATAATGAGACTCTAGTGTCATCATTCAAGAATTATTAATGGTCAATTGCATCTCTTATAGAGACTCACTGCTCAATGGATAAAATTATTGGAGCATCTTACAATAATGAGCTATTTCATTACTCATACATACAGAGTGTCCAACCAGCTTAGAAATGGTCCTGTAAAAAAAGGGATAAATATAAAGATATGTATTTTTATATTCTATACCAGATTATGCTACCCACACACCCCCTCTCAGTGGGATATTTTTAAAATTTAATACTTTTGTTTGATATAACTTTGTCTTTTTATAATAAAAGAGAATTTTCCCATGCGTAAAGTTCTCACATTTTCTTCAAAAAAATTAAATGAACATAAATAAATATCTTTACATATATATTCTAACGTTTTATTTAAATAATACCTCTTTATGGGTTTTTTAATGTTTTTAAAATAGAGAAACATTATTTAGTTTAAAAGAGTTTAAAAAAAGTGTTTCAAACTGTAACGAAAAAATTATACTAAAATATAGTATAAATATGATTAAACAATAATTTATTAGATTAAATATAATATAATAATAATTAATTTAATTCTAAATAAGATTAATATAATGTAGGTTCTTGATTTATTAAAAATAAATGACAATTTTAAAAAATCAGTAATTCTCACTATTCACTGGAAAAAAATATTATCTGAGAAATCCCAAAATTTCACCCCAAGTTAATATTGATATGAATATTTAAAAATTTATTTCAAATTTATGATATAAATTTTCTAAATTTTACCAAAACAAATTATAATTTTTCCCATGAAAACAATAATAATCATTTTTTTGAAAAAATCATTTTTAGGAATAAAATGACTTTTCGTTAAAATTGGGTAATTTGTTAAAAAGGATTTAGAAATAAATTTTTATTTATTAGTACCCTTATATATATTTAATAATTATTTAATTCTAATAATACCCAAAAATTTAATATCTAGGTTATAATAGTCTAATTTAAATAATAATATTAATAACATATTAGAGTTCATTAAGACTCATTGTTGCATGTTATGAAAGGTATTGACGAAATTGAACTTTTTAAAGTATATATGAATATTACAAAGTATTAGTGTTTTAAATTTTCCTCTAATATTTTTGATGTGTGTTATATATGCTATCAAACATTATTTTATTCTACTCAAATATTGAGGTGTTATATTCGACCGCCTTGAATAAATTGAATCCACATAATTTAAACTTACTCTATGTAAAGAAAGGTATGGAATTTGAAAATTTATATGTGGAAAACTCTTATTTTTAAAAGGGTTGAGAAAAATTACAATTTAAATTTGGAAAATAAATATAAATTTCATCTACAATAATTAATAACAACAGTTCTAGGTAGTAAAACATTGGTGGGAAGTAAAGATATGGGAAAGGAAGAAAAGAATAAATTTTTCGGGAGTGTGAGAGAGATTTTTTATCTCACGAAAGTGAATTATTAATGTAAATTTAAGTACTTAAAAACCATAACCCTATGATGAGATAAAATAATATTGTTTCATTGAATATGAAGATAATAGGATAACCTTTTTGTTTCAAGAACCATTCCCTAGAGTTGAGAGATTCTTCTACTATCTAGAGTAAGAAAAAAAGGGAATATACATAACTATTAATTAAAATTTTATATGTTAATTAGTTTCCACTAGAATATCATATTTTACTACAATAGATAATTAATAAAGATGGAATTTTCAGTAATCGATAACTAAATTAACTTCTAATGGATCACATGATTTCACAAAAGGATAACAATCTAATCCTCCCATATTTAATAAAACCAAATTACTTAGTACATGTTATCCAATATAATACATTGATATATAATACCTTAATAGTATCTACCAAAATTATACCTACTATATTAAATATAACGATCCATAGAACCCTTCAATATACATATCTATAAAAGTAACATCATTATTCCTAAATAATAATGTATTTTATTCCAAATGGGTTTTTATACTTCAAACCAATAAAACATCTCCCAAAATATCATTAGTCTCCTTGAAATCCAATTACCTATAACATCAAAATGGGTGTTTAAGACATTAAATGTATGGTCCAACTTAAACACATAGACTCATTAGGTTATCCAAAACCCTTTAGTTAATCTAACTTGAAGACATATGTGCTACCAAAATTAACACATTCCTTAGAAGTTTCGTGATTATTATAACAAAAATCTCATTCATAAAATTACTTCTAAAACATAATTCATGAATCCTAATACATAAATACATCAACCCTTATACTTTAATGATTTTTTATAACATAGTTCCATCCTTGTTCAATGGGTTAACCCTTGGGTTAAGGAATTGATTCAGATAATTCCCAAGTTACACACATAAAATGCATCAAATTCCTTGTAAATTAATTGCTTTATGAACTTCATTTAAAAATAGATAAAAACATACCATCCATTTGAGATATTCTTATAGGATATTCTACCCATATTCATGAAATTTTAGATGTTGAATCCTTTTTTATATGTTCATTTCCACATGAACTTTCATAAAATTACATCCTCTTATTATTTGAAATTTTTGGAATCTCACTAAATATCACATTGATAATAATATATCCTGATTTCTAATTAGGCATAATCACAATATATTTTTCTCTAGTCATCATCCATTTCTGTTTCTCATAATTTCCAAAGTGTCCATCATATTCAGTTTTAACACGATTCCTTATAGTTCCATCCATTTACTTATGTCACAAATAATTATATGGGAAATAATAAAAATAATGGGAAACCATATAATTCTGAAAAATCATTCATTGTAACTCTAACTCATGAATATTTATTTTTAATGTATTACACATTAGGTTTATCTCAGACCATTCATTGTAATTATCTTTTCAAATCCATTATTATGGTTTATTAAGAGTGTGTTAATTTCCAAAACATATCCTCGAGGTGTGTCAAACTAGGTTAAATGTAAGGATAGTTTTTTAGAACCAAGTAACACTTCCTTAGGCGTGAAATTCCATTTACAGAGTTATTACCCCTAGGTATATCTATTTCAGATCCACATACGCATATAGTATCTATAAGGGGATGTAACTTATTGGAAACCACACACTCAAAACTGTACCAATTCTCCGATGTATTTTCCGATACATATACTTATCCTTAGCCCTATCCCTCGGGTTGTCACTAATTTTTTCTCTCCCTAGTTCCAATGTTTAACTGAACATTTACTCAAAGACCCACTATAATGGCCTAGGACTCTTACACATATTAATACATGATTTTTAACATAAAAATTCATTGATACAACACAAGGATCATAAAGGAATAGCTTTTTCAGATGACTAGGTATATAAAACATCAAATTTGTATTAAAAAATAATTTATTCTCTATAAAAATCTTCTAAATACTTTTTAGATCCTAAACTACACAGGATAACCTAGGAAATAAATAAATAAAGGGATGCAATAAAATGTTGATTGAGGGAGTAAACATGATAAGAAAACACAACATGTGAATCAAATATATAATATTATATCATATAATAGAAGGCCTATGAGTAATTTCATAGAATAATATAATAAAAAAACATTGTATTACAAGATCACTGACTTATAAGAAATGTGGAAACAATATAAAACATGACATAAACATAAATCAAGGATAACTTCTTAGAAAACATTTGATGGTGGAAATTTTCCCATAATATATTAGGATCACACCCTAATCCCATACATGACATCTCATGAGACTAAATAGTTACCCAATGTATTGGAATGATATCTACATCCCCCAATCATAACATGTGCATAATATATGTGTTACTCAAAAATGAAATCAATAATAATTTATAACCTAAAAATTATACATAGAAATACATTGGTTTTCATAATATTTATTCATATCATATTTAAAGGAAATTTCATAATGATTTCATTGATGAAATGATATTAAGGCCTGCATTATCCCATAAAAATAAGGGAAGAAAAACTAGTTATATATGTGGGAGACAAAAACACATAATTTTGATGAAATCCATAACATCCAAGGTTATTGTCATTGGTGAAAAAACTTTTAAAAATATTATAAAAATTATAGAGGGAAATCACCATTTCAATTTGGGGAACATCAACAAAATTTATCTTAAATGGAAAATGATTTTGAAATATCACTTTGAAAATTTCTTCAGGAAAATATCCTTTCCATGAAAATACTTATTTAAAATATATAAAATTCACAGAAAATGAAGAAAACATTTGTTGAAAATATCCTTTGAAACCTAAAAAGGAATATGTAAAAAAATGTGTGGTCATGATTAGAGAAGAGTTCAATTCATTAAAAATAAACAAATTAATAAAGATTCCATTCACATTTTTGTAAGACAAGTCAAAAATTTCTTTTATCAAAAAAGAATAGGAATATTTGTTTTTTAAAATAATTCAAAAATTTAATTATGTGTAAAAATGACATTAAAAATTTATAGAAATATATTTTTGAAAACATTATTAGAAAACATGGATTTGGATAGAAAATGATTTTTGGTTGAAAAGCAATGTGAATTCATGTTTTCTGAAAAATAATTTCTCAATTTTTTTAAGTAGAAAAGATAGTATAATGGTATCATTAATTTAAAACATCATGAATAAAAATATGGGAATAAAATGTGAATGCATTATTATGAAATTATTAAATAATATCCCAAAATTTAAATCCATGCAAAAACAATCATGATTAATATGAGATTGAAACATTAACTCTTACTGCTTCTATAAATTTTGAATCATAACTTCTCATTAATGAAGTAGATAAACTGTAACTTAAAATATAATGATTTATGCATGATTTATGATATAATTTGTATATAGAAAATATACACACCATTTAAAAGATATTAGGTTCATAAAAGAACCCATGTCTCAAAATAAAATTTATGAGACGAAACATTTACAATTTTTTAGTCATTGAAATGAGATTTAACAAATGAATTTATTCTATGAAACAAATTTAATTACAAATAAAGAAATTTTTAAATATAATAATAAATAAATCAATGATCATTTCATATATAATATTGGCATAATATAATCAATGAATTTAATATTTAACCTGATTAGTGGAAATTGAGTCACGAAACCCATTACTTCATTCTTCTCTTTAGTTGAGAACTATTTAACCACTTTTATAGTTTTTAAACATGATATTAAGTTATAAATAAATATATATATTATTTATAATATCATATAGGATCCTTTTATAACATCTTATTACCTGATCATTAATAATATTAAATTATTACTATAGTTTTGTGAGTTATTTGTCTTGTTTTATCATTCATGATTCATCGTGAAAGTTTTGAATAATAAACATAGAATATATTTCAATCATATAAATAATTATATTAATATTATAAACATAAATTTTTTCATTATATACATCTCTAGAATCATTATTGAATTTTTTACATTGATAATGAATCTTCTCGCTTCGTGAATACATTATGGCACACATACGCATGAATGAATTTAAAATTTTCTTAAAGGGTTAATGGGTATATAAGTGGATTGTGTATTAATTTTATGAAATTAATATCAAGTAATATATACCACATTTATTCAGTAATCCTTCCTTTTTTTATCTTCCATGTAAAGTGTTAGTGAAAAACAAATCACAACCCTTCGCAATGAGGCAGTCCTCCATACACATGGGAAACAATATCATATTCACTATATAATTTAAAGTAAAAGGGTTTATATGTTATTATAATAAATGAAGTATAATAATATAATATATATAATATATAAATATCAGATATATTGCTATATAAATAAGTGAGAATAGGTGCAAGAAAATGAATTATGTTTGTTCACAAGGTCGTAGTCTGCTATACGCATGATCAATAATTTCATTTCTCCTTTGAGGGAGGATAATATAGTGGTAGGTCATGAACCTAACCAGAGAAAATAAGTATATGAAATATAATAAGGTTATTATATAATAATTATATAATTTTAATTTATTTAGGTGAAAACTAATAAAATAAAACCCTCAGTAAAGGATGTTACCTATTCTTTAGAGATCTTCTTTTGGATTGCACAAAAATCCTCCCTATTTTGGATTTATGACCAAATAAAGAATAATAAGAAAATTTTATTGAATTAGGGATTTTATTAAGGTAGTTATTTACTGAACTAAAGTCTTTTTTAGGTTTTTGATTGAGTGGAGAGGGGTGGCATTTTATAAGTGGGGGAGATGACACACTTGGAATTATTGAAAATAATGAATTAAACCTAGGTTTTTTCTCATGTAAGAAGGAAAAAAATAGACCATTTTCAAAAAATACAAGGTAAAACATAAAAAGATGACCATAAAAGATGAATTATTAATTTTTTGTGTCCCTTTTAACTTTTATCGTTTATGTTTAGTCCCCCAGTAAACTAGTATTTAACTAAACTATGGTAAATAAGTTTTACTTTTTTCACTATTTATTATGGTCAAGAATAAAATTGATTTAAATGAATTTAATTGGATTTCATATCAATAAGTAATACTAATGTTAATTTTAAATCACATTAAATTTATAATTTGAGATAATTTATTAAAAATAAATGACAATTTTATAAATATGTATATTTTTATCTATTCACTAAAAAATTAATATTTTCCAAAAAAACATAAAATTTCACCCTATGTTTATATTGATATGATGATTAATTTTTTTCATTTTATAAAAATGAATTTGAAAATTATTCCAAAAATAATTATAACATTTTCACACAAAAAACAATAATAGTAATTTTTTGAAGAAAACATATTTTTGATGAATAAAATGACTTATACTTAAAATTAAGTTAATAGTTAATAAGAATTTAAAAAAAATTATATTGTGTAGGACCTTTATATAAATTTAATAAATTATTTAATCTTATTAATACCCAATAATTTAATAGATAAATTATAATAGTATTATTTAAATAATAATATTAATATCATATCTCTATTCATTAAAACTCAGTGTTGTGTTTTACGTAATCTATTGAAAAAATCGATATTTTTATGAAATATAACATAAAGTATCAGGGCATTAAATAATCATATAAAATAATTGTTTCAATTAATATATGATTATAAACAAAATATTATTATTTTAAAATCATGGGGCCTTACACATACTCTTCATTTTCCACTTGGATGTGACAACATGCTTCATATATAGAAGCATTGATATGGTATATCTCCCTATATGTGGATAATATATGAATAAATGATATTTATGAAACTATTAGGATATGTTGAAATTATTTATTTTGGATGGGGAGAATATGTTCATAATCGTCCTTTACCATAATGATTTAATAACGAGCTTCTTCTGTGGGAACATAGATATAATACAGCTCCCTTCCCTTAGTGGTTTGGTTTTTCCAATGAACCCTTTTCGAGGGAATCTTGTTCTAGAATATTAAGATCAGTTAAACCTAGAACAAATCCTAAATTAATTTCTTAATTCATGAGTCCTTGAGGTATTGGAAGTGAAAAATATTAGTAATAAGATCCATCATATGCATCTTCAGAACTGTAGTGATGGAGATAAAAAAAATCCTCTACCTAACTAAGAATATATAGACGATCAATATCAAGATTAGGGAAGGGATTACCAAATATATTATATGTGGCTATAAGTACCAAAGATCTATTTTGGTCCTCCATTACTGATATTGTCTACATATTTTCTCTTGTTGAAGGATCACCTTGTCCATCGGCTAATATTAGAGATGTTTATAGGGATTTAATTTCTACTTGGGTGGTGAAGAAAAACTCTCATTACCATTGAGGTTTATTTTGGGTGCTTCATTTAGTTTTTAGAAATATCATAAATAAATAAATGGGGATTATATCATTGTGTTTATATACTAATGTTAGCAAATGTTTGGCTAGATGATTCAATTTTGATTGAAGGGAACTCTATAGGATTTTTTAAAAAATTATTAAATGTTTTCAATGGATCAAAACCCACAATAAAATCCCTTAATTCATCATCCTAGGTAAATCATGGTTGATGGATTACATTCCCATGTAAAAGATTCATTTTGGGTAAAAAAATATATTTTCAATGTACTAATGACCCATTTTAACTTCAAGATGATCATGAAAAAAAATTCCAATGGTAGTCCATCACTAGGACATAACAATAGTCACTTTAGAATGTTTGTTAGTCAAGAGTATTAGTGGTTAGTATCATCTCATCCTTTTTGGAGGAATTACATCCTACTATAAGACTCTATTACATATTTAGGACATGTTTATGAGTCCTTACCAAATCCCAATGAGAGACCGGTTATCACCATGTCAGTTATCGACCAATAATATATATAAATGGTAATATCTTTATATATAAGAGGATACTTGTATTTTTCCTATTAGTTAGTGATGACATATTTTAAAACCGCATTGTTTAGAAATATAATTTTTATAATAATGAATGTAAGTGATATGTGTTTTCTATTTGGAATAAAAACCATTTGAGTTTTAGAGACCCACCAGTTTAACACATGACAATCACGAATTTTTAAGATAAACAACACAATAATAATATAATCTACAATAGAAAGGTTTAGTTTCATGGGAAAATTTTGTACATACATCTATTTTACGTTATAAAAAATATATATTATTTAAATATTTATTTATATTACTCTTTAAATAATTTTTATTCTCATTAGTACATGTAATCACTTGAGGATATACATCAAATAAATGGATCGAAAAAAAGCCTAGTAAGGGGGGAATAAAATGGAAGGGATAAGAGACATAGATTAATAGTTAATGGGTGTTCATAATTATCATAAAATAAGTATAGTATAAAAATAATAATCCTGAGGGAAATATTTTAGAAATGAATGTAATGTGGCATTTTAATAATAATGAAACATCATAACATAGTGGTGAAATACCACACTAAGTTGTGAATAGAGTTACCATTTTTGTTCCTATATAAAAAAATTTCATAAATAAAAACATCATAATTGTGAAAATATATATAATTATTGTCATTTATTATAAATATAATATCATGAGATATATCACATTGATTAATTAATTTGAGGGATATATAATTCTTGTCCCACTTGTCACATCATATGTTCTTATAATCCTGAATTTCCCATAAGAAATAATTATAAAATAATTGAAATCATAAAATAAACCCTCAAAAATTAATGGGTTACATAAATATTTCATAAAGAATAATTTAATGAATAAACTTTGGGGGTACCTAATTGGGTAAGGGAGTTCTTATTTTTTCATTAAATATAATTTTTCATTGAATAATGAATAACACAAGAGGAGCCAAAAGTTGTTTTGAAAAATAATACCTCTTGGAAAAATATTTGTAAATGTAATTATAATAATTTAAATAAGATAGGATCATGTATATACCTGATAATAATATGTAATAAAATTTTAAATATTATTTTTATGAAATTAGATGATATCCCATACTCAAAATAATAAGATAGAGGAGATAACCCAAATGAAAAGATTTTGGTTTTAGAATTCCCCTGACCATAGATCCTAATTTATTTTGTCACCATATTTATCATTGTATATTAAACATATGTTTATTAAAACATGAAACTATAAGTGAATAATGATAAATTTTTTGTTCTTGATCAATTATATCAATGAAATTTTATTTCATAATTATCTTTGGTTAAGGTATACAGTTTTCATATTATATTTTCTTTAAAATATCCAGTCATTCTTCAATTTACAATTTTTTTATTTCTTCTCAAATAGTAGTAAAATTAACTCAGAAATATTAAAAAAACAAACATTTATGTATTTAAATATTTTTAATTTTTCATTATATCCAACAATAAATGTTGTAATTAGTCGAGAGTCAGAAATGTCTATGTAGGTAGTTAACCTATTATTAATATGGCATTATCCAAAGTTCAGATGAGAGATGTGTAATTCATAAATATATTTTCAATAAAATATTCATTGAAACTAAATAAAATTAAAATATACTGAACATTATATTTTACTATATTTTCTATGATTAGGTTAGAAGATAATATATTGGTTGATGAAGAGAAGATAAAAATACAAGGACAATATAAAGGAGTCGTATATCCTTATTGGTGTTGTTAATTTTCTATGACCCCTAATTCATTGGAATAATAGAGTGTTAGTAGTACATAATTAACCTATGGATTTAAAAGGGCCTAATAGATATTAATTGGGAAGATATTTGGCATTGGTAAGTGGAAGGGAAGTGGTTTTAAAAGTGAGTGAGAGGGTGCATTTATGTATGTATGCATATTATGAAATTCTATTCCAAATATTTTGGAATATGTGAGATGATAACCAATTCACTTGAGAGTTTTTATATCTCAAATACAGTTAGTCAAACATAGATTATGTTTATGTTTGAGTGAAATCCCATTCACCTTTTTTATTCAATAAAATTTGGATGATCATTTCGAACACATTAACCATATGATGATAACCAATTTATCTATAGTTTCTAGGGAAATGGTAATATCCCATTGGTTGATAAACTTTCTAATGAAATGAAAACCATGTATCCTTACTATCATTGGATATATTGATAACTCATTATCCACAGGTTATTGACCATTCATCATGATCAGTTATGCGATAATAACTTGTACACAATAATATTATTGATATTGGGATACACATTTCTACCTTAGTGATAGGATCTTCCAATAAGATATTGTTATAGTTATAGACTAGTCACCATACATTACATACCATTCACTTTAATATTATTCATATGGTTATATACCATTCACTATAGTAGACAGACTATTATCCTCGATTATTGTCATAGTGATAACATATTCACTATAGGTGATAGCCTACTTACCATTTTATTACTGATATGGTGATTGATTATTCACCATTGGTGATAGACTATTTACCTTACTATTATTTATATAGTGACAACTGGTTCAACAATAATGATAACCTGGTCATTTTACTATTATTTGATATAGTGATTTTCTATTCTCCATGTTTATTATTGGAGTGGTGATAACTCATTCTCTCACACATAAGTTATTATTGGTGATAGTCAATTTTCCATAGGTGATGAATCGATCACCTGTTATGATTATGATTTTTGATAACATGATTATATTTTTTATATTTTACTCAGTTAATTTAGTAATATATAATTTTTACCCACTCACCAAATTATGATTACTGATATAATACGTTCACCTTGATTAAGTTTGGTAATGACCCAATCACTAAGGTTTGTTTTTAAAGATGACCCATTAATCTGTAAGTTAGGTAATACATAGAAATTTTAATGTAATTACATGTCTTATAGTTTATATAACATGAAAATCTAAGCTTAAACGACAATAAATAGTATTATTTTAAAAATTATCATCATAACCTAACTATCGAATTAGAAGTTTGAATAAAAGTAACCACTTTATGAAACATATTTATAATGGTTATATTCAATGAAAATGTATATATTATTTCTTAACAAATAATAATCAATTTTCAGTGAATTCATTTTATTCTTCAAACAAAATTTTTATTAAAAATGATTTTTATTGCTTCTTATGATAAAACATAAAAATAAATTCCAATTAATTTTAGAAATTATATTTTCTAAAAAGGATATAATTTATTAAAATATCATATCAAAATTATCTTAATTAGAAATTTTTTGATTTATATTAAATGATTATTATTTAGTGAATAGTGAAAAAACAACAATTTTATAGAAAACTATATTTTCTATTCATGTATATACAAGGTTCCATTTGGTTTTTTATTAATAATAAAATTACATTAGCTAATTTTTATTAAACATAATCCAATTAATTTAAAATTAAATTGTATTATGCTTAATTTTTCAATTAAAAATATATATTAAAAAGTTACTTTTTTGGAAAGCTTTTTTATAGTGTGTTTTTGTGGGTTTATTTTAAATTATCTTTTCCATTTATATTCATTAAATATGATAAAAAAAATCCATATTTTTAATCATAGTTCCCAAATTTAATAAATTGGAAAACATTATTTGTTTCATAATTAAAAATAACCATGGTAAAATTTATCACCATGGAAATGTTTAAATTGGGTTAACTAGGGTTAAAACTAATGTTAATTGTTAATAAAATCACCTAAAAACATACTTTTATTCTTTTGGAAGAGTATAGTTCGAGAAAATCCATAATATATTCGAAATTTTAATCATTTAGCTTCCATTATTATTTGATATAGAACATTATATTATTTTAATTAAATAATAATTTCAAAATGTCACATTCTATAATTTAATACTTATATTATGTTTTTTCAAGGATAAAAAATGTCCAGAATTGATAAAACTGGTTATTTTTAATATGATTTTCTTTTTTAATTTTAAAATTTATATTAAATTTTTTAATTATTAAATAATTACCTTAAATTAATACACAATGATGTCACATTTCTTTTGAAAGTAGTAGAAAGGTCAAGTAAATAATTTGAAAAATTAGTTAAAAGAAATTTTTTGGTATTTTATTTTTTTAAAATATATTTTTAGATTAATCTAATTTATTATTAATGTGTTAATTTTTTTTTATTTTAATTACATTTTTGTAATGATATTGTTTGGGTAAAATTATGTAAATAGTTTAGAAAATGAATTTAATGGTATTTTATTTTAAAAAATATTTTATTGAAAGATATAACATTCCAAAAAATATTATATTTTTCCAAGGTAATTGTATATTGTTAATAATATAAACTATTTACCATTTATGGTTCACTTTTCCTTATATAGTAACTTCATTTCCCCATAAAGAGTATAAATTTTTTTGTATTAATCATTAAAAGGGTTAATGGGGGTCAAAACATGGAGATAATGGTCAAACCATCACCAAAACTTGTATAAATCATATTTAAAGATATTATATATATATATATATATATATTAGCCCTATCTTATAAATATATCAATTTATTTCCCCATGATCATTAAAAGTTTTTTATATTAATTTAATACCTTTGTAATTCCAATGGTACACATATCCTCTCTTATATAAGGAAACCCACACTCCTATATTAATCACACTTCTTGAACCAATTATCTTGAAAACACCCAGAATAAAAAAATTATTAACATACTTAGATACAATATAGTGGCATAAATATATAAAAATATCTATCCTAGGGTCCCTATAGAGATATCCAATGTAGGTTCTTCAAAGAGAAGGTAATCTTATCAATCGATCATTTTCATTTTACTACTTATTCCTCTTTCAATAATATCCAAAACATTCCAATATAATAACATAATTATATACCATATATTTATATGTTGTTATGTGAATTTAATTACCTTATTGATCTCGGTTTCTATCAAATGTGAAATGAAACCATCGTTTGTGTAAATTTGTGGACTACCACCTCAGAAAATTGATTATCTCGTTTCTCATCACTGTAGTTCCTAAATTTTTATTATGATGGATTCAATATATATATATATATATATATATATATATATATATATTATATTCATGACATAATTACAACTGTTGAAACATATTGTATCTTATATCTCCATAGCATTCTAATTATTAGAAATGTAATCATTGCATGAACATACGAATGAACAATAGTCTCCACATAGTGATGTGATTCACTTTTCAAAACCCACATCCCATGGATGGTCATGGAGATGGACTTAATGAATTAAATATTATTTATTTAAATGATAATAATTATAAAAATTTAATCTTTTATTTTATTACTATATTTTCCATCTAATTAAAAGTAGAAACATCACACTTGTGTACATGTAAACTACTACCTCGGGAGACGATGTTTTTTTGAATTACACCAATTCATCAAAGATTATGAAATTTTATATGATTTATGATAATTATTAATATTTTAGGATTATTATTATTTATATTATTTAATAATTATCTCTTTAACAATTATCAATTGACCAAATTCATTTTTAAATTACGAACCCAACATTCTCAAAAACATGACATACAAATAATCGATAAAGTAATAAATAAATGATATAATTAATGGAAATAAATGATTTAATAATTAATTAATTAAAAATTAAAATGTTTGTAAACAATTAAATCATTAATATAAGTTTATTATAGAGGAGTTAAATGACAAACATGGAATCTCTAGACTCTAGGTAAGACGTTTTCTAACTCAATTCACTTTATTTAGATTACAATATTTCTTCATTAAAATTATAATATCATGATTATAACTGAATATATCTCAAAATATTTTATGACATATTTATACTTAATTAAATGTAATAAATAAAATTCACATAGTCACTTCATGTATTAATTATTACTTAAATGTTTATGATCTTTGTAAGGGTTTTCTATGTCTCAATTACATTTTCTTGAGACATGTTTTATGTCATTCACCATGAATTTTTTGTATGGTGTAATTACTCCCCTGTTAATTAATTCTTATATATTAATTCATTTAATTCATTGTATTTAAATATATATATCATATTCTTTCTTTAATGACTTTTTATTTAAAATTTATCAAAGCGGTACATGCTTTATGTTACAATCTCATTTCCTTTTGGGGTCGTGTAAATTCAAGGTTTATTTTAGATACATTGTATTATATTAATTTCTTGAAAATCATATCTATTATTCTCCTCTAGTTATTTTTGAGGTTAAAATGAATTACTTTTATTTTTTACTATTTGGTTCCTAAAAATACGAAAAATAACTTTTTTAAGGAAACCCAAACATTGTTTCTCTTTTTGGTCAGGAATATCTTCACTTCCATATTAAAGATCTTTTAAATGTTTTCATGATTATTCTTTTATATGAATTTTTTTTAAATTTATTTATAACTATATTCAAATTTCATTAAAAATCTTTAATATTAATCTTTCTTAATATTCAAAAAATGACACTTTTGGATTTTTCCTGAAGTCAGAATGAGATAATATTTTTAATATTTACCGAAAGAATATATATTCCCATCATTATTACTATTATATTAATTGAGGTTTATTTTAAAAGATAATATTTTTATTTATAGAGAAAATATTTTTCTCAATATTCTTTTATTTTTTTAAATAAATCATTAGATAAAAAAATGTTATTTTCCCAATTTTAAATGAAATCAATTTTGTATTCTTTTAAATATATTTTTCCTCTATGTAAAGATCCTTTATTATTTTCCTATGATCTGATTGGGATATTTTATAATGAAATAATCTTTATTTTTTCTTTGTATTGAATATTTATTTTTTAATATATTTTTATGGAACTCGTTTCTTTTCCATGGGTTAATCAGGTTATGATGGTTATTTCTATGTGTTTTATGATGAAATAAAATATCAATGTAATTTATTCATGTTATAATTATTGAATGTTTTTTATGATGGGTGAGACTAATGGATATCATTAAAAATAGAGATACCATTATAGATCCTCAATGCATTGTTTAAACTAAAATAGATAAATTTGTTATAGGTTACTGCTAAAAGATTATGGTAATAAAATAATTAAAATTTTCTATATATAAATATAAATCTATGTGTGATCAGATGATCATATTTATAAGGCCCCATCCTTAAACCTTACATAATATTGAATTAAATTAATAATTCACATTGAGGATCTTTTCAGGTTTAGAGTTTTAGAGAATTAGAACATAACTATTACATCTCAAAAGATTACAAAGTAGACACTTCTACTAAGTTTACATAGAATAAAAAAACTCTCAAAAAGAAACATGTCTAGTTCTATGTTTTATATAGCATGACATTCCCTTGATCCCATCCTTGATCCTATTCCACATTAAGTCCTGTGAAAAACATTTCAAAAAACTTGGGGTGAGCATAAAAAGTTCAGTAAGGGATACACAAAGAATGAAAACAGTTAGTTTATCAAAACAACAAGTAAACTATGTATACTTTATCAAAGTAATACTTTTCACCTTTATGAAGTAGTAAAAACTCTTTAATAAAATAAAAGATCATTACTTACCCTTTTGTAACCAAAAGATTACCATAAAACCCATATAAATATCACATAACATATAAAGGTAATTTGGGACATAAACATACTTAAATGGAATAACCATATGGTCGACTTCCACTCATATCAATTAATGGAATAGCCATACGGCCAACTTCCATACATACTTAATGGAATAGCCATACGGCCGACTTCCATACCCAATGCATTGGAGGTTATAACGTAACCACCCGTCCTAGTATTCACGGCACCACCTGTCATATGGTTTATCATGTAACCACCCGTCAAATGTCCAAGTACCAATATAAAATAATAAAACATAAAACAAATATAATGGAATGAAAACATTTCCACACTTTGATCACAATATATCACATAAATATATTGACATAAAAAATCCATTATAAAAACCATTTTCAATACCAAAATACATAAAAGAGTATATGGTATTTACTTCATTTTAAAAACATTATGGCTTGTTGAGGAAGCCAAAGACCAAATAATACTCGCGGCGGCAGAAAAGGTCGTTGTCACCGCGTACGTTAAAAGAAACATTACTTTTTGTCGTTTTGTAAAATTATTCATAGAAAAAGATTCCTTTTGTATAAAAGTAAAATTCAAAGGGTTTTATACACCGTATAAAAGAAAGTTGTGTATAAAACAAAATATGCCTCAATGAAAGGAGATTGAGACGAAGTCCCTTACCTCGGGTCCGTCTTGACTCGATCGTTCTTTAACCTCCTGAATAATAAACTTAAGTTAATATCTACTTTCTTAAGAACCTTTTTCAAGTTCATTATTCCTTTTATATCACTTATTACCATTACATGAACACTATGTAATTATTTAAGTTATTAACGGTCGTTTTAACGATCATTGGTACTTGAGTCAAAAATATGCTCTTTATAATTACAAGTTGTTCATGTATCCATTATATGCAGAGTTATACTGATGATGTAGATATCATATATATCATATATATCCAGTATATAAATTCATTTATAATATTACATAATCATTTAGAGGTAAGAAATTAAATGCACCATTCATGGAGATGGTAAGCCGTACGTACGCATGAACACTACTTTCATTTCTATGTCATATTAATGGAATTAAAACTAAATGATAGGTATGTATATTTTAATTACAAAATTATATTAATCATTTAGATGTAACATACATCATATATATCCATTATATATATGTACTTATAATAGTACATTACATTTGGGGATAAGAATTGAAATGCACCGTTCATGGAGACGGTAAGCCGTACGTACGCATGAACGCTACTTTCATTTCTATCTCATAATTTAATGGGAATAAATAATAATTATATAGAGGTATATTATAATTCCAGTATAAAATCATATAAAATAACTTTAAATCCATCCTTTATACGTCCCACGTATGGCATTAATGAATCAAATCACTTTGAGGGGGCGGTAGTCTGCACTTCCTAAAATGAAATTATCATGTTTACCCATAATGGAATCCATAAAGGTATGCTAAAAATGAAAAATACAGAATCTTAAGGAAACCATAAACATATTATATATCATATATAAATATAGTGTCATCATAATGTCCACCTTTGAAGGTGTTAAAAGAATGTTGAACAATCATCGTTTCGGGAGACAGAAATTCGCCATCCACGGAAACAATATGTTATTTAACCATTAGATGTAGGTGTGTGTAAGTGTAGATCGAATAATTCTTATAAAAACATCCTAGTATATTGAATATACTGGTGTTGTTACAAATGAAATGAATAAAAAGAGTTTAGGGGGTTGGAGAAGCAAAATAAAACAAAAGAACACAAGTGAACACATTACCTCAAAATCGAGTAACTCTCTTAGATTTGAGCTCAAAGGATTCCTTGGGAAGACTTCTGCCCAAAGTGAGGCATCAAGGAGTAAGATAGGGATGTGGAGGGACAAAATGGGCAGTGTTTGGCCGAGCCAAAGGCTTTGGAAGTGTGGGTAAAGAGGTAGAGGTGGGGGCCTTTTATAAGAGGAGAGGAGGGGCACTCTTGGAATGTAAAGAATAATTACTTTATTTTAAAATGATTTCCGGATTCAAAAGGTCCCAAATTGATAAAATTCAAGTATAAGGTGATAAGGGTTATAAATATACCCATCCAATAGGTTTTGTACATGTGTAGGTCATAGATTTTACATTATCTTTTCATTTTATTTAAATCCATTATTACTGAGGTAATCGATGCATCATCATGATGTCATAAATAATTTAATATATTTAATGTCTAAAAATTATAAAGAAAATATAATGATTTAGGAAATATTTTTATATTTCTAATGAATATTTATAGTAAAAAATCTGACTTGTATAACCCCATGTAAAAATTGTTTTAGTAAAACATCTCATGTTTGTGACATTTTTTATTTTAACATTAAATAAAAAGTTATTTATGTCAATTACCAAACAATGTGGCTCCACGGGGTCCCCAAGTTGACCCATGGATTTTCTTGGTCGGACATGACACATCCAATGAGGGTAGGACATGTGTCAAGCTCATCTCATATTATTAAAACATTATTTTTACCTTAAACTACACTAATTACCTCTAATCGCGATTAAGAACTTAAAAGTTACTATTCACCAAAAAATTATTTTAATCTCATTGAACCAAATTTTACTTCTTAATAACAACCATGTATGTCGTATTTTTGAAAATCAAATCATAGAAGTGAAAAAGATTCATTTAAACGAAAAATCGGTTTCTTTAACTACCACTTAGTGGTTTCACTATTCATCAAAATTTGAAGTTTTTCAGAAAAATACCAAAACTTCACCCTAAGCTATATTTGATATTCCGAATTCAAAAATGAAGTCCATTTTAAAAAAATTCAAAACATATAAGTCGAATTAATTAATTTAATAATTAATTACCGCTGTCAGAGCAAATAGCGTGTTTTTATGAAACAATAAGTATCAAAAGATTGACACTAGTTTAAGTCCGATTTCAAAGTGAAATTAATTCCAACGACCAATATTGGATTTAATGGTAAAAATATATTCTAATTTAATTTTTAAACCAATTCAAAAGATAATATAATCATATAAATAAATTAGATTAAAAAGAGGTTTTGAATTAAAATACAACATTTTACACTATTCATTAAAAAAATGAACTTTATCGGAAAAATACCAAAAATTTACACAAAGTAAATTTTGATGTCCCGATTCTAAAAAAGAGTTTTATTTGGTCCAATAGAATGTATAATAGTGAAAAAAAACTATATTTAATGACGGTTCGCCATCAAAAGGCGATAAGTGAACCTTTAGTGAAAACTAGGGCATATACGCCTAAAATTGAATTCTTTCCGTATATTAAGCCTTTATATTTTATTAGATAAAAGTAAAAAAATTTAAAAAACATATATAATCATATTTTAGTTATTTCTATCCAATCCCGCCAATACAACGGCTATGTGTTAACTACCATTTAAAATAATATTATTTTATTACTAGTGTGCAACGTAAGATTTCAAAGAAAATCTTTGTTGCGTATTGGGTATGCTATCGAACATAGCAACCTCTTTAAAGTAAAATTAATATTTAATTCGCAAATATTAATAAATATAAAAATTTATTATTCTTTATTTACCTGGGATGTTACATCCTTTCCCCCTTTTGAGAATTGCGCCCTCGCAATTTTATTTACTTATCGAATAAGTGGGGGTATTTAGCCCTCATTGCATTTTCAGATTCCCAAGTTGCCTCTTCAACAATATAGTTTTTCCACAAAACCTTTACCTGGTGAATTACCTTATTTCGCAACACTTTCTCTCTTCCGTCAAGAATCTGGACTGGTTGTTCTTCATAAGAGAGGTTCTCTTCCAGCTCAACTACCTCTGGGCTCAAAACATAAGATGGATCTGGCATATACTTTCTCAGCATCGAAACATGAAAACATTGTGTACCTAAGATAAACTTGGAGGTAAAGCCACTATGTATGCAACTGATCCAACTCTCTCCAGAATTTCATGTGGTCCAATGAACCTTGGACTCAGCTTTCCTTTCTTACCAAATCGCATCACACTTTTCCACGGAGAAACCTTAAGAAAAACCTGATCACCTACCTCAAAAGATAGACCCTTCCTCCGGTTATCCGCATAACTCTTCTGCCTGCTCTGAGATGTTCTAATGTGTTTCTGAATCAACTGAACTTTTTCTGCCAACTCTTCTACCAATTCTGGTCCCATCAGCTTCCTTTCACCCAATTCATCCCAAAATGCTGGAGTTCGACACCGCTTCCCATATAATTCCTCAAATGGTGCCATCTGTATACTGGAATGAAAACTTTTATTATAAGAAAACTCAACCAATGAAAGATGTTGGTCACAAATTCACTGATAATCCATCGAACAAGATTGTAGCATATCCTCCATGATCTGAATTATTCGTTCTGACTGCCCATCTGATTGAGGATGAAAAGCTGTACTAAAATTTAATTCAGTACCCAATGACTTCTGAAGGCCTTTCCAAAAGTTAGAAGTAAACCTGGGATCACGATCGAACATAATGGAGAGAGGAACTCCATGTAACCTGACTATCTCTTTAAGATACAAACGAGAAAGTTGATCTAGGGAAAAAGTATCTCGTATAGCAAGGAAATGAGCAGATTTAGTCAAGAGATCAACAATAACCTAGATTGCATTATTACCTCGAGATGTCCTCGGTAATCCCACAACAAAGTCCTTGGATATGTTTTCCCATTTCCACTCTGGCACTGGTAAAGGCTGAATTATCCCATTCGGTAACTGCCAATCCGCCTTAACCTGTTGACAAGTCAAACAATTCACAGTAAAATCAGCAATATCCCTTTTCATTCCATCCCACCAGAAATACTCCCGCAGATCTCTGTACATCTTAGTACTACCAGGATGAACAGAAAACGGGGAACTATGAGCCTCACATAATAACTCATTCTTCAACTGTGAATCACAAGGCACACATAATCTCTTCCCAAACCTCAAAACACAATCATTATCAATGTTTAATTCAGGCAACTTACCCTTCTGAACCAGCTCTACCTTTTTCTGCGACTCAATGTCTTTCCTCTGTGCTTGCTTAATTCTATCTGATAGGGATGATCTCACTGATACCTGAAACAAAACAGATGAACTTCTTGCACCAACAACTTCCATGCCAAAGCTCATCAAATCCTTAACCAAATGATCACGTTCCAAATGAAACATTGTTAATGAAGCATTACTTTTTGGACTCAAAGCATCAGCCACTTTATTTTCTTTTCCCGGATGGTAATGAATTGTACAATCATAATCCTCGATTAATTCCAGCCATCTCCTCTATCTCATGTTCAATTCTTTTTGAGTGAATATATACTTTAAACTTTTGTGATCAGTATATATTTCACACTTTACTCCATACAAATGATGCCTCCATATTTTTAGAGAATAAACAACAGCAGCTAATTCCAAATCATGTGTAGGGTAATTTACCTCATGAGTTTTCAACTGACCTGAAGCATATGAAATTACCTGATCATTCTGCATAAGGACACAGCCAAGTACCTTCAACGAAGCATCATTGTATATAACAAAGTCACCATTCCTGGAAGGAAGTGCCAAAAATGGAGCATTCACCAATCTTCTTTTCAACTCCTGAAAACAATCATCACATTATTTTGTCCAGATAAACTTAAAACCCTTCCGAGTTAGCTTAGTTATTGGACTAGATAACCGTGAAAAATTTTCAAAAAACCTTCAGTAGTAACCTTCCAAACCAAGAAAACTACGGATCTCGGTTACATTTGTGGGTCTTGGCCATTCTTCAACAACTTTTGTTTTAGCAGGATCAACAGTTATGCCTTATTTTGAAACAATGTGACCCAGGAAAGAAATTTGTTGTAACCAAAACTCACACTTGATGATTTTTCCATATATTTTATTTTCTTTTATGGTTTGCAAGAAAACCCTTAAATGAATTTCATGCTCCTCTTTACTTTTAGAAAACACCAAAATACCATCAATAAAAACAACCAACATTTTTCACCTGAGTCAACTGAGCCATCACTACAAAAAACAGTTTAGTTCTGATTCTGACCATCTCATGATACTGATTTGAAAGGTCATTTCCCTCTGTATTCCTTCCCACAAAATATGTTCTGTTTCCTCTCCAAAAAACCATTCTTAACACAAAAATATCTTAGGAGAAGCAACATGGTAATCTTTAAATGCTATATCATTTCAATCATACCATAAATTAATTTATAATTTAACAATTTTCTAACTCCTAAAGTTGTCTAAACCGACCTCTGATACTAGATATAAGGCCCCGACCTTAAACCTTACATAATATTGAATTAAATTATTAATTCACATTGAGGATCTTTTCAGGTTTAGAGTTTTAGAGAATTAGAACATAACTATTACATCTCAAAATATTACAAAGTAGACACTTCTACTAATTTTCCATAGAATACAAAAACTCTTAAAAAGAAACATGTCTAGTTCCATGTTTTATATAGAATGACATTCCCTTGATCCCATCCTTTACCCTATTCTACATTAAGTCCTGTGAAAAAAATTTCAAAAAACTTGGGGTGAGCATAAAAAGCTCAGTAATGGATACACAAATAATAAAAATAGTTAGTTTATCAAAACAACAAGTAAACTATGTATACTTTATCAAAGTAATACTTTTCACCTTTATGAAGTAGTAAAAGCTCTTCACTAAAATAAAAGATCATTACTTACCCTTTTGTAACCAAAAGATTACCATAAAACCCATATAAAGATCACATAACATATAAAGGTAACATGGGACATAAACATACTTAAATTGAATAACAATACGGTCGACTTCCACTCATATCACTTAATGGAATAGCCATACGCCCGACTTCCATACATACTTAATGGAATAGCCATACGGATGACTTCCATACCCAATGCATTGGAGGTTATAACGTAACCACCCATCCTGGTATTCACGGCACCACCCGTCATATGGTTTATCACGTAACCACCCGTCAAATGTCCAAGTACCAATATAAAATCATAAAACATAAAACAAATATAATGGAAAGAAAACATTTCCACACTTTGATCACAATATATCTCATAAATATATTGACATAACAAATCCATTATAAAAAACATTTTCAATACCAAAATACATAAAAGAGTATATGGTATTTACTTCATTTTAAAAACATTACGGCTTGTTGAGTTAGCCAAAGACCAAATAATACTCGCGACGATGGAAAAGGTCGTTGTCACCGCATATGTTAAAAGAAACATTCCTTTTTGTCGTTTTGTAAAACGCTTCGTAGAAAAAGATTCCTTTTGTATAAAAGTAAAAGTCAAAGGGTTTTATACACTGTATAAAATAAAGTTGTGTATAAAACGAAATATGAATCAATGAAAGGAGATTGAGACGAAGTCCCTTACCTCGGGTCCGTCTTGACTCGATCGTTCTTTAACCTCCTGAATAATAAACTTAAGTTAATTTCTACTTGCTTAAGAACCTTTTTCAAGTTCATTATTCCTTTTATATCACTTATTACCATGACATGAACACTATTTAATTATTTAAGTTATTAACGGTCGTTTTAACGATCATTGGTACTTGAGTAAAAAATATTCTCTTTATAATTACAGGTTGTTCATGTATCCATTATATCAAGAGTTATACTCATGATGTAGATATCATATATATCATATATATCCAGTATATAAATTCATTTATAATATTACATAATCATTTAGAGGTAAGAAATTAAATGAACCGTTCATGGAGACGGTAAGCCGTACGTATGCATGAACGCTACTTTCATTTCTATGTCATATTAATGGAATTAAAACTAAATGAGAGGTATGTATATTTTAATTCCAGAATTATATTAATCATTTATATGTAACATACATCATATATATCTATTATATATATGTACTTATAATAGTACATTACATTTGGGGATAAGAAATGAAATGCACCGTTCATGGAGACGGTAAGCCGTACGTACGCATGAACGCTACTTTCATTTCTATCTAATACTTTAATGGGAAGAAATAATAATGATATAGAGGTATATTATAATTCCAGTATAAAATCATATATAATAACTTTAAATCCATCCTTTATACATCCCATATATGGCATTAACGAATCAAATCACTTTGAGGGGGCGGTAGTCCGCACTTCCTAAAATGAAATTATCGTGTTTACCCATAATGGAAGCCATAAAGGTATGCTCAAAATGAAAAATACATAAGCTTAAGGAAGACATAAACATATTATATATCATATATAAATATAGTTTCATCTTAATGGCCACCTTTGAAGGAGTTAAAAGAATGTTGAACAATCATAATTTCGGGAGGCAGAAATTCGCCATCCACGGAAACAGTATGTTCTTTAACCATTAGATGTAGGTGTGTGTAAGTGTAGCTGGAATACTTATTATAACAACATCCTAGTATATGGAATATACTGGTTTTGTTACAAAAGAAATGAATAAAAAGAGTTTATAGGGTTGGAGAAGCAAAATAAAACAAAAGAACACAAGTGAACATTAAATATTGGTATCGTAGAAAAATTGATTACTTGAATACACGAAAATTTTTATGTAAGAGTTTTTCTTAATCATCAAAATTAGTAAACCTAAATTTTCCTTAGGTATGTAAGTGATCCAACATTTCAATTTTATGTTTTATGTTTTGAATGGATAAAATTGGGACATGATTATTGGTAACAAATCCAAAAATGTAAAGATTATATTTTTAGCACCATATCAGAGAGTTAGGGTATGAGGTTGTTGAGATAAACCAATAATTTAATATAAATATATTGCATAATTTTTATTTGTATATTCAATACATTTCATAACAAAAAAACAAACCATATATTTAATGGTTTAGAGTTGATAGATACTACACACATCATCTTATTTCATAAAATATCTTCAACATCCCAACAAATATCTTCTAATACAGTATAGTTCTTAGACACACCCTATATAAAACCATTCTTTATAACATGAGGAAAGGAAACATAAAAAAGTGTGATATGAGATACTAATTAAATAAAAATATAATAAATATCAATCAATGGACATAAGTGAGTATAATATAATCATAAGGCTAGAATAACATGATCATAATTTATAATAATCATACCCAATCATCACAAGATCATTAATCGTATATCATCCCATAAGATTTTGTCATAATAGATGAAATATGTTATAAGTGTGTTGAACAGTAAAAAACTAATCATGATCAATGAAAAAAAATCATAATCATAATACATAAGTTTTTGGAAAACACATTAGGATATAAAATAGTTTACTTAGTGATGTCAAGCTACTAAGGCCTTCATAGTGGATTGGGTTGATTCCCCACTTCATAATTTTCTTAGTCAAGGTTTAATCACAAGACTATCATTGTGGACATATCCCCTTACATAACTAAGCTCAATCCCCATTATATTCTTTATTATATTACCATATATTCAAATTTACCCAATATATTAGAGAGATATATAATTATATTCCCATCCATTAGATAATGAAAATCACACATATGTGTGCCAAAATACCATGAATCATTCATTATACCATCATATCATAACCCAAGAAAAAGGAAATGAGTTTTAATTTTTTTTTCTATTTTCATCTTAATATAAATAATGGAAATGAAATGGGATTCATAAAGGATTTTTCATAACATAATTAACCTATATGAAAGAGAAAAATTTCATAGAATTAGTCTTCAATAATCATAATCATAATCTTTCTAGAAAAATAAATTGGATGGTATCATAAGATTATATTCATAGTGAAGTATAAAAATAAATAAACTATGTTGGTATTCATGAAAAATACTTTGAAATTATAATTCCACCCAATATTTGAAAACATGAGAACATGTCATTTTATTTTGATAAATTTTAACAAAAAATACTATAATATTATGAAAATAATTTTATTTAAATTATTTTTTAAAAAATGTAAAATAATCTTCAACTAAATTAATAATCACGATGATAGTAAAATTCAATTATTTCATATTCATTAAAAGAAAAAATTCCTTTAAAACTTTTCAAAAAATTAAATAATGAATTATATGGAAATATTTTCGAAATATTCCTTTTTAAAACACTGTAAATTAATTTAAATTTAATTTATATAACATTTTTAAAACATTTTTTGTATAGGTATGAACTTTCATAAAATAATCTTGAAGAGTTTAAACATGGGGGCAATGGTTCGTTGACCAAAGAAGAACTAATCTCAGTTTTTTGTTAAAAACATTTAATCAATCATGTACAGTGACAAAGAGATAAAAATGATGATAATATGTAAAAACGTCATAAATTACAATATTAGAATAAAATATATTGTTTTTATAGTTTATTATATGTATAATTTCCCATAATGGATGTTTATCAAAGACAACCCTTAAAAGAAATGAGGTCGTAACATAAACCATTACCTCAAGATCCATCTTATTTAACAAACATTAAAATATCCTATATAATTAATATATATTTTTGATACCTGTATTAAATAATAATATTACAAAATAAATTACCATCTATAATTCCTTTATAATTTCTAATTTTCATTTGTTACTAATTTTCTCCATTAAATTAAACATCAGTGTGAAAACTGATCCATTTCCCATGAATGTTTTATATCGATAGTTTCAATAATTTCACATTGGTCATGGTATCATCATATATAGAATATAAGACATGAAATTAATATCATATTTATTCATAATATAATCATTTATAATTATTCATATAAACTAAGGATGAAAAAAATAACTCACAATATGGAAGTCGTTGTCTACATATATGCACAAGGGACATTATTGTTTTTCAATGAATATAAAAGTAAGAAGGTAGATAAGATATTATAGTTATAGAATAATAAATAAATAATAAATAAAACTTAAAAATATAAAATACATCATAAAAACTAACCATGAATAAATGTGGTGGAAACTGAATCATATCACTACATGGATGTGGTAGTTCACACGTACGCACGAGCGATACTTTCGTTTCCCATTTAATGGAAAAGATATGGTAAATGGTTGATAAATCTTAAAAATAAATAATAATTATATTTAAGATACTTAATTAATTTTTTTTAATATATACCATATATTTTAAGAGGTATAATAAGAAGTAAAATTCCAATTAGTCAGATAAGTGTTATACTACTTAATTAAGAAACCACATATTAATTACACCTTATGCGTTGAAATAATAGAATTATGATTAATACATGACCTATAATATGTATGTAACAATTATAGGGTATTTATTTTCCAATATATATGACTTTTGAAGTTAGAGGATGAAAGGAGAGGTGGAATCAGTTTGTAAGGGAGGGAGGGGATGCACATCAAATTCATTAAAAGATTAAAATATATTGAAATCATACTTAATCCAAGTGGATCCAAAATTAAATATAAATTAATATAGTAATTATAGGGTATAAATAAAACCAAAAAATAAAATTAAACCAACTATATTGTGATATTTAAAACATTTTCTCATAGGCAACCCCCTTGAGAACCCATTTTAATCTTAATCGTGATAACACATTTTTAATATTGTTATTATTCATTACAACCAAAAACTAGGTTGACAAAATAAAATTATATTAATTATGTTGATATACATTATTGAATCCCGTTTACAAGATTTAATTTCAATAATTGAATGAAATTAATTTTAAAATTAATTTTTAAAATACAACAAAGTTTTTATAAAAAATGCATTTTAAGTATAAAATTGAGTGACCTTTATTCCTTCCTATGTAAAATATAATAGATTAATTGTAAAATATTTTTATGAAAGTAATATTTAATAATATAATTAAATTTATTAATCAATATAGTCAAATTTATTTTATTAGTACAAAAATTCAATGTTCACATAAAAAAATAGTTTTTTCATATCTTTTTACATTAAAATTATTTTATTTTAATTAATTAACAATTCAAAACTAATTAATTAATTTTATAAATATGAAACAAATTTTTTTATTTAATCTAATTTATACCCTCTAATCCAATGACTAAGCGATAACTATAATATTAAATAATAATTTGTATATCACAGTTCGTTTAAACTTATAGTTTCTTGTAAATAAAGTTATTAAAGAAATCAATTTTATTTAATAAGAGGTAGATTTAAAAAAAATTAATGTTATTCATAACATAGAAAAAAATTTACCCTCAAAATTTATTCACTCTAACATAAACAAATTCTGCTACTTCTATATCATTACATCTTTAGGTTCCCACATATAATTCTCAAATTTATGGTTTCCCAACAAAATTGTGACTTGGTGAGTGGAATTATTCTAAAAGACTTTCTCTATTAGATAGAGAACATATACTAGTTTTAACACATATGATATATTATTCTACATTATTCTGTTCATTTATTTCATTTCATGTGATGGATTAGGTATATACATTCTAACGGGAGATGCATTGAACACATCATGAACTTGAGTGATATTTTAAGGATGTTCCAAGAGATAAGAAACTGAAAAAATAAAATAAATATTTTCTAAGTGTTAGATATATATATGGGGATCAGTTCTCCTATAATTCCAACTCTCATAACCCAATTCCATGTTCTAATTTTTTAGGAATACATTCTTAGTATCTTCAAACTCTAGATCCCAACAAACAATTTCATCATAACATTTTTATCGACTCTTTGATGACATGATGTACTATTGAATAACACTAACATTATATAACACTTACTCAAATAGATAAGGTCCTAATATATTTCATTCTCAAAATTCATCATAATACTTTGTACTTTCTCATTTCGTAACATAGTGGGAATTATAAGGATCTAACTGAATTCTCGAGTGAAACCGATTATTGTTATAATATTAGACTATAGAAAGATATTGACCCCAGGAAAATTTAAAATATATAAAAAAAAGTTAAAACATATATTATAGGGTTTTAATATTCCTCTTGTTCTAAACATATATTTCTGGATGATATTCATTACAAAAACTCAACCCAGTATCCAATGTTTTGTAATGAATTATCCAGAGCATTGATGTAAACCTCAAATCCATATCTGATTCAATTTAGAGTGGTACTTCATTAAATCTAACCACTTAATTAATTTATATCCTGTAAATTTTATCAATATGGAAATATTTTTTGATATAAATTATTTGTTCTAATTTTATAAGGTGATCGACAAAAACACAAAATTTGTTGTCCCCTATAGATATTTTGGGGAGTCTGCTAATGAAATCAATGGAAATATTTTCACATTTCCATTATGGTATAGGTAATGGTTGTAAAATATCCTTATAAATGTATCTCATAAACATAACTTATTAACACACCAAAAAAATAGATACATATTTTGTAATATCCTTTTTCATGTTATCCTTATATAAATTACCATTCCAATATCTATACATATTCGTATTTTAGGGATTCATATAGAATGATGAACTATGAGTTTCATCTAATAAATAATTCAAGTTTAGAATTTATGGGAAACATAATTATTTCTTGAACCTTAATATTCTATCACAAACAATTCTAAAAATAGACGCATTCTTCTGTAGTTCCATATCATTCTTCAACACATCCTTAATCAGCACATGGATAGATTCTTTTACAAATCATCATAGAAACATATGACATTTTCCCTTTCCTCATTCTTTCAAGAACAATCTTTTGTAAATAAAAAAATATTAAATCTCTTTAAATCATTATCATGGAAAAACTATCATGGTATTTTTGAAATAGAGCATCATCCACCTTGAAATCCTTTACACAGTGGTATTATCACCCCCTGACTTTTCAATATATTTTTATTTTATTATTTCTTGACTTTCATTTCTTGCGCTAAGGTTTGGGTTGGGTCCCAGTTTAAATTTTTTAACGTGTAATGTTTTTAATGGGTTTCAGGCCCATGTACGTCACCGTGTGGTTGGCGGTAGCCCTGTAGTTGGCCCAGGTGTCGTGCAATTTCTCTTTATTCTTATTATTACTATTTTTATTATTGTATTATTATACATTTTATAATAATTATTTTTATTGTTATTAAATTTTGATATTATTATTATTATAGTTTTAATTGTTATTGTTTTTTAAAGAAAAATAATTAAAATTGTTATTAAACTTATTATTATTGTATTAATGGTACAATTATTATTTCAATTAATGTGATTGTTTTTTTAATAATTATTTTTATAATTATGATTTTTATTGTATTTTTTTTATTTTTACTATTATTATTATTTTTATTTCTTATTTATTATTATTATTATTATTATTATAAAATGGAAATAAATAATTAAGAATCCCTAACATCCTGGCTCACCCCCACCCCTTCCCATTACTTTTGGCACACAGTGACACCCCCACCTGATTCCCCTTCACACTCCACCACCTTCCATCGAACCCCAGCACTATCCTTCCCTCACCTCATGCCTCCGACCCATTTGTGATCTCCCTATCCACCTCACCCTCCTGCTCCTCGCCACTACCTCCCACCACACACGTTCCAGCATTCTGCACCACCAGCCAGGCCACACCCCGACCCTATGGCTTCTGGCCTCCGCCCTCTGCACCACCAGCAAGGCCGACTCCAGGCCTCACCCTCTCCCAGTAGTAGCTCTGACCAGCACCCCTTCTAGCCTCCCTTTCCCTGGCTAGGTCTCCCCTCACGGTCGCACCGCCTCCATTGTCTGGACGACCTCATAGTGTGACTCCCGACCAACAACAACTCCTCTAGCCTGTCATTCTGGCGCAACATGCCCCACTCTTGGCATCCTATTACATTGTCCCTCTATAGCTTCAGCCGTTCCCCTATACTCCATCTGCATCTCTACCAGTAGTGACTCCCCTTCTTTGGCCATGTTTCCCCTCACCGGAAACACCCTTCGAGCCGTGAACCACCTTGCTCGTGTTTTTTTCTATAAATGTTTTGGGGTTATATTCTTTAGGCAAACCCTAATACTTGATGTTATGATTTGTGTTTTTTTAACTCGTTGTCTATGAGGTGCATATTATCCCTTGGGCATATTCTTCCTTCCATTGAGGTTTGGACCCATTGTCACTTGACTTAAGGTAGGAAAATCTATAAATCATTCATTCCAATGCATTTATTTGGCTCTTGGTTCATCCAATTATTATTATTATTTTATTTTTTTTATATGCATCATCGTAATATACCTAATTAGTCTATTACACATTTATATTTTTTTTTAAAATTTGTAAAAAATAGATTTTTATGAAATTATTCACTTATGACTTTGTATTGTTGCATTTAGTATGTTTGATTTAAATGCATATATATGTCCATAATGAATTGTTTATTTATGTTCCAAATCATGTTTTGAGAAATTTTAAAATATGATTCACACAATCATAATGCACGCAATTAGTCTTTTGTGGTTTTTATGGAGGATTGAATTTATTAAATGTATAATTAAATGATCTTCATACGTATTGTTTAGGATTTTGGAACCTATGTTGTTCCTTCTAATCGACAATGTTTCTTTCAAGCAGGATTAGGGGATCTTATGAAATGATTAGCACTCATGTTGGAAATGATTATTTCTCTGTAAATTTGGCTAGAGTGTTTGGTTTTTAAATGTTATGGTTTGTTAAATGTGTTGAATTTTTTTTGGAAAATATTAATGATTCCTTGGGGGATGGTTTTTGTTTGTTAAATAAGGTGGGTGGTTGGACATGGTTCTTCATGAAATTGGTGTTTATAGAAATATATTAAAGGGTCTTATTGGTTATTGGAGTATCGCTAGATGTTGGCGCATCCATGGGTTCACTAGGTGAACACAGGGACGTGTCAATAAATGAATTTTATTCTTTATGTTGAGGTTGTATTGAAAGATTACTTTTATAAATGCTTCTTATTTTTCTAAATGAGATTGGTTTCTTTTTATGGGTTCTAAAAATGGATTTCAAGGTGTTCCTCATGTTTAGCCCATTTGGCCTTAAATTATAATTTTGAGGTGAGTTAAAAGCAATATTGGTAAGGTGATTGGGGTAAAGTTATTAAGAGATGTTGAATTAAAGAATATTTTGACAGTTTTAACCTAAGGATAATGTTTGTACTAACTTTTAAAGGGGACTCTGTTTTGGAGAAATTGTATTCCCAGATTGCAACTTTGAGCATTTGATGAAATGGTTTAAATGTTTCATGGCATGAAGGCCTGGTTGACACATTTGATGATATGATGTATATATATATATTATTTTAGGGCACCTCTATTGGGATGATATACTTTATGGATTATCGTATGGAGTGTCCATTTTTGGGGTACGCAAGTGCAGTGAGATGAGTCACGTGAGAGAGGGAATCATGCATATATAGTATTATTATAACCATCATGGGTTCCTGTGAATCTTTTAGATGATTGAGGGACGGTTTTTGATCATCCCTAATTAGATGAGTTGTTACCCCTTGGATTGGTTGTTAGGACAGGTGGGCTTTGCCACTAGATTGGATAGTTATAGGTCAGCCTGTTGGATATAAACAGAGGAGCTTCACCATATGTCGTTAGGTGGTTCCAAAACTGAGTATGACCATGGGTCTTCTAAATATGTTTAGGATCACCCATGGTTACTAATTTATTTACATTGGTTTTTTACTTTCTATTGTACTAGTTTATATTCAACTTTCCTTTTTTACTCGTATTTTTTAGCCTAGCATTGGTATCATTTATTATGGGTTTTGTTTGTAAAATGGAAAATTGTTTTATTGAAATATAATGTATCATCTACTCTATTTATATTGGGAAAATAATGTTTCTTATTTTAATATGTGAAACCCCCACTTTTATAATTTTATATCAAAATTGTGTCTTTGGATTGTTTTCCGAAGTTAGATTCATGGATTTTGTGGAAAACCTTGGAAAACCTACTGAGAATTTTTAATGCTCACCCAAATTTTATCATTTCAGTTGTAGGTTCCCTTTTCACTAGTTTTCATGGCTGAGTTGCTTATTATTGGAGCAAGGTCTGCCTTTGGATGGGAGGTGATCTGGAAGGTCACATGGAGGTATGTTGGGTTGTTCTGTTTATTTATTTTTTCACTGCTTGAGTTTAGTTTTATTTAACTATTTATTTTGGGTTATCTATTTATCTTTTTTTGGGCCAAATTTTTCCCAGCGATTAGGTTTTGACACCTGACACTAGTTACTAGACCGTGGGGATCGGGAATGCCCATTAGTTCATGTTCCTGACCAGATCAGGTGACCGGTTCATGGTTGACACATGTTGGTTCATGGAAAAATGCTACCAAAGGAGGCCCTTGTTATTTTAGATGACAGGTATATGGGTATTAGGACTGTTGGGACTCGATAGGTAGGTACGAGAAGGACGTCATGGACTCTCACCAATTTCGAACCTTGAGTCACTAAGGGTAGTCTTAGAATTGAGTCCTCGCCTCGATATAGTTTGTTTTAGATTGTGGGATGACAATAGAGGCAGGCCGTTGTTACATCGTGATTTTTCATGAAGTAGTGACCCTTGTGGAGTCTGAGTACATGGTTTAATTTCCACCTAGTTGATGACGTTTACTTGGGGCCTGGCCCACTACCATGTCTCTAGGTAAAGTGTGACTACAAGTCCTTCAATCCATTAGTTTGATGCATATTGAGTGTCATCTTGGTTCTGGTTAGTGTATGTGAACTTTTTAAAATGAAAAAGGGGTTTTAAAATGAAAAATATTTCTTTTAAATTGCTTTACATTCATTAAATGGGTTTTAAAATTGAATGATCTTGGTCAAAAAAACTAGTGTTTGCTTTGAAATGGTATAGAAATGTTTTGGGTGCAACCTCAGGAACTCTCTATGAGAGTTCGCACATGTGAGGGAATGCATGGGAAGTGCGTGTTGGTGTGTATGAATGAAAGTGGTTGAAGACATGTGCAATAGTTCATGGGATTACTTGAGGGTGTACTGGGAACTAAAAGATTGAATTTTTTTCTAAAGTGATTTTAAAAGGGCGAATGGTTTGGGAAATTTCATTTGGTTTGAAATGTGGGTTTTATATTTGGAAAGTGGCCTTGAGAGAAGGGATTTTCTCAATTTAAAATGAAAAGGGTATTTCAAAAAGGGAATTTTGGGTTGTGTTTGTAATTTTTTGAGATGGTTGTTTTTAGACCAATGTGTATTCAATGATAATGCTTTAGCTTGATATTGGTTTTGGTTCAATGTTTTATATGTTGTTCAGAAAATGCTGCCCAGAAAGGTCCCCAAGGATTCAGATAATTCATGACCAGTTTTTGGTCTTTCTCATACATTGCCTATCCACGGTGATTGGGGTCCATTAGAGCTAGTAGAGTGGCTTGAATAGGTGAGCGCATATTCAAGATTTTGGGAACTCTTGAAGCTATTAGAGTGCGCGTTGTCTTGGGTCTGTTTGAAGGTCTAGCTCTAGACGAATGGGAGTTGTTCTCCACGCCATCAATGCAAGTTCGAGTGATTTGGGATGTCTTTAAAGCTATCTTCATCTAATGGTTTATACATGTAGAGCTGAAGAACAAGAAAAAGGAATATCTCATGCATATTCAACAAGGCCAGCGGACGGTGAAGACATATCTTGACCATTTCAAGAAACCTGTGTCCTTTTATTTGGAGGTAGCATTGTAGGATTTGATGAAGACTTCTCTCTTCATCAGTGGTCTTCATCTAGAAATCATGGAGCAGGTCCTGTATTTCTAGGACCATCATTTCGATAAGTTGGCGGATGAGGTGTTCCTAGTTAAGTTGGTCTTCGGAGCGTAGATGGTTGGCAATCCAGAATATCCAGTTACTCGTGAGGGTTCCCCATCTGGCGGGTAGGATGTACTAGAGAGGCATGTTCTTAATGATTCCTCTACAGTGATTCTGGATTCCAGTCTATCAGACTGTTTAGTGGTGTGCCACCTGTGTGGCCGGTTCGGGCATGTGAAGTCATTATGTTGCATCCCTCCAAATACGTGTCATCATTGCGGGTGGCTGGGTCATATAGAGATGTTCATGTGGAAGCATCTCCCTAAGAACACATTGTGATAGATGAATTCCAGTTCTTGATGGTGAGGAAAGTGATTATTTATCTATCAGTGCCGCAGCCATAGGTCTTGGGGTGATGCTCGCATGCAGTCCTGAGTTGATAGGGGCGTGACACCTAAGTTCAGGTTTTGTGTTATTTGTAGGAAGTGGAAAATTTAAAGACTTTTTGTTCTTGATTTTCATCTGTTAAAGTTTTGATGCCCCTGTAAGTTCACTATTTCATCATTTAATTATGATGGACATGTTCTATTTAATCCAAATAGTTTTGTATTTCTGATTATGGTTTTCTAAATCATGAATTTTTCCTAAAAGTGTATTTGGCCATTGTTTGGGTTGATCTTGGTTTAGCTGTGTTTGTTTGGAGATGTAATCATCTCTAGAGGAATCGACATTTGTGGTTATCCTTAGGTGCACTTCATGGGATAAGTTCAGCTGGAACATTTTTCTTGAGTGTGGGGGGTTATTCGTCTGGGTCGAGAGTTTCATGTTTCATCAGATGTGTTGTTTCTCTTATGCTATATAAGTTAGTCTGGATCAGTTGGGAGTTCCCACATTGGCCCCCTTCCTAGGGTATTATGTTTGAGTGTTAAATTTCCACCCTAGTTGATTTATTGTGGCGGGGAGAACCCTCTCGTGTTCTCAAATTCTCATGTGTTGGGGATTATTTTGGTTTTATTTGGGCATGGATTTTTGTTTTGTCTATTGTTAGACAAGGTGACTTTCTGGGGACATAAACTATCTATGGCGGGGAGAATTGTCACACCCAAACATTTCAATATATTGTTATTTTATTATTTCTTGACTTCGAGTTCTCAGGCCAAGGTTCGGGTTGGGTCATAGTTTATCATTTTTTATGTTTAATGATTTTACATGATTTCGGACATGTGCGCGATCACCGCACAAGTGGTTGTTGCCGCATAGTTGGCCTAGGTTTCATGTAATTTCTCTTTATTATGGTTATTACTATTGTTATTATTTTATTATTATTGTTATTTTGGTAATCATTATTTATATTTTTATTAAATTTTTATATTATTATTATTATTTTAAATAAAAATTATTAAATTGTTATTAAAATTATTATTATTGTATTAATGGAACAACTAATATATCAATTATTGTGATTGATGTATTTAATAATAATAATTGTTATTATTTTTATTGTTATTAAATTTTTTAATATTATTTTTACTATTATTATTATTATTATTATTTTTTATGGTCTATTATTATTATTATTATTATAAAATGAAAAATAATAAAAATATATAATCCCTAAAAACTTGGCTCACACCCCCCATTCCCCTTACCTTCGACACACAGTGGTGCCCCACCTGGTTCCCCTTCGCAGTCTGCCACCTTGCATCGACCCCCAGCGCTAGCCCGTCCTCACATCATGCCTCCAGCCCATCCTCACTCTCCCCCCATAACATGCCCTCCAACTCCAAGTTGCTACCCTCAACCTCCCTCGTTCCAACCATCTGCACCACCAACCCGGCCACGCCCTGGCCCTCTGGATTTCAGCCTCCACCCTCTACACAACAGGTAAGGCCAACTCCTAGCCTCTCCCTCTCCTAACAGCCGCTTTAGCTGGTGCCTCTTCTAGCCTCCCTTACCCTGCCCAGGTCTCCCCTCACCATCGCGCAACCTCCCTTGTCCGGCCGACCTCAGCGCACGACTTCTAGCCAACAACGCCTCATCCGACCTCTCATTCTGGAACGATGCACCACAGTCCTGGAAGCATGATCCCTGCTCCCTATCTAGCTCCGATCTCACCCATACACTCCTTTTGTATCTCTACCCGCAGAAACCCCCCTTCTATGGCCAAGTTTCTCCTCACCAATAATACCATTCTAGCCACAAACCTCCTCGCTGGTGTGTTTTTCTATCAATGTTCATGGGTTCTCTTCTTTAACCCAACCCTAATGCCTGATGTTTTGACTTTTATTTTTTTACTCATTGTTTAGGATGTGGATATTATCCCATGGGTGTGTTCTTACTTTCGTCGAGGTTCTGCCACATTTTCACATGACTTTAGGTATGAAAATCCATAAATCTTCCATTCCAATGCATTTATTTGTGGCTTGGTTCATCCAATTATTATTATTTTATTCGATTAATTGATTTGCATCATCACAATAGACCTAGTTAATATATTACAAATTTTTACATTTTTTTAGAATTTTTTAAAAAAATATCATCTTATGCAATTATTTACTTGTGTCTTTGTATTGTTATATTTAGAATCTTTGATTTAAATGAATATATGGGTCCATAATAAATATTTTATTTAGCTGCCAAGTCATATTTTGAAATTTTTTAAAATATGATTCACACCATCATAATGCATAAAATTAGTTTTTGTGATTTTTTTGGATTATTGAATTTATTATTAGTATGTTTTAATGATCTTCATACGTAGTTTTTAGGATTTAGGCAAATATGCTGTGCTTTCTAATCGAACATGTTTCTTTAAACCATGATTAGGGGTTCTTATGAAATTCTTAGCACTCACGTTGTTGTGGAAATGTTTATGTGGCTATAAATTTGGTATAGAGTGTATGGTTTTTAAATGGTATGGTTTTTTGAATGAGTTAAAATGTTTTGGGAAAATATTAATGATTCATAAGTGGATGGTTCTTGTTTCCTAAAAATTTGGGTGGTTGGACATGGTTCTTAATGAAATAGGTGTTATATGGAAATGGTTTAAAGGTTCTTATTTATTGTTGGTGTATCACTAGATTTTGGAACTTCCATTGGTGCACTAATTGCACATAGGGATGCGTCAACAATTTATGGTGGGGAATTATGTTGGGAATGCTTTGTAAGATTTGATTTATAAATGGTTCTTATTTTTTAAAATCAGATTGTTTCTTTTGTGTGGGTTCTAAAAATGGATTTCTCGGTGTTCCTCAAGTTCGACACAATTGGACTTAATGCATACTATGGCATGAGTTGAAAGTGGTATTGATAAGGTTTTTTGGTTAAAAGTATTTATAAATATTGAATTAAAGGCTTGTTGGACACTTTTATCCCAAGGATAATGTTTGTACTGACTTTTATTAGAGACTGTGTTTTGGATAATGTCTATTCCTGGTTGGAGACTTTGATCATTTTATGAAATGGTTTAAATATTTCATGGAATGAAGGTATTGTTGGAACCTTTGTTGATATGATATATATATATATATATATATATATATATTTGGGGGAACCTCTATAGTAGGATATCCCTTATGGGTTATCGTATGGAGTGTTCGTGTTTGGGGTAGGCACGTGCAGTGAGATGAGTCACATGTGGGAGGGACTCCTACTTACACAATATTATTATATCCTCCATGGGTTCTTGGGTGTCTTTTAGATGATCGAGTGTCGATTGCTAATCAACCCTGAGTAGAGAGGTTGATACCCCTATATTTGTTGTTAGGTTGGGCGGCCTTTATCACTAGATTGGTAAGTTATTGGGCGGCCGATTGGTTATAAACTTATGGGATTCACCATACACCAATATGAGGATCTGAAACCGAGTACGTCCAAGGGTCATTTAAAGATGTTTATGATCACCCATGGTTACTCATTTTTTTAAATTTCTTATTTACTTTCTGTTGGTCTAGTTTATTTTCAGCTTGCCTTGTTTACATGTATTGTTTTAGCCCATCTTTGGTATCTTTTGTTATGGGTTTTTTTTAAAATGAAAAATGGTTTTATTGAAATAGAACACAACATCTGTTCAATTTCTAAATGGGAAGATCATATTTCTTATTTTAAAATGTGAAAACCATACTTTTATTATTGTATTTTAAACTAATGCTATTATATTGTTTTGAGAAGCGAGGTTCTTGGATTTTGTGGCTTACCATAGCAACCCTAAAAAGAATTTTTAATGATCACCCCTATTTTATCATTTCAGTAACATGTTTCATTTTCTCAGGTTTTCTTGGATGAGTTTCTCGTTACTGGGGAAAGGTCAGCTTTTGGTTGAGAGGTGACCTGGAAGGTCACATGGAGGTATGTTGGGTTGTCTATTTATTTCTTTTTCCTCTGCTCGAGTTCAATTTTATTATTCTGTTTATTAGTAGTTATTTATTTATCTTTTTGTAGCCAAATCAATCCCAGAAATTAGGGTTTGATTCCCAACACTAGTTTCCAGCTTTTGGGGATTAGGAATACCGTTTGGGCCATGTCGTGGACCAACTCAGGTGACTAGTTCTTGGTCGACCGGGATTGGTTCGTGACATGTATTTTATTGAGCATTCATAACCTTTAATTAAATCCATCTATCTTCTTTGGTGAATATTCAACTATATTCGTGTGATTATATATTTAATAATTTTATGATATATATATGCCACACCATTCATCATAAGGATACTACATTAAAATTTTCAATTCAAAAAATACTATTACAAACTATAAATAATGATTCTGGTATTTGTTTATGCATTTTTGATTTTCCCAAGGAATAAACAATCACTATATCATTTTCCATAAGGATACATCAAAGTAACTTCTTTAATGCATCATTAAATATTACAAATCATTATATATTGTTTGAAAGTGTAATTATATGTATGATAACTAACCTTATTTTCATATAAATAAAATTTCATCATATTCATTTATCCAATGGAACTTATATACCTTCCAAGTGATATTTCTTATTGGATTAGATAGTCATGACAGATATATCAAAAAGTATTTCATGTATCCTGACAACTCTAGTAAACTATGGATATTGGTTATTATGGTTATTATGTTTGATTATTCTGTAACTTCCATCTTTTAAATATCCACCAATATACCCACACTATATATTATATTACCTAAGAATGTGAGTTTCTTTATCCACAATTCAAAAATTGGTAAATTTAGTATATAGTTTCTATTTTATTAGGATCTTCAAAAGAATCCTAAAACATTCTTCAGGATTTTATATTCTATTCTAATATATAAAAATATCATATATAAATAATACCACAAACTAATAGAGGTAACTCTAAATAATCTATTCATTATATCCCTGATGATAGAAAAAGAATCTGTAATTACAAATAGAATCAAAATAAATTCTTAATGAAAAAACCTCATATGAAAGGCTCTTTTAAAAAATACTCCTTGAAACCCAATTAATGATGTCAATAATGAATTAAAAACATTGAAGTGTATTGTGTTAAGTTATCAATATGAGGTAGATGATACTTTTTCTTAGTAATGATCATGTTATTTTATCTGTAATAAAATCAAGGATGTAATAACCAATAATTCATCCTAAAAAATATAATAGGTGATCTCCATGGTGATGAACTATGGAATAAGAATCCTTTATCAAGATTCTCCTAGAGTAGCTTCTTCAATACCTAAAACTCAATCTGGTTTATTCTGAATTGATTCACTGAATTAGGTGTGGCACTAGGAATGAGTTATATTGAAAAATCAACTTCATTATTTAGCAGAAGTCTCGGAAATTAATTACGAAATAAGTTAGAAGAATCCCAAAAATGGGAATATCTTTAATTTTGAATTTTTACACAAACACATGAGTTAAATATACCTAAAAATATTTAATAATACACATAAGATGATTGTAACTGGAATTGGATGTTTATATTCATCCTCACGATAAAATATGATCATATGTTGATTCAAAATATCAAATGTGAAATACTATAATTGAAATTTTATATTTTTTATATAGAGAGATATCTAATCAATGACCATCATCACAAAAAAGTAAATTATAGGTAAAATAACAGTATTTCTAGGGAGTATATTCCAATAAAATTCTATTATATGGGATTTATAGACATTATTTTCAATTATCATACAATTAAGTGTTTTAACTGATAACTCAAAACATAATTGTTGAGGTGGTAATGTGGTACAATTATAAAATTCGTATGATATAAATTAGTGGGTTGGGATATAATCAAATAATACATTTTTATTTTTAGATTGTATGGTAACTTTACCTTTCACCACTTCATTCTTGTGACGTACTTCAGTAGTTGTGATTTGATGAGCTTTCCCTTTGTATTTATACTTAAGAGGTTGTGAAAAAGAATTGTTGTCATTAACCCTTATATTGAAGAACTGATTGGTTTAATTTTCATAATCCATATATGTATATCATTGGAGTGTGGGTGGCACAATTGGTTTATATTATCTACCATTCATTTCATTGACTGGCCACTTCACATCACTTGGAAATTGTTTTTCTCTATGGCCTTATTTTCTGAAATTAAAATACATACTATCCACAATAAGTTATTTTACTCCATAATTCTTTCCACACTCATGACATAAAATAAAATTAGTTTTTTTCCATAAATTTTATTATTATAATTTCATCAAAATTCCATATTTTTATTTTTGTATCCAAAAATACAATAACAATAAGAGTCCTTAGTTTCCAATTCAATCATTTGATAAAACTGAATGATTTATTTATAGATATCAATCTATCTTATAGAAAATTTATTTTAGAGAATTTTCCTTAAGTGACTAAACAATCAGTCAAATTTTCCTTCAGTATTGATGATAAAACCAAAATCATACCATGAATGTATGGTGAAATTTTTCTCATAAGTATAAAATGAAATTTCATCCTTCTTATTTAGTTTCATGAATTATCTATCCATTTTTGTGATAATATTTTGGGGAAAATAATTATTGAAAATTAACTTCATAATAACTTCCCATTATAGGGTGTTATTTTTCTCCCTTTTCCTCATATTATTGATTAGTGTACACAATTTATATGATTTCCCATCCGAATAATATACTTCTAGGATAAAATTTTCATGTTATAAAAAATATAAAATGGTAAAATATCATTTCATAGGTACTAATACATTTATAATTAATTAGTGGATTTGGGGAACCACTAAAGGAATATGGATGTTTACACATAAAATACTCAATAGTGATTTTTTTCCTTTGTCATTTTGGAAGATCAATATGAATCATGTTACTGATTATAGTTTGGGAAAGAGTAATCATAGTGTTTAATAATGAAATCATGAATTATCATTCACATGATTTCTGATTCATGAAACCTTGTTTTTAATCTATTAAATCATATGTTTGACCTTTCAATTCATTATCATCATCTATTAAAATATTTTATAATGGTTCATAATGAAAATATGAATTAACCCAAGTATATAACCTTGGTGTGTCTATCTATTTATGAATTATTAATACAAATAATCATGCATAGGTGATGATTGAGTAAATACATAGTCCCCCATTTTTAGATTTATTACCTACTAGAATTTCATTACTACGGACACATCCACTTTCCAATATACATATAGGTATTTTTTTCTAGGAAAACCAAAAAATATATACTTTACTAAATAATTGGTATGGTATCATATATTTATAATTATCCATATGGTTTTTAAAAAGTAATCTAATACAAAAATCTAATGATTTAATAAACCCGGCTCTGATGCCAACTGAGGTGACCATTGAAATTCGTACATATATATTACATCATTTTATATTAATTTCTAATACACATCATAACCAAAAATTCCCTAAAACAAAGATGTTTTAGATCCTTTTGAAGAATATATATATATAATCAACTTATTTCATGAAATATCTTCAACATCTCCCACAAATATCCTCTCACATTGTTCATTTCTTAAAAATACCCTACTTAAAACCTTTCTTCAAAACTTGGGGAATATAAATTTAAGAAATGTAGTGCTTAGATTCTTGGTAATGGTAAATATAAAAGATACCTGTAAATGATCATATGTTATTATATGATTAGAGGTTGTGTGTAAGAGCATGATAACAACTTAAAATAATCATACTGAATCAGTCAAAGATCATTAATCCTAAATCAATGAATTTGGATTTTCATAAAAAATAAATTAGTCATATCTATGAGGAATCATCAATAATTAATCATGACCCAAGAGAACATATCATTAGAATAAGACATATTTTTTTGGCATTCACATATGTATAGAAAATAATTTTCTTAGTTTAGTATCACTAATGAGGTAATAATAATGGATTATGTTCACTCCCCATTATATCATTTAATCAGTCTAGATTAACTCCCAAAACTATTATAGTGGATACAGTCTATTAATGAACTAGGCTCACTCCCTATTCTATTCCCCATTATCTCATGAGATAAAAATCATTACCCAATGAATTAGATGTCTATGTAATTATAGGCCCACAAATTACATAATGAAAATCTTCCATATGAGTGGCCCAAGATCATGAAACATTGATCATTTCATTATATAATAAACTATATAAAGGAAATTAGTTTAATAAATATTTAATCACAGAATAACCCATGTAAAATAACTAATATTCCTAATGGTTTCATTGTAACTTGATTTAACTTTGGTAATGAAATGATATTCATAGCAGCATCCTTAAAAAAGTCATAATAATCATCCATCCATATATAAATGTGGATGGTATCATAATATTATATACCCATTGAATCATAAAAATATATAAAATATTCCAACATAAATAAAAAGATAATTTTAAAATATCAGTCAAACCATTCATTGAAAACATGAGAAAATATCCTTTTCTTGATTAGATTGTAGCTAAAATTTCATAGAATATTAAGAAAATAATTTTCACTGAAAATAATAAATGAAACTTTTAAATTAATATTCAATGAAATTAATGGTTTTTTGGGGGAGAAAATATGTTCTCCCCTTATACATTAACAGAAAACATTCATTTCAAACTATTGTAAAAATTCAAAAATTACATGCTCAGAAAAAATAGAGAAGGATTAATTTTTAATTCATATAAATTAAATTTAAAGGTAATTAAAATAGTATTTTTCTTTTAAAAAATATTGTATAGATAATACAATTCATTAAAAAATATTGAATTATATATGCATGGAAGAAATAAAATTCAAAAAAATATTAAATAAAGTAATATTTTCTTTAAAACACTTTCTTAGTAATTTTTAGTACCAAAGGAAAGAAAATGGTAATAATATATAAAAACATACCAAATAAACATTTGAGAAAAAATATAAAATATTATAATTTTATGATCTATATATTTTTCCTTCAATATAAATTTAGCATTAACATCCCTAAAAAGAAATGAGATTCTAACCTAAACCCTTACCTCAAGTTCTATAATGCATAGTATGAACTCAAATATTCTATATAATAAATATATATTTATTAAACATAGATTTTAGAAAACTATTCATACATATCATACTATGTATCATTCCTTTAAATTTTCCAATAATAATTTGATTAAAAATTTCTTTCAATAAAATGAACATTTAGGTGAAACTGGTTGGGTTTCCATTCATTTTCTAGTTCAATGGTTATAATAATTTCACCTTGTACATTGTTTCATCATATAAAAAATATAAATCAATATTTATGTTTTATATTTATTAATTACACACAAATTTAATATTATTCATATAAATAAATGATTCAAAAATAATCACCTAGTAATATAGAGGTGGTAGTCCACATATACACAGAATCGACGATGTCTATTTCCAAAGAATGTTATGGTGAGAATATAGATAATATATTATAATTAAGTAAAAATTAATGTGTAATAAATATCGTATATAAAAATTTAATAAATCATAATATCCAACTATGAATAATAGTGGTGGGAAATGAATCATATCTCTATGCATAGGAGGTAGTCCACACACACACATGGGCGATAATTTCATTTCCCATTTGATTGAATGGAGGTGGAAATGGTGGATCCAATATCACAATATCATATAATAATACTAAATACACTAGATTAATTATTTTATAATGGGTAACATAGATCTAAGGTGGGAAGAATAAGAAACAAAAATGAATGTACTTGGTTAAGAGTTATACAACATCAATAAGAAACCTCTTTTCGTATAAGCGTTAAACATTGAAAGTATGGTATTATGATCAAACAAAGACAACTAAAATGTTTTTAGGGATGTAATGAAGGGACTATCATAGGTAATTGATGCTATATAATGCTCACTAAGTGTAAGTGAGATATAATTGGTGATATAATTTTATAAGTGAAGGTGAGGGAAAATTTTAAAGTTTTCAAAAGATTAAAATATATAATGTATTTCTCATGTAAAGTGGGTCAAAAATTAGAAAAATAATAATATTTTAAGTACATTTTCTAATTATATTAATGAAATTAATGATTTTTTTGATATTATAAACGTTATCTCTTATGGTAAACCCCTGGTAAACTCATTTTAATCTTAATCGTGGTAACACAGTATTACTATTTTTAATATTCACTATAACCAAATATTTTTTTTGGAATTATTAAATTATCTTTATTATAATTAGTCCAAATATGTAACTTATTTTACAATATTCAATTTGTATAAGTGAATTAAATTTATATTAAAATAATTTCTCAAAATACAACAAAATTGTTTTTATAAAAATGTATTTTTTAGGATAAAAGTATTTTTAACATTGTTCCATTCCATGTTTTCATAAATTTTTAAATACTTTATTGAACTTATTTTATAAACCATTTCACATAAATCATTCATAAATAGAAAATAATTTAATTTTTTATTAAAAACATTGTGCGTATGAATTATTTTTGAAAATCATTATTTCTAACCTTTGTATAATTTTATTTTAATTTATAAAAAAATAAAATAATTTTTTAAAAAACTAAAATTAATTTATAGAAATTTAAATATCCCTTTTACTACCCACAAATATAATCTCTATGTTTTAAATATTATATTAAATAATAATTTTTATATCACTGTACATTTAAACTCAGTGATTCATGTAAATAAATCTATTGAAGAAATAAAATTAATTTAAAGAAAAATATATCAAAAAATATCTCGTTGTAAAATCGTAATATGGTATGATGTTGATTAATCATTCAGCAGATATAGATATTATGGTGGTTTTTTCATTTATCCAAACTTTATTGGTAAGGTAGATGTTATGTTCACTATATTATATGTGTGGTGATACATAGCTCACTTAGAGATCCAATGATTTCCCTTATTATTTTGTGATGATATCATGTTCCCCTAGAGGTTTGATATTTACCTTTAATTATGGTGATATCTTATTCATGTATAGATTCATCATTCACAATTTACTATGTAGGTTGATTCATTTTATCCCCAGTTCAAATAACTAATATTCAATTCACACTATTTTTATGGGAACTGATCAAATATTATTCACTCTTTCCATGACTCTGATTGGACAATGGGTGTACTCATCCCATAATGGAAGTAGCTATATTGGCAAAGAGTTAATTATTTTGATGGATTCTATATTACCTTACAATTCAATAGGATTATACATATAATTATCATGCAATCCGTTTTATTTGATATATTCATGAACATTTATATTTGTTTTTATTTAGGGTATCATTTGTGATGGCTTACAACTATTCATGATAAAACCCTACATATGGAATTTGGTGTTTTTAATCTAAATATATTAAATATGATGGTTACTGTGATGCCCCTTGTATAGGTGTGCATGATGGAGGAGCTCGAAAGAAATATGAAGATAGATCTGAGTCAATATCAGTTATTGTGTTCAGGGGTCTTTTCTTTATTTTTTTCATCATATACATTATATTATTAGGCGACTAGAAATATTTCATTGGGGTATAATAACATGAAAATATGTGTTTCATTTTATTATAGTTTTTGGATGATAGTGTTGGTAATATATTCTATTGTAATTCCATATTTTGACACTAATGTGTATCCATATATAGATATTCAATAACTTACATAACAATGATAATATACTTTATAGTATTTTCATGTCGATTATTATAACCTCCCCACTGTTATGATTTCTTTAGAAAAAAAAGAGGATTGACTGAGGTCATGTATCACACCAACTTGTCACTATTGGGGGATTGGGGAGAGTGGATTACACAAATCATAATTTAGGATGTTTTTTTAAAACACATATATTTGGGATATGTAATTTAGAGACAAAACTAGTAAAAACTCTAAATAAAATATTTCATTGTTCTTGTCTATCATTTACACAAGCTAAATTCAACGTTTTGAAGGAGTATGGACTTGTACTATTTTATTTTATTGTTAATCTGCTTGATTTAAGGCATGCATTATATTCTTGGAAATTGATTTATTCTTTTTCTCTTGGATGATAGTGGATAAAGGCATGTATTCATCCTTAAATTAGGAAAATATTTCATAATGACACGTGCGTTAATGTGTATGATTTCTATGACGTTTTTTCAAAAATTGTCTTAACTATTTAAATAATCAATAGTAACTTATTTATATTTCCCAAAATAAATTATTGGTGGCATTTTAATTATTTTACAAAGCTGGCTACTATTTAATTAATATGAATTCTATAGAGAAATTTCTTTAATATTCATAAAGATTTTACATCGATACTCAATGGTGGTAGATTTATTTATAGATATTTAGTTATAATTATAACCCATGATTAGGTAAGTTGGAATGAATATAACATTATGGATTTGATATTGAAGATTTTATTTCATTGAATGAGTTGTGAAAAAAATGGGGATGTTTTATATAGTAGGTGGGGGATCCTACTTTTGATGATTTGGGATTTGGGATAATTTTAATTTGAGTACCATAGATATCAAGAAGGGTATTATTTCCAATTTATCATAAGATAATTTAAAATTATGGGGTTATCCCTCAAATAATAGTGGTTTTACAAGTCATATAAATAACCTAAAAACATTAATAATTCATTGATGAATCATTTTATAGACATGAAACACCAAAATTGATTTGTCATATATTGATTTGGTCTTAGTAACTCCCAATACATTTATAGACTCAAGAGAACATGTATTGTTTTTATTGAATATATATTATATGAACTGGATGCATAATCAAATGCATATTTGACACAATGAACTTGGATTCTTGTCATATTAATCATTAAACGATGATCTTTGTTGAGTGTCCATGTAAAACTATGATATAAATCATACAAGGATTGAGATTCAAATTCAATGATGGTTACTCTGTATCATGGAATGTATGAATTTTATGACCATTTCTATATATGGGACATGAGATATGTCTTCCATTCTAAGGTTGAATTTACTATGGGAATTAATTAATTGCATATTAGTGATTGTGATCCTAGAGGTAAATTAGGAGCAATTGACCTTGATTAAAATTTGAGATTTTCAAATTTTGGGATTTTAGTTAATCGTCGTTTGAACTTAGTGTAAGACCACAATGGTATTTTATGATGCATTTTGACTTCAAGCTTCACCTTCCTTATATATGGGTTAAGAAAAATTGAGATTGGTGTTAAATTCCTTGATAACCATATGAAATGTAATACGTTGAGAGGTTCTTGTATATCATAATGGGGTATAAATCTCCTTAATTTTCATGGATTCTGGGAGCATTGTGTTGGATGGTGGACTAATAGTGAATTATGATATAACTAACCCTTGAAAGGGTTTATTTAGAAAAATTTATCATGTTCTAATGGTAAATCACAATAAATATAGACATTTTATTATGGATGGTATGATTGTGATTCTATTCTAATCAATCGATTATGGACACAGAAAAAAGATCATCGTGGGTGAAATCGAGGAATACACAAACTTGATGAGGTTAATATGGGATGAAACATGACTAGAATTCACTAAATAAAATAGATTCATGAAATTAAAAACCTTTATTAAATAATAATTTCTTCTCAAAGTTCTTCTATCCACTATGAAAGATAACTTACGGAAATTAAATTAACCTTCATTCAATGCAAGTCTATGCATGAACGTCACATCCAATGTTTATACATTTCCAAAACATAACTCCATTATGGTAAATTTTATATTATTAACCCTTCCACATTTATGGAACCTAAAAATACCTACCTTTATTTTAGGTTTACGGGGATGTTACCTTTAAACATCTGCTAGAATCTCTGAATTCATGAAACGTCAACCTTTATAAAGAAAAATAAGAGATGGATCCATATAGGTATCCATCTTCCATGAACAACCAATCATGAGTAATTGAAACTCAAAGACCCTAGTTTATATGAAATTCATTAAGGATGATGTAATTATCAATAGAGGAAATCCACTCAATCTAATATATGTTTTATGGGATAATTATCTAGCATGATACCTAATCTATGTGAGTTTTGAATTTACCCCAAGGTAGGGACACTCCATCTCGTAAAGCTCTAGGATTTCAAATACCTATGAATATCATGAAACCCACAATCTTCATGAAACCCACAATCTTCACAAAACCCACAAACTTTAAGAAAATTACATGGTAGGTCCCTACATGATGCATCCCTTCAATAGAACAAACATTGAAAATGTTTAGTGCTCAATGGACCCATACCTATACAATATCTGTTAATCTGCACCTCGATATTCCACATGATTTCTATAACCAACCCTAATGACCTTAATATTTTTATAAATAATGTCTTGGATAGTCTCATCAAATCTTGATACTATGAATAGGTTATCAAATGTCAGGATCCTTATTTTCCACTTTACCATAATAGTGTTTATGCCATTCGCCACAAAGAAGTACATGTGCAGTGAACACGTAAGTCCCAAAGGTGGCATCATCAAGGTAAACTATCCACATTTCCAAATTTTGAGATATACTTCTCTATACTCCTCTACTACATATAGTTGGCCTCCCTAGGTATAGTCCCATCCAATGTGTAAACTATAATATATTAATCTATATATCCCAACATCCTTGTAACATGTCGTTAAACTGTAGGAAACCATCCCCAACACATGTTGTTAAAATATATCCCCACACTATGTGGTCAACATATGATGTACCATATATGACTTTTGGGGGATTACACCACACCTTCTACCTAATGGAAGCATATAATTCCCCATGTATGAACATCATGGGATGAAACCACCTCCATCTTCATGGGATGAACCACCTGTAATAGGCAGACCATTTTTGTAACCACCCCACCATCCTATATTATCCTAAGATGAGAAAACTATAACTGGAAGTATTTATGCGTAATCTACACACTATACATTAATGTTTACCGAATTGTGACATGAACAACCTTATATAATAACGATAAACTGCATGGATCAGACCCGTCACGTGACCTTAAAATGTGCACTCAAATCACATGGGTTTAGATCCCTGTATCCTAAATGAGTATGTAGGATTCCTCCCTAAGGTTCAACCCCAACACACCTAGGATACCTCCCTAATGATCAATCCTAACCCCAAAAACTAACACCAATATAAAATCAACTTTTCCATCACCAGTAAAGTGGAAAATCCAAAGTTATGTTATCCTTATTTAGGAAACACTCAACCCCATCTATCCATGCCCAAAATATATTAAAACTTATAAAAAACTAGTCCCCACAAGAGATTAAACCAGTGACCAACCTGTCCTCACAAGAGGATAACCCTGTGACCTAACCATCCCAATAATATGTTAAAATGGTGATCAACCTTCCCACATAAGACATTAAACCTATGACCAACATATCCACACATAATGTTAAACACGTGATCTACCTATCTCTAAAATATTTTAAACATATGACTAACCTATATCTAAAATACATTAAACATGTGACTGACCAATCCCCTCATGATGTCATATTTGTTTCCACTATTCCCCCACAAGACATTAAAACTATGACCCTTCCAAATTCATAAAAATATACACCTTATTCAATAAAAATGTTATCCACAAGGTAAAAAATCATTGTAATCCATACAACTTCGGAACAAATTACCCAATGAACGAAATGGGATTCTAGAGGTCTTTCACGAAATATTCATCCTACATGAGTTTCCCTCAACATCAAAATAGTAATACTTTACATGTTCCCAAAACCCATGTGTTAGAAGATGTCTAGATGTGTCTAACATCACCGTCATCTCTAAACACATGTAGCTTCCCTATTATGATATAAGGGGTGTAATTAATTAGTTTCCACCATAATATTGAATTGGGAATGATCTTTATAATCATGAATCAAATCTATATGGTAGAACCAAAATACAAAATGAGATCTAAGGAGGAATCCATGGAAGGAGGAATTGAAATATCACCATCATGTTTCAATCAAGGAGATGAAATAACCGATCTTAGTGGTAGAGTCCACCCACCTTGGGAAAACAAGAATGTGGGGGGAAACAACTAGCCACCTTGGGGGAGGAGTGAACAGTCCGTGGAAGAGGATCACTTTAAGAAATAAAATAAAGGAAAAAACACACCACCACATGTGAAGTAGGGCCCCATCTAAATGGAATTGGAAAAAAATGGTTAAACCAATGTGGAACTTCTATCCATCAACCATTAATAGATGTGTAACATTGGACACCACCATATTTGGATGTCACCAGATTTAGACATTTAGAATTGAGGCTCAAAAAACTAACATAGTGGTCCTACCATGAAACTGTTCTCTTATAAATAGAGGATAATGAAGGATGTTGGGAATCAACAAACTAAGAAATCACTGTAATGGTTCCTTCCCAACCTTTGAGTTAATTGGTAATTTTAGGAACATTTTGAAGTGCCTTCGTCAGGCTTGTACTGAAAGCTAACATTTTTCAACATACAAGACTGAAGCTATTGAAAATGTTTTATAACCCACTTCCAACAAGTGTGGGGATAGGGGGACCAATGGTATAGTAATCCTACAAAACTACATTCCTTCCATGGAGGCCACCACATCCATGGTTGTTAGGTACCCTCACCCTATATCCTCCTCTAGGATCATCCAAAAGAGGGTCATAAATTCCATATTTCATCATTATGAGAATGAAGGGGTCATCCCAACAAGGGATATATCACATCAGGACCATTAAGCCTTATCTCCTAGCCAACATCGCCTCTTCTAAGGGGCGGGTAGGCAGAAGAATCCCCAATAACAATGAAAAATCATTTCAGGATTCTCTCTCCGAAGAGATCTGATAGCTCACTCCCATAAGTCCAGGAAAAATGGTATGTGTGGGTTGCATATACGGATAACACCACCTAGTAACTCTCTATAAGGACTCCCATTTGATCATAAATACATCACCAATCATCTTCATTGGATGAGTAGCCGTATGATATTTACCCTTCTTCATAGGACCAAATCCAAAATACCATGCACTGACACCGGTACATGCCACAAACCATGCTCAAAAGGAGGCATCATCATCATCTATAGTGGAGGCTTCCACCACTAAAGCACCTTATTCAACCATAAAGACCACCATAAAGGGCTCCTTCATCACCCGATGGGGATCAAGACCAATACATCCTAGCATACAAGTTGGTTTGACTCTCCCCATCATGATCACCACTAGAAACCATCATGTGCCACCCAATGATAAATTATTTCATAATGAAGGTCCTCAGTGAATGACCACCAATCGATGAAAATATTATTCCCATGCCAATGGATTTCCCTCCCACAAAGATACATCATAATTTAGGAGGATGAATGGTTTTTGTTTGGGCTTAACCCATAGCAATAGCTAAAGAACATGTAGAAGGAATAAACATGAACTTCATGGAATTGCTCTTGGATAACTACCATGACACCTAAGGTAAGAATGAGGGATACCTAATGTCCCGATAAGACAATAAAAATCAGAGGAAATAGATGGATTGATCGAAATACCTCCTCCCTAACATCCAAACTGGGGGTAGAATCCAATGATCTAAGGATAATTATCCCTATGTATGAGGTCCACAAGGTCCCCAAGTCCCTATATTGGAACATGTATATGCACTATGTTATGTAATCATTTCAGGGACTAAAATTGTAACTATTCTGGCCTCTATCAACTTCCCTCTTCTTGACCTCCACCTAGGAAGTGGGAGAGAGTTCATGATCAAGGTTGGGACCATCAGATGATAGTGAACACTCCACTGATCCATAAGCATATGTTTTCTCCCTTTATCATCATGACGCCACCAATTCACCATCCTACATGAATATTGTCATGAATATGAACCCACTTCTAGAAGATACCCCAACATTCTAGGGATGGTAGGCTCATGTAGCACTTCCTCTAATGAAAAATCAATAGCCAATCAAATTGTCCAAATTTCCACCTTTTGTTTCTCAACTAGCACAATTAGAGTATAGGGAATTCATGAAAAAGATCCCCTTGGGATAAAGGGTTGGAGGAAGAATATTTGGAAATATTGGTCATCAGCCAACTACTGGTTATGTATTGATCGCTCGTAAACCTACACATTACCATCTCAAAATCACTAATTGTGGGGTAGGCTTGATGTCTCTACCAAAATATATAAGTGATTCTCAACCACCTCCAATCAATAAATGGTGTACCTAGAGATCCTTGATCATCTTGAGGCTATCCATCAGCAGTTTCAAAAGGTTGTCCTTATAGAACTTCTAGTGGATAGATTCCATAATTCTTATTGATATTGTAAGAAATTTTAGTAGAGCGAACTGAGGAGTCTCACTACACTCTGAGGAATCACGGATGAGGTGTATCCCCACATGAAAATCCATGAATTGGTAATGTATGTTCCCCTCCACTTCAATCCCCTCTCAAATAAAAAACTAGGTCATCATGCTATCCCACCCACCAATAGTGAAGACTTGCCTCCAATTGTTGTAACTGTGAATGTCATCATGATCAATAATAGGGATGATCAAACAAATATAATTAAAAACATATGACATGATGAATAAATCCCACCACAGTGGAGATGCAGTGTTAATAACACATTTTGAAAATCAACACCACTTGCTAGTAGAGGTAGACATCGGGCCTTGAGAGTCCTCCCAGTGAGGTATTAATGTATATCCATCAGCATATGGTCTAATGAAATAGAATTACCAATATTTTCGAACCATCAAAGGTTTTTTCATAAATTGAGTTTGATATGAGGTTGGAAACTTTTCTCCATTTCTTAAAAGGATGTAAGAGTCTCTCTATCAAACTAATTATTGAGAAGTTCCTAGGGTGGGACAGTGTCAGTAAGGACATCATCTCCCATTTTTTAGAGAATAAAACTCTCCTTGTCTGAGCACCCAGAGTCAAGGAATGAGTCCTCATTTTTCAAATCACAGTAGAGGAATAAATCTCTATAAAAAATAAAATATGTGACCAACCTAACACACAGGGAAAATGAGACTTCCCTCTTTGGGACTATGATCGCTAGGCCTTATAGTCTGGTTGAAAAATAAAACTGGTAGCAACCACCAACCCTATCTAAGATGACATAATTGCTGCTCTTATTCCCTATCCCAATGTGTCAAATTCCTATAAAGATGTAAAGCCACTAGAGGGGATTCTATGTCTGATGTTTGTAGACCAGATGAAACCACCTCTAGAATTCAGAAATCCATGTTTTTCCCATTTTAATGGAACGATAGATCTTCTATAAAATCTATCCCATTTCACCTCATGATGTTTCATGATGTGGATTCGTCTAGATTAACAAGAATTCTCCATGATTCACTGCTTCATCAAAATTTTTGAAGGATCTAATTTTTTCTTAAATAGTCAGCTACCCCCATAGCATATCACTATTAGGGAAGATATTCTCAAAAAACTACTCTACCAATTTAAATTAACCTTATGAAAGACTAATAACATTGACCTCTCCAAATTAAACCATAGGCGTGATGAATGATTTTCTTACATTATTTCACAGGTGAGGGGAATCACATTATCTATGGATATGAAGCTCTCCTAGTTACGGTTTATGATGATGTTAATAAATAATTTCAAGGTTTATTGGGTCCCTAACCAAATCTCTCGTTGATATCTAGGTGGGTTTTGATAGTTTTCTAATATATCTTAGCACGAGGAGTGGGACAACAAATGATCACACCCATTACTTAGTATAGTACTACTGAAAAATCCAGTGATGATGTAAAAAGATACTTCTATTCATATTGAGGACTCGAACCTGGTCCACCATCAGGTACTTATGTCATTATGCCTCTTCAATTAGGAAGTAATTGCTAACCACATTCTAATAATCCACAACGTTTCAATGAAAATGCATCCCAAGAACCCTATCTAGGTCAAGAACCCAAGATTCCCTTTTCATAGTAGAGGAACACAATCCACTCCTTCCAGGATGCATAGGTCCCAGGTTACATCATTTAATCCATAGAGAAGAACATCTTGAATATACCTGAATACAGAAGGACAAAGGTGGATAACCATAGTAATCATTCCAAATTTTAATCATGCCATAGGGTACTTAGGAATACTATAATTAATTGTCTTGTCTTCAAATATTGGCTCTAGGACTAGGTAGATCTTAGAATTTTCATATCGGGAGATGTATCAACATAGTTTAAAACTGTATCTACTTACCATGATAGTGGTGATGATTACTCTAATGAATGGAAACAATATCTAGGCCAAGGTATGAAAAAGAAAAATGGCTGGTTATCCATTTAGAATACCTCTTATTCCCAGGGAATTTTCTCTGAATTTTTTAGAATAGTATAACCACTTGCGGTATGCACATCCACTACACTGCTTCTCCTATTCCAAAACCTTTTATGTCGTAGATGAATAGGTAAAAATATGCGTGGTCAATCACAGTTCCCAATTAGGATCAAAATTAGCATGTACTCTTGGAAACATCATGCCATCCAAATTGAGAGACACTGCTAGAATTCATCCAAATTTGGAATATTTCTCTAATATATAATAGGAATATAATTATTTAAACCTTATCAGGCTAGTGGATCACCTCATGCCACTTAGTGATTAGGAACACCATGGTATGCCTTCAGGATCCTTTAGTCGACACCATCGTTAGAGAGGCAAATGTCATGATAATGGGTATGAAATCTGAGCCAGTGATCCCTAGGAGGCTCTTCATGTAGAAAATACCAAAAAAAAGAATCACATAGATCTTAACAGGAACAACACTCTTATTCTACTCTATTAGGTATGTCTCCCCAACCTACTCTACTAGTCTATCATACTGCTCAAGTAATGTAGCATCATACTCTATTGTGAATGCTCGATTCCTGGCCTCTACACTTTATTTTTCATCATAAATCATAGAGTTAGAAGCGGAATATTCCAAATATGATCCAATCCCCATTTCCTCATTCAATGGCACCTGTGGTTCTCTAGGTTGTAGAGCGGCACATGGAAGGAAGAATCATGCCTCTTTCTTAAAAATATGATGTAATGAAACACACTGTCAGCATTCCAACAACACTATTTATCCTTGGCACAATATGAAAATCAAAATAGATACATTAGGACCTCATCATTACCTTTTGAAATACCTATCCACTTTGAGAATGAAGTACCTATCCTTGAGGCCTACTGTATAGAGGAAGTCATTCCTAAATAATGGTAAACCATCATTTCCTTATTTTAAGAAGAAGATAGTGAAATAATTTAAGGGAACATGATACCATTGTATCTCAGAATACAATTTAATGGTTTGGGAATCCACAATTTCTTATTGGATATTGGCTTTGGGATCAATATCATCCTTTCATAGATGCTCCACAAGCTAGGGCTCATAGAGGTCAATCTGACCCCCTCCAAACTAAAGGTTTTAGGATATAACATGAGTGAGAAAAAAACACATGGAAATATTTGGATTAACACCAAATTAAGATTGCTTATGGTAATCACTTATTTTATTGTAGTCTCATTGGATACAACATATAATACCCTACTAGGAAGCCCATAGATCCACCTATGTGATGCGATCACATTTTCATTCCAATAGTACCTCAAATACTCCCTCAATAATCAAGTATGGTTTCTATATAATGATGATTATCCTTCAAAATACTATGAATCACACTACCAGTATGTTGGTTACTATAGAAGGGAAAAAACAACTCCAAAAAATGATGGGCTTGAGCGTTTTAATTCCCCTAATGATATGATACTCACTTTAGCGAATCAATGGAAATATTTGAACGATATATTCATTATACCAATCCACTGGTTGGAATCGATGACCCCAGACCTATGAATATGTTTCATTATATAAAATAATATGTAAATACATATTACCATATACTACTATACATGAAAAGATTTACTATTTCAATAAATCCTTACTCCTACAGAATTATTTAGGATCCACCACATGACCACTGATCCATGAAACCACTACATGTTCCAAAATTCAGGGTTGAATCAATATAATTCTACTAAAAAACATTACCATGATATAAAATATGGTACTCATGGTCATAAATATCATTGAATTAGATCAAAATATTTAATCATCATAGTTTTTCCGAAACAAGAACCCCTCATTAGAGATTCTTTTTTACTGGGGAATATTATAGTACCACTATTGGGTCTATATATCCCAAAGTGTCACCCCTCCAACCATTACACATGTATCAGTTGATAAATAATATCTAGATGATACCCATACCATGTTTAAAGAGGTTTTCTCCAACATAGTCGATGAGTTGACCCAGGTATATCTCAGTATATATGAAGATCTCAGCAAGACACTGATCAATGTAGTCATGTATATGGATAAATAGAATATGTATTTGTATTTTCGTAAATAGAGTTTTGATTTGTTCTACAATATCTAAAAAAGATTCTAGATCTTATTCAACTTTTTTTCGTTAATCACATTGGACTCTTAGAGATCCATCGTTTGTTCAATCAGCCTCTCGGCAAGATGTACTCTTCCTATAGTGACATCGTCGATGCGAATGTTGACATGATAATTAAGGTAAATACTATCCAGGAGGTTCATTCCCCAAAGTGGTTGGAAAATATTATATTTTGTTGGAATAATATTGGTATTATTGGAGTTTTCATCAACTTTCAGTACCTCAACCACCATTATCCAAAAGATTAATTTTCCCTTCTAATAGTTGAGCTACTAATTGTAGTAGTGTCCAGATTCCAATCCCTCTCATTCATGGATGTATTTTTTTTTGAATGAATAGGTCTAGATAGCCCCAAAATATTAGGATGACATTAAATTGTAAAAACCTCAACGAACCTTCTTTTATCGAGTGATGTCATTCGATTGAAATAATTGTGGAGCTACCTACTAGTATTCTATACACCATATATTCACACAAATCCTCCAGACAATGTTATAATGATACATGGATGATTTGGTGGTTAAATCACCCTAGAGTTAATATTGTCTCAGGGATATTTAGACATGTTTTGACTTCCTCGACTCCCTCCATCTAATTTGGAACACATTGAAAATTTCATTCAGGGTTACTTCTGAAAAAATCTCAACTTCATCATCAGATACTGAGGCATTTTGATCAATCAACATAATGTCAATGTCAATATCAGTATTCATGCTATGATAAAACTCCAACAGATTTTAGTCCTTCTAGGTCACATATAGTATAACCATATTTTCTTATGAATATAGATGTAATGTTTAATCCGTTCTCAATACTAATGATGAAAGGACATGTCTCCCTGTGGGATAAAGATTTTTAGACCAAATTTAAGGGTATTAATAAGTATATAATAAAACTTTTGGACTTGATTCCACATATCCCATGGAATCCTATGGTCCTTTTTTTAACACCCTCTAGAGATCCTTGGGTTTTCTTACAGCTCATAAGAATAATTAGGGTATATAAATCAACATATATTATCTTAGTCTCATGTCCCTTGATACAGAGACCATTATTCTTTCATTGGGAGAGTTGTATCTCTATGCTCTTTGTACATTTTAATTTTTGATATTAAATGTAGCACCATGAGATACAAATAGTATCTTGAATTGATCCACTGATGTATATCATCAATCACCCCATGTTAATGGGTTAACTAGAACATTGGGTACTAATTCAATAGTAATTTTTTATTAGGTTTGTCCACCAAAAGGAAATCTAGCGAAAAGACATGGAATATTTATTGGTTTTTCACCCGACCATAGAGTAACTACCCCTAGACATTAATTTTTAGAATATTTATATCCTCTTTATGAACTATACTGCACTGTTTTGTCATATGCATTTTGATGGGGCCTCCTGTAGCCGAACTGGTAGACGACTCAATAAACCCAAACACAACATGGTGGGCCTTGGGATTTTCTTCATCACTCCCACATTGGAAATCTTATAATAATCAATAATATTGATCAATTTTTATACAAAAAAAGAGGATAAGTACCATGATCTTACCATTGGCCTCGAGTTTTCCCTTAAGATTTATATCCCTTTCCTTCATGTGAAGGAAGACTTTGGTCTAATAATATAGTAGAAAAATGGTGACTATTTAATTAGGAAATAATAATTTGGTCCACTTATAGCTAAAACTAAGGAGTTTATGGCCTAGTTCCTTTCCTATCCAGAGATGATTCATGTTCTCCAATCATAGAATGACTGATTTGATGCTTTGACAGGAAAGATTGCATCTATTACAGAGCCCAACCAAGATAATTTAGTCATCATGTGGCATATAGAAGATTAATTTACCACATTTCTTCTGACAATAAAGTCCAATATGTAAATTATTTAGTGGATTAAGAATTTATAGAGCATCCCTTAAGTTCCCCAGTGATCAAAGAATCCCCTAATTGTATGATACCATTTTTCAATTATCTCTAACACAGAACTCTACCACAAGACAGAGCTGATTGGGAGTGAATTAGTCAGTGTGTGGCACAATTAATCCTTTGGGTTGGACCTATTATTTGGAATACCCTTTGAAGGAATGGATTCTACCAAATCATCATCTACTGTATTCAAGGAAAGGAGGTACTTAATGTCATCTAGGAGGTCCATGTTGGGTCATGTGGATCACATCAAGTGGGAATGAATCTTTTCCATTATGATTTATAGATTATGTTACTTTTGGAACACCATGGTTTATGATTTCCTCAAATTCACCTTGAGGTTTCATGCATACCAAATCCATTCCAACATTAGGGAATAGCTACTAGAGCTTCTATATACCACCAAGTACTCCTATCAGTTTACCATATGAGGAATTGATGTTGTGGGTATCTACCCCGCAATGAAAAATCAATAGTACACGTTTATTCTAGCCAACACAAACTTCTTTTTTAAGTAGGTGGAGGCCATCCACATACAAAACATCAATACCTGGCCAGTGAGAGAGTTTGTGAAGTCCCACATCATCCATCTATTTTTGGGTTCCCCACAATATTCTCAAAGACAATAGCACCAAATGTCAAGTTGATGAGATAAATAAGATTTAAATCAACTAAAATATTTTGTCTAAACACAACTCCAACAGTCATACATATGAAAATGGTAAGATTGATGAGTTCAATAATACCCACTCTAACATCTGGTTGAAGATAGTTGGATAGAATAATAATTTTTGTCTTGATAATCACCCCAATTCCTACTGGGGTTATTTTATGATGACTGAGAATTCAAACCATGTGACCCTATACTCCCTACTACCTGGGACAAAAGAAGTTCTTCTTATATAGGTTCAGATGTCATCTATTTGGACATCAGTTTACAATTAGAAAATTTTAAATAAGAGAGTGTAATTCCATTTGTACGTCTTGGTTTCTCTCAAGGAAAATAGGATCTTGGACATTAATAACCTAAATGACTATCAAAATTGGGTGGTTCAAGAATTCAAAAAAAAGTTCCACTGCCACTCCTTCCATCAAGGTGATATGGTATTGGCTATCAGCTCACCCATGATATTTGGAAAGAACTACCAAAACTGGAATCCAAATCAGAAGGACCTCAATTCATTCACAAGTTCTACTCTAATGGTTCATACTAATTGATCTCCATGGATAGAGAGTGTAACACACCTCCCACCAACACCGGGTTCCTTAAGAGGTACTTCGTTTGAATGTCTTGTCTGAGTTGTATGAATTTGAACTATAAATCCAAACATCCTCAAAATCTGACATTAAACTTTATATGTACCATGTGTGATAAAAATAACATTAATCATAAAAAAATGACATGACCCAAAACAGACAACCCCACTACATGATGTGAAACTGTGGGATACTTTGGGTCCTCACCAAAGATGATGCCACCCTTCCAGAATCATTCTCTTACTACACATTGTTTCCAAGACTACATGTTTCTTTATTTCTCTCCCCATGGGATATGTAGTGATTCTTAGACACCTTGTCTTAAATCTCAATAGAAAATTCACCTCCATCGGTTATCGGGATAGCTCTTCTGCCTACTTTGAGCTTCTTTGATGTGATTTTGGATTACCTTCACCTTTTCCATCATTTCCTCCACTAGTTCTGGACCTACAAGTTTTCTTTCACTACCGTCATCCCAACAGGTGGGTGTGTGGCATCTCTTTCCGTATAACGCTTCATATGATGCCATCTGAATACTTGAATGAAAGCTATTGTTATAGGAAAATTCTACCAGAGGTAAATAATGATCCCACATACCCTAAAAGTCAAGTTATAAGGATCTCAACATGTATTGTAAGGTTTTAATAGTTCGTTCTGATTGTCCATCTGTTTGAGGGTGGTAGGCAGTGCTCAAATGAAGTTCAGTATCCAAGTCCTTCTGATGACTCTTCCAGAATCTTGAATTAAAACGGGGATCACGATCATAAAAAATCAATAGGGCTACTCCATGAAGTCTCACAACTTAATTAATATATTTCCATGCAAGCCGTTAAAGTGGTAAATCTTCCCTTATAACAAAAAAATGTGCTGAATTGGTAAGACGATCAACAATTACCCATATTGCATCGTTCCTTCTAGGAGTTTTTGGTAGCCCCATGATGAAGTCCATCGTAATATTATCCCATTTCCACTCAGGTATAGGAAGAGGTTGCAATACTCTACCAGGATGTTGCCTTCCAGCTTTCACTTGTTGACAAACCATAAATCTTGACACAAAATCAGCAATATCCCTCTTCATGTTGTCCCACCAAACATGTTCTTTCAAATCTCTATACATTTTGGTGCTCCCAGGGTGTATAGAGAAATTAGAACTATGAGCAGCATCAAGAAATTCCCTTTTTAGATCAGGTATATCGGGAACACAAAGCCTCTTCCCAAATTTCAAAATTTCATCTTCATACACAAAGTCTCTCAATCTCCCATCATTCACAGCTTTAATCTTCTTTTGAAATTCTTAATCATCAGTCTGAGAACTCTCAATCCTTTATAGTAATGATGGTTTGGAAACCATTTGAAAAATAATTGATGTTTCACCGTCCGTGGTTATTCCCATGTCCATATTCACTAGGTCCATGAAAATTGGATCCCTTTCAATTCTCAAATTGTTCAAAACTCCATGATCTTTTCTGCTCAAAGCATCTGCCACCTTGTTTTCCTTCTCCGGGTGGTAGTGTATCGTGAAATCATAATCCTTGAGTAATTCAAGCCATCTCCTTTTCCTCATGTTGAGTTCTATTTGTGAGAAAATATACTTCAAACTCTTTTGATCAGTATAAATCTCACATTTTTCACCATAGAGCTAGTGCCTCCATATCTTCAAAGAAAATATCACAGCTTCTAACTCAAGATCATGAGTAGGATAGTTTTTCTCATGAATTTTCAACTGTTGTGATGCATAGAAAATAACCCTATCATTCTGCATAAGGACATGACCAAGTCCTTTCTTCGATGCATCACTATAAATAACGAACCCATCATTCCCCGATGGTAGAGTCAATATAGGAGCATTGACTAATCTTCTCTTATGTTCTTAGAAAAATTCTTCACACTCTTTTGTCCAAACAAATTTAACCCCTTTACGTGTGAACTTTGTTAATGGGTTAGCCAACTGAGTGAAATTTTGGATGAAACATCGATAATAACCTGCTAAACCAATAATACTGCGTACCTCAGTTATACTCGTAAGTGCTGGTCTTTCTTGGATTGCCTTAGTCTTAGAAGGATCAATAGAGATTTCATCTTTGGAGACAATATGTCCATGAAAAGAAATCTCCTGAAGCCAGAATTCACACTTGCTAAACTTCCCATATAATTCATATCTACTCAGAGTCTTCAATATAATGCGCAAGTGATTTTCATTATCTTCGTAACTTTTGGAGTATACGAAGATATCATCAATAAATACCCCCACAAATTCATCTTGATATTCCTTGAAAACTCTATTAATTAGATCCATGAATATAGAGGGTGCATTAGTCACCCCAAAAGGCATTACTGTAAACTCATAATTCTTGTACCTGGTTCGAAATGCTGTCTTTGGAATGTCTTCCTTCTTCACACACAAATGATGGTATCCAGACCGAAGGTCAATCTTTGAAAAGTATTGAGCTCCATGCAGTTGGTCAAATAAATCATCATTGCGAGGTAGGGGATACTTGTTATATATTGTTATAACATTGATTTCCCTATAGTCGATACATAACCTCATAGATCCATCTTTCTTCTTAACAAAAAGGATAGGGGCTCCCCATGGAGAAACACTGAGTCGAATAAATACCTTATTACTCAGTTCCTCTAGTTGTTTCTTTACTACTACTAATTGCAAAATTTCCATTCTATAAGGGTTCTTTGATATAGGCCTTGATCCAGGAATTAAATCAATGGAAAACTCAACTTCTCTTTCTGGAGGATGTCCAGGTAAATCTTCCGGAAACACATCTACATATTCTTTCACAATATGTTCATCCTCTATTTGAACATTACATTCCTAACCCACAGTCATTTCATTCTCTTCCTCCCTAATAATTGAATTTAGTTGAGCTACTGGGGGTGGATTTAGATAAGAATTAGGTGGTGATGATTCTGCCCTAATGATAAGGTGTTCATTATCATCATCATCAAAAATAGTAACCTCCTTCTTCTTACAATAAATTTTTCCATCGTGGTCTGAAATCCAATCCATACTGAGGATTATATCAAATTCAACCATAGGTATGACGATGTGATCAGCGGATAAAGAACATTTATATGCTCTAATGGGGAATGATTCACAAAACTTTGTGGCAATGATACTTCCCTTAGGAGTTTTAACTGAAAACTCCATTGTTAAATCAAATTATAAATATCTAATTCTCTTAGAAAACTGGGATGATATGAAACAATGCAATGATCCAGAATCAAATAATCCATTTTCTAAACATGAGAAAACCATTAAATTACCTGCCACCACGTCTTTCAGAGCTTCTACCTCAGCAGTAGTGATAACATAAGCTTGGCCTTTATCCCTTGGACTTTTCTGAGGTAAGTTCCCATGACACTTAGGAAATTCATTTTCATAATGTCCCATGTCCCTGCAATTATAGCATTGGACATCAGAAGCTTCCTTCTTCCCCTTGTAATCACGAGTTTGGTGGCCTTTTCACCACACTTGTAACAGACTCCCATTCCTTTTAAGCAAGTACCAGGGTGTTTCGTCTCACATTTACCATAGGATGGATATTCAACCTTTCCCTTCTTCCCCTTATTTCCATTCCCAGATTGATTAGCAGATCTCTTCTTCTCTTTCTTTGCTTTAAAGTCATAAGACTTCGAGAATTCCTTTTCTCTCTTGATAACACATGAGACAATGACTTCTTACGATGAGAAGGATTGTGAGAATAATGCTCGACAGAGAAATAGTTTTAACCCATCAAAGAAACGATCAATATTACTTCTTGGGTTACGTATATAATCTTCAGCATACATTTATAACATTTTAAAGTTCTCCTCTTACTTTGTGACATTCTCATCCTCTTTTTGTCTCAGACTCAGAAATTGCCTTTCCATATCTGCTCGATGGTCACGAGGAATGTATTTTTCTAAAAACAGATCTTTGAACTCCCTCCATTCTATATTTGATACTTCATCATCTTCCTTCATGTTTTGAATCAATGACCACCATTGATCAGCATCTCTAGTGAGGTGATAAACTGCCATGACAACTTTTTCCCTTTCACTACTCCCTTAAGCCTGAAATATTTTCTCTAGGGAACTTATCCATTGCTCAGGTACTAATGTATTTTTACTCCCATTGAATGTTGGTGGTTGCTGAATCATGAAGCGATCTAACATTGATCCTCCACGTTGTGGATCAGGGTGCTCCATACGGGTAAGGTTATTATTCATAACCTGAGTGATTTTCCCAGTATAGTGATAATCTAATCAGCACCAGTTGTATAACTAGCTCTACTATAATTATCTTGAGCAGGCGGACAATCCCTACATGGAGTGTGTGCATTGATACTGTTTCCATTTCTTCCACTAGGCGCCATTTCTAAAAAATGGCATAAACTTGATCAGTTTTTGAATCAGAATACATAATTCCATACTTATAAAACACTTAAAAAAATGAACTATTTATTTATATAATACACAATAATAAAAATGTTTTCCTTGAGGAATTATATACTCATAAACTCTTTATAATTATTTGTAAAGAAAATGAGAGTTATCCTAATCATATCCCTCAGGAGTGTCGTAACCGAGAGTGCAGCACGACCCATTGTCGTGCACTAGTTCCCGTTCGAGTCTAGCTCAAAGCGGTGTTTTTGGGTTTTACCCCAAGGTACATCTGTGCCAGATCCACCTCTACCTGCTCGTATCCAGACATGGATGTATTGCTCGGAAAACTCACAGAATCTCTACAATACCAAAATTCAAGGAAGTTCTTCTATACTTTCCTCAAAGTCCATCTTAGGTCTATGTGCTCTAATCAGAGTTTATCGAAATCTAACTTCCAAGGTTTGTACTAAACATCCTCTGATACCAACTGTAACACCCCGACCCGAGTTACCTAGAGTTGGTGAATTATTACATTTCATTGGAATGATCACAAGAAATATCAAGTCTCTAAAGACCGATTAGTTTAGTAGCCTTGGAATAACCAGATACATTCATAAAGTTTACATTACATCATAAAGTGAAAACTACTACAAAATATCTGGTCCTCATATCCCATCATATTATCCCTAAAGGTCATTCATAAATTACTTCTTCATATCCTAGGAAAAATAAAACATTGAAAGGGGTGATCTCAGATGCTCAGTAAAGATAACAATTTAGCAAAAACATTCATAAATAAACGGAAACATTTAAGGCAATGTATAGCTAAAAAATTCCTTTTAAACTTGATCTTCAGCATAATATGGAAAATATAAAATGAAATAATGCCATTTAATTCTTCACATGGATATTCTACTAGTCAAATAATCACATGCAATATCAATAACCCCATTCATAATGATGGAATGCATAATACCAGACTATCATAACAACATAGCCAAGGCCTCGTGCGAAGACTACAAATAAGATTTTGTCAATGCCTTGTGAAAAGACACTAGTTTGTCTCATGAGACCTACCGATTCATCTAGGAGCTATAGCGGGCTCCACTCGTCACTTATTAAGTCCAATGTATTCCTCATATGAATAGGTTTAAACCTAACATAAACATTCGTATTAAAACTAGCATACAAATTGTCAATTATTTCTCCATAAACCATGAATGGTATAAAAATAACACATCTACAGTTAAATGTATCACAAAAACTTCAATACAATATGGAAGTTTTGTTTTATAATAAATCAACTTCAAATAATCTTAAAATCAATCAAAGGATGTTGACATAGATGAAATCAAAACCATTTGAGAGAAATATCTCTTTTTTTGAAATAATTTGAAAGTCACATAATTATAAAAGAAGAAATTTACTTTGAAAATATTCTTATAATCTTTTAAGGGAAGCTTCAATGATTTTATAACGGCATAAAATATCCGCACCCACCGTATAAGTTAAAAAAGTCATTCTTACCTTAATTCCGTCGAAAAGGTTAAAAAGTACCTTGATTGGAAAACGACAGAAAGATTCCTTTATAAAATTATTATAAAAATTAAACAAGGGTATAAATGACTTTATCCCATAGTATTTTAAATGGTAAGAATGATTTTAAAAACATTTTTAAGAAACATGGATGCAGATGATAAAGAGGTCGCTGTAGATAATCACGTATAAACAACCTCGGATAATGAATTGATTGTGAAATAAACCCTTACCTTGTACTTTTCCTTAGTAGATGGTATGTTAACCTACTGTATAATAGTTAAAACATTGTTATTAAATTATAAAAGAACCATATACATAATTATTATATCATATATGATCTTTTAACATTAATTTTTTAAAAATATCTTAGTATTATCATTGTTTCGGGTGTTAACTTACTCGTTTTCTTTTATATGTTTTGGTACGTTAGTCGTGTTTGTTATGGATAATAAGTAACTTATTCATATCCAAAATTATATAAGGTTCTTAAACATTACTTTTAATCATCAAATGAGAATTATTCTTGAATGGATACAATGGGGAATTAATCTAATCGCGTTCGTGGAGACGGTAGTCCGTACGTACGCATGAGCGACAATATCATTCTTTTGATATTAAAATAATATATAATTGGATGGTATATCATATATACAGAATCATTATCTTGTTATATTTATTATTTACATGAATTACACATCATTATAATACCCATCCAAATAATAGAATATTGAATAACAATTACACCACGACGTGGAGACGGTAAGCCGTACGTACGCACGTATGGTGACATGTCATTCAAAGGATGGATAGAATACTGAATATGGTTGTACCATATTTATAATAATATCACAGTATATAGGAGATACTGGATTTATTATTTTAGAATGTGAATAACAAAGAAAGAAGAATTTAAAGAAGAAATGAATTTGAAAAAGGGTGGTGAAAACATTACCTCTTCTTCGGGTTCTTCCTTTTGATTTGATCAAAAGGGCTCCTTAGGTTGGATTTATGATCAAAATAAGGCCTCTAGGTTGTAGTGAAAGAAGTTTATAGAGTATCTGGGATGGTTTTGGTCGATCCAAGAGGCTTTTAATGTGTGAATTAGTGAGAAGGGGGAGTGCCCTTTTATAAGAGGGGTGAGGGGCACCTTTGGAAAAGCTAGAAATATTATTTTATAATAAATTTATATTCGGTTTATAATGGCTAAAAAGTATATTATTTAAAGGTTAAGGTGGGGATGGGTTGATAACCACTCAACCAATAGAATTTAGACAGGTTTGGGTCATTATATTAACCTTATGTTTTATATTTAACTATTAGTTAATTAGTTTGACACTTACCATGTCACTTTGTATTTTTATATTATATAGTTAATAAACTTCATATATACCTCCACAAGACCACCCAAGTGGTCCATTAATGATACACCCATCATGAGATATGTATCTTGGCCGAACCTTAGATTTTAATGAATTTAAAATCAATTAATAATATAATATTTGTTTTAATAACTCTTTTATGTCAATTTTTACACTATTGGGTATTTTGTTTTTGATAATTTCATAATAGAATTATTACTTCTAAAAACATTTACATAACCAATAATAATATGTCATTTTAACCTAGGAAATTATTTTATTTCCTAAAAAGTCTCAAATTAAATTTATTTTGATATTTATAATATTAATTATTTTAATATTTCATTAATTAGGTAATTACTGCATCACCATTGTGTCATAAATAAATTAAATTATTTAACGTCTAAAAATTATAAATAAAATACCATAATGTAGGAAATCTTTTTATCCTTCTAATTAATATTTACAATCAAATTTATCTTATGTATAACCCTATATTAAAAATGTTTTAGTAAATAAACTTTGATTTTAACTCTTTTAACTCTTCTTAGAATTAAATAATAATAAATGTCCTAATCTAATCCAAGTGGACCTAAATGATAATATTTTATTCCTAAGGTTGTTTTTTTTTCGAGGTACACTTGTCCAATAGAATTAGGACATGTGTTAGGGTAATATTAATATCATTTTTACCCTTAATTACCCTATTTACTTATAACCGTGGTAAATAAAAGTAAAAAGTTACTATTCAACAAAAATTATTTTCATCTCATTGAACAAAATTTTACTCCTTGATATTAACTATGTCTCTCAGATTTTTAAAATTCCACTCATAGAAGCGGTAAAATTATGTTTTATGTGAATTTTCAAATTCTCCTAGGAGGTGGGTAAAAGACGGTGAAAAGATCAATAAAATTTTTATATATCTAAAATTATTATAAACTAACTCCAATGAATTACATTGAACTTATATAGGTATTATATATCTATTTTGGACATAATTAAATTTAAATAAAATAAATAATTATTTAAATAAAAATTTTGTTTTAAACTATAACTGATTGTTTTTTCACTATTCATCAAAAATTGAATGTTTTCAGAAAAATAAAAAAATTTCACCCTAGGATAATTTCGATATTATGAATCCAAAAATGAAGTCCATTTTGTAAGATAAAATTTATAAAATTTTAAAAAGTGGTTATTACTATTCATAACACCTAGTTTGATTGGTTGTGGTGTGTGTGTTAGAACTTGTAGTTGCGTACAACAAACGCTACTGTATTATTGAAAGGGAAGCGTACCATGGAATCTTGGGGTGTTACAATAGATGAAGAAATAAAAATGAAAAAACTCTGTTAAGAGTTAGACCTATTTATTGGGAAACAACATTTTTATTATACATTAAACCATATAGGATTGGAATTTTAGTGAGAGCAGGACTTATATGAAGTATTTAGGGATGTGGGGTAGATATTTAGGCTGGTCTATTAAAAATTAGTATAACATCCCAGGTAAATAAAGAATATTACTTTTTAACATTTATTAACATTTGTGAATAAAATATTAATATTACTTTAAAGGGAACTGTATGCTCGATGGCATACCCAATACGCAATAACGAGTTTCTTTTAAATCTTACGTTGCACTCTATTAATAAAATAATAATATTTTAAATGGTAGTTAATGCCTAGACGTTGTAATGGAGGGAATGAACAGAACTTACTACAAAATGATTATATATGTTTGTCAAATATTTTCACTTTTATCCAATAAATGTTAGATTCTTAAAATGCGAATAAATCAAATTTTAAGCGTAAATATTCGAATATTATTGAAAAGGTCGATTAACCGCCTTTTGATGGAGATCCCTTTTTAAATCCAATTTTTGGAAATTTTATATGTTATATTGGACCAAATAAAATACTTCTTTAGAATCTAGACATCAAAATTTACGTTGTGTAAATTTTAGTTATTTTTCGGATAAAGATCATTTTAGTGAAAATGTTGTATTTTAATTCAAAACCTCCTTTTAATATAATTTATTTATATAGATAGATTATCTTTTTAATTGGGTTTAATGTTTATTTAGAATATATTTTTACCATTTACTCCAATTGTGGTCATTGATATTAATTTCACATTGAAATTGGACTTAAACTAGTGTCAGTCTTTTGATATATTTTGTTTCTTAAAAACACGCTATTTGTTTTGACAATGGGGTTTAATTATTAAATTGATTAATGAAACTTATATGTTTTGAATTTTTTAAAATAGACAACATTTTTTAATTTGGAATATCAAATATATCTTAGGGTGAATTTTTGGTATTTCCCTGAAAAACTTCAATTTTTGATGAATAGTGAAACCACTAAGTGGTAGTTAAAAAACTGATTTTTCATTTAAGTGAAATTTTACCACCTCTGTGATTTGAATTTCAAAAATCCGACAGTCATGATTGTCATTAGGATGTAAAATTTGGTTCAATGGGATTAAAATATTTTTGTGGTGAATAGTAACTTTTATGTTTTATAAATCGCGATTAAAGGTAATTAGTGTAATTTAAGGTAATGATAATGTTTTAATAATATAAAATGACCTTGAAACATTTCCTAACATTATTGGATGAGTCATGGCCGACCAAGAAAATCCAAGGGTCAACATGGGGACCCCATGGAGCCACTTTGGTAGGAAAATGACAATAATAACTTTTTATTTAATGTTAAAATAAAAGTGTCACAAACATGTATTATTTTACTAAAACAATTTGCACATGGGGTTATACAAGTCATAGTTTTGACTATAAATATTCTTTGGAATTATAAAAATATTTCCTAAAACATAGTAATTTTTTTTATAATTTTTAGAGATTAAATAAATTTATTTATTTATGACACCATGATGATGCGGTGATTACCTCATTAATGAACAATTTAAATAACATGAAAAGATAATGTAAAATCTAAAACTTTCACTTGTCCAAAAACTATTGGATTAGAATATTTCGAACCCTTATCACCTTATCCTCGAAATATATCAATTTGGTACCTTTAAAATCCGAATCTCATTTTAATATAATGTAACATTTCTTTACATTCCAAGAGTGCCCCTCCTCCCTCTTATAAAAGGCCTCCACCTCTACCTCCTTACCAACACCTCTCCAGCCATTGGCTCAGCCAACCACTGCTAATTTTGTCTCTACACATCCCTCTCTTACTCCTAGAAGCCTCACATTGAGTATAATCCTTTCCAAGGAAGCCTTTGGCCTCAAATCAAAAATAGTTACCCGATTTTAAAGGTTAAGTCTTCCCTAATGTTCTTTTGTTTTATTTTGCTTCCCCAACCCCCTAAAATCTTTTTATTCCTTTATTTTGTAACAACACAATTATCTTCAACATACTAGGATGTTTTTATGATAATTATTTGAGCTAATCTTACACACACCTTCGTCTAATGGTTAAAGAACATACTGTTTCAGTGGATGGCGAATTACTGCCTCACGAAACGATGATTATTTTATCTTCTCCTACCACCTCTCATGGTGTCCATTATGATGACACTATTTTTATATATGATATATATTATATTTAAATCCTCTATATTCTTCTTTATTTTATATTTAAAACATACCTTTATGCTTTTCATGTTGTGAAAATGCGATAATTTCATTTGAGGAAGTGAGGACTACTGCCCCCTCAAGTGATCTGACTAGTTAATACAATACATGGAATGTATAAAGAATGAAATTAATGAACTTATTTGACCCATATAAAATATATATTTTACTGTAATTATAATATATATATATATATATCATCTAGTTTTAATTCCATTAATGTGCCAAAGCAATGAAAGTAGCGTTCATGCGTACGTACGGCCTACCGTCTCCATGAACGATGCATTTCATTTGTTTCTATCTCCAAATATTATGTAATAAGTATAAAACGAATATATACTGGATATATATGATATTTAAATCATTAATACTATTCTGGATATAATTTACTTACAACTGCATTGACAATGCTTTTCAAACAAGTTCATTTTTGACTCATGTACCGAACATCGACAAAAACGTCTGATATGAACTCACATTATTAACCAATTATTATAACATTATAATATGTGATATGAATTGAATAATAATATTTAAAGGATTTACTTAAGAAATTATAAATTTACCAATGTTTGTTATTCAGGAATATTAAGAAACTAACCAGACAAGTCGGACTTGAGGTAAGGGATCCTACCTCTCTCTTTTTAAGTACTCTCTTTTATGTAATTTCTTTTAAGCTCATATTTCTTATGTTTGGGGATGTTATTTTATATTACTCATACTTTACTTTTTATTTTCATATTATGAGAAACCCTATTTGATCTCATAAATCCATTTTTGGAAGTTTTATGTGGCGCTGTTAGGCTGCCGAGTTTTCATAAGGGATTTTTCATCTCACTTTTATTCCCGTGAGATTTATGATACATTAGCCACCATTTCCTTTGAGTGGTGTATGTACTGCCCATTATTATACTATTTTTGTAATATAATTTCATTTATGTGTATTTACATCTTCATTGTATGACCCCTCTTCCATGGGGTGTACGTTTCGAAAGTTACCCAAATCGGTAAGGGGACCTTTCACCCTCATCTTTTTAAAAGACTTATTTTTGTTAGGTTTTTTAATTTACATCTTCTTATATTGGGATATGTTCTAATATATCCTTATTTCTGTAAATTATATGTCCAAGTTATGAGATACCCTTTTTATCTCTCATCGACTCATTTTATGAATTTTAATGTGACGTCGTTAGGCTGTCGAATTTCTGTAAGAGAACTTCTTAACCCAATTTCAATTAATTGGATTAAACCTATACTTCATGGTTATGTCATACTATGAATATGTATGGATGAACTCTGATTGTATTACACTTAATATCCTCTTATATTGGGTGTATTTATATTTGTCACACATAATTATGTAATAGATTTATCCTTAGTCTAAGGATAAAAACTTTGTAAGGGACTTCGTCTCAATCTCCTTTCATTGAGGAATATTTTGTTTTATACAAACATTTATTTTATACGGTGTATAAACCCCTTTTACTTTTACATTTATTCAAAAGGAATCTTTTTTTATATGAACCATTTTAATAAAAGACAAAAAGTATGTTTCTTTTTAACGTACCTGGTGACAACGACCTTTCCGCCGTCACGAGTATTATTTGATCTTTGGCTTCCTCAACAAGCCGTAAAGTTTTTACAAGTAAATAAATACCATATAATATTTTATGTATTTTTTCATTGAAATTTTTTTTGATAATGGATTTGTTATGTAAATATATTTAAGTGATATATTGTGCTTGAAATGTGGAAATGTTTTATTTCCTTTATAATTGTTTTATGTGTTATGATTTTCTAATGGTACTTGGAAATTTGAAGGGTGGTTACGTGATAAACCATATGACGGGTGGTACCATGAATACCAGGACAGGTGGATACATTATAACCTCCAATGCATTGGGTATGTAAGTCGGCCATATGGCTATTCCATTATGTGATATGTGTGGAAGTCGACCGTATGGTTATTCCATTTAAGTATGTTTATGTCCCAAGTTACCTTTATATGTTATGTGTTCTTTATATGGGTTTGTATGGTGATTTTTTGGTTATAAAAGGGTAAGTAATGATATTTTATTCAGTGAAGAGTTTTTACTACTTCATAAAGGTGAAAAGTAATACTTTTATAGAGTATTCTTGGTTTACTTGTTGTTTTGAAAAAACTAACAGTTTTCCTTCTCTGTGTATCCCTTACTGAGCTTTTTATGCTCACCCCATGTTTTTTTGAAATGATTTTCATAGGACTTAATGTGGAATAGGGTCAAGGATGGGATCAAGGAAAAGTCATGCTATCTAAAACATGGAACTAGACATGTTTCTTTTTAAGAGTTTTTATTTTATGGAAACACAATATAAGTGTCTACTTTGTAATCTTTAGAGATGTAATAGTTATGTCCAAATTCTCTAAAACTCTAAAACTGAAAAGATCCTCTATTTGAATTATTCATTTAATTCAATATTAAGTAATGTTTAAGGCCGAGGCCTTATAGTTGGTATTAGAGGTCGGTTTAGACAAATTTAGGGATTAGGAGTTTTCGTTAGACACATGGTTAGTCCCTATATCTATTATTTCAGTTAAATCCTTATTTTATAACTTTTTTTCATGACAAGAAAAGTAAGTTAAAAATGGAAGTAGGAGGATCTCAAATGAAATTCATATCTCTTCCTGAGGACATGCTTGCAATAATTATTACAAAGTCATGTTCGGATGATTGTGAAACTTTTTCTAGCATACAACTCACTTGCAAGCAGTTGTTTAAGATATCAAACACCTCCGCTATACCTCGTTATCATCGTGGATCATGGGTTGTATTTAGACAAATACTATTTTCACAATATTCTCATATTTTCAAGAAAGGTAAATATTATCAAGGCATTTTCAAATATTTTACCTTATCACAAGATTTTGAAGAATATTATGATTTTAAAAAAGGTTCTGAAGAAGGAGACCCTTGTGCAACCTATTTATATTTTATTCTACAATATTGTCTCTCAACTCATACCTATGGTTTTTAAAAGGACTATTAATTGAATGTTTCAACTCAAAATCGGTCCGACTGTTTTATAGAAATCATGTTTTATCAGATGTCTTGAAATTATATGTCATACATGATTATTTTCCAAAACTTTTTTTCTGTGAAAACCCATATGACCCATGTTGTACAAGGTGTGTTTGGATGGAGGAAGCAAATGATTTTGAAGGATCTATAAATCATTGTTTCAATGCATGGACCTTATACCTACGAGAATAGAATGAAGATAAAACCAAATGGATACCATGATCAAGGTATGCTATTCTTCTTTTTTTGGGAATCATTTTATTTTATCTTATGGTGGTGAAATAATAATTCAAGAATTAAGATGTCTAGATCGTAATGAATTTGGATGAAAATGAGGGGTATAATGAAACTATTGAGGTTAAAACAGGTTAGGGTTATTTTTGGAGTTTTATAAAAAGGACAACCCATAGGATGGGTGACAACCCGTTGCATCTGGTAAGGCCGCATGAATCAAACCCACAACTGAAGGGCGACAAGGGAAAAACGCCTACCACTGGACTACGTGAATTCCCTGGTAAGAATGACTTATTATTTTTAGTTAGATGATTTTATGAATCAATAATAAGTTGATTTTTGGGTTTCTAGGAAAATATTTACCTATCATGGAGGATATATGATTAGGTTAATTACTTTTCAATACGAGACTTTAAGAGAAGCTGATGTTATTTGGATATAAATGTTAAGATTTATCTTAGAAGACTATGTGATTAAATCCATCAAATATTTGGGTTACAATCTTAGTTTGGTTTACTTTGAAGAATTCTATAGACAAATTTTTTATCGAATGGTCTTCGTTGAACTTTGGGTTTTTTTGGGCAAATTTTGGAGATTAAGAATAGATTTTATTTTTTATAAAGGATTATCCTTTTGTGGATCATCTTTTCTTGTTCTAACAATTTTGGTTTTGGTTAAGGTAAAAAGACATGGGAAATATATAGTTCTTTTTTGTGGATTAGATGATTCTATATAAGTTGATTATAGCTCTCTTAATGTGAACAAGTCATCCTAAATACTCGTCTTTTGGAGAAAATAGAGTTTGTGTAAGAAATCTAGTAGGAGATGAGAGTCTATATGACAAGTAAGTATGTTTCCTTATGTTTTAGTTAGTCTAAAAAATAAATTCATCAATGAAAAGTAATTTAAAACAAAAATGTTCTCTGTTAATTTTTCCTACTGGGGAATCAAATACTGTTTAACCCAACATAAGTTTGTGATTTTCTGGTGGTCAACTTTCTCCTAATCATGTTTTTGATCACTCTACCTTAGAACATGACCCTTTTTTTTCTTCTATATACATGTTTTCTTACATGGAATCCTAGTATGGGTTAACTCAGATGACCATTGTACTTCCCTCTCCTTATTTTAAAGTAATAGTTTTACTGACTCTTGATCTGATGTGGGACATTCAATGAAGTTTCCAAGCCCAAATTTTAAAATTGCGAGGAAGCAATTCCCAAAAGGGGGGAAGGATGTAACATCCCAGTTAAATAAAGAATATTACCTTTTCACATTTATTAACATTTTTGAATAAAATACTAATATTACTTTTAAGGGAACTCTATGCTCGATGGTGTACCAAATACGCAACAACAAGTTTCTTTGAAATCTTATGTTTCAATCTAACAATAGAATAATAATATTTTAAATGGTAGTTAACGGCTAGACCTTGTAATGGTGGGAATGAACAGAACTAACTATAAAATGATTATATATTTTTGTCAAATATTTTTACTTTTATCTAATAAATGTTAGAGGCTTCAAATGCGAATGAATCCAATTTTAAGTGTAAAAATTTGAATATTCTTTGAAAGGTTGATTAATCGCCTTTTGATGGTGAACCCTTTTTAAATACACTTTTTGGAAATTTTTTATGTTATATTGGGCCAAATAAAATCCTTCTTTTGAATCTGGACATCAAAATTTACTTTGTTTAAATTTTTGTTATTTTTCCGAAAAAGATCATTTTCAGTAAAAATGTTGTATTTTAATTCAAAACCAAATTTTAATCAAATTTATTTATATAGATAGATTATATTTTTAATTAGGTTTATAGTGTAGATAGAATATATTTTTACCATTTAATCCAATGGTGGTCATTGGAATAAATTTCACTTTGAAATTGGACTTAAACTAGTGTCAATCTTTTGATATATTTTGTTTCTTAAAAACACGCTATTTGTTTTGACAACGGGAATTAATTATTAAATCGATTAATGAAACTTATATATTTTTAATTTTTTAAAATAGACATCATTTCGGAATTCGGAATATCAAATATAGCTTAGGATGAATTTTTGGTATTTTTTTGAAAAACATCAATTTTTGATGAATAGTGAAACCACTATGTGGTAGTTAAAAAACTGATTTTTCGTTTAAATGAAAATTTACCACCTCTATGATTATAATTTAAAAAATCCGACATAAATGGTTGTCATTAGGATGTATAATGTGGTTCAATGGGATTAAAATAATTTTTTGCTGAATAGTAACTTTTAAGGTTTATTAATCGCAATTAAAGGTAATTAGTGTAATATAAGGTAAAGATAATGTTATAATAATATGAAATGACCTTGACACATGTCCTACCCTTATTGGATGAGTCATGGCCGACCAAGAAAATCCATGGATCAACTTGGGGACCCCATGAAGCCACTTTGGTAGGAAGATTACATTAATAACTTTTTATTTAATGTTAAAATAAAAGTGTCACAAACATGTATTGTTTAACTAAAAAAAATTTACATGGGGTTATAAAAGTCATATTTTTTACTATAAATATTAATTGGAAAGATAAAAAGATTTACTACATCATATTATTTGTTTTATAATTTTTATACTTTAAATAAATTTATTTATTTATGCCACCATGATGATGCAGTGTTTACCTCATTAATGAACGATTTAAATAAAATGAAAAGATAATGTAAAATATTAGATATCAACTTTTCAAAAAACTATTGGATGAAAATATTTCAAACCCTTATCACCATATCCTCTAAATATATCAATGTGGTACCTTTAAAATACGAAACTCATTTTAATATAAAGTAACATTTCGTTACTTTCCAAGAGTGCCCCTCCTCCCTCTTATAAAAGGCCCCCAACTCTACCTCCTTACCAACACCTCTCAAGCCATTGTCTCAGCCAAAATCTGCTCATTTTGTCTCTCCACATCCCTATCTTACTCCTAGAAGCCTCACTTTGGGCAGAATCCTTTCCAAGGAATCCTTTGGGCTCAAATCAAAAATAGTTACCCGATTTTAAAGGTAAAGTCTTCCCTAATGTTCTTTTGTTTTATTTTACTTCTCCAAACCCCTAAACTATATTTATTCCTTTCTTTTGTAAAAAAACAGTATCTTCAACATACTAGGATGTTTTTCTGAGAAGGATTCGAGCTTCTTTTACACACACCTCCGTCTAATGGTTAAAGAACATACTTTTTCTATGGATGGTGAATTATTGCCTCACGAAACGATGATTGTTCTATCTTCTCCTACCACCTATCATGGTGCCCATTATGATGGAAATATTTTTATATATGATATATATTATATTTATGTCCGCTCTATGATTATGTATTTTATATTTAAAACAATCCTTTATACTTTGCATGTTGTGCAAATGCGATAATTTCATTTGAGGAAGTGTGGACTTCTGCCCCCTCAAGTGATGTGACTCGTTCATGAAATACATGGAATGTATAAAGAATGAAATTAATGAAATTATGTGACCCATATAACATATATATTATAATGAAATAATATATATATATATATATATCTCATCTAGTTTTAATTCCATTAATGTGCCAAACTAATGAAAGTAGCGTTCATGCGTACGTACGGCCTACCGTCTCCATGAACGGTGCATTTCATTTATTTTTATCTCCAAATTTTATTGAATAAGTATAAAACAAATATATAATGGATATATATGATATTTACATCATTAATACTATTCTGGATATTATGTACTTATAACTGTATTGACAATGCTTTTCAAACAAGTTCATTTTTGACTCATGTACCGAACATCGACAAAAACGTCTGATATGAACTCACATTATTAACCAATTATTATAACACTATAATATGTGATATAAAATTTATAATAATATTTATAAGAGGTCCTTAAGAAATTATAAATTTACCAATGTTTATTATTCAGGAATATAAATAAACGAACAAGACATGTCGGACTTGAGGTAAGGGACCTACCTCTCTCTTTCTTTTAAATACTCTCTTTTATGTCATTTCTTTTAAGCTCATATTTATTATGTTTGGGGATGTTATTTTATATTCCTCATACTTTAATTTTTATGTTAATATTATGAGAGACCCTATTTGATCTCATAAATAATTGTTTGGAAGTTTTAAGTGGCACCGTTAGGCTGCCGAGTTTTTGTAAGGGATTTTTCATCTCACTTTTATTCCCATGAGATTTATGATACATTTTCCACCATTTCCTTTGATTGGTGTATTTACTACCCATTATTATACTATTTTTTTAATATAATTTCATTTATGCGTATTTACATATTCATTGTATGACCCTTCTTCCATGGGGTGTATGTTTCGAAAGTTACCCAAATCAGTAAGGGGACCTTTCACCCTCATCTTTTTAAAAGACTTCTTTTTGTTAGGTCTTTTAATTTACATATTCTTATGTTGGGATATGTTCTTATATATCCTTATTGCTGTAAATGATATTTCCAAGTGATGAGATACCCTTATTATCTCTCATCGACTCATTTTCTGAATTTTAATGTGACGCCGTTAGGCTGTCGAATTTCTGTAAGAGAACTTATTAACCCAATTTCAATTCATTGGGTTAAACCTATACTTCTTGATTATGTAATACTAGGAATATGTTTGGATGACCTCTGATTGTTTTACACTTAATATCTTCTTATATTGGGTGTATTTATATTTTTCACACATAATTATGTAATTGATTTATCCTTAATCTAAGGATAACGACTTTGTAAGGGACTTCGTCTCAATATCCTTTCATTGAGACATATTTTTTTATACACATCTTTATTTTATACGGTGTATAAACACCTTTGACTTTTAATTTTGTTCAAAAGGAATATTTATTTATACGAAGCATTTTACTAAACGACAAAAAGTATGATTCTTTTTAACGTACGCGGTGACAACATCCTTTCCGCCGTCACGAGTATTATTTGATCTTTGGCTTCCTCAACAAGCCTTAATGTTTTTAAAGGTAAATAAATACCATATAATCTTTTATGTATTTTGGAATTGAATTTTTTTTTATAATGTATTTTTTATGTCAATATATTTAAGTGATATATTGAGCTTAAAATGTGGAAATGTTTTCTTTCCTTTGTAATTGTTTTATGTGTTATAATTTTCTAATGGTACTTGGACATTTGACGGGTGGTTACATGATAAACCATATGAAGGGTGGTTTCATGCATAACAGGACGATTTGTTACGTTATAACCTCTAATGCATTGGGTATGGAAGTCGGTCGTATGGCTATTCCATTAAGTGATATGCGTGGAAGTCGACCGTATGATTATTCCATTTAAGTATGTTTATGTCCCAAGTTACATTTATATGTTATGTGTTCTTTATATGGGTTTTATAGTAATCTTTTGGTTACAAAAGGGTAAGTAATGATCTTTTATTCAGTGAAAAGTTTTTACTACTTCATAAAGGTGAAAAGTAATAATTTGATAGAGTATTCTTGGTTTACTTGTTGTTTTGAAAAACTAACATTTTTTCTTCATTGTGTATCCCTTACTTAGCTTTTTATTCTCACCCCAAGTTTTTTTGAAATGTTTTTCACAGGACTTAATGGGGAATAGGGTCAAGGATGGGATCAAGGAAAAGTCATGCTATCCAAAACATGTAACTATACATGTTTCTTTCTAAGAGTTTTTATTTTATGGAAACTTAGTAGAAGTGTCTACTTTGTAATATTTTGTGATGTAATAGTTATGTCTTAATTCTCTAAAACTCTAAACTTGAAAAGATCCTCTATGTGAATTATTCATTTAATTCAATATTAAGTAATGTTTAATGTTGGGGCCTTATAATTAGTGTGGTTAAAAGGTGTGAGAAAGTGAGGATATGAGGTTCCCTTTTTTAATTGGGGGGAGGGTCACACTTTTATTTTTTAAGCATTAAATATTTTAAATTTCATACTCATGGTCATGTTGGTCAAGAACTATATTTTTTTTATATTAGGTGAAAGGCGTTGAAATCACATAATTTAATAATAATTAAGATAAGATTTGATAGTCTTATCTCTTAGATTTCACTTTAATTAACATGATTAACCCATTTATTATGGTGAGATAATTTTACCATGATCAATATTCATAATGATGAAAAATAAAATTGAAATCATTAATTAATTTTATCCACTTGATTCTAGATATTTAATATTATTTTCCCCAATTTATTTAATTTTTTGAATTTTTAAAATGAAATTTTAATATATGTGTGTAAAACACAATGACGTTTATTTTAAAATATTCTTTTTATGCATAAAAATAACATATACCAAAATATAATATAATTTTTATTTATATGGAATTATTTTAAATATTTGTAATACAATTTACCTCATGTTACTTTCAAACCAAATCCATATGATAATGAGAATTTTATATTACCCAAATTTATGAAATAAAATTAAAGTTTTGAAAAAAATCAGTATTTTCACTATTAATTCATAAATAAATATTTTCTAAAAATTATATAATTTATCCTTAATATATATTTGATATATTTTTTTAAAAAATAATTTCATATTTATCATAATAAATATCTAAATTAAAAATTTCTTGTAAATTAAACCATGGAATTCAGGGAAAAAAATTCAGTAAAATAAAACTATTTTATTTTTGATTGAAAAAAATTAATAAAATTAATTATAAAAAAAATTTGAATATAAATCCATAAAATTAATATTTATAAATCATTGTATTTATTTATCAATAGGATTACCTGGTTTTTAAAAATTTAAACTTCTATATTTTTCAGATTTTCTATTTTGATTTTATTTTGACAGGATGAGAAATATTATTCTATTTATGATATTAATGGTTTAAGATTATATTTATAGTACCTAATGTTCATGAAATTTTTATTTTAAATATGTTCGTAAGAGAGTAATTTTTTTTTATATTTTCTTATCTAATAGATTTGTTTTTTATTTTATTTATTTAAAATTGGATGCACATTCCTTCCCAATAAATAATATCAAAAATTTATAGTAATGGTGATATATTATATATCAAATTAATTATTTATAAAACCTACTTATTAATAGTACTATGGTAATAAGCATCGAATCATAAAGAAAACAATGTTTTGAAGACCAAAATAAAGTATAAATGAAAAAACAAAACAAAACATCCTAATGAAAATGATGAAGTGACAATGAAAATAGTGTTTAATAATTAATATGAGAGGGAAAGAAAGTTTATTTAGTTTTGGGATGTAAAATAGACAAATTTTAATGAAAATTATTATAATCTTGCATGAAATCAATTTTAGTGGTTTTAATGTTGTGTGTTGAGGATTGTAATACAAAACTTTCTTTAGAAAAAACAACCTCCCGTGAGAACACTATTGATAATTTCTTTTTCAATAAGAACCATAGATAAAGATTCCTCAGCATAGAATAGAGTATACTGCATACATTTCTATTAGGGTACATCAGTTGTGACCGCCAAGGAAGAAACTACCATACTTTTCTCATTTTGGAACTTGAATTAGTGTGGGAGGATTCTTATAACGAAATGAAATTATAAAATATTGACTCATTATTCACAGACTCCAAAATTATGTCTAGTGAAATAATATCAAACATGTAATAAATAAAACCAACAAAACTCCCCTAAATACTAGGATCTAAATGGTGGAGAAAAACAATAATATATTTCAACGAAAACAAATTGATATATGAAAACAAGAAGTAAAGAAGAGAGAAAGAAACATTTTTGGTGTTATCATTATCTTTCTCCATTTCCATCATCCAAGACCCTACTCAGAGTTTTCAATACTAAATCAAATAAAACTGTAGCAGAAATAGAATATTATATCCTGGATAAATGATAGAACGATCTCTTGGGTGATTTTCCTAGTGAATGGTTTTTTGGATACCCTTTCATTTTTTTGCTTGACAATGTTTACTACATGATTCCAAATGGACTAATTTTAAAATGTTAAAGGGTCATGATTGATGATGTGAGTATCTCTTGTGATTCTACTACATATATAGCCAAACAATGAAAATAAAATTCAAAGTTGACTTGAGTTTAAACTCCAAGAGTTGGGAAATTTAGTTTTAATCCTCATGAGTACCATATGCATTTGAATGTCCTTGATTTATATTTTGAAACATGAAGACTACTCATACATTTTCTAGAATAGATCATTTGATAACCCTTCTATAAAACTTAGTAAATGTTTATAATTTTCCAGAACCCCCACTTTGTTGGATGATATCATATCAAAAAGTTGGTTCATAGACCAGTATTAAATAATTCATCACCAGTATGGATTGAATCAAGAACAACCTTCTAAATCAATCAAACCATTATAAATAAGAATCATCATCAAACATAGAACAATATCAATTATTTTAATTTGATACATCATGTACATATTCTTCTATAATATAAAAATTATCGAGACTAGTCTCACCTGATCACCAATTCAACAACCATTCATATCCTTGAGTTCTAAACTTTATCCTTTCTTGACTTTAGTCCCATATTTTTTAGCATTGGAATTAGTTAGATATTCATTATAAGTCCCTAGTGGATGATAATATATGGACATAAACATATTTTAGCTTCTATTAAGCTTAGGTTTACATAGTAAACATAATTTTAATGTTCTTTGTGTCTCATCAGACTAGGTTCCAACATCCAACCATTTCACCCTTAATTATGAATCATCTTTACCACTTATAAGAACAGGTCATCATAAACTCACATATGTAAATTATTTTTCTGGAATCATTGCATCATTGGGTTGAATAATTTATTTTCTCATTTCTTCATTACTAAAACCAAATATTTATAGATACTAAACACCTCAATATATTCATCATCTTGAACCGATATATAGAAAAAATCTACATGATAGCTCAATATTCACTACTCGATGTCCCACAAAAATCACATATTGATAATCTTACCCAATTGATTTAAAAAATATCAAAATTAGCTTCACAAAAATAAACCTCATCCTAATAAATGATTTGATCCATAACCCCCTTCCACCACAACTAGTCATCAACACCCTTAGTTCATCAATGAATCACGATGAAATTAGTTGATTTCAATTGATATTTGAATCATCTCTAATATGGTATTCCTAGTTTCTTCTGACACTCAAATACATTATTCAGGATGATTTTTTTCCGTAATTCTTTGAGGCCACATCAATGCCATATTATTCAATTTCTACCCCTAAACCCAAATATCAATCACTATTCTTCATAAGACTAGATCGATAGTGTTACCATGAATTATAATTGGTGATAAATTTAGTAACCTATTTATTTAGGAATATGGAAGAAGATTAACTTGGTGAGTTGATTAGATTAGTTTAATTTTATCAACATTCCTAAATCCCAATTATTTCATGCGTGGTTGATTGAATTTCCCCTCACAAGGTAGCTTATGTTGTCCCATTGTCACGTAGATTTTTATGTGGTACCATGGAATCATAAGGTTGGTTGGATATCCTCTTTTTAAGAGATTTGTATGATATGGGTTTTCTCATATTTTCTTATAATCCTTCTCCCAATAGTTTGGGTACTTCTCTAAATTTCATATATGGTAAGTGTAGTTCATGGAAGCTTTATCCCTATTCTTACAATAGCTTGATATACTTACTCTTGGTTCTTATAGTCAATTCGACATGGTAGTTTGGTATTCATGTTATGGTGAAACACACAGTATATGAATTCACCAAAAATGAATATTTATTGCATCAAACATCAAATGAAAAATAGAAATAGGTTAAAATAATAAAAATTATTAAAAAGTAAAATTTTATTCTATTAATTAAATGTTAAGAAAATATGAAGTAATTAAATTCCCACATAATGAGAATTATCAAAATAGCTTAAAATATTATTTTGAATGTTTATTCACCAATAAATAACAATTTTTTGTTACTAAAAATGTAAGGAAATTAAATTTATGAACATTAATCACCTAATCAATCATAATTTTCCATTTCAAAAATCAATAAATTACTATTTCATGACGAAAGGATCAAAATTAAATATTTTATCAATTAAATAATTAACACCAATTTTAATGAAAACTATTAAATAATAACATGAACGTTGTATATTTAAAAATAATAATTAATTATCCATTAAAAACATATTTCTACCTTTAAATACATAATATATTCTTCAAAATAGATTTGGAAATAATTTTAAAATATTACCCCATCATATTCCTTTACTAAAAAACCTTTTTCACTAATGAATTGAATATTCCATTTCATTCCATACTAATTTAAATTTTATACCTTAATTTTTGTGGGATTATTATTCTTAGTTTACTCACTTCATTATAATTATGTTCTTTACCACTCCCCATCTATCAATTGCACATAAATTAAATTTGATGTCTTCTCATAAAGAAATATAGATCCTTTATTGTTTGTAAAAATATTTATAATCCATATACCTTAGTATGGATGATTATTTTTAAACAAGGCATACTGATTATGTATTTTATTTTTTCATTCAATGTATATAATTAAAAAATAAGAGATATTTAGTATCAGGTGGAGTCTGGAAGTATATATCCCCTCGATCAATCGATATGTCAAATGAGATGAACTAGTAAAGGTATTTGGTGCATATATTCCATATAATTTATGATTTCATGGCATGAGTCCTTGATGGTATGTATGATGTATTGGCATGATGTAATGACCCATAATTTTATAAATGTAATTTATGTTCTTATTTCACGAAATAAATAAATCACTTAGATAACCCTATTAAAAAATTTTTCTCATAAATGTAAAATGATACATTAGTTTAAAAAGAAACCAATAATAATTCCAAATGTTAATGTGGGATAATAAATAGAAAACAAGAATGGGAAAATTTTTATATACCCGATCCACTAGAATGAATGCACTCACAAAAAAATATAGTAATGAAAAAAAATCTTAATAATATAATATTCATTTTGATGGTGAAAGTATATATAACTATGAGATAAAATATAATTTAATGTAAAATGAATAAAATAAGTTGTATTTGTAAAAATCAAGGAACCTATAAAATTGGAATAGTAAATTGATCATTGGAATAGTAAAATGAAGATTAGGATTAATAATTTGGTTGTTAAAATAGTCACCTCTCATATTGAAGTATAAATAAATTTTAAGTTTCTTGTAAACTCAAATATGATATATTAATATAAATGTATAAGTAAATAATTTATTTTAAAATATTAAAATTTAAGTGTTGGTATTTTTTTGTAACATAAAAGGTTAGTTAAAGTTCATAATTAATATAATTATTTATTTAAAATTAATATGCATAAAATAGATTCATCAATTATTTTTTTGTGTTAAAATTATAAGAAAATTTTAATGAGGTATTAATTAAATTTTCAAAGTGTCATAAAATTGATTGTAATATTAATATCAGTATTTTATGAATAAATGATGATTTTAATTTAAAATTAAATTTATAATATTTAGAAAATTATTTTCACAAAATGGATTCAATTTTTTAAATATAAACATAAACATGGTAGGATGAATTTGTTGGATTTTTCTAAAATAGATGAATTTTTACTGAAGAGTGAAATATGATAATTTACTATATTAACAAAATACATGAATTTTTGAGTCATTGTTGATATATGGATAGTGTAAGCATCCATTTAGTATATATATAGCCAACAATTTACTTTATTTATTCATAGGAATCCAAACAATTGATATTTTTGCAAAAAAATTGTAAACAAATGAATAAAATAAGAAAAAACACCCCTCCTCTCCCCTATAAATATCACCCACACCACCCTATCTCCTCACACCTTCTAATCATTTTATATTGTTTAAAGTATTACAAATTACCTTCCCAATACTATTCTTGAATTCCATGATATTTCATTATCACTAAAATACCAAACCTACATGCCTTATGGAGGTTCTCATGGAGACGATATTCCTGAGGTAAAATCCTCCACATTCATATTTTAAATTATTTCTTTCTTCTACCTCATCCTTTTCCCAACTATCCAAAGTTAAATTATAACCCCATTATCATAAAATTACGATAGTTCTATTTTTTTTAATTTAATACCCATCATCAAATCTCCTCTCTTCTCCTTTTATCTAAAAAATGACAACATCGTCTGTGATATATCGATTCACCGCCCTCGTGGATGACAATTTTTCATTTTCCAATACAAAATTTAATGCTAGTAATAAAAACATTATAATGGTCAAAAAAGGTTTTAAAATTTATGTTATAATTTTATTCACGTTTTGTAACTAATATATAATCATAGTATTAAATAATAATAAAAACAACTTCATGATTATTGAAAAGCCACCAAAATAAAGATAACAATTATCGTTAACATTTTTTCAAATGAATCATCCTAATATATGAAAAATGATATATTAGAACATTTATATCTATATAATGATATTAATACCATCTCAAAACACTTCTGGAGTTTTCCATTCATTTTACAGGAACATCCATAAATATACTCAAGTTAACTGACCACGAATCCATGGGAATGAATGCTCTCTAAACAATGAATTTGAACCTTATAACTCATCAAAATGGCCAAATTGAACGTAATAAAAATATACCAAATCAAATAAATGATTAATATGTTCTGAATAAATTAATTAATATATCTAATTTTATTATATAGATCATCATTTAAAAGGTAAGAAGACATTCAAACATAAGGTAAGGTATCTCTTCGATCATCCTAATTACCTTTGGGTTACACTTTATTTCTCTTTTCCCCAATATATTTATTAATTATTTTTATATAATTCCCATATATTGTATGTATATTTACCAAAAATATTTATGTATCATTATTCAACTTTCTTTGATGGTTAAATACATTATTTAAAAAATCCCTTCTCAATCCTTCATTCTAAGTAAGTTCGATTAAAAATAAATTCTCTATTTCATACCACATTTCAAGTACACTCCATAAGAATTTTAAGCCACCCATATTTCTAAAAATAAATATTTTCTTCAAGAAAAAGTTTATTAGATAACTTCTATAATTATTTAATTATTATGCTCTTACCCGCTTTTAAAGACTATTTACCTTATTTCTTTAAAACCCCGCTTAAGTAGCATATTTCCAAAATAACCCAGTCACCCTTTTTGCATTATAAAACATCATTTAGAAATTATTTATCATAATATATTACTATTTAAACATCATTAAAAGAAAATAATACTTTAATACCTTCATTCATGTAAACCATTATGATACACCCTTTGCTTATGCCTTATGACAAGATTACAAAACCCATTTCATTCCATGGGAAACCCTTAGGTGTATTCATTACATTAGATTTATAATATTCCATAAATAAACATGAGAATTATATGATGGGTGCACCGAGTTAATGGTCTAATGCATTCATTAATATTTATTCTCATGATACATCATTTATGGGATTTGGTAGTAAACCTAATCCATTATGGGACTTTCTACAACATTTGATATAGTCTTGGCAGTTATCCTTGACTCATGTTTATGTCATGTTATATATTGCTACAAAATTACAATATTACCATGATAATATGATTACATGTTCTGTATGAAATGCCTCTACATGTTTATTTATGATCTAGGCCTATTATTTTATCATGTTAATGCTTTGACCCATGTCTTATGATTATTTCCCATGCTTATTCCCTTACAGATATTTTTAGCTCATCCCTTTTCTCTATATATTCCTTGATTATCCTATGAGGAAGATGGAGCTCAAAAGAAGCTAGGTACTCATTATGGAATATTAATATAAATATTTTTATTCTATTTCCTTATTTTAAATTTTATATACAATGTATGAAAAATATAGTAAACTTTACAAAAATTGGTTAGTATTTAATGGTTAATTATGCTTAAAATCATGTAATAATATGTGTAAAAGGATAGGGTTTCTATAATTGGTATCATATAATGTAATAGTTATTTTTAGTGATTATGTCTATAAATCTTCAGTAATTACCTTAGGGATGATTCTATCACCAATGATAACCAATATTAAAACATAGGGAATAAAATGTTATATTATACTTTTCATTTAAAATATTATCCTTTTATATTCAAAGTTGCCTTTTTTATATAAATATTAGATCTATATAAAATCCCCCTAACTGTATTTTATTCCCTTGTTATTAGTTAATGGTGGGAAATAAGAGAATGAATTCCAACAATCAATTAGATAAGAAATGCGATGATTTCCCTAATGAAATTCTAAATCTGATTGGACTAGGAGCTCAACAGATCATGACTATACTAGAAAAACATGATCAAGTTATGAATAATTACTTGAATCATATAGAATTCCATCCTACTTCTATGAATTAGTAAATTGTTCTTTAATCCATTATGCAAAAAAGGCCTCCCATATTTGATAGATCTTCTAATCCCAACATCATAGAATAATGAATTAACACAATTGAGAATAAATTCTCTGTATTTCAATGCAACAAAGAAGAGAAGTAGTATTTGAAGTTTATAATTTTGATGGTGAAGTTGATCAGCATTCGAAACTGATAACAAACACAACGTATAAGGAGGATATTGAATCATTAAAATGGGAAGAATTCAAGAAAATATTTTTTGAACAAATATTTCCCCTTAACTCTCCATCTTATGATGGATAGGAAGTAACTAGTTTTGAAGAAAAAGGAATATGATTCTATCAGAACATATTAGGAAAACATCAAAAGACATTCATGATATGCTTTGGGACTTATCATCAGCACTAAAAGTAAAGTTTACCAATTCTTTAGTGGGTTGAAACCAAGTCTAGGAAAATCCTAAGAAATTATAGACTTTGAAAATTATGAAGAGATTGTTTATTTTGACCTTAAATTTGAGAGGAATTTCAATGAATCTCAGTTGTCTCATGGACTTGAAGATAATAATAAGAAAATAGAGTATAATATGGGAGGATCAACAAATAAATTCCATGGAGGATTAAAAACCCAATATCCCACATGTCAAAAGTGTGGGAAGAAGCATCCGGTGAAATAACTAATGTGAATAAGGAGATGCTTAAAATGTGGAAAAAAGGGGAATTAGGCTAATTATTACTGAATTTATTAGAATAATCTTATTAATGACGAAGAATAAAGGAAGGTTTCGAGTAACACTCCTCTTGTAGTGTTGTGTTTGAAGTGAAAAGAACATGGGTATTATGCAAGACAAGGCCCGAAGCCTAGGGATGCAGGAGCCAATCAACAACAACAACAACCTCCAAGGTAGAACGGAATGGAATATTCTATCCCTACTAATAAGGTAGTTCCTAATAAAAATGTGGTGATAGGTACACTAATTACTCATTAAATAATAGTTAATCCACTATTTGATTATGGTTCTATGAATTCTTCCATATCATGTATGTTTAGTATAACTATTCAAATCCCAGTTAAAAATATCTAGGTTGAGTTAACCATGAGAACATTGAATGTGGAAATTTTTCAATCTAAAGTATATAAATACTCCTCAGTTAATTTTTGTGGAATTAACCTTCAAGAAAATATCTTCTAAATTCCTTTAGTGCATTTTGATACTATATTGGGAATGGATTGACAATATTTTTATAAAGAAAACAGCAACTCTTGAGAAAGGGAGGTAACTATTCACATCTCGAGGCATCATACAATTATGTACAATTGTATGTAGGTGTATGAATCCCATTTAGAATCATCATCTCAATTGTTTATATTATTTCCATATGAGAAATAATACCTTGCTCAAATGATTGAGATAAAAGAGATGATCATGCTCGAAGACATGTCCATTGTGAGGGACTACACTAATGTGTTCCCTAATGAATTTACCAGTCTTCCTCTACACCGAGAGGTTGATTTCTAAATTGAAATTATAACTATATCTCAACCTATATCAATTAATACTTATAGTATGCCCAATATTGGGTTAGTTGAACTGTAGAAGTATTTAAATTAGAATCTCAACAAGGGTTTTATATGCCCGATTGCATCACAGTTGGTGTTACAATCATCTTCATCAGGAATAATTATGGATCAATGCGCATTTGCATTAATAATCATGACCTCAATATAATCAGGATAAAAAATTTATCCCGTTAAATTGATATATTACTTGTTTCATCAGCAATATGGTTCCATGTATTTCTCAAAGGGGGACCTTTGGTCTGGATATCACCAATTATAGGTGAGGATGAACGATATTACCAAGACTTCCATTTAAACAAGGTATGAAAATTAATATTTCATAGTGATTCCATTTGGAATCCCTAATACTCCATAAATTTTCATAGAATTAATGAATAGATTCTTTAGAGACTACCTCAACAAATTTTTGGTAGTATTTATTGATGATATTATAATATACCCTATGAGCAAGGAGGAACACGAGGAGAATTTGAAAAATATGATAAAAACACTATAGAGTGAGAAAATATATGCAACCTACAGTAAATTTGAGTTATAGAAGGAGGAAGTATGATTCCTGGAGCACATTATCACAAAACAAATCTATAGACCCTTCTAAGACAAAGGCAGTTCAGTAGTCACATATATCAACATATATAATGGAGATCCATAGTTTCTTTGGTCTAGATATTTATTACTGATGATTTCTGAGGAACTTATCAGGATTTTAAAACTCAATAACCAATATTAACTAAAATGGAGTAATATATTTCTAGACCAGTGAATTCTAAGACTACTTAAATGAGTGGAAAAAATTCTTAACATTACATCAGTATATACACTACCAACAAGTGGGGAAATTATAGTGGTATACAATGACGCATTAAAGAAGGTCTTAGGATTTTTACTAATGAAAAATGTTAAAGTGATAGCCTATAACTCAAGAAAATTAAAAGTTAATTAGAAAAACTATCCCATTCTTGATTTGGAGGTGGCAGCTATTAACTTCACAAAAAAAATCTGGCGGCATTATCTCTGTGGGTAGAAGTGTGAGATATAAAATTATCATAAAAGCCTCAAATAAATATTAACATATAAGTATATTAACACATGATAGTAAAGATTGTTATATCTCATAAAGCATTATGAATGCTCAATCCACTACCATCCTTGTAGAGAAAATAATGTTGAAGATGAACTATGTAGAAAGGATCTTACATCATTATCAATGATGAAAATTGAGATAGATTCAATCTTCTTAGACTTGAAAGGGATAGAAATGGGAATAAAAAAGGTATATCATCATTCCTTTAACAAATGATCAATCAATCGTACATTATGGATAATATAAAGGATTCTCAAATAAAGTATCTGGAAATATAGAAAAAACTATTAAGTTATAAGAAAAGGGAAATACTCAGAGTTCAAAATTTATGAGGAAGGAGTCATAAAATCTGGGCCATGATTAGGTATACCATCATATCAAGAGATAAAGAAAGATCATATTAATAGCACACATAGAACAACATTTCCTATTCACCCAGGGAGAAAACAGATGTATCAGGATCTCTGAGAGAACCATTGGTCAGAATATTTGAATAATGAGATCACTAAACATACATTAAAGTTCCTAGTATATGAGAAAGTGAAGGATAAAAGAAAAAATTGTAAGGGGATAATGCAAAAAATACCTGTAACTACATGGAAATAGGAAAACACCACTATGGAATTTGTAAATGGACTACCAAATAAATCCATTGGAAATAATTATATATGGGTTTTGGATAGACATATAAAGACTACTCATTTTATTTCATTTCAAGAGGAATTCTCACTCAACCAATATACATGAATATATATCAGATAAGTGGTGAGGGTATAGGGATTACCATTGTTGATTATATCAGATCATGATCCGAGATTCACTACTATGTTCTTGAAAAGTCTCTAACTTTCTATAAATACTGAGAAGAACTTCAGTATCCCATATCACCCACAAACTAATTACCAACCTATATGGACTATTCAAACATTTGAGAACATGTAGAGAACATGCTAAATAAACTTTAAAGGATGATGGGATCAACATCTTACAATGGATGAGTTCTCATAAAACAATAGTTTCCACAAGAGAACCCAAATGGATCCAAATAAATCCCTTTATGGGAAATGATCTAGAACACATGCATGATGGGATGAAGTTGGAGAACATAATCTTTGTGGACCTGAAATGGTCAAGGAAATGATAGAAAAGGTAAAGCCTATCCAGTAACATATCCAGGATTCCCAAAGTTGAAATAAGATCTATGCAAATAATCATCGATGAGACTTATAGTTTGATGTTTTAGATTAAGTATTCCTCTACATATCTCAATGGAATTGAGTCATGATATTTTGGAAGAAAGGAAATCTAATTCAAAGTTACATCGACCCTTTAAAGATTCTTGATCTTTTCAGAGATGTGGAATATATAATATAACATCCACCAAATATATCTCAAGTACATGATATATTAAAGATATCTATATTGATTAATTACAAACTAGATCCAACACATGTGATGAATTCATAGGTGGTATAGCTGGAAAAGTTTCTCCCTTATGAGTAGTTGCTTGTGAAGATCTTGGACCGCATAGATAATGTTTTACACAAAAATACTACTCACCTATTGAAAGTACTATGGAGGAACCATAAATATCAAGAGGTAACATGGGAACCAGAGAAAGTGAAGAAGGAGAATTAACCTCACATGTTTTCATCTTAGTTTGTAAAATGACATTCTAAGGGTGAAATTTCATAATGGTGGAAGAATGTAATGACACAAAATTTTATCAATGGAATTTACCTTCTTATATCATAAAACAGATATATCACATAAATAACCGAATAAAAAATTATTCTGATAATGTTAGAATGATACAATAGTTAGAAAAAAAACCAATATGAATGCCAAATATTATAGTAGGATAATAAATAGAAACTATGAATGGGAAAATTTGGATATGCTTGATCAACTAGAATGACTACACTCAAGAACAAAGTTTTAGAAATAAATAATAATATTAGTAATATGTTTTCAATTTTTAATGATGAGATTATATATAAATGTGATAGAAAATGGAAGTTAATTATGAATGAATGAAATATGTTGTATTTATAGAAATTAAGTAACCTATAACATTGGAATAGCAACATGACCATTGGAATAGTAATCCTAATGTTAAGAATAGTAATATAGAAGTTATAATACTAACATAACCTATAAATGTATAAATTAAATTCAGGTATCTTATAAATTAAAATATTATATATTTATATTAAGGGTTGGGTATACTTTTGATTAAAAAAATGAAATTTTTAGTGTTTGTATTTTTGTGAAACGTAAATATTTATAAACAATTTTATAATTAATATAATGATTTAAAATATTTTTTTTTCATAAAATAGATTTATAAAATAATATTTTGTTTTTTAATTATAATATAATTTTATGAGGCCATAATTAATTTTTCATTCTGGCTAAAACCGATTATTAATTGAAATCAGTATTTTTTGAATAAATTATGATTTTAATTAAAAATTAAAAAATTCATTTGTAGAAAATTACTTTAATAAAATAGATTACATTTTTAAATATTAACAAACTTTTTTTATTAGGGTGAGTTTTTATTATTTTTCTAAAATGGTTGATTTTTTGTTGAAAAGTGAAATGCAGTAATTTGCTATATTTAATAAATACATGAGTTTTTGAGTCATAGATGATATAATAATCCAATGGTTCAAACAATCCTGAAATGTTTACTATATTTATTCCTAGAAATCTCTAATATTGATAGTCTAGAGACATAAAAAATAACCATATGAATAAAATTAACAAAAAAACAATTTTCTTCTCCCCTATAAATAAAACCCCTCACCAGCCCTTATAATTTCACATTATAATCTTTGTATCTCATCTAAATTATTCCCAATTAACTTCCCAATAATCTTCCACATTTCCATGATCTACTAGTCTCAACAATATACCAAACCCATGTTACTTAATCAGGTTCTCAAGGAGATGATATTCAAGAGGTAAAACCTACACCTTTCTCTTTTAAATTATTTATTTCTTATAACTCATACTGTTCCCCACTATCCAAAGTGATATAAAAACAATAATAACATAAATATAATTTTTTTTTATTTTTTTAATGAAAATCAATCAACAAATCTCATCTATTATCCTTTTATCCAAAAAATTAAAACATTTTCTTTGATATGTCGATTCATCATCTTCATGGATGATGATTTTTCATTTTCTACTGTTACATTCAAGGAAGATCATGAAACAATTATAATGGTTAAAATAAATTTTAAAATTTATATTATAACTTGTTTCATGTTCTGTAACTAATATATATACATAATTTAAAATAATAAAACAAAACTAGTTCATGATGATTGGAAAACCACAAAAATAAACCAAACATTTATTATTTATATTTTATCAAATGAATAATTATCATATAAAAAAATTATTTAGTGGTCCATTTAAAACTATGTAATTATAATAATACCATATAATTAAACTTCTATACATTTTCTTCTATTTTACAACAACATCTACAAACATAAAAATGTTAACCGACCATGAATCCATGAAAAAAAATGCTCCCGAAACGATGAAATTAAACCTTATAAGTCATAAAAATGCCATAAATGAACATATTAAAATTATATTATATAAAATAAATGTATTAGATTATTTTAATTAATTAATTAATTAATATAGTTTTATTTTCCAGGACCATTAAGTAAAAGTGTAGAACACATTCAGACATATGGTAAGGGATCTCTCTGAACCTCCAAATTACCTTTAGATTGCGCTTTCACTCTATTTTCCCCTATTTATTTATTAATTATTATTATATAATTTTCCTATATTCTTTTTTATGTACCTAACATATTTATTTATTTCAATTCATCTTTTTTAATTGGAAAAAACTTGTTTAAATGGTTCACTTCTCAACCCTTCCTGATAAGCAAGTCCGATTGAAGGAAACTTCTCAATTTCTTATCCCATTTCAAGTAAACTACATAAAATATTATATTCCAAAAAAAATTATAGAATCAATAATTTTACCATGAAAACAATTTTTAGTTCACTTATGGATTCTTGTAAATTATAATGCTCTGACCCCCTTTTAGAGGCTCTACTTTTTCCTTTAAAACTCTGCTTAAGAGGCACATTTCCAAAGTAATATAATCACCATTTTCACATGATTACACTTAATTTAGACATAAGTTATCATATTATATGTCTATGTTTTATTAATTAATTTCCAATAATTATTTAATCCCATATTTTATTTAATCCATTATGATACACCCTTTGGTTATGCCTTATGACATGATTACGATACCCATTTCATTCCATGGGTAACCCTAACATGTATTCTTTATGATTGATAATTTATGTGGAACACATATGCATGGACATGTTATTATGGGTACTCCCAGATAGAGATCTAATGCATTGGTTAATTATTAGTCTCATGAGACGTTATATATGGGATTAGAGGGAAAACCTAACACATTATGGGACTTTGTCCACCGTGTGATATATTCTTGGCAGTTAGCCTTAAATCATATTTATGTAATGTTATATATTGCTGACACATTCCTATATTTACATGATCATATTACTCCATGTCGTTTTTGATATTACTCTACATATATATTCATGTTCCAAGACTATTATGTTATCTTATTATGCCTTTTACACATGTGTTATGATTCTTTTCCATATTTATTTCCTTATTGGGGATTTAGCTTATCCCTTTTATATATGAATTCCCTAGGTTATCCTATATAGATATATGGTCTCAGATAAAGTCGAGATATCATTATAGATGATTAATATAAATTTGTTTTATTCTATTTCCATGTTTTCAATTTTTTACCTAGTCTTACAAAGACTCTAGAATTTATGATCCATGGTTTGTATTTGATAGTTAATTATGATTAAAATCATGTAATAGTACATGTTAAAGGATATGGTCACTATATTAGTTGCCTTAATGATATGATTATAATGTCTATAATTATTTATTACATTAGTAAAAAATTAGTTATTATTTTCCACGTGAATATTTATATAGTTATGTTCTCCATGAATATATTTTATATCAATGATTTTGGTTATTGAATATTTTATTGTTATATATTCATTCCATACTAATCATTCATTGTGAATATTTTAAATATTTCACCGTATGATACCCCTTACTAAGTGTTTGAGGTCACCTTTGTTGTGATTCATTTTTATCAAGTTATAAAGATAGATTTTATATAAGATTTGTTTATAAGGGTATCATGCATGGATTATTTTGTTGGAGATGTTGGAGACATGTTATTGAATATGTAAATTTTGATAGAGTGAGAAATATATCAATTGGGTTATAAAGATATGGATTTTGTTTAAAAAAAATTTCCCTAATTCTCTAAAACATTAAAACTAAATAGTCTTGGGAATGTAACTGAATTATAATTTTATTTTTATGTTTTAGTTATAGATGGTTAAAATTGGGTCAATTCTATTGGTATCAAAGTCAGTATGTAAAAAATTTATTTTATTACCAAATTCTGGAGTATGGGTTAAAGGTACTTGATTAGGACCATCTTATATAGGTTTTCAGAACATGGGGTTTTCTATGTTACCCTTATCTTATATGCATTTCATGTAATTTTAAATTATTTTACACCTGAGTATAGAAATATTTTTCAATTCCTTGATTATTTTCTTATACATGATTTTGGAAAAATTAAACCTCTCCCTAATGTATTTCTATTATATTATGATAATCAGGTAGCCATTTCAAACTATTTTTTGCCTTTACTTGATGAATTTTTCATTACATGGGTTAGGATATATTGTCCATACCATATGTGTGTTTCTGATATGTCGCGACTATAATAAAAATGGTTACTGAAGATAGTCAAAGTAGGTGAGTTTGGGTGTTGTGGTGTCCTGGATAGCACACAATGATCTGATTTGATTTCTTGTATGATATATTATATCACATGATTATTTTTCTATACATACACACATTAGATATCATGTCTCATATAATGTATCCCATTAGAGGTTCCTTATTTATTATTGTTATTACACCCCACAGGGGAACCATAGTGTCCATTAAAACCAATTTTTATAGTTTTCATGAAATATGTTGTATAATAGATTATGTTGGAATAACATAATAGTGTTTGTAAGATTATAATAAGGAGAAACTTTGGTTTTTTAGAGATTGGAATCCATCTATACTTTTTCCTTGAATATTATTTACAATATAGTCCATGTTGGATATATTTTTTATTTATAAATATATATATATATATATATATATATATTCTCAACATTTTTTTATAATTTTATAGCATATGGGTAGTTATTTTTGAATGATGGAAGTCATTATCTATAATTCTTCTAACTTTATTTGATGTTATAGGATGGTTTTAATATTAATATGTTATTTTATATTAATATACCATTAGTATATTATCCGAAATTGTTTTTATTCAATTCTTATATAGTAAGTATCCTTTGGAATACATGGAGGTGTGTTTGAGATCGTGTGGTCTCTCAAAAAACGTTTCTCTTTAGGAATGATCAGGAAAGGGAATTCAGTTTAATTTCTAATTACATTTTATGTTATATATTTTGTTCAATTTTTTATATATATCCTTGAAATTATTTTAATATTTAATATGGAAAATAAGAAGCCAATTTTAATACATTTATTTATTTTTTTCCATTAACAATATTATATGTAGTATAAACAATTAAACAATATAAAAAATATTCTATTGTGTTGATTGAACATCAAACCACTTCCAACTACTAATATCCCTTCATTGAGTATGGATAAACCGATAGAAAAATTATATAGGTTCTTTAAACTACTTCAAAACATTGAAAAACATTATAATTTAAATTACCATTGAAACAAATTCCAAGGATCATTAATAAAAAAATTATTATTATTAAAATTTTCATAATTTGAATTAGTTTAAACATCCACCTATTCAAAATAAATATATTCCAATTAAATTGAATTTATAAATAGTTTAATCCATTAAGATGTGTACACCTATTAATGGCAGTGTAAACCTATTTTATCCACACGACTTGGTCCTTGAACAATTCTGAGCATGGGTGCCACAAAACATCAAGAATGATTCTATATAATCAATAGGTTGTCAACTAGTGATAATGGTCTGATAAACAACATGGGAATATTATACCCTCTAATATCATCAAAAATGTAATTGGTACATCACTGGGCATTAGTAAATAAGAACACACTAGAGCACAAAATTGGATTTAAAGTGAAGATTATATAAATAATAACATTAAACATGCTAAAAAGATAATACATGCATAATTATCTACTAATACATTAATGTAATATCATTTAGTCTTACAATTATATACATTATATGATGGTCTGAGAAGAAAAAAATACACAATCATCATCCTTGATAACACCTCAGATGTGTCTTTATGTCTCTATTGAGATCCCCCAACACACACACACACTGGTACTAGGTTGATCACTCCAACCTGCATGTTGACCATATGGTCTATATATACAATAACTTAAATGTGTATGGTGTAGACAAGAAACTTAGTAGGAAACCATAAATAATTCCACTAATAAAAAACAATTCTATATTTTCCTGAATGTTTTGAATGAAAGGGAATCCATAAACATCATATGCATAAAGATATTGTAATGTTAGGTATTTTAGAATCCACTCTAATGGACGACTCATAAATATATCATATAGTGATGGGACATGATGAGTTATCCTATAGACTAATGATAAATTAGTAAATCATTAAAGAATTTTTCCGTCTTAATATAATAATATATTTAAAGTAATAACATCAATTTCAACAAAGTGAAAAATTCAATACTTCACTTATTACATGGTGAACAAGGAATATTCGAGCAAACAAGATATACCCAAAATATTTCAACGGTAATTATAGAAACATTAGGTGAATGAGATATCATCACAACACAATATTAGCGAATAATGCATATGTATATTAAAAATGTATCACCACACCCATTCCATTATGAACAAATCACCACCCATTCCGATGGAGTATTTGTACCTAGTTATCACCACTAAAATTAATAAACCAAGGGAAGAAGTAATCACTATGTAACCTTCTAGGTGAATGGGTTATCACTATACTCCATTCATGGAGAATGGGAGTACACCATACTCAAATATAAGTGAATGGGAAATTTATGTAATTTTAAATTGGTGAATATGTTTCACTATAAAACAATATATATAGAAAGAAAAAATTAGTAACAAGGAATGTGTTATAAAACAACATGATTCTATTAATTCAATAAGTCATTTACAATAGTTAATGGACAATGTCATGAACTAGCTACAGTGCCCTAGTATCCCAAAAACCGAGCTGAAAAAAACATGGCCTAAAGGGGGTTCTCAATATCTATAGGTTGGAGACAAGTACCTAGAATCATAAAATATGAAAGTGGAAACAAAATTTACACAAAAATTTTAGAAGAAAATAAAAAACCTAGTATGTATAAAAGAAAAACTATATAGGGAGATGGGTACTAGAAGTTAAATAGTCATAAACAACCCAAATTACTACAAAAATGTACCAGAAAAGATGATATATAACCGAATTCCAAATGGAAACAACTCTCTAAGTCCACAGGTCAGTAGTTATAACCACCTCCAAGTAGTTCTCTACCCCTGGTCAGACCATGAAGGAGATAGTCTACAAGCCCTTAAAGAAACAAGTAGGTTGTGAGATAAATTCCCAATAGGGTATCACTAAAGATTCTATAATATATTCCATCATTTAATAAAATGAAGAAAAAATTAAAATTTAATTAAATAGGATTAGAATTTCAATAACATAATTAAAAAAATTCCTGATTTAAATTTACTATGATTGAAAATACTTTTAAAAATGGATTAATTTTCTTTATATATAACAGGTTATATAAATTTATAATTTATGTAAAATAGTTTACAACAATGAAATATATTCATTTCAAATATAAACAAGTGATAAACATGGTCATATTATTAAAATTTCTGTTATTTATAGGATATAAGACTCGACACACTGAAGGTGACATTGTAATATATGTATACACAACCCCCTTCCACACTAGTCAATAGGACTTAATTAACATCCTATCAAGGATGTTATGTTCATCATTTATATTTTGGAACATTGAAAATCAAAGAGTGTTTTCCAAATAACTCACTAACTACCTAAGTCTTTCATGTGATCTAATAACAAACAGTGATGGGAAATCTATTTTAAGACTTATCAAAATAAAATTTAACCTAATATCTAAATCAAATATTAAAAATTTCTATTTCAAAACCAAAATAGGATTTTAATAAAAAAATATACAAATTTATTATATAAAACCCAACAGTTTCTATAAAAACCATTTATGCCATTTTTACAAATTAGAATTTGAAATCAAATAACAATTCAATTACACAATTAAATTTTTCAATTTAAATTCATCAATTTAAATTACAAACAATTTACATCAATTTAAAAAATTTAAATTCATCAATTTGAATTCCAAAAAATCCCATAAATTTCAGAATTAAACCATAATTCAATGGAATTGGTTTTTTTCCCAATATAATTCCAAAAATCCAATTTCAAATTCAAATCACCCAATTCAATAGAATTGTATTTTTAATAAACCAATTGAATTAATTTTCACAAAATTGAATTTAAATAGTGCAATTTAGGGTTAATAAAAATTGGGCGTCGTAATAGAACCACCTACCTTAGGATTAGGGGATCCCGAGACACAAATCCCAAAATCGGATTTGGCAATGAAGAATAGAGACAACCAGAAACCAAGAATCCAACTCGGGTACAATATTTAAAATAGTGGGGATTATATCCACAAACTGACATAATTATATAAAAAATCCTAAAGTGGAAAGTGGAGAGATCTAGAGATAGATAATGGGAAGAGGAAACCTACCAAGAGAAGATCAAACGTCATTTACCTATCTTCAATTCACCTCCAAAATGGTTTTGAGGGGCCATGAACTACTCTTAGAAGGATCCAAGGAAGAGGAAAATGGTTTAGAGTCATACTGTCCCATTAGGGACCTAAAATAAGGGTTTCAAGAATATTAAAATTAAAATCCTGATTAAAAAATCCCATACACATAGTTATCTAGGAAGATCTGAACAGTTTAGAAAAATAATGCACCCTTTATTTCTAGGTGAATTGTTAAAACTAAGTGGGTTCATGGTTTTTCAAAGTATGTTCCAACCATGTAGAAACCCTCTACCTTGGTATTCTCTTTTTTCTCTATCATGGTGCATGATTTGAGAAAAAAGTGCACCAACCACGCACAACCCCAAAATTTTTAAAATTAACCAAAGCTTTTACCCGAATGAACCCCAAAAAAAACCAAATCATGATCAAATGCGGGGTTCAGGAATACCTGATAATAGTAATTGGATGTCATATACAATTTCCTATAAAGTATATGAATTGGGTAATGGGTTATCACCTCTCCAACAATAGTCTATATTAATATTCTATCACTTATGGTAAATGGTTATCACCATATTAAAAATTATAAGGAAAATGGGTTATCAATTATGGTGAATGGTCTATGACTATATAAAAATAATCACTATTAATTGGTTTTAATATATGTTGAATGATAAATAACTATATTTAAAATAATAAGGTGAAAAGGATATTGATTATGAAAAAATACGGTCATCATATCAGTAATCTTGGTGAATAGTCTATCACCTTTGAAGAATAGGTTGTCATTGTATCAAAAATAGTATGGTAAATGGGATAACACCTATAGTGAAATATCTATTTCCATATCACTAACCCCAGTAAATTTTATATCACCAATAGTGAACAATCTTGTTGGATATCCAATAATACTAAGATGAATGGGTTGTTACTGTATAAGAATGAGTATGTGGGAACATGCCATCAATGCTTGCCTACTAACTTGGATGTATAGGTTTTAATCATAGGCTCGACATGGGTGAATGGGATCACCATAAAATATAAAAGAAATGGGATCATATTAGCACCCTATAGTAAAAATAATCTATGGTTAATTTAATATCATGGAGACATAATTACCCACAAGTGAACATGTTATCTCTTCAGAGATTCCCCAACATAGTGAATATAGAATCATTATATATAGAATCATATAACATAAGAAAAATTGTATCACTAATAACCTCAACATAATCAAATATGAATGGATGTTAATCATAAGAATAAATATAACCATGGTGAACAATTTTCCACTAAAAAAGTATAACATAATCTAGGGTGAATAGTTAATCCCCCAAATCATAATGTTTGTAAAAATATCATATCTCTAGTTATTGGTCTCTCACCCTACGAATTGGTTCAATAAAACCCAATCTACTCTCTATATTACCCACACGAATGAAATTGTAAACCAACAACACATGTATCATGTCTTTCCTCCCTATACAGGGATTACATTTCCATATAATTAATCATCAGTCAAGGGTTATGTTATAGTACAGACTAATCATAGAAAAAACCCATTAAAAAGGATAGATCATTAATTAAAAAATATTATACATGATCTATCATCCATACAAAATGATGAATGATTTTATACAATGAGATTAAGAATATTTATAGACAATAGAAACCCCCCACAGTTCCATTTTCATTGTATTAAGCCACTTTCTAATGATAATAAGGCCATCGATTGTTGTACATTTAGACAATAAAATTAAAATGTACTACCATGTTCTTGATAGACTATAATAATTACACAAGATAAAATAAAATACCATTTGGTTCTATTTTGGGTCATTCTCAAACACCACTACCTACATATTTGATAATTAATCAAAAACTTCAATTGGATCACCCCAATACATTACTCTGGGTGAGTCCCACTTTCCGAAAATAGAGCTCCTTTGGTAAATAGGCCCATAAAAAAGTAATAAAACTTCAATGGGTTCCAATACAACATTTAATAGGCCTCACAAATAGGTTATATAGACATCAATGGTTATGTAATAACAAAAAAACATTTGAGGGAACATTATACGTCTAAAAATATACTAGTTTTACCTCACACAAAGGAACTCACCTAGGGTTCCATATTGGGTTTATCATACCCACCTAATAACTTATTCAATAAATAAAATATATGCATACAAATATTTACACATATTATCTTGGACCACCAACGTCAATATAGAGTTTCCCCCATAATTTTTTCATGGTCACCCTTTCCATAGAACATAGGTTATTGAGTTATCAACAATCCATCATCATGAGTACTTATCTCAAACTTTAAACTATTTAATTTATTATTATAAACATAAAATGAATTTACAAAGTTAATTTATAGTTAATCTTATAGACTTAAGTAAGAAACTTGTTCTCCCCTAAACCTAAATCAATGGCATGAAGTCTCTTCCTAGCATAATCATTAGTCCACTAGTAACAATACAACTATCAATTAAAATTGATACATTAATAATATTCATCTTTAGCTAAATAATAACCCTAATAATTTTTTTTGGAAACCTTCCAATAATGAAACAACTCACAACTATGTACATTTACCACTCTCAAGTATTATCTATCCATGAAGAGTGAAATTCTCCTCATATAGATGAGATTCTATAGTATCATGTGTGTAAAAACGGGTTTGAAATTGAATGTAAATGTGAAATTTTAGTTGGTGAATGGGATATATTTTAAACTGGACTTTATAATGGAATTATAAGAGTTTGGGCACCATAAATAGGGATTTTTGGAAAATTACCGATGATTAAAAGGTTTCCCGTATGGATAAATAAGATTTCAAAGTTTTATTAGGAAGTCAAGACTACAATATATAACCACCAGCCAACCGATTGAAGTCCACCAATTAGGATATGGACTGGGTAGTATCAACTACAACCTTTCACGTTCCACAAGCTTTCAAGTATAAAACAATATTGGTTTTGTATCCACTAGGGAACCAATATCTAGATGGTGTGTATTTTGAGGGATAAATGAAGATTTCCCCTTAAATTATAAGAGGAGGAAAACCATCTTCCACACTTTATTTATCTTTTGAGGACATGGGTTCTCTCTCCCTTCTCAATCCATTCATCCCCTTGATTTTGGTTTCCTCTTGTTGGTATTTTATAGATAATTATGGAAGGTCCATTATTTATTCAACATCTATTGATCATCCCCTCCACAGTATTGCAGTTTTATTCTTCTCCATAATAAGGTTCGATTTTATTTACACCTAATCATGGTGGAATCTCTAGAGTAATTTGTGTCTTCCACTCAGCTTTTATAGAGGATGCCTCACGACAACATCTTCCCACTGATGATAAATAACTTAAAAAGGTATTCCATGTCACAAAATTTATTAATAATTTTATTTTAAATAAAATTAATCTAGTGAGGGTGTTTATAGGGCATGTTATAGATTTAGTCCGGTATAGGTTCTGAGGTGTTTCAGGGGTAACTGGGACCCTGTTTCTCAAAAAAATAGTGATCGTTGGACACCTAATGAGTTAATGGGAATTATCCCTATTTTTAGTTAACTTTATGTAACTATACAATATTTTTATATTTTTTTTAAATGGGATGAGAAATTAATTATAATTAAATTATATTAAATTATTTATCATTGTTACTGGAGACAGATGCTCGGAATGTAGGAAAAGATTGAATGGGCTTGATTAGGCCTTGGCAGAGCTTTCATCCTTTGGAAAATCAATTAGAAAAGCTTCACAATATGTATGTGGTACTTTTCCTTTACCATGTAATTTTTTCTATTATTATATGATTTTTACATGCATGGAATATACCCTACATAAATACCCATCCTAAAATAATTAAGTTGTTTTGATTAAATTAAATTTCTTATATTAAATTAAATTGGTTAACATAAAATGAAGCACCTTGGGTGAACAAAATTATATTTTTGGCCCGTAATAGACAACTGAGAATAATATTTATAACCATAGCCATATATGGTCAAGGATTAATGATAAAAGTATTATCTAAGACATAAGTACTCTATTTAGGGGCATGTCTCAATTAAAGTATTTGGGTGGCCTTAAAATAAATGTCACAGTTTAACCCCTAAGAAGAGGTGTGTTGTGGTTTATTTTATTAGAAATATTTAGACCCAATCATATGATGTTTCCCTGATAATTTAGGCTAGTGTAATGCATGAGGGGACTTCATTAACCATGAAGGTTGGTGACCTCGGTGAGTGGCCCTTGGAAACAGGAGTGGATCATTTGAGTGTTTGGGAAAATCTATAGTGTATTGGAAATGGGATAAAGTTGGGTTCATAACCCTTATGATGGGTGTTGAATCACGATACATGATAAGATTGAGAAATTATTATGTGGTGTTTGGTGTTTATGAGTCCTTTGTAACCTGATAGGTGTATCAGTGGTGTGTTGACCCTAGTTATAGGGTCTTCTTAGGTATGGATAATGATGATGCATTTTGGCATTTAGAAAAAACATGATTTTCTTTATCATTGTATTTTGATAGGTAAAATTCCATTGTGGTGATATATTTATATTATTGTATTTTTATAAATCCTTGGTGTAGTATTGATATGTGTTGGGAAAAATCCCATATGCGTGGTCTTTTATATTATTGGTAAAATACCCATAGGGGATGTATATTAATATGTATGTAAAATAACCAAGGGGTTTTTTATTATGTATCACAATTTTTATGAGAAATATTTATTTGGGGAGGTTTATGATACCCAGCTATAATAATCATCATAAGGTAGGTATGTGATTCTTGTGGGCTAATGACCCAAGCTGAAAAATCTCCCATAATAATGTCCTATGCTACATGTCTGATAAAACTCAATTATGAGAGGTATGTTATATTACTAGTGGGGTTTCAATTTATTTGTAGTTGGGGATGTATTTTGTTACTAGGATGGAGGTTTTTAGGATCATTACATAGGTTTCTGTTACTTATCTGTTTATCAAGGAAACCAAGTCACTTATATTAGAAGGGGTGGTCATCCCAACAAGGTCAAAAATACCCAAAAAATAGATGATATAGGTTTGTTCTGTTAGGATCGTTGACCTAACACTCAAAAATATTTGGTACATGGTACATGGGTTTTCAAGGTTGTACAATGCTCAAAAATACATTATGGAACATGCGGAATTGGGTATTTTTGGTTGTTTCGTTATGTTGTTTTTTAGCAATTTATTTATTTATTAGCAGTATGTCACATGAACATATCATTGAATTTACTGTTTAGATCATGGAAATTAGGTGATTCATTAATGAATTATCTACTAAAAACTACTTGGGTTGTCCTTGAACTTGGGTACCCGAGAATCCCTCTCATGTTATAGGTTCTAGTTGGCTTGGGACTTATGATTTTTTGTGATTGATATTGATAAATCTGATGAGTTTATTGATATTAGGAAGAGTCATGGATAAAATTTTCTATGGATTCCTATATGTTTTTACATTTATATTCTATTTTTTATATTTCATTATCCCAATGGGTGAACAGTGTTATTGTATGGTTGTATGCTTCTGTATGACATTTAATATTGATGGTTATTATTATTAATTTTATTTAGTCTGATTTTTATAATAATTGATTATGGTTGGTTATTTACTTATTATTTTACACTATCATATTTATGTATAATATATCATGTATACTACTATAGACCATGGATGCTAGTCAACAACATATGAAATATGGGGAGTCACATATAAGGTATAGTAGTGACAACTGGTTCAAGAATCAATTTGTGGTATGGGGATGAAGGATGTTACAAAGTGGTATCAGATACTGTTTTTATTTGTCTTACTATTTTTTATGTTGTAGCTAAGAGATAATAATGTGTTCGAGCCTATGATGACTATAAGGATGGTGTATCATGAATATCAGATTCAGTAGGATGTGCAGGTCTTTAGGGATGGGTTGAGGTTTTAGACTTTTGATGTTATGGTTGTATGATATTCACCTAATGTTACACACAAGATGTTTGTATTTTTTATTTATTATATATTTTTTATCTTTCCACATTTTCAAGATTTAAATTCTGTATTTTTCTATTATCCCATATTGGTAAGATGATTCTCATGCATCATTATTGAAAAATAGGTATTCACATGACATATAGGTCTAATAGTGCTTGCTCTATATCACTAATGATGAGATATTCAACTCATTAAGATGTCTATAATAGTCTATATAGTGATTAATCATATCATATCTTGGTGTAATTATACAAGGTTGTAACTACCCATATATATATGTTCTTATGGTGAATGTTTATGTAGATCCATGGTGGGATGATCAATAAGGAGGATGATGTTATGTATAATTGTTTATAGAACATGTAGTGATCGTAGCAGATCTATGGGACATTAAATACCTAATGATAAACCCCATGTAATTTTTTAACACCCATTCTATATTATTTAAACTATAAATAATAATCTATATAGTGACTTACTGTATAGTTTATATAGTAATCTTATATAATTGAGCCTCATGATTTTGGTTACCTAATATAGATCATATTAGACGATGTCATTTCATATGGTAGTGATGACCCTCTAGTTTTGAATCTCAAGAGAGCAGTCCAGTAGGTGGATTCTGAGTGAGAGCCAAATATAATGTACTGATTATTTGGGTATTTGATATCAAATTATATTGTATGGGATCTTTGAGTGGGTGGTTGGGAGTGTATGATGGCGTGATTTGTTTGATATGGGGGTGTATATGAAATCCCATTATATATGACCCATATGAGACTTTATTTATGGGTTGGGTGAGATACCCTAATGACTTGGGGATGTGACTTAATATTTGAGTAAATAAATGCTTAGTTTTATTATGTAGGACACCCGATTGAGGGGTTTTCTTGGGCTTCTAGTTTAATTATTTATGGAAGCATGGATGGATAATGTTAGTTAAAATTTTATCTACATAAGGGGATATAGAGTATATGGTCTGGGAATAGGTATGGATTGGGGTTTTATAAGGATACAACCATGGGATCTAAGGAACATACAGTGTCTTAGTGTTGGGTTTGGCTTGGAAGGGCATGACCATTAAGTTGTGTGACTATATTGACCATTGATATACATTAATAGTGTGGAGAGATCATGCGTTGATGCTCCAGACATGGAACATTGTTATTTGATAGGTAAGAATGTGTTTAAGATGGTTATAAAGACAATGACCAATTTTCAAATGGAGTACCATAGAAACTCCAAGATTGATGATACATGCATTCCCGATGATCATGTTAAATGTTTAGTCATTTTATCTCAGTTTGATGATAAATGGTACACAATAGAAAGAGTATAGATGTATTTGGTAATAAGAGGATGTGTAGTCCTATGAAAAAATCCTTAAACCCACTATTTTCATATACACCCTCATGGGTGTGGTTGGATCAAGGGAATTATGCATTGGTCATGCATGACACCTGATATGGTTGCTTCAATAAGCAGTTATGTATAGGTAGCCGACTGATGGGTATTGATGAAACACATGTATCATAATTAGTCTGAAGTTCCTTCATTAGAGTTGACACAACCCTCTAGTAAGAGGTGACATGTTTGTTGAGAAAAGTATTGTTTTCAACAATACATAAAAATGTTATTTAAAGGGGTAGATTATTGAATATAATACTCTATCTCTTTAAAATAATTTTGATCCTCACAAATACCCTTAGTTATTTTCTAATGATTTTATTTAGTATTTTCCATGAATTTATTAATTTATTTTACTCTTGAAAAAAAGAGAATTTATTACATGTGTGGAATCTACTTTAGCGTGTTCTGGAATCATTGTTCATACCTTACATGGATAAATATACCGTGGCATCTAGTTTAGCGCATTCTGGAATCAATGTTCGTACCCTACGTGGAAAAACGTAGCGTAAGGATGAAAAAGGTGTATAGTTTTTGAGATAATAGAAAAGTATGGTTAAACAACCATACGGTTTCAGAAAAGTATGGAAGAAGAACCTTACGTTAGGGAGGAACCTTAGGTTTTGGTTTTTAGCAAAGTATGGAAGAAGAACCATATGTTAGGAAGGAACCTTACATTTTGGTTATCAGCAAAGTATGGAAGAAGAACCTTATGTTAGGAAGGAACCTTATGTTTTGGTTATCAGCAAAGTATGTAAGGAGAACCATACATAAATACTAAACGTTACGTTTGTTTCTCAAAAGTATGGTTCATCAACCTTACTTTTGTAAACAACCATACGTTCTTGGAAAAGTATGGATCAAGTAAAAGTATGGATCTTTTTCTGTACGTTTGAGTGTTGAAGAAAAAGTATGGCTGATCAACCCTACATTTATGTTCATCCTTATGTTGTCAACCTTACGTTTTAAGACTACGTCATCAACCTTATGTTTGGCGTCAGAAATTTTGAAAGACGATATTTTTATGTAGAGGTCAGCAAGATGATTTTTGGGCGGATTTCAAGCCAGATTTTAAGTTGTTTTTAAAGTACAATTTTGACTGATTCAAAGTAGTTTTATCGATGGCTTTAAGATCGAATTAAAAGGAGCTTTTTATGCCGAGTCTTAAGGGAAGTTACGACTTCTCTTTAAATTCAAATTTTTGAATATCACGAATCAGAAGGCTACTTTTATGGATCTAAATGTGAAGGAGATATACTCAGCTTTATAATGTATGTTCTCTCAAAAACACCAGGTACATGCGTGTATGATGATCGATCTATTATTAAAAAGGTGTAAAATAGAGACTGCAAAAAAAATATTGTTGATCTGCTCATTCAAAAAGGAGTGTCAAAGCTCTGTTTATTTAAGAAGAAAGAACTCGATAGAAGATTCACCTATTCTACATCAAATATCTACTGTGGATCTACTACTGCTGAAGTTGTGAACTATATCTCTATATCTATTGCAACCAGATCGACTCAGAATTTCTTTGTTTTGAAAATCAATATTTCTATAGACTAGGATCCATCTGCTGGTAATTGCATTCTGTTGCAATTGTGAAGATCAACTGGAAAACTACTTTTTAAAATTAGTTTTATTCTTGAGTAACCAGCTTCTCGATCTAATCTGTGTTGGTTCGTGTTTGAACCCGAAGGCTTTGTTAGCCTAAAGATTGTAAAGGTGTCAACTGCCTGTACTCAATTGTGGACTGGTCTGTTGAAACGAGGACTATATAGTGAAAATCACCAAGCTTGTGGAGTTGAGCATTGGTGGAGGGGACTAGGGGCCTTCTATTCCCTGAACCACTATACATCTTTTTGTTAATGTTTTTACTTATTCCATTGCACGATCAAATCTTATAAATTATAGAGGACAGAACTCATTCAATCAAAGAGTTACCGAAAAATTGCAAAAGACACAATTCACCCCCTCTTGTGTATAATCTGTAGATTCAGATCCAACAATTGGTATCAGAGGTGGAGCTTCTGATAGAGCCCTAGAAAGCTAAAATCATTTAAATATTATACAACATAGCATCATGACTGATACAATAGAAGGAATGTCAATGGTCAGAGAACCATATTTTAATGGAGACAACTATGGTTGCTGGAAATCGTGCATGATAATATATCTGAAAAACCTCGGATATAAAGTCTATTCAAAGATTCTGACTCCTTATGAAATTCCTGAAAATCCTGAGACACTGAGTGCTGCTACAGAGGCAGAGTACAATATGAACTCGAAGGCTATGAATGAAATTATCTGTGGTCTAGGTCCAGATGAATTTAATAGAGTATCTCAGTGCCCCACAGCATATGAGATGTGGAAAACAATAGTCGTGGAATATGAAGGAATGGATAATGTGAGACAAATGAGATATGCCACTGCAAAATTGAAATTTGATACATTCAAAATGTTTGAAGGTGAAATCATTACCCAAATGAATGGGAGATTGAAAGAAATTTTCAATAATATAACAACTCTAGGAGAACCTATCAATCATGATGATCAAGCATTAAAAGTACTGAGGGTACTTCCTACTCGATAGAATGTTATCTCTGCTGCAATTAGACAATCAACACCTGTCAAAGATCTAACCATGAGAGAGTTGATTGGTACACTGATGATGTATACAGATGAAATGAATGATGAGGCAAATGAACATAAGGTCTACATCAAAAGAGAAGATACTTCCTTGAAGGTAACTTCACAACAAAAGAATAGAAAGATGAAGAAAAAAGAAGTCAAAGCTAAATCAGAAAGATCTGACTCATCCAACTCAGATGAAGAACTGGCTCAGCTAGCCAGAAAATTTAGAAAATTCTACAGCAAGAAAAGAGGCTTCAAAAAATCCTTTAAGGGAGAGAATAATGAAATAAGATGTTATGAATGCAAGAAGATGGGGCATATCAGACCAGATTTTTCACAATTAAAGGATGCAAAGAAGAAGAAATTCTTCAAAAGAAATGACTATGAGAAGAAAGAAAAATAAGCTATGAAAGCCACTTGGAGTGTATCTTAAGACTCCATTAGCTCTACTGAATCAAGATCAGAGAAAGAATAAGTCAATCTAAAAGAAAAAATGTGTTTTATGGCTGAAACTGATGAGGTAAACTCATATTACTCCTCTGAATCAAATTATAAATCAAGCTACACAAATGAAAAACATGCAGACTACTACAATATGCTTGAAGAAAGATATGATTCACTATTTAAGAAACATAAGTCACTAAAAAATAAACATAAAGCTGTTTCAGATGAAATATATACAATACTGAAACAACATAAGTAATTAACTAATAAATATAATTCTATTAACACTAACTATATTAATTTTCAATCAAGAATAAAAACACTACAGGATGAAGTAGAATCTTACAAACAGGCGGCATTGGTTTTTACAAAAGGACATAATTCATTAAATGAAATTCTTGGATAAATTGTCATTAAAAAGGAGATATTTGGAATTGGCATTAAAGGGGAAAAACCTAACTATACAAAAATTATTTTGTTCCTAGCTCTAAAAAGGATAATTGTAATTTTTGTGGGACAAAGGGACATATAGCTAAAAACTGTTTCATAAGACAACCTCAAATTTGTGGTATTAAGAAAGCCTATGTTTCAAAAGACTTTTTTGATTCAGCTAATTTTAAGAGAACAAAGCTAATCTAGATACCCAGATCATTTCCAGCAATCACCCCTGGACCCAACAAAATATGGGTACCAAAGCAATTTGTTTGAATGTCTTTGCAGGTAGCAGGCCACCAGAGGAGAAAAGATATATGGTACATGGACAGTGGATGCTCAAGACATATTAGTGGAAACTCATTGAATTTTTCTTCACTCACTCAAATGGAAGGAGGAATTGTCACATTTGGTGACTATGCCAAAGGAAAAATCATTGGCGTTGGAACTATTGTAGATCCAAAAAATGTCTCAATCAACAAAGTACTTTATGTACAAGGACTAAAACACAATCTAATAAGTATCTCTTAACTTTGTGATGATGGATATACTATTGATTTTACTAACAATTATTGTACTGTTTCTAAAGATAAACTGTTTAAATTTAAAGCACCAAGAACTAAAAATGTCTATACTTTGGATTTAAATTCCTTGTGTAAACAAAATGTAAACTGCTTGAATGCTAATGTAAGTGAATCCTGGATCTGGGATAGAAGACTTGGACATTTTAATGTATAAGTTTTACATAAGTTTTCTAAGAAACATTTAGTTTCTGATTTACCTTGTCTCAAATTTGAAAGTGATAGATTTTTTGATGCATGTCAACTTGGAAAGAAACACAAATCATCCTTCAAATCTGTTAATAAGGTTTCTATATCTAATCCTCTAGAATTATTCATATGTATTTGTTTGGACCCTCAAGAGTATCAATATTAGCTGGTAAATTATATTTATATGTTTTAGTTGATTACTATTCAAGATTTACATGGATTTTCTTTTTGAAATTTAAAAATGAAGCTTTTACATTATTTTTAAGTTTCTGCAAATCTGTTCAAAATGAAAAAGGTTTTAATATAATATCATTGAGAAGTGATCATGGGGGAGAATTTTAGAATATTGAATTTAATTCCTTTTTCTCAAACATGGGTATTAAACATACCTTTTCTGCACCCAGAACACCTCAACAGAATGGGATTGTAGAAAGAAGAAATAGAACAATTCAAGAAATGGCTAGAACTATGTTAAATGAATATATCCTACCTATATATTTCTGGGAAGAAGTTGTGAATATATCTTTCTATATAATTAATAGAGTTTTAATTAGACCTATTTTGAAAAAAATACCCTATGAACTATGGAATAACAGAAAACCTAAAGTTAACTACTATAAATTTTTCGGATGCAAGGTTTACATCTTAAACACCAAGGATAATCTTGGTAAGTTCGATCCAAAATCTGATGAAGGTATTTTCTTAGGATGTTCTGCTACCTCCAAAGCTTATAGAGTTTATAATAAGAATTCAAGGATTTTTGAAGAATCATTTCATGTGAAATTTGATGAATCTGATCCGTTTGAGAAAAGGACAGAACAAATGGATGAACTTGACTCTAATGATAACATGAGAATTGAGAACTTGAATAATGTTTTTGAAAATTATATAAAAGAAATTAAGTCCAGTTCAGAGGAACATGATACTAAGAACCATTAAATATATTACCTAGACATTATAGAACCCTAAAGAATCACCCTTTAGAAACTGTAATAGGTGACCGAGAAACTGGTGTTCAAACGAGAAGAAACTTAGTAAACCTAGTAAAATTATCTGCCTTCCTATCTCAACAAGAACCCAAGACTATAGAAGAAGCTTTTGATGATGAAAGCTGGGTAATAGCAATGTAATATGAACTAAATCAGTTTAAAAGAAATGAATATTGGGAATTAGTGAAAATACCTAAGAATTATCCTGTAGTAGGAACCAAATGGGTCTTTAGAAATAAACAAGATGACCAAGGAATAATAACTATAAATAAAGAAATATTAGTAGCTAAAGGATATAATCAAGAAGAAGGAATAGATTATGATGAGACTTTTTCACCTGCAGCTAGGTTAGAAGCCATTAGAATCCTTTTAGCCTATGCATCTTATATGAATTTTAAATTATTTCAGATGGATGTTAAATTTGCCTTTTTAAATGGTTATTTATTGGAGGAAGTTTATGTTGAGAAACCTCCTGGTTTTGAAAACTCTAACAAATCTGATTCTTTTTTTAAACATACTAAAGCTATTTATGGCCTTAAACAATCACCTAGATCTTGGTATGAAATATTAAGTTCTTTTCTTTTGAAAAATGATTTTACTGTTGGAATGGCATACCCAACACCCTTTAAGAAAACTGTGAAAAATAATGTTTTATTGGTTCAAATTTATGTTGATGATGTAATATTTGGATCAACTAATAAAAATGTTTGTTATGAATTTTCAAAATTAATTCAATAAGAATTTGAAATGAGTATGATGGGAGAATTAAATTTCTTTTTGGGTCTTCAAATTTTTCAAAAAGATTTTAGAAATGTTTTAAATCAAAGAAAATACATTACTGATTTACTTAAGAAATTTGGACTTGAAAACAACAAGCCATTTACATCTCCTATGTGTAGTAATCTAAAACATGATTGGATGAAACTAGGAAATCAGTTGACAACAAGTTATATAGAGGTATGATTGGTAGTTTGTTATATCATACTTCTAGTAGTCCAAATATAATGTATTCAGTATGTCTTTGTGCTAGATTTCAATCAAATCCTAAATAATCCCATCAAACTGCTGTTAAAAGAATTTTTAGATATTTAAAAGGAACTATTTTTCAATATCTTCGACATCCTAAAACTTCTGATATCAATATGATTTCATATTCATATGCTGACTTTGGAAGTTTTAGATTAGATAGAAAAAGTACATTAGGAAAATGTCACTTTTTAGGAAATTCATTAGTATCATGGTCTAGTAAGAAACAACATTCAGTTGCCCTATCAACAACTGAGGCAGAATATGTTTCTGCTGGCAGTTGTTGTGCACAAGTGTTGTGGATGAAAAACACTCTTATGCACTTTGGATTGAATTTTAATAATACACCTATTTTATGTGATAATACAAGTGCAATTAATATTTCAAAAAAAATCCTAATAGTCATTCTAGAACTAAGAACATTGATATAAGGCATCACTTTTTAAGAGATCATGTTATTAAAAAAGATATATTTTTAGAATTTATAAATACTGAAATTCAATTAGCAGATATTTTTACTAAACCACTTCCCAATTCAAGGTTTGATTTTATTAAGGGGTAGCGAGGTTTATTTAATTTTAAATATTTTTTTTTATTTACTTGTATTTATTTTTGTAAATTTTTTTAATACTATTTAAGATTTATTCTTTCTCCATATTTAAATTTTATTTGTTTTAAATATATATAATGATTAGTGATTACATGGGAATCAAGGATGTCAAAGCCTTTTCAACTTCTAAACTGTTTCACTTTTATCGAAACCCTTTCGAAATCCGAAAATCGCACTTCTGCTCCTAAACCCTAATCTTCGAACCTCTGAAACCCTAACCTTCAAAAATTTATAGATTCTCGCAGAGATGGTAAGAACTAAAAGAGCTAGTGAAGCCGAGCCAAGAAATTCCAAGAGACAATGCTCCAAGGGAAGAAAAATATTACAGGGCAAGGTAATCGATCTCGACTGGTTATTTCTGACAAATCTGTTGTTGAATCAAGCGTTGTCGTTTCAGAATCTTGAACAGATGTTCAACAGTGAAAATAAGGAATTTCTGTATGAAGTAGAACTTAGATACTTCTTAAAATCTATACAGTTTAGTCTGGGAGATACCGAGGATAGTATTATGAATAAGATAGAAGATAGGGATTTATCAATCTCATCAGTAGAGATTGGTTAGATTCTCAACTGCCCTCATGAGTGAGTTTTTCACTTCGATTCGAAAAATATTGGAGATTCTGTGTATAAATCCGAAGACATCATGTCTTTACTTTATGGTACTAAAACTATAAAGAAAATGTTTATCAAGGATTTGGAGCCTGATCAGAAAAATTTGGTCAAATTTATTAATACTGGAATAGCTCCAAGAATGGCAGAAATTGAAAATATTTTGTACCATGATATGTATATAATGTTTCTTCTGTTAAGTGATATTAAGTTAAACTTCCCAAGTTACATGGTAAGGTATCTCAATTACTACTATAAAAGCAATGCCCAAATGAATTTATACCCTTTCGGTTGGTTTATTTCTAAACTGCTTCTTATGAAAGACATGGTGAGATTTGTGGATGCCCGAGTTAACTGTCATCACAGTAATATGTTTAATGATAGAACTTTAAGTAAGGTTGGATATTTCTGGAGCACAATTAAAGGAAGAATTTTTCCAGTAGGAGCTGAGGAAGACTCAAAGAGTGATCAGGCTCAAACTGCTAAGTCCAAGGAGGGACAAGCTGAATCCAGAGTCAGCAATGTAGCAAGAAGGATTCACTTTTAAGTAAAAGATGTTGAGGAAGACAGAAGCCAGGAGGGACTTCAATCAAAAAGAAAGAGACCTTTCAATGAGGAAATTACTTCCCCTGCATTGGAAACAACAAAAAAAGCATTATTTTCTTATTCTTCTGTAAGAGAGGATGTTGTTGATAAGATCATGGATGATGTTACTAAAAGAAAAACACCAGTAGAGGGATCAGGAGTTCCAGAAGAAGCTCAAAGGGAGACTCAACAACAAATTCTAGCTGATGTTGAAGTTGCACTTCAACAGGAGCAAGAGACGGAGGTAGTGCCTGGTGAAGAAGTGGCTAGACCTCAGGAAACAACTGAATATATTGTTTGTGAAATTACAGTGGAGGACAAAGATGTAGATGAATGTGATGAGAATTCTTCTAAAGCTCCAAAATAGGTACTTCAAGAAGATTTTTCTGTGGAGGAGTTTGAAAACTCTAAGGAAAAATCTGTGGATCAACCTTCTCAGGACAGAGAAATAGAAAAATCCGATGCTGAATCATTACCTTTGGTACTGCTGCATCAACCAGAGAATGTGAATATGAATCAAGCACATGGTGCATCTGATTCAAGGAAAGAAGAAATTGAAGAACTGTACAAAAAAGTATCTCAGTTGGAATCTGCGAATGTCATTCTGAGAAATGCCTTAGACTTAGAACATTTGAAGTTTCAAAAGCTGAAGGAGTGTACAGTCTCAAGGAAAGAAGTTGAAATGTTTAAATAGGATATGCTGACTGCAGTTTCATAATTGAAATCTAAAATGGTTATGAAGTCAGATTTATTAGATCTGAAGTCGTTTATGGAGAACCAATTTGCATCAGTTGCAAATAATGCTGTTAGTGGATCAGGTACTTAACCTAATTTAATCAGAATGTTTCAAGCTATCACAACTGTGATGAGAAACATGAATGACAGGTTACAAGATCTTTAATGTAAGAGTGCTCATTTTTCAGTGTTGCTGGACAATCAGATGTTCTTAGTTGATCAACTGACATCTAGTGAGCCATCGGTCAGAATTCTTTTAAATCAGTTATCAGAGAAGCTGTCAGTGTTTGTCGAAAAAGAGGAAAGGATGTATGAGTTTTTCAGATTCAATTTAATCGAGGATATTCATATGAATCAAGAGAACAAATAGGAAATTATAAAACTTGGAGATGGGATGATGAAGAGACTTCGGGAACAGTTTAAAGAAATTAAGTCTGCAATCCAGAGGAGATAGAACCTGTTCCCTATCTTACCAAAACCTTGATTCCTGTGTATATCATTGTCATGTATATACTGTTGTTTTTGAGTGAAAATTTCTTTCATTGTTTATTTGTTTCTTTCTATATTTGTTTTACTGACTTTATTTTTGATATGCCAGTACTCCAGATTTAATTATTGATAAACAGTTAATAATAATCATTTACCTACAGTTCAGTGTGACATTAAATGTGTTAAAATCCATGATTTTTCATTATTTTTTATATCACAAAAAGGGGGTAGAATTTGGATAAACATAAAAATTTTATTTAGGGGGAGAATTAAAGGAGAAATTTGTATAACCACAACATTTTATTTTACAAAACATTATTTAAATAGTCTTCTATATATTTATTGTTTATTATAAAGGTTATTCAGAAGGATAAATTTTGCTAAAATTAAATACTATTTCATCCTCTCAAAATTATAAAACATTATGTAACTAATTTTTGATAGTAAATTTCATTTAATTAATTTTAATTATTTTATGGGTTATGTGATCATCAAAAAAGGGGAGATCGTTTAGAAATGTATTGTTTTCAACAATACATAAAAATGTTATTTAAAGGGGGAGATTATGAAATATAATACTCTTTCTCTTTAAAATAATTTTGAAGCTCACAAATACCCTTAGTTATTTTCTAATGATTTTATTTAGTATTTTTCAGGAATTTATTAATTTATTTTACTCTTGAAATAACGAGAGTTTATTACATGTGTGGAATATGCTTTAGCGTGTTCTGTAATCACTTTTCATACCTTACGTGGATAAATATACCACGGAATCTGCTTTAGCGCATTCTGGAATCACTGTTCATACCCTACGTGGATAAACGTAGCGTAAGGATGAAAAGCGTGTATACTTTTTGAGATAAGAGAAAATTATGGTTAAACAACCATACGTTTTCAGAAAAGTATGGAAGAAGAACCTTACGTTAGTAAGGAACCTTACGTTTTGGTTTTTAGCAAAGTATGGAAGGAGAACCTTACGTTATGAAAGAACCTTACATTTTGGTTATCACCAAAGTATGGAAGGAGAACCGTACGTAAATACTAAACGTTACGTTTGTTTCTCAAAAGTATGGTTCATCAACCTTACTATTGTAAACAACCATACGTTCTTAGAAAAGTATGGATCAAGTAAAAGTATGGATCTTTTTCCATACGTTTGAGTGTTGAAGAAAAATCATGGATGATCAACCCTACATTTATGTTCAACCTTATGTTATCAGACTTACGTTTGAATACTTCGTCATCGACCTTACATTTGGCATCGAAAATTTGAAAGATGATATTTTTATGCAGAGGCCAAGAAGATGATTTTTGGGCGGATTTCAAGCCAGATTTAAAGTCATTTTTAATGTACGACTTTGACTGATTCAAAGCCGTTTTATTGATGGATTTAAGATCGTATTAAAAGGAGATTTTTATTCCGAATCTTAAGGGAAGTTATGATTCTCTGTAAATTCAAATTTTTGAATATCACGAATCAGAAGATGACTTTTATGGATCTAAATTTACAGTAGATATACTCAGCTTTATAATATATGTTCTCTCAAAAACACCAGGTACATGCGTGTATGGTGATCGATCTATTATTAAAAAGGTGGAAAACAGAGACTGCAAAATAAATTCACATTGATCTGCTGATTCAAAAAGGAGTGTCAAAGATCTGTTTATTTAATAAGAAAGAACTCGATAGAAAATTCACCTGTTCTACATCAAATATCTACTGTGTATCTACTACTGCTGAAGTTGGGAACTATATCTCTATATCTATTGCAACCGGATCAAATCATAATTTCTTTGTTTTGAAAATCAATATTTCTAGAAACTACGATCCATCTGCTGTCAATTGCATTCTGTTGAAATTGTGAAGATCAACTTGAAAACATCTTTCTAAAATTATTTTTATTCATGAGTAACCAGCTTCTCGTTCTATGCTGTGTTGGTTCGTGTTTGAACTAGAAGGCTTTGTTAGCCTGAATATTTTAAAGCTGTCAACTGCCTATACTCAGTTGTGGACCGGTCTGTTGAAACGAGGACCGGATAGTGAAAATCAACAGGCTTATGGAGTTGAGCATTGGTGGAGTGGACTAGGGGCCTTTTATTCCCTGAACCACTATACATATTTGTGTTCTTGTTTTTACTTATTCCGCAGCATGATCAAATCTGTTAAAGTATAGAGGAAAAAACTCATTCAATCAAAGAGTTACCAAAAAATTTCAAAAGACACAATTCACCCCCCTCTTGTGTATAATCTGTAGATTCAGATCCAAAAATGCTGAGTGTATTGGGTGTAGTGGCACAACAAATTATAGTTTATCCATTATGAAATAATTGTGGTTTTTTTAACAGATTTTATGTATGGATTGGAAGAATTTAAAAAATGTGCATTGGGGAATTATCATGTTGAAATGGTGCTTTAGGAGAATGTAAAGTGGTGAAACATGGTGGGTTGTGCTCCAATGGTTGATAAATTATAGTGAACCTTATTATAAGTTGGGTTTTTTGTAGTATTCATGGATGATGTTACTAAGGGCTAGAAATCGGTGATGATTTATTTGGCTGGTTACTGCTCAAGAATGAGTGGGTATGGCCATATACATCCCTGATGTATGGTAATGGATGGGATGTGGGTCATGTTGAATAGTAATTTTGTTTAGCGATGCGATTTCTAATAAAATCATGTGGCAAAGAGTGTATTATTGGTTATAAAATATGTTTCCATCATGACAGAGAGACTGTGGAGGTATGAGATTTATTAGTCAATGATCGTTAAGGAATTTTGATATTAGTGGTTAAATGAGGTCAATTTCAACTCCATTACTCAGAAAATTCTAGGATTAAATTATATGTGATATTATGTGGATTTAAGGTGTCAACATCATGCTTAGGATGAATTGAGATTATTTTAGGGGGAATTGGATTAGATAGAAATTGATGCTCATGTCTGGTCATGTAGATGTTTTCGGATGGTTGATAATTTAACCATGGATTTTATAGGAAGTTGGGTATATCAATTAGTGGGAATATTTGAATGACCTTATGATTACTCTCAGGATAAAGGTATTGTGATATGGTAGTTTGGAATCACATCATTTACTGAAGTCATGTATCTTGAGACAAGTCAACTAATGGAGGTTTGAATGATGGTTTAACATTTAATTAAAGGTAGTGAGCCATAAATTTCATCATCTTTTTTTTGGACATAAAAAGTATGTTTTAATAGTTTTCTATAGATTTTCTAGGATAACCTAGCGTAATTCTGTTATGACTTGATGAAGGGGGTACACCAGTTTTAGTATGAAATTCAATATCAATGTTGGAGATAGCACCTAAAAGGTGTTATTATATATGGTTTAGTGTGGTCAATTGGAAATCATATGGGGAATCGAATTAGAATAGTGGATGTGTGATCTCATAGTAAATCCAGATGTTTAGGAGGAACCATGGTTGGGAATTAGATATATGAGAAAAATTTGGGGTGGGATGAACCATTAGGATTGTGATGAAATTAGTAAATTACAAAAAACTGTCTCTGGACATATATTCTTCATTGTTGTTTTATGGATACTTTGGTAGTTATGATAAGGAATTGATTGGTTATTGGATCTTGAGTTCCATGGTTTTGGAAGTTTCACTCATTAAAGGAGTTAAGCGTTAAAATATATAATGAGGCTATATTTCTGTGTGTTGGTGACTGGGGTAGGTTGGAATGAAAATTTTGATGACCACTAAGATTTATTTGGGAAGATAAGTGTTCAAGTAGAGATTTTTTAATATCTCATTTGTAAGAACATGTTTAAAACTCAATGGAAATTTCAACATTCTATTTTTTTGATGTTAAGGATTTTAAACCATACTTTGGAATGGATGTATGAGAGTATGATCACCTCAAACATATGTATTAGGATGAGTAACATTGATTGGGAGGTATCATGTAGGGATTGAGATACATCATAGGTAGTAAATGGTGGTATAAGGGTAAAATAATTATCCACTAGCTAGTTGTTGGCCTAAGAAGTAGCCCCTATATCCACACAAGTGCCACTAATTAGCTAGTGGTTGTAGTAGTGGTGTTGTAGACACTGGAAAAATGAATGTTAGTATAGGGTATATGATGGGGATTATATGGTAAAAATGATGAATTCATCCCCTAAAATGTTTGGTGGGTGTATCCCCTCTTCCCCCTCTTATTTCTCTCATGTGACTCGGGGGGTCTCTCCCCATTCTCCTTCCCTTTCCCCCTTGATTTGGGGTGCCTCTTGATAGTGATTGTAGTTGGATTGGTGTACATCCTTGATTCTGTTAACAACTATTAATCTATCTCTCCATCTTTATACAATTTCATTTTTCACAATAATTGTGTTCAATTCATATTCCACTACATCATAGTGGAATAATCTAATAGATTTAGGGAATCTAATCCACCTTTCTAGAGGACGTCACTAGATGATGTTCACCTATCATCATTCAATGATTATGCAATGGTACGTCATGCCAAATAATTTATTAAGGTTTTAATTTAAATTTAAATAATATCAAGATGGAATCAGTAGGTCTATGTTAGTTATTTTATTTGGTGTCGTTTTAGTTTTCTGTCAATGGTGTCCAGAACCCCATTTCTTGAAGAAACAATGATAGTTAGATTCTCGATGTGTTAACAAGCATTATCCTTATTTTGAGTTAAATTTATTGAATTAAATTAAATTTTTGAATTATTATAAATGGGTTGAGAAATTAATTAAAATTAAAATAATATTATTTATTGGTTATTTTGGATGGATATTGATTCTCAGGATGTTGGGTGAGTTTGAACAATATTGGTTAGGCCTTGGATAAGCTACTAAACTTTGGAAAATAAATAGGAAAATCATTAATAGAGGTAGGCAGTCCATTCCATTTCCAATGTAATTAAAAATATTATTATATGTCTCTCACATACATGGATACATTCATAGGATAAGTTTCTTCTTTAAATAACTGAGTATATTAAATTAAATTAAATGGTTGAAATTAAATAAAATCTGCTAACTTAAAAAGAAGTGCCTTTTTTATAAATATTTTTTGGTCTCGTGATGGACCCATAAGAATCGTATTTCTATCTATGGCCACTTATTGTCATGAATTAATGATAAATATATTCCCTGTGATACTATAAATATATTTTTGGGTGTTTCTAAATTGATGGATTTGGGTACCCTACCACCGGTGTCAAGGTTTGACCCAAAATTAGAGGTGAGTGGTGGCTTTTATGATTTTCCCTAGTATGAATTATTTATAAGATGTGACCTTGAGCCTTCAAGCTATTATAATGGTTTATGGGTGAGTGGACATAATTGAGTGGACCATGGAAAGTGGAATGGATAGGTTGGGTTTTTTGGATAAACTAGTGTCTTTGGGAATGGTGATTGGATCGATGAAATCACCATTATGACATGTGTTGACCTAAGAGATTAGATGGAATTGAATAAACCATCTGAGTTTTCTATGTCATGATGAAAGATAAGGGACTTGGTGGGTTCCTTGGAGATGTGTTGAAATAAGGTGGAGTGAGTGATTTGGTATAGTTATTGATGACGCGGCAAGGAATTCAATCGAGCCTTGTTTTTTATAATATATTTTTATTTGGATCAAGAACACACCTTTGGAGGAGGTTGTTTTTTGTTAGACATGGTATACTCCCTTGGGGTGGTTTTGATAAGGAATGATAAAATTTCCTTAATGAGTGTATTATATATAGGATTAGGAAAATTCCCATAGTGGTGGGAATTTATTACGTATTGAAAACACCCAAGGGGGTAATTGATTTATTGTGTGTCTCTTTTTGTGTATGAAAAATCCCATAGAAGAGTTCTATGGTACCAAGTTGAGAAAAAACTCCTAAAATAGGTTCATGGTACTTGTTAGATTTTTCCATTGGTTATGAAAACTATCGTTTTGAATGCCTCTAGTACTTGGATAAAAAACAATCATTAGAGAGGATTATGATACTATTAGTGGGGATATAATAGATTTGGAGTTATATTTGTTTTTTTATAATAGGATGGATCTTTTTATAACAATTCCCTGGGTATGTGATACTTATTTATTTACTAGGGAATCCAATGTCTGTTATATTGGTTATCAGGATCATCATGATGTTCACAGAGACACCCCAACACTAGTTGTAAAAGTTATGGCCAATTGGGATAACATACATAAGGATAAAAAATATATAGTACTAGGTATATGGGTTGTAATGCTATGTATGATGTGGTTAGATTCATTACAGAACTAGTTAAATAATGCAATTTTTTGTTGATTTTATTTATGATCTCCTATTTAATTATTTATTTGAATCATGTCGCATGAAAATATCATAGACTTTTTAGTATACCATGGGACCACATTGGTGGGGCCTTACTGATTTATGTACTAAAACCCTACTTGGGATACCATTTGAATTGGGTACCTGAGAATCCCTCACTTTTTTTAGGATCGGGTTGGGTTGAGGCTCAGGGTTTGGTATGATCATGTCAAATAGCTCGATGAGTTTATGGATCTTTGGACATGGAATGGCTTAGTGTTAATGTGGATTCTTGATTTTTTTATTTTGTTCTCTTAATTAGAATAATTCATTGGACTAGTGGGTGATCAATATTTCTTTATGACAGTGTGCTTCTAAAGCATGTTGATATTAATGGAGTTTGATGATAGATTCTATTTATCTTTATTATATACCTTAGTGTATTATTTTTTGTTATTATCTTATTATTGAGAACACATATAAAATATTATTGTCTCTTTATTGTAATATCATTTAACCTTTTAACCAGTTAGAAGCATTTAGGACAAGAGTAGGTATTCTTGAGGTATGGTTGTGATTGCTAATCATGGAATCTATTAGTTACATGGTGGGGTAGGACATTATAGTTTCCAACATACTCTAGTGTAATCAACACAAAAACCCTACTTCCCTCCCCTTAAATCATATAACAAGTTAAGGAGGAATAAAGAATAACTTACGAGAAGGAACTAACCCTAATCCACAATGAAATGGCCTCCCAATATATGTGGGTCAAGGAATGAAAGGAAATGGAATGAAGGACGAATAGGGTTAAAATCCATCTTTTCATAGATAACCTCCAAAAAAATCAAAACTAGTGGTTATATATGGTTTTCCAGAAGAATCCCTTTTCTCCAAATTAATTAACCTGATTTGGGATCTACTAGTGTATTGAGCAATCGTTCACACCCTAGACCCAACCAATGTGCTTTCAATATGGTTGCCTCACCATGTACCAAATACTACTAAATTATATACTTGGAATCTCATTATAATTATGTCCTCCTATTTAATTATAAAACATGTTTTCTTTCATTCTAGTACTTTTCAACCCGAGATAATAACTAGAGAAATTATTTCAATAATTTATAATGATTTTACATAAAAGAGATGATATTATGAAAATCCTATCATTGAGGATACATTCCACTAAAACATACTTATATTTAATCTTGATGTTATATTACTTCCAACATATTCATAATTAAGGTATTAAGTGTATATTTTCACCTCTGTATTATAATATTCATGAGATGCATATCTTGAGAAATAATTATTGGGCTTATCATATACATAAAAATATTTTGGTTCCTTATATATTATGGATGACTATTAAGTGTAAACATTTAAAATATCTTACCACATAATCTATCACTAATGGAAGTGTTACCTAATATGTAACATTAAGGAGGAGTCACATTCATGCATCTGATTCATGAAATTGACATTAAATTAACTCATGTGTTATAATCAGGGAGTTAATACATACATCATCGATGAAATAATCATTTATGTATACAATTTTTTCATACATGTAATAGTTGAGTGGTTGATAATCAATCGAAATCAAACTAGTATCCATGAAAGATAAATGTATTTATATCATGCCTTCATTTCATAATGAGGTGCTAGAAAACCTTGGAGGAATAAGGTATCTTGTTTCAAGAATCAAAGTGATTCATCTTGCCCTATGAATATGTCACATATAGAAGATGTCTTTTAGCTACCCCTTTATTATTATTATCAACCCCATACAATGGTGATGAGGAATGTGGAAGAAGCTCATCAGTGTATTACATACTTCATTTATTTTTAATAATTTTAGATTATAGAAATCATAGGGATCCATGTATTATTGATTATAAACACTTCCACTATACATTAAAGTGTTAAATATCCCCTTAGAATCCCAAAAGTTGTATCCGAGAAACCATGTGGTGTAGTTCACTAAAAAAATGTTTTTTAAAGTAATAGTTGTTTTCCAGATATAGCATTGATACAACATAAAATGAGCTGGAATTACATGATAAAAAGGTATGCACTAACATAAAATCTAGAGATTTCATAGAGTTACCATTACATGATAAAGTAATCTGTGGTGAGGGTACTTGACATTATGTTACTTGATAACATATTCCAAAGACAATCCATCATATAATGATTATGGGATAATGTAACATGTTGTAGGTTTCAAATTAATGGTATATAAGAAACATAATATAGATTTTATTACATAAAATAAATTATATGTTAACATATACTACATTTTTTGATGCAGAAACAGAGTATTGTAAAACTCTTTCTTGACATTACATTGTGAGAAAATTTAGTGTGAGGAACTCTACTAGTCATTATGTAGTGCGGTGACCTAATTTAGAATTCAAAACTCACCTTGACACTATTTTTTGAGACAATGTATAGTGGGGATCGAGATTGAAAATATATTATGAATTAGTGCATTCTCAAGTGTCAACTTCAAACCAAATTAGATAAATTTAAATATTTTGGTTATTTTTCATATAATTTATAAATTGGATTATGTTTTAAGTGATTAGTTATAAATTATAAATTAGGATTTTGTGGAGTATTTAAATTATAATTGATTTATAAGTTAATTAAAAAAATGGTGTTCATAATTAATTAAAATTTATTTGTGAAAATTATTGATAAATATGCTCTAATATTATGTGTTAATATTATTTCAAATTTTCAATATTATATGGAATAATAATAATTTTCAAATAATTTTCATATATATAATATAGAATTATTTTTTATAAGGGGTTTATAAATTACAGTATAAAAAAATGAAAATTTTATATATTTTAAAATAATGAATCATAATCATTAATAATATTTAATTTTAACTATTAACATAAAATACCATTATTTGTATTTTTTTTAGCTCACATCAAATGCATTTTGAGGATTTATTTGATAAAGTTTTAAATAATGTTATGAATTTGATATTTTAAATATATAAAAATATTATATAATTTAAATTAAAATAAAAATTGTTTAAAATTGAAGAAATAACATATATTTTGTGTGGAATTCCAAATAATTAAAAATATTAAAATTTCATATTATATGGGACGAATATAATTAGTTTATATTCAACATCGTGGTATGTCAATAATTCTTAGTTAATTTAGAAAGAGATTATATTTATATTTTTATTATAAATTGCTCATAAATATTTATCTCCTATTTAAATATAAGAAATATTCATTTATTTAATGGTAATTCTTCTTTTTTTTAACAGTTTATTTTTTTATACCTTGAATGATGTATGATTTACTTTAAATGATAAACAACTTTAAATATATTATCATACATCCATCTAAGTAGTTATATTCAAGGTATGATTAAAGGATTCAACTTATATGTACTTCGACTTCATTTTTTAAATGAGGTTACAACCTCAAAAATAATTGTCTAACATAGTTTATAAATTTTAAGTGTTAATGTTATGATTTATTGGATTATCTATGAAGAAAACTATACTTTGGTATAGGAACATTGGGTTTGACATACGATTATCCTAGAGTCTTATGCCTTGTTCTAGAAAGGTATTGTTTGGGTATTTGTAGATTTGGGATTACTCATGAGGATATTGTTAATATCATATAATTATATACATTTACATAAAATGTTCATTGAAATTATTCTTGAGATGTATTTAGATTGTGTAAATATGATTTTACTGTATTCTTGGTTGAGTGACCCATGATATGATATGTTTAATGAGTTACACATCAATATGATTTGAACATGTTGATTTTTTGGAGGTAATATGATTTCGAAACTAAATTATTATAATAAATATTAAATAAATAAAATAACATGATATAAGATAGTAAGACTAAATCCACTTCAAAATACTAAAATGGAGATTCCTTCCAATTCATGATGTATCAAAAGCTCGATCGTCCAACTTTAAAGTCTCATTCTATAGTCAGGTGCCCATGGATCATCTTGTGTAAGGAAAGTACCTTAATGGTTAGGTCCTTGTTCTTGGTGTTTTATTTGGGATACACTAGCTGGTTAACAATAACGGTCATGTTACCATAGGAATAGAGTTTCTTCAATCCATGGTATGGATTTGGATAAAGTAATATTTCAAAATTATTTAAGAATTATGGATAATATGATTGAAAAGATAATCTACCTAAACAATTATGTGGTGAAAGGAATGTTAAATCAGATTCATTTCGTAGTGAAATATTGATCTTAGACTATTAATGCACATGATGTATTCAATATGGGTGACCATTTTACTGTAATCCCCTTTTATAAATTTTTTTATTGAATGATAATAAAATATGATACTCATATAATAAAATCCTATGTTATAGATGAATAACATCATCATTTTAAATCATAACATTGAATAAATCATTAACATTGGAGACTATTAATGTAATATACTCCTCATACATCTGACTTAAGAAGTATTTTTTAGAAATATAATTTATATGTGTCAGATAAATCTCTTCTTAATTAAAAAAGTATTAAAGTTGTTTAAAAAGTGAATATTTCAGCCTATGAGAAGCATATGATGATTTACTTGTGGTTTCAATGTAACTAGATAGAAAATTTCTCAATTAGAATTATTTTTGACTCATGATATAAATAATAATGGGTATGGTGATCTACTGAGATTAGTGATTTCCTTAAGAATTATTCTAAATAAAGAAATCATTTTTTTCATTCATAGGAATATTTGTAAAATATTAATTAGTTCAAAATTATTTTTAATTTATATTATAAATGTATTTTCGATAAATTAAATAGTCATAAAATTTCATGGTTCTAGTCTTTCATGCAAAATAAATATAGGTAAAAGTTCTAACTAGAAAGAGAAGAGTTGGTTGGAGGGTATAATAATGTTTCTTCAATAATCCAGTTATGGTCTTTGAAACCAAAGGGTGTTATTTAGAAGAAATGGTAGTAATTACATTAGATGTATTTTTTATAAATACCATATGGGGTTTTTCAAACTCCATTGGAATTATATTTTAGGTTTCAGTGTTATGTAATTTGATTCTTTAGTATTGAAGTGTTTAAAATACTAAAAGAATACAATAAAAATTTTATGAATACAATATAATTAAAAATCATGGAATGAATTGAAAGATATTATAGTTTTAATTCATGTGATTATATAAGAAATAAAATATCAATAATTTCAATGGAAAATAATTTATCATGATAATATGAATCTCAATAGAGTATATGTATCTTTATCTCATTTATCATATATGATACGATTAGATTATAATTAAGAGAGTTTTTATGAAACAATCATATTATTAATGATATATACTTGGTTAATGGCTCATTAGACTCTATAACATGTTTGAAATGAAGACAAGTACAAAAAAAAATTATCTAGGGTAAGGTTTTTATCTATCTATTAGTTAAAATATGAGGGGATGAAGCCTAGAATAACTACAATGTAATGTTTTTTGTGATAATATTTTCTTAGAAATAAATGATATGAAGAAACAAAAATCCATGTGTGATATATATTTTTTCTAATATTTTATCAAATATTCATACTAAATTTAAATATGTGTTATTTATTAAACATATTGAGGTAATTTATCTTAGCATGTTATTATAAATAGAATATAGTTTCTTAGAGGATCGTCAGCGCATGTTTAAATTTAAAGGGATTCCAAATTAACTAGTATACAATTATATTAGTCTAAATTATGTGATTTCACTTATATAATAATTATAGGACTTGTGATGGTATTGAATAATTTAATGTTTCATTTGGTTATCATTAAATTTGATCGTCATTATTTTCTAAAAGAATTTATTTGTCAATGAGACTGTAACCTTATCCTAAAGTTGATTAATATGTGATGGAAGAAATGTAAATATTACATTAAATTAAGATATATGTTATTTGTAATGGGATTCTAAGGATGGTGATGTTAAACATAGAATGTGTTTTGAGTAGATAATAGAAGATAAAATCATAACATTTTATGTTATGAATTCAATGTGTTCGAATATATTCAGAGTAAAAAATTTAAGAATATGATGTTTAAATATAATATTTTTTTTAATCTTTCGATATTCATATATTTTATGAACTAAATTTTTTAGGGGGTTGGTTTTATGATATAGTCACATAGACATGTGGTAAAAATTACATATAGATGTATCATGTTAAAATTTACATAGAAAGTGAAACAAACATATGGATAATCTAGTTGTTTATCATATATTTTATGATATATCATTTTCTATGTTGGGATTTATTAAATATTGTTAAAAAATATATAATAATATAAAATATAACATAGAAAATAAAATATCTAGTTTATCATTATTTTAGGTTGGATACATAAATGTGTATATAGATGCGCATTTCAGGATGTGTAATGATAATGGACCTCTCAATGTATGACTCTGATATATCTATAACCAATATTCATCATATTTTATTATAGGTTATGATGAAATTTTATGGTTTCCATGAGTATGATTCTCATATAGAGAGATGAAATATTTTCAAGAAGAATGAAATGTAGGAAAATATTACTTTCATCTACTAGATGGCCTAAAAAATATACCCCATGGAGTATCATACACTATGTCATTGTTATACTAGGGTATCACAGATCATATTTTGTCCCTAATACCTAAGGATAGTGATATACCTATCTTAGTAAACTACATAATTTTATACCTTTATTTCAAAATGCTTTAGGTTAAATAATCAGAGGGAGGTTCGATATGTTGTTAATAATGTTGTGAGGTGGAGATCAACCAATATGATATTTTTAATCCTGTATGATAATTATGATATCTATTCCCTTTGGTAAAATAGATTGTGGAGTATACGGAAGGAAATATATAAAACATATGATTTTCATACCTTTTTGGATAAGGGGAATGTGATCTACAGATCCATAAATGTGAATGACATGTGTTGTTTTTTTATACCTTTTCTGCCAATACATAGAGGATCGAGAACATATGAGTTGGATTAATTGTATTAACATACTCTATTTCCAATAGCCCCAAAATGTATTAGACAAAGGTAATATATGAGAATGAATCCTATAATTTTATGTGTAATTTGAAAATAGGTATATAGATATATGTTTTTGATAAGGATCTTGTTAGATCATATTATATCTTGAGTGGAAATGATTCTTTAGTAGAAACCACTCTTTGTTTACGTTTATGAATCTGTTTAATCATATATATTTTTTCAATGCTACCAATCCCCACAAGGTTTCACATTGTGCTTAACTTAATGTGGATAATATGAGTTATAGAGAAAATTTTAAATTGATTTATAGTTTAATCCAAATGTGTTTTTAAGGGCATTCAAAATGTGTCAGTATGAGGTGATATAATGTGATGTTAATGAAAGCATTCCAAAAGTGTTTTGGGAGATATCTAGAAGGTTTCTTATATGATTTTCCATGTTATGAGGTATATTATTATATAATGATAAATGGGAAAAATATATTTTAGTCTTTAGTAATAGTGAGAAATTAAAATATTTGACATTCCCCTAATAACTAGGCTTGTGGATGTTTTTCCACTAAAAAGTCATTTAAAATAGGATTTAGAATACGTTTCTTTCAAATATATTCTTATGTAAATATTTATGTGTATATTTTCACTAATATATTTTAATATGAGTGAGATAAATATATTGAGATTACATTATCTCTTGTATAGTGTGATTAAAGTGTGAAATAGAATTTGTTACTCCCTTACATCATATGGAAGAAAATTATGGGATAATGGTTGAATGATTATCCCATATAAGTTATCATTAATGGAAGTGTTAAATAAGATGTAACATAGATTAGGATTCAAATTCTATCATGTGATTCATTAACTAAATATAGAATTTACTCATTCATTATAATGTAGAAGTTACAACATGCATCTTGGAGAAGAATAATCATGGATATATTAAAATTCCATTGTCATTGGATGGTAGAGTGGTTGATGCCTTCCCAATGTAAGCCCAGTATCCCTCGAATGTGAAGGTACTTACATTCAATCATTTTTTCACCATGTGGTTTTAGCATGTTGTTTCATAAGAAGGGATCCAATTTTGACCTTCAAAATAATTTTTATAGCCCCTGAACATAACATAGATTTGGGGTGTAATTTGGATAACCTATTATGATCCTTATCCAACCCATAAGATTGTGATTATTAATTATGAACATGCTCATCAATATAGGGTACACATATTTATTTATTTTTTTATGTTTTAGGATATAATTTTATCAAAATCATTTTTATATTAGGTTTCAGGATTCTAATTACTTCTGTTGGGAATGATTGTGTTTTTAACATCCCATTAGATAACTTGATCTATAAATTTAAATTCCTGATCAGAATGATAGTACTCAAAATAGTCAATGTTCCACTATCATTGGAACCCAACATTTCTTTGAATCCACTGTAATAAATCAAATTATTTCTTTACAAAAATTCCAACATAGAAATTTTAATCCTTGATAATTTTCCTCATACATATTTTTTGAACAATCCCAGTGATCAAAATTTGATACATGGCCTAATTCTATTTCACCAAACTATTTATATTCATTCTAAATATACATCTGAAACAGATAAAATATAAAATCTATAGATATATCAAACTCTAATCCATACACTCACTCAGCATCCCCTAAACAATTCCCACATATCAGTATCTTATTAAATAGAATCAATTATCTAAAAAATAAACAATATGGAACCCCACTATAATAAATATAACTAAAATTTCAAAAACTGGCAACCAATAGTTCGATATGTATTTCTGAGTCCACTAAAATTCCCCACTCTGGGAGGATGTGAGGAGATCCATAATTATTGACATCCTACTCCCACAGTGGATGTTTTAATTCTATTAAAAACTATTAATTTATCAACTCTCCAACTAGGAATCTCCAAACACTATGCTCATAACCCAAACCCTTCCCTTTCACACAAAAATAAAAACTCAACCACATATACTAATATTCACAAACTCAATAACTCAATTTATCTGATTATCAAATATATATTTATCTGTTATGGAATATACTAACCATGTCTAATCACCATAACCAATACCCAAATTTGAAATCGATAACTAACAAGATAAAATATGTTCACATGTGTCAAAATACATAGAAACAAACCTCTACCACAACCATGCATCGATGTTAATCTCATCACTATAAAAAATCACTAAAAAATACAATTAAAACATATTTTTACATAAAATAATATGATGGAGTAACCACCACCACTAAATGTTTATAATCATCAGTGTTTTCTGATGATTTTTATCTAGCGTCACACATTGTGTGTTGTGGAGCACGTTTTCCCTTATGTAACTTTATAGAAGTTTTTTACTTCTATGGATTGGTCACCCTCCCCCAGGGTGTTTAGTTAGTTTCCCTACATTCCCACCTTCTAAAAGCAGGTGGCCTCTACCACCGTGATCGGTGATGTCGACTCTTTAATCGATCAGAGATATTTGTATTTCATTTCCTTCTTCCATTTATTCCTCCTTGGAAGACATTTCCTAGTATGTGTCTCCCATAAAAATTTGATTCAAGTTCATGAAGCTCAATCGAGATGGAATATTGAAGTGGACATGAGTAAATTATATTGATTTGGTCATGATTGGTCTATTACCTATCTCCAGAGATGATGGAGACATTGGACACATCTATATATCTATGGATTTAGGAGTCCTTGGTACCTACAAAGTATTCCACTTTAAAATTCAAAGGAATCTCACATATGAGGAATCTCTAGTACAAGACCAAAGGAATCCCATGTTATTCACCAGGTATTTTACACTAGAGGTGTAAGTCTTGAGATACTTTTTACCACATGCATATCATGTTTATTACATTAGATAGAGATTTTCATGTATCTGTTAGGGTCACAGTTTTTGGTTCATATTGGGATGCAGTGGTCAAAATTGTAATGTATTGCGAGGGAAATGTTATTCAAAGTATTAACATGTTATGGGGATATGTTTTTCAATGGTTTAATGTCTTGTAGAGAAATTTTGTTCAATGGATTTAAATATTGTGAGGAAAGGTTGGTCATAGTTTAATGTATTATGGGGTTAAGTTGGTCATATTTTTAAAGTATTTTGGGGAAGTTAGGAAATAGGTCTAACATCTCTTGGGGAAATGCCTTTCATAGGTTTAAAATCTTCTATGGACTAGCATTTCCTTGGTTTAACATCTTGATGAGAAATTTAGGTGTGGTTGAGTGTGTCCTTTAGGGATATTTTCACACTCTAGAGTATCCATTTTCCAAGGGAAGGACATGAAAATATAACTGTGGTATAGGGGGTGTCGAGATTGAACCTCAGAGAAGTATCTCAAGTTTTCTAGTATATGAATTTATAGAGGAATCATAAATACTATATTAGGAAATAGGGAAAACCCCATGTAGTTTTGGTGTACATTTTAATGAATTGTGACAAGATCGGTCCCTAGGGTTTATCATCATGTGTTAAGGATGCTTGGATCAAGGAAGGGGTGATATAAAGGGATTGTGTGGGGTGTACAATTTAAGGTGTTGTTACAAGATTAGTCAATGAGGTTTATCATCATTTTTTAAGGATTATCAGATCTGGGAAGGAGTGATAGAAAGGGATAGTGTGGGGCTAATGCATATATAATATCCATTTTTGGTGGCTCATATCATTATGGTAATGGATGGTGTAGAGATTAAACATGTGGGATACCCATTATAGGTTTATAATCCCATTATATTGGAGGAGGGTTCATCCCATAATTATCATTAATAGGGAATCTTGGGCCCATCACATGAGGAAGGATGTGCGACATACTCCCATTCCAGTCATAAATGAGGCATCTTATGTTCACCACAAAGGGTAGGGCTACAGTTCTTCATCATTTGTTGTGTACATTTTCATGTAGTTTAACAACACATTACAAGGATTTTGGGATATTAAACTGAGCATTTTTCATCTTATACATTGGAGGGGATACACCCAAAGAGACCATTTCTAGGTAGGAGAGGCGTGTAAGATAGTAGAACTCCCCATTGGGATAGTTGGGAAGTTTCCTTTGATCATGAAACCATCAAGTCTTAGAATTTAATTACATGGGAACCTATGGGATGGTAATTTATTAAGCACTACAATTTTTAAGTGTCCAATGGGGATCTTGACGTTAAGGTTCCTATTCCTAAGAGCAGGAGGTGACGTCACTTTATAGGGCATGCTTGAAGCAAATAGGCCAAACATGAGGGTTGATGATACCAGTCATGCAGATGATCAAGGAACGGATAAAAAAGTTTTGTATAGGTATGGGGACACTAAGAAATAAAATTTTTCAAAGGTGTTTTTTCATAAAGGAGTAATCAGGTATGTACCTACAATGTGGGTTTTTTGAATTTTGTGAGTTTTATAATTGTAAAGTGTATCACTAAGGTCAAAGGTTTCGTGAAGGTTTGAGTATCAGGAGAAAACGTATCCCTACCTTAGGGGAAGGTATTATCTTCCATGGAGTAGGTCTTGTAAATGATAATTATCTCCCCAAATACAAATATGTTCAAGGGGTTTTCCTCTATTTAAATGGACAAAATCCATTTTAAATATTATGTCTACCATGGTATTTTTGTTTCAAGAACTCATGGGAGGTTATCTGTGAAAGATGTCGACCTTTAGGGATCTATATCTTGTTATTCATGAAAATGATGAAGTTTATCTAATTCAGACCATTTGGATAGGGTATAATGTTTGCATCCCATTGAATTTAAGATGAAGGGAAGTATTTATAGGTGCTATAATGTCTGGATGTATTGTTTTTTAAAATTTAGCATTAAAAAGGTATATTTTGTGAACGTACAACTTAGGTGGAAACCTTCACACACAGACATACATTGCACGTAGGTTACCACCATCCACATGAGTTATCTTTCATAGTGGCTGGAGAAACTTCATAAAGAACTTTTTGTTTCATAATTGTTTTGATTTTCATGAATCAAGTCCCTTTTGTTTAGTTTTGTCATGTTTCATCTTGAATTCACCCTGACACATCTGTGCATTCCCAAAAATCTCCCATAATGAGTGTTTTCAACATATAAAAATTCACCCTCCTTCAATGAAATCAAACATGGTAGATTGGAGTTGAATTATGTGGTAAAATTTCCAAAAACCAAAAATTTGTACCCCATCTCATGATACTGGGACTATGATAATCCTATAATTAGGTGGAGGATTCCAATATTGGAAAACACAAAATTCAAGTAATATCAGCCAAAAAATTGGTGACCATGAGAATTTTTTCAATCATATCACATTCTCTATAAACCCTAGGATAACCATCATTGGGGAGGAAATTTTTTAATACACACCCACCACCCCTCAAAATGGGAGTATTTTATAGGTGGGTTTTGTGGGACATCTTCATGGCTATGAAAATGAGTGGGATCTATGCCATAATTGGAATCTCACTGAAGAGTGGGCTTGGTAATACACGATATTATAGTCCTGTGATGAGTTCCTAGAGAGGTTAGGGTTGTACGATGTAGTGTGGACTTCACAGTTCCATGTATACCTCCACCCACATATCTGGCCTCAATAGCCTAGTAGGTGGTCCCAAAGGATATGTAATTTACACCTACATTATAGGGAAGTTATTATATGCCATTTGGAAATTCCACCAGGTTAAGGGGATCCCCATCCAGTGATAAATTTATAATTATTCCCTCCCCAATAGAGGATGTATGTGAGGACCATGAATAAATTCCATCTGTAGAGAGGGATATGTTGTCCCTCAGGAAAGGGAAGAAGGATTTAAATATGGTGATGAAGAATATTCCATTAAAGTAGTAGTTTAAATACTTATTAAATGAACCCACAGAAAAATTTCAAGGGATACCTCACCCATGTCTTAAGGTGTTACAATGAGGGAAGGGGTCCTCATAGTGGAGGATATTTGAAGATATCCAATATCATTTATTGGGGGTACACTGTGAATCACATATCCCATGTGATCAAGTTGGAAGGGTTTATCATGGAACTCATCAGTGGGTAGATTCCCGCAGTTTAAAACAAGGACATGGTGGTGTATCCAACCACATTGACTATGGAAATTATGATATAAACCAGAAAGCACATCAATCTAGATGTGATAACACTAGCCAAATTGTATTATGTGTTATGGTGTATAAACCAAAGTAATTACCATATTAGTGTTTGTGGCCCATTATATTTATTGTAAAATTGGGTTTACACATTCATGGGAGGTAATTCCAACCAAAACAATATCTTCTCACATTGGATGAAATTATGATCCTAAATATTGAACATTGTTGTGAGAATTCCTCTATTTTTGGGGCAGGTCAGTGTTCTCACAATGATTGGGTTGTGGGAGAATTTCATATTTCACCCATTACCACTATCTATGAGGAATTTTATAGATGATTACATTGGTTTAGTGGAGCATTTATCATATCTTCTTCCATTTTTTAGGTGGAGTTCTAGTGACAAAGATTAACTACAATTTTATTTGTAAATTGTATTCCACATAATGTTTCTCTCACCAATTCCCTGATGTCCTAAGGTTTACAATAAATTTCTATATGTAGTGTGATCAAAATGCCACCCTAAACTCCTTTATTAGATATGGGATATGTTTAAAAGAGAGGATAACAGGGGAATAAATGACTTAATGCTAGCCAATGAACTTTATGGGAACTTCCATGAGTACGTGCAGAGTTGGGAGAGCATGTACCATTGTGATAGGTTAAGGAAACCTATTATTTGGGAATACATCAAAGAGGGAGACCCACCACCTCATGGATGTAGTAATTTTATAGTATTTGGATCATGTCAATTAGGAAGATCTAACCCTAATGGAAGATAAGAAGTTGCGGCCCCAGAAGGGGATACTATGGTGGGATTGAGGATCCCAGATTATCGATCCTAGGAGGAAGAAGAACCCTCTTAAGTTTTTTAGGGCTCATTTTGTGTTTATAGGTAGGTTTCTTTTCTACATAGATATCCTTTATGATTAAATCATTACCAACCTATGTAGGGGCTAAGGGATGCTTCGAAATATAGATTACCTCTAAGCAGTATCGAAGCACCTCCATAAAAAGGGGGTAAACCTTCATGGGTTTAGTAATTCCAATGTAAGCTTTATAGATAATCATATTTTGGTGGTTTAATAACTTATGGATCTAGTGGGGGTGATCATATACCATATTGTATCACAACCCTCGATATACTAGGTGAGTATATTGCTATATCTGTTCTCCCCTCCATGCCTCATAGAGGGTCAATCAACTACTGTTTGGTCGACCAAGAGGATTCGATCATGGTTGAATATTGGGGGAGTGATTATTTTGGACTCCACCATGGTAAGATACTATAATACCAATGTGGTAAATTTATAGGTTTCATGGGTTAAGGGAAGCTGTTAACCCATTTGAAAACAGAATCTCACACCTTTTTGACTTGTGTAGAAATTGATATGATTGGAAGATGAGGAGAATCTTGAGGAAAAATTGGAAGATGAAAATGATGAAGCGAACCCCGAAGATGTGGGTGTAGCATCTCTCCATGATGTTTTAGTCACATTATCCAACAAACTATCATTGAAGTTCTACCCATGGTTGGAATAGATGTTCAATATATATAAGTGTTACCTAGTAATTTTTAGTCCTTACTCTTCATAATTAGGTTCATGGAAATGAAATTTGATTATTTTTTATTAAATTATCATTTTTTTAAACACGATAAACATGTCTGGCTAAGGAAGTCTTAAAATCTAAGGCTTCAGTCCTTGCAGAGATTTCATTGCATGCAAGGTCTTGAGTAAACATCACGAACCTATCGGATGATCTATATGATTATCATAATAAATCTCCTTTTTTACATAATATTTTTCTTCTTTTATTTATCATACATGTTGATTAAAACTAAAATTGTGTATTAATGCTAGCGTAAATCATGTTGGGAGCTGAACCGCTAGTGGTTGTGCTTGAACTGAAGTGTCCTACATCCAAGTCAGTGATTACCAATTCTGGGGTCTCAATGGGGTAAATAGAGGTTATTACCTTGAAGTATATGATCTAGGAGGCATTTGTTGTCAAATATTCAATAGAGGTATTGGAAGAAGTGGTGGTTGGACCTATGGGCCCAACATATGTGACCTAAGAGGCTGCAGTGGTTGATCTTATTCTGGAGGTGTTAATGGATGTGGGTGTGATGTCAAAAGAAAACGAATTTATTATAGACATGAAACCCATCCCATTTGAAAAAATTACAAAATATACTACTATTAATGATTTATATGTGTATTTACCTACATATGAGACCAAGATACCCATGTTATTTTAGGAATCCAGATTTTATGTAGTTGAGTAGAATTAGATCATGTAACACAAAGCCTAGTGGAGTGTGAAGAATTTCATCACCCTCCCTCTTTTGGAAGATCTATTAGGAAATATGGAATCCATCCACCAAGGGTTGGTAATTATGGTGACTAGAAGATTAGAATATAGTGGTCTCTACACTCTGTCTTTGGATTTTATCACTGGGTAGTCATGGGAAGAGTGGTAGGAGATTGATACCTCCCGGTATAAGATGACATTTTCAAGAATGAAGGAACTCTAGGTGGTGGAGCGTGAGCTAAATTTGTAAGAGGGGGAAGCACAACATTATGAGGCCAATTACACTTCCAACAGATGTGTCATCATCCAACTAAGGGTGAAGTTGGCCATTATCGAGGCCGAGGAAATGGAGGTATAATCCTTGGGAGAAGAGTTCCTAACTGAATAGGTTCAGGTGTAGATATATGTTGATGATTTTTTCCTATCCACTAAAGCCGAAGTGGTGGGGATATAATATTGAAAGGGAATCCTTGAGTCCACTCAATAGATTTGGGCCAAACTAAATAAGTACCTAGCCTAGAATGAGCCATAATGGGAGTCCTTTTGTTAAAATAAGGAGAGGCTCTTGAATTTATATCCTAATAATTAATTTATTGTTATTTGGTTCAATTCCATCCATTCATATATCTTCTTCTGTTTCATCTAAATCCTAATGGAAATAAAATCAAATATAAACCTCAAATACCTTGTGATTCATGATTAGTGTGATAATCAAGTTTAATACATAATACCACATTCTTATATGAGAGTTCCATATAGGGTGGGGTTTTAATGATCCACTAACCACTGGGGGTCTTGACTAGTAATTACTTGGATGGGGAGAGGAGCTCCACACAACCAACATGATTTCCCTACAGTCATAGGGGCATGAGTGGGTTAATTCTATGTGCATTGGATTCTACCCAATCAAAGGGGATAATGGAAGATGTAAATTTAGATATACAATACTTAAAACACAAGGAGTGAAAGGGAGGTAAATGATGAATTTTTACCTTGTTCAAAACATATATTCCAATATCCTAAGCCCATGGGTGGGGGAATAAAAATTATTTTTGGCCATTGATTATGTTTGAAACATGGGACAAATAAAAATTCCATAAAGATTCCTTCCGGGTGTGTGACTAAGATTGAAGGTGAGTCATTTTTGTTACGTACCATCACCCCTATGGGTCCCATTCAGACATTGAAGATAATGGGGATCCAAATAAAAAATGTTACAAACTATGGTTTGGATTGAGGGACTATTTATATGGACATAAAAACTCTCGTTATTATGCCACTGTGGTTCGGAGAACAGTAGGTGGATGTATCAGTCTTAGAAAAATGCATACTCCCCTTCCAAGGGGAATGTTTTTTCTTTATTCCATGCGCTGATCAAAGAACTCAAACAATGTGGCAGATGACTAGAATCAATGGGGGAAATAGTCCTCTAAAACTAGGGAGTAAGATACATTGTATTATTATATTGTTCAATATGGAAAAGAGAATTCCATTTTAACATCGTTCAACAAGGTTATTGAATACATAGTTTAATGTTATTTGGTTTTGATATATGATTGCCATTGTTTAATGCTATACAAATTTATCCAGCGTGCCATATAGATTAGTATCATATGTTCACGACATGTGTAGTAAAAATTAGCTTCTTCTGACCAGGTCATGTGAATTGGTTTGAATGAAAATTATCCCCTTCGAGGTAGAAGGATGCGTGAAAAGAAAATACCAATGGTGGTACATTGGGGAGGACCGCATGAAGTATACATTGTAATGATTTGGAACTAAATGTTTCCTAAACCAGTGGGTTTAGGGGAAGAAACAAATATATTTTCAATCCATTTTGGTGAGTTCTCCTAGATTTTACCTCATCCATTTACTCCATCATTATTTCCCAAGATTCAATGGAGACTTGGTGGGTGAAGCTCCTACTTTTCCTCAAGTTTCCCCATTGGGTTTTTATCATGACGGAGATATGTTCCTTTTTCCTGGGATATTTTAAGGTCATTCTAGTCGAAATGGTCATGTATCTATTTATGGGAATATGGAAGAGTACATACATATATTATAAACTCATGACGTTTGTATATGTGATCCTAGTTTAAGGTTATATAGTTTAAACTAGTTGGAAGAGATTGAGTGGTAGGGGAAGAATTATATACTCGATAAAAATATAGGGATAAGGAGACCTGATATCACACATGTTTGCACATATTTTAGGTCCTAATGTGTGTACTACCTCTACATAAGAATTATAAAGCCTCAATGTTCGTGAAGGAGCTAAGGCCCACTGTGGGGAAAAACGCTCCATAACAAGGCATGAGAAGATATATTATTTTTAGTTTGGATTCAGATTGGATACATAGGGACCAATATGATTCCCATTACAGTGGGAATTAAGACAATTGTAGTTTGAGAACACAGCGTGGTAGGGGAACAATGCTGAAAGGGTGATATCATATCAGGAAAGGGTGAGAAGACGACTCTGTAGTGTGAAGTGTCATATATAAATACACTAGCTACATAGTTTAAGGTCAAGCAGCTGGGACTAAAAATGGGTGGGGATGCTGCCATTTTAGATTCATGGAGCTCAAATTATGAGATTGAAATAGTTTATGGTCATGTTTCGTAGAGAATTTGGGTTCGGTCTTCCTGGAGGATATGCATAGAAAAGCATCTGTAACCTGATTTGAAAAGAAATCCACGGATTCCCAGTTCCACATAAACACCTATAGAACAAGCTACATATAGTTTTATGTCTTGGTCCATGTACAATTGAGAGTTTTTGTTTCAAGGATGTTTTTGTGGCATGATTGAGTAGTAACCTGATATAGAGAGAGGGCCATGGAGACTCGGTTGAACATGAATCATCCCTGATGAATGTTTTACATAGTTTATTTCCATAATAATAAGAAATGGGATCCTAGTTTAGAGTCATATAATTCAAACCAAATGGGATTCCATTTAGTGGATGCTTGCATGCCTCTACCATGATTAGGGAAATTTCACTACAACTCGTAAGCCCATGTGTTCCATGCTTGGTGTGATAAATAAGAAGCATCAGGTATTTTCCCATTTCATAAGGGAAATAAAATTATGGGGAAAAAGAAATCAACTTGGAAATGTTCAAACAATTCCAAATTGCATGGTCATCATGCTCAACTGCATGGGGATAACATCACGGGTGGTGAAATTACACCATAATAAAGGTAGGTACAATGGAAGGTAAATAATGAATTTTAAGATCTTGACCATGAAAAGGGGTGGATTATGTCTAGAGAACAACTGTTGACAATGTTTGACACACATGCTCCACCATCTCCCCTATCAAGTATGGGAAAAAAATTTGGGATCGACCGTTGACCATGTATAAAACGTGGGAACTATCATTTGTTGCAAAATATTCATTGAGGTGTGGGCCTAGGATAGTATGTGATCTAGAATGGTCATGCACCATTTCCATTAGGAGGTCTATTTTGATTGGGGGTGATAAGGATCTGAATTGATGAAGGAATGAAGTGTGGACGTTAAAATATTTGGAATCTTTGGTAGGGAGGGGGGGATTGAAACCCTTCAAGAGTTGTTCAGACATATGCCCAAACATGCTAGATGAGCATATAATAAGGTGGATATTGAGCATGTTCCTCACAAGGAAATCCCCTGAATAATTTGGTAGCCAATATGGGCCCAAGATATGAGATCCAAGTGTTTCTATGTATCCCATGGAACTAAGAATCAAGGAACACGTAGTTCTATAACATGAAACAGTATATGCCTATCACAAGAAAGGAGGGTGAACTCTCAAGTGGGGGATTAGGTTTTTTGACATATTTTTACATCATTCGATTAGGATAGGGACCATGTAGCTTAACATTGAAAATATTTAACAAAATATTGATTGTGATAGCAGCCACCCACTACTGGGGGGGGAGAAAATATTGTTTGATTAGGGCCTACACATGGAATCTACTAGGGGATGAGTGTATTGAATCATGATCGTCACACGATACTTCACATATCATCACACAATGAATCTCGTTTATAGCATACATGGAATTCCATAATCATTGCATGGGGTAATCTCACAATATAACCTCATGAGTATGAATAGGGTGGGTGGGGTAGGGAGGTTATGTATTGATATAATTATATTTTGTTTACATACCTATGGGTTTATTAGGATTATGGGGTCTATATTGGGTCATGTAAACATTGTCTTATCATTATTTCCACCTCATGTCAGGTCATAAGTGAATCACAAACCACTGGGAGGATTAGGGTTTTTTATTATATATTATACCTTAGGAGAGGGCCAATGAGGACTAGATGGGATAAACATGGATATATATGGGGGATTCTAGACCTATTGGTGGGAAAATTAATATAAACATAGATAACACCTAATTAGGAGGCCTATTGGTACTGTTTAGGGATTGTCTCATGAGAATTACATGAGGTATCTAACAATTGACACACGAGGCATCTTATTTTTATCACTATAGGAATCCTATTCTTGTCACATAGGGTATACTATTGTTTAATATCATGAAGTGATGACATTTTTGTACAATTTTATGTCATGTGACTAGTAGGTGGACTTGTAGAGATAGTGGAGTGGTTTTTTTTAACCAAATGTCATGGACTCGACCTGAACGAAGGCCATGGGGACCTAATGTAAGAAAAAACAATCTCACTATGGGGGGGATTTGGAATTTCAAGTAGGAGATCATGTTTTCTTGAAGGTATCTCCATGGAAGGGAATTATACGTTTCGGTAAGAAGGGTAAATTGAGACCCAGGTACATCGGACCTTTCGAAATTCTAGAACGAATTGGGGTTGTATCTTACCATTTGGCAATGCTGGCAAGTCTCTTCAAAGTTCATGATGTGTTCCACATATCACTGTTGAGGAAATACATGTCTGACCCATCGCATGTACTCACTTACGAGGAATTAGAACTGAACCCGATCTATCTTATTGAAAAGGACCCATCAGGATTCTTGATACCAAAGAACAAGTGCTGAGAAACTGGACAAATCTTTCAGTAAAAGTTCTATAGAGAAACCATTAGTTGGAAGAGGCAATGTGGGAACCCTAGGAACTTATGATGAAGAATCACCTGAGACTTTTTATATAGTAATTTTCTAGAAATTTAGATGAAGAAATTATTTGAAGTAGGGGAAAATGTAACACCCCAAGCTTCCACGGTACGCTTCCCTTTCAATAATACAGTAGCGTGTGTTGTACACAACTTCGAGTTCTAACACAAACACCACAACCAATCAAACTACCCATTATGAATATTAATACCCAATTTTTAAAATTTTATAAATTCTATCTTACAAAATGGACTTCATTTTTGGATTCTTAATATAGAAATTAGCGTAGGGTGAAATTTTGATATTTTTCTGAAAACTTTCAATTTTTGATGAATAGTGAAAAAATACTGAGTTATAGTTTAAAACCGAATTTTTTTTAAATAATTATTTATTTTATTTAAATTTAATTACGGTCAAAATAGATAGATAATACCTATATAATTTCAATGTAATTCATTGGAGTTAGTTTAGAATAATTTAAGACATATAAAAATGTTATTGAACTTTTCACCGTCTTTTACCCACCACCTAACAGAATTTGGAAATTCACATAAAACATAATTTTACTGCTTATGTGAGTGAAATTTCTAAAATCCAAGAGACACAATTAATATCAAGGAGTAAAATGTGGTTTAATGAGATGAAAATAATTTTTCTTGAATAGTAACTTCTTACTTTTATTTAGCACGGTTAAAAGTAAATATGGTAATTAAGGGTAAAAATGATATTAATATTACCCTAACACATGTCCTAATTCTATTGTACAAGTGTATCTCGACCAAAAACAACCTTAGGAATAAAATATTATCATTTAGGTCCATTTGGATTAGATTAGGACATTTATTATTATTTAATTCTAAGAAGAGTTAAAAGAGTTAAAATCAAAGTTTATTTTCTAAAACATTTCTAATATAGGGTTATACATAAGATTAATTCAATTGTAAATATTAATTAAAATTATAAGAATATTTCCTACATAATTTTATTTTATTTATATTTTTTAGACATTAAATAATATAATTTATTTATGACACAATGGTGATGGAGGAATAACTTAATTAATGAAATATTAAAATAATTGATATTATAAATATAAAATTAAATGAAATTTGAGACTTTTTATGAATTACACTACATTTTTAGGTTAATATGACATATTAGGATTGGTTATATAATTTTTTTTCGAATTAATAATGATGTTATGAAATTATCAAAAACAAAATACCCAATAGTGTCAAAATTGACATAAAATAGTTTTTAAAACAAATATTATATTATTAATTAATATTAAATTATTTAAAATTTAAGGTTCGGCCAAGTGACTTATATCATGATAGGTGTATCATTAATGGACCACTTGGGGGTCTCTTGAGGGTATATAGTAAGTTTATTAACTATAGAATAAAAAAAATACAAAGTGACATGGTAATTGTCAAACTAATTAACTAAGAGTTAAATATAAAACGTAAGGTTAATATAATGACCCAAACCTGTCTAAATTATATTGGTTGAGTGGTTTTCGACCAATCCCCACCTTAACCTTTATATAATCCACTTTTTAGCCATTAGAAACTGAATAGGAATTTATTTTTAAAATAATATTTCTAGCTTTTCCAAAGGTGCCCCTCACCCCTCTTATAAAAGGGCACTCCCCCTTCTCACTAATTTACACATTAAAAGCCTCTTGGCTAGGAAAAACCCTTCCCAAATACTCTTTCAACATTCCTCAATACAACCTAGAGGCCTTAGTTTGATCAAGAAGCCTACCTAAGGAGCCCTTTTGATCAAATCAAAAGAAAGAACCCGAAGAAGAGGTAATGTTTTCACCACACTTTTTCAAATTCATTTCTTCTTCAACTTATTATTTCTTTTTTATTCCCATTATAAAATAATAAATATAGTATCTCCTATATACTGTGATATTATTATAAATATGGTACAACCATATTCAGTATTCTATCTATCCTTGGAATGACATGTCACCATACGTGCGTACGTACGGCTTACCATCTCCACGTCGTGGTGTAATTGTTATTCAATATATTATTATTTGTATGGGTATAATAATGATGTGAAATTCATGTAAATAATAAATAAAACATGATAATAATTCTGTATATATAATATACCATCCAATTATATATTATTTTAATATTAAAAGAATGATATTGTCGCTTGTGCGTACATATGGACTACCGTCTCCACGAACGTGATGAGATTCATTCCCCATCGTATCCATTCAAGACTAATTGTCATTTGATGATTAAAAGTAATGTATAAGAACCTTATATCATTCTGAATATTAATAAGGTACAACCTATCTATAATAAACATGACTTATGTAACAAAACATATAAAAGAAAACGAGTAAGTTAACACCTGAAACAATGATTATACTAAGATATTATTAACAAATCAATGTTAAAAGATCATATATGATATCATAATTATGTATATGGTTTTTGAATAGTTTAATAACAATGTTTTAACTATTATAAAAGATGTTAACATACCATCGACTAAGGAAAAGTACAAGGTAAGGGTTTATTTCACAATCTCCTCATTATCCGAGGTTGTTTATACGTGATTATCTATAGGGACTTCTTTATCATACACATCCATGTTTCTTAAAAATTTATGTCAAATCATTATTACTATTTTAAAGACTATGGGATAAAGTCATTTATACCCTTGTTGAATTTTTATAATAAGTTTATAAAGGAATCTTTCTGTCGTTTTCCAAACAATGTCCTTTTTAACCTTTTCCACAGAATTAAGGTAAGAATGTTTTTTTTAACTTATACGGTGGGTGCGGCTTTTTTCTGCCATTATAAAATCGTTGAAGCTTCCCTTACAAGATAATAAAAATATTTTCAAAGAAAATTTCTTCTTTTATAATTATGTTACTTTTAAATGATTTCAAAAAAAAGAGATATTTCTCTCAAATGGTTTTGATTTCATCTATGTCAACATCCTTTGATGGATTTTAAGCTTATTTGAAGTTGATTTATTATGAAACAAAACTTCCATATTGTATTTAATTTTTTGTGATATGTTTTACTGTGGATGTGTTATTTTTATACCATTCATGTTTTATGGAGAAAGTATTGACAATTTTTATTCTAGTTTTAATATGAATGTTTATCTTCTGTTTAAACCTGTTCATATTAGAAATGCATTGGACATAATAAGTGACGGGTGGATCCTGATATAGATCTTCGATGCATCGATAGGTGTCATGAGAAAAACTAGTGTCTTGGCACAAGGCCTTGACAAAATTTTATTTGTAGTCTTCGCACGAGGCCGTGGCTATGTGGTTATGATAGTCTGGCATTATGAATTCCATCATTATGAAAGGGGTTATTGATATTCCATGTGATTATTCGACTAGTATAATATCCATGTGAATAAGTAAATGGAATTATTTTATTTTATCTTTGCCATATTATGTTGAAGTTCAAGTTTAAAAGGCTTTTGTTTTAGCTATACATTGCCTTAAATGTTTCTGTTTATTTATGAATGTTTTCGCTATATTGTTATCCTTACTGAGCATCTGAGCTCACCCCTTTCAATGTTTTATTTTTCCCAGGATCTTAAGAAGTAATTTATGAATGACCTGCAGGGATAATATGAGGGGATATGAAGAAAAGTTGTTTTTTTAGTAGTTTTCACTTTATGATGTAATGTAAACTTTCTGAATGTATCTAGTTATTCCAAGGATACTAAACTAATCGGTATTTCGAGACATGATCTTTCTTGTGATCATGCCAATGATATGTAATAATGCACCAAATCTAGGTAACTGGGGTCGGGGCGTTATATCTATCTCCTTAGAATATTACAAAAACATGATTAAATAAAAACATAGGTATATTAAATATAATAAATTATTATTATTATTATTTTAAAACCCATTTCCTTATACTTTCTATTGTTATTGGAAATTAAAGCATCACTAGTGAGAATGTTTGGACTACCACATCCACAAAGCGATGTGTTTAGATTTCCTTCACCTAATTATATGGATGGTTAAAATCATAGAAAAAAGGAATATATATGATATTTATGAAAATAATTATTATTATATAAATTTCATATATTACTTACCTTCTTACCCAACCATCCATTGGAAAACAACAACATCACTCGTGCATACCTACAGACTACCACCACTACAGTGATATGTGATAATTTCTCACATACACCTTATAAGAATAGTTATAAGGGTAAAAATAATGATTAAATTTGACATGTAAAACATTCTTATGATTTTTAAAGGTATAAAATAATCTTATATCTCTCTTTTTCAAACATTATACAAATTAAAATTTCATTCATGTGTACATACTGACTATCATCTCCTTGAAAAGGTGTGCTTTATTTTCCATGACTCATAAACATAGTTGGTAATAAGAGTCTATTTAATGTATAAATATAAAAATTTTAACATGTTTAATATTATTAATTTAATATAACTTTAATCATAATGATCAATTTCAATTCACTTATATATCATTTAGGTTGTAAACCAAGAATCCTCAAAACATCCAAAGTGAATTTACCACTTTAGAAACCACATAAAACATAGTAATGGATGAAATAAAATAATTGATAATAATTAAATGATCATGTAAAATGTTATTAATAATTTTTAAACCTAATATAATTTTATTAATTAAAAGTTAGAGAATTTATGAATCTAGACTGGTCATAAGTTGATGGGTTTTCGTCTCAAATTCCTCCCTTTGAGACTATGCCATTTTCACCACATTTTTTCATTTATGTAGTTTATATAATAAATTGTGGAATTATTATATCAATAATATACTAATACTATTTTGGTTTACAAAATATTCTCATTATCTATCCTTCAATGTTCTTTTGTTCAAATTTTAATGAAGTGGTAAGGGGTTTTTCTTTAAAAAATTGTTTTAAAGTATTCAATTAAATTCTTTTTCCCACATATAAATATTATAAAATATGATGCAAGCATATTATTATTTATAAATATATTATTTTTGGTTTATTATAAACAACATTGGAATTTATTTTAAAAGGATGAAAATGTAGTATTTTTAACTTTTATTTTATGGGTCATTACGATATTTTTAACAAAAGTGTAAATGTAATTTTTTTAAATGTATATGGCTTGGATAAATTGTTTTCCACCATATAGATCATCAATTATAAATATTAATCTTCATGGTAACATATTTTTTCAATGATTATTCTATTAAAACTCTTCAATTAACTTTTATTTTTTAATATTTTTCCAAAAAAAATATATTTCTCATTTTGGATATGCGTAATTAGAAAGTGTTATTTTATGGGTTCAAATGAGTTTTTAAAATATTTTATTTTAAGGAAACAATATTAAACATATAATAATATTGATTTTTTATACTATAACTTTAATTCCTTCATTCAAAAATAAATTTATGTTTAATGTTTTAAAGAATTAAAATAAATACTTACATAGTTAACCCATACACTTCTTGTGGAAATTTATACTTATTTTATATTTTTGTCATAAAACAAAACTAAATAAAATAAAATATGATATTTTTGTAAAAAATCATTAGAATATTCATATTTACTTCATATATTTACCAAATCATCCTTAAACCCTATGAAAAACATTTTAAAATATTGGTTGACCACAAAAATCTCAGTAATGGACATAAAAAGAATAATTCCATTAGTGTAGTGAAAAAATGAAAACCCATGAATATAATACCTGTATTTTATTGATATTTGAAAATGTGAAATAAATTATTTCCATATGAAAATAAAACTATTTGTTCTAAAATAAAAATGTTAAATATCAAAAAAAGAAAATAAAAACCGTTTCTAGAAACAGAGAGAATTACATTCATCAACCATGTTATATATAAATAGAGCCATGTTAAATAAATAGGAGAAAACTAATCAGTAACTAACTCTTTATTTTATGTTAATAAAATGAATATTACACAACTCATTGGAATGCTATTTAGGCACAACCATCGTATAAGTTGAATAGTGCTCACATGGCACTATTTGGCACTCCCAATGTATATGATATATCGAGATCAATCATTTCACATTGAAGATAAAGTACCATATGAAAAGATTTATGAATATTCCTTTTCATCATAAAAACTTTTGAAAACTCTTTTAAAACCGTATTAATAACAAATTTGGATATCAAAATACCCTTTTTATTTAAAAATCCATTTTTAATACCAAAATACCCAAATATAGGGAAAGAGGGTTTTTCTTTAAATAATAGACCATTGAAAAAATTATTAAATAAAATAATCCATTAACCTTAACTAAAAAATGGATATTATCTTAGATGAAAAATTATTTTGAAAGATCACTTTAAAAATTTCTTGATGAAAATATCCTTTCCATTTTCAAAACACTTAATTTAAAAACACTACGTGATTTTAAATAAAAAAATTAATTTGAAAAAAAAATAATTGAATTGTAAAGTAATATTCAAAGATAATATTATTCATGGAAATATAGAAATCCATTCATGTGTATAATTTAAAAAACACATTCCTTTCATAATTGTTTTGGAAAATCCAAAAAGTACAACATTTGGAAAATAAAAAACAGATTCATTTTAAAAAAAATTTAAAAAATAATCATGGGTAAAAATGAAATTAAAAAACAATATTAAAATATTAAACCTTTATTTAAATTTTTTAGAAAATATGGATGTGGAAGAAAATGTGAGTATTATTGGAAACATTAAAGAATGAGTTTTCAATGAAAGTCCCTTACCTCGAGTTTGACTAGTCACTGGCATTCTTTATCTTCTTGAATAATGAAAATAGGTTCATTATTTAATTTATTGAGAAATTTTTTATGTTTATTATTACTTTTATATACCTTATTAATATGTTATGTATAATTATGTAATGATTTAAGTACACATCTGACATTTCAAATGATATTCAGCGAACATGTCTGAAATTTATTTAGTAGGATTAAAATTGTTAAATATGTCATTATTTAATCATCTATAGAATAATATTCTTGAAATATTTATCAATATTATATTTAAATTAAACTTTTAAAAACAACCATTAAATATAATTATGAAAAATGAACTATGTTATAATCATGGAGACAACATGTTGTTCGTATGCATGAGTAACATTCCATTTTTTTAAATGATTATTATAAAGAGAAGGTAAGAAATATTTTTCCTTTATATAATGATAATAATATAATTAATATCATATTAATTATTTTTATATTAATAAATATATCATCCATAGGATTTTGTGACTAAAAATGAATCATATCACTTCATGGAGGTGTAATCCACACATACACATGAACGACATTATCTTTTTTTAGTGAATGGAATGGTAAGAAATTAAATTATGTATTATTTTTTAATAATGATAAATATGTCCATAATATCTAATATAATATTTAATTCAATAAATATAAACATCTCTTAAAGGTGATGATAGAAAACAAATTGCATTGGTTCATGAGGCGGTAGTCCATCGCACACCCAAATGATGGATCCCTTTCTCATTTGATGGATGCTGGAGGTGGATATAGGTTATTAAATTAAAATAAGAACATATAAATATATTTCTGATACTATTTATATTATTTTTTCAATGTATAATATGATTTTATGGATGTGGAGGAAGAAACAATGCTATAACATGTGGGTAAAAACTATACCTCTTCTTTGAAAAACCTCCTTTGATTGACACCATAATCCCACAAATATTGGTGTTATGCCTAAAAAATAAATATATAATTAATGGAGGTATTATAGATTGGTATTTTGGTTTTCCATGGATGAACCAAATTGTTTTTGGGGTTTTAATGTATAGGTAATAAGTGGTTCCCTTTTTAAGAGAGAGGAGGGGAACTCTTGGAATTTATCAAAATTTTAAAATAATATAAATAAATGTTTCATTCCAAATGGATCCAAACTGATTTATATATAATATATGATGATTATGGGTCTAAATAAACTCATAAAATAAAAAATATTCATGTTTGGATTATTTTTTTTATAATTATATAAGGGTTTTAACTCATCCATCGCCCTTTTTAAACTTATCGAGACAACAAGTTTGCTTTTACATTAATAGTCAATATAGTTACTATAAATTGGAAAACATTGAAAAAATAAACCACCTCATATATTATCTACTATATATTAGTCACTTTTCCATATATATATGTTTTAGTAATTTTTTATCAATCAATAAAATATTTTTTATTAAAATATATCATTAATGTAAATTTCTGAAATTATTCCTAAGAATGATTTTAATAAGATCAATATAATAAGAAAAATTATAACAAAATATTTTAATACATTAATAAAATTTTATTTTCATCTATAAAATTATTTTATAATCTTAATTATCTAAAATTATATAATTTTTGAATATTTTCAATATCATTTATTTTGTTTTTCTTTTAATTGAATAATTTTTGCATTAGATTTTTGTAATAATATAAATTATTTATTTATTTTCTGAAAATAAAAATAAATTACCATAATTAAGATAAATCTTTTATATTTCAAAATAAAAATTATAACCAAATATATCATTTGTTTTTACTATTTTTAAAAAATATTATAATTTTTAAAAACAATACTGTGATAATTTTTACATTTATTTGAATAAAATATAATAAAGGTCATAATATCATCCAAATGGTAAAAGGTTATATATTGGACCTTTTGATGATTATTTATATTATACATTCAGAAAATAAAATTTAGGAAAGTGTTAGGGTTTTTTATAGTCTTAATATTTTATTTTTAACCCCTAATTACCTAATTTACCATTTTCTGTGGTAATAAAACTACAAAGGTTACTATTAATTTTGACTAAAAAATAAAATAGATATATTAACTTAATTTGGACATCTTAAAATAAAATATTAAATACAATTTTAAATATTCAAATCATATAAGGGTAAAAATTCAATTTAAATTCAAATTGACAAAATACAATGAAAAACAAATTTTCAAAAAAACCTCCTTTTAAATATAAATTTTACTTTTTTCTAATTTCATGTTTAAAATTCATTTTAGAAAATACAATTGGGTTTAATTAAAAAGGAACAAATGAAATTTTAAATCTCATCCAAAATATAATTTATCTTTTTGAATTCAATGTTCAATAAAAATAAATATTTTTCACTATTACTTGAAAAATAAATATTAATAGAAAATCATAAAAAATCCATCCTATGATATTTGTAACATATTGAATTAAAAAAGGAAATTAATTTGTTAAAATTAAAATTATATAATTTGGAAATTTAAATTTGAATCAAAATCTAATATGAAATGAGTTAAATAAAATTATTTCATTTTGATTTTTTTTAAATTGAATAATAAATTTATAATGAATACAATTATCCAATTCAAGAATACTAATATTAAAATGAATTTTCTCTATAATTAATTAGATTTATACACCCCCCCTGTAAATTTCATCCTGACAATTTTATTCACTTATCAAACAATTGGGGTTATCTTTCCCTCGTAGAATTTAAAAATTCCCAAGTTTCTTATTTAAATATGAGTTTTCTACAAAAAACCTTAACCTAATGAATTATATTATTTCACAACAGTTTCCTTATATGGTCAATAATGTTATCCTTATGTTCCTCATAAAAAAATACACCTTCCAACATGACTGGTTTAGGGATTAATACATGATATGAATCTGGAACATACTTCCTTAACAGTGAAACATGAAATACATTGTGTTTCTGGGATAAAATTGGAGGATCGGACACTCAGTTGAAAACTGGTTCAACTTTCTCTATTATTTCGTAGAGTCTAATAAATTATTGACAAAACATACCATATTTACCCAAATGCATAACACCTTTCTATATAGATAATTTAAAAAAACATGATCACCTACCTTGAATGAAATGTCTTTCCTCTTATTATCCAAATAACTTTTCTACATACTCTAGGAGATTCTCATATATTGATGAATCTTTTTCAACGTATCATGAACATCCTCTAACAATTATGTTCCCAGAAAATCAATTTCCTCAACTTCACCCCAAAAATATAAATCCAAACATCACTTTCTATATAATTAAACAAACAGTTCCATCTGTATATTGGAATGAAAATTATTATTATAGTAAAACTCAAATAATAATAGATTATTATTCAAAATTCACTGAAAATACATTTAAATACCACAAAAAATGTCTTACAAGGTCTGAATTTTTCATTTATACTATCCATCAAACTAAGGATAAAAATATGTTCTAAAATTTAAATCAGTGTCAAATAATATTTGAATTCCATTCCAAAAATTACAAGTGAACCTAGGATCACCGTTAGATACGATAAAGATAGGAACTCAATTTAACCTCACTATCTCTTAGAGATAGAGTAGTTAATGTTGATCTAATGACATATTATCTCTAATGGTAAGAAGATGAACATATTTAGTTAATCTATCAACAATAACTCAAATTATATTATTATCTTGAGAAGACTCTCCCAATACCACCATTAAATCCATTGATATATTTTCCCATTTACACTATGTCACGGATAATGGTTGAAGAATTCCCTTGGGTAATTATCTTTCTAACATTATTAACATGTCAAACATTTAATGTTAAAGTCAGAAATATCTATTTTCATTCCAACCCACTTTAATAAAATCTTTAATATCATTGTACATCTTAGTCCTACCATGATGAATGGAAAAGGGGAACTATTAGCTTTGGTAAATAATTATTTATTAAAATCAGGAATACAAGCCACACATAATCTCTTTCCAAAACTCAAAACACCTTCTATATAAACATTAAACTTAGGAATATTAGCCTTATCAATGTATTATAAATTTTATATAAAATCATGATCCTAATTTTGGTGTTTCAGAATTATTTCTACAAAGGTTGACTACACTAAAACATGAAACAAAACATAGGACATACCTACATCCACAACTTTTAGGCCAAAGTTCATAAAATCATTAATGAAATGGTCATTTTCTAAGTATACTGTGGTTAATGTAGCATTTTTTTTTCAATTCAAATCACAATATACATTGTTTTACTTTCCATGTTGATAATGAGTCATCAAATAATATTCCTTGATCAGTTCCATCCATCTTCACTTTCTCCTGATCAATTCATTCTGAGTGAATATATACTTCAAAAAATTTCTATTTGTATGAATTTAATACATTAATCCATACAAATTATTCCTAAATATTTTTAAATAAGAAATCATAGTGGATAATTCCATATCATGTGTAGGGAAATTTAACTTATGATGTTATAAATGACGTGAAGCATATGCAATTACCCATTCATTCAGCATCAGGATGTAACCTATTACCATTAATAAATCATAACTTAGGTAAAAAATTCACCATTCATGGAATGTAAGGCCAAAATTATTTCATTCTCCGATATTATTTTTAGTTTCTAATTAAATTATCACATTATTTTCTCCAGTTGAATTTAATTCCCTTTTGAGTTAACATGGTTAGTTGGCCACACACCCAAGAAACATTTTCAACAAACCGTTGGTAGAAACACATTGATCTAAGAAAACTATGAATCAATATGATATTTTTTATTCATTTATATTATTCATCATCTTTTGTTTTAGTAGGGTCAACTATATTTTCATCATTATAAGCATTGTGTCCAATGAAATATATTTTTTTCGACCAAAATTCACATTTTCTATATTTTCCATAGAGTTTCCTTTCTTTTGGGGTTTGAAAAAAATACTTAGCTACATTTAATTTTCATCATGGCATTTATAATATACCTATATATCATCAATAAAAACCCATAAAATTATCTAAGACCTCATGGAAAACTCTATTTATTATATTCCTAAATACATCTAGTGCATTGGACAACCCAAATGGTATAACTATAAACTCATAATGCCCAAATATATTATAAAATGTATTATTCAGAACATTATCTTCCTTTATATTCATCTAATGGTACTCTGACTTAAGTTCAATCTTAAAAATATATTTTTCTCCATATATTTGGTCAAACAAATCATCAATATGAGGCAAAGGATACTCCTTCTTAACAATTATGTTATTCAAATCTCTATAATCAATACAAATCCTCATGGAACCATAATTATTTTTAAAAAATAAATTAGGTTTACTTTAATTTGAATTACATAGATAAATATATACCTAATATATTAACTAATGAATTTTTTTCAATTAAAAAATAACTAGTTATATTTGATAAGGGGTTTTGAAATTGATTTAGCATAAGGAACTAATACAATAGTTAACTCAACCCATCGATTAAGAATTACACAAGGAAAATAGTAATAAAAAAACAACCCTATATTTCTTAACTATTCGAATATCACTAATTTTAACAGTTTCTTTTTTTTCAATAATATGACCTAGGTAAAATTCACTTCCACATATAATCAATTTCGAATGTTCTTGTTAGGTTCTCAATGGTATTAAATCATTATAAAATCATTCTGGGCTCTGTAATCTATCATATCGTGATAAATTGAAATCCAATCCATACCAAAAATAATATCAAACTCTACCATGTGAAGTGAAACGCAGTTTACAAGAAAGACCTTCCAACTAAAAACAATATGAAGATTCATGTAAATCTTGGTTTGTTTAATATTTCCACACACATTTCTCACAAGAAGTTATATCTTACCCTCATGAGGTGATATTACCATTTAACATGGAAATTTATTAAAAATGAAGGATTGTGAAGATCTAAAGTCAAATACGGTATTAGAAAAATTTAAAAAATGACAAGAAACATATCTATCACCAATTAATTATATGGACCGAAATCAACTATAGAAATAAAAAAAGATTTTACCATGACCTTATTTTTTTGATCATGATGATTTCAACCTTCTGTAACTAATATTAGACACATGTTAGAATAATTTTCCAACTCCTTGAAATAATAACCCTTCATCATTAGATGGAAATATTTTACCCCATTCTTTTATTTCTCATAACAATTTTCTTCACAGTAATAGGCCATATAACCCAACATACCACATTGGTGACACTTTTGATAACATGTTAAACATTATGTGAATTTTTTTTACCACACATGGATCAGTTGGGGGGTCTTCATCCAGACGTGTTCATTGGATTCTTCTACATTTCATTCCACCTAAACCATTTCTTACTCTTGTCATCTCAAGGAACATATGTGCTGGAAAACTCCATCTCAACTTTCTAGTACAATAGGAAAATTTCTCATAAAAAATAAATTATCATTTTTTTCAATCTTCTCATAAAATTGGATTCAAACTAGGGAAATAAATATTTATTTTACTTTCATTTTCATGAAGAAAATCTGGCACATACCTGGTCAATATTTTAAAATTTCCATCAAATGCAACAATAGAATCATCATCTTTTTTCTTTAGCTTCGATTTTTTTTCTACATCCAAATATAAAATACCATAGGAATGAAATTTCTTAGGAATAAACACATAAATTTTTTCCATTCCATGGAATAAATTTTATCCCTATTTATGTTATATTTAACCAAATACCATCATCAATTTGATTCACCTTCTAAATGATAAATAGCAGGGAGTACGTTTTGACAATCAGAATATCCCAGGACATTAAATATCTTCTCCCAGAAATTTATCTATCCTTCGGTTACCACATTCTCAAGATATACATTTAATACTAAAGTATGATTCTAAATAAAATTATCTACTATTGTTATGTTTCTTTATGATAGATCTAGATTCTCTCTAGCATGGATTCCACCCCCATTTATAGCTTCTGTCAACGAATCCATCTCCACAATTATCAACTATGTGGCAATTGAAACCATTCAAAATTGCTGATTCTGAATGGTATCACCCCCTTTGGGCCTTATTAATCTTGACTCTATGTTTTCTATGTGAAAAAACATTCTAAAAAAACATATTTTAGATGAAGAAACAAGAAAATAATCAAATATTATATCATCTTAAACATTAAGTAAAATCATTTCAAAATCTGCTATTATTTTATGAACCAATAATGTTATATAAACACTAATTTGATACCAATTATAAGGGGTAATACTTAAACATAACATAATATTAATAAAATATTCTATAATTTTCAATCCTTTATTCTTAATGAACTATAATTTTCAGAGCTTTAGATAATTTGTACAAACCCTTACATGGTAAATAGATAAATTAAAAGTAGAAATTTATACTCTATATTCATTTTACCATAAAAAATATCTTTAAAATAAAATATTATTCCTTTTCATGAAAAATATTCACAATCTTCATCTTTACTTCATCCATGTCCCTGCACATCTGTTGAACCATTAAAAAAATTTAAAACGTCAAATGATGAAAATAATTCTCAATAAGGGGTATAACAGAAGAAACCCATTATTCTAGTGAAATAAATGAAAACCCATAAAAATTTTAAATTTATCTCACTGATGTTTTAGTATAAAAAATTATTTCTATTTGAAAATAACAAACACCTTTTCCCAAATAAAAAGGCTATAAATCATAGCAATCAAATAAAACCCCTTTTTGGAAACATGGAGCATTACTTTCATCACCCTTATAAAATATAACTGGAGAATAATTAAAACCATAAGATAAACCACCTTAAACAACATCCTCCTAATTTTTGGTTAAGATATGTATCATTACCAAGAGCATTGGAGCGCTATTGGGTGCACCCATCAGATAATCTATATCAAGATCACAAGGCGCAATCTAGGTGCACCCAAAGTATAATCTATTTAGGGATCCCTCATTTCAAAAATAATGATAAACATACATATATAACAACTATTTATTTTACTTTTTCTTCATAAAACCAATTTAAAACTCTTTTATACACATATAAAAACACATTTTATGTCAAAATACCGTTACTATTTAAAAATGAATTTTCAAAACCAAAATACCCCAAAAAAGGAAAACATGGGTTTCCTTTGAAGAAAAGAACATTGAAACCATTATAGAGAAAAAACCCTTTTCACATTAATAAAAATAAATGGAGGTCAAATTATATAAAAAAAATTAAAAGATAACTTGAATCACTACTTAAGGAAAAATTCCTTTCCATTTTTAGAACCCTTATTTTAAAAAATCTCATTTTTAAAGGAAAACTTTTTATTAGAGAATTAGAACAAGAAAATGTACTAGAAATAAAATAAAATATTATTCTTGGTGGTTATTAAATCATTCCATGATATATAATTTTAAAAAAATTCAATCTTTTTTTCTGAAAATACTTAAAGTACCTCATTTGGAAAATGAAAAAGAAAGGATTTATTTCAAAGAATTTTATAAAAAATCAACATGGGTAAAAATGAAATTAAAAATATAAAAGTACAATATTAAAAATTTTCATTAAAACATTTTATAAAATATTAATATGGAATAAATAGAGTGTTTTGAGGGGAACATTAAAATATTATTTTAAACAAAAATGTCCCAAGAATTGAGTATGAATTGTAACATAAGTTCTTCATAATATTGAATAATAAAATGAGGATAATTATTTAATTCTATATTAACCTTTTTAACCTTTATTATTCATTTTATAACACCTATTACAATTATATATACACTTACTTAATCATTTATGTTCATATTAGATATTTCTTGGTGATATTTGGCTCACATGCCAAAAATTAATATGGTTGGTTGAAAACGGTCAAAGATGTCATTATTAAATATTTTATATAATGATAAAATATAAAATTATTTCCACTATTTTATATAAACTATACTTGTAAAACTAGCAGTTAAATATGGTTATAAAAAAAGACCAATGTTACAATTATGGTGACGGTAGGCTGTACGTACACATGAGTAACACTTCCATTTTTAAATGATTATTATGTAAAGAAGTTAAGTATTATTTTATTTTTTCATAGTGATAATAATATCATAAATATGATGTTACATATTTAAATGTATATATATTTATCATCAATGTGATGTGGTGATGAAATATAGATCACAGCGCTTCGTGGATGTGGTAATCCACACGTACACATATATGACATTATAATTTTTCAGTGAATGTAATAGTAAGAAAGTAAATGAAAAATTATATTTTTATAATAATAAATATGTCATAAATATCATATATAATCTTTAATTATATCATTATTAATATCCATGAGAGGTGGAAATGGAAAAAAAATTACATCTATTCGCAAGGCGGTAGTCCTTCGTGAACATGAATGAAACATCTATTTCCCATTTAATGGATATTGGAGGTGGATATAAGTTATATAATTAACATAATAAATTATAATTATATTTTGGATACAGTTTTTATTATTTCATAATGGTTCGAAAACATTTTATGGATGTTTAATAAGAAAAAAAACTAAAACATTGAGATAAAAACTACACCACTTCTTTGGAAAACATTTATTATTTAACACCTTAATCCCTCTAAGGCTGGTGTTATGCCTAAATAAATACCTATATAATGAGGTTAAGGATTATAGGAATGTATTTGGTTAGGTATTAGATGAACCAATTGGTTTTTTAATGTTAATGAATGGAATGAATAGGTTCCTTTTTCTAAAAGTGAGGAGGGGGCACTCATGGAATTTTTCAAAATTTTAAATTAATATAAATTAATATTTAACTCTAAATGGATAAAAACTGATTTATTTAATATATATAATTATTATTGGTCTAAATAAACTCATTCAAAAAAATTATACAGTTTTAACTTTTTTTATACATATATTTATATTTTAATGTTTCATTAACCACATTTAATTTTACTGTGACAATAATGTTTTTTATACATTAAGAGTCAATATAGTTACTATAAATATAAAAGTAACCCATAAATTAATAATATTTGATATTATAAACTATATCATAGTCAGTTGGATAAATATATTTTTTAGTAATTTTATATAATTTAATGACATATTATTTATTAAAATATATCGTTAATGTCGAAGTTTAGAACTATTAATTACATTGATTTTAATAAAATCAAGAGAATAATTAAAATTAGAACCAAATATTTTAATAAATTAATAACATTATATTTTAATCAATAAAAATCATAGATAACAGTAATTATCTAAAATTATATTACATAAATTTTTTTAATATCATTTAATATTTTTTTCTATTAATTGAATATATACTGCGATATGGTTGTGTAAGAATTTAAGACAATTATTTCATCACTAAGAATAAAAAATAAATTTACATTATGGAGATAAATATTTTATATTTCAAAATAATATTCATAACTAATTATATATTTTGGTAATCCTTATGTTAAAAAATATCACATTTATTAAAAACAAGCGTGTAATTTTTGTTTACTTTTCATAAAATAAAATATTATAAAGGTCATAATCTCATAAAATTTAAGAAAGTTCATGTATTGGAAACATGGGTGATTATAAATTATTTATACTAATATAAGAGAGTTATTCATGTTTTAGGATTATTTTATAGTCCTTATCATTTTCATTTTAACCCTTAATTACCTGATTTATCCTTTAACATTGTAACAAAAATTACTAAGGTTACAATTCATTTTGACAATAAAATAAAAAGTTACTATTTTACAAATTTGGAAGTCATGATTCCAAATATGTAATTAATTTGAAAATATTCAAAACACTAAAGAGATATAATTTAATTTAATATTATGTCAATAAAAAGGATTTGAAAACTATTTTTCAATAAAGCACCCGTTTTAAATTAAAATTTTATTATGATAAATTCAAGTATAAAAGAAATTTAAAATACTATAATTTGATAAAATTAGATCACTAGGAACTAATTATATTTTAAAACTAATCCACAACCTATTTTTTACTTCATAAATACAATTTTCAATTAAAATTTCCATTTTTCACTATTCATTGAAAAATCAATTTCTATAGATTTTTTTGAAATTCATCATAAGATATTTTTGAGTTGATGAATTAAAACTGAAAAATTCAAAATTTTAAATTAAAATAAAATAATTTTAAAATTAAAATTTTAAATGAAACCATGGAAGTAATGAGTTTAATAAAAAAAATTCCATTTGAAGTATTTAAAATTACATAATATATTTATAATTAATATATCTATCCAATTAACGAAAAATAATATGAAAATGATTTATTATATCATTACCAGGGTTCTTTAATTTATGATGAAAAGTGAAGGCATACAAATTTTTTGTTCATGATATGGTACATGACCATTATATATGGTGATCGGTGAGCCCAAAATATCTCAACATAAAGGGTGATCCTAAAATATCTATCCACTACATTGGATACTGATATGGTCTTAAAAGATTAAAAACATGGTAAGTAATTAAGTAGGTTACTCATATTGAATTAATTAACCTTATGTTATTCAAACATGATTTAAAAACTAATTTAAATGGGTTATGAATATGATGCACCAAGTTAAATATATTATGATTTGAGGAATGGTTTAATGGAAATATTTGATTGTATGTTGTAAGAAGAGTTTATAAGTCATTATAAGTGAAATGTTTATTTATCAAAGAAACCTTTTCATATCTTCCCATATGCCTTAGGATTCCTTTCTAGTTTTTATATTCTTTCTAATGGGTTTCAAATGTTATCTTCAAGAAAAGTTTTATTTTAACTTTTGTATATGTTATAATTATAGTCTCAAATCTTTATCACTATAAATGTAAATATCATTATGGTTTTTCTTAGTTTCACTAGATTAATGGGATTCTTTTACTTTTATATTCTGTAATAGCCTTTTATTGTCACATTTCATGCTTTCAAATTATTTTTATAGAATCTAATGATGATTATAAATTTTTTAAAGCTCAAGATAATTTTATAGAGAATCATTTTAAATGAATAAAAATTACTTAAATGAAATAATGGTGTAAACATAAAACATAGATTTTTTATAAAATATATAACTATATGAAATTTTACACTTTCTTATGTAATGTTTTTTCCTAACACTCTAAAACTCTAGACTGAAAATATCTTTAAAAAATAAGAAAGGTAAACCTTTCTTAATAATCAGGTAAATATAAACTTTTTAAGGTATAGTTATTTATAGTTAGTATCAGTGGAATGGTTAAAATACCTATACAGGTTATGTCATGACCCAACCTGATGGGGCCTGAGACGCAACTCTCCAATCCCACCTCCAATAGGCATAGGGATGGAAACTAGTACCGAGTAGGCATATCATTAACATTAGAGGCATTCTCTATATACCTCAACACATTCACAAATCTCCAAGCTCACAAAATGATGAAATGAAAGATCCAAAAGAAACCAATGCATGCATACATCTATACCCCAAAAGTAGAGTACAACTGAAGTACTGAAAGAGAAATAAGGGAAAAACAACACCCACTAAAGAAAACTATAAAATCATACAACCAACTCAGAATTAGGGGATCACTGTCAACTACAACTGCAAGAAAGCTCCTCATCCTAGCTCCAGTTAAAACCTTTTTCTGTCTAGCTCACTAATCTCTGACTACCTTAGGTCCTCTATGGACTCCATAGTAAATCTTGTGGTCTGCACAAGACACAAAACTGGTTTGGGAAAATCCCGTGCATGGGTGAGTATAAAAATACTCAGCAGGTGACCCAAAACCCCCATTAGAAAAAGGGAGAAACTAAATGGAAACAGTCCGCTCGACCTAGCCATAGAGAATACCAATCAAGAAAGAAAATTCATCTTGAACCATCCTCGATTTTACAAGACAAGTCAGCTCGGTCTACATGGGGTTTCCACCCTAACATGTGACCACACCTCAAGGACATCCATAAATCCCCGAGATATAATCATATCAGACTCCAAGTCTCATGAGGTTCCAACCTCATGGAAATTAATAGGATTTCAACTAGAGTCTCAAAAAGGTATCACATAAAACCAACAGAAAACACTCCACTATCTTAGCCATCCTAGATGCCACCCACCCAAGAGATGCACTCTATCAGAAACATATTACTATTTCAAAATCTAGTTCTCATCACCCATGGTCTTGTTGTAATTACATTGTGCCCGGGGAAAGCTAAAGAAACCCAAATGTTGATGCCCACCCCTCACCACTGCTCACATTTGAGGGAGCACTTCTCCAGACCATACACCATATGTATCATCTCTAACAAGAGAGAACAGATGGACTCACACCTCATCATTTCCCTATTGTTGAGGGAGTACTACTCCTAAATTTCCTTTTAAACCTCTAACACTCTTGTATAGAGTGTCATGAACATCATTCTTTCAAGAGAGAAATAGTTCCTTACTTGGTATCGTTCATATCAATTAGAGGTTCCTTCTCCTCATAATTGTATCCCAAAACAAAGGGAGCCCCAACTCTAATGGATGACTCACTCTTTTCACCTACTCAAATACTATGGAGTAATACATTGAAATTTAGGACCAATCTCAGATCTAGTAGGGGAGTAAAAATCAGGGAATAGAGGACTCTCACCACGATAAGATAGGGGAGTACCTCTATGTGGATCGTGGACCCCACCCAAACCCTGTAGGGTTGTACCACTCGGTAGCTAGAGGACCCGCACCCTGTTATGATATGGGAGTTCCAACTCTTCCCGATTGTTCATTATGGGGGCTTGCACCCAGACAAGGTAGGTGAGTACCAAACCCAGGCTATAGGAAAAACTCTCTAACACGACATTGGGGGTACCGACTCTTCTAGAACAACATGTATGGAGGATCCATACCCTGGAACGATTGGGGAGTACCAACTCCTTAAATAGAGGACTTGGGACTTAATACGGTAGGGGTGCATAGAATGTACCTATACGTCATATATGGAAGACTTGTGCCTTGGTATAACAAGGTAGTTGTAACATCCCCACCCGGAAGCCACTAAATCGGTGCTCCGAGCCGGTTCACCACAAGGCCTCAAGTACGCTTCCCCATATTCCAGAGGCTGCTAACTAGTAGTGAGGGCATATGTTGTGATAGTGGGGAGACTATGCCCCTATACTAGAGTAAGAAAACATCGGAAATAACTAAGTATCATACACAACAGAATGTTTACATAGTGCGGAAGCAATAAACAACTGAAATAGAACAAGATAAAATAGTGAAATGATGTAAATTCCCAAACAGCTACGCAATATAATACAGCATTGGTCACCCACTAGGCCGACCATACAGATACAAGTACAAAAGATTCTAAAAGTAAAATTATGGGGCTCAACTACTAAATTCGAGCCAACTCACGTACCCAATGTCCAGACACTGTTGAACAACGTCAGCCCAATCATTAGAACCACTCGAGAAGCTCTACTTGATCGTGCAACAATAGGCCTCCTCCCTATCCACCATGATACTCATGCTCATCCTGAAAAGTATACATAAGGTCTTCACGTACACTGAGGTTCATGTGATTGGGTGAGAAATAATCTCAGTAGTGCAACCCGACAAGCATCATATAACTGTGCTGCTTTGTGTATGCAACTGCAACGTGCTCATACTAGCTGGAACACAACAAAGGAAGTAAACCAAACATGCATCCACTGTCGAACCTTGGGTATGTAATTTCTGTCAACAGGGCAAGTGCCGCCACAGATGTCCATATCTATATATGTACACATGTATAGTCCCATAACTATACACATATACTTAAATATGAATATTCATTTATTAAGTGATTCAAATAATAAGAAAAAACATTTGCAGCCGATCCTTCGGACCATAAGCCTGATATCCTAGAAATCATATTCAAGGGCATTGACCTGGACTTCGTTCCAGTCAATCCATGTATCAATAAGTCAATCTATGGGTCTGTAATCCCATAGAAATGTACCTGCATCGACCAACGCCGGAATTCATCTCTGATAAATCTAATGAAAATAAAGTAACCCCCTAGAAAATCTCTCACAGTCTAACACCTTTGATCAACAAGCTATCAATCAATAACACATGAACACCTGGGATACTCTCACAATATGAACCCTATGGGTTTAACATTTAATCAAATAAATTATGAACGACCTCCAAGTAGTTCTCACAGTCAATACCCCTGGGTCCAACAATGTTTATGACCACCTGGGAAGCTCTCACAGTCTAACCCCTTTGGTCTCACACAGACAACGTCTCTCTAAGGAAGAACACATGGTCAATTCCCCCTATAGACTTTTAACGTTAAACTATGAAGACTCTGAGGAATCACTCACAGTCAATTTCCCCTATAGTCAAAAGTGATTAAAGACTCTATGAGGAAGCTCAAACGGTCAATTTCCATTATAGTCACATGTATTCAAAAACACTCCGAGGAAGGTCACATAGTCAATTACCCTTATAGTCATTTGTAATCAAAGACTTTCTCAGGAAGCTTACATGGTCAATTCCCCTTATATTCTACTACACGAAGTTCTCACGACCATGTTTAAGTCAAACGAGCATAGAAATGAAACACAACCAAAGGAAACCTCAAGAACTACTTGGATAAACAGTATAAAACATATCAAGCATCTCAAATACAATCACCTCATCCTATGAATACTAGGCATGGAAAACAATGCAGCCTAGCAGGAAAATCTAGACAAAATGTTCAATATCAGGAAACATGGAAAAAAATATCCACAATAAAGTAAATTATCCTATTTACAAACAAACCACCCCTACTGAGGCACACAAGGAAAAGTAGGCATCCCAGAAAACAAGAATATGCCTCGCATCAGCCTCAACAGCCAACAACCTAGAAGAACCTTTGGTAACCCCTATAGGATCGGCAAACTAAGCCTGATATAAAAAAATGAGTGAGGGTGTCCCGAACGCCCAAACCAACAATACTACCAAAGTCCAAAGGGATCACTAGTTTGGCATGGGTTCTATGGGACACCCGATCACCATCTCTACACAGACATGATGTAACAACTTAGGGTCTGTCAAACAATAGGTACCCTCTAGGTCCCTCAAGTCAAACACTGAGGAGGCATCATACTAGGGATTTTTCAGGTAAACACGAGCGAAGGAATCCTACATGGGATCCTTAGCGAAGAGTAATGGAGGAATCCAACATGGGATCCTCAAACGAATGAAACAAAGTTATTCCATAACATGGTTCCTATCAAAGGAAGAACAAGAGAGAGATCCTACAAGGGACTCCCTCGGTCAGCACACAAGTAAAGGCATCCCTCATGGGATCCTTGGAAGCATCCGATCTTACGGCCTCATAGGCCAGAAGGGAATATCTCAAAAGAAGAACAACAATCAGAATCATATGTCATAGTAGATAGATCATAGCTCATCTTATCTCAAGAAGTCTCCACTAGGTTGGTCCGAACAACCAAACCTATCATTCCCACCAAGTCTCACTCTCAAGTGACAAAAGAACTCGATAAATGGAGGAAGAACCTCTCCATTTATATATAAACCTACAAAACATCATTTAGATGACCTATAAATCTAGAAATAATTCCACCATTGCAATCTAAGTAGAAAAACTCTCATAATTGACTACTCACACGCCCAATTCTGACTTCTAGGGCCTCATATATCCCCAAATTACTAAGTTGAAGTAGTACATGGACAGAACACATGGCCAGACCCATGGGGTCTTCCTGTGTAAAATTACACGGCATGTACACTACTGTACATGGCAGGTACAATTCAAAAAAACATACACCGTGTGCGTTTTCTCCTGAACACATGCCCATGTACCACTGCACGACATGTACCTTACAGTACACAAGATGTACTCCTTAAAAACCACTATTATGTGTTCTATTTCACATGTCCAGTAACACAACCACCCACTACATGGCACGTACTCAAGTTACATAGTGTGTACATTAGAAAAAATCATCTTCCCTAAAGGGGAAGAATGCATGGCGTGTACCCCTGGAACACACACTATATATTTAGGTTTTCTGACGGGGAATCCCTCAAAACACCCAAAACGCCCGTTTTCTCCCCCGAAACAATAGATCCGGCCATAAGAGGCCACAAGTAAGAAATATAAAGATTTTACGACATAGAAAAACATTTTTAAAGTGGATCTATAGTGAAAAAATAAATAGAACTACCTTTGGGCAGAAACCGTCAAAGCTTCGATTGATTTCACAGCTCCCGGTTACCACACGCCGACTCAGCACATCGAGAGCTTGAAATTGGTACCCCTCCTGCCTCCCAAATCTCTCTTTTCCTCAAAATAAAATTTCTCCCATAGTTCACGGCCATGGAGGAGGAAAGAACAAAAGTAATAAAAGAAAAGAAAAGGAAAAGAAGAAAAGGGGTCTGGGCTGGCCCCGGTGCCGACATGAGTTTATGCCTTCCCTACGCTAATCTCCCCATTATGAACTCAACAGAATAGAATGAATTTTAATTCTACATCCCATTTAAAAGTTATTTCCAAATGAACCTATGCAAAAAATTTAATATTTAATTTAATAATATTAAATATTAAAAATTCCGCTAAAATTCGAACATCTCACATTTCCACCAAACTCATGTCCTAGGGTAAAATCTCTATTCTGAGACCAACGAAGTTGTTAAAAAAATTATCTAAGCTCTTCTGGTAGTGTAAAATTACTATTTTATCCCTCAAGAGCATTAAAAAGCAAAAATTCAAATTTCTGCTCAAAACTGTAGTCCAAAAAACACAGGTTATTATAAACTCCCCACCGTAAACCTTCTTGTCCCCGAGAAGCCTATTGGAAGGAACATAATCCATGCTCCCAACCCGAGCATCTACACACACAAGTTATCCGGACTTTCCAATGAACAAACATATAGCGTTAACCACCACCATCTATATAAAAGATATTCAACTCCGACCAAACTGGTACTCCCCACCATATGAATACACTTTTCGTCATCTTAAAAGAAACTCTAAGCCCAAAATCCCACTAGAAAATAATGTAGTTTAACCAAAACAAGGAAAACCATCCTCCAGAGATCAATGGTGCACTCCCCACTATATGGTTTTTCTAGCACTACTCCGAGAGGAAAACCAAAATAGGTTCCATCCTCAACAGGGATGAACATTAGAAAAGAAAAAGGAGATCGATGTAGGGTCGAAGCTCTCTCCGCATACTCAAGACGAATCAAGATATCTCTTGATCGTCTCTTACATGAGTATAATAAGATTTCACTGAAGGCGTGTCTAGCTCCCTCTGAGCCACACTAACATCCTTTTATAACTAGACCAGGATTCAAGCATGGGTCAACCTTTTCAAGGTAATCCGAAATTTCACAAATTCACCTATAAAACATAAGAACAATCAAAAACATCTTTAGAGATCTGAGTTCATAGAAATTCTTGAAGCATCGGTCCTAGACTCACACACGACCACTCACTGATTTAGATTCAAATGATTCCACCTGCAACAGTACCATCAGAAACACTGGTTGATGAAGCTATGCACTCAAACAGTCCTACACATCGAAACCGGTCACGAAAAACAAGCACCACCAAAAGGAATTGGAAAACACAGGACAACCATTCTCAATTAAGTTTCCCTAGAATGGAGTAGACCGAAAATTACTTTTTTATTATAAAACAGTCTTAATGGGAAAAGGTAGAACCACATATAACCAAAGTAAAATTCTCTGACCGCCCCATCCTAGAAAGTAAACCAAAAACAAGTCCTCATCAACACAATCCCCTTGGCAAGCAGTCATGTGCATAAGAACGGGCACAGAACCGATGGCGAAGCCATACCCTCTCAAGCATCCAGTTCCAAGAGACCTGCATTAAAGAAGACAAGATGCTCTAAACCCCTTCCAGGGCGGTCCAAGAGGCGTACAAAAACAAGCAACACTAGTACTTCAGAGACCACTGACCCGAAGTAAGACAATCTCACACGGCCCAAGCATTCATATCAATCAACCTGAACCACCAACTTAAACTAAGTCAATAACTAGAAACATAATATTACCCGAGTATTCTTCCCTAAACAATTTCCATGTTAAGAAAGATAAATTAAAGCCTGTGTTCTCTAAAATACGCTTCTCAAAAATAGACACAGGATGATCCCATGTCTGGATGTACTCCTCAACCCTAATCTTCCCATGGTTGAAACCCCCTACCAAAATTGGGTCTTGTTTATCGATCATAGAATATTGTTCCTCATTAAGGGGAACCTCTACAGACCTTCCCATCATTCTTGCAGCCTCTTCTTTATTAGCCTTGAGAAAAATTACCTGTTCTATCACTTCTTCTACAGAACATAAAACCAGAACCGAGGACTGGCTATTCGGCTCCCCTGTCCTAATGTAGCTCAAAGACTTTGTAGTCGCCCCATTTTCAATCACCTTCTTTGACGATCGAGTCTTCATAGGAGGAGGTAAAGAGGAGTAGTCCTTCCTCCCCTTCCTCCTCGTGGTCTTCTGGTTCGGAGTTTCATATGCCAAATGGTTGTGCACATCGTCCTTGCACACATTCTCACACCCTCTAACTGCATTCGGAGAGTAGCAGAGAGGTGCACTCAATTCTGTTTCAGCAAGCCTCTCAAATTGGTTATTCAGGGGAATTAAGAGCTAAGGCCTGGAAACCATCCCCCCTATCTTCCCCTTACCCGATCTCCATTCCTCCTCCAAAGAGGGACCCTGCAACCCCTACTGCAAAAAACCACAAACCGGCCCCAATGAGTTGGCCAGATCCTTCTCTCCTTGTCCGCCATCTGGACCACAGCCTCCTGACTTCTAGACTCCTGAATTTCCAAGCTAACCAATTCTTGTTGCACCATACTAAACTTCTCCATACCGAGTGCAGTTGAAGAGCGATCCAGGTCCCGCCTCAACCTGTTGAACACATCCTCGACCGATGGATTGTCCTGAGGCACCACAACCTTCATCACAGGAAACCGAGAATGAGAGGGTCGACTGGGCCCTTCCACAAACGCCCCCCTCACACGTAGCTAGACTAGTAAGCGTAACCTCCTCTAATTGCAAACTTCTAGCAGGATCTCCCCCACCCATAACTCTCTCCTCCATGGAAGACTTCTGTTTGAGCATCTCACCCTTTCTCTGTCCCCTGTAATCCTTCCCGTGATAGCTCCTCCTGCTCCAAGTGCGTTGGATCCCCCTATGAAAAATGTCCAGCGAGTGACCCAGTCGATTGCATCCAGAACAGAAATCAGTCCAGTTTTCGAAAACCACCCTTTGTTTGCAGCGGTATTCCACACCCATGGTGATATAGGCATATTCAAATGGTACCCTTGTAGCATCCACTTTGACACAGATTCATGGATTTATAGGATGACAAAGAGCTTCTGTTCGGCTATCCGAACACATGTACCCCGAGCAAATTTCCTAGCATATGCATAACCAAAGGATTTTGGAATGGCAGGGGGATATTTGGGAAACTTACCCAGGATGCTATGGTTGAAGGACCGCGCTTCATATGCCAATCGAAGGACCATAGAAGAAGAAGAAATCTAAATCCATTGAAGTTATGAGATCCCCTTGACCACGCCTTAAAGAGGTAAGTCTCTGATGAGAAGCGTATCATAATGTGTCAACTGTCCAAGAGGCCCATTGTCGCCCTATCCTGCAAATCCCAAGCGTCGAAGACATGCCTATCGAATGCATCCAACAATGGCCGCCGCTGAAAAAACCTAGCGATTAGAGTGTTCTTCAGAAGAAACGAGGTTTTTGAGAACTCCGTATCTGATAATTGGAGATTAGGGTAACCCTCGAGAAAATCAGAAACATTCGGTCCAAGGGTCTCTAGGTCTTCCTCCTAGCCCTATAGAAAAAGCCTCATAACTAGGACACAAGGTCAAACCACCTATCCCAAAATATCCAAAACCACTCATAATATGGTAATGATCACAATGACCAAAGAAATTAAAAACCAAAACACAACCTAAAGGGGCCCCGATCCTCTCCGAGAATCCTCAGAAAGAACTACTCCCTGGAGTACACAACCTAAGAAAAAGAGAAACTGAACTGACACTCATTAGGTATCCGTATACAGAAATACCACATGGTAGTCCAATTAACAAGAAAATACTTGGTATATATCAACATTATACACATCGATTCAAAAAGATAACCATACAACTGAGAAACAACACCCAATAAGGGGTTTAAAAAATGCATCACGTGCCACATAGACCAACTAGGGGCACTCCACCACCTGTGCACGAGGTCGGAGTCATCAGCCTCAACACAAATGCCTCAATGTAGATCCATGTAACCTGCCATAAAAGTAAAAAGTATGTGTTTGTAGACCAAAAGGTCTCTGTCATCAATAAAAACACACACTAGAAGGCCAATATGATGTGAATCTTATGTGCCTATTATGATGCATGAGACACCTCTTGCCTTTGCCGACCAAGAGTCAAAATCTATCTTTGGCCTCTTACCCATGGCCGAGATTTGGAGATCCATAGTTAATCAAAACACCACACAACATGTTTGTCGCTCAGGGTGAAATTCATATACAACTGCAACATCACAAAATCAGAACAGCAATCCCAAACCCTAGCAACCAGGACATCTTATCGGAACAAGTGTTCTTGATGCACCAGTCCGATATCCATCACAGGTTCTGACACATTACTAATACTCCTGTCTACCATATCCCAAATAGTAATGAAAAAGAAAGAAAACTGCTCTGATACCTCTTTGTAACATCCTGACCCATAAGCCACTAAACCGGTGATCCAATCTGGTTCTCCACAAGGACTCTAGCGTGCCTCCTCATACACCAGAGGCTACCAACTAGTAGTTAGGGCCTAGAGTGTGATAGTGGGGATACTATGACCTCATATCAGAGTAATAAAATAGCGGAAATAACTCAGTATCATGCATAGCGAAAAGTAAACAGAGTTCGGAAGAAATAAATAACTGAAATAGAACAAGATGAAATAGTGAAATACTGTTAAATCCCAAAAAACTATGCAATACAATACAACATTGGTCACCCACTGGTCCGACCATATAAATACAGGTACAAAATATGCTGAAAGTAAAAGTACAGGGCTCAACTACTAACTTCGAGCCAACTCACATACCCGATCTATAGACACTGTCGAACAACATCTACCTAATCAGTAGAACCACTCGAGCTGCTTTGCTCGATCATGAAACACTGGGCCTTAGTCTTATCCACCATGCAACTCGTGCTCAGCCTGAAAAGCAGACTAAAGGTCTACACGTACACCGAGGTTCACGTGCAGGGGTGAGAAATAATCTCAGTAGGGCACCCCAACAAGCAACCTATAACTGTGCTACTAAGTGTATGAAACTACAATGTACTCAGCCTAGTAGGAACACAACAAAGGAAGTAAACCAATCATGCAAACACAATCGAACCTAGGGTCTGTAATCCCTGTCAACTGGACAAGTGCCACCATGGATGTCCATATCTATATACGTACACATGTATAGTCCCATACCTATACACACATACATAAATATGAATATTAATGATTTAGTGATTCAAATAACAAGAAAAAACATCAGTAGTAGATCCTTGGGACCATAAGCCTGATTTCTGAGACATCTTATTCAAGAGCATTGAGTTGTACGTTATTCCACTCAATCCGTGTATCAATAAGTCTATCTCTGGGTCCATAATCCCATTGACATGTACCTACCTTGGCCAACACCGGAATTATATCACTTAGAAAGATAATGAAAATCATGTAACCCCCTAGGAAAGCTCTCACAATCTATCCACTTTGTTTAACAAGCCATCAATCAAAAACACATGACCACCTAGGAAAATATCACGGTCTGAACCCTATTGGTCTAACATAGCATCAAATAAATTATGAATGTCCTCCGGGTAGCTCTCATAGTTAATACCCCCTGGGTCCAACAAATTATAAGACCACATAGGCATCACTAACAGTATAACCCCTTTGGCCTCATGCAGAAAAAGACTCTCCGAGGAAGCACTCACTGTCAATTCCCTTATAGACTTTTAGCATTATACTACAGACTCTCAGAGGAAGCACTCATAGTCAATTACCCCTATAGTCAAAAGTGATTAAATACTCTCGGTGGAAGCTCACACGACCAATTACCCTTATAGTCATGTGTAATCCAAGACTCTCTGAGGAATCTCAGATGGTAAATTCCCCTTATAGTCTACTACACCAGGTTCTTCATGGCCCTGTGTATGTCAAACGAGCATAGCAATGCAACACGACCAAAGTAAAACTCAAGAACTACTTGGCTAAACAGTCTACAACATATCAAACATGTTGGATACAATCACCCCATCCTAACAACACTAGTCATGGAAAACAAAGCATCCTAACAAGGAAAGCTAGTCCAAATGGTCAATATCAAGAAACATGGGGAAAAATATCCACAACAAAGTAAATTATCCTATTTACAAACAAACAAACCCTACTTCAGACACACAAGGAGAAGTAGGTATCCCAACTAACAAAAAAGACACCTCGCTTCATGCTTAACATCCACAAACCCGGAAGAACCTCTGGTAACCACTACAACATTAGTAATCCAAGTCAGATATAAAAAAAATGAGTGAGGGTGGCCTAAATGCACAACCCAACAATACATCCAATGCTCAAAGGGATCACCCATTAGGCACAGCTTTTTAGTGACACCCGATCACCATCTCTAACCAAACCTGACATAACAACTCAGGGTCGGTCAAACAACAGGCACCCACTTGGTCCCTCAAGTCAAACACTGAGGCGCCATCATACTCAGGATCCTCCAGGTAAACACAAGCGGAGGCATCCTACACAGGATCCTTAGCGAAGAGTAATGGAGGATTCCTACATGGGATCCTCAAATGAAGGACAAAAAGGAATAACATAACATGGTTCTTATCAAAGGAAGAATGAGAGAGAGATCCTAAAAGGGACTCCCTAGGTTAGTACACAAGTAATGACATCCGTCATGGGATCCTTGGACGCATCTGGTCTTACATCCTCATAGACTAGAAGGAAATATCTCACAAGAGGAACAATGATCAAAATCATATGTCATAAGAGATAGATAATAGCTCATCTAATCTCAAGAAGTATCCACTAGGTTGGTCTGAACACCCAAACCTATCATTCATGCTGGGTCTCACTCTCATGTGACAAAAGAACTCGATAACTGGAGGAAAAACCTATCCATTTATATAGAACCCCCCCCCCCCAAAATCATTTATATGATATATAAATGTAAAAAGTATTCCACCATTGTGATAAATGCAGAAACAAGCTCAGAACTAACTACTCACAAGCCCAATTCTGACTGCCAGGGCCCATGATATCTCGAAATTTCTAAGCTGTAGTAGTACATGGCCAGAACACATGGCCATACCCATGGGGTCTGCCTGTGTAATAGTACATTGTGTGTACATTACTATACATGATGTGTACTTTACTGTACATGGTGTGTACTACTCACAATAAGTTACACTGTGTGCATTTTCACCTGGACACATGAACATGTACCGCTACACGGTGTGTACTTTACTGTACATGGTGTGTACTCCTTGAAAACCACTATTCCGTGTTCTATTTTACACAGCCAGTCACACGACCACCCACTACATGGCATGTACTCTAGGTACAGAGCATGTACTATAGAAAAATTTGTCTTCCTCAGATAGAAAGAACACACAACATGTACCCCTGGAACACATGCTGTGTATTCTGGGTTTTCAGACGGGAAATCCCTCAAAAGGCCCGAAACACCCGTTTTCGCCCCCGAAACAATAGATCCAGCCTTAAGAGGAAAAAAGAAAAAAAAATAAAAATATTTAGAGACATAAAATCATGTTTAAAGTTGGTCTATGTAGAAAACATAAATGGACCTACCTTTGGGAGGAAACCGCCAAAGCTTCGGTTGATTTCCCGGCTCCCGGTTGCTGCACGCTGACTCAGCGTGTCGAGAGCTTCGAATCGGTACCCCTATTGCCTCCCAACCTGTTATCTTTCTCAATATACAATTTCTCCCATAGGTCACATCCAAGGAGGAGGTGTAGGAGATGTGATCAAGGAGGAGGAGGAAATAAGAGAAGGAAAAAAGAAAAGAAAAGGAAATGAAGAAAAAGGGGCCCGAGTCGGGCCCAGCGCCCGGCAGGAGTTTATGCCTTCCCTAGGCTAAACTCCCCATTCCGAACTCAATGACACAGATGTAATTTCAATCCTAAAATCCATTTAAATGTTATTTACAAACGAACATATACAAAATAATTTAAAATTTAATTTAATAATATTAAATATGTAATATTCCGCTAAAATTCGAACTGCTCAGATTTCCAGCAAACACCTGTCCTATGGTAAAATCCCTATTCTGAGACCAACAGAGTTGTCAGAAAAATTATCCAAGATATCTTGGTAGGGGCAAATGACCATTTTACACCTCATGAGCATCGAACAGCAAAAAATCAAATTTCTGCTCAAAACTGCAGTCCAGAAAAACACGGGTTCTTACAGGTGTATTTTCCATCTTCATGAACATCATAGGAAAACCTGAACCCTAGTCCATCAGGGGAGTAACTCCCCATAAGAAAACTACCCAAAGGTAACGAACCTAGGCCATCACATAATGAGGCCCATTTCCATCTATGTTGACAGGTAAGGGAAACTCATTCCCTAGTCTATATGGGTAGTACTAGCCTCATCCTCTCTTTATAGGAACCACACCAATCTCCAACATTGGCTCAATAAAACTACATAAGAATCCTAATCAAAATACACCAACTCGTAACTCTTAAGTTGTAACGGAGGTGACCATCAGGGTCTACATATAAAAACGCATAGTATAGACTACTCACATGTATGAATTTGAGTCTCAGAGAAGATGATTTGAAATTTTGAAGATTATAGGGGTACATGGCGTCCATGGGGGCACACACAACATGTGATCCCACCCGATCACTTGGTGGTGTATCTTATATACATGGTTTATCAACACATGTATGGGTACATGGAGTGTAATGGAGGTACACAATGTGTCTTTCTTCACTCATCCCCATACTAGGTTCCTCTTCTACAAAGACTAGATGACTGTGCCCCTCACACCCCATATATCCCATACTACATTACGTGTTTTTGATAAATAGCCACCTACCAATGTATTTTTCCCATGTCCATGTATCTAAACCAATGTATGTGTACCATATATGTGTTTTAGTGAACGACCATGTAGTTTTTAATGGCTAACCCAATCCATCTCCTCCTCTTCCTCCTCCTATTGTCATCAGATCTCTTCCTGATGCTGTTGTTGCTTCCATTGGCGCATATCCTACTGATGACATTGACACATCTCCTCCTAATCCCAATGAATACTCTCTATAAGCTCAATCTAAACATGAAGATCCTCCTAATACTATGCAGCATATGATGATGACTCTACATGAGCTCCTCTCGAGCTAAACATCGATATCACCGCGGTACCATAATAATTTGCATGTGTCAATCGAGAGCTGATACCAACGAATTGGCGTTTCTCAAAGGGATACTTGGTATCATGTATCCATGTTTCTACATCAAATAGTTGGGTATTTTTCTGACTCTCAGTCTCATGTTGACTCTTAGTCTATGTCTGAGATGCTACGACCTCATATGACTCTTTTAAATTTAATTTAAAATTAAAATAGTTAAAATATTATATCCATTTTATTTTAAAACTGAAGAAGAAATTATACTAACCACAATCTGACGTAGGGGATTGCCTCTAATCTCCCAAGTGACCAGATCATGGTAAATCCTCTTATAAACAGTAAACTTCGTGATGTTGGGTTGTTATACTTCCTATTTGAAAATAAAATATATCATTAATTTTAAAGTTGTATAAATTATTTGAAAAAATTACTTACCATATGTTCCCAATATATACTGAATATATGATTACCGGATCGATGTGTAACCTCCTGTCTCCCCCAATTTTGTTGACCTACCAATGATCTTCTCAGAAAACATTCACCCATCCAATGTGAACTTAATCCATCCCAAACCTGAGAGGAAATGTAATCTGGTCGATGGTTGCGACATGACTAATGAAAATATGCCATTCATACTTTCATTACTACTTTCCTTATCAAATTGTGCAAAAATTGACAGCAACGCTCATGTATAAACCCCTCGAATGCCTTCTAGATAACACCAATTGTGCACTGATCAATGGAATACCATAAAACCTAAAAATAAATTAAAATATCAAGTTATTAATTAAATATATTTCAAAAAATATATTATTTGTTTCCGTACCAACTAATGGTTGAACATGCGTTGTTGAACATCAATGGGAATATCATCCCATTTGACCCATGCTTCCGAAAAATAATTGTGCAATATAATGCTCCCCTGTCCAATAGTTATATGTGAAAAATAGTGAAAAAAGAACAACTAATCAAAAAATTTGTATATAAATAAATTAATGAAAAATAACTAAAATATATATGTAAACATACCTCTACATGCATACATCGAAACCAAAATGTGGACGTCTCTCCAGGATACGTTCAGGAATCATCAATCCGTAAAGACCACACCCCCTCCAAGTCCTCCCAGAACCGCCAGTTGTCTGAGGGTGAGATGATCCAACATTTTCCTCATCCAAAGGTTGATCAACCTCTTGTAACTAACGAAACAAATCCTAGTCCATCTGAAACATGAAATGAATTTTATTAAAAAACTGTTAAAAAGAACTATTATATGTATATATATAATATATATGATTATAACCAGCATTTAACCATGTCAATCTTTATTTGTATCCTGATCATCATATCTGGTGATGTCAATGTATTCATATTCCTCCTCAACACCATCAATTTTCATATGAATTTTAGTTTCATAATTTCTTGTCATTATAAATTCATTTGTAACATCATTAACATCATCATCACCATTAACCATTCACTGTGGGGTTTCATCATCAATATTCACATGTCTTCATGAAAAATATGGATTTTAATTAGTCTCTTGAAATTTTTTATTTCAATTCACTTAAACAGAACCACATTCACATTGAGTAAACTAAATTTTCAAAGATTTAATTTTTATTAAGCTCCACCAATCACCAAAACTTTTGAAGTACCAAAGTAATTTGCATAATAAATTTGATATGCCGGATGAGCTAATAAAAATGGTTCATTTACTATAATATTATTTTATATTTAATATAAAATATTCCATGGGTCGGATTAACACACAATCTTCTCTCAGTATACAACCACAAACATTTAAACATCCTTATGTAATTATATACTAGATAACACAATTTAATAATTTCTTCCAACATGCTGTAAAAGTCAAATTCAGTTTCCCTATGATGAGATCCTTTCAAGAAGACACCACTATTCATTTTTTTATTCCCCATATTCATGTGTATGAAATAAAAAACCATTGATGGCATATACTAATAAGATTTAACCATTTTGGATATTTGGCTACTTAAGACCCACAATCAATTATCAATTTTATCAGTGTGTTGAGATATTTGAAAATTTGTAAAATAATTATCAATATAACAAGTAATAAATTTATTATTTATGTTAAAACATAAAAAATTTATGTCACTAATTTTTAAAACTGATAAGAAAAATTATGTTGCTGACATTCTTCCAGACCATTGGTTTTAATTTGTAGAAGTTGTTTCTTGATATGATTATCACATAACCTAAAAATAAAATAATATTAATTAACGATAAAAAATATTCTAAAATAAGTGATAGGATCACTCAGAGTAAAAATGGTTTCATTTCATCACAGTTGAGTAGAATATATGTATAAGATCTTTATTGTTAATCATTTTAAAGACATCATTCATGAACTCCATCAAATACATGTTTGGGATAATTAAAAACTAACACTTGATTTCTCATATAATTTTTAACATTTACCTCATTATAGACCATCCATTTATTTTTTTAGGGATATTCAGATTCCAAATAATGAGTGTAGAAAAAATAAATTTCCCTCTTGCAAATAAGCCTCTACATTTGAGCCTTCAACTGACACAGTGTTATGTACTATTTTTTGTAATTTATGCACGCATCTATTGAATAGGTTCATCCATTAAAATGGTACAGAACCTTCACATTTTTCATCATGCATAAAATGTAATATCATATTTTCAATTGAGTCAAATAATGCCAGAGGGAAGATTGTTTCCAGTATACATAAAATTAAATAAACAACTTCTTATAGTTTTATTAGTGCATCGTAGTTTGTTTTTTATAAAAAAAAGTCTTGTAAGAAATGTGATATGTTTTTCACTGTATCTCAAATCACAGAATTCAAAAAACCTCTTACTCTAATTGGTAGAAGATTTTCCATTATAAATGACAGTCATGACTATTTAATCTGGTAATATGACCATTTCTGACACATCTTCCCAAATTGTAAGCATAACCATCTAGAAGTCTCAAATCTGCAATCCACTAACAAAATTAAAATGTATATTCTTTAGAAAGAGTGTCATATGTCTTTGGATTCATTAATATTTTTGATCTAACATTTTCAAACAGTTCAATTTCTGGTTGCATCCAAATTTTGGTAGGATCTAATCATGACATTACATTATCTTTGGTCTTACCTGGTGTATCCAAAACAGTATGAAATAAATTATCAAAATAGTTAATCTTAATATTTTGGACATCCAACATGTGACAAACCAACAAATCAAACCAATATGACAGCTCCCAAAAAATTCATTATTTTATCCAATTTTTTTCATTCCCAAAGCCTTTAATTTTCAATTGGTTTATTGTTGGTCCAAATTTGATAAGATGTAATCAATTAATACTTTATTTAATCTTTGTACTTCAGATCATTGTTGGAGTTTTACCTCTTTCAATTATCCTTTTTCTTTAATGATATCTATTCTTCTGAAATGGATGATCGGTTGGTAGGAATATGCGATGGAAATCGAAAAAATAAGGTTTCTTTCAATTAACGAGCATAAAGAATTTTATATCTATCATACAGTGAAAGAATTATTTTAGACGATGTGTAATCTAGATAGATAACATTTTATATGTTGATAAGTCACTAATTTTCCACGTAAATTCAACACTCAGTAGGATGTTCTGTTTCGCAACAACATCATATATATAAACACCATTAAACTGCAAAGAATTTTAACTCATCAGTCAATTGTTTAAATAAATATAAAAAATCTTTTTTACTTGTTTTTGAATTAATAAGGTCCAAAAGATATATAAAAACTGATGTACATTGTCAAAAAATTTCCATGCATCACTATCAGAGGGATGATTTGTGTTTTTACAAGTTAAAATATTTGTTTGGTTCCATGATATCAATGTATCTATGTTTTGAGACATAAATAAATGTTGCAATCTGGGTGTAATCAGGAAATATCTCAATTATTTTACAATAATCATTCCAAGCATCCATAGTTTATCCTCTTTATACCTTGATTTCCCACATGTGGGAAAAAAATCTAATGACTCATTTTCACCATAATATAAGATTCAATCATTTGAACAACCATGAATATTCTGATAACCAAGACCCTGATTATGAACCCAACACTTTATCTCATATAAAATTTTTAGAAGAACATTTCCATCACGTAATAGTGTTTTAACCAAAGTTAATATCTGATCAAAATAACTTTTGACATTAAATTATTTAATTTAATTGCTATAAATTTTGAAACTGCTTCATGTTTACTAATCTCCCATCCGTGATATAAGGCTTCCTCAGTGAACCTCAATAAATTATAAAATAGAGATGGTTCCAACTCAGGAGTTAAAGAAATATAATCGTGAGTTTCATTTTGTTGAAAAAAAGGACCTAGGACATCATGTACATAATTTTAAAACATTGATGGATACGAAACCAAATTATTATAATCTATTCTGTAACTTCATACAACATGTTAATAGAAATGAAACATAATCCGGTTGAAAACCAAAACACAATAGATAACCTCCAATGTTGTCAACTATGTCAAATGTCCTCAGAGCACTTTTTTTACAAGGATACATAATTATCCATTCGGAAATAAATTCTATTTTTTCATGAAAATAATAAGAAAGCTTCAATACCCTCAATAAATACATGATTTAAACATGAACCATTTGGATTCCTACACTGATTTATATAAGTGTGATCATCTAATAATGACTATTTTCAACTTCCTTGTTCCATATTTTTCTAAAAATAATATTATAATTAGTTTTTTGGAATAATTTTATATAACAAAACACTATCTAAAAAATAAGAAGAAATTTAAATTCACTTTTATTCTAATTTATAATAATTCCTATTATTTCATAGTAATTTATAGTATTTATTTTTATATTTATTCTAATATACACTAATTTATAAAAATTTATAGTAATTTCCATTATTTAGTAGTAATTATGGATAATTTATAATAATTACTGTTAATTATGAGCATTGAAATTTCTAGCAATTTGGAAGCACCAAATTTTTTTGACGGCTCATCTCCTTAAAACATTCTTCCACTAAAATCACTATGAAAAATATCCTCCAGAATATGAATATCGATTCTCATATGTATGATAATAGAGAGCATGGAGGCATTTTTGTGCTTCTCTCTATTCTCATGTATAAGAAAATGGTTATCCATGTGTTAGAGAATATTTTTCATAGTGATTTCAGTCAGAAAACGTTTCTAGAAGATAATTCATAATAAAAAAGTTCCTCTGTTACCCAACATCTCATCTCCTTGGAAATTTATCTCACTGAAATTAGTATGAAAAATGTTCTTCGACATAAGCATATAAATTCTTGTTAATATAAAATGGATATTCACACATTAGAGGAGATTTTTCCTAGTGATTTCAGTGAGAGAAAGTTACACGGAGATGAGACGTCGAGAAAAAAAAATGTCTCCCATCCATTGGACATTGTGCCAATATCTTACGAATTATTTTGAATTATTACTAATTATTCGTAATTATTTTAAATTATTCCAAATTATTCCAAATTATTTTAAAATATTCGGAATTATTTCTAATTATTATTAATTATTCTTAATTATTCGTAAGTATTCCTAAATATTCCAAAATATTATTAAATATTCGTTATTATTCTGAATTATACCTAATTATTCCTAATTATTCTAAATTATTACGAATTATTCCTAATTATTCGTAATTATTCCGAATCATTCCAAATTATTCCAAATTATTCCTAATTATTCCTAATTAATCCTTATTATTCCTAATTAAGCCTAGTTATTCTTAATAATTTTTAATTATTTCTAATTATTCCTAATTATTCCTAATTATTTCTAATTAGTCCTAACTATTCTTAATTAATACTTTTTATTTCTAATTAATACTAACTATTTCTAATTATTCATAATTATTTTTAATTATTCTTAAATAATTCTAATATTAATATAAATTATTAAATAATCCTAATTATTAGTAATTAATTATATTTATTCCAAATTAATCCTAATAATTATGAATTAATCCTAATTATTCCAAATTATTCTCAATTATTCCTAATTAATCATAATTAATCATAATTAATCATAATTATTACTAATTAATCTTTATAATTTCTAATTATTCATAATTATTTCTAATTATACATAATTATTCATAATTATTCTTAATTATTCTTAATTATTAATAATTCTTCCTAATTCTTCCAAATTATTCCAAATTATTCCTAATTATTATTAATTATTCTCAATTATTCTTAACTATTTTTTATTGCTAATTATTCCTAATTATTCATAATTATTCATATTTATTCCTAATTATCCCAAATTATTCTCATTTATTCATATTTATTACTAATTATTAGTTCTTATAACTATTTATTACTATTAGTCACTATTTATTACTATTTATAACTATTTTTTACTATTTTTTCCTAATTATATCTAATTATTTCTATTTATTACTATATATTACTATTTATTACTATTGATTACTATTTATTACCGTTAATTACTGTTTATTACTATCTATTAATATTTATTTCTATTTATAGCTGTTGATAACTATTTATAACTATTTGTAACTATTTATTTCAAAATATTACTATTTATCACTATTTATAACTATTTATAAATATTTGTAACTATTTATATCAAATTATAACTAAATATTATTAATTATACTAATTATTCCTAATTCTTATGAATTAATCCTAATTATTCCGAATTATTCCTATTTACTACTAATTATACCTAATTATTCTTAATTATTACTAATTATTCCTAAATATTTCTAATTATTCCTAATTATTACTAATTATTCTTAATTATTCTTAATGTTTCCTGATTTTTTGTAAATTTTTCTAATTATTCATAATTATTACTATTTATTAATAATTATTACTATTTATTCCTAATTATTTCTATTTATTACTAATTATTCTTAATTATTACTAATTATTCAAAATTATTACTATTTATTACTATTTATTTCAATTTATTACTAATTAGTCCTATTTGTTCCTATTAATATGTAATTATTCGTAATTATTCTTAATTAATCCCGATTATTACTAATTATTACTAAATAATCCTAATTAATCCAAATTATTAATATGTATTACTAATTAATCCTTATTATTAATAATTAATCCAAATTATTAGTAATTAATTCTAATTATTATTAATTAATCCTAATTAGTAGTATTTAATCCTAATTATTAGTTATTAATTTTGAATATTAATAAGTAATCTTAATTAATCATAATTAATCCTAATTACTACAAATATTTCATAATTATTACTAATTAATCCAAATTATTATAATTTATAACAATTTATTACTAATTATTCAAAATTGTTACTAATTGTTACTCATTATTACTGTTTATTACTGTTCATTACTATTTATTTTTAGGGATTCCTAATTATTACTAATTGTAAAAAATTAATCATAATTATCACTAATTATTACTAATTATTTCTAATAATTACTAATTATTAATAATTATTTTTAATTATTACTAATTATGACTAATTATTACCACTTATTTTTAATTATCACTTATTATTAACAACTATTACTAATTGTTACTATTTATTATTATTTCTAAATATTTATTTAAATTTACTACTTATTAATGCTAATTTTTACAAATTATCGCTAATTATTTTTAATTATGACTAATTATTAATGATTCTTAATAATTTTTCTAATTAATACTAATGACTACTAATTAATAATAGTTAATATAACTATTAATTAGTACTAATCACCCGTATTCCTAAAAAAATAATGCAAAATAAATAAATCTATATCTAATTTAATTTAATTGTTGCTAATTAACACAAATTATATCTAATATCAAATAAAAATAAATTAACAAAAAAAATAAATAGTTAAATACCTTAAAACTGAATCTTTTGGAGGATTTAGGTCACGAATATTGTTCTGATTTAAAATATTAACTTAGAAAAAAACATTGTGAGAGAAAATGTAAGTAGAGAGAGAGGAGTAGAAAAAGGAGTGGAATGAGAGGAAAACATATGGGGGTATTTATAGGTTAGATTAGTTGTGAACTGATTATTTACTAAGGGATTCTTGTGGCAAATACTATTATTTGTGACAAGACCCGTCGCAAATACCAACCTGCCGACATACAATTTGCAACAGGAGATAAATCATGTCGTAAATACTGAAAAACACCACTAGGTATTTGCGATGGGTAGATAGTCTCATCATAAATAGTCCCTCCCGACAGACTATTTGCGACGAGACTCTTCCCCTTCGAAAATACCCATTTTTTCCGTAGTGCACGACGTGTAGCCCAAAATGGTCATCTTCCCTGAATAAAAAGAGCCACACTGCATATGTCACTAAACTACACGTTGTGTATATGGTAATTCTAGTTAGGAATTACCTGCATAACACTCTGATCCATCCGGTTCTTCCCCAAAACCATATTTATACCTAGTAGGGATCAATTACAATCGTATTTGGTCCTTAGAACCATAAAACAATGCATAACGAAAGGTATGTGGACCAAAACTGGAATCTTCCTACCATGTTGGTGAAACGCCGAATTTTGGGATGAAGAACGGTGCTCAGATCATGTTGGTTCTCAATCTGATGATGATCTGCATCAGAAACATAGATCAACGACACCTTGCTTTGTCGATTTGGCGTCGGCTCGTTCGTCACCCAAGAGTGGAGAGGGGGAGAAGTAGTGGAGGTTTCTCCTTTAGTGTGTCCTGCGCCCAACTTGATAGGTGTGGGGGATATTAGTTTTATGTTTTAAATTAATTAATTAAACACTCATTTAATCAATTAATTCACGACACTTAACCTCTCTAACTCACATCTATCTAAAACACTCAGTGTGAACGACCTTAGGTTGCATCTAGGGAAATTCTGACATTCCATACTCAACTTTAGTCTCAGAAATCCGATTCCAGACTCCGAACTAATGTTATTTACATTTCAAGACAAATTACGTGTGCGTGACAAAATATTTTTAATATTCTTACTATCATGGCATCAATGCTTCTCAGGCCCCAGATTCTAGTGCTGACTCATCGCTCAGCTCCGAAACTATTCTCCGAAATATTCTGAAACGTTTTGGGTCAAAACACAAGTCATTACAATCTCCCCACCTTAGAGATTTTCATCCCAAAAAATTTAATGCCAAATCACAGGGGAAGAAATTGAGTACCCCGCTGGACTCCCATGCCAGCGAGCTCACCAAGGGATCCTATGATGCTTACAAGAACACACATAGAAGAACCACCAAGTTCAAAACACCTCATCACCAGCTTCTACCAGACAACCATTATGCAACAACCGGAACATGTCTCCTTAGATTCAATAGGTGGGTAAAACCAAGCACCATGGTCCATCTGTAATCATGGGTCTAGCGGTACATCACCTCACTAACATGACACAGATACTAGTGAAATACCATAGTTCACATCCACCCCTATAATGACTTCAAAATAGCATCCTAAATCATTTTAATTCATGGTTGACATTGAAAATTCATGGGTATTTAAAAATGAAACTACAATGCCCTATATTAATCCCTAGGTCTTACTAGGCCTTTCGTCTACAGACCTCCAGCTGTAACAAAAATCACCCAAACAGAAACAATGTCACACCCACTAGTGACATCTTAGCTGAGCATGGATGGTTGGAAACCAATAAAAATAGAAAAAACATCATAGGGTCTATCTCTGCAGCTACAAAACGATTCTAAGCATGTCTCTCTTTCCTCTAGGGCCACCAAGCCAGAGTAGGGTAGAGAAACTCCACTGGAAAGGCCAGGACTTGCTTCGACACTCCGTCACATAACCTCACCCTGAACAAAAAATTCTAAGGAACTCATCCACCTCACTTCAATGTTACCCTCTTTGGGAGGCACAGACTCACCCTCACGATTTTGGCCACGTCACAAAAATGAGTCTCAGTAGGGAAAGCATCCCTCTTATACGTGAGTTCATAGCTACATTAAACTACACCACATCCACCTTGAGTCTATCACATACAAAGCTAATTCCAAACAAATAGGGGTACTAATGAGAAACAAATGTTTTTCCCAAATGTACAATGGTTCTTACAGGGACCTATTTCGTAGCTACCAACATGGGGTTCTACCAATGCCCTATGTCACCTTGGTTAAACCTCGAACAAGAAGCGAAAAGAAAAGAGTACCTGCAATAGTGTCTAACAACTTCTATTGTAGGAATTAGACAGGAAACCAGGTATACTACTCTTCAAACATGAAGATTCTCTATCAAAGGCCTCTATGGCATGCATCTGTCCTCATCCACGTCCTCCAACTCCCATAGTATGGTGAAGACCACTTGGTGGGGGTGGTGGCAACACCTCAAACCGCCTTCCTCCTCCTTCAACTCTTCCGGCTCCGCTTCCACTTCTTTCACCTTGTAGAATTCAATTTTCTAAGGGTCTTCTCTGTCACGGAGTATCGTTAGCCAACTCCCTCTCATTAATATGGTGGGTCCGAAATTTTTTAGAGAGACATCCCCATTTGTCACAAGCATAACACCACCTCTCCAGTGGTTGACTAGATCCTCGATGATGCTCCTACACAACAGACCCATGTGCCTATGTCTGTTCATGGGTATGCCTCCTACTATGTGTTCTTATCCCCAATCATCTATCAACCCCTGTAGACAACTCATCCTCTTGACCACTACTACAGGTCACACCCACCTATTCCTCAGCAAGGGATCTTTCCACCACAAGAGTGTGCTCTAACATTCCAGCATAGATGCGAATGCAAAGTTGAATCACAGATGTCCTGATCTCCAAACTCAAGCCCTGATCGAAGGGTTGTTCTATGAAAAATGGATCTCAACCCATATCTAGGGAAAATTATCAAAAGTTTGTGAACCTCGTTGAAAAATCTTCAACTTTCATGATACTAGGTCAAAGTTGTAGAAGTTCCTAGATATGCCCTAACCTCCATGTGGCTAGGTAAAACTCTTCCCTAAAGAGTCACTTGAAATCCTCCCAAGTAATTGTCACCACTTTTTAAGGATATATCACCAAACTCCACTATCACCCAAAGGAAGCCTTAAAAGGCTATCTGCTAACACTATCATGAAATTTGGAGGTGACCTCACAAATTGGAATCCTTGTGTGACTACCTAGAGCTAGTCATATCCTACCTGGGGGTCTGGATCACCCCATTACCTCAGAGGTTGTTGCCTTTGGAAATTGTGTAGCACACTCAGCCTGTACAAATCTTCATCCTGAACTACCAGTAAATCTTGCTACTCAACAAGAGATGGCACTACTAGTGGACCACCAAGAGGTAACACCTTAGAATCAGTTCCCTATAGTGAAGCCTCATCATGGGGAGGATTTTCATCATAATCATTCCATAGAATCATATCTGGCTATCATCGTAGAGGCATCCTGAGACAGAATCAAGTTGCACCATGGTTAAATAGTATATCAATGGAGCTGACTCGACAAGGATAGGAAAAATAGAAATCTCAGTCATATATGATTCACGTTCCATTTATTTCCCAATGAACAGTGTTCTAAAATACCGAGTCAAAAATTATGTTATTAGAGCCCTAGTGAATAGATATGTTAGTTTCCATACCAAAACTAGAACCTATGGCCCTAGAGCCGAACTCGTAACTTACTTACACTATTTCTATGAAACCCAAAACATTCTCATGACCATGCAATCCCAAAGTGTAACTAACCTCCTCTGATACAGCTCTGTCAAGACCCAACCCAGTGGGGCCCGATCCCCAACTCCCCATGATTGCTTCCAAGATGTCTGGGTCTGGCGACTGGTGTCGAGTAGTCATATCACTAACATGGGAGTCATTTCCTAAGTACCTGTACACAGAGAAACTTCTTCATGATAAAAAATTGATGAAATTTAAAAAGCTAAAATAAACTAATTCATGCATACATCTGTAACCCACAACTAGATTACAATATATGTACTGAAAGAGAAAGAAAGAAAAAACAATTCCCATCAAAGAAAACTGTAAAAGAATCCTACCTACTCAGAAGGAGGGGATCACTATCAACTACAACTACAAAAAATCTCATACACCTCGCTCTAGTAAACACCTAGATCTATATAGATAACTAAGATCCTCCTTCCTCTAGTCCTCAATGGACTCCATCAAAAATCTCATGATCTGCACAAGACACAAAACATGTACAGGATAATTCTATGAAAGGGTGAGTATAAAATTACTCAATAAGAACCCCAACCCCCCCCCCCCAAGGGAGAAACTTGAAAACAATAGTCAAACCGACCTAGCTTGAGAGAACCCCTATTGAGATAGAAACTCAATCTATAACCATCTTCAGTTGTATATGAAAATTCATCTTGCTTTATAAGGGGTTCCAACCCCTACTTGTGACAACCTTGGAAGGACATCTAGAAATCACCTAGATAAACTTGTATCAAACTCTAAGTCTCATTAACTTCCAATCTCATATCCATTAATAGAATTTCTACATGTTTCTCTAAATTAATCACATAAAACCTAGAAAACATACTCCATGAGTTCATCCATCACAAATGGCACCTATCCGAGAGATACACTCCATCTGGGACATCATTCTAGGTCCAGCTCTAGTGCCCATTACCATAGGTCCTATGATCACTACCTTTCACCAAAAGGAAGCTAATGAATTACATGTGAAGAGACTCACCCCTCACCACTACACATATTCAAGAGAGAACTGATCAAGACTATGCTCCATGATCATTCTCTCAAACAAGAGAGAATGGAGGGACTCACACATCGCCACTACCCCACAATCGATGGAACACTGCTCTCATCAAACCTATGAAACCTCTATTTATCATGTAGGGAGTGTCCCGGACCTCAGTACATCGAGGGAGAACTAAATCCTATGTAGGTACCATTCATATCACATGGTGGGGGATACTCCTCATAACTGTATCCCAAAGCTGAGGGAGCTCTAACTCTAATGGAGGAATTGATCCCTACTGCTACTTGGAGATCATGGAGCTCTACCCAAAAAGTAAGGACATATGCCCTGATATGATAGGGGACTACTACTCAATTATAAGAGGTCCCAAACCCTAATATGATAGGGGAGTACCACTCTTTGGATCGAGGACTCACACCCTAACCTGGTAGTGGAGTACCACTCAGTTTCCAGAGGACCCACACCCTAGAAGAACACGGGATTATCGAATATACCAACTCATTCACTATGGGTGACCCTCACCCAAACCTAGAAGTGGAATACCAACCCCCAGGTAGTGGACCTACTCCCTAACATGGTATGGGAGTACTAAATCATCCAAAACAATACGTATAAAGGACCTGCGCACCGAGATGATAAGGGATTACCAACTCATAGGATAGAGTAATTGCTCCCTAACATTGTAGGAGAGGATTGAATCAACCTATACATCATATATGGGGGATCCAAACCTTGGTCAATAAAATATTACTATCTATCTTCATGAACATCATGGGGAAATCAGTACCCTAGTCCATCGAGAGAGTAACACCTGAGAGGAAACTACCCAAAGACAATGAACCTGAACTCACGATGTGGGGATTCCCATCTCTACCTAAGAAGATAGGTAAGGGAATCCCTAATCCTAGTCCATCAGGGGGTAACAGTCCAAGAATTTCACTACACCGACCACACTAATCTCTTACATCAGCTCAATATAGCTTCATTAGCATCTTCCTTGATCTAAACCACCATATATGTCATAATCTTTAATAGAGGCCCCCATCACATTTTACATGGAAAACCGCTAATGGTAGACTAACCGCAAGACTAAATATGAGTCCTAGAAAAGAAGATACAAAAGTTGGAAGATCCCAGAAGGATCTCCTAGGAATACACAGTGTGCACCAAGGCACACATGGAATTTGAGATTACCCAAGCACCTAGTCGTGTATATTGTCTATACAGTTTAACATCCCATTTATGAGAACATGGAATGTAAAGGATGTGCATTTTGTGTCCCTCATCACTCGTCCCTTGGCCGTGTTCCTCTTTTAAACGTACTGGCTGACCATGTCCCTCACACTCCATATATCCCATTCTACATGACATGTCTAAGATTAAAAACCAAAAATATTTTTACTTTTTTCATGTCCATGTGTTGGAACCCGTTTCTGTATACCTTTACCATGTGTTAGTGCAAAGAAATTTAGTTCCACATGGCTAACATAATCCATTCCCCATGATTACACAGTTTTGGGAACTACATGGAACGTAACCCTGATAAATGGCATATAGTCCCAAAATTTCATCTTCCCCAAGTAGGAAGAGCTACAAGGTGTGTTTCACTGAACTACACACTGTGTAAATGGTAATTCGAATGAGGAATTACCTACAGAATACGCAGATTCATCCCGTTCTTCCCTAAAACACATAGATCTACCTAACATGGATCAATAAAAATCATATTTGGTCTCTAAAACATTAAAAAATGAATAAAAAAAAGGTATTGGGAACAAAACATGAATTATCCTACCTCTTTCGTGAAACTCTACAGCATTGGATGATGAAAGATGTCCGGATCATGCTACACCACGTTCAGATGACAATCCATGTATGAAATGGAGATCGACAACACCTTAATTAGTTGATTTGGCATTGGCTCATTTGTCACCCAAGGGAGGAAAGGACGACTCTCGTTTGATGTTTCCTGCACCCAACATGATATGAGAGGGGGGGTATTAGATTTAGGTTTTAAATTAAATAATTAAACATTAATTTAATAAATTAATTCACCATGTATCACCCCAAAACTCACATCTATTTGGAACTCTCGGTGTAAACAACATTAGGTTTCACAAAGGTTAAACATGATGTTATAGACTCAACCATGGTCTCAGAAATACAATATGATACTCTAAACCAGTTTTATTTATGTTTCAATTAAAACTACGCATGCGTGACATAATATTTTTAATATCACCATGTTGAGGCTCCCTAGGCCCCAGCTTCCCACGCCGACTCATTGCCTAGCTCAAGAAATATTCTCTGAAATATTCCAATGTCTTTTGGGACAAAAACCAATTCATTAATGGTTATAATAATGTTAATGGAAAATTTAATGTTACTATAATTTATTCTTATATTATCATTAGATGTATTTTGAAGATTTCTTTATTCCTTTATCAGATTCATATTTGTATAGAATTGATTTCCATAATGTTAATACGATAGCTATGAAAAAAAGACAAGAAATAGATAATAAACTCTAGAATCAGAGAGAAAGAAATAATAGAACATATTAGTTTTTAATAGTATTTTCTCAGTTGACATAGTATTTTAATGGTTATAACCATGAAAGAGGTCAAACAAATTATTTATAGAAGAACATGTATATTGTGGAAAATTTCTTGAACCCAAACCCTTTGGATTTAGAGGGATCATTAGACACAATGAAAGCTAAAGGGTGCATCAGTGATCTAGAAAAAGTTATTTTAATATTTATTTTATATGAAATAACAAAAATCAACTCTTTCTATTTATCATTTTAAAGGTGAATTCGATCAAAGGTTGTCTTTGATTAAGAATACTAAGTAAAATTATTAGACTATTATAATGGATTGGATGGTATTTATGGATATGTTTCTTGATTAGTGTTTTACTAATGTTATTTAGATTACAATGGAATGAAATTTTCTTATGTTTATGTAAAAGGAATAATAATTAGTGGCTTATTATAAGGAAAATTTTACTATACATCCTAGTTATGCATTGAATTTTTTCCGGAACCATGAATGTAAAATTAAAAGAACATAAATATAACTAAAACTTATTTTATCAATTGAATTGGTATCCCATGATTTTAAATGTAATTTGGATGGTTTTCTCTATGATACAAAAGTTTAGATGGTGTTCTATGACACATATATACTTCATGAAAACATAATTAATAATCAGTCATGTTGTCAAGCATTTAAGAATTATTCAACCATGAAATATAGAGTTAAGCCTTGAAAATGTTAAAAATTTGATAAAACAATTTTTAATGAATGTTATATAGGATCAGAAATGTATTACTAATGTCTTATGTCTAGTCATTTGGCTCTTGACTATAAGGAAAAGAGTTTTAATCAGATCTATAATAGGAAAACATATAGTGAGCTAGTAGTGAAATGTTTTAATAGCAATGAGTTTTATCATTATGATAATGCATTTCCAATGTTAGTTAATAGAGGTGGGGAGTATCATGATAGAATGAAAAAGGTGGGGAATGTTTTTTTCTACTACTATGGAAGATGTTTTTATCATTATATGAATTGATTTCAGGTACATTACATGTTTATTTATATTATATAAATTTCGTATTTGATTCGGGGTCAACAAAGACTTTTATATCTGGGGATTTTGTGATTAGAATGTAAATACCATCTAATAAATTGTTGTCATATATTTTGGTAAAAACACTCAGTTATATTATTAGGGAAACAAGTATTTATAAAAACCTTTCTATTATTCTCAACGGACTGTTTTTTTCTCTAAATATTATTATCTTCCCAATTGCAGAGTCTAATTTTAATTTGGGTATTGGTTTTATTTTTATTTTCATGATAATATATATTATAGATATAAATAAGAAATATTTTATTTTTAGATATAGTTTTATTTTTTATATAATAATGATTCAAACCATTGATAAAATTTCATGAAGCAGAGAAACTGATTAAATATGGGAAATAAAGTAATCATAAACATTTTTTTTGAAAATAATATAGATATTTAAATTAGTGATTTGACAGTTTTGATTGAATATATATATATGTGTGTGTGTGTGTGTGTGAGAGAGAGAGTGTGTGTCTTTCTTGATTAATTTTCTAGTGTTATTCATAATTGAGAGGTTCATTCATCTACTAACTTATTTTATAATGCTAAGATAATTTCAAAACCACCTTTTCAAATTTATCTAGTTGAGTTTTTTTGAATTGAATAATTGGTTATAAATGTATATTGGTAATGGTATTATAAATCCAAGCACTTCACATTGGGGTTACCTCTTTTTTTAACATTAATTTTTAAAATAAAAATTCACTCTTTAATTGTTTCCATGTTTCTAATATTAATATTTATAATATTATAAATTGTTTATATTAAGGTATTTAGTGTTACCATATGGAGAAAACGATTTCATTGGATATACATATACAAAGATAATTAGATAAAAGGATTATAAATTCAATATAAAAAGAGTTTTATGATTTCTAATGAATGGATTTCTATGAATTCCATCACATGGAATTATATAAATCCCATAAAAAATAGGCATATAAAGTCTATTAGACGAACATTTAATATGCCTACCAGATAGATACATATGAAGTTTACCAGACGATGATTTACTATTTCTATCTAATAAAATATTAAAATAATTTTTATGGTAGTATACCTGTTGATCATCATACAGACTGATTGAAAGAGCGTTGTCATGGGCGCCCTCAAATGATTAGTGATTTTGGGGTACTTAGGTGAATCAGAGTGGCTGACCAAGGTTGTCTCTCAAAGGAGGAAGTAGATTTAAAACAAATTTTTAAAGGTATTCTAAAAATAAAATAAAAAAGAATAAAAACACTACCTGAAAGGATGGGGGTTGGTTATATTTTATGAATCTAGAATATGTTTGATGGAAGAAGATTGTATTTTTTGTTTTAAGTTTTGAAATGAAGTTCGATTAAAATGACACAACAAAAAGATGTTTTTTTAGAAAATATTTTAAAAGGCGTAATTGATCTAACTATAACTCTTCATTAACTTATTAATCATTATCATTTAAATCAATATCCACTTAATTATGATCCCCTAATTTTTTATCCCTCTATCCCTATGAGAGTTAACTTAACCACAAAGATGAAATTACTTAAACCCTAGGCTACCTTCAGAACACGCAATCGCAACACCCTGCTTTGATTGTTGTTATAAGGTTAGCTTATGGTCTGTGGTTAATTAGAGAACATATCCATTCTAGAAATGAGGATTAATTGTGTTTAGGGATTATATTTGAACTCTATAAATTTATCTCGTATGGTCTTGTATTACCGATTAAGATCGCGCTCTCACAATTTACACAAAATCGCGACCTCACGTGTTTTGTGTTAATTGTTAAATTTCTTTCTCAGTTTCTTACAAATTACAAACACAATTCATGGATCATATTAAGTGAATTACAGTAGCTCAATGATTCAAAATAATTAAATGAAGAAGGATAGAGGCCGATCTATTACTAAAAAGAACTACTCTTCCATGTGCGGTGTAGTCATCGTGGAGACATTTTGCATAAGCAAAGGATTGAAAGGATAGAACCCAATCATGTCTCCACTCTTGATTCCAAACCAATTAAGAAGATTAATATAAGAATAAAAGGGAAGAACACAGAAGATTATTTGAAGAAAATTTCAAGAAACAAACATGAAATAAAATAAATACAAAGAAGATGTGAGAGAGGAGAGCCTTTTTGGAAGAGAAGTTTTCACAAAGGCTTACTTCTTCCAAGAGTAGTGAGGGGATTCCAAGAGACACCCTTTCTTCCACAGCTTCCCAAAGCCTCGACGAGCCCTCCCAAAGAGTTAAAACCCCCTTTAAATAGAGTTTTTGAGGTCTAGGGTTACATAACTTTTTAAGTGTGAAATGAAAAACTCGGCCAAATATTTTATTATATGTTGCACCGCCTAGTTGACCTTCAAAACGTGTGAATTGACTGGCCTTCGAGAAGGATTATATGTGAAAAATTATGTCCCCGAGCTTTCCTCAAAATTTGGGCTCAATCCAAGCCCAGATGAGAAGCTATGGCCCAAATATAGAACCCATGTCCATTCTGCCGAGTCCATCCCACCACTGTCTTAATGGCCAATTTACTCCTTCCAAATGCACTTATTAGCTCTAGTGTCCTGAATTAAAGTTGTAGAAAATTAAGTTAGGAACACTGTTAAAAAATTTCAAATTCAAATAATAAATATTAAAATATTTATCTTCGAAATACTACATTGAACTATAAAGGGTAAAACTATAATTTTCACCAAATTTTCAAATGAATGATCAAATCCCAAATATTTTATAAATAAACATATTTAACACAATGTGAGGAAATTATATAATTTATTATCAATAAAATAATTAATAAAATAGTGTTTTATCAACTCCCCCACACTTACCCTTTTGCACTCCTGGGAAAAACCTCATGTCAAGTAAACATCAATATCAAATCAAAACCAATTTTAAAACACATATCATTAGGATCAATCAATTCCGCACCAAGAATCAAAAGAAATCATGCCTCATAAAAAACCTTATTTCAAGTTCTCTATTAATACCATTCAATATATTTCCACTTCATTTATCCTCTTATCCACAAAACACTTACCTCAATTGAATTTCTCTCATCACTCAAATATCAATTTTTTTTTGCAATGTCTTTCTCATCCAAACTCATACAAGGGTCACCATAGGCTTGATAAATTCCTACATATCCACCCGACGTGAGTCAAGTACATATGTTTATCATGAGGAACTTTCAGGGTTGTTCTGTGGCTTTCAGTTGGTAGGATTTAGATGTGAAAAATTCTGAGGCTGAATAAGGAGGGCTTGACTCTTTTTGAAGAAAAATTGAATTAATCTAATTTTCACTTAAATATGGTCTTCTCCTCAATCCCCACAGTTTCAATTCAGCTCTATCATCATGAAAAGTCATGAAAAGTTTACACCATTCATCATTTCAGCATAAAAAATGTCAATCTTCTCAAACATGATTTTCTTGAAAGCTCCAGATAGGCACAACTTTCCACCTTAATTAGAAGCTCCAGAAAAGGCACAACTTCACTTGTCATGGAAGCTCCAGAAAAGGCACAAATTTAAATATAATTACTTTCTTTAATAGAAAACACATCTCTTATGAATTTAATTTTCCACCCAAAGTATCACAGAATGTGGTAGCATAACACAACATAGCTTCCCCCACACTTAAGCTCCACTAGATTATGCAATTTCACTTCAAGAGTTGGTTGGATAGGGAAAATTGGCCTGAAATGTGGCTAACCTAACAGGTTGTGCATGGATTCTAAGGGCTAAAAATATTAAATGTTCAAGGTAAATCATTATAAAAAAAGGATTCTTTGAAGTAGGGGCTTTAATACCAAACAAATACCTCAATCATTTAAACATAAGTACCTCCAACCCTCAAGTTTTGACAGGAATAAATAAAATTATGGTTAAATCAAACATGCTTTGGTTCTCTCAAGAAGTGAGGTGAATGTAAAGAATATGAAAATAATGGTTCAGAAGCCTCACAGGAAAGTGATTTCAAATATAAAGACAGTGAGATGTGGCGTGGGATTCAAAATTCGGTGTACTTTTAATGAAATTACTAAATATTTAAACTTGAAACAAAGTCATTTTCTGCTTTCATTTAAGCTTAGTTTCAAGGGATAAATTTTTTCACTCATTGATATGCATTTTAAAATTGTGATGAGAATCATTTCAACTCAAATGTTTCAAAAAAACACAGAAAATTGTAAATTAAACACACAAAATTTGAAAAAACACACAATTTTTTTGTTTATTTTTTTAAATCAGGAAACAAAAATTTGAAATTACTAAACTAATTGTTTACCTCCCCCACACTTAAAATATTTCATTGTCCTCAATGTGAACCCATGAGATGATATATGCACATGAAATGCAGAATTTTTAAATAGGACAAATAATATAAAAGTGAAAGGGTTAGGAATAGCCTAATGTGATTAAGTGATGACGGGGCCATGCAGTGTGATAAAATGCACTGCATCAGTAGGATGTCCCTTAATGTATCTCTTCACACGTTTCCCATTGAATGTAATGCTTCTTCCAGTGTCCTCTTGTGTGATCTCCACTGCACCATAAGGAAAAAAATTAGTCACAATATAAGGACCTAACCATATGGAACACAACTTACCCGGGATCAGCTTGAGTCGTGAACTATAGGTAATGACTTTCTCTCCAACATGAAAATCCCTTTGTTGGATCATTTTGTCATGAGATGCTTTTGATCTTTCCTTGTAGAGCCTTGAGTTCTGATATGATGATAGTCGAATCTACTCAAGCTCTTGAATTTGCAACTTCCTTTGAATTCCAGCTTGGGCCAAATCCATGTTCCATTTCTTTATAGCCCAATATGCCTGATGCTCGACTTCCACTAGGAGATGACATGCTTTCCCAAAAACAATCCTAAATGGGGATATACCAATGGGTGTCCTTTATTCTGTCCTATAAGCCCACAATGCATCATCCAAGCGCTTGCTCTAATCCTTCCTATTTGGCTGCATAGTTTTCTCTAATATTTTTTTCAACTCACGATTTGAAACATCATCCTGGCCATTTGTTTGGGGGTGGTATGGTGTTGATGTTTTGTGTGTCACCCCATACTTCCAAAGGAGGGAAGCAAAATTTCTATTGCAAAATTGTGTCCCTTGGTAACTGATGATGGCCTTTGGTACTCCAAACCTGCAGAAAATTTGAGTTTTGACAAAATCCACTACAACATGAGAATCATCAGTCCTGGTGGCCTTGGCCTCCACCCATTTACTCACATAATCAACAACAACCAAAATATACAAAAAACCAAATGAACTAGGAAAAGGAGCCATAAAGTCGATGCCCCATACATCAAAAATCTCACAGAATAGTATGGGTTGTTGGGGCATCTCATGTCTCCTAGAAATATTCCCAGTGTGTTGGCAACGAGAGCATGACCTACAAAACACATGGGCATCAAAGAACCAGCTAGGCCAATATAATCCAGAGTCCAAAACCTTCATAGCTGTCCGTTGGGGTCCAAAGTGTCCATCACAAGCAAGTGTATGACAGAAATGGAAAACAGACTCAAACTCATGATTAGGAACACACCTCCTAATGACTTGGTCACTACACATGCGCCAGAGGTAAGGATCATCCCACACATAATACCTAGAATCACATTTTAATTTGTGGACCTGATGCTTCTTCAAATTTTCTGGGATTTCAGAGGAAATAATGTAATTAACTAAATCAGCATACCAAGGATGCGTACCTGAGATGGTATGGAGATGCTCATCGGGGAAAGTGTCCCAAAGTGGTACCTGGTCCAAGGTGTCATCCTCTAGTGTGTGAGTAAGCATACTCATGTGGTTTGTCACCAAATTCTCTGATCCCTTCTTGTCCTTTATCTCAATATCAAATTCCTAAGGAAGGAGCATCCAACGGATAAGTCGTGGCTTTGCATCTGGATTCTTTAGGAGGTACTTCAAAGCTGCATGGTTAGAAAAAACAACTACTTTAGAGCCCAATAAATATGAACGGAATTTATCTAAATCAAATATGATAGCAATAAACTTCTTTTTGGTGGTTGTGTAATTTGATTGGGCAGAATCCAATGTCCTCGATGCATAGGAAATCGCATGTGAACGTCCCTCCACCCTCTGAGATAAGACAGCTCCAACCGCTAAGTTGGAGGCGTCACACATAATCTCAAAAGGAATCTCCCATCGTGGGGGCTGTATGATCAGTGGAGTGGTCAGACACTTATTTATCTCATCAAATGATACCCTGCACGAATCATCAAAACTGAAGTCAATATATTTTTGAAGCAATTGAGATAAGGGTAGAGTGATCTTACTAAAATCTCTGATGAAGCGTCGATAAAATCCAGCATGTCCATGGAATGATCGAACATTACGCACACATGTAGGATATGGAAGGGATGAAATAATGTCTAACTTAGATTTATCAACTTCAATGCCATGTTGTGAGGCTATATGACCTAAGACAATTCCCTTTTCGACCATGAGATGACATTTTTCAAAATTTAAGACCAGATTCTTCTCAATACAATGATGCAACACATCACCCAAACTAGAGAGACATTAATCAAATGAGGATCCATAAACTGTAAAATCATCTATAAATACCTCCATGAAGGTCTCAATACAATCAAAAAAAATACTCACCATGCATCTCTGGAAGGTACCTGGGGCGTTGCAAAGTCCAAATGGCATCCTCTGGTAGGAAAATGTGCCAAAGGGACAGGTGAATGTAGTCTTCTCCTGATCCTATGGAGCTATAGGAACCTGAAAATATCCAAAAAATCCATCCAAGAAACAATAGTGTGTTTTCCTAGCTAGTCTCTCAAGCATCTGATCAATAAATGGGGGGGGGGGATGGTCCTTGCTAGTGGAATGATTTAGTTTCCTATAATCAATACACACACGCCAACTTTTTTGAACCCTCATTGGAACTAACTCATCTTTCTCATTTTTAACAAAAGTAACACCACTTTTCTTAGGCACAACCTGAATAGGACTTACCCACTGAGAATTTGAAATGGTATAGATTATAACTGCCTCGAGTAATTTCTCAACTTCTTTTTTAACAACTTCTAGGAGGGTGGGATTGAGTCTCCTTTGTGGCTGTCTCACCGGTTTAGCCCCATCCTCCAAGAGAATACTATGCATGCAAATGGAGGGGCTAATACCTGATTTGTCAGCCAAGGTCCACCCAATCGCCCTGATGTTCTCCATCAAAATATTTAAAATCTTTTCTTCATGTTCAAAAGGGAGATTGTTAGAAATGATAATGGGTAATCTCTCACCACTCAACAAGTATGAGTATTTCAGATTTGGGGGAAATGGCTTGAGTTCTAATGAAGGACGGTGTAGAATGGATGGAGACATTGAAGGAACTGAAATATGTGCACAATGAGCATCAGTATCAGAATAGAAATCATTAAAATTAAAGAATAAAGCATCAAATCCATCAGCATACTCAACAACCATGTCATAATATGAGTGAACATGATCAAAATCAGAATATGAATCTGCATCAAAATCAACTCCAAGATAGGATTGTGTATCAGCAACATGTGTGGAAGTTCTCTTAGACATAAAACTCGAACCAATACTCATAATCTCCCTAAGCATAGGACAATCAAATTCCATGGAGTTTTTATTTGGTGGTTCAAAATGGGAGATAACAAATGCAGAGTGATCCTCTATGGTGTACTTCATGGAATCCATAACATTAAATATCATGACTTCATCTCCAAACTCCATGGAAAGTGTACCTTCATTGACATTTATGATAGATTTTGCTGTTTTGAGGAAGGGTCTACCTAATATTATGGGAGCATGATAACTTACCTGATCATCCTCCATGTTAAGCACATAGAAATCCACTGGAAAGATCATGTCTCTTACCCAGACAAGTACATCCTCAAGAACTCCCGCTGGATATGCCATAGATCTATTCGCCAACTGCATCACTACTCTCGTCGGCTTCAACTCACAAACTTGTAAAGAAGAGAATATAGAGTGAGGCATCACATTAATTGAAGCTCCTAAATCACAAAAAGCATCATAGAAGTGCAACTCCCCTATGGTACATGGGATAGTGAATGTCCCGGGATCCTTGCACTTTGTTGGCATTGCTAGAGTTGGTGTAATGGGTGCTGAGACATTCCTTCCAAGGTTGATCCTCTCATTTCCCTTGATCCCTCTTCTATTGGTACAAAGTTATTTTAATAATTTCTCATACCTTGGGATTTTCTTAATGGCTTCAAGTAGAGGAATGTTGATCTCCACATGCTTGAATGTGTCCAAAACTTCCTTTTTCATTGCTTCTTCATCCATCTTCTTGGTTTGAACAACCCTGTTTGGAAAAGGAAGGGGTTTAGGAGGAACATCATCAATCTTTTTCTTACCTTTATCTTTCTCCTTGGATTTCTCATCAGTTGGTATGGAATGCGGCTTCTCTGGAGTAGAGGTGAATCCCGGTGGAATGGTAGGTACAGATGTATCGTTCATTTGCTTCCCATTTCTCAATGTGATGGAAGTAACATTCCCCTTTGGATTTGGAGTGGGTTGGGAATGTAGATTTCCATAATTCTTACTCACAAGTTCATGGAGGGCGGTGGCAATCTGGCTCATTTGAGTCTTCAACTCCCTCAACACCGAACCTTGACTCTTGAGTTCATTCTGCTGATTAAGAACAATTTTCTTCAAAAGATCATCAGTGTTAGAATCTACCTCATGTTGGAGATTCCCTTGTTGCTGACTTGTTGATGTTTGAGCTTCAAATCTCCTTTGGGGTTGTTGGAAACCCTATTGGTAAGGTGGAGGCTGCTGGAAGTTTGGTTGAAAAGGGGGCCTTTGTTGTTACCGAGATACATACCTCATGTTTGATTGATCTTTCCACCCTTGGTTGTATGCTGAATCAAACTTCTATTGGGGATATGGTTGTTGTTGTTGCTGCTGATATGGTCTCCCAGGGAACACTGCTACACAATCTTCTGTTTCTTGTAGTTGGGGGCAACAGTCAGTTGGGTGGCTTGTCTCAGTGCAAATACCACAAGGCATTGAAGGAGGGGGTAGAGATGTATTTTGTGCCAAAGCAATTTTCCTCACTATAGTGGTCAATTCTTCTAACTTGGTATCAATCAAATGACTTTCAAGAGATGAAGGACTTACCTGTTGTACTCCCCTGACATTTGGTGTACCCCTATCACCAAATTGTTGGGAGTTTTGGGCCATCTTGTCGATCAACGCACGTGCAGCTACTGGTGTCTTGTCCACCACTGCTCCTCCAGCCGCAACATCTACCATGCCTCTCTCCATAGGTGTGAGTCCTTCATAGAAGTACTGGATGAGTAGTTGATCCCTGATTTGGTGATGTGGGTAGCTTGCACACAACTTCTTGAATCGCTCCCAGTACTCATACATTGACTCCCCTTGTGCCTGCTTGATCCCTGATATCTCCTTACGAATAGAAGTGGTCCTTGATGCTAGAAAAAATCTCTGCAAGAAAAGACCTTTCAAATCGTTCCAACATGTTACATCTTCAGGTTGTAAATAGTACATCCAATCCTTTGTAGATCCATCAAGTGAGAATGGGAATGCTCTTAATTTGATTTGATCTTCAGAAATATTTCTTGGTTTTAAGGTTGAGCAAACAAAATTAAATTCCTTAAGGTGTTTGTTGGGTTCCTCACCAGATAATCCATGAAACTTTAGAAGAAGGTGAATTAATCCAAAGTTTAACTCAAAGTCTGATTCGAGATTCGGGTATGCAATAAAATTTGGTTGATAGTTAATATCAGGTGCAGCCAATTCTCGAATGGTTATATTAAGTTAATTTCCATTATTTACAGCCATTGGTTCCTCTTTTATGTTTGAAATTGAATTTCTTCTAATTTCTATGTTTCCAGAAGAGAGGAATTCACCAAATGGTTGAATATTGAAACTTCCCATTGACTGAGAATGTCTGATTCAAGAACTAAGGCTTCGTTCAATCTCAGGGTCAAGATCTAAGAGATATTCGGGAATAGTTAGTGTCATAATTCAAATAAAAATTAAATTAAAGTGAGTGAACCATAGTAAAATAAAAATGGTAAGTTGAGTTTATGGTCCAAAAATAAAAGAAGAGGATGAAAAAAATGAGAACTTGAGGAAGGGTAAAGATGAAAGAGAGAGGTGAAGAAAATAATAAAATGAAAAATAAAAGAAATACCCTTAAATGGTTGAATAAATTACTTTCCTCCCCGGAAACGGCGCCAATTTGAAAGAGCGCTGTCATGGGTGCCCTCAAATGATTAGTGATTTTGGGGTACTTAGGTGCAACAGAGTGGCTGACCAAGGTCGTCTCTCAAAGGAGGAAGTAGATTTAAAACAACTTTTTAAAGGTATTCTAAAAATAAAATAAAATAAAATAAAAACACTACCTAATAGGATGGGGGTTGGTTATATTTTATGAATATAGAAGAAGTTTGCTAGAAGAAGATTGCATTTTTTGTTTTATGTTTTGAAATGAGGTTCGATTAAAATGACACAACAAAAAGATATTTTTTTAGAAAATATTTTAAAATCCATAATCGATCTAACTCTACCTATTCATTCACTTATTAATCATTATCATTTAAATAAATATCCACTTAATTATGATCCCCTAATTTGTTATCCCTACAACCCTACGAGAGTTAACTTAACAACAAAGATGAAATTACTTAAACCCTAGGCTAGCTTCAGAACACGCAATCGCAGCACCCTGCTATGATTGTTGTTATAAGGTTATCTTATGGTCTGTGGTTTATTAGAGCACATATCCATAATGGAAATGATGATGAATTTTGTTTAGGTATTATATTTGAACTATACAAATTTATCTCGTATGGTCTTGTATTACCGATTAAGATCGCGCTTTCACAATTTACACAAAATCTCGACCTCGTGTGTTTTGTGTTAATTGTTCAATTGCTTGATTAGTTTCTTACAATTTAAAAAAAATCATGGATCATATTAAGTGAATTATATTAGCTCAATGATTCAAAATAATTAAATGAAGAAGGATAGAGGTCGATCGATTACTAAAAAGAAATACTCTTTCATGGGTGGTGTAGTCATCGTGGAGACGTTTTGCATAAGCAAAGGATTGAAAGGGTATAACCCAATATTGTCTCCAATCATGATTCCAAACCAATTAAGAAGATTAATAGAAGAAGAAAATGGAAGAACATAGAAGATTATTTGAAGAAAAATTCAAGAAACAAACATGAAATAAAATAAATACAAAGAAGAGGTGGGAGAGGAGAGCCTTTTGGAAGAGAGGTTTGCACAAAGGCTTACTTCTTCCAAGAGTTGTGAGGGGCTCCCAAGAGACACCCTTTCGTCCAAACCTTACCAAATCCTCTACCAGCCCTCCAAAAGAGTTATAACCCCCTTTAAATATATTTTTTGAGGGCTAGGGTTACATAACTTTTTAAGTGTGAAATGAAAAACTCGGCCAAATATTTTATTCCAAGTTGAACAGCCTATTTGACCTCAACAACGCATGAATTGACCGACCTTTCAGCAAGGTTATTTGTTTAAAATCATGTCCCCGAGCTTTTCTAAAAATTTGGGCTCCATCCAAGCCCGGATGGAGAAGATATGGCCCAAATACGGAACCTAGGTCCATTCTGCCGAGTCCAGCCCACCATTGTCTTAATGGATAATTTACTCCATCCAAATGCACTTATTAGCTCTAGTGTGCTGACTAAAAGTTGTAGAAATGTAAGTTAGAAACACTTTTACAAAATTAAAAATTAAAATAATAAATATAAAAATATTTATCTTCAAAATACTACCGTGCACTATAAAGGGTAAAAATGGAATTTTCACCAAATTTTCAAATGAATGATCAAATCCCAAATATTTTATAAATAAACATATTTAACACAATGTGAGGAAATAATATCATTTATTATCAATAAAATATTCAACAAAATAGTGTTTTATTAGTGATGTTCTGTTAAACACATCTAGAGATGAATATATTTTCCCAATTCCATTGAAAAAAATATTGAGAAGTGAAGAATATGTCCATTATAAGATCATCTATAAATAAAACTTGAACCTCGAGCATAAGGAATGATTTGGAAATCTATGATATAATTTTTTCCTTAATTTTTAGTAATATATTATCACTAAGAGTGATTCAATTGTAATCTTTATATAGTTTTCATAAAGCATTGTTTGTGATGATTTAATAGTAAATACATTAAGGTCTGTCTGATGTAATAGTTTTTTTTATAATTGTTTGATCGAGGGCTATGGGTGATATAGAGATAGATTTTTATTAATATGTTTTATTAAGGGATACTAGGGATATAGTGAAAAGATATTTTTTATAATCAATTAGATATTTGGATTCTATGTCTTGGATAATAAACCTTCCAATAGGTTTATAGTCAATGATACCCTATGTCGGGTTCAAAGGATTCCAAAACACTTTGGATAAAAGAGTAGAAGTTTATTCGAAAGTGTTCTTTATATTTTATTACTGTGTTTATAAAATAATGTATTTTATTTTTATACTTATTTTTACAAGTTTATTTTTTTTCTATTGGGAATGATTTAGAAATTTTATATTACTTTTATAAACTACTTTTGTACTCTTGTTATTTAAAGTATATCAAAATAACCATTTTTCTTATATACTTTCTTAAGAAAAAGGGTGTTAGGAAAACATATAGTTTAAATTTTTATATATAACATTTCACACCCTATTATAGTATTGTTAGTATACTTATGATCTCACATAGGGTATCAGAGTATGTCTATATATATATATTGATTCCAGTAACTATGTTTATAGAGATGAGTATTTTTGTTTTATGATAGCACGTTTACCAGTAGGTACCTTGGAAAATTGTAATCCTATAGGACCACCAAACATTGATGGTGATGACTTTGAGTATTATTGAGACTAATTAAATACATTAGTTATTAACAATATAGTTAATAACATTATCAAGATTATTGAAAATTAAAAAATTATAGATTAGGATGTTATGAATTTATCTAGAGAGGAAAAAATAGAATATTACTTGAACTATCATGTTAAAAATACATTGTTATTTTCCATGATAAGAAATATCAATAGGCATATTTCCAATTTTATAAATAACTAGTAATATATTGAGAAATTTCAACGTCACTCATTTTTGAACCTCAGAGGTTTTTAAACTATTAGATGTATGTTTAATGCAGACTATCAAGCTTTATATTTTTTACTAGGTTAATATGTAGATTAATTGTATGAAAGGTTCACAAGAATTTTTAAATATTTACAATATCTTGGAGATAAAAATTTATCTAATGAGAACTTGATAGAAAATAATTATATATCATAATAAATAATGGGAATCTAATCATACAAAATTAAATGATACTAATCATCTACTAAATATGAGTTTATATTATACTATTAGAACTCTCATATAGTGTAAGAGTAGGTTGAAGAGAGTTTCTAAGAAAAATATTAAAAATAATGTTTTTTATTTTTCTTCTAAATATGGGATAACTATAACAAAGTAATATAATTATAGGGAGAATTATTCTTAATAATCTAAATCTATGAATAAATCTAAAGTTGAATTAGATTCTAGTTCATTAGAATAAAGTGAGAATGAACTCACTCGGCTTGTGAAGAGGATGAATAAAATAGTTGGGAAGAAATAATTTCACAATAATTATAAGAAAAATCAAAATGATATAAGTGATAAGAATTAATCTTTTGATATAATATGTCATGAATGTGAAAAATTGGGGTACATCAAACCTGATTGACCATGGTTGGAGAAGAATGAAATAATATTTAATTAGTTTAATAAGAAAAAAGGGAAGAAGTGTTTGAAAAATTAAAATACATAGAGTGCCAGTAGTGGAGAATCTTATTTGGAAAGTTCTTTAGAATAAGGGAGATATAAGAAAATGGTTATGATTTTTTATACTGTAATTCTAAAGAACAAATATTATTACATGGTGAAGTTATTGGTTGAATCCCTTAGTAATTTATCCTTAAAATGTAATTCTCCCAATTTTTATGATGAAAAGAATTGTACTTCTTTTAGAAGAAGAAAATATTGTTACATGTGATAATAAATATTGTATACCTAGTTTTGATGAATGAATAGATATAATAATTTTTTGTAGAATAATAATATTAATGTTATGAAAAATATTAATTTTGATAAAGTGGAACTTGCTATATTCGACTCTAGAATTTCTAAACTTATAGCAGATATTTCTAATATTACATTGAAGTTAGATAAAAAATTAAAATCTAGATCAACTCAAGAATATAAGAGTCTAGTTGTAAAACAATATTCTTTGATACATAGTTATAAATTTATTGTTTTATTTTACTTCTTATAAGAAAATGATTGATAATGATATACAGATAGTTGAGACTGTAGAAAAATAATTCTAGATTCTATTTTATTTAAAAAATCATTACTGATAGCTAGATAGGATGTGTTCGAAGAAGTAAAACATGTTGTATAAGGATTGTAGTATTTCCGCACATATGATCAGTAATAAAATGTTAATCGATAAGATTATTAATATGATAGGTGGTAAAGTTACTTTTAGAGATAATTTTTAAGGATAAATATATATGAATATATACATTAAATTACAATGTAAAATTTTAATATATGATATTTATATGTTGTAGGACTTAAGAACACTCACATTAGAATTATATGATATTTGATGAATGTTATCCTGTGATCTTTAGGAATGATAATGTATTTTTCAATGTTTATAAGGTAAATTCATTCCTCTGATGATAGTAATGATAATTTTTACATTCTTAACTTTTCATAACCTAAAATACATGATATAAATTTAAAAATTTAATGAAAGATTAGTCATAGTCATTTCATAAAGAATAGAACACTAATATGTTTAAAACATTAACCAATATTCTAATAAATGACATGTAAGTGAACTACCGAATCATAGGATTGATTCTTCTAATGTATGTGACCATCAATAGTATGATAGGAAACAAAAGTTAATTTTTAAAAAAAATAGTTAATTATCAACATACAAATAATTATAGTTTGTGCACATATATATATTTAGTCCAACACAATCTGGATGTTTTGGGGGGAAACAATAGATATACATAGTTCTATTTTCTATATAAAAATTAAGAATCTTTTGTGTTTAAATTTTTTTGTTTCCGTTTCTAAAATTGATAAAAATATACATTTTATTACTATCCATAGTGGTCATGGTGGTGAGTTTGAGAATTATTATTTTGAATCATTTTATAGTAAAATTATAATTACAAATAAATTTTCATCCACTAGAAATACTCATACAAATGGTGTAACTGAATAAATAAATATAATTCATTATGAGATTAATATAAACATTTTTATTGAACACTCAATTGGTAAATTTTTTTTGTTTAATATGTTATAAGAAATTGTTACACTATAAATCGAGTATTAGTAATAACTTATCTTAGTAAAAAAAATTGTGTTGTGGATATGATGAATTCCAATACATTATTAATACAATGTTTTTGGATATAAGGTATTAATTTTAAATACTATATATAATTCACATAAATTTAACCAAAATATAATGAGGGAATTTGTATTTTCTATTTAGAAACCAGTAAGGCATATAGTGATTTTAAGATATAAACAAAAATTATTGAGGAAACAATGCAAGTTATATGTGATGAAATTTGTCCTTTTGTTTTAAAAAATATGGAATATATATCATTATATAATATTTTAAATAAAATTTGTGAACCCATATTTGAAAAAACATCATATAGAAATAAACTGAAGAAATAATTTCAAAACATATACCTGTTGAAGAATTTTAACCTTTTTTTGAAGAAAAATGATTTACAAACCCAATGAATTAGACGATTTTTTGGAATCATCCAACTGATAATAGCATTGGTGATGTAGATCATCCAATAAAAGCTCATAGGTCCTCTTGGAATAAATGATAACATTTTGCATTACTACCTTTATTTAAAACATAAAACACCAAATGATGATTTAGGTGAGGAATATTAGATAAGGAAAATGAAATATGAGATCCATTAGATTTGATATGAACCAATTTTTACTTTGGTAGTACATCTATATATCTTATTTATGTGTGTTAACTGATTTCTTATAATAAACATTATGAAAATATAATTATTATAAGAAATAAGGAAAGCCTTTTGTGAAGGGTTATAATCAATAAGATAGAATATGATATAAAAAACGTTTCAAAAGTAAAAAACACACAAATATATTCTTTATACTTATATCATATGCATCATAATTTATATTTAATATTTATCAAATATATTTGAAGTGTTATTTTCATAAAAAATACATATAGTAGGAACTTTAATATAATGAGCACCTATATTTGAAAATTCAAAATATCTAGATAATTTTCCTAAGCATACTAATGTGATTTATGGAATAAAATAATTTCCAAGAGCCTCGTATGATACAATTACCATATTTTTACACTAAAACAATATTGTGAAGGGAACTAATGATCGAAATATTTTATATAAAATGATTTCAAATATACCATAATTGTTAAAATTTATGTTGATGGCATTATATTTTGTTTAAGTGAAAAAATATATTTTTGATTCCTGTGATAAACTCATGAAATATGTTTTCAATATGAGAATCATGGGGGAACTAAATTTTATAATTCATTTACAAATATCATAAATACCATAATGTAATTTTTATCTTAATATAAGTATAAAAAATATTTAGATAATAAATTCGGGTTTTAAAATGATAAAAGTATAAGTATTCCTATTGAATCTTCAGAAACTCTAGATCTTGACAAGCCTAGGAAACCGGTTGATCAAAAAACTTAAATGGATGATCGGCAGTTTACCATATCATTAAGATAGTCCACTAGTCTTAATGTTTTATATATTCTTGTGTGTGAGATTTTAGAAAAATAAAAAATAATATATATATAAATCCATTAAAAGATAATTATCCTAAAGGATCTTCAGATTATTGATTATTTTATTCTTATTGAAATGAATTTGAAATAATTTTTTTTCAGATTATAATTTCAATGGATGTAAAATGGATTAGAAATTTAAATATGGAATGTGTCATTTATTATGAGGATTTAAATTATTTTTCAAAAAATAAAAATCCCATAGTAGAAATATCCACTACTAAATCTAAATATGTATCATCCAGAAGTTTTTTTCCCAAGCCATGGGGATGAAATAAAGACTCTCAGATTTTAGAATGAGTTTTAGTAAAAAAAATTGTGTGTTTACACAAGTTCCATACCTTTATCTATTAGCCCATAACATCACTTAAGATCAAATCACAAGAACAAATGACACCATTTCCTTCAGTTTCAAATACAAAAAGAATATATTATAAAGTAGTTTCTTAGAACATAATATTAACTTTCTATTATTTTTCAAAAACATCTTAATTTAGATAGATCTAAATCTATAAAACATAATCCTAAGATGATTTATATAAAATAAAAATGAATCCACATATTCTTATAACTACTACATTTGATTAAAAAACTATATAACAAGGAGGGTAATAATTTTCGTTACATTTTTTATTTAATTTTGTTTCTTTTATTTTTTATCTAATTAAAAAATATCTAAGAAGAGATTTTTTTTTTCAGAAACATGTTAAGTTTATTTAGAACAAAGTTCTAATAATGTATCATTAGAATGAATCCATTACTCTAACATTTCTTATAGAACAAACATTTCCGATTTATTATAAAAAAAATCATAGGAAAATATATTTACAGACTCTTCAAAAGGTAACTTCTATTTTATATCTATAATGTTTAAATAAAATTATATTAAAGTTTTTTTAATATTATTAAGGTTATATTATAATGGTGTCTCTTTTATAAAACATAAAATTTCATAGAAATTTTACTAAAAAATTATATGAGATCAAAAAATATACATTCTTAAACATTTTATGACATCATCATATAATATCGAATATAAGTCATTGGATCCATTAAAATTCAAAACACCACACCTCATGAATATATATAGTAGAGGTGGATGAGTTTTTTCCTTACCATATTAATTTTGAGAATACCTATCATCACATCTATTCTCTTTTTTATATTCATCTTAGTTTTTTTTCTGTTCATTATCATGTTCTTTTATTTGTTTTCAAGGTGTCCTTTTATTAATTTTAATCTTGGGAAGTGGTAAAGAAATTTTTTGTTTACTAAAGCTTGTTTTTATAGGTGTGATTTTATATTAATATAAAAATTATTTTTCATGGTTTAGAATCATATTTCATAACTAATTTTTATTTTTACCTACACAACCTGGTTATTGTACGAGAATTTTAGATAATAGCAGTGTTTAATGAGGTTGATGGGAAAAAATGTAACATTCAAAATTTTCAAGAATATTTATATCCTTAGCATTAAAATATTTTCTAATATATTGTAATAAAATTAGAGTGATTTTTTCCTTCATAATTAACATGCTTTCTGACGCAATTAGTTTATTTGAAAGGACCCACACTAAAAATACCATGATTTATTCATATGAATGTTTATAAAGGTCTCTCAATTTTCACCATATATAATGATTTTAGGTTTTTTGATTATAAACTATCTTATACCAATGAGAGGAAAAATAGATACCTTGATCATTTAGGAGATATTTGTTCTATATTTTCTTTGAAATATGAGAAAGTTTAACTTGGTTATGTTTATATATAATTACACTAAGGATATCAAGACCTGTTCGGTGAAGATAAAGATTTTGTTGTACATAAATTTTATCATAAGATTCTTGGTAAGTTCATTGACCTTAAAAATATCAATAATTAATCTCATTTTATCCATGATAAGAATTATTATTTCATATATGATAATGATGAAAATATGAGATTAATCAATTTTTATTTTAAAAAGAATTTCATAGATAGATCTAAAAAAGTATCACCTACTAATAAAATAGAAAATCTCTTGAAAAAATCAATGAGAATATGAAATCCCCAAATTCATCTCAAATATACCATAAGAATCCTAGAAATAAAAAAAAATCTATGCCTGATGAGTCCTTTACTTAGTTTATGAAGAATAAGGATGAGGTAAAATATGGAAATCTATGCTATGGGATAAATGGTGATGAGTAAAAATCTATCAAAAAATAAGTTTTCAATAGATTGAATGAAGAATAATGGATAAATTAATGAATAAAAATGTAAATGAAATATATGGTTGATAAATACTTCTTAATGAAATTATAAAAATATCATGAACAAGTTGAATATCTTTGTGAGTATTTACCTACTTTAATAGAATTATTTACTACAAAAAATGGTTTTATACATTACCAAGATGAATAATTTTTCCACTCATACTAATGTTTTTCCTCTATCCTTTATAAAGGGAAAAATAAAATGATTCATGGAGATATTTAATTTGTTTTTTATCAGGTTTTTTAAAATTATATTAACAACAAAAACATGGTACTAAAAAAAACCTCTCACAAAACCATCTCAGGTACCTTGGGAAATGAATATTTTAGGAATGATAGAAGATGTTGTTAAAGCCCCAAAGTGATCATTAGATATTGAAGAATATTTATTAAATAATTAAACTTTTTTATATAATAAATTAGATGATGGAAAAGATTCCCACAATTCTTTAGTTAAATAATATTCATATAGTGATATGCAAGAATCAAATGTTAGGTCATCGTAATATAGTTAATCCGATGAATATGATGAATTTATAGATATATTTCAATCTCATATTTTTTATATAAAATAATCTTCTAATTCATGAGTTATAATGTATAATTATATAGAATACTTAAATGAATCCTCTAACTATCCATCAAGCACCATATAAAAAAGGATTAATATGAAAATTAATTACTTCAGTGAAGTAATTAAAATGATTAAAGGAGTCATGGATTTATTTCCCAATATAGAAGCATAGAGTAAATACATCCTAGGGAAGGTAAATATTATTCAAAGATAATGGGTTTTCATTAGATACATGAATAAGTTATCTAGAATGATATTGAGCTGAGGAATCTCAAAGGAAAATTTTCATTAGAGGTCATAAATTTAATGAGCATCATTAAGTGGATGAACCTAGTGAAGGAAGATATTAAATTATTTGATGAAAATTTTTCTAAAATAAATTGAGCAAAAAACTTTATTTTTATTGGTTTAGACTGTATCAACATAAATGTATGATATAATTAGATATATATTGATGATCTAAAATCCCATGTTATTCAATTTAACACTGAGATATCTCTATATGATAAGAAGATGGAATCTTTGGAGTAGACTCAATAAAATATTGATTCAACTGAAAATGAAACTAAGAAGACTCAAAAAAAATATCAACAATACAAAGACTATCATAAAAAACATTCAAATAAATAATGACTTTTTGAACTATTGAATGATTTTAATAATATTAAAATTTATATTTTTGGATGAATTTTACTGATATCATATATATTTTAGATGAATATAATGTTTTTAATAATTTTATGTTTACACTTTACAATTTTTTGTGCAACTAGTTTCCTAAAATGTTAGAGAAATATTTTAACTTAAAAATCTTCAATGTTTATTTATAAATTCAAATATATGATGAAATTAGAACATACTAATGTTTTGTGTTCAAGGGGGTATGTTTTAAAAAAATTCTTTAATTTTTTATGTAAAGTGTGGTATTTTTCTCTCTTTAAAAATGTAAAAATAATTTCATCGAAAGTAATATTTCTCTCCTTACTTAGTAAAATCACTATTAACTCTTTAAGTGTTTCCATATTTATAATACTTTTCATTTAAACATTATAAAGGTTTTTGTAGGAAAGTGTTTTTTATGAAATAGAGAAATCAATTTCATCATGTGTAAATTTTCAAAGACTATCATAAAGAAGTATTTTAAGTTCCATCATATATAGTTTTAATAAGTCCAATAGATAAATTTTTATGAAGTTGATTAGGTATATTTTGAAATATTACATTAGATAAACATCATCTGATAGATGCATACAATTTCTTTCAAATAAATATTTACTAATCCTTCTAGACAGATAATTAAAAAGTATAGCTGATAAATATTTATCATTTATATAGAAATGAATATTCAAATCATTATTATAGTGTAATACCTATTGATCAATAGATATAGTGATATTGTGTTCAATTCATCTAGAAAATAAGATGTGTGTCTGATTCCATTTAAACAAATCTTGAGAATTTTGGAATCTGGCCATTATAAGATCATTAAAAAACATGATTATAACCTCAATGAGAAGGATTGTTTTTTAAATAAATGATCAAATTCTTCTGTTGAAGTTTTCTATATTCTTATTACTAAAGGAAATTCAATTTTCATATTGAAGGGTTTCTTTGTAGAATAATTTTTCCATAGTTTTTTGTTTATTATTTAAGGATTTTCCACCGTAATAGTTATTTTTTCTAATTGAGTGATATAGGGATATTGGGGAAAGAGAGATAGATATTTTTTGTCCAGTCTAATCAACAATACCAATGGATATAAAGATTATAGATTTTTTATATTAGGTAAACAATGTACTTTTATTTCCTAAAATATAGTCATTCAAGAGGTTTATAATTGGGGATACCATAAGCCTAGTTTGTAAAATTACATAACACTTTGGCTGAAAATTGTATACCTTTATAAGGAAAGGTTCTATAATTTTTGTTACATTCATTATAATATTTTTTATTAAATTTTTATACTTTTTTTACAAGTTACTTTTTTCTATTATTAATTATTTTATATTTTTATATTTTTTTGTATTAAATATTTTCATACACTAATTATATAAACTATATCAGAAGAAAATCTATATGATAGAAAATATTAAGAAACAAGGTGTTGTTAAAATTATTAGTTTAAAATTATATGAAATTTATTTCACCCCCATTGAATTTTTAATACTCTTGTCGTATTACTCGGGTTTTGATTTTCTATAAGATGGGGATTCCATGAGACTTTTTTTTGATTTTATAGTACTCGGTAATGTTATTTTTAAAAGAAATTATATTTTCCTTCCAATTAATGATTTTTTTAATCTTCTTCAAGGAGTTAATTATTTTTGCAGTATTTATCTCATGTTTGGTAGTTACTAGGGGAAGGTCACAAAGAATATATCAGAATCATATAATTATGTACTAGTGATATGGTCTTTATGAGTTTTTTGTTACTATATTTGGGATAACAAGTGTACCATCTAAGTTTATGGTTCTTATTAATAGATTTTCAAATAATTATTTGGATAAATACTTCTGGTTTTCATTGATGAAATTATGGTTTATTCTAAAATTTGTGAGGAATGTGAGAAACCCTAAAAAATTGTTTGTCAATATATAAAATAAAATAAAATGTACTGAAAATTTAGTAAATGTAAATTTTTCCCACAACAAGTTTCTTTTCATTGGTATATTTTTTCTAATGATGGAATAAATATTAATCTTTATAAAACTAATGCAGTGAAAAAATGGAAAAGAACACAAATATTCTTAATGTTTTATGTTTTCTTGGGATAGTGGGTTACTACTGGTGGTTTTTGGATAAATTTTATTACTTACCCATCCAAATAGTTAATTTTACATGAAAATGAGTTAAATTTATCTTTATAATGGAATGTGATGATTTATTTTAGTAATATAATTTTTTTTCATGTTATATTGTCAGTCTTGCCAATAAGGGATAGTGAATTTGTTATTTATGAATGTACCAATTTAATGTTATATTTAGTAAATTATTTTGAATTTTTTTTCATGTTATATTTAATAAATTATTTTGAAAAATTTTCCAAGAAATTGTTCATGTAGGAACTCACTTTATTTAGGTTTAGGTGTCAGTATAGTCATCATTGATAGAAATTATTATAAAGTGTCAAATAGAAGATCATGACATGAATGAAATTGTAGAATTGTTTAAGAAGGGTATGTTTCCAACGTTTAATGTAAATAAAAAAGGTACATTCATATTCAGAAATAGGTAATGTGTTCTGAGTTATTACGTATTAGTGAAGTAATTATTGAGTGAATCTCATATTTCTCATATTTCAATTAATCCTATAAGTAATAAGATATACAAAAGTCTTTAGGATTATTATTGGTCATAATTTATTAAGAATGATATTATTGAATCTACCATGAAATATTTTACTTATAAATAGGTTATAGTTGAGTCAGAACTAATGAAGGAGATGCTTAAACCATTCCTAATTCATGAATGGAAATGGTAGGATATATCTATATATTTGATGGTGGGATTAACAAATACATATTAAGGTAAAAATGTGATTTTAGTTATTGTTGATCGATTGGATGAATATATATATTTTCCTTTATTTATGAGATATAATGCCTTTAGATTAAATTTATAAAAAATATATTATTGAGAAAGTCAAATCACATGGATTACCTCTCTCTATTGAATCTGATCATGATATAATATTAACCAATTTTTTTGAGAAGGATTGGAAATGTATTTGGGTACATAAATGAATTTCAATACAGCCTATTCAACCTTAATCAGATAGATTTTATAAGGAAATGATTCTGAATATAGAGGATATGATTTAAGGTGTCTATTTAGATTATCTAGGATGTTCCAAGAAATATCATTCAATAGTTTAGTTTTTATATAATATTAGTTTTTATTCTATTATACACACGACAACATTAGAGGCGTTATATGGAATATAGTGTCAAACTCCATTATGTTTGGATGATGTTTGTAAAATGAATTTTTTTAAACTAGAGATGAAAAAATAAGTTCTAGAGAAAGTAAATGTGATTGAGAGGATCATGAGGACATCTTAGAGAATAAAAAATATTAGTTTACATCATCGGAGGAATTTTTTATTTTTTGAGGTGGGAGATCATTTTTTTAAAGTCTCTTCATGGAATAGTGTTAAGAATTATAGAATAAAGGTAATGTTATGTCTATTTTTTATTGGTCCTTATGAAATTATGGAAAAGGTTGGATCAATTTCTTATTTAGTAATATTACCTTTGATTTTATGTCATGTATGTGATATATTTTTTGTGTCTTTTATATGAAATTATATATCTGCTATGAAATAATTTTATTCTTTAAGTAAATATTTTATTGGCGAATCACTTGATTGAAGAATAAACATGGGAATCAAACAATTCAATGAGTGGAATATACCCTCACTTGTTTAAGAAAAGAATAAAATTGTGAAAACATAATTTTATAAGATAAAAGAATGCGAAAACCTAGGAAATCCTATAAATAAATAAATCATATTGTTTATAAGTCTTAATTTCTTGTAATTATATTAATCATAGTTTTATAAATAATTTTTTTTAAAACCGTCGGAAAAGGAATAGATTAATTTAACTATATTTTTTTTCATAAAATTACATAGTTTTATTTGAAAGTAAAATTTACCAAATTAAGAAATAGAATATGATAAAATATAATTTTAATTTTTCATTAATATATTAAATATATATTTGGGTCAATTTTTTGTATCTTTTGGGAAATTTTTATTTTTAAGAGAATAGAATGAAATGATGTTTTTTTCAAAAGTGTTATATATTTTATTTAAATAAAGTAATCTAAAAGTCTCAGATTAATTTTGGATTTGGATTAAATTTAAAATAATATCAATTTGAATAATAATACAATGAATTATTTAGGAGTCATCTTCATATTATATTTTGGTATAAGTTAATTTTTATACTTTAAAAAGCAATTTTTTAAAAAAACTATTTTTCATTATATTTTACAAAATTATATTTATATTAATTTATTCAATTTATGTATAATTAATTACATATTGGGTATTATTATTTTTAATATATTAATTTTTTCAATTTTAATTTCTTCATTATGAATAGTAACCATAGTAGAAATATTTCACAATGGTATAAGCGTACATAATGGTAATTATGGTAAAAACTAGGTGATAAGGTCAAAAAATACTATCTTAATCCTTATAGGGAGATGTTATTTTTATCATTATCACATTATATCAGAAAAATAGTTCTTGAGTCATTTGAGCATCAGAAATAAATTTATAATATTTAATTTTTTAGAAAAAAATAAAATTGTGCTACTCTCTTACTTATAAAAGGGCACCTACTCTCCTCCCATTGTAAAAATCTCTTAGTGATCTAGTTCATAAAAACCTCCCCTAATATATACCCAATATCCATACCAACTTACTTGTTTCACGGTCTAACCAGAATACCATGATTATAAGGCTTAATGTGTAATACACTAGAGGTTTCCCAAAGAAGAGATATAAATCTTAAACAATTGATTTCATGATAATTTCTTATTCTACCTCCATAAAATCATCAATAATAATGATTAAATAATAACATATTTATATTATATAAACTGAAATTTTATTATGATTATGGTACATTCCTTTTTTATCTCCTTTTACATTCTTTGGGAAATGAAAACATCGCTTGTTCGTACATGTGGACAATCATCTCTGCAAAGTGATGTGTTTTTTAATCGCCATATTATATGACAGGTTAAAATGAGGGGAAAATGAGTATATATGATAGTTATGAAATAATTATTATTATAAAAATATATTATTTTACATACTTATTTACCCTAATATCCCTTAGAAAACAACAATCTCGGTCATGCATATGTGTCGACTACTAGCTCCACGAAGTGATGCGATTCATTTTTCATATCCACCATGTATGGATGGTAATAAGGATAAAAAAAATATATAAATAATACATTTATAACATATCTATGATTATATAAATGTAATCTATTATATACTATATTTATTTTATTTATGTTAGAAAAAACATTGTCCATTCATACATATGGAGTACCCTCTCCAACAAATGACCTGGATCATTTTTCATGACCTAATACATAGTTAGTCTTGAAAGGGTATTTAATTTATAAAAATGTTAATTATAAATAGTATAATAATATTGAGTTAATGTAACCATAACCCATTTGACCATGTTCAAAACACCGATGTTGTTTTGAGTTTATAAATTGAACGTCCTAAAACATGCCATATGTACCTAACAATTTTAATAACTAAATAAGCATGTTTTTAAATTAAATAAAATAAATAATAATAATAAAATTAAAATGAATGAATTTATTAATAAATTAAAAAATAATATAATTTTATAATTCAGGAGTTTGAAAACATATAAATCTAGACGAAACAGAAAGTAAGGTATTTGTCATTTCAAATTCCTTCCATCAAGACTCATTCAATTTTTACCACATATTTCCTTTTATGTGTTATATATAGTTAATCATGGATCTAAAATATTACTCATTTAATGAAATTAATTTTTTTTATAAATAAAATTAATTTTGTTTCCTTCAATGATATTTTATTCAAAAGTTTCCATGTGGATATGGATTGTTCTTTAAAACCTTATTTTAAAGTATCTCATCAAACATTTTTTCATTCATATCCATTTTATTAAAAATATATCAATAATTTTTTTATTTTTAAATAAATTATAATTATGGTTAAATTTTAACTACGATTTAACATTATTGAAAAAATATTAAGAAATAATCATCTTAATATTTATCACAGAAGTCGTTTTAACTTTCTTTACCAAAGTATGAAGGAATTGTTTTTTGTAATGTATATGGCTTAAACACATTTTACACCATTATATACATTATACGTTATCAAGAATATTATATAAGTTAACTTGGGATTTCAATTATTATGTTATTATCACTATTATTTGAATTTTTAATATTTAGTAGTTTTTATATAAGAAGGGTATTTCTCATTGAGGTTAGAAAAAAATGGAAATTGTTTTAATTATGGGTTCAAATGAGTTTTCAAGGGTTTTGTGATGAAATAAAAAATATTTCAAATATAATATTCATGATATGGTAATTTATATATATAGATGATGAAAAGTGATCCTTATATAGATTGTAAATATGGGTGATCCTGATATTATTCTACAATATATTAGATAATTATTAAGTAATCCAAGGAAAAAATAGAGAGATAATTTGGTAGGTTACTCCTATGAAATTAGTTAAGATTAATTTAATTTTAGAATAATTAAAAATGAGAGATAATGGGTAAGGAATATGATTCTCAAAGTCACATATTTTACACTTGTAAATATATATTTTTTCGGGAAATATTTTAATTTCCTGATCTAAGAAATGTTTATGATCTTTTAAAGGAGAAATATTTTATTTCAATGAATATTTATCATAACATCCTATGTGACTCAGGATTCAATAATGTTTTTTCTTTTAATTGTAAATTTATTTTAGAGGTTTTATTTAGGTTTAGGTGTCAGTATAGTCATCATTGATAGAAATTATTATAAAGTGTCAGATAGAAGATCATGACATGAATGAAATTGTAGAATTTTTTAAGAAGGGTATGTTTCCAACGTTTAATGTAAATAAAAAAGGTACATTCATATTCAGAAATAGGTAATGTGTTCTGAGTTATTACGTATTAGTGAAGTAATTATTGAGCGAATCTCATATTTCTCATATTTAAATTAATCCTATAAGTAATAAGATATACAAAAGTCTTTAGGATTATTATTGGTCATAATTTATTAAGAATGATATTATTGAATCTACCATGAAATATTTTACTTATAAATAGGTTATAGTTGAGTCAGAACTAATGAAGGAGATGCTTAAACCATTCCTAATTCATGAATGGAAATGGTAGTATATATCTATATATTTGATGGTGGGATTAACAAATACATATAAAGGTAAAAATGTGATTTTAGTTATTGTTGATCGATTGGATGAATCTATATATTTTCCTTTATTTATGCGATATAATTCCTTTAGATTAAATTAATAAAAAATATATTATTGACAAAGTAAAATCACATGGATTACCTCTCTCTATTGAATCTGATCATGATATAATATTAACCAATTTTTTTGAGAAGGATTGGAAATGTATTTGGGTACATAATTGAATTTCAATATAGCTTATTCAACCTTAATCAGATAGATATTATAAGGAAATGATTCTGAATATAGAGGATTGATTTAAGGTGTCTATTTAGATTATCTAGGATGTTCCAAGAAATATCATTCAATAGTTTAGTTTTTATATAATATTAGTTTTTATTCTATTATATAGACGACAACATTAGAGGCATTATATGGAATATAGTGTCAAACTCCATTATGTTTGGATGATGTTTGTGAAATGAATTTTTTTAAACTAGAGATGAAAAAATAAGTACTAGAGAAATTAAATGTGATTGAGAGGATCATGAGGACATCTTAGAGAATACAAAATATTAGTTTACATCATCGGAGGAATTTTCTATTTTTTGAGGTGGGAGATCATTTTTTTAAAGTCTCTTCATGAAATAGTGTTAAGAATTATAGAATAAAGGTAATGTTATGTCTGTTTTTTATTGGTACTTATGAAATTATGGAAAAGGTTGGATCAATTTCTTATTTAGTAATATTACCTTTGATTTTATGTCATGTATGTGATATATTTTTTGTGTCTTTTATATGAAATTATATATCTTCTATGAAATAATTTTATTCTTTAAGTAAATATTTTATTGGAGAATCACTTGATTGAAGAATAAACATGGGAATCAAACAATTCAATGAGTAGAATATACCCTCACTTGTTTAAGAAATGAATAAAATTGTGAAAACATAATTTTATAAGATAAAAGAATGTGAAAACCTAGGAAATCCTATAAATAAATAAATCATATTGTTTATAAGTCTTAATTTCTTGTAATTATATTAATCATAGTTTTATAAATAATTTTTTTTAAAACCGTCGGAAAAGGAATAGATTAATTTAACTATATTGTTTTTCATAAAATTACATAGTTTTATTTGAAAGTAAAATTTACCAAATTAAGAAATAGAATATGATAAAATATAATTCTAATTTTTCATTAATATACTAAATATATATTTTGGTCAATTTTTTGTATCTTTTGGGAAATTTTTATTTTTAAGAGAATAGAATGAAATGATGTTTTTTTCAAAAGTGTTATATATTTTATTTAAATAAAGTAATCTAAAAGTCTCAGATTAATTTTGAATTTGGATTAAATTTCAAATAATATCAATTTGAATAATAATACAATGAATTATTTAGGAGTCATCTTCATATTATATTTTGGTATAAGTTAATTTTTATACTTTAAAAAGCAATTTTTTAAAAAACTATTTTTCATTATATTTTACAAAATTATATTTATATTAATTTATTCAATTTATGTATAATTAATTACATATTGGGTATTATTATTTTTAATATATTAATTTTTTAAATTTTATTTTCTTCATTATGAATAGTAACCATAGTAGAAATATTTCACAATGGTATAAGCGTACATAATGGTAATTATAGTAAAAACTAGGTGATAAGGCCAAAAAATACTATATTAATCCTTATAGGGAGATGTTATTTTTATCATTATCACATTATATCAGAAAAATAGTTCTTGAGTCATTTGACCATCAGAAATAAATTTATAATATTTAATTTTTTAGAAAAAAATAAAATTGTGCTACTCTCTTACTTATAAAAGGGAACCTACTCTCCTCCCATTGTAAAAATCTCTTAGTGATCTAGTTCATAAAAACCTCCCCTAATATATACCCAATATCCATACCAACTTACTTGTTTCACGGTCTAACCAGAATACCATGATTATAAGGCTTAATGTGTAATACACTAGAGGTTTCCCAAAGAAGAGATATAAATCTTAACCAATTGATTTCAAGATAATTTCTTATTCTACCTCCATAAAATCATCATTAATAATGATTAAATAATAACATAATTATATTATATAAACTGAAATTTTATTATGATTATGGTACATTCCTTTTTTATCTCCTTTTACATTCTTTGGGAAATGAAAACATCGCTTGTTCGTACATGTGGACAATCATCTCTGCAAAGTGATGTGTTTTTTAATCGCCATATTATATGACAGGTTAAAATGAGGGGAAAATGAGTATATATGATATTTATGAAATAATTATTATTATAAAAATATATTATTTTAAATACTTTTTTACCCTAATATCCATTGGAAAACAACAATCTCGGTCATGCATATGTGTCGACTACTAGCTCCACGAAGTGATGCGATTCATTTTTCATATCCACCATGTATGGATGGTAATAAGGATGAAAAAAATAAATAAATAATACATTTATAACATATCTATGATTATATAAATGTAATCTAATATATACTATATTTATTTTATTTATGTTATAAAAAACATTGTCCATTCATACATACGGAGTACCCTCTCCAACAAATGACCTGGATCATTTTTCATGACCTAATACATAGTTAGTCTTGAAAGGGTATTTAATTTATAAAAATGTTAATTATAAAAAGTATAATAATCTTGAGTTAATGTAACCATAACCCATTTGACCATGTTCAAAACACCGATGTTATTTTGAGTTTATAAATTGAACATCCTAAAACATGCCATATGTACCTAAAAATTTTAATAACTAAATAAGCATGTTTTTAAATTAAATAAAATAAATAATAATAATAAAATTAAAATGAATGAATTTATTAATAAATTAAAAAATAATATAATTTTATAATTCAGGAGTTAGAAAACATATAAAGCTAGACGAAACAGAACGTAAGGTATTTGTCATTGCAAATTCCTTCCATCAAGACTCATTCAATTTTTACCACATATTTCCTTTTATGTGTTATATATAGTTAATCATGGATCTAAATTATTACTCATTTAATGAATTAATTTTTTTTATAAATAAAATTAATTTTGTTTCCTTCAATGATATTTTATTCAAAAGTTTCCATGTGGTAATGGATTGTTCTTTAAAACCTTATTTTAAAGTATCTCATCAAACATTTTTTCATTCATATCCATTTTATTAAAAATATATCAATATTTTTTTATTTTTAAATAAATTAGAATTATGGTTAAATTTTAACTACAATTTAACTTCATTGAAAAACTATTAAGAAATAATCATCTTAATATTTATCACACAAGTCGTTTTAACTTTCTTTACCAAAGTATGAAGGAATGGTTTTTTGTAATGTATATGGCTTAAACACATTTTACACCATTATATACATTATACGTTATCAAGAATATTATATAAGTTAACATGGGATTTCAATTATTATGTTATTATCACTATTATTTGAATTTTTAATATTTAGTAGTTTTTATATAAGAAGGGTATTTCTCATTGAGGTTAGGAAAAAATGGAAATTGTTTTAATTATGGGTTCAAATGAGTTTTCAAGGGTTTTGTGATGAAAGAAAAAATATTTCAAATATAATATTCATGATATGGTAATTTATATATATAGATGATGAAAAGTGATCCTTATATAGATTGTAAATATGGGTGATCCTGATATTATTCTACAATATATTATATAATTATTAAGTAATCCAAGGAAAAAAATAGAGAGATAATTTGGTAGGTTACTCCTATGAAATTAGTTAAGATTAATTTAATTTTAGAATAATTAAAAATGAGAGAAAATGGGTAAGGAATATGATTCTCCAAGTCACATATTTTACACTTGTAAATATATATTTTTTCGGGAAATATTTTAATTTCCTGATCTAAGAAATGTTTATGATATTTTAAAGGAGAAATATTTTATTTCAATGAATATTTATCATAACATCCTATGTGACTCAGGATTCAATAATTTTTTTCTTTTAATTGTAAATTTATTTTAGAGGTTTTATTTAATATAAGTTTTATTTTTTCATCTAGATATGTTATATTTTTGTGCTCAAATATTTCTTGTGAAAAATGAAAACAACATTATGGGTTTTCATGATTTCACTAGATTAATGGGAATATTTTATTATTATATCCCTTAAAAAAATTATTTTTTTCCGTCACATGTTTTTAAATAATTTTCATAATAGTTATGAATAGGTATAAATTTAATCAATGTAAACCTTTACACTTTAGTTAATAATTTTCGTATAATCCAAAATATATTTCATGAATCGTGGCTGTAATATTAAATCTCTTATTTTTTGGGAAAACATGTATTGTGGGAATGATTGTTCTTATGTAATTTTTTTACCTAAATCTCTATCATTATAAATATTAAAGATCCTCAAAATGTATAAATGTTTAACTCTTTTTATAAATCATTTAATTGTGGGTGGTTAAATTAATGGTCTATTATAGGAAGAGATGAAAAACTACATGAAAAAAAAATTACAATCCACCAAAAGAAATAAGTTAATTCCTTAAGATACTGAGAATTTGGGAGTTCCTATTGCCAATGGTTAACAGTAATCCATCATGTATAAGTTTATCCCCCATGTATATAAACTATGAAATTAATCAGTTTTATCTTTGAATTCTACCTTTATTGAATTATTATCCCACTTAATATTTATTATAATTTATTAGAAACCATTGTGGTTCTATAGGAAAATTACTTCTATATGAGTTGATTATGGAGAGAATAGGTTGAGGGTGTTCCCATAAAATATCATGGTAAATGAAGGGATTTTATTCCAAAATATTGATAAGTAAATCCTTTACACTAGTGATAAATTATTCAACTCATTTTTTAAGGTTTAATCAAAGGAAAACTACTATTGATGTGTGGTATAAGATAACATAATTTTTATATGAAGAATGAGATCTCTTTCATTAATAATGGGGTATTTTTGGATATTTTCTTTGATAATTAACTAACTACCAATTGAATCCCCATATTCATAATGATATTTTTTATAATATTCTCTAAATTTATAATCAAAATCTAGTAGATGAATATTATGGTGGTGAGTTTTTGGACATGACTACAAGTGATCTTAATAATTGTTAGAAAAGATTTCTTAAAATTCCCATAAAAAGTTCTCTATGAATTGATTGATTCATCAAGACAAGACAAGACCTTAGGATATTTTTATTCTTAATGAAAACACCCATAGGTATCCATTTTATCACCATGGTATATTTGGACATACATAGGGTTGTTGTCCAAAATTTGATATGCCTAACCATCTTTTTAAGAATGTTCAATTTTGGATTGTAAATTAAGGATTTATATTAATAGGAAACCCTTTTCAAATAAATACAATTATAGCTACAAAAACAACCAAAATATATCATTGAGATACCAAGGGGTCCTTAAATATCTTACCATTGATTCTAGTTTCTCTAACCCACTAAAAAATCATTATCAAAATGTGTCCAGACATTCAAAACCCAAAACTGATTTCTGGTATTTTTTTAGATAGTTAGTCCAAAATATATAATCCTAGAAATATAAAATCTATAATATGTAAACTCAAAAGGTCCAAAAGGATATTGATCTAAATTTTATGAATTATGGTAAGATTCCATGTACCACAATTTTGAACCCTTGGTAGAATTTAAAGGTGGTTAACACTAGGAAATAATTAAAAACATAATTATATGTTAGGGTGAAACCTTATAAATATGATATAAAATATTTTACACAACCTAATAATCAAATCATTATATACAAAAATCCAATAAATATTGATATCCAGGTTTGACCTGGTAAAAAATATGAACCCACACTTTAAATATCTAAATAAAAAAAGAAAATAAATATTGAATTGATTAGATAAGTTAAGATAAAAATATGGCCTAAAGAAATAGTGAAAAATATTTATATTCAAAATAATTATTCCCCTATAATTCTCTTACCTAAAATACATATATAAAATGATCATCTTAGTAATATGTAATTCTTTTATATGTTTATAATCTTCTGTATCATTATACCCTTTCTAAAAGGCTTATACCAGATTTCATCCTATACCAAATTTATCATAAGTATGATAGATAATAAAATATATTGAATGGAATTGGAAACCATTAATAATACTAAGGATTTTAGTGTTTCTCATTTTAAAAAATTTCCTAAAAAATTAAAGGACCTGCGATGTTTAGTTATATCATATAAAAAGGAAGATGTTGGGGACTAAATTCCAAATGTGATTTTGGTTCTAGTATCAAATTTTTTCTCTAATCCATATTTAAAAAGTTTTAATAGTGTATTTAAAACAAAAACAGGTATATATTTATATGGATGATAGAAATTTTTTTCATCCCATGGTTAAAGAATATGTCATGTTAGTCAATGTGGAAATGTTTCATTTTCCCTTTTCTTTTTTAGTTCTTTCCATTGAGTGAGTTAAAAATCTTCCAATCATTTTGCAAAGATCCTTCTTTGATAATGGTGGTTTTTTCATTGATGTTTCTGATTGTAAAATTACACTCTAACGTGAGTATGATGGAAAAGAAGTTATAATTTTGGTTAAACCTAGATATGTGGTTAGATGAATACTAATTGATGTTATTGTTTATGTGTTTAAAGATGTATTTAGGTGGAATTTATATCACAATTCTATAAATGGTTGCAAGTCTATTTTAGTATCCCTCCCATAGATGAGTATTTAAAACATAATGTTAGGTATGATTATTGTTATTTTACTTTTTAATTTGCATAAATTGATTGATCCCATCTTAATGATAGTATAGCTAAGTCTCGTGTTCCACCCACTGGGTCACTTGTTGATGAGTAAATTCTTTCCCTAGATCCCAACCAATTTCCAAAACCCCAAATACTTCTTCATTAATTAATTAAATATGTTTATAAGATATTTACATATGAAATTAAATGTTTGAGTGCCTCTAATTTCATGGAGAATTATTAGTTATAAGATTCTAGAAAACTAAATTTTTTAAAAAATTTGTTGTTCATATTTATTTAAAGCTCTTCACCCACTAAGTGTTTTTTGATCATATTGGAGTTTCAAACTTTTTATGAAAAAATCAATTCCTTGAGTTAAATGAATAGAATTAATAATACATCATGGGAGCTTAATTTTATTTCCTTTCATGGGAGTCTTCAAATTTATCTTGTTTTTAAACTATTTATAAATATGGTTAGATGATTGAAACACATCCTGCTTTTGTTTCTATGTCCTTAACAACATCTTTTCTGAGGTAACACATTAAATATATTTTAGGATCCCTTATAGAACATTATAGGTTGTTTCCCTCAATATTTGGACCTATTTTTTATCATATTATGATATAAAAAATATATTGCATCTTTATCATTCATAGTATGTTAGATGTATTTGGGAATAAATTTCTAGAGGATGGAGTTTTAGAATCCTTAAGTTAAATTTTTGAAACTGCTACACCAAGTATCTTTATCACAATCATTAAGAAATTATACCAACCAAATAATCATGGTAATAATTTTAGGGGGGTAATTCTAGATGAATAATCTAAATTTACTACTTCATGGAAGGTAGCCCATGGTTTTTATGTTTTATTTTCTATTCAAAATAAATGATTTTATCTCTATTTCTTGCCAACCCATAATCTACAATGAGAAATTTCCCATGTGATATGTGAGTTGATCATACCAAGAATATATCATGTTGGGAATTGATAAATAATTGATCGGCCACATGAGGGGATACATAAACTACACAATAAAGGGATGTGATGGTAAACTCTAGTGATTGTGTAGCCGAGAAACCACATAAATAGATAAATTAACAATGAGGTAAGATGGTCATAAAATCAGTAAATCAAACACAAGAAGGGGATTCCACCTGAAGGAGGAGGAAATGGTCTTTTAGTAAGATGAGATAGCTGGATAATGAGCATCTAGGTTGTGAAAATCAAAAAAATACAGACTGAAGCCTTAATGAAATAAAGAATTCATGTGATACAATGACTGACAAAAAGAGAAAAGACGTTCATCAGTAATTTGACCAACTACCATTGGGGAGGTGACCACATAGAGAGATTATGTGGCTAGGTAGTGATGTGACCACAATATCAAAGTCAAGGAACAATTTTAATTAAATTTATGCACTAATATTATACTTTTTTCAATTACAATAGGATATTGATGCTGGATCTTTCTAGATCAAACTCACTAATGAAAAACATGGTTTTAAATTTTATTGAACATATCATTTGAATACTCATATTTATATGTTATACAACATTTAAGGGCCTAAATAGAGTAGCAAGATATATTATAAAAATAAAATTGGGATTTTTAAATTTGAAAAGACATAAATGAAAAATATCATTCAAAGGGGAGTTATTTGTTTAATTTCTATACATTTAATATTGTCCATATTTGTATAATTGGTGATTCTCTTTTACAATATTATGTGAAAAATCAATTTTTTTAAAGTATGATGTCTCATTTTTTAAATAATATAGAAATAATTTTAGTCACTACTACTATGATGATAACATTTTTTTATAAAATAAACATGGTTCTTAATCTTATTACATAACTCTTTTAGAAGTTATATTTAATTCAAATTGTTTTCATGCTTTTTTTGTATAAAATCTATTTCTATACTAAAATTTAAAAATGGTGGCCTTTTGAATTCTTATGCATGATATGAATAGTATGATTATTTTTTATTGGAAATATCTTTTAAAACTACCCTGAAACCCTTCAAGAATTATGTGAACTATTGAAATATTATATTTTTTTAACTGAATTGTATTCAATGTTCTCCCACCTTGATATTCAACAGTAGGGAAAATGTTGGGTTTTATATGTTGTAGAGATGGTTCTTAGAATTTCCCTAAATGTGTTTCAGTTTTTTTACATATCAAAAACCCAAAAAATTTAAAAAATATCCCCCTTTCAATAACCATTTTATGTTCATCTCTTAGTTAATAAATAAAATATCTGTGTTTTTTTCTTTGTATTTTTTTCATATATAGTGTTTTTATGTTAGTAAATTTTAAATTTCGTGTTTCCTTCTTATGTTAAATATTCAATTATGATTTTGTGTGATTTTTTTATTTCTATAATTATTTTATTTATATTATTTCTATGAGACCATTTTATACTATTTTATAGTGATTATTTTTAAGAACTAGGAATGAAATGTGATAGGATAGATCTTTGTGGAAGTGAAATTATAACTTGAAGAAAAATGAAAAAGAAGTTGATCCTAATAACTTATTATTTCCTAAATATAAAACCTCATTGATACAATTCAAATTATTTTCAAATATGTCTTTCAGAACTAAAGTAAATTGGGCAATTATGATCCCATAGTGAAACTGTGTGAAATTAGGCGCAGGGTGTGGGTCATTAAATAAAATCTATTTTTTCATTTCAATAAGTACATATCACAATCAAGGATAATATAAATGATATAAAATTTCACAATTTTCTTAATTGAGTTAATTTTTTTTAGGGGAATATTAAACCTGAATGAACACGGGGAGATTAAATTATCAGTAAATCAACTGAATTGTATCAAGGAAGTGAAAAGTGGACCTTTAGTTTTCGTAACCCAATAGATAGTGATTATTGAAAAAATTTAAATATAACATTTTAATTCCACTTAAATTTGATATATCTCACTTTAGGAATAATGACTTGAATTTGGAAGGTGTTGTGGGTTTTGGAAATGCTCTATGATGTTGGTGATGGAATATAGGGAATGGGCATGAAAATGGAGACATTGTATTACCATTGTTACAATATTCTCTTTGGAGGGACATCTAAAGTGCCACATCATATTCCTAATGTTATTTCATATCGTTTTAAAGGATCTTTTAAACATAATGGAAATCTGATAAAGCATCATGATCTGAAGAATGAGCCTAATCGACTACCCTTAGCTTCTTTCAAGGGTTTATCCAACGGTAGGATTCTCAAAAAAAACATCAGCCTCGGTTGAAGAAAATCTAGATGATTTATTTGAAAAAATGGGGATTAGAATTAGTTTTCTTATTGTATGGATTGTCCTCATCAAGGGTGAAATGTCCTGGGAAGTTGAGGAACTAGAACAAAGAATCTCCATCCATTTAGGGTTCTTTAATTGTATGTGTATCTTGGTTTCATTCACTGTATTTTCCATTCAAATGAATCCATGATCATATCATGGACTATTGGTTATCTATTTTTAAATCCTATAATCCTATATCTCCATGAATGGTCCACAGACATCTATGTGATGTAGATCAAAAATTTCTTTTCATAGGCGTGGGTTTGTTTTCATTGTCACAATCAGATCTTATGGCATCCACAAAATTTCATCATATTACTCTTACTATTGGGGTTCAAATCACATTGGAAAATAATAAATAGAATATCAGGTATGGTCATTTTTCAAGAATGATGGTTGATATCGATATAAGATATAATATTATTGATAATGTTATTCTAACAACTCTGACTGATGGGATTCAAATTTGTGTGGAATATGAGAAATGTATGAATTTTGTTCTTGATGGTAAAAATGTTGGTCACATTGTTGAGAACTCTAAGTGGAAGGTCTATGAATTTTGATTCATGATTGATCACCACTCTAAAGAAAGTGATAATAAATCTATAGGTAATCTGGTTAGGCCACATGGTATGTCCTTCTCTTCTATAAAGCCCAAGGTGAAGCTATTGGAAAATGTGTCTAGAGTAACTCGAATCCAATGTGATCTAACTTGGAAGGATCAACCCCGGGAGAATAATTAATCATGTGATATTAGCTATGAGGACCCTAGTGATTAGAAATTGATATTTCCAGTTCCAGAGGATCAGGTTCAAATCAAGAAGAATGAAGGTAATTCTCTTGAGTCCCAATCTGATCCCGGGTAGTCCTCTTAATCCATGATTAACAATAAGGACAAGGACCATGTTTCTACGGTTTCACCTATTCTGTAGCATTATTCAATACCTTAAATTTATTGGGATGAAATTATAAAATGGGAGGAGGATAATGAGAATATTCTCCATTCGTGGACATCATTCAAGGAAACATTATGTATGGAGGCTGAAAAAGAATATGCTGGTTCGACTTATAGTTAGTCTAATGGGGAGTTGGCTGTAAATGCCTAAGTGGATTCAATGTTATGGAAATAGAATTTATTGTCTAACTCCAATGGTAATGAAATGTTCAAAATGGGTTCTTATTTTCCAAATAATACTATGAATGTTTTTCCACTTATTTTTCTATAAAGTTCGATCTTCTTGTTCGTTGGATTGAAGATATATTCTGAAATATATTTGTTCCACCGACCCCTCTGTATTTTTAAAAAATTTAAATTTTCATACATGGAAATGAAAATGTCTTTTTGAAGGATACTATTCCAAACACTATAGTGCATGAGTGATCCATTATATAATTATCTAATTCTATTATCATGGAGGAATATTATGATATGGTGGATGTATATCATAAAGAGGTGGCTAATTCACTGGGTAAGTCTATGGGAGACCTTTAATAAGATGAAACATTAATGATCTATCCCTAGGTAGATCACTAGGCCCATACATCAGCCTCCCCTCTTTAAATAAACTCTTCCTCAATTTTAAATTCATAGTGTAAAGAGGGGTCCTCTATGAAAATCAAAGGACACTGGGCTCATACATCATCCTCCCCTGTATGGTATCATCCAATACTAAGTTTTTCTTCCATTTCACCCATACTAAAGTGACTGAACACTCTTGGAGAGTCTAATGTTATGATCCATGATACACATTGGATACTCCTCAACGGAATCATACATATATAACACAACCTCATCATAATGAAGAACATGTGATGGATCAATATAATATCGATAGAACTAAGACATATAAAAAACACCATACATAGATAGATATCTATGAGGAACAGATATCTATACATCCAATAGTCTGATTCGCTCCAAACCCTCAAAGGGCCCAACAAATCTATGTTAGATCTAAACTTTATTTTGGATTAATCGATGGCCAAACCTAGGTGAAACACACACAAAAACCAGATCCATGACCTCAAACTCAAGAGGTCACTAGTGCCGATGGGAAAAAAATTGTTGTTTAGACTAAGCTATCAATATTCACATCCTGATTAGTTGTACTGGCTCTGAAGTCTTACGAACAAGAAATGGTCCATGTAAAGCTACCACACATACCTTTAATTGCATAGTGGTGATTGTCATGTCCTACCAAATAAGGCTTCATAAGGGTCTATCTAGACAGTATCCTAAAATATGTTATAATTACTAATCTTGTCTAGGGGTATATGTTTATCCTAAGAACCCCCAAGTAAAATACACATATGCGGAGCATATCCTCTAACACCTGAATCATGCACTCTATATTTTCGTCAATCTAAGGGTGGCATGCCATTACCATAAGCTCCATTGTACCCAAGGCATTCTAAAAGAATTTCCTAAAATGAGATGTTAAGAAAGTGTCCCTATAACATTTAATAGAACATGGATCTCCATGAAGACGTATGACCTTTTTGTTGTGTAACCTCTCTTGTTTTCCTACTGAGAAAGTCTCCAGAATAGGTAATAAGTGTGTAGCCTTCATCAAATGATCAACGAAAACCAAAACTATATCATTTCATTGATGAGATCTAGGTAAATATGTCATTAATTATAAATAGACATTATCCCATTTCCACTCTAGAATATTAAAAAACTATAAAAGTTCTACCAATTTTTGATTTTCTACCATTAAATACTGATAGGTAGAACACTAGATTGATTAATTCGCCTATCTCTCATTCACCACCATACCAATACTATTTATGTAAATCATGATACATCTTTTTGACACTGAGATGTTCTTCCAAATATGAGTTGTGATATTCTCACATCAACTCCTCTCAAATGTCAAATGGCACCCTTATGTTCCCATGTACGTGTAAGGCCTCATCCACATCCATGGTCCAACCGAAAAATGAATCATCATCTGATATACTTTCCATCTAGAATAATGCCTTGGGAATTGAAATTTACCACATTCTCACCCATTCCATAAGGATAGTGGTCTCTACTAAGGCCATAAGTACATTCTTCCCATGTTCATTCTGAACCTCAACTTTCTTCTCTACAAATAAGGCCATAAGTTTCCACTCATCACTAGCTTCCTAAAATTCATGGGTATGAGTCTTTTGGATCAAATCAGGGGATACATTATTACCTTTTATAATAGTATTTGAGAGCTTAAAATCTACGGATTGTTGGTATTCAACCCATCTACAGTACCTGATATTTAGATAAAATTTTTTAAAGAGGTACATGAGGATTTTGTGATCAGTTGATGCCAAAAAATTCTCCCCCCATAAATAATGCTTCCAATAGTGTAAATCCCAAACTAGAATTTCTAGATCAAGGTGATACATCTGGTAATTCTACTTCTGAGTCCTCAAGTAACAAGACCCATACCTCACAACACACCCATCATGCATTATAATTTCCCATATCCCAATATCAAATGCATCAAAATACACCATGTACCTTCTTCATGGGTTTGGTACAATTATAATTTTTTTTTAATTAATATTTCCTTAAACTCCAAAAAGAAACTTTCAAAAGATTATGACTACACAAATTTCACAAACTTATTAGTCAACCCCCTAAGAGGAACTTCTAGGTGTGAGACATATGGGATGAGTTATCTCTAATACCCAAATATCCCCAAGAAACAATGTATATCAAATATTTTATTTGGATATTTAAAGGAAACTAAATGTCTCACCTTCTACGGTTCTACTGGTACACCTGACACTGAAATGATAAGACCCAAAAATGGAATTTGTCGATCCAGAAGTGGAATTTAGTGAGATATTCATACAGATGGCGCTCGGTATGTGTATTAATAAAGATATGAAGATTTTTGTAATGGTCATGTTGAGATTGATAATAAACTAATATGTTTTCCACAATTACTTCAATGAATGAATCTAGATATAGATGGAAAACCTGATATATCTAATCCATGATAATAGCTTGCGTGTTCGTGAGGCTGAACAACATTACTGGGTATTCATGAAGACTATAACTTCTTTTTAATGTCTTTTATGGAATATATGATGACCCAACACACACCTGATGATATTCTGACTTCAAATCAATCTTTGATAACACCATTACTCCTTATAACTTATAAAAGAGGTCGTCTATTCAAGGTAGTGGATATTGGTTCTTTACCATAAGCTGGTAATCCATGAAGAGCCTAAAGGGTACCATCCTCCTTAGAAAAAATGACTAGTGAACCCCATTAAGAAGAGCATGGTCATATAAACCCTTAGCTTCCAAGCCTTCCAACAGCTTATTGTGCACCAGAAGATCCATAGGTGTTATACTGTAAGGAGGAATAGGCAGGGGTGTTACTCCTGGAACTAGCTCAATGATGAATTCTACCTCTATCACTGGAGATATCCCATAAAATTATTTGTGGTAGACTAACCTGAAATAACCTATCACGGAAGGGAAAATATAAGGTTATACCCATAATTATCCATGGAAGGACTAGTAATATGTGTTGTTACTATGCCCAGCCCATGATGCTCAGGTCCAGGTCAAGATGCATATACATCTCATTCTTCTTTGTGGATATGCAAACTTCCCAATGGTAATATGAACATCACCCTCCTATGATAACAGTAAATATAGGATCAATAGAAAACAAACTGTTCTATCCTTAGAATTACATCAAACCCTATCATGTCAATGATGAAAATATTACATACGAAAAGATATGCTCCTATCTTAAGGGGAAAATCCTTATATTGCTGAACACTCTCATATTTAATACCCAATGGGATATCAAATGTCATGATTCCCTAGAAATAGTCTATCTAAAATTTCATACTATCCAATATTTTCATAGATTTAAAATAGTGTGATGCACATGTGTTTAAAAAAATCAGATAGTAGAGTCGAGGCTATAAGAATACCACTTCGAATAGTAGAAGGTCTAGCACTCTGCTCCTATGGAATATATTTCACTACATCTAACTAGATCATATCATCGCCTTGAGTCACAACCTATCTAACCTTAGTAGGCTTTCCCTACTGAAGTTGTGAATCATAAGTATGATTACCTCTTCCTCAACTACCTCCTTTTCCTGATTGTCTGGTTGTATTCCAGCTATATTTCTGGAAAGATATTATGGTTCCCTTTCTAGAGCGTGAATTAAATGTAGAACCTCTCTCACTAGGTACTGGTATATAATTCCTGAAGAAGAATTGGATATGCCTAATCCTTTTGTAGCCTCTACACTCCACTAGTTCTATAATACACAAGGTTTTGTTGTGTCCTAACGTCCCGCATTGGTGACATATAAGGAAGATATCAGTACAAGTCATCTATCTTCTAAAACCCATACATGGAACCACTAATGTCACTTCTTTCATATAGAAGAACCACTAGTAGGCCTTGGTGTTGAGCTTCCCTAGATCACACTATTGGATTTCCTTAAATTCCACTGAGTAATGGGGGACCGATTGACTATCTTAAAAATAATGGTTATCCAGAAGACGTCAACCTTCTATCGGATGGCATATATTTTCCACTCTATGAATTGACACATGGTAAGAAGCTTATATACTTCTAAGTTCAGAGAAAAATATTTCACCTTAGTAAAAAAAGAAGAATAATCCATGAAATACATGGATCCCTACTACATTTTTTAGAACTCTCTAGCTTGGCCAACTCTCAATGTCTATGGAAAGAAAAAATCACAGAAGACTATATAGAAATCCATAAAGATCATGTCTCGATGTCAATATACCATGGTAATGAAATCCCGCCATTTCATGGAAGAAACACATGACATATAAGTAGTGATATTTACCCTCCACTCTAGAGGCATATCCAAATGCTGGAAATATAAATCATACCCTCGGTCCATGACTAATCAACATCTGGTCCACCATCCCCTGAAAAGGTGGGGGATAATGCTATTGGAACTCCTGATTCATCTCTATGATAGTTGGGGTAGGTTGAGAAACTCCATGCCTTGACTCCATCATATGATGAAATCCCTCACAAAAATGGGCATCAGTGACCATGTCAGTAATGGAATGTAGTGCCTCTGGTGGCACTATTAGAGGTAATACTGGTCGCTCAGGGCCCGCCAACTCCAATTCATGATCTTCACCACCTTCATAGTGTATGAATCAATGACATTGTGGTAATATGATTCTACAATGAAAAATTTTCACCTCATAAGAGGAAACAACAGTTGAAAATATTGCTGATACATACTAGGATAGGAAAAAATCCTTTATATGTAAAATATCACACCTCTCTACCTACTCCAAAATCCATGTCTAGGAGGAAGGGAAAGACTATAATAGGCCATAAAAAGCATAAGAGATTCCCCCAACAACCAAATACTAAGGATAGGTTTGGATCTGGGTCTCATATAACATGGTATAAGTTCTGTTATATGGATTGTTAGTTGTAAGGTATAGAGGAGAACACCCTCTACTTTTCAATTAGAATCCCATTTAGTGGTAGCCATTTTTTTAAATGTTTTAAATTTAATTTTAGTTCATATTATTTTATATAAATTTATATTTATATATCACGGCCTAGTTAGCTGTGTCACCCTTTCCAAATTATAAAATTCATACTCCTTCTAAATTCCAATTTCCACATCATTTAACTTCAAACAATCCATTACATCTAGTATCATGATGCAACAGTTCATATTCAATGATTTGATTACCTGAATCACCATTAGGGTTTATAAATGTACTTTGTCCATAAATTACCACTGGAATTGAAGTAATCCAGTCAACTATCATATTTTCTATCTACAGATCAAGTAGGTCTATAACCCACAACATAGTATAACTATCCAATTAAGGTGTAATCACCAATATATGCAGGAAAAACGATTTTTATTGATTTAGGAACATTAATTGATCCAATTATATTACCCCTTAGAGATATGTTTTCACATTTACATATTTAATAATCTGGGCACTAACTATATGTAGCATAAAATATGCATAGAAGGTAAACATGACATGAGTAAATGGATGACATATTAGTCCTCAATTTATTATGATGAAGCATGAGGTAATTACTCTATGACATACCAGGCCAAGAAAAAAAAATTAAATCCATAATAGTTATAATGTTAAAATTAATAACTTCAAAAAACATGTGTGTCTCACAATGGTGAAATCAGTGAAATTATAACAATAAAAAATAAGAATAGTAATAAAATGTCCCATGTAATATTGGTTTCCATTGTATCTGGGTTAGAAACTCCAAGACATAAGATAATTACCAAATTCCATGACGTTTCTAGTCTCTTATATAATACCAAAATATTATGAAAAAAGGAAAATAAAACTCCACTAAAACCACTTTATAATGTCCGAACCCAGGGTCCACTAAAATAGTTCCCTGAGTTGGTTGGTTAAATGGCCTCATGTGCCCCTCCCCGCACAATAGAGGCTAGAGACTAGTATCATGGGTTCAAGTTGGAATGGCGGAAATACTATACCCTCATATAAAAGTATCATAGTGGTGATAATAAATCAATTGAAATAGCATAAGCATGATATAATTTATAGAACAACGAAAATATATATCATAAAATAATAACAAAGGAAATGTATATTATAAAATAAGAATAGAAGAAAAGGGAAAATCCAAGAAGTAATAATAATAAAAATTCCATCGGATGAGCCTTATAAAAAATTAAGTAATGAAATGCTGATATAAAAAAATTGAATAAAAGGGATACGTAGTACATGCATATACATCATGCTATATGAAAATAAATAAGGTCAAATGATATCTCTATTAGCATCACGAGCATATGCTCGGTCATCTCCTTCCATGATATATGTTATAAGTTATCATATGAAGCAGTTGTCCATGCCAAGAGTCATGAATTATACTCGAGTACCAAGGGTATCCTGATTAGGGTTTGAGATAATCTCCATAGGCCACCACCAATGGTGTCTAGAATAATATATTCAGTTTGTATATCATAGATGTGTACATGTATAGTTCATAATAAACAACGATGGAAAATAAAAACTAGTCCGATTAGGTTTTGGTGAGACACTGAGATGAGTCTACCACCTTCAGCATAAGCCATAATGAGTCTGATAATCTTACCATATATATAGACTAATCACACACATATATATATAATATTTATAAATAGATATACACTCTATATGTATGGATATCTAGAATAATATACATGGACACTAGGTGCTAGCTACTCCTGGGGTGTAACTCAGGCATCCATAACTATTCTAATGATCCATAAGCTTCTATAAAGGGTACAAGACCTAGATCTCATATGAATGTGAGACATATTGTACGTCACTTGATATATAGGGATGAGTCATCATACCCTACACTTGATTCAAAGAAACATGGAACACTATGACCATCATCTAGATACAAGTAAATGGTGTGAGTCGTCATTCCCATCACCCAATGTAAGGGAGTGGGAAATTCCATGCTCAAAAGAACCCCTAACTATTGTTCACAGACCATTAACCATGGTCTAATAATAAACATGAGGTATTACCTCTTACCATTATAATCATTTAACACAATTTAAATATGGTTTATTAATTCATATAGTCCATGTTTATAAATATAAAACATGTGGTGTGGCCATTCCGCCGAATTCAATTAAATTAAATCAGACCATTTGACTAATAAAATAAGGAAAATTCCAATTTCAATACAATCAGAACCACTTAAGAGGTGTTTTGGTCCACTAAGAATTTATATAAGATGTTAAATTAATTTGAAAAACCTAAAGGGGTGGTGTCTAAGAGCTAGGAAACCTCAAATAAATTATTATGGGTTTAATAGAGTATCATAACATGGTGTAATTAATTAAAGGGGGAAAAACTAATTTTAATGAAATGAGAAGAAATTTATTATGTGTTTCACATAGGAAAATACTATAAAAATACCTAAAATTATAGGTTAATTTTCTAGACCACCTACCTTATGTTTTTTGTTCTCTCCTCATCCAATGTTGGCCTTTGATTTGAGTGATAATGGGAGAAAATGGAAGAACGAACTAATGCCCTGAAAATAGTGCATATGATATCAACCAAAATAGAACAATATATACGAAGAAAAACTATGATAGGAAGAAATAAAATTAAAAATCATACCATTTCAGATATAATGTGACGGATGATGATGAAATTGGAGTTCTGATAGAGAAGTTAATGATGAACCTAGAATGGGGTGGGAGAGCTCCATGGGAGAAGAAAAATGGGGGTTGTCTGCTGGGAGGGGATGAAGAAAATATGGTGATGGGTTAAAAAAAATTAGAGGGAAACCACAAACTACCCCCTTAAATATGGGGCCGCATGGTTTGGCGACACAGTTATCCAAACTCTATTCCAAGAAAGTGACAACCACTATCCAAGAACCCCACTTGCATGGGATAAGAACATTGTTTGAATAACCACGCTCAAGACATGTGAAATAAATATATAAAAACCTATGAAAACCACAAATTTGAATGCGACTTGGCTTTCACGGTTGTATAAAAAGTGTTCATCATTTTTTGTGCACTGAGCCACCTAAACTATTGAGTCTCGCAGTTATCACTAATCACGTGTTTACCATGAAATTTAGTCAACCTCTCAAATTTCAAGAACTATGGGCTCCGATAAATCCCTAAAATCTCATGAGACCTTCCTGAGTCAATTGGACAACCTCACTAAAAAGAATGAAAATATTTAAAATAGTAAAAATAATAATACCTGCCTTTATGAAAATTGTGTCATTACATTACTATTTGTATTCCTATGTCTCTTATTATGATTGAAAACATATGTGATGAGGAGTTAAATTGTTTATTAATTCTTATGTTTTGTTATTTTACGGTGTCCTAATAGATATTTTTATACTCAATCATGCATGGGAATCACCCACACATGTCTTTTCTTATATAGATGATAGTCTTTTTGATGGGGTCCTATGAGAATCAAGAGTAGGTGGATAATAGTGAGATATATAGGATATGTTTCATTATAGGTTGTTTCATTTGATTGTTGTATCCTATTTCATTGCAAATTGAACACATTTTTTTATTTTTGGTTGGATTTTATTTTTCCATTTATTCTTTCCAGTACTTTTATCAAACTCTGATGTGGGATATATGTTATGCATGAATTATGGAATCAGTTTTATTTTAAATTTCATCATTGTATGGGTGTTTATATATGTGTATGTGTGTGCAGATATATTGGATAAGTCCTCTCATGTGTGATATAGGCCTACTCAACACTAGTCGCTGTCCAATTTCCTACTAGAGAAAGGATTAGAGTTTTACACTCGGCTTACTGATGGCTAGGAGGGAACCAGTGGGTCAAGACATGATAGAGTTGTATTTTAATGGTTCATATTAGGACCAAAGTATGGATATTTTCAATTGTTGATATTTGGTTTGGGATTTATGGAAATAATGATAAATCATATCAAGTTTAACTCTTAGGCTATGGAATCTAACATGTGTGTGGTGGATGATATATATATTCACAAGAACTCTGATAACCATCTTCTTGACTAAGGAAAAATAGAAACTAGCTACAAAGAAAAAAATGGTACATAAATAATAAAGGAATGGGTTTTGGTTTCCATTTTCTTCTTGAGACTTCTCTTGTCACGAAAAAACCCGAGTCAGCCCTAAAACAGTCACCCGATCCAGCCTGCAACATGGCCCGATTGGTACATTAAAAATCGTTTCATTGAAAAAAACTCTTTGAATGGTCCTCTTTACATGGTTTTGTGAATGTTGTGGGATGTACGCTGTTTAGGACTCCCTTATGATCAAATAGTTTAAAGGAAAGGAAAATTTTCCTTAGAGTGACTCGAGGGTTACTTTTTATGTGAGTTTCTTATCACTGATATATATGTTTGTAATTTAATGCTTGGTTGACATTTGTTGGCTCACCCCCTATTTAGTTTGATCAAGGGAAATAGGTATAATGAGAAAATTTTCAATGAATGATTATTTAACTAGATTAGGTTACACACAAGCTAGTGGCCCTTAGTATGGAATATTTGGCTTTGGGATTGGGCCCCTAGGTCAGGACAAGTAGGTTGACGATCGAGCATTTGGGCATTATGATGTCATTGGGTAAGTTATACCTTCGAGACAAGTCACATATATAGTATGTTCTAGATTATTCATGACATACTAGGTTTTATTGTGTACATGGGCACTTAGTTATTTGTGGTGGATGATTGAGGTGCATTGTTTGGTTGGTCACTCTTGTTTTCTACTTTCCATTGCCTTGTATGATAATTAGTTTTTCCCCATTGTATTGTGTATCTATTTGATGAAAGTGATAAAATTATTTTACAATATTTATGGAGAAAATGAGTTTTGGAAGTGTTTTTCACTTCCTTATTCCATATCCCTTATTCTTTAAAAGGTTAAATCTTATTTATTGTAAAAGAAACTGGTTTAAAATAAAAAGGGAAATGGATCCTGATTTTGGTTAAAAGGAAAATGTGTTAAAAACATACTTTTATATATTTTAGTTAAAACATAAAATTAAGGTTTCTTTATTTAAATGAAATTCATTGGGAATAGATTATGTGGGAATGCCTATTGAGTTTTAATACTTGCACCTATACATCACACTTTGTTTTAGTCTCAGGTACATGTTTTAACTTTATCTCAATCCTCATTGGTGATGTTGAGTCTTAGGATCAAAGAGTGACCCATTGGGTCACGTGGAGTTTTAGTGGTCATCGGGTTTGGTTTGTTTTATTTTTCAGTTCTTACTTAGTTGTAATGTTTTGTACATTTATTTCTGGTTGCTCTTTTATTATTCAGCTGCTTTTGTTTATTTATATTCTTTTGAAATAATTCTCATTGTCAGTCTATTAATGCACATGGTGCTTATCTCCAGCCTGGGAAAATCGAGAACGCCTCTTGAGCCTTGCCGTGGGCTGGGTCAGGTGACCAGTTCAGGGTTGATATAGGTTGGTTCATGAAAAAATGGTATTAGATCATACGTTTTTATGAGGACCTAGCTTTCAGAGCACCATTTGTTTTTTGGGATGTCATGGTAGATGCATTAGTACTATCAGAGTTTGGGGTGTAATTCTATAAGAGTTTCTGGAATCACTTTATTGATTGAACCTTCATTTTCCCTTGCAATTCTGTGTTTTCTTGGTTTATTTAGTTCTTATGGGTTTCTTGATATTTATGGAAATGAAAAGAGATTTTGGTTAGTTGTCTTAGTGATTTTGTAGGGCCGTAGAAGCCATGTGGAGTGAGGGGGCGTTTTCCCGGAAGACTATATGTGATGGTGGTCTCATTGGCATGCAGCTGCCAACCATATGGCCAAGTCATCCATTGACATTATGTTCCCCTCGTGGGTTCTTTTGGGTCCTTTTGAGATTTTAGGATTTTGACTCATTGAATGGTAGGATTCTTCTGTTTGTACCTAAGGTTATATGCGATGGTTTTGGGGTGATTTAATTTATATTTCGAAATAATTTTCTGTTTGAAAAAATAAATATTGGTTTATCATAAATGAGATTTCTAAAACCAAAATGATGAATCTTTTGGAGAGTGAAAAGGGTTGTTTTGAAAATGGGTATTATTTTGGAAAATAATTTTGGGGTTTTGGAAAGGATTTGTATGATGTGAAATTGGAAAAATGAATGTGGAATTTTAGAATGTTTTTCTTTGTGGATAATATGTGGTTTCAAAATTAGTTGGGGTATTTTTAATGTTGGTTTGAAATTGATAATGTTTCTTTTATCGAACTATTTGTATTCTTATGAGTGCTCACATATATGTATATGGATGCATATATGTGATAATTGGATTGGTGATTGATCTTTCACAGTAATTTATATATGTGAGGCTAAATGAAATACTGATAGTGGTAGTATGGTTCGTAAGGCTACTACTATTTTTTGAATTTTTTCATCAAAAAGTGGGATTTAAATTTTTTAAATAGTGGGATTATGTGATACATCTTTTATTTTGAATTTGGAGTTTTAATTTTTCTTCTTTGGCTTTTATGTGTTGGAGGTGTTATTTAAATGATGTTTTGAGTCTAGGTTGTTTATTTAAAATTGATATTTTGAATTTTGATTATGATATGTTTTGATTTGGTTTCATGCTTTCTATTTTTAAATTCCATCTCCACTAAGTTCTAAGAGATTTTGAGAAGAATATGCAGGTGGATATTTCTTAATGCATCTTTTGATTGATCAAATTAAGATTTATATGTTTGGTTTATCCATTTCAGATATGGATCCTGATGGTCCTCAATATCAAGAGTTCATCTAGAGGTTCCGAGAGTCAAACCCTCATCATTTCTTTGGTCATCATGAACTCAGGAAAGCTGAGGAATGGATGTGAAATATTTAAGAGATCTTTATTTGGATTAAATCTCTTGAACCTATCAAGATTTATCATTCCACCTCTAAGTTGGAGGGCCTATGTCAAGAATCGTGGAAATTTATTCTTTCGGCCGATCTATAGAATAATTACTCATGGAAAAAAAATGAAATCCTTATTAATCTATTACTACTTCCCAGATGACATGACTATACTGATGGGATCAACATTTTATGGTCTCAAATAGGGTAATTAAAAATAGTAAGAGTATGCTAAGAGCTTCTCTGGTTTGGTGTCGTTTCTCCCAAACCTTTTAGGGGATGAATTTTTGAAATCTCGATTCCTTGAAAGGGGTCTCCAATCAAGATTCCTTCAGGCAGTGCCTTCTTTCCCTAATGATTATGACGAAGTAGTGAGGTAGGATATTCATGTTGAATCTGGTTTAGAAGCATCTAGTCAGTTGAGAATAGGTACAAAATGTCCATTGTTTACCGCCTTGCTGGATTCATCCGATAGTATGTTGTAGTTGTGTTTTTAGTGTAGGAATCCAAGTCATAGGAAGTATTCATGTCGTGATGTACCTATGATCTTTCATACCTATTCCCATTTAGGCCATTTGCAATGGTTTTTCTAGGGTTGTGTAAGGAAGTGACATGGAGCTAGATCTACTCACTTAGAGAACGTTCCAGCTCAATTGGTTGAATGTAGAACTAGCACAAGTTCAATCTGAAGCTTCTTTTATCATAAATTCTCCTTTTTTGTAATTAATGTAACTTGTGGTGGTTTGTTCTTTTGGGTGTGGAAAATGATGTTGTAGGTATTTTGGGAACTCTTTTTTAATGGGTACATTCATTGTAAAGTTGTTAATGTTTTTGATATAGAATAGTGATGTTTCTTGTTGCATGCTTCATTTATTTGGGTTTTTTGGCAATTGTTATAATTAGAGAGTTTTCTCGGATTGAGAAATAAATGTTTTTCTACAGTACTAATATGTTGTGGAGACCACCATTGGATGAGCTTGTGATGAACCCAACTTCTAGGTGTTCTTGAGGGAATTCATTCTTGTATATGCTCTACCCAACCCTGATCATAGTTGTTGGTTGAAAAGGATCTTATGTCATGTAAGTAATTGTTTGGGAGATTCTAAGTAGATCATGACTAGTTTCTTATATAGTTTCTATTTTAAGGGTATGGGTGTTCCTTGTTGAGTTGTGTTTAGAAATAGTGATTATCTTCTTTTTTATATTTTCATTTTTTTGAACTCGTTGGTCTTGTTTAATGTTTTTCTTGGATGTGTGGATTATTTTGAGGAAGGTCTCATAGATTCTTTTTGGAATCCTTAGTTTCTATTTTTTAATGGAAGTGAGTGGTGGTTCTTCAGAATTTGAGTTTTTAGGTTTTTTTCATGGGTTGCAGTTCATCATTTATTTAGAACTGATCAACTGATTCTCTTGGGACTTTCTGGGGGAATAATGTGTCATGGTGAGGAGAATTCTCACACCCTAACCTGACACTTTTCCATTATTTTAATTATTCTTGATCCTCTATCTAATTTTATTATTTTTCAGGTTTTTATCTCTTGAATTGTGAGTTTTTGGGCATGCAATACATGTCACAATGTTAAGGCACATAGTCTGTTAAACCATAAGTTAATCGTGCGACAACTACTGCGGTTTTTGACAGAGGTAACCAAACGGTTGACCCACAGTTGGTGCATGATTTTCCAAACCATGATTCCAGCACCTTTGTGGTGGTACAGGAGCCATGTAGAGGGTTCATGGTTTGCAGACTCATTTCCAAACTGTGTGACCCAAACCATTCACTGTTGAGTCTTTTTTAAAACTATGTTAATTAAAATAAATAAAACTAAAATTAAAATAAATAAATAAAAAAAGTCAAATTCAAAACCTATCCCCCATAACTTATGTGATGACCCCCCTCCTTTGTTCATGTGACAAAACCCCTCCCGGATATCCATTCACATGCTTTCTTTTTCCAATGAGCCTCCCCTCTCCACATATGATTTCGTTAGGTTTTCCTCTTAGATTGCCTTTGTAAGGTCACTAATCCCCTCTCTATTCATTTTCTATCAATTTTCCCCTCTCCCAACTGTCCCTTTTATCTTGGTTGAAACCCTAGGTCATGGTTGACCATATTTGGGTTCCTTCTTCTGTTTTTACGGTGTGTGGTGTGTATCCTGGAACTTCCTCATGCTTATTTCAGCATCCTCCACCGATGGTTTCTTCAGTCCATTTCGGTACATCCGACACTGTTTGAGGATGGTTGCTTCTACCCTCTTTTATATGTTTCAATTTTATTTAAATTCTTTAGTGAATTTTGGTTCCCTTTGGTTTAATTATATTGTTTGGATTCCCCTTGAAGGGTTTCACACACATACATAGGTATGTATATATATATATATATATTCTCCTTGAACATATTTCTTTCATGGTGAAGGAAAAATGGTCATTGTTTTAAGGGTTATATATATATATTGGAGTGAATGTGTGTGTAATTGTGTAGTGATCTTCATCAAATGAATCAATTGATAAAATTGTTCATCTTGGCCCTCTCCTTTTTTGCGGTAGGTTCTCTTGGAATTTCCTTTAAATTTAAGAACACATTGATTTATTGTATTTCTCACCATTATTTAATGCTAGTTAGTGTTATATGTTTTTTAGGATAAAAGTTTTATGGGAAATAAATTAAGGCCATCTTGTAATTTTAATTGCAGGAAACTATTTTATTGAATGTGTATCACAAGTGTTTTTCAAATTGGATGATGGGCCTTTGTAACTAAATTGTGATTTTTAAATAATGGTTGGGTTGTAAATGTGTGTGGGTTGCCCAAATATATTTCTTAAATGGGGTTCCAAATTTTTATTAAATTGGAAGCAGTGTTTATTTGATTCTTTATAAATGGTTTGTTGTGAGTGTGGTTCATTAAGAATTCGTTTGGCATGTGATGGTTGGGCATGGCCCAGTTAGAACATTGAAAATGGTTTCATAAGAAAAATCTCCTTTAATGGTCATCTAGACTTAGTAATGTGCATGTTTTGGGAGGTCCACCATGTATGAATCCCTTGTGATCGAATAGTGGAAAGGCAAGGGACATGATCCTTGGGGTGACTCAGGGGTGACATGTTCTATGAGTTTCTTATGTGTGACATATATATATATATAGTCATGTGACTAGATTATTGGTTGACAATTGTTGGCTCAACCACCTTTTTTACTATGAACCTGGGAACATGGCCTTGCATGTGAATTCTTAATGAATGATTTATGCAATAGTTTAGATTACACATTAGAATGTTTCCTATAGTATGGAATATAGGCATTGATATTATTCCCCTCGATTAGGATAGGTAGGGAGACGATTGAGCGTTTGGGCATTATGATGTCATCAAGTAAGTCCTAACTTCAGGATGAGTCATGTGTATTGTGTGTTCTAGATTCTTCATGAGCACCTAGGATTTCTTATGTACTCTTACACTTAGTTATCTGGGGAATATGATTAAGGTGCATTGTTTGGTTGGTCACTCTTTCCTTCTATTTTACATTTCCATTGTGTGATCGTTTATTTTTCCTCATTGTATGGTGCATCTCTTTTCTAAAAGTGATAAATTGATATTCAAATTTTTATGGAAAAATGAGTTTTGGAAAAGTTTTATACTTCCTTCTTCCTTCTCCCTCTTTCATTAAAATGTTAATGCTTCTTTCATGGAAAAGAAACTAGTATAAAATAAAAAAGGAAATGGACCATGATATTCATTAAAGGGAAAATGTGTAAAAAAATAATTTTATATATTGTTGTTCAAACCTAAAATAAATGATTCTTTATTTAAAGGAAATGAATTGGGAATATTTTGCTTCGGCATGCCTACTCAGTTTTAATACGAATGAAAATATTTCCTTCTTGTTATTAGTATTAGTTAGAGGCTTAGTCTTGATCTCAATCATCATTGGTGATATTGAGTCCTGGGATCGGAGAGTGACCCATGGGGTAAAGTGGAATTTAAGTATTCATCAGGTTCGGTTATTTTAATTTTATAGTTCTTTCTTAGTAATTCTATTTGGTTTATTTATTTTGAGATTTTATTTGATTATTCCATTAATTTTCTAAATTTATATTTTGAGAAATCATTCCCATCGCCACTCTATTGATTCCCTTTGGCAATTTTCACCGTCTTGGTAGGATCGGGAATGCCTCTCAGGCCTTATCGCGGGCTGGCTCAGATGATTGGTTTAGGGTTAACCCAGGTTGGTTCATGACATCTCCCCATATATATTCATTAATCATGGTAAATATTGATTTATTTTAGGATGACTCCATGAAGAGAAGTAGCCAGGTTTCCATAGTAGGATCATGATGATGATCTGCCTAAATACAATGCTTCACTATAGGGATATGCACAAAAGGTGGTGCCTCTAAGTGGTTTTCTAGTCTTACCACTACCCATTGAGAAGAAGTTTGTGGATAAAGTAATGGATCGGGATATTTATAGGTTGAGTGCACTCCATAAGTGTTATATCTAGAGACCTTCTAGGTTTTGGGGTGAGCTGGAACAAAAATTGGCTGAGGAGTAGATAAAGGAAATAACCTTAGTTTTCATTTCTTATGAGGACACCTAAAAACTATATGGTGGTCTTAGTGGCAAGTCATATTCAGGAATACGTAGAGAAATGGTGGAATTTAGTAACTCAGACACATGATGAGATGGCTCTTTCCTGATCAGGATTTGAGAGACTCTTCAGTGAGTAGTTCTATATATCCACTTTGTGAGTGATTCATATCTTGAAGCTTCTACAACATCAGCGGGATATCATGACCATGAAATATTATTCCTCGAGTTTCCCTAAATTGTTAGGATACTCTCTATATATGGTTTGATATTTGTTTTTCTGAGTTCATACCTTCATTTAGATCCAACACTGAGATATTAGGGCTGTAATGATATCACTTTTCATTCCCACCTATAAGAGAGTGCTTGAGAAGGGTTTAGTAGTTGAGAGTTTTCAGGATGACTAGACGTTGATAGTTAGTGTCGGTGGTGGAAACATAAGAGGTGAGAACTCAGTAGTTGGTAGCTAATGGTATACATAGGGATCTTGAAATGTGAGATGATTCAGCAGATGATCTTAGGATATAGGTTCTTTGGATCAATTCTCTCAGGGAGGATCCAATGATCGTAGAGAGAGGATGAGTTCTTCTAGATATGATTGGGGACACATAATGTGGTATTATATGACCTGTCATACAGAAGATAGAGAGATAGTTGATGGACTTATCGAGAAGATATATTAGTCGTAGCGGGGAGGTCCGTAGTGGATAAGACATAGTATATGGTTAGGGGGAGAAATAAGAGGTGTCAAGAGGTATGAATTAGTACTACTACCACCCTCTGGTGGCTGACACCATTATTAGGGAGTTAGTGGACATGGGAGAGGGAATTTCCATCCCATGGAGGATTGAAACCACAAGTCTCTAGTGGTGAATGGAGGTATGATATATGTCTTCTCTGACTCAGTCATAGTAATGATAGGAATCAGTGTGAGACACTATTTTCTTGTTACTTCTCTTGTACAAGACTTCGAGAATTTGGTTGAACTATTAGCTCAAATAATATGCTTGGATACTCTGACCGAATGTGATTCTGTGATCAAGCACTACTCCCAAAATTTTATTAACTCTTGGAGTAGATATATTATCATATAATCCCTTTATAGTCGTGATGTGGAATTAGGATGTTATCATAGGTATTGATTTTTTATCCATAATTCATAACCAGATTGACTATTTCATGAGGTGGACATGCTGTATTTGTGGTGATGGAATGATTTTTTCCTTCGTGGGGGAAAAGGAAACCCAGTAAAAGTAATATGGGCGCACACATATGATGATACAACTTATTTCTCATCATTTGGCTAGTATTTCCCTTATATTTGAAGATGTTATTGGATTTCAACTTCCTATAGTGGTGGAGGACTACAAGGACATCCTTCTTAAGGTAGTTTCATCCATACCTACTACCCATTGAGATATATAATTCTCCATATAAATGTTCCTAAGGACTACCTCAATATCTTCTCTATGATATCAGATGGATCCCATGGGGTTTTAAGAGTTGAAGGTTCCATTGGATGACTTACTGAGGAAGGGTTTTTAAAACCCAGTGTTTACCCTTGGGTAACCCCAATGTTGTTCACTAAGATGGAAAATTGGAGTTTGAGGTTGTGTGTAGACTAAAATTGCCTGAACTAGGTTACCATGAATAATAATTTTCCACTATTAATGATTTATGATATCTTCAACCAACTATGATTGAAAAATTGTTCTTAAAGATATTTCTCAGATCAGGTTATCCCCTACTCCAAGTGCGGGATGTTGATATACCAAAGAATGAATTATGATGTTTTTCAGTCATTATGAGTACTTGGTATTGAATTTTTGAATAACCAAATACCCAACATTGTTCATGGGGCTCATGAATCAGATATTTCATGCATTATTATATAGGTTCATGGTGGTCTTCATCAATGGAATTCTAGTGTAATTGGTGTCTAGGGAGGACCATGTGAGACACTTGAGGATGGTCCTAGACACACACCAAAAGCACCATATTTATGGGAAGATCTCTAAGTTTATGTTCTCGATTCAAGAGTTATATTTTAAGGTACATTTCACCTCAGAAAAGAGTGTAGTAGTGGACTTAGAAATGGTTGAGGCAGTACTAGCTTGTGATCCACCCAAGATAATGATGGAGGTGGGTATCTTCCTTTTGTTTAAAGGATACTATGGGATATTTTTTTCCTGATTTCACTATTATATATGCAACCGTGAATTATTTAACTCGAAAAGGGTAGTCTTTTATGTGGATGAGGTCATTTCTGTAGTCTTTCTAGGAGTTGAGGTGGAGGTTGACAAGTCCCTTCATCGTGAGGATTCTAATTGAGGGTGCTGAGTACAGAGTGTTATTCAATTCCTCTGAGATAGGACATGGTTGAGTTCTAATGTAGAGGTGTGCAGTAATTGTATACGGGTATCGACAATTGATATCACATGATCAGAACTATATGACCCAATATTAAGAGTTGGTTGTGGTGGTCTTCACCCTGAATATGTAGCCACACTACCTTATGGGTGAGTAGTTTATCCTCTATTCTGACCACAAGAGTCTCTATTATATCTTCTTTCCTAAGGATCTTAACATGAGATAGATTCAATGGATTTACTTCCACCAAAATTATTAATATGATATAGTATAAACTATTGGGATTGGGAATGTGGTGGAATATACTCTTAGTAGGGGATATTGATTATAGTTGTTGGTTAAGGCATTAAAGAAGTTAGCCACATTTTAGTATTTCCTTATGGATGAGGATAGTGCAGCTTAGATCCAGTTTTTATATGCTACCCCTCCTCTTCTAAAACAAGTCCGGGAGGATCATCTTGGAGATACTAATTGTGAGACCTTGTGAAATCATATATCTACTAGACACAATTCTAATGGATTCCATGGTGGTTGGGATAATTTTATTCATTTCATAGGATGGGTGATTGTATGAGTGATGTTGTGTGGGAAGGTTCTAGGGTAGTTTCATACATCCATCATGGTGATACATCTCGGTTTGGAAAAGATGTACTAGCCTTGTCAGTATTAGTTCTACTGTCCAGGAATAGAGAAGATTACAGTAGATTTTGTCTCTCGGTGCCTCACTTGCCATCAGGTGAAGGCTAAAAACCATTCCCTAATAGGATTAGATCAACCCCATGAGGTTATAAAGTTAAATTTAGATGGTATATCTATGGAATTTTTTGAAAGGGATTCACTGAATGTCTACAGTACATTATTCTATCTTGGGGATCATAGACTGACTGACTATGTTTTCCAACTTACTAGTTGTTTGAGAGTATAGTTCAGTTGGGAGATTGCGATTACATTACGTACATGAGATAGTCCAACTTCACAAAGTTCCATCAATGATTTTTTGAGATTGTGATGCTCACTTTATATCACAATTATAGAGAGGATTATAGGTGGAAATTTGGATTCATTTATGTTTGAGCATGATAATTCACCCCCAAACTGATTACCAGACTGAGCGGACCATTCATGTTCAGGAGGATATTTTTTGAGATTGCATGTTGGAATTTTGATATAGTGGGGAGTATCACCTTATTATGTTGGATTTTACATAAAACAACATCTACTATTCCATCATTGGAATGAATATATTCAAGGACTTATTAGGGAGACCTTATAGGTCACCACTTTTTTGGACTGATCTTATCAATTCAATACTTATGGGTCCATATTTGGTGTAGGCAAATACTACAAAGGTGTTGATTATCCTGGAGCATATAAGGACATCTCAGTGATGTTAGAATTAATATGGGAATTGATGAAGGATGAATTTGGAGTTTGAGGAGGGATATAATGTGTTCCTAAGTGTCTCACCTCTATATGGATTGAAAATATTTGGTTGGGGTAGAAATTTTTCTCTAAGATTCATTGGCCTTTTCTAGATACTACGTAGAGTTGGTGAGGTATCATAATACTTATTTCTAGCAACACGGTTCCACTGAGTACATGAAGTCTTCTACATGTTTCATCTAATGAGGTATGTGCATTACCTATTTCATGTTATCGACTAGTGAAATCTACACGTCAGTGATAGGGAAACATTTATAGATTACCCCATAGAGAATGAGGTTCTACAGGAGAAGATCCTTTATGGTATATAGATTCCATTGGTGTGTGTCTTGTGGTATCATGAGAACCATAATGAGATCACCTAAGAGCGGGAGACCCATATGAAATCCTAATTACCACATTGTTTTTGGTATTATTTTTTAAGGATGAAAATTCCTACGGTGGGGAGAATTTAACATCCCTATTTATCCCTTGTAAGTCTTTGTAATTTTCTAAAGAATATTCTCAAAGACATCCACTAAGATGGAGTGATATTTCGAGGCTCAGTGAGCTTGAATGTAGATATAATAAATATAATAAATATATTATATCACACCAGTACAGTTTTTCTAAAATAATTGAATAATTCTAAAATAGAAACACATATCAAAAATTGGAGACCACTATTGAATCTAGGATGCAGGTTTTACCCTATTCTCAACATTTCATTTTTCATCTTGTGGCGTTTTGTTAAAGTTTCATCACATGAACAAATAATAATATAGATTAATTTGATTTTTGTTTTAGTGTAGTGGCCAAATCCACTCATTATAAAATCCATTCTATGTAAATACCCAAGGGTAAACCAGATAACCCTATGGATAGAATGAAGATCCATGGAGGAACGTTCCTAGAGGATTGATTATAGATCATGGATTGAAAATAGGTATGGGAATAAAAAATTAGGGATCTCACTAATGACTTTGATGTAAAAATAACACTCATCAGTGATTTATTCAACCATGAAGTATGGAATTTTATTTTCATTCATTTATTTCCCTCTTTGTGTATCCCATGACAACCATGAACTACATCCAACAAAATATTGATTCACAGGTCTTTCATGATAGTGGTTTTGTGTTTATCTTCCTAGGGTTTGGGGGAATTGATATTATTTTATTTTGATTCTTCATTCATTAGTATGAAGAAAAAAAATCAAGGAAAACAAAAAAAAAATAGACTGGGTTCATTCATGTTGTTACGTTTTGTGGTTTGCTTCCCCCATTTATCACATGATCGTGGCCAGTATTCCCTTAGATTGAAGTTCAACCAATTATTGATAATCGATCAATATGTGGTCGTTCTTTAGCACAATGGATCGATACTATGGGTTTGTGTTCATGTTCGACGGAGAAATAAAAGTATGATGATAGTTGTAAATAATCCGAGGTATATCAGGATCATATCAGTGCTACCAAACTGTGGTTTAGCATGAAGCATGTGCCATGGTGGGATAGAAGCTGATACCTGAGAAGATCATATGAACGGAATCCACCTTCTAATGATAGCAAGGATGATCAACCCTGGATCTGTGATTTTCAGGTGTGATTGTTGGTAGTAATGATGGTGGGAGTTGCATGTAACAATGCATGGGAAATTTCAGAATTTTGGGAAAATTACCTACTGCGGGGCTTGTTGTCCATGGAACATACACGATGTTGTCCCCCTTCTGCAGCACTAGAGTTTCCACAAAGATAAATGTATCACACAATATGTTACATGTTGAACACATCATGTGACCCGATACTGTTGCCTTGTCATGTACCATAACGGCACAAAGACATGGGAAAGGGAATAAACATGGGAATGACCAAATTAAATGGACACAACTTTGTACTGAAACATAGAAATGTACACGGGTATAGAAAAAGTACACAAGCAATACCCGATGTACATGGGAACGGGCTGGCAACACAATGAGTGTTGAACCGACCTCTATATGTCATGTATCTTAATATAACACACTGTGTGTATGGATAAATAAATATCATATGAGATGTAAAGACATGGGGACCTAGTGCATACCAGATACGTTTTGTAGCCCAAATTACATGTCGTGTACTTTTTTTAAGGTTGGTTGAGGACCACCATCTCTTCAGTTTGGAATATGATCAATTAAGTTCATTCCATTAGTCCATCCATATGAGGGTATTGTGTTGTATTACATACTCAACACAATATTTTGGTCCCCTCTACATGTTGGCCTCGAATAGGGTTTTCATGAATCCCTCTATGAGGTCCTGTGTGGGATCCCATATCATATTATCTTTCCTATATGGGGTTTGTAGACTTGTTGTGAACAAATTACACATGGATGTGATCCCCATCATAGTGGGTTATTCAGATTATTGTTTTTGGTGTCCACCATGAGCACTAAGTGTGATACCGTATCTATGTATCGAGATATTTATAGATCTAATTAGTTCTCCTTTTGTGTCGCCTCATGTGCATTACTACTCGGATTAGCAACATCAGTGATAGCATAGAAAATGAAGTGATTTATACCGAAAAATCAGTCCCCTGATTCCTCAAGTAGAATCCTGTAGAGGGAATTATCTTTGAGTCCTATTTAATACTCAAATTTTTTCATGAGTATATAGAGGTTTTTATTGTTATTATTATAATGTATCATAATCAAATTGGCATACCTATGTGATGATGAGGTGACTAATCTCATGATTATTATGTATGTTTATTTGGGGGTGTTCTGTTGGGAATTATTATACTCACCAATGCATGAGATATTCCAACACATGTCATGTATTATGAAAATAATAAGACGTTTGATTGGGACCTTGGAGGACCAGGAGTAGTTTGAGCATAGTGACCTATAAAGGTTTTTGTTTGTGTAAGGTTATTTAAATTGAAAACAATCCCATCCATATTAGGTTGGACTCTTTTTTCAATTTTAATGGGATTTTATTTTTCCCATTATTTTTTAATGTACATTTTTGTAGTCTAATTTTATTCATGCATTATGGTATCTGTTGTGTTTTACTACTCAACATTGTCTGAGTATTTGGGACGTGTGTATGTGTGTGTGTGTGTTAAGGTACTTAGGATATATCCTTCCATGTGTCTGATATGCCTAATCATCACTGGTTTTCAACCCATGGCCTATTGGAGGTGGGCTTGGGGTGTAACAGTTGACTTTACTCCAACCAGGTTGGCCCTGATGGGTCAGGTCATGACGTAAAAATAAAGCACGTAGAATTTTTTTGTTAAAAGGGGTAACATGAAAGCTCAAAAATAATTCACACCATTCAAACACTTAATTTCCATCCACAAGGTTCCTACTAGACAATATCTAGAAATCTGTAATAAAAAACAATTTTATCAAAATTTTCATGCATCAAATGAGTTTAATAATGAATTTCAAATAAAATTGAGAACCATTATGCAATATCAACATAAAAATTTTTAAGAAGAAATTAGAAAAGTTGAAATGACTGAAAGTGAATATCAAGAGTTTCAGTAGGAAATCTATTCATAAATAAACATACATTAAAATTTACACATTCTTCATCAATTAGATAATTAATGGTTGTAAGGAATGTGAATAAATTAAAATGATTACTCCTTTGTCTTATAGAATCATTATGCATTGAAATACAACATAAGAAACCTCTCTTATGATCACTGAATGACTTATTTGGTTAGATGATAAGTATCATTAAAAATGAATAATCATAATGATTTATTATAATTATAACCAAGGATAGAGGTTAGGGATGTTTTATCTATTCATCTCTAACTAGAAGGTCCTTTTGGCATTGAAGTTCCAAACAACTCTGCCGCTAGTAAGAGAATCTCACAATTGATTTTTCCCTCTTCTTCTAGTCACATGACCTGCCACCCAGACACCTTTCATGGTGACTCCACCTACCACAAAACAATATAACTTCATGGTTAGTATAGACCATCAATTTTAAACAAATATAATCCATTCAAGAGTGAGAGTACTTGGATGAAACTCTATGAAATATGGTTCACCAATTTAGGGAGTTACACAACTGGTACAAAAGAATTTATTTAAACAAATATTAAATACAAGAAACTAGAAAATCACGGGTCTCCTCCCTTGAAGTGATAAATTTATAGTCTTTAGCCAAACTTTTACAATTACTGTTTTATATCCATGATCACTAAATGGGTAAGAATAATTATAAATTGAGCCCTCATTAATTTTTTTGGAAAATTTAACAATTTCACATAATACATCATGTAACTAATAATCCTGAAGAATTAGCCTCAGAACCCCAATGTTATAGAATTAATCCTTCTTCCACCATAATAATTAAAACTTATATTTTCATTAAAAAATCATGAAAAGAAGAAAACATCTTACAACTAATATCATAAAAACCAGACTCATATTTTCATTCAAATTATTTTACTTTGAGTATATTTCAGGGAATTAATAATATTTATCTCTCTATTTTTAAATAATATTTATGTGTTTTAATCCACATGGAATATTTGACAGTGTTCGGAAATCATTGTAGCATGTTCTGGAAACACTGTTCATACCCTACGTTGAGGAGCGTAGTGTAAGGATAAAAATTTCCTCTTAGAGGTTATTTGAAATGTATGGTTAGGAAACAATATGTTATTAGAAATGTTTGAAGGAAGAACCCTATGTTTAGATGGAACTGTAAATGTGGATTATAAGAAAAGTATGGAAGAATTATCTTATATTTGTTTCTCAAATGTATGGTTCATCAACCTTACTTTTGTAGACAATTGTATGTTTTATTTAAAAGTATGGATGATATACTGTATGTCTTCGAGCTAAAGAGGAAAGTAAGGATGATCAACCTTATGTTTGAAATCAACCTTACATTTTCAATAAACCTTACATTTGAAATCAACCTTGCCTTGTGAAATTTACTTTCAAAGAATGTATTCTATGATGTTCAACCCCATGTTTGGCGTCAGAGATTTGAATTATGACTTTATTAATGAAATGGTATTTATATAGATTATTAGGTTAATATAAAGCCATATTAAAAGCCTGAATCTAAAGTGTGTCTTTGACTGATTCAATGTCCATTATTTATGATTCAGGGGATGGATTTAAGAGGAGATTTTCATGATGAATTTTCACGGGAGTTTTGATTTCTCAGTTATTCAAACTTTTGAATATCTCTATTTTAAAAGTGACTTTCGTGGATCTAAATTTTAAAGGAAAATGATTTTATTTATTCTATATATACCTGTATCCTTTTGAATTACAAATTAAGAGTTGAATCATCAAAACGAAAAAAGATATATATCATTCTCTTGAGTTTTATTTTTTTTCACTACTACAATTTATAAAGACAATAGAGACTTACAGATCTGCTGTTATGAAGAGATACAAAGCTCTATTTTTTTAAGAAAAATAAACACAATTGAAGATTTAAATGATTCTACATCGAATATATTTTGTTAATCAACTGTTGTTAATGTTGTGAATTATATTTCATGATCTACTGAAACCAGATCAATTTAGAACTACTCTTACCTGAAGAACATCATTTCTAGAAATCAACGATCTATTAACTGTCAATTTCATGTTGTAGCAATTATTAAGAACAACTATAATGCATTTCAATGTAAAAATACTCTTTTACTTTGAGTAACCATCTTCTCGCACTAAGCAGTGTGTTAGGTTCTATGTATGAACCAGAAGGCTCTATTTTAGCCATGAAGTTGTACAGGTGTCAACTTCCTATACTCAGTTGTGGAATGGTCTGTTGATAAGAGGACCAGATAGTGAAAATCACCAAGCTCATGGAGTATAGCGTTGGTGGAGTGGACTAGGGGCCTTTTTTCCCCCGAACCACTATATATCGTGTGTCTTTTTCTATTTATTTTCCGCTGGTTAATCATCCTAATAAAGTTAAAAGGACAGATCACTATTTCATGAAGAAATTGTAAAAGGCACAATTCTCCCCCTCTTGTGTATATTCGGTATAACCCGATCCCAAAATTGGCATCAGAGGTGGTTCTTTTGATAATTCTATGATAGTATGATAGTTTTTGGATTATAAAGAGCACAATGGATGATACATGAGAGGGTATGTAAATTTATTGAGCTCCCTAATTCAATAGTGAAAATTATGGATGCTGGAAATTGAGGATGATCATTTATTTAAAGAACCTTGGATACAAAGTCTACTCAAATTTTCAAACTCCCTATATGATTCCAGAGAATCATGAAACATGGAGTACTGATACAGAAGCAGTGTACGACATAAACTTGAAATCTACGAATGCTATATTCTATGGTCTTGGACTAGATGAATTCAATAGAGAATATCAATTCCCAATGGCTTATGAAATGTGGCAGATGACTGCAATTGCCTATGAGGGAACTGATAATGTTAGACAAATGAGTTTTGCCACTACAAAATTAAAATTTGACACATTCAGAATGATTGATGGAGAATGTATCACCAAGATGAATGGAAGGTTTATAGAAATTATTAATAACATTACTACCTTGGGAGATCCTATCAAACAAGCAGATTATGCCCTCAAATTTTTAAGAGTTCTACCACCTATGTGGAATGGAATTTTTGCTGTTATTAGGCAATCCTCACCAGTCAAAGATCATATATTGAGAGAGTTAATTGGAACTCTTATGATGTATGAAGCTAAGATTCAGGATGAAGAAAATGTGAATAATATTCTGATCAAGAAAGAAGACATTGATTTATAATATTATCTCAAAATAAAAGAAGAAAGCTTAAAAATAAGTAAATAAAGGAAAATATTAAAGTTCGTATTCATCCAATTTAGTTGTGGAACTGGATCATCTAGCCAAAAAATTCAGTAAGTTTTATCGAAAGAAGAAACGTTTCATAAAGTCATTCAAAAAGAAATAAAAAGAAGTTAGATTATATGAATGAAAGAAGATGGGTCGTATCATACCTGACTATCCTCAATTAAAGGGGGACAAGAAAAAGTAATTCTTCATGATAAATGACTACGAGCAGAAATAGATGATGGAAATGAAATCTACTTGGAGTGTATCTGGAAACTCTAGATGATCCTTAATGTCTGACTCTGAAAAAGAAGAATCAAATCTGAAAGCCAATATATGCTTTATGGCAATAACAGATGAGGTACAATCCTATTACTCATCTGACTATAATTCAAGATGATCAAATGATAAACTTACAGATTACTAAAATATGCTTGAAAATAAATAAGATTTTTTATTTAAGAAACAAAAATATTTAAACAATAACCATAATGCTATTTTAGGAGAGAGAGACACTCTGCTAAACCAACATCATGAATTACTGAAAAAATATAACATAATTAACACAAACTATACAGATCATGAATATAAAATAAAAAAAAATGAAATCCAAAATAGAAACATACCAATGCGCTGCTCTTATTTTTACAGAAGGATAAAATACACTAAATGAAATACTTGGAAAGAATGAAATTAAAAAGAAAATAAACGTAATAGGTAGTAAAGGTGAAAAAACTAAACTATATAAAAATTACTTTGTTCCTAGTACAAGAAAATTAATATGTAATTATTGTGGAAGAAGAGGACGCGTATTTAAAAACTATTATTTAAGTCAACCACAATTATGTGGGATTAATAAAGCCTTTGTTGCATGAAATTTATATGATTCTATTGATTATATAAAATTAAAACAAGTCTGGATTCCTAGGACTTTTCTAGATAAAACTAATGGACCCAATAGAATATGGCTACCAAAACAAATCCTTGTTTAAATACCATTGTAGGAAGCATGTCACAAAATCTAGACTGAAATATGGTATATGGATAGTGGCTGCTCCCGACATATGAGTGGAAACTCATAGAATTTCAGGACTCTAACTCAAAAGAATTGTGTTATAGTAACATTTGGTGATAATGCCAAAGGTAAAATTATAGGCATCAGAATAGTTGGAGATCTAGAAGCTATCTCAATTAAAAAAGTACTCTATGTAGAAGGATTGAAACACAACCTAATAAGTATCTCTCAACTCTATGATGATGGTTATATTGTTGATTTTTCTGAAAATTCCTATTTTTTTTCAAAGACAAATTACATAAATTTAGAGCACTGAGCTCTGATTATGTTTATACTCTGGACTTAAATTCCTTGTGTAAAAATAAAGTAAAACGCTTAACTGCTAAGATAAATTAATTGTGGATCTGGCATAAGAGGCTTGGACATTGCAATATATATGCTTCATATAATATATCTAACAAAGAATTAGTTTCTGATTTTCCTAGTCTGACATTTAAAAGCGATAGATTCTGTGATGCATGTCAACATGGAAAGTATCACAAATAATCCATCAAATCTATTAACAAAATTACAACATCTAAACTTCTAGAACTTATCCATATGGATTTTATGTATCTCCAAGGGTAGAAATATTGGCTGGTAAATTATATGTGTATTTTTTAGTTGATGGCTATTCTATATTTACATGGGATTTTTAAAAAAATATAAAAATAATGATTTTACAATATTTTAATGTTTTTTCAAATCTCTTCAAAATGAAAATATCCTAAAAAAATTTCATTTAGAAGTGATCATGGTGGTGAATGTGAGAATCTATATTTTAATTACTTTTGCTCAAATATGGGTATTAATCTCACTTTCTCTACACTAAGAACACCTCAACAAAATGGAATTGTTGAAAAAAGAAATATGACTATTCATGAAATGGCTAGGACTATGGTAAATGAATACAATCTTCCTACCTATTTCTAGGAATAATTTGTAAGAATATCTTGTTATGTAATGAATAGAGTTTATTCAAACATCTTTCTAAAAAGACACCTGTGAACTCTAGAATAATAGAAGTACTTAAAGTAAATTACTTTAAAGATTTTGGATGCAAGTATTACACCTTAAACACCAAGGAAAATCATGGAAAGATTGATCCAAAATCTGATGAAGGCATTTTCATAGGATATTCTGCTACTTCCAAAGGTTAAAGAGTTTTTATTAAAAAGTCAATGATTGTTGATGAATCAGTTCTTATGAAATTTAGTGAATTTGATCCCTTTGAGAAATGGAAAGACGAAATTGATGAATCTGAATCTAATGATAACATGAGACTTGAGAACATAAAAGTTGTTTTTTTAAAATATTTAAATGAAAATTATTCTAGTTCAGAAGAACATGACATTGACGAACCAAACAGTGTTCTACCTAGACAGGATAGAACTCTAAAGAATCACCCTTTAGAAACTATTATATAAGACTTAAACACTGGAATAAAAACTAGAAGAAATGTAAGAAATTTTATTGAATTATCTACCTCTCTATCCCAATTAGAACCTGAGACATTAGAAGACGCCTTAGATGATGAATAATGGATGATAGAGTTTCAATAAGAACTAAACCTGTTCAAAATAAATGAAGTTTGGAAATTAGTTGAAAGACCAAAGAACTGTCCAGTTATAGGAACTAAATGGGTCTTTATAAATAAAAAAGACGATCAATAAATAATTACTAGAAATAAAGTAAGAATTGTAGATAATGGTTATAATCTGGAAGAAGGTATAGATTATGATGATACCTTTGCACCTGTATCTAGATTAGAAGCTATAAGAATATTTTTAGCCAATGCATCTCTAATGAAATTTAAATTATTTTAGATGGATGTTAATTCTATCTTTTTAAATGGTTACTTATTGGAGGATGTTTATGATGACTAACCTTATGGTTTTGAAAATTAAAAAAAACAGATTCTGTTTTTAATCTTATTATGGATATTTATGGCCTTAATCAAGCAAACAGATCTTGGAATAAAAGATTATGTTATTTTCTTTTAAAAAAGGATTTTCTATTGTGATGGCATATCCAACATCGTTTAAGAAAACTATAAATTCTAATATATTAAGGGTTCAAATTTATGTTGATGATGTAATTTTATGTTAAACAAACCAAAAAACATTCATGAGTATTCAAATTTAATGCAAAAAAGAATTTTAAATGTGTATGATCAAATAATTAAATTTCATTTTAGAACTTCAAATTTGTAACAAAATTTTGGATATGTTTTAAATCAATGAAAATAAATTACTAATATACTATAGAAATTTGGTCTTGAAAACAGCAAGCCATATTCAAATCCTATGTGAACTAATATAAAATGTGATTTGGATGAAACATGAAAATCAGTTGACAAGAAGTTATATAGATGTATGATTGGTAGTTTGTTATATCTTAATGCTAGTAGGCTAGATATAATGTACTCAGTATTTCATTGTGATAGATTTCAGTCTGATCATAAAGAATCTCACCTAAGTGGTGCCAATAGAATTTTTAGATATTTAAAAGGAACTATTTTTCAAAATCTTCTCTATAAAAAAACATCTGATTTTAATTTAATTTTATATTCATATGCTGACTTTGGAAGTTCTAGATTAGATAGAATAATCACCTCAAGGTATTGTCACTTTTAAGGAAAGTCCTTAGTGTCATGCTCTAGTATGAATCAACACTCAGTTTCCATGTCCACAGCCGAGGTAGAATAAGTATCTGCTGGAAGTTTCTACGAAAATGTTTTGTGGATGAAAAACACTCTTATGGACATTGGAATAAATTTTAATAACACACTTATTTATTTTATAATACTAGTGATATAAATATTTCAAAAAATTGTATTAATAATTCTTGGACAAAGCATATTATTATCACACATCACTTTATATGAAACCATGTTCTTAAAAATGATATATTCTTATAATTTGTAAGCACTGAAATTCAATTAGCTGATATTTTTACTAAACCACTACCCACTGCAAGGTTTTATTTTATTAACGGGGAGCTTGGTTTATTTTTTATAAATTATTTTTTAATTTTATAATTGTTATTTTATTTGTTTTTATTTATACATGTTTTTAGATTAATTTAAAATTTTCATTGGCACGGTTTTATACTTTTTTCATGTAAGTTTTCATTTTTAAATAATGTAATAATTACTATGTGTGTAATGCCATGGGAATCAAGGATGTCAAAAATCGTTTCCAATTCCAATCCCGTTCATTTTCTCAAAACCCTTCGAATCCCCAAAATCATATATCACTCTTCTATACCCATTCCCAAGCCTTCAAAACCCTTGATTTTTGTAACTTTAGAATCATGAAATAGAAATGGTCAAGAAACATAGAATCGAGGAAGGAGAAGCTGGTAGTGCCAAGAGAGAATGCTCGATAGGACGAAATATTTTGCAAGGAAAAGTGGTCGATCGATAATGGTTGTACCAGATGAATCTAATGTTGAGGAAAACCCTAAAATTTCAAACACTCATGAAAACCTTAAATGGAGACTACACAGAGTTTCAATATGAGGTAGAACTTTGTATCTTTTTTAGAACTATTAAGTTCAGTCTGAGAGAAGATGAATATTCAATAATAGATCACATCGAGAATATAGATTTTTCAATTTCACCTAGGGAGATAGCCAAAATTATTAACTACCATCATGTGGGAGTTTTTCATTTTTATTTAAAGAATATTGGGGATAATGTGCATAATTCTGAAGACATTATATATTTTCTGTTTGGGTCTATAGATATAATGAAACTGTCAGTGAATGGTCTAGAGAATGACCAAAAGATTCTAGTTAAATTTGTGCAAATAGGTATTGCACCCCGAATGTCAGATATGGAGAAAATATTGTACACTGATATATACATAATGTTTCTTCTTATGAGTGATATTTAGTTTTATTTTCCAATATTTATGGTCAGATTTCCCAATTATTTCATCCAACCAGAAGCGAGGATGAACTTCAATCCCTTTGGAAGCATCATTTCAAATATTTTATTTAAGAAATATATGATAAGGCTAGTGGATTCCTAAGTGAGATTCCACCATATCCACATTTTCAATGCTGGAACTCTGAGGAAAATTGGTTTTTTTATCACAATAAAAGGAAAACTCATGCCTGTTGCAGTAGAAGAAGAACAAGAGAGTTCTCATGAGTTACCTAGAAAACCAAAAGAAGGAGTAGCTGAATCTAAAGCCAGTGTAGTTTCATGAAGGATACGTATTGAATTGGTTGATCCACCTATAGATGAGGAATGTAAAGAAGGATTTCATAGGAAAAGGCTTAGAGTGTCTCAAGATAGAGATGAACCAACTCAAACAAAACCAGATGAAACTAAACCTATTCTAAGCTATATATTTATTAGGGAATCTGCAGTATTGGACAAAGAAGAACTAACAGCTTCTCAGATTGAGGAGACTCCTCAAGTGGAACAAGAAATTGTGCCTCGGGAAGAAATAGAGGCTGAGAATTCACCTAGAATTGACCTTTTAGAATCTATTCAAACGGAAGTCAATCAAGAGGAAACCATTATAGAAGATTCTATCTTAGAGGAATTAAATTAGGAACATGCTTAGGAGGAGAAAGAATGAGTTCATATGGATCACGGAAAATAACATTATGAGATTCCTATAGAAATTATTGGTGAAGATTTTTATGTGGATGAGTCTGGGAAGGACTCAAAGGAAAAATAAGTGGAGAATCTAGTACATAAGAATTATTAAGAGAAGTCAGATGCTTAATCCCTACCTATAGAAATGATAAATATAGTTTAATTTCAGATTGAGAATCAAGGATTGGGTTCCTTTGACTCTGATAATGATTATGTGTTGGAGTTGATTCGAAAGATTAATAAAGTTCAAGATGAAAATGTCTATTTGAGAAGTGCATTTGAAAAGGAGAGTCAGAAGTTTCAGAACCTGAAATCTAGTAATGTTTCAAAAAAAAATTCGAAAATTTCATGAAAGAAATGTTGGAAAAAGTTTCAAATCTAAAATATGAAATGGTGATGATATCATATTTTCTATAGTTTAAATATTTCATGGAGCAACAATTTGTCACTGTCAAAAATAGTGAAGCCAGTACATTGGGTACTTCACCTGATCTGATTAGAACATTTCAGGCCGTTACAGTAGCAATAAGAAATATGAATGACAGAATATTGTACCTTCAATGAAATAATGCTCATTTATCTATGTTTTTAGAAATTAGATGTTTTTTATTGAGCAGTTGACTTTAAATAAACCTGGAATTAGAGTTTTGAGGAATCGGTTCACTAACAAGTTAACTCTTTCTATGGATAAGTAAGAGAGGCTACATGATTTCTTCAGAGTCAATTTGGTGGAAGACATCCATCTGAATGAGGAAGGAAGAAATCTCATAATCCAGTTAGGTGATGGATTGACAAAAAACATGAGACTACAAATTTCAGAAATCAAGGATTTTATTCAAAATAGATGAAACCAATCGCATACCTTAACCCAACCTTGATTCCAATTTTCATTCATGTACTTATTATATATTCTCAATAAAATATTTCTGCATTATATGTTTATGTGTTATTGATTTGTTTACTGTATTGTCCATATTAATGTGCCAGTAACCCGTAATCAAATATTGATAAATAGTTTATAATAGAATTTACTTAGATTTCAGTGCTACCTTAAAATGTATTATATTTCTTCTTCTATCATTCTTTTTGATATCACAAAAGGGGGGGAAATATGGATTAAAATAACATATTTTTTAAGAAATATATGGAAAACTCATATTTTTTTATATAAACCTTTTACTCAGAATAAAACATTTCATTTAGAAGGGAGAAATTTTATTTAAGGTGAAATTTTTGAATATACAAAAAATTCAATATTTATAAAGGATGAGATATTTTTTTACATTATACAGGGGGATAAAATGTAAAAATTAGGAAATAACTTTGTTAAAATAAATTTTTTTTTATCTTTGCAAAATTCAATATTATATGCAATTAATTTTTTAAGATAATTTTATTGGTTATTTCATGGGTTTTTTGATCATCAAAAAGGGGGTGATTGTTGGGAAATTATAGTCTTCAACAACACTCTATCTCTTTTTGATGATTTTGAGGTTCACAAATACCCTTATTTGTTATTAGAATGATTTTACTTTGTGTATATTTCAAGGAATTAATATTATTTATCTCTCTATTTTGAAATAATATTTATGTGTTTCAATCCACATTGAATATTTGACAAAGTGTTTAGAAATATCTTTAGCATGTTCTAGAAACATTGTTCATACTCTACGTGTTCGGAAATTACTTTTAGAAAGTTTTGTAAACACTATTTATACTCTACGATGATGAGTGTAGCGTAAGGTTAAAAACTGTGGCTTATGGGTTGTAAAAAATTTATGGTTATGCAACCATACTTTATCAAAAAAGTATGAAGGAAGTACCCTATGTTTTGAAGGAACCTAACATTTGGATTATCAGAAAAGTATGGAAGAAGTATCTTATGTTTCATTCTCAAAAGTATGGTTCATCAACCTTACTTGTGTAGGCAACCATACGTCTGATTGAAAAGTATGGATCATATAATGTACATTTAAGAGTCGAAGAGAAAATTATGGAAGATCAACCTTATGTCTGAAATCAACCTTACATTTGGAATCAACCTTACATTTGAAATAACCTTATGTTGTGAAATTTACATTTAGAAAATATATGCCATGAAGTTCAACCTTACGTTTGGTGTCAGAGATTTAAATTATGACTATATTAATGCAATAGTATTTATGCAGATTATTAGGATAATTTCGAGCCATATTAAAATCCTGAATCTAAATTCGGTCATTGACGGATTCACTGTTGTTTATTTATGATACTGATGATTTATTTAAGAAGAGATTTTCATGCGGAATATTCTAGGAAGTTATGACTTCTCTATTATTAAAACTTTTGAATATCACGATTCAAAAGGCAACGTTTTTGGATCTAAATTTAAATGTATAATGCTCGTCTTTATTCTATATATACCTATATCATTTATCATCACAGATAGTGATGATAATCATCGAAAGGAAGAAAGATATATATCAAGCTTTTGAGTTTTTTTCACAGCTACAATTTACATAGGCAATCGAGACTTACAGATCTGCTATTATGAAGAGAGACAAAGCTCTATTTTCTGAAGAAGAAGAAACACGATTGAAGAATCAAATGATTCTATATAAAATAACTTTTGTGATCCAACTATTGTTACTATTGTGATTTATATTTCATGATCTAGTGCAACTGGATCGATTCATAACTACTCTTATCTGAATAACATCATTTCTAAAAATAGACAATATATCGACTGTTAGTTGAGTGTTGTTTCAATTGTGAACAAAAACTGGAAATTATTTCAAAAGTAAAATAATCTTTTACTTCGAGTGACCAGATTATTGTACTATGTTGTGGGTTAGGTTCTATGTATGAACTAGAAGGATATTTCATAGCCTCAAAGTTTTAAATGTGTCAACTTCCTACAATTAGTTGTTGAACAGTCTCTTGATACGAGGACCAGATAGTGAAAATCACTAAGCTCGTGGAGTTGAGAATTAGTAGAGTGGACTAGGGGCATTCTATTCCCCGATCCACTATACATTGTGTGTCCTTTTCTATTTATTTTCCACTTCTTAATGATTTTGATAATTTTAAAAGGGCATATCATGATCTCACGAAGAAATTGTAAAAGACACAATTCACCCCCCTCTTGTGTATATTTGGTATAACCTGATCCAACATACCCCACTCTTACAATATAAACAGGTTCAGAAAAAATTCAACAGTGAAAGAAGATAACTCACTTTAACAATATAATGACTCCCATAGGCTACTTCTATGTGTGAAAAATAATACGGGGCCTCAAACTCATCTAGAAACTTCTCAATGTGATGGATAACAAACTCATCATCAATGATATACAATAAATCATGGATAAAAATATTTTCACTCTCTTGATTAGATATATAATTTACTATATATTTAATACACTTTCCTATAGAAGAAAATGAAATAGAAATATAATCACATTTTACTGGTTGTAAAGTATAGGAAGCAGTATCAAGGCTAGGTACCAAGGAGGGTTAGGGATTGATCTCAATAGTCTGAGAAACATTATCAATCAAAACAATGTGTTAGGGATGTTCAACTTCATATTCCTAATAAATTTATTTCTAAATATTTCTCTCAATCTTACCAAATATTTTAAATTACTTTGTATATACCAATTATAAAAAGAATGTATTAAAATTTTCAGTTATAGATTCAGTGATAAAATCCTCAATCGTATAATGATTTTCCTTCCTAAACAGAGCCTCAAAAGCATATGTAAAAACAACAATCAGCATAAAACTCACCACAGGATAGGAATAATTGGAAACATGACTTTATTCTAGGTCATTTCCACCTTGAAGGGTTGGTTTACCCTTCAACACATTCATAGCATCCCAAAAAATGACTAATAATGGATTTAATAAAATAATTTAAACTTTTTATAACACTCCATCTTCGGAATAAGAATTTATTTGGGTAAATATTGTTTAACATAATAAACTATTAAATCATCCACCTTCTAATAAGGATAATTGAGTGACCTTTTAGCAATCATTAGTGAAACACAAGATAGTTCTATATCTCTATGGACTAAATGTTGAATAATGAGTTGGAAATAAGGTTAATTATTTTAGCTAATTCCTAAAGGAACCTAATCTTCTTACTCCCACTAATTCAATAATAAATGATGAAACTATGAGGGCCTTTCAGTTTGGGATGAATATTCTTTTGAACTCTAAAATTACACTTTCATTCAAATTTATTATTGAACCTTCACTCTAATACCTCTTTTTTGTCAAATGTTTTTAATGAATTTCAAATATGATAAGATATTGTTCAATGAATACACAAAAAAGATATTAAAATTAGATATCCTAATCATTTGAATGATTTTTATGTAATCGAGTTCATTATTATTTTTCATCCGTTGGGTAAATGGATGGGTGGGGAATAATTTTTAAACATGGGGTATTTTTTATCCTCATCCTCCAACCACACTTTTTTTATTACCTCATTCATTTGTTTCCACTTCGTTTTCTCATATTCATTTTCTTTTCCAAGTAAATATTTATCATTTTTCTCATATTATTTATATCTCTCTTGATTTAAAAATTTCATATTTTCCAGATAAACATTTATAAATTCAATTTGAAAATTTATTGCTTCTTTACTATATTGTTTCCTAAATAGTTCATGAGATCTGTTACTAGAGTGGGTTGTTACTACCATGATATTCTATATTGGATTTAGATCTGTTGAATTGGAAATTTTAACTTTATCTCTTCATCCTATGTCCCGATCAATTTGACATAGTTACAATTCTAGTTTATGGATCATAAAATCTATATCTTTTTTTAATAAACTATTTTCACCCAAAACCTATTGTAACATACCTTTAATTTCCCCTTATGATTTTAAAGATTAATCTCAATATTGATTTGAATAAAATGTTCTGGGTTGTGTTGGGTATGTTGAGGAATCTAACTATTTGATTACTCCTTGTTCATTCAGAGAAAGGTTGGGGTGTTTTTAATAACTAGAGTTCTACTAACTTGAGAAAAGATCTTAGACACCCTGATTTATATCACTATAATCAAAAAACTAGGAACTCTATTCTTATTGTAAAATTATATTATGGTTGGTAAATTTTTTTATCATTTCTAAACATCCCACAATGACAGTAATGCTCCCTAAGTGATGTTTTGTTGACCAAAAAATCTTGAGTACTAATTTTATCCCTATGTATTGTTCTCTTCCTAGTGAAATTATGATATGATTTTTGCAGTAAATTGTCAAAGATTTACTTAATATAATATTCTTTCATATCTAATAATTCTCCCCCCGTAATATTTAACTACTATGATCTAGTTTTAATGAGAGAGGTAATTGAAGAAGGTTTCCATGAGCATATGAGGAGATAACTGATGGTTGAGAAATTGTCTATATAGAGCTCTAAATCAATCCTGAGCATCATAAAACAACTCCCCCTCGTCCTAGACAAAACCATTGATATTATTCCTTACTTATAAAGTTGTGTTACAATGATAGAATTTGGACATAAAGGAATTTAATGTTTCATCCTAGGTTTCAAAATTTTCCTAATACAGGTTCTATAACCTAGACCTATCCCTCCCCTTATTGTAAAATGGGAAAACCGTGAACCTTAATTTTTTTTCATCTCAGACCTCATAGTGGAAATTATTTGATAAAATTATAAAAATATCTAATAAAACCTAAGGAGTATTCTATGGGAAAACCTATTAATGATAAAAGATTGGATAGATAATATTGATTTATCTCATAATCCCTAGACCTAAGTGACGAATTTCTATAAAATGGATTAATTAACACTGAAGGGAGTAGAAACTCTCTTTTTATAGGTCTCTCGGGGATAGAAACTATATTTTTTTGGTACATTCATGTTTATATTTTCATCTCTTTGAAAGTATAATATTTGTAAATTTTTCATTTGAATTTTTTTTCTTTAATTTGGAATAATTTTTATTGATTTAAAATATTGAATTATTATGTTTTGAATTAGATTAACTTGTGTAAATATATGATCATTAAAAATTGTTTAAAAGAATCACACATAAAATTTCTCAGAAATTTTTTAAACAATTTTTTATATGTATTTTATTTATATCTTTTTTATGTTTTATATAAAATTTTTAATAATTTATTATAAATTAATCGCTCATTCCCTCCCTAAAAATATTACGTAAATTTGACATGATTATCATTGGAACACAAAAAAATTAATTATTTATTAACCATACTTACAACTAGTAATGTATTGATTTGTGTATTTTGTCCACATGGAAGAAAAATGGTGAGTATGTGACCAAAATAACGTAAAATATAAAAAATAAACTACTATAAATGAATTAAATATACAGAGAATGTTTTATGTGAAGGGTGTGAGAATGAAGATGAGGTATAGATGTGGTGCACAAATAATGATAATAATATATTTTCATTATGTAGATCATACCAATATGAATTGATATAAAAAATTTTATTTTTATACTCATGTTATCCACAATTTGTATAAGTGATTAGAGAAATGATAATTTTCCTTAGAGCTCCCTCTTTAGTGTTCAACATAACTCTTTGATATTTCGTTTATAATGATTTATCTATCATCACTCATGAATTAAAATGTTATTTAATGGATAATAAAATGTTAAAAATTTCTATTTTCAGAACATCAGTTAAAATTCAATGGAAAAAGTTTCACTATAATAACCTACCGGTCCTTTGAATGGGTTAAATTTATTCTCATTAAGAATGAACATGACATATATGATCTTAATACACACACATATATATATGTGTAATTAAAAATAGAATATATTAAAATTTAAAATAATAACAATATAACTACCCTAAATTTATCTAGCTACACATGAATTAAACAAAAAACAAATAAAATCATTGAATAACTGCATATCAAAAACCGAAATAAGAAGGAAGAGATGGGAGGATTTTTATTCAAGATTCACTCCTCCCTCCAACTTCATCTTAGCAATCCTATAGTCTAAGAGTGATTATTATCTTGAATTATTTTCTTTGTGTTCTCCCCTTTGATTGATGGATGACCGATCCTTCTTCTTAGTGTGTGATGGTATGTTTTTATAATATTTTTTTCTGGATCACAGGTTCAAATTTTTTCTTGGTAGTGAACTTCAATTCCACATCTTCCAGGTGGCCTCGTTCACTATACACTATCACCCCCATGTACCAGGAATAGTCCCACATAACAGAATGAGATTTCCCCACATGATACTTTCTTTAAATAAATGCATTGTGCCTTGACATAATCTTTAGTCAGAAGTGGTTACCCTCGCAAGAGAACTTCAACCCTTATCAACATAAAATTTGATTCTAAAGCCATAGTTTAATTAGGTAAAGGACATACAATAAAAAGTTATCAAGGAACATACAATGCAGATATGTGCTCAATGAGGCTGAAACATGATACCTCACCGAGACCCATAATGGAAGCTACCACTGAGCTGCACCCTAGGGGCAGCAACCAGTGAGGTCCAACCCATGTCAACTTCATCAGCCTTAGAAAAAACATTCTGCATCCACCCTAAATTATCCTTTTTAAGATCAACACTTATACCATTACCTAAGTCTGCACACCTTGGAATAGCCTTTGCAGCTATAACACTACCTTTACAAAGGACATACACTACATCAACCCTAAACAGATCCCACTGAATTTACCCATATTAAACGTCCACGGTGACCCAAGAAAAACTTCCATGGGAACCCATACACAGCTCTCATCATCAACTTTACACAATACTTCCTTCTTTGACCCATACTAATTACTACACAACCTTAGTTGAGGCCATCCTTCTCTAGAAATCTTGGACTCAAGTTCTTTCTTCAATGATGTTTAGTTGTAATATTCCACAATAAGCAAGTGAGGCTCAGAGTGTCGATGGTTCACCCTTCAGTCTCTTTATATTGTGTTCAATTTTAAGTATCATGGTTTGTAATCAAATTTTGGTGCTTAGATGGTGTCAAGATTTCATTAAAATCCTTTTTCCTTGATTGAATTCTCAATAGGGAATAATGTCAAACATAAGGGATTTATCTAGCCGGGTACTTATGGTCATATAAATAGGGAGTTCTAGGACCCGTCATTCTTTGAATCAATGATATTAAAAAAATCACAACCATCAACCTAAATCTATCTTTAATTCATCTAAAAAATTATGTGTTTTCATCTTCATCAATTTAGCATACTCACGATTCTTCATCAGCGCACCTCAGCTTGGGATCTCCAATTGGTGTCATCATCTAGAATGGTTCTAAAGTTGTAGCTCATACTTTTCCTTCATTATTCATCTTCACTAATGGATCAAATGGGGCTCACCAAAATCCACTAGTATAGGATCTGGATCTTTAGTTTTGTTCTTTAATGGAGCTTGGTTTCATCTCCAACAACCCTGTTAAGCTGGAATTCATCTTGAATATACGTTCATGATGAGGGATTTTCTTCAATTGATGAAAATCTTGGTTTTAGATTTAGTTTCATTATGTACAGTCAGCTCAGCCTCAGTGTCTCCCATGGATTTGATTGGTGAGGATATGTTTCTGCATGGTCAATTGTGATGATGTGATAGCTTGAAAATGTTTCCACAGTATGTAATGTGGTTGTAGGGAACAGTCAATTCTTCAGGAAAGAAATCACATCCTCCCTCAGAATGGTTGGTTAGATCTTTCATGCAGCCGCATAACTAATTGTGGTATGCCTTGTTTTAGGTTTAGTCATGGTAAGATTTTCCATTTCCATGAGGTCACTTCACATGATCACCTAAGTGACTATGGCCCTTCTTGTAAACATTTAATTGATAGAAATATTGTATTGTGTTCCCTTCATAATTTCATTTGAAAAATAAATAACAAAGAAAAAATTAAATTTATAATATAAAAAAATTAAAAACATAAATTGAATTAAGATATTAAGGAATTATTTTATTATTAAGAAAAAAAGAAATGTTAATTTATATTAAACAAATAGTCTAATTTAAAATCATAAATTTTATATTTTGAAATATAATTAAGAAATTAAATAAATATAAACAATTAAGGATAGAAAATATTTCAACATAAAAACAATAATATAAATGATGGGTAACAATAAATACTTATTAAACTATAAATTAAACAGAAAACAATAAATAATTAGATGTATTGATATTTTAACAAAAAATTAATTGATTAAAAAAATTTACTGCAAAATAAGAATAATAAAAAATTAATCAATAAAAACATAAATTTTATTATTAAGCAAAATAAATTATAATAAATGGTATGGAAAAATATACCAAAATTGATGCCATATCACTCCCACATCTCATGTCTATCTCATCCACACTGGTATGGCACATGAACCAAAGGAATTATTTTGTCATGCAACACCCAATTTTGATGATCCATAATCTGAACTGTCAACTCTTCTACTAAGGTATCAATTTCAATTTAAATATCCTCTCATCTAATCAAATGGGGTGGATTTGAATGATACTTCTTCACCTAGGAAACATGGAACCCATCATTAATCAATGTCAAGAAATAAAGTAAGTTTAACCAATATTCCACCTTTACATCTCATTCAATAATCTCAAAAGGACCCATATAACATAAGGAAAACTTACCATGATTTCCCAATGATGATTCCCTAACCAAGAAGACACACTGAGAAATATTCAATCACCAACATCAAATTCATATGATTGAATATGATGACTAGCAAATGATTTTTGTCGATATTGGGCTATCTCTAACTTCTATCAGATAAAAAAACATTCTCCATTATCTCTAAAAATGAATCAGTCCTAAAAGTGACCACTCACCATGCTCTACCTACTAAAAAGAAGACCTATATAGAAATCCATACAATTGTTTAAATTCATTCATTATAATCAATCCCAAGAAAATATTGTTATTGGAAAAAAATTTCAAAGAAAGATGCTTCTTCCAAGAACCACTAAAGTCATATATGCACACCTAAAGTATATCTTCTATAATATGAATGGATCACTCAGTCTAACAATATGTTTTAGGATGATGTGTTGTGATAAAATTCAATATATATCCCATAAAATCTTGTAAACCCTTATAAAAATGAGATGTAAATGGTTATTCTCTATCACAAACAACCATAGAAGGCCATCCAGGGTGCTTTACAATCTATCATACTTATAAGCTCTTGATTTTTTTACCTTAATCGACTCATTAAATGGAAGGAAGGGATATGATGTAGTGAGTTGAATGAGGATCACCCAAATTGAATCTTTTTCACTAGGTGTTTGAGGTATTCCCCTCAAAAAGTCCATGGCAATTTCAACCTATTTTAAAAATGGAATTTTTAAGGCATGAAATAAACTGGTGGGTATCTTGTAATCCACCTTAATATTCTAGAAAGTAGGACATTGTGACTTAAATTATACAATAAATCATCTCATCCCTACCACCAATATCAATTTCTTTAATCATGATACATTTTTTTAGTCCTTTAATACATTGACCAACTCGATTGATGTCCACCCTCTATAAATTGATGCCTCAAAGTCATAAAAATGACCACTATTTCTCCAAAAAAAACCAATTTTACATGGGAAACTAAGGCCAATAATCCAAGGCTTCCCCATCATATAATATTTTATTATAAAACTTGAAATTGATGTTATATGATTACCCAATTTAGATCTGATCATAAATTGATGAATAAAATTTCACACAAGCTAATAATACCTTCCCCATAGCCTCTTCTACTTCTATGATAATCTCAGTAAATATGTTCATAAATAACTACTAATCCACTAATTTATTTAAGGATATAGTCGGTAACTTCCCTCTTAATGCATCAAATAACACATTCCATTTTCCAGGTGTATATGAAATATCAAAATCAAAATTATGATGATATTTAATCCAATAACCATGGTGTATGTTCAATTAACTCTATTTGAAAATATACTCCATTATCTTATAATATGAATACATATTGTACAGTACACTATGGAGATATTGGTGTCAATTCATGAAATCATGCATCATTACTGCAATCTCAAGGCCATGGATTGTATAGTTCTTATCATGAGGGGTAATTAGTGAGATCCATATGCCACAAACTAGTTTCTATACATCAATCCACACCTAAACCCTATGTTGATTAATCATAATAAATATCACATCATAGTCTTGGCTTATGAATAATGATAACTAGAGCTAAAATCAATCTCAACATTTGTTCCTCAGTAGATCTCTGACACTTGTCACAGTTTAAAAAACATAATGCCCTTTCAGGTTAGTACTATCATAGGAGATGCAAGGATGGAGCAGTTCCAAACAAAACATCTGTAATAGCTTTCTAATCCAAATAAACTATATATCTCAAAATCATTCATGGGGTTTTTTCAAGTCAAAACTATCATAATCATATAAATATCCACTAATATTCCCCTATCATATTCCACATTCCCTATATATTTCACCTCTCGAATCCAAATATATCATTTTGAGAGATTCCCATACATACAATGTTCTTTCAAGATTCTAAGGATGATATCCAAATAGAACCATTATTCTACCTCTAACTTGGTGTACACCAATATGTCATCCATAAAAAGAAACTATTAATGAGTCAAATAACAGATGGAAAATTCAGATCATCAATGACATAAATAACAAAGGAGAATTATAAAGACCGAGTGACATAACTAAAAATTTGAAATTAGCATACCAGATCCTAAATGTAATCATAGATATATCATCTTCATAGAAAGAAAGATTATGGTACCCCAATTCAATTATAATCTAGATAAACAAGAAGGATCCTTTAAGTTGATCAAATAGGTTGGAAATCCTAGGAATGTTGTATTTGTTCTTAATAGTCACCTTATTAAACCTATGGTTATGAACACAATGTCAGAGTATTCAGTATGCCTTCTCTGAATATATAACTAGAAATTCATAAGGTAGAACACTAGGATGAGAAAATACCTTGGCCTTAAGATCCTCATTATTAATCTTAATCTTCTTCAACTCAGTGAGTGTATAGAAATGGGTCTCATCCTAGGGTGAAAGTCAATTGATAACTTAGCCTCCCATTTTGGGGTGGTATCCCAGAAAAATATTTAAAAAACACATTAGGGTAGTATTTATCTACAATAGGAAGAGAACTTCCCAAAAATAGATAACATCATCAAGAATCATAGTTAAAAATTGGTACAAAACCATTCATGTATAAAGAACAACACAACCTCTCTCCCAGGTATAGAATCCCACACACCCTAAAAGGCATGAGGGACTCCATAAGAATAAAAAACTGTACTCGGTGATGTCAATAATCGATTTGGTTCTTGAAACAATTCCTCCAATCCATGCCAAAAATATGTTCAATAAAATAATGATCAAGAACAAGGAAACCTCACACGACTTCAAAGTCATAATTCATCACCTTACTCCCTAGGGTTTTAAAACCGTTCTCCTTACATGAAATACCAAACCATGTTCCAATCAAGGGAGCCCCAAAATGGTGGGCCACATTTCCTCAACCACGTATCCTCGTACGCCAGAGGCTGTAGACTAGCAGTGAGTGTCTATGGTGTGTTCATGGGAAGATTATGAGATTTTGGTCAAAGTACCATAGTGGTTAAAAATATAAATTAATTAAAGAGGAATATATATAATGGAAGATATATTGTAAAAACATATAAAAATCCAAGAACCAAATAATAATCCAAATGACTAAACTGAATCATATATAAAATGATAATATGGTGTGTCTCTAAAAAATAGTAAAAACATGTACACCTAGAAGTAGTCATTAAATATAGTAAATGATATATAAAAGGAATAGAAAGACCAAAATATATCCAGGTATCCTCATATCCATCATGGCCATAATCTATTATGATCACAACATAAGTTGTATAAGAAGTCATGGATCCATAAGAGGTTGTTTCTCTTATCTACATTTGCAAAAATATAGTGTTCCTAGGTACCATCGACATCCTGGATATGGTGTAAGATAAATTCAAACTCCAAACAATGGTGTCTATAAATATTCATTCAGTGTATAAAATATGGCAGTGTGTAGATATAATAACCAATAATAAAAACTATAAATGGTTAGCTCTGGTTCTTGAATAACACTGGGATCACAATACCAGCGTCGTCCTATGCCAGAATATATCTGAACTAGTAACCATGTGTAACACATATATAGACTATATACATAGTGATGTATACAACCATATATGTAGAAACTTCCAGTATACTAGATCCAAGTCATAACTTAAACAATAATAAGTTTTAGAATGAATATCACAAGTAGCAAGGGACATTTTTCCTAGTATCACAGTACTAGGTTCTCTATGCCCAGTATCATGATTATAGAGATATCATTCATGTATCATAATAATAGGGGATTCCATTCTCTGTATCATAATAAGTTTTTTCATTCAAATTATCATAGTATAGGGTTTCCATACCCATTATCACATATAGGGTCTCCATGACCATATTAAAATATATTAAGGGTGTCCATTCCGACACTTCATAAAAGTTTTATGTAATCATGGTCATTAATACAATCCAAGGGATAATTCATAACTCCTTAAAATTTAATAATAATAAGTGCGCAAATTGTGTTCCATTTAATTAGGTAATAACTGTGTATCACTCACCACTATTTAATAAATACCCAATTGATAATTTTTCTCCCTCTCCTATACCATAATTATTATCCATTTCATCAATGTTATCACCATTTTGAATTCATTCCAAAACCATCTAAAATATGGTATACCCATTTAATCATTTATAGACACACCTTAAAAGTGATGAACACACCGCAAGGGGTGACCACAATTGAATGGGACATAAGAAGGGCACATGGTTCTCAATTAATGTTACTATTTTAAGGAAAATTAAATTTAGGGGCAATGCATGGTGAAACTAGCATGTGGAACAAAGAAACATGTTATAAAAGAATCTCAATTTTAGGGATAATAGGTAGACCACATAGCTTATGCCGATAGAGGAGCACTTATCTATTATCAGATTTTGGTTTTTTCTAGATTGGGATAAAATGAAAGAATGGATGAACACCATAAAAATAGTACATATGAGCCTGCACCTCAATAACTTCATCGAGAGGAAGAAAAATGGATAAAGTCTTTAGATGATTAAAGAAATACCATAATGGATCCAATGAGATGAATGGTGTTCAAATCCAATCTCGGATGAAGAAGTACGATCAAAAGATGTGATTTGAGCTCAAAGGAAATCTTCCAAGTCAGTACTATCCATTGGAAGTGAAAATGAGAGGTTGGGTGAGGATAAAATAGATTTAATGTTAAAATGGCCTTTTACCCAAAAATTACATGGTTTTACTATTTGGAAACACAATTGGCCAAACCATGCACCTCCCACTATATATAGAGAGACCATGCACAGTTTTATGTGCACAGTTTGACAAACATTCTCAAACCATACAACACACCTATGTTAAAACTATAGAGCTACCTGCATGGGTGTCTATACCTATACATATGGTTAGGGAAAATTGTGTGCCCTTCTTGTCCATCTAAAATAACCTACACGCTTAGGGGGAATCATGCATTCTAGCTTACATAGTTTCTACTAACCATTTGGATCAGTTCTTTTCTCCACCTATTGGGGTTCCAAGCTCCGAACAATCCCTTTAAACCCCCCAAAACTTCTATCAAATCATTAGGAATCCATATTAGGTCCTAGATAAAGAATATAAAATATTTAAAAGGATATGTACCTCATAAAAAAATATGATCTTATAATATCCCCCTTAAAGGAACATGTCCCTGAGTTCACCTTCCAAGGGAGACAAAACACAATCATAGAATAAGTCGAACCCCATAACATGTAGTCATCCTCCCACACCCAAGTCTCATAATGGAAGTATTCATGCTTCTATATAACCTGTACTAAAGGGAGAGAGTAGACTCCTAGATCCTCCATTCTCCAGTCAATGATGTGTATAGGATAGACCTAAAAAGAATCATCAACATCTAACTCCACATCATTAGGATCAAAAGTATGAGATAGGTCTACATGATAACGAAGACGCTATGAAATGTGGAATACATCATCCAAAGAAAAATACCTTTGTTTTAATAGAAACTAATAAGATACTAGCCCAACTCTCTATAAGATATCAAAATCCCTGATGATGAACGACAACAACTTCCCTTTCCTTAGTATTTGTTTATGTCCATGCCTGGGTGATACCTGTAAGAAAACATGATCTCAAACCTTGAACTCCAGAGGTCATTGATGGTGATCTACATATGATTTCTATCTATATTATCCATTAAACATCTGCTTCTTGATAATATGAGCCTATATAGAAGTCTCTTGAACGGGATAAGGACCTAGTAGCGCTACCTCTCTTGCCTCTAACCAGCATAGGTGTAACATCCCAGGTAAATGAAGAATAAATAATTTTAATATTTATTAATATTTATGAATTAAATATTAAATTCTATTTTAAAGGGGTTGCTATGTTCGATAGCGTACCCGATACGCAACGATGAGTTCCTTTGGAAACTTACGTAGCACACTAGTAATATAATAATATTATTTTAAATGTTAGTTAACAAGTAGCCGTTGTACTGGCGGGAATGAATATAAATAACTAAAATATGAATAGATATGTTTTTAAATGTTTATACATTTACCTAATAAAAGATAAAGGCTTAAAATACGGAAAGAGTTCAATTTTAGGCTTTTATACTCTAATTTTCACTAAAGGTTCACTTATCACCTTTTAATGGTGAACCGTCGTTAAATATAGTTTTGATCACTCTTATACATTCTTTTGGACCAAATAAAACTCTTATTAAGAATCGAGACATCAAATTTTACTTTGTGTAATTTTTGGTACCTTTCTGATAAAGTTCATTTTTTTATGAATAGTGTAAAATGTTGTATTTTACATCAAAACTGCTTTTTAATATAATCAATTTATATGATTAGATTATCTTTTGAATTGGTCTTAATGTGTAATATGAATATATTTTTACCATTTTATCCAATGGTGGTCATTGGAATCAATTTCGATTTGAAATTAGACTTAAACTGGTGTCAATCTTTTGATACTTATTGTTTTGTAAAAACACGCTATTTGCCCTGGCAGTGGGAATTAATTATTGAATTGATTAATGTGACTTATATGATTTGAATTTTGTAAAATGGACTTCATTTTTGAATTCGGAATATCAAATATAGCTTAGGGTGAATTTTTGGTAATTTTCTGAAAAACTTCAATTTTTGATGAATAGTGAAACCACTAAGTGGTAATCAAGCAAACTGATTTTTCAGTTAAATGAAATTTTACCACTAATGTGTATTGAATTTTGAAAATCCGACATACATGGTTGTCATTAAGAAGTAAAATGTGGTTCAATGAGATTAAAATAATTTTTTGGTGAATAGTAACTTATTAAGTTCTTAATCGCGATTAGTGGTAATTAGTGTAGTTTAAGGTATAAATAATACTTTAATAATATAAAATGACCTAGACACATGTCCCAACCTCATTGGTTGTGTCATGGCCGACCAAGACAAGCCATGGCCTAACTTGGGGACCCCATGTATCCACTTTTGTTGGGAAATAACATAAATTACTTTTTATTAAATGTTAAAGTGAAAATGACACAAACATAATATGTTTTGCGAAAACAATTTTTAAGTGGGGTTATACAAGTCCAAATTTTGATTATAAATATTCAATGGAAAGCTAAAAAGATTTCCTACATCATAGTAATTTGTTTATAATTTTTAGACATTAAATAAATTTAATTATTTATGACATAATAATGATGCAGCGATGACATCATTATTTGACGATTTAAATAAAATGGAAAGATAAAATAAAATCTATGAACTACACATGTCCAAAACCAATTGGATGAATGTATTTCGATGCCTTATCACCTTATCCACGAATTCCATCAATGTGGGACCTTTTAAAACCGAAACACATTTTCAAATAATGTAATGATTCTTTACTTTCCAAAAGTGCCCCTCCTCTCCCCTTATAAAAGGCCCCCACCTCTACCTCATTTCACACACTCTTCAAGCCATTGGCTCGGCCAACCCCTGCCCATTTGCTCTCTCCACATCCCTCTCCTCATCCTAGAGGATTCCCTTTGGGCAGAATCCTTTCAAAGGAAGCCTTTAGGCTCAAACCAAAAGAAGTTACACTTTTTAAGGTATTTCATTCTCTCATGATCATTTGTTTTATTTTGCTTCTCCGACCCCCTAAACTCTTTTTATTTACTTATTTTGTAACAACACCAGTATCTTCAATATACTAGGATGTTGTTATAAGATTTATTTGATCTACACTCTCACACAACTACATCAAATGGTTAAAGAACATACGGTTTCTGTGGATGGCGAAATTCTGCCTCCCGAAACGATGATTGTTCAATACTCATTTAACACCTTCAAAGGTGGCCATTATGATGTCACTATTTTTATATATGATATGTAATATGTTTATGTTTTACTTATGCTTCTGTATTTTTCATTTGTGTCTTACCTTTATGGCTTCCATTATGGGTATACGCGATATCTTCATTTAAGGAAGTGCGGACTACCGCCCCCTCAAAGTGATGTGATTCGTTAATGCCATATGTGGGACGTGTAAAGGATGGATTTAAAGTTATTATATATGATGTTATACTGGAATTATAATATACCTATATATATCATTATCATTTATTTCCATTAAAGTATGAGATAGAAATGAAAGTAGCGTTCATGCGTACGTACGGACTACCGTCTCCATGAACGGTGCATTTCATTTCTTATCCCCAAATGTAATGTACTATTAAAAGTACATGTATATAATGGATATATATAATTAATGATATATCTAAATGATGAATATAATTCTGGAATTAAAATATACATAAGTCTCATTTAGTTTTAATTCCGTTAATATGACAAAGAAATGAAAGTAGCGTTCATGCGTACGTACGGCTTACCGTCTCCATGAACGGTGCATTACATTTCTTACCTCTAAATGATTATGTAATATTTTAAATACATGTATGTACTGGATATATATGACATATATGATATCTACATCATGAATACCATTCTGGATATAATGAAACATTGACCAAATTAACAACATGTAAGTGTAAGAAGTCTATTTTTGACTTAAGAACCAAATACCGACAAAATGAACATTATTAACTTAAATGATTACATGATGTTCATAACATGGTATAAAAGAAATAATGAACTTGGAAAAGATTCATAATCAAGTAGAGATTAACTAAAGTTTATTATTCAGGAGTTTAAAGAACGGTCGGGTCAAGTCAGATACGAGGTATGGGAACTTCTTAACCCAATTTCCATTCTTTGGGTTAATCTCCTACTTTAAAATTATGTCATTATATTATTATGTCGTATCTTGTATTTGTACTTTATTTATGTGTACTTATAGTGAATACACATAATGTATCTATTTTATTTTAAAAATTATCTTTGTATGGGACTTCGTCTCAATCTCCTTTCGTTGAGGCATATTTTATTTTATACACAACTTTCTTTTATACGGTGTATAAACCCCTTTGACTTTTACGTTTACTCAAAAGGAATCTTTTTTATACGAAGCGTTTACTAAACGACAAAAGGGAATGTTTTTGTCGTACGTATGCGGCGACAACGACTTCTCCGCCGTCGTAACCGTTATTTGAGTTTTGGCTTCCTCTACAAGCCATACCTTTTTTTAAAAAAGAAAAATAAATACCATGTTTTACTTTGGTATTGAAAATGGTTTTCATAATGTTTTTATTATATCAATGTGTTGTATTGATATCTCGTGATTGAAATGTGGAAATGTTATGTTTCCTTTATGCATGTTTTATGTGATATGATTATGTTATGGTTCTTGGGCATTATTATGAAGACGGGTGGTTCCGTGATAAACTAAGGGCGGGTGAGCCCGTTATAGCTCTCCAATGCATTGGGTAACGCGAAGGAGTGAAACGTTAAGGTTTCTCCGAAGAGATTTTAGGGAATATACTGTGATGGGTATTCCAAACGTAACCAAGAGGGTTACCCCCTACGTAAGAATGTTATGAATGCCTCAAGTTACCTTTACGTATTATGATTTATATGATTTATTCATGTTTTTATGAGGTATGTTAAAGTGCCTATGTTTTATGGGTAAAGTATGATTTCATTCTTATGTATATATGAACTCATGTTTCCTTTCCATGTTTTTATAACCCATACTGAGTTTTTACGCTCATCCCAAGTTTTTGAAATGTTTTTCACAGGTCAAGGGAAAGGTACATGATAAGATGATAGAGTCAAGGATGTGTCAAGAGATAATCCATGTTTTATTTTAAATGTGTTTCCATTGATGGGAATGAAGAATACTATCTTTATGTAACCACTTTGTTTATATGTGGAATGTAATGCAAGTTTTATGATCTAATTCTCTAAAACTCTAAACCCGAAAAGATCCTCAACGTGTAATCTTGTAATAACTCAAGATTAAGTAAGGTTTAAGGCCGGGGCCTTATAGTTGGTATCAAAGGTCGGTTTAGACAACTTTAGGAGTTAGAAAATTGTAAAATTATAATATGATTGAAATGATATAGCATTTACGGATTACCATGTTGCTTCGCCTAAGATATTTCGTTGTTCAGAATGGTTTTCCGCAGAGGAAACAAAGCATCTATGTTGGGACGACATAAGGAGGAAGACAACCTTCCAAATCAGCAACCTGAGATGGTCGGAATCGGAACTGAACAGTTTGTTGCAGTAATGGCACAGTTGACACAGGCTATAAATGGTGGTGGTATCCATGCACGAGATCAGCCAGATCAACCGCAGAGGAACATGTCAGTGGTGGAACATTTCATGAGGCAACATCCCCCATCATTCAGAGGATCATCTGACCCTGTGCTAGCTGAAGGGTGGATTAAAGCACTGGAGAAGATTTTTGATGTCATGGGGTGTTCAGACAATCAAAAGGTTAGTCTTGCTATTTACCGTTTGGAGGGTGAAGCAGATCAGTGGTGGTCTATGGTTAAAAATATCAGGGAAGCCGATGAGATTGATGCTCTTGACTGGGATGACTTCAAAGGTATCTTTCTTGAGAAGTATTTTCCTAAGGCTGTTCGACTTAGGATGGAAAAGCAATTCTTGGAATTGAGGCAAGAGGAAGACTCAGTGGCTGCCTATGAAGAAAGGTTCACTCGATTGGCAAGGTATGCTCCAAATTTTATCCGGGACCTTGATAGTAAAATCAATCGTTTTTACTCAGGATTAAAGCCAAAGTATCGAAGGGCATTGGCTTCTCGTGAGTTTAAAAGTTATGAAAAGCTTGTTCGATGTGCTGAGAAGGTGGAAATGGAGTTTGCCGATGACCAAGTGTTCTATAACAACCAGCAGAAGAAGAGACCGAGGTGGCAGGAGAAAGGTAAGAATTCTTCAAAAAAGTCTGATGGTAAGAGAACTAAGTTTCCAGTTTGTGATAAATGTGGCAAAAGGCATGCTGGGGAATGTCTTCTGAATTCTGGGAAGTGCTACCGATGTGGTAAGATGGGACATAAGGCTCGTGATTGCACTGAAAAGGATCAAGGTGAAGGTAAGAACAAATTTGATTTACAGTTAGTGAAATGTTTTAAGTGCAATGAGATGGGTCACTATGCAAACGAGTGTCCGACAAGGAGCTTGAGTGATGGGAAGCAGTTAGACTACAAGCAGAAAGGGGTGGCAAAATCCTTTGCAACTACTTCAGCAGAAGTCGGGCCATCGAATGAAGTCGTATCAGGTACTTTGTTTGTTTTTTCAGACTATGCCAGTGTGTTGTTTGATTCGGGGTCTACACATTCTTTCATCTCTGAGACCTTTTCTAGTAAAATGGGAATACCATCTCAAGAAATGACTCCTGAACTTTTGGTAAAAACACCTGGGGGAAGTGTCGAGGCAAAAAGAATTTATAAGAATCTTCCTATCCTTATCTGTGGAAAGAACCTACTTGCAAACCTTATTGTTCTACCTCTAGTAGAGTTTGATGTTATCCTGGGTATGGATTGGCTCTCTATTTACCATGCTAAGATTGACTGTAGAGCTAAAGAAGTTTCTTTTCAGAAAGACTTTCAGTTTGTTTACAAGAATGAACCCTTACTTTTGATAACATATGAAGAGGCCGAGAAACTTGTAAAAGATGGAAATGAATGTTACCTTGCACACGTCGTTGAAAATAAAGGAACTGTTCAGATTAATGATGTGCCAGTGGTAAATGAGTATCTTGATGTTTTTCCTGATGAGTTGCCTGGAATAATACCAGATCGGGAAGTTGAGTTTACTGTTGACTTAGTTCCTGATGCTAAGCCAATTTCAAAACCCCCTTATCGAATGGCACAAATTGAACTTTTAGAGTTGAAGGAGCAATTGCAAGATTTATTAGAGAAAGGTTTCATTAGACCTAGCACATCACCATGGGGTGCTCCTGTTTTATTTGTTAAAAAGAAAGATGGTTCTATGAGACTTTGCATTGATTATAGAGCCTTGAATAATATCACTGTTAAGAACAAATATCCTTTGCCTCATATCGATGATTTGTTTGATCAGCTCCAGGGAGCTCAGTTTTTTTCAAAGATTGACTTGAGATCGGGGTACCATCAGCTGAAGGTAAAGGAGGCAGATATTCCGAAGACCGCGTTCCGTACGAGATATGGCCACTATGAATTTGTAGTAATGCCTTTTGGGCTAACCAATGCACCTGCTGTATTCATGGACTTAATGAATAAAATTTTCCATGAGTTCTTGGATAAGTTTGTGTTTGTGTTTTGAGGTTTGGGAAGAGGTTGTGTGTGCCTTGTGATTCACAGTTGAAGAGAGAGTTGTTATGTGAAGCTCATAGTTCTCTGTTTTCAGTTCATCCGGGCAGTACTAAGATGTATAGAGATCTGCGGGAGTATTACTGGTGGGATGGAATGAAAAGAGATATTGCTGATTTTACTGTGAAGTGTTTGACATGTCAACAGGTTAAAGCAGAGCGGCAGTTACCGAAAGGGATGCTTCAGCCTTTACCAGTGCCAGAGTGGAAATGGGAGAATATATCCATGGACTTTGTTGTTGGATTACCAAAGACATCTCGAGGTAATAATGCAATCTGGGTTATTGTTGATCGCTTGACCAAATCTGCTCATTTCCTTGCTATACGAGATACTTTCTCTCTTGATCAACTTTTCCCGTTTGTATCTTAAAGAGATAGTCAGGTTACATGGAGTTCCTCTCTCCATTGTATCGGATTGTGATCCCAGGTTTACTTCTAACTTTTGGAAGGGCCTTCAGAAGTCGTTGGGTACTGAATTAAATTTTAGTACAGCTTTTCATCCTCAATCAGATGGGCAGACAGAACGAACAATTCAGACATTGGAGGATATGCTACGAGCTTGTTCTATGGATTATCAGGGAAGTTGGGACCAGCATCTTTCTTTGGTTGAGTTTTCATATAATAACAGTTTTCATTCCAGTATACAGATGGCACCATTTCAGGCATTATATGGGAAGCGGTGTCGAACTCCAGCTTTCTAGGATGAAGTGGGTGAAAGAAAGTTGATGGGACCAGAATTGGTAGAAGAAATGGCAGAAAAAGTTCAGCTGATTCAGAAACACATGAGAACAGCTCAGAGCAGGCAGAAGAGTTATGCGGATAACCGGAGGAAGGATCTATCTTTCGAGGTAGGTGATCATGTTTTTCTCAAGGTTTCTCCTTGGAAAAGTGTGATGAGATTTGGTAAGAAAGGAAAGTTGAGTCCAAGGTTCATTGGACCATACGAAGTTCTAGAGAGAGTTGGATCAGTTGCATACCGAGTGGCTTTACCTCCGAGTTTATCTCAGGTACACAATGTTTTTCACGTTTCGATGTTGAGAAAGTATATGCCAGATCCATCTCATGTTTTGAGTCCAGAGGTAGTTCAGCTGGAAGAGAACCTATCTTATGAGGAACAACCGGTCCAGATTCTTGACCACAGGGAGCAAGTGTTACGGAATAAGGTGATTAAGCAGGTAAAGGTTTTGTGGAAAAACCACATGATTGAAGAGGCAACATGGGAATCTGAAAATGCTATGAGGGATAAATACCCCCACTTATTTTAATAAGTGAATAAAATTGCGAGGACGCAATTCCCAAAAGGGGGGAAGGATGTAACATCCCAGGTAAATGAAGAATAAATAATTTTAATATTTATTAATATTTATGAATTAAATATTAAATTCTATTTTAAAGGGGTTGCTATGTTCGATAGCGTACCCGATACGCAACGATGAGTTCCTTTGGAAACTTACGTAGCACACTAGTAATATAATAATATTATTTTAAATGTTAGTTAACAAGTAGCCGTTGTACTGGCGGGAATGAATAGAAATAACTAAAATATGAATAGATATGTTTTTAAATGTTTATACATTTACCTAATAAAAGATAAAGGCTTAAAATACGGAAAGAGTTCAATTTTAGGCTTTTATACTCTAATTTTCACTAAAGGTTCACTTATCACCTTTTAATGGTGAACCGTCATTAAATATAGTTTTGATCACTCTTATACATTCTTTTGGACCAAATAAAACTCTTATTAAGAATCGAGACATCAAATTTTACTTTGTGTAATTTTTGGTACCTTTCTGATAAAGTTCATTTTTTTATGAATAGTGTAAAATGTTGTATTTTACATCAAAACTACTTTTTAATCTAATCAATTTATATGATTAGATTATCTTTTGAATTGGTCTTAATGTGTAATATGAATATATTTTTACCATTTTATCCAATGGTGGTCATTGGAATCAATTTCGATTTGAAATTAGACTTAAACTGGTGTCAATCTTTTGATACTTATTGTTTTGTAAAAACACGCTATTTGCCCTGGCAGCGGGAATTAATTATTGAATTGATTAATGTGACTTATATGATTTGAATTTTGTAAAATGGACTTCATTTTTGAATTCGGAATATCAAATATAGATTAGGGTGAATTTTTGGTAATTTTCTGAAAAACTTCAATTTTTGATGAATAGTGAAACCACTAAGTGGTAATCAAGCAAACTGATTTTTCAGTTAAATGAAATTTTACCACTAATGTGTATTGAATTTTGAAAATCCGACATACATGGTTGTCATTAAGAAGTAAAATGTGGTTCAATGAGATTAAAATAATTTTTTGGTGAATAGTAACTTATTAAGTTCTTAATCGCGATTAGTGGTAATTAGTGTAGTTTAAGGTATAAATAATACTTTAATAATATAAAATGACCTAGACACATGTCCCAACCTCATTGGTTGTGTCATGGCCGACCAAGACAAGCCATGGCCTAACTTGGGGACCCCATGTATCCACTTTTGTTGGGAAATAACATAAATTACTTTTTATTAAATGTTAAAGTGAAAATGACACAAACATAATATGTTTTGCGAAAACAATTTTTAAGTGGGGTTATACAAGTCCAGATTTTGATTATAAATATTCAATGGAAAGCTAAAAAGATTTCCTACATCATAGTAATTTGTTTATAATTTTTAGACATTAAATAAATTTAATTATTTATGACATAATAATGATGCAGCGATGACATCATTATTTGACGATTTAAATAAAATGGAAAGATAAAATAAAATCTATGAACTACACATGTCCAAAACCAATTGGATGAATGGATTTCGATGCCTTATCACCTTATCCACGAATTCCATCAATGTGGGACCTTTTAAAACCGAAACACATTTTCAAATAATGTAATGATTCTTTACTTTCCAAAAGTGCCCCTCCTCTCCCCTTATAAAAGGCCCCCACCTCTACCTCATTTCACACACTCTTCAAGCCATTGGCTCGGCCAACCCCTGCCCATTTGCTCTCTCCACATCCCTCTCCTCATCCTAGAGGATTCCCTTTGGGCAGAATCCTTTCAAAGGAAGCCTTTAGGCTCAAACCAAAAGAAGTTACACTTTTTAAGGTATTTCATTCTCTCATGATCATTTGTTTTATTTTGCTTCTCCGACCCCCTAAACTCTTTTTATTTACTTATTTTGTAACAACACCAGTATCTTCAATATACTAGGATGTTGTTATAAGATTTATTTGATCTACACTCTCACACAACTACATCAAATGGTTAAAGAACATACGGTTTCTGTGGATGGCGAAATTCTGCCTCCCGAAACGATGATTGTTCAATACTCATTTAACACCTTCAAAGGTGGCCATTATGATGTCACTATTTTTATATATGATATGTAATATGTTTATGTTTTACTTATGCTTCTGTATTTTTCATTTGTGTCTTACCTTTATGGCTTCCATTATGGGTATACGCGATATCTTCATTTAAGGAAGTGCGGACTACCGCCCCCTCAAAGTGATGTGATTCGTTAATGCCATATGTGGGACGTGTAAAGGATGGATTTAAAGTTATTATATATGATGTTATACTGGAATTATAATATACCTATATATATCATTATCATTTATTTCCATTAAAGTATGAGATAGAAATGAAAGTAGCGTTCATGCGTACGTACGGACTACCGTCTCCATGAACGGTGCATTTCATTTCTTATCCCCAAATGTAATGTACTATTAAAAGTACATGTATATAATGGATATATATAATTAATGATATATCTAAATGATGAATATAATTCTGGAATTAAAATATACATAAGTCTCATTTAGTTTTAATTCCGTTAATATGACAAAGAAATGAAAGTAGCGTTCATGCGTACGTACGGCTTACCGTCTCCATGAACGGTGCATTACATTTCTTACCTCTAAATGATTATGTAATATTTTAAATACATGTATGTACTGGATATATATGACATATATGATATCTACATCATGAATACCATTCTGGATATAATGAAACATTGACCAAATTAACAACATGTAAGTGTAAGAAGTCTATTTTTGACTTAAGAACCAAATACCGACAAAATGAACATTATTAACTTAAATGATTACATGATGTTCATAACATGGTATAAAAGAAATAATGAACTTGGAAAAGATTCATAATCAAGTAGAGATTAACTAAAGTTTATTATTCAGGAGTTTAAAGAACGGTCGGGTCAAGTCAGATACGAGGTATGGGAACTTCTTAACCCAATTTCCATTCTTTGGGTTAATCTCCTACTTTAAAATTATGTCATTATATTATTATGTCGTATCTTGTATTTGTACTTTATTTATGTGTACTTATAGTGAATACACATAATGTATCTATTTTATTTTAAAAATTATCTTTGTATGGGACTTCGTCTCAATCTCCTTTCGTTGAGGCATATTTTATTTTATACACAACTTTCTTTTATACGGTGTATAAACCCCTTTGACTTTTACGTTTACTCAAAAGGAATCTTTTTTATACGAAGCGTTTACTAAACGACAAAAGGGAATGTTTTTGTCGTACGTATGCGGCGACAACGACTTCTCCGCCGTCGTAACCGTTATTTGAGTTTTGGCTTCCTCTACAAGCCATACCTTTTTTTAAAAAAGAAAAATAAATACCATGTTTTACTTTGGTATTGAAAATGGTTTTCATAATGTTTTTATTATATCAATGTGTTGTATTGATATCTCGTGATTGAAATGTGGAAATGTTATGTTTCCTTTATGCATGTTTTATGTGATATGATTATGTTATGGTTCTTGGGCATTATTATGAAGACGGGTGGTTCCGTGATAAACTAAGGGCGGGTGAGCCCGTTATAGCTCTCCAATGCATTGGGTAACGCGAAGGAGTGAAACGTTAAGGTTTCTCCGAAGAGATTTTAGGGAATATACTGTGATGGGTATTCCAAACGTAACCAAGAGGGTTACCCCCTACGTAAGAATGTTATGAATGCCTCAAGTTACCTTTACGTATTATGATTTATATGATTTATTCATGTTTTTATGAGGTATGTTAAAGTGCCTATGTTTTATGGGTAAAGTATGATTTCATTCTTATGTATATATGAACTCATGTTTCCTTTCCATGTTTTTATAACCCATACTGAGTTTTTACGCTCATCCCAAGTTTTTGAAATGTTTTTCACAGGTCAAGGGAAAGGTACATGATAAGATGATAGAGTCAAGGATGTGTCAAGAGATAATCCATGTTTTATTTTAAATGTGTTTCCATTGATGGGAATGAAGAATACTATCTTTATGTAACCACTTTGTTTATATGTGGAATGTAATGCAAGTTTTATGATCTAATTCTCTAAAACTCTAAACCCGAAAAGATCCTCAACGTGTAATCTTGTAATAACTCAAGATTAAGTAAGGTTTAAGGCCGGGGCCTTATAATAGGGGTGAACTACATGGTCTACCCTATAGGTCCTCATAAAAAACCATCTAAATAATCACCTAATAAATATTATTGTAGGTTAACATGATGATAGGTATATTATTTTCCCTATAAATGTTGAAATTTAGGACGCATGCTCAGAGGATGCCCTAAAAAACTCGTATTGCCTATTCCAACTGGCCATCGGTCTGGGGATAAAAGGCTAATCTCAGAAGAACCTTTATACCCAGAGTGCTATGTAACCCCTTCCATTACCATGATGTGAAAAAATCATCCCTATCTAAAATGATAGTATAATAAACCCCATATATTTTTATGATCTCACATATGCACAATCATCCCGGCTCTTCAACTAAGAGTGCATCCCGAATTGGAAAAAAGTGGTCCACCTTTTTTAGTCAATCCATGGCTACCAAAATTGAATTAATACCTTAAGGGGACCTTGGTAAGATGACTATACAATCCATATAAATTCCTTACTATTTCTATTATGGGATTGGTGATAGATGTAGTAATCTAGTAGTTCATTGGTGTTTTCCCTCACCTGTTGAAAAGTGGAACACCTAGTGGTAAAAACTATAATATAATGTCTCATATCTAGCTACCAATACTATTGGAACATAAAATGATACATATTTGAGTTACCCAGGTGAAATGACAACTAAGAATCATGTGACTCTCACATCAGCTCCTATTGTTGAGATGGTATGTGGAGTATGATAATATTCTATGATACCAACTGAAGGATCAAAATGATACTATAGATACTCAATATACAAGAGGGGGTGAATTGTTTACATTAAAAATCTTTATGTAAATTTTTTATAAACAAAATTCACAACACCTCTAATTATACACACTTGCTTGATTCCGGAAATATGATTCCGAGGAATGTAATTCCGGAAATGTGAATCCAAAAAAGAAAATTAACCAAAGTTTAAAGAGATAAAGATTCTACCTTACAGCATATAGAATCTTACTAAATCAAAGTGTTCAAGTATAACGAAGTATAAGAAATTTATACTTTCTTCTAAAATCAAAATGAAGTGGAAAAAATGAATCAAAACAAGTAACATGTAGTAAATATTTTAACCCAATGAGAAGGGTATCCAACAACCTTGTGTAAAGGTCCCTTGATTTATAATTTCATGAAATTATGTCTTACCCACAGCAGGGTAAGCCCTCGATACAAATATCGAAGTTTGTCTTACTATCCCTGCAAGCCCTCAGCTTCAAAGTAGTCAGCACCTCTATCTTCCAATACCCAGAATCCCTCAACTTCAAGGTAGTCAAAACCTCTGTCTTCCTATCCCTCGAAGCCCTAGAATGTACTCAGCAACATTCAGAGTCGCACAAAGCAAATCTAAACAACGTGTTCAGTATGTACAAAGCATGGAAAGTCTCTCTCTCTAGAAATAACTTCAGAAGAATGTAATCTCTAGATTGATCAACATGTTTTGAGCTCATTCAAACGAGCTCCTATTTATAAGTACATTCTCAACGGTCGGCTCCCTCCTCCAACGGTCATACTTCTCCTTGAATTTCGGAGGGACCTAAACACGTGTCACTCAAAAAACGGTTAGTTAGTAACTGAAAGAATGAAATAGTTTTTAATCAAAACATGATTAAGAAAAAATATGGTTACAGAACCAAAATCAAATATTCAGAATGTAAGAAAATAAAAGTTCGGAGTCTAAACAAAAACACATTCGGTTTCTATAATACTAGGATATTAGGATTTTGTTTTCTAAGGAATCCAGAACCTGAACTTTATAGAATTCTAGAGTCTGAAGTTCAAGGAAATTCAGAATCTGGATTCACAAGAATTCGGACACTAAACTTACAATGTTCGGGGTCAGAGTTCATGAGAATTCGGAGTCTAAACTTACAAAGTCCGGATTCAGAAGTCATGAGAATTCTGAGTCTAAACATACAAAGTTCAGATTATGAATTCATTAGAATTCAGAGTCGGAACATATAAAGATCAGAGATTGAATTCATTAGAATTCAGAGTCAGAACTCAAAAGATTTTGGAGTTTGAATTTAGAGAACTCAGATTCAGAACTCAGAAGTGTTTGGAGTCTAATTTCCGAGAACTCAGAGTCAGAACTCATGAGACTTCAGAGTCTGAATTCAGAGGACTCAGAGTCAGAACTCAGAAGAGTTTGAAGTCTAAAAACAAAATTCTCTTTATCTAAGTATTATATGATTACGAGGATTTAGATATGAATCCAAATTTTACACTTAGACAAAATAATGATCAATGAAAAACATGGTATGGATAAATTTCCACGGGGAAGGAAAATTTACCTAATGAAAGTAAAACACAGGATAAAAATAAATTTTCCTTGAGATAAAGAGTTTTATGATTTTCAAAACATTAGGATTGGTAAAGTTATAAGGAAACCTTATTGACTCAACAATCTCCCCAAACATGAATGAATGGAAAATTAATAAGGAAACCTTATTGACTCAACAATATCCCCCTTTTTTGAAAATAAAAAACATCCTTATGAAAAAGAAAATAAGGACTTAGAAAATATTCTTCTAGACTTTGGTAATAAAATATATCTCCCTTATCATATGAAAAAAGATGAATATGAATAACCCCCCCTAGGCTTTGGAACACTAAAGATCATATTATAGATTTCCAGAATGATATTTTTCATTATATTGAGTATGGAAATCTCTGTAATGAAAACTCCCCCTTAGATAAACTCCTCCTTACTTAGGGATATTTCTTCTTTACTTAGAATTCTTTTTCCTTTCTCCCCATTTGTGATTTTCAAAAATAATTTAAGGGAATGGAAAATAAATTATGGTACCTGAAAGATTAGTATAACACATCCAAAAGAAAAGCAACCAAAAATTTCATTATGATTAAAAAGAATTTGAACAAGGAAGAAAAGTACAACAAAAGATCTGATTGCAACAAAGTTATCCTTATTTTTCTATCACCATAAACTTCACCATTATAGTCTCCATCATTTTGAGCTCCTAATGATCTTCAACTTCTTGCTTAAGAATCTGATCCTGATCCTCGTCTTTCTTCTCTAAAGACTTGATTCTTTCTTATTGAGACTCAAGAGCCTCTACCAGAGCCTTCAGGACTTCTTCCTGCTTGATAGGATTTTCTTCTATCTCAATCCGAACATCTCTTTCTCTTTTCTAGCTTTGGGCAATAGAATAAAATTTCCCATTCAGATCCTACACTTCTAGAATCCGAGAATTTTGTTCCAAAGTTAACTTTTCATCAAAAATGGTTGTATGATCTTTGATCCTTCCATCTTCAATATCAAAAGCCTCCTTGATATCATCTTGGAATTCATCATGTTCTCTAAAATCTTATACTGTCTTCTTTGACCAGCCATCCATTTTCTTATTGGACCTTTTATAGGAATCGTAGTTAATGAAGAAATTCTTAAAATCAGCCGCAAGCTTGACACAGTTGTCCATCACCATGGAAACTAAATCTGATTTCTGATTTAGTGTGTGTTGAATCATCTGGAATCTACAGTCTATGCTTGGGAAAATTTGAATGGTTCCAAACAGCTTATTCAATGACTAGAAAACGAAATCATGTCCTAGAGTTGATGAATCTGAATCTGAGACTTTTCAAGGTGAGGGATATTTTTCTAGATCAGCAAGTTTCCTCTTTAAAGATCCACCAAATTCCTTTTTCTTTAAAACAAATTTATTAGGTGTGTAAACAACCACCTGTTTCCCCATATCATTTCTCAAGACGACTTTCTCATCCATAGATTCATGTTCACTGTCAGATAGCTGAACAATTCTATCTTCATCTATCATTTCCTTCTCAGCTCCTACCTCAACCTCTTCAGGATGAATAAAATGATTATTAAAACTTTATTCCTCAGACAGCCTGTTCACTTCATCTTCATCTTTCTCATCCTCTTATTTCTAATCTTTCCTAGGTGTATCAAGCTTTGAAGATTCAGCTTCTGATGTTCGGATTAACAATTTCTCATATGGACACTCTTTCTCATGGAATTATTGAACTTTCTTTATGACATCTTCAGTGTCACCAATTCTTTCTTCTTCTTCCACTTCTTCCATAACGTTTTCCACTTCAACAGCTTTTTATTGGGCTTTTTCTGGAGTCATTAATTTCTTCTCCGGAGTCTCAGGTAAAGCTTCTACCATGAAAGAATTTGGTACTAGGATTTGTTTGGATTTTTTTTCAGTATCCCTTAAAAAATATTGTACAATATTAGTCTCAAACATCTTCTTCTTTTGTTTCTTTTATTTATCTTGTTTTTCAAGCTCATTTGATGAATTCTCTTTTAAGGGTTTGGCTTCAACAGGATCCAAACCAAAACGTGGATCCCTTACTTTCTTATTTTTCTTATCATTCCTCCATTTTTCTACAACCTCATCTGGATAAGATTTTTGTTTCTTAGGTTTTAGAGGTGAGTATTGAGCTTCCATAGCTTTTGGAGTGTTTCTTTCCTCTTCTACTTCTTTCAACTTCCTCTTCATTCCAACTTTTTTCGATGGTTCAGCAACTTCTTGGTCTTTCAGAATAGCTTCAGCTTCTTCTTTTGGTAGGACAAAAAATTCTCCGAAGTCTTTAGAAAAACAAATGTTCATCCTCTTTGAATTAGCATAACTTACTAGCATGACTTTGAAATTTCTAGGCTTCGAACTGCAAGGAATTTTGAAAGATTCTCGACACCGAACAATGAAATTAGAAAGAATGGCCGGATACATGATTATATGAGCCTTTATGTTTCGATTCTTAATATTCTCAATCATAATCAGAATATGATTAACCAAATTAACCTTCTTCAGGTTCACCAAAATATCTAAGACATACATATCACTCTGTTTCAATGTGTCCTTGTGAACTTTTCTTGGAATGAAAAATCCTTGAACCTATAATTCATGGATCCAATTATTTTTAGAGAGGTGAGAAATCTTCAAAGTCTTGACATCAGTATGACCGACGCACTCCATATCTTTTACCATTACAAAGCTTTATCTTCCATCCATCAACTTGTGGGAACAGAATTCAGCTTCCCCTTTATATGGAATACCAACTAAGATGGTTGTCTTAGTATAAGAGAGAGAATAGGTCCTTCTATATCATTTGAAGGAAAACTTCTCTCTATCTTTTTCCTTAAAGAAACTAACTGATTCAAAAAACACAACAAGAAAATCTGGATATACCAAATCTTGAGCCCCTAGATTCGATATGCAAACACTCTCTTATCCATTCAATTTGATGTTCTTCAAAATGATTGAATCATACTTAGCGAGGACGTTAGGATGCACCAACCTTTCTATATACAACTACCACTCTGGAATTGGATTGATAATAGACATATCATTCTGAGAGGATTCTTCTACAGACATTCATATGTGAGAAAACACTGAGATGTTTGAAACAGGATTATGTAGAGGGCCAGAACTTCAGAACGCGAGTTCTTGAGATCAATGTGGGACTAGCATCTAGGGTCCTTTATATAGTCGTCGAAGTGAAAGATCTTCATCCAAAATCAATCAAATGTCTGAAAATCCTTTTGATCAGATTTGACGGTTGATATGATAACTGCAAGGAAAAATTGATAGAATTCGATCTTTTGAGGTTTTTAAGAAATCATTCGGATTTAGGAAAAAGATAATTCAAAAAAATTTAAAAAACGAATGAAAATACCAGTAAGTAAATGGAGATTACAAAAACATAAGAAAGGAAACATACCTTTCATATTGGCTTGAAGATTGTTCGTATTGAAGAAAAATCTTTTTTAATAACTTTATATTCCAAAAATTTGATTACGAAAAATAAATTTGAAAACGAAAATCTCCATTACAAAAATTTTGAGTATGAAAATCTTCATTACGAAAATTTTTAGTATGAAAATATTCATTTCGAAAATTTTGAGTACGAAAATCTTCATTACAAAAATTTTGAGTATGAAAATCTTCATTATGAAAATTTTGAGAAAAAAACATCATTAATAAAAATTTGAAAAAACTTCATTACGAGTAATTTGAAAAATAAACTTTATTACGCATTTTTTTTTGAAAAAGCAAATGTACCCCTCCTATGGAAAGGAGTTTATTACTATAAAGAGATTGATTTCAACCGAAAGTTAATGAGGAAGATTAACTTATGGTTATCATTCCTAACTTTTGTTTAATGTATTCAAATCTATCAGAGGGTAATGTTTTTGTGAAAATATAAGCAATTTGATCTTGTGTTCCGATGAATTGAAGAATGAGATCTCCATTTTGTGTGTGATCCATAAGAAAGTGATTCCTAATATCTGTGTGTTTTTCACGAGATTGATTGTGTTTTTACTTAAGGAAATGGAACTAGTACTATCACACAAAATTTTTGTTTTGGTAAAACTCATACCATAGTCTGTGAGTGTATGTTGCATCCACAATACTTGAGCACAACAACTTCCCGCTGCTATATATTCAGCTTCAGTAGTGGAAAGTGATACTGGGTGTTGCTTATTGCATGGGAAAATAACTAATGAATATCCGATGAAATGAAAAGGTCTGAATGTACTTTTTTTATCCATTCTACATCCACCAAAGTCATTATCCGAAAAAGTTTTTAGAACAAAATCATTTCTAGAAGTATAAAAGAGTCCTAAATCCATGGTTCCCTTTAAGTAGCGAAAAATTCTTTTCACTAACTTTAGATGAGACTTTTTTAGGATTGGATTGATATCTTGCTCATAATCATAATGAAAACATTAAGTCTGGATGACTTTCTGTCAAGTAATGTAATATCTCTATCATACCTCTAAAAGATGTTTGATCTACTGGTTTCCTAGCTTCATCATGATCAAGAATGTTTGAAGTACTAGTGGGAGTACTAATACTCTTAGTGTTGTCATATCCATACTTTTTAAGAATATCTTTAATATACTTATGTTGGGATATATAGATTCCTTCTGGTTTTTGAGAAATTTGAAAACCAATGAAAAATTTTAACTCACCCATCATACACATTTTAAACTCAGATTTAATTATATCCACAAAGGAATCATTTAAAGATTGTTGAGTTGAACCTAATATAATGTCATCAACATAAATTTGAACAATCAAAACACTTTTCATATCTTTCTTTATAAAAAGGGTTGTATCTGCATTTCCCTTAACATAATTATATTGAAGCAAAAAACTTGTAAGCCTATCATAACAAGATCGAGGGGCATGCTTAAGTCCTACAATGCTTTGGTATGTTTATAAACATGTTCAAGATGTTTTTTGTCTTGAAAACTAATAGGTTGTTCATCAAAAACTTCCTCTTGTAAAAAACCATTAAGTAAATCACATTTAATATCCATTTGAAAAAGTTTGAAGTTGAAGAATGCTGCAAAGGAAAATAAAATATGAATATATTTAAGTATATATACTGGAGCATAGGTTTCTTCATAGTCTATTCCTTCTTGTTTATTATATACTTTAGCAACCAATCTAGCTTTATTTCTTATTATGATTCCATTTTCATCACACTTAATTATGAAGACCCATTTTACTCCAGTAAAAGAAGATTTCATAGGTCTTTCAACCAAGGTCTTGACATTATTCCATTTGAGTTAATTTAGTTTATCTTGCATAGCTTTTATCCAATCATCATCACCTAAAGCTTCATCAGTACTTTTTGGTTCTAATTGATAAAGAAATTCTATATGTTCTACTTCATTTTGTAAGGAACTACTAGTCCTTACAGGTTGATTTACATCACCAATTATACTATCACAAGGGTGATTCATAAGAAACAACTTATTTGGGTTTTGTAAAAACTGTTCATCAACATAGGGTAGGAAGTATTCTGGGGTAAATTCTTCAGAAACATCTTCTTGAAAATTTTCCTTATTAGAAAGATCTTCTAACAAAGGTGGAAAATCAGTTTTTGAAAACACATCTGAAGATGTAGGTTGGGGTTGTTTAAAAACAAAGGGACCATTTTCATCAAATTTTACATGTACTCTTTCTTCAACAGTACAAGTGTTTTTACTGAAAACACTACAAGCCTTAGAAGTTGTGGAGTAGCCTAAGAAAATTCCTTCATCGGATTTTGTTGTGAAGTTTTGTAAGTTATCTTTAGTATTCAAAATTAATACCTTGCATCCAAAAACCGTGAAGTAGGAATTTCTAGGTTTTCTACCATTCAAAAACTCATAAAGATTTTTATTAAGAAAATGTCTGATCAAAACACGATTTATAGTATAAAAGAAATACTTACAGCTTCAGCCCAAAAATGTTTGGCTATAGAATATTCACTCAACATGGTTCTTATTATCTCTTGAGGAATTATATTTCTTCTTTCAACAAGACCATTTTTTTGAGGTGTTCTAAGTGATTAGAAGTTATGAGTAATTCCTTTTCTACTACAAAAAGTTTCAAAATCAGAATTTTGAAATTCTCCTCCATGATAACTATTAATAGTTATCAATGGATGGTTTTTCTCTTTTTTAACACGGGCTATAAATATTTTTAAATAAGAAAAATAATCAGATGTATTTGCTTGAAAAAAAGACCCACGTAAATCTAGTGTAATCATCAACAAATATAAATACATAATATTTGACTTTGATGCTTATAGTTTGTGATGGACCAAAAAGATCCATATACACCAACTGTAATGCAACAGTGGATGAGACATCACCGAAAGATTTAAAACTTGATTTATGTTTCTTTCCAAATTTATAAGGATCAAAAACTTTTGAAGAATCAAATCTATGCTCTGGTAGATCCTTAACTAGTCCTTTATTAGAAAGTTTTCATAGATTTATAAGGTTACAGTGTCCTAACCTTCTATGCCACAACCAAGAATTATCTTTCATTTCACTGAGGCGAGGTTAGTCTTGGCTTCTAAGGTATTCTATGTTTAGTGTGTAAACATTCTCTTACCTATGTGTAGAGAGAAAAAACTCTTCCTTGGAATTGTTTACTAAGAACTTATCATTCCTAAAATTCACATGGTAACCTTCATCACATAATTGACTTAGGCTAATGAGTTTGTTCTTAAGACCCTTAACAAACAAAAAATTCTAAATCATTGTTCTTCCAAGAAGAACGATGTAACCTATACAAATAATTTCTCCCTGAGCATTATCTCCGAAGGTTACTTTTCTTCATTCTTCTTGATAATCTTTTCAAAGTAGTTTTTTCTACCATTAATTTGTCGGGAACATACACTATCCATGTACCATGTATTGCTGTTGGTACTTTCTCTAATTTTAGGAAAACAAAAGAGATTGACTTTCGGAATCCAAAATTTCATGGATCCATAAATTTCAGAAAGCAAATTCTTAGGTACCCACATTTTCAAAGAAAAATAAGCTTTATGAAATCCAAAAGACTGGGTTTTGTTTAAGGAACAACTTATTGCCCAGTGTCCATCACACTGACACTTGGTGCATAATGGAGCACTCCGAGGAACAAAATAATTGTTTCTAAAAAATCAGTTTTGAACTTGTATAGCCAAAACAAGAATTATTCCTAAGAGGTCAGATTTGAGAATACATTTTATCAAAATTTTCCTTACCTTTGGTAAATTTTTACAAATACTTCCTCAAGGAAAAAATTTAAGAATTTATTCTAAAAACTATGTTCTTATCTTCCAAAACAATAGTTTTAGAACTATAGTTAGGCTCGAAAACATTTTTCTTAGAAATTACATTTTATAGATCCTTAGAATGATTATCCTTCTCAGAATTTACTTTCTCAATATATTTTTTTGAAATAATTTTAAAATAAAGGGTTTTTTATCAAGATCTTTAGAAAGATCTGATATTTCTTTAGTAAGTATATAAATCCTAGAGTTTTCCTTATCAAGCTTCTTGTTGACTTTAGAATTCTAATTCTCAAGAATCTTAGCAAACCTAGAATCATCTTCATTGGTAGGTAAAGTATTATCTTCATCAGAAGAAGATTATTTATCAGAAGAGTTATAATATTTTCTATCACTATAACTGGCATTAAAAGATACATTGGTCATAGATTCAACATTGTGTACCTTATTCATTAAGCAATGATTTTAAATAGGTAGTCTGGCTATTAGACCAAGATTCTTCTGTCCAGAAGATTTGTAATCTGATGATTCATCTGAAGAGTCTTCACCATTGGCACTCCAGGTTTCATTAGCTTTCAAGACATCATTTTCTTTAGCTTTGTAGTACTTCTTTCTGTTTCTCTCAGAATGCTTTTCCTTTCTTTCCTTTATTTTAAGCGTAGGACAAGCAGGTCTTATATGTCCAGCTCTCTTTCATTCATAACATGTAGCTTCTGAATCTTTTTATCATTACTTTCATTCTTCTGGTATCTGGATTGAAAACTTTTCTGACCAAAAAACTTTTTCATCCTTCTAGAAAGATTGGCTAGTTCATTTTCTGAAGGTTCACTTACACTATATTCGGATTGGATAGTAACCTTCTTAGATTTGTATCTAGTTACTCTCTCAGGAGTTTTGGCTTTAATATTATTTCAAGTAATTGTAATAGAAAATCCTCCATTACCATTATTCATTTTAACATTATCTGTTTCTCTCTTCATTCTAGTCTCATGTTGAAGAAGAGTTCCAAATAGCTCATCTAAATAAATCTGAGTGACCTTTCTATTCTCATCAATAATAGTTCTCTTGAATTCCCACTCACTGGGAATGATGTATATGATTTTATCCACAAGAGCTTCATCATCTAATCCTTTTTCTCCCATGGATTGTAAACTATTAACGATAGTCATAAATCTCTGTTTCACCTTTCATATTGGTTCTCCATAATGAAAGTTAAATCCATGATATTCAGCTCTTAACATAGCTATTCATGTCTCTATTACTTTAGAAGTACCAAAATGTGTAACATTAAGTTTCTTCCAGATACTATTTGAATCTTCACATGAAGATATTTGACTATAGATGTTCCTAGTCATGGAACATAGCAATGTATTGCGTACCTTATAATTCATTAGATATTCATTATTTTCTTGATTGGTGAAAGTGTTGACTTCCTTGTCAGGGATTTTATATCCTCTAGTAAGCATAACAAAATTATCCACTCCATTATTGATAATGAATGTCTTCATACGATCTCTCCAATACTCATAATCATTCCCATAAAAAATAGGAGTTCTGGTAGGATTCAGGTTGTCTATGGAACCAATATTGATTCCTTCTGTCTCAAAAAAAATATCTTTCCACAGAAACTTGTCAGTAATAAAAGTTTGTAAACAAGAGAAAAATATCCTAAGAAAGGAAAATATAACTAGAGTATCTCCAAGAAAAATATGAATTAGAACTTTATGAGTTCGTAAATTTGATTCTGAAAGTAAGAAGAAGAATAATTCTCTTCTGAATCTAATCGTGATATTAATTCATATTGAACCAATACTTTGATACAAATTGTTGAGATGGTATGTGGAGTATGATAATCTCTTATGATACCAGCTGAATGATGGAAATGATACTGTAGATACTCAATATACAAGAGGGGGTGAATTGTATACTTTAAAAATCCTTAAGGTAATTTTTTTTAAACAAAATTCACAACACCTCTAATTATACACACTTGCTTGATTCTGGAAATATGATTCCAAGAATGCAATTTCAGAAAAGTGAATCCAGAAATGAAAATTAACCAAATTTTACAAAGATAATGATTCTACCTTAAAGCGTATAGAATATTACTAAATCCGAGTGTACAAGTATAAGGAAGTATAAGAAATTTATACTTTCCCCTACAAAAAAAATGTAGTGGATTGCATGAAACAAAACAAGTAACAAGTAGTAAATATTTTAACCCAAATAGAAGGGTATACAACAACCTAGGCTAAAGGATCCTTGATTTATACTTTCAAAAAATCCTATCTTACCCACACTAGGGTAAGCCCTCCATATGAAGATCAGAGTATGTCTTGATATCCCTGTAAGCCCCCAACTTCAAGGTAGTCGACACCTCTATCTTCCTATCCCCGGAATCCCTCAACTTCAAGGTAGTCGGCACCTCTGTCTTCCTATCCCCAGAAGCCCTCGAATGTACTTAGTAACATTTAGAGTTGCATGAAGAAAATCTAAAAAAGGTGTTCAGTACGCACATAACATGGAAAGTCTATCTCTCTAGAAATAACTTCAGCAGTATGTAATCTCTAGATTGATCAATTTATTTTGAGAACATTCAAAAGAGCACCTATTTATAGGCACATTCTCAACGGTCGGCTCCCTCCTCCAATGATCATATTATTTATTGAATTTTGGAGGGACATGTACCCATGTCACTCAAACAACAGTTAGTCAGTAACTGAAAGCACAACATCATTTTGTAATCAAAACATGAGTAACCAAAAATAAGGTTACATAACCAAAATCAAATATTTGGAATGAATGAAAATAAAAGTTCATAGTCTAACCAAAAACACATTCAGTGTCTATAATACAAGGATATTTGGATTCTGTTTTCTAAGGAATTCAGAACCTGGACTCTATAGAATTCCAGAGTTTGAATTTCAAAGAAATTCAGAATCTGGATTCACAAGAATTCAGAACCTGAACTTACAAAGTTTGGAGTTAGTGTTCATGAGAATTCAGAGTCATAACTTACAATGTTCGGAGTGAGAATTCATGAGAATTTGGAGTCCGAACATACAATGTTCAGAGTCTGAATTCATTAGAATTCGGTGTCTAAAATTACAATGTTCGAAGTTTGAATTCATTAGAATTCACAGTAAGAAATCATAAGAGTTCAGAGTCTGAATTCAGAGGACTCGGAGTCAGACCTCAGAAGAGTTCAGAGTCTGAATTTAGAGAACTCGGAGTCAGAACACATAAGAGTTCGAAGTTGGAATTTAGAGAGCTCGGAGTCAGAACATAGAAGAGTTCTTAGTCTGAAAATAGAATGCTCTTTATCTAAGTATTATATGATTCCGAGGTTTTAGATATGAAAACGATTTTTACACTTAGAAAAAATAATGAACAATGAAAAACATGGTAAGGATAAATTTTATTGGGGAAGGAAAATTTTCCTTATGAGAGTAAAACACAGGATAAAAAAAATTTCCTGGAGATAAGGAGTTTGTGATTTTCAAAACATGAGGATTGGTAAAATCATAAAGAAACCTTATTGACTCAATAATCTCCCCAAACATGAAGGAATGGAAAATTCATAAAGAAACATTATTGACTCAACAACTATGTCATATCTATGTGCACCCAGATTAGCCCATGTATATATGAAGGATGTTTCCATTATTGATAAACCAATCCAGAGATGCCCCCCCCCCCAAACACTCTCTCATAGGACCAAACCCTAAGGATCTAAAAACTGCTTCATTATCACCTTATCTAGAAGTAAGTAGTTCACTGATAGCGATAGAAGTATAGATCATCCCTGACAGACCTATACATCTATGTGCATCTTTGAAAAAAGGATCTATATGTTGTCACTCTGTACTAGCCACTTGAATTACCTATGTTTGAGTCCTCTTGCTCAAATCATCGGCAACTGCCTTTCCATTTTTAAGATTTTAGTCAAGATCAAAGTCAAAGTAATATGGATATTCAACTCATCTTCACTACCTAAGATTTAAATCACGTAACATGAAGATATAAATGAAGATTTTGTGGTTTGTGAACACCAAAAAAATAATCTCCCAGTAAATAATTATTCCAACAACATAAGGTGTGAACAACAGCTACCAACTCAAGATCTTGCATCGGGTAATTCTACTCACGAGGCCTCAACTTCCATGACGCATATGTAATGACATGATCTTCCTACATCAGAACTACTCTTCTCTTGATATCTAGTACATCACAATAAACTATATAGCTACTACCCGTCTTTGGAAGAATTAGGATCATCATTTAATTCAATATTCCTTTTAGCTCTTGAAATGTTTTCTCATTGGATTCTAACCTATAAACATTACACCATTCTTAGTAAAGCCCAAAATATATGTTTATAAGTGTGGAAAGTCTTGTCTAATTTTTTTTTGATATCTAGATATCCCAAAGAAACTCCATATATCAAACAGATTCTTGGGTTTCCTCTAGATAACTAGAGCACACAACTTCTATGGTTCAAATGAAACTCTTGAATTTGAGATAATATAACCCAAGAAGAGTACCATGTCAATAAAAATGTTAAATTTACTGATCTTATCATAAATATAGTGTTCTTTAAGTGTGTTCAGAAAAATCACATGATTTGTGGAATAGTCTCTCGGAGTGTGAGGATACACCAAGATCTAATCTATAAAGACCATGAAAAATGATTATATATAGGGATGGAGGACCATGTTCATAAAATTTATAAAGATTGTTGGCATGTTTGAAATTCCAAATGGCATAAAATGATACCCATATAAACCATACCAACTATAGAAAGCTATGAATGGAATATTTGAATGTCTGACTCAAACTCGATGATAACCTGGTATCATGTTGATCTTCAAGAAACCCCTCACTCCTCTGAGATGGTTTAAGAGGTCATCAATATAAATTAAAGGATACCAGTTCTTTATAGTAACCTTATATAACTTCTGGAAATCCATGTAAAGCCTAAGGGTTCCATCCGCCTTCTTGTAAAAAATAACCATCGTACCCTGGGGAGAGGTGTTAGTCTATATAAAACCCTTGTCCTCTGAATCCTCTATCTACCTCATGATCTTATAGGACTTGGTAGTTTTCATCCTATAAGGAGGGATGGATATTTTTGCATCTACAGGAATAAGAACAATTGTAAACATTACCTATCTCTCAAGAGGTAGTCCTAAAAATTCATCAGGTAAAACATCCCCAAATCGATCGACTACAGGAGGGAACTTTGTCTGATACAGTCCCTATCCTTTCATATAATGGCTGGAAATATGCGTGGTCACTCCACCTAGCCCAATATTCTCTAGTTTAGTTCTATCATCCTATATATACCACTCATTCTTGTGAATGTAAATACTACCCTATTGTGATGTAAACAAAACCCTCTAATAATAAAAAACCGCATATGCATGAATGAAAACCAACCATTCCATCCCAATAATAAATTTGAATCCTTCATCTTGAGGATGAAGACGTTCCATAAGAAAAAATAGTTTCCTACCTTAAGAGGAATTCCCTGTATTTTTGTACACTCCCCTATATGATCCCCAATGAAGTTTAAAGTGTCATAATGTCATTATAAAAATGAACATAGAGCCCAAGGATCTCCACAACAAAAATAGATATGAAGTAATGTGATGAACCTATATAGAATAATGTGGAAATTATAATATAATCTATTATAATAGTACATCAAATTGTATATTGTCTGGTGTCTGGATCCTCTGATATACGGTGCACTAAATAAATCATGCATGATACATGACGCTGGGATACAACTTGACTACCTAGAGCGGGTCCACTCTACTAAAGCTACATATCAGAATCCTGTAATCCTTGGCCATGACCTCCTTCTCTTCCTATATCTACAATAGTACTCTAGATACTTTTCTGGTGAGGTTCTACTGATCCTTCTCCTGAAGGTTGAGCTATCCTAGATCCTCTCCCATTTGGTATAGATGGGAAGGTCATGCAGAAACAATATAGATTCCCCAATCTATCAAAACCTTTGCACTCGACAAGGCCTCTATTACAGTTGGGATTTTTATACCCAATATTCCTACACATGGGAAAAACCATGTAAATAATGTGGGTGTCACCTGGATTCCACTTTTCATGCGCACAATCTCTATGTGTCACTTCTGACTGCTAGTTGAACTAGTAACCTATCTCGGTTTTGAACCACCCAATATCACAATTTAAACTACATTTAGGCTCCACTATGTGATAAGGTTCTATTTCACTATATCAGATATGGTATTCAACCAGATAACATTTAAGTAAGAATAAATAGGATTCCGAAGTCCATCATCAAATCGTCTCACTTTCACTGGCTCATTAACTATATAGATGGGAAAAAAGTGATGAAACTCCATAAAATGAGTTGGGTAGTCCATAATTTTCATATAACCATAATATAGGTTCATGAATTACCTGGAATTATCAGACCACAAGGTCTCAGAGAAGACATGGTCATAGAATCGTAACTAGAAATCCCTCTAAGTAACTTCTTGATATTGTCTTTCCTGGTTCAGAATATCCCACCAGCATTTGGTAGATCCTAGAAGAATATATGTATTTAATTTGACATTCTTCTCATGAGGTTTCTACATATGTTCAAATACAGACATAACTATCTTGATCCATATCTCTTCAGTATGTGGTCCACCATCCCCCAAAAACATGGGCATATGATACTGTTGGAACTCCCAATTGAACTCTCCCATAGAAGGGGCAGAGTATGGAGATCCCTGTATCATTTATATAATCCATAATAAAACTCCTCGAAACTTACCATCATCACCTACATCTATAATAGGAAGAGGTTTCACAAATCAAAAAACTGGATGTATCAATATATATTAGGGCCCTCCACCACTAAATCACGATCTTTCCCACCCTCCGATAAAACTACATGAGGTTTTCATGATGGAATATCTATAAAAATTTAAACTGCATGACATAGATAGGACATAAAATTTATAACTTCCCAGATATAGGAATATGATAGGTAAAAGCCTTCACATATAATATTCACACCCCACTTCCAGCTTAAGGAGTTGGGTCTGGGTGACAGTAACATTTATATAGAACACAAAAGACACTACCCACTGCCCACTACTAATGTCGGGTCTGGGTCAAGATATGTGTTTTTCAATTTCCATTTCATTAAAATTCATATTTAATTTACAATATTCTTTTAATGGTTTAACCAAATGGGTCACCATTCACGATACATAGAGTCCCACACACCTTATGAAATGAAATATGGTGTCCACTTAATCCAAATCATAACACGTTCCAGTCAATGCTACCAATGATCCATGACTCAACATGCAATAATTGACAGTTTAGGTTATTTTCTATAGCCTATGTAGAAAAAATATATTTTGGTTATGATAGGCACTCTTTATTCCTATTTTTTTCTCAATTTCCTACATAAATAATTTTTCGATAGCAATTTTATAACACAAGGCACAAAAAATAAATTTCATGCAGTCATACTATGTATCCTATATGGAAGGTAATATTCATGGCATGTGAATCCTATAATATGGATAACAATGATGCATGCTAAATGATTTATTTCCCTCATCTCATTGGTCCATGGATAAAAGGTAAACCTCAATCATAGAAAAATTAACATCACAATTCAAGTGTGTCTCGCAGTGGTGGAATCAAATCAACTGTAATAGGAATAATGCATAAAAACAATTTCTTATTCCAGGAAACTTGGTATTACCCTAAAATGGTAAGATACTCCCATGAATGGCTTATAACCAAGTTCCAAAGTATTACTAATAACTAATACATTGTATGAAAATAAAATAAAACAATTACTATACTACGTTGTGAAATCCTAACCTAGGTGCCACTCAAGGGTGCCACGAACTGGTGGGCCACATGGCTTTAAGCATGCCTCCCCATACTCCAGAGGCTTCCAACTAGTAGCGAGGTACTAGGGTGTGTTAGTGGGTATATTATCCACTTTTGTTTATATTAGTACAATGATTAAAATATAGATAAATAATAGAATCATATCAATAGTGGAAGATACAACAAAATCACATATAAACATCCAAGAACTGAATAATACTAAATACTTTTAAATTAAATCATATAAAAAACAATGACATGTCATGTCTCTTCAAAATAGGGAAAGCATGTACACATGGCAGTTGGTATTCAATATATACCTGATATACAATAGGAAAAAAAGACCAAAATCTATCCAAGCATCCCGATCTACAACCCGATCTTCTGCTACCAAGCTCCCACTGTATGTCATGCAAGAAATACCACATCCATAATAGGGTGATTCCTATTATATGCACCTTCAAGAATATAGTCTTCTCAGGTACCATTAGTGGCCCAGATATGGTGTGAGATAAACTCAGATGGCCACCATTAATTGCATCTATAAATATCTAGTCAGTGTATATAATATGGCAGTATACTGATATATTAAGAAATAATGAAAACTATAAATGGTCGTCTCTTATTCTTAAAGGACACCAGGCTGATTGTACCTGATTCAGACCATGGTGTAATATCTCTATACAAGTAACCATGTGTATACACATGTATGGATTGTATACATAGTGGCGTATGCAACCATATGTGTGGCCACTACCACTATCCTGGATATGAGGCGCAACTCGAGCATCCATAAGTTATAGCATGAGTATCATTAGTGTCATGGGATTCCATCCCTAATATCACAGTAGTAACGGTCTCTATTCCATGTATCATGATCATAGAGACCCCATTCTAATATCAAAAGAATAGGGGATTCCCTGCCCAGTATCAATGTAAGGTTCATTATGCCAAATATTACAGTATAGGGTCTCCATGTTCCGTATCACATATAGGGTCACCATGACCAGTATCATAGTATAGGGTTTCTATTCCTAGTTTCACATATAGGGACGACATTCCCAATATCACACATTTGGTTTCCATTCCCAGTATCACATACATGGTCACTATGCTCATGTCATTATTATTCACAAAGGGTCCCCATGCGCATTCCTTATTATTCATAAAGGGTCTCAATGCCCATAATAAAATATATCAAGGGGCTCCATGCCCTTGCATCATACAAATGATAAGTAATCATTGTATTTAATATAAGCCAATGCATAATTCATAACTCATTTTCATTTAATAATAACAAGGGTGTAACAATTGTTCCATTTAATTATGTGGCATGGGCATACCAGTCACTCTTATTTAGTACAAATTAAATTGATAACTGTTTTGGTCATGTTATTTATCAATGATCATCCATTTCATCAATGTTATCATAATTTAGAATTCACGTTAAACCATTTAGACAATGGTTTGACCATTTAATCATTTATTTCTACATTGGAAAAGTGATAGGCACACCACAAGGGGTTGAAAGAATTGAAGAGGACCTAACAAGATTATAAGGTTTTCTATTAAAGAAACCATTTTAAATAGGATTAAATTTAGGGAAAACTCACAGTGAAACCATCATGTAATCTGATGGAACATGTTAAAAAATATCTCAACTTGAGGGATAAGAACTATACCATCTTCATTATGTATATAGAGGATAAATGATCTAGTACCTTTCTTTGGTTTGGTATAGATCAGGAGAAAATTAAAGAATGAACAAATTCCATGGAAATTGGTCATATAAGACTACACCTCAATAACTCTATTGAGAGAAAGATAGAAGGAGAATGGTGTAAGATGATTGAAGAACTTTCCAGCATGAACCCAACAAGGTGAACAATGTTCAAATCCGATCTCAGATGAAGAAATGGGATAAAAGTATCTGATTTGAGATCAAAGGGGAGATCCCATTCCAAAACTATCAGTTGGAAGATAAAATTAGATAATGGGTTTGGGTAAAATAGATTTAAGGGTAAAATGGAATTTTTACCAAAAAATTATATGGTCGCACAGTTTGGTCACATGGTTAGAAAAATCATGCACCAAACATGTGCCACCCACAATCTGAGGATGTACCTCACAAAATTGCATGTGCATAGTTTGAATATCCATGTGAGAACCATGTTTCACACCTTTGACAAAAACTGAAGAGCTACCCACATCGGCGTGCAGCCCTAGACGCAAGGTTAGGGAAAATTTTTCTGCCCTATTATCCCCACTGAAATGCCATGCATGGTTGTGAGAAACCATGCATACTAGATCACACATTTTCAATAAACTATAGAGCCTAATTTTCTTCTCCATTGACTAGGGTTATGAGATCCGAACAAGCCACAAACACCCTTGAGACTTCCATGAACTCATTACACATCTATATTGGGTCCAAGATAAAGAATTATACTGAAATTTAATGAATTTTTACCCCATACAAAAATCATTTTCTAACACCGTCCTCTTTCCCAAGGGAGTGGAATGTTCCAATATGAAGGGAATAAGATCCAGATACAAATTTTACATATAAATCAAATCAGAAAATGTGAAGGAATTAGATTCACTAGTATTGAAAGAGCGCTGTCGTGGGCGCCCTCAAATGATTAGTATGATTTTGGGGTACTTAGGTGCAGCAGAGTGGCTGACCAAGGTCGTCTCTCAAAGGAGGAAGTGAATTTAACTACTTATTAGAGGTATTCTAAAAATAAAATAAAAGAGAATAAAATAACTACTTGAAAGGATGGGGGTGGTTTTTTTATAGTTTATGAACCTAGAAGAAGTTTTCTGGAAGAAGATTGCATTTTTTTTTGTTTTTAGTTTTGAAATGAAGTTTGAATAAAATGACACAACAAAAAGATGTTTGTTTAGACAATATTTAAAAGACGTAATCGATCTAACTCTACCTCTTCAATCATTTATTAATCATTATCATTTAAATTAATATTCACTTAATTATGATCCCTTAATTTGTTAAATCCCGAACCCTACGAGAATTAACTTTACCACGAAGATTGAAGTGAATTTAACCTTAGGCTAACTTCGGAACATGCAATCGCAGCACCCTGCTTTGATTGATGTTCTAAGATTAGCTTATGGTCAGTGGTAAATTAAGGCACATATCCACTCTGAAAATGAGGATGAATTGTGTTTAGGGATTATATTTGAACTCTACAAATTTATCCCGTGTGGTCTTGTATTACCGATTAAGATCGCGCTCTCACAATTTACACAAAATCCCGACCTCGCGTGTTTTTGTGTACATTGTTCAATTGCTTGCTTAGTTTCTTACAATTTAAAAACACAATTCATGGATCATATTAAGTGAATTACAGTAGCTCATTGATTCAAAATAATTAAATGAAGAGGGTAGAAGATAGATCGATTACTAAAAGACTACTCTTCCATGGGTGGCGTAATCATCGTAGAAGCGTTTTGCATGTGCAAAGGTTTAAAATTGGTATAACCCAATAACGCTTCTACTCAAGAATTCCAACCCAATTAGGAAGATTAAGAGAAGAAGAAATTTAAACAAAACAGAAGAAAAGAGAAGAAATAAAAGAAGAACAAAGAAGTTTATTATATAAACAAAATCATTACAACATGAAGGAGAAGAAGAAGGCTTCGTCGAAGGGATCCTTGCTTCAAGAGCTACCCTTATTGAAATGGTTGGAGAATTGGAGTGGATCCACTTCTCCTCTGCCCTCAACTTCCCAATGCACGTCCCCAACCCCTCCAAATGAGAAAAACTCCAATTTATAGAGGGGAGGGGAGGAGAGGTTACAAGTGGTTTCAAGTGTGAATGTGGAAATTCGGCCAAATATTTTATTCCAACTTGCACCGCCCATTTGACCACAAAACGCGTGAATTGGTCGGCCTTCTAGAAGGATCAAATGTGCGGATATGTGTCTTCTATCTCCTCTCCACATTTGGGCTCAATACAGGCCCATATGAAGGAGTTATGGCCGAAATACAGAAGCTTCTCCATTCTGGCGAGCCCAGCCCAACTTTGACTTCATGGCCCAATTTCAACAACCAACTGAACTCTTTAGCTCTAGTGTCCTGAATAAAAGTTGTAGATAATTAAGTTAGTAACACTGTTACAAAATTTCAATTTCAAATAATAAATATAAAAATATTTATTCTCGAAATACTACAATGCACTATTAAGGGTAAAACTGGAATTTTCACCAAATTTTCAAATAAATGATCAAATCCCAAATATTTTATAAATAAACATATTTAACAAAATGTGAGGAAATTATTTCATTTATTATCAATAAAATATTCAATAAAATAGTGTTTTATCAAGTATCAAACAATTCTAGAACCATAAAAGAAGAAATCCATACTATAACTCTCATAGTACATGGCCCTATGTTACATTCCTCAAATGTATACTCCACTATATTAAGACAACCATCCTCATATTTTACTTTTTATTTCATCAAATCCTAAGTATCTCCTTTATCCTAAGAGTGTGATCCACCATCTTTAACTGTATCAAACTAAATTTGAGATCCCTTAGTAAATGTTGATCCATTATTGCTACTTTGTGGTTTATTTCCACAAAAGTTATAGAGATAATAAAAACGTAAACATATATTGCATGCTATGATCATAGTCGTATTGTCAAACATGGTGTGGCCATATATACCACAGTTAATTTATACTACATGGATTTATAAAAATTTCTACCTTTCACCACCACCACGACCTTAGTGTGGATCACCTTGCATTCTCATCTGGCCTAAAGACAAATCCTGGCTTACCTTTGTAGTTACTAAATCTCCACCAATGATAGTTTTTATTGTTATGACTTCTTTATCCAAATATTTTTTAACCTCATTAGAAAAGTTTAGTAGGAACAAGAGAATCATCATCGACCAAATATTTTTCCACGAACCCATCTCAAACCTCCAAGTATTATGGTTGTCATTATAAAAAAGCATAGCTGATAAGTTCACTAACCCATGAAAATGAGTAGAAAACTCTATAACTGAATGTTATTCTAACTCAAAAGAAAAAATATTGAATATTCACCAGATTCAGTGTTTTTAGATAAAACTGTTGATTGAAGTCCTTCATGATAGTGTTATACGTATGATCCTCAAATATCATAGCATGCATGTTGGAATCCCATGATTTCTATCCTAGTCCTTGAAGAATATAAATGGACAAACCCAACTTTGATTCCTCTAGAGTATTCAAGAAGTGGATAATTTTTTGGATCCACTCATAGGGTTCTTATTTTCCCTAGTCACAATGAATTATAGGTGAGTTCTTATTATTATATTTTTAGGCATGGTCCACCATCCATTTTTGGTGGCTGAAAGCCACCTAACCAATAGTTTTGATTTTTTGGATGATTGTTTCTACTAACAAATGGTACTGGAGGATTGCCCTACAGAACATTTCTCAGAACATCCAATATTGGAATAGGAATAGAGACTCTTAGAGTTTTTTTTGAGAATGATGAGCACAGAGGCTCTAAAACTGAAAAATCAAGTAGTTACACAATTCAAAAGGAGGGTATTTTACATTTATCGCGAATCAGAAAATGCATCAAGTCACTAGGCACCGTGGGCAGACGCATGCATTGTTCTTCCAGGATACCCTAATTTGCAAGTCCATATGCAAGATAGTTCCCTTTTCTGAATGTGTGCGTGAAAAAGTAGATTATATTGGAAAGTTTGTCCAGGCAGTTGACCCATTTACCGGTTAATTTCCATGAGAGATGATGTTGATTCGTCCAAATCGCTTGAACAATCACCACTGAATCACACTCGAACCAAATATTGTTCCAATGATTTTGAGGGTCCATATAAACCGCTCTAATTTGGGCCATCATTTCATCTTCCAATGAAGTGGCTTGTCCATAGGGTCCATAACAACACTCCACTGCGTCCCCCTAATGACCCCTGAAAAAACTCCCAAAACTTGATGGTCTCGGATTCCCCCTGGAGGCCCATCCGTATTGCATTTGATCCATCCTATAAATGGGGGGGACCATGCAATATCCATTACTCCCCTTGTCTTAGGGATAGACCCTACAAACTTCAATCTTCTTAGAATCATGAGGTCCCCACCAAATTGCAGCAATGGTCACTGTCCCACTCACTGGCCATTCTGATTTCCGCTGCAATATCTGCCAGCACTGAGGCTTCATGGTATTTCACCCTTTGATGCACAATGATGTTGCGAGCATTCCAAATCGAATGAATCACTTCAGTGCAAGCGACTCGAAGAAGAGTTTTGAGGTGCTTTGATTGCTGTACATTAAACAGTATCTGCAAGAAATCTAGACCTGAGGAAGCACTGGGAGGATGAAGCTCGAATGTGTTGAGAACAGATTTCCAAAGTGAAGAAGCCGTATTACATGACAGAAATAAATGATCAAAATCCTCATGATGTTGATGATAGAAATCACATCTCGAACAAAGATAAACCCCCTTCCTTTGGACAGCTTCATCAACTGGAATTCTGCTGTGAAAAAAGCCTCCAAAGCCTTGTAAATCTAGATGGACACAACCGTGTTTTGTTCAAATCACCAATCCATTTTCCCTCTCATGTCATTGGATGCTTAAAAATGATTTTGAATCCATCACACCATTTGACGAGCCCTCCCATAGCAGCATGTCCTCTTGAATAATAAAATCATAGTCATTGATAATGGATATAACCTATTCAGGAAGGTCCTCAATATGCTCAATCTGATTTTTGATGGAAACATTGTGTTCAATATGTTGTTCCTCAGCATTTACACGCTCAATAAGTGGGATTCCAGTCCAGTTAGCAGTAAAAAATGGAAGTGAAGAATTTGTGCTGAACACCAAACACGAACGCTACATAATGATGTGAAAAACTGAATGCAAGCCAGGAAAAATAGAAGTGTCAAGATATCCCTATTTGTCTGCGATGAGTCTTGAAAAAATTCTGCTTCTTAAAAAATACAGAGAATCAGATTTTTTATGAACCAGGTGCCAATGAAATTTGGCCTGCAATTCTTGGATGAAGCAGAAAATATTCTTGTCACCCAGCCCTCCTTGTTTGATAAGCATGCAGCATTTTGTCCTTTTTACAGTGATAAGTTTCCTTTCTGATACATTTGTTCTCCAAACAAAGTTCATCATCATTTTATTAAGAGTTCTGACAATAGATGTCGGGATCATATAAACCATGTAGGAGCACACCAGCTGTGAAATGAAAACATGTTTGACAAGACACACACATCCATCCATAGAAATAGACTTTCTCTTCTAAGAATAATGACTTTTTCTAACTTTAGTGAGAACCTGCGAGAAGTGTGATGCTCTTGGTTTTCCCAGAAAATTGGAACTCCAAGATAAACAAACGGGAGTGATCCTTCCCTAATTCCAATCATTTTAATGAGTTGATTCATCTGAGCAACAGGAAATATTTTGCCAAAAAAGATGTAGGACTTGCCCCAATTAATCTTTTGTCCAGAGACACTCTCATAATTCTAGAGAGCTCACTTAAGATTATTCATGTTTCTCATATCTCCTTGAGTGAAATCCACAATATCATCAGCAAAAAACAGGTGGGAAGGGGTGGAAATACCTCTAGCCTCTCTCAACATGATGAGCTCCCCATTGTCCACCATATCAGTGAGGAGTCAGCTCAGATAATCTTCAGCAAGTGCAAAAATAATGACAGAGCATGGGTCTCCCTGTCGCACACCCCACTAACAGGTGATGTAACCCTCTGGCAACCCATTGATCAAAATTAAAATTCATACTAACTCCATCAGATTTTCAATCCATTGAAAAAACACTACACTGAAGCCAAATCGGTGAAGAACTTTCTTAATGAAGCCCCAGTCCATCGTATCAAAATCTTTTCGAATGTCTAGCTTCAAAGCCACATATCCTCCCCTCGATATCTTCCTAAGAAGATTAAAGCACTCTGAAGCAGTGAGCATGCAATCTTGTATGTTTCTTTCTTTTACAAAATCAAACTGGTTCCATGAGATTATTTTCTCAGTAATGCGATTGAGCCTGTTGGATGTAATCTTTGTGATGATCTTATGAATTGTGTTCACTAGCGCAACTGGTCTGAACTGTCCAATTTAGCTTGCATTCTCCACCTTAGGGATGAGGGAATGAATTGGGAAATAAATCCTGAAGGTAGTCACCCAACTTTAAAGAAGAGCTGAACAAGCGCAAACACCTCATTTTTAATAATCTCCCAACAGGCTTGAAAGAAGATATTTGTGAAGCCATCATGTCCCAGAGACCTATCTTTTTGGAGACCAAAAACTGCTTCTTTGATTTCGAAATCCATTGGAAGTAAAGTAAGAAATCTGTTATCCTCCTCAGTAATCAGACAAGGGATAATGTTGTATCAAAGTGGTTCATTCTGAGCTGCACCATTTAAGATCGCTTTATAGAACGAAACAATATGATTTTCAAGGTCCTACCTGGTCTCCAAAATTCTGGCACCTTCCTTAATAAGAGCAAGGGGTCTATTCACTCTTCTGACCCTTTCTAAAGCATTATACAACTTTGTATTTCTATCCCCCTCATTGAGCCACCTAACTTTGAAAATATCCTTGTGAATGTTGTCCCTGATTCTTACCAAATTTTTCAGATTGGTTGACAGTTCACCCTCTGGTTGCAAGTCAGCCGAAAAGTTAGATTTAGTATTCCTTTCCTGTATGTTATGAAGCTGACATTCAAGCACGTCAATTTCAGCATCCAGAGAGCTGAAATTGGATTTACTCCACTCCCTCAGCTTAATCTTAATCATTCTGAATTTTGGGATGCATGACAAATGACTTCCCTGACTGGTTGCAGAATTCCACACTTCTCCAATAATTTTTGAGCATTTTGGCATTGAGACCCATGCACTATTAAATCTGAAGGGGAGCGGATTTCCTCTCTCACTCCCAAGCAGACTCACCCGGAGAGGATGATGATTAGAATTTAATTTGGCAAGAGTGACACACGTTTCTGACTTCCATGCACCAAGTAAACAATGATTCACAAAAGCCCGATCAATCATACTGGCCTTCATACCACTGACATAGTTCATGTACCAGGTAAACATAGCAGAAATAAGATTAGTTTCCACCAGGCCGATTCTCTCGATGCATTCTCTAAACTCTCTTATAGAGGTGTTATTAGTAGTCCGTCCTATTTTTTCATTCGCATGCAGTATGGAATTAAAATCACCCATAATAATCCATGAATCTGATATACTGCTCTCCAGATTCTGAAGCTTCTCCCACAATAGCCTCCTATCCACATAATAGTTGGAGCCATAAATTACTGAGCAGAAGAGTTTTTTTCCACTCTCTTTCAAGATGAAAGTGATAATTTTATTGTCCTCATCAACAACCCTCAGAGAATCCACCCTACTATGTGTAAGTAACCAAATTCTATCAGGATTTGAAACAGCCCGGGTAGTACCTAAAAGACTGTATCCTCTACTGCTGAACATATTTCCCAGATTTCTAGAATTAATCTTGGGCTCTAAAAATCCAATTACATCAAGATTATACCTTCCAATAAGTAGCCTGAAAGAACCTTCAGTGTCCGGGTTGGCTATTCCCTGAGAGTTCTAGAAGAGTAATTTCATTTGGACATTGTTCTGGAAGTCATCCCTCTGTGTTTCTCAATTAACCTTGATGATCTTATGGGTGTTTTTTCCTGAATCATATTTTCATCCACGCCCTGCTTCCTTTTCTCCATGTCAGGCCTAGCCTGATAATCCTCTTGGAGCTATTGCATGCTAAAGTTTTCCCGTTCATCATTGCTGGAGTTGTGCCTCCATGCATGTTCCTGTTCTGCCCCCACCTCAATCTGAGAAATGTTGGCATCAATCATTTTTTGGCACTCAAGTAGCCCCAGCCTCCCCTCAATTTCAGAGTCAATTAATTTGAAAACAAAGTCCATAATTTGATAACTATATACTGTATCCACCACCTCAAAAGATACTTCCTGCATCTTCTTGGTGATGTCAACCCAGGTACTGTCCTTGCCTACATTGTCTGACTCGATAAGCCTCTCATTTCCTATATTTTGAGCATTCTCTTCTTCAACCATGTATGTCCATGAAGGTCCAGTCCCAATTGGTTTGTATCTATTCCCTACCAAAACATGAGGCTTTACCTTATACTTTTCCTCCTGCACATCTCTCTTGCTCTGCGGAACCTCCCTCCAGACTAGAGCAACTGCCATTGGTTTTACCAGTTTCTTGACAACACGGTATGATTGAAAGTCATGCCCAACAATTTTACAATGCCTGCAGAATCGAGGAAAACTCTCAAATTCATAACTAATCTCTAATTGGTGATCCTTAACATCAAGAAAAATGCGATCAGTTGGCTGCTGCTCCATATTGATCTCAACCAAGATACCCAGATAGAGGCCAAGATCACTATTTAAGGTGCACTGATCAATTTTCAGAGGGGTACCAATGTTTGAAACAATGTCATTCAGAATCTTTGGATGCCAGTATACCCACGGCAATCTGAAGATTCTCGTCCAGACCTGCGCCATAGAATGATTTTTATTGAATGGATTGAAATTTTCATCCCATTCCGCTAGCCTTAAGAATCCCGACATCAAGTTACGGTTTCCATTTGATACCAATTTATAACAAACCAACTTGGATTGGACTAGCCCATGACTAGATATGTCCCTCCATAAGGCCTAAAGAATGTTCCTGATTTCCAAAGGCTTGAAAAAATCAACTAGGTATTGATAAGTCATTAATGGGAACAATTTAACCATAAACATTTCCTTGACATGTTTCATGAAAAATATAATAAATATATAAATATAAATACAAATTGAAGTATAAAGTGGAATATTGAGATTAATCATGTGAAATAACAAGATAAAGTCCCTTTGTCCTTGGATGTGAAAAAACCATGATCCAAAAGTATCTCTCTATGTGACTATCAGTCTTCCCCATCACAAACCACCGAAAGATGAAATTTACTTGGTGGATCCTCCAAGGTACCTGATTCCATTATCTTAACCTAAATCCTACAAAACCAAGCCTTCAGACTCCCAATGTAATATGCGGGGTGTGAGGAAATTCCTGGTAGGACACCACTATGAATCTATAAAGAATATATCACCATAAAACTATTAATTATTGATTTGAAAAGGCATTTTTTATAAAGTTGTTAATACGAAAACAACATTTCCTGAAACATCCCACTTTTTATTATTTGAAACAATTCATATCCCAAGCCTTCAATACATAGAGGTAAATCATGTTTTATTATAAAAAGGTAATAGCAAAAAAAATGTGAATATTAAAACAAAGGGACATGTAAAGAATAAGAATTCATGTGATGTCTACAAAAAATACACAAATGGTTTGCAAGATAGAAACTCTGATGCCTAGATTTCCAGGGTCTCTAGTCATTATAGTGAATCATAGGTCCCGAAAATGACACATATCACGATGTCTTACAAACATTTAAAAGTTCACCATTACATTCAAGAGGATCTAATCCGAACAATTCCAAATTATATTTGTAGAACTTCATTGAAAACATAACATTCATAAAAATATTTTTATAGAATACTCCCCTTTAAAATAATTTTCATTGCCACCAAAAATCAAATAAGATTAACATATTTCGATTTATCCCATAAAAATATCAAACTAATCATTTTACAAGAATATTCAAGTATACCAAGGTAATGGATCCATTGGATAGAGACACCCATCTCGATAATATAGAAAACATAATCACCTTCAAATTTAGTGAGGGAATCAACGATATTTGGTCCTCACAAGACTAAATCAACAAATAATATTTAGAATTACCTATAAGACCCTTTAGATATATCAATCAATTCCCAATCGTGTTCTCATGAATCAAGGGTAAAAGTTATTAAGGTTATATCTAGAGAATAATGGAAAAATTGGGAGTAAATTTGAACATACCTCAAAGAGATCCTCCCAAATAAATCAAGGATCATTATGGAATAATGGGGAGAGTCCTCTGGAGCTTCGCGGTGGGGTTGGTTCAAGCTAATGAATGATTAAGATGACATTATATTTTAAAACAACCAACAACATGAAGGAAATTTTCTATTTTAAGGTGTTTAGATAGGATTGCATTATTGGGTTGTATGGTTAGACAGACCATACAACAACAATGTAAAAGCATATGTATATTGAAAATTAAGTCTCTTAGTTTCCTAGGAATAGCTACAGAATAAGAAAACCTGTTTGTATGTTGTGTAATGGCTTCTAGACCGAAACCTAATCATTTTATTGATTTTCCTAGAGACTCATACGATTATTTAAACCCCAAAAATCTCCATTGGAATCAAAAAGTCCATATCCCAAAAGTATCATATGGTTACCACCAACCGTGCACCTAAACTGTGTATCTGTCTTGTTTCCCTTGAAACTCAACATTTTAACCCCTCACTCTCGAATAACTCAAGGACCTCAAAATAGATAAAACCATATCAAAATTAAAGATACCAGTGAACTGAAGGTCATCACAACCATGGAAACACAAATTCCAATATAGGATAACATTTTCCAAAATAAATTCATGTAATCTATTTAAAGGAAATTTTTTGTTGTATTTTAAAACATATGTCTAATATTAACCCCCTCTTTAACCCTTTTAACAGTTAACATTGTAAATAATTTATACCATGGTTACATAATTTTAAGACTAAAAATAAATTGATCTTATTTTATAATTTGAATATTCTGATTCGAAATATGGAGTCTATTTTAAAATATTCAATTTCTAGTATTAAAATTTACATTATTATAAGTATTCAAAACGAAACTAAACTAATTTTTTTATAAGAACACCTTTTTAATAATAGAAAATGAATTTACCCCAAAATCAGGTATAAGATTGATCACCATGAAATTTATTGGTTTAATAATTAAAAAATGAGAGTTATGATAGTAAAAAAGAATATTTTGACCTTGTAGATATTTAATTAAATAGAATGATAAAAACAGTTATTTTATTTGAAAATGTATTTAATATGGAATTAAAATGTCAAACATAGTTTTAAAAATGAAAAATGGTATTAATAAATGTTTTATTTTAATCATTATACATATATATGGTCTATAAAAAAATGTTTCATAAAATTTTAAGTCATTATTATATCATTATGATGTCATAAATTTGATATTATTTGTAATGATCTATTTTTTCACTAATCACCCAAAAATGAACAATTTTAGAAAAATCATAAATGTTTACCCTACGATAATTTTGATATGTTGACTTCAAAAAATAATTTTTTTTAATAAAATTAAAATTTATAATTTTATAATTTTTTCTTTTAAATAAAATTTCAATTATAAATAAAAAACTACATTTATAAAAAGAAATTCTATTAAGATTTAAATCTTATTAATATTATATCATATCATTTACAATTTAAATTAAATTAAATATATTATTTTATTGATAAAAATATTTCAAATTATTAAAATCATATTTTAATTGTGATAACTAAAATACCTAATACATTAAAAAGTAGTTCTTAGAAAATTTAATATTTAATCCAATTAATTATTTGTCCTATAAATGTAATAATTTTTAATTGACTAATATATTTTATCTATTTCAAGTGGTTATATTTTCATTCTAATTTAATAAATAATTTTTATTCTAATATGTTGAGGATCATTTTTGTTTGATGTTTTGGTTGAAACAATCTACATAACACTTTGTTTATTTAATGGAGAATTGTGTTTTGAAATCTTAGGGTTTTACATTATCCCCTCTTCCCAAAAATACAACCTTACAGTTTCAATTTTTCCTCACCAAAATTAATTTATCTTCGTATAAACATAATCCCTTATATATATTTTATCATGATAAATAATTTATATGTACGCTAGGACACTCATTATTTCATAGTTAAATTTTTGTAAACCCATGTATATACTATGATAAGAATCAAACTTCTGAAGGAGATTACAAAATAAAATGTTAATATCTGAGAGTTATTTTCCACATAAGACTCGATGGATTTATAAGCCTAATAATTATTTTTTAGGAATATTTTTACCATCGAGATATATAATATTGAAAGATATACTTACATCCTTTCGTTCCATTATATAAGTGTAATTTCATCATTTGATTGTGTTTATTTACCTGTTCCCTCATTTCTTTCAACTCATATTTCAATGTTATGATTTTTCCATTTCTATACTTTTATAGAAAATGGTTTCATCATACCCTCATACTTCTATCATTCAGCTATTACTTGCTGGCATACAAAGCATCATATATGAACTATATAATCTTTCCCTCCATGTTATCCCACCATAAATTGTGATTCAAAAATCTATACATCATATTGATTTATCTATTAATATAGAAGGATGAGTTATTCACATCATCTAGAATTTACATATTTAGTTTTAGTTTTTATGGGACACAGATACGGGTTTTAAACCTTATAACTCCATATTCATCAAAGTTGAACTCTAGAATATTTGATACCATCTTATGTATCCCGTCATCATCTTTATAAGACTCCTGGATGTTCTCATTAATGGATGGTTGAGTATTTATTTAATAAAGGTCGTATGAAGAACCTTTTATTATTCCCATATCCACATTTCTCATGTCCATGAAGATTTAATCCCTTGCAATCCTCATCATGGATAGGGTTGTAAGTTCCTTCATACTCAAAGCATCGACCACTTTTTTCACCTTCCAAAAATAATAATGGATTGAAAAATAATAATCCCTGGTCATCTCTAACAACATTTTTTGTTACATAATAATCTCTTTTTGTGTGAATATATACTTGAGGAGTTTATGATCTGTATATATTTCCTACTTCTCTCCACAGAGATAATGAAACCATATCATTAATGTGAAGATCACCACAACCATTCCTATATAATGAGTTGGGTAGTTCTACTCACTGGTCATTAGTTGGTGGGAGGCATATATTATTACATTTTCATATTTCATGAATACACAATCTAATACCTTTTTGGTTGGATTGTATTAGATCAAAAATTCATCACCACTAGCTGGTAGTGTGAGCACTGGTACAATGATAATCCTTTTCTTCAACTCTTTAAAAATTGTATTTCATTATTTATTCCATAAAAACTAAACTACCTTCCATGTTATCTTGGTTAGTGGGATTTAAAATCATGATTTTTTTATTAGAAATTGATTATAGTACCCTGATAATCCCTAGAAACTACAAGTATATGTCACAAAGTTTAGTCTAGGATGTCCATTAATTATCTCTATTTTAAAAGGGTCTATAGATATATAATTGATGATGATAACATGCCATATGACTTTTACTTTCACCAAATAGAATTTTTATATACTATAATTATCATATATATTTTCATTATATAAGGTCTTTAGTATAGTATTAAATTATTCCTCAAGTTCCACCTTATTTTTAGATTAGATGAAAATATTTTTAATAAAGACATCCAAAAATTCGTTGAGGTAATCTCTAACGACCCTATTCTTCATGCTCATGAATATTTTTGGAGAATTATTGAGTCTAAATGGAATCACTATGAACTTATAGTGTTTTTACCATGTATGAAACGTTGCCTTGGGTATATCCTCCTTCTTCACCTTTAATTGATAGTATCACAACCAAAGATCTACCTTAGATAAATATCAGGCTCGATATAGCTAATAAAACAAGTCATCAATCTCTGGAAGAGTATAATTATTCTTTATTATGATCTTTTTGAGATGACACCAATCAATGTAGAGGCACATTAACAGATCCTTCTTCTCGATGAAGAGGAGAAGTTCAACCCATAGCGAATCACTTGGGAGTATAAACCCTTTATCCATGTTCCCCGGTATTTTATTCTTTATCACCTCATGTTCAAAAATATTCATTCAATAATGAGTCTTATATATTGGTAAGGCTATGGTTATAAGATCTATTGATAACTCAACACCACAAATAAGGGGAAGGCCACTAAATTTTTTGGGACACAAATTAGTGAATTCCATTATAATGGGAATGTCATCAAGGATGATTTTTTTCCATTGGATTAGTCATTTGAGTTTGATATTCTTCCTCCTAGGGAAATAATATCCCTGATTGAGATGATAATACTAAAATAGATTCATCCTCCTCCTTTCACTTGTATATAATTGGATGAATATTCACAATACGGAGGGTGATTTTTTTCTCTCGACAATTTATGTTGGATCTATATAAGGAGAGCCAATATATACCTAGAATGGAATCATATTATACTGAAAGGCGTATTATAGGGTTTGATGGGAAGTTCACCACAAAATTTTTGATAAGGGTGAGTTATATACTTAGGATGTAATAATTTCCCCATTTTTTATTTTCATCAAGAGCTCTATATCCATGCTTTTTGGTGGTGTATGAATAGATATACTAAACTTGTGTGATGTGAAATAATTTATAGAACTGGAATAAAAAAGTATGTTTATTTTCATTTAATGAATAACTAGTGTACCAGTCACCACTTCAATTTTGTGATCCACTATAGCATTTGTGATGGTATAATCTCTCCCTTTCTTCCTGGGTGGTTGTTAGCATTGATTGTATTAAAAAAATCATGTCTTAGGGAAATAGATTTCATAATTCCTAGGTTCCATTAAATTTAAAAATTGTAATGTAGGATGAGTTTTGAATAGATAATTCTTTTATTCCATCACATTTATCAGTTTCTACCATCAATAATCACTAGCTAGGTTCCCTTACTCCCCAAACCTAAATCATTTGTTGTCCCATTTAGGTAATTTCATGTGATGATTATTCCAATACTTATTACAATTGGGATGTTGGGATTTCCTTACACTAATATATTTCTCCATAATATCTCCAAAATGAAACTCTATTTTTTGTTTCTTATTCTTGTGAAAAACTTGAGATTCAATGATATTTATTTAAACTTTGAGGGTATATCGAACAATTTGTATCATAGATTTCAATGTACCTAATTTTTAAATCCTTTCATATACATCTCCTCATCCTACTGAATAAGTGTTAAATGTTACATTCATGGTTTGAAAAAATCCCGAGGCATATCGTTCAGGTCTTGTTATGTTTTACTCATACATTCTAATGGATTCGTCACTTATTTTCTTGAGGCTAAAGAAGTCCCTCTTCATTTTAAGAAAAAGTGTGTGAGGGAAATATTTTTTGAAATATTTTTTCTCGAATTCCTTATACTTCCTCACTTTGATCATCTCCTCTGGATAGGTAGTTTTTTCCAAAGTCTTCCATTGATCATATTTTCCTTCAATGCGATTAAAATTTAGCATGACATTATCTTGTATAGAGAATTAAAGTATGTTGTATATCATCTCAATGGATTCTATAAATTTCTCAATGATTAAGGGATTTGAAGATCCAAATAAAGTCAGTGGATTTTTTCATATAAAGCTATCAATTGAAACTTTCTCCTTCTGGGTTAGATTTGGGTGTTCACCCTGATTCAAGTTTCTATTTAAAATCAATTTAAATTATGAAATCGTTCTCCTGAATGTTTTAATTCCAATTCCCATTTGATTGGGAATTTCATTTGGGTAGTCATTACATTATTCATCACATTGGTTGATGAATCAATTTGTCCTATTTCCATCTACTGAGTAGAATATAGGGAAAGTTTGGGATGATTATTTTAAACTAGTAAACACATAATTAAGAAACCATGAACATAAAAAGGATAACTGATAAATGAAATATATTCAATAACTTGTGAATTTTTAGGCTTCAATCTATGTTATTCATTAACTAGTTCCTTACAGAAATACTTATGGGAAGTTTTTGCTTAATAATTATTTGTAAGGATCTTGTGAATTTAACCAAGAATATCTAATGGGAGTGTCAAACCAGGTGTGTAGGAAGGCCCATTTTATGCACCAGGTGATGATCGAGTTCAGCTCAATGCACCCTTTTCGGTGTTATTTTCCCTAGGTTCCTTTGTTCAAGAGCCACATCCAATTTTTTTATCTAGATGGGGATGTATTTTCATGGAAATTACATAATCTATAATTTACCATAATTTAGAGATTTTTTATCATGATTAGTCTTATCCATAATACTTTCGCTGGATTTTTCTAATCTTTATTCCAAAAATAACTAAACATTTCTATACTGCCAACTATGACAATTCATATTTTTAACACACGTTATTTCATGATTTATAACATAAATATTCACATTATACAATACAATAATATCATGAATCCTATTGTCTTTGGTACATTAGGTACATAGAACATTAATTTGAAACATGAGTACAATAATTTTATTCAAAAATTACATAACATACTCCCAAATTCAATCATTCTTCTAAAACTCAAAGAGATAATTGGTGGACATACATAAGAAATTAGTGAGCTACAAATCTGAATAATGGAATAAAAATAGAATATAATAAGTTAAAGAAATACGTGCGATCCAAGAGGCTTATCAAGGTATCATAAGTTTTGTGTGAGTCATAATCTTGAACAATGAATCATGATATAATATGATAACATAAAGGCATCATAGGAATGTGGAAACAACATAAATTATGTCATAAATAATATTCAAGGGTAACATCCAAGACGAAAAATATGGTGGAATGAGCCCCATAATGTATTAGATTTAATTTATAATCCCATACATGACATATCATGAGATTGTAACATTACCCAATGCATTGAAGTGCTATATGGGTGCACCATCATAATATTTACCTGCTTATTTGTGAAACATATATCTTTAGCATAAAGGCATATTTCATCACATTTAATCCAATGATTATGGATTTGGGGTTTTATACATATAATTACTAAATCAATTTGGTATAGGTATATATAGGCAAAAACCATTTAATGGAAATGGGTACAGGTATTTACTACACAATGGTTTGGTATGGAAAATCACATTATAATTTTTACAGCACAATGGGGGTACATAAATGTTAAAAATGGGGATTAATGGGAGTTAAATGGGTCTATAATCACTTATAAACCCTAACTGTGATAATATATATGTTTTTGAACAAATACCGACATGAAAAATGGTAATAAATTCCTAACATAAAGTAGGTACTTGAATGATGATGAGAAGGAGAGGATCCCATTCCATGAGAGGCTTCTTCCAAAAGCATGGGAGGAGCTTCTTAAGAGCTTGGGGTAACCTTAGGGTGGCTGTAGAGAGGGAAGTTAAGAGTAATTTCATTCTACAAGAGTATTGAGGGAAGATATATAGAAGGTTGGGTGGGTCTATATACCAAAAGAGAGGATATTTCTTTATTTATTTTGAAACATTTTTTCTGGACTCTATTTGATAAATTAATGAAAAAAAAACAATCTATACTATAGTATTTCAACATGGTTTCTATCAAAGTGGAGTGGTTTTCATTATTTTACTTATTTTAGAACATATCTAATTAAAATAATACCCTTTATGATGTGTAAGTGAATCATGTTTATACCGGATTGTTTTTAAAACATTAAAATATAGTATAGATTTTGGAGGATTAATTAAGGATTTATAAAAGTAATCAAATAACTTCAAAAAAAATTATTTTTAATGGTTAATATATATTTGGTTTTGGATAATTTTTTATTTCACATGTTGCATCACTATTGGGTCACTATGATGTCCCAATACACATCGTATATTTATACCATATTTAATTTTTACCTAAAAATTTGATTGTGATAAAAAATTATGAAAAAAAAGTATCGTTGGATAATTTCTATGTGTTGATTTCAAAAATAATATTTATTTTGTCCAAAAAATTATCTATGTATGAGAATTTTTAATTTTAAAAAAATCCACATTTTTTGAAATGTATTGGTTTTTTACAATAAAATGTTTTTCACACTTATAAAAAATATTTTTTCCTTCATAAAATAATATTTTCAATTATACATAATGGATATTGTTTTCACAATAATATTTTATTAAAAAATTATTTATATAAAAAATTATTGAATTAATGAAAAAGCTTGTCGTGATTGGAACTATATATTTATCATAAATTCAATTTGTGTTTCACCACATTGGATTCCAATTTTATCAAACATATTATTTAATCATTTAAAAGTAATAAAAAGGGATAAATATAATCATTATTTTATTAAAAAAATAAACAAATGCATATTCATACTATTAGGGAGTAGATACGTTAAACTTTATTACACTAGTGAATTCCCAAATGATAAGGTGTGCAATGGTGAAATTTTCTTGTGGTGTTTCGTTGTACATGGTTTGGATCGTGATGTCAATGAGTTTAAACTTCTCCCATAAATGGTTTCATTTTTGATTTAGTTATTGGGTATTTTCTTGAGCTTGGTCAAGGTAAAACCTCCATGATGTTGTCTCCCTTGTATTCTTTGATAAATGAGATTCAAATGGCTCAATCCTACTCTTCGAGATCATCACTTCTTTCTTCTACGCCAATTAAAAGTTATTGTAACCCTTTATATTTATTAATTTGATGATCAGTGTTCAATGTACATATTATCAATGGTTATGATGATTAATGATATTTTAAATTTGAAAGACAATTTAACTATTTGAAATAGCAAAAGTAGAGGATGTTTTTTCTATAACATTATTTCTTAATAAGGTATTTACTCATTTAAAAATAGAACTTTATTTATAAAAGTTATGTTTGTTAATAAGACTCTTCTATTTTCAAATTTCTACCCAATATAGCATAATTCAATTAAAACACTACTCAATCATTGTATGAATAAAACCATCCTTGTTAATATGTTAATTTATATCATAAAATATTTTTGGGATCCTATACTCTATAAATAAAACATATAAAAACTCTAGTATCTTGGATATTTCTTTATATGAAAACTCACATTATAAAAATCTATGGTAAAAATTTATTAAAATGTATAATTTTATATATTTTATATATTTTTCATATAAATCATGATTATCATATTCTACTAATTTTTAAAACTAATCTAATTTAATTATTAGGTTTTCATCTATATTAATCATTACAAAATCAGTAAGAGAATCCAATGATATGTTGATCTTCATAATGCTATATAATAGTGTTGAAAGCATCATTAATCATGTTCTAATTTAAATTTTAAACTATTATGGTAGTAGCTTGTTCATTCTGATGATGGAAAAAAATAAAAAATTTGGCACAATATTATACACCTGATAAATCCATAATATATATATCCAAAAAGAATTTATTTAAATATAATGTGTTTATAAAATTATTTTATTTTATAAAATCATGTGGAATTAAAATCACGACATGGATGTTTTATTATTATATCTATGAATCAATTGGTAATTATAAAATCTAAAAACACTACCAACCCCATAACATATTGATGTTTGTTTTAGTATAATTTATTAAAATGCTCTTCCTTTTTTATCCAATTGATAAACATGTATAAATAACATAACACGTTTTGATTACCTTGTTTCTAAGTAGGTTCTTGGTTTTTCAGTGCATATTGTATACCATGTCCTTCCAAGGCGATAAATTTGGCCTCTAGAAATTAAAAAAGGGGTTATATGAAAAATATTTAAAATATTCTTTTGAATAAAAAACCCAAACCTAATAAGAAATAATAAATCAATGAACAAGATTATTGAATAAAAATTATGATTTTGTAAGAAATTAAAATGAAGAACATTGATACTTCAAGCATTAAACATGGATGTCTCGAGTGTTTCTTCGGTCCTTATATCTACTGAATCATAACAATGATATTAGAATTATAATATATTATTTCTTTCTATCCAAAAATATATTTATAGAACATAAAACATGAATATCATAAAATATTTCAGAATTTTTAATATTTCATTTAAAAAATATGAAGTATAATATTCCTTCATCCAATTTATTTTATGAAAAAATAGTATCATGAAACATATTATTGAAAATTAAATATCAAGTAAATATAATTCAAAAAACAAAAATAAATATTTTTTAATATAATTATATTAAATAAAAGTATAATATCAATCATAGTTTAAATATTTTATAAATATTCACATAATTACCATATTTTTAGAAATAGATTATCAATATAATAAAAAACTACAGTGTAAAATCGAACGTGATAAGAAAATGTCGTACAAACACTCAACAGATGACATTAGGAAAGGGGGTCGCATGACATTAGGGAATAAGCTGGCATTAATGACAAATTTTTAAAACTCCCACTCTTTTTTACTATTTTGTGGTCACAACTTGTTTTTAAATGCATGATTAATTATACAAAGAGAGGATTTTATCTAATATTTCTGTTTTTAAATTTTATATGTCCTAAAAACTATTTAGTATTACGGTTTGATTGATCTGTTTCTAATAAACTGATAGTAAAATTTTTTTTATAGTATCAATGTTGAAATTTTATATTTTTAACACGAGTTTGTTAGAATAATCAATGATTGTGAAGTATTAAAAATAATTTTCAATATTATTTAATAAAACATACATTTTTACTTTTTTAGTACATTATTGTTTTAGTACAATATCTCAAGGGAATTTGTCAGAGTTTAGAATTTATTTTCATGAAACCTAATCATTTTTTCTAAAATCCATATTTTTTATTATAAAAATATTATTTTTAAAATGAGGTTAGGTGGATTAAAAACCAATCGGGTAGGTAGGGTATAATTGTAGGGAGAAGACCTAGACCCACCCCAACAACCACCCAAATGGAGGGATGAAACCCAGACCACATGCCAACAAATCCCACAATCCCATATCACCACCCACAAGAGGAGCCTTGATGATGTGCACAAAGGAAATACAAATACTATCTCAAAAAGTGGGAGCCACCATAGCATTATCCAACAAATCAATCCCAATCCACAAGCAGAACTGATGTACCAGACCATGTCCCAGGAATATAAATGAATATGGCCAAGCCAAGGAGAAAAATTAACCAAATTTCATATTTATTATTGTAGTTATTTTAAATATTTAATTACATAATTAATATTTATTAATAAAGTTTTTAATTATATTTAATAATATTATAATTAAAAATATTTCAAAATAATTTAATTATTAATATAATATTTTATAAGAATTATAATCATAAAATTTGTTATGGGTAAATGTAAGAATTATTAAACAATAAAATTTGTGTAATGTGCCTTTGAATTATATATATTTAGGTGTGGGTATCTCCACCATGATAGTTAATTTTTTCTCTCAATTGTAAGAATCTTATTTGAAGGGTTTTCCTTGTTTTTCCTCATCTTGGTTTCATCTTCCTTGGTTTTGTTGTTTGATTTTTGTCTATTTGAGTTCAATTTGGAAAAACTTTTTTCATCTCCATCTTGTTGAAGATGAGTTGTTTTTTGGTCTCATATCCTTGGTTTGTTTGATGAAAATATGAATCTTCATGTTCATTATCTCTTCTTCATCGGTTCAACCCATAACGGGTTTTTAATACATGAAAAAGGAGTTTTTTTAATGCTCATGAATGCATACGTGGTGGAGGTTTTTTCTTTTTCTAAAGACACAATGATGATCTTATCTACAAGAGTAGATATATTTTGTATATCCTTGTTTTGAACGGTATGAGGGGAACACAAGGGCCTTTAAAAGTTGGGAAGAAGCGACCTAGTGAGTGTTACATTATTATAAAAATTGCACAAAAGGTGTTTTACAATAGATATGTGGGTGACATTGGGCGTGGGAACCTAACTACAGTGGGAAAATTAGTTTGTGAAACAGTTTATTTGAGGTTCTGTAATGACACCACATGCACTACTACACATATGGTCTTTAATAGTGAGAAAAATAATTATTAACAGTGCTAATAAATCATTGTTAATCGAAGTGATGATAAATGCAGGGTCCCCTTTATGAGCACTTTTCTAGTGCTAATAATGGGCTACCTGCTTGCAGTGTTCTGTTTATATAACTACACACCCTGCTAAAGAAAACCAACAATTTAAACACAGTACACCCAAAATCAAACTTCTATTAAAATAGCACACCAAAAGAAAACCTACTATATACATTTAATAGAAATCATGAATACAAAACTATACACCCATGTATATAAAATAATAAACACTGTTATTTACATTTCAGACAAGATGTTTTATATAATTACATTTACAATTGTAGAACAAAAATTCTAAAAAATTAATATATAATATTTTGACATCTGTGATCCCCTCTTGAAAATATCCACCTATGGTATTTGTTTCTGAAAAAATAATCTCAACCCGGGAGAAAAATTACACCTATATATGAAAAAATGCTAGTAATACTATAAAGAAATAAACTAAACGTTAATATGAAAGAACACATTAATAAAATGACAATATTTAATAAAAATGACACATTTGAATTTATACTAGTCTCACCATCCATATTATTGAGGTGGGGTTAATTCCTACACATTAAAAATGAATTATGGATCATTGTCCAAAAATATCAAAATAATCTGAATGTATTTTCTCAGTTTTGAGTATGTCACTTGTTCTTTTACTAAAAACAATGCCAATTTTAAATAACGAGACATTTGGAATTATACTGGCCACACCATGCACTGTATTAAGTATTTGATGATTCCTACACATCACAAATTATTTATATATCGTTGTCCTAGAGTGTCAAAACAATCCGAATATGTTTTCTTGGTTTTCACTATGTCAGTTCTGTTTTTTTACTAAAATGTAATTTCAAACTGGGAACACGCATTATGAGTCATACCGGCCGTATCATGTGTCAATTTTAGGTGAGACTAATTTATAAATATCAAAAATGACTTATTAATTATTGATCCATATTATCAAGTCAATCCGAGCATGTTTTCTTGGTTTTCAATGATTGACATGTTTTGAACTAAAATGTCAATTTTAAATTGATAACTGACAATTTAAGTCATATCGGTCACACCATGTGTAATATTCTGGTTTTGTTTATTCCTACATGTCACAAATGACTATGGATATTTGATATAAAATATCAGAACAGTACAAAAGCTTTTGCTCGATTTTTACTGTGTCACTTATTTTTACTTAAATTAATGTCAGTTTTAAATAAGAAGAGACACTTTGAGCAATACCTCCCACACAGTGCATTGTATTGAGGTGTAGATTATCCCTACATATAATAAATCACTAACATATCATTTTCCTAAAATATCAAAACAATTCAAATGCAATTTCTCTGTTTTCAGTATGTCATTTTTTGTTTTTACTTAAATTAGTGTCGAGTTTAAATAAAAAAGAAACTTTTAGTCATATCGGTCACACCGTGCATCCGATTGAGGAGTGGTTGAGTCTTACACGTCAAAAATGACTCATGGATAATTTTTCTAATGTATTAAAATAATCTAAATGAATTTTCTCGATTTTCAGTATGTCACGTTTTTTACATTAATTGATGTCAGTTTTTAAAAAAAGAGACACATTGCGTTTTACCGGCCACACTATGTGTTTTATTGAGATGTGGATAATCCCAAAACTACCCTAATCACCAATAGATTTTTTCCTAAAATATCAATACAATTCGAATGCATTATCTTATTTTTTGTATTTTACTTGTTGTTTTTCTTAAATTAATGTCAATTTTAAATAAAGTGTGACAGTTTTAGTCATACCGGTCACAATGTGCATTGGATTGAGGTGCGGTTGAATTCTACACATCAAAAATGACTCATGAATCATTTTCCTGAAGTATCAAAACAATTCGAATACATTTTCACATTTTTTAGTATGTCTCTTTTTTACATAATTTGATGTTAGTTTTGAATAAAAAGAGACACTTTGAGATATATCGGTCACACCATGCATCCTATTGAGGTTAGACTAATTACAACATGTAAAAAATTACATATAGATCATTTTCCTAGAGTATCAAAACAATATGAATATGTTTGATCAGTTTTCAGTATGTCAATTGTATTTTTTATTACTAAAATGTCATTTCAAACTGAAAAAAATAATTATGAGTCAAACTAATTGCACCATGCATCAGTTTTATGTGAGACTACTTCATACATGTCACAAATGACTTATGAATCGATGTTATAAATTATCAAGACAATCAGAGTGTGTATTATTGGCTTTTATTGAGTGAAACATTTTGAACTAAAATGCCAATTTTAAACTGATAGTGGACACTTTTAGCCATACCAGTCACACCGTGCATCAGATTAAGGGTAGATTGACTCTTATAAGTCAAAAATGACTCATGGATCATTTTCTTAAGTTATCAAAACAATCTGAATATGTTTTCTCATATTAAAATATGTCACTGGTTCATTTTTCTCAATTTAATGTCAATTTAATATAAAAACACACACTTAGTGTCACACCGGCCGCACCATGCAACAGATTGAGGTGTTGTTGATTCGTACCTATCGCAAAGGACTCATAAATCATTTTCATAAAATATCAAAATAATCCACCTACATTTTCTCAGTTTTTAGTAGTTTCTAATACTTTTTACTAAATGTAATTTCAATTTTAAATAAAAAGACACTTTGAGTGATACCAGTCACTTGTTATTTTTCCTCAATTTTTAGTAGGTCAATTACAATGATACTAACTATATTGACCCAGACATTTCATATATAGATATCACATCGTATTTTTTAACACTCTTTACAGAATGAAATGATCCATGCTAGAATTGTTTATGTATAGTGATTTTGGAAACATGAAAACATTAAGAAAATGTTCATAGGAGATTGTCATTATGTTATTCTTTACTAGAATCATTCTTAGACATATAATTTCTAAAACTATAAATAATAACCTAAGGGTATGAAACCAAATAAAGGGTGATCAAAGATGCTCAATAAGTGTAAATAAGGGAGATATTAATGATCATATATAGATAACATGAGCATAAATATGTGAGAATGTGATATGAACATTAGAAATTCATACCTTGTATATTATAGATCATAATCATGAGTGAAGGATCAAATCATGGTAGTTTAGAAGAATTTAATCTTAAAGGATCAAAGAATATTATAAACTAAAAACATAAACTTCGAGTCACATCTTCATGCTATTTGTGTACATTATTTCATCAGGTATTCTGCCCATTAGTTTTATAGCACATCTATATAATCTTGTGAATATGATATTTTTAAAAAGTCATGGTATTACTAGAAAAATATAATTACACAAAGTATTAATAAATATTTTTAATAAAAAAGTAATTATCTTTGAAAATACGTCTTTAGAGATGCTGTATTTTTTATGGAATATGATATCTCTCATAAATTTAAAAACATAATAACCGCAATATTTTACATTAGTTTATTTTGGACAATGTAGAAAAATTAAATAGAATAAGTAATTTGTTTTTATATTTGTTTGGATAGTGAAATATTATTATATATACCACGTTACTTATCCAGTCGTAGTACTTGTCCTCATCCTCGTGCTTAGTCCCTGGACTCATTCCTTATTTTACACGATATTGATACACCACCCTATCATAACGGAATCCCCATTAGAAGATAATATATATTATATAACATGATTTTTAGTTATAAAACATTGTATTTAGTGTATTAAAATTGACAAACTGTATCATGTATGGATTGTCTTTTGGATATCCAAGTGTTGAATCTATGAAATAAATCATTAGAGTTTCCAAATTTTCTGCAATGAGCCTCTAATAATTTCTAAAAAAACAAAAAGTAATAAGTAATGATAGAAATAAAATATTTTTATATGATTAAATTGTAATGTTTTACCCCTGGATTGTCAGTATTATATTGAGTATGTCATCAGATATATTTTTTTCAAATGATTTGATTAGACCTATCCCTATTTCAGCCTTCTCTTTGGCCTTTATTTTTGATTGTTCTATAGAGGAGATATTAGGACTAAAGAGTCTTTTTCTTGGGGAAATTCCTTTATTTTTTTTAATATTTATGTCTGCCAAAAATATGAATTTCATTTAGTCATAATAAGAATAGTATCTACTCTTTTTTAAAATAAAATCATGAAACATACCTCATGTATACATTTAAAACTGAGCCACCTAGCCAATCATAGTCGAGGATTTCAGTTGCACTCTAAATACCAAAAATGTCTTGATTATTCTCTAAAAACATATTTTCTTCAAAATCAACTAAGTGGTTTCCACTAGCTTTTTACTTTTTATCCACATGAGCCTTGAATATTAGTAAATGTTAATATAGAATAGGTGGGGTGATGGTGCTTCTAGTAGATCTTTTTGATCGGATGGTTGATCATTTATTTGGTTTACAAGAAGGTATTTTATTTTATCCATTTCTATTTGTTCATTAGTAAAAACATTCATCTGTTTAGACCATTTTTCACTAATTTTTAAAAATTTAGCTTGAGAAGTAAATTTTAAATGAACAAATCATTATCCACATATTTTTGACAAGATTTGATGGCCATGTGATGAATGTCCCAATAGCACCATATTAATATCATCCTCATGAATTTGAACAGGTAGCTCAATGCTTAGCTGTCACGTACCAGATCTGGTCACCACCATTAATGGCACCAAACCCGGCCCATGACAAGGCCTGAAGGGCATTCCCTATCCCCACGGGCTGGCACAAGTGCCCGGGTATAAAACAATATGATTTGGGAACGATTTACCCGAGTATGAAAGCATAAAACAAATAAAACAATCAATAATAAGAATCTGAAATTTCCATGCTAAACCATTCTTAAAAAAACCAGATCTGAATACATATATTTAAAGACACTACAAGTGGTCCAAATACAAATAACAACAACATCAAGACATCCCCAATCACTTCACACAACAAGGGTGTCATCACCCGCAAGCCTTCTCCACAACTCTGCCCCAACGATGGGGACTAACACCCTGAAGCGCCATCACCCTTAGCCTTCCCTTTACCCGAGTCAAGCATAAGAAGTTCTACTTACACCCAAGGGGCGTATGTAGGGTGTGAGCCTAAGCCCAATAGGATACCACCAGATGATTCCAAAGAGGATGCAATACAATGGGGACAAAACTAGCAATTTTAACACACAAGGTGAAACAATGTTAAAAATTTCAAGAAAAGCAACTTTCAAATGAAAACAGTTTTCAATCCAAGAATTACAGAATGATAACACATTAAATAAACATGTGAGCTACTGTAAAGTACTGCCAAAAGATCCCACAAAAAGGGTAAATACTACAATTCTAATGAGCACAAAAATTGGGAACACCCCTAGGCAACTAGATAGTCTCGGGCCCTATGTACCTCGTACCTCGGTGTAAAGTATCCAAGTCACAATCCTTTCCCGTGCACGAGCCACTAGTAGGGAACAAACCCATAACCTAGTGGTCTCCAAATAACATCCACATAGTTCAGTTAGTGTTGTCGTTATCCATTTGCTCAGTGAAACAGGGACACAACCCATCCGGTCCACTAGCCGTACTAGTACATATCCGCCCACCGAAGTACCCAGGATTCCCCCTTTTGTGCTCAAACAATTTCAGCAAACAAAACACATACTTTTTCATGTAAAGTATCACTACTGGTCATAAACAAATAGTACAGTAGCTACACACATTTTATATCATTTGAAACAGTCAATAAAATATTTTGATCTTCAATAAAACAACCTCTCAAAACATCACATTGTTTTGCACCCAAAAATCTTTGAAATATCCACTTTTCACAGTATGTGAACACTTGTAAGTCATCAAAACAAAATTTCAGTTCAACAAAATTTAATAAAACCAAAAATTCAGTTATGGGGCAGCCCAATGTTAACCAAGAAATTATATATCTTAAAAATCACCATTTTCACACCAACATGGCACTTAATGCCCATTTGCTTCTCAAACACAATTTAAACAAACATTTTCAGCCACAAACAAAAAGAATAAATATTTAAAACATTATTTTAATTCCTAATACAGTTCAACAAAATCAACTATGTAATTAGAGTTCATCCCAAAATGAACCAATAAAAGACTTGCATGAAAAACCCTCAATGTCACCAAAAATTGTAACATAAAATTCATTTGCATTGTAAATGCAACTAAAACAAATTTTTACAGAAACATTAAAATTCAATAAGCATTAATTCACCCTCAACACAGCAAGCAAATTCCCAAAAATTGCACACACAATGGAATCACCTACCAAAAGATTCAAGAACCACAAATCCTAGTGCGGAACTTCAACCGCACGACCACCGCGCCACAAGGAAGTGATATCAAACCTAAAACCAGAGGATTGAACCATGAAACCCAAAATGAAACCCTAGGCATGAAGCCCTAGCTTCTGTAAATTTGGGGATTCAAGAAAAAAAAGATAAATCTCAAGGAAAAGGAGAGAACTAGAAGGATAGTCACTTACTTGAGAAAACTGGACGTTTTTAGAAACCAGATAAGTTAGGCCCTAATTCGCGACAGATTCGATCTCCAAAGAGGGGGAAACGACGCTGGGGGTGCGGCCAGGTACAGTGGGAGAAGGTGAGAGGTGGAATCACCGAAAAAGAATAAAAATTGAATATTTTATGAAATAATTACAAAACAATTTTAAAACTGGAAATGGGCTTTCGGGTTGGCCCAATACCTAACTTGATCACCCAAATCCAAGATGCAAATGAATTTTTAAGGGGGCCAAAATTCATTTGTGGTTTTAATAGTTAAATTAAGGTCATTTTGGAAGTTTAATGAGTTAAAAATTTTGAAAAACGAGGGAGTTATTAAACAAACAAAATTTATTGTCAAAACTGGAAATGGGCTCTCGAGTTAACCCAAATTATGGAAACCCACCATTTCCTTCAAAAATGCATTGAAACCCCCCAAAAAAAGCAATAATGTAAATTAAATAAAAAAAAATACCTTTAAAATATGTCATGTATGTGACAATTCTCCCCACCATGAAGGACTTTCCGCCCCGGAAAGTCAACATGATTCTTGGTTGGTAAACAAGAATGGGTACTCTTCCTCGACCCATGACTTTCGCTCCCAAGTCTCATGTGTATCATTCCCATGCCGCCATAGAACCCGAACTAATGGAATAGACTTCCCTCAAAGTATCTTCTCTTGGGAGTCCACAATTTTCACCGGCCTCTCAACGATTGACAAGTCAGGCTCTATCTCTAGTTCTTCCCAACTCAACACATGGGATGGATCTGGATTGTATTTCTTCAACTGGGAGACGTGGAAGACATCATAGATAGATGTCAACTGAGAAGGTAAGGCCAACCCGTATGCCACCTTACCAATACGCTCAGTGATCTCAAAGGGTCCGACATACCGTGGCATCAACTTACCTTGCTTCCCCAATCGACGATGGCCCAGACGAGGGGCCACTTTTAAGAATACCCTGTCACCCATAGAAAACTCTAGGTCTCGACGCCTCCGGTCAGCATAAGATTTATGACGACTCTGAGCTGTCAATAAGCACTTCCTGATCAATTTGACCTTCTCAGAAGTCTCCTGCACAAGGCTCGGCCCCAATAGTGAAGTCTCTCCTACCTCAGCCCAACATAGGGGGGACCGACATGGCCGACCATAGAGCGCCTCAAAAGGGGCCATTCGAATTGAGGATTGGTAACTATTATTATAAGAAAACTCAACCAATCCCAAATGGCTATCCCAAGAACCTCCAAATTCCAAGACACATGCACGAAGCATGTCCTCCAAAATCTGATTCGCCCGCTCTGTCTGACCATCCGTCTGAGGGTGGTACGACGTGCTCGTCTTAATCTGAGAGCCCAAGGCCTTTTGAAGGCCTTCCCAAAATCGAGAAGTGAAGCGGGGGTCTCTATCCGAGACAACGGCTGATGGTACACCATGGAGTCTCACCACCTCTTGAAGATACAAATGGCCCAACTCATCCACTTTAGATGTATCTCTGATCGGAATGAAGTGGGCTGACTTGGTCAGACGATCAATCACCACCCAAATGGAATTCTTACCTCGAGGTGTACGAGGTAAGCCAACAATGAAGTCCATGGCAACCTCGTCCCACTTCCAGGTAGGAATGGGTAATGGCTGGAGCAAACCGGAGGGCCTTTGGTGCTCTGCTTTCACCTGCTGGCATGTGTAGCATCTCGAAACAAAGTCTGCTATGTCTCGTCTCATACCAGGCCACCAAAAATGCCGACGGACATCATAATACATCTTAGTGGCACCTGGGTGGACAACCCACTGAGACTGGTGGCTATCATGCATCACTGCCTTCCGTAGAGATAACGGTACTACTGAACGGCCCTTGAAGCACAAGATGCCCTCGGGAGACGACGACCAATCAGAGGATGTCTCCCCACCATGAAGAAACTTCCTAGATCGCTGACAAAGCTCATCACTAGGTTGTTCCCGCTGAATCAACTCCAACAGAGAAGGAGTCAACTGGACACTCGCCAAGAATGCCCCTCCACTGTGTTCCCTAGCCTCCACATGCATTTGAGAAAAGAGCCCCATCAATGTCCACTCATCACTAGACTTCCTCAAAGCCTGCACTGGAACTCTTCTGCTCAAAGCGTCGGCCACCACATTACCCTTTCCTGGGGTATAGACAATGTCAAAGTCGAACCCCTGCAAGTACTCGATCCAGCGACGTTGCCTCAAGTTGAGGTCCTTCTGCGAGAAGATATAAGCCAAGCTTTTGTGATCAGAGTAGACCACAAACTTCTCGCCAAAGAGGTAGTGACGCCATGTCTTCAAATCATGCATCACCGCTGCCAACTCCAAGTCATGGGTAGGGTAGTTCTTTTCATGTGGTCGGAGTTGGCGAGAGCCATAAGCCACCACGTGATCATCCTGCATAAGCACGCACCCAAGACCCATACCTGAAGCATCACAATAAACCACATAACCCTTCCCGGCCTCAGGCAAAATCAGCACAGGGGCGGTAGTCAACCGTCTCTTCAGCTCCTCGAATGATGCTTGACATTCTGGACCCCATACAAACTTCACCCCTTTCCGGGTGAGCGCAGTCATTGGTGATGCAAGCCGAGAGAAATCCCGAACGAATCGCCTGTAGTAACCAGCCAGGCCAAGGAAACTCCTGATCTTGAACACATTCTTTGGCTGCTCCCATGACATAACTGCACTAATTTTCTCAGGGTCCACCGAAACTCCGTGCTCTGAGATCACATGCCCCAGAAATCTCACCTCTCTGATCCAGAAGGTGCACTTTGACAACTTTGCATAGAGGCGGTGATCCCGTAATGTACCTAAAACGATCCTCAAGTGATGTTCGTGTTCCTCCTCAGAGCTAGAGTATACCAGAATATCATCCACGAACACCACAATAAAGGAATCGAGATACTGATGAAACACCCTATTCATGAGTTCCATAAAGACTGCTGGAGCATTGGTCAATCCAAAGGGCATGACCAAATACTCAAAGTGGCCGTACCTGCACCGAAAGGCTGTCTTTGGGATATCTGACTCCTTCACCCTGAGTTGATGATACCCTGAACGCAGGTCTATCTTTGAGAACCACTTTTCTCCCTTCAACTGGTCAAACAAATCATCTATTCTGGGCAAAGGGTATTTGTTTTTAATTGTTACCTTATTCAGCTTCCGGTAATCAATGCACAACCGGAGGGATCCATCAGCCTTTTTTGCAAACAACACAGGAGCGGCCCAAGGAGAGACGCTCAGGCGAATGAATCCTTTGGATTCTAAGTCGTCCAGCTGCATCTTTAATTCCCTCAACTCGGTGGGGGCCATGCGATAAGAGGGAAGAGATATCGGCTGTGTTCCCGGCGCCAGATTAATCGAAAACTCCACATCCCGCTCTGGGGGCAAACCCGAAAAATCATCTGGGAATACCTCTGGAAACTCATTCACTACATGAGGTAGTGAACCATTAGAAGAAATACCATCTTCTAGCATGAGCGAAGATAACTGGAAGATAATACTTCCCAACTCTGGGAGTGGAGGCCCTGCACGACTTGATCATGGATCCCATTCTCCATGAAAAACCTGACGACTCCCGTCAGGTGCCGTGAAACTCACACGCCTTCTGTAGCAGTCGATGTGTGCCTGGAAGTGAACTAGCCAATCCATCCCGAGTATGACATCAAAAAGGTCCATATCTAAGACCATAAGGTCCCACTCCATCTCGACCCCTGATACAGAAAGTGCACATGAGGGGCACCTAAGGCCCTGCTCCTTCTTCTTTCCCAACGGTGTCACCAACTCCATCGCGAAAGACATCAACTCAGTTGGAAAATTCAGAATGTCCACAAAATGGGAAGAAATGAATGAAATAGAGGCACCAGTATCAAAAAGAGCAGTAGCAATAGAAGATGCAATCAGAACGGTACCTCGAACTGTCGACGGTCCCGCCTCTGATCCTGCTGGTGTCTGATCCACTGCATGGAGGTGTCCAGTATCTGTCTGAGAACGACCGCTAGCCTGAGGCTGTGCCCTGAACTGGCTCTGCCCAGAAGATGATCCAACCCTTCCACCACGACTTCCAAATCGATATCCCCCAGTCCTCGATGGCTCAGACTGTGCTGACACTCCTTTTGAAGCCACTGAACCAACCCCACTCGGAAGTGGACGTGCCACACCACAAAAACGCTGCAAATGCCCCATACCTCCACACTGGAAACAAGGCTTCGGAGGAAGAGGGCATGCTGGTCGGATATGCCCAGGCCTCCCACATTGGTGGCACACGACCGATCTCGCATCAGAAGCCGCAGAAGAAAACTGCCTGGAAGAGTGGCCTGAACTGCCCCCTCCTTTCTTCACATGATCCTCCCGCTTCCTCTTCTTCTCTGAGGAGCTTCCACTTCCCACTGCTGATACAGAACCATAGAAACCAGCCCTGCCTTTTCTATCAATCTCCACCATGCACGCCCGATCAACGACCTCAGCATAGGTCCTCAGCTTAAACAAGAACACCTGGGAGTATATCTCTGGTCGCAAGCCTTTCTCAAACCTTTGGGCCTTCGCTTGCTCATTAGAGACAATTTCCGGAGCATACCGAACCAATTCAGCGAAACGGTTGGCATACTCCATCACAGATAGATTCCCCTGAACAAGTTCCATGAACTCTCTAGACCTGGCATAAGCCAACACCTCAGGGCAATACTGTTCATTGAAGACAGCCTTGAAATCTCCCCAGCGCATCTGCTCATTCTTCCCAGACTGAAGCACCGACTCCCACCATTTACGGCTGGGACCCTCCAACAGAAAGGAGGCACACTTCACCCTGAGCTCCTCGGGTGTTTCCAGGAACTCAAACATACGCTCGATCTTCTCGAGCCATTCTTCTGCTTCCTGGGGTTCTGAGCTGCCTCGGAAGGTTGGAGGCTTATTTTTCAGGAACTCCTGGGCCTTGTCCTTTCTAGGACCAGTATAATCCTCTCTAACAGGAGCTGGAGCTGGAGCTGGTCCATATCCTAGAGCCTGGACAGCCCGGACCACGGCCTCGACTAGCCTCTGATCAATCGGCATGGGAGAAATCTCTCCAGCTTCCTCCTGTGGGTGCGTGGGAGCTTTCCGGGGAGGCATGTTGCTACAAAATGCAACAGTCACAAAACAAATAGTCAATACCACAATTCTGAAAATTGTAATCAAATACATCAAATATAAACAAACTAAACACATTCTTGTAATAAAAGAAACAACTACTCCACATCTGCCTGATGTCCACATGTGGTCTGCAGCCCACACGTCTCACTTGGAAGTGAAGTAAATCAGTAAATTCCAACATCCTCTGGTGACTCAAGGTCTGCCATGAGAGGTGCGGGCCAGGCACCCTACTCACAACCAATACCCCGAGCCCCGACAGTCCTAGCTCCTGTCTATCCCGACTCATCTCAAAATAACAATATAACCCAAAAACATTAACCTCCTCTGATACCATTTTGTCACGTACCAGATCTGGTCACCACCATTAATGGCACCAAACCCGGCCCATGACAAGGCCCGAAGGGCATTCCCTATCCCCACGGGCTGGCACAAGTGCCCGGGTATAAAACAATATGATTTGGGAACGATTTACCCGAGTATGAAAGCATAAAACAAATAAAACAATCAATAATAAGAATCTGAAATTTCCATGCTAAACCATTCTTAACAAAACCAGATCTGAATACATATATTTAAAGACACTAAAAGTGGTCCAAATACAAATAACGACAACATCAAGACATCCCCAATCACTTCACACAACAAGGGTGTCATCACCCGCAAGCCTTCTCCACAACTTTGCCCCAACGATGGGGACTAACACCCTGAAGCGCCATCACCCTTAGCCTTCCCTTTACCTGAGTCAAGCATAAGAAGTTCTACTTACACCCAAGGGGCGTAAGTAGGGTGTGAGCCTAAGCCCAATAGGATACCACCAGATGATTCCAAAGAGGATGCAATACAATGGGAACAAAACTAGCAATTTTAACACACAAGGTGAAACAATGTTAAAAATTTCAAGAAAAGCAACTTTCAAATGAAAACAGTTTTCAATCCAAGAATTTCAGAATGATAACACATTAAATAAACATGTGAGATACTGTAAAGTACTGCCAAAAGATCCCACAAAAAGGGTAAATACTACAATTCTAATGAGCACAAAAATTGGGAACACCCCTAGGCAACTAGATAGTCTCGGGCCCTATGTACCTCGTACCTCGGTGTAAAGTATCCAAGTCACAATCCTTTCCCGTGCACGGGCCACTAGTAGGGAACAAACCCATAACCTAGTGGTCCCCAAATAACATCCACATAGTTCAGTTAGTGTTGTCGTTATCCATTTGCTCAGTGAAACAGGGACACAACCCATCCGGTCCACTAGCCGTACTAGTACATATCCGCCCACCTAAGTACCCAGGATTCCCCCTTTTGTGCTCAAACAATTTCAGAAAACAACACACATACTTTTTCATGTAAAGTATCACTACTGGTCACAAACAAATAGTACAGTAGCTACACACATTTTATATCATTTGAAACAGTCAATAAAATATTTTGATCTTCAATAAAACAACCTCTGAAAACATCACATTGTTTTGCACCCAAAAATCTTTGAAATATCCACTTTTCACAGTATGTGAACACTTGTAAGTCATCAAAACAAAATTTCAGTTCAACACAATTTAATAAAACCAAAAATTCAGTTATGGGGCAGCCCAATGTTAACCAAGAAATTATATATCTTAAAAATCACCATTTTCACACCAACATGGCACTTAATGCCCATTTGCTTCTCAAACACAATTTAAACAAACATTTTCAGCCACAAACAAAAAGAATAAATATTTAAAACATTATTTTAATTCCTAATATAGTTCAACAAAATCAACTATGTAATTAGAGTTCATCCCAAAATGAACCAATAAAAGACTTGCATGAAAAACCCTCAATGTCACCAAAAATTGTAACATAAAATTCATTTGCATTGTAAATGCAACTAAAAACAATTTTTACAGAAACATTAAAATTTAATAAGCATTAATTCACCCTCAACACAGCAAGCAAATTCCCAAAAATTGCACACACAATGGAATCACCTACCAAAAGATTCAAGAACCGCAAATCCTAGTGCGGAACTTCAACCGCACGACCACCGCGCCACAAGGAAGTGATATCAAACCTAAAACCAGAGGATTGAACCATGAAACCCAAAATGAAACCCTAGGCACGAAGCCCTTGCTTCTGTAAATTTGGGGATTCAGGAAAAAAAAGATAAATCTCAAGGAAAAGGAGAGAACTAGAAGGATAGTCACTTACTTGAGAAAACTGGACGTTTTTAGAAACCAGAGAAGTTAGGCCCTAATTCGCGACAGATTCGATCTCCAAAGAGGGGGAAACGAAGCTGGGGGTTCGGCCAGGTACAGTGGGAGAAGGTGAGAGGTGGAATCACCGAAAAAGAATAAAAATTGAATATTTTATGAAATAATTACAAAACAATTTTAAAACTGGAAATGGGCTTTCGGGTTGGCCCAATACCTAACTTGATCACCCAAATCCAAGATGCAAATGAATTTTTAAGGGGGCCAAAATTCATTTGTGGTTTTAATAGTTAAATTAAGGTCATTTTGGAAGTTTAATGAGTTAAAAATGTTGAAAAACGAGGGAGTTATTAAACAAACAAAATTTATTTTCAAAACTAGAAATGGGCTCTCGAGTTAACCCAAATTATGGAAACCCACCATTTCCTTCAAAAATGCATTGAAACCCCCCAAAAAAAAGCAATAATGTAAATTAAATAAAAAAAATACCTTTAAAATATGTCATGTATGTGACATTAGCTCATGGTCCACACTAATAGAGACAAGCACTAACCCTATTGGAAGTGGTCTGGTGTGTAGGATGTTATTTTGAATATTAAAAATTGAATCCCTAGCCACAAGGCGATGGGTGGGTGTTGCTAGATATAAATCATGCTCATTATCACCATGTATAATATTAGTACAACAAAAATATTGGTGTCTATATGATTCAAATTTCACATAAACATTTATTAGAACATTGATTACCACTGTAGAGACATCTCTTTGTGGGGAATGTTTATCATCATAGTTGGTGTGGGTGGGGTAGGATCTACATGCGGTTCCTATTCTTCAGTTGCTTCATCTCTGTGCCTCTCCACCATTAATGTTCCCATCATCTCTCAATGGTATTTGAATTTTACTTAAAGTGTATATATTATTTCTCTCATTAATTTTAATAAATCACTTTGATCATCCTCTTGTGTTTTTTTATAAAATATGTTTGGGGTGTCACCCCAAAACCCACACCTCTGACAGAGTCATATTTTTCTGGACACTTTAGGGATATTGATATTATTTGTTCATCGTGTATAGGCATTACTAATTCCTGTGACTATAATTGATGGAAAATATAGGAAAATAAGTGTTCATTGTTATGTAATAGGGATTTAATGGAAAAACATATTATGTAATACTTACACATGTTTCCCACACTTGTTTGAGCTTTTAACTATTAATATCCCATATTTATTTACACGCGCCTCCTTCCATAACACATGGTGTGAGATGGAAGTGGCTTTGGATTTCAAGTCGTCAATCTTCTTATAAATAGAGGAACAAAATTGTGGTGTTGTTTCATGTCACATAAAATTATTATGGTCGATTTTAAATATGTGCCAATTTTATTCAACTAAAGCATACTCCATCCTTGCTTTATGGTAGGGGTAAGATGTTTTTTCTGATCGTTCCTTATTTACATCTCCTAGTTGTTGTTTATAAATTACAAATTTTCAATATAATGGATGAATACATGTATCATAAAAAAATGTATTACTATCCAAAATATATCTGAAAAGATGCATATGCACGTCATACAGTAAACGCATCCCACACATCATGGGATATGAGGTGTGCATAGATAACCAGTGGGTGCAGGTTTATTTTCCCATCTGCATGTATAAGATAATATCTTGATTGAATTGTAAGAAACCTGATCTGAATCCTTCTAGAAATCATTAATATATACAACTTGTGAGATTCATCTACTATAAAATCACTCTTCAAGGGCTGATGAAGAGAATGTCAATGTTTTATTATTTTATTTTTTAGAAAAATAATGAACTAATATCATAATGTTTCCATAATCTCTTTGCACATCTATGTCTTCAGCCTAGACACTACATGGTTCCTTGAATCTACATCAATCGTTATGTGCTTACGAGTGAAAATTTCAATATAACAGCTAAACAAGGACATTTTAGGGTTAACATGGTGACCCCTCGCATTCTATCCCACCTCGAATATGATTCCTTTGACTTCCATCTTAATTATTTTTGCCAACACCATCAAACTACGACACTCTAGTTATTTCTATTATGATGGTCCATCATGGCCTAACATTTCCCCCAAATCACCATTTTAAGTATGTTCCTCTTGAGTGGTAACATCGGTGTGGGAAGATGGCCATTGTACCTCTACATTGGGAGAAGTAGCAGGCCAAGAAACCTATTGTTTCTCCAGAATGGGAGCACCAACACGTGTAGAAGGTCTCACCTCTATACTGTGAGCAAAAAAAAGTTGAGAGAACTGTTGTTCCACTGGATTGGGAGCACCCACACATTAATAAGGTTTCTTATCTACATTGAGAGAAATGGTAGGTTGAAATGCCTAAAGTTCCTTAGGAATGGTAGAACCATCATGTACAGATGCTCTCTCCTCCCCACTACAAGTAGTAGTATATTGAGAGACATGTCATTTCTCAGGATTAAGGGAACCAACAAATGGAGAAGTCATTATATATAGAAGCAGTTTAACATTAAATTTCAATTACATAAATGAAGCAGTAAACAGATAATAACATGATGTGACATAATGTATATTAATAAAATGTAACCTGATTATTGAACTCTCTTTTCTTTTTGAAAGGATGAAGGTATTTGACCCCTCTATTGACGATTCAAATCCCTTCAATGAGGTATCAAATGATAGACAAAACACCATATACATTGGGACTTCTATGAAATGATTGTGATTTCTAAATGAAAGGTTCATCCTCAATTGAATTTTCATATGACCCCTCAGGAGTTTTTTTCGATAACAGAAAAATTGACCACATTAGGTTTGTGGGATCTGGAACATAAAATATATGTATTATTTATGGTGCCATTATTAATGGTTTTTCTCTGTACCCTTCCTTACCAAAAGAAACTTTCACAAATATCAATTCATCTATTTTAACAGGAATTCTGTTATCAACCCACTTTCATTTAAATATAACACATCGCCTGTTATATAATCCAACTCCCCTATTTTTTTGACGATGCCAAAGTATGACATATTTGTGCCAATTGGATTTTTGTCTTAATACCATAAACATGCATCACTTCAACCATGAGTGTAACTCCACTACTTTTCATGGTACTATCTTTATCATGATCATTTTTATAGAACCTATAACTATTAATTACATAACCATTGTAAGATAATACATACACACTAGGTCTTAAGACTATCCATCAAAGACATTCTGAAATTGAATCAAGATTTTTATCAAAATCCTTTAAAATATGGTCCCAAAATCAACCTATAGACATTTAATTATGTGTATTTGATATCCATCTTTCTGCCCTTGATGTACTCAAATGACTAATAATTTCATTATGTCTTTCAATATGTGGGGAAACCTCCAAAATATTATGGAAAACAAAAATGTGGGCCTAATCCTGATATGTAATATTGATTGTGACAACATATCTTCCATAAATTCCTTCACCCGCAAGCCATCCAGTGTGATGATATTTTGGTAGACTATTTCTTTCCACTCTAGACATGTATTTGGTACATAATTCAATAGATTCCTCAACAATATATCGCTTTCCAATACAACCCTCTAGATGACTTCAATTTTTTATATACTCTATCAAAATGTTCATATACCACTCAATGGGGTTCATCCTTCTATAGTGTATAGGACCACAAAGAAGAACCTCTCTCCCCAATTGAACAATTAAATGAACCATCATATCAATTAATGTTAGTAGGAAGACATTTTCAATTATAAAATATGATGGAAATTTCTATTTCCATACTCAACAATTTCACCAGGTCTGTAACATTACTATGTATAGATTTGAAGAAGAAACAGAGGTTGGTAAATGTATGAAAGAGATTCATGGGAAAAATTAAACTTAAAGCTACAAACATTAGATCTGGCATCAAACCATGGATGTCATGTGATTTCAAATCCATTAACTCTAAATCAGTCATTTAAATTTTGTTCATGATATTTGATGAATACCCCTATGGAACATTTACATCATTCAAGAAGTTAAAAAACTGATATCTCTTCTTCCTAAAAAGTGTGTATGCATCTAGAGGAAGAAACGTTCATTTTTCACCCTTCATTAACACAAAATCTTCTTCTATTCCCATGTCAACCATGTCCACCCTAGCCTTAATTCCATCCTTTATTTTTTTCAAGGGCATTTAGAAACATGCTGATGCCACTCTCACAATCATCATTTTCAACATGCATACCATCAAGAAAGTGTATTCTATACAGACAAACCCTATATGGTATTTAAAAAAAACTGATTTCTTTTTCCAACTGATATTTGTATGTTTATTAAAAAATGATTTATCAAAGTTTTTTCAACATATTTTACATTATCAAATAGTTTATCACCTGTTAGTAGAGATTGTGTGGTACATTATTCTGATCTTCCATTGAATGATGTCTTCCATGATCGGTACTTATGTCCCCAGGGTTGAAATCTGTGACATCCTAGAAATGCGGTTTTCGATGAATGTTTCAAACTAATTGACTATGTACCTTTTTCAAAGATGATACTCCATTGATTTTCTTTAATTTTATATCCTGAAAAATTTCAATAAGCCAGAAAATAATTTAGCATCTAGTACAAAAGGGCTCTCAATGTGAAATCTTCATTTCTATAAGCATCAAACAAATTAACACCTAAATCGCACAATGATTTCAAATCTTTGATCAACGGAGCCAAATAAACATCAATATCATTACATGGTTGTTTTGGTCCTGACATAAGCATAAATAACATGATGTATTTTTATTTAATACAAAACCACGGTGGAAATTTATAATTTACCAACATAACCGGCAATGTACTATGAGCGCTTCTTTGAAAACCAAAAGGATTCATTCCATTTATTGACAACACAAGATTAAGGTTTCTCGGCTAGTTTCAAAATGAAGGATACTCATAATACATTCTCTTCCACTGAGGAGAGTCTATCAGGTGACATAGTTTCCCATATTTATTTCATGTGTTTTCATTCTATGCCAATTTCCCTAGAGTCACCTCAATTTAATATAGGCACCTAAAACATGGAATGATTGTAATGTATGATACAACATTCATAGGACCGTAGTCATATTTATTATATCAATAAGAACCACACATTGGGAATTCACTAAGTAATTTTTGGTCTATGTGAAACAGTATATAGTTATTTTGGAAGGAATATATTATTTTAGAGATCATACCCATCAAGCGTAACATTATTTTGACGTTGTATGTTTGGCTCGGGAGCCCATTGTCTTCTGGGAGCATTTTATTCAGGAGATAAATTAATTTTGTAAAACTGGTGTCACTCCATCAATTTATTATTTTCAAATTATACAGCTTCAGTACGGTTGACAATGTTTTATATTTTGTGAAACCACCATACAATGACGTTTTTTCTTAACTCTTTAACTACTCAAACAATTTTGGGCAATCAAGAAGTTCATGTTCAAATGTCTTTATCATTTCATCAATATGATCTTCATCATCGTTCAAAAATGTAATCATGTCCTCGATACAGTCTTCTTTTTTGTTCACAATTGTAATAATATCATATGATCCATAAAATGCAGAGATATCCCAATGACTAGATACATTCCCATTTCCCCATGTTTATTCAATCATTTATAACTTAAATCTATTATGTGATAGATCAAGAATTATTAAAAATCCTCTGGACTAACATGGCTTGAATACAAACTACATAAACACAAAAAAGTATTTGAGAAGGGTCATATAGATGATATTTTTCAAATTTTATGAACACTTTTACTCCATATTCATACTATTTGGTCAAACAATTCGAATCCATCCATTCTTCATACATATCCATCCTAATGGATTTAGTTATATTATTATTTTAAAAAATAAATACACAAAACAATGATATAAAAATTAACCACATCTAAAAATGTTATAGACATTTAGTCTCATTTGAAAACTATTTATAAAATCACAGTTGAAATCACATTAAATAAACCAACCATTTAAACAAATTCTAATTTAAAATAAGACAACATTTTTAAAATAAACCTATTAGTTTCAAACACTCTTTCTTAGAACACCAATTTATTTTTTAAATAAGTCAATGAAATTTCATGAACCAATAATTTTAATACATTAAAATGAATGAAAACCATATATATTTTACAAATTTTCAATAAAAACTTCACAAAACCCTTTTTAAACTAAAACCATCATTACATATGCTTTCAGAACATTCACATCCCTTTATGAAAGTCAATCAGGTGAGTTGACAAACACTAGGAACGCAACCTAATTCCTTGCCATGTTTTTTTAACCATTCTAAAGCTATATAAAACCAAAATAAAAGTTATTTTTAACACATATATTTTTTTTTATGAATAATTTCAAAACACTTATGTAATTTTAAAGAATCCACTTACGTATTTTCATAAAGAGATAAATCCAAATATAGGCACATTATAAATGGTACAGGAATAAAAAATATCAAATATTTTATAAAATATAAAGCTTTATAAAAAATTATCATTCCTCCAATTAATAAATAGTATGAGTCCTATATTTTACTCCCATAATACTACTGAGGAGTGAATAAGTGATAGATAAAGACAATAGTTTTACTTGTCTATGATACATTTGAACATATTGTCACATCTCTTCAATGTGGGAAATAATAGTCCACATGATGCTTCAATCATTTACTACAGAAGATTGATCCTTCTAATATGGTACATTAAAAAAATGTTCTCCTTCTTGAGGGTATACATTATTTCAATGTTAAAGGACTATAGGTACTCATACCATATCCACTATTAATGGTTCATTTCCATTTCTGATTTAAAATATTTAAAACAATTTTTTAGTATATTCCAATAACAACCCATGGAAAGAACCACAATTTCCAAATCATGGAAATGATTTGGGAATTTTCACTTACATGTTCATTACATTGTGGATCCATAAGAAACCACATGAATATCTGGGACTGGAACCCTTCATATTCTGACTCCTAATACATCACAATATAAGCCATTCTCATTACCTAAATGATTTATTTTAAAGATTGGGGTTTTCATCATTCAATCATTAAGATCTTAGAAGGATATCTCGTAGACATATATGCAAAGGAACCATACCACATTCTTGGTTAAGGCCTTCTTAGTGCTTCCAATCATGAAAAATCTAGGTTGACCCTCTGATAACTCCTTCCTACATAAAACAATTTGGGCTATGTTCTGGAGCCTCTCCTTTTGGTTTAATTAATCAAAAAATGAGTAAGGATTCACATTGAAAATATTTTTAATGCTTGAAGACTACTTCATGGATACTATAATATTATATAACTCTTGAACACAAGATAAAAATCCAATCTATATAACACATGGTGATTTCCAAAAATCTTTTAGAACTCATGTAGTTGGTCCTCAAAAAATTTCTGGATGACATTGTATTAGTGGATGATATTATTCTTCAATGGAGGAATAATAATTTTCTAATAAAAAGGGATTGTATTATAATTATCACAAAACATCACTCATCCCCCTTGGATCTATTTAATCTCTTTAAAATGAGGCATCAACCAACCAATTATTTTCTTGCATGCATTGTATCCACATACTCAATGATCATGGTAGATATTTTCACTACTAGTTATAAGCAAAATATATATTTTACTTTCATTACCCTATAGGTGATGAAAAAACATAAGGTACTATTTGGGGAGTCCAAGTCTCCAAAAAATTCATTATCTGTGTTACATTTCACAAAATTTTCCATCCTATTGTAATGATTTATATATTTAAAACCACCATAACACCAGATAAAACTCATGATGCCTTTCTACTTTTCATTCACCTAACAATTCGTGCTTCAATTCACAAATCATCCAAATTTATAGACCAAAATATAGTTTATCATCTACATAAAAGATAATGGGATAAATCCCGATTAGAAAAACTCAATCATAATAAAAGTTCCCATGAAAAACTGTAATAACTTCCATCCAAATATTTTAGTATTAGATAGACCCACCATGCAGACCGAAGGGATAACAGTTAAAAATTATAGCATTCTAGGTCCAAGACATACAACTCTACCAAATGGAGAACAAAAAATATGTACCTAGCAATCATAGTGTCCAATTAACCCTGAACAATATACATGTTGACCTTAATGTAACACATTTCATTAATATTTAAATTAAATGAGTTGTACATCTCCAACCATGAATAAAAACCCATCAAAGGAATTCATAAAGGTAATCTATGGATATAATAATATTTGACAAAGTAGTTGTGCCACTATGATATGTAAGAGTTGGTTTATTGATACATAAGGGTCATCAAAATTAATTAAACTAAATACATTAGGGAAATTATAAGGAAATGTGTAAGGGTACTCAGAATGAAATGCATAAGCAAACTCAAAACCAAGGGAGAATTAAAAAATTACCCAATCTTTGCATGATAACAGAGGAGAGATTCGCAGTAACATGACATATGAGGGCTCTCCTAGTGGCATAGTAGGGATTTATGGTGGTGGTGGACCCAGTTTCGTGGAATAGAGTAGGAGGAGTAGTCCACTGCAACAGCAGAGGAAGAGGAGGGCGAGGATGATTGGGCGATAGCAAAGGAGGAGGAGAATGAGGAGGAGAAGAAAGATTTACAGTGGTAGTGAGGAGGATGAGAAGGAGAGAAGGAAGCAGAGGTGGAGGAGGAGGAAGAGGATTCACGGAGGCTATGAGGAGGAGGAGGAGGGGTGTTGGCAGTGAGGTGGAGGAGGAGGGGGACTCACGACAGCATGGTAAGGCTTCCGAGAGAGTTTGAGGCATGCGAAAGAAGGGGGAGACTACTAGGTTTTTTTATAAAATTGAGGGAAGAATTTATCAACGCTAGCTAAAAAGCACCAATAAATGTAGGTTTTATCAGTGATAAATTAGAAAGAGCTGATGAATACACCCTTTATCAGTGATACAATTTAACCGCTTATAAAGACACCTTTTCTCAACACATTTTTAGCTCTGATAAAGGCCTATCTCTTTCAGTGCAAAAAAAAAACAGTGATAAAACTATAATGATAAAAAATTATTTATATTTTTATATATATTTATAAATTATATTTATAATAAATATAAATATATTTATTTATAATAGTAACTATAAATAAGTATATATTTTCTTATATAATAAATATGTGTTTCTTTATAATTATATATTTATTTATACTTATATATAATTAACATTTTTATTATAATTATTTAATTATATAAATTTATCAATTTTTATTTAAAATGATAATTATAAATATTTTTATATATTTATTACACTTTTATTAATATTTAATAACTATAAATTTATATATATATATATATATATATATTTATAGTTATTATAAAGATATATTTATTTATAGTTATAATCATAAATAATAAAATATATGTTTTTATTTGTTTATTTTAAAAATTATAAAATTATAAAAAATATTTTTATTACATTTATAATTTTAAAAATGTATATAATTAATATATTTCTTATAATAACATAAGAATATAAATGAATATATTTAAAAATACTTTTATGATTAAAACAAATATATTAATTATATTTTTTTATAATTTTATGGTTATTTAAGTACCAAAATAAATAAATAAATATTTAAATAATTATAAAGATAAAATGAATATTTTTTAATTATAATTATAATTAAATATATATTTATTTATAGTCATAAATATAAATAAATAAACAAACCTATGTATATTTAAATAATAATAAAACTATAATAACTATATTAATTATAATTTTATAATTATTTAAATATGGATATAAATTTAGTAAAATAATTAAAAACTTATTTAAAAATATTTTATATATTCATTTAAATTTCATAAGGTATTTAAATATATATATATATATATATAACTATAAAAAATAAACCTTTAATTATAATTATAATTATAAATATATTAAATATATATTATAATTTTATAATTATTTACATATATATATTATTTATATTTATAAATATATATATTTGTATATTTGTATATATATATATATATTCGTTAAAGACACACACACACATATATATATAATTATAATTATAAAAAAATATTTAAAAGGTATTAATATATAATTATAAATATAATAAAACTATTTATCCTTTGAAATATTTATTATAATTATATAATCATACATATATATATATATATAGTTTTATATAATTATAATTATAAATATATTTTAAATGTATTTTTCGATAACTAAATATATATAATTATAAATATAATTAATACATTTATTATTTAAATATATTTAAAGTGATTTTAAATATTTTTGAGAGAGCTTCATGGGAACATGATTGAACCATATACATTGAGTAATGTATAGATCATACAAATAGGTCATCATATATATTGCTAACATGAATAGTATTGAGGGTGTAATGTATAAATGAACATTCATGATAAATACATAACGTGGACATCAATTATATTCACACATTAATTGAACAAATTCATTGGAAATATATATATATATATTATAATTATAAATATACATATACATATTTAAAAAGAATATATATATATATATTTAAAAAGTATTTATATATAATTATAAACATATAAATATATAAATATATAACTATAATCAATATATAATTATAATAAATATTCTAAATATTACAAATATTACAAATATAATATATATAATATATATAATAAATATAATAAATATAAGAAATATAGTAAATATAAGAAATAAATTTATTATTTAATAAAATTTATTATATACATTTGAATTATTATAAAAAATATATTAATTATAAACACGTCTTTTTTATTTAATGTATACAAATAAACATTATTATAGAATATATATTAAAAATATTTTTTATTAAAAACTTTTATTAGCGCTAAATACAACACTGATTAAGCTACCCATTATCAGCCCTAAAAAAATGGATAAAGTGTAGCTTTATCATCGATTTTTTCTACTGCTGAAAAAATTCCCCTTTTAGGAGTGGTTTCTCCATAGCTCTGATAAAACCCGGCACATCCCATTCTTGGATCTGTGGTAGTGATGTGCAGTTTTGATCATCAAAAGGTGAAATCTTGTTTCCAGCTGATTATCAAAGTGTCATATCAGGGTGTGTTTTTTCACAGAGGTTTTATACGCTTTCATAATGATTCTTGTTTTGGGATTTTACTTGGATTCTTTGTGTTCTCTGGTTATTAGTTGATTTTCTCGACGTTAACCCATGTTTTTTTAATCCTCTATAATGGAGGGGTTTTCCACTTTAAAAATCTATGACCCCATTTATTTTTAATATTTTATTTCTACACCATATTTTCATTTTCTATTATCACAATTTATTTTTCGCAACTAATTTTTTATTTCAGAACCAATCAGCTTCCCCCCCAACAATTGTTATCAGCGGAGGTTATTCATATTATTTATAGATTGGATATGGATGAGTCAAGCTAGAATATTTTTTCCCACATTGAATTGTTCAATGAGAAAAATTATTTTAATCTATGGTAGTAATATGTTAAAAATATTTTGGTCCATGATAAGATAGTGAAGTCATTCGAGAAAAAATTAAAGAAGTCAGAGACGATTAGAAATGTTGATTGGAAACATTTGAGAGAGTTAGAGACATACACGATTTAGATGAATTTGGTAGATAATACTCTGTAGGAATGAAAAATCTGAAAAATATATAGGAGATCTAGATGAATCTAGAATGTAAGTATAAATTATAATGACTTAAAATAATTTATATATGATAAAAATTATATCGTTTTCCAATAATATAGAATAGAGATTTAGGAAACCATTTGGACTAGTTCGCTAAATTTCAAATGATGTTTTCTTCGGTAGAGTTCATGATTACTGATAAAAGTAATGTATTACCTATTGAAATGGAAGAAGAATACAATGCTTTTCTTATCACAGGTTCCTTACTCGAATCATATGATTACATCATTACCATATTGTTGTTTGAGAAAGACACTAATGCTGGATGCTGTTATTTTATTATTGTTGATGAACGAGACTCATCAAAAATCCAGTATTGTTGAATCTTCAGGTAAGAGTGGTATTCTGGCTTTTTCAAATGTACATGGTAATCAAAGAGGTTTTTCAAGGATACAAAGAAAACTAAAGTGCTTATTTTGTGACAAGGACAATCATGTGTAAAGAAATTTGTATGAATTGAAAATGATTAAGGAAGAAAATTATGTACATTACACTAATTCGTAGAATAAAAGTGTAAGTATTATTCATGGTAAGGGTGATTTACTTTCTATTAGCATTGATTATTGTTGTTCATATGTATACACTGAATGATTGTTTGATTCGACAACATCATAACGTACTTCATCTAAGAGACAGTTATATTATTCATATGAAGAAGATGACTTTGGTAAATTGAATATGGACAATAGAGATTCTAATGGTTGCATTGGTGTTGGTGATATATGTATTTCTACAATTGTAGGTTTTATGATGATGTTGAGGGATGTGTGACATGTGATGGGTATACTCCATTATTTTTTATCTATATGAAATCTTGATAATGATGGGTTCATATGGTCATTTGAAAATGAAATATGGACATTTTCCTATGGATTGATGGTTTATGTGTGAGGAAAAATGGATGAAATGATTTACAAGACGAATTAATAGGTGTGCAGTGATGTGATGAATGCAGTTGTGAAGAGTATTTAATTAGATTTTTGGCATAGGAAATCATCACGCATGAGTCAAAAGCCATCGAATAAGATGAAGAATGTTTGAAAGATGAAGCAGGTCACACTAGGTTTTCAAGTATTAAAGCTAATTATTTTTCTTCATAGAGTGTCACTAGTAAATAATGAATTAAAATCAAAGATCAAGGTGATGCATTGAAATCTTTAGATTTCTCAGAGGATGTTGAGATGTGGGAGAAATTAATTCCTACATGTTCTCTAGATTATATGGTGATCACAATTATAGAGGATTCAGATATTGTGGATTCTGGTTTTGGCATTATAGACACATGTATGATGTAGAAATCAGTGTTTGGATTTTTTTTATAGTGGGAGATATCAACATTATATCATAGTTGAAAAATGTTTCATCATATTTTTTGCATCGGTTGATGGTTGGTGCGATACTAACCGATATTCATTCCAATTGAATTTTTTGAAATTCATCACCTTCTTTGTTGGGAGAAAGGGGGGTACTAATAGGGTTCATCCTGTGAGTGTTTTTCAAATCCAAGGTAAGGATATTTGGGTTTTTAACACACATGAGTGCACACATGGTAAGATATTATTTTTTAAAAGACACAACACTAATCATATATACATGAGTCGATATATTTATTACAGATTTGTTTTCACTGGTATTAGGGGCACACAAGGGACTTTAAATGGTGAGTGGTAATATCCCAACAAGAGTTAGATTACTATAAAATTTTCAATGCCTGTGGTGTGAAACAGATTCATGAGTGAATTTGGTCATGGGAAGCACCATATAATGTGAAAATCAGGTCGTGCAACAATTTATTTGAGGATCTAAATTGGTTCCATGTGTGTGGGTTTTATCTTCAAAAAGAAATGTATTGTAACATTAAAATTATCAGAGTGGTGACATAGTCGTATCTGCGGGTGGTTTTTCAAACAAGTTTTCTCCGCTTTCACAGTAATTCATGTTTTTGGGATTTTCATGGATTTTTTGTACTATCTAAATATAAATGAATTTTATCACAGTTTCCCTGTAGTTTTTTAATCCTCCACATTTAAGGGTTATCAAGGTTATGAATCCATGTCCCTATTTATCATTATGATTTTATTTATGCACTTTGTTTTCATTGAATATTATCACAATATATTTTTTTCTACTATGTTTTTATTCACAAACCGATTTTCTTATTCTACAATAGTTTTATTAGATCAATAAAAGATTGGGATCTTTATACAATCATAGTTAGATTGTAATTTTTGTTAGATTGGTATCTCCACCAAGTATCTTCATCTTCTTTAATCAATCAGTTTAGTATGATCATAGTCAGATTGGGATTTTTCTACACATCATTTTCTCTCCTCAACGATGCTCTTTCATTCCGATGGAGATCCTCTTGATGGTACTCTTCCCCGATGGTTATTTCTTTGTAAAAAGTATCACCTTATCCCAAAAGATGCACTTCCAAATGCATGTTTGTATGAAGATTTACATGATGAATCTCGGGGAGAAACTCATGCATACAGATAAGGACAAATCATTGGTTATAGCCAGAAATGACGATCATGCTCATCTAGTGTGTCAAATCATGCTTCTCACAATAGGAAAACTTATTAATAATTTTACTTTTATCCTTAATGAACTAAATAATACACTATAATATTTTTGGAATATAGATATCTGTGTGGAAATAAGATAACTTGGATTTGGGCATCTGATCATTAAATTATTCAATGAGACGAATAAACAGAAGGGGCTCATGGGAAGTCCAAGATCCTTCGATAAAAACCTTATACTAATGGAATATAAGGTTAGTGGTGTGTATATTAAAAGTATTATATTTTCTAGAACACCATTCTGGGATCATCTTAAAGTCACCCCTTTCTATGAATGATTAGATAAAATTTTGAAAGATATCGGATGTTGTATCATAAATTTTGTTAAGTTAGATCATTCTGATCCTATCCACGAGGGACCGTTTGTTCGTATTTTGGCCCTGATCAATGTCAAACAACCACTAAGGAGGAGAATGTTCTTATCCATGGAGGGATCAAGGGTTTGGATATCATTTTTATATGAAAAAATTCACACAGTCTACTTTTTTTGGAGGAATTGAGCATATACAGAAGGACCACAACTCAAATGAAGTAGATACATAAGACAATATTGTCATGTAATATGGATTGTGTTAGTGAGAAAAAAAAACCATTAGGTTTCCATAATAGAATAGCTATAAGAGAGAGTGGATGTGGATAAAATTTCTAAGGCCCTAAACATGAAATCCATTTCTGATCAAAACAACGACATCAAGTTGGGGATACCATTTTATTAATTAGACCACACCACACATGTTCTATTAAAGGATGTAGAAAAACATGTTTTCAAAGAAAATGTTTGGGGATCAAAGAATTACAATGTTGAAAAGTTGATCCCTCATATAGTTATGGGTGGAACTCCTATGGTGATTGCCATAGCTCGTATGGTGAAGGTCGTATCTCCATCATTACCCCATACAACTTCTGGTGGTGATCCTCTTTTTGGAAGTAGTTCTAAATGGATCTTCTCTAATCCACCTGATTAGGTTCCCTCCTGAGGTGATGATATTTTTGTGCACTCACCCCAAGTTTTTGAGGAACTATTTTAGTTTTTAATGGTGGGATAAAAAACGATGGACTTGGAGAAGTATAGGTAGAAGAGATAGTGGTTTTGATCTTTTTGTTTTGGAACCTATCAGCTCCAAGGGAAGCAATGAGGCCCCAAAAGCCAGTGATCAATACTCTAAAAAGAACAAAGAATTGGGATATGGATCCTTACTAAAATACTATTAGGATGAATATAGAATAAACCATCCCTAACAATCCCACTGAAAATCTTATGGCGTAACTATCATGGGCTTAGAAACCCATTTACATTTTAAATACTCTAGTGATAGAGAAATAAAATATGCCATGATATGGTTTTTTTTGAAATCATGTTTCATTACAAGGACATATTTGGTGTCATGGTGAAGGTGGGATTTCATGGTTTTATTCTGATTTCCTAATAATGTCACGTTGGAGGACTCTACATCCTTTAGAAGGAGAACTAGGATGTAGGAGTGAAGAGTTTTTATTCGATTCACATTTTCAATTTTATTTACCAGCCTCATTAACCAATATAAAAATTTGTGTGTTTCTATGGATGGAATGAAAAAAATGATACATGGAGATCTAGGTAATTGATTAGGTCATTACAGGAGAGTCTTTTAAGGCCTCTTCTTATCAAATGGTACTTTACTGAAATAATGTTTCATCATGAGTAAATATAGGGATTTAGAAACTCTAAAAAATTCACATGGTACTTCTTAGAGGTTTTCCAGGTGACTAAGCATTCAAACCTATGTTTTTTAGGCTACCCTTTTACTTGGTTTTGTGAGAAATACAGAGTCACTCACATTTAAGAGGTGTTTGACTATATACTAGGATAGATTGAATTTGACATCTTTAACTATTTACCAGTGTCTCGCCTAGCCCTCTCCATGTCAGATGTAATGTCCTAACTCAAGATCCACTTCACTTGTGCCCCGTGCCGATGGCTCACATATCCTCAAGTGCGCCACCCTGTATGCTAGAGGAAGTCTACTAGAAATGATGTTGTATATGTGGTATAGTGGGGAGACTATAGCTTCATTTCAGAGTAGAAAAATGGATAAGATAAAGAATAAACAATAGAATAAGCATAATGTCACAAACAATAAAATGACTAGACCAGTAACATTCCATAGTAGAAAGAAGAATATAATAGATATAATAATAATATATAGTTGTGTAATTAATCCTGCAGTGTAATAATAACAAAATCCAACAGGCAGACAAATATACAATGTGATTTCATGGCAAGATGATATAAAAAAAATAGAGAAATTGGGGATATGCCTATACATCATGCAATAAAAAAATACAAATAAGGAAAAATGAATTATCCAATTTCATCTCAAGAATATGCTCTGTCCTCGGCACCCATGCTCCATACTATTAGAAAATTACTTCAAGAACGTGTACTAGGGAACATTGCTTTATCCATACCAACAGATAGGTAATATAATAAAGTATCAATGGGATCCCGAGTAGGATGTGATATAAAATCCAAATAGGCCACCACCAATATTGTTTAGATGTAATCCAAGTAGTTTACAAAAATATGAAGTGTCTAGTTAATAACAAATGATAATAAATTCAGAAAATAAATAAAAAACAGTCATGTCATCTTCTTATAGGATACCTGAAGGACTTCACCAGCTTCGGCATAGGTCGGAATGAGTCTAATTTGTAATCATATGTATATATAGTAGTAATATATATATTATAACAATAAAATGTATCCACCTATATAGACTTAGTACGTGAGAACATTGGTTTCCATAAACCTAGATACAAGGTGCTGGATGGACTATGGCGTAACTCAGACATCCATGACCAGTCTAGATGAGCATATAGGCACAAAAAGAGGGTACATGACCTGAATAACATAGTGAATGTGAGTCTTTATGCTCAAAATTCAAGATAGGTGGTTGATACATCATGTTCAAATCCCTGAGTAGAGTAACATGGAACACCATTCCCTATACCTAGATATAAGTATACAGGTGAGAGATTTCATGATCAACACCCGATGTAATGGAGAGTGAAACTTCATTCTCAACAAGTACCACAACCATCATACCACAACCAATCTCAAAATAGTAATCATAATAATAATAATATCATGCTGGTTAACCACTTATCATAATAATCGTCAATACCAATATGTAAAAAGGGTGTCATAATTCATATGATCAATATGTAAAAAAAGAATCATTTGGTGTGGCCTTTTCACCCATTAGTATTTGTTCAATTAATTCATTTATCCATTTAATCAAGTAAAACCATCTTAAAGTAATCTGTTAAATACGAATAATACATTTCTTTAACAATGTCATGGTAATTACATCTCATGATATGAAAATCACTTAGGAGGTGATTTGGCAACCAAACAACAATATATATGTGTGGGAAAAACCATTTATATTCCAGTACAAACACTTAGAAGGTGTTTTGGTCATTTAATCAATTAAATATAAAGTGAAAAATATAGATGTCACACTCAAGGGGTGGCCATGATTGAGGTTGGAATCCTCTAAATATTTATAAATTATCCTCAAGTGTATATTGATATGATAATAATTTATTTACAAATGAAGTACTCATTTATTGGAAACACGCACCAAAGGATGACGTGTAGCACAATGATGGATCTATGAAAACACTAAAACTTTGGGGTATAAAATATAGATAACCTACCTTATAGATATAGATGAATCCTTTACCGATATTGGAATCAAATTCTATGTAGTTTTGAAAAGAAAACAAACTAATCAATGATCAATAAATAAGGCATAGGAGCTTGCACTTAAATATTGCAACAGATAGGAGGGAAAACATAAAATGGAAGAAAGAGGGTTTGAGAACATACCTCAAGCTATCTAATGCTTCATATAGATCTTTATATGAAGGTAAAATCTATGATATATTAATGAACCTTGATTAGGCTTTGGAGAAACCCTTGAGAGAAGGGAAGGAGATAATGAGGAAATAAGAAGTAAGGGTGTAAGTTTAATGAGGGGAGAAATTATTATTTCACCCTCAAAGTATAGGGAAAATGGTTTCACTGCACAGTCTCGAGAAACTATATCAAAACCAAGCTCTCCTCAATGTCTAAAGAGATACCCCACATAGTGAAGGTGTATAGTTTCCGTAACTGTGCACAAACCATGAAAAACCTCAATATAAAAAATAACTAAAATCTCACACGGTCATGCACATATGGTCCCACGGTTATAGAAAAACTGTGTGACCCCTACTTCTCAAAAGACACCGTGCATAGTTACACCTCAGAGTTTGTACTAATCATGTGGTAACTATTAGGCCTACCTTGTTTTCCCATTTTATGGAACTCCATGATATGAATGATCACTAGATGATCCTAGAGACATCCTTAGTATATAGATAACATTTACCAATATTAAAAAAAATATTTAACTCAAAAACAAATGGGTCGTTCCATGGGAAAAAGGACGGGTCATTTCAACCTCCCCTCCATAAAGAAATGTGTCTGTGAGTTGGAATTCTAAAGGTAAATATGTGTCATTAGAAAATAGTTTCTTCCACTGAGCCCATATGTCTGGCTCCTTCTCCAAGGTCTCTTCCTGTACTTATTCAGGCTTACATAACACTCATACCCAAGGAAATGACCTTCCATAGAGTGTCTTCACTATCTGATCAACAATACACATCATATACTCATCGAGAGAAGCATCTATATCTAACTCAACCTAATCAGGTTGGAATATGTGTGATGGGTATGCATAGTTTCGTTGAATCTCAGATACATGATAGGCATCATGCATAGACTAGTATCTCTGAGGAAATTATATCTGGTAAGACACTAGTCCAATACATTTCAAAACCACAAAGGGTCAAACGAACTGAGGTTGAAGCTAACTCTACCTCCGGATATGTCGATGTCTCAACCTGGTTAATAAACACATGAAAACTCATTTGATGACCTCAAACCCAATAGGACATCAACGTTGGTTGGCATATGGATGCAATGTAGACTAAGATATTAGTATGAACTTTCAAATTAGTTGTATCTTCTCTAATGTCTCTTGGTTGAGATGCAGTCAATGAAAAGATGCATCCCCTACCTATATCCAGCAATGAGGTGAATGGTAAGGCCTACTATATAAATCATTATATGTATCCATCTTGATGCTATCTAGAACAATTTTATTATAAGAGAACTCAACAAGGGGTATGTGTTTCTCCCAGAAACCCCCAAAGTCAATGACAAAAGCATAAATAAAGTTTTATAAAACTTTAATCATATGCTTTATATGTCCATCAATCTTAGGGTGACAAGTAAAAATAAGATGCACCTATGTACCGAAGTTCTTCCGAAACCCCTACTAGAACCATGCCATAAATCAAGCGTCTTAGTTAAATATGATGGATTCCGGAGCTCCCTAAAGACGTATGACCTCACTGACATATTGTATCCCCACACCATCTACTGAAAAGGTCTCTTAAATTGGTAAGAAGTAGGATATATTTGTTAAATGATCAAATAATACCCAAATTGTATCATTTCCATGAAGTGATTTGGATAAAACTATCATAAAATACATAGAGACACCGTCCTATTTCCACTCAGGAGTAGACAATGATAGGAAAAGTCCTATCAATTACTAATGTTACACCTTATCATGCTGATAGATAAAACATCAAGTGTCAAATATTAAAACCTCATATTTCATAGTATCCCACCAAAATTGGAGACGTAAGTCTCGATACATAGTGGTTACACTAGGATGTACTACTCCTACTACGATATGAAATTTCCACATCATATCCCCTCTAATGTCCGATAGAACCTATACACACCCATTAAAGTGTAAAGAATAAACCTTATCCACAATACAACTAGAATATGAATAATCATTTCAGAAACTTTCCCATAGTACTAGGCCCTTGGGATATAGATGTTTCCTTATTCTTACCCATTCTAGAAGAGTAGATGTGATTACTATGGCTAAGAAGATAGTCTACCTATGATCCTTCTAAACATCAAAATTTATCTCTGAAAACAAGTCCATGATCTAAAATTATCCATTGGCCTCCTAAAACACCTATTTTTGAGTCTTCTAGTTCATATAATCTTCTAAAACATTTCCCTTTTTAGTAATATAAGCATGCTCAAAATCAACCTATTTTAGGTACTCAACCCATCTGCACTGTCTAATATTCAGATCATATTGTGTAAAGATATACTTGAGGATTTTGTGATCAGTGAATACCATAAAACAATCTCTATGTAAATAGTGTCTCTAACAACATATATCATGAACTACCATAGATAGCTTAAGGTCGTTCATTAGATAATTTCTCTCGTGAGTCATAAATTGATGAGACCTGTATACAACAATTTGATCATCCTACATCAGAACAGCTCCCATAATGATACCTAATTCATCAAAATAGATTGTGTATCTCCTACCTATCTCTAAAAGAATCATTATCGACACTGAATTCAAATGGACCTTCGACTCCGAAAAGGATTCTTCATAAAAGCTTCGCCCCATCCAAATTTCACACCATTGTTAGTTAATCCTGTAAGTGGTGCTACCAGGCATGATAAATCCTTGATGAAGAATCTATGATAAATGGATAACCCTAATACATAATCTATATAAAAGATATTGTTGGGATGCTACCAAGAAACAAAATCTCTCACTTTCTATAGGACTACTAAAACTCTATCTTCGAGATGATGTGACCCGGGATATGGACTTTGTCAAACCAAAAGTGACATTTACTATGTTTGGTGTAAATTTGGTTCTCCATTAGTCTGATAAAAAAGATCTCATGACAGTTTTCATGGTCGTTTTTTGAGCATGAATACACTAAGATATCATCAATAAATATTACCATGAATGAATTAAAAAATGGATGCAAAACCCAATTCATCAGATACATAAAAAATATACATTCTTTATTGAGACCAAATGACAATACTAAGTACTCGTATAGACCATAACTGGTCTAAATAAATATATGAGGTATTTATAATGTTCTAACATGCACCTAATGATATTATAGACTCAAATAAATCTTTTAAAACACTATATCTTCTCATATTTGATCAAATAGTTCTTCAAATTTATGTAGTGTATACTGGTTATTTACCGTAAGCTGGTTCAATTGATGGTAATCCACAAAAGCCTAAAGGTACCATCCACCTTCTTGGAAAAAATGACTAATGAACCCCAAAGAGATTTGTTGGGGAATGTAAATACTTTATATTATAGATCCTAAAAATATTTCTTGAGCTCCATAATCTAAATATGTGTTATCATATAAGGAGGAACGGTCACTGGTGATGATCCCGAAACTATATCAATAGTGAAATCTACCTCCCGCACTAGAGGTATCCCAGAAAGTTCATATGGGAAAACATCCCTAAACCAATTAACTACAGGAGGGAAAGCAGTGAGTTGTAAACCGTCATCATAAATGAAAAACTAACAATTTGAATCATCACTCTAACCATCCTTTTATGCTTGATCCAACTCGAGTTGAAAGAACATCCATTTCTTCCTTATATACAAACCGACCATCATCTAATGATTTAGACATCAACCTACGGTGATAAAAGGCAATATGAGATCAATAGGGAACTAATAATCCTATAATAAATATTACATCATACCACGTCAAGTTATGTACAAAAAGATTCCATAAGATGATACATTCACCTATCTCAAGGGGACAATCTTTATAATAATATACAATCTCTGATCAGATACCAAGCAGGGCATCAAGTGTCATCACGCAACAATAGTGTTCTACCTTGAGGTCCAAAATCTCCATGATCGTCTCTGATATAAATTAATGTGAAACACCAATGTAAAATAAAATAGAAACTAATGTAGAGGGTACAAGAATAGTACCTCAGACAATATAATGTAAATAATTATGCTCCACTAGAATCGGTTGCACTGCATGTAACTGGCCTACATTATGGTCTTGAGTCACAACCAGACTACCTTGAGAAAGAACACTATGATGGAACTAATAATCATAAATATGATTACCTCTACCTCAATCACCACCTCAGCCTAAGTGGTCGGTGGGATTCCAGTTGCATGCCTAATGAGATACTACAAACCCCGCTTCATAATGTGGGGTAGGTGTAGATCCGAATTTGTTAGTCATTGATTGAATGTTCCTAAAAAAGTGCTAGATATGTCCCACCCTATTGTATCCATTTCATCCCACTAGATCCTATAAAAACTAAGGTTTCGTTTGTTCTAACTTGCCACAATGTTAACTTATCAAGAATCTTTTAGTACTAGGAGATTGGCTACGGTTACCCCATGAGAAACCTCTAGGTGATTATTTAATCTACTATAAGAAATAGTTACTGATCTAGGCATAGAAAATCCCTACATTCCATCATTATTTTCCCTTAAATTTCACTCTGTAATAAGTTCTTGGTTGATTATCTCACAAATAGTAGTCATCCTGAAAACATTGACTAGCAGTCAGATGGCATATACCATCCCATCCTTGAATAACCTACAGGTCATAAGATAATTACCATTTAGAGTCAGCATGAACCATTGCAGCTCAGTAATGTGATTAAAATACACCATTACAGACAGTGCTCCCTACTACATGTTCATAAACTATCTAACCCGGTCATCCCTTAGAGTATGTGAATATAAATAGCCATAAAATATTGTCTATACATCTTCTCAGTCCATGTATCAATGTCAATTTTTCTAGTTAATAACCTCCCACCATCTCTTTCTAGAATCATGAAGCATATAAGTAGAAAATTTGACCATATAATCTGGAGGCGTCTCCAGATGCTCAAATATAGAAACAATATATTATAGATAATAATCAATAGCATGAGGTGCTCAATCCCCAAAACATATGGGAGGATATAGTTTCTAGAACTCCTAATTCAACTCTACCATATTCAGGGTAGGTCAAGCGACACCTTGCATAATTTTCATCCCATGAAATAAAACCTCCCAAAAAAAGGAATTGATGCCCATATTAGGAATATGAAGATGTTCCATGAGTGGAACTATAAGAGGTAACACTAGAAGCTCTAGGCTAACCACCTTAGATTCAGGGTTATCACCACCATTAGGGAATATAACTGGAGGACTCAATGGAGGCGTGATGATATAATTCCAAACAAACACCTCATAAAAAATGTAACATCTGTAAATACCACATAATGGTAACTAGGACTGGCACATAACCTTCCTACTAATAGATCAAACCTCTATTCCTACTCCAAAAGCTAGGTCTATTAGGTAAGAAAGACCATTAAAGGGTATAAGAACACAAGATACTCCCAAGTACTCATAACCAAGGTGGGGTTCGAGGTCAAGGTCTCGTATGACACGTTTAAGATGAAATTTTATTCTAAATGTAATATTAATTTTAATTTTTTTCAATTATATAATTAAATCTATTTAATTTTTTTAATTATTTGGTTTACCATTTACAATATATAAGGGCCCATACTACTTATAAATTATAATGTGGAGTTCACTTATCCAATACCATAACATGTTCCCGCCCATGCAAGAAATGGTACATGGATCAATGTGTCATAACTTACTACTTAAGGTGTCTTCTTTATCCTATGCATGCAAGAACTATTAGGTCAAGGAAGATAATATAAGTTTCAACTAGGTTTCCTCAATCCTACAAGAAGTGTTAACACATCTTAATATATGATAATCATGACACTTACAATATGTGGAAGGAAAGTTCATACTGAAAATAAACATGGAATGGGAAAATAAATGATGTATAGTCCTATTGTTCCAATATTGATGTATGAAATGCAACACATTCATTTCAACAAGAAGAAGTAAAATAAATCCCATTACAATAACACCAATACTAATCATATCATGAGACATGTGCATCACCCAATGGTGATGTCAAATAAACCATGATAAGCATAATAAATAACTAAAAGTACCCATCCATAGTAATTTGTATTTTTCTTATACGTGGGATAGCTATGTAGAGACACAAGAACATTAAAAAATTAATTGTTCTCCTAATATCTTGTCTAAAACCCAAACTATAATACAATAGAAATGAAACCCCTCTCATACGATTTTGTAATTTCATAACTAGGGATCCACTTAACCTGTGGCCCATGTCGGTGGATCACATGGCCTCAAGCACACCTCCTCATATGCCATAGGCTACTGAATATAAATGAGGGTGTAAATTTGGTATATTTTGGTGACTATACCATCATATTATATTGAAATAACAAATAAGATAATAAAAATAAAATATCAGAAGCATAATATAACAAACACTAAAATGACTAGACCAGCAACCCTCCATAGCGGAAAGTAGAATATAATGATGTAATAATAAACTGCAGAACTGTAAATAATCATTAACTATAAAAATAAAAAAACTCTGTAGGCTGATTCATATATAATATTATTTCATGACATGCTTATATAAAAAAATTGGAAATTAGGGACATATATAGACATCATTTTACACAAAAATACAAAAAAAGAAAAAATATTGCTCCACTAGAATCTCGAGCATATTCTTGGTCCTCTACTACCATGATATATACTATAATTAAACCATTTCAAGAACCTATAGTAGGGCACATTTCCTTATCCATACCTTCTGATAAGTAATATACTCATGTGCCCATGGCGGGCCAAGTAGGGTGTTAGATAAAATCCCAGTAGGCCACCACCAATTATGTCTAGAACTAACCAATGTATTGTTTGTAGCTAAGTAGTGTGAAGGTAATTATTAATGATAATAAATGATTGAAATAAATAAATAATAGTCAGCTTAGGTCCCTATAGGATACCTATCTAACATAACTTTATTTGGTATAAGCCAAAATTAGTTTGATTGGAAATTATATGTATATATAGTAGTAATTTATATTTTAGAGTTATATACTATATAAACCTATATAGACTATGTATGTGAGGTTGTAAATATCCTTATACCTGTATACTAGGTGCTAAATAGACTGGGGAATAACTTAAACATCCATAACCAGTCTAAATGAGCTAACAAGTTCACGTAGAAGGAACATGCCATAAATCTCATAGTAAATGTGAGTCATCATGAAAAACATTCGAGATAGGTGGGATGAGATTTCATGACCAACTCCCTAAATAGAGGAATGTGAAATTTCATTCCCATTGAATAGATACAAGTATAATAGTTGGATATGTCCTTCTCAACACCCAATGTAGGGAGGAGTGAAACATCATTCTCAACAAGTCCCTTAACCATCGCTCCAAAACCATTCTCAATGGAATATTCATAATCATCACAATATCATGTGGGTTCCCCTATTAGAATAATAACCATCAATCCTAATATGTAAAAATTGTGTTATAATTCATATGATCAAATTGTAAAGATGAGTCAATTTTTATGGCCTTTCCACCCATTATAATTTGTTCAATTAATCTAGTAAATTCATTTAAGCAAGGAAAACCATCATAAATCAATCCATTTCATTAATAAATTAATGAAAATTAATTCTCATGATAATGTAAGAACATAGGAGGTGGTTTGGAAACTAAAAACCATATATATGAGCATGAAAACCCATTTACATTCCAATAAGAACACTAAGAAGGTGTTTTGGGAATTTTATAAATTAAATATAAACGGTAAAATAAAGATGGAACACCCAAGTGGTGGCCATGATCGATGTTGGAATCCTGTAAATACTTACCAATGATCCTCATGAGTATAATAACATGAAAACAATTTATTTAGAATCAATGAAATAATCTATTGGTAACACGTGGTATGGGATGGCGTGTGAAAAAACAGAGGAGCTATGAAAAAACTAAAAAATTTGGGAATAAAATCTTGACCAAAAAACATAGGGAGGTGGATGAATCCTCATCTGATATCAACTTTACTTTTAAAGTAGTTTGGAAGAAAAATGAAGAATGAATCAGCGCCCTGAAAATTGGGTATAAGAGCTTGCACCTAAATAGTACACTAGATAGGAAGATAAACTTATAATAGAAGGGGATTCAAGATATTACCTCATGATATCTAACGCTTCTAATGTATCTTGATTTGGAGTTAATATCTTTGAGATATTAAGGAATCTAAATTATGCTTTAGAGAAGCCCACATGATACGAAAAGGAGTTATATATTCTAAAATGGGAGAGAGGAAAAAATAAATGAACTTTTTTGTTTAATGAAGAGAAAATTGTAATTTCACTTTAAAAATAGAGGGCACATGGTTTGGTCAAACCTTTCACAAACCATTCTCTCTTTGTTATCAAAGGAGAGACCCTACACCATTAAGGTGCACAGTTTCCCTAACTGTGAAAAAACTGTGAAAAAACTCACTATCCAAGATGTCAAATATCTCACATGTTCGTTCACCTTGGTTTACATTAATATTGTTAAATCGTGAATCCCATTCTTCTTAAAAGTTTCCCCATATGATTTTTATTAACGGTATAGTAACCATGAATCCTACCCTGTTTTCCCTACTTCTCGAACTTAAGGCTTCTAAGGGGCCTCGAATTCTCCTGGGGCCTTCCTTGGGCCATAGAACACAAATAACAAGTCTATGAAAAGATCTAAAAGAAAAAAATGACCCATACCATAGGAAAATAGATGGGTTATTACATTGGACCACAACCTATATAACATCCTAAACCTTATTCACTCAATAGTTATCGAACTCGGTTGTCCATATGACCACAAGTGCACATTCCAGTACATTAGAGGCTATAGACTAGCAGTGATGGTCCAAGGTGGATCAATGGGGAGACTATAACCTTAGGATTATAGTGTATAAATTTTTTATAATAATATAAAAAAATAGTGGAATCATATAATATAACTGAACAGTGTATGATTAAACATCAAACAATGTCATATGTAAGATGATGATCATAACATGCTATCAAAAAGGAAATAAATGCATATATAGAAGCTGGAGAACGTAGAAAAAACTATTCCAAAAGAATAATAAAGACCAAAATTTCTATCTCTAGATATCATCATGATCCATAACTCATTACTCTGATCCCCCACTCCCATGATATAATAAATCAAGCATCGGCAATTGGGTGATTTCCCCTATCCCTACCCGTATCCATGAAGTCTGTCAGGGTACTAAATGACGGCCCAAGAAGGGTGAGAGATAAACTCAGTAGTCCACCACTAATGGTTTCTAATTCCACCTAGTCCATGAATTTATAATAAGTATTGTGAAGGTAACAGTAAAAATTAAAAAGGAAGTGTGATATATAAATCACCATCAAAGGTACAAGTTCCCATGGAAGACCAGTCCTCTTTTAACTAATTTGACCTAAGATGGAATATATCTAAGTAATAAATCAACCATGATTTTATTTATAATAAAATATTTGGACCTATATCATAACCAAGAAATCCCCCATGTATCATATCCAAATGTATGTGTATAATAAGGCCATTAATTGAATGTAAGGATCTTACTGAATCTAAGATTGTTCTCTAGCTTGGAAGACATGTCGTATAAACATTTCATTTAATAATTAAAATGATGCTAAGAACACCCATGGAATTCCTAATTTGGAACCTTGGTATCGCTCCATTCATATATTCACCCATCACCTTATAAGACCATCATAGTCATTCCTCATAGAATCCCCAGTATATCTCTAGGTTTGGTATAAAGTCAGTACCCACTCAGTCCTTACATGGTAGTTCATAAAGGGAGACGACATGACACTCAAGGAGTATATAATGACCTTACTTATGATTCCATCATTGGAAGTCTACATTGGGTGTATATGTATAACATATGGCATCATAATAGTTTTCCCTCTGATTCCATCTGTTGTAATCCATAAAGGTGTCCAAGTACCATTCAGGTGAATACAATCCAGATGATAAATGATTTCATTCATGGTGTTAATATGAGAACTCATGTGTCGCACAAGGTACATAACAATCATTTAATTATAATAATTTAATTAATCAATCCGGAAGAGTCTGTTTATGGATGTCCTAAGTTGGAAGCCACCTCTCACTCTCAGTATAGAAATAAGAATGGTCAGGGGCCCAAAGACTATCCTAGTATTTAATCTCAAATTTAATTCCATTAGGATATCACATTTATATAAATGATGTTAAAACTTTTATGGCGGCTCAAATAAAGCATAGGATTAGAAGTCCTATCATCAATTAAATCCTCATATTTATCTTAATTGGGTATTTTGATATAAAGAACATCTCTAGCATAATAGAGAAGGACAATGGACAAAGGAAAAGGGAAATAAATTTCCATTACCTATTATTTAATTAAATATACATGATAATAAAATCATTTAACATCCATATAAATTTGGTAAAGAACACACCCATATGGTGAAAAAAATTCACGTACCACTCATAGTGGTTTGATATAGTTCAATAATGCACCAAGGGGTGGTTTAAATTCGAGTACCTTATCATTTATCTATACATAAATGGGTCTCTTGTGTCATATAGGTCAATTACATTCATTTAATTCAAATACCAATTCAATTTATAATCATTTCTCAAAAAAACAGAGTACTTGGAAAAATGACATACATATAAACACAAATACTTTTAGGAAAAATCCAAAGACCTCACACATCAGTTTGGTAGTAGAATCCTCATATATGTTTAGCCTTTAATCATGGATAAAACAAAAAAAATGTGTAAAAAAACATTATGAAAATAGGAAATCTAATATTGCACCAAAATAACTTAGTTGAGAGGATGAAAAATGATGAAAAGTGCAAGCGGAATAAAGAACTCACCAATGGATATCCAATGATATTGGTAATGGACTGATCAGAGTTAGAATGGGATAGATCCTTAAATTCCTTGATTTAGGAGTGGAGAAAGCTTAAAAAGGGAGGTGGTGTTGTCTAATGTTGGAGAAAGAAAAATTAGTTGAGGGTAATAAGGGTCATAAGTTAAAAAATTTCATTTTACATAACTTTACTAGTTCATAGGGTTTGACCACATGGTAGGCCAAACCATCTTCCAATCATGCTCCATGTACATCCTTAAGAGACCCCATGAATGGACTAGTTACATGATTTAACTAACCATGAATAACTCATGAAAAACCATTATGTCAAGAATTCTATAGCACTTGTATGGATTGCTGGTATAAGTTTAATGGTTTCATCAACCTGTGGATCACTAAAAAACATAATGGATCACCCTACACTATTTGATATAGCCATGCATACTAGGATTCATGGATTCTACTAACTGTGATGCCCAACTTCCTCATCCAAAATCTTGGGTTTTGAGCTCCATAAAAGCCCCAAACACCCTTGTATCCTACAAGACCCCACTAGGCACTCCCACAAGGATAAAAATGAAGAAATTAATGGAAATAAAAAAGGGTCCTTACATTATATAAAATCATAGTTATTAGAATATTCCCCTATTAATGTAATTCATCCCTGAATTTCCCTGCCATAGGTTGTAAAGCATCTTCTTAGAAGAGCTCCAGCCATTAGGAATGTACACCAGCCTTCCACTCCCAAGCATTGTCTTATACAGAGTTGTGCTACCATAGAACCCATACCAATGTGACAGAATAGCCTCTAAGAACATTTATGACTTGATCAACAATAAAGATAGAATTCTTCTTAAAAGACACATTAACCTCTAACTAAAACTCATCAAGATGAAGAATATGAGACAAATCAAAATGATATCAGAGAATATGAGATTCATGGAAGAAATCATGCATGGCTTGGTACCTATGAGGTATTTAAAACTAATAAAATACCATACTAACTATATATAGAATCTCAAGGGTCCCTACATAACATGGTGAAAACATACCTTATTTATGAATCTGTCTATTCCCTAGTCTTGGTGAAACTTGTAAGAAAAATTAAATCAACAGCCCTGACTCTAGTGATCAATAACGATGATCGAAATATGATTTCTGTCTAGATTGAGCTATAGAAACCCAATTCCTATTAAACTCAACCTTCTCCAAAGTCTCCTATACTAGATAAAGACCTTGTATATCTACCTCTCCTACCTCTATCTAGCCCAGGGGTAAATGTCACGTCCTACCGTATAGGGCCTAATAAGAGTATATATATATGGTCACTCAGAATCTATTATTATTATCAAACATAGTGAGAGGTAATTGTTTCTACCATGAACCACTAAAATCATGGATGTATTCTCAGAGAATTTCATCGAAAACATGTATTGTACACTTGGACTGACAGTCGGTCTATAGGTGATAGGATTTACTTATTCGTACCTATGAACCGAGTTCCCTCTAAAACCTTTTTCAGAACCGTGATGTGAAATGATCATATTTTTCTAATATGGAAGAATGAAGAACTTCATGGAGTTGTGTGATCTCAAGAATTTTGGAACTCTCAAGATCATACACTTAGAAATCCTCTCAAATATCTTATAAATGGGATACCTTTTTCAATATATTTCTGAACTCCCATTCAACATCACTACTCTAATGTGATATTCGAAATAATTTCAGGAAATACATTGAGACGTCATCCCATTTCCACTCAATAATAAATAATGGCTGAAAAAGTCCCGCATTTCGCAAGTGTTTCACCTTCACCTGCTCGTAGGGGTAACATCGAATAACAAACCACGATATCGGCCTTTTCAGTATTGTCCACCAGTATTAGTAGTGTATGTCACAATACATATTGTTGAGGTTGGGATTTACTAGCCACACAGTAGCATGTGACTCTCACCTATACTCCTCTTATATTTCTATAAGAACCCATACATGTTTGTGAATTTTCAAGATCTCATCCTTATCAGTGATCCCACCTAGAGGTGGGTCATATCATGTAACACTTTTCTATAGGACCTTGCCCTCAGAATTTGATAGTTTACTCATCTAAACTCTATATTGACACGAAAGAGTTCATTGATAAAAATGAATGTAAATACTATCCATGAATGTCTAGATTCATTATACACATGTCAGAAAATAGGTCCATAAACCAACACTTTCTACTATCCTCTTGAACTAATTTTTCTGTTTCCTCCTACACATAGAGCCGACACCTTCACTTACCTTTCTCAGTTTATTGGTAATCTCAAATGAAAAATACTATAGGTATTCACCAACATTTATTTCCTAATATTCAAGTCACACTATTTAACGATGTACTTGAGGATATTTTGGTCATTATACAACAGAAAACTCTCCCAATAAGTAATGTATAGAATAGTTTATTGTATAAGAAACAACGACTAACTCAATATAATGTGATGGGTAGTTCCTCTTGTGTAGCCTCCACTGATGAGATTTGTATTCCATGACTCACTCCTCCTGCATCATAACTACTCCTAACCCAATACAAAATTCATCGTAATAAACCATATAGATTCTACCTAAATAGGGAAGAATTAGTATCATCATAGAAGTTTGTATCCCTTTCAACTCTTGAAAGGTTTTCTCGCAAGCATATGACTATATAAATTTCACTCTCTTCTTATTCAATCCCATAATAAGTACTTCTATGCAAGATAAGTCATATATGAAGCACCTATAATAACTAGATAGCCCCACGAAATTCCATATATCAAAGAATTTATTAAGATGATCCCTAGAAATTATATCTCTCACCTTATTTAGATCGACTGATAATCCTCTCCTTGAGATTATATAACTCAATAACAAAATTTATCCATCTAAATGTGGAAATTTTTGAGATTATCATATAATTGATGCTCTCTCAGGGTATCCAATATGATCTCATGATTTTTGGCATCATTGTGTCGAGTGTGAGAATACACAAAGATAACATCCATGAATAACACTACAAACAAATCTAGATATGGACGAAAAACCAGGTTCATTAGTGCCTTAAAAATTTATACTGTGTTTGTGAACCGAACTACATGAACAAATAATTGTATAATATATTTCTATTATAGAATTATATATGTGGTATATCTGATGGTCTAACATGCACATGATGATAACCTGATATCATATAAACATTAAAGAAAACCCTTTCTCATCAAATCTAGTCAAAGAAATCATCTATAAAGGGAAATAGATATAGGTTCTTAATCATAATGAGGTTTAATAGATGGTAATCCACACAAATCCTCAGGGTACCATAAGAATTCATTGTTAAAAGGACTGGAATACTCCATAGTGAAGAACTAATTCATATAAAACCATTAGATTTCAAATCCTATAGTTGGACATGCCATGATTTTATGGTGTGTATATTTTAAATTTAACATCTTTTATATCTTACAATACAAGCGACATCAAGCTTAATGGAACCAAGATAGACTATTAGATATGAACATGACGGTTGGAATAATATTGTGATCATTTTGAAAAGAAGTATGTCCATTAGAATAATAACCCCACCTATTAATGTATTAGTAAATTTGAGGTATCTCATGAATGAAAATATGATATATTTATATCATGTAATAAGTAAATAAATGTTTTAAAAATGATAAATTATGTGTTGGTATTTTTGAGAAACAACAATGTTTATTAACAATTTTATAAATAATAAAATGATTGAAAATATAATTTATTTTCATAAAAATAGATTCATAATTTATTATTTTGTTTCATTATAGTTATAATATAATTTTTCAGAGCATAATTAATTTTACAAAGTGTTAAAAATGGTTAAATATTTAAATCAGTTTTTTTGAATAAATGATGCATTTCTTTAAAAATTAAATTTAAAATATTTGGAAAATTATTTTCATAAAATGGAGTTCATTTTTTAAATTTACATGTAGAAAAATGGTTATGGTTAATTATAATATTTTTCTAAAATAGTTTAATTTTTGGTGAAAAGTGAAATGTGGTAATTTACAGTATTGAATATTATATACAAATAAATGAATTTTTCAGTCATGGTTAAGCCATCGATGATGTAAGTGGATGTTATCTCAAAATCACATGCTCTAGAAACTATATCTATTGAAAATAATAAACACTATTGATAGTCTTGATCCAAAATAGTAAATTAATGAACAAAATAATAAAAAAACACCCCTCTTATCACCTATAAATACCACCCCGCACAACACCTTATACTAACACATTATACGCCTTATATATTTCTTATATTCATTCAAATTATTCTTCAAAACCCATTATCCAATTTCTGTACTTTCTTATCTCACCAAAAGACCATTTCCAAGTTCCTTATGTAGGTTCTCAGGGAGACAACACTCAAGAGGAAAAACACTCCCCCTTTCTCTTTTAATTTATTTTATTTTCTTATCATTCTTGTAACCTGATAAAAAAGTGTAATTTTAAATCCATTATAATACATATAATATAATTTTGTTTTTTTAATGGAATAACCAACCTCATCTATCTTCTCTTGTCCATTTATTCGTAAAATGAAAACATCATCTGTGAGGTGTTAACTCACCGCCTTTGTGGCTGATGAGTTTTTGTTTTTCATTACCAAATTCATGTATGGTCATAAAAACATTTTATGGTTAAACTAAATTATACTTTATGTATAAAAAATTATTTAATTTTCAATAACCAGTATATAAACATAATATTAAATAAAATTTTACTAGTTTGTGATGGTCGTAAAAACCGTCTAAATAAATTTAGACATTTTCATCAACATTTTTCAAATTAATCATACTCATACCATATAAATAAATGATATATGTTACCATTTAAACATTTATAAGTTCATTAATACTAAATAGTTTCACTCTTGGTGATTTTTTCCCATTTTACATGAACTCCCATAATTATACACAACAGAACCGCCTATAAAACCACGAAATGAACACTCCCATGACAACAAAATAAAACATTATAACTCATCAGAATAGACATAAATGAACTTCATAAACATATAATAAATAAAATACATGTTTAATGGGTTATTTGGTAAGTAATTAATGAATAAAATTTTACTATCTAGGACATTATGTACAATTACATAATTCTTTTAGAAATAAGGTAATATTTTCTCATCTAACTTTTATTTATGTGAGATATGCATTATTCACCACTTATTTCTTGTGTGTCGTATAAGTATTATTCCCATTGATATATCATATAAAGAATCTATTTACCTTTATGTAATTAAAAATTTCATTTTATGATCATTAATTTTATGGGGAATACAGTTCGACTGTTTGCATTGTCATAAGGGAATTCTTTACTCAATTTCAATTATTTGGGTTAAACATATACTCTAATGATTATGTCATGCTATGATTATGTTTAAATTGATTATTAATTATCTTAATATGTATTTAATCTTTTTTATGTGAATTTATATAAAAAATACATATTATATTCATATAATCAACACTCATACTTTATTTTAATTTTTTTTAAATGTTTCATTTTTTTAAAATATAGAATAAATTTTTCTAAAATTATATGGCATGAGTGTATTTTTTCGCTTTCGTGATGTCTTAATTTTTTCAATAATATTTACAATTTTAAAAGTTTATTTCCAAATAATTTTTTCTTTTATAATTTTTACCCTTTTTAAGAAATGTTTCCAAAATAAAAAGGGTATCTCTCTCAATAAATTTCAACAATTTTGTTAGGGTATTTTCATCTATGTAAACACCCTATATTAAATACTATAATTAATTGAGGTTTATCTCTTATGAAACCATATAACACATTTTATGTAATATTTTATTATTATTTTTACTTGGGATGTACTATCTTGATAGTACTAACCATATTAATCTGGATAGTTTATGATTAGGTTTACCAAATGGGGAAATTATTAACATTTCATATGCTAGTTTCAATATGAATATATATGTTGATTATGTTTCACCTGTTTCACATGAGGAATGAATTGGACTTATTATGTATTATGTGGAGCCTACTAAACCCCCTTGATGAATTGGTAGATCTCATGAGACAAACTAGACTGAGTTTTGGCGGAGGCCTTACCCATTTATATAAAATTCTTGTCCAATGACATGATAGTATGTTTATAATGTCCTGCATTATGCATTCACTCATTATGAGATTAGTTATTTATAATCCATATTATTATTAAACTAGTATAATATCAATGGGTATGTATCATTTTCATGTGATTATTTATATAGAATCATTTTATCATCTGTTATTATCTCTATATTATTCTTAATATTTTGTTTTAATATAATGCAATTTTAATTATTCACAATTACTTATTGTTTATAAATATTTTTCATAGCTTCCACTATATGATTACCCTTAAATATCATATTAGGTCACCCCATTCTTATGTTTTATTTTTCACCAAGATGACAAGATATATATTATGATTGACATGTGGTGATAATATTGGAGAATAGGGGTGTCTCCAATGGAGTTACTATATTTTATTTCATTTCAAGTTGTAATGAAATGTTTATCATTGTTTCTAGTTTTCCAAAGCTGCTACACTATTTGTTCATTCGGGATGTGATTTCCTTTTTTAATTGATAATGTAATAATGTAAAGAATCAGCTCCGAGATACTAGCGTTAGGGCCTTTATATTTAGTATTAGAGGAATTTTAGTATAAACATTTAAAATTAGATTTATAAAAACATAGGTTAGGGAAACATAACCCTATAACAGAAATCTAGAATATTCCCAAAGTAACCATATTTATGATATAGTGATTATTTATACCTTAATTTTTAATTTACATTATGTTTTTTTTCTATATTTAGATTATACATTATGTTTTCATAATGTTATGATCTAATCATGTGTATGAAATTGTTTTGAAATGGTGCCCAATTGAAGTAATGAAAACGGTATCAATGTACTTAATTCATGTAGTTATTTCCTTCTTAGACAAGATAAGGATGCTAGACCGAGAACTGAATACATATTTGAACAAATTATCACTGTACTGGGAAAATTGACAATTGTTATGAGTAATAACCTTACTTTCATGGAGTGTCCCATTTCAGAATATGGTGTAACAATGTTAGAATGATTCATGCAACAACATCCTCCATCATTAAATGGGACTAGAAATCCATTTTATTTATGAAATGGATAAGTTCCTTAGAGAATATATTTCTTACTATGGGAAGTAATTGAAGGGAGAAGGTTATAATGGAAATTTATTATATCTCAATTGATGAGGATCAACAGTGGTTATTAATTGAAAATAGTAAGTAGGAAGTGGAAATTGAAAACATAGAATCTATTGATTTTAAGGAACTTTTCTTAGAAAAATATTTCCCTCTTTAATAGTGAGAAAATATGGATTGAAAATTCTTGAGTTTGAGACAGAAAGGGGGTGAAATAAATATATGAATGAATCCACTATTACAAGGTTATAAAAACTTTCCACATTCTAGATATATAATCCAAAGGGAAATATTGGTTGTTTATTTGAAGATCTTAAGAAAATTCTATGATGTGATCTAGTATCCCAACCATTCTCATCATATGAGTGTATAATATCATGTTCTATCAAGATATAGAAATAATTATCCATAATTTTTTACTTTGAAAGGAAGTAAGAGAAGAAGAGGATGTCAGAGAAACTGATAGATAAATGGAAGAAGTGAAAGAAAGATTATCCAACATGTGATAAATGTGGATGAAAACATCTTGGTAATTGATTTAAGGTAATAATATTTTTCAACAAATGTAGAGAGAATGAACACAAGGAACTTGATTTTAATGGAATGAAATAATTTTTCCAATGCTTGAACTATAAGGATATGAAGCGCTATGAAAATGAATCTCCCAAGAATCAAGGGGCTGTTTCTCATAAGAAGAAAATTGATCAAGGTCAGGCTTATGTTGTTACTATAGACAAAGTGTAATAATTAAAGAGTTTGTGTTTTTGGATTTATTAACTATTTTTAAACATAATTTTATAAATTAAATTATAGTTATAATAATTATGAGATATATAAGGATTGCACTCCAATAATTCTTCTTTATGGAATTGGATGAATGTGAGGAATAACACCAGTAATCAATAGAAGTGACTATGATATGGGTTAATCTTTTTGGAAACTCATTACTTGGTAATGGTAACCCTAAATATGTTATTGATATTGAGATAATAAAAAATAGATGTTTAGTGTATAATATTTGTGACCATAATGGTGGGTAGTGATTTGACGGTTTATGTTATGGTAGAATTATTAGATTATTGGATTTAATGAATATATTTAACAACCTCGGATTTTAATTTTGTTAGAATGTATGTATCATAATGTTTTAAAGGATATTAATGTATTGATATATTTGGTATGTGAAAATTAGAGTTACATATTTTTGGGGAAATCTCATATTAGGTTGATTTTGGAAATTTAGTGACCTTCCGTCTAAATTTTTGGTCATTGAATTTGGATTGATATATTTTTGTTGAGTCTTAACATTACATACTTATGGAATGTATTAACTAAACTATTGATTAAGATTAAACTATGATTTATCCTATTGGATAAACTGTTTTAACCATTTTGGTTTCACTAAAAAATTAAAGGCTAAAGGAATGAATTTTGGATCTTATGATTCTTTAATGTACTTCAGGAAACAAATTCTTGAATATCATTCCCCCAATTTAATAAATGACATAGAGATTGTTCAAAGAGAAACAAAATGATATGTGTATTCTTATAATAAGAAAATAAATCAAGTAATTTTATTTTTCTCAAGAAACTATCGGTACTGTAAAAGAATCTCGAACTCTAGAAAAATGATTTTGGAACAGAAACATTTTTTGATTAATTTTACTACTAATAAATCAACTTTATTTTAATTGATCACAAATTTAAGGATTGGTGATTGTATACATTATAATGAACATTTTCTCTATCACTCTCCATAAAAACATGATAGGTATATTTATTTTCTACTCCCATGTTTTCACTTCCCACTAATGTTATCCTTTAGTGAAACCTAGTTTTGTGGTGACCATCAAATTTTCCTTTCCCACCATGTAAGAAGAAGTTTTATTAACCCTATTGACGATATTTTATTTTCACAAGGGTATATTAAAATGAAACTCCATGATTACCAATAACATGTTTAAATTAAGGGAAAAAATTATTGAAGTATAGGAGAATGAAACAACCAAATATTTTATGGTATGCCTATTTTAAATTTAACAACTTTGATAGCTTACGTTGCATGAAACACCAATCTTAAACGAACCATGATAGACTAATAGATATTAATATTACCATTAGAATAGTAATTTGATCCTTTGTTATAGAAATATGGACACTAGAACAATAAAATCACCTATTAAAGTATAAATAATATTTAGGCATCTCATAAATAAAAATATGATATATTAATAACATAGAATATGTAAATAAATGTTTTATAAATGATAAATTAAGTGTTGGTATTTTTGTGGGACAGAAATGTTTATTTAAAACTTTATAAGAAATAAAATTATTTAAAATACAACTTATATTCAAAAAATAGACTCATAAATTAATATTTTGTTTCATTATAATTATAAGATAATTTTATGAGAGCAAAATTAATTTTTCAAAGTGTTGAAAAATTGGTTATAATATTAAAATCAATATTTTTTGAATAAATGATGGTTTTATTTAAAAATTAAAATGAAAATATTTAAAAAAATATTTTCATAAAATAGAGTCTATTTTAGGAATTTAAACATCAAAAATTGGTTATGATTAATTCTTGGGATTTTTCAAAAATAGTTGAATTTTTGAGGAATAGTGTAATACCGTAATTTATGGTATTTGAAATTATAAGTAAATAAATGAATATTTGAGTCATTTTTTAGTAATGGATGATTTATGTGGCCATTATCTCGAACTATAATCATCTATTTTCTGTAATTAGTCACTATAATCAATAATATTGATATTCTTGAGCCAAAATAATAAATTAATGAATAAAATTATCAAAAACACCTCCCTACTCCCCTATAAATACCATCCCTCACCGCCCCATATCCACACAGCTTATAAGACCTATATATTGCTTTTATTCTTCCCAATTCATCTACCAAATCTCTTCCCCATGTTCTTGTCTTTTTGGTCTCACCATATGACCATTTCCAAGTGCCTTACAGAGGTTCCGAAGGAGACGACACTCAAGAGGAAAACCCTCCCTCCCTCTCTTTTAATTTATTTTATTTTCCTATCCTCCCATCACATCCCATATCCAAAGTGTCATGGTAACTCCACTGTCATAAATATACTATTATTTAATTATGTTAATGGAATATCCATCATCAATTCTATTCACTTATTCTTTTATTCTAAAAATGAAAACATCATCTGTGAGGTGTCGACTCACCACCTTCATGGACGATCAGTTTTCATTTTTCATTACTGAATTTGAGTATGGTCATTAAACAATTTTTATGGTTAAAAATGATTAAAATGTCTGTATTGGTACTTATTATATGTTCTATAAAGAGTATATAAACATAATATTAAATAAAATGAAACTAGTTCTTGATGGGCATAAAAACCACCAAAATAAATTTTGATATTTTCTTCAACATTTTATCCAATGAATCATCCTCATACCATATAAAAATGGTATATGTAACATTAATGACCCAAAATTTTTGAATAGTATTTTAATTTACTCTTAACGATTTAATAGAGATGTTAATAGATTAAATCAGAAAGAATATTCGATGACTTCATCCAGTAGACTCGAACCTTATAAAGCCCAATTATCAAAGCTTAGGAAGGAGGTGGCATCTTTGTGCTTCGCTTTGGACCAAGCCCAAGTCGAACTCCAGCGTGTCAAGCATGAATGGAGTCGCCTATGGAAGAAGTTCAAGTTAGTGGACATTACTACTAGGGCAATGTTATTCGAACCTCCCCAATATTATCTCACCTTATCACACCTTACACTTAGGTCTTATTCTGGTGTTATAAGGGGCTATGTAACGAGACCATAGCTACTTTGTACAATCATTTGAGATAAATAAAATTGCAATTTCTTCCATTGGTGAAGTTTGTGAATTTTCATATGTCCAAATGAAATTAGGATGTATCTTATTGATGAATTTTAGAAAAAGGATCTTTTAAAAATATTTATGTAAACCTTTATAATTAAAAATGTGTAATGATTTTCAAAAAATGGTCTTCTACAGTGGTGTTCAGTATGGAATTTAGAGTCTAATAAGACCAACATAATTTTTGGTGAATAGTAAAATATGAATAGTTATTTTACACTTAGGATTAGTAATGTGACCAAATGGATTAGTAATCTCACTTAAATAAAGTATTTATATAATTTAGTCACCTTGATTTAGTATTGTGATTCAATAAAATAGGTAAATAACTGTTTCAGAAATTATTAGTTAAGTATTAGTTTTTTCAGGTGAATAGTTTTTTTATTTAAAAATTAAATTAAAAATATTTAGAAAATTATTTTTATAAAATGGATTTCGTTTTAAAATTTAGAGCATCAATATTTTGTTAAGGTGAATTTTTGGGGTTTTTCTAGAAAAGTTGAATTTTTGGTGAATAGTAAATTTTCAGTTTAGTGTTTCAGGTGTTTAATGACATCATTAAGGATGTAATAATTATGTAATAATTCTGGTCAACTTATGAATAGTAATATAAGGTATGAGGTGTCACAAGTGGCCAATACCATGGTAAAATACCATGGTCATGCCGATGGTTTTGCCAATACCACCAATGAGGTGTCCCTTAGCCATTAATGCCTTGTCCCCTCACTTCCCCTATAAATACCAAGACATTTTCTCATCCTTTCGATTCCAAAATCATCCTACATGATGTTCTGGTATCAGTACCTCCCATGGAGTCCTCCCAAGGTTCCCTCAAGCTCCTCAAGGTCCCAACCTTCGAGTTTTAAGAGTTACGTTTTAAGGTAAGGGATCCTACCTCTCTCTTTCTTTTCATGTATTCTCCTTTATGTCATTTATTTTAAGATCCATGTTCTTATGTTGGGGACGTTCTTTTATATTCATACTACTGTCCATTATTTCAATATTATTAGAGACCCCCTCTTTCACCCATCATTTCATTTTTAGAATTTTTAAGTGGCGCCGTTAGGCTACCGAATTTTTCTATGGGATTCTTTCACCCTTCTCTTTTTCAAGTTCTATTTTCATGTCAAGTCTTTCAAGTTCCTTTATATTATGTTGGGGTATGATCTCTATATCCATAATACTGTTATTTTATGTTCTTATGATGAGATAATATATTTTATCTCATCAATTCTTTTTTTTAAGTTTTAAGTGACACCATTAGGCTGCCGAATTTTCATAAGAGAAATCTAATTTTTGTCTTCCTTCCATTTTTTTCATTTCATATGGTATGTATTTCAAATTTCATTACCATGTTCTTATATCCTTTATATAATGACCCCATACTGTTTTTTAGATCATTTATGAGTGGGTAACCCATGTCCCCTCTCTTTTCAATGTTTTCTAAAACCCTATAACATAGTCGTTATGCTGCAGAATTTTTTGTCTCAAAATGTCTCTCTCTTTTTCTCAAATTAATTTATTTTATTAAGTAAATACTCAAGACCCTTTCTTATATAGGGGTATTCACATGTATATAAAAATCTTCTTTTTTAATTCTGTAATTTACATACATGAAACCCACTTTATTTTTTTCGTGGGTTTAAAATGACATAAAGATCATGTCTTAAAAGCATTTTTTAAAATATTATGATTATGAAATGAAACCCATTTCTTTTATGCTATATGGGTTATTTATGAAATTTTTTATGATGATATATGTGGCTCACTTGATGATAAAGAAAAATTTAAGTGTTCACCCTGATAGCTCTCCAATGCATTGGGTAATGATGTAACCACTAGACATTATAATTTTAATGATACCTTGGTGAATAACCTTGGTAACTTGAAATGACACCTTGGGGATGGACCTTGGTGATATGTTCATGATTTTATAAGTTAAATGTTGTATCTACATCTTCAAGTTATGAATCATGTTCATTACATTATGATATGACTCATGATCTCTTTCTCATTCCTTAAAGCTATTTATCACGACTTTAGTGATGTATATCAAGTTCACATGAAAAATGTTTCTCTTGTTTCCCTTACTGGCCCTTCTGCTCAACCTTTACTTTGATGTATGCTCCCTAGTTATGAGATGCTAAAATGAACCTATGAAGGACAATGAATAATCCTCTTAAGTGTTTAAGAAGATTTTTTAATATTTTTATGTATTAAGTTCATGGTTTCCAAGACACTAAACCTTAAGAATCCTCATTTTTGTATTATGCAATGAATGTTTATGTAATGAAAAAGGCTGGATTTTATAGTTGGTATCAAAAGATAGTTTAGTTATTTGTTAAAATTAGGATATGAAAAATGTTAGGAATAAACCTATATAATGTTTAAATATATGAATTCTTCCTGGTATTTTGGTGAGTATAGATTTAGTGGTTTATCAAACAAATACATCCATTTCTGGATACGAGCAGGTAGAGGCGGCTCTGGCATAGATGTACATAGGGGTAAAACCTGAAAACAACACTTTGATCTAGAATTGAATGGGAATTGGTACACAATAACGGGTCTTGCTGCACTCTTGGTGACGACACTCCCGGGGTATGTTTTTGGTTAATCACAAACTTTTTATGAATCATTATGAAGGAATTACAGAGAAATACAATTTAAGCATGATGTTTTAAGACATAGAATCCTTTATAGTCAAAAGATTCATAAATGAAACAAGTTTCTCACTAAGGTTTTATTCTTTTAGAAAATGGCGGGAAATAGGAGGAATCGTGCAAATGGTGACCGCAATGCACCATGTTCTGACGGCCCTCCGACAGAAGCCAGAATGGAAACATTCATGCACATGATGAACAAACTGACTCATGTTATGGGAAATAACATGAATCAAGCTGAGAGGCCGATCTCACCACGAAGGGAACAACATTCTGTTGAGTCCTTTATGCATCAACTACCTCCAACCTTTAGTGGATCGACTGACCCATTGGTTGAGGAACAATGGATAAGCTCCATTGAATAGATCTTTTCTGTACCATATTGTTTGGAACAAGAAAAAGTCACCCTTACTGTTTACCGCTTAGAGGGAGAAGATGATCAGTGGTGTTCACTGGTCAAAAACATGAATCCAAGAGGAGAGATGGAAGCTATGGAGTAGGAAGAGTTCATGGGAATATTATTTAATAAGTATTTCCCTCGTTCCATGAGAACGAGAATGGAGAAAAAGTTTCCCGAGCTAAAGCAGAAGGAGAACGAATCCATCGGAAGATATGAGCTGAACTTCACCCGAATTTCACGATATACCTCTAGATTTGTCATGGACCCTAATGGAAAGGTTGATATATTGTTTGGTGGACTACGACCTCATCTATGGAAGAATCTATCCAACATGGACTATGATATCTACGAAGAAATAGTTCGAAGTGCTATGAAAGTCGAACTAATTTTTGGTGAGACACAGTGGTCTCAAAAATCTAACGAGAAGAAGAGAGATCTAAAACCAAGACTGGGAGTATAATTTTTGATCAGGAAAGAGGTGTAAAGAAAATGCAACATTCCACATGCAATAAATGTGGGAATAAGCATTCGGAGAACTTCTTGATCGGAAGTGGTAAGTGCTACAAGTGTGGAAGGGAAGGCCATATTGCTCAGAATTTTCGTAGTGATGTGAAGCCTCTACTTCCCAACACTAACGATAGGGGAAAGATGGTTCTGGCCATACCCGAAGTCCAATGCTTCAAGTTTGGATGGCTTGGGAACTTTAGTAATCACTGTCCAAATCTGAGGGCAGTAGAGGGGAATCACCATCAACCTAAGAAAAGGCCAAGGGAGCAAGGTCGTGCTTTTTCTATCACAACAACTGAAGTTGAATCTCCGAATGACGTGGTAGCAGGTACTCCTGTTGTCCTCTCAAAAATAGAAAGTACTTTTTTTGATTCTGGATTGATGCATTCCTTTATTTACTCCATGTTTGCAAAGAATATAGAATCAATCCCCGAACTGCTAGAGGTAGAGTTGTCAGTCAATACTCCTAGTGGGATTATCCAAGCATCAACAATGTTTAGAGACTATAATGTTTACTTTAGTGAGAACAATCTTATCGCAAATCTAGTAGTCATTACCATAATGGAATTCGATGTTATAATAGGGATGGACTGGCTCTCAATGTATAATGCTAAGATCAAATGCAGAAGTATGGAAATCTCAGTAGTCTTGAATAAACAACCTACAATTATCTTTCAAGGAGAGATATCCCAACCTGATACTTGTCTAGAAGAACCTCTTATAGCCTTCTTTATGGATTTAATCGTTGAGGATGAATAAGGAAAAGGGATTAAATAAATAGAAGATGTTACGATTGTTCAGGAATACATGGATGTACTTCCCGAGGAGTTACCTGGACCTCCCCTAGAAAAAAGGGCAGAGTTCTCCATTGAACCCGTACCTGGATCTCAACCGATATCAAAGACCCCATATAGAATGAAAAATGTGGAGCTAGAGGAGGTAAATAAACAACTCCAAGACTGGTTGGAGAATGGGTTTATCCGATCGAGTGTGTCTCCTTGGGGAGCACCAGTTCTCTTTGTGAAGAAAAAGGATGGATCAATGCAGCTATGCATGGATTATAGAGAACTGAATGGGATCATATTGACTAAAAATACCCTCTTCCATGAATTGATGATTAATTTGACCAACTTTTTGGTGCTCAATTCTTCTCCAAGATTGATCTTCGATGTGGTTATCATCAACTGAGGGTGAATAAGGGAGATATTCCAAAAGACTGCCTTCTGATCAAGATATGGGCATTATGAGTTTACTGTTATGCCCTTCAGCTTGACTAATGCTCCTACTATCTTCATTTCTTTGATGAATAGAGTCTTTAAGGACAACCTTGATAACATTGTGGTAGTTTTTATTGATGATATTTTTATATATTCAAAAATTAGTGAGGAGCTTGAAGATCATCTGAGGGTTATTTTTCAAACTCTGCGGAAGGAGTGGCTCTTTAGAAAGTTCAGCAAGTGTGAGTTTTGGTTACAACAAGTGGCTTTCTTGGGGAACATTGTAACCAATGAAGGAATCTCGGTTGTCCCTACAAAGACAATGGTTGTGAAGAAGTGGCCTCAACCCACAATATTAATTGAGATTCGTAGTTTCCTTGGTTAAGTAGGATATTATAGGAGGTTTGTGAAAACCTTTTCATGGAATTATAATCCACTAACAAAGTTGACTCGAAAAGGGGTTAAATTCATTTAGACAATGGAATGTGAGGAATGTTTTCAAGAGCTGAATAATAGAATGGTTACTGAACCTGTGTTAACACTACCCTCTATCAGAGAAGGATTCGTTATTTCTAGCGATGCATCTCTAAAAGGCCTTGGGTGCATCATCAGGAAAAATGACATGGTCATTGATTATGAAACTCGACAATTGAAGATTCATGAATAGAATTATCCTACGCTTGATCTAGAGCTAGCGGCAGTTGTTTTTTCTCTAAAGATATGGAGGCACGATCTTTATGGGGAGAAATGTGATATATACACCAACCAGCAATGACTAAAGTATATTTTCACACAGAAAGAGTTGAACATGAGACAAAGGAGATGGTTGGAGTTTATTAAAGACTATGATTTTTCAATTCATTATCACCTTAGAAGATCAAACAATGTCGCATATGCATTAAGCAGGAAAGACCATATTGTTCTCGGAACAGTGAGGATCCTAGGAGATACCTTGATTAAGGATCTAGTAAATATGGACATGGGAATTGTAAGGTAAGGGACATCATCAAACCTATCCCAAATTATTTCACAACATTTATTACTAGAGACGATCAAGAAGGCTAAAAAAGTTCTTTTGTTGCAGGAGACGTTTGAGGCAGTGAAGGATGTGAAGTTTCTTGATTTCAATATTGATCAAGAATGTGTATTGAAATTTCATACAAGACTATGTGTTCCATCTATTTCGGAGATAAAGAAAGAACTGATGGATGATGCTCATAGCTCTACCTTTTCTATACATATGAGAAGCACTAAAATGTATAGAGACCTTTGTAATCATTGTTGGTGGGAAAACATGAAGAGGGAGATTGCTGATTACACTACAAGGTTCCTGGTGTGTCAACAAGTAAAGGAAGAACGACAAATTCCTAAGGGGGTATTACAACCGCTACCCATACCATCATGGAAGTGGGATAATATCACTAAGGACTTTGTCACTAGTCTCCCGAAAACTTCCAAAGGAAATAATGCGATATGGGTTATTGTGGACCATCTCACCAAGACTGCCCATTTTATCTCCATTTGGTAAGATTTCTCTTTGGATAAACTTTCCATGATACATGTGAAGGAAGTGGTAAGGCTGCATGGGGTACCACTATCCATCGTATCTGATCATGATCTAATATTAACATCAAAATTCTGGAGAATTCTTCAACATGCTCTGAACACTGAATTGAATTTTAGTACGGCCTATCATCCTCAAACTGATGACCAATCTGAAAGGATTATTTAGACACTTGAGAACATGTTGAGATTATGCTCAATGGAATTTATAGGTGTATGGGATCAACACCTTCCATTAGTTGAGTTCTCATACAACAACAACTTCCATTCGAGTATTTAGATCGAACCCTATGAAGATCTGTATGGAAAGCGATGTAGAACTATTACTTGTTGGGATGAAGCTGGCGAGAGAAAGATTATTGGGCCTGATCTTGAGCAAGAGATGACAGAAAAGGTTCATTCCATCCAAAAACACATAAAGTATACTCAGAGTCAACAGAAGAGCTATGCTGACAACTGTCGAAGGGACATCGAGTTTGGTGTTGGCAACAAAGTCTTCCTACGAAATTATCTATGGAAGAGAGTCATGTGGTTTGGGAAGAAGGGAAACCCAGTCCTAGGTACATTGGCCCCTATGAAATCCTTGATCACATAGGAGTAGTGTCCTATCGTCTAGCACTTCCACTGAACCTAGATCAAGTTCACAATGTCTTCCATGTACCTATCTTAAGGAATTACATACCTGACCCTTCGCATGTAGTGAACCCAGAGGTGGTCCAACTGGAACATGGCCTCTCTTATGAGGTGTAACCAGTGGAGATCTTAGACCTTAGAGACAAGGATCTACGCAACAAGACTACCCACCTTTTGAAAGTGTTGTGGTGGAATCATAAGTATAATGAAACGACGTGGGAGCCTGAGGAAACAATGAAGAAAAAGTACCCTCACCATTTCGACTAGGCCTTTGGTTTAAAATTTCAGGGATGAAATTTCTTAAGGGGGGAAGAATGTTACGACCCAAACTTTTTGAATAGTATTTTAATTTACTCTTAAAGATTTAATAGAGATGTTAATGGATTAATGCAAAAAGGAGAGTCGATGGCTTCATCTAGTAGACTCGAACCTTATAAAGCCCAATTATTAGAGCTTGGGAAGGAGGTGGCATCATTGAGATTCACTTTGGACCAAGCCCAAGCCGAACTCTAGCATGTCAATCTTGAACAGAGTCGCCTATGGGAGAAGTTCAAGTTAGTGGAGATTACCACTAGGGAAATGTTATCTGAGCCTCCCCATGATTCTCTCATCTTAGCAAACCTTACACTTAGGTCTTATGCTGGTGTTATGAGGGGCTATATAACGAGACTGTAGCTACATTGTGTAATCCTTTATGATAAATAAAATTGTGTTTTCTTCCTTTTGTGAAGTTAGTGAATTTTTTAGATGTCCGGATGAAAATAGGATGTATCTTATTGATGAATTTTAGAAAAAGGATATTTTAAAAATATTTATGTAAACCTTAATAATTGAAAATGTGATTATTTTAAAAAAATGGTCTTCTCCAGTTGTGTTCAATATGAAATTTAGAGTCTAACAAGATTAATTTAATTTTTGGTGAATAGTAAATTATGAATAGTAATTTTATGCTTAGGATTAGTAATGTGACCAAATGGATTAGTAATATCACTTAAAGAAAGTATTAATATAATTTAGGGACCTTCATTAAGTAATGTGATTCAATAAAATAGGTAAATAACTGTTTCAAAAATTGTTAGTTAAGTATTAGTTTTTTTGGGTGAATAGTGTTTTTTAATTTAAAAATTAATTTAAAAATATTTAGAAAATTATTTTTATAAAATGGATTTCATTTTTGAATTTAGAGCATCAATATTATGTTAAGGTGAATTTTTGGGATTTTTCTGGAAAAGTTGAATTTCCGGTGAATAGTGAATTTTTAGTTTAGAGTTTTTGGTGTTTAATGACATCATTAAGGATGTAATAATTATATAATAATTCTTGTCAACTTATGAATAGTAAGATAAGGTATTAGGTGTCACAAGTGACCAATTCCATGGTCAAATATCATGGAAAAGACCATGGTTTTTCCAATACCACCAATGAGGTGTCCCATAGCCATTAATGCCTTGTCCCCTCACTGCCCCTACAAATACCAAGCCATTATCTCATCCATTCCATTAAAAAATCATCCTCAACGAATTTATGGTCTCCTTACCTTCCAAGGAGTCCTCCCAAGGTTCCCTCAATCCCCTCAAGGTCCCAACCTTCGTGTTTTAAGAGTTACATTTTAATGTAAGGGATCCTACCTCTCTCTTTCTTTTCACGTATTATCCTTTATGTCATTTATTTTAAGCTTCATGTTCTTATGTTGGGGTTGTTCATTGATATTCATCCTACTTTACATTTCATTTTAATATGATTAGAGACCCCCTCTTTCCTTCATCATTTCATTTTAAGAATCTTTAAGTGGCGCTGTTAAGCTGCTGAATTTTTCTAAGGGATTCTTGCACCCTTCTCATTTCCAAGTTCTATTTTCATGTCAAGTCTTTCATGTTCATTTTTATTATGTAGGGGTATGATCTCTATATCCATCATACTATTTTTTTTATGTTCATATTATGAGATAACCTATTTTATCACATCAATTTTTTTTGAAGTTTTAAGTGACGTCGTTAGGCTACCGAATTTTCATAAGAGAAATCTTATTTTTGTCTTCCTTCCATGTTTTTCATTTCATATGGAATGTCTTTAAAATTTCATTACCATGTTCTTATATCCATCATATTATGTCCCTACACTGTTTTGTGGATCATTTATGAGTGGGTAACCCATGCCCCCTCTCTTTTCAATGTTTTCTAAAACCCTGTAACATAGCCTTATGCTGCAGAATTTTTCGTCTCAAAATGTCTCCCTCTTTTTCTCAAATTATTTTATTTTATTAAGTGAATACTCAAAGATATTTCTTCTACAGGGTTATTCACATGTATATCAAAATATTCTATTTTAAATCTGGGATTTACATACATTAAACCCACTTTATTTTTTGCGTGGGTTTAAAATGACATAAAGATCATGTCTTAAAAGCAGTTTTTAAAACATTATGATTATGAAATGAAACCCATTTATTTTATTCTATATGGGTTATTTATGAAATTTTTGATGATGATATATGTGGATCACATGATTATAAAGACAAATTTAGTGTCTCACCCTGATAGTGCTCCAATTCATTGGGTAATGATGTAACCACTAGATAATATAATTTTAACGATACCTTGGTGAATAACCTTGGTAATTTCAAATGACACCTTGGGGATGGACCTCAGTGATATGTTCATGATTGTCTAAGTTAAATGTTGTATCCACATATTTATGTTATGAATCATGTTCTTTCCATTACGATATGCCTCATTATCTCTTTCTCCATCCTTAAAGCTATTTATCATGACTTTATTGATGTATCTCATGTTCACATGAAAAATGTTACTCTTGTTTCCCTTACTGGGCCTTCTACTCACCCTTCCCATTGATGTATTCTACATGGTTATGAGATGATATAATGAACCTAGGATGGAAAATTAAGAATATTTTCAAGTTTTTAAGAATATTTGTTTATGTTTTCATGTATTAAGTTACTGGTTTCCAAGACACTAAACCTTAAAGATCCTCGTTTTTGTATTATGTAATGAAAGTTTATGTAATGAAAAAGGATGGATGTTATAGTTACCATTTAATATTTTTTACGTTCATTAATACAAAATAATTTAACCTTTGGGGATGTTATTCCCATTTTAAATGAACTCACATTAATATACAAAAGGGAACTATCTATAAAACCATGAAATGAACGCTTTAGGAACAATGAAATCAAACATTATAACTCATCATAATGGAAATAAATGAACATAATAAAATTATAGTAAATTAAATATATGTTTAATAGGTTCATTAATAATTAACTAATGAATCTATTTTGAGTATATATGACATTATGTACAAGTGCAGAATACTTTTGGACATAAGGTAAGGGTTTCTGATCTCACTTTTATTTCTATGAGATACAACTCATTCACCACTTATATCTTCTGTATATTGTATTATTACTAAAAATTGATATTTCATATCATTAATAACCTTTTATATTTGTAATTAATTTTTTTATGGTCATTAATTTTATGCGGCATACGGTTCGACTGTTTGCATAGTGATAAGAGAATTCTTTACCAAATTTGCATTCTTTGGGTTAAAAATCCACTCCAATGATCATATCATGATATGATTATGTTTCTAATGAATTATTATTATCTTAAGCTGTATTTGAACTTTTTTATGTGTATTAACATATAATACACAAAATTTATTAATTTGGTCAACGCTCAAACTTTATTTTAGAAATAATCTCTTAAATATTTATTTTTTTCAAAATTTAGCATAAACGATTTTAAAACATAATAGAAATAGTAGATTTTACCGAGTTCATTACACCAAAATTTATTAAAGAAAAATTTAAAATTTTACAGTGTTATTTTAATTTTTTTTTTTTTATAATTTCTCATCTTTTTATATAAATGATTCCATAGTAAAAAGTGTATTTCTCTAAAGGAATTTTAAATGATTTTGATAGTGTATTTTTCATTTATGTCCAAATACCATATTCAATCTTATAATTAATTTTTGTTGATCTATTATGATATAATATACCAAATTTTATTGAATGTTGTATGATCAATTTCACTAGGGATGTACTATCTTGATACCATTCTCTAAATTACTATGGATAGTTTACGATTATGTTTTCTGGATAGGGATATTATATACATTTTATTTGTTGGTTTAAAAATGAATGTATATGTTTATTACGTTTCACCAAATTAATATTTTTTTTTGAATTTATTTTTGGTGGGGCCTTCTATATCCCTTTGACAAATTAGTTGGTCTCATGATACAAACTAGTCTGAGTTTTGGCCAAGGCCATACCCATTTATGTTGACTTCTGGGATGATGTCATGATGGTATGTTTATGATGTACATCATTTTTAATTAACTCATTATGAGATTATTTATTCATAATCCATGTGATTATTTTATTTTTATAATATTTATGGGTAAGTATCATTTTCACGTGATTATTTATATAGTTATTTTATCAGGTTTTATTCCAAAAATATTTTGATCATGATAATGTTTTTATGGAATGGGTTTTTAATTATTCACCTTACATTATTATATAAGATTATTTATGATATATTCAACTATATTCTTATCCTTACAAAAAATATGATCTCACCCCTTTATTATGTTTTTTCCCATGCGATTCCAATATGTATATTATCATTGACATGTAGGTATAATCAAGGAGAATAGAGGTGTATTTAATTGAGTTAATATGTTGTATTTAATTTCAGGTTAAAATGTAATGCTAATGTTTGTATCTAGTTTTAGAAAGGTACAAAAATATTTGGTCATTTGGGATGAGATTTATTGGTTTATTATGAAAATTTAATATTGTAAAAAACCAACTCCAGGCTACTGGGGTCGGGGTCTTTACACTAGCCACCTCTTTAGCTCATGAAAGTCAGTAGCAACCATCCTATAAGAGGCATGGATACTAGCACTTCTCCATGAACTGAAATGAATTAAAAATATACCAATCTCTTATGATATAGTCTTGAAATGTTTTTTTGGAATATTTCTTGGAAATGATCTACCACTAGAGGGAAATTTTTCTAACAGATTCCCTAATCATCCAACTATAATCTAGAAATATGGGCTATCATCCAACCTAGCCCATGATGCTCTGGTCCATATCAGATCACCTTGACATTCCATTCAAACATGTGAATAAAAATATAACTCTTTGGGGATGTGAAATTCACCATTCAGTGATAAATTTTTTTAATAATGATAGGTGAATGACCAATCCATATCGAGAATGATATCAAACCCTATAATCAGGAGGAAAAATCTATCCCATATAACATGACACAAATCTATTCATAGGGGGAACTCCATGCACTTGGAAATAAATTCTGATCATATCCCCAATGGTGTATCAAGTGTCATAACTCCATAGGAAAATTGAAAATAGAGTCCAATGATCTCCTCAAAAGAAACATATATAAAGGAATGAGAAGGACTTATATCAAAAAGAGTAGATACTATCACAGACGATACTATAATAGTACCTATCAATATAAAAGGTACAATATTCTTCTCCTTAGGTATCAGTTTATTCTATTATATCTGAAATGATCCAAATCCCAATGATATAGATTAGATACCCTAAGATGGTGTACTCTACTATCGTTGTAAATCCATTACTTGACTACCCTGACCATGACTAGCTATTTAACATGATCGACTGGTCATACTCTAGATCCATGCCTAATGAAAATATGTTGACCCTAATCATTAATATGAATTTTGTGTAGACACCCTCTCATTGGATACTGGAGGAAAATATCTAAAAAGGCACTATAGATGACCCGTATTTTCTCAAGATCAACACGTGGTCTCATATGTTTCGGTCTACTGCACTGATGTCACCTCTGCTACCTACCCCAGATTGTCCATGGATACTAATATCACTACATGGAAGCTCCAAATGATTCTTCCTATTATTGGTCGATGTAGTAACAAATCTAGTTTTCGAACCACCCCGGCTCACACCCCACTACCCCATAGGTTACTGACCATGATAAGCACTTGATTCACTGTTCTAGATTTGGAATTAAGACGAATGAAATTCACATATGATCAGATGTCATACCTGAGACCATCTTGAAATCACTTAGATTTAGATAACTCTTCATCGAAAAAATAGGCGCAAAATGTTGGAGCTCTGTGAAATAGGAAAAATAGTTCATGTTTGACAAGGTGGCATTCTCTAAGTGCATAAAATCTCAGGCTCTATTATCCCTCAACATCTAGGGATAGAAATAATCGAAGAAGTATCTCTAATAATCCCTCCAAACCATATTTCGATGACAATCTGTCTGATTAATATCTTCCTACCATGGCTTGGTGGAGTCCTAAATCATATATGAAGTGAGATTCCTTCTCCTATAAATAAGTGTCTTGAAATGATCAAAAATATATAATATAGACACTATCCTTGACTCCACAGCCTATGGACTTCCATTCCCTGAAAACTTGGGTGGATGTTGCTGCTGGAACTCATGCATAAACTCTGCGATAGTCAGGGAAGGTCACGAGGCTCCCTTTATAGTCTATATAATATATAGGAAACCCTTTTAGAACAAAGTATTGGAACCCATGTAAGGTGTTATTTGATATTCCTCAATTGGCACTACTATATGCTCTACCTGTGACCCAAGGCCCACCACCTCCATAGCATGATCATTTCCACCCTCCTGGAACATGACTCAATGAATTCATGGTAGAATGTCTCCAAAAATGAAAAACACACACGTCAACAAAAAAATTTATAACTTCTAAAGATTCAGATATAAGAATAGGATAGGTATACGACTTCTTATATAATATACACACTACTCTTCTTACTCCCAAATCCAGGTTTGGGTGATAAAAATATTATAAGAAGAGAAAGATACCCTGCCTACTACCCACTACTGTGGTCAAGTTAGGGTCAAGATCAATACTATAAGTTATATGTCCCGATATATAGAGTTTCAAATATATCATATAGTGGAAATAACCCCTTAAATTAAAATTGACTAATTATTTAATGATAACCATCCATTTCAGTAGTTAGATTAATTTTATTTTCATAATCATTTATATAGGAAATCCCTCAAAATGTTGAACTATATGGATCACCACTTCTAATTTATAAGTGCCCGTACACCTTATAAATTAAATCATAGAATCCATTTTATCAAAACATGTTATTTATCATGTCCATGAATGAAATGTTAGAAAATTTTTATGGACATGGAAATAAAGGCAACAAAACAGGATATAAAAATGCACATGATAACATAAAAATTGCATGGTTTATGCATGACATATAAGTCTTGAAGCGCGTAAGATGATGCATGATGAAATACTTCATTTCCATATAATCCATGGGTAAAAATTAATACGTATAAGGAACATCAAACATAAAATGCATCAACCAATAGTGAAATCAAATAAACTATAATAAGAAAATTACAGAAAAACATTTCCAATCCCATGTAAATTGGCATTTCACTACATGTGGGTTATCAAATCCCAGAAACAAGATCATGGACAAATCCCAACATGTCCTCCTTCTCCTACAAACTATCCCCAAATATTATGGAAAATAATATAAACCTATGATACCACTTTGTGATGTCCCAAAACTTGTTCAATCTACAGTAACCAAACCTGGTTGTCCATATTACCTCATGCACTCCTCCTAATATGTGAGAGGCTACCAACTAGTAGCAATGGTCCAAGGTGGAATAATAGAGAGAGTATACTACCACGATCATAGTGTATCACAACGGTATAATAATATCAAACAATAAAAAATTAATATAAAATAACTAAAAAGTGTAAGAGTAAACATCCATAAATGTCATATATAAGATGTTGATCATGGTTTGCAATACAAAAGGCAATACAAGAAGACATGGAAGAAGGTACACATATATACAAGAATACCAAAAGAACAAAAAATACAAAAATACTATCTCTAGATAGAATCATAGGTCATAAATTGGTCATATTGACCACTTCTCCCATGATTTAACAAATCTCTTATCAACAACCTTGTGCTTCCCACTATCCCAACCTCCATCCATGAAGTCTATCTAGGTACCAAACAAAAACCCAAGAAGGGTGTGAGATAAAATCACTATTTTAAAACCAATGATGTCTAATTCCATCCAGTCCAAGAATATATAATAAATAGTTTTTAGGTAATAATAAAAAATAGAAGATGATGTTCAGTATATAAAAAACCAAATAGGTCTGGGTTCCCATGGAATTCCCATCATCTCCTACCAGATTCAGCCGAAGCGGGAATATCTCGAGTAATCAGTCAATCATTATTTAATTTATTAGGACTGAACTCAAATCCCATGAAGACACCATGTATCATATTCAATAGGATGTGTATAATAATTCCTTCTATGGAAAGTATGGCTCTGACCAAATCCATGATTGTGCTTTGTCTTGGTAGACACCCCGTATAAACATTTCATTTAATAATTCAAATGGGCATGAGCTCATCCATGGTGTTCCAAATTTGGAACATAGGTATCACTCCCAGAGTATATGAAGACATCACCTTATATTAATATCCTAGTAATTCTTCATAGGGACCCTGGTATCACTCCAGGTGTGGTATAATGTCGATGCCCACTATAACCCTCCTTGGAAGTCCATAAAGGGATCCCAAGTGTCACTAATGGTGTACATAATGAATTTACATCTGAGTTCATTTGTGGTAATCCACATTTGGATTTCATGTATTAGTTGTAGCATCATAACAGTCTACCCTCTAAATCTATCATTAGTAGTCCATAAAGGAGTCCACGTACCACTCAAGAGTATACAAGCGAGATTCAATTTAATCTCAAATTTAATTCCACCAGGATATCAAATTTACATACACAATTTACACACAATAGAAGGTCGATCAAATCAAGAATAGGTTTTGAAGAATTTTTATAAATTAAATGTCCGAATTTTCTTTATTGGGAATTTTGATATAAAGAACAACTCCAGGCTATGGGATAAGGACAATGAACAAAGGCATAGGGATACATATTTACATTCCCTATTATTTAATTAGATTTACATGTCAATAAAATCATTTAATGTCCTAAGTAAATGGGTAAATAACCCACCTATAAAGAGTAAAAAATGAATAGGTCACCCATGGTGGTTTAATCTCATTTAAAAATGCACCCAAGGGGTCGTTCAATTTTACGTCTTTAATATTTAATTATAAACCAATGGGTCTCATGGGTCATCTAGGTTATGTAAATTAATTTAATTTAAATAAATAACAAATTTATAATTATATCTTGGGAAACCTGATTTGTGGCATAATGAAATAAATGTAAACACCAATAATTTTAGGGAAAAGTATTGGACCACCCTCCCCAGCTTGGTAGCAGACTCCTCATATATTGTTGACCTCTAATCTGAGATAGAATGAAAAAATACTAAACAGAAAAATGTATTAAAGATAGGGCATATAAGCTCTCACCAAAATAACTCTATTGTGGGGAAGATGAACGACCAAATGCATAAGTGGAATAGAGAACCCACTAGTGGCTATCTAATGAAAGTAATGGTAGTTATATTAGAGTATGAATGGGAGAGATCATTCAATGCCCAGATTTAGGTGTGGAGAAATCTTCTAAAATGAAGAGGCGATGTCTTCTAAAGGATAAATAAAAATAGGTTAAGGGACATAAGGTTCATATGGAAAAAATTTTCATTTTACCCAACATTAAACAGTCACATGATTTGGCCGAATGGTTGGACAAATAATATGGAAACCATGTGCCATTAATTACCTTAAATGAACCCTAGTATGGGTTGTCCACATGGTTTGACTAACCATGCAAAAACCATGAAAATCACTCTTTTAAAAAGTCCATAGAACTCACACAGTTGTGTGGCCTAGGTTTCATGGTTTCCTCAAATTTTGAGGCCCTAGATAATGAACTAGATCACCCCGCATGGTTCAATATAACTATGTAGACCGGGTGTCATACGTTCTACTAACCATGTGGTTCAACTACCTCTACTATAATCATGGGTTCTAGGATCAATTCAAGCCCCAGACACCCCTATTTCCTCCATGAATCCACTTGGAATTCCCACAAGGATAAAAATGTGGAAATTAAAAGGAAGAAAAAGGTTTCATACCCCAGGGAAGAGTTGGTTTCTTACACCCCCATACTTATCAACATTACCATTGATGGAAGAATACCGAGAGAAGATAGGAGATTTAGATTACAAAGTTTCTAGGGGATGGAGAGGGAATTTGAGTAGGTGATTCAATCTAACTGGATGATGGGGGGATCTGAATATCAATCCATGTATTTACAAAGTGTCATCAAAGTTGATTCATTTGAGTAATAAAACATTCCTCTAGCCTGATTCTCAAAGAAGTGCTATTTATAGAAGGTTAGTGTAGCTTTATTCTCAACCCATAAGATGTGGTTTTATCAAAAATACTCACAATAGAAACTAGTTTAGAATATTATCTCAGAAAAAAAAAATCTTGTCATCTATGAATTCAAGATGCATACATAAAATAAGGTGGTTAAAATAACCTAAACATTCAAAAAATGGAATCTATGAGACATATCAAAAACCTTATCTCATACAGCACTACAGTCGATGGAAGATCAATTTCAAATGAATGAGAAATCCATGAAATAAGTCTAGGGATTTTTTCAAGATCATTATGTGGATGTAGAGTCCTCCATATATTTAGAAATTTCATCCTATATTAACATTTTGGTTATAGATATGATGAAATCAAAACATACTTTTGAAAACATAGATGGAAAAATTATCTTGTACCTAAAAAAACCATTCTACCAAGGCAATGGTCTCTGTTTGCTTCAATGCACTATTTTTCAAAAAGTATTGGAACATTATCAAACTTGAAATCTTGAGTCTGATGGGATATTTTTGGATGGGTAAATATAACATCTGTTCTTTAAATAAAACTCTTTTTAACCTCATTCAACTGATTAAAAAACTTTATTTGGTTTTTAACTTTTGGCCAATAAGTCTATGAGATGTTGTATTTAATTTTTTTTTCAAAGATCCTGGTTTTTGGATTCCCTATATTCCTTATAAGACTTAGAGTGATTTTATTCCCAAGTGACTTATTTCTAATAATGCAATTGTGGCTCAAGAAATTTTTTACTCTACTAAAATATGATATACAACCAAAATATGATTCATGGTAGGAAAACATGATATGAAAAATGAATATGAGAAGGTGAAATGGTCTTTCTACCAATTTATGTTGGGGAAGATGGTATATTTCTCCAATTGGATCATGGTTGTGATGAAATGTGTTACCTTAGTTTACTTTTTTATTCAGATTAATGGTGGCATATTTTAGTGTGTTTCCAAATATAGAGGACCCTACTAAGGGGATACCCTCTCTCAATTTCTTTTTATTTTTTTGCTAACATTTTCTCTAGTTTTATTTCAATGGAATTAAGGAAAAACCTTGAAAATAGTGAAAAATCTTATGGATACGGTTTAAAAATTTCATACATTTTCTTTGCTGATGAAAGAAAAAATTTTCACGTGACACCTTTGAAGAATGGGTATCTATTTGTATACTTATTCAGAGATATGATATGGATTTTGGGTTGTCAGTGAATCTCTATAAATCAAAAATTTCATTTTTCAAATGTGTTCCTTAATTTATGAAGGATTCAAATCAAAAGGCCTATGATATCTGAGTGGTTGATAAGAATAAAAAATATATTGGTCTCCTACTTTCTTTGGCTATTCCAAAAAACAAGTGTTCTCTAAAATTTTGGATAAGGTGTGAAAAATTATAGGGATGGCCCTTTAAAAATTTTTCCATGGATGAATGGTAATTATTATTAAATCTATATCCCAATCAATCACAACATATGATATTTCCCTATTTAAATTTACTAGTTTCAATATCAATGAAATCCACTCTAGTCTGGATACATTTTGGTAGGGAACCAATAATGGGAATAATAAAATCCACTTGATTTATTAAGAATAAATTTTCCACATAAAATTATGGGGGGAATGGGATTCTAGGATATGTGACTTGTTAATGATACTATTCTTTCTGATTAGGGTTGGTAGATTATTCAAAACCAAGATTCCCTATGTAAAAGGATACATCATGCTAATAATTCCCTATATATTGATTTATAGGGAGCTAATTTTCCCCCATTCCCGATTTATATGGATAGTTCATTGGGTCTCATGCGAGATTCTTTTTTATGGTCTTTAATAGAGTATTGGTGATATGCAAACAATAATGATCTGCAAGGACCCATGGATGGTTGAAAATGGAAGATCTAAGGTGAATTATCCTATAATATCTATCTTGGATTATGCTATGGTGCTCTTTTATTTAATAATGATGATAATTATCAATGTGATGATAAAATGGGGTCCTGGTTTAGTGACATGGATATGAATATAATTCTGAATTTCCCATGCTTGAGGAACATTGGGTCAGACTTGCTCTGTTGTAGTAAAGAGTCTTTAGGAACTTACTCGGTTAGGTCTGGAAACAAAATGCCTCTTTACATGTCAACCCTTAGGGTAAAGGATCTCTAGAAAAATATATGGAGACTCCCAATCCCACCCAAGGCTCAGTTATTTTGGTGGAAATATTTCTTTGGGATCCAACCTTATTTGAAGTGTCTTGTTCTTCACCACCCATCTAAAAATCCAATATTTCTACCTTAGTTGTCTGCAGTTGAATCATCTATGCAAGCTATCTTTATTTTCCCAATGTCTAGGCCCTTGTGGTGTGGATAAAATGAAGATAAAAATTTATAGCTAGATGTGGAGTCTAACTTTCCGGTGTAACAATGAAAATGGGCTTTTTCCCTCTTAGCAAAGACCAATAGTTCTTTATGCATGATGGCATGGATACATTGGGTTAGAAAGAATGATTTTTTATTTAATGAACTATAAAAACCCAATTCCTTTTATATTTATTAGGGGACTCTTTGTATGGACACTTGGAACCGTAACCCCATACCACAGAAAAACATAGGTGTGTTGGCTATTCCAGGTTTCTGGATCGCTCTTCTAATAAGATTAAGGTGGATGCATCGATTTATGGTTGTCGTATTATTGAAACTAGAGTGGTCACTCATAATTCATGTGTAAATTTTCTTATTACTAATTAAGTGTATTTATATGAAAATTGCGTGCCTCCAGTCATAGAGGCCCAATCCATTAGTTCTGGGTTAGAGAATGATATTTAATGAGAATGGAACTCTATCATCATGGAGTCATATGACCTTACTATTATCAATGCCATAGCTTTATCGGAGTTTGGTCTCCATGTGTTTGGTTAATTCATTATAAATATTCACTCTCTTATCCTCCACTTTTCTTCATGATCTATGCATTTATTCAAACGGTAGGGGAATATAGTTATACACTGATTGGTGACCCATGATCTATCTACTAGTTCATAGTATTCGTTGGAAGAGTTTCCTATTGGGTTGAACTCTATTTTATTTCCATATCATTGATCATTTTATTAAATATCTTTTTACCAATTAAATAATGTTTGTATCATGTAAATTTATATTTTTATTATTTTTATCAAAAATTATTTTAAATTATTTTTTATATGTTCAGTTAGTTTGTCAAATTTCATTTAGAGTGTATTTAAACTTTTTATTCTTTATTATTTCAAAGTCAAATACTTCAAATATAATAATGTTTCTAGTTCGTTATTTTGAATGACTATAAATTATAAAGTATAAATAAAAATTAAATGAAATTTGAATCATTAACTTAATATCTAAAAAATACATTAATATAAAAATAATTTTTCAAAATATTTAATGAAAAGTATTTTTAGTGGAAATATTATCTGTTGTTTTGAGACAAAGCATTTGTATTTAAATTTTTTTTCTAGATACATTATTTGTGTAAATTTAAATTTTTTGTTTATTATTTTTATAACTTCCACTGATTTTCAATTATTTTTTGGCATTATTTATATAATATTTTATGTGAATAAATTTTTTTAAATGTAACTAATATGTTCTTAATTAATAATTTTTGTATCGTGATACATAATTTTTGTTTGTTATATTTGTGAAATTATTTTTGTTCTCAAATAATTTATATATGTTTATCATGTATATTTGTTTTATTTATATTTTATTTATAGTTCATATTTTTTAATCTCTTAAAGTTACAAGCATGGAATTGAATATGTTCTGTTATGTTTGAAGTAATATAATTTTATAGCCTGTAAGAAATAAATTAATCACACAATACATATGAAACATTAAACATATATTAGATATATAAAAAATAGAAGAAAATAAAATAATTCCAATAATATACTACAAAAAAATTTTTACTTGATATAAATACTACTGAAAAAAAAAAATTTAAACTTCAATAGCATAATTAATAATAAATTTAAATATAATAATGTCATTATTAATAAATATTAATAATTAAATTATTAATAAATATTAATAAAATTATTAAGAATTTATATTAATTAATAAATAACTCTATCATGAGGCTCAAATCCCCATAGAAGAACATAGAAGTAGCAATGAAATCTTGATATATGGTCTCTCTAAGAAGGAAGTGATTGTGAAAGATGACAAATAAAGAGAATTAGGTAATTCTCTTGATGGACTCTGGGAACATTTGAAAATGTTGAAGAGAGGTAGAAATCCCAGAAGTCGTGGTAACGGCCCTGATAGAATAAATTGGGGGGGGGGGGTCTCGACACAATGAGAATCATGTTTTTCAAAAGTAGCTTATTAAAATTATTGATTATAAAACTATTATTGATAGAGGAAATGGACCCATCTGACCCCATCCTTCTCCGTGTTTTTTATTTTTATTTTAATAATGGGGATCTATCCCTACTTAAAAAAATAATATTGAAATTAATAATCTTATACCAATAGTAACGTGCAAAAAAAATTAAAGTGTAAATTTTATATTTTAACTAAATATTTTTTATATCATGTAAATAATTTTATAAAGTATATTTACCAAATTATATTTATTTCTAACTATTTTTATATTTTTTTCCTATATTTTAAGTTTCACTAAGATTGTACTTATAATTTATATTTTATTACTTTTCAATGTTAATAAAAATAAACATAATAAGTTTTAATATATTTCAAGTAGGTGACTTTGGAATTTTATAAGGTATAATCTATAAATACAATATAAATTAATCTTAAAAAATAGATTAAACATAAATAAATTGGATAAAAATAAAAATAATTTCATCAAAATAATAGACAAAAACTAATATAGATCATTCAATACATATTATTTTAATGCATAACTGACACAAAACCACAAGTAAAATTATTAATATTTTAGAAATTTTATTTTTATTAAATATAATATATTTATTTATTTATTTAGTGAAATAATTAGTATTTTATTTTTATTTTCAACTAACATACAATAATAATAATATTATTCTTTTTTTAAAAGGCTCAGAAATTCATTTTGACTTAATGATTTTTTATAATTAATTTCATTATTAATTTTATTATTATTTTGTATTCTTAAATACATAAATAATTAGATTATGTTTTAAATTTATACTAATCAATCAATTAATTAATATTGAAATATTTATTATATTACTTTTATAATTATTATAAATAGATTATTAATTATATAATAAATTTTGGATCGAGGAATTGGATTAGACGCCACATCCAGGAGATCAGGTTACCCTACATCCACGAATTGTGAATCTCTATACATTTGACTCAATTCAGAGTGATATTTGACTGGGAGGGACCGCATTAGTGAATAATAATAACCATGACACAATGGTTTTGATAGGAATCTCTTCCTTCTATGGTTTCTGGGGAGGATCATTCATCTCTCTCGCCAACTGTGCTCCACATCAAATCATTTTAATAGGGTCCAATGCTCATGTATCTACCTCAAACAAGGCCATCATGGAAAGAATTGATATTCTAAAACTCTCAATAATAGATCATATTTCCTAGATGAAAGGTATGAAACCCTAGAAATGATGGATCTCATTTCTTATCTTAATGATATTTAGGGTTTTTCTGACTTTAAAGGTGTATCACTCAGATATGGCTATTTCCCAATTTTATTCCCATCCATGTAGATCAAGGGACGTTCTTAGAGTATAGGTTCTATTAATCTCAAACAAGAAACACTTCAGATTAATGACTGAATAATAGGTTTTAATCTAAACAATTTCAAGGATACATGCACCCAGGTATGGATTAAAATACATGGTCATAATTGTGTATTATCGCATGATGAAATTTTTTATGATATCACCACTGCGATTGGAATCCTAATTAAGATGGATTACATCACAGAGAGAGTCTTCTATGGTCATTACACATGTGTTTTAGTAGAAGTTTATATGAGTTCTACTCTAATTGATAGGTTGGATTTATCTACACCGCAAGATAAAATTAATCTATGAATTAAGTTTGAAAAAAAGCCACCATTCTGTGATGTTGGTAAAATTGTGGGGCACTCAGAATTAACATGCAGAAGAGGGATATTTTTGTCTAACTATCAAACTAATGGTTATGAACTTCTGTATTACTAGAGAAACATTAATCAAGTGTCTATTCAGAGAATGAAGGATAAATGTAGGAATCCTGTTGAAAACACTAATAGTCTTGTCCCTAATCCTATTGTAAATTACTCTGTAGAAAAGATCCATTTTAAGGGTGTATAATCTATTGAGGATACCCTGATGTTACTTTTTTAAGGGATGTATGCATAGGTGATGCTTCAAAGCCAACTTCCCCTGGCTGAATGATTAATAAATCCCCTTCTTATTGGGCTGATCTGGTAGAGGATAATCACTTTCTAGTTCAACATACTATTACAAATGATTTTTTATAAGGATATTCATTTTAATATCTTCTATCTAGGGGTTTAGAAAGTGAAGAGGTCGATGAATCGATTGATATCCAAGTTGATAAGGAACAAATATCACAAGAGGAGGCATACTTAATCTTGTGGAAGGAACATAAAATGGATAATAATAAAAGTTGAAAATGTAAGGAAAAGATAGATGTTGCATTTTCAACCAATAATTAAGTGATATCCTCAGGGAAATATGATAGTAAATTTTGTTCAATAAGAAACTTTCTTGATTCGGAACCTATTAGCTCTTCCCCACAATGAGTAGTTGCTGCTTTGAATATTTAATGTGCTTCTAAAGGAAATAAAAGATCCATGGTGCATGGAATGGTTAACAAATCTGTCACTTGGTTTCTAAAGGGATTAGTCATCTTTATAATTCCACCAGTGAGATAGGACTATCAGTTAATGCTACATCAGTTAAGGCGGTTGCTCAAAAAACTCACTCTTTTCCCATTTCCCCACCTTTAGAAATTGGAATTGTTTCTAGTGGTGTTGGATCTATGACTGGTATTTCAAAGTCTCAACAAAACTGGTATATTTCTATGTTAGAGACTTTTTCTGCTAAACATGTCTCAATTTCACAGCATGATCAAGGTATGGGAACACTGCATGTTGTGGCTCCGTTTACTATGAGGGTAAATCTTGTTAAGTTTCAATGTGATATAGTTAAAGGATATAATGGTGAAGGATTCACTCTAGTACAAGGTAGGTAGAGTCTCCATAAGGTTAATCACACTCTGATTGAAGTAGATACGACTAGTAATGATTCTTCACCTATTATCAAATCACATCCACATGTGAGTTTACAAAACTCTTTTAATGTTCACTCTGCTGGAAGGAGTGAGGAAGATGTTTGGAATAGTTATAGTATACATGTTGCAAAAGATACAAATATTGTCAGAGAGGATGAACACTCGGATGATGTAGATGGGCCATGGTTCAAAGTCAAAACATGGCACAGAGGATGACCCCTCATGGATGGGGTAGACGCGTCTCACACCACAGTATGACTACCAAATCTTGTGCTACTTGATTTTTGTTTCAATTTTTGTAGTCTATTTGTGAACAGATGTGGTTAAGTTTTTTCCTCTGTTTTTCTTTTCCTTTATTTTAATAAAGACACCTTGAGTCTCAAAATATTCAAAACAATTATAATAAATTGTTAAAAATATCTTTGTTATTAATAATTATTTTTTCTATAATTCTAAATTAATAAATATTAACTTTTAATTATATTATTAAGCACTTTATTAGTTACCATATAAATTATATTATTCATATCGTTACTAGTATTTATTAGTTTAATTATTATAAATATTTAATTATATAATTCATATTTATTAATATATTAATTAATAATAATTAATAATTTTAAAATAATTGATAACACTTCATAAGATTTTAATTAATAATATAACATTTACACTATTAAAAAGTAATTAACAATACATAATAATTACAATAAAATTAATAATACTTCGTAGTAATGTAGTTTATTACATAATAAATAATGTAATTAATAAATTAGTTAATAATATAATTAAAAATAATTGTTATATGGAATCTAAATTTTATTATATTTAATAATACATAATAATAGCATCATTAATAATGTAATTAATTATAAATTTCTATTAAGTCACAATGAATTTATGTGCATAATTATTATTTCAAATAATATTTAATAATAATAATATTGTATTTTAGTTGATAATAAAATGATTATATTAGTTATTTTTATAAATAATAAATATTTTATTTTTAACGATAATAATATTTTTTAATATGTTTTGGGTTTAAGAACCCCTAAATAAGGTTTAGACATGGTTTGTGTATTAAATAAATTACGAGAACCCACCCATATTAATATTTAGGAAATAATTTTTGATTTATGTTTGTTATTTATATATATAATTATAGAAAAATATTTATTAATATATAAATATATTTATAAGTATATATTTATAATTATATAAATCTATTTTTTAATAAAATTATATATATTTATTTATAATCATAAAAAAATAATCATATATATTTATATAGATATATCAAAATATTTTTTAAGGGGAGTTACCACAAGATCAAGTGGTTATCACCCCATTTCCATCCACATAAACTTCATTTAGCACTGGGAAATTCCATTTGGAGAAAACACATAATCTTATATAATTTTTTAAAAATGGAAATGCATGTACTGTAAAATGTTCCTAAAAATGGATAAAGGAGAAACCTGAGTATGGATGTAGTAGAAGAGCACTAGAGGATGTTGAGGCTTGAATGTAAACACTCGTAAGTATCATGTTGTCAATGAAGGGTGATCGATAATGGATGATTCATCGATAGAAATACCAAGAGATGTTATAGTGGTCAGGGGCTCATGGGTCTAGTAGGTGAACTGGACTCCTCATAGGGATGATTCTTGAAATAACATTAAAAATCCTGATAACCACCATCCATAACTACTATAGAACCCACATAAAAGGATTCAAGAAGGAATCATCGTGAATGACGAACCAGATACATGTTGCTTCACAGGGTAAACTTTGGGATGGTTCTGCTCTGAGGAATATAGGAGAATGGTGAGCTCGGAGGGTCTGCATGAGGTAGATGCGATCAAGGGGTGGTGCAAGGAGATCCCTTCCAAGATGAATTTTATCATATGGAAGATTAGGAATAAAGCACTTCCTACATATGATAAAATAAAATGGAGATGGATTGCTTTGGCATCTCAGTGTTTTTGCTGTGAGCAGCCTCAAGTTGAATCAATTGTTCACCTTTTCTTTCTAAGCAGCCGGGAACATTACATGTGGTCTCTTTTTTTCTCCACATCCTTGACTTTTGGCTGAAAAATTATCTGTGTAGTGGATCATTTATTCTTGGTTCCATGGATTCGAATGTTGGTCTAGAGGCTGCAAGGTCCGGGTGGTCATTCTTGCATCAGTCAATTGGGTTATCAGGGAGGATTGTAACCAGGCTAGGGGTGGTAACATGCAGTTTCCCTTTATCTTGCAGGTACGATTGAGGGTGATGATATAGGTTTTGGGTTCATTGTTTCTAGGGAATCAGTTAATGTCATTATTATGTGGTCTTACGCATCATCTAGGTACTCTCATGATGAAGAAGGGTACACGGATTAGGTGGATACCTACATTATAGGGATGAAAGTTTAATGTGGATGGATCATGTATGGGGGGAATAATTAGAGGGGGAGGGGTGCTTCAGGAAAAGGAGGTTTATTTCTATTCAGGTTCAGTGCGTTCTATGGTATGGGGTATTCTTTAGGTGTAGAGGTGCATGCCCTTGTTACTTGCATGGAGATTTGTAGGGTACATGATATCAGTTTGGAGCAGATTTAGTCTCATTCTGAAATTCTGGTGTCTTCTATTCAGAAATGGTGGGAATCTCCTTCGAACTTGATTTATCAGCTTCAGAGGTGCATCACATAGTATAAACTTGGACAAAAACATCACCATATTCGATGGGACGATAATTTTGATGTTTACTTGCTTTCTCATTGTGGAACCATACTGATACTCTTGTGATTTATGATATATTAGGATCCCTACCTATGGAGTGTAAGACGGTGATCCAAGGGGATGCACTGGTTCTACACCACTTCCATCCTGCTTGAGGAGGATTTTTGATGTACTTCATTACTGATTTAATAAAAAGTTAAAGTTAAACTAAATAATTTATATATCACTAAATAAACATTGAAACTTGATATATATCATATTTAATTAAAAATAACATATAAAATAAAAAATATATATGATAAAAAATCATATTTTATTTTTAAATATATATTTGATATATATATATATATTAAATATTATTTATATAATTCTAATTTATTATAAATATTATTTTTATTTTATATATTTAGAGGAAAATGTTTTAAAATTAAATTAATAATTAATATTAATTAAAAACATTTATTAATTATTATTAATAGACATATAATTACATTTTTTTATCAATGTATTTTTTTTGATTTTGAAATATTTAGAAAAATATAAATATTTAATTATTAATTAAAAAAACTAACGAAATGTGTTACAGTTAATATGTCATACAATATTTCAAAAGTGGGTCGAGGATAAAACCAAGAGTCCCCACCCATTTTATTAATCAAAAAATGAATGCATATAAGATGAAAATGGGATAGACATACAAATTACGTCCTCATCAGAAGAAGATAAACAACAAAGATCATATATGTTTCCTTCTAAATCCCTTATTCATAGGATGTCCACCTATTACATGTGGATGTAGAACCCTCATTAATGTCTTGGATTACTATAGAATATCATTTTCACCATATGATGAGGAGTTTCAAGTGTCCGTAGGTATAGAGAAACTCTTAAATTTCCCTGATAGATCTTGGTAATTCATCTTCATTTTAGATCGTAAACATTCCTCAGGGTTTACAGATTCATTTTTCAAAACTTCAAGGTAGCCTTGGAAGAAAAACACTTCTTATTACTTTTTGGAAAAGATAAATTCAACCTATGAGTCAAACCAATAATAAAAATAATCCCATATCCCTCTATGTAATATTTCAGATGCATAGTCATCTAATTTTTTTACTTTGGATTTGTGAACCCTTACCTCATCACATTCAAGTGTTATTGCCTTACTTAAGCAGTCATAAGAAATATTCATTAGTTCTAAAAACTGAGGAAGATAAGCCCATCCATCTTTCTCAACTTCTTCAGCCCATACCCTACATGAAGAGTTAGATGGGACCTCTACTTGTAAAGTAATTGAAATTTTGAGTTCCGAATCACTCATGAGACCACTTATTCCACTTGATATTGAATCTAGATTGGATCAGACATAGATGAGGGTTGAAAAATAACCTTCCTGTGGGTGAAAAATAGGAATCCCTCATCATCCACTAGAAAATTTTTACCCTTAGTGAATTGAACTTGATTATCTAGCACAATTGGGGAACATATCACTACCAAAGGCTGGTCTAGCATGTTTATTCCCTTCCCCAAGACCATAGCTCACTCCCACAAAATTTCTATATCCACTAAATCATATATAAGAGTTTTATAATCATAAATAGAGAAATGTACATTTTTGAAAACAATATCATATCCCCTGTAATGATCTCTTAGAGAATTAATAGGTTGTGTAAAAATATTGTCTATATCCCCTTCATCAGCTATATCAAACCATGATTTAAATATGTAAGAGATCTACCTATTCCCTTTTCCATCATCTGTCTGAATGGAATTACCTACCACATTTCCATCCTCAACCTGATTCTGGACAACTGAAACTCTAGTGATACGGGTGTACCCAGGGCACATGAAACTAATTTCCACAGTGACAGTGAATGATTATTGATTATTATATTCATTTAACATAGTGGAAGAAGGGGAAACCTCACCATTCTCACTAACCTGAATGGATGTTACTAAAATTTTCATGAATTTTCAATAATCAATATGGTCACTCACCTTCTTGAAGTTATTATAAAGTAATATCTTGGGTAAATTTCCATTGTGAGAAGAAAGGTGGAAACATCTCCAAAATAGTGGAGATAAAAATTTTTCACTCACCATCAACCAAGATCATAGATTCCATTAGGGTATTTATATGATTAATCTTAACAAGGACCGTAGAGAAGTTCCCAAGATCCCATTTTCCAGGTTTCTATATTAAACATGGTCGGAAGTACATCGACATAATCAATTACCCAAATAATTTTGGGATTAAAAAATAACTAACTTAACACCATGAACTGAAACAATCTTTGGGTAACCATGTTTTTAAAATTTTAGGGATTGAAAAGCATATCCCAATAATGGATCCTAATAATTATAGGTTTGAGTGAAAAAATGTTGTTCCCATAAGTCCTAGAATTATGATCCTTAGAAGGAAACATGATTTTAATGGATAGAATTACCTATTTAGGTCAATAATTGGTTTTTGAAGCCCCAAATCTAAGAAAGGGACTTATGAAGGACATAAATTTTCCACAAACACTCTTATAGGGATGAAGTTTTCTTAGTGATGATTGAATAAAAGCATGAAATTAGATATTTTTCCATGATAGAGTCAAATTAATTTATGAATGATAGATTATCATTCATGGTTACATTGAACAAGGAGTTTTTGGTATCACCAAGAAATTTATTCTTATCTGATTTGTGAATCAAAAAATTTTAACCCTGACATTCGAAAGTTAGAGTAGATCTATTGTCATTTTAAAATTTTATTTATTAATATTTATCATATTATGATTTTAATTACGAAATTTTATTAATATTTTATATTTATGTTTAATATTGGAATGGAGAATCATGTGGGTGATGGAGAACCTTAATAGGTAAGGACATATGTGGTTTAAAGGAACCCTAGCTTGGTGAAGAACTACCATCTCTCGATAAGTGTAAGGCCAATAATGAATGGTTCACGACTCTGGGGATCAGAAAACACTAATCTCCCATATGATGGATGCGGCATGACATATATTATGGACAAGGGATACCTTAACTTGATGCGGTGATTTATAAATAAGGTTAACCCCTTCCTAATTGAAGGGGTAATATTAAGATTGATGGTTAGATCTAATTCCCTATCTGATGGTGGTTTTAAATCATGTGATATGGTAAAAAATCCATGCATGAAGTGGAGGCTGGTGAGGGTTTTATGGATCTTATAAATAAATTCCCTCTCCAGTCACTCGGGCTGGTGGAAAAGGTGAACCCATGTTCAATACATGGTTTAGTTCCCAAATATTCTATCTCTGATGATGATCGATACTCATTGAGTGGGTCGGTGTTGATATGGGTTGGTGGAAAGCAGAAGGTGGTTGTGTCATATCTCTAATAGTGGATGGCCTGAGATACAATTTGCATCACAAAATAACAAGTTAATTGAGTGGTGATGGTGGTGTGGAATTGGCACATGAAGAAAATTGGGTGGGCGGTAGTGGTGGATGGTGGTTTGGCGGAAAAATTTAGGTTGGAACATGCACCTGATAGGGCTTGTATCAGACAAATTAGTGTTCTCAAAACCCATAGGACCTTTATTCATTTAATGGTATTTTATTTTTGTGTCATCACACCATGCATCTTTTTTACGTGCTCTTTCATGTTTTAGTCACTCAATAGTTTTGTCCTTATTCATTATTATGGAACTTCAGGGCATGCTCCACGTGATTCTATGTATAGGACTTGTAATTAACAATTGCATATTGGTTACCATTTGGAGATTCATAATGGATTTTTCACCCCAGGGATTGAAAGGTTAGGTAACATTTCTGAAGATGGTAGTGATAAATAACAACGATTGATGTTATTGGACACTGGTCATCTTAGGAATTCTATGGGTGTTTCTTTTAAGTATTCTATCATTAGAAAAGGAAATAATGATCTTCCATAAATAAGTACACAAAAATATTATTCAAATATACCATGGAATGTGTCTACTAGATCTTATTCAAAGGATTCAAAGGTTATGCTCACCTTGGAGTAAGAAAGATCCAAGGCCAGAATCCTTAGGATTCTCAATCAGGGTATGTCATAGTTAGAGTGGGAGTCAACGAATGATTCTGATTATTATTATGAGAATGTTCCTTTATATTATGATTAATATCCTGACTTATTTTGGATGAAGGAATGTCTCTATGTTTGACCCCATCCTCCTCTCTTGTTGTCCTATTATTTCTTTTAACAATGGTCGGGATCTTTTCTTTTGACTACATCTTTTCGGTTTAATTTATACATTGTTTTTATTTTCTTGGTAATTTTATTCATTTTATTATTTTATTATATTTTCTGATTATTATTAAAATATTTTTAATACAACTTTAATTTACAATATTAATATATGTATTCATTTTCAACTAAAAATATATTCATTTTTAAATATTAAAAATTTATATAATTAATAACTCTAAATCATTCTTTAATATTATTTATTCTATTAATTTTTTAATAAATTTCACTCATTTATAACATTTATTAATTTAATATAATTTATTCATTAATAATGTTATGTGTTTTTTATAATTTATTCACTTAAAATATTTGTTCATATTTAATATTTTTATACATAATTATTCATTAATATATTCAAATATTTATAATATTGGAATATATATATATATATTATTATATATAATATTTACTTAAATATAATTTTTAAAATAAAAAATATACAATTACATTAAATAAGTCATATATTTGGTTAAAAATGGTTTATAAATAAAAATTCATATCAATTATAAATATTAAAAAATTAGTATCAATTATTGGAAATTTAATAAAGTGTCATTAATTTTCTCATTTTAACATATATCAAACTTGTGTTACATTAATATCTCATAAACAGATATACTTAATTAATGCAATTTTATATAAAAACACAAACATAATATTTCTTTAATTTAGTCAATTTTTAATATTAATTTTAAAATTTAATTTAATAACATAATATATTTATTATATATATATATATATATTAATCAATAATTTTTTTTATATTTTTATCAATACCTAGTATTTAGTAAAATTTAATATTTTTTTATACTTTATTCATTTTTAATATTATTAATTCATTGATATTCTTAGTTAATTTTAATATTTTTTTAATATAATCAATTTCAATATTTATTTTTTTAATATTTATTTAATTTTATCTATTTTTAATATTTTTTATACATGTTTATTCATTAAAATTTAATGTTTTTAATATTTTTGTAATTTATATAAATAATATGTATTCAATTTCCTTTTAACATAAATTCATTTTTAATTTTTTTAATAATATATATAATTAATAACACTTATTAATATTATAATAATGTTACAATATATTTACTTTTAAATTATTAATTTTCACTATTTTTTTGAAAACATTATGCTTAAAACCCTTTATTGAACCCAGAAATTGTTGTAAAGTGCATGGGGTCAGATAAAAAATTGCCCATGTCAACTGTATAAAGCCACATACCAATTTTTTTAACAATCTTGGTTAGGGAATCAGGGTTTTTGTTGTTTCAGGATGCCCAATTAATTTATCCATGCCCAGAACCTCAACCTCTTATATGGCATCCTCTACCCTATGTTTTAGCTCATTTACAAATTCTATCAAGGTACTCTGAGTCACTCCCCATATCATTTTTATAAACATCCTCTCTCTTAGAGAGGCTATTAATAGGGTATCCCCACTACTTATGCCCCCTCTATGAGGGATTGAACCTCATCAGCATGAACTTCATATTCTCTAGAGAAATTTAATTGGGCAATATCATTTCCACGAAACTATCTTCCATCATGTTCAGTACATTTTCACTTTTCATTTATCATGTCAAGAACTCCAAATATGTTTAATTTAGTTACCCATGGTATGTTTAAATCTTCATGTGGTACTCGATCAGTCGGAGGGGACAATAACTCACCTTTTAAGGCATTAACATCCTATAATTTTGTCCTCAATAAAGGGCCAAAGTTAAACATTTCATTATCACCTTTATTGGACTCCAAATATGTTGATAGTATTTTATATCTATTAAATCATCCTTAGAGATATAAATTTGAACCTCAATAATGCTAAGAGCCGTAGAATGAGACCGATTATTCTTCATTAGAAAAAGAAAATTAATTTTAATTTTAACTTTCCTACTTTAAAAAGAATTTATCTTATGTTTGTTCCAAATCTAAGAATTTTCAGGTAATTGATACCACTAATCAAAATCAGGTTCAATAATCTGTTCGTCATAGGGAGATCCATTACCTCTAATAAGAATGTCATGAAATGTTGTTTCAACATTTTCAATTTAATTTCCTTTTGTAGTGAATATTCAGTTGGATGCTTTTTAAACATGATATCTCTGATACCCAAACTTTTTAGTAAGAAAGGTACCCTATGGAAGAGGGAAAATGGAAATAATTGAGTATTAGAAGAGGCCAACAAGATAGAGCTCACCCTATGCACAAATCCAGACACATGATAGGCCTTCTCAATTCATGTGATTCCAAACCCAGGGATAGTAGAATTAGTTGAAGGTGCTCCACGGAAAACATCCCTAGAATTAGCATCAAAACCAGTAGGTTGTCCCTTAATTGAAGTATTCCCAGACCTGCAACCAAGTGTCTTTCCCTCTATGTTCAAATGAATAGATTTAACCCCTCCCTGAAGCTCACTCTATCTAGAATTTTCATACTGATTGGGAGTAGTGGGTTTCAGACACATAGCTTTTCTAAAAGAAAGGATCTCATCAATCCATCTAACTATGAAAAAATAACAAATATTCGACCTTTTTAAATTCGATTTCTCAAGTCCAATGAATTTTAAATCCTTACAAAACTAAGGGTTTTTTCATACTCAATCATAATATTGAATTCATCAATATCCATTGAGATAATCACATTATCTAATAGAGTATAACTCAAGTTAACATCAACTAAGAAGCTATAATAATTCCCAAACCTATCTAAATTGGTTTCCTTGTCATGTTTTATAGGAACACCAATGGCCAGTGCAATTTCATAAAATAATTTATGGTTCCCATGTTTTCCGTTTGATCCATATACCTTGACCCATGATTAATTAGAGGAGTTTCTTACATATAGTGGATTAGAGTTTTTATACCAATCATAAATGAGAAGAATACCTAATAAAAGGATACCAAGACAAAGCCCTATGCTCTAATGTTTTATTTTCCATAGGGGCAAGAGGATGCGAAATAAATCATGACAAAAAGAGACACATTCCCAATTCAAAAAACCCTAAAATTTCTGAGAGGCACACCACTAGGTTTCCAATTCTCTATGGTTTGGAATTTTTTGGTAAAATAATTTGAGTGATTATAGAATTATTTCCAATCTCTTGTTTCTCTGAGATGGTATCTGGTTCTTCTTTCATATGTGAAACATTTCCCTTACGACGAAGGCCTCAATCTACAGAACCATTTAAGAGATATAAAGGGAAACTAGATTCATTTGATACATCCACATTAATCTCATCAAGAATGAAAATTTTTCCATCCTTACCATCAATAAAAAATTATGTCTATAAAAACACCCATGGGATAGAAAATCTTCAACCAAAGAAGGAACGAGAAATGATGCCATACAATCGATAACCTAAATTCCATGGAAGACAAGGGAGAGAATCTCTTAACCAGAATCTATCATCCTTCAATATTTTATAACATTAATTCATTTAATATTATTTAGTATAATTTATTAAAAAATAATGTTAATTATTTTTTAATTTTCTTTTTAGTTTTTTAATTTGTAATATTTATTAGTTTAATAATTTTTCAATTTATTCATTTTTTATGTTTTTTATAAAAAATTAATCATTAATTTCTTTAATATTTTTAATATTGATATATATTCATATATATATATATATCAATATGTATAATATCTTCTTAAATATTAATTATATAATAAATAATATATATTTACATTAAATGTGTCATATATCTAGTGAAAAACAGTATATAATTCAAAATTAATATTAATTTGAAATATTGGATAATTAATATCGAGTAATAGACATTTAATAAAATTTCATTTTTATTCTTCAATTTAATATATATAAAACACGTGTTACATTAATTTTACACAAAAATATATGAAAATAATGCAATTTTATATAGAAACACACACACACATTGTATTTCTGTAATTTATTCCAAATTTATTATTCATTGTAGAATTTTATTTATTAAACAAATATTGAATATATATATATTTTGTATTTAATCAAGATATTTTATTCTATTTTATATTATTATTTAGTATATACTATTTAGTATTTTTTCAAATCTATCATTTTAAGTATTATTAATTCATTGATAATATTATTTATTTTTCATATTGTTATAATTTATTCAATTTCAATATTTTTGTTTAATATTTTTTTAATATTTATCCTTTTTAAATATTTAATAATCTTTTTTATTCATTAACATGTAATGTTTTAATATGGTTGTCATTTAAATAATTACTATGTATTCTTTTTCAATTGAACATATATTTATTATTAATTCTCTTAATAATATTCAAAATTAATAACACCTATTTTTTTGGAATATTTTAACAATATATTACTTCATTAATGATTAGATTAAACTCTTTTTTAACATTAATTCATATAATATTATTTAGAATTATTTATTCACTAATAAAGTTATTTTTTACTTTTATTTTTTATTTATTCACTTTTAATATTATTATTTAATAATTATGTAATTTACTCAGTTTTAAATTTTCTATACATATTTATTCATTGACATTTAATTTGTTTAGTATGATTTTAATTTAAATATTTAATATGAATTTATCATCATTTTTAATTTTTTAAAATAATGCATATTATTAATAAAAAAAATACAATTTTTAAAAAATTTTAGTCTATACATTCCTTGTTATTCAATTTCACTAATTTATAAAATTTGTACATTTAATATTATTTATTCATTAATAATGTAATTAATGTTTAATTTTTTATAATTTATTCATTCTTAATAAATATTCATTTAATATTTTTACTTTAATTTATATATATTTTTTTAGTGTTTTCCAAAAACCGCTGAAAAGGATATGTTTTATGAGTGCTAAAATTGAAAGCACCAATAAAACCTATCATTATAATTTATTTTTTTGAATGAATTAATAAAACCCTTTTGTTCTTTTAAACAAAACTCTAGCATAGAACCCAATTGCTCGTACTGTTAAAAATTTCATAGAACACAAAATTGACCACTGCTCCCCCTCAAATTTCATGGAGGAGTTGAAACATTAAAAACCCAAGGAATGTGCTTATTTAAAATCATTCTTAGTCGATCTTCTGTTGTTTTACTTTTTTAGGAATTTTTGTATGTTTTTTATTTTCTTAAATAATTTTGGTGTGTCGTGTGACTCATGGAACTCAAATATTCTCAGGACCCACTGATGTACACCACCTCATGATCCCCAACCTCATGCTTACTTTCTTTGATTCTTGGTCGTCCTAGTTTTTTGTTACTATTCTAGTTTTTGGTTTGTTTTGTGTATATATCTAGAGCCGTACAAAGAAGCCCATTTTTTGGTTGAGCTATATAAGAATTATAGTTCTATAATCAACCCATAAAATCAGAAACTTATTTCAAAATCCAAAAAAAATTATTATAGAGTGATTAAGACATAGAGTTGATTCAATTTAGTTTATTTAATATTTAACAAAGTACATTAACTGTTGATATATTTTGAAAAATGATTTGAAAAATCCAGTAGTAAAATATATAACGTTAATCAATTTTTAAATATTTACAATTATTAAATTTTTCATATTAATTTAACCTATATTATTTAAAATATTTATTGAATACCCCATTAGATATTAAAAAACTATTTTTAAATTGGATTTTTATTTCAATTCATATTTACTAAACCTTTAAATCGGATGATGATTAATTTTTTTAAAAATCATGTTTATTGTTTTTATAAAAAGTTTATATAGTATTATTTTCTAATTCAAATCAATTTTTAAGAATATCCCATGCCAAAAAATATTTAGAGACCTTATTTTTTAATAATTTAAGGAAATGTTATTGTTTAATATTTTATTATTATATTTTATTATAAATTCATATAAATTTAAATGTTTGTTTCTAGGGGGTTGAAACGATTTTTTATTTTGGGCCTGGTTCTGTTCATTCTGATTGGAAGTTCAAAGAGTCCAAAAGGATTGATATGGGTCAGTTGTATTCTAATAATTGAGTGTGCATTAAAATAAATTGGTTAGATATCAATATTATTTCATTTCCTATATGTATTACACTTTCCATTAATTTTTATTTCTTATGTTTTCTCTAAAAGAGGTTTCCAATTGAGTTATTTTTGACATAAAATATCAATTGATTAAGATTGAGTATAATTAGGTTTATCAAAAATAGGTTTATGATGTAATTTGAAATGGTGTTTTTTATTGGATAACGAGTATAGAAATTTTCCGTTTTGAAGAATGAAACAATTTAAAGAGATAAAAAGGGTCGAAATGGAAGAATTAATATTTTGAGGAATTTAAGAATTACATTTATTTTAGTGAAATAAAACATGATCAAGATATACAAACATTCCCAAAATAGATCATTTATACACTTAGATTCTGACACTTTGTTTACATATCAATGTTTATAAAAATTATATGCATAACTAATGTGATTTTATTTATTTTTTGTACAAAATGAATATTATTGAACCTTATAAGTGGTATATGAATTGAAAATGGAAGGAGGGTAATTGTTAGAAAAAGGATTGTGGGTATGAGGTTATACAGTTAACCATGTTTTTGATAGTGCATGCATAAATCCATTATCAAATACTTTTTTGTGTTTAAATTGTTGTTATTAAAGAAAAAGTAATCTATAAGTGTTGGAATAACATTTTATTTGTCACAAAATATAATAGATCAACAAATGTTTTACTAAACATAAGGAAAAACTGAATATACATTCTTGGATGGTACTTCTATTTATGGATTATTTTTTTTAATACTAGTGTAAATGATAATGGAGATCATATGAAATAAATGAGGATGACAATTAAATATGACCTTAATGATTATGAAAATTTGTTTGAGAAGTTAAATTAATATTCAGAGAGACCATTTTCAACTGTTTCTATCAAATAAACATCATTTTTAGCTGTATTGAAGTTATATAATATGAAATATGGAAGCAGATGGAGAGACACTACTATTATAGAAATAATTGTTCCCCTGAATGATATGATACCTGAAGAAAATGATATCCCTTGTCGAATATATGACACTAAGAGAATGCTACGTTCAATAGGTATGTTTTATGAAAAAAATACATTCTTATCCAAATTATTGTATATTGTTTCATAAGAACCATAAATCAGTTTGAAAATATCCTAAGCATGGAATGGATTGATAAAAGAAAGATGAATCAAGTCCTTAGAAAACTATCTGGCAATTTATTTTCATTACAAGGTTTAGAAGTCAAGATGGATTTCAAGAAACCTCTATAAAATTGACATGACATGAAGGAACCAGAATTTATAATGGGAAACTACGTCACCTAATAGACTCCTCAATGGAATAAATTTTATTATAAGTATTATGAATTTGAAAGTGATCCATGAAACCTCTCTCTTATGTTATCTATATATGGAATAAATCCTTTTTTGTACAAATTATTAATCATAGTATATAACCAGTTATAAAGGTAAGTTATAACTTTCCACCATGGTTATGTATGAAGCATAAATAAATTATGTTTTCTATGCTTATATATAGACCAAAAATCCCAATAATGATATTTATGTGTATTTGGATCAATTTGTTGAAGATATGAAATTTATGTGGAAAACAAATGAGACATTATATATTTGTCAAAGAAATGAAGAGTTTACATTGAGATCTATGTTGTATGGAATGATAAATTACTTCATTGCATTTGGATATTTAGCAGGATATATCACTAAAGTAAGGTTGGGGTGTCCCATTTTTGAAGAAGGCACAGACCTAGTTAGGTAAAAACATTCATTTAATACTATGTTTTTAATAAATCCCAAACTTTTACCCCGACGACATAAATATTGATCCTTGATTACATTATTAGATGGAAATATAGAACAAGTAACAACAGTATATCCATTAATGGGTGATCAGTTTTTATTGAAAGTGAAATATATTGACTTTGATTTAAATACAACTTTTTTAAAAAAACATAATCAATCATGGTGGAAAAAACGGTTCTGTTTTATTTGAATTAATGTACTGGAATTTTTTTAAATCATAAATTTTATTGATGTCATGGAGAAAAGAAATGAATGTGTCAAAGTTATTGAAACATTACTAAATGGACTAGAGAAAAAAATATAAAATTAAGTCTAGTTTAGACATGATTGAAATGGAGATAAAGGAAGAGTTTACGTTAGTGAAGCATGTAAGATAAACTCTTATTCCCCTGGAATTTTACAGTCTATCTCGATAAGAAAATTTTATTTTTCAATTTCTCAAACTGTATCAATATTCCTTAGGGATATTAATAAAATATAAATAATTTTGTTTTAATGAATAATTTGATGTTATAGGATCCAAAATCACATTATTTTCATTCTTATATGCAATATTAAATGCTTGTAGTTTTAGGTTGCATTCTTCCTAAAAAATGTACAACATAAATTAACATAAATTTTCTTTTTTTCAAAGTAATATGTATTAAAGAAATTGGAGTAGTAAAACTACAAATCATGAATAAGTAAATTAAAGTAGTATTATTTTAATTGGATATGTCATTCCCACCATCATTATTTGATATAATGGTCCACCTGATGGTTCAATTGGTTAAAGTGATTCACCTATTTGGTTATATACATTTTAGATGGATATAACCCATTTAATGAAATATGAATAATTAAAAAGGGTAAATTATGAATCAAAGATGAAAATAAGGTTGTATTTTTTTTAGAAGGTGGTTCCTTGGTCAATGAAAAAATCACTTATTATTATTAATGTAAAAAAGTATTACATGAGTCTAAAATACAAGAATTTCTTACAATCCACATCATAAAGAGGAAGTAAATAAACATGGAGATCATACAACCAAGTAATGTAATGGCTGACACCCACAATAGAAAGACCATTCAAAAACTTGTTTTCTATAAGAAACTAATGAGTGTAAGTATAGATAATATCAATAAGTCATTGAAAATAGTCCATCCAATGCATTGTAAGTGGCCATGAAAGGTGCACTAAACTATTCCCAAGAGCTTGCAAGATGGTAGTCGAATAACTTTAAATACCGATATATATACAACCATTATTCTTCATGAAGGATACAACATGTATCACACTAATCCTTTTTACTTCCAAAGATGAAGAAACACCACAACTCCCATAGAAACCCACAAGAATATGCCCAAATATGTTTCTGTAAATTGCGCTACAAACTGAGGGGCCCAGGTTTACTTTAGTGGCACCATCAATATTAAATTTAATCCAACCATGGACTGGAGCTTTCCAAAACTCTCTGATAGTGCATCTAGGATGATGATAAATACAATTAATCCCAAGTCAACACATAATCCCAAAGTCACTCACTATGTTAATGTAATGTCCCTTCGTAATCGAAGAAGCTTCCCAAATGGGAATGAGTATCTACCTACGACATGAATTTAAACTAAATAAAGAATTATTATGAATAAGATCATTCATATCATTCTAGATCACATGTAAGATCATAGTAAAAATTTCTAATAAGAGAGTATTAATTTTATGAGAGGCTTCTATATCCACACAATATAGAAGTTGAGAGTTGACTGAGTCATGAAGTAACCATATGCACTCAAAACTATATAAAACCCAATTCCAAAGAGATGTAGAAGTATCACAAGAAACAAATAAGTGGTTAATGTCTTCTCTATGCGGGTTACAATGATAACATTTAAAAAAAAGTTGAATCCCAAAATATTGAAGACAAATGTCAGTGGTAACCCTATTGTGAGGAATATTCTAAACAACATTGAATCTAAAAGGATTTAACCATATTTTATCAAAAAATTTAATCCAATGAAAAATATTATTAAAATTTCAAAAAACCATTGTAAATTTTTATTGAATCAAGGATCCCATTATATACATGTTCCCAAAATAAAAAATCAAAAGTGTTGGAAAGGAGGTAATTTTCAACGACATGGAAAACATTATTAGGTAAATTTAATATGTGACAGTTTAAAACATTATTAATAGTAAACTTTTTTTGATCAGGTAGTTGATTGGAGGGAACCATATTGATTAACGGAGAACCTGCCCAGTTGTTGAGCCAGAAATTCTTGGATGAATCTATGCTAACCATCCATCTAGATTTAGACATGATGTTAGAAGAAGAATTCTTAACCGATGGCCAAATGAAAGATATCATGTAATTATCATTTCATTTCTTCAATTTCTCAAGAAACCTATTTTTATGAAAAGAAGTGGAACCATATTCATTATTTAGTAAGTTCCATGTGAGTCCAGATTATAAAGAATCATTAAAGTGTTAATGATTTTTGATAATGAGACCACCCTTATCAAACTGTTTGCAATAGGAAGATGAAGGAACAACCACCAGTTTCTTTTCAAGCATTCTTCCACTCCAAATAATTTTTTTGATAGAGAATTTTTCTAATATAAAAGTTGGACATTTGAAAACCATAAAATAGATGACCATTTTATAAATAATCATAGATTTGACTAGTCATATCCTTCAATCGATAGAGATGTATTTTCATTTCCATGAGGAATATTGTTAAAGAATTCGGTCAACAATTTTAGAAAATTTACTAGATTTGGGTCTGTCCAAAAAAATGGGGTCACCAAGATAGATAATAGGAAATAATCTTTCTTTAATACCTATTTGCTTAATAAAATTGCATATTCTATTAGGTTAAAACCACTTACCAAATAAGATAAATGATTTTTTCGAGCTTATGGTTCTTCCAGAAACTTATTTATAGTGGGAGAGGGGCCTTTTTAGATTTTGGATATTTCTTTTATCTATTAAAAAAATGATGATATCCTTCATATATAAGAGATGGATGGGAACATTCAAATTTCTAGAAGCATGAATCAACATGAGCTTGTTATGATCTACAAGGCGAGTGAAAAATCTGCATATGTAATCATCAGTAATCGAGAAAATAATGACGAAGAGTGCATCACCATGTTTGAAACCTTTTGTGCATTTAATGTAACCATTTTGAGAGCCATTAACCGGGATCGAAATGAAGGATGAATTGAATAGAGTTTTAATTTTACTAAAAAAGGTTCACTAAAACCAATGCTTTAAGGAACCTTGATAATAAATCACTAAGGAACCTTTATAATAAAACTCTAATCCATTGTATCAAAAGCTTTTGGAATTTTAATTTTGATTGAAATATTACAACCTCAACTAGAATTATATAATGGGTTAGTACATTCAGATGTAATAAAAATATAGTTTTGAATGAACCAACCTTTAACAAAACCAAATTGGTTAAAAGACAAAATTTTATTGATAATGGAAGTAATTATATTGGAGAGAGGTTTAGTGATGATTTTTTAAAGAGTATTAATTAAGGTAATGGGTCTGAAAAGATGAATCTCTGAAGCATTATCCACTTTAGGGATCAAAGAGAGAAATTTTCATTTCAACTAATTAGGGAGAATACCATTAGAAAGTAAATTTTTTTTCTAACATACAATCATTCGTTTGAATAAAATCCCAATAGTACTGATAGAATCCATTATGGAATTCTTCAGGCTTCGAAGCACTGCAAGGATTAAACCTAAAGATAGTGTTTTTGATTTCATAATCAGGGGGAATTCTTGTAAAAAAATATTTTTCTTCTTTATTCACCACAATTAAGAAGAGAAGAGGTAAAAGGTATTTTTTGGTGTATGTCCCATTGAAAATATTTTTAAAATAAGAGATTACATGATTTCCAATACCATCCTCAATATCAACGAGGTTTTCCACATATCTTAGAAATGAGAGAGGTCTACAAGAATTACTGATTCCTTAATGGGAGTTATAGAATTTAGTATTTATATCACCATCTGTGAGGCATTTGGTTTTAATGTTTTTTTAAACATTATCTTTAATGGTGTGAAAGGAGACATGTTTTGTAGTAATGTTGATTTCATGTTGCGGGTCCAAAGAAAAATTGAGCAAGTAGTAGTGTTTTGGATTATGGTAAGTTCCACTTCCAAAAGAAGAATTCCATTATTAATTTGTATGGGTTTGGATCTACACTATCCATTAAGTTTTTGTTTATGGGTTTTTAATTTAATGGTATAGGTAAAATCATACTTGAAAAGGGAAGATCAATTTTTTTAATAATGTTAGCGGAATAAGAATCTGAAGACCAATCAGGGTTAAATCTAAATGGAATAACATGCTTTATGTATTTGATAGAATGATTTACCAGGATTGGATGATGGTCATAATTATGTTAAGGAAGGGTGATTATAGAAATGGTGTCCCATTTATCTAGGGCTAACTCATTTTGTGAAGTCTCTATCAAATTTTCTAGAAACCACCTTGTTGTATCACATTCTGTACTACATAGACATGGAAGTAGTAAGGTTAATTTCAATAAGATTTTGATCCTCAACAAGGGTTTTATACTCTCTCAAGGAGATGGTGGAGAAATACAAACCAATTTTCTCACATAGGGCAAGGATATCATTGAATTAATCAACCACAAACCAAGGGTCATGAATATTATTACCTAAGTAAGAAAGATATTGCCAAGGAGGTATCATATCTTGGTATATATTCTTAGTATAAATAAAATAACAATAGATATGCGAGTGATCAATGTTAAATTCACAAGTAAACACCTAATCATAAATATTGAATTGAGTAACATTCAATTAATATGAGTGAGTAAATATCCAGAGAGTGTCAACATAGGAACAATTTTTAATAACACATAAGAAAATATAACCAAACTAGAAAATATGTAAAAATATTGTGGAAAACATGATCTTCGGTTTTGAAATAGAAAAAATTTTAAGATGATTAATATTAAGAAATCCTTTTGAGACAATAAAAGTGATAAATTTAGTAATTCCCAGATAGTTCCAAGATAATATATTCATTAGAACCTATTTTTGGGGCTAGAATCCCCTTTCTTCTTAATCAGGAATCCCTTCATCTTAGAAGATATTTGAATAGTTATTATCATGCTCAGGCTGGTTTCATTCCCTATTTCTTCATATAATAAATAGTTAAATTATTAGTAGTTCTTGTATTAGCCTCATCATTGATTGGATTATGAAATTTAGCTTTTGAAGGGGTAACAAACAGACTATTACTTAAAAAAGTCAAGGATTTCTCATTCTGAATAGTAGGACGGTCAGTAGTAGACATAGATAAAGTAGAATTTGTAGTGTAGTGAGTACCCTCTCTTTAAAAAATAGTATTTTCCTATTGTGTGCCACTATCTTCACATGAAACCAGGATAATGGGGGTGATAATTGCATCAGGATATGTAGGGTTGTAACATTATTCAATTTGGATAGTATGATTTAGTTCCATATCTACAAATTTTTCATTGTTAGCATGAAAACATTGGAAAACAGAAAATGGGGTTTTTTTACATAGTATGAATGGTGTTTCTTGAGACCCCAGTCATGTCCTTTCCCCCACTCACTATAATTAGTGAGTGAGAACCTGAATTGTAGTCTCCCAAATCCCCAGCAGTTATAAGCACTAGTGCTTCAACTTTTAATTTACTAATTTCAGTATGTGCTTCTAGAGAATCAAGAGTAGAAGGAGATACCTTCTTCATAGAAGTGTTAGGAGAATTCATGCAGGACTCATTTACCACAATTTTAAGTTCATGTTCTGTCTGTTTGATGATATTCATAATAAATGTTTCTATTTTATTTCACTTCAGCCACATTCTCATCATATGCAACTAAATCAGCACATGATTTTCCAGCTTCATCCCTTATGAGATTCAATGTATTTTATTTTTTCACCATTTTTTTTGTCTTCATGGAGGGCTCTAGTTTATCTAAGTTAGGCCCTTTGACTTTCTTGTACTTCTTGATTTTAGTCCATTAATTTTCATTTGGTTTGGTGACTTGTTTCCTCACCACTCTACATTTTATGATTTAAAGTCCAATAATATTTCAAAGTTTACAAATTGGGGTATTATGCTCATATTCAATCCTAACCTCTATTTTGTAATCATTAGCATTGATGTTGTTGCTCTACGGGTGTTTAGTTTTAAGATTCACTTATACTATGTCTCTAGAAAAAAGTCATTGTTTACCATTCAAAGTTCGATGATCAATCATAAGAGGAGTACCAATACAAGAGGGCATGTAATTTAAGATCATCGGGTTCAAAAGAACCAATTGAGATCATGAAATCTAACCCAAATCTGGGCCACAGTGTTCATATGAGTATGCATATTAAATTCTTAATCCCATTCAGAAATATGAACAAAAATATGTTTATGTTGAGTGTTTCCTATCTTCAAGATCTAGCCTAATTCCTCCTATGAGTTAATTTTTATATGAAAATAGCCTCTACCCATTTGAAGAAGTTTACAATTTCAAAATCCTCGGTAATGAATTATTCAAGGATTTGGATCAGAGTATGACCATGGATTATCTACTTCTATGTAATAATTGTCCCTCTTAATCGAGAAGTTACACATTTGAGCACGTTGTTGAAGCAATTCTGGATCTACCTCTATATAAATTCCTCAATCATCCATCTTTTTTAAATGAGGTAGCTTCAACAATGTTTTATTGAGAAAATACAAATGAAGGATATCAAATACCCATAATCAACAATTTATACGATAAATCGAAGACCATATTTATAAGGAGTAATCTAAAAATCAATACTCAATTGCTGAATGACTTTGATGGATAGCCAGTGGGCTATATTTAAATGTTATATCTTATAAAATTTATTTAAATCATGATTATATATTCAAATTAAAGGAACGTGATGAATTTATTGTTATTATAAATAGTTTATATCACAATCATTTCACCATAGTCTAAATGTAGAGATTTATTTTATGTTATATGGGAAACAAATGGAGGGATTTTGATACACAATAGAGGAACCAAATACCTTCAACCTTTAAATAAAACAAAAAGAACTCGATGTGAAGTTTAAAGTGTCTTTTAATATACTATAATTTTACCCATAATATAATGTATTCTATACCACATTTACATAATCTAAATTAAAATTTTGAATAATCATGTAGATGATGGCTCATCAACATGATAATGTTACTAATCCTATGTAAGAACACATGATTAATGCTGAAACATTGTAATTAATAAGGGATCAAGAACATGTTAATGAAAAAAGAAAATATTAAATATTTATCATCACTGTATTAACTAAAATTATCAATACAAGGGCAAAAGGAGGTATAAAATTTGATTTTTGATAGAATCAATGCAGAACAATATTGAGACCAACAAGTCAACGTTCATTAGATATATAGAGTTCACAATGATAATTAAAATTATAATTGATATAGATATGTGTCACAATTTCAAGCCTTCATTGAAGGAAACCATTTGGTAAGATATTGAAGTTTTGTTATGATATATATTTTTTATTTTTCTAAAAAATAATATTATTAGAGGTTGATTTAATATTCATTCTCCCTCAAATTGTGCATTTTTTTGATTATTTACATAAGAACATTTTTAATGGTTTTTTTAAAATCTCATAGATTCTTCCATATAGTTCTTTTAAGGAACCATTTCAGGGATTGGGAGGCAAAACTAAACACCCAACCACTAGTTAGTCATGGAGACATTATAAACTAGGAAACATTGAAATCATTCATTATTCATCACAAAGAGGAATAATTTTTGGTATATTAAAGTTGATAATATTTTTATTTTCCATTATTTATTTTATCAACATTGATTCAAAATTTTCCATTTATGAAACTTAAATGGAGTGTTGAAAATATGCTATGTGAAACAAATCCAATGTACTCTTAACGTAAAGTAAGGATAGGTATGATTCACCTGAAAATAATGGTATGTTTTCTATATATACAATAAAAGTATATTTTGAAAGAAACAAAATATTATCCTTTTTTATATACATATTGATGAATCGAAATCCAATGACACATCCTTGACATATCATGTCTTATAAAAGGAGGGATGTGTATATAAAGAGGGAAAATTAATATATGAAAAATTCACAAGCAGTATGGGGATCATGTGTATGTAGAACACAATAGTAATTTTTTATGATTTATAACAATATTAAATAAAAAATGTGTTTATGTTCATATATTTTTTATACATTTTAGTCATAAGAATCAATAATGACTATACCTGAAGAACAACTAATTTCAGAAGCATTGAAGTAGCTGAAATAGAATAGCCTTATTAGAGGGGTAGGTTTTGTAGTATAACCTAACACATATTTTGAGATGGAAAATCTATAAGAATATACTTATGAGACGATGAATGGAATGAATCCACAAATAAATGATTTTAGATGTATTATTTTCTAGTATGGTTTTTTGGGTTAATATATGTGAAAGGGTCAAAGAAAACTAGTAGTAGTAGAAAGATCGGTACATAAAGAGCCACCTAATCCCACTATATTTGAGGAAATAAATTCCCCTCAACTATATTCCTTATCCTATGTAATTATTTTTTTCATATCACTTTCTCATAAATGTGAATCATGCATCTTTCGATAACTTTATATTACTAAAATTCTACAGGTCAAAAATTTATATCACTTATATCTATCAACACCCATGCATAACCTTATCATGAGGGCTATTCTATATAAATTACTAGGAGTCATTATACACTATAAAAAACTACCAAAATATCATTTGATATTGGGGATTGAATTAGTTCTTGATACGAGTGTTGTGTTTCCTATTTCACATAATGATCTAGTTGTTACCACAGTCGATAATTCTATAAGAACTTTCATAGCTTGGCTGTTTAATATTTTAAACATACATGAGGTATGTATTTATTTTTTTAAATCAGAATACTTTAAACGTTTATTATAAAAGTTATGAAATAATGTATGTTATTTCGTAAAAAAAATGAGAAACATAATGTATAATAAAGACAATCTATTAGGTAAACCAGGAAAATAAATGGACATTATGAGAGCACCTTCACCCACCTATTCTGGAACTGTATATATAAATATTACTTGTTCATGTGGATAAAAAATTTAGAGATTAAAATATGTTCTAAATTTAATACGAATAAGAAATATTTGGGAGTTCTTTTTAGACATGGTTGGTCTCGAGAGTATAAATTATATTTTTATGTTTGAATGGTTGGGAGTTTTAGTTGTGAATTCATACATGAGGTATGTTTTTATAATCCATTTTTATAATGAATTATATTATATGTTCATTAATATTCATAAATATTAAAATTTACCATAGGCATATGTATTACAACTATATGAAGGGAAACCCCTAAAAATAAAGAATTAGAATCATTAATTCCTCTATCATTTCAATGAAAATCATTTACCTATAATTGAAATATATTTAAAAGAAAAAACACGACCAAGGCGTGGTGTTTACAAGTAAAATAATATACAACAAAATCCTCTAGATGCCTACAATTTAGGGGTAATACTCTATAATCCAATAATATAAAATATAATTTCCCTTTTTTTCAATACTTATTTTTGATTGTGATTTAGAAATCACTGGATGCAAACCACAATCAAATTGGATACCATGAATGATTATTTTTTGGATCCAAAACATGTATTTCTAAAAAATTGACAACACATGATTCCCATTGTGTACTTTTTATGCACTGAAATTTGAATTTTATAAATAAAATTCCAATTATACATTTTATTTTTCGTTTTAATAATAATTTTTTATGATATGGTGATTTATAAATGTTTTATAAATCATGGTATGAGTTTAGTGAAAAATAGAAAAGTCATATAGATTTTTTTAAATGGAAAAAATGAAGGAATATGTAGCAATTTTTAACTATGAAAACATATTTCTAAAAAAATTATATATTTTGGTCCACATTATTCGTAGTGTACGAAAAAAATAAAAATGATTGTGGATACTAAATTTGAGATTTTTAAGGATATTATATCCCATAAACATACTAGAATATGTGAATATGTAATTTTTAAGGTAATTAAAATTTAATTTAATAAATTTGTTAATCAGTTATTTGTATATACTTTCCCATTACTTCTGGTAATTGAAATATTATACATTGAAAAAATAAGAGATAAATTTGTTTGAAGATGAGTGGGAAGAGTATATGTTCTCAGAATGGTTTCCCAAATCAAGATGAGGTGATTAGAAATTGTTTTTAAGACCTAGTACAAACTATGACCTTATAGAAACATTTGGGATTTGATGAATTATTATCATATTTATTTAGAAAATATTTTTCCCAAAATTAAATTCAAATTTTTACCAATTTCCTTTCTTTGTGGATTAGGTTGAGTTGGTAGAAATTGAAATACGATTTAGTTATGAACAAATAATTTTAAAATGATTTGAGTAATTTCATAAGGGGAAGTATCACAAATATCTAAACTCTGCAGATTTTGGAGAAGATAGAAACATATATTAATCTTCTCATGCTCATGAGATACTTGACATCAAGGCGACATTTGAGATGGGGGGGGGGGGGGTTTAATGGGTCAATGATTATTATACCCAAAAATCTGAAGACATATTACCAATTTCTTGGGAAGTTACTTCTCTTCTCCCAGCCTCTTCATTTTCATTTTGTGTACCTTTTTCTTTTAATGAGTTTCTAAAACTAGTATGGGTCCTATTATAATCACATAAACATATATGATGAACAAGAATAATTAATTCCATAACATTCTTGTTTGATTCAAACAAATACATCAATATAAGTGAATATTTTCAATAAAAAGTTTAATTTTTGTTTCAAACAATGTAAAAATTCAAAACAAGGAAAATTAGTTCATATTTTTAAAATTTTACTAAATTAGTACATACTTAATTGGTGATGTTTAGTAATCGATTAAAAAATTGTATTATATTCATACATTATTATAATGGTCTAAAATTCATTTTAAATATGTATGAATCGACCGCATGTCAATCTGATACACTATGAGGTTGGTATAACAGAAAGTGTGTGTTTCCAATATTAAAGTATCATTTCGGTTTAAAAGAAATGTCACACAGACAAAACAAAGAAAATGATATGTTATTTTTTATTTTCAAACATTATTAACATGATTTGTAATTAATTTTTGATATCTTTGAATCGAACATGACTTAATTCGACAAATGATGTGCCTAGTAGGAATACAAGGGCATGTTTTTAATATAAAAGTTTCATTTTAGTTTAAAACATGTGTCACATTTTCAAAACCAATAAAATGATCTCGGGTAACTTTCAAAAATAATTAAAATTATCCTTAATCAATTTTTGATGTGTGGGAAGTGAGAATATATTAATCTGACAAACTATGTGGTCAGTATAACTCAAAGTGTATGTTTTCAATATAATAGTGTAATTTTACATAAAAATTCATGTCACATAGAGAAAAATGGTCAAATGATATCATATTTTTTTCCAAATTTTTTAAAAATGAAGCATAATTTAATTTCAACATCCATGAATCAACTACATATTAATCTAACACATGATGTGGATGGTATGACTACATGTTCATGTTTTATATTTTAAAGTGTCATTTTAGTTTAGAAATGTGTCACATTGTTAAAACTGAGAAAAGGATCTTAGGTTATTTTAAAAATTTATGAAAATTATCCATAATATATTTGTGATGTATTGGAATAGACCAAACCACTATCTGACACACGATGTGGATGGTATGACTCAAAAATCATTTTTTCGATATAAAGTTTTGTTTTAGTTTAATAGACTTGTCCCATATCCAAAGTCAATAAAATAAGTTTTTATGTTCTTAAATATCTAGGGAATTGATCCATAATTCATTTTACACATGTGAAAATTCATATCACATCAGTCCGAGACATGATGTGGCCAGTATGACTCAAAGTTCTTGTTATCAATAAAAAAAATTATTTTAGTTTGGAACATGCATCACATAGAAAAAACTGAGAAAATGAGATAGTATTTTTGGTACCATTTATGAAAATGATCTATTATTTATTTTTAATGACTAGGAATTAATCATGAATTAATCCAACATAAGATATGAACAATATGACTCAATGTATGTGTTTTCAATACAAAAGTGTAATTTTCATGTAAAACATACATTATATCACCACAAAAAAGTAAATGAAATCAAATTGTCTTTAAAATTTAGTAAAATGGTCTATAATCCATTTTTTTCTCTAAGAACTGACTATCGGTCAATCCGATAAAAGAGGTGGTTGATTTGACTCCAAGTCTGTGTTTTCAATAAAAAATAATCATTTATGTGAAAAAAAATGTAACATAATCAAAACTGAGTAAATGATCTTGAATTTTCTTGAAAAAATTGTAAAATTATCCATAATTACTTTATGTAATGTAGGAATCAACTGTATATAAATATAGCACATGATATAGATAATATGAATCCATGTGCTTATTTTCATTAGGAATGTGTCATTTTATTTTAAAACATGTGCCGCATTGTAAAAAAAGAATAAATGAGATCATGTTTTTAAAAAAAATTATGACATAAATCCATAATTAATTTTTTATGTAAGGAATTCACTTCACATAAATTTGACAATCGATGTATAAGGTATGAATCAATTTTTTTAATATAAACATGTCATTTTAGTATAAAATGTTAACTATATAGACAAAACACATTAAAAGATCATTAATAGTTTTTAAACATTAAGAAAATGATCCATAATTTATATTAAAAGTTTAAGAAATGATATGATATCAATCCAACATAGAATGTGGTTGGTATGTCTTAATGTGTGTGTATTAAATATAAATATGACATTTTATCTTAAAACATTCATCACATTTCCAAAACTAATAAAATAATATCATATTGTTCTCAAAAATTATAAAAGTGATCCACAATTCATTTTTAATATGTGTTAATTGATTTCAAATTAATTCGACCCATGATGTGGCCGGTGTGATTCCAAGTTCATGTTTTCAATATAAAAGTGTTATCTAGTGTAAAATACATATCACATTGTCAAAATTGATTAAAAAAGCTCTGATTATTTTCAAAATATAAGAAAATGATCCCAAATATAGTTTTCAAGCATAGGAATTGGCCACACTTCAATTTAACACATTATGTGGATTATATTACACAAAGTGTGTGTTTTCAATATAAAAATATCATTTTAGATTAAAACTTGTGTCACATAGTCACAACTAGGTAAAAGGATACAAACATTTAAAAATAGTAGTTAAACAATAAATAAATAATTTTTCATGTGTAAGAATCTACCATAGATCAGTATGATAGAAGATGTGTTCAGTATGATTCAAAGTTCGTGTTTTCAATATAAAAGTACCATTTTAGTTTAAAATGCATTTCACAAAGCCAAATATGAACATATAATGTTGTATTGTTTTCAATATTTTGGAATTATCCAGATTTTATTTTTGAAATGAAGGAATCTACCTAACATTAATCTAACACACGGTATTTTCAGTATTAAAAGAAGTACTTTTTTTAATATAAAATTGTAAATTTAGTTTAAAACGCGTGTCACATAGCTAAAAATGATTCAACGAGCTCAAATAGTCTTTAAACATTATAAAAAATATCCAACATTCATATTTTGTGTGTGTAGAAGTTAACTATAGGTCAATCCGACACATGATGTGGTTTGTATGACACAATTTCCCTATTTTAAATATAAATGTGTTAATTTAGTGTAAAATATATATCATATTTTCAAAATTGAGTAAATGAGATTTTAATTTCTTGATTTTTTTTTTGAAAATATCTATAATTATTTTATAGAATAAATGAATTTACCTCACATTAATCCAACACACAGTGTGGATAATACAACTCTAAGGGCATGTATTCAATATAAAAGAGTCATTTTAGATTAAAACACGAATCACATTTTCAAAAATAATAAAATTAGATTGGATTAAATTTAAACATTAAAAAATGATCTATAATTAATTCGAAATTTTTAAGAATCATTCACATTTCAAATGGACACATGATGTGGCTGATAGGGCTCAAAGTGCTTGTTTTCAATATAAAAGATTCATTTTAGTTTAAAATGCGAATCACATAGAAAAAAAATATAATTTTGGTTCTAATAATTATGAAAAAATCCATATTTCATTTGGAACATGAATGAATCATCCAGATGTAAATTTGACACAATTTTTTTTCCAATATGACTCAAAGTGCATGTTTTCAGTAATTTTTTTTCATTTTAGTTTAAAACACCTACCACATAGCCAAAACTGAGAACATGATATTGGAATGATTTCAAAATTTAATAAAACAATCCAATTTTCATTTTTGACATGTAGAGATTGATTACATGTTAAATTGACACATGATCTATCCAATATGACTCCATGTTCTTGTTTTTAATATAAAAGTGTAATTTAGGGTAAAAAATAGGTCACATAGAAAAAATTTAACAAATGAGCTAATAATTTTTTTAAACATTAATTAAATGATCCATAATTCATTTTTGGTTTGTAGCGATCAACAAAAAATCAATCTAATACACAATGTGTTTGATATGACACCAAGTGAGTGTTTTCCTTACAAAGATGTTATTTTAGTGTAAAAAGTGCATCACATAGTCAAAGCTGAGTAAATGTGCTCCAATTGTCTTGAGACTTTATAAAAATGATCCATAGTTGATTTGTGGCATGTAGAAATCATCTTCAATCAATCCAACACACAATGTGCCCAATATGACTCAAAGTGTATATTGTAAAACACAAGTCAGATAATCAAAACATAGTAAACTAACTCGAATTGCCTTCATATAGAAAAATGATCCATAATTCATTTGTGGTGTGTAGGAATTTACCTCACATCAATCCAACATATGATGTGTCCAGTATGAGTCCAAGTGCTTGTTTTTAATATAAAAATATGATTTTTTCTAATGATATATTTATTAAAAACTATAAATGTAATTAAGACAATTAATAACCAACAATATCATCAATATATTTAGTAATTAACAATCTGATTTATATATATTATTAATTAAAAATTTAATTAATAATTAATAATTTTATTATTAATTAGTAGTATAAATATCAATTAATAATTAATATAAAATTTATAATATAATAATTAGTTATATAATTAATAGTATAAATTATAAAATAATTAATATATATAGAAATTGAAAGTATAATTTATCATATGTTGATTATATAACATTAAAATTATAGTCTGTTCATTATTTTATTTACTATTACTAAAATAATCATTGGATTTATTGTAGGGAGAAGATTTTTTATAGAGGTTGATCATTAGAGGAATCCTGATATAAGAGTTATGATTTTTCATATTGGTTATAATTTTTTTTATTAATTGCAACTACCGAATCAATATGAATATAACATCAATTTTGTATGTAAATTGTGAATTGAAATGAATGAGAAATGTTATATTTGTATTTGAATCTAGTTTTATTTGTATATTTATTTTCCTATATGGTTATTTTTTCTAACTTCATTTATAGTTATAGGCCTGCTGTAGGGACAAGGTTTGTAGAAGATGCATGACCCTTATTAGTGATAAAATAAAGAATAGATAAATGGGTCCTTTATCAGTGCTAAATAAATAACACAAATAATGTGGAACTTTATCAGTGCTATAACTAATGTGTTGATAAGAGGGGCCTTTACGGGTGATTTAATTTTATCAATGATAAAGGCTTATCACTTTTATGGTTCCTCAAATTTTTAGTGTTTTTTCATTTAAATATCCTAAATATAGAACTGATAGAGAATGTTTCTATAGTAATTTCATCTACAAGTGGATTTCAAGGATTGAATCATTATTAATAGATATGATTTATTACTTCACTTTCATTAATGTTTCTATTATTTATTTTATGTTTATCTTCCAACTATCCTGAAGGCATAATTTTCCACTCATGATGGATGACTATTCCTTCATGAGTGAGAAGCCATTTAATGGATAATATATTATGAGGATAATGATAGTGTCTATATTAATATGATTATATTATATTATTAATTTCATGGGTTGAATTAGTATCACATTAAGATTATTTTTATATCCCATCCATTAGGTGCTTATGGAATGTTTAGTAGCTAATGAATGAAATCCTATGTGGTATGGAAGGATAGGATTATGATAGTCATCATTATAATTATTATTTTTATAACTGATCATAATGAAAAAAATTATAATTATATTTTTTACCATAAGGAATTGGACAAGTATAAGTAGTATTATTTTTGACTAAATAATAATATTACTTAATCTCGGAGAGTCTTGAACTAATGAACTCCCAAATTCCATAGGATTGCAAGATCTTGATTCATTTAAAATACATTCTCTATAATCTATCCACCATGATTGTTCATCATAATGGTTTTTTACTCCACAAGATCAATGATCTACATTGTATTTCAAATATTCACTAGTTATCAAATCTATTTTCAATATGTTTCTCACAAACTCTTTAATATAATAATACAAAATTACAAACTACGTTAGGATTGAACTTTAATTCACATTTGATCGATATCAGTACATGACATTATTATATTGTTTTTGGGATGACACTGTACACCCCCATGTGTAACATCACTCTCCACCTATAACTCCCCTAGGATTCTTCTATTCCCCTTCCCTGGTAAATATGAGCTCTACCACCCAGGATGACTTAGTCCTCATCTCTATCTAGCTCCAGCTTATGTATTCCCTGAAGCAAGGTCACCTTGTTCCCTACTTTTTCTTCATAGATAAGCCTCCATTCATCTAATCTAATGGTCATTTCCGTACATTATCACCCACCATAATTTTCATAAAAGAGTTTAATGTCACAAAAAAATTGACCATCTTAAGTTGTTCTTTCATTATTTTCATTTTCTTAGTAAAATTCAACCATGTGAAATATTCAATGGTACTGAAATTTTCCATATATATGGAATTGGATACATCGTGACTCAATAAAACTCTAGGTTTTCTATATTTTTTTAACATCTTTATAGTTCATAAGATTTAACCATGGAATAAGGACCCCTGTTCATTGTTCAACAACTTGAGTATCCCAAATATAACAGTTTATACTTAAAAATCCTTGGTAGTGGTTCTAATATATTTCTATCTCCCTAAAAATTTTTTAATGTAGTAGATTTTATATGATGTGATAAGATATTTTTAGAATTCCTAGTATATTTTCCTTTTTCTGATGCTCCACTGTATGTCGTGGTTTACATACAGAAATCTTTTTGTCCACTCCATAAATTAATTATATTTATGGATGTGATGTTGTGATAAAAGTGGGCTAAAAAAAACATCTCATATAAGTTTTTTCTGAAGACAATAATTTATATCCATTTTTCTAGAATGGGATGTTCAAATATAGTATAATGATTAGATATAAAAAACACTACATTAGAATTAATTTGAATATACACTCCACTATATAATCACATATTCTCCGCCACCACTTTATGGTTCTCTCGAGTTTATTCTCATGACGTGGTTCCTCAAATATATTCCATATATTATTTTTTGGAATTGGTGTTCTTGAACAGACTATTTTTTACTATGGATTACATGTATATTCAATGATTTGAATATTAATAAAACTCTTTATTACATATTGTTCATTGTTTTTCATGACTGTTATATAATAATATCATTGAGTTTCTATCGCATTGATAAAGACATAAATGTTCCCTAATATGATGAGAACCTTTAAATTCCATGATGATATTCTTAAATATAAATATACAGACAGATAAAATACAATTACAGGGCACATATAACATTACATTTAGGTGAGACTACTAATAAACTGATGAGACTAATTCTCATAAAGTTCACACAAGGAAATATCCAAGATGGAAGAATAAGAAAACATACCCACCTATAAGGAATTCATATATTCATGTGTCATCATAAATTATTATCTGCGAGAATGTGTAATGGTATATAGACCTTAATATTGTTATGAATTATTATCATGACTCATGTACTCTAATGTACTAACCAGAAACATGATACCATATGTTCGTAGGATCTATGGTATATTGGGTGCATCATGAATAAAATGTTAATTATTAATAATTCATTGAACTATTTTTCACTTCCATGTTATTGGAAGTTGATATATAAGCCATTTGATTGAAATGGAAGATTTTATTTAATTCGATGGGCATTATCTAACAATGAGTTCATTTTCGATAGTGAAATAAAGACATATCAAGAAAAAAGGATAATGGAACCTCTATGAAGAATAATTGATGAGATATTATGATAAAGTGATTATATTATACAACAATTGTTCATGTGTGGTTTTAAACATTTCTACATTAACTCTTTTATCTCGGGTTTCTTGACCTGTTGCTAGACCGCAATCTCAGACTTTAGGTAGGCCCCCTAAATTCCAATGAGAAAGAAGTATAGAGGGATACAAACTATGTGATTTTTTTATTACAAATAAATTATATTTGATTTTAATTTTTTGAATAAATATTATTTTGAAGTCGTGTTATAATTATATACATGATTTATTGATCATAAATATTCACAAGTTAATAATTTTTTTTTATTTATCTATGAATAATATATTTAATTATGTGAATAATTAATAAATATTTATTATCCAGTCCATGAATATAATATTTATTTTATTTAATGAATATTTAATGAATATTTATTTAGGAATTTGATAAATTATAAAGATAATGAGAGAAACATGATTATGTCCAGTGATATATATTAATTTACAAGCTGTTAAAATAATATTTAGCATTGTGATAGATAGAATATACTCTAAATGAATAATAAAAATATTATTATATTAAATGAAGTTTGATAAGGTTTATTATATTATTTAAGGGGTGTTATACAATAAAATAATATTTTTATCCTAAACACGAACTCTATAAAAAGATTGTTATTCCTATTGTAGAGGGTTCAATCAATAATTTTGAATCATAGCACATAATAGAATTCTCTCTAGATTCATCTTTCTCTCATCCTTTCAAGAATGATAATAACAAGAGATAATCCTTTAATTCTAATAAAATTATAAGATATCAAGATGAAGATCACAAGATGATTGATCTAGCACACTAACATTTGATATTTCATTAACGTTGTTTAGATTACAAAGACCCTTATGTGGATCATCTCTAATGGGGCTCTTCATTGGGTCCTCTCTACGTAGTGAAAATAATTGGAAAATGGTTTCATATGACCTATATATTCATGCAAGTATGATTTTAAAATGTGGAAATATTTCTCCTAATTTGATTAATGTAATTATAAATTAAACATGAAAAATAACCGCTCAAGATTCGGTTTTCTATTTAAATATTATATGAAAATTTTTCAATTCTTATAATGTTTATGTGTGAAAAAATTGGAGAATGATCCTTCAAGTTTGATAGAAACCTTAATATTTATTCACCTAAAATAATATTTCACTATATTCAAAACCTTAAATTTGTATCAGGGTGGTCATGTTTAAATTTATAATTATTATTTTTGATCTATTACGCATAATAGTGGAAAGATATTTCATTTACATATTATTAGTTCTTTAATAAAAAGTTTTGTTAACATTATTTAAATATTTTAATATTCATCATTCAGTATTTATATTTTCTTTAGGCCAAAGGATTTATCATGAATAATCAAAGATAACATTGGTAGGAGATAAGGGTTATAGATAGTAGATTGGGTTATGTATTGTGTAGCTAGAGTACACATCGTGTAACCAAGTTCATTGTACTTAGACATGTCCCAATATACATGACACGTCCAGAATTTATTGCACATTGTTTATTTATTTCACACCACATGTTGTCCAAAACAACATGGAAAATATTTTTTTAGACTAAACATCGAGTAACGAGTGCACAAGTCTAGTAGTATGCACGTTATAGAGGAACAATTTTCACTAATAGTGTGGTAAAATACTTGGTTATACACCATGTGATACTGAAAGACTAGAAAATTAGGGAATGAAAGGATGTGTAACTAGTGTAAATTATGTTTAAATCATTAATTACATGTCTTAAGAACAAAATATTTAAAAAACAGGGTTCTGCAGACACAAAATAATCATGAAATATGGTGCGATCTAGTTAGTACATGCCATGTTTTCTATTTGAGATACACACTTAAGCCCAATGTTTTAATCCTAAAAACAAAAAAAAATCAAGGAACAAAGTGTGTATCATGTATGTATTTCCAAAATAGTATCCCAATAAAAGACAAAATTAAACTATACTAAAATAATTAACTTTGGTATTAAGAACCCTAATTACACTATGGGAAGTAGATGTATTTGATTATATAATAATGGTTTTGAAGAATTATTAAATTATCAATTAATTAATTAAAATTATCGATAATTATTGGATATGATATTTTATTTTCCATGAATTCATTAATTATGGGTAACTCCAAGAGTCTTCTAATGGTTTTTAAGATGAAGGTATTTAATTAATTAATTAATTAAATTAATACAAGAATGTTTATCTTAATAATTAAGAACAAATTGAAGTGAGTGCTATCCAGTCCACTTATTCATATTCGTTGCATGTTCCTGACCATTAATGAGCTTTAACCAATCCAGAGTATGAGTTGGTTTTATTTAATTTTATTATATTTCATTGGGATGTAATTATTTATTATTAAATTAAATATTATAGACTAAATTTAATCCCTTCATATTTTATGATATATGAATTATGTGTCCATGATTGTTTATGTAATTTCCCATCACCGATAATTTGGTTCCCCGCATTAGTGTGTGACTTTTTAAATTAATGTAATAAAAGTAGTATCCCAAGGTACATGGAGATAGTTCAAGATGGAATAATGGTGAAACCAACCCAGATGATACACATACAAATAGGTGGAATTTTTTAACTCATGACAAGACCAACATAATGAATTTTCTCTATGGTTCATAGGTTCATTTACTATGAAATCAATAAATAAACCCTTAAATAAGATCATGATAGGATATTTTTTTTTATTTATTTAATTATTATGCATAAATTATATTAGGGATACAAGACTGGGATTACATAAATAAAAGGACAAATATGTAAAGGTGGAATTTAAATAAATAGATTAAGAATAAATGTTTTATCAAATAATCTTTAATCACTTGAGTAAAAACAAGGTAATATTATCCTGATACACAATGTATAAAAACTGGAAATATTTATGAATAATAAGTAAAAATACCTCAACTTAATATTAAGACAAACTAAGAATTCCATTACATGAAAAGTAATAAATTCTAGTGAACTATGTGTTTTACTAACCCTCATTAGAACACTTACTTTTATCATGGAGTTCCTATAAATTATTTGGCATGGCATAAATGATTTACATCAAGAGAAGTAGCCCACTCTGTACCTGATGTAACTTAGAGGAATGTGATGAGAAAATATAAGTAAGGGTTTTAGGATTGGGGAGTATACTAAATGGATCAATGAAATAGAAGCTCATGGTTGTAAAAAAAATTCCATCCAAAATACCTTCAGGTAATTGAGAGATCCCTCTCTTGGGTTATCCAAAGTGGTGGATGGATCCTTTTCAGTTGAATATATGATCAACTAGGTAATCCGAGTCTAATAGTGATGGATATTGGGTCTTGATAAATAAAGGGATACTTAATAAAATTAATTTCATTATGTCTAACATAAATTGAAATCAATTGATGTACTAATAATAATATATTTTTATAATTGTAGAATAATAGAATTTTCATCAACCACATTATCCCTTTGATCAATTTTTGAGAAATAACATCTTATTATTAGTTGTAACTTCCATGAATGGTTAAAAAATCTAAAAACTTATGTTGCACCATGAATAGAAATATTATATTATATAATCTTTACTACCTGATATTCATAAAAAAGAGACAAGTGATGAAAAGTTTTCTATCTATGATAAAAGCTTGAGTGACATGGTTCTTGTTCAGTGTTCAACTGTTTTTGTCCATGTATAATAAAATCATGGAGTCACATGAATACATGAGTGATTATTGCATACTCTATAATATTGGTGGTTTATATAAGGATAGATCTAGATATGAATAGTTTTAGAAAACCATGGTTTTGTTTTAGAGCAATCTTATAGAAGGTGGACTGTCTGGAAGTGACATAGTCAAAGTCATTGGTTACACTGAGTTCCTAGATGTTATAAGGATTAAATTTCCTGATGAGTTGTTCACCGATATCTTTATTATATGAATTATTAATAGATTATGAATTATTGTTGTTAATTTTAATATGAAAAGCATAGAGAACCATTTTATAGATATTTTCCCACTTATTCACCATGTTGATAAGGAGATAAAGAGTGAAATGCATTTTATCCTTCTGGTGAACAAATAGAAAGACAAGGAAAAGAGATCTAAATATTAAGCTCCACAATAATATCCTTAAAAGAAGATAAGGATAAAGTGGAATGAAATATAACAAGAAGATATCTATCTTACATGTGGCACGAAGGGCCACTGGATGAAAAACTACACCCATGCAACAAAGACATGGAAAGCTTCATGTGTGTTTTATTATAGTGTAAAATTTATATTTTTCTAAAAATTGGGTATTATAAACAAAAATTGGGGCTCATATATGTATTAAAGTATATAAACCATGTATTTTACAAATTTTTTTTCCAATGGGTGGTAGATATATGAGAATCCAATAGGGACAAATAGACTTCTAGGGTTTTCTATAACTAACATCTCACATTACCAAAAATAATGATATTGGTTTTAAAAGTTTTTTATTTTTTTCTACCTATTTCCAAAATATTTATTTATGTATCCACACTTAATATAGATGGATTTATTTTCAAATTTTTGAAGAAATTTTATTTCTTTTATAAAGAATACCCATGTTATAGTAAGGAAAATTTAAATAACAGTATTTATCTGTTAGATTAGAAAAACCATGCTTTGGAAATTGATAAAAAAAATTACTCACATGAATCAATCCACAAATTACCATGAAATCATTATCTAAGTCAGGTAAACAAAGATCATTTTAGTAAATTATGTCAATATGGATATTTTGATTCCATTTAATATAAACCACTTGTATATGTTATGAATGCTTACAAGAAAAAATGATCAAATTATTATTTAGGAAAAACTGAAAGGAATAATAGGATTTTTAAATTATTTTATACCACTATGGGTCGAAAATTTCTAGTTGAAGGGGTGGTTACTCAAAATTTATTCCTTTTATAATGGTTTTATAAGATGTGTATATGTCTACTTAAGGATGTATATGTTGACATCCTTTGATAGATTCAATGAAAAAAATAAAGAAGTTGAGAACCATCCCGATAAGAATATTATGTAACCCCATTCACACCATGGTGGGGAATATCATAATCAATACTTCATTGATTATTTTTTGGGATTTTGGGATTCTATCCCAACTCACTCCATATAAAACATAATGGAACCATGTATAGGAATGGAGGAACCAGACTATACTGAAGATGGTGAGATCAATGATGACTCATGTGAGTATTCCATTATACTTTTGGGGATACATTTTACTAACAGTAGAAAAAATACTAATCAAGGTGAAAACAGAAGAATCATATGGTATTATATAAAAATTTTGGATCGGAAAAAACCCATATTGTCATACATACATGTGTGGGTTTGTGTTGTTTTTGTTTAGGAATTTTCATGAAAAAAATATGTACCTCGGAGCACTAAGTGTACCTTTGTAGGATACCACAAGGAATCATGGGTATTTTACCAATACATACCCTTAGAAAAAAAGGATATAATAGAAAAAAAACATGCAACATTCCTTGAGATGTATTAAATCTATTAATGATATAGTGGTAGAAATAATGATTTTGATGAAGTCTATGATCAATGTATACATGATTTGTCATAGAAATAGATTACAAAAGGCCCTATGGCAGAAGTTCTTGAGACATAAGTACTACATAAGAGTAAAATATAGGTAGGTGAACTAGAGTGGTATGGGTTTCTAGTAACCACAGATGATGAATCATTATTATATGATAATAATGACCCTGTAACCTATAAAGATATAGTAACTAGAACATATATTACCTAGTGTCAAGATGCTACGAATTATGAAATGTATTAGATGTACCCAAACCATGCATGGACTTTGGTAGATCATCTACTTGATGTAAATCCCATTGGAATTAACTTGGTATGTAAGAAGAAACTAGACGTAGATAAAAAAGTTAGTACGTATATGTATTAACTAGTTAAAAAATGGTTAAAATAGCATTAAGTCATATACTATTATGATACATTATTACCAATCTATGCGCTAAAATCCATTAGGATTGTACTTTACATTTAGACTATCTAGGACTAAGAGATTTGAAAAAAGGATATTAAAACGACCTTCCTTAATGGGAACTATTAACACCATGAAAAGTTGTTCCATGCACTTTACTACAAAATTCCAGATGTTATCATCACTCAGAAATATCAGGAAGAGTTTGATTATAAATTTAGGTGTATGCCGAAAGAAGGATCACATTGTATTTCTATGTGTCGTGACCCAAAACATACTTGAGATGGACCAAAAAGATCATGGTGTGACTTTCCACTAATTATGGGGGCCAGTGATGGTTGTGAAGGGATGGGCCCAAAGGGCCAAGACTATAGTTCGACACTAATCCCAAGAATTGGTGAGGGGGCATAACCCATATGTTATGGAGCAGAAGGCTCACATAGGTTTACATACAAGCACTAACCCTACATGCCAAGAGGCTAGTATATGTAAATCTAGAACAACCCAGAAGAAGTATCCACCCCTATCTAAGGCTCCTTCATGCACCAAACCTATGTGGTATATAATTTTCTCCCACCCTTGTACGGGGAAGGTGCACTAGATACATACACCATAGACTTGTGCGGCCTAACTCCTTCAACCAGGGTCCCATTTTTTCCTATAAATAAGAATCTGAGGCTCATCATTTTGACAAATGAAAAATTGAATGAATCCCCCAAGACCTCGTTGGGAATCCCTGTAATTCCTCGTCCCCAGAATCCAGGAGCAAGTGCATTATTTTAATCCATTGTAATGATTACAATGAATCATGAACCAAAGGAATGATCATTTAATTAGTCTTGGAAATAAGATACATACAAAATTTCAACACTGAAACATGAAAAGAAAAAACAACAGTAATTTATTCCATTAGAAACATCCAAGAATCCAAGATTATTCCAAGAAGTCACTCATAAATAACATCTTCCTATACTAAGAAAATGAAACATGAGAAAGGGGTGAACTTAAACTCTCAGTAAGAGTAAGAAATACAGCGGAAGGGAACCTAAAAATTAGGCATGGTGAATAATTTAAAACACATGACTTTACAAATAATAAACATGAACACTTTATGGAAGGAATATGAAATGAGTAAATAATTCTATAATAAAACATAGCCATGGGTATTCTACTAGTCGAATAAACACATGAATTATCAATAGCTAATCTCATAATGATGGAATGCATAATGTCGTACATCATAACCCCATAGTCAATGACTCGTGCTATGACTACAAATAATATTTTTTCAAGGAATTGTGCCAAGACACCAGTTTGTCTCATGAGACCTACCAATGCATAGAGGAGCTATAACATGCTCTAACCGTCACTTACTAAGTCCAATACACTCCTCATATGAAAATTTTTAAATTTAAGATAAACATTAATAGAAAAACTGGAATTCAAAATGTCAATACTTTATCCACAAACCATGACTGGTATAAAAATAACACATCCAAAGTAAAACATAACTCATTCAATACAATATGGAATATTGTATTGTAACAGATTAACCTCAATCAGGAATAATGAAGGATAACGATATAGATTAAAATAATCATCAAAAATATTTGAGAGAAATATCCCCCTTTTTCTTGAAATTATTTAAAAGTCACACTATTTTTCAAAAACCATTCAAAAATAGATTTTTTAAAACAAAGTTTCCCATACGACTTTGAAACTTTTAAAAATAATTTTAATTTTAAAACATCAATGTACATATAAATAAATCCTTAAAACCATTTGTAAAATATGGACATAAATGAGAATGATTTGAAATAATAAATCTTTAAAACATTTAAAATGATATTTTTGTTAGAGTTCCTAACAAAAATAGAGACTCTTGAATATAAATAATTGAGGTAATCAAAAAATTATAATATCAGAAGAATAAATGTATTCATGATATACTATGTAAAATTACATTATATACACCATATAAAAGTGAATTGGTGTATAATAACAAAGAAGTCTCAATGGAATGTAAATTGAGATGAAATCTCTTATAAAGACCGTATTTTTACGTTAAGGATAAATCAATGTCATAATTATGTGTGAAAAATATAAATATACTCAATATGATGTGATATTCAGTGTAAATAAATCAGAGGAAACTCACACATATTCTTGTAAAAACAACACGAATGAATTTGATGTTTAACTCAATAAATAGATATTGAGTTAAAATTACCCTTATCAGGTTCATATCAATGACTTGAGAATTTATCAATGGAGTGATTATGTTTATAAAAAGTATATCCACAAAACAGGGTGTGTAAATTACTATAAACATAATAAATAGTGATTCCACACATAATCATGGAGTAAAATCATCAATAAAGTATGCATAAAGCCCAATGAGTGGAAATTGAAATTTAAAATTCCCTTACCGATTTGGTAACTTATGAAACATACACCCTATGAAAAAATTATCATACAATGAAGAAGTAAATAACCATACATTGATTTATATTACAAAAATAATACAATCAGGGGCAGTACATACTCTACACAAATGGAAATAGTGGCCAATATTGCATGAATCTCACGGAAATAAAAGTGAGACGAAAAACCCTTACATCATTGTAATCAATCGATTCGTTTGAACAAAAGTTAATAACCACCAAATAAATCACAGAATACAAAGAATATAAAGAGACTCAGGATAATATATATCTAATGGCAGTACATAATACACCACATGCAATAAATAATTGGCGAACAATGGAAATCTCACAGAATTAAAAGTGAGATAAGAAACCCCTTACCTCAAGTCCGACTTGTCCTGTATGTTACTTGTTCTTCCTGAATAATAAACAGAAGTTAATTTACACTTGATTTAGAAATGTTTTCAAGTATATTATTCCCTTTATGTCACTTATTACCTTTCTTTAACAATTAGTTAATTATTTCAGTTCTTATTGGATATTTTATCGATGTTCGGAACTTGGGTAAAAAATGAACTTGTTATAATTACAAATTTTCCATGTGGTCAAAAGTACATTATCTCTAGAATGATATAGATGTTTTAGATATCATATATATATATATATTATATCTAGTATATATATCTATTTATAATAGTACATAACATTTGGAGATAAGAAATGAAATGTACCGTTCAGGGAGACAGTAAGTCATACGTACACAAGAATGCTACTTTCATTTCTATTTTTATTTTAATGGAATTAAAAAATAATGATAAATAGGTATATTATAATTCCTGTGTAATATCATATATAATTATATTATTTCCATCCTTTATATGTCCCACATAAGAAATTAATGAGTCATATCATTTTCAGGGGCAGTAGTCCGCACTTCCTCAAACGAAATTATTTTGTTTTACCCACAATTGAAACCCTAAAATAATGATATAAATAGAAAATATAGAAGCATATAGAAAACATAAAAATAATATATATATCATATATAAATACAGTTCCATCTTAATGTACACCATGAGAGGCCATAGGAGATAATCGAACAAACATTGTTTCACGAGGCGTTAGTTTTCCATCCACAGAAATTGTATGTTATTCACCCATTAGATGGAGGTGTGTGTAAGTTTAGTTCTAATAATTAACATAAAAACATCCTAGTATATTGAGGATATTGGTGTTATTATAAAATAAAGTAATAAAAATGGTATTGGGGGTTAGAGAAGTAAATTAAAACAAAATAAAACAAAAGAATTTAAGTGAAAGTGTTACCTTTAATTTAGGTAACTTCCATTGGATTGAACCAAAAAGACTTCTTGAAATTCCTTCTTCCTAAGGAAATGAATCTAAAAAGAAGAGGGGGATCATGAGAGATTATTTTTTTAGGGGTTGGACCAGCCATGGGGCTTTAGATGTGTGGTAAATCGGTTATAAGTGGTGTCCTTTTATAAGGGGGAGGAGGGGCTCTTTAGGAAAGTGTGAAAATATTATTTTATTTTATAGTGATATCCAATTTCTAAAGGTCCCAAACTGAATAAAGTAAAAGATATGATTACTAAGGGTAAAAATAAAATCATCTGATAAAAATTGGACTGGTTTGGGATATTTTTTTAATATTAATAATCATATTTATTTAAATCATTTATTAACAAGGTAAATACTACATCATTATTGTGTCATAAATAATTTCAATTATTTGATGTCAAAAAATTATAAAAAAATTTCCATAATGTAGGAAATCATTTTATCATTCCAATTATTATTTATAGTCGAACATATGACTTATATAACCCCAGGTAAAGATTGAAATACTAAAAGATATTTGTTAATATCACTTTTGTCTTTACATTAAGTTAATTAAAATAAAGTTTCATTATCATTATTAAGTGGCTCCATGGGGTCCCAAAATCGACCCAAGGATACCCATGGTCGTACATGACTCATCCAATATGGTTTGTACAGGTGTTAAGGTAATTGTTTATTATTATAATATTATTTTTACCTTGAATTACTCTATTTACAATTAACTGCGGTAAATAAAAGTGAAATTTACTATTCACTGAAAATTACTTTCATCTTATTGAACCGAATTTTACATAATAATAACAACCATGTATCTCGGATTTTTTAAATTCAATTCATAGAAGCGGTAAAATTTCATTTAAATGAAAACGTCGGATTTTTAACTACTACTTAGTGGTTTCACTATTCATCAAAAATTGAAGTTTCTCAGAAAAATACCAAAAATTCATCATATGATATATTTGATATTATGAATTCATAAATGATTTTTATTTTACCAAATTAAAAACATAAAATTTGGATTAATTAATTTAAAATTAATTCATGTTGTCAAAACAAATAGCGTATTTTTAAGAAACAATAACTATCAAAATATTGACACTTGTTTATGTATAATTTCAAAGTGAAATTAATTCCAATGACAAAAATTGGATTAAAGGGTAAAAATAAAATCTATTTAAACTTAAAAAGAAATTTAAAATATATTCTAACCATATAAATAAATTATATTAAAAGGCACTTTTGAATTAAAATACTTTGTTTCTCACTATTCGTAAAAAAACGAATATTATTAGAAAAATAACAAAATTTCATCCAAAGTAAATTTTGATTTCCTGAATCTAAAGAAGAATTTAATTTTGTCAATATGAATCTGTATAAGGGTCAAATATTGTATTTAAAAGGGGTTCTCCATTAAAAGGTTGTAAAATTGATTTTTTTTGAAAAATACAATTTTTTTGTCTGAAAAATTGAATTTGTTATTATAATATGTCTAAGAAACACATAATATATAATTTCAAATTATATAAGAGGGAAAAGGAGGTAAAAAAGTCACCACTAAAATTATGATCTCTATTAAGAGAACATTAGTGGAAATTATAGACACATAATTTTAGGAAAAACATAAAAATATATAGGGAGTGATTGAGGTCATCAATCAAAAATAAGTGTAAAATCGGGTTCCTCAAAGACATCAATCTATGACGATATAAAATATCACAAATTCAACAAAACATAAAGAATTAGGATAACACATTTTTTGTTTTAAGATACATTCCCTAAAGTTTATTAATTAATTTATTCATACAATAATAAAACAAAAATATGCATGACAATTAGAGTTTCACCCTTTATCTAATTTTTACCACAAACTCATCTTTCACTCCAAACGATGAGTATTAAATATGACTTGGTCACAGATGAAGTGATAGAATAAAATTATAGAGAATCACATAATCCACAATGAATAAACTATATATTTCCCTTTTCTTTAGAGATTAACCAAAACCAAGATGGTTAGTAAAAGATCAGATGATCCACAAAAAGGATAATACTTTAGAGAAAGAAATACTAATCTTAATTTCTAAAATTAATCCAACAATATCCAAAGTTTAATAAATAAAATTCAACAAACAATAGTCCATAAAATATTTTAATATAATCCGAACTAATATTGAAACCCAAAACTCAAAAAAAATTCTTACGTAGTTTCTATGTTAAATTGTATCTCCAAATAATATCGACTACTCCTAAAGTCACATACTTAAAAGTAATTAACCTAACCACATATTCTTTATGATAGGTTAATTATTTCCATAATTAACCCAAATATCTATAAATCAATAATAAAAACATAGGTAAAAAAATACCTTTACTCTTCAAAAGAAATCCCACAGTATTCTATTTTTCTTAGGCATATCGTATTCCTAATCGAGCGAACGTCTTCCAAAATAACATTTATCATTTAATCACCAAATCATTTTCCTATACTATGGATATCCATTTGATAAGAAATAATATCACAAGTCAACTTATTATTGACTAATAAAACCATTTAACTAAAAAGAATTAGTCACACTAACCAGGGACTTCACGTAGTCCAGTGGTAGGCAATAAATCCCAGTCACACTATGGTATTAGGTTTGATTCCCGCAACTTTTTATGACATGGAAGGTTGTCACATGGTCTACGTGTTGTCCTTTTTTAAAAACTATATAATTTTATGAAATTCCAGAAAATGAGATAGGTTACTCAAAATAACTATAACATAATTTCATCACAAATGATATCTCATACCTCACATTTTCATTCCAAAATTTAATAACTTGTAATTTTCTCAAACTCAATTATCATATAAAACCAAGTGGTTTCTTATAACTATATCCACAAGAGAAAAGATAATTCTTCCCCAAATATCATTTTCATATGACAACCTACAGGGTTACAAATTCAAGAGAAAAGTCTTCCAAAGTAATCCCATCAACAAAGAGCACTAATGCTTTTTAAACATTTCAAAATCCATTTATTTCAAAATAGATTCTTCCTGACCAAAAGGATATCCTATAGAATAGGGAATTCACTTGGGTAATGTCCAGGTCCCCTATATTTACAACAAATGACTATAAATGGATTCTTAGAACCATATTTATTTTCTTCCATAGTACTCTTCATTTTCCTTGGAAATCCTTTAGTTTATGTCCTTATTTCCCACACGTAAAGCATTTTTTTGTTCCATTAAGACACCTTACTGGGTGTCTCCTTCCACATTTCCTACATCATGGAAAGTGGGCTTTATTTTCCCCATGGTCATCACTGTTGTAGCTCTTATCATTCACCACTTTTCTCTTCCTTGTTGAGTCCGGGAGTTGGTTAATATATATGTAGTTGATCATATTTTTTGAAGGCTGATTCGGCATGAACATGATATATTGTATGCATGTCAACAATACATTTTGTTGCTTATTTCACCCACCGTTCAAACCATGTACATCATGCTCAAAGTTACTATGAATTCCTTGGAATCTATCCATTAACCAAATACAGAAAGCATCATGTGAGTAATAATAGCCATAAAATCATTTAGATAATATCATGACACCTTATTTTTAATTTAAAACACCTTAGGATTAAACAAGGTCATTTATTCTCATCTTATATTAAAATCCTTCAAATATTTTTTTAAAGAGAATGTATATTATCCTAAGCAAATATCTCGGGAGTGTCGTAACCAAGACTACAGCAAGGCCCGTTTTCATGTACCAGGATACCATGGGTCAATCTCGAAACTCATTGTCAGATTTTTCACTCCTAGGTACATCTGTGAAAGATCCACCTATACTTTCTTGTATCCATACATGGATGTACTGCTTAAATAAAACACAAAATCCATATATTACCAAGATTCGATAAAGTTCTTCTATACTAATCCTCAAAGTCTATCTTAGGGTAATGTGTTCTAATTAGAGTTTATCTAAATTTATTTTCTATGTTTTGTACTAAACTTTCTCTGATACCAACTGTAACACCCCAACCCCAGAATCCAGGTTCCAGTGCATTATTTTAATACATTGGCATGATTATAAGTAATCAACTCCCAAAAGAACGATCAGTTTCGTAGTTTTGGAAACAAGATACATACATAAGTTCAACACTACTACATGAAAAGGAAAACAATGATAATTTATTCCATTATAAACATCCAATATTCCAAGATTATTACTATAAGTCACTCATAACTAACTTCTTCATATCCTAGGAAAATGAATCATGAGAAATGGGTGAGCTCAAATGCTAAGTAAGAGTAACAAATACAGCGAAAGATAACCTAAACATTAGGCATGGTGAATAATTGAAAACACATGACTTTACAAAAAACAAACACGAACACTTTATGGATGGAATATGAGCTTAGTAAATAATGCCACAATAAAACATTTTCATGGGTATTCTTCATTTCAAATAACTACTTGAAATATCAATAGCTAATTTCATAATGATGGAATGCATAATTCCATACATCATAACCACATAGTCAAGGCCTCGTGTCAAGAATACAAATAATATTTTGTCAATGCCTTATGCCATGACACTAGTTTGTCTCATGAGAGCTACCGATGAATCGACGAGCTATAGTGGGCTCCACCCCTCACTTACTAAGTTCAATGCATTCCTCATATGAAATGTTTGAAACATAACATATACATTCATATTAAACTAGCATACAAAATGTCAATACTTTATCCACAAACCATGAATAATATAAAAATAGCTCATCTAAAGTCAAACATAACTCATTCAATAAAATATGGAAGATTTTATTATAACTGATTAACCTCATTCGAGAATAATGAAGGATATTGACATAGATGAAAATAATCATCCAAACTATTTGAGAGAAATATGCCCCTTTTTATTGAAATCATTTAAAAGTCACACTATTTGTAAAGATGCCATTTAAAAGTATATTTTATAATCAAGGTGTCCCATTCCACTTTGAAACTTTTAAAAGGAATTTTAATTTTTAAAAATTAATGTCCATATAAATAAATCCTTAAAACAATTATTAAAATATGGACATTAATGAGAATGATTTAGAATAATAAATCTATAAAACATTTAAAATGATATTTTAGTTATAGTTCCTAACCAAAAGAGTGACACTTGAGTAAAAATAATTGAGGTAATCCAAACATTATAATATAATGACAATAAAAGGATTCATGATATACTATGTCAATGTAAATTATATAAATCATATAAAAATGAATTGGTGTATAACAAAAAATAAGTCTCAATGGAATTTAAATTGATATGAAATATCTTATAAAGACCGTATCCATAAGTTAAGGATAAATCAATGAAGTAATTATGTATGAAAAATATAAATACACTCAATATGAATGGATATTAAGTGTAAATAAATATGAGGACATTCACACATCTTCTTGTAAATACAACACCAATGAATTGGATGTTTAACTCAATAAATGGAGATTGAGTAAAAATTACTCGTATGAAGTTCAAATCGATGACATGAGAATTTATAAATGGAGTGATTATTTGTATCAAAAGTATATCCACATAAAAGAGAGTAGAAAATAATAAAAAAAATAATAAATTGTGATTCCACACATAATCATGGTGTAAAATAATCGATGAAGTCAGCGTAAATCCCAATGAGTGGAAATTGAAATTTGAAATTCCCTTACCGATTTGGTAACTTATAAAACATACACCCATGAAAGAAGAATCATAAAATGAAGATTTAAATACCCATAAATTGAAGTTTATTACAAAAATAATACAATCAGGGGTAGTACATACTCCACACAAATGACAATAGTGTCCAATATAGCTTGAATCTCATGGTAATAAAAGTGTGATGAAAAACCCTTACTTCGTTGTAATCAAACGAGTTGTATGAAAAGAAGCTAATAACCACCAAATGAATCAAATAATACCATCAATATAAAGTGAATCATTATAATTTATATGAAATGGAAGTACAAAATACACTACATGCATTAAATAAGTGTCGAACAATGGAAATCTCACAGAATTAAAAGTGAGATAAGAAACCCCTTACCTGAAGTCCGACTAGTCTTGTATGTTCCTTGTTCTACCTGAATAATAAACTTAAGTTAATTTCTACTTGATTAATTTTTTTTTCAAGTTTATTATTCGTTTAATATCACTTATTACTTTTCTATAACAATTATTTAATTATTGGAGTTCATAATGTATATTTTATCGATGTTCAGAACTTGAGTCAAAAATGAACTTGTTATAATTACAATTTTTCCATGTGGTCAAAATTCCATTATCTCCAGAATGATATACATGATTTAGATATCATATATATATATATATATATTATATCCATTATATATGTCTATTTATAACAGTATATAACACTGGGAGATAGGAAATGAAATGTACCATTCATGGAGACGGTAAGCCGTACGTACGCATGAATGCTACTTTTATATCTATTTTGTATTTTAATGAAATTAAAAAATAATTATACATAGGTATATTATGATTCCAGTATAATATCAGATATAATATCATTAATTACATCCTTTATACACCCCACACAAGGCATTAATGAGTTATATGATTTTTAGGGGGCGATAGTCTGCAATTCCTCAAATGAAATTATCTCATTTTACCCATAATAGAATCCCTAAAATAATGATATAAATGGAAAATACAGAAGAATAAAGAAAATATAAACATAATATATATATCATATATAAATACAGTGCCATATTAATGGACACCAAGGTAGGCGATAGGAGATAATCAAACAATCATCGTTTCGTGAGGCATTAGTTTTCCATCCACAGAAACAGTATGTTCTACACCCATTAGATGGAGGTGTGTGTATGTGTAGTTATAATATTTTACATAAAAACATCCTATTATATTTAGGATACTTTTTTTGGTATAAAAGAAAGTAATAAAAAGTTTTTTGTGGGTTTTAGAAGTAAAACAAAATAAAATAAAACAAAAGAATTTAAGAGAAAGTGTAACCTTTAATTTGGGTAACTTCCTTTTGTTTGAACAAAAAGGACTTCTTGAAGTGCCTTATACCTAAGGTAAGGCTTCTAGTAGGAATATGGGGATCTTGAGAGATTATTTTCATAGGGGTTGGATGAGCCAAGGGTCTTGAGAGTTGTGTGGAATGGGTTAGAAGTGATGTCTTTTTATAAGGGGGAGGAGGGGATCTTTAGGAAAGTGTTAAAATATTATTTTATTATATAGTGATATCTAGTTTTTAAAGGTCCCAATAAATTTAAAGTCAAAGATAAGATGATTTTTGGTCGAAAAAAATCATTCAATAATAATTAGACTGGTTTTGGATATTATGTTAATATTAATAATCATATTTATTTAAATCGTTTATTAATGAGGTAAATACTACATCATTATTGTGTCATAAATAAATTAATTTATTTGATGTCTAAAAATAAAAAAAAAATTACCATAATGTATGAAATATTTTTATCTTTCCAAAAATTATTTATATTCGATAATATGACTTATATATCCCCATGTAAAAATTGATATACCAAAAGATATTTGGTAATGTCATTTTTTTCTTTACTTTAAGTTTATTTAAAATTAAGTGTCATTATCATTTTTAAGTGGCTCCATGGGTTCCCATAATAGACCCAAATATGACCATGGTTGTCCATGAATCATCCAATAAGGTTAGTACAAGGGTTAATTTAATTTTTTATTATTATAATATTTCTTTTACCTTGAATTAGCCTATTTACCTTTAACCGTGGTAAATAAAAGTCAAAAGTTACTATTCACCAAAAATTATTTTTATCTTATTGAACCACATTTTACTTACTAATAACAACCATTTATCTCGGATTTTCAAAATTCAATTCATAGAAGCGGTAAAATTTCATTTAAATGAAAAGTATGATTTTTAACTACCACTTAGTGGTTTCACTATTTATCAAAAATTGATGTTTTTAAAAAAAATACCAAAAATTAAGCCTATGCTATATTTGATATTCTAAATTCAATAATTATGCATATATTACAAAATTCCATACATAGAAGTTGGATTAACAAATTTGAAATTAATTACCGTTGTCAAAACAAATAGCATGTTTTTAAGAAACAATAACTATCAAAAGATTGACACTTGTTTATGTATAATTTCAAAGTGAAATTACTTCCAATGACCAACATTGGATTAAAGGGTAAAAATATAATCTAATTAAACTTAAAAACAAATTTGAAATATAATATAACCATATAAATAATTTAGATTAAAATTAATTTTTGAATTAAAATACATTATTTCTCACTATTCATAAAAAAATGAATATTATTAGAAAAATACCAAAATTTCATCCAAAGTAAATTATGATGTCCTGATTCTAAAGAAGAATTTTATTTTGTCAAAATCAATACGAAAAATGGTCAAATATTGGATTTAAAAAGGATTCTCCATTAAAAGGCGGAAAAATTGATTTTTTTTGAAAAATACATTTTTTTTTGAAAAATTGAATTTGTTCATATAATATGTCTAAGAAACACATTATATATAACTAAAAATTATATGAAGTATATAAAATTCAAAATCCATTTAAGACTATTCATATCCACTTTTGAACGGCTAGTTTGGGAGTGGGGCACTCGAACTCGGTGTTGTGTGTAGCACAAGCTATAGAATTTAAAGAAAAATTAACATACTATGAAATCTTGGGGTGTGAAAATACCCTTCATCTAGGTCTCCAAAAATCCCTCTGTTATCTCTCCAAAACACGAGAAAATAGAATATTAATGGGGATAGGGATATAAGTGTACCTCCATGGTCTAAAACACAAATACACCCATGTGAGGACCTCTTACCCGCAACTTGACAAACACTATCATGAAGGTCCATTACCTAACCGAGGACCTATGCTAGACCCTTACAAGGACACCTGAGGAGACCTTTGTGCCTATAGAAAGTCCTCTCCCAAGGGTAGTCCCCCTAGTGAACCTTATCCCATGACAATTCTAGCTCATGTTGGCCCACCCCCCCCCCCCCCCCCAGTACGAAGGACCTCCAGCTCCTCTGAGGGCCTACATGAAGCACCTTTACATTCCCATTTAGGACATATGTGAGTCTCTTTTTGAGCCCTCTTCGAAGACAATAATGGATGAGATCTCCCCTTTATTGATCCCTCATCAGAGGGGGTCCAAATTGAAACCTTCACCAAAGACATTAGACTTAAAAGACCGTGGTAAGAGTAAAATTAGTGTTTCTAACATTTTTTATGAATTATTTCAGTCAGAGGTGTCATGCACTTGCTCTACCTGATGGGTAGGGTCCTCAGGGTTCATATAGATATGAATTCCCTCATTCACGAGGATCCAGACCCCGGGGAAGTCTTAGGGACCTCCCATTATTTAACCAAAGGGTTAAGAATCTTTCCTCCCCTTATGCTCTTTGAGAACCAGGACCTAATAATACATGAAGGGATGGTGAGGATACTGATTTCTTTTCACTTTGAGGGATAATAGATTATCCTTATTTCTTCCCCAATAACCAAGACCTGGGAATCCATCTTGAAGTAATCCCCTATAATTTCATATAGGACCTCTTCTACTTAATTTCTTCCTCCGTATCCATGACCCTAGGGTGTATCTATATGTTAGTAAAACATGATTGTTTAGGATACAATGGTAGAAGGAAATGGTCACACTAAATCCCTTTATTTTCTCTCATATCGTTGACCTCTTCCACATGTAGGATAAAGATCACGTGGTTTTCCAGATCATCTACTTTCTATTGATTCTCACATTCTATCAGGACTCATGAGGACTTATATGATAGCTAATATCATCATACCCACACATCTTAATGCATGTTTTTTTAAGAAAATGTTCTTCTAGATCTTCATCTCGCCTTCCCTAAAATGGACTCCATAGGCAAGGGTCCTCAATTCCATGCATCAAACCTATGATAATCCCTCAAGGTGAAATCCTAAAATCTTTCTTGCAAGAGGTGGCATTCATACTTCTCTTTTCGTACCCAGATCATACCCAGGATTAAGTTTTCATATCTTGTTTACCAAAATAAAAATAGATACAAGTACATTGAAATCCATTTCACTGTCCATTCAGGCTCTATAATCTATCCACTAGTGGTAAATGTGGATCATGTAATCTTCGGGTCTATTTATTCCTCTTATTTCATACATTGAGCATGACTCACATGGGATTAAAGGTTTGTGGGGATCATGAAATCAAAATGATCATAAACCTCCTGAGGGAATCTCCATAAGTGTAATCCACAACCAAAATTCCAAATAACCATGAACCAAGTCATTCCTCATGACCTCAATCATATGAGCCTCTTATTTGTTATAAGCCCTAATCACACTCAATATAATGGGAAGCCTCTTACTTAGTATAAGTACCAACTCGATCCTATTAATGGGTCATACTATGATGCTAGAAAAACATTTAGAGGGACTTTATATGCGTATATCTTCACAACCAATCTTCATGGGATTTGATTCTCATCCAAGTGAGATATATAGGAATCCTTCATGCGGTCCAAAACAAACCCCCCAAAAAAAAATTCGATCCTCATCCCCCATATATCACAAGCATAGTAGAGTCATATCTAACCCGAGGGCCCATATCCCATTAATGTTCCATGGGAATCCTTAATAGAAATCCCATACCAAACATTTAATAGGAATATTTTTCATAAACATCCTTACCACATGTAGTTAAACTACACAATTTGTTCCTTACCACATGTCTTTAAAAGGTAAGATGTTACATGTTATGTGGCACTGAAGAACATGGGTTCTGATTTCATTCAACAGTATATATAATAATCCCATCTTACGGGTCCAATCATAACATCAAAACATCTCCCATATATCTGGATGGTGATACCCTATAGAGCACCCCACTGTGTGGCTAAAAACCAGTGTCATATTAGTAAATGAGAAATGAATATCTAAACCATTCAAGAAAGGGTACCATTGATAGAGAACCACAACTATATATAGACATCTCTATTTATGAAGAACCTCAGAAACACAGAGTATTCTAAAATCCATTCATGCGAAAAATTGGTTTTTAATTCAATGGTATCCTACATCATACATGGGAGTTAATAAAGGATTCAAAAACATATCTTAAATCTTTAATTGAGTCCTACAGTAGGAAATAATTCTCCCAAAAAGGGTGATATTAGCCTGACCTCACATCCTCTCAACTAATGTGAGTTCTTAAGTATCACTTTCTAAATTACCCAATGAGTGCATACCTTTGGAATGTATCCCCTCGTGTCATCACAAATAGGAGAACTTTTGGATTTTTCCAGTTCCATGAATAAACTCCATTTGAAATAACCTAAAAGAGATTTTTATGTATATATCAAATTTTACGTTTTTACACAAATATCAAAAAAATCCATTCTAACCCCACATGACATTTGGGAATTAAACATAAACCTTCAAAAAGATGTCTATTTAGCACAACATGTAGGGTTTATGACTCCAATGCATGGAAACATGGTGTCAAAATTGAAAATATCCATTTATGGATTAAAGAAAGTATCCAGTTCATGGAACATTAGGTATGATGACACTATAATGGAATTTATTTTCATAAATAATGAATTTGATCCATTTTCTATAAAAACTTCAGTGGATGTGTGGTTATTTTAGTAATAGTTTATGTCAATGAGAAATTACTTACTGGAAATGACATACCATAAATATACATTGTTAAAGACTATATAAATAAATTCTTATCCATAGATATCTTAGTCAAAATCACATATATTAATGGGATCAAGTTCCATCATGATAGATCAAATAGGCTACTCAATCAAAGTCACGATACATTAATTGAAAATATACTGAAGAGATTCAGTTTAGAATGATGCAAGAAGAGATTGATTCTATTATCACATGGAATTCAGATTTCCATGAAAATGTTTCCTCAAACACATGAGGAAATAAAATGTATGGAAAAGATTATTTTCACATCAGAGATTGGTCTGGTCATGTAAACATTACTATGTACTAGAATAGATGTTTTCATCAGATTATGTGTGGTGTAAAGTTATAAAGATGCCTCAGGTGACCACCAATGAATGGAATTCAAGACTATTATTATGTATCTGAGGTGTACTAAGGGTATGTTCATGGTCTATGGAAGAGAGGAGCAACAAGTCAATAGAGGATATGTCAATGATATTTTACAAACAGATCATGATGATACGAAATCACATATCAAATACACCTCTACTCAAAATAGAGGAGTTGTGAGCTGGATGAGCTGAAAAAAATCTTTGGTCATCGATTTTACAACAAATTCCAAGTATATTATGACTTCATAGGAAGTTAAAGAATCAGTTTTGATACAAAACATCCTATAAGAGCTCGATGTTCTATCTTACTATAAAAATACTATCACACTCTATTGTGATAATACAATTGCAATGACCCTTGGAAAGGATCCAAGGTCACATCATTGGATGACACACATATTAAAATTTGTCATTTATTGATGAATTTTTCTCAAGGTGGTGAAGTTGCAGTCAACAAAATATCTGAATAAGACAAAATGGAATACCCATTGACTAAACACTTAACTCAAAAAAAGATCATCATCTGGGTTTTAGTAGATTTAAAGTCATTGACAGTTGGATTTAGTCCAAGTGAGATTCTTTTGGTGTTGGTTTTCTATAACCAAATATTTTTACTTTAGTTTTAATTTATATTTTAATATTTTAATATTATTTAAACATATTATTACATATTTTTCATTATTGTTCAGGAATTTAATGCTTTAATGTCTTAGAGTATCTGTCCCATTGATATGGTTATAGATGTTCTCCTCTATATTGGGAACCTTAAAATTACAAGATGATATTCTTAAATATATTTATATGGTCTAATAACATACTATGATGATAGTCATAGAATTTTGACTTCCCTATAAAATTACCCATAAGTGGATGAAAATTCTTCTCAGGAAGTTTTCACATGGTAATTCTCAAGATGGGTGATCATGAGAAAAAATATGCATGAATAAATTATGTATGTTAATGCACTATCAAATATAATTATAAAAAATTATATTTAATGGTCTATATAATTTATGACTAGATTTCCATGGGTAATATAATATGATGTACTAAACAACAAAATGGAATTATATATTTTCGGGATGTAGGGTACATTGGGTGTAACATGAATGGCATGTTATTAATTTATAGATTGGGGAAGGGTTTTTAACTTCCATGTAAATATATGTTGATATCTTAGAACTTTTATTGAAAAGGAATCATCTTATTAAATTACATGAAAATAGTGAAATGACGAGTTTATTTTAGATATTCAAAGAAAGATATATCAAGAACATAGGTTGATAACACACATGTGAAACCTGATTGATGAGATATTATGATTAACAGATTATATTATACAATAATAATTAATATATGGTTGTAGATGTTGAGACATTAATTCCTTTCTCTTGGGTTACTTGACTTACTGCTATATAGTAATCTTTGATTTTAGGAAGGCCCATCTAATTCCAATAATAAATAATCGTTGAGGGTCTCAAAATAAGTGTTTTCATTAATATCAATTAAATTCTATTTTAATCGAATTTTTAGATGAAATATTATTCTCAAGACCAAAAAATAATTTTATTCAGGATTTATTGCTAATAAATGTTCAAAGGTCATAAATAAATATTTATTGATTAAAAAATAATACATTTAATTACCTAAACAATTAATAAATATTTATTAACTGGATAGTCAATAGAATATTTAGTTTATTTATTAAATACTTAATAAATATTTATTTACTAGACCATGAATATAATATTTTTTTGAAGAAATATTTAATAAATAATTTTTGGTCATTTGTCATATTCCAAGGAGGATGAGATGACCAAGATCAAGATCACTGAAAAATATTAAATTTCAAGAAAGAAAAAGAAAATTTATCATTATGCGAGATATAATGCACTATAAAATAATAATAATATTATTATTATATGGTTGGGTTAGATAAGGTTTATTATATTATTTAAGGGAAATTGTGAAATTAAATAATATTTTTAACCTATACCCTAACTCTATAAATAGATTGTTATGTCTTTTGTTTTATGTTAATCAAGAATTAGTAATTTTTGTGTAGAATATATTTCTCCATAGATTCCTCATTCTCTCATCCCTTAAATAATGAGACCAAAAAGTGAAAATCCTTCAAGAGTAAAGGATTTTTAAGTGATCAAGAAGAACAACACAATGTGATCTATCTACCATTCTAGCACCCTAAATTCTATTGGTGTTGTTTAGAGATCAAAGGACCATGTGTAGATCACAACTATAGGGGCTCTACTCCAGGTCCTCCATATGAAACTATATAAATCCATAATGGTTATTTCAAGATCAACATCTCCATTAAAGAACGTTCCAAATATAAGATAATCACTCATTAGAAATAATTAAATTAATTATTAAATTAACATACAATAGATCCTCTATCTGTTTCAAGATTATTTGTCAATATTGTATGGAAAAGTTTCATTTTTCATGATGTTTAAAACTTAATGAATTGGTAATTGATCCAAAAAAATTCAAAAAATATTAATGGTTATTCCCCAAAAATGTGATTCTAATGCATCCAAAATTTTTCATATTCCCCATTGTCATCCTACCATATGGAGCTTTCTATTGATCTATGTTGTACCATTTTTTTCATTTTTTATTTTCTAACTGGATTCATCCATGGGGATAGTGCACATATGGGGGTAAGATCACACATTTTTTCCTCACTTATTTTTCCTTTCACATTATGGAGAGGAATAAATACAATGGTATTGAATACAGAAAGAATAAATTTCACAAATGATTTTTACTCATTGATATTATTTTTGTATTCATTAGTATAACCCTTACAATGTGATGGTATGGATTCCAGGGAGGTAGTTTTTATACCTTCAGCTCCCAATATTATTCTCCACCATAATCATGTCATAATGGGGATTGTTATAGTGAAAACAATCAAAATATAATTGAATTCTTACAGGGTATTTAAAATAATAAAATTATATTTTGTCTACCAAAATATATATAAAGACAAATATTTGTTAAACATTAATCAAATTAATCCCTCAACTCATGGTAATCATTTATGCATGCTTTTGGCCAATCAAATTTAAATAAACATGACATTTTTATTTTCCATAAGAAAAAAATAAATATCAAATCGAAGATAATCCAATTCTCAAATGATACTCCTAAATTTGAATTTGTAACTGAATATTATCAAAATAACACAACCAATCTAATCAAATATGTTCCAATCATGCATCATGTGAAATTATAATGAAATAACTCGTTACTCATTCATTGAAAATATCCAACCTTTCATTAATATACATGTCACACTGGATCTACCATATTAAAAAAAATTAAATCATCACTAAGGATTTTATAATTGGATTTATTATAAATATTAACTATATTCACTCTATCCATATGATTTTATGTGATCTCAATATCTATTTTAGAAATTGAACCACAAAATTCAAAAGGAACTTTTATTCATGTTCTATTTCATATAAGGATTTTTTTGGGAGGGTGTTACAAACTAGATAGCCCTAGAAATAAATCAATATTATGATTTATAAGTTTCCAGTTTATGGATTTAAATTCAACATATTTATATAAATATTTTTCAAAATATTTTCAATCGAAAAAATAGTTTTATTTTACCAAATTTGTTTCCATGAATTATTCAATTTTATTTAAATGAAAATTTATTTTTTATATTAAATGAAGTTGATAAAAATTTATTCATTTTTTGAATCAAAATATCTGATATATATTATGGATAATTTTTGGGAATTTCTTAAAAATATTTATTTTTGAGTGAATGTGAAAAATTCCAATTTTTGATTTCAAAACTCTCATTTATTTTCTTTAAATTAAGTTATTTTTAAATACCACTATATTTTATATTTGATTTTAAATTAAAATATGATTCATTTTCATAAACATAATCAAAATAATTCCATAATAATGGAAAAAATATTTAATATGAATTAATTTTATTTTTATGAATAAAAAATCAATTTCCTAAATAAATGTTATTATACAAATTTTGAGCACTTATTTAAAATATAATTTCTCTCTTATTCTAAAAAATATATTTTAAAAAATTGATCTTATTTTTGGAATCATAAGGTTTAAAATTATTAGTGAGATCGAATTTTGTTATTGGTCATTATGAATAGTACCCATGGAAAAATTATGTCATCTCTATAAAAGGTTAAATAAGTTTAATTAAGGTAGAAACTAAGTTATAAAGGAACTAAATTATAGATTTAATAATATTTGTTGATTATATTTAAAAAATATTCACCTAATATCCAATATTATATATTTATTGATCTAGGTGACCATGAGTAATACATTTATAATATTTAAATGTTTTAAAAATTACAGCTTTTCCACTCCCCACACTTATAAAAGGAAACCTTCTATACTCACTTTATCACACCTTTTGGTCACTCTAGTTTAGAAAATAAATAGCCAAATATATCTCAAAAAATCCATCCCCACATCCTATATGTCATTTCCCAACCAAAAGGCCAAATTTGGAAGGATTAAGGTGTAATCCAAAAGCGGTTTCCTAAAGAAGAGGTATGATTCATAACTAAGTGTTTTCATGTTTATTCCATTTTGTACCTTATTAATATAATCATTAACCATTATGAAATAAATAAATAATTAATTATATATACATATATGTAATTATAAATTTTTATAACACATTTTCATCTATTTTTCCATCCTATGAGAAATGAAAACATCGCTTGTGCATATGTGTGGACTTCCACCTCCACGAAGTGATGTTTTTTGTTTTTCGTCATTGGATTATATATATTATTAAAACGATAGAAAAAAATAATATATATGATATTAATGATGTATTTATGATTCTATGAATATTAAAAATTACTTACCTTATTATCCGAAAATCCATTGGAAAACAAAAACATCTCTCGTGAGTACTTGTGGACTACCACCACCACAAAGTGTTGTAATTAATGTGTTATATCCACATTATAATGATGATAATTACTAAAGAGCTAATTAATATATATGAAATTTATAAAATATTTATTATTCTATTAAATTGAAATATTATATATTTTATTTATTTTCTACCCGTTTGAAAAATTAAAATGTCGTTCATGTGTAAGTATAGAATACCTTTATATGAAACAATGAGGATCATTTTTCAGGAATTCCATAAAATTTTTGTTTTAAAATTTTATTTTATATCTAAATGTTATAATTATAACATGTTTAAGATTTGGGAGTTATGTTAAACATAAACCATTTGATCACGGTTAACACACCCACATTGTTTTTAGGTAATAAATCGAACATCCTCTAAACATCCAATATGGGCTTAAATATTATAGTGACTAGATAAAAAATAGTTATAAATTAAATAAATGAAATAATAATAATAAAATTTAAATTAAATTTTAAATTATGAAATTGAAGAAGTAATATAATTTTTTTAATCAGGATTCATAGAACGTATGAATCTTGGCGAGATATAAGGTAAGATATTTCTTATCTCAAATTCCATTTTTAAGACTCAATCCATTTTCCCCAAAGGTTTTTAATGTATCTTATATACCACCTTATATATATATATATATTTTATAATTCATTTAATAAAATAAAATTTGTTTAAAAATAAACTTCACATTCTCACTTTCAATGATCTTTGGATTTAAAAGTTACCCAAGTGGAAATGGGGTTTCCTTTAAAATTGTGTTCAAAAAATTACATTAAACTCATTTTTATCCAAATGCATGTTCATAAAAATACTATGATTATGTTCTAATTTATACATCCAATACTATTAAAGATCATTTTTAATTGACTTTGAATATATTTAAAATTTATTAAACGAAATATTTTTAACATTTACCATACATGTTATTTTGAATATTTTTACCTATGTGAAAATGAATTTTTTTTAATGTATAAGACATGATTAAATTTTACAAACATCATATACATTATTCATTATCCATATTCCTCTATATGATGAAGTTGTTTTAAATGAATATCCCATTCCTTATTTTATTGAAGTTTTTATCATTTATGTGTTTTCAAAAATAATATTTATTATTATTTTTAATTAAATGTGGAAAGTGTTTTGATTATGATTTAAAATGATAATTTCAAGGGTTTTATGATGAATAGTGTAATATTAATTTTTTCATCATGATATGGTACTTTTGAATTATATATTATGATGTGTGAGCCCAATATAGCAGATGATGAAGGGTGATTCCATTATAGCTATCATGAGAATTAGGTAATGATTTAGTCTTCAAATGAGAAAAACTATTGAGATAACCAAGTATGTTAATCTTAAGGAATTAACAAGGATTTAGTTATTTTGAAATATGATAAAAATTAGTAAACATGGTTTAACTATATTATTCTCAATGTTACCTATATTACTCTTTTATAAATGTCTTTTAAAGATATATTTTGATTTTATAAGGTACTAAATGTTTATGAACATTTAAAGGCCTAAGGTTTTTTTTCAATTAAATGTTTTCATAAAATACCACATCCCTCGTCATACCTTAATGTTTTTTTACTATGGTTACTTATTGGTTTAAAATGTTTCGATTAAGCCATTTTTTTACTTTATCATATGGATATTTATATTTATGTGCTCAATGTTTTATTATAGAAAGGTTAACGTCATAATTAAAATTCTTGTTTTAAATAGATTAATGAGTTTATTTTATTTTTATAACCCTTAATAAGATTTATCTTTCTCATCCCATATTTCCAATTGTTTTTTTTATTATATCAAATAATGATTTTAAATTTAGTCAAGGTTAAATTATCCTCTAGTATTAATTATCTTAAATGAATGAAACATGTCATTAATGAAACATAGATGAAAAAGTAATGCTCTTTTTGTTTGAAAAAAGTGTATAATATAGGAAAATGTACACTTTTTTATATAAGTTTTTACATAATTATATAAATTTGTATAATATAAATATCTTTACAACATGAGAAAGAAAAATCCCAGTTACGAAATATTGTTTTTTTATTGTTTAAGGTATGGGTCATTATAATTAATATAAAAGGAAAGGTTTAAATACCTTTATATATTCAAATAATGTTAAAATACTCATTAATGATACTCTAAATCAGGGTTATATTATCATTTAATAGATTTTAAATATTTCTATATTTATTCATCAAAACAATGTCTATTCTGAATGGGTTTCCATAAAGGTAACAAGGAATCTAAAGTAAAAAAGGCATAAAGGGGATAGTATCCTTATGAATTAACAAGATACAATGATTGTAGGATAAATGTTTGTCATATTATTGACTCAGTTGATGACGACTATCAATAGTTTCCCCCACGAATAGTAAAAGGAATAACACTTAGTGGATTCTTATATTGAAACATTCACTAGACTATCCAGGTATCCACTAAATTTTGTTATGGCCAAGGTGAGTAAAATAGATAAATTTACAGAGATGAAAAAAGTTTAGAATCGAAGTTGGATTTTTTTAATTTTAATGTTATAACAAAATTTTTCATTGTGATAAGAATGTTTATATGGTGTGTACTAAAAATTATATACTTAGTGATAATAAAAGTAAGAAGTTATCAATGTGGAAATAAATAGAGAAGTAGTAAACCAATAAATCTTTAGGACAGCCATAAAATGTTTCATATTTGGTAAAACAAATTTTTAAGAATGTATGGTAAGCTTATGAAAGTAAAAAATACGTGGAAAGATTATTTATTTATTATGTTATTTTAATAAAAATAGTTCTAATCAAACCATTAATTGAAAAATAGATATCTAACCCACAATGAGATATTTTAATTGCAACATGTTGGTTTATTACACCAATGCATGTCCAATGTTGTTTTCTCAAGTTTGGAATCCTAAAAACTAAAAAAACGTGTATAAAAGGCATTTTATACTACTATTTTAGATTCTCAACCATCAAATGAAGTTGTATCATGTAAATTACTTTATTTTTAATATTATTCCAAGGTCTAATTTTATTTGGGATCTAATTTTTTTTTATTTATAAGAAATTTGAATGTATAGTTGAAATAACATCTTAATAAATGATTTAATATATTTTGGAAAATATTATAAGGCTTAGTATTATGGTAACAAGAATTGATAGGAACCATCCTGTTATTCTTTATGGAATGGATTTTCCTATAATCCCCGTTGTCATGATCATTGTCAAGCTTGAGGTTATTCCTGCTATGGATTGGATTTTACATTACCATGATATGATGGGTTTAATATTTATAGAATTCATATTCAATTTTTAGTGTGACATTAAATTATAATATATTAACGAGTTCATAACATCAATAGCATAACAATTTATTGTGAAAATTATTAATGAATGTAGTGAATGTTATCTTGCACATATTGTTTAAAAGAATGAAATTGTTCAAATTAGTGGTGTTATAATAGTGGATAAATATATGGATGTATTTATTTATGATTTTCCATTATTTATTATATATTTAAATGTTGTTTTTTTCTATTTAATTAGTTATTAATTCCAAGATAATCTCCAAAACTACTTTTAAAATATCTTTATTTGAGTTTTTTGAATTGAAAAATAAATTACCCAATTTTCTTAGTAAGAGATTCATCCTCCATATAAATTTATCTTGGGGTGATCCTATTTGTTTTATTAAAATTAAGGATGGTTCCATGAGACTTTTTATTTACTAAATATCTTTCAATAATATCAATGATAAGAATATGTATCCATCTCTTCATTGATGATTTGTTTGATCGTCTCGTGGGGGATGAATATTTTCTGAAAGTTGATCTCAGGACTTGTTATCATCAACTGAAGTTGAACGGGAAAGGTATTATAAATATATAAATCCATACAAGGTTTAGTCATTATGAGTTTGGGGTTATGAAATTCAGGTTAATAAATTTACCTTATGTATTTTTGGAACATATGAATAGATTTCTCATTGAGTATTTGTTAAAATTTGGGGTACTTTTCAGTGATCACATTCTAATTTGTTCTAAAAGATATATGAAACAAGAGAAACAACCAATTTTTTTATAATTTAAATGAATATAATTTCTATAGAAAATTCAGTAAATATGAGATTTGTTTTAATAATTTTTCATGGGAATATTGTTTCTAATGATAACATAACTTTCGATCCTTCTAAAACCAAAGTAGAAGAAAAATATCCAAGACCCAAAAATACAATTTAGATTAAAAGTTTTCTTGGATTAGAATGTTTATAAAAATGGATTTTGAGAATTTTTCTTGGTTATCTCTTCCCCTAAATATGGTAACTCAATAAAAAGTAATGTTCACCTGGATAATGGACTCCAACGAATGCTTTCAGGAATTAAAAACATGTTTGGTTAATGCTCTAATGTTTTCCTTCCTAATAAGAAATATAGAAATTTTTATTTTCAACTATTATTATTTATATTGATTAGGTTGTGTATTAATTTAAGAAAATTGGGTAATTTCATATGCTTCATGTCAATTAAAACTCAATGTGTATAGTTTCCCTACAAATGATTTGGAGATTTTAATCATGGGTTTTTAATTTAAATATTTAGTGGGGTATTTTATGTGAGAGAAAATGTAAAATATATAATAACTATAAAATTATAAAGTATATATTCACTCAAAAAGAGTTGAATACATTACTGGGAAGATGTTTTGAAATTATAATGGATTTTGATTGAATGATTCAATTTCATCTAGGAAATGTAAATATGGTAAATGATTCCTTGAGTCAAAAAGATAATGTATTATTAACCATTCTAAATTTTTAATAGGATATTTTGGTTAATTATTTAATGAATATTATACAAGAAATTGTGAATGTAGTATATAACCCTCTTTTGTTTTAGGTTTTAGTACAACCATCCTTGAAAAAAATATTAACAAGAATCATATGAATGTTTCCTAAGTTTAATATTCATAATTTTATTTTATTAGATTTGGAAATAGGTTGTCTGTTCTAAGTGATACATTTATAAGGACGGTATTATGGAGTTAAATTAATTGACATTTATTTTGTATTAATCTTGGTAGTAAGAATATGTAAAAATTACAATAAAAATATTATTTTCATGAAGGTATGAACAAAGATATTATTTAATATACAATGAAATCATTAGCCTTCCGATAAATTAAACAAGAGTATAAAATATTGAAGGTTATGATTTAGCATTTTCTAGTACCTGAATATAAATGGTAGAATATATACATTGATTTCATGGTGGTATTACCAAAGATACATAAAGGTAATAATACAATTTGGGAAATTTTGGTTTAATTGACAAAATATGAACATTTTATTCCAATTAGAAAACCAAGTATTTGGATAAAATTGATAGATTTATAATAAAGATTAAAAAAAGTTCTTGTGGTGACCCTGTTTGTTATATATGATCATGGTACTAAATATACCTCAATTTTAGTGGATGAAATTTAAAATATTTTTGAATTCTGGATGAAATTTCATCCCAACCTCACACCGTCAATCTGATGGACAGTCAGAGAAAATGATTCAAGATATGATAGAAATGGTTTGATATTTCTCATTGGATTATAAGGGAATGTGATATTTTCACGTTTTATTAGTTTAATTTTCCTATAAAAATAGTTATCATTCCTATAACAGATGGAACCATTTGAGGCATTATATTAAAAACAATTTCGAACTCTATCATGTTGGGATGAAGTTGGTGAAAGGATGTTTATGGGACTAGAACCAGAAGAATAAATGTTATAGAAAATAATAATAATTGACAATCACATGGTGACTAACTCGTATAGGAATAAGAGTTATGTAGATCACAGGGTAAAATATATCTCTTTTTAGGAAGAGGATCATGATTTTTATAGAGTATCTCTATAGAAAAGTGTTATATATTTTAGAATAAAGTGAATATTAAGACCAAAATATATCGGTGCATATGAAATTATAAATTTTTTTGGATTATTCTCTTAAATATTAGATTTACATTCATCTTTATCTTTGGTATATTATTTCTTTCATGTTTCATTTCTATGAAATTATACACATGATAAATCTCATGATTTGAGCCTTTAAGTTGTATAATTAGAAGAAAAAATACCTTATGAAGAAAATACAGTATAGATTTTGGATCCTAGAGACCAAGTAAAAAAAATATGGTGATTAAAAAGGTAAATTTGTTTTTTATGAATCACATTATTGACTAATCAACATGAGAATCGGAAGATGCTTTGAGGGAAAAACAAACTCACTTGTTTATGCAATGAATACCATTGTGAAGAGAAAATTTATTAAGGGTGTATGAATGTGAAAACATTGTTAAGACTATAAATAAACCAACAATATAATTTATATTTATTCATTTTATGGATTTATATTCATTATAGTTTTAAAAATAATTTTATAAGATGTTAAATTTGATAACGAAATAGTCTTGTTTAATTTTTTTTTCTTGAATGGCATTGTTTATTTAAACGAAAAATTTAATTATTTAAAAAAATTAATTAGATAAAATTATATTCATAATTAGAATAAATTTATCAAATATATATTAGTGTGATTATTTTTTGAATTTTTTTGAAACAATTGATTTTTGAGTGAATAGTGAAAAATTCCAATTTTTTGTAAAAAATTAATTTATTCTCATTAAATCATGTAATTTTAATATAATATTCTCAATAGGATTTAGTTTATAAGTGAAATAAGATAAATTTTATCAACCATTAAATAAATAGTTTCAATGGAATCAATATTATATATTTGTTTGATATAAGTTAATATTTTGTTTTAAAAAATTCACTTTATAAAAAAATGTTCTGCCTAGAATTTTTCACACATACATAAGAAGTAATTTCATACACTTATGAATATTTAATATTAAAAAATTGATTCAAAATTTTTAATAATTAGGATAAAATTTGGAAATTATTTCAATTTCATTTATGGTCATTAATAATACTACCCATGGTAATAATATGTCCCCATGGTAAAAGGGTAAATTGAGTTAATTAAGGAAGAAACTAAGTGATAAGGAAACTTTTTTAACTTAATTAATATTGGATTATCATATTTACACCATTATCTCTTTATATATATAATATTTTATATTTCATGAGCCAATTTGCCTTACGTAATTCATTTTTAATATTTTAATGATTTGAAAAATTATATGTGTGTTACTCTCCTCACTTTTGAAAAGGCAGCTCCTATCCAATCCTCCTAAATTTTTTTGAGTAATCCAGTTGGGAAAATATCTAACCAAATAAATCCAAAAAATCCTTACTAATTTCTTATAGGTCATTTTCTCACCAAAATACTAATCCCAAAGGGATTAATGTGTATGAAAAATGTAGTTTCCCAAAGAAGAGGTGTAACTCTCAACCGAATTTTTTTAATGTTTATTTCTTCATATACCTAACAAAATCATACCTAACAATAAATAAATAAATAAAATATAACTTAAATATAGTAAAATTTTGTTATGATTATGGTAAAACCCTTTTTAAGATTTTTTTTCTTTTTTCTGGGAATTAAAAACAACGCTCGTGTGTGCATGTGGACTACCTCCTCCACAAAAGGATTCATTTTTTTATTCACAAAATTACACGGAAGGTTGATAATATTAAATAATGAGTATATATATGAAATTTATGAAATAATTATAATTTCTTAAATATTATATATTACTTACATTTTTACCCAACTATCTGTTGGAAAACTACAATGTCGCTCATGCATACGTGTGGACCACAACCACCATGGAATGATGTTATTTATTTTTTAACACAATATTTTTAGGATGGTAATTATTATGGAAGACATGAATAAGTATGAAATTTATAAGATATTTATGATATTGTAAATGTAAATTATTATATTATTTATTTATTTTTCACCTATTAGAAAAATGAATGTGTCAACAATGCATATGTGTGAACTACAGTCTCCAAGAATCAATGTGTATCATTCTTCATGACTAACATACTTTGTTGATTTTAAATTTTTATTTAATGTATAAATATGATAATTATAACGTTCTTAATATTCTTGTGTTAAGGGACACATAATCCCATTATAGATTGAAATGAAATAGATCAGCTCTCCATCCAAACCGACACTCGACCAAGTCTATTTAAAGTAAGGAAGGGAGTTCCCTATCCCCGTGGTCTAGAATAAGTACCTGGGTATCCTAAATAATATTCTGGTAATTATTAACAGAAGTTAAGAAACATAAAAAAACCAATAATGATAAATAAAATGAATATGAAAATCTGAATCAGATAATTCTTAACAAATATTCATAATTGAATTACATAGTTTTAAACAATGCCCAAGAGGACCACAACTAAAAGGGTGTAGCATGTCCTATTCAAAAACCACAACACGGAAAGGGGAAACTTCCATCACTCCATCTCCATAACACTACACCAAGTATAGAAGCTAACAACCTGAACATCCATCACCAAAGACCTTTCCATTACCTATATCAAACATTACCAACTATACTTAAACACAAAGGTGTAAGTAGGGTGAGTTTCTAAACCCAATAGGATTCCACCCAAAAAATTCCATGTGATAAACATATTAAGACCAAGAGGATGAAATTTTTCACAAATAAGAAATGCTAGTGTCAATTTCTCAGATATGAATCATTAAATGAAAACAAATTTCAAGATGATATATTTAAAGAATGACAATTTTTAATGAAAAGACTCATGCCACATAATTTACAATCCAATTAAACCGTATTCTGGTGGTATTTATAATATATTCAATGACCAGTAGTTATGTGAAATTCCCCTATGTACTAGCTAATAGTGGGGCCCTTGGTACATCGTATCTCGGTGTAAAAGTAACCAAAACCATAACCAATTTCATTAGCTTGCATGATCCACTAGGAGGGGACAACCCAATAACCTAGTGGTCTCAAACCAATAATCATTACTTAGATAGTGTTGTCAACATGAAACATACTAAGTGAAACCGACATAACGCCACATCTGAATCCCTAACATAATAGTCATAGTTTTCCCACCTAAATACCCCAAATTCCTATTTGTTCTCAAAAAAGTTCCACATGTTCTAAAATATCATTTTTCACATAAAAACACCATTTATAAATCATACACACACTAAATAGTACACAAACATGTTCTATATCCTCAATTTAATTTAATTAACTCCTTAACGATTTTATAAAACTTTTTTAAGAGGTAACACAATGGTTTTCAAACAAAATCGATTCAAAAATCCTCATTTAAAGAAAAATTCCCAACCATACATTACCAAAATAGAATTTTCATCCCTAACACCATTTAATAATATGATTTAATGAATCATAAAGTAACCGTAAATTATAAAACATGGAATACATGTGAAAAAACTATCAATTTCATGTCAAAATAAATTTTTAAAATAAAAAACTTAATCAATGCTACAAAAATGGGTTTACACCACAAAAATTATATTATAAACATTTTAAATAGGTTAATCAAGTAAGATAAATTCATTACAGAATGTTTACACATGGAATCACCAACCAGAAAAATCATAATGTTTCTCCACTAATAAGCACTTAGAAAATGAGTTCCAAGAGATCTCGAGGGAGCTTGGAAGACTTCCATGGTTTTTAGTGTCGAATGGAATATGAAAGGGGAAGATTAGGTATATTTACAAAAATAAAAATAGTCAAAAACCTTTTTTTAACATCTAGACACTATGCACTATTTAGTAAACCATGCAGCCAAACCCTGCATCATGTTCCGTCCACCCCAAAACCCTTATTTTCTTCCAAATTTGAAGCGTAAACCAAGGGAAAACATAGGGGGGAAGATAGGCAAAGAATATAAGAGTGAAATGCCTAAAAATAAGGACACAGATGTGATGATTCTCCTAAACATGAAAACATTCAACCTCAAATAGTTGACCTAAATCTTGATCATAATTCAAGAATGGGTACTCTTTCCCAACCCATGAATTCCAATCCCATGTCTCGTTCACATTACTACCATTCTACCAAAGGACCTAGACTAGTGGAATAGATTTTCCCCAAAGTACCATCTCTTAGGAATCCACTATTTTCACGGGATATTCAACCACTGATAAATTAGGCTATATTTTCAACTCTTCCCAAAACAACATGTGGGGCATATTCAAGTTGGAAATATAAATTAGGAGTCATGGAATAAGTCATGAATTGTTGTCAACTAAGAAACAAAAGCTAACCTATATTCTAACTTTCCAATCTACTTAATTATACTAAAAGGGACGACATACCATGGGTTATCATTCCCTCCTTTCCCAAAAGATGATGGCCCAAATGAGGGGTCACCATCCAGAATACCTTATCACCCATAAAAAATTGAAGATATTTACACCTCTGATCATTATAAGACTCTGGGTGACTCTCAGCTATCAATAACCACCACCTGATCTACTTTACCTTATCATATGTCTCTTTCACAAGGCTCGGCCCCAACAGTGAGGTCTCACATACATTAACCCAACATAGAGGGGACCTACAAGGCTGAACATAGAACACCTCAGAAGGATAAAATATAATAGAGGATTGATAAAATTTATTATAAGATAACTCAACCAATACCAAATGGGTATACCATGATCCTATAAAATCTGAAACACATGCATAATGCATGTCCTCTAGAATCTGATTTGACTGCTCTGTTTGACCATACATTTGAGGATGGTATGCCATGATCATATTAATCAAAACCCCAAATATTTATTAATGAATTACATAAATAGAGAGGTAAAATGGGTTCAATATTTGAGACAATTGTTGATTTCAAACAATGAATCCTTACCACCTCTTGAAAATGCAATTGGCTCAACTCATCCACTTTATTTGCATCTCTATTCAAAATGAAGTGAAAAAATTTGGCTATATGATCAATATAAATCCACATATTGTTGTTATCTCGGGGTGTATGAGGTTACCCATTGATGATATCCATAAATTCCTTGTCCCACTTCAAGGATGGAATAGGAAACAAATGAATAAAAACAGAGGGCATTTGATGTTCTTCCTTCACTCGATGAAATGTATAGCATCTCAAAATGAATTAAGCTATGGGTCATCATAGAACTATCCACAAGATCTTCTGAAAGACATCAAAATACTCTTTGGTAGCTCCATGATGAACAACCCACTAATACTGGTGGCTATCCTGTATCACCAATTTCTTCGGAGACAATGGTACCAAAAAACAAAACCTGTTGCACAAGATACCCTCAATAGGCAAGGACCAATCTTAAGGAATATACCCACCATGAAGTCACTTCATAGACTGCTAACCGAACTAATCACTGGGATTATCCCTTTGAATCAACTCCAAACAGTATGGAGTCAACTAACCGCTCACCAAGAATGCACCTCCACTATGCTCCTTGGTCTTCACAAGCATCTATGTAAATATTCTCATCAGATTCCACTCATCATTGGACTTCCTCAGAACATGCATCGGTACTTTTGTAATCAAAGAATCAACCACCACATTACCCTTATGTGGGGTATAGATGATATCAATGTTGAACCCCATCAAATACTCTATACAATAGTGCATACTCAGATTATTATCTTTCTGTGAGAAGATGTAGGATAAGCTCTTATGGTCTAAATAGATCAAAAACTTCTCCCCAAAGAGGTAGTGATGTCATGTCTTCAAATCCTGACTAACTGTTGAAAATTAAAATTCATGGGTTAGGTAATTCTTTTCATGTGGTCGGAGTTGGTAGGAGCCATATACCACCATGTGATCACCCTACACAAGAACACACTTGAGACCCATACCCATAGCATCCCAATACCCCATGAATCCCCTAATAGATTCTGCAAAGATCAACATGGGGGGAGGTAGTCAACCATTTCTTCTACTCCTTGAAGAATTATAGACATTATGGGCCTCATTAAAACTTCTCCCCTTTTGGGTGAGTGTAGTCATGGGTGAAGAAAGCCTAGAGAAATCATGGAAAAGCCGCCTATAAGAACTTTCCCGGTTGAATAAACTCTTGATATTGAATACATTTGCCGGCTACCCCTAGGAAATAACAACAATGATCATCTCAGGGTCTACCAAAACCCCTAGTTTTGAGAGGAAATGACCTTGAAACTTTAACTCCCTGATCCAGAAAGTGAACTTGGACAACATTTCATAATGGCAATGATCCTGCAGAGTGCCCAATACAATCCACAAATGATGCCCATGCTCTTCCTCAGATCCGGAGTAAACCATGAAGGAAACCATGAATACCACAACGAAAGAGTCGAGATATTGGTGGAACTCCCTACTCATGATCACCATAAATACCAATAGAGCATTGGTCAATCAGAAAGACATGACCAAGTACTCAAAGTGGCCATACCTACTTCGGAAGGCTATCATCTGGATATCCGCCTCTCTTACCCAGACTTGGTGCCAACCTGAATGTAATTCTATCTAGGAAAACAATTTTTTCCCATTAAAAAAACCAAAAAGTTCTTCTATTCCAGGCTAAGAATATTTTTTCTTGATGGTAATTTTATTCATATTTTGGGAGTCAATGCACAACCAGAGGGACCAGTTGACATTCTCCGCAAAGAGAACAGGAGCAGCCTAAGGAGATACGTTCCGGTGAATGAATCCTTTAGATTCCAAATCATCTATATATATCTTTAATTAACTCTACTCAGTGAGGGACACATAAAATGTGGGAATATATATCAACTATGTTTCGGATGCCAAATCAATCGAGAACTCCATGTCCCGCTCTGGGGGGAATCCAGAAAAATCATCAAGAAATACCTTCTGGAACTCAACCACCACATGAGTTAATACACCCTCAAGAGCACTACCATCGTACTATAGAATGAGTGAAAATAATTTATAGACAATATTTCTCAATTCTTGGAGTAGATGTCCCACACGACTTGGCCAAGGATTCCATTCCTAAGAAAAAACTAAGGACTCCCATCAGGTTCCATGAAACTCACCCACAACCAATATCAATTAATATGTTCTAGAAAGTTAATGAGACAATAAATACTAATTATTATATAAAAATGGTACATATATAAGATAACTAAGTCTCATTATATCTCTACCCCTAACATAGAATGCGTACATGACAGTCACCTAAGACCTTTCTCCTTCTTCTGACCCAACAAAACCACCAAATCCATTGCGAACGAAAACAACTAGATTTTAAATTTTAGAATATTTACGAGACATAAATAGATAAAATAAATAGAACCTGCAGTATCAATGAGAACAATAGATATAGAATATTCAATAAATATGGTACCTAAAACTATCAATTTTCATACATTTGATCCCACTAATGCTTAATCCATAACTTGAAGGAGCATAGTCTCTACCTAAGAATGGCCGCTCACTTGTGGCTCTACCCTAAACTGGCTCTTTCTAGAATATTTTTTGGTATTGGAACCTTGGCCACCAAAGTGAGATCCCACCATCTTGGATGGCTCTGACTGAACTGATACTCTCCTAGAAGCCATGTATTCAGCCCCACTCTGAAGGGGATGTATCGCCTTGAAAAAGTAGTGAATGTTACCCACAGATCCATAAAAATAACAAGGCCTTAGAGATGGTATAACTGTAGGTCAGGTGATTCCTAACCTCCCATACTAGTGGAACACAATGAACCATGCATCAGAATCTATAGATGAAAATTGTTTAGGAGGATGACCTGAACAACCACCTCCCATCTTCCCCTGCTCCACTCTCTTCCTTTTCATCTCCAATGAACTACCAATGCCAATCACTGAAACTATCATGGTGTAACTGTACCTCTATGTAGTCAATCTACACCATAAAATCTCAATCATCCACCTCAGCATAGGTATTCATTTTAAAAAGGAATACCTGATAATAGATCTTTGTCCACAATCCCATTTCAAATCTCTAATGCTTCATCTGTTCATTAGAGACTATCTCAGGGGAATATCAGACTAGATCAGAACTGTGTATTTCAAACTTCATCCCTAACTATTCCCCCTATATGAGATCCATAAACTCATGGGAACTAGAATAAGACAAAATATCATAACAATACTTGTCATTGGATATGTCCTTGAAGTTCTTCTAGTTTATCTTCTCATGCTTCCCAGCAAGAAGCCCTAATTCCCAGCACTTATGACTCAGAAATTCTAGATGAAATGATGAACATTTAACACTGATCTCATCATCTGTATCAAGGAACATGAACATGATTCAATATTCTCAAGACACTCTTCTTCTTGAGGCTCCATGATACCTCATAATGTTGGAGGATTGTTCTTTAGAAACTCTTGGTATTTGTCCTTCATAGGATCAGGTTCATCTTCTATAATTGGAGCAGGAGCCAGACCCACTACCTACACTTGATTTTTTACATCTCATACCACATCTTCCACCATCCTATGATCAGTCATCGAGGGGAACCCTCTTCAACATCCTCTCGTCGGTGTATGGGGGAATTCTGGGTAGGCATGTTGCTACAAAATGCAACCGAGGCAAGAGAATTCATTAGTATAATAGTTCTAAAAAATTTCAGCAACAAAATCCAATATAAATAAATCAAACTTATCATAACAATGAAAAAAACAACACCTTCACCCCCAACTAATGTTCATGTGTAGTCTGTAGCCCACACGACACTCCTGGAAGAGAAGTCAAACAAGAATAACAACATCCCAAGGCAACATGAAGTTTGTCACAAGAGTTGCGGGATATGCACCCTAATCACATCCATAACTCCAAGCCCCAAATTTCTTAGCTCATTTCTAACTAGTATTGTCCCAAATAATATGACCCATAGAGCTTAACAAACTCTGATACCATTTTTTCATGAACTAGATCCGGTTTCCATCCAAACTGGGACTCGACCCAATCCACGGAAGGGTCCGAAGGGCGTTCTTTATCCCCACATGCTAGAAAATGTTCATGGGTACCATAGATCAATGTTTGGGATTGGTTTAATTGAGTTTATAAACATTAAACACCCAACAATAATAGATAAACTGAATATTAAAACATGGACCAAATAAGTCATATAAAAAATTTAGAATTGAATTATATAGTTTTTAACAAATAGTAAGAGGATGAAAAATAAAAATGTGTTAAAATTTCTCCTCAAAAACCACCACCTAGAATGGGGACATCTCCCTCAAGACATCTTCACAACACCACACCAAGAAAGGAAGATAACAATAGAAATCGTCATCTCCAAAGTCCTTTCCCTGACCTGTATCAAACATTACAAAGTACACATACACCCAAAAGTGTAATTAGGGTGTGAGAATAATCCCAATAGGATTAAACCCAAAAATATTCCTTGTGATAAACATTTTAAGACAAAGATCTTGAATCTTTTCATAAGCAAGAAATGCAAGTGACAATTTCTATGAGATGCAACTTTAAATGAAAACAGTTTTAAAGAGGGAAACTTTATAAAATGAAAAATAATAATGAAAAGACACGTGCTACTGAATTTACTAACCAAAAATAATTTTAGCCAATGGTAAGTATAATATAGTATATTATCATGGGTAATAAAAAATACCCCTAGTTTCTAGCTAAAAGTGGGGCCCTAGGTACATCATTTGTCGGTGTAAAAGTAACAAAAAACAAAAAACAATTTCATTCACATGAATGATCCACAAGGAGGGGACACCACAATGGACAAGTGGTGTCAACCAAATCATTGTTATTTAGTTTTTGTTGTCATCGTCGAACTTGATAAGTGAATCCAAGATAAGGCCACTTCTATATCACTAGTATATTAGTTGTAGTTCGCCAGCCTAGATACCCAGGATTCTCTCTTTGTGCTAAATCAAGTTCCACATGTTCTAAAATATTATTTTCATATAAAACCACCATTTCTAAATAATACACACACCAAACAGTACACAAACTTGTTCCGAACCCTCAGTGTAATTTAATAAACTTTTTAATGATTTTATAAAACAATTTCACAAGGAAACACAAGGGATTGCAGACAAAATCAATTAAAAAATCCACATTTGAGGTCAGATTCCCAACCATACCATAAAAAACCATAATTGTCATCCCTAACACCATTTAATTAAATAATTTCATGAGTCATAAAATAGCCCCAAATGGTACAACATGGAATACACATGAAAAACAGTCAATTTTGGGTCAATATGAGACTTTTCAATTAAAAACATAACCAATGCTACCAAAAATGTGTTTCAAACCACACAAAATAGATTATAAATAATATAATTAGTTTAATAAAGAATGTTAAATTCATCACAAAATATTTACACATGGAATCACCTACTTTATAAATCTTGATGTTTCTCCACCAAAACCCCCTTAAAATGAGTTCCAAGAGAGATTGAGAAGGATTGGAAGCATACCATGGCAGATAAGGTCAAATTGGGGGAGAAAGGGGTGGACTATGTTTAATTATGGAAGGTAAAAATGGCCGAAAACAATTTTTTAACACCTGGACACAATGTAGGGTTTGTCTGTATAGTTTACTAAATCGTGTGGCTAAACCGTGCAACATGTTCTGTCCACCCCAAAACCCAAATTTTCTTCTAAATTTTAAGGGGGAAACTAGTGTAAACATAGTGGGAAAGATAGGTCAAAAATATAAGATAAAAATACATGAAAACAAGGACATGAATGTGAAAAATTTGGTTAATGTGATGATGTAGTTTTGAGGTTATAGACCGAACATCCTTAAAAATTCCAATGTGCTGTTAAAAATTTTAGTATATATATAAAACATTGTAATAAATGAGTTAAAATGAAAAATAATAATAAAATGGGCATGGAAAATTTTATAAATAATTAATAAAACAAATATAATTTTATAATTCATTAGTTATAAATTATGAAAAGCTAGATGGTACATATTGTATGGGATTTCTTGTTTGAAATTTCTTCCTTTGAGACTCATTCCATTTTGACAACATGATTTATTTATATGGTATATATAATTCCCAAAGGATTTATATTATCAATAATTTTAGGAAGTTAAATTTGTTTAAAAATATTTTCTAGGTTCACAATTCTATAATACTTTGTTCGAAAAGTTAACAAAGGGGTAATTGATTTTTCTTTAAGACCTTATTTTAAAGTATTCTATTAAACACTTTTCCCTACATTAAAATTTCCTTAAAAATGTTCCAATTATGAAAATATTTATAAATAAAATATTTTTAAATATAACTACCATATAATTTTTATTATCTTTAATAATTATTAAAAATTATTATTATTATGTTTTACAAAAGGATCCATTTTGTTATTTTAATTAATTGCAAAAAATGAATTCTTAATGCATACGTATTGACCGCATTTTCCCAATGTAAAATCTATTATTGATTATAAAGATTACACTAAAAGATAATAATTTTTTTCAAATAATATATGATTCTTTAACTTCATATAATTTTCCATTTGAAAGAGTTTTCAATGATGAAATATATTTCTCAATATAGTTATGAAAAAATTGAATGTATTTTTAATATAGGTTTAAATGAGATTTCAAGGGTATTATGATGAAAAATGAAATATTATAAATATTTCAATCATGATATAGTACATTGGAATTATAGATGATAACATGTGATCCCTATATTTATTATAATGACATGTGATCTTCATATAGATCTCCAATTAATCAAGAGAATATTTAGTATTCAAAGGATAAAAATGAGGGAGACAACTAGGTAGGTTACTCTTATAGAATTAAATAGGGTTCATTTATTATGAAACAACATAAAAATGAGGAATTATGTGTAATGGATATGGTGATATATGTTACTTATAATATTATTATAGAATTTTTTTTAGAAATAGTTTGATTTCATGAGGTAGTGAATGATTATGAAATTTTATAGGTGAAAGGTTTTGTTTTTCAACGAAATTTTTTCATGAGTACCCACATGCCTCAGGAATCCTTACTTTCATTTCCTGTTATTGGTATTGGGTGTAAAATTTTTTCATTGAACCAGTGTATATTTTATCATATGGATATGTCAAATTTTGGTTCTTATTTTGTTTATTATGTAAAATGAAATCACCATCATTCTTTTTTATATTTTTATTGTACTAATTGGATTAATTTATTTTTACATCCTTTAATGAGCTCTATTTTGATCATCCCACATTTTAAAAATTTTTTCATTTGTTTTAATAATTTTTTGAAATTTTTGAAATGTTAAAAATTTTACTATGTTGACTCAGCTAAAATGAATCAAAAGTTCCTTGAATGAAATAGGGATGTGAACTTAAAGCTATGTTTTTTTTGAAAAATGTATTCTGCATGAAATTTTAAACTTTCTAATGTAATTGTTTTACATAATTTTCATAAATTATAAACCAAAAAGATCCTCACAATGAATATATGTGAAAGCATTTTTATAAATCATCTAATTATGTGGGTTTCAAGTTACAAGTCATTATTATAGGTCATGATGTATAAAATAACATTCATGATCCCGAAGTATAATGCATGATATTTAACCATGATCTATGAATAGTAGTTCTAAATGTTATAATTTAATAGATATAAACCACCACTTCCCTATCATCCTCATATTCAATTGAAATCAATTTCATCATTTAATAAATTAGTGAATTTTTATTTTTAACTTTTTTCATCATTTTTTCCAATAAAATGTGTTTAAGATCCATTCATTTAGCCATAGTTTAAAAACTAAAGTACCACCTTGATCCACACTATCAATAATTTACTAAAACTATTTTTTACTTGCTAACATAAGGTAGTAAGTGGTGCATATCCAAGGGTAAATCCACGATATCCCATTCCTCACTATTTCTAATATTTTATTCTCTCAATTTTTAAAATATAGGGAATTTGAAGTTACTATAATCACAAATCATTGTGTGATCCCTATCTTCATAAAATCGTGAGATCAAACCCACATTTTTCATCAAATTACAAGAATTCCAAGTTACATCATTGAATCACAAAATAACCTTTTTTATCTTAATTGAAATCATTTAATTTTACTAAATATTTAGGTTTGAAAAAAATATTGGATTTTACTATGGAACCTTATGAGGAAATTCAAGGTATCTATGGTATTTTCATGGGTTAATGTATAGGGTTGGTCTGAAGTTCAAGTGTCATAAAAATTTCCAATAAAATATTTCAACAATTTTAATATGTTTGAAAACAATCATGATAGGATAAGATTAATTATCACATCCTAGTAGTGATCCATATCCTAATAAACAGTCAAGAAATATCAAATAAGAAAAAATATTTCAAAAAAGTTTATAATTACTCACAATATTGGAATAGTATTTTTTAGTCAATCTTGTTAGAGGCCAGAAAAAATTGACCATTTATTTTAATGAAATTTTTTAAGAATCAAATAAAATAATTTAAATCATATTATTAATTATTATAAGAAAATAAAAATTGGATTGAATTTTAGCCTTCCAAAAATTATCTTTTATGGATACATCCTTTTACAGTTGGATCTATCAAATAATTCCAATATATCAAAATATTTTTCCGAATTGTAGTTGTATACAAATTTTGTAAATGGGAAAATGAAATTTGGGTCCTAAGACCCCTCTTCCATACATTAAATACACATTGTTCCACATGTTTATTCATGGTGAAATATCTTCGTGGACAATAGTGAATAATAAAATAGTTTGGAAAAATTTGAATGTGTGAGAATACATAACTTATTGATGATTTGACTAGTCAATGAACAGTTTCATAAACAGATTTCAGTGAGATCCTTACACTTGGTGTGGCTGTAAAACTATATCGATAGAAATTCTACACTTTTATAAATATGCGATAAAAATGACATATCAAATGAAATTATAGGATATAGTGTGACTAAAAATTTTTTGATGTATATTAGCATGTGAGTAAAATAATTACAAGAATTTATCTCCTAAAAGAGATGAAATTATTGAACTGATAAAAATCATGAAAAAAAAATTAAAAAAGAATATATATTGATATAATTGGTAACAAAAGTGGGTGACATAGACTTTCTAATACTTTTTAATAAACTCCAAGATATATCAACTCACCTCTAAATTATCCTTTCCTTAAAGGTATCCTAATGTTTATTGAATTAAATCCAAGATAGATGTCAGGTTTTTCTATGTAGTAGAATTATCTTATTAAATCATTGTAGTATCCTAAGCATGAGTGTTGGTTGGAGGAATCTAAAAATAATATTATACAATACTATCATTATTGAGTTGGGAAAACTATGCTCTAGATCCATCTTAAATATAATGTTCCAACTCAAGATCCTATTCCCTAGGCTGGATAGGTGTAATTTGAGATATAAGGGAATCTATGTTGGTGAATAGTCATAAAGGAGTGGTTATAGTTTTTTTCTATAGTTTAGTAATATAATGATTCTATTATGGAATATTCACTATGATGTGATCATATATAGTGCTCTATATGGGGCAATTTCTTGGATTTTGATCAAATAGTGTGTTGTGGTATAGTAATGGGGACATTGAATTGATTAGTTTTTTGAAATATATTAGAATAATGTCTTGTTTTATATCCTGGGATTTACAAAATTATAGAAAACAATTGTAAAATTTATTGTCCTAGTATATTTAGGGTATGATGGCTCCACATTATTAAATTAAAATCTTATTTAATTTTGAAAGGTCTCATACTGCAGTGTGGAATCTTTCATTCATCATGACATGTCAAAAATTTCATGGGAAATCATATTTGGTATTTATATCTTCCCAATAATTCATTGAATAAATCAAAGTATTTCATTGTGGTACATTCAAAGAAAGATCTAATGGACCAACATTGTGACATGTCCGATGTGCTACACCGTGGTATTTCCTTCCTTTAAATGGATTACATTGACTTTTCGGCAAAGTAATTTAATGATTTAGTCATACATTAAATGAATCCTTCTTATATTTTGGAATGATATTTGGTTATTAATGATTGATTATTAGATTGAAAATTAATATGTAGTATAACAAAACTACTCCAAAATAAGATATAATGTAAAATATAAAAAAACACAATTAAAAAGGTAAAATTCCAGGGTTTCCTCCCAACCAGTGATTTATTTAACTTTTAAATCTCAACATACCTAATTCTAAATATTCAAAGATGATGTAAATGATTCAACCTATTTGATAATTCTTAATATATTTATTCAAGCGATCCCCATTCACCTTTATGGGTGGTTCTATATTCATTTTAATCTCCTAAAATTTGTGTGGGAATAATTTCTATAATCAAAAATACACTTAATCATGTTGATATAATATTACCTAGGAAATCACCTAAACCTAATTTAAACTAGAAAAATTTGTTTCTCATGTGTAGCTCTTTCAAATTTATGTTTTAGTGATTCCACTTCCAAGTAGTTTCCTTATAAATGGTGGAATTATCAAATATATCACTTCTGATCACATCATGATCACCCAACTCCCACATTACTCTTCATCTTACATCATACTTCATTTAGTACATACCTCAAATTTAAATATATGATTTTTGAGAGACCTTAACCAAAATATGGAATGGATTCCCATATACTTACCTGGATGGTTGAATTCCCAATGGTTAATTGTAGGATATTTAACAATCACACAGATAATCATCAATATTCCTAGACCGGTCCTTAGAACTTACATTGAGGGAATTCTCTAGAATTAGCTTCAAATACAAGTTTGAAATATAAACTAATCCATTTATATGGTAATTATATAGGGTATTCATATTATAAAAAACCCATCCATTTCCATTATTCCTATTAATTTCTTTTTTTTTCAAATGTTTTACATTATCACATATTTAGATATTTGGAGCCTCAAATTTGGGGAAAATTTTTTTATTAAAAAATGTTGTATTTATATTTATTATGTTAGTTGTAGTATTTATAGGTTTTTCCTACATCAAGATAAATTCTACACATACCAAGATATATGTATTACTACAAAAATTAGGGAAACAACCCATGAATTTGACCACTAAAATATCAAAGACAAGAACCTCTATGGTGATGTTTTTGCATAATCTCATCTCATCATAAAATATTCCCAATGTGTTGGAAATAATCAAAATATATTACAAATACCCTTTTATCTTCACAAATTGTGGGAAAATATAATCATCTACCAATATTCTTGGATACTATTAATTTTGGACCATGTTGTCTGTAACGTCCCTCACATGGGAGCTACTAAACTGGTGCCCCAAACTGGGTCACCACATGACCATAAGTACACCCCCAATATTCCATAGGTTTCTAACAAACAATGACGGTGAAATATGTAACATAGGGAGACAATACCCTTTTTACTAAATTCAGACAATATAGATTCCATATGAAATAAAGGAAATAGTTAACACAACTGTTGGATCGATATATAGATGTATATGTATACTAGATGGAACAATTCAAGAGGGGGTGAATTGTAGGTTTAAAAACATTGTGTCTAAACACTTAAGAAAATTAGTTTAAATGAACTTAAACTAATACAATTCAAAACAAATATAATTGAACACAATTGACTTGTATATAAAGGTATGAAATTATGAAATACTATAAGAAAAGTAAATCAATTGTATTCAAAATTAATACAATAATCAGAGTAATACAATAGTGAAATATTCTACCATAAAGAATATAGAATCTATCGATACAATATGTAATATTGTAATTGTAATTGAAACAATTACAAATGAATATGAAATTACGAAAGGAAACAGTACAATTCCCTTTCTAAAACAAACAGCAGCGGAAATGTAAAAGTATTAAAATTATTTTAACCCAAAGAGAAGGGTATCCTTTAACCTAGGATAAGAGGTCTATCTTCCAACCACCTTAGTAAGCCCTCGATACGATGATCAACACGTCTGTCTTGCTATCCTCACAAGCCCTTGATACGATGATTGGTACGTCTGTCTTGCTATCCCCAAAAGCCCTTGATTTGTAGGTAATCGGCACCTCTGTCTTTCAAACACATGAAATCCCTCGATACGAAGATTGGTAGCATCGTCTACCTATCCTCAGCACCCCCTTGATCATTTCCACCTGATCAGTCACACAAAGAAAAACAAAGCACTTACTGACATATAAAAAACTAAGAACAAGCCGTTCACATTTGTTAATTTCAAGGCTTTATCATGAAGCAATAGAGAAGTCACAACGTCTCTCTCTAGAACTTGATTGTAGAAAAGAATGATCAATGTCTCTCAGTTTTTCTTCTCAGCTTCAAGTGACCTATTATTTATAGGCCTTAGTTACCAATGGTCACAATTCCTTCAACAGTCATATTTCTCTGGAAAAATCAGAGGGACAAGGACACTTGGCATTATAACGGTCATATTGAAACACAAAACACGACATCGTTTTTATTAGTTTATAACTAACTCCATGACATTGTTTTGGTTAAAACAGAAGATATATGAAGATGATAAACATGAGTACAATTGACATGTATTGATAAAGGATAAAAACAAGAACGTGATAAAAATATGAGTACTATATGTATTACTTAGTGTAATGTATTGATATGATACAAAGTGAGTGTGATGCACAAAAGTCAGAACGATTGACAGAGTCTGTAAGATTGAGAGAGTCTGTATGATTTAGTCAGTACTATTGACAGAGTCAATATGATTGACAGAGTCAGTATGATTGACATAGTCAGTACAATTGATAGAGTCAGTACGATTGACAGAGTCAGTACGATAAACATAGTCAGTACGATAAGTATATATGAATACATTTGTGATTTCCAAAACAAGACATAAAAGTCAAAAGAAAACTTCTGACTCAAAAAAACTAGATCCTGTATTAGCAATCATTTCCCAAACATGGGGAAAACCAAAACCAAAAAATAAATATTCCATGTCATACTAAGAGTGCCCAAAGGGAAGAAAAATCCAAATAAAGAGAGATAGAGGAATCCACAAAATGGGTCCTGAATCCAAGTCTGTATCTCATTAATGTACATACCAAGACCAACTCAACTCCCTATCATAGGGCCTTTTCCATTGTCATGACCTTCAACCATGAAATATTCTTGGGTACCCAATGGCAACTCGAGTAATGTGTGAGTTCAACTCAATAGTCCACCACCAATGGAGATTACAAAATAACTAGTTTAAATAGATAGTGCATGAATTTACTAAAAAATGAGAAGATAAACAAAATAAAACATGGGTTCTATTAAATAAAAATATTCACTTTAACCAATTCCATCAATAATTCCATTTAATCATTTATACCAACTTAATTAATAGATTCTATTCTATTACATGTTCCATGGGTTAGGCATTTAAATAATTTTCACAATGGACTAAGCTGGTAAATTATCATGCATAATGAAATAGGTCATGTTCCTAATATCAATAGGGATAAACATATCATAAGTAGTCATAACACACCTACATTAGATCCACAGTTTAGACAGTATCATCCAATGAAACTGTTAGGGGCCTAGATCATCTATCTGACTCCCTAACCCATGAATTCATGAGTGGGGTTTAGAGATTCTATCCAACCTAAACCATGGTAGGATCCTCAATACTTTATCATAGACCACCACCAATACACATTTCAATGATTATTTATCCATTTTCCAAATATACCATATCACCAACCATACACAACCAATACACATAACATGTACAATTCCCATTTCATTCGACATATAAAACATCATCAATCCTTATCCCATTTATCATGTTTGAAAATTTCCATAAATTATCCCATTTTACATAATTTGTAAATTTAATTGCATTATCCCATTTATGAAATTAAATTACAAACTCATATGTCATTTTACACATTCAATTTATTGCATTTCACCATTTTTCGGATTTTTCCAAAAAATACCATATTCTACTTCCAAAAATTAGGCACATCTACCATTAAATAATAAATATAAAATATATTAGGATGTAAAGATATTTATCATGGTCTCTACCTATCTACAAGTCAATTCCATGTTCAACCTTACAAATTTCCATGTTTGGGAATATTGGCGCACCCCACGGGTGGCTCTAATCCAATCTAATCAACCTCAATGCATCCCACAAAGATTATGAGGGGTTCAATTCTTTATTTAACCAACCATTTCAGAAAATATTATCAAATTCATCAATTTCACAACAAAATGATATAAATAAAACAACCACACATGCAAAAATCAACTTCAAGACTATGAGATATAACTTATATACCATCTACCATGAATCCGTAGATGAAAACACCCTTAAATTTGTATTATGATTCAGATTTAAGAACCATTTGATGACCCAACCAATGATCCAATAGAAAAATATGGTTTTATGGATTCAAAAGAAGAAGAATGAAACCATAATCCCAAATCTAGAAAAGAGATGCAAGAGGAGAATTAGACTTACAGAGAGCTCTGATACACAACCAATGATACTATAAATGACTTTTCATCAAATATGATTGATCATTGGGTTGTATTGAGGGTTTAGGTGTATCACTAAGGATGGATGAGTCAGAAATGGGGAGAACATTTGGTGAGAAACATAAAATATAGAGGGGTTGAAAGGAAATTTATCACTTTTTAATGGGGCCCATGGTTTAACCGAACTGTTTTCCAAACCATGTGCACACTATTCACCTACCTCTATCGAAGATTGGGTATGTCATATAGTTACCTAGGGAGGCCCACACTGTTTGAAAAACCCTATTCCAATCTTGTAGAATGCTTCTGTTCAGGGTTTTAGAATTTGGATACACCCTTAAATAGTTTCTTCTAAACATGTGAGAACTCTAAAACATGTATAGGATGGAATGATTCCCCTTCCTATCATTTCCCAAACCCCCATAACAACCCCAAGGTTCCACATTCATTGGGTATGCATCAAATTAACCAAAATTAATATATTTGAACCAAATTTTATACCAGGAAATACCTCTACGGTGTCTGGGATCTTACAACCTCCCCACATTATAATGGATCATCCTCGAGCCACACTTCCAAGAATCATAGTGCTTCTGAAGCACCCATATTGGGCTATTTAGCCTTCATATCTGAATCTCTCTCCCATGTTTCATCATTAACATCACCATGGTTCCAAAACACTGAAACTGAAGGCAAAATATTGCCCCGAAGGTCTTCCTCACTATGATCCACAACTTCAACCAGATGATTCGAAAAGTACGCATCAGCCTCAAGCTCAACATCCTAAAAAAACAGGTGAGACAGGTTAAGGAATACTATTACATCTTTGACACATTAAAGGCATCAGAAACACCTCTATATTAACACCGAAGATCTAATTAGTAATCCACTAGTCCAATCCTCTCCACAATCTCAAATGACCTCACGAACCTTGGTGATAACTTACTATACTTTTGAATCCAATGGTGACCCATCCTAGGTGACACTTGAAGAAACACACGATCAACCACCATAAACTGAAGAGGTGTGTGATGCTAATCCATTTAATAATTATTTCTAATCTGATCCATTTACATTTATTTTTTGGTCATATTAATATGTTCTGATGACTTCTTGATAATACTCGGTCTCAAAAACTCTACTTTCCTACCTTCCATCCAATGTAATGGAGATCTATATGGTATACCATATAGGGAATCAAATGTTACCATTTTAATTTTATCATGTGAACAATTATTGTAGTAAAGATAATAATGTTTTAATTTTTTCTACTATGATCCACAAAAATCTAGGACACAATCCCTCATCATGTCCTCTCGTATCTGAATAGTACTCTCTGACTGCCTGTCCATTTACAGGTGAAAATACATACTCACAAACACCTGGGTACCAAGCACCTTGTGTAGTCCCAGAATGAAGTGTGATGTAATACATGGATCATGATCTAAAACTATTGTTCATTGTACCCATGCAGTTGTACTACTTATCAATCATACAAGTAACCCATCTGATCCAAATTGAAAGTCTCTCAAATCTGAATGAAATGAGCAACCTTATAAAACTGATCCACAACTACACAAATCACATCATTATTATGAGGTATTCTCAGAAGAACAAACATGAAATCCATATTCTCGTCATCCCATTTCTATTTTGGAATAGTCAATGGCTGCAACAAACCACTTGGTCGCTAATACAAGTCCTTCACCTACTGGAAGGTCCAACATCGTGTAATTAAACCTGCTACCACTTTATTTATCCATGAAATACAATACTACCTATGAAGATCACGACGCATTTTGGTTACACCAAAATTCACTTACCACTTCAATTCATGAAACTCAATAATCATATCTTATCACATACATTTTTTCACAACAACATGACCAAAAACATAACCAATCAATTAATTCGATAACCTACCACATGATCAAATCTCAACTTATGTTTGTGGATAATGATCACACATGTTCCCTGACCTACCACACTAATAATAGAAAACTATATCACCTCCTTTTGAGGTTGGATCCCTTTTCTAACCACCCTATGCACCACTACCCTAGTATAATGTCTCTAAATTGAACATCATACCATCAAAAGCTGCACAAATGGATCATCCAACTAGAATTGCATGTACACACCCAGATATATCCTTGAGGTTCCCTTCTGAAATGAAGCACTGATCCCCTACCTCACCCACCCTATTTAAACGGAAAATAATTAAATAGAACATTTTATCATACCTATGTCCATCATGGAAACATCTCACCGTAGCAGCCTCATCACCTACAAACATAGGAATGAAGCATTGTAGGTTAGTGAAAGGACTATCATACTCTATCAGTTATATAAACCCCCGTGTTAACCTCAAAAACTCTATGGCCTTTTCTTCCCTCAATACATTGGAAAGAAATTTTCCAGAAACTTTTCCCAGAAATCCATCTATGTCATACCATTATCCTACTAGGTTCGAACCAGAACATTCCACCACCACTTTTATTAGACACACAATATATAAGTAACCATCTTAACTCCCTTGTATGAAGATTCTCTATGTGATCAAGAATTATTTTCATGGAATCTATAAAAAATTAAACGAAATCCGGTCCACCCTCTCAAGATAATGGTATTGGGTGTTATGGAGGAAACTTCTTAGTCATTTCAAACATAAGCGACACACCCCACACTGGTTAACATTCTATCATTTTATTAAATTGAGTGAGGTTATTATGGAACTACTCATTTCCTCTATTACCCTAAATCTCTATGGTTACCTGCACCACTTTTGGAGGATCCTTCTTGGTGAAATCCTCTTATCACCCAATAGACACAAATTGTCATGGTAACATTCCTCTTCAAGTACATGTACACATCTCAATTAACATATCATGATATATCCACAATTTTCCCAAAATATATCTCTCAAATTTCCATAAACAACCTATGTCACATACAGTATCCCAACAGATCTCGCTAAATCTAAAATAGTACCCTCAAACATCCCTACCACGATCCATGGCTATCATCGGGTAAACTAACATACATAGTCACACATATTTCATTAAAAACTCCCTTTAAAACTATTTCTACCTTCATAGAACAAATATTTATCTTTTAGACACCTTTTCCATTTTCCAACTTTTTTCAAGCAACATTTCAACTCATTTAATTACCTTTATTAATCATAATTCATTAACCATTATATAATATTCATTAAACATTACCCATTTACAAATTTTTTTTAGTGATTGTTTTCTTTAAATTCTTCATGAAGTAAAATTCATTATACCTTTCATTTCCCATACTCTCATCGCATGTGTGCATATCATGATACATTCCACTTATATCCCTAAGTGCCTATAATGATGCATGAACGCACAACCTTATGCTATTTTGGATATGAGCTAAATATCCTAAAATAGTAACATGACACAACAAGTGTTCCAACCAAAGGTGAAATATCATTCAACTAATATATCCCAAATCATGATCAATAATTACCACCCTAGGACCTTGGGTTTTCCCTCATACATGGGTTAGATACTCCTAATACCGTGTTTATTGACAAGACATGACACATCCACATCTCCCATCTACCATCTAAAAAAATTAAAACAATACAAAAGAATGACTTGGATACTAATTTTTAACTTCCCCAACCTGAGATTCACTAAACCAATTCCCTAAGATGGGTCTCCACATGACCTCCAGCGAGCCTCCCCAAACACTAGAGGTTGCCGACTAGTATCGATGGTCAAATAATTAATCTAGGAAAACTATACACTATTTAATAGAGTAAGGCACATTAAACACTAAATGAAATATAGTAAATAATGAACATAACCAGAACATGCATTATCGATTGTTTCCCAAATAGGGTGTAATCCAAAACCAAAAGAAAAACTTCGTGTCATGATTACAGTGCCAGAAGTGATGAAAACACCAAATAATTACAAAAATCTCAATAAAAAAACATGTCATTACTCCAATTCTGGTTCCACATCAATGAACATCCTAAGCCCAACTAAACTATCATGAATATTACCTTTATACTTTTCCTGATTTGTGACAATAAAATCTACTCGGGTGCCCAATGGAATCTTGAGCATGGTGTGGGTAAAAATCAGTAGGCTACCACTATTAATGTCTTCAAAATATCCAGACTAAACAGATAGTTTATGCATGTAAAAAATAAATTAAAATTAAATAAATTACAACTCATATTCCATTAGATAACAATATTCACTTTAACTAATTCCAGCATTAATTCCATTTCATCATTTATACTGTCCTCATTTTGAGATTATTTTCAACCACATGTTTTTTAGGCTGGGTATTTACATCATTTACACAACAGCCTAAGTCATTCCATTATCATTCATATGGGAAAATGTCAAGTTCCCTATCTCACTATGGATATACATTACAAAATTAATCATAACATACATACCTTGGAGCCTCAGTCTATGTAGTCTCATACAATGCAACAGATAGCGGCCTAGAGCATTAGTCTGGCCCCCTAACTCATGCATTAATGCATGTGGTTTAGAACCTGATTCCAACATAACTTGTGGGATGATCCTTAGCCCTTTTTCCCACACCACCAAGCCATATGCACATACTTATTTATCTATTTACCATATATACCATATTACAAACCATTCACAACCAATTACTTAAAATTCATAATCCCCATTTCATTATTCATATAAAACAACATTAATCCTTATCCTATTTGGAATATTTAAAATTTCCGTACAATAACCCATTTCACATAATTCATTAATTCACATGAATTAACCCATTTACACAATTCAATTGCAAACTCGTATGCCATTTGAATAATTCACCTTATTCCCTCTAACCCTTTTCATATTTTTCCAAATAATTTCTTATGAAACTTAAAAAAATTAGGCAGATATATCATTATTTAATATATATAAACAAAACTATAATTTAAATAAATTCATCTTGGGATATACGTATTTACAAGTAAATTATACGATCAACTTTTTAATTTTCCATGTTTGGGAATATTGGCGCTCCTTCTGGGTGGACTTAATCCAATCTATTCAACCTCAACCCATCCCAAAGGGATCATGAGTGGTTATAATCATCATTTAAGAAACTATTTTACAAATTCCTTCAAAAGGAATCAATTTCACAACAATAGGGAAGCAATAACACAACTGCAAATGCAAAAATCAACTTTAATAGTATGGGATATTACTTATAGAACACTTACCTTGAATCTGTTAGTGAACACATAATTAAACATAAAATTATATGTGGAATCAAGTTCCCTTTTAACCCCCAAACTAATATTTACTAGGAAATAATGGTTTTTGGATAAATAATATGATGCATGAAACCACAAGTCCTAATCCAGAAAAGAGATGCAAGAGGAGCGTTACACTTAATAAGAGCTTAAATATGCAACCAATGGCCCACAAAATGAACTTGAATCATTGAATATTGAAGGTTTTGTGGTATTAAGGGGTTAGGTTTGTTAGTATTTCTATATTTGGACTAAATTTGGAGAAAATAGGGTGAGGAACTTAAAATTCTGAGGGAGAAAAGGGTAATTTCTCAATTTTTAATGGGCTGCACGGTTTGGCCCCACAGTTTTCTAAACCATGCACAAACAGTGAGCGTACCACTATAAAATAGGGTTTAAGATTCATGGTTTCCTAGGGAGTCATGCACAGTTTTATAAACTATGTGTCAACCAAGAATAATGCCTCCATCCAAGGTCCCATAGTTTGGACCCCCCTTTGAATAGTTTCCTATAACCATTTGAAAATAGTGCAACGTGAATAGGATGGCCTGATTTCACTTTAGTTCTTTTCCCAAGCCTCTGAAACAACCATGATCTTCCACATACATCCGGTAAGAATCCCATTAAAAAATAAGATATTAAAACCAAAATTTAAACAAGTAAAGACTTCCATAAATTCCAGGATCTTATAGTGTTCTCTCATTGGTGAGTAGTGAAAAAAATATATATTGCTTTAATATTAACTGTAATTAATACATCATTTAACCATCCCATATCTAAAGTATTTATATAGAAATGGATCATCCCAAAAATATTGTACAAAAATTATAGAATCCTATTCTTCAACTAGTATATGAATTATGGGTATATTTTCCAACATTCCAAGAATTTTTTAACATTACAGAATCATGTCGTAGATATGATTTCTATTTAAAAAGATGTTCATCAATAAAATCATCTTGAATAACCACCTATTGTACTATAAATATGTATGGAAACTATATAATTGAATCATGATAAATAATGACCTTGTATGACTCATTGTTTTTAATTTTTTTTTGAATTCAAACCAATTAAGAAATATAATTTATTGAATTAATCTTTTTTTGAAATAATTCTTCACTAGAAAATACATTAAAGACACATGATCATTTAAAATAACCACTTAAATGTTTATAAGATAAGTAATAAAAAAAATTGATGAAAATACCATGGATAATAAGTACATATATACCAAAATATAATTGACTTATGATTTATTCTGGGTCCATATAGAATTGTAGATGTGATTAAATTTTTTTGTACCATTTTTCAAAGGACTACCCCGAGAATATAATCACTTATTTAATATATCAGCTCAAGGTTACCATCTAAATTTGGTAAAAAAAATGATATGAATATTGTTCTACCTCACCTTTAGATCCTTGAAAGACTCCTTTAATATTGTATATACCTTTCCAAAAGTTGGGTGCGGGGTCTGGTAAGCTGTGAGAAGTTTTTTTCAAATCACAATCAGAATCAGGCTTGTAATATGAATATTTAATTACCATTCACTATTGTTGGATCTAGTAGATACTTTATCATAATTATTTTATAGGGGTATGCTTATAACCCATTTTTAGAAATTTTATGTCCTTTTACAATTCAATCATTCAAAATGAAGTGGTACTTATCCTAATTAAGTACTTATCGTAATTAAGTACAAATCATTTATCATTTAATATTTTCAATGGAAATTATATATTATTGATACAGACTTAAAAATATTGTATATAAACTGAAAATCCATCCATGAAATCCTTATGGAATTCATCCTTCACCCCTTTCCATATATGTGTTATGCACTACTGAAAAGTTGCAGTTGAATTACCCATTCTGAATGGCATTATTGGGTAGAAAAAATTCTACTAGTGACATGAAAATGACATCCTGTATTTATCATTGGGTGTAAATAGTATTTTACATTACCTATAGTATCAAACAAAGAACCAATATAACACAATCATTGAAAATCTCCCTAAAATTTGGTCGATGAATAGAAGGAAAAAATGATCCTTCCTTATTACATCATTGATATTCATGTATTCCAAACAAACCCTCTAACCTATCATGTAAATATTAAAAATCAGTTCATATTCCACTATTTCAATGGTCAATCATCCTTTATTTGGTACGAATTAGAGTTGTATAACCTATTTATAGTCTAAAATGGGGTTAATGAATCTAAAACATAACATCTTCAACACCTTCTTATTTAATAAATTTTTTTGGGTATTTCATCCATCTTTTAGAATGATAGGTTAACTTATTACATTCTACATGATAAACTTTTTTATATACAAAGTAATGTGATGATACCTTTGATATCAATTAATATCCTTGAAATATCCATGATTGATTTCATGAAAAATTCTACCATATGGTGTTTTTCTCTATTGGGAGTGAAATACCTACAATCAATAGAAGTGATTCCACCTTTTTACATTAATGAATATAGTAAGTAACATTTGAGTAATTTTAATTTAAATATTAGTGGATTTATTTTGAGGAATAAAATATTAAATGAGAGTCCCTCAAAACATTATCTATTTCCATATATCCTTATTTATTTACTATATCTTCAATTCTATACTAAATATTTTACTACACTTATTCATTAAAAATCTCCATCATAGCGTTCATTTTTTTGTCTTTAATCTATAATAGTTTGTATATTTATTAATAAATGTTATGATCTGAATGTATTCAGGTTCATATTCATTTTTGATAACCATTATGATTTTAAATTATACCTTATCATATCCAACTCTAAAAAAATTTCATGTTGTGACACAATTAATTATATTCTAATAGCAAGGAAAGGTTGACCATGAATGAGCTATAACAATCTTTATTACTCCATTTATAAAACAAAAAATTAAGATGTGGGTTGGAATTCACATCCATTTATAAAACACATTCATGAATTTTATTTGGAAACTTCAACGATCTATCCAATAATTGAAGAGAAAATAGTGTGGGATTTATATTACCGATCCAAATATTTTTGAATATGGTTAGAAAAATCACGTTTACACAATACATTATATAAGGTTTTTTAAATTTACTCAAACTAAAGGTGTATGGGAGGTAAAAACATCATATAAATCAACTAATTGGTTGGAGTTTCAATTTGACAACCGCAGAACACCCCTCTCTATGTGAAATCACACCCAATTCCTCATGTTTAATCTTTTCTGAGAGGAGTTACTTGAGGAGGATATTTTATGGTTGAATTTGGTGAATTTAATTTTGTTAATGGGATATTAATATAGATATATTTAAATCAAAACTATCCCTTGATGTATCCTCTCTATAAATGGAAAAGGTGGCCAATTTGGTTACACTTCAGCTTGCTTCAGTATGTTTTTATTCACCCTCCATACAATAAACATGAATCCAATTACCTATTTTATTGGTTCAATTTCTTTTTCAACCTAACACCTTACATTAAATAACTAATTTTCAATCTTACATTATTTTTTCTTTGGAAAATAATTCTCTTTTAGATATTATGTACTACATAAATTCATATCATTTTCTCTTCTATTGGAATCCATTTGTTTCCCAATATAACATTGAGCGGTCCCTCAATTATTTTACCATAATATATCCCAGTTTAGGCTTTATATTACAATGTAATCCTCTGTGATTTACCAAGTAGTTTATCAAGACTTTGAATGGTGGTCTCTACTATCAAGTCAAATGTTTTTGAACACTTTATTATCTATTTTTTAAAACCACAATACATTTCCTTCAAATTATACATTTCATAGACTTTTACACTTGCATGGTGTACCGTATGTTTTTCTATGAATTTTTTTTCGATAGAGTAATGTTAATTTTTCATATGGAATAAATATGTGTACGCTAAATAACATTTTCTAATGTTTATAAAGATTGTTACATATATTTACAGACTAAAATTTATAATAATGAAAAGTCAAAATTTAACGAAGTATAAATTGATGACATTATATTAATACTTTTGGAAAAACATGTTTTGGATGGAATATGATATGATTTACAAATCGAATTTCTCTTAATTAAATAATATTAAGATATATAATTTTTCTATATGGATACATTTATTCCACTATATGAAAATTTTCTACACTATGATGGTGTATAATATTACAAGCATCAAATAAACATGATGTGCTTTAAAGTAGATGATTATTCTAAGGCAGTTAAAACCAACTATGAGAATCCTGATATATGACCATTTTAACATTGAATATAAATATAAGTGTATTTAAGGATGATTTGTTGATGATTTTGAAACACAGTCCTTCTAATGTTTACTCAGTTGTAACATCTTTTTACATGTGAATTGTAAATATTTAGAAAGTTATAATTCTATGGGAACGAACTAGGGATTTTAAATTCATTATAACTTTTTAATTTTATAATCGGTGATTGTGATATGGTTTGATCAAGGGATTTTGGGGATAGTAAGTTTCATTAATAATATCATTGTGATTTCGAGGTTCCGTGGCTAGTAAGAAAATCTTATTCAAATATTTGTGAATAAGTTATTTTAGTGTTAAGAAATACCGACCACAGAACTGGTTATATGATTGGACAACTAATTTATGGGTTATAAACTTCATTAATGATTATGGTTAATGTGTATATTCAATATTTTATAAAGTTCTATAAATTTACAATACAATTTCTAAAAGATTATTTTGCAAGTTTTAACAAGTTTTTATTATACATTTTTAATTTGTCCAGGTATTTTTATTTTACCGATCTTATTTAAAATCAGATATTAAAGAATTCCTTTTTGTATAAATAACGAAACTATAAATATTAGATGATATATTTTTATGATGGATATTAACTAAGAGGATTGTAATTTTAGTCAATTTAAAAAATTTTAAACTTTAAATCAACCCATCTTGTAGATATTGATGTACTCTTTGATCCGATAATTGGTCTTAGAGGAGGATTAACTACATGACTTTCTAATTCTTATTTTTGTTATATAAATAATATTTATAATGTTTCTTAATTTTTAAAACGTTGGTTATTAACTACTATTTATAAGTTTTATACAAACTATTTATGCCCGAAAATATCTTCATTTATATGTTATATTTCTTTTTTACAAACATGGAAGGTTTAATGTTGGAAATATTGAGAATATTAGCCTTTTTAAACCATTGATTCATTATCGGGATAATTAAAAAATATATGATAGATCATATGAATACCTTTTTTTATTGAAACTGGAGGTTATAAACTTTTTATGCTTACTAGAAATTGTCAACTACATATGAATGAATCTCTTAAATTTAAAAATCAAGAGCAGTTTAATATCAACTGAATTATCATGTAATAAATACTTTGTTATGTTCTATGAAATGTAATATATATAATATTATTTCTTCATGTGAAGTTATAAACAGTAATTATAAGAAGTCATAAATTATTCATTTTTGTACTTATAATGTTATAGAAGCATGAATATAAATGATTACATCAGATTATAATGTATTTTATTTTTTACCTGGAGTATCTATTTCTAAGATGTATCATATATTCAAACAAAATTGTATATATTTTATAGTCTAAGGGTAATAAAATATTAAAGATGAGATTTTGCTTTAAAATATTATTGAGATTATTCTAAGAGTGTGGTAATCCAAAAGAATTTCTCTTGATGATACTAAAAATATTACTATTTTGAGTTTAGATGACTTTATTGGATCAATTATGCAATACGAGGGAAGATTATAAAGAGATTTTGAAAAGGATAAAAAGAAGAATGAAGTTGTTTTTTCTTCTAAGTTAGTTGTTTCTAAGAACGTGATATATGTAAAAATGGTTTATAAATATTCAATGAAATATAAATTTGAAGTTAAAAGAGAGATAATTGTTATGAATAATCTAAAAATGAGTTATCTAATATTTCCAAAAGGATAAAAAAGAATGATGGTAAGAAATATTTTAGATACTAAAATAAGAATAATTATAATGAATAAAATGAGAATAAGTATTCTTTTGAAATGATTTGTTATGTGTGCAAAATGGTTGGTCATATATGAAAATATTGACCCATGATTAAGAAAAATTAAGATAGGATATAATTTCAAAGAGTGATTTTATGAAGTAATACATACATAAGAGTATGAAAATATTGAAAGAAATTGATACTTGGAGTGCTATTGGAGGTGATAGTTCTCCATATAATAAAACATATTGGGAAAGTGAAGATCATAAAAATATTGGTTTCTTTATTAAAATTAAAAATAATAATAACTGACCTATAGCCAATGTATTTTCTAAAACCTCAACTTATATTAGGTTGAATGATGATTATATAGATTGTGAACAAGAAAATAATTATGTATCTTTAGATGAACAATATCCTTCATTATAAGAGAATATTATTTTACATAGAATTGAATAATTTTCAATGTTTGATAATACATTAGAAAAGAAAAATTAAAAATTTTCTACAAAAGTCGATGCTGCCAAGGAAGAACTTCTCAAATAATATTCAAGAATATAAACTCTTACTATTGAAATTTATAATCATTCCGAAGAGTTAAAGAAGTAAAATAATTTGTAAAATGAGTTTGAAAAGAATTATTATATCACTACTTCCACTGAGGATAAAAATTTAGTTTCAAATAAAAATTTTGAAAATTTGATTCTTAAAAATTTAGTATCACAATATACTATTAGTAATGAAAATTTTGAAAAATGTATAGAAAAAAAAATCTCATATGAGTATAACTAGAATGACTTTTTCTTATAAAAACCCAAATTTTAAGAACAAATATTTTGTTCCAAAGAATTCCCCCTCTATAAAAAATTATGTTTTTCATAAAGAATATTTTTTTAAAGAGTTTAAAACTACTCAACATAGTAAAGTTAGATAGATATGGGTCGTAAAAATGTTATTTCCTACAATGTTTCACTCAAGTATGTTTGGGTTCTAAAATACTAATCTTCATACTTTCAGGAAAAATTTATGTGTACCAACAACAATTAAATATTTTATACAGACAGTGGATGTTATAGTCATAAGTCCGAGAGTAAGGATTCCATCAAGACGATAATTGAAATGAGTTGGGGAAAAGTAACTTTTGGAGATAATGGTCATGGAGAAACTCTTAGAATAGGTAATATTTTTCTTCTTGGTAAAAATTTACTTTAAAATGTATTATTTTTTGTAGGAATTAATCAAAACCTTATTATCATATGTAAATTTTGTGATGAGGGTTATCTTGTGAAATTTAGTAAATAAAAATTTATGTTATATAGTTTAGAATATATGTTTATTACTTTCTTAAAATATATATGATTATTTATACATACATTACTTAGAAGGCCTTGGGATCCAAGATCTATCCTTTTCTTAGTGTAATTAATGCTCAATATTGGTTTTGTAATATATAGTTAGGGTAATTTAATGATAGAAAGATAGATAAATTATCTAATAATGTACTAGTTACAGATCTACCAGATCTTAGGAGTGATTCTTCTAATTTTTTTTAATCCTTATCATTTTGTAAAGTAACAAAACTCATGTTTTAAACTTATTAGTGATGTATCAACATTTGATGTATTATAGTTAGTAATCATGGATGTATATTGTCCTACAAAAACGAAGAGCATTGTTGGATAATACTATATATTTTTTTAAATTGATGATTATACTAGATATACATGGGAATATTTTCTTGAAATTATTTAGAAGACTTTTTCTTTTTTAAAACCACTGTAGGCGATATTAAAAATGAGAAAAATATACCTTTGGTAAATTTTCTTAGTAAAAATAGTGGATTGTTTGTAAATTATGATTTTGAAACATTTTATAGTAAAAAGGGTATAATACATAACTTTTTAGAACTTATAACTAGACAGAAAAAATGGAATAACGGAAAGATGAAATAGAATTTGTTATGAAATTACAAGAACCATGTTGAGTGTATACTGAATTTCTAAACATTTTTGCGTTGAAGAATTTATTACAATCTTGTATACTATAAAGCTTATTTTAACAATTTTTTTTATCAGAACTCCTTATGAGTTATTCAATATAATAAATCTAAAACATTATTACTTCAATGTTTTGGATTCAAATTATTCATTCTGAATACTAAATAAAATTTAGAGAAACTTTCTAGAAAATATGATGAAGAAAATTTTCTAGTCAATTATACTACTAGATATTCCTATATAGTTTTTTAAAAAATTCAAGCACTATTGAGGGAACTGTTCCTTTTAAATTTGATGAAACTGATTCATTTTGTTTTCAAAAAACCTCAACCAACATCTTCAGATATTATTTCAAATATCAATTTTCAACCCATGTTGTAAAGTTATTCTTTTGAGATAACAACTAATTTTTTTTATAAGTTCAACATCAAGAAGAAATTCAACCTAATATTGAATAATATATTTTTACAAACCCAGACAATTAGTTAATCCTTAGGAACCATCCTAGTGAAAATATCATGGGTGATGTAGATCAACCAAATAAAACTAGAATTTCCTTAATAAATGAAGTGGTACATTATGAATTTTTATCACAATTTAAACCAAAGGATACTGATGAGGCTTTAATTAATGGAGATTGGTTAAAATCTATACAATATGAAAATAATTACTTTTAAAGGAATAAATATTGGGCTATTGTTGAACGACTTAAGGATTCAGCTACAGTTTGTGTAAAATTCATTTTTCGAAATATATGTGATGAAAATGAAATCATAGTTACATATAAATATAGACTTGTTTTAATTGGTTATAAAAAATAATAAGGAATATAATACGAAGAAAATTATTTTCCAATATCTTGACTTGAAGATATATATATTTTTGAAGCATATGAAATATTTCTATATTTGAAATATTTTCAAATGGATGCTAAGTGTGTTTTTAAAATATATATGTATAACAGAATGTTTACATAGAACAACCACATGGTTCTGAAAAAAAAAATTATCTAGATCATGTATTTTGGATCCCTAAAGAAATTTATGGATTTTAACAAATTAAAAGACCTTGGTATGATAATTTAACATTATTTTTGTTTTAAAACAATTTTGCTAAGGGTGATGCAGATCAAAAAAATTTATTAAAAAGTTTTCTAAAAACATAATTATTATGCTATTGAAATTATATTTGGATCAACTCAAAAAAAACTTTTAGTTTCTTTTTTAGATCTTTTGAAATATGTGTTTCAGATGAGGATAAAGGGTTAACCTACTTTTATTCTTGGTTTTCATATTTAAGAATAACTATAATGAAAAATTAATTCTAAAAGGAAGTATATAATAGATATTTTCAAAAAACATATTTATGAAAAGACTAAGGGTTTAAGTAATTATTTTACAACCACCAATAATCTAAACATTTATGAATCTCAAAAACTAGTTTATTAAAATATTTTTAGAGAAATGATTGGAAGTTTACTATAATTAATAGCTAGTTATCATAATTATATGTTTTTCATATTATTGTGTTCATGGTATGAAGATAATACTAAATAATTCCATATTATGGTTGAAATAAATATTTTTTATTACCATAATGGAACAATATAAATTGGATTATTTTATTCTTACGGGAATGTTTTTGAATTTAATTTTTTTAGTTGCTGCCTTTGGAAGTAGTAAACTGGATATGAAATGTACTTCTAGAACTTTTAATTTATTAGGATACGATTTAGATTATTTCTCCAGTAAGTAACAAATTTCATTAACACATTCCAGTAATAAATTAGAATATATGGTAGTAATAAGTTATTGTGATAATGTTTTATGGATGCAATACACACTCATTGATTTTATCTTCTGTTTCATTAAAGCACTTATTTTTCATGACAATACTATTAGCATCTATTTTATTAAAAACCCTATAAATCACTCACAAGATTAAAAAATAGATATAAGACACTACTTTCTTTAGGATAACAGCCAAAAAGAATATATAATTTCATAATTTAGTGGAATTCAAGAACAACATGCTGATATTTTTAAAAACCCATTACTTCTGATAGTTTTGAATTATTTAAATAGAATATAGTAATAGAAAATAAAAAATGATCATTCATATATACTTCTTCATTAAAACTATTTCCATGTAGTAATAAACTCTCTAAAAAATAAGGATTACAAATTTTCTGTCTCTCTACTTTTTTAATAATTTTTTTTAAAAAATCTTTTAGTTAAGAAAATTTCTTATCCTTTTTTTCAAATAAAATCTTGTTAAGGGTGTTTTATGGGAAAGAAGTTTTTTACAATATTTTTTATTACATTATTTTCAATAAAAATTTTTATAAAATTTTCTAAAAAAATATTACATATATTTCCAGACGATGTTTTTATAAATTTTTCTGGTTGAAATTTTTATTAGGAAAATTTATTTCAAAATATTCATTATGTTATAAAAAATACCGAATGTTTATATATAAAAATAATATTATGATATAATGTTTATAAATTATTATCAATACGTTAAATATCTAAATCTTATATTTTTACTTATATCTGTTAAATAAGTTTAATGATTTTAGTAGTTATTTTAGTTTTTTACATAAGTATATATTTTATAGGACACATACAATGACTAATAAAACACATATATAATATTTATTAAAAAGAGAGTTTAGAAATATTTTATTTCCCATTTTATGTCAGCCTTTGATCAAAATAAATGATTTGATCTTAAACATTGGATCATTGAAATCCAAACCATCTCCTTCCCCTGTATATATATATGGGGGTGTATCCATCTCTTTCTGCTCAATGTTTCATTCCACTATTACCTATTACACATTTGATTCTTATCCATACGTTCTTTTGAGGTTCTTCCATTTCTTCTTCCAAACACACAGATTAAACCTGCAATATTTCTTGATTAATTCCAGTAAATGGAAGGTTGATATAATAGTTTTGGTTTGATAATTATGAATCCTTTATAAAAAAAGATATTATTTTTAAATGATGGGCGTCTCTTTTTATAAAAAAATAGAGTTTTCATCTCACTACCCAAAGTTAGTAAAAACGTTTTATTCCAATGTTAATTTTTTAGACGAAGATGGTTTAAGGTTATAATTTTTGATTTTTTTGGAAATAAGTAAAAGTTTAATACCAATAAAATAGAAGAGATTTTTGAAATTCCATTAGATAGTGAAGCAAGCATAATTACATATAAGTTTCCTAACATGTTAATTTTTTTGATAAGGATAAGGTTGAGGCTTCCTTGATTCACATTGTCTTAGTTATAGTGTAATAAATGATGATTATTATACATATCATAGTAAATTTCGTAATGTTGGCGAGGAAGATGAAAGAGAGGTATTAGAACTTTCTTATTATTTAAGTAATCAAGGAGTCTCTAAAAGAGCTGAAACATCTAGAACTTCGAGGTTTCAAATTCCAACATCTTCATTTCATTCTATGAATTCACATCCTTTAAACACATTGTATTGAATTGAGATGAATCTCAATTATTTTAATGATTTATTTCCATGGATGGATGATATTATAGAAATATTTCTATAAAATCAACCAACATTCATGTACATTCAATATATGATTGATATTTTAGAAAATTTAAGTTCAATGAAAAATCTTGCGGAGTCGGTAATTTGTAATGATGAAAATTTAAGAGATTTTAAAGGAATATTTATTATTGAAAGAATAAATATGGAATAAATATTTACCTTTTGCTGTATTTTTTATAATTATATGAATATTTTTGATGATATTATTAAAAAATTTCACTGATTAATAAAAATATATTTGAAAGCTATTGGAACATTTTATGGAGGAGTATATGATAACACTAGATCCATTGATAGATTTATATTTTAGGTTATGAATAAATATGAGGAATTTATGAAGTTATCAAAAAAATTGATGATATTGAAGAAGAATTTTTAAATTTGAGTATAATAGCTACACATTATGAAGTGGATCAAGTTGTAAGTTTTAAATTTGAATCATTAGGAGAAGACTTTAAATCGTAAAAAAAAATTTGTTTCAATCCATAAATAGTGTCAAACTAAATATTCAAGAGTAAAATATTTGGAGTAAGTGATATTTTTTTTAAATATGGAAAAAATAATATTAGCGTTCTTGACGATGATGTTCCAGGATTAAAAATAGCCTTAGCCGAAACCATGAAATTTCAGAATTATGTTAAAAATATAAAGACATTCATCAATGTCCTTATAAAGAAATGATGATATATTTTATAAGTCCTATTGGGAACTATTTTTGTAATAATTAAAATTATTTTTTAAAGGTTTTATATAAATGTGAGTGGATATTCTTCCTAATTAATTTTGAGGTATTTTTACAATTTAGTTGGTTATATCTTTCTATTAGTTTTTAATGAATATATATTCTCTTGACATTTTTTCATTATATAAATTACATTCCAAAACATTTTAGGTTTACATTCTATTTTATATAAATTATATATTATTGAAAATAAAATACGTAGATAAGTATTTATAACTTTTAAAGAAAAATATTAGGAAGATCAAAATTATATAATAATGTGGGAGAATTCAAAAAGGAATAAAACAATGAGGGAAAATAAAAATGTTTAAAAAGGTAAAAGGGAAGTTGTTTAACAAAGGAAGAGAAAATTTTTATATTTATTTATTTTTCTCATTTAAAAGTTATGTTTATTTATTTTATAATAGTTGCATATTGTTGAGTAGAATTTTTTTTCGACACTTTCTAATTTTTTTTTGAAAACCATAATACATTTCTTTACAAGAATATGTTTTAAAAAACTATTATTCTTATGGTTTTTTATGATTTTTTAAGGAAATCTATTTCTTTAGATAGTTGAATATTAATTTATCAAATTGAATACATTTATTTATTTATAGGGATGTGTTTTAATGTTTTGATGGAATATTATATATATCTCTGAAAAAAGATTTATAATCATTCCAAGTAATAATATAACTATATCTAAATTGAAGAAGTTATATTACGAAATTGATAGAAACATTTTTTGGATGGATGTAGATATGTTTTTTGGATGTAAGATTCCTTTAAAAATTGAGATAATGATATTGTTTGTCTAAATAAATTAATTTTACTCTACAAAAACATTATTTATATGATGGTGTATAATCATTCGAGCATCAGATGCACATGATGAGTTGTCCGGATAAATTTTGTTCTAAGAACATTACAACCAACTCTAATAATAACAGAATATGACCATTAGAAATTTTTATATAAATAGAATTAAATTTAAGGAGGAGAGGTTGATTCTTTTTCAATACAAACAATCAGAATATTACTCAGTCATATCATTTGGTTACTTGATTTGTGTAAATATTTAGTGGATTTTATTTTACGGAATCCAACTGATGAATTGTTCAAAAAAATTTTATTTTGTTATTTCAAATTCTAATCAGGTCTGATTAAATGATTTTAGGGATATGAAGACATCCAAATCCGATCATTGTAATTGATAGCATATGGGGGTTAAGAAGACTAATTTTATTATGATCTTTGTGATCGATGGATTTATTTGATAATAAATACAGGCCTTAAAATATGTTAATAATAAGGATAAGTAATGTCCATGATATATATTTTCTTGAATTTTATTGTTTAATCATGGATTTAATATTTTACAATGTCATGTAATTATACATTACAATTCATAAAATTATATTTTCTCTATTTTAAAAAGTTTTTATCGTAGACTATGCGTTTTTATAATGTTTTATTTTATTAAACATTATTGAACTCTAGTATTATAGTGTTTCAATGAGTGTGAATACGGATATTCTGATGATCGAATGATATATGTTTCCGATAAATATTAACATAAGAGTTTGTGATTTTATTCTTTTAATTTTTTAAAACTACAATTAACCCCTATTACAGCCATTTATATACTCTTCGATTGTACATTTAATTGTGATATTAAATTTTTATTTTTCTTAATGTTCTTTTCCTCCCAGTCCTCAAAATTCAAGAGGATTAATGGTTATTATCAAGGATATTGTAGATAGTTTTTTAGAGAGATTTAATTTGATTCCCACTGGGTGTTGTTGATTTATATACTTGGGGATGACTTAGAGGATTTTTTACATGTTTTTGTATTTTCCCCCTCCTTGTATATATTTTTTTTGATTTTTAGACCTCATTTTTTTTGCAAAATTGATTTTTAAAATATTGTTGTGGCCAATTGTGAGTATCATTTTTAGAAAATACATGGGAGTTTCAACACATTTAAATTTATAATCATAGATGAGATGTGTTTTTCCACAAAATTCATGTATAAAGAATTATTTTGTTTGGATTCTAATCTAGGATGGTGGATAGCTCATAGAACTGTCGTATAATTCAAAACTACCTCCATTTCAATAGTGGAATTATTAATCTTCTACACATGGTAAAATAATCAACTATAAGGAACTCTTTATCCTTTCAATAGAGACACATTTACATCTAGATCATAAATGATCACCTGGTAATTGGTGGGAATTATTCTCTTCATTCATCATTTAACTTCTAAATCAACCATTACTCAAGAATAATTTTGTAGACCAAAATAAAAATTCAATAATTTTATCTCTATGGTCAATAAATGACCTATAAAATTGATTAAAATCACATTAAATCACTCAAAATCTTTTATAATACACTCTTTGTATCTATAGGTATATTTTTGGATACCAATCCACAGTTGTTCCATCTTCTAAGGAAAAATTTATTTCAATAAAAACATATATTCAGGATTACCCAAGTAGTTATGGAACATGGTTGTTGGGGATTCAATCAATATTTTTCTAGCCCTATCAATTAATACACAATAGACCAAATCCTAATCACATAATCAATAACTCCACTTATCTTGAAGGAGTCAGATATCTCTCAAAATCCCTATAGGTGACTCTAATAAGAACCATTGATAATTCCTCTAAACCGAGTTGTTTTTTCAAAATATATAAATTTTTTAACATTAGATCAATTTTTTTGGCAGAAATTTCAAGATTCACTATACTTATGGAGGATACATCAATATACGACTTGTTATAATCCATGAATGTCACCCAGAATGATTCTTGTTGGACCCCACTGATGCTGTTTTAGCACAATTCATGAATGACATGAGGTCAATAGATTTCCTTTTCAAAGCTTCAATTACAATGTAGTCAGTACCGAGTCTAAATATAATACTCTTGTGGTTCAATACAATTTAAAAATGTTTATTTAGTTTTAGGGGAATGGTTCTTATAACTGGAACCTGCAACGATAAAATAAAAAACACCCTTGCATATAAAAGAGAAAAACATAAAAAAAATAATGAATAGAATGAAACAAATAGTGATTACTCAATGTTTCATCTAGTATTGTACAAAATCCACAAAACTGATGCCAAAATAATGATACACCCTATACAATTGTCAACTAATTAGGGTTTCCAAGAGAGATCACAAATTATTTTCATGGAAACTAATTACTAAAAATTTAAATAATTTTAATGTAATATTAGGGAGATATCTGCTTCATCACAATACTTATTTATTCATGGAGAAAATATGAATAATAAGAAAAAAATAATTAATGGATTTAATTACGGAGAAAATATTAGGGATGCAAGGAATGATTATTTCATAAAAAGATTTAAAAATATGATGAACTAGTTTATTGGGAGGTATGCCAATAGAGAAAATGGGCATAGAGAGGTGGGGACTTGAGAGAATATCTAGTTGGTCCACCAATCCTTATGATGGAGATAAATGATTTTCCATTTATGGATTAATTTTTAAATTTTCAAATATTAGAGAATTTGATAATTGGAACATTATCCCCATATTAAAAGGCTACTTCTTCTTTTATCCAATATAAATATGATATCTATTCTATATAGAAATTTTGAATCTATAATCTCATTTAGATAACCTCTAAACATGGACACAAATACTATAAGTGTAAAATAAAGATATTATGATATGATAAATTTTTATGAAAACTATCAAATACCCTATACTAAAAGGGTTACTCTTATTTCTAATAGTGATGAGATGGAAATGGAATTCGAGTTTATATTCCTTCATTATGACTAAAAACATTTAAATCTAGTTAGACATGATATCACTAGATAATGGAATTTTTGGAAGGTATAATTAAATTATATAGAGTAATTTTCTAAAATCCATAGAAATTTTTGTAAAATATTATTATAAATAAAAGATCCTCCAAAAAAGTCAAGTCCTCCATGAATTAATATGACAGGAATCAGGTTCGTAATATAGAATTTTATTTAACATACAATAGAATATGGATAATGGAGATCATATTTTTGATGGGCATAATTTTGTTTATAGTATGGAACATCTGAATAATTAAAATTTATCTAATATTATTGGTCATATTGTGTGTGGTCATATAATAGATTGATTATACAATATTATCATGAGTGAGGACGATATAGAATCTAAAATATGGGGTAATTTGTTGGAGAAATGGAAAGTACAAGATAAGAAAGGTTCTCAATCACATTCTAAAGGTACGGAAGAAGAGGGTCATGAAGTGCCCAGTGGATCATGCAGGTACACTGAGAGGGGGGTGAATCACTTAAAGCATGTTTTTACCAATTTTAGTTTCTTTTCTATCACATCTTTTTAAATTGAATCACTAAAATTTTAAGAGTGAATAAGTATTCCCTGTTTACAAATAAAATTATACCATATGTAAGACAGAATGTAACTGAACCACAACATACAATATTTTTACACGTTTCTCCCCCAATGTGGGTGAGTACGTCCTTGATGTTTTTGGGATGATCCAAGACAATGATCTTCTATAATGAATCAATCCTAAGTTTAAAGTGGGTTGGTTATGTATCATACTAAAACCATTTTTTGTAGGTATAAACCATTTACCAAATTATAATTTTATCCCACTAGTTTTATTTATACTAGTATCCCTCCATTGTTTACAAAAACTACACAAACACAATGATAGAAATCATATGAACGTCATGAAGTAGTTGCAACAGAAAACCGATCGCCCTCTTTGAACCACTGAAATATACTAGTAGTACACTTTCTCACTTCAACTCAACCCCTTCGCATTCCACTAAGTATAAAAAAACATTGTATTCTTGTCATCTCAGTATAATCAAATGAATTATAGAATAGAACACTCCCAATTCAACTTACTATAGAAATAGAATGAACAACTAAAGTTTTTTCAATAAACTGTGATCATTAATCAATATTTCTCTACTGATAAATATTGCTTCATGTCAACTCAGTTATTAAAAAAAAATAGAACCCATGATTTCTTCTTGAATGTAATTCTTATCATCAATTTAAAATATCTAATTCATGTAATTATGTACACCACTTATGTATCTTTTTTGTGAAATTACAAATGCACAACATAATGTATTCTTTTCATATTGTTTAAGCATGCACAAAATGATTATACCTTCATGAAAACCAATTATATTTTGTGATCTTCTTCATAGAATATATTGGTATGCCTTGAAAAAACTCAAATAAGTAAAAGTGTAATTGTTCACACATGAATCACAAGATCAAAACACACACATAGTGACACTCTTTCCATCACACTATACATTTCCCATGCAATAATATCAACATGTGTATCATGTATAATCTAAAAATCATGTATGCATATAACATTTCGTGTATTCAACTCATATAATTTCATTAGTATAATCTTTATCCATGAAAAAATAGTAAGATCACCCATTATTTTTTTGAGAAAATGTGTGATGCCATTTAGCTATTACATTAAATAACATGAATGATGCAACTGTAATTCTGCGAAGAAAACATAAAACTTCAAGATAATAGCACATGATTATCAAACCGATCTTATCATTTTCAAGACCCAAACACATCATCTGCAAAATTATATACTCAACACTCTTCATGTAATAATATAATGTCACTGATAAATCATCATGTAAATCTGAGAGAGTGGGTGTTACTTCTTATTCAGATAACATAATACATCATTTGTTTACATCACTATAAAATGAAAACATTTTCACCATATTTATTCTTTCTTAGTTGAAAATCCAAAATGGATATAAGATTTTTTATGCATATAGGAACTTCTTCGTAGGACACAGTGTAAGAAGGCTATTTAATTTGACATTAATATACACAAAATGTCAGATATCATTTACATTACACTCGATCTTTATGAAAGAATGTTTATTTTTGGGTTCACTTTAATCATCGAAAAAAAGGGAGACACTACGTAGTGCTATCCCAAATGCTTCATGGAAACAAGTTGTTTGGGAATAAAATTATTCTTCAAAGCGCATATAATTTTCCCAAGGTATTCATTATAAAATAAAGATCTTTACATAATCTTCTTCATGTGAAACATTTGTATTTCAGGTCTCAATTTCCCCCTCAATCCCCTGAAGACTCTCTCAGATGAGTGATAAAAAACTTCAAAAAATGATCACATTGAATGGTATTTATTAGAAACATATAACATTTTATAACCCCCAAGTATCATGGATGACCACATTGATTTTTTCTTAAGATCATTATTTGAAAAAATCACGTACCATGAACCATTACCTTGACTGAAAATGATAATTTTCATCTCACGGTTTTTCATTAGATTGGTCTTCATAAAATGATGAAAAGAGATTAGTAGATGATTTCAATCACCTTAAATTTTTAAAACACTCGATAGATGATCAGTGGGATCATATCATGCTTCTATCGACGTCAATCATGCAGATTTCATTTATAAAATAGAAATATTCAACAACCCGAAGTAGAAGATAGGATCATTATAAGGATAAAATGTCTAGGAGAAACACAATGAATGATGAATTAATGAAAAGAAGATATAGATCGAGCTTCAGTCCAAAAATGGAGCTCTTGGTGAACACGATCAATCGATAGCTTGCTGGAGAAAAAAACACAGAGCATTGAATGAATGGACCTAATGATCACAAATGATGATATGAGGGAAGATGTTATCTTAAGATTTTACAGTGTAGTAGGATGGAGCAGACGACCATGATAATTAGATGACCAGATCCGAAAGTAAAGGCCTTCTCATCAACTAACAAATTTTATTAAAAACTAAGTGTATATTAGAAGAATTCTATGTAATATAGTGAAATAAAATATCATCATCAATGAAATGATAAATTAACTTCAAATCATGAATTCTATATTTTTTTAAATGATATAAACAATGAGTCAATACAAATCACCAACAACACATTTTTATGAACTATTGACCATATCTTAAATGTTCACATTAAAATTTTTCTTCATCTAATGAAACTTATTAAAATAAAAATAACCTTACCAATATTTAAAATATAAATAGAATGACCTCCATAGCTCAAAAAATTTTACTTTATCTTTTTATCAAACAACTTAATAAAAAACATTTCAACACAAGTATTACTTTCAATAAATCTATGTTCATCAAAACCTGCATTTGGAATTTTTATCAAAGCCCATTTTACATAAAAATGTAAATGTTTTCTTCCACCCATTACAAGAAAATAAAACAAATGATATAAGTATGGGAAAGAATTTAACTCATGTCATATGGATAAAATTTATGTTTTCTTTTTATCACATTCAATATCCTCTTTTCATAAGTGATGTCACTTATCAAAAATTTAAATTCATCTATGTGAGAAAAGGGAAAAACCATTTTTTAAAAGAATTATTAATTAATTAATCATATCCATGTCTATGTGGGATAACCCGATGTAGAAAATATGATAAAACATTCTAGACATCAATGATGTCAATTAATTTTATAATGTGATGCCAACACTATAAAATTATTTCAGGTGATGTTTATAAGATTTTTTTGAAATAAATCTCCTCTAATTATCTCAACAAATAAGTTCAAAACATTAAATTGAATGAATTTAATTCACCTTTATAAATTCATTTTACTTTTTCCATCAAATTATCAGTTTTTAATCATTTGATTTAGAATTTTCATTTATCAAGAGATATGAGAACATTCCTTTTTTAATGACAAGATTCAACTTCCATGATTTGAAAATATTAGACCAATCACATGCCAAAACTGCAAATGATCTTGTTATACATGTTGAAAAATTCAACTCTAATAATTTATTAGAAATTCTCCCCCAAAAAGGAAGATCTTCATCAATTTTCATCATTATGATTGACATTCATTAAAGATGATATTCAAGAACAATTTTAAGAGAAATTATAATTTAGAATTATATAATGGATATCCCTCTAAACGTTATATAATATTTTTCATAGCAGTCATATTTTTAGAAATACTCTTGAATAGATGCCTCATTATCAATTCTATACATAATTGAAACAAAAACATAATATACAATGGATTAAGGTGGTTATTCAATTATTTTTTAGTTAGAGAAGTAGGGATGTGATATATCTCTCAACCTAGAAACTTATTTTAATACTATTATAGATTCATGATGACTCATAATGAATTATCCTTGTTTTAATTTAAAAATTTTATCATTTAAGGAAAGCATGGACTTATTTATTTCTTCATCTTTAGGCTTTTTCACCTTAGGAAGTAGTGCACTTTAATTCTTCTGTTCCAACTCAAACCACTTAGCCTATTCCAGCTGCTCAAGCCATATGACTATAAATTATTTTGGTATAGGGTAAGAATTATTCTCATGTGTATAATACTTCTTCACAATATCATTTTTAACATAAGAACCTATTTTTGATTCTCCTTGGTTATTCACTAATACTATATTACTAGGAAACCGGGTCCAAAGATTTCCAGCAATATTCCCTCAAATATTTCACCTTCCAAAAATATCTCCAGCAATCATATGGTTATCTATTTTAGGCAACCACTCATGAAATTTTAATTTTTTGTCTTTATTCTCATGCACCAAATAAATCATGTAATTTTATTTCGATATTAATTTATTTTTCTTCATTAGCTTTCTTCCACTAGAAATAGTGTTTTTGACCTTTTTGCAAAGAACCATTATTTGTCCTTTTCTCCCACAGTATAAGAATATGTTAATTTATTTGATATTCATATCATTATTATTCATGGGTGTATCTTTCATCACACTTTTCTAACTCTCTTCTCTTACTAACTTCCCAAGGAAAAATTTTCTACTTTGTTCTTTTCTTTTTCATTTGTCGTGGTTTTGTCTTCATATCAGTTTATCTCTAGTGAATAGTTTCAATATACCAACACTCATCATAATTATGACCACATATATTGAAATAATAACAATAGTCTTCAAGATAATCATATATATTCTTGATAAAAAGATTCTTCTTTATCTCTTAATTATGCTTCTTGTTTCTATATTTTATTTTTCATCAGATCTACTCCTGTTAATTAGGGCCTATTGTCAATAAAATGAATAGAAATGTATTCCTAATAGTCAGTAACTCGATGCCCAATTTTCCAACTGCACCAATAATGGAAAAAATATTGATTTATTATTTTGTTCTACAACTTGTGTTGATTTGACATCCGGTTTGTTTTAAATAAAATAACTTTTCATCTGATATTTTTGTGGGGAAAAAGAATTCACAAATATATTAATATCCACATTGGATGATTAAGTATATTTTTTATTAGTCTTATTCATAGATGATTTAAAATAATTCTTTTTGGATCATGTACTTGTAGATGAAACAATATTAGTACTAAAAAACATCTATATCGAGTATTACCTTTTTAATGAGATTACAAGAGATTTATGTCTTAATAAACTAATGCTATTCTTTCTAGTGGAATGAGTATTGTGAAGAGCGATACATTTAAAAAAAATTGAATATTATTTGATCTCATCATTTTATAGTGATTTAGATTGAGTGTTCTGAAAATTTTTAATCTTGACCCCCAACTCAAGATATTTCATATATAGAGAGTTCTTCTATTCTTCAAGTTATTTCACCGTATATTCAAATTTTTTCTAGGAAGTTGTTAATTTTTTTACTTTATATTTTTCAAATTGATATCCATTTCCCGGAAATTTATATTGATGAAAATTTTATCATCTTCAACATCTTTCAGCTAGTATTAACATTAATTATTTTTTTTCTAAACTAGATTATCATGTGTTTGAATTTCTTCTAATAGTGAATTATTCATCTCATAAATTTTCTTTTTATTAACCTATATATGGGATTCATTAACATTCATATGGGGATTTATTTTTTCTCTAATCCATGAATCAAATCTATAAAAACGTTCTTATTCATGTCCTTCTCATAAAAATCATTTTTAAATAATCTTTATTTAATGCATGTCTTTAATTGCAATGCAATATAGACCGTTCCATTGATTATTCTTCTTGGATGAATATCTCATTATTTTTTATGATTTCTAACAGAGAGTCCTTAATATTCATGAAATATTTATGTGATTCTTCAGGTGTAAAAATCATATCTATAAGGACCTTCTTAGTAACATCTTTCTCACACACATTTCATTGAAATTTTTCTTTGAGACATGAGAAATATTCATTCCAATGTGATATTGTTTCTTTATTTAAATCATTAATTTGTGATATATGTTTACATATTTGAATCTTACATTCTATGTGTTTCTATATATCCTCATCATCCTTTTCAGGTAGTGACTTTTCATCATATAGTCACCGTATAAAAGAAAATATGTAAGTGACCACTTTAAATTTAACATTTTTGTCACACCCCAACCACTGATATTCATTTATTTTATTTTTTCCCAATTTTGGATCATTGGGTTGAGGTTCGGGTTGAGTTCCAAAAAATACTCCTCGTTTTTTTGGGGTTTTGGTTTCCCATTATAACTATGATGGTTGTTGTTTTTATTAATAGAATACAGTTTCATGTCGGTGTGTTCGTGACACCCTCGGTGTCACTACATTGTGTATAATAATTTCAAGGATTATTGGGTATACTTCCCTAGTGTTTAAGATATACATTGAGGGTATTTGGCCAATTTTTGGGGTCACACGGTTTGACCACGTTTTTTCCAAGCCATTAAACCAAACCTTGCAATGTTGCAGAAGCTTTCCAGTAGTCCTTTAATGGTTTGCGCACGACTTACTAAAACATGCAGCAAAACCGTGCAACCACTTACGAGATTAATAAATTTTGATATGGAGATCCAATTTTGGTTATTCCACCTCTCATATGAATCCATATTTTTTTTATATCTACCATAGGGACCCCTCCTTCAATCATTGATTTTGGAAGATTTTGGGTGATTTCTCATGAATGGTTCATGATTCTTCATGTTTCCTTCATCAAATCTTCTCTCCTTCTCTTCCCCTATTTGTTGTAGGATTTTATTTGGGGATTTTATTCCATATTCATACCCTAATGTCTATGGTGTATGTTTGGTTCATTTTTAATTGGATCTACGGATGTGAAAATGGTCAATGGTGCATATATCTCTCCTCCCTTGACGTTTCATCTCATTCACACACCGTTGAGGTATGTGTTTCCAACTTTTTTTTTCGGGAATAATCCTTGAGCACTTGTGTGTTTTCATATCATTTTGAAATGTATTTTTTTCCTCTAATATTTCTATCAATTGTTGTGAATGGTGATTCTTTGTTGGTATAATTTACGAAAAATAGGTTTTCAAAAGGATTTGAGTGAAATTCCAAGGTTTATAGCACATTAGGTTATTGTATAAAATTCCATTTTTATTTTGAAGTTAAATTGTGGGTTTTTATGAAATGTATAGCCTTGATTATGGTGTGATGGTTATTTATTGATTATGAACATGATTTTGTGTGTATGGTTTGGTAATGTGTTATCCTGTTAAATGTGTTAAAATGTTATAAAAAGGGTTTCAAGGTTATAAAGGGATTGTCTTATGTTCCTCAAATAATGTGTATGGTCGGATGAGATTTTAATGAAAATTGTTGATTTTTTGGAAAAGGTTTTTTGTGTCCTCTTGTATATTTGGTGTACCATCAGAATTTGTCACATTCATTGTTTCACTTGCTGTACACATGATTTTACCCTCAAAGGTAGATGGTGTTTTAAACTGGTATTCTATAAAATATTGGTTTCCTAAGAGGTTCTTGTTTTCTAATTAATGTTGTATCTATCATGTGGTTTCTAAATATGGATTAAAATGGAATCTTATGGGTTTATTATCATTTTTATTTTGGTTTTTGTGTTTTGGAAAATGATTGGATTAAGGGTTGTATGTAATTTCAAAGTTGAAGATCGTTTTACAAATGCTTTGGAAATGTTTTGGTAAATCTAATTGTGTGTGTAAACATAAAATCATGTTTTTAATGTTTCTAGTGTCACATATTTTCAATTAAATGTGGAATGGATTATTTTAAAAATTCTCTGGGAAGTGTTATTCCTAATGGTCTAAAAAGTGATTTGTAAATGTTTCGATGTGTATAAGCTTCCATGAATGGGTTTGGGATGTGAAACTGGCGGCTTATGAAATGAGATGATTAGTTTGGTTGATAAATGGTGAATGTGGTAACATGTTGTGTGTGAAATTTGATTGTGAAAAATAATGGAAACCCAGGTATCTAGGTGGGTGGACGTGTACTATTATGCTAGTGATTCGGTGGGGTTTGGGCTCTATTTCCCATAGCATGTTTGACGGTGAAAACACTAACTAAAATATGATTGTGATGTTGGGGACCACATGGATATGGGTATGTTCCCTACTAGTGGCTCCTTCATGAGAACATATATTGTTATGGATACTCTTACACCAAGATAAGAGGTACCTGTGAACCACATCTTGCTAGTGCCTAGGGGTGTTCCCGTGACTAGTGTTCAATGACTATATTGCACAGTGCGTCGTTATATGTTAGGTTGGGATGTAAATTTTAGAATTAAGTTTATTTTCTTTAAAGTGGAATTATTTGAAACTATTTTCTAATATTTTTCCATTGAAAATTGTTACTAGTATTGTTTGGATTGTGTTTTTGTTATAAAATGGTAGTTTTCAACACAAAAAAATGGGCAGTGATGTGTGTTGGCCTTTAAAACAGTAATGTTGTGGTTGTTTAATAAAAGGTAAAAAATATTTTTTTATAATTTTGTTTCAAGCTATTGTTAATGGAATATTTTGTTAAATGAAACTCCTGGACTCTATGGTGATTTCCTACGAAGCTATTATCTCACACCCTACCTATACCACTCGGTGTCGGTAGACCCGAGCTGTTTTATAGGTTCACCATTTGTTCAATTTTCTAGGATCTGGTACTTGTGGTTGGAGTGGGTTTAGTATTATGGTTGTAGGTGTCCAAGATGTCACATAGAGATATTGGTATCTTGGTCTAGTTTTAGTTTGTTCTGAGTTTTATTTTTCATGTTTTAGTTTCAGTCTATTCAATTGTATATTTATCTGGATCAGATATTTATTGATTTATTCTGATATGTGGGTTGTTGTTGGATGATCATTCTAATTAGTTTATTTATTTTATCCTTGTTATTAGGCTGAAATAATTCTATATTGATTAATATCTGATGCCCAAAACTGGTTTCCATCCAGCGGGGATCGGGAATGCCCATTGTGCAATGTTGCAAACTGGGTTGGGTGTCATGTCAGATTTGAATCCCAGCTTTGTTCATGAAAAAATGGTATCAAAGGAGGACCTTGTTATTTGGTGAGTCTGCAAGATAAAGACTAGGGTGGTTGGGGCTCAATAGGGAGGTCCCAGGTCGTGGCCTGATCACCACCACACATGAAGAGACCTGAGTTACCTGGGGTAGTCCGAGAGTGAGTCTTTGTCTTGTCTTGGATAATTTTTAATTGAGGAATGAAAATGGAGTCAAGATGGCGTCACATCGTGGTCCCAAAATGAGTAATGACCCATGTAGAATCTGATCTCATGATTCAAGGTCCTCTTAGTCTTATTTCATACTTGGGGTATGGCTCACTACCATATAAACGAGTTAAGAATAGAAAATAATTCCTCATTTTAATGGTTTGGCTTGAGACATGTTTCATTTTGATTTTGGTTAATGTGACTATTCTTTTAAAATAAAACATTTTTATGAAAATAAAAAATGATTTCATTCAAGTGGTTTTGAAATTTGTAAATGAGTTTTAAAAATGAATGTCCCTTGGACGGAGGATTTGATAAATTATTGGATTTCATTACATGATAAATTTTTTGATCGTTGGTATTTATTATAAAAAATCACATATCTGTGGGTATGTATGGAAAGTGCATGTTGTCACAAGGGTATTGATGGCATAATCCAAAGTGGATTGGAACATATTTGACAGTTCATAGGATACCATGGGTGGGTGATTTAAATCAAAGGTATGGCCTTACTTTTTCAAAGTGAATTTGAAAGTTAAAAAATATTCTTGAAGTTAGTTTTTGTTTAATAATGTGGATCTTATTATCTGAAATTTAGGTTTAAGTATTTGGATAGTGCCCTTGGGAGAAGGAAATTTTGAATTTTAAATGAAATGGTGGTTTTTTTAAAGGTTATTTTTAGTTGCATTGGTATATGATTGGTTTTTAATCCATTCTTTATGTCTTGATATATTAATTATGATTATGATTCAGATTGATGTTGGTTTGGAATTATGGATCCTTTTGTTGTTTGAAGTATGCCCCCCCAAAATGTCCCAAAAAAATTCAATGAGTCATGCCCACGTTTATTTTATTCCTGATAGTTTCATATATTTTGTGGTGATTGAGGTCTGTTAGAGGTAGTGAGGTGGATTTCGAATATCAAATGTGTATTTTGATCATTATGAACTCTAGAAGGTAATGGTGTTTGTGTTGTTTAGGGTTTTTTAGGGTCCATCTAGTGATTAATGGGAACTGGTTTCCTTTTCTATAGAGATAAATAGTAATCTAATATCTCTATTTTCCCACCAAGGACCCCCATTGGGAAAGAGTGTATGCCAGTGGATGCAATTCAGGATAATTCCTATCATTTGGTTTGGGCATGATGTTTGTTAGGACATTTGGGTGTGTGCCACTAGTGTGTTCGGTTTGGGAATTCTAATCCCTCTTATTGAAATCCACCAAATACATGCCATCCTTAAAGCTGTATGGGTCATTTAGAGTAGTTTTTTAGGAAGTTTCGTTGGAGGAGGATGATGTGACCGAAAGATGAATGTACTTGACTCTGAGTCAGGAGAGGCTTCATCCATCAGAGCCCCATCCAGAGGTCTCAGGGTGAAGCTCACACATATTCATGAGTGAAAAGCCTGTGAAACCCTAATGTAGTTTGAATTATATCTCTCATATCCAAAGTGGTTGAGTCAATATGAAGGTGGCCTGTGATTTTTTTTCATTCTTATTTAAGTGTGCCTTGCCTTTTTTCATATTAGTGTCAGGTTTAACTTTCAGTAGTGTTTGTTTGGTGATGATAGTGTTATGGTGAATTGATGTGTTATGGATTTGGTTCAATTGTGATGGTTCCCTATTTCATTGATAGTAATGTTAATCTTGTATATGGTATTTCGGGTTTAATCCCAAGTCAATATTTTTTGTTTTTGGAGTTTTCAATATATTTTTTCAGGTGAAGGACAATTACCACACGGTTAGTTGAAACTGTGTAGCCCAGGCCGTGCAGTGTATCCCAAACCAAGAAGATGGAACCAACTACACTGCTAAAACATGGTCATGAGATAGGACCTAGGTAACCATGTGTCTTGGTTCCATTCGGGCTACGACGTTGTCACTGTTTGCGCACGACCCTTAAACTGTGCATCCCAGCCATGCATAGTGTCTATTATGGATAGTTAGGGGAGCACGGTTGGTGCATATTTTGGTAAACCATGTGACCAAACCCTATGATATTCCTAGGTGTTTTAAATGTTAATTTCCCCAGTTCTCATTTAAGTCTGGGTGGTGTTTTTGGACTTTGATGATTCTATTCTAGATGAGTTGTTGTGGTAGGGAAAACCCCCTTGTGTCCTCCCATCATCATCATTCATATGATGTAGTTTCATCTTGATCAGTCCGGAGTTACTTGTGGAGTGAATAGTAACACTAGGGTGTATGTTTCACTTGGTTTTAATCGGGCCTGGATTTGAGTTTTTGTTATCATTTAGCTGTGTGACTTTTTGGGGGTAGAAAGTGTCTGTGGTGGGGAGAATTGTCAGACCCCAACCACAGATACTTCATTATTTTATTCTTTTCCCAATGTTGGATCTTTTGGTTGTGGTTCTAGTTGAGTTCATGAAAAAAGTCCTTGTGTTTTTTCAATCTTGGTTTCCCTTTAAACCAATGATTGGTTATTGTATTTGGTAATGATATAAATTTTCATGTGGGTGAGTCTGTGACACCCACCGTGTCAGTAATTTGTGTTTAATACATTTTAGGATTATTGGGTAGACATCCCTAGTGTTTGAGATGTACATTGAGGTTATTTTGAAAATTTTTTGTGTTGAACAGTTTGTGTACGATTTTCCCAAACTGTGCAACCTAACCATGGGAAGTTACGGAAGTTTTCAAGTATCCCTCTCATGGTTTGCACACAGTTTACAGAACTATGCAGCACAACTATGCAGCCACTTATGGGATTAATAAATTTTCATGAGGGACTTCTTTTTGGGTGATTCCTCCTCTAAAATGAATCCATATGTGTTGGATATCTACCAGAGGACTCCTCCTCCTTAATGCTTTGATTTGGGGAGATTTTGGGTAGATTTACCAAGAAAGGTTCCTGGTTCTTCATGTTTCCTTCATCAAATCTCTGCGCATTCTCTTCTCATCTTTGTTATAGGGGTTTCCTTGGAGATTTACTTCTATGGATGAAACCCAATTTATAATGTTTCTGTTTGGTTCGTTTTTTATCAGATCTAGGGTGTGAAAATGGTATGTTGGGTTAGATCCCTCCTCTCTAAAAGTTTCATCACATTCACATATCGTTGATGTAAGTGATTCTAATTTTTTCCTCCCCAAAACACTCCATGAGAACATTTGTGTTTCATTTAATTTTTAAATTTCTTTTTTACCTCTATTATTTCTATGGATTAATTAGATTGGTGATTTTTTGTAGGGATAATTTACTAAAAATAGGTTTCAAAAGGATTTGTTTGAAATTCCATGGTTTATAGCTCCTAGGGTTATTGTTTAAAATAACATTGTTCTTTAAAGTTAAATAGGTTTTTTTAAATGTATAACATTGATTATGGTGTGATGGTTATTATTTTTTGTGAACATTATTTTGTGTTCATGGTTTGGTAATTTTTTAATTTATTGAAAGTGATAAAATGATTTAAAAAGGGATTCATGGTTATAAAGTGATTTTTATGTACCATAAACATCGTGGATGCTCGAATGTGGTTTTTATGAAACTTGCGTCTTTTTTGGAATTTGTTTTCTATCCTCTTAGTGGTTTGGTGTTCCATAAGATGTTGTCACATCCATGGGTGCACTAAGTGCACACATAGTTGAAGCCTCAAATGATGGGGGTTCTTTAAACTGGTGGTACTTAAAATATCTGTTTCATTATTGGTTCTTTTTTTCTAATTAATGTTGAATCTTTCATGTGGTTTCTAAATGTGGTTTAAAATGAATTATCATGGGGTTTTTCGCATTTGGATTATTGTGTTAGTGTTTTGGAAAATTATTGGCTGGAGGGGTTGTTTGGAATTTCACACTAGAAGATGGTTTTAGAAATTATTTGGAAATGTTTTGGTAAATGTATTTGTGTGTGTAAACTTAAAGGCCTGTTTGATATGTTTCTAGAGTTTCATATTTTTACTAAAATGTGGAATGGAATGTTTAGAAAATTCTTAGGGAAGTTGTGTTCCTCATGGTTTTAAAAGTTGTTTGTAAATGTTTTGATGTGCATTAGATTTCAGAAATGGGTTTCTGATGTTCAAGTGGTGTATTATGAAATGTGATGATTGGTTTGGTTGATAAATGGTTTATGTGGTAACATGTGATGTTTAAAATTTTATTGACCACAAGAAAGGAAACCCAGGTATCTCTGTTGGTAGGCATGTACTAGTATGCTAGTGATCTGGTAGGGTTTGGCCCCTATTTCACTTAATAAGTTTGATGATTACAACACTTTCAAAACTATGATGATGATGTTGGGGACCACTAGGTTATGGGTACATTCCCTTATAGTGTACTATTCAAGATCTCATATATATTTTTGGTAACTCTTACACCAAGATACAGGGCACTAGGGGCCCACATATAGCTAGTGCCCAGGGGTGTTCCTGTAACTAGTTCTCAATGACTATATTGCACCTCCCATCGGTATATGGAAGGATAGGATTGAAATTTTAAAAGGTTTTTTATTAATGTGTAATTATTTAAAACTAATTTCCATTTAAATTTGTCACATTGAAAAATGTTACTAGTATTTTATGTTTTGTTTTTTGTTATAAAATGGTATTTTTCATGAAAAATGGATTGTGGCATGTGTTTTCCTTTAAAATGGTAAAGTTGTGGTTGTTTAATAAAAGTTGAAAAATATATTTTTATAATTTTATTTCAAACTAGATTTAATGTAATGTTTTCTGAATTGAAATAGTTTGTCTCTATGGTGATTTCCTGTTGAGCTGTTATCTCACACCCTACCTATACCACTCACTGTCGGTAGACCTGAGATGTGTTGCAGGTTCCACATTTGTTCAGGTTTCATGGATCAGGTGCTCATGGTTGAGTGGGTTTGGTCTTATAGTTGGAGGTGACCAAGATTTCACATGGATATAGTGGTAGCTTGGTCCAGTTTTAATTTATTCTCAGTTTTATTTTCATGTTTTAGTTTCATTACGTTCTATTTCATATTGTATCTGAAGCAGCTATTTATTTATTTATGTTCATCTATGGGTTGTTTTCTGCATGATCATTATGAATAGTTTATTTTTATCGGATCATGGTTATTGGGATGAATTTTTTCCCCTCTATTTATATCTGATGCTCTGCACTAGTTACCAGCCTATGGGGATCTGGAACGCCTTTCAGGTCATGTCCCAGACCAGGTCGTGTGTCAGGTCAGATGGAATCATGTCTTAGTTCATAAAAAAATGGTATTAAAGGAGGGCCATGTAATTTGGTGTTTCTGGTTTATATAGACTTGGGTATTCGGGTATCAAGAGGTAGGTCATGGGTTTGTTCCTGATCCCCACCATGTGTGATGACACCTGAGTTACCTGGGGTAGTCCGAGAGTGAGTCCTTGTCTTTTCATGGAACATTTTGGATTGAAGAAAAAAATGGAGGTGATTTGTTGTCATATTGTGGTCCCAAATGGAGTAGTGAACCATGAATAATCTGATCACATAGTTCAAGGTCCTATTAGTGTTATTGCTTACTTGGGGAATGCCTTGCTACTATGTCATCGGGTAAGGCATAAACACTAGTTACCCATTTCAGTGGTTTGGTGTGAGACATGTTTCATTTTGATCTTTGTTGATTTTAGTAAGAATTTAAAATGAAACAAGTTTATGAAAATGAAAAATTATTTCTTTCAAGTGGTTTTGAAATTGGTAAATGAGTTTTAAAAAGGAATCTGATTTGGATAGAGGATTTGATAAATGATTGGATTTGAATTCCTGATAAATTATGTGACCATTGGTATTCATTATGAACGTCCACATAAGTGTGGGTATATATGGAAATTTCATGATGGAAAATGGGTATTGATGGCATAAGAGAAAGCATATGGGCCCATATGTGACAGTTCATAGTATAAAATGGGTGGGTAATTGAAATCAGAGGCATGGCCTTTTTTCTAAAGTGAATTGGAAACTGAAAAAAATGATTATAGAAGTTGGTTTCTGTTTATGAATGTGGATCTTATTTTGTGAAATGTGGGTTTGGGTATTTGTAAAGTGGCATTGGGGGAGGGTGGTTTTGAATTTTAAATAAAATGGTGGTTTTTTTAAAAGTTTATTTCTGGTGCAATTTTATATGATTGGTTTGTGATCCATTTTGTTTTGTCTTGAGATATTTCTTCTGATTATAACTCAGATGGATTCTAGTTTTGAATTTGCATTCCTTTTGTTTTTTGAAGTATTCCACCCAGAATGGTCCCAAAAAAATTCAATGATTCATGCCCAATTTTATTTTTTCCCTGTGAGTTGCCTATATTTTGTGGTCATTGAGGTTTGATAGAGGTATATAAGTGTCTTCTTAATGTCGAATGTGTATTCAGATCATTATGAATTGAAGATCCTACTGGTGTTTGTGTTGTTCGGGGTTCATTTGAGGGTCCATCTTTAGATGAATAGGCGTTGGTTTCATTTTTTCTATAGGTAGTTGGTAATACGATGTATCTTCTTTCTCACAAAGGTTCACCGTCGGGGGAAGAATGTGTGATAGAGGATCCTATTCAAGATAAGTCCCTTCATTTGGTTCTGGCATCATGTTTATCAGGCCGTTTGGGTGTGTGCAACCAGTGTGCCCGGTTTGGGAATTCTAAAACATCTTTTTAAAATCCCCCAAAGACATTCCATCATTGAGGCTGTATGATTCATTTGGAGAAGTGTTATAGGAATTATTATTGGAAAATGATGTTGGGACTAAAGGATGACAATACCGGACTGTGATATTGGAGATGCTTCAGCCATTAGAGCCCCAACCACATATCTCGAGGTGAAGCTTGCACTCAGTCATGAGTGTTAGGGTTGTGAAACCCGGACCTAGTTTGAATTATATCTCTTATATCCCAAGTGGTTGAGACTATCAGAAGGTGGCCTTTAATGTTTATTTTTTTCATTCTTCTTTGAGTGTGTCTTACCTCTATGTAGGTCATTCTCAGTTTTAACTTTCAGTTTTTTTGTTTAGAGATGATAGTGTTTTGGGAAATTGATGAGTTATGGATTTGGTTCGTGTGGGGTGGTTCCCTGTTTCAATGGTATTAATGTTCATATTTTATATGGATGTTCATGTTTACGCCCTAGTTGAGATTTTTGGTTTTTGGAATTTTCGGTTTATTTTCCCAGTGAAGCATGGTTACCACACGGTTAGTCGAAACTGTGCAGCCTAGGCTGTGTGGATAAAACTGACTACATGACTAGTGAACGATCAATTGTTAGGTCCTAGATAACCATGCTTCTTGGCTCATTTTGTGTAGTGAAATTGACACCGTTTCCACATTGATTGTAAATAGTGCGGCCAAGTTGTGCACAGTTTCTATTATAGACAGAGAGGGGTGCATGGTTGGCACACAGTTTGGTAAACCCTGTGACCAAACCATGTACGTTTGCTAGGAAATTTAAATGTTTAAGTCTATAGTTACTATTTAATTCAGGGTGGTGTGTTTGTACTTTAATGTTTCCATTCTAGTTGTGTTCTTATGGTGGGGTGAACCAATTATTTCTCCTCCCCTCATCCTCATTCATATGATGTGGTTTCTTCTTGATTGGTCGGGTGTGACTTGTATAGTGAATAGTCACCTCGGGGTTTATGATTCTCTTGGTTTTGATTTGGCATGGATTTGAGTTTTGTCTATTTTTTTGCTGTGTGAATTTCTGGGGGTAGAAAGTGTCTATGTTGGGGAGATAGTCACACCTAGAACTCAGATAATTTTTTATTTTATTAGTTTTCCAATGTTGGATCATTTGGTTGAGGTTCGGGTTGAGTTCTTGAAAAGGTCCTTATGTTTTTATGATTTTTGTTTTCCCTTTCTAACTATGATTGGTTATTGTTTTTTGTAATGATATAATGTTTCATGTTGGTGAGTTTGTGACACCCACTTTGTCACTAAATTATGTATAACACTTTTGAGGATTATTGGGTAGACTTCCCTAGTAACTGGGATCTATAATGAGGGTCCTTGGAAAATATTTTGGGTGTCACAGTTTGACCACGGTTTTCCCAAACCATTTAACCTAACCTTGCAAAGTTGTAGAAGTTTTCTAATATCCCTCACATTGTTTGTGCACGGATTACAAAAAAATGTAACAAAACCTTGCAGCCAATTATGTGCTTAATAACATTTGATGTAGAGATCTGATTTGGGTGATTCCACCTCTCAAATGAATCCCTATGTGTTTTTTATCGACCATAGGGAAACCTCTTCTTCTTGATTTGATTTGGGGAGATTTTGTTTGCGATTTATCAAGAAAGTTTCATGATTATTAATGTTTATTTCATCAAATCATCTCTCCTACTATCGCCCTCATTGTTCTAGGGTTTTCATCGGAGATTTGCTTCCTTGGACTAATACTAATGTCTAGGGTTTATGTTTTTTTACGTTTTTCATTGGATGTAGGGTGTTAAAATGGTCTGTGAGGCTTAGATATCTCCTCCCTTGAAGTTTCATTTCATTCCCACACCGTTGAGGTAGGTGATTCCCACTTTTTCCTTTCTGGAACACTCCATGATCACTTGTGTATTTTTATTTAATTTTTAAATTTCTTTTTCACCTTTAATAATTCTATGTCTTGATGTAAATGGTGATTTGGTGTTGGTATAATTTACTAAAAATAGGTTTTCAAAAGGATTTGTGTGAAATGTCTAGTTTTATAGAACCTAGGGTTATAGTTTAAAATTCCATTGTTCATTTAAAGTTAAATTGGGGGGGTTTTATGAAATTTATATCCTTGATTATGGTGTGATGGTTATTAACTATTTGGGAACATGATTTAGTGTATATGGTTTGTTAATGTTTTATCATGTTAAATGTGTTAAAATGTTTTAAAAAGTATTTTGTGGTTGTAAGGGGAGTTTATTTACATTCCCTAAACAATGTGGGTGGTCAGATTTGGTTCTAATGAAAATGTTGGGGTTTGGGAAAAGGGTTTTTCATTTTCCTTTTGGATTTTTGGTGTACTATTAGATGTTGGCACATCCATTGGTGCAATTTGTGCACACACGGTTGTTCCCTAAAATGAATATGGTGCTTCAAAACCCTATTCTGTAAAATATTGGGTTCTTTAAAGGTTCTTGTTTTCCAAAAACAATTATTCTTTGTGTGGTTTATAAAAGTGGTTTGTGATGTGAAAGTGGTGGACTATGAATTGAGAATCTTGGTTTGTTTGTTAAATGGGGTTTGTGGTAACATGTGTTGTGTGAAATTTGATTGAGCACAAGAAGGGAAACCTGGGTATCTAGGGGGGTTGACATGTACTAGTATACTAGTGATACAGTGGGGTCTGTCCCCTATTTCACATAGCGTGTTTAATGATGAAAACACTAAATAAACTATGATGATGATGTTAGGGACAACTAGGTTATGAGTATATTCTCAACAAGTGTCTCGTGCATGAGAAAAAATATTGTTATGGTTACTCTTAATTCAAGATATGAGGTACTTGGGGCCCATATATAGGTAGTTCTTAGGGGTGTTCCTGTTTCTAGTGCATAATGACTATACTGCACCTCCCATCGGCTTACGATAAATTGCGATGGAAATTTAATAATTCAGTGTTTTGTCTTTAAAGATACATTCTTTGAAACTAATTTCCATTTAAATTTGTTCCATTCAAAATTGATACTTGTACAGTTTGGTTTTGGTTTTTGATATAAAATGGTAATTTTCTTGAAAAATGGATGGTGGCATGTGTTGGCCTTTGAATGGTAAAGTTGTGGTTGTTTAAAAAAGGAGAGAATTATATTTTAATAATTTTATTTCAAACTGATGTTAATAGAATTATTTGGTATAGGAAACACAGGGACTCTGTGGTGATTCCCAACTAAGTTGTTAGCTCACACCCTACCAATACCACTCGGTGTTGGTAGACCCAAGATGTTTTGCAGGTTTTGCATTTTTTTAGGATTCCTAGTTTAGGTGCTCATGGTTGGAGCAGAATTGTTCTTTTTGTTGGAGGTGACCAAGATGTCACATAGAGATAGAAGTAGGTGGGTCGAGTATTAGTTTGTTCACAGTTTTATTTTTCATGTTTTGGTTTCAGTATATTCAGTTGCATTTTTGCTGGATCTACTATTTATTTATATATGTTCAGCTATGGGTTGTTGTTGCATTCTTAATATGATTTGTATATTTATTTGATCCTAGTTATTAGGCTGAAATAGTTCCCACTCTATTTATATCTGATCCTCAGCACTGGTTGGAAGCCCGTGGGAATCGAAAATTCCCTTCGTGTCCTATTAGAGACCGGGTTGGGTGTCGGGTCAGATGGAATCCCAGATTGGTTCATGACACAATGGTATCAGAGGAGGCCCTTGTTATTTGGTGTTTCTAGTAGATGGAGACTATGGATTTCAGGGATTAGTAGGTAGGTCACGAGTTAGTGTCGGATCACCACCACATGTGATGTGACTTGAGTTACCACGAGTAGTACGAGAGCAAGTCCTTGTCTTGTCATTGACCTTTTTGTTTTAAAGAATGAAAATGGAGGTGATATGGTGTCACGCCATGGTCCCACATGGAGTAGTGACCCATGTAAAATCTGATCACATGGTTCAAGTTCCTATTTTTGTTATTGCTTACTTGGGGCATGGCTCACTACCATGTCACAGAGTTAGAAATGGACACTAGTTCCTAATTTCAGTGGTCTAGATTGAGATATGTTTCATTCTGTAATTCCTTGATGTGAGGATGCTTTCAAAATGAAACCAGTTTATGAAAATGGAAAATTCTTTCTTTAAAGTGGTTTTGAAATTGGTAAATGAGATTTAAAAATGAGAGTGCATTTGATTGAGTATTTGATAAATGATCTGATTTGATTACATGGTAAATGGAGTGACTAATGGCATTCATTATGAATTTTCACATATGTGTGAGTAAGTATGGAATGTTCATTTTGGAACATGGGTATTTATAGAATAAGTGAAAGTGGATAGGCATATATGTGACGATTCATAGGAATCCATGGGTTTGTGATTGAAATCCAAGACATGGCCTTGTTTTTCAAAAACGATTTTTAATGTGAAAAAACTATTTTGGAAGTTTCTTTGGGTAGTTGTGAAAAGTGGGTTTTGGTATTTGTAAATTGTCCTTGGTAGAAGGCGGTTTTGAAATTAAAATGAAATTGTGGTTTTTTTTGAAAGGTGATTTTTTGTTTCAATTTTATATGATTGGTTGTGATCCATTTGTTTTGTCTTGAGATATTCCCTCTAATTATAATTCTGAATTATATTTGTTTTGAATTAGTGTTCCTTTAGTTATTTGGAGTATGCCTCCCCTAAAGGTCCCCAAAACATTCAATGATTCATGCCGAGTTTTATTTTATTCTTGGTAGCTGGCTATATTTTGTGGTGATTGAGTTCTGTTAGAGGTAGGGAAGTAGTATCAAAATGTTGAATGTGTATTCAGATCATTATGATCACTAGATTCTACTGGTGTTTGTGTTGTTATGGTTTTGTTTGAGGGTCTATCTTTGGATAAATTGGAGCTTGTTTCTTCTTCTCTTGATGTAGTTGGTAATCTGATGTCTCTTTTTTCTCAAAATGGTTCCCCATTTGGAGAGGAGTGTGTTCCAGAGGATCCTAATCAAGATAAGTCCCTTCATTTGGTTCTGGATTCTAGTTTTCCTGGCCTTTTGGGTGTGTACCACTAGTGTGGCCGGTTCGGGTATTCTAATCCCTCTTGCTGAAATCGACTAAAGACATGCCATCGTTGCGGCTGTATGGTCATTTGGAGAAGTGTTGCAAGAAGTATCATTGAAAGAGAATATTGTGACTGAAGGATGATAGTACATGACTATGAGGTAGGAGATGCTTCATCTATCAGATTCCTGACCACATGTCTCTGGATGAGTCTCTCACAAAGTTATGAGTTTCAGGGTTGTGAAACCCTTACCTAGATTGAATTAGATCTCTTCTATCCCAAGTGGTTGAGTCTATCTGAAGGTGGCCTTTTATTTTTTTCAATCTTCTTTGAGCGTTTCTTTCCCTTGTTTTGGCAAGCCTTGGTTCTAACTTTCAGTAGTGTTTGTTTAGAGATGATAGTGCTTTATTGAATAGATGTGTTGTGGATTCGGTTCATGTGTGATGGTTCTTTGTTTCATTGGGTGTAATGTAAATCTATTATATGGTAATTCAGGTTTATGTCCCAGATGAGGTTTTTGGTTTTTGGTGTTTTGTGGAGATTTTTCCATCTGAATGATGGTTACCACTTGGTTAGTCAAAACTGTGTGGCCTAGTCCATGCAGGAAAAACCAACTACATAGTAGGTGCGTGGTATTGTGGTAGGTCCCTGGTAACCATGTGGCTTGGTTCCTTTCGGCCAATGGAATTGTCACAATTTCCACCCGACATATAAACCATGGGAGCAATCCATACACGGTGTACATTATGGACAGTGAGGGGTGAAAAATTGGCACACCATTTGGAATACTGTTTGTCCAAACCATGAGGGATTCCCATAAAATTTAAATGTTAAAGTCCATAGTTCCCGTTTAAGTATTGGTGGGGCATTTGGGCTCTGATGTTTCCATTCTAGTTGAGTTTTTGTGGTGGGGAGAACCTTCTCGTATTCTCCCATCATCCTCATTCTTATGATTTGGATTCATCTTAGTCGGTCAGGTATGACTTGTTTATTGAATAGTCACCTTCGGGTTCATGCTTCTCTTGGTTTTGATCAGGAATGGATTTGAGTTTTGGTCATCATTCAGCTGTGTGACTTTCTAGGGGCTTAAAGGGTCTTTGGAGGGGAGAATTGTCACAACCTGACCTCATATACTCTATTTTATTTTTTTTCTTGATGTCGGGTCATTTGGTTGAGGTTCAGGTTGTGTTCCTGGATAAATTCCTAGTGTTTTTGAGGTTTTTTCCCTTTATACCTATGATTGGTTATTGTTTATGGAAATGAGATAGAGTTGCATGTTGATGAGTTTGTTACACCCACAGTGTAACTAATTTATGTTTAAAACATTAAAGTATTATTGGGTAGACTGACCTAGTGTTTGGGAATTACATTTAGGGTCTTTAGACAATTTTTGGGGTCACAGATTTGAGAATGGATTTCCCAAACCAGGAAACATAACCCTAAAAAGATGCATACGTTTTCTAATATCCCCCTCATTGTTTGTCTACAGTTTACAAAACTGTGTTGAAAAACCGTGCAGAAACTTACATGTATAATAACTTTGGATGAGGATCTCCAATTTGTGTGATTAAATCTCTCAAATGAATCCATATGTGTTGGATATCGACCAGATGGCTCTCCCTCCTTCCTGATTATATTTGGGGTTATTTTTGGGCAATTTATCAAGAAATGTTGGTGATTCTTAATGTTTCCTTCATCAAATATTCTCTCCTTCTCTTCCCCTCTTTGTTCTAGGTTTTAATTTGGGTATTTTCTTCCATGTTTGAAACCTAATGTCTATGTTTTAAGTTTGGTTTGTTTTTCATTGGATCTAGGGTGTGAAAATTGTCTTTGGGGCTTAGATCTCTCCTCCCATGAAGTTTCATCGCATTAAGACATTATTTAGGTAGCTATTTACATAATGTTAATTTCCAGAACACTCTATGAGCACATGTGTGTTTTCATTTAAATATTAAATGTCATTTTTTCCTATAATATTTCTATTACTGGATGAGAATGGTGATTTTTTGGTAGAATTTACTAAAAATAGTTTCTGAAAAAGATTTGTGTTTGATGACTAGGTTTATAACACAATGGGTTATTGTTTAAAATAAAATTAGACTTTTAAAGTTAAATTTAGTGTTATTATGAAATTTATATCCCTGATTATTGTGTGATGGTTATTTATTGTTTGTGAACTTTATTTGGTGTGTATGCTTTGGTAATGTTTTATCTTGTTAAATGTGTTAAAATGACTTACAATGGGTTTCATAGTTATAAGGGGATTATTTTATGTTCCCTAAAAATGTGGATGGTTGGATGTGGGTTTATTGAAAATGGTGGGTTTTGTGTAATTTTTTTTAGTTTTCCTCATGGATGTTTGGTGTACCATAGGATGTTGGAACATCCATGTTTGCACTAGGTGCACACATGGTTTTTCTCGCAAATAAAGATGGTGCTTTAAATCGGTGTTCCATAAATTATTGGCTTCTTAAATGGTTCTTGTTTTATAAATAATGTTGTATAATTAGCATGGTTTCTATATGTGGTTTAAAAAAAATTCATGGGGTTATGCCCATTTGGCTATTAGTGTGTCATTTTAGAAAATAATTGGCTTGATAGGCTATTTGGAATTTCACACTTGGTATTGGTTTTAGAAATTATTTGGAAATGTTTTTGTAATTGTATTTGTGTGTGTAAACATAAAGGCTTATTTTATGTTTCTATAGTTTATTGTTTTTACTAAAATGTTGAATGTATTGATTAGAAAATTCTCTAAGGAAGCGACATTCCTCATGGTTTTATAATTTATTTGTAAATGTTTTGTTGTGAAAAAGATCTCAATACTGATTTTGTGTTGTGCAAGTGGTGGCATAAGAAAAGCGATGTTTGGGATGGTTGATAAATGATGCATGCGGTAACATGTGATGTGTGAAAATTTATTGAACACAAGAAGGGAAACCCGAGTATCTAGGTGGGTGAACGTATGATAATATGTTAGTGATTCGGTGGGGTTTGGCCCCAATTTCACGTAGATAGTTTGTAGATTAAAACAAAAACTAAACTATGGTGATGATGTTGGGACCATTTTTCTATGGGTATGTTCCTTAATAGTGGTTTGTGCATGAGAAAAGATATAGTTTTGGTTACTCTTAGACCGAGGTACAAGGTACCTTGCGCCCATAGTTAGCTATTGCCAATGGGTGTTCCCATAACTAGCACTCAATAACTTTATTGCACCTCCAGTCGACATACGATAGGTTGGGATGGAAATTTTAAAAGAAAGTGTTTTTTCATTAAATCATCATTCTTTGAAACTATTTTCGATTTAATTTTTTTCCATTTAAAATTATAAGTAATATTGTCTGGTTTGAGTTTTTATTATAGAATGGTAGTTTTCTTGAAAAATGGATCGCGGTGTGTGATGACATTTAAAAAGGTAAAGTTGTGGTCATTTAATAAAATGTTAAAAATTTATTTTTATAATTTTATTTGAATATAGTTTTAATGAATTTTATTGGGAATCGAAAACACTTGGTCTCTGTGGTTGTTTCCTACTAAGCTGTTAGCTCACATAATACCTATACCACTCAGTGTCAGTAGACCTGATCTATTTTTAAGGTTCATCATTTGATCAGGTTTCCTACCTCAGGTGCTCATGGTTGGAGCAGTTTAGGTATTATAGTTATAGGTGACCAAGATTTCACATGGATATAGTAGTAGCTTGGTCCAGTTTTAGTTTGTCCTCAGTTTTATTTTTCATGTTTTATTTTTAGTCTGCTTAGTTCCATATTGTATCTAGATCACCTATTTATTTATTTGTGTTCAGATGTGGGTTGTTGTTGCGTGATCATTCTAGATAGTTGATTTATTTGATCTTGGTTATTGGGATGAAATCGTTCCCACTCGATTTGTACTTGATTCCCAGCACTAGTTTAAGTTCATGGGGATCAGGAATGCCCTTCGGGTCCTGTCGCAGAGCAGGTCAGATGTCGGGTCAGATGGCATCCTGGCTTGGTTCATGAATATTTTATATATAATTTATTATTTTTGAATAAAAATACCTGAGTGATTAAATAAATTATCATTCATCACAACTTAAACCAAACTCATCAAAAGGATTGTTATCAAATTATTTAAATGATATTAATGTTAGACTATATCTCTAACTATATTTAGATTACAATGAATTTTATTTATTCTTTGAATTATTTCTCATCTTTCTGGCCTCTTTCTTATATCTATTTTTCATGGTTTTTTAATAAATCTTATTATTGGAAATGATAGAGAAAAAATGAAATTTTGATCTCAGAAACAATGGTAATGATTGAAATTAAAATATTCAATTCATATAAGTCTGATAAAAAACTGGGGAAATATAACAGATCCGATCATAAGTGGAACCTATGCTCTGATACCAATTGATGTTCATAGTGTATCATGCAGGTACACTGAGAGGGGGTGAGGATTGAATTAGTGAACACATGTTTGTCCTAATTTTATTTTTCTATTCTCTTACCCCATTTTAATTCTAACGTCTATACTAGTCAGAGTGAATAGATCGTCCCTATTTACAAAATAAAATTATACCGTATGCATGACAGAAAATAAATTAAGCACAACACATGGTATTTTTTTAAGGTTCACCCCCTATGTGGATGATTATATCTAAATTTGGTCTGGGATGACCCGTGACACATATTATATTTTATAAATCAATAAAAATTACAAGTGGGTTGCTCAGGTATCATCCTGAAACCATTGTGGGTATGTACGAACCTTTTCCCAAATTATACAGGAAACCAACCAGTATTATTTATACTGGAATCCCAACAGTGTTTACAAACACAAAAAACACAATAATAAAAATAAGAACAACTTCAAATAGAAATACAACACAAAACATATTTTCCTCTTTATGCCACTGAAGTATACTAATACTGCACTTCCTCACTTCAACTAAACCACTAATATACCACTAATTATAAACAGAAACTCTCTATACTATTTAACTCAATATACTCACATAAATGTAGAAGATAACAGTCCCAATTCAACTTATTGTAGAAATAGAATTATCAAATGAAGTTGTATCAATAAATTGCATTTTGTCTCCATCTTTTATCAATATAGAAATATTTCATTAGATCAACTTAATTATTACAAATATATACACCATGTATTATTTATACATTTAATTATCATCATCATATGAAAAAATATAATGCATGTAATTTGGCATATAACATATGTATCATCATTATGAAATATCAAATGCGCAACCCTGTGTATTATTTTGATCTTCACTAAGCATATACACAATGCATAAAACTTCATATAAACAAATTCTATTTTGTGATCTTCTTTGTAGAATCATTTGGTCTACCTTGCACGAACTCAAATAAGTACAAGTGTAATTTTTCATTCAAGTATAAAAAGTTCCGAACACACACATATTGATCACATGGTTTAACACTCTAAATTTCTCGTACATTCATATGAACATGTGTGACATGTATAATCCATAAAATCAGGCAGATATATTATGATTCAGGCATTCAACTCATAGAATATCATCAATATATTATTTATACATACAAAAAAAGACATATCACTCACTGTTTTTTTCTTTTAACAAATTTGTGATACAAATTAGCTATTCCTTCAAATAACATGAATGAGGAAATTGTAATGATGTAGAGAAAACATAAAACCCCAAGATAATTTTACAAGAGTATCACACAAATCTGCATCTTCATAATACTCAAAAAAGTCATTTTCACAAGTACAAACTCACTATTATTAATGTGGGAATATATTGTCCACGATAAACCCTCATATATATATATATGATATTGTGTGTGTTGATTATTATTCTCATAATAGAATACATCATATGTTTACATCACATAACAAAGAAAACATAATCACTATATTTATTCCTTGTTATGCATGAAACAAAAATGTATATAATATTTTTATGCATGAAGAAACATCTCCACAGGATACAATGTAAGCATACTATTGATGTGTGTAACTCTAACACAAATATACACACACAGTCAACAATCCCTTGTGCAACACAATATCTTTATCTAAGATTGTGAATGTGTGGGTTCAATTTGATCATCACAATAGACAAAAATAGGCTACATATCTTTATCCCAAATTCATTATGAAAACATGTATTTGATAAATAAAATGAAAGTTTGAATCATAGATCATTCACCATTGGTATTCTTTGTGAAATGAATTTATTCTAAGAATATTCTCCTCATGAAACAATTTTTTCACGAAACTTTATTTCACTCTCAAGTTCCCACAAACTCTCTCATATGAGAGATAAAAGAAATCACAAAAAATGATAATATCACATGGAATTTATAGGAAACATATGACATTTCAGATCCTTCTATAATCAAGGATGACCACTTTTTTTCTTAAGATCTTGATATGAACAAAGCACATACCATGAACCATTAATCACTGAAAATGATTATTTTCAACTCTCTATTTTTCGTCAGATTTTTATTTTTAAAATAATACAAAGAGATTAGATAATGATCTATATCACCTTCATATTTTTGGAACACTCAAAATATGATTAGTGGGATTAGATCAAGTTTCTGGAAATATCATTGATGGAGATCTCCTTCAAATATATATAAATCATTGAAAATCCCGAAGTAAAATACTACATCATCTTACAGTTCAGATGACTAGGACAACCACATGCAATGATGAATTAAGGAAGAGATACTACATATCATGCTTTGGTTGAAAACAATAGAGATGCTTGGGGAACATTACCTCTCTATGACTTACAGGAGAAGACAATATGGAGCAATGGATGAATGACCTAGATGATTAGACATGTAGATCAAAAGAAAAAAGTTCTCTTAAGATTAGATGGCATGAAAGGATGGAATAGACAACTAGAATAATTTGATGAGAATATATGATGTTTATGGCATTATTATGAGCTATTAATATTTATTAAAAACAAATTTGTATACATCGAATAATTATTTTATTATAGTGAAATAAAAATAATGTTTCAATGAAAGTCTAAATCAAATTCAAATCCCTAATTATCTATTACTTAAAATAATTTGAACAATGTGTCAACACAAATCACCAATGACACATGTTTTATGAACTATTGACTAGCTTTTCATTCATCACATTAAAATTTTTCTTCATCTGAAGAATATTATTCAAATTAAAATAACATTTCCAATCAAGGAAAATTTATTGGTATCACCTACATACTTCAAATAATATCAAATTTAATTTTTTATCAAATTATTTTTTTACAAAAATTAATACATATGTATCACTTTTAATAAATTTGGATTATTTAGGCCACTATTCTAATTAACAGATATATGATTTAGTTCATTGTGTTTATGATGACACTCAAACACCCATGAAGGATATATAATATAAAATTAGAGTAACATTTGATATAAATGATTTGTTATATTCCCAAAATCCAATCATAGATGTATCATCTAAAAATAAAATATTTCTATATGACAATCCACAAGAAGAATGAAATGGTTCTTGTGGGTTGATAAAATATAATTAAGAAGGAAGTAAAGTATAAGAGGATTCTCACACTCCAATTGAGGAAAATACTAAAGGAAGATCAAGGAAATATTTAACATTCAAAATGCACACTTATGTGAAATACTATCAAAATTCTTGAATATGATGAAATGAATGTCCTCTTCTAATATTTTTATAGTCTGGATAACTCAAATATTTCTAGCACCATTAAATACCATATTTTAAAAAATTATTTTTTATTGACTCATTTCTATGTCTCTTTGACAATTAAGTCCTTAGGATACAGTTTAAATTTTAAAAATAAGGGCGGTGATTTTATTGGAATCAATGATTATTATATAGCTATTTAAACTCTATGGGAGATTATTTCCACTAAGGAGTTTTCTATAGATGGATTAAAGGCCAATAAACAAAAAATCACTTAAAATGTTATTCTTAGTGATACACCTATGAGAAATTTATTTATTTATTATTTTAATAATTAATATTGAAGAATATGCTTATAGTTGAATGTTTTATGTCTCAAATATTAAATTCATGGTTTCTGTTTAACCACTGGGTCCTTCAATGTGTTCATGGAAATGATTGAGATGATTTTAATCTGGATTTTAAAATTCATCGTAAAGAATTTTTAGAGAGAATGGAAAATAGTGAAGTAGTGGTGGTTTTTTTATTGTGAAAAGTGAACATTGTGTAAGAAATATATTAATAAGTTGGTGTCTAGACATCTTAAAAGAAGAATTTTTAATTTATAATACCTAAATGAAGTGGGAAAACTACAATGGAAAAATTGTTTTAAGATTAAATCAAATCATCATCTCATTTTCACAACCATCCACAAGAATAGGGAATATAAAATGTTACTATTCTGATTTAATAATATATAATCCAAATAACTAGACTATAATAAAATTGTTTAATATGTTTAGAGAAATTTTTATTTCTTCGATGATCATTATTCATGTTTTCTTAAACTTATTAATTTCAAGTTTAAAATAATATTATGATATAAAGAATCTTTTATTAATTCTGAAAAAAATTAGTTTCTATGGAAATGAGGATTGAGGAATTGAAGAAGAATCCTAATTGTGGTTTTGAAATACTCTTTTCCAATAAAGAAGTATAACCACCTTCCTAAATGAATATTAAATGTGACAATTAGAGGGTAATTATTATATGAAAATTTAGGACAAAATGTATTAATTAGTGGGACAAGAATACCATCCTTTTTAATGAAAAATAAATGGTTTAGAATATCAATAATCTCATCATATATTTAATGAATGTTAATGAAGTTATTTATGAGAAAGAATATATTATGGATCATATTGTATGGTATTGTGAAGAAATTTTAATTGAAAACCAATGGTTAATATTAGGATATTACTGGATGGAATTCCTAATATCTCCAATGGTAATGAAATTATTTTACACTCTTATATTCCATAAACATAGTTTGTTAGAATTGTCATGTTATTAGTTAATACAAAAAACTCCCCTAGCCATGATTCTTTCACCAATTTATTCTTGTAAAAAAAATTTAGAGAGTTTTCAAATAGAACTATTTTAAATTATCATTATTTTATTTCGGATTTGAATCATTCATAATGGAATAAAAACATAGTACTTGGTTATACTTCATATAGTTGAACCTGTTGATGCTCAGAACATATTTACGCCTATTTCTCAAGGTCTTAATGTTTATAAAACAATGAGTAAAATTTTACCAAGTATGCACTATTTTTTTCATGTAATAATTTTTTCATGTTACCATTTTTTATTTTTCTATAGTGGAAGGATCCAATATTTTTTGGATAACACATCTATATGTATTAATTTGTTATTGAAATATATAACAAGAAGTAACGTATATTTTAATTTCTTGTTAGGAATATTTCTAATAAAATCCTTTAAAACTTTATTTTTTATTTCTTTTAGATTTTTGTTTTTAATAAAAACTTAAATCATATATCGAGATTCTTTTTTAAATCTATTTATAATTCCATTCTTATACATGGATCCTCTACGGGGAACAACACTTATAACTGCGGTCTCAGGTAGAATGATCCATCATCTTCTATTATCCTTTTCATTAATTAAGATTATATTAGTAGAGTGATATTATATTTGGTTGAATATGAATTAATTAGTCATATTCAATCTGAGAGGTGTTTCTATTTCTTATACCACTTATTCTGTACAAATAAACTAATTTTGTTTTTTCATGGAAACATATAGAACATTGATTATATAATAGATTTTCTTGATCATTATTGTGATATTTCACATCAAGTAATCAATTGTGCTTACATATTTTAATCTCTCTAGTAATGAAAAAATGGGAATAATAAAATATATATCATTAATTAATTGGATATCAAAGAGGACTATATTTAGTTAAATTAATTGGGTGTATTTTTGTTTTTTTGTAGACTATGAGTTTCTTATTTAAGGGGTATTTCTTCTAAAATCAAGTATAATATTATTGAATTGTAGGGATATTAATTATATTTTATAGGGATGATTTATTGTGTCAAATCAATCACGGTTTATAAATATTTAATAACTTGATGAAATATAGAGAAATACAAGGTTTAGTATACTTAATATAATTCTAAGACGCATCATTTAAAGTGAGAGTTTTTAAGGTAAATTTATCAATGCTACCCATAGTACATGTTTTTTCCATTAATAACCTTGAAACGAGTATTGTGATTCATGTTGTGTTCAATGAATCCCTTCACAATTATTTTATCCAGATGTTGTTATCTACTAATATTGAGTGAAATAGATTTATATAAACTAGAATTATTAGAAAGATTAAATTCAGTATGTTATAATAAATTAAATTTTCTATTTTGAATTGTTTGATGAATGTTTATTCTTCTTTTATGAAGCATTTAGGATAGATGGATTTCTAAATTTTGAACTAAGTTTTTAGTATGATAATTATCATGATACTCTTCTATAACACAAAATTAAAGCTGTTATTATGGATAAAAAATCAAAATTAGGGATTTATTTTTATGTCATTTGGTTCATTCAAAAATAATACTCTAGGAGATGATGCATAGAAATAATTTATATCCCAAAAGAATATATTTTCCTAGAATCGTATTAGGCATGGAGTAGTAATTTATAAGTTCTATTTTCAAATCATGATGGCATGTCCTATTGATGATTCTAATGGTATATGTTAATTAAACAAAACATATAGTTTTCTTTCCATGTATTCTTTTCCTTGGAGAGATACCTATGGTAATCCACTTACTGGTTAATGTACTATAAGTAATTTTAATTATATTAGATCTATTTGAAACATTTTAAAGATGAATGAATACAAATCTAAATATATCTCAATTCAATTACCCTTTGAAAAATATCATTGGTACTTTTTTCAAGGGGTCCGTGGTCAAGAATTTTGTATATTCTATAATCCATGGTGTCTTGAGGCTGTTTATATATTTACATCTTTATATAAGTCAATAATCTATTTTTGATTGTAGTTTATTATTTATTTTATCTATTTTTATTCTATATACACTTTTAAATGTTTAATATTCTGGCGACTCCTATATTAAATCCAATGTAATTCCTTCTCTCATCTAATTTATTAAAAAAATTCATGTAGATTGGATTCTTTATGAAAAATATTAGGACATTCCAAATATTCCTAGAAGTGAACTAATTGTAATTTTAAATGGTTCTTATGATATGTTATAGTTAATTGGAATCCTCAATATTTTGATTAGATAGAAATAACATATACAGATCAGCTAAGGGAAACCATAGACCAACTTGATGTTGTGGGATTTTCATGGATTACAAGGGGAATCTGATAACAATTTAAACATTGACTATGGCCAAGTAGTCAATTTTTCAGATGATATTGATTGGATAATTCATCAAATCTTAATTATATGGTTCAAAGGGAGGAATAAGCTATGGATTTTGGTGGACTGTATGCACAATGTTCAACTTATAAAACATAAATCATATCCACTTTCATGAATGATATAAATATCATGGGATGATTTTATTGAATAATAAAATCACATTGATTTTATTTGTATCTCACATATATAAGTATGTTTATAGGGGTTTCGACAATGCATCCAATCTGCATGTGGTGTGAGTAATATATTTTGGTCATATTTTATACCTAGATAAATTGTAGAATATTTTCATTTAATCTATTCTAAAAAATATTTTCAATTTTTAGAATGTTTTGTAGGCCTTATTGAATTTTGTTTAATTAATAAATTTCTAGATTATTATTATTTATGCAATTCCCCAAAAGGAACCATATATTCTTAATTGGAGTTCCACATGAACCCACACATGTCTCCCCATATGCAAGAGGCTGAGGACTAGTAGTGAGGGTATATGTACATTTGTGGGGAGACTGTACCATTTGTATCATTTCCTTGTACAATTAAAAGTATAAAATAATATAATATTAGAAAATTATCAAATTGTTTCTATGAAAATATTATAAACTAAATGGAAAATATGTCAAAATATAAATAAACTGGATATAAAAGTGCCAATAAAAACCAATGTAAATACGCAAAGATGTATATAAATAAATAAATAAAATTATCCTTTAGAGAATCTACCAATACCACTAGCAGCTCTACGATCCTTAGCTCAACCATCTACCATATAAACCATTCCCTTTCATAGATCCCTATAAATTATGTCTATAAACACATTGAAATTCTATTAAAGGGTGTGATTAATAAATTATATAAGGACACCTTTAATGTATCCTTAACAAATTCACACATGTATAATAGCAGTATGCCATAAAAATCATAAATGTGAAAGAAATAAAAACAAAAACACCATCATGTACCAAGAAGTTGTGCATTGACCAAGCCACTGTAAAACATTGATTGTACCTACATTGGCTCTGCTCTAGATGAATAATCAAGGTTTTTAAGAAATATAAAGAACTATTAATAAGAAAATCAAACATGTTACATAGTATAATTACGAAATTGAGTCTTAGTCAAGGATATAGGCAGTCTAGCGATCATGTAATCATTGTCTACATGGAATTTAATGTCATTAATTTTCTCATAATCCATAAGGCATTATGTTTTGGAAAATTACTTAGTATCCATAAGGAACTGATATCTATCTCATCCCCAATGTTATCAAGATCTTACCTCAGGTGTGGCCCCACATTAATCATCACCACATGTCATGTATGATCCCCCTCTAAGAGGTATCCATATTTCAATGCTCCAACTATTACACACACCATTGAAAAACCTCCAAATCTAAAATAACACACAATAATAAAATGGATGATAAGAAAAGCATAACAAAACATCATGATAAATATAATAGCATTATATAAAAACATGAGACAATCAATAATCCTGGAAATATTTTACTCTAGTAATTATCTTGGAAACATAGATAATATATGGATATCACAAGAACCCACACACCGATATGAAACCAATTTAAATTCCGAATAAAATCAATGAAAACACATGAATTGTACTAGGTAATCTATTTTTTTGAGATATCTAAATGGTAATGAACTTCATATATCTTGTTTATTGATGAAGAAATACAATCTTTATCAATGATTGAATGTTTAACCACATACCACACCAATGATAACTTGATCCCAAATCCAGGATTCTCAAATCTGTTTTCAATTTTACAATAAACAGGTTTCTAAAAATAAATCAATAATTAAAATTTTTATTAAGGTGATTCTAGAATCACATACCTTATGATGTCCTTTAAGGGATCCAAACCCCAGGTATATTGACGTGCCAATAATTAACATGAATATATTATTAATTGAAGAAAAAATCACAAATTCAGTGTTACTTTTAGACGAAAGAATTGAGTCTAGACTATAATAATAATTCCGTTAATTAAAAATTAATGGAAAGATATAAACGTAGAATCGAGGATTCATGATGATAATTCAATATATAATTTCCGAAAAACATCCTTGATCATGATAATTTTATATCTAGTTGAGAGATGTCATTGATTTAATGTCAATTTCATCACTATTATACCATGAATTCATCAATACATTAAAGTTATATCATTGATCCTTCATCGAGAAGAGGTCCAGGAAGAGATTCATCAAAACATACATTTTTAATGCCCATTATATATGGTAGATCTCTATTTGGTCAAGAAGAAAATATAAATATGATAGATCTACTACTGATCTATGATGAAAGGAGGACGTCATCATCAGATTATTAAGGAATAAATTGATCCAAAACAAATGTATTGTTATTTATCATAGATAAATAAGTATTATTCATCGATTTAAGAATATTTTATCATTATAGCATCTCTAGATCATTGTATAGATAATGGTGGAGTGGGTGGTGAATGATTGTCTTAAAAAAGAATGATGGGTTGTCTCATATTCAAATTAAGTTCTTAAGGGTCAAAATTATTGCATTAAAAAAAGTCAAAACATGTGGAATTAATCTCTATGGGGTTAACTTAATACACCCCCATAAATGGCACAAAAATGCATCTAGAATAATGGAATGCATTCCCCCTTATCCATTGATGGGCCAGTGGGGTCTTCTATAGATAGAAGATCGATTAGAAACCCATAGAATAGGTTGTGGATATTTTCTATCCACCAAAAGGATATTCCATCCAAAACTATTCCATATTCAATTCAAAGACTATTAGTCACTAAAAACTATCCTCTTCAATTGCCAAGACAAAGAAGGAAAAAAGATAGAAAGGAAATTTATAAACTCAAAAGGTATCATACTTTAAAATAAAATAATGATATTAAAATTCTATACCTATAATGAATTTTCGTATATAAGAAGTACCTTCCAATGTTTTTCATGAATTACTCAATCCATTGAGTTTGAACATCAACCTCTTACTCCCATGTCTCCTTCTATATTTTTCCATGATTCCATAGAATCCAAACTAGAAGTACCTTCTTCACTTAAAGGACTTTCATAGTCCATTATATAATCCTAAATAGGAAAACCATGTATGATACATCCATATCCAAATAAACATCATTACAATTGATTTCATGACTATGATTGGGTATGTGCCTCCAAAGATGTGAAACATGAAAAACATGACACATATATCTGTAGTGATATGGAAAATATAGATGTTATCCCACTATTCCAACCCACTTAATTATCTCAAAGGGTATAATATAGCATGGAACAAACTTCCATTTCTTCATCAAACATCCATGGATTCACAAAGGATCCACTTTTATAAAACCAGGTAACCTTAGGAGAATTCAAAAGGACTTTTAGGATGTTTTAAATAAGTATTATTCCAGTTCTGATGTATGATCAATCTATTCTACATTAGCATCACTCCAATGGTGGTATCCTATACCATACTGGTCCCCATAACACCTACAACAACTATCTCATGCCGAAATAGTGGTGAATGATATGGCCTCCCACAAAGAGGCTCATAAGTTTCCATCTGAATCAATGCCTGATAACTATTGTTATATGAAAAATCAACCAAGACTAGGTGATAATCCCAAACTCCCTAAATTTATAGTAAATAATATAAATGAATATCATGTAGTATGATAATCATTAAGTAAAAATTTATATCATTCTAGTGATTATGTGATGTTCCCAAAATCATCCAAGTCCCTAAGGACTTTATAAATACCTTCCACAACAATGACATAAAACCTAGGCCTGTATTGGTTATAATTCATAAGGGAACTCTATGTAGACATATTAACATAGTCATATACAACATTCTGAACTCATATACTAATTGAGTACAAAGGATCCATAAGAAATGAAAATCTATTCCAAACCAATCGACAATCACGCAGACAATATTTGGATTCTTAAGGGTCTTGGGTAACTCTACCACAAATAACATTGTGATTTTATCACACTTCCATAAGGTCATATGAAGTTTCTAGAGAAAACCACATGGGAAATGGTGCCCAAAATTTATGCTATTATAGGTAAGGCATAAAGAAATGAAACTTACAATGTCCTTCTTCATCCATGGAAACCAAAACTATAACCTTAATTCATGTAAAATATTTTTCACTCCAGGATGTACCACAATCCTAGTGGTAAGCAAGTCTCTCATTAGCCCTTCCCTGATGGAATAATGGGATATTATGATCATGGGTTTTCTAGTAAAATCATCATCATCATCCATCAACTACCTGGGTATAGTGTCACCTCCTATTAGTCTATCACACATCATTGTGCATGCTTGGTCATAATCCTGACCAACCTTTATCTGATATACAAGTTATGATTTGATCACCAAATAGGAACAATTCATTGATCTATAGTACATATAAGAATATATTCTTCAATCTAAAAACAATATCATTTGTAACCAAATATCCTTAGAAATTCACTCACCATGATACCAAGATACACATGTCTTACTACTAAGATAATGTATAGTGATTTTACCTTTACAAGGGGAATATTCCATCTCAAATTCAGACATCTGTAGATACTATACATAGTGCATCATACATATATTCATGCCTATCTATTTAACGACATAATAGAGACCCTTATGCTCTATGTAATCCATAAAAGTTCCACTTGAAATATATTTTCTCCAATTCTTCAGATCATGAACCATGAATTCTAGATTCAATTCATGAGTAGTATAGATCTTCTCGTGGGGCCCTAGAAAACATGATCTCTAAGATACCAAATTCTCTCTCTATATTAACAATTCTCCTTAACCAACAATTGATAAATCACAATACACAACATCACTAATCCCATGATTAGGTAGGATCAACAATGTAGTTAAAGTGAACCTCCTCTTCAGCTCAAGAAATGGTTTCCACAATAGTAAACAAACTTGAACATCTCTCCATTATATCCCTCAATGAATTATTGTGTGTAGATAGATTGGAGAATTCATAAATAAAATGTAATTAATATCAAGATAAACCTAAAATATTATATTATTGAACATCTTATAGGGACATGTCGATGATATCATTGCCTCTACCTTATCTAGATCCATAGATATTCTTGTCTCAGACAACACATGACACAATAACATGATCTCAAGAATCCAAAAGCTGCACTTTGATATCTTCATGTAATGTCACTATTCTTGATGTGTACATATGACTATCTTTATAAGTAAATCATTCTTCTATGGGACTAATAATTATATGGGGATGTTATTAGTGAACACCATAATGATAGAGTCTATATTTGAGGGTAATATCTTGTTCTTAAGATCCATGAACACTGTTGGTTCAACTGTTAATCCAAAAAGAATCACCACATACTCATATAACCCATACATACATCAAAACTCTATCTTTAGGATACCCTCCCCTATAACACATAGATTTTGATAGCTCGATCGATTATCAATATTAGGTAACCACTGATATCCCCATAATTGATCAAAAATATCATTAATCCCAAGAAAATGATTTCAATTCTTCACTTTAAATGGGGTTAGTTTTTGGTAATTAATGCCTAGTAAAATAATACCATCCAACTTTTTGGAAAAAAAATTATTGGTGTACCCCACAATAAAGTAATTGGTCTGATAATGAATTTATGTTCAATGACGTGGAGTTGTACCTTGAGATGATTTAGATTGGATGGGGCCCTCTATTAAGGGGTATTGATATGGGATTCACAACTCGAATTATCACTATCAGAAATTCAAATCCTCTATCAGTGAAGGTATATTGAAGCAATATAGTATTAAATCCTGATATTGATCTACTACTAGAGGAAAATATGATGGGTCCACCACTAATTCTATTGAAAGAGTCAATCATACAATTTGCACCATGATCACACTGAGCTGACTCAAGTCTAGAAAAATTCTACCTACTCCCAGTTCCTATTATTCTAACCTCATATACCTCTCCCCCTTATATTATGTAAAAGGTAATAATCATAAAAAAAATAAAGGTGAGCTCGAAAACGTGTCAGTGAGTACAAGCTGAGAATCACATCAATGATCATCACCTCCAAAATCATGAAGTCCCATTGATGTCTATAGTCAAAAATGACAATAGTACACTGAGAATATTTGAAGATGGTCCAATATCATTCCCAAAAATTTAGTTGGTAAAATAACTTAGGGGATATCTTTAAATGTAGGTCAAGTTGAGTAGAAAAATAAATATAAAGTAATGAGAAGAACCAATATCAAATAATGATGTAGATAATGTTGAGGTGATAAAAACCATATCTTGATCAGTAGATGTTAAATCATCAATATCCACTATAGATTGATCCATGGTGTATACAGGGAATACCTAAAGTCTATGACCCTATCTTAAAGAAAATAACTTGTCCACGTTATATCATTTACCAAGAATATCTTTAGTAAAACCATGGAAGTTATCCCATCATTCCATAAAATGAACACATTCTCTAAGTTTTTGTGTATAACTATTGACAATGTCTGACCATTATGAAGTTGAAGAACTACTGTACTCCTCCAAAGGGGGAAGATGAATCCATTCTCTACCATGCATACCCAACATTACTTATCCTTCCACTAGAGGTTCTAGTCATAGATGTAGTAGGAGGTCAACTCATCTGAGTAACAAAGGATAACAGAATATTAGATGATCGATCCTCCTTCAAACCATTCTCTATCATCAAGGAATTTTGAAACACCCATGTACAAGTCCTCTAATAAAATATTATAACCTAGTGTCTAAACTCTAGTTAAATACCAATATATAATTTCCTTGATTATTATGCCTCATCCATAACTAAGATAATAGTTAAGATTAGTAACCTCATGAAGTGTGTTGAGTAATTGGAACTTTTAATTACACCTAGAAGAGGCTCCATGAATTCCTAAGATTAGTAAAACTTCATTATACCTAGAAATTAATCCTCAAAGGGGAGTTCATTTAATTTCTCTAATGAGAGACCCTCACATATTTTATTTTTATGAATAATTTCTCACTAATGTATAATAGTTCACCATTACATTAAGGTTGTAAACATCAACATACAATCCTATAGGGTCTCTAACAAGTCGAAGATCCTCTTGACAATCCATATCCAGACATCTACATCATAAGGTGCTAAAATTCCCTAAAATATAGAGGACTATGATGCTGGAATTCCTAATCATATTTGACCAAAATCCTGGTAGCTCCCATACCTTATACATAAACCAGGAAGAAAATCGATGACTATAGTTTACTTTTGGACTAAGAAACTTGGGCTCATGTAGGAGAATTGTCCAGTATAATTTATAGTAGAATATGAATTTACTCACTCATTGGATCATTCTGGCATACTCCCCCATGTTTTCCCATCAAGTGTGTCCAATGTATATTTTTATATAACACGAATAAAACATTTAAAACATTTAATATTGATCCAAAACAGTCCATGGGAACACCAAAAATTTCTCTATCGAGTATACCCCTGGTATAACCATCCTTGAACTAACCAAGGTCTCTGTCGATACACATTAGTCACCGTAATAGAAATATATACACAAAAATCAATAACTTGATCAGATTACACTAATTAATTCCAACACATATATATCGTAACATCAAGATAAAAAAGATATATCACATAGTTGTAAATATATGTCTATCCAAAAAAGATACTAAATATCAAGGAATTAAATTACAATATAGGTATAAAAACAACTACATGTTTATATATTACATGTTATTCTGCATTATGTTCCATGATCCATTAACATACCGAAAATCTAATTAAGCTATAACAATAATCCCATAAAACATAACCCATAACTCCATTACACATGATCTAGACAGGTATATAACAACTACCCTAACCTAGTCTATCATATTTATCTCTATTTTACTGATTGAAAATTATTTTTTATGGGATTTTCCAAAACCGCTTTTTGGGTGAGCGGGAACCAGGACATACATAAAAAATCCAAATCACCAAAAAAATAAAATCAGTGCTTAAAGGAATTCCACTTTTTATTAAAAATTTAAAATCAGTGACCCATCAACACCGGGATGCCTCGGGACACAGATCTTCGATCAACGAGCCTCCTGGAGCCGCACCTGCTGACATCGAATCACCACATCATCACTATAATCACCTTCGACAAACATCATTGGTAAGAACCCATTGTCCATCGCCTCTGCCGCTTAAATCATCAAACAGAAAATCCTTTACCTGCTACATCGAACCACCATCACAGAAGAACCCCATCATCCACTTGACATCGTAGAAATGAATGGACTCCAAGAAAATCAAAAACGAACAATACCGAGGACTAGACCGGCATCTCACCAAACAAAAATGTTGAAAAAACCCAAAGAAAATTCATCAAAGCATGAGGAAACACTTAAAAAAATCATCAAACTGGAATCTTCACCATGCCGTTTCCATTCGAAAAAAAATTCCAACATCGAAAGGCCGCGTCCGGAACACTGACGTCCGTTGAAGCCACATCCCAATAACTCAACATTGACATCACTCTAGATCCGACTCGGAGGGGTGGGGAAGAATGAGAGACCAGAGTAAGGAGAGTGGCCGAGGGCTCCGAGCGCTGACATTCTTGATGAGGCAGAAGGCCAGAAGCCCACCCAAGAATGAAAAAATGACACAGGAGTTCCTCGAACATTTTGACTGGCATACCAGAGAAACAAAAACCTCTATGTTGTCTCCTATTTAGCATAATCGTGGAGAGACACCGAGGTACGAGAGGTTTGAGCATGGGATGAGATCCAAGGGCTTCGACAGAAACATAATTCATCAGGACTTCAAAGAATATGACAATGCTAAAATCAGAAAACACCCAATCATATACATAGGCGACCGCCGAAGACAATAAAAGGTGAAATAAGAGCTAGAATAGAAGGAGAGGGGGATACATGATGAAGGGCCATGTAAATTCCTCACCCAATCCGAGCAACCACTAAGGAGAATCCCTAGTGTGAGAGAGATCACTATCTCTATTTCACTATATATTAGTCCATACAAAAGTACAATAAGAAAAACTATGCTCTCATGCCATTTTTTAACTCCCTATCCTAAACCACATGGTCTAAACTTAAGTGCCACATGACTTCACACATTCCTCCTTATATGCAAGAGGCTATTATATAGAATTGAGGGTCTAAATCTATCAATGGGGAAACTATAACCTCGGTACCAAATCCTTTCATAAATAGAAATATAAAAAATATAATGAGATATAAAAATTAAAGTAAACATGTAGAAATAAATAATACTACATGGAATGTATGTCAAAGAATAAATAATCAATCTCCAAAAGTGGAATCCCAGACTATTGTAAACTTACAAACAATTAAATAAATAGAAAAACCACAATACCCTAGAGAATATGTCCTGATACCACCCCCACTCAAGGATTCTCTAATCAAATTCTACAATGGACCCCGTTCCCTTTCCATGATTCCTATATATAATGTTTTAATTTTCATAAAAATTACTATACCAGATTTGAGTAATAAAACATAGTTGCACACCACCAATGAATCCTTGAAAAATAAACAATATATAACATGTGAGATATATAATAATAATAATAAATATAGAATTAATAATAATAAACACTCAATTACATACTATGTGTTATTATGCTGAACTAGCCACCATAATCCCCTAACCACACCTTCTTTAGCATGATTCTTGAAGGATAATCAATTTTTTTTGGGAAATATTGTGAACCCGCACAAAATCTATCAAACATGGTACTCAATATCTTTAAGTCATCGAGTCTAACTCTATACAGAAAGTATTCTAGTGATCATGCAGTCTAAATACATAACAAATCATGTTTCTCTATATTACATGGTATCCACAATTCATTGAGTATTGGGACATTAATCGGTATCAAAAAGGCATTGAGTTCTGTTTGGGACACAAGGCTATCGTGCTCTTACACCGAGTGTAGACTCACCATTTTCACTTCTATACATTATGTATTATCTCCCTCTAATGGAAAATGATATTACAATAGTCTATCATTAACTCACACCAAACCAAGACTTATATTGGAATGATATAACACAAAAAGAAAAATCATGATAAGACAAGCATACCTTGAAATCATGAGAAATATAGTTGAATTACATGAAAACATGTGATCATTATCAATAATGGAAACAATTTAATCAATAAATTCTCATGGAATAATGGATTATATATGGGTACTCAAGAAACACATAGGCCCAAACATCCATAAGAAATCACCATCAATCCAGAACAATAATCAATGACAAAACATGAATTATACCATATAAATAAGTGTTACAAGAGACCCAAGAGGAATGAAATGTCCCACATCAAGGTTTTTAATAAAGAACACTAAATTTCATCAAGTATTGAAGGTTTAAAGACATGGTACACCCACATAAAACATTATCACATGTCAAGGATTCCTAACTTTATTTTCGTTTTTCCATGAAAAATGATTAGAGTTAGTCCTTAAGAAGAAAACCTATAAAGAAAATGATTCTATAATCACATACCTTATGATTTCCTTCAACAGATCCTAAACTGAGGTATGTAAAACGAAGTGATTTGAATTCATAGGAATCCAATGTCAATTGAAGAATGAATCATGACATCATTGTTAATTCTAGGAAAAATACAATGGTATAGACAATGATCATAAATCCATCGATAACTCATCAATGAAAAGTGATAAAAGATTAAAGAAGGATTCACTATGAATAATCTATATGAAATCACCTAGAAACACAATCGTTCTTCAAAATTCTATCTCTGGTCAAGAGAGGGCAGAGTTGGAACATTAATATAACCACTAATATACTATGAATTCATCAATGAATTAAGGTAAAATCATTTATTTTATATCCAAAATAGTTATAGGAAGATGATTCATCAACACTTACAAAATGAGCACTCATTTTTGAAGGTAGATCTCAATTTCATCAAGAAAAGATGTTAATATTATAGATCCATCATTGATGTATGAACAGAGGAGGAATTCATCATTAGACCATGAAGGAAATAATAGATACAACATAGATCCATAATTATTTATCAAATAGTAAGAAGGATTTGGCATGGATTCAATAATATCATACCATTCTTGAGTCACATGATCATTCCAATGATGAAGGAGAAAGGTGAGGAAAATGGGGCTGTTAAAGAGGTAAAATAGAAGGCCTCATATTTAAATTACAATAAAAGGGGATGGAATAGATGTAAAAATGGAGTTCCAATATAATTTAATTAAGACCTACGGGGTGCATTTAATGCACCCTAATACTGGGTTTACTGATTGGCCTTTGTGGCCTGTAGTTACCAGCAGACCTACTACAACCCCGTCAGCCAACTGATGGGTTTTTTCCATCCACCTCATAGAAATCCATCTTCAACTATTCCATCTTATATTCCATTATATGTAGTCATTAAAAACAAACTCTTCATAACTATAAATTGAAAAAAAATAAAAATAGAAATGAGAGATTAATATACCAAAACTATTTTATACATTTTTATAAAATGATGATGTTGCAATTTACCCTATAAAAAATATATATATTTTTTAAAATCATCTAATAAATTATAATTTAATATATAGTAAATGAATAAATAAATTATAGAAAACATCACCCCAAATTTATATATTAAAAATAGAAATTAAATAACGCATGATTTTTTTTAAAAAAATTGATATTCAATTTGAACCCCCTAAATTTATTTGAAATATTTAATGAAAAATAACATAAATAAAAATGGTATATTATTTTGACTAATTTTCTAACTTACTAAATTATTTATATTATTGATTAGTTAATGTATTTTATTATTTAATTTGAGAATAATTATCCTTGAAAATTTAAATTTTCTTATGAAAGTATTGAAATAAAATAAATTTATATATTAATAACATAACCATCATAGTCTGCACATCCATCACCCATATAATTGTATCATTTAGATTTCACTTATCCTTGAATATTAAGTTATACATGATAATCCATGTATTCATTATATTTTGTATCACATAACTCCATTTCAAAGATGTAGGTCATGTGATAACTAAATTACATGATTGAAAAACTCAAAATTTATGATCAAGGATGTTTCTACACTCCTCTTGTTTTATTGAATCATTTCTCATATGCAAACCATGTGTTTCATTTATAGATTTAATAATGGTGGAATACACTAGATAAAAATTATCTACTAAATAATATATAAAATTATAATATTTTTATTAAATGAAATAATTCATAGGAGAATATATATGCTGATAGAGAATGTAAAGAAAGTGAAATGTCTTTCAAAAATAAATAACATTATTGGTTCCTAATATAAAAAAATATACATGTCATTTTTTAAATTAAAAAAAACACTTATTTAAGAATTATAAAATATGATACAGTGTATCCTATTTATTATTTGGCCCATCTTGTTAGGAATGTTTTAAATTAATATGTAAAAAATCAAAATTACTTAAAATTCACTGAAAAGGACATTATTTAACAATTTTATGTGACCATGGAATATAAAAAAGATTCGGTGATCAAATGAATTTATATATAACAATTAAAAACAATATAATAATATAAATAATATAGTTTTTGACCACTAACAAAATTTATTCCTTTTGTTATTAGTATACAAAAAAAATGTGAAATAATAACATCTGAACTAAAACTACGAATTTTGATATAGTTAAAAATACACGCCTTCGAATAATTTCATATTGTTTTTAGAAGTATATATTATGTTATTTTAATACATCAGTAATAAAATTGATATGATTTTGAGATATTCTGTATCATTGAAAAATAATGCTTTTCTGTATGATGGATTAGTAAAAAAATAATGATAATAATAAATATGATCAAGAACATTGTAACCTTGATTAATAACTATGTTCTATAGTATGGATCTACCATTTGTTGGATGAATGTCATGATCACTATAATAACTCATTATCATCATATTATTTTTCCTCACTAAATGATGCATTTATTCGTATATTTATTCAAATTCATTTTTCATTATCATTAGATAAGGAAGAAGAATAAGAAGAAGAATAATATGATGATGATAATATTTTAAAATAAATATTAGAATAAGATCTAACAGTGTAATTTATTTTGGAATTTTTATTGATAAACTAATCTCAAAAAGTGATGGAAGGAAATATAGTCTACTCTAGTTATATTTTATAATTTAAAAAAAATCATGATAAAATGATATGTTTTCGGTAATGATAAAACTGATTTAATATCTATATTGGAAATTTAATCCATTTAATGGTTGATGATAAAGGTAAATAACAATAAGGTTTGTGTAAGGATTCTTTTATTATTATTATTATGTTAAATATAAAATCCAAAAATAATTTAAATGAGGATGCATTAATGACAACAAAAAGATAATAGTGAAATTCATATAAGGATTCATATAAATATTAGTTTTATACAATTCTAGTAAGGATTATTTAATAATGCATAGGGTAACATAAGGTAAAAAAACTCCAATGTTTAAGATTGATATAAAATCCATAAAATTGTTTGAATACAGATGTAATCATGATAATGTAAAGATAATGGTGTAATTTATCAGATCGTTTCAATTTGGATGATATCTATCCCATAGTTGTGATGAAAATTTAATACATAAAGTGTGTGGATATGTCTAAAACTCATCCAATTAAAATGATAAAATTAAATACATCAAGATGATATGATGAAAAATAAATCATGAAATAATGATAAATTCCCTCTAAATGTTGGTGAAAGATGAATTCCATACATATTATATGATGATGATGAAATAATGATAATGTTTATATGAGGATAAAATTTATTTTCTGGAAAATATATAGATGAAATTTATCTAATTATTTTACTAGGGATGTAAACATAATAAATCTTATATATGGGTGGAATTTATTTATTAGTTTATATGAGTATAAAATCAATATAATTGTTTTGATGATATTTTAATCATGATAATATTTTTACAAGGATATAAATTTTCTAATGGATATAATTAAAATTAAATCCTAGAAGTGGTTGGGATGTAAAAAAATTCTGATAAGTTGGATAGAAGATAAAATCCATTTAATGAGTAATATTGAGATGAAATTAACCCAACTATTGGAATGAGGATAAAACCTTGATAAGGGTGACATAAAGATAAAATACCAATTATATTTAAGATAAATGTAAAGTCAATAAACTGATTTTAATTCTTATGTAGTCATGATATGGTTGAGGTAAGGTTTAAATTCATTTGATGATTTTTAACAAGATGAAATTTATCAAGCGATATATTTTTTATATTTGAATACTCATTATCTCTAATATTATCTATAAATAATCATAAATGTAATTTAAATCAAACTTTCTATTAAAATTATATTTAACAATATCATTGAGTACCATTTTAAATTTAAAATAAATTTATATCATGATTATCTTACTACTCTATTAGTGCTGAAATACATTAATTTCATGCATATATGTTAATTTACCAAGATCCTATTATAGTTAACTAACTATAATTGGTTTTTTTAGTCTCACTTAAGAAATATATATAGAAAATAAAAGAATGAGACTTGAGATATTCAAAGAATAATATTACGTCAATCAATAGTATAAACTATAGAGAAGGCTGTTAAAGAAATAAAGAGATATATTGGAATGGTTGTAAATATGAACCCTAGGGGTGAATCCAAATAAAATATTGTTTGTATTTTATTTTTTATTTTTTTTATATTTTCAAATACTTATCATTGATTCCATGTTTTTTCACCTAGTGTAATCTTTAATCATACTCTTGTATGGTCCCATATATAATAACAAATTAGGTTTTATTAAATATGGATCATTATTATTTTTTTGAAAATAAATGAATTCAACATTTCCATGATGAGATAATATATCAAATATAGAAATATACATCATCATCATATTCATATAATTAAAAAGTAGATTGTTCTCAACAAAAATATTTAGGATAACCACCATTTTCATTGAACTTAAATTTTAATGATGTATGTGGCATATCTCCACACAACCAAGTAGTGTGAATAAAAATAAATTGAAATTAATTAATAACGAAAAATATGAAATTGTTAATAGAATATTGAATGAATATAAGAAATGATGTTTAGGAATTATTGTAAAATCATAGTGATAGAAAAAAGAAGTCGAATAAAAGTGAATGTCTTTAATAGAACTAAATAATGAAAAATAAAATTATATAAAGAAATTTTCAAAAAATCGATGATCAAAATGATCACGATTTTATTCAAGTTTAAAAAGCAACAATAATAAGGTATATAGAAGGATAAATTCATTGAGAAACTGTTATGGCTTCATAATCAACATAAAAATTAATTTTTTTTAGTATTTTAACAATAATAATTGATATAGAGTTCATCTACAAGATTAATAAATTATTTTTCTAGTTTTATATGCTATAAGTATAATATGCGAGGAAAATTTTGGTATTGTATTGTTAATATTTTCAAGCTTATTATGTTTGATAAATTACATTATGTTGATAATTTCCTTTCATTATGTAATGTAATCCATTATTTTTCCATTATCTCCTTATCCCTCTTTGATCACTAAAGTCCAATTCTAAGAAAAACATTTTATGATAATATTTAATGAAGGCCTCTTCATGTGACCATATATTTCATATGTTGTTATTTTTTCAAAACAATTTTTATGAAAAAAAATTAATTTTAATGTATTTTCTCAAAAATTTAGATATCTTATTTTTTATTCTCATTTTTTATAAATCATTTTGATAATAAATTTACATTTTATTTAATATTTTATTATAATGTATATTTTTTTATTAATTTAAATGGAATATATTTTTTATTTTTTATGTATATATTTTACCATATTTATATGAATATAATTATTATCGAAATATTTATATATAATTATGTTAGAGTAATAATATAAAAAAATATGATTTCATAGTTTAATTATTTAATTAAATGATTAATTTATGTAATAAATAATTTTTTATTAATTTGAAATAATTAATAATAACTGAATAATTTTTCCAAAAACATTAAAATTTTTATGATAAATTTGAATATATAGAGGTAAATTTAGAAAAAGAAATTAAAATGGAGTTTTAATAATATAATGCAAAATTTGGCATTAAAATTTACTAAAATTCATGTTCAGAGGGGGGAATTGAATGAAAATGGGTTTTAACAAAACAATTGTGTTTGAACACAATTTATAGTGGACAGAAGATGCTCTAATATATGTGGAGAAATTTACTGGTAGAACGGGAGATGGTTTTTGATCTAGTGTAAAAATATTTAATATTCTCTATTCATTCCCATTAGGTTATTTAGAAATTATCTTGACAAATAAGAAAGGATATTAGATTTTATATTCAATTAATTATATTTCACACACGGAGATATATATATATATATATATTTATTTTATACATATTATTTTTCTCATAAGTAATATTGAAATTTAATATTGATTTCTAAAATGTTTCTTAAAATTGTATTGAATGATTTCTTTTGGTCTAATTATAAAAGGAAATTTGGGAATGTGATTCCATTTTGAAGATGATAATCCAAATATTATAATATATGTATCGAAATATTTTTTTCATCTCATAAAAAACAATACTTTGAGGTTAATATATCCTTTTTCACATGAATTAAATGTTTGATAAAGTTATTTTTTGATGTAAAAAAGGGATAATATTCATTGTGAAATTATTTATTTCACATATTAAATTGATGTGTATTTTTTTTATAAAATATTATGTATAATATTCATTTCATTCCAAGGTGATACATTTTCCTTCTTTGTTATAAAAATGTATTCATATAAAAATGATTTAATAAACATGTGTATGAAAGTGTGAAAATTAGGTTTTAAAATACCATCAAATTATTTATTTTTACTCTATTTTGGATACTATAAAATATTTATTATCACATAGTTTTTAATAATTTTATTCATGGTGATAATATAAATTAAATTGATTTTTTTTCTTTTGACTTAAAAGAATGTGTTGGTAAAAATAAAACATATTTCTACAATTTTATAAAAAAAATTCATAGAATAAAAAATTCAATGAAAATTTTAATTTTTATAATCTATGTATAAATTTGCTGTTACATTGATTAACAAGATAATAAAACATATAAATTATAAATGGGTTCAATAGCGACCCTTAAAATATAATATCCAAATATTTCAAATTATTACCAAATAAAAAAAGTTTATTAATTTTATTTTTTTAACTTTAATATAATTTTAAATTCAATTTTATTTAAGAAAAATCCTTTTCCGACCACTATAATTAAGGATCTCTTCCAATTATAGGACAATTTCATGATTTCTAAATCCATTGGATTTGTACAATTTTTAATGAGAGATAATATTTTGTTCGATGGGAGTAGGAGGAGAATAAATAAGGATTTAAATGGGTTATGGGGAATTTTCTTATAACCATTATAAAAAATGGTAATGAAAGAGACTATATACACTATTGGGTCTCTCTATAAGAATCAAAGTTCATAGGACCCCACTAAACTATTATTTCTGAGGTAATTTATGGTGCTTTATAAAAACATTTCGGCATTAAAAACAATTCATATTTTCAAATAGATTCTCCTATAATGAGGGTTAATGATACAACAATTTTATATGACATTACAATTGTAGGGGGTGTATTTTAATATTTATTATTTTTACCAAATTCCTTCAATTAGATGATGTTCTTATGTACAATAGAATTATTATTCTATAAACGCACTAAAAGTGCATAAAATCTATTCCACTAATGAAAAATTAATTTTATATAAAAATTTACACAATTATTACCCAATGTGATAATGAATAATGAGAATATACATAAAATTAATTTGTGTACCAAAAATAAAAGATTCAATATTTATTCATAATATTTGTGTTTTTTAATATCTCTGGCCAATTATTACTTACTGTTCATATCTCCATCCATCCCTCCCTCTATCCAATAACCAATTTTTGAAAAGGATCATAATATGTCTAGACATATACACTGTTAAAACATAAATATCAATGTATTAAATACAAAAAATAGATATTGGGGTTCACTTCATCTATATGTCATTATAAACACAATTAAAATCATATTTAATTTTCAAATTTTAATTCAATATCATGTTTTAAATCATTCATAGAAAATAAAGTAATCACATATCCTAAATTTTTTATGGTTTAAAATTATTAAATTTATAATTTATATGCTCATAATCCTATCATCTATAATTGATTTATTCTATACATGGAATATATAGTTCATATTTTTTTCACACATCTTACATATTAAAGGGATATAAAAAATGATCTCAAATATAAAATCACATCTCCCTTTATTATTATCATTATTTATAAAATATAATGGGATTAAAATATTTGAATTATAATGAAAAATAGAAATCACCTATTGGGCCTTATACTATTATCAAATAGTTTCAGTAGTCAAATATTGACTAAGAAACACACAAAATGAAATCCTTATATAATAGTATCATAGGTTGTTTAATTTTTTTAAAAAAGAACTCTATAATGGTATACATTAAAATGATCATGCAATGGTTATTTGGATAAGTATATCAAACCTAGTTAATTAGGTAAATTCTCAATGAATATAACTTCATATATCATTTTTCTTTTAAATTCTCAATATCTATATAGATTTTTGATCAAAAACATATATAGAATACATGGATCATATATTTAAACCAATCTAAAATACATTGTTACCACAAAATATATTTATATATTATATCCATTCAGTTATAATCTCATCCTCAAATTTTTCAATATGCCTGTCATCTTGGGTTGTAAAATTCATGAGAAATTTGATTTTTTTTATTCTTATTAGGGGTTAATTTATTTCACCATGATTTAGATCTATAATATGAGAGTTGGGATAGCTCTATAAGATGTTCATTTGACATTCTGTGAGACCTAAAAGATGTAATGGGTGATCAAGTGGGCATCAAAGTATTGTTTTGGCCCTTTGTAAATTTCTGAATCAATAAAAGGTCACTCCATGACCGATTGGTTTCAATGTGATAGGCTATAGAGGGTTTTCATTTAACGAATGGCATGAAGGCCACTACGTGAGAGGGTGAATAAGAAATTATGTTTTGAACTGAGAGGGATGCATAAGGACAAGGTTTTATAAGGAGGTGGATTCTTTTCATGGTTGTATCACACCATGAGAGGAAAGGGGCTCAGAAGGTCATGACATAAAGGCCATTAGGGCCTCTGGTAGTGCCTCTTCCTAAGGAGTGGTCATGCAATGAATCTTATGATCACATCAAAATTTAGGTACATGTATATTTAATATAAGGGAATACCTGCATTTTGGTGTTTCCCCACACTCTCTGTTTAGTTAAAAATTGAAAAAATGGAGATAAATTTCATAAAATCCTCCCCCATGCTTCATCCATTCATCCCCTTCAGCATTGGGTGATGTTGTAAGCAATTTCACAATATTTTACTATATGTTTTCCATCTATTCATTACCATATAATATTCCTTTATTATCACTGATTTTATTTTTCCCAAGTTATGCTTCTAGATACAATTCCATTGAGTCACGGTGGAATCATCTCTATACAATAGTTATTTAATGTGGATTTTCAAAAGGATGAGCTGGGATTAAGTATGAATTTCATCACACACTATTTTGATAATTGTATGATTCCTAACTGATTTTTTCATATTTTTCTCAAAAATTAAGCCTAATTTGATATATAATAGGAGTTATGTGTTAGGAAATTTTCCATGGGTGGTTCATGGATTTTTCTCTACACCTTTTGATTGTGGTCGGACGTGGTTTCACCAGGATGAGATCGATTAGAGGGTAATTAGGAAATTATGAATATTTTTATTAAATTCAATAATTGATTATATAATATTTGAAAAATTAAAAATGATTATAAATAAATATATTTTAAATACTGAATCTTGTTATGTTCTCATATGATAACAGAATCTTAGAAGATAAATGGAAAACTAATGTAGTTCCCTAGCTACAATTAAAAAGAAAATTGCATCATATATGGTAGGTGGTCCCTTGTAATTTAAGGTAATTTAATATCATTTATATATGAATGAGATAATTGTATCACCACTACGGGTAACGTACCCATAATTTAAATTTATTGGTTTATTTGAATAAAATTCAAGTAAATAAACAATGTACCAAGGGTCATAATAGTCTTTTATGCACAATAATGGTTACTCATCCACCCTTAGCTAAGGGATTTAATGTAAAATTTATTACATGAGATTTATTTACCCAAAGTTGTTTATATTATATGAAATGTGTAAGAACCCGGATCTTCGTTTTAGGTGCGTTTTTTCTTTTCATGGAGTTTTTGAGAAAAAAGGAGTTTATTGGAAAAATTTAAGCACATGCTGTGTACTCCCTTTTCGTGCCACTCCGTGTGCTGGCTATGTTCGGGCCACACCCACGGTGTGTAGGGATGAAGTAGAGGCTGCTTAAAGTGAAGTACGGAAAAATAGAGTTCATGCTGTATACTCAAGTAGTACATGTTGTGTATTTTATTTTATTTCATTAAATGGACTGGGGTCGCGCCTAATCGAGAGAAACGTCTTCTTCTAGGTCTTGTTCGACTGGGAGAAGTCATACAGCCATGAATCTTCTCCAAGCCTTCGAGCCTCCTTCTGTTCTCCATTTCGATCACCATCTATTGCGTTGGAACCACAGTGGTGAGTCCTTCCTTCTCCTAGAGCCTTGTTTTCCAATTCTACTTCTTTCTCATGTTATTTTCAGTTTAAAGTTTTGGATGTTTTCTCAGATCATTGATTTTCTAAGGAGAATAAATCTTCGGGGCTCAAGTATATTGATTTTCTAGCATCCAGGTAGGTGGTTTGTGCCTTACCATTCAATGTCTTTGATTTTTATATGTAAATTCCTCCAATACCCATGAACGGGGTATTGTGTGTTTACCATTTTTCCCTTGTGGTTATTCCTACCTTACTTGCATTCTTGTGTAGAGGTAAATTGATCATGTTTGGGGATAATTGTTGTTCTTGGATGTTTTTCCCATGATTTGTTCTGTTTACGACCTTTGGGTCTTTGTTAATATTGGCCATTTTTCCTTTTTCCAAGCCTAGAGACTCTTGGATGGAGTAATGATTATAACATACTTGTTTTCTATAGACTGTTTAGCCGAGTAGCTCTATAGGTGTAATTTGGTTAGCCAAGTAGCTTTATAGGTGTACTTTGGCCTTATAGCATTATTATGCACTGAATGGCATGGGGCTGTGAGAACCTGGTGCTATATACTATAAGGGATAAACCGAGTGAGCTTCCAAGCATGTCTTCGACATTATAGGCTACAAGGGATAGACCGAGTGAGATTCCCAGAGTTCCTTTGGACATTATAGGATATAGGGGATAGATCGAGTGAGCTTCCCAGAGTGCCCTGAATATTATAAACTATAAGAGGGTAGACTGAGTGAGCTTCCTCAGAGAGTCGTTACTTGTTTGAATCTCTTTTAAAACCTTCCCAGGATAGAGGAGGAATTGACAGAGGGAGCTTCCTCATAGATTCTGTGGTATACCTGAAACTATAGGAGTAATTGACTGAGTGAGCTTCTCAGAGAGTTTCTAGACCTTGGGGTCAAGATGGTTAGACCAAATGATCTTCCTCAGAGAGTCCTGACTACCGTATACTATAAGGGGAATTGACCAAGTGAGCTTCCCTAGAGAGTATTATAAATTCGTACAACCAAACCAGAGGGGTTAGGCTAAGTGCACTGCCTAGAGGGTTGCGGTACTTCTTGGTTAAGACCATAGGGGATGGCTGCGAGTACTTCCCAGAGGGTTTCCTGTTGTGGTTAGTTATTTTCTTATTGCTGCATGTTGTTGTTCTGTGGATTGATTATTGTTGTGCATCATCCTGTTTACTACTTACTGATTATTGCCTTCTGTTACTGCAACTGTTTACTGCTTACTGTACTATTACTTTCCATATACTCACTGACTGTTAGGCACAGATCATCGGGTGGTTGCCTACTGGTATTTAGTATCACACCCTATTTGGGCCATGATTTTGGTCCCAAGAAAACTTTTTTGTGGTAGGTATAGACAAGGTAAAGCTCCATTCGACTTCTGGTACTAGATTACTTGGAGTAGGATAGCATGGGACCAATATTTGGCTTGTGATGCTGAGGAGTTGTTTACTTTCTTTTGTACTAGTTTTGGTATTGTGTTGTTTTCCATCATTTTTACTTGTTTGGATGTTTTCCTAGATATGTAACATGAATCATTTCATATATACATATGTGCACCAGTTTGTTGATTTAGTCTTCCTCCGTTTACTGCTGTTGGTTATTTACTGCTTCTTCTATTTCATGTTTATTTACTTCCACTGTGTACTTTTCCAATTAGGGCATAGTTTCCCAACTATCACACCCAAGACCCTTGCTCTTATTCTGCAGCCTCTGGAGTTTGGGGAAATGCGCTTGAGGCCAAGTGTCCAACCGGGTACAGGGCACCTTTGGGTGGCTTCCGGAACCGGGACATTACAAAGTAGTATCAGAGGAGTCCTTTTCTCTTGATTTACTATTTGGAGCCTTTAACTAGGGATATGACGGATTCGGTACTTTGTTAATAAGTTGTGACCAAGAGTAGCTAACCCATGTACAGGGAAAATCCATACTACCTCGTTTATTTTGGTTTTCTGGTTTTGAGATTTACGGTTGATATGATTTCACCTAGTGTGATTCACATGACTTGTGTTATTATTGTTGATGCAATTATGGTTCTATTTATATCGCAACCCGATGAGATGAGGGTATTCCATCTCATGCATCATATAAGAACCCGTTAGAAGTCACATGTCATGCATTCTTTCCATGACATCTAGGGTTCATTAGCGATTTCATGTTGTTGTGATAGACTTTGTGTAGATTATGCATGTTGTTGTGATAGATGCTTGATATAATCCATGTTGTTTGTTAGAGGATTGTTTGTATTGTACATGCTTAGATGAATGCCATATTTTGGTTCTTGAGGTGTTATACGCCCTCTTGAATCAGAAATTGGTGGATCATTGACCTGTTTTTCCTTATATATGACTATATTGGATGCCAAGCTTTGATTCGCAAGGAGTATGGGCCCTCACAGATCGGGATTTGGCACCTTCATGCCTTGTTTCTATTTTTTATGGACTTTGGTGCAGTTTCTAAGCTACTTCCAGGAAAAAACCATAATACACAGCTTGTACTTTATATATACACGCCGTGTAGTTTTAAACAGTGTCACTGACTGTGTGAGCAGAAACATGGGTTGTGGAAAGATTTTCAAGAACACGTTGTGTACGGTAGGTACTCGTCGTGTAGTGGAGAGCCACGTACCCGGACGTGTCACTAACAACATGGGTCGGGGAAGCTCGAGTATAACACGACGTGTTTGGTAGGATCACCCCATGTAGTTTTGTTCCAGGTACCTGGCCGTGTCATGAACAACACGGGTCTGTTTTATCTTCTCTTATACACGCCGTGTTTGTTCGGAAAACTCCGTGTAGCCAGCCGTGTAACTAACAACATGGGTTGCTGAAACCTTCTTTAGTACACGCCGTGTCCATGGGGAACACACCGTGTAGTCTAAGATTAAGTAGACCATGTGGCTTAGCCGTGTAAGCAGACTCAGGTAGGGGGGTAAAGTTCAATAACACACCGTGAGTGGGGACAAGACGCCATCTAGTTTAGGTTGTTACACGACTAGTGTGGCCGGAATACATGCCCATGTGAATGGCTTAAGAGAACACGCCATGTAGTTATTATACATGTCGTGTAGTCATGTTTTGTAAAACTTGATTGTTCCCTTCTTCTATTCCCATTTTTTACTAGTGTGTTCTCAGTCTTCGATAATCTGGATCCATGGTGTGCTTTTGATCATTCAGAGCTATTCCTCCGAGACGTCCTCTGGTTGTAAGTCTGTTTCGAAATGGTGATCAGACACTGGATATGGCTGATCAAGATCCTCCTACAGATCCCCTGCTATGCCAACCTTGGATCTTGCAGTTATACCCACTGCGTGAGCCGATACACAGTTCAGGGAGGACTTCCTGAAGATGATGCGGTCTTTTCAGGGAGCGCCGTCTCCTACCCCGTTGATGGCCGAATTGACGCGGGTCTTTTAGCAGCAACATCCTTCTACTTTCTTAGGGGATAAAGGACCCCATGCTTCCAAGTAGTGGTTTGAGGTAACACTGAATATCCCTGATAATCTAGAGATACCCCCAGAGAAGAGTGTAAAACTGGCAACTTATATGCTCCGAGACACCGCCAAGAGGTGGTGGGAGGTGATCTCATAGTCCAGGTGCCAGCATGGTATGTCTTGGGATGAGTTTCGACGTACCTTCTATGACAACTTCTATCTGGAGACCCTGAGGGCCAATCAAGCTCGGGATTTTATGAGTCTGCAGCAGGGTACTCTTTCTATTATGGAGTACTTGTCTCGCTTTACTGAACTGCATCATTTCACACCGATCCCATCAGGTGATGAGTTATTCCTTACTAGGAAGCATCAGGACGGTATCAAGAAAGAGATCTGTTCCTAGGTGAATATCTTCAGGTTGACTTCAATATCCTCTTTCGTCAACCAAGCACTTATCACAGAGCACAATCTGAGGGATTCTGGAGCAGTGAGCCAGGGAGGTTCGGCATCCAGAGCTGGTATTCCTCCTATAAATAATAAGAAGCACCTCAAAGAGTCTTCTCTAGGAGATCATGGTTCGCGGGATGTATCTTCTGGCTACCAGGTTGTATGCTAACAGTGAGGTAGGAGTGGGCATACTAGGCCTCAGTGCCAGAGAGATCTGATGGAGTGCCGATCTTGCAGCAAGATGGGACATCTATAGTGGTTTTGTCAGATCTTTTCAAATTCAGCTGGAGCTTGGGGTTCTTCTATGAATCCATGTTCTGGAGATGCTTCGCCAGTTTCTCAACAGTCCGGGAACTGCAGTTCATCCGGCCGTTTGGGCCAAGGTGGAGGTCGCGGCCGTGGTGGTCAGTCACCCGGTCATTAGCGACAACCGAGTGGATCACCAAAGAGTGGTCAGCCAGGGGCATATGGCCACAATGCAGGCCAGACTTTTGCTGTGGAGGAGACCAATCAGGGGAAGGATCCCAAAACTTCTACTGTTCGAGGTATGATCTTAGTAGCCTCAGTTTTATCTTCAACTCTTCTCGATACTGGTGCTTCACATAGTTTTATCTCTGTTTCTATTGTGTAGAGCCTTGGGCTCTATATCTTTTCGTTTGCCGACATGTTGACTCTTGACATGCCATTGGGAGCAAGGAATTATAGCATACGTCAGTGCTGAGAGTGACCTCTCGAGGTTGCAGGGTATCGTTTCTTATGGGATCTTTATTTCCTAGAGATGACATGTTATGATGTCATTCTGGGATGGACTGGTTGGTTCCCTTCCAGGTGGTCATCGACTGTTATCATCATAGGGTTAGTTTCGTATCACCAGAGGGAGAATCCTTTCTTCATTGAGGCAAGTGGGATGTTCATGTGAGACGAGAAGGAATCGAGGATCATGGGATAAGAGGAGTTACAACCCAGATTGCTAGACTTTATCTGGGTGACCAGGGGACTTCACAGTTGGAATTTCCTCTAGTGCTGTATCATTTCAAAGATGTCTTTACAGAGGATTTTAGGTTTACCTCCGGAGCATGAGGTAGACTTCTCAATTCAGCTCATGCCTGGAGCGGCACTGGTGTCCATTCCTCCCTATAGGATGGCTTCACCTGAGTTGCAGGAGCTCAAGAAGCAGTTGGAGGAGTTGTAGGAAAATGGCATCATCTAACCCAGTACTTCTCCTTGGGGTTCGCCTGTCCTTTTTATGAAAAAGGATGATGATACCCTTAGTATTTTCATGGATTATTGGAAGTTAAACCTATTGATGGTAAAGAACTGATGTCCCTTTCCTAGGATCGATGATCTCTTCGATCAGTTCGAGGAGCCAGAGTGTTCTCGAAGATTGACTTGAGATCCGGTTATCATCATTTGCACGTTAGATCATCAGATATACCTCTTACAACCTTTAGGAGCATGTATGGTCTATAAAAGTATACAGTTATGCCGTTCGGTATCACGAATGCACTAGTAGTTTTCATGGAACTGATGAACTGAGTGTTCCATTCGTACTTGGATTCATTCATCGTGGTCTTCGTGGACGATATATTGGTGTACTCTCACACTCGATACGGCCATGCTACCCATATTGAGATAGTTTTTAGTACCCTGAGTGAGCATAATCTTTATGATAAACTCTCGAAGTTTTACTTTTGGGTGGATCAGATTCACTTCTTGGGCCACGTCATCTCAGGGAAGGGAGTTTCAGTGGACCCAGAGAAAGTGAGAGCTGTAGTTTCTTGGGAGCATCCGAAGAACGTTTTTGAGGTGTAGAGTTTCCTAGGGCAGGTAGGATACTGCATGTTCTTCATTTAGTACTTCTCGCGCCTAACAACACCATTGAAAGGTCTGACCAAGAAGAGGGCGATGTTCTTATAGTCAGATTCTTGTGATTCATCCTTTCAAGAGCTGAAGGGGTGGTTGACTTCAGTATCGATACTAGTCTTTCCAGAGCCAGCCTAGAGCTATATTGTTTATTGTGATGCTTCAGGTATTGGTCTGGGAGTCATTCTTATGCAGGGATATGAAGTCTTTTCATACGGTTCTCGGTAGTTGAGGCCACATGAGAAGAATTATCAGACGCACAATCTGGATTTGGCAGCTATTTTTCATGCTTTACACTGTTTGAGAAATTACCTTCTGGGAGATCACTTTGTGGTTTTCACCGACCACAAGATTCTCAAATACATCTTCACTCAGCGTGATCTGAATCTGAGGTAGTACATGTGGGTCGAGTATCTTCAGTCCTTCGACTTTGTTCTTGCCTATATGCCGAGAAAGGGAAACACATTTGCTGATGCGTTGAGAAGGAGAACTCAGATTCCGGAAGTTCAGGAGTACAGTTGTGAGTGGAAGCTTATCGCTCAATTCTATGAGATTCACTTGGAGGTGCACGATAGACAGGGACAGACTTTTCTATCTTCTGTTGATGTTACCTCTACTCCTCTTGATCGGGTACAGATGAGGCAGCTATCAGACACAGAAGTCTTAGTCCTGCGGAAGAGTGTGTCAAGAGAGGATCCTCTTCCTGGATGAAAAATGGGCGAGGATGAGATCTTGTGTTTCCAGGGATGCATATGGGTGCCAACAGACATACATGAGGAGCTGTTGTGGGATTTCAATTCCTCAGTTTGGGTAGTTCATCCTGGCATCACAATGATGTATCATGATCTACACTGCCAGTACTGTTGGCTAGGTATGAAGAGAGATGTTGCTAGTTTTTTCATGAGATGTTCTACTTATCAGCAGGTGAAAGAAGAGCATCAGAGACTAGCAAGACTTTTACAGCAGTTACCCATTCCTATGTGGAAGTAGAACTACGTCGCGATGGACTTCGTGACAGGGTTACCGAGGTCACCCCGATGGAGTGATGCTGTTTTGGTTGTCGTTAACAGGCTTACAGAGGTTTCCCACTTCTTTCCAATTAAGAAGACCTTCAATGTTGATGAGTTAGAGTGGTTGTACATCCGAGAGATTTTAAGTCTACATGGAGTTCCACACTCCATTTTTTCAGACATGGATGCACGTTGTACTTCTCAGTTGTGGCAGGGACTTCAGAAGGCTTTGGGTACACTGGTACTTTTGAGTGGAGCATACCATCCCCAAACTGATGGCCAGTCCGAGCGCACGATCCAGGTGCTTGAGGAAATGTTCTGAGATTTCATTCTAGACTTTGGCGGTTCTTGGTAGAAGCATATTCCCCTTGTTTAGTTCACCTAAAACAATAGTTTTCAGGCAACTATTCAGATGTCACATTACGAAGCTTTGTACGGCATGCCATGCCGATCAATCTTATGTTGGCTAGAGGCAGGAGAGGTAGCATTACTGGGACCTCGTCTTGTTCAGGAGACCTCTGAGTAGATATAGTTGATTTGGAAGAGGATGGCTACAACAAAGTCTCGGCAGATGTCTTATGATGATCAGTGGAGATGACCTTTGGAGTTCGAGGTCGGGGATCAGGTTTTCCTACGTGTCACACCGAGGTTGGGACACAAGTGTATTCAGAGACAGGGTAAGATTTCACCATGGTATGTCGGGCAGTTTGAGGTGTTGGAGAGAGTGGGCCTGGTCGCCTATCAGTTGCAGTTATCTCAGAGGTACCAGGCTATGCACGACGTCTTCCACGTTTCTCAACTCCGACAATAATTTTCAAACCCGTATCAGGTCTTCCAACCTGAGGAGGATGAGCTCGAAGCGAATGCGTCATTTGAGGAGCATCCTATCCGGATTGTCGATCACAGTACAAAGGTTCTCTGTGGCCGGTCTGTTCCTCTAGTATGGGTGTTATGGTAGCACAGGTGAGTACAGGACCAGACATAGGAGAGGGAGGCCGATGTATGATCATAGCGGCCAGAGCTGTTCAGGGTTTTGTCTTCTACGCCTCTCTAAGGAAATTCAGGGATTAATGTATTTAATGGGGTATGTTTTTAATAACATGCATCTTCGTTTCAGGTATGTTTTTCTTTTTCCTAGAGTTTTTGAGAAAAAAAGTATTTTCCTAAAATTTTTGAAGTACACGCCGTGTACATTCTGAGTACAAGCTGTGTACTCCCTTGCCACACCAGGCCGTGTGCTGGCCATGTCTGGGCCACACACATGGTCTGTAGGGATGAATTGGAGGCCACTTAAAGTTGAGTATAGAAAAATATAGAATACGCTATGTACTCAAGAAGTACATGCTGTGTATTGTTTGTTCATTAAACGGACCAGGGTCATGCCTAATTGAAAGAAATGTCTTCTTCTAGGTCTCATTCGACCGAGAGAAGTTGTACGGCCGTGGATCTTATCCGAGCCTCGGAGCCTCCGTCCGTTCTCCGATTAGATCACCATCAATTGAGTTGGAATCATAGCGGTGAGTCCTTCCTTCTCCTAGAGCCTTGTTTTCCAATTCCTATTCTTTATCATGCTATCATCGGATGAAAATTTTGAACATTTTCCCATATATTTGACGTTATAAGGAGAATCAATCTTTGTGGCTCATGTATATTGGTCTCCTAGCATCCAGGTAGGTGGTTTGTGCCATAAAATTTGATGTCTTTGAGTTTTATGTGCACATTCCACCAATACCCATGAACAGGGTATTGCGTGATTACCGTTTTTCCCTTGTGGTTATTCCTACCTTTCTTGCATGCTTGTGGAGAGGTAAATTGATCATGTTTGTAGATAATTGTTTTTCTGGGTTGTTTTCCCATGATTTGTTCTATTTATGACCTTTGGGTCTTTGTTAGCCTTGGTCGTTTTGCCGGTTTCCATGCCTAGTGACCGTAGGATAGAGTAATGATGATAATATACTTGTTTTCTATAGACTGTTTAGCCAAGTAGCTCTATAGGTGTACTTTGGTTATCCAAGTAGCACTATAAGTGTACTTTGGCCTTATAGCATTACTATACACTGACTGGCACAGGGCTTTGTGAACCTAGTGCTATAGACAATAAGGGATAGACCGAGTGAGCTTTCCAGAGAATCTATGACATTATAGGCTATAGGGGATAGACCAAGTGAGCTTCCCAGAGTGCAATTTGACATTATAGGATATATGGGATAGACCTAGTGAGCTTCCCAGAGTTCCTTGGATATTAAAAACTACATGAGGGTAGACTAAGTGAGCTTCCTCAGAGAGTCATTACTTGTTTCAATCTCTTTTAAAACCATCCCAAGCTAGAGGAGGAATTGACTGAGTGGGATTCCTTAGAGAGCCTATGGTAAACCTGAAACAATAGGAGGAATTGACCGAGAGATCTTCCTCAGAGAGTTTCTAGACCTTGGGGACAAGAGGGTTAGACCACGTGATCTTCCTCAGAGAGTTCCTGACTACCCTGGACTATAAGAGGAATTGACTAAGTGAGCTTCCCTAGAGAGTCTTATAAATTCGTATAACCAAACCATAGGGGTTATGCTGAGTGCACTGCCCAGAGGGTTGTGGAACTTCTTCATTAGGACCAGAGGGGATGGCTGCGAGTACTTCCCAGAGGTTTTTCTGATGTTGTTAGCTGTTTTCTTACTGCTGCTTGTTGTTGTTCTGTGGATTTATTACTATTGTGTATCATCCTGTTTACTACTTACTGATTACTGCCTGATGATGCTACTACTGTTTACTGCTTACTGTACTATTACCTGCTATATACTCACTGAATGTTAGGCACAGATCTTCGGGTGGTTTCCTAATGATATTTAGTCTACCACCCTGTTTGGACCATGCTTTTGGGCCCAAGCAGACTTTTTTGTTGCATGTATAGACAAGCGCAAGCACCCTTCGACATCTGGTACTTTATTTCTTGGAGTTGGAGAAAATGGGACCAAGCTTTGGGTTGCGATGCTGAGGAGCTATTTAATTTCTTTTGTACTTGTTTTGGTACTATGGTGTTTTCTATCATTGTGACTTGTTTGGCTATTTTCCTAGATATGTAGCATGCATAATTTCATATATACATATGTGCTCCAGTTTGTTGATTTAGTCTTCCGCTATTTACTACTGTTGGTTTTTTACTGATTCCACTATTGCATGTTTATTTACTTCCACTGTGTACTCTTCCAATGAGGGCATAGTTTCCACACTATCACACCCAAGGCCCTTGCTACTAGTCGACAGCCTGTGGCATTTGGGGAAATGCGCATGAGGCCATGTGACCAACCAGGAATGGGGTGCCTCTAAGTGGCTTCCAGAACTGGGATGTTACAAAATGTGATGAATGATATATAGTTTCTCATTTTATATGTTCTCTTTGATGCATTAATATAATAAAAATGATTGGAATGGGATTTGTTCACCTAGGTAGGCTTAGAGGAAACTGCAAGATTCTTTATATCTATTGGGATTATCATTTTGACAATAGGGGGAGTGTTACTACCTAGAAAAAAATGAGAGAATCATGGATGGTATTACAACAATAATTTTTAATAGGATGGGTTCTTGTGGATGGACCTATGATTTCATAGGATGTAAGATGGGCTTCATCCCTTCTCCAAAGTTCAATACTAGTTGGAAATTTCTCATGAGGCCAGTGAGGGAATAGTGCGTCTGATATTGTTCAGGGAAACAATATCCATTTTTTGAAGACTGTTCATATAAGATATGAGATAGTTATTAATGATCCCATTTATTTTTTTCATGTTATGATGTGACCTAGAATACCGTAGAGGGAACACCAATGATGTTTTCCCAATATAGGGCCTATGTTGTAATGGGTATAGATAGTTTCACGTGTCACCATATAATCTGACATAGTCATGTGATCATAATATGGATTTTGGGATGCTGATTGGCCCTATACTTGAGTGTAAAACATTGATTATGTTATATTGGTTTGGGAGGATTAACAACCCTTAAAATATACATTATGATAGAAATTATAAGAGGTATGCACAACCCTTGAGTCCTTGTGAATGAATACCTGATATCCATTCTAGAAGTTATGCCTACATAGTATACCTTGGTAAATAAACTTGGATTCAGAATGAAGAATATTAATCAAGTGGGAACCACCCCTAAATGATGTTACGAAGAGGGGTGTTATTCCACCTAGTTAGAATAGTTGGGGTTACTAGGTTATGTGTTAATATTCCTTGAATGATTATGAAATTCTTTGGTGGTTACCCATGATTCAACCAATAAGCCTACTACTATTTTATTACATAGGATTTAATCTGGGGAATTTATTCTTACACACTTTTTTTTATACCTATTGATAATGGTACTATTTTTCATGGTTAGGTGAGGTTCTCCGAGACACTAGGACATTGTCCAAATACAGTATAGTAAATATGGGGTTCATGTTAGAACCTAAGGATCAACATTGGTTATTAATTTACTATTATAATGAGATTTAATTTATTTTTTAAAGAATATCACATGTGCATACACTTTTTTTACCTGTTATTATTAGGACCCCATTTTTTGGTTCCATACTAATTTTCACCCACAACTAGATTAGGTGGCCATAAAACACGGGTACCAGAGCAGACTTCATTGACTGTAGTTTAATATATTGCATATTCCCAGTGTTGCATGATTGGGATGTATAAATATGGTGGGATTTAAATAGTGGATGGGATGAAGATTATGAATTATAATAGGGCCTCATTAGTTCTTATAGTTTTTTTATTTTATATGTGATCATCCTGTTGGGAGATCAGTGTTATATTATTAAAAATCTATGAGTCTATATGGTATCTTTAATCTATATTGAAATTGATATCACATGATTTTGTATTTATTATGTTTACTATTATTATTTCTAGGATGAGTATAGCTTTATTATTTCAACCATTATTTTCCCTTATATTAGGGTTTAGTATCCTCGTGATGACATCCTAGACCCTCATAGCTATTCTCAAGACTCTCACATTTGGGGATGTGTGCTTGAGATCAAAAGGTGAATCTATATGGGATATCAATAAGAGGAATAAGATCAGGGGACATTATAATGTGTAATGAAATCATTTTAGTGTGTCACTATATTTAGGGGGATAATAGCTAAGCGATATATGATTTTGTTAGAGTTAAATATTGGACTTGTGTCATTGATATCTCTAATTATAGGGTATTGGCTTTTATTCTATTAGAAAAAGGTCTATGTACATGAACCACATTTCACAAAAAGGAGCCACATGATACATGGGTGCTTATGTGTGATTGATATCACTAATTATGAGGGTTAAATTATATAATGTGTCAAACAAATCTTATATTATTTTTCCCATATGACATTTTGCATCAAATTTATTCAATTGAACCATTTTATTTACTCTTATTTTGACATTTCATGTGGTTTCTATAGTGGTATGTTCCTTAATAAAGGCTATGTAGTCCCTATTGTAAAGGATTTATAGGGACCCTTAGAATGTCATTATAGGAATTTTATTCCTACATGAAGAACCCCTTATAGGTTATTTTGAAACTTGTTTTGGAAAGGAAATGAATTTTGTTATTTAAAATCATAACAAATACCTATATGGTGTTTCCCCATAATGAATATTCATTGGATTATACCTAAATGAAACATGTGAAAATGATATAATCGACATGGATCATCTTAGTATGATTTTGGAATATTTATATAGATGAGATCATGGTCCGTGAGGGGGTAGTGTTTTATAAATATTAATGATGTGTATTAGTTTCCTTATAGGAAGATAACATGACTTCTGATGCCTGATTTGTATATTTATATATGAGAAAACATGAGAGGATATTTTAGAACATGATTCACCTAGGGATAATTTATATGATAGGAGATATATTCTCTATGAATGGAAAACTATGTCATATGTGGTATATTGGATATTTGTGAGACCCTATTTCCATTGGGATAGGACATACGATATTGATGTGTTGAGTGTTATGGTTGGGTAGAATAATTTTATCACTTATATCATCAAGACAAGTCTCTATATATAAGGGTATCCTAATAAAAGGAGTTTTCCTAGAATTTTTAGTCCCCTATAGTTTAGAGGTGTGTATATACAATTTGAGTTATGAGATTGGTGCATGAGAGGTGCTACCAGATTTGTGGAATAGGACTAGAGAATGCATTTGGGTTTTATAGTAATGAAATTGAGCTGATATTTGTAACAAGGATAGGTTGCGAAGGAAATATTGGAAGGATAACTAATTATATTTATTTTAACTATAATTATTGATGATATTGTGGACCATGATCATTAGTTTTCAAATCATGGATTGATAGTTCATTAGTAGATGCTTCTAGTTTAGTAATGATACATGGGATGCTGGGTGATCATGTGATTAACCTTAACAAGGATGAAATTATACCATTTTGAATATGAGTATTGGGATAATTCAAATAATATGAGTTTGAAATATAGTGTATCATGGTTTGGGTTTAGGCACATGGGAACAGAGTTGACCGAATGTGACTCATGGGATCATGAGTTGGGTTGTACAATTATGTGGTATGGAAGCAAACACATATTTATTTTACATAAGATATAGTTAGTACAAACCAAATATGAACATAACTATTTTATGATGTGTATTGGTCAGTGGATGGTTGTGGTATAAGGAATTATGGATTGAAAAATGCTTACAGGCAAGGTTGCCTCTGGCTTTGATGATAGTGAGAAATGTCACTCTATTTTCGACGGTAAATCAAACAATGGATCAAGTGTGGCTGCATGTCTAATATGGGGTTTATCATAGTGAAGTTGATAAAATGGATAAGAATTTATTGGAAGGAGTGATACAATCATAATGATGTAACTTGAAAAGGATTCAATCAAGGTCTGATATATGTCAATCCAAATAGTTGGAAGTGTACAATTGATCATTGGACAGTGTGACCCTCATTACCAATGAAAATTTGGTGGCTTTTTTGGATGATGTTCCACATGATATAGGACCAGGTAATGATTTATTAAATATATTATTTATTGGGAATTAGTTGGACTATCTTATCAAGTCAATTTATACATTAATTGATAGTTAATGGTATTTGGAAGTATAACCTTGGTTTTTTTTGGTTGGGGGTGTCATTAGACCAATTATTTTAAGGCCACTGTGACCTTTGGATACTAGTGTGTATATGGATTTAAATATTTCTAGTTCCTAGTTGAAAAATTGATTTGAGGCTTGAATATAGTATCCTATGTAGTTTTTTCTTTAATATTAGACATAATATAGTTTTGATGTTGTATGATGGTATGTGAGACCAGAGGTGGACCATTTCTTGACATGACAAAAAAATATAAGATTTAGTTGTTTAAGGATCCTTCTATTGGATTAAATTTTGTTTTAGGATAAAACATTAGTGTAGGTGGTTGATATATATTTAGATACCATTAAGGCTTTAGGAATCATGATCAGACTAATAAATAACACATATGTTGGTGTAGAAGATAATTTTAAGGAACTATCAGAAATAAGATGATTGAATAGTTGGATGATGTGATATTAAAACCACACTGAGTGTGTCATTGGAGTGCAGAAAATTAATTTTTAGTTGGATATTCTAGTGATGGGGAGTACCAAGGGACATAATAGGCCCTATTGACAAGAGTTTTACAGTTAAGTGTTCTACAATCCATTGTATTTATTGGTCGATCAGACTATGGTGTTTCAGGCTAGAACAGTGTGGTGAAATTAGGTCTTGGTGTTGGATATTATGAAAATATGGTGGATTATATTTTTGACGAACAACATGACTCATGTTTCGAGTTGTGAAATGGAATCTTGGTTTTCATTCTAAAGTAGAATGAAGCAAATTGGATATGAATTGATCTCTGATATAGGTACAGAATTGTGGTTAAGCAAAATTGAGGCTTGTAGAGTATATAAAGTGATATGGTGAAGTGTATTTTATGACTGTAGTCATTTTTTGTTGTGAAATTTAGGTAATAATTTAATTTAGATTTTGATGAGTGGATTGTTTTGAGAACCAGCAAGAAGATTGATAATTCTGTAGTTGGGATAACTCCATATGATGTTTTTGGCAGTGGTTTGAGGTCTCTTAGGTATAACAGAAACTCTTGCAAATGTAAAAAATCTATATGAGAGGACTTTCTATATTTTTCACATACATTAGGTCATGCTGCGACCCATTAGTCGAGCCATGTGGGATTGTTGAGGGGAATTATTCTATGAGAGTCATGATGACCACACTATAAGAGGGGTAACTACGAATCACACCATGATAAATGAGGGTCATTCCTTGACAAGGTTGGTATCAGGGATATCAACATTCCATTTGGTTTCACACTCTGAGAGGCATAGGTCATATTAGGTCACACCATCAAGTCCTATAGGGCCTTAAGTGGTGCCTCCATATGAGGGGTTTTCATTTCATGTCACCTATGATCACAACATAATCAATGACTGGGGTTTATTTAATTAAGAGTCGACCCACATTTTTCCATCATCCATACCTCTCATTTTTGTCAAACAAAAATTCATGGAGGGGGCCATTCAATAGGCCCCTTCCCTCCTCTTCCACCATTTTCTCCCTAAGTTTTTTATGATTTTAGATGAAATTTTATAGTGGTTTTAGGTATGATATTTTATTTATTATTATATTTATCATATTTATTTATTCATAGTTATTTTGGTTATCCTTGGTTAGGGTTATTAAGATGATTCCACCAAATCATGATTGAACAATCATGACATGATAGGGATTTCATGATTTGGGGTACATAATGACTTGATATGGTTAACATATGTCTTCGTATTCCATTTAAATGAAGAAAAATAATATGATGGATTAATTCAAGGTTTTCAATTAAATTAAGTATAATTATACACTAAAAGGTTGTTCATTATTATGGATTTTTAAGGGAGTTTCTAGGAGTATGTTATACTTCTTTTGAGTGTGGTTTGTAAAAGTTTCAATAAGATGGTATGGATCAATGACCATTTATGAAATAATTCCCCATTGTATTAAATTGACTAACTAAATTTTAATTAATAAGTTAATTTTAAATGGTTGAAATTAATTAAATTGAATGTTTACGCTCGAGTTTGGTTCTCATGAGATGAAATGATCTTGGACAAGACTGGTGCTAGCTGATGTAGTGGCTTAGTTATAATTAAATAGAAATTAAATTATATATGGTAGGTGGTCCTATCATGAACCTTTATAATGGGGCCCATGCTAGGACTACCCCAAGCCCACCTCCAATAGGCCAGGGTATGGAGACTAGGGCCATGTAGGCATATCACTCACACAGGAGGCCTTAGCATAATGTACCTGTACACGTGCACATATCTACATTCACATACAATTATGAAATGTAAAAAATAAAAATAAACCATGAATTCATACATAAAAATACAACCCTAAGAGTATGAAAACATACACTATCAAGAAAAAAGAAACAAATAAAATCTCACCATAAAGAGTCTGAGATCAATTCCAAACACGCACTATAGGTGGAGACTGATGTAAAATGTAACTATAGGAATACAACTTCATGTATCTGTAACACTAATCTATTCCTAGATTTGATCCCTCATGGACTCTGTCAAAAGTTTGATCATTTTCATTTGAAATGAAATGTTCTATAGAATCTCATGCATGGGTGAGTATAATAATACACATCAGGACACAGTTAAAGCATCGTGCATATAACACCGAGAATAATAGTAATCTCATCACAACTATATTTCTATAGAACATATAATAATAATATCCTGGTATAATTTAAAAATACACCCCATATCAAATTAAATTCACAACTATAATTCCAGTCGAGGATTCATATTCAAAGGTTCCAAATTGGAAGCGTGTAATCGAATACACTCCATGAGTCTCATAACAATGATCAAGTGTGTCTGAGATATCAGGACAATTAGGTCTATTTATAAAAGGTACACACAATAAGTTTGATGAGAAATATACATGGATGAGGATCACACCCAAGGCCCTGGGGTATACAAACAAGTCAATTGCGATAACCTACAATGTATAGGATTGACACCCCTGTAGTGTTAGTCTTGATGATACTAAGAACTCCACCCAGAAAAAAATGATGATAATACCTCTTACTCTTGGCCTCACAGAAACATTCTAACTACTCAATCTAAGAAGTCTTACTAAAGTGATCACCATCCTATGTGTAGGATTCAATTCCAATCTATCCCGCATGGAATTGATCAACATAATAGAACCTAAAGAACTTCTACAATATGAATATGATCAGGATTCTAAGGCATGTCTGAAGGATTACCCCATGTTTACTAGAAGTAGACAATATGTCCCTTCAAAATATATTCCTACCCATGTATCATCTACCATTCCCTTGTTTGTGTCTTTATCTAAGTACACAATGTGTCCAATCATATTTATTTCTGGTTGTGGATATGTTTGGATGGCTATGTTCTTGTATGGATGGCCATTTTCGTATATATATAGGCACTCCCATTCCCATATACCATCTATTGTAGATGTAGATCTCCAAAAAATGGTCAAACATTATGTGACATGGATTACACACTATGTGATAATTATCTTCACACATAAATCAGAGCGATGAACTAGGATGTCCCACAGGCTATGTAATCTCCGACTACACACTGTGTTCTACATGATTTCACAGAACCCACTAGTTCTTACTGTACATACACCAATGTTTCATTCTATTCTAATCCCACCATCAATCACACTAGTAAGCATGAATGTAGTCCCGACTGAAAAATTCCATAACCTCTCATCTGAATCTAGACACCAAATGTATGAGAATCCATCATCAGTGGTTCTCATCATTGATGCACATCCCACTCCAATTGGGTGTCTCAAATCCATTCTCAATCCTTTATTTCCATAATCATAGCTTGATCCCATCTTTAATTTTAACCAAATTAAATATATCAATCTGAGACTCAAAGAAACATGTGCACAATTATTGATAAATCAATATTTCATCAAACATATAGTCAAATATAATAGCAGTGATAAATGTATGAAAAATGGGGGGGAAATCCAGGAAACATGAAAAAGAGTAATGAGTCATGGACATGTTTTATTGTCCTTGATCATTTTCCATTAGAATGAAAAATGAAGGACCAGTAAAATTTAAAAGTTCTCCGAAAATCAACACATATAATCCCATATTAACAATATGATTCATTCACGATTCAATACATTATTCAATTGATTCACATTATCCTAGATATAATAAATAAGAAAATTATCCAAATAAAATATCATCCTACCTAGGTTCGCATAATTTTTTTTGCGAAGAATGATTATTTTTCGTTGTCGTTGGAAAGATCCTTTGGTTCTATCGTACACCTAACGATGATCCATGATTCAGTCATAACTCTCCAACTGATTCTCCTCCAACGCTCTCCAATGTCCCCTTCCTATTTGTAGGGTTATGATGATAACCCAAAAACTTCTTCATAATAGTGTATTTATATACAAAATATTGTTTATATTAATAAATGAGTTAAATTAATTTATTTAAACATCATCCCACAACCGCACCCTAATCCAAATGCCTGACACATTACAAGGTTAAATAGTCTATAAGGAAAAAAAAATTCTATGAACATAACATAAGAAATAGATTTATAATTTGATCCTCCTTTTAGAAATTATTAAACTTTTATAGGAAAAATGTTTCTCATGAAATTAATATGTTGATTATATTTCAAAAAATAATTCTGGGCACATCGAGATGCAAAATCTCATTTCATATTAGCGTTTATCTCCAAATATAATCCATATAATATTCCAAAAAATATATGGGAAAATAAAATTCATTACATTCTTTTGACCATGGGGATTTATGTATCTAAAATCCAAAACAATAGTCTACACAATGTGATGTTGGTAGAAACCATGCATCTGGGTCTCCAGCTCATAGGTGATCTCCTGAATATTCCTGTGCTTCCAATGAATACACACTAGGGGAATATATCTCCTAAAATTGATCGTCACTTGTCAATCCTAGATCTATACATCATACTTAGCAATGGTATCTCCATCCTTGATGACCATCTTTCCTGAGTCAATAACATGCATCATATCATGCACGTAAATCATCAGCTGTGATATGTGAAAGTCTTCATGTACCTAGTATAACTGTAGTACTTCAGCTAACTAGTATGATAACTTTTCAAATCTACATAGTATTTGGAAGGTTCCAACGAGTCTCATAGATAGCTGGATTCCCCAACACAATCTCCATATTCCAGGTCGAGGAGAAACCCATATGAACACATGGTCTCCCTCCTCAAACTATAAAGATCTCTATCACCAGTCCACACAAGAATTTTGATGTCTCTCTTTTATCCTCATTCACTCTAGTTTGACATGAACCATCTTTGTAGTGGCTATTATCTACTATGGATCCAAAACTGCTAACATTCCTAGGTCAGTCCAGAACAGGAGTTACCTATAGGGTCATCTGTATATGTCCTTGAATATTTCCATAACGACAGTGGAGTGGTAGATATTTTCGTATGAAAAAATCACCAATGATAGGTGATCCTAAAAAATACGGTCAATGTCTAACATGAAATACCACAAAATTTACTCTAATACATGAATGGTCCACTCATTATAGCCATAATTTTATGGCTGAAAATCTGGGATCAAAGACAATTGAGACCAAAAATCCCCATGAAATCCATTCCATTACTGAGATGTGAATTGAGAATCATAGTAATAAATTATCACCAAGAAAACACTAGGGAGTCATACTATCTCCTACACATAAAGGCATCCCATTATCTTTTTTGATCTACACTTGTGAATAACTATGAACTGGGATGGCTTTGTGAGTCGACCGATGATCAACCATATGGAATCACGTCCCCTGAAAATTTGTGGTAACCTCCTCATGTTTTCCAGGGATATATCGTCCCACGTCCACTAAGAACCTTAAGGGGGTGATCTAAATCTACTATAATCTAGTGTTCTGCCTTCAATTTTTGACAATTGAGGTAGTGAGAGACAATCTCAACAACTCCCCTCTACATCCCTAGCCACCAAAACAGATGTAAGAGGTCTTGGTACAACTTTGTCACAATATAATGTAACAACAAAGGATATTTATGAAATTATATAATAAGCACATCCAACAACATCTCTCATACCATCATACATCCTATAAAAAAATCATGATCCCCAGCATTATAAAATCCATCTACAGCATATCTTGTGAATATCTGAGTGTTTTGGGACTCAGAATTGGTATACTCAAGAAGTATCTATCTAATGTTTTTGTACAATATGGGGGAAAATTTTCAACAAGAGGTATGATGTTCCATTACCATCCACAAAGGATATCTGCCCTGATAACGACTACTCCAACACCTCTCTTAGTAACTGTGAACAAGATCTACTACTGAGAGCATCTACTACCATGTTCCCCTTCCCATGAATATATAAAATATCAAAGTCATAATCTTTGAGGATCTATAATCATATCCTACATATCAAGATAATATAATTTTTAGAGAATATATAATTGCAAGTATTTTGATCAGAATTGATGATAAACCACTGACCCATCAGGTAGTGTCGCCGCATATTTAGTGGAAAGACACCGCTGCTAATTCAAGATCATGAGTTGTATAGTTTTACACATATGGAATCAATTGATGTTAGCCATAGGCAATCACCACCTAAATATACATTAAAACACAACCAATTTGGGTTTTGGATGCATCTTTGAACACTATCTACTTGACACCAACCTCTCTAAATATCATGATGTGAGAACTCATCAATATCTTCCTCAACTTCTATAAATCCTATTGGAACCTCTCCATCAACATGGTAGGATTCCCCTTTCATATATAAGCTATCAAGGGAAGTTTTATCCTATAGAAATAATGAATGATTTTGTGATATTATCCTTCCAAACCAAGGAATATTTACACCTCCCTCATTCTCTTAGGTGCATCCAAAAGCTGACAGGACCTCTACCTTCATTGGGTCCAATGCTACCGAATCCGTTGAGATAACTTGTCCTAAAAGGTGGACTTCTTTTATCTATAACTAGAACTTAGAGAGATTAACATATAGTTTTTTCTCTTATATTATGTCCAAAACCAAATCTAGTATGTCACATGCTCCTCATCATATGTTGATTACATTGGATATCATTATCCCATACTTACAAATGGTGATAGCCTAATATGAGGTAAATATTGGAGAACCATTGTGCCCCTATCATCTGATCAAAGAGGTCATAAATCCTTAATAGTGAATAATTGTTCTTTATTGTTAGCTAGTTTTTTATATTTTATCCATATATATCACAAAGACCTCGTATTTCTCCTTGGATAACAACCCTAGGGCTACATTGGGTGAAATACTTGGTCTAACAAATCTATTCTGCTTCAAGTCACCCAACTGTACCTTGTGATGAGGAATCTCTACAAGATCCATTTGATATGATGCTAAAGATATTAGGGTCATCTTGGGGTATAGACCAATTAAAACGTATCTCTATTGGCTTGGATGAAATCATATAATGACCATAAGAAAGACTTATTCATTCTATTCCATCACTATATGAAACTAAAAAACTCCCAGAATCCACTGAAGTGAGTTTTATTCTATCCAAATGATGAGTAATAGGATAAACCCTCCGATGAATGAGTATATACCTCACTATCTGGGTTTCATTTTCACCCACCAAGGAAAACCAAGTCATGTGACTAAAGAAAAACCCCGTCCTCTACTTGAAACATTCTATCTGGGAACTAAATTTTTATAACCCATCCATACCTATGATGATGTCATAAGGAATTATCACTAATATAAAGATTTCAAAAATGAAACTCTATCCTCCAAGAGTTAGGTAACACCATCATTATATGTGTGTGATCACAAATTCATCTCTAGTAGGAGTCTCTAAGTGGAAGGCTCAAGCCGAAGGCTCAACTAGACTCTCTATATTACTAACCATTTCAGTGGAAATAAAGAAATGAATCTCACTGATTTCTATCAGAACTAAATAAAAGGATTAAAATACATATATCATACCTTGAATCATCCCTAGAGCCTCTGGGTTTTGAGACTCGACTAACTACAGCTACCCTCGCCCATATCCCCCAACTCCCTGAGGTGGGAATGGACCACCTGGGGTTGTCATGGATGCATGTAAAAATATATAACACCTACAACTTCTCTCCCAACTTCTCTGCCACCTCATCCACCCTGTAGTCTCTTTTTCTCCCATTTCAACCTCTACCTAGAAGCCCATCCACTTTCTCTCTATCATCCACCCAACAGGTCAGAAAATACAACACATTATTTCCATAGTCATCGCAAAATTTAGCACCAACAGTCTTTGGGATGACTAGATCCATACTCTGAGCTTTAAACCACAAAAAACCGATCCTAGGATCAGCTTTATAAATTTCTCAAACTTACAGGTCTCAGATACAGACATTATCTCCCTACTACCGAATTATCTACTTCGGTATGTCCACTGCCATAAAAAACTATTTGAATCTTCTATTCCAAGAAACTATCAACAACCAATGCATGATCTATATCCCCAGTATAGATAGGAAGGCATCGATTCACAGAACTGAATTGGATGTCTCTATTCTATCCTTGATTGATGGTCTACGTTTGAAATAACTGATCACAAACCATATGCATTGAGTACCTAGAAAGGTTGGTGAACCTTGATAAATACTCATAAACTATTGTATTATATTGCTAAGTAGTACATTTTCATGGATGTTGACAAAAATAAACATTACTAAAGACAAATCCTATTTAAAAATGTGCTAAAAAATGACCTTGCTAGAATTGTCTCATCTGGGTCACTAAACCAAACCATCAACTTTTAGAGACAAGAAGAAGGTTTAATTCTAAAACCACCATATGATCTTTCAGTGTCCTGATATGGTGGAAAACGCACATCACCACCTCAATCCAGTCTTCTGAATCTCAAGGGTAAGGATCACCTCAGAACCTGAGGGATCACCTTTAATGAAACACATGAAGTATTCTTAGCCTGTTCACCTCATTTTCTAGTACCAAGGGTACCATCTGCTACTTGATAGATGGTGGTATAACAGATGAACCACTTAGAGGTAACACCTACATAATATGACCTAGTATTAATCCCTCATAACTAATGGGATTATCCTTATGATATTGTTGTTGGATCCTAATATGCATATGTAATTGAGGAAACTTGATGTAGAAAAGATGTACCATGGTCAATGAGTACATCTTGATAGATAACTCAATAAAGACATGGAATACACTACCCATTCATATATGACTCATGTTCTAATGTTCCCCCCTAAACCAATGTCTACATGTACTGATTAGAATGGTACATGATTAGAGTCTTGTTGTATGGATATGTTGGAATACACACCATAACTAGAGTCCCTGTCCTGAAATCCAAACTTGTAACACTTAACACTATTTTCCCAAACCAATCTCACAATATCTAGTCCTAATTTCGAACCATGATTTCTGATAACACTATTTCATGACTCTTCCCAGTCAGGTCCATTTTGTGAATACCCCGCTCTTTCCTCTAATAGGCCAATGTATGTCGACTGGTGTCTAGTAAACGTATCACTCAAATAGTAGGACTTAGAAAAAAGTACTTGTACCCACTAACATCTACAATCCTATAAAATGATGAATGTTTGTACAAAAAATAAACCACGGTTGCATGAATTTAAATCACACCAACATAGTACAATAAAATGAAATGGATATAAAAAAGGTCCAAACACAATCCCAACACAATGAGTCTGGAAACAATTCCAATCTAACAGTATATAAGGGGACTAATATAAAATGAAAATTAAGGAACACACCTCGGTCTATCCATATCACTAATCTCTACCTAATCTTAGTCCCTCTAGGACTATATCAAGAGGACGATCACATATATAAGACATGACACGTGCATGAAAATCCCATGAAGGGATGAGTATTTCCAATTCCTTATAGGATACCCCAAAATAAATAATCATATAATATTAAAAATAATAGTTTTCACACCATAGGAATATTTCTATAACACATAAATTATGAATATTCAGATATACACAGTAATGACAGAACATATCAAAATAATTTCACAACCGTAATTCCAGCCTATGAATCCTACTCGAAGGTTCCACATGGCTCTCATATCATATAACACACTCCATGAGACACATAGGATTGATGACGTCTGTCTGAGATATTATGCACATTAAGTATCTACATAAGTGTAATGTGGTGTATGTATAAAGATAATGGTAAATAAATGAGGATCATACCCAAGGTCATGGGGTATAACAACAAATAAATTAGGTATAACTCTATAAGTAAAGGATCGTTGCTGGCATTGTATTGGTCATGAAGATACCAATAACTCTACATAGGCCAAGATGATGATAGAGGACTCACTCTAGACCTCACAAAAGGATTCCAATACCTCTATCCATGAAGTCCCACTAACAGTATCACCACCCTATGTGATGAATGTGATTCCATAATAAACCCTAGGGAATTGATCAAGGGAACACACCCTAATGAAACTTGTCCAAGTTGATATGGACATGGGTTATAATTAATGTTTTAATGAGTATATAATGTGTACTAGAAGTACACGACCCGTGGCTTCAGCAGTTGTCCGACCCATGTATCGAAACCCATTCCTATTTCCATACATATATTTAAGTACACCGACTAACCGAGCTCATTCACATCTAGCTGTGTCCTTGTATGGTTGGTCATGTCCATGTATGGATGGCCGTGTTAGTGTGTGGATAGCAATGTATGTGTATGGTTATCTATTCCAATGCTTGTGTACCATCCTAGGTACACCCCCATCACCAAATAATGTTCATATTCCATGTGATAGGGGTCACATGATATGTGATATTTATCTTCTCATAGAAATAAAAACACCACACCCTACGGTCCCACATTCCATGTAATCTCATATTAAACACTGTGTTCTATGGGATTTCATAGAAAGCATGGGTTCTTCATCCATGTATGATATCATGAATGTCGCTCCTAATTCTACCTTAAATCACACCAATAGTGCTGATCTAATATTTTTTTGAGCCTTTTTGTCACCATTTACCAGAATCCAGCTAACAATATATGGGAAACCATCGTCATGGGATCCCGTAACTATTGCACATGTTAATCAAAATCGGGGTGTAAAATACATCATCAATTAATAGATTACATCATCGTAGATCAATAAAATTGTTGATCTAAATTGGGATATGTGATATCAATCCATTTTCCCATGAAATAGATGACCAATGGTTGATTAAATGAATTATTTTGAATCACCTTTCAAAAAAATACAATTGATGGACACACATTGAAAAGTGGGTGAAATCCTAGAAACACAGAAAAGAGTAGTGGACCTAATCCATATATAGTTGTACTCAAACCATTTACATTATAATGACAAATGTATAACCAAAACAAATTAAAGAATTCTCTCTATAATCCTTTATGATAATCCCATACCCACAATACGACCAATCCACGAATCAATCTATCTGTTGATTGATTGAAATTACTAATATAAATAAAAAATGAGGGAATATTAAAAATAAAATTCTTCCTTCCTCATTAGTGATCATTTTATAGTAAATAATTATTTTTTTAATGCAATGATCCTCGAGTACCGTTACACACTAATTAATGATCCACGAACCGATTATCACTCACCAACAGAATCTCCCCCAATGCTCTAAAATATCCCCTTCCAATTTTCATAGTTAAGTGGATGACCTAAAAAATCTCTATAATATAGTATTTATATAAAATAGATAGGTTAGTTTAATTAATTAAATTAATTAATTAATATAATTTATTTATTTAACGGTTATCCCATGACATTGCCCCATCCTGAATGCCCAGCTCGTTCTGAGGTTATATCACACCTAGGCTTAAAACCACGATATGGAATCAATATAGACAATATATTTCTGACCTGAGCCTCTATTTATAAGTTATTCCTTTTTTTTGGAAGACCATGTGCACGTGTATTTAATATATTTCAAAACTTAATTCTGGGAACACTGGGCCTCAGAATTGTACACCATCTCAATGCCAAGCTCTGAAAAAATTACACATGATATTCCTAAATATTACATGAAAAATCAAGAATCCTAACAGATCCCATGATATTTAACTATTTAAAAAAAGTCAATTTCTATATTAATTCGATCTGTGGCTTCTTCACTGTGGTTGATTAACCTTTTATTTATTTTATTTTTTATTCAATTGAAATAACATAAAATGTGTAATGTTCTTAGGGTCGTGATGGACCGTTAAACACTAGATTGGTTCCTCAAATACCGATGGGAAGTTAATTGAATATATAATGAATTCCTTGAGATATATGGTTCTCAAGATGTGTAAATTAATTTAAATTGAATGAAAATATATTGTGGCTTTTAGTATAGGCTCCCCTTGATGCTTCCTTCTAACGAAGAGCATGGATTTGATAGTGGTTGTCCCTAACAGGTTAACATAAAACTATTATTTTACATAGAGAAATTGAGATAATTATTTTTAAAATTAGATTAATATTCTTTACTCAATGTTATGTTTGAATCAACTTAGATATTCAAAACATCTAATGTGGATAGGTTTGGTATGTGAGATGAAACCTAGGATGGATTGGGATTTGGGATGAGCATTATCCCACCTCTAAAGAGTAATTCTAGTGGGGTGGGGGTGGGTTGGGGTGGGTTTATTAGTCCAGTGAGTCCATAGTGTGTTTGATAATATCACTGTTTGTTTGTTCATTAGAGTTTCATGTGTTGATTTAATAGTAGAGATAAATATCGAGTGACCCATACAGGGTGTTTGTGATATGATGTGACCTAGGGGACCCTTGAGGGTTCATCGGTGATATGGTGACCCTAGATAGATAATGTTCAGTAATGGGTATAGATGATTTTGGGTTACATGTTAAAATCCTAATTATTTATATTATATAGATATGGGAATTTTTAAGAGGATATGTTGTGAACATGTGAGGTTGACTTTGATTATGCGAGACTAGTTCAGGTGGATGATCAAACATAATGAGTTGATCTATATGAGATATTATAAGGAGAAATGATTCCCTAAATACATTATGAATGAATACAAAGGATAAGTCTTTGTATTTGGCTATTATACACTATTTGAATGCTTATATATAATAGATTGAGAAATCACATTGTATTCAAGTGTTATTATTAAATAGTATTCCGTCAGAAATCTCCTCATATTTTTCTTCATGCCTATTTACATGGTGGGGAATATTTTCCTCAACGATATTACTAGGAGGTGAACTATCCCCCTATATATACTATATGAAATTATTAGGCTGGGATACTAATCCCCCTGGACATATTACAGAATTACTAGTAAGATACCCATGGTTCACCCATTGATTAAACTTCTATTGGGTTGATTTTGATTTCCTCTTTGGAAAGAGTTCTTTAACCTACTATTTTAACATCATATAATACCCTTTAACCCTATTAATGTTTTTGTAGGAAGAGATCATATTAATTACACTATTTCTAATAATACCTTTGAGGGAAACCCCATGTCCTCCGTGTGAGTATTAATTTTAAATAATTTATTTTCTTTACTATATTAAATTTGGAAATAACATTTTATCATTACTATCTAATGAAAATAATTTGTATAATATATTTTACTATGATAAAAAAACTATTATACATAATTATACATTTTTTATGAAAAAAATATATTTGTAGAAGTGTGTGGACTAATTCCTCCATGAAGTGTCATGTTTCATTTTCCAAATCCACCATACACAAATTTTTATAATTTTATATTTTGTAATCAATTATGATATTGATAAAATTATTAATATTTATTAATTTAAGACATATTTTATATTTATCCCATTTTATGGGAATGAAAATCATCAACTATGCGTACATGTGGACTACCACCTCCACAGAGTGATTGATTTCTATTTTTTTTATTTTCATTACTACCATTCATGGATGGTCCCGATAATTGGTTAAATTGATAAATCTTATTTTAATGAAATTATTTAGTTTCTAGTAAGACAAGTTGGAAAACTTATTATCTATATGAGTAATGAACAATCATGGAAAATTCAACTATCTAGTATAATGTTATTTATTCATACTATTTAATAAGATAATATTTTTTATATTATACTTATATTTATTTAACATTTTGATATATCACCCTAATAAAAACTAAATAATGTCATTAGTATTTGTGTACAGGGATACAACAACTTAATTTCTTCTTAATCATCCATAAATTACTGTAAATTCTTTTTTGGGTTAGTTTAACATCCTACATAAAGTATGTTAAAATTACTATGAGGAATTAATTTATTGTAATATATGATATAAATTACTAAATAAGGATTTTATTCTTCATTTGGAATGGTAATGTTAATATATAACTAATTTGTTATGTTACCAAAATTCATTCATTTAAAATCACCAAAACATGCTCATCACTGATTTAATCTTTAAGGATAGTAACCAAAAATCTCATATAATAAAATTATAAAATTACATATAATTATAAAAAATAAATTAGAGTAATTTTTGAATTTTGGAATGATGAAATTTTGGAGAATAAGTATGAACTGAAACACTATTACAATATATTTTTAAAATGAATAAGAATACTAACTCCCGATATCAATGTAGAAAATTAGTTACTAATATACATAAAGATAATAATTTTAAATGAAGTTTATAAAAGTTTATATATATGAAAAGTGATCTTAATTTGGTAATTAAGATATTTATTTTTCTTCTTTAAGAGGGTAGAGAACATTACCAATAATAAGGAATTATGGTAATGGTTTTTGTTGACACTGTTTTCTTCCATTACGTTGAAAATTTACTTCCTATAACACTATAGTTACAAGAATGAATTATTATATAGAATTTATAATTGTTATTTTATTTATTCCTTCTTGTTGAGGTTTTATAATTCTTACTTATAACTTCATTATCAAATGATCCATACCTCAATTATTATGTTACTTGTAAGGGTACTTTGTCGCAAATTTCAATTCCGTGAAACACCATTAAGTTTTACACCATGCTCTCTATTTAAGGGTGTAATTATTGAACCTTGGGTATTTTATATAATTATTATATCATCATTCTTGGTATTTATTGTTCCATTTTAAATTACATCCTTAGAGTGGTAATGTCATAAATGTTTCTTAAGTGGTATGTGTTATTTTCCTCTATTATCAATTTAATTTAACATGATTGGTAATTTAAGCATTATTTTATTTTATATAGTGTATTAATTTATATATTAACTTCAATTAAAATAATATTATCTAATTTTCATGGTATTCCTGACATATTATTTTGATTATTATATTATAATTACCATAATGTTTTTTGTATCTCAATTTTGATTCATTGAGATAACATTCATATTCACCACTTGTTTTCTTTTTGTAGTATATATATTTGTCATGGTTACCTTTTAAACCCACTAATACTATATTCTTTGGTGGGATTATAGTCATGAGAATCAATAAATATATTTTTCTATATAATTCATCCTCTATTACAAGTATAATTGTTTTTCAAATTCCTTTAATTGTCAACATTATATATTTCATTCCATTGATTGAATGGTGTTAACCTAGATTTGATACATCAAATATATTAGGGAAATATTTAATATAACCATATAAACCCTTCTCTATATAGTTTTAGTTTTTGGGATTGATTGATAGTGTTCAGTTCCTTTTATTGATTGTTGATTTTTGAAAATTCATATAGTTATTATTATAATATTGATCTTAATTTATTATTAATGAATATTCATTATATATTATATTTTTTTTATTCCATCCCATTATAAATTAATTGGAAATAATTAGTGATTGGGATGGGGGATAACCCCTTTATATATAAATTGGTCTCTTGAGATAAACTAACATGGGTATTTTGGTGTATGCCTACTTAGAATAAGATATTTCCTAAACACATAGACATGATGTTAAGATCCTGATATATTAGATTATTATGCATCTAATTATTGTATGTAATTATCCATGCTTATCTTTGAATTTCATCTCTAGTAAAGTAGTTACTATTACAAACACATTTATTTATTGATATTTAATCCATGGATATGTTATGTTCAGATATTTTTATGAAAATATTTTTATTATATATTAAATCTATTTTATTTTTAATCCTATTATGATCACTTTTGATATTTTATTATTATCCCTTATTACTATGATTAGATAATACGAGATCTTCTATTTTTATGTTTCTATTTCCATAGGTTATGATGAAATGTATTAAACATGATATGTATAACATAATAACTTGTGTTTATAATTTTGTGAGAGATATTAAAGAATATTAATGGAATAAGTAGCTTATTATGATGTTGAAAAAATATCATTTTATTAGTTATACATGAGATTTATTATATAAATATTCCCCTAACGCTCAAAAACTATTATCCTTAAATTTCCTTCGAATATATGTGACTCAATATTTTATGGTGATATTATAATTATTGACGAACAAAATTGGGTTTGTTTGTTTTATTTAAAAGCTAGAATTTAATTAATTATTTAATTCACACCATATTTCTAGAGCATGAGTCCAGGTAATTACATTTGGTGTCAAAAAAGGTTTTAGATTACTTTCGTGATTAATATTTCATAATTTTTCTATAATTTAATATATTTAAATAACATTAAGGGTTGATAAGTTATGGTTGTTAATTATTTCAATGTTTTAGATAACCCTTTTAGTTTGAATATGTATTATTGGATATTTTAGTGATTCTGATAAGAGAAACTTAGTGAAAACTCTAGGTATAAGTCAAAGGGATAGGTCTAGTTTTAGGATAACATACCAATGTTTTGGTAAATTAGATATTGTATGGTTCTCCTATATTTTTCATCTCTGTCCAGATACTATAACTGGATGCAAGCTCTATAACATATGAAACTAGTGGTAATAAACCACAAAATGAGTGGAATTGGTATTAAATTGATCTCCACCGAGTTCATTACTAATATTCCTTACAAAAAATAGATTTTGAAACTCTTTGGGGGTTATAAAAGTTTAATCACATTATATTTAAAATACATTAGGAAATATTTGAGTATGATTTTAACTGATTAGGTTATTTAACCTAACAGAAAAATGGAAATAAATAACTAAGTATTTATCAAAGTGGGCCACAGGTTGAATCAAAACTATCACATATCAGAAAAGGTGTCATAGTTGAAGTCATATTAATATTTATTTTTACATGTTCATGTTTTAGATATTATCATAACTAGTTTAGTTGTAGGTTTTATTTTAAAAATGATTACGAAGATGAAGTTGAGAAATTTATCTATATACAAACCAAAATGTCTTATAACCAAATATGAAATTATGTGATTGAAAGTATTATTATACACTTATTTTGATGGAAAATTTGTGTATCCTAGTGTTATTTAAGTTATTAAGGTTGATATCTTAATAGTAATTAAATCTTGAAAATATTGTCAGTTTTCATCTGTGAATGATATTTATCATTAATATAGTTCTATATTTTAAAATTTAATGGGATTGTGTGAAACAAATATGAATTTAACTTCATTATTTTTTCATTAATTAATTTTAAAGATATATTAAATAGTACAAATAACAATAAAATGTGATTTTATTGTAATGTTGTATATATTACAGGTAAACCCATTAAAGAACACAGGATTGAGGGATAAATTACTCTTAGGTTTAACATACACATGGCATTGAGATTATAATGGGGTGAAAGAATTAAAAAAATTATTTTATATTCTTATTGAGACCAATAAATCTCATACATAAATATTAAATCATTTTAGATGAATATTCAATATAATACACAAATAAATTATTGAGTTCTATAAATTATTACTGTATTTATAGATTAGATACCCAATATTCAAATTTCATGAATTATGTTCAACATGAACTAAAAATATCTTACCACATGTTACTCTTCTTATAGATACCCTACTTAAAACCTTTCATTAGAACCCAAGAAAATGAAAAAAAAATTAAGGGTGGGATTAGACTCTCAGAAATGGTAAACATAGATTAAAATAATAAATGAACATATGAAAGTATAATATACTAATACTGGCATGATATTATAAACATGATAGAAAAATTTCACACCCAATCATTCATATATCATAAACATGATTTGTAATTTCCTTGATCTTATTAGTCCAGAGTTGGTGGATAATTTAGTAAATTTTCATAAGATATAAGAAATCTCATCCTGAATGAATGAATAGATTATTGGTATTGGTAAATTAGATATATACAGGTAATTAATATAAATTCGAAAAAATAAAATTCAAAAACTTATTTTATTTGTGATCATATTTGTAAACATTATCATACCCCACTATATCAATCATTAAACACTTATATGAATCATAGGGAATTGAAACATAAGGAAGGGGTGAGCTTTGATTATCAATAAGGTTATTCATATAATAGAATATATTATGAATAAATATGACATAATAAATATGTAAATGTTAATAACTAAAAAACATTCCATTAAATAAATATCTTAAACATAAAGATTAATATTGTAGGAATAAATAATGATAAAATCATGGCACACAAAAATTCCAATGATCTTGAAACATAAGATTGGATATTCTAAATCTTTGAATAATCACATAGAACATCAATAAATAATATCATGATGAGTTAATTCATAATTCCTTAAAATTGTAACCTAGTATCAAGACCTTTCACAATATAGGTTAAAACTATGGGTAAAACCCCATTTAATTTGTCCAACTAATTTGTCTCAGGAGACCTACTGATGCATCGAGGAGATATGCAATTATAAGACCACCCATATATTAATAATTCTAATCCATTTATCTTATTGTAGATGTGAAAAATAATCAACATAATAATTGATATGGAAAAACTAACATTCAAAATGTTAATACATACCCTTATCAATAAACATAATCATATACCATCCAAAATAAAATGGTGAGTAGTAATAAAATTTCACATCCATAGTCAAACTAATTTTAAAACATCCATGAAATAGATAATAATTGTATGAATAAAACAAATATGCAGTGGATCATATGTACAAAAAATTGTTGATGTTATTAATGAATTGAAATATCATAAAAATGTCATTAAAACATTTTTGTGGAAAATAACCTTTTCACTTTGAAAATATTTGTAAAACTAAAAGTTCACAAAATAATTTGAAAATTATTTGAATTTGAAAATACATTTTAAAATATACTGATGAATAATTAAAACATTGGATGTTCACGACAATGAAAAAATCCATTTATTCCATAAACTGTAAAATAACGATTCCTTTCACATATTCGTTAAAATCCAAATGACACTTTTTTTGAATATGACATTAATATTCTTTCAATATTTTTATTAAAAATAAAAAAGGGTAAATATTTATTTAATAAATAACATTTAAAAGGCTAAAAACATTTTTGAAAACACTTTTAAAAAACATGGTTTTTTATAAAATGGGATTTTCAACCAAAGAGTGAAATGAAGTCATATTTTCATGAAATTTTTTTTTCAATAATTTTAAGTATCAAAGAGAAAAAAATGGTACAATTATAAAATTGGTCATGAATAACCAAACTAGATGAAAATATATTTTTTTATGGTTTAAATATTAAATAAATCCCCTATAGAAGGGTTAAATGTAAAAAATCCCAAATGATTATGAGATTATGAAATTAACCATTACCACTTTGGAGTCCTTTGAATAATAATCCCCATGAATGAAATAAATGAAAATGAAATGTTATATTAAATTAAAAAATATATATTAATTTTATAAGATGTCATGAACCAGCCTGGGTACACTGGTAACCCCATAACTGAGTCAGTTTTGAGATAACTCTATGGGAATTCCTGATCCCCACAGGTCGACGACAAGCACCTAGCATTGTAAAAAATGATGGTGGGAACAGTTTTTACACTAGAAATATGGACGTAAAAGAAACAAGATAGAATTAATTTCAAAAGAAACTCCACTAGGAGTAATGTACCAAAAGTTAAACAGACAAATAAGCCCAATGTACTACAACTGATGAACAAAAACTAGGAAAACAAACCAAGTCCCAAAGGACACGACTCACCATGTCCAAGGGTCAAAATCCAGATCCACCACCAAGATATCGTTTTCCCCTACATGAACCTAGAAGGAAATAATCTACAAACACTCAAAGGCACATGTAGGGTGTGCGCCAAATCATAGTATGATTTCACAAATGATTCTATAACAATATGCCAATATAATGTTAACTAATAATGTGTACTTAATAAAAAATAGGTTTTGAATTTATAGAATAATATTTAAAAAATCATTATTTACAATGTAAAATGTGTAAATTGATTTATAAAATCAATCTTTACATTTCAAATGATTGAAATATATTTCAAAAGATGTAATATTCCTTTAATCAACAGGTTCTTTGCACAAATGAATCTTTTCAAAAAATTCCTTAAATGAACACTTTTATATAAAATAATTTATATAAATTCAGAAGGAATGTAAAATAGTTTATATTAATAGAATATATACATTTAAAACAATTACAAGTGAGAAACATGGTTATTCACCAAATGGGTATTATTGTTCTAGGCTATACAGACCCAACAATGTGAATACAAAAAAATATGTACACACATCCATTGAACCAAGGCCAAGAGGACTCATCACCATCAACTAAGGGATGAGATATCATGACATTATTTTTTTAGAACATTGTATAATCATAAAGTGTTTTCCAAAACGTCTCACTAACAACTGATGTCTTGCATGTGCTCTAGTATAAAACAAATGAAGCGAAATTTATTTTAAGAATGCTTAATAAAATCCCATTTCCCATTTCAAATATTCTAAATTTTCATTTAAAAACCATAATGTATTTTTAATAAAAAAACATGTCTTTTTATAAATATGAAACCACTAGGTTCCCATAAAATACCCTTTTAATGAATTTTTTACAAACATGTACTTGAAATTCATTCCCTCAATTTTGCAATCCACTTTTATAGATCAAATTCAACATTTTAATTTTCAAACAAATACCATCAATTTAATTACGAACCACTAATTCAATTGAATTAGGGTTTTCAATTTCTATCAAATCCATTTGCACAATTTAATTCAAAAATTTAATAGAAATAACTTTCATAAAATATACAATTTAAATTAATCAATTTTAATTTTAAAAATTTCCATAAACACACCATAATTTAATGAAATTTCTAATTTTCTAATTTCATGGTAAAAAACCATTTTTCATAAAAACCCTATTTCAATGGAAATGAATTTTTATCCAAAAAACAATTTAAATCCATTTAATCAAAATCAAACAATTTCATTTAATTTGAAATATTTTAAATAAAATAAAAAATTTAGGGTTAATAAAAATTGGGCATCGTATTAGAACCACCTATATCGGGATCAATAGATATCAGATCCCCATTCCCTAACTGAGATTTATCAGAAAATAATGAAAATAATGGAATCTAGGAAACATGGATGAAACCTAGGTTTATAGACCCAAAATAGAGGGTATTAGATCCACAAATCTACACCAGCATCCCTGAAATATTAAATAGAAGAATAGAGATCATGGGAGATCAATGAAAGGAGGAGGAAACTTACTCGAAGAGGATTTACCAATGTTATCCCCACTTTTGATCACTCTTTAGAGGGTTTCAAGGGGAGAAAAATACTTCTGGACAACTCAAAGGTTGGGAGAAACTCGTTTGGGTAGATGGAGGTTCCTTTTTGACCAAAAAAGACAGTTCAATAAATATTTTTACCAAAAAATAGATTAATTAAAATCCCATCTGCACAATTTACTAGGAAACGAGGCATGGTTTGGATAATACACGTGTAGGAAAAACACCTATTGTAAATGAGCCAAATGGTTTCTCCTAAGAGGGTTCCTGACATACTAACCCTGCACCAACCATGAAAAAGAGAACAAGCCAATTTTTCAATTTTCTATAGTAGGGCACACAGTTTGGAAAACCATTCATCTGTCATGCACTAACTGTACACTAGCCCATAATTTTAAATATTCTTAAATTTTCAACTCAGAAACAACTCCAAATGAAATCCAACAAATGATTAATTTAAATAGGGTTTTCGGAATACCTAGAAAATGTAACATGATGCTATGACATCCCCACCATAGGAACTTTCTATCCCCAGAAATCCTACAAAGAAGCCTCTCCGTCAAAAATATGATTCTTCTAATATCTAATTAGTGCCTCCCTCTCCAATGTCTCATTAGAATATGCACCATGATACAATAGGACATGAGCCAAAGGTATTATCTTCACAAGAAGTACTTTGGTCTCATAATCAACTCTCCTGGATAGCCGTTCAGTCACAGATAAATTAGGTTCAACTTCATGATAATTCCAAGTTAGAACATGAGATAGATTAGATAGATAGTTTCATAGTTGAGATACATAAAAAAAATATGTATCGACATCATCTATAATGGATTTTATAAACAATATAAAATTTCCCCACATGATCAATAACCTCGAAAGGTCCTAAAAAATGTGAAGCATGTTTCCCTTTCCTCCCAAGCCATTGATGATCCAACCAGGGTGCAAATTTCATGTGAACTTGTTCACCAACTAATAATTCCAGTGGTCTAAAATGATGATCAACATAATACATATATTGGATCTGTTCCATTAACATCCTCTAATTAATCAAATGAATCTTTACCGTCATATATTTAACTAAATAAAGTCTTATCAAGGAACTTTCACCAATCACCAACCAACATAATGGATATTTATTGGGTGGACCATAAAAGGCCTCAAAAAGAGACATTATAATGGAAGATTGGTAACTATTTTTATAATAAAACTCAATAATCCCCAAATGACCATCCAAATCCCCACCAAATTTTAGAACGCAAGAGCAAATAATATCTTCAAGAATATCAATAGCTCTTACTTTATGGCCATCCGACTACGGATGGTATTCCATACTCAAATAGACATGAGATCCCAATGCATATGAAGGGCCTATCCAAAACTGAGATGTGAACTGTGAATCCCTATAAGAGACTATAGTAGATGGAACACTATTAAACTAAACAGTCTCATTCATATAGTGATGTCCCAAACCCTCAACATTGGATGTATCACAAATGGGAATAAAGTGTGGCAATTTTTTAAGTCGATCAATCACAACCCAAATCACATTCTTCTTTCTATGGGTATAAGGAAACACAAACAAAATTCACATAGATATATCATCCCACAAACAAGTAGGGACTAAAAGTGGATGAAAAAATTATAAATACTTCTAGTGATCCGACTTCATCGGTTGGAATGTATAGCTACAAGAGACAAATTCAGTAATTTCCTATCTCATTCATGAACACTAGAATTATCACCACATGTCATAGAACATTATTATGGTTCTAGGGTTCACAACCCACTAGGTATTATGGTAATCACCAATCACTACATTCCTTTCCGAAAACGGTACTACAAAATGATTCTGATAACCTATAATTCTCTATTTGGAGAACTACCATTTGGAAACTATCTCCCCAGAATAAAGAGAGTATCTAATTCTAAAAAATGTATCATCAACATAATGATCATGAAGAATCATTTTGAGGAGAGAGTATTTCAACTGAACGTTTTCCAACAAAACATTGACCCCTTTTTTCCTAGCTCCAATATGCAATTGTGCAAAGAGAGACATCAAATTCAACTATTATGTAGAATAATTCACTGCCTCGGTTAGAATATTTCTTATAAAACCTTCTGAAAAATCATTCCCTATCTTCAAGGTATATGAGATGTTGAAATTGAAATATTGTTGGCATTCTCCCCAATGAATCTGGTGATGACCAATATATTTTTGTGATAAGAAATAACTAAAGCTATTATGGTTAGAATACATAGTAATAATTTATCCATAAAGTTAATGTCATAAACTCATCAGATCATGCATCACAACTACCACTTCAATTTCATGGGAAAGATAATTCATCTCATGTTGCTTAAGATAATGAGATCCATAGGCAAAAATACAATTACCTTGCACAATGACACATCCCAATCCCGAACCTGACAAATCACAAAAGACCACGTCTCCCCACCCATCCTCTAGAATATTCAACACCGGTAAAGTAGTGAAACGATGTTTCAGATCAATAAAATAACTCTGAAATTAATAATTCTAAGAAACCATCACTCACTTTCGATTTTGAGTAGTCATAGTAGAAGCCAACTTTGCGAATTTCTTATCAAACTGGCGATAATACCCAGATAGTCCCGAGAAGCTCCAAATCATGAATACATTCTGTTTTTTCTCCCATGTTAAAATATCTTTCACCATTTCATGATCAACTAAAATACCATTTTACAACACCACATGTAATAATAATTTCAGTTTTTGAATCTAGAAATCAAATTTTGAAATATTTTCACGAAGTCGATGATTTTAAACAAGCTCAGAACTATTATTAGATGATTCATAAGGTCGTCATCAATCCTAGAGTAAATTAGGATGTCATCTATATAGACTACCATGAAAGTATCCAAATACTCATGGAAAATACTATTCATCAAATCCATGAATATTTCAGGAGAATTGGTTGTACTAATGGGAATATTAAGTTAATTATAATGATTGTTCCAACTATGAAATGCAGTTTTCTGAATTCTAGATTCTTTTATTCTGAACTGATGGTAATTGGAGTGATGATAAATCTTTGAGAACTAAATTAGCCAATTAAAATGAACAAACATATCATATAGGAATGGAAATAGATACTTGTTTCTTTACATTAACCTGATTGATCATTAAATAATAATTTCATAGGCGAAGTGAAGTGTCATATTTCATAAAAAAAAAAGAACCGACAATGGCCTAAGTGAAAAATAGGGGCCTATAAAACCCTTCTCATGAATTTAATCCAACTTAGATTAAAAATATTTCAGTTCAGATGGTTCCTTGTTTTAAGAGGGAACTTAAACTGGTTGGGTAATATGTATTAATTCAATAGGAAACTCAACATCCCTTACTAGTGATTAACCAAAGAATTTATAAGAAAACACATCATGAATATCGACGATGATTGGAGGGATATCAACATCTAAATATTTACTTTCTAGATCAAAGGAAAACAAAAATATCAATTTACCCAACTTCGAATAAGAAGGTCTATCACTGATCGACATTGGGTCCCATTTTCCCTGAAAAACATGAGACACACCAATAGCTATGGTAAAAGAGACCCATAGAATATAACAATGAATCTACGATTTATTGGAAATGAGCTAATCCATCCCAAGAATGAATATGACAACCCTGCTTTTTATTACAACTTAAACATGATTCATTCCATAAAACTTTACTTGATAAAACAAAGAAGATCGAGAGGTTTAGTGTATTTGGTGCTTAGGATCATTACATAAAAACATAAAACATGAAATACAACATCTTTATTGAAAACTTCATTTACATGACCAGTACATTCCCTCCTACTTAGCATTGCATGGGATAACCTGAGGACATGCATAAGAAAAGGGTGAGCTATAAAGCCCAGTAAGGGAGTACACATGGAATAACATGAAGAGTAAAATACATGTTAGACAATAGGCATATCAATAGAGCATAAATGAAACATGAACATAAAGGCAAGATAAAGCATGATAATCATAACATGGAAATGTGGCAACAACACTTAACATGGAATTAGCATGAGCCAAGGCTCATTGCACATAGAGCATGAGTAAATCCTCATTGCACATAAAGCATGAGTAACCCTCATTGAACTTGAATTATCATGAGTCAAAACTCATTGCACATGACGTATCATGATACTATACTTTACCCAATGCATTGGAGCGGTATAAGGGCACACCATTCTTAAACATTTGATTTCATGCATAGGTGTGCCACATGGATCATAAAACATGGATTCATAAAAAATAAACATTTATTCCACGATAAAGGAATGTGGAATTAATACATGAAACTTTTTAATCAATATGTAAAGGTGCATAATGGTGGATACCCTTGATGGAGAAATGGGCATGGTATCCACTACACAATGGCATTGTCCTAGAAAATCGGTGCGATTTCAGCAGCGTAACGGTGTGGCACAAGAATTCATAAAAATGGTTGATTTCAGAGAAAGGGGTTCCTCATCATATTTACATGTAATGTACAGTAGGGAGGTTATATATATATGTAACAAAAATTGTAATAGAATTTAGATTCATGATACAAAATTATTGCTTGAAAGTAAAAGAAGAGAGAGAAGTTCTTTTCAGAATTTCGGCATAGTAATAAGTGTACATGGAAGGAACTTAATGAGAGAGAAAGAGGTCTCCCATCATTCAAACAATAATAGTTAAGTATGGGGGAGATGAGAAACCATACCCCAACATTCATAATTTAAATTAAAAGGGAAATACAACTTAAAGAAAATTGACAAAAATGAGAAAGGAAGAAAAAAACCCTTACATGAAGTGTGCTTCCAAAGGCTAGAGAGAGGCTTGTGAGAGGCTTCTTGGGAGATTGGGGAACCTTGGGAGGATTATAGAGAGAGTAGGGAAGAGGTTGGATGAAGTCCAAGGGATTTTAGTGCTGAGGAAGTGGGAGCTTGTGTGGGTTTATATAGGAAAGGTGAGGGAATTCTTTATTATTTAGGTTTGGGTCCCCTTACCTTAAATTAATCCAAACCAAAAACTATCCCATGGTTTTTGCCCATGGTTTTTGGAAAAGGGAAGAGGAAAACAATATTTTATAAGGCCCGAGACCTAACTTGTTAAAATAATAAGGTTGCTTATGTGGAGGTGAGTCACACTCCCAAGAAAATTAATTTAAAAAGGCAAAATGTTGAATATGTCTTGAGGGGTCCATTAATGCTTTGAAAAGTAAGTCAAAAAACCCAAAATCACATTATTTTAATTATAAAACATATATTGGCCGAACATAAGGATTATGGTATTTTATTACATCACCATTGGGTCATTATGATCTCATAAAATACATTATATATTAAAACGGTATTTAATTTTTACCCAAAAATTTGACTGTCTCAGAAAATTATAAAAAATTCACCGTTGGATAATTTCGACATCCTGATTCCATATATGACATTTATTTTATCTAAAAAAATTTCTAAATATGTTAATTTTCACTTTTAGAATAAAAATCAACATTTATAAAAAATTCACGGGTTTTGACAGAAATGGCTTTCAAACCTTAATATAAAATTTTAATTGCATTCATAAAATTATAAGATCATTTATATTTAATAAAAATTAAATTAATAATAATATTATTATATTATTAAAATATTATTTAATTCAAAAATCCCTTAATTTAATAAAATAGATTTCTTAATTAAATAATAACTAAAAACGCCATTTGTACTTTAAAAACTATATACAATGTATCAAAAATGAATAGAAATTATATTAATTATTATATAAAAAAATAATGTACATGTACATAGTACTACTTATTTGTTACATAACCCCTTAAAACAGCTGCATAACACCTAAGGTTAAGGTGTACGATGGTGACAGACTCATGGGGTGGCTCGGATAACATCGCTCGAGTGGTAATCACTATCAACTTCCACTTTTCCCGTAGATGGTCCCGTTCGAGCTTGACATGGTGAAGCTCAGCTTGGGCTTGGTCAAGGGAGATGCCCAAGGATGCCACCTCTTTTCCGAGCTCCGACAAATGGGCTTCGTATGGGGCAATTCTACTGGATGAGTCCATCACTTTTTTTTGTCTGAGTAAATTGGATTTGTTAAGGACCTATATTTATACAAATCATGTGATCACTATTCAACAACTATATTAACAATGGTCAAAAATCTTAACATAAAACCAAAGAAGTTGACATCTTATAAAAACATTTTATATAAAAATACATTTAATAAGATCAAAAGGGATTTTCCATTAATGAAACTTTGGGTCGTTACAATATTCCCCCCTTAAGAAATTTCGCCCTCGAAATTTTCCTTTTCCCACACTAAAACAAATGCGGGTAACTCAGCTTCATCATATCCTCCGATTCCCAAGTCTCTTTTTCAAACTGTTTGTTTCTCCACAAAACCTTAACGAGGGGAATTGTCTTATTTCGTAGAACTTTTTCTCTATGATCTAAGATATTCATTGGTTGCTCCTCATAAGAAAGATCGTCTTCCAATTGTACCACCTCGGAAGAGAGTACATGTGAAGGGTCCGGTATGTACTTCTTTAAGAGGGATACATGAAATACATCATGTAATTTTCCATGGCAGTTGGAAGTTCTAGTCGATAGGCCACAGCCCCGACACGACCAAGAATCTCGAAGGGGCTAATGTACATTAGACTTACCTTCCCTTTCTTTCCAAACCTCAAGACCTTTTTCCACGGAGATATGCATAGAAACACCATGTCTCCAACATTAAACTCAAGGTCTCATCGACGATTATCTGCATAACTCTTCTGTCGACTCTGGGCTGCCTTGATATGATGCTGAATGGTTTTCACCTTCTCCACCATTTCATCGACCATTTCTAGTCCAAGCAGCTTACGTTCACCGACCTCATCCCAACATGCTGGTGTTATGCACCTTTTCCCATACAGGGCTTCATATGGTGCCATTTGGATGCTCGAGTGGAAACTGTTATTGTAAGATAACTCACCCAGAGAAAGATGTTGATACCACCCTATTTTAAAGTCCATTGAGCACGCTCTCAATATATCCTCAAGTGTTTGGATATCCCACTCGGATTGGCCATCAGTTTGAGGATGATAGGTCATACTGATGTTTAGTTCAGTATTCAGAGCATGTTGAAGACTCTTCCAAAACTTAGAGGTGAATCTTGGATCTCTGTCAGACATAATAGATAGTGGTACTCCATTCAACCTTACCACTTCCATGATATATATTCGTGCCAGTTGATCCAAAGATAAATCCCCCCGAATAGCAATGAAGTGTGCAGTCTTTGTAAGATGATCCATAAAAACCCAGATTGCATTGTTGCCTTTGGATGTCCTTGGATTTCCGGTGACAAAGTCCATGGTGATGTTCTCCAATTTCTATTCTGGTATGGGCAATGGTTGCATCATCCCCTTAGACTTATGCCTATCTACCTTCACTTGCTGACACACCAGGCACTTTGATGTATATTCAGCGATCTACTTCTTCATATTATCCCACCAAAAGTTTTCTTGGAGATCTCGATACATCTTTGTGCTCACTGGGTGAATAGAGAAATTTGAACTATGTGCATCATCCAAAAGATCCTTCTTAAGCTCTAGACTTGATGGAACACATAGTCTTTTCCCAAACCGCACAATTCCTTCTTCATTAACATTAAACTCCAAGGATTTCCCTTTTTCTATAGCTCCAACTTTTTCCTGAATTCCCACATCATCCTTTTGAGCATCCTTTAACATTTCCAAAGGATATGGTTGAGCAATCATTTGTGAAAGGATTGATGATGTTCCCTTCTTTATGATTCCCATGTCCAACTTCATCAAGTCTAAGAAGATTGGATCCTTATCAATTATCATCATTGATAGAATTACTGGGTCCTTTCTACTTAGGGCATCTGCCACCTTGTTTGCTTTCCCAGGGTGGTAATGTATTGAACAATCATAATCCTTGATGAGCTCTATCCATATTCTCTGGCGCATATTAAGCTCTTTCTGTGTGAATATATATTTAAGACTCTTGTGGTCAATATATATCTCACATTTATCTCCATAGAGATAATGCCACCAGATTTTCAAGGCAAAGATCACAGCCTCCAACTCCAGATCATGCGTTGGATAGTATCGCTCATGGATTTTCAACTGCCTTGAGGTATAGGATATCACTTTATCATTCTGCATCAGCACACATCCTAAGCCCTTCTTTGAAGCATCACTGAATACCACAAAAAGATACCCACTTGTGGGTAAAGTGAGCACGAGTTCAGTAATAAGCCTCCTTTTCAACTCCTTGAAGCTTTCTTCACATTCATCACTCCAAGAAAACTTTACTCCCTTTCAAGTTATCTTGGTAAGAGGGTTAGACAATCGTGAGAAATTTCTCACAAATCATCGATAATATCCAGCTAACCCCAAGAAGCTACGGATATCCGTTACCAATGTTGGCCTCGGCCATCCCTCAATTGCATATATTTTGGAGGGGTCCACATATATCCCATTGCTTGTGATGATATGACCCATGAATGAGACCTCCTTCAACTAGAACTCACAATTTCTTTACTTTTCATAGAGCTTCTCCTTGCGCAAAGTCTCTAGTACAGTTTTTAAATGCTCCTCATGATCCTCCTTGGTTTTGGAGTATATTAGAATATCATCTATAAATACTACCACAAATTTGTCAAGTTAATATCTAAAGACTCTATTCATCAAGTCCATGAATATTTTTGGAGCATTGGTGAGTCTGAAAGGCATTACTATGAATTCATAGTGCCCGTATCTTGTACGAAAATCAGTCTTGGGAACATCTTCCTTCTTCACCCATAATTGATAATATCCCGACTGCAAGTCCACCTTGTAGAAGTATTGTGCTCCACGCAGCTGATCAAAAAAGTCATCGATTCTTGGGAGATGATACTTGTTCTTTATCGTGATTTTTTTAATTTCACGATAATCGATGCAGTGCCACATTGACCCATCTTTCTTCTTGACGAAGAGGACTGGTGCACCCCATGGTGAAGCACTTGGGAATATGAACCCTTTATCCATATTCTCCTGTAGTTGTTTCTTCATCTATTCAAGCTCAACAAAAACCATTCTATATGGAGTCTTGGATATTGGTAGCGCCCCAGGTATAAGTTCAATTGAGTACTCAACATCTCTTCTAGGAGGAAGACCAGGCAGTTTCTTGGGAAACACTTCAGTGAATTCCCTCACAATATGCATCAATTCAAGGATGGTTTCTTCTGTGGACTCAATCATCTGAGCTAGATACATGTGCTCATAAGGCAGTAATATCCATTCTTGAGATGATAGAGCTAAAAGAGATTCATCTTCCTCCTGACACTTGTAAAAAATCGGGGGTCGATTCTCCATATGATGTGTGATTTTCCTCTCCCGACAATTTATATTGGCTCTATATAAGGAAAGCCAATCCATGCTAAGAATTGCTTCAAATTCCACCAGAGAGAGTATGATGAGGATCACTGGGAAATTCAGTCCACAGATTATAACAGGGGAGGACTTATATTCATGGGATGAAATGGTTTCCCCATTTTCCGTAATCACCGACATCTTTACTTCCATGATTTGTGGTGGTGCTGGGATGATTCTACTAAACTTTCGAGATATAAAAGAATGCGTATAACATGAATCAAAAAGTACGTTCACTATTATGGAATGAATAACTAGCGTACCAGTCACCACTTCATTGTCGGGGTTCACTTCGGGAGAAGTGATGGAAAAAGCTCTTCCTTGCTGCCTTGGAGGTTGTTGGTCGCCTCAAAAAACCCCTGGATTAGGGCACTGATTTGCAAGATGACCCAGTTCTTTGAATTTGTAGCATTGAACAACACGTTGAGGTTCGAATGGAGCGTTCCTCTCCTCTGTTGCAGCCGCAGGTCCTTCTTGCTGATAGTTAACAGCTAGGTGCCCTTCTTTTCTACACCTGAAGCATTTTCTTGTCCCATTAAGGCAATTTCATGGGTGCTTTTTTCCACACTTTTGGGAAGTGGGGTTCTGGATCTTCTTAGCACCGTTGGATTTATCCATCGGACCACCAGCATTGAATTAAACCTTACGCTTCTTGTCCCCATGATACCCCTGTGATTCCCCGATCTCTATTTCGACCATGAGGGCACATATGACAATTTCCTCATAGCTGTCGAAGTCACGGATCGCTAATGATTTCTGAAAGCCATGCTTCAGCCCACCAAAGAAGTGGTCCACCTTGCATTCGGGGGTAACGACAAAGCCAAAAGCGTATCGTGCATGCCTTGTGAAGTTTTCCTCATACGCTCCAACAGATCATCATCTTTTTTCTCGAGGGAAAGGAAGTCCCTTTCCATCTTAAGTTGGAGGGTGCGCGGAAAATATTTATCAAAAAACATCATCTGGAAATCCTTCCATTCCAATGCCTCGATCTCCTCTTCAGGCTTTGTATTTTTTATCAACGTCCACCATTGATCAGCTTCACCCTCCATATGATAAGCCGCCAGGAGAACCTTCTCTTGTTCAGAACATTGGAGGATGGAGAATATCATCCCAATGGAGTTGATCCATTGTTCAACGATCGTGGGATCAGATGATCCACTAAATGTATGAGGACTTTGTCTCATTAAGCTCTCGATAGAGACTTGTTCTTTCTTAGGGGGGGTTGAACATTCCTCTTGACCCGTGTTTCTATTCAAAACTTGAGTTAGCTGAGAGAGAAGCGTGACAAAGTTCGCGATTCCCTCTCCCATTGGATTGGGTATCTCATTAGTACAGTCATCACACAAATCATCACAACGGTTGTTAGCCCGAGTCCTCCTATTACCTGCCATTGGCTGGAATAAAAGGAATGTTAGGGGTAACACATAAAGAGTAATCCAAAGACAAAAGTTGATGACTCAAAAATATACTATTATTTCCTTAACTCATGAGTCTATAGGCTTCAATCTAGGATTTTCATGATCTACTTTGTAAGATATATTCATAGGGGAATTTTCCCTTAATAAGGGTTCATACTAAGATTGTGAATTTATCAAAACATATCCCCCGGGAGTGTCGTAACCAAGAGTGCAGCAAGGCCCGTTGTCGTGCACCAGTTCCCGTTTGAGTCTAGCTCAAAGCGGTGTTTTTGGGTTTTTCCCCTAGGATACATCTGGGCCAGAGCCACCTCTACCTACTAGTATCCAGATAGGGATGTATTTGTTTGATAAAACACTTACTCAATACTTACCAAAACATAGGAATGTTTTTATTATACTTAGTCTGGTATCTAAGGGTTTACTAGGGTTTCCTAATCTCAAAAATAACTAAACCTATCCTATGATACCAACTATGATAACCCTGCTTTTTATTACAATATAAACATGATTCATTACATAAAACTTGACTTGATACAACAAAGAAGATCGAGAGTTTTAGTGTCTTTGGGGATTAGGATCATTACATAAAAACTCAAAACATGAAATACAACATCTTTATTGAAAAAAACATTTACATTACCACTACATTCCCTCGTACTTAGCATTGCATGGGATAACCTGAGGACATGCAAAAGAAAATGGTGAGATATAAAGCCCAGTAAGGGAGTACACATGGAATAACATGAGGAGTACAATACATGTTAGACAATAGGAATATCAATAGAGCATAAAAGAAACATGAACATAAAGGCATGATAAATCATGATAATCATAACATGGAAATGTGGCAACAACACATAACATGGAATTAGCATGAGCCAAGGCTCATTGCACATGAAGCATGAGTAAATCCTCATTGCACATAAAGCACGAGTAAACCCTCATTGCACTTGAATTAGCATGAGTCAACACTCATTGCACATGATGTATCATGATACTATACTTTACCCAATGCATTGGAGCACTATAAGGGTGCACCCTTCTTAAACATTTCATTTAATGCATAAGTGTGCCACATGGATCATAAAACATGGATTCATAAAACATAAAAATTTATTCCATGATAATGGAAGGTGGAATTCATACATGAAACTTTGTAATCAATATGTAAAGGTGCATAAATGTGGATACCCTTGATGGATAAATGTGCATGGTTTCCACTACACAATGGCATTGGCTTAGAAAATCGGTGCGATTTCGGCAGTGTAACGACGTGAGACAAGAATTCATAAAAATGGTTGATGAGAGATAAAGTGTTTCCTCATCATATTTACATGTAATGGACAGTAGGGAGGTTATATAGATACATGTACCAAAAATTTTAATGGAATTTAGATTCAGGATACAAAATTATTGCTTGAATGTAAAAGAAGAGAGAGAAGTTCCTTTTGAAATTTCGGCACAGTAACGGGTGTACATGGGAGGCATTTAATGAGATATAAAGGGGTCTACCATAATTCAAACAATAATAGGGCAGTATGGTGGAGGTGAGAAACCATACCCCAACATTCATAATTGAAATTAAAAGGGAAATAAAACATAATGAAAATTGACAAAAATGAGAAAGGAAGAAAAAAACCCTTACTTTGAAGTGTGCTTCCAATGGCTAGAGAAAGGCTTGTGAGAGGCTTCTTGGGAGCTTGGGGCACATTGGGAGGATTCTAGAGAGAGAAGGGCAGAGTTTGGACGAACTCCAATAGATTTTAGTGAGGAGGAAGTGGGAGCTTTTATGGGTTTATATAGGAAAGGTGAGGGAATTCATTATTATTTAGGTTTGGGTCCCCTTACATTAAATTAATCCAAACCACAAACCATCCCATGGTTTTTGCCCCTGGTTTTTGGAAAAGGGAAGTGGAAAAAAATATTTTATAAGGCCCAAGTCAGAAATTATTAAAATAATGAGGTTCCTTATGTGGAGGTGAGTCACACTCCCATGGAAATTAATTTAAAAAGGCAAAGTGTTGAATATGTCTTGAGGGGTCCATTAATGCTTTGAAAAGTAAGTCAAACAAACCCAAAATTACATTATTTTAATTATAAAACATATATTGGCCGAACATAAGGATTATGGTATTTTATTACATCACCATTGGGTCATTATGATGTCATAAAACACATTATATATTTAAACGGTATTTAATTTATACCCAAACATTTGACAGTCTCGGAAAATTATGAAAAATTCACCGTTGGATAATTTCGACATCCTGATTCCAGAAATGAAATTTATTTTATCTAAAGAAATTTCTAAATATTTTAATTTTCACTTTTAGAATAAAAACCAACATTTATAGAAAATTCACGGGTTTTGACAGAAATGGCTTTCAAACCTTAATATAAAATTTTAATTGAATTCATAAAATCATAAGATCATTTATATTTAATAAAAATTAAATTTTTAATAATATTATCATTTTATTAAAATATTATTTAATTCAAAAATCCCTTAATTTAATAAAATAGATTTCTTAATTAAATAATAACTAAAAACACCATTTGTACTTTAAAAACTATTTACAATGTATCAGAAATGACTAGAAATTATATTCATTATTATAAAAAAAATAATGTACATGAACATAGTAATACTTATTTGTTACATAACCCCTTAAAACAGCTGCATAAGACCTAAGGGTAAGGTGTGCTATGGTGACAGACTCTTGGGGTGGCTCGGATAACATCGCTCGAGTGGTAATCTCTATCAACTTCCACTTTTCCGGTAGACGGTCCCGTTCGAGCTTGACATGGTGAAGCTCAGCTTGGGCTTGGTCAAGGGAGAAGCCCAAGGATGTCACCTCTTTTCCGAGCTCCGACAAATGTGCTTCGTATGTGGCCATTCTACTGGATGAGGCCATCACTTATTTTGTCTGAGTAAATTGGATTTGTTAAGGTCCTATATTTATAATAATCATGTGATCACTTTTCAACGGCTATATTAACAACGGTCAAAAATCATAACATAAAACCAAAGAAGTTGACATCTTATAAAAAAATTTATATAAAGATACATTTAATAAGATCAAGAGGGATTTTTCATTAATGAAACTTTGGGCCGTTACAATTAATTTGTGTATTTTCATGTCGAGAACAAAAAAATCTAATAAATATTGACCTAAGATATTGATAAGACACTAGGGAGACTTGGAGACCCATATTTCTCTTCATACCAAGGGGTGTAGTAATTTCCACTACAAATGTTATAATCTATATAAGAAGGTTAAGTAGATTAACAATATGAGTTGAAATAAATTAGTGAGATGCACTAGTATCAAATAGGGAATTCAATAATGATGAAGCTATAGTAATGGTTCCTCTCATGGTCGTTGGACCTATATCAGATTACTCTAGAGAATCATCTACTACATGAAGTATTGTCATTCTAGATGGCTATGGTTGGAACCCTTTTGTACATGAAGTATCTGATTTCAATGCTATTTTTGGAGGATCTAATGATCCCATTCCACCATGTGGAGTAGATTATTTTTGCTGAAACCCTTATAAGTTCCTCGAGAGACCATAAAAGAAACAATTAATGGGTTACTCAGTGAAAACATTCTTTGAATGTCATGGCTTACCACATTGGTATAAAAAAATGACCTCTTCCTAGTACTGCATGAGGTCTATAATGACCCTTAAATCAAGAAAATCCATGAGATTCATCACGTTTCCTCATTCCAATGAAATAACTTACACTTACATTGGGAGAAAAAGAATCTCTTGATAATCCTGTATTTCCACCCAAATTAATTTAAACTATAAGAATTCTATCCACCACATTATCATAAGAAGGAATCCTCAGAAAAAAACATGAGAATGATTATCTTGACGAATTCCAAACTCGAACCTTCAAGCCTTCATCCTCTCATATTATAAAATATCTAGTTTGAAATGCATGATCTCAGCAAAATAGTTTGCATACTCTATCATGGTCTTGTTAGCCTGATAAAGTCTAAAATTATATGTGGACTTGGCCAACATCATCGATTGTAGATAGAAATGGTTAGTGAAAAGAACCTTTATATCATTTAACTCTAACCCCCTAGGCTTCTTAGCATTCACTATAGTGTCCCACCATCGTTTTCTTAGTCCTAAAAATATCAAAGTGGAAGAGTTCACTTTAATCTCATTGGGTGTGTCTATGAACCCAAATAAAAATTCCATAATACTCAACCATTCCTCAGCCTCTTGAGGATCATTTGAGACATTGAATGGATCTAGATTCATGTGAATGATTTTTTAAGATCTAATCTTGATAACATCTCTTCGAGGTTCAATTTTTAGAGGCCAAACATGAATTAGAGGTGGTTCATATCTCAAAGCATGGATAGTGCTTACAATCACCTCAACCAAGATCAGCTCTATAAGAGGATTTTCTGACTGAATTTCAGAAGATGTTTCCTCCTGGATTTGATTCACACGACTTCATGGTGTCATGATGCTTCACAACATCGGTAGAAAATAAGTATGTTATCATATTAACACTAAAATAGTAAAACAAAAAAATTAATCCCAACATATTGGATAACCTAGATTTGGATTTCATTATATCTAAAAAATAGGCAGAAAACTATATATAATCCAAATGACTTATTCCCCAAACCACACAAGGAATCCTATGATATATTGTGTTGAGATATGGTCAATAAATCAATCATAAATCCATACTAAGTCATGAAAATATTTCTCAAATTCATACAGACTTCAAGACAAATGCTCAACCTGGAGATCTAAGACCACTTTATAACAAACCATACCGCGTACCCTGGTAATACGAAAGTCAAGCCAATCCCGAAATATCCTAAAGGGTGTTCCCAATAACCAAGGGTCGGTGACTAATACCTGGAATCATATACAATGAAAGTCAGAATAGTTTTTCCACTAAAAATGCATAAGTAAATGAAGTAAGACAGTATGCATATCAAAGGAAAATCCATTGGGAGTAATGTACCATAATAAAAACAGGAAAACTTTCCAAATTACTACAACCAATGTACCAAAATGGTGAAAAAACCCCAATTACCTATGGAAATGACTCACCAAGATAATGTTTCAATAGCTAGATACACATCTATGAAATCCATTTCCCATACTCGATCCTCTAAGGATATAATATTCAAACACTAGAAGGAACAAGTAAGGTTCATGGAAAATCCCAGTGGTATTTCACTAAAAATTCCATAACAATATTCCAATATCAAGTTAACTAATTTTTTTTTTCAATTTGAAAACAAATAGTATTAGAATTTAAAAAATAAGTTTTGAAAAAAAGTATTATTTATAATTTAAATGATTTAAATACATATAAACATTGATGGATCACATTTCAAATGAGAGAAATATATTTCATAATATGGAGTTTACCTTTAATCAAAGGGTATATTACACAAATGGGGCCTTTAAAAAAATGGATTAAATGAACACATTTAAATAAAAAAAATTTATATAAAATCACATGGCATGTAAAACAATTTTCATCAATAGAATATATAAATTTAAAACAATAAAAAGTGAGAAAAATTGTCATGTTTCAAATATGTATAACAATTCCAAGCTATAAGGACCCAATACTGTGAATAAGATAGAGTATTTGTATAAACCCCTTCAATCTAGGCCAATAGGACTCATCAACATCACCTAAGGGATATGATGTAATGATATGATTTTTTAGATCATTTTAGAATACTATAATGTTATCTAAAATGACTCACTAACTATATAAGGATTTAATTTACTCTAGTATATATTTAATTTTTGGAAATTTATTTTAAGAGTACTTAAAACACAAATAAATCCCACTACTGATTCCAAATATTCCATTTTTCCTTTTAAAACCCATAACGGGTTCTTAATCATAAAATAATAATTTCATAGACCATAAGCCACAATGTTTTAATCAAAAACCATTTTATATCCATTTATCATAAACATTTATTTGAAACCAATTTGTGAAATTTCACAATCCACTTTTAAATATCAAATTCAATAATTTAATTTTAAAACAAATTCCACCAATTTCGTAAAACCCATAATTTAATGGAATTGGGGATTTAAAATTTTTATTTATAATCAATTTCCACAATTTATTTAAACAATTTAATTAAAAAAATTCCCAAAAAATCCACAATTTAATTCCTGCAAATTTCTATAAACACAACCAAATTTAATGGAATTTGGAGTCATCAAATTTTATGCCCAAAACCATTTTTTCTTAAAAACTAAAATTCAAGGGAATTGATTATTTATCCAATAAAACAATTGAAATAAATTGAATAAAAATAAAACAATTGAATTTAATTAAAAAAAGTTTAAATAATATAAATCCATAATGGAATAAAAAAAATCAGGCATCATATCAAAACCACTTACGACGGGATCATTGGATCTTACATCTGCAAACCGTAGTAGGGATTTGTTACAAAAGAAAGGAAACAATTGAATATAGGAAACATATATCAAACCATGGTTTATAGACCCATGAAAGATGGTATTAGATCAATAAATCAACATAATGGTCCATGGAACTATAAAGATTATGGGATAGATCCCATGATATCAAGAACGAGAGGAGGAAACTAACTGGAAGAGGATCAAATGATGTTCACCTAGCTTCATATCGCTTCTAGGAGGGGTCCAAGTGGCCAATAATACTTATTGGGACATCCAAGGATGAAAAAATAGTTTTTGGAAAATGATTTCCATCCATGAACTAAAGATATGGTTCATAAATGATTAACAAAAAATCGGATTTTTTAAAATCCCATCTGCACAATTTCCTGTGAAATGATGCACAGTTTGGAAAAACTGTGAACACGCCATTCTCCCAATATAAATGGGCCACACAGTTTCTCATAAGAGGGTTCATGAATTAATAACCAGGAACCAACAATCTAAAATCACACTTCAAATTTTTTTTCATTTTTCTGTATTAGGGCGTACGGTTTGGAAAACCCTCTACCAGATTTGCGCCAACTGTGCACTAGCCCAAAATTTCAAGTTTCATAAATCATCCACCTGAAATGACTCCAATTGAAACCCAACCTAATTTATATAATAATAGGTGTCTATTTATACAATAAAAATGTATTTGGATGTTACATAACATATAACAAGTTCAGTGTTTTCACCCCGCAAATGAATACGAGGTGAATATGGCGTATCTCTCATACAAGTAAAAGTGAGATGAAAAACCAATACATTTATTTAAGTTTAATTATTACATATTAAATAATTTTATATAATAAATTTTTTTTATTAGAAAATTATTAAATAACCATACTCATAAATTTCATACAACTTATTATTTACATATTTCCATTTATCACTAGTATAATAACATTTTCTTAAATCACTCTTTCGGGTGACAATTGCTTCATTTTTCATGTATGGTTTGTTTTACTAATTTCAGACCTTCAATTTTACATCATTTAAAATATTTTAAACATTATTTGAGTATCAAATATATTTATTATATATGTTTTTATAGTAATATATATAAGTAAAAGATAGAAAATGTATTACAATATTCATGGAGACGGTAAACCATACGTACGCATGAAAGTTGTTTCAAATTTTCTAGAAGGATGAAATAAAATTAATATAAATGTTTATTCACCTATAAATAATAATTATTATGTTATATATAAAATTTATAATAATCAAAACCATAATCACTACCACCCATTTAAAAATACTATGAAAAACATTTTATATCACTACGTGGAGGTTGTTACTCTACAAGTATACACATGTGATGTTAATATTTTCCAATGGATATGAAGGTAATAAAATATATGTGATATTATATTTATAGAAGTATTTTTAGGTCATAAATATCTCATATATTCAATAAATTTATCCGTACTAATTTCCATATAGATCATAAGATAAAAAAATCACATCGCATCGTGAGGTGGTAATCTTCCACAAACATGAGCGAGGTGACCATATCACCCCATGGAATGATAAGTAATAAGGTTTAAATGATAAAATAATTAAATAAATTCAATAATATCATAAATAACATTTTTATATGTTGAATACATAATTATACTGATCCTTTAATGGTGGTGATTGAAAACTAATTATATCAGTTTGTGAGGCAGTAGAACGTCGTTTGCATAATAGACGATTTCATTCCCCCTTGGATTGATGTGGATATGGATCTATGTTATTCAATTAAAAAATTAATATAGGTAATGGTAGTGTTATTATATTATAATATTTTAGATTATTTGATGTATGTTGAGGATTAAATAATACAAATATACAAGTTTTTATAATTTTACCTCTTTTTCATAGGGCCTCTATAAGAGTATTCCTAAATCCTTCATAGTATGGATTAAAATAAAAAATAAGGACTCTATGATGTGAGGAAATAATTAATAAAGATATTTTTTAACTTATTATAATAAAAAAAGTGTTTTGGAATTGTTAAGTGGAGAGGATAGGGGGTGGAAATTTATAAGTGGGTGAGAGGATACACTTAGAATTTATGAAAAGATTAGGTGATTCCCATATTTTTATTATATAACTTTATAATAAATGGGTTATTATAAAACCTTAGATGTTATAAGGTATAAATATTTTGGTAAAATGGGGTTTTACAAGTCTTATCTCATTTTAACCCTTATCTTCTATGTTTAACCCCCAGTAGAACCATTTTTACCTTAACCATGATAATTAGTTTTTATTAGTATTACTATTCATTATGGTCAAAAATTAATACGAACATATTATATAATATAAATATTTCGTTTCCCAAATATTTAATGTAACGCCCCGACCACAGTTACCTAGAGTCGGTGCATTATTACATAACATTGGCATGATCACAAAAGATGAAGTCTCGAAAGGCCGATTAGTTTAGTAGCCTTGGAAACACTAGATACATTCGTAAACATTACATTACATCATAAAAATGAAAACTACAATAACATGGTCTCCCTAGACCACACTCATATCCTCAATGAATATTATTGCAAGTCAGTCATAATACACTTCTTCACATCCTGGAAAAAATAAAACTTTGAAAGGGGTGAGCTCAAATGCTCCGTAAGGATAACAATATAGCGGAAACTTTCATAAGAAAACATAAGCATTTAAGGCAATGTTTAACTAAAACAATAGCCTTATTGAACTTGAACTTCAGCATAATATGGAAAAAGTAAAATAAAATAATGTCATTACTTACTCACATGGATATTCTAATAGATGAATAATCACATGAAATATCAATAACCACTTTCATAATGAGGGAATGTATAATGCCAGACATTATGAAACGTTTTGTCAAGGCCTCGGCCAAGACGTCTAAAATGATTAAGGCCTCGGCAAAAACCATAAATCAAATTGGGAAAGGGACTCGGCCAATTCCACGTCTAGTTGTCTCATGAGACCTACCGATGCATCGAGGAGCTATAGCGGGCTCCACCCGTCACTTATTAAGTCCAATACATTCCTCATATGAATAGGTTTAAACATAACATAAATATTCGTATTAAAACTAGCATACGAAATGTCAACAGTTTCTCCATAAACTATGGATGGTATAAAAATAACACATCCATAGTCAAATATTTCACAAAATGTTCAATTGAAGTTTTGTATCATAAATCAATTTCAAATAAACTTAAAACCCATCAAAGGATGTTGACATGGATGAAATCAAAGCTATTTGAGAGAAATATCTCTCTTTTTTGAAATCATTTAAAAGTCCCATAATTATAAAATAATACATTTACTTTGAAAATAATCTTATAAGCTTGTAAGGGAAGCTTCGACGAAGTTATAATGGCGGAAAATAGCCGCACCCGCCGTATATGTTAAAAAAACATTCTTACCTTAAATTTGTCAAAAAGGTCAAAAAGTACATTGTTTGGAAAATGACGGTAAGATTCCTTTCAAAAACGTATAAGGGTATAAATGAATTTAACCCATTTTCCATTTAATAGTAAAAATGTTTTGAAATACATTTTTAAGAAACATGGATGTGGATGATAACGAGGTCCCAGTAGATAATTATGTATAAACAACCTTGGATAATGAAGAGGTTGTGAAGTAAACCCTTACCTTGTACTTTTCCTTGGTTGGGGTAGGTTAACCTCCTGTATAATGGTGAAATAATTTTTATTAAATTATACAAGAATCATATACATTCATATGATATCATATATGATCTTTTAACATTGCTTTGTTAACAATATCTTGGATTTATCGTTGTTTCGGGTGTTAACTTACTCGTTTTATTTTATATGTTTTGTTACTTAAGTCGTTTTTTTAATGGATAGGTTGTATATTATTCATATCCATAATGATATCATGTCCTTAAAAATTATTTTTAAATTATCAAATGATAATTATACTTGAATGGATACGACGGAGAATGAATCTCATCGAGTTCGTGGAGACGGTAGTCCGTACGTACGCACGAGCGACAATATCATTATTTTGATATTAAAATAATATATAATTGGATAGTATATCATAAATACAGAATCATTATCATGTTATATTTATTATTTACATGAATTAATTATCATTATTATACCCATCTAAATAATAATATATTGAATAACAATTACACCACGACGTGGAGACGGTAAGCCGTACGTACGCACGTATGGTGACATGTCATTCAAATGATGGGTAGAATACTGAATGTGGTTGTTACATATTTATAATAACATCACAGTATATAGAAGATACTGTAGTTATAATTTTAGAATTGAAATAATAAACAAATAGGGAGTGGAAGAAGAAAGAAACTTGAAAGAGGGTGATGAAAACGTTACCTCTTCTTCAGGTTCTTCCTTTTGATTTGATCAAAAGGACTCCTTAGGATGGCTTTCTGACTAAAGTAAAGCTTCTAGGATGAAGGGAGAGAAGTTTTGAGAGTATTTGGGCAGAGGTTGGCCGAACAAAAAGGCTTGAAAGTGTGAATAAGGTGGTAGAGGTGGGGGCCTTTTATAAGAGGAGAGGAGGGGCTCTTTTGGAAAGATTGAAATGTTACATTATTATACAATGATTTTCGGTTTCTAAAGGTCCCACACTTATATAATTAGTGGATAAGGTGATAAGGGTTAGAAATATACCCATCCAATAGTCTTTGGACAAGTGTAAGCCTTGGATTTTACATTATCTTTTCATTTTATTAAAATTGTTAAATAATGAGGTCATCGGTATATCATAATGATGTCATAAATAATTTACTTTATTTAATGTCTAAAAATTATAAAAAAACTACTATGATGTAGGAATTCTTTTTATCTTTCCAATTACTATTTATAGTAAAACATATGACTTGTATAACCCCATCTAAAAATTGTTTTAGTAAAACATTTCATGTTTGTGTAATTTTTTACTTTAACATTAAATAAAAGGTATTTATATCATTTTCCAACTAAAGTGGCTCCATGGGGTCTCCAAGTTGACCCATGGATTTTCTTGGTTGGCCATTACTCATCCAATAGGGGTAGGACAAGTGTAAGGGTATTTTCATATTTTTATAATATCATTTTTACCTTAAATTTCACTAATTATCTTTAATCGCGATTAATTAAACTTAAAAGATACTATTCACCAAAAAATTATTTTAATCCCATTGAACCATATTTTACATCCTAATGACAACCATGTATGTCGGATTTTTGGAATTCAAAACACAGAAGTGGTAATATTTCATTTAAACGAAAAATCAGTTATTTAACTACCACTTAGTGGTTTCACTATTCATCAAAAATTGAAGTTTTTCAGAACAATGCCAAAATTTTACCCGAAGCTATAATTGATATTCCAAATTCAAAAATGATGTCTATTTTAAAAAATTCCAATAATATAAGTTGCATTAATTAATTTTATAATTAATTCCCACTGTCACAACAAATAGCGTGTTTTTAAGAAACAATATATATCAAAAGATTGACAATTGTTTATGTCCAATTTCAAAGTGAAATTAATTCTAATGATGACCATTGGATAAAATGGTAAAAATATATAATAATTATACTCTAAAACCACTAAATAGTATAATTTATCACTATAAATTATTTTGATTAAAAAAGTTGTTTTAAGTATTTTTCACTATTCATAAAAAATTAGAAATTCTCAGAAAAATACCAAAAATTCAACATAGGCTAATTTCGATATTCCGAATCCAAAAATGAAGTCCATTTTGATAAATAAAATTTATCAAATTTCAAAAAGTAGGTATTACTATTCACAACGGCTAGTTTAATTAGTTGTGGTGTGTGTTGGAGCTCGAGGTTGCGTACAACACACGCTATTGCATTATTCGAAGGGAAACGTACCATGAAAGCTTGGGGTGTTACAATCTCCCTTCCTTCAAATAATTGCGTCCTCACAATTTCTAGGGTATTACTACATAAAAATACTCAGGTGGTTCTTCATCATATGTTCCTCATGTTCTCACGTTGCCTCTTCCATTTTATGATTTCTCCACAAAACCATTACTAGACGAGTCGTCCGGTTTCTCAGCACCTGCTCCCTCACATCAAGAATTATGATGGGCTCTTCGCAATAAGATAGATCGGGTTCCGGTTCTAATTCCTCATAAGTAAGTACATGTGTTGGGTCGGTCATGTATTTTCTCAAAAGCGATATGTGGAAAACATCATGAACTTTGGAGAGATTTGGCGGCATCGCCAAACGATAAGCTACATCCCCAATATGATCTAGAATTTCGAAAGGTCTGATGTACCTAGGACTAAACTTACCCTTCTTACCAAAACGTATAACTCCCTTCCATGGAGATACCTTTAGGAAAACATGATCTCCCACCTGAAATTCCAAAACCTTTCTTCTGTTATCGGCATAGCTCTTCTGCCTACTTTGGGCTGCTTTGATGTGGTTTTGGATTACCTTCACCTTTTCCATTGTTTCTTCCACCAGTTCTGGTCCCACAAGTTTTCTTTCACCAACGTCATCCCAATAGGTTGGTGTACGACATCTCTTTCCGTATAACGCTTCATAAGGTGCCATCTGAATGCTTGAATGGAAGCTATTGTTATAGGAAAATTCTACCAGTGTTAAATATTGATCCCACATACCCTGAAAGTAAAGAGAGCATGATCTCAACATGTCTTCTAAGGTTTGAATAGTCTGTTCTGATTGTCCACCTGTTTGAGGGAGATAGGCAGTGCTCAAACGATGTTCAGTATCCAAGGCCTTTTGAAGACTTTTCCAAAATCTTGAAGTAAAACGAGGATCACAATAAGAAACAATCGATAGGGGTACTCCATGAAGTCTTAAAACTTCATTAATATATAGTCTTGCTAGACGTTCAAGTGGTAGATCCTCCCGTATAGCCAGAAAATGTGCTGACATAGTAAGACGATCAACAATGACCCATATTGCATCATTACTATTAGGAGTCTTTGGTAGTCCAATGACAAAGTCCATCATAATATTATCCCATTTCCACTCAGGTATGGGAAGAGGTTGCAATACTCCACCAGGATGTTGCCTTCCAGCTTTCACTTGTTGACAAACCATACACCTCGACACAAAATCAGTAATCTCCCTCTTCATATTGTCCCACCAAAAATGTTCCTTCAAATCTCTATACATTTTGGTGCTCCCAGGGTGTATAGAGAAATTGGAACTATGAGCATCATCCAGCAATTCCCTTTTTAGATCAGGTATATCGGGAACACAAAGTCTCTTCCTGAATTTCAAAATTCCATCCTTATACACAAAGTCCCTCAATCTTCCATCATTCACATCTTTAATCTTCTTCTGAAATTCTTCATCATTGGTCTGAGAACTCTTAATCCTTTCTAGTAATGATGGATTGGAAACCATTTGAAAAAGCATTGATATTTCACCTCCACTAGTTATTCCCATGTCCATCTTCACTAGATCCATGAAAATTGGATCCCTTTCAATTTTCATCACATTCAAAACTCCATGGTATTTTCTGCTCAAAGCATCTGCCACCTTGTTTGCCTTCCTCGGGTGGTAATGTATCGTGCAATCAAAATCCTTGAGTAGTTCAAGCCATCGCCTTTGCCTCATGTTGAGTTCTTTTTGTGAGAAAATATACTTCAAACTCTTGTGATCAGTATAAATCTCACATTTTTCACCATAGAGGTAATGTCTCCATATCTTTAAAGAAAAGATCACATCTTCTAACTCAAGATCATTAGTAGGATAGTTTTGCTAATGAATTTTTAGCTGTCGTGATGCATAGGCAATAACATTATCATTCTGCATAAGGACACAACTAAGTCCTTTCTTCGATGCATCACTATAAATAACAAACCCATCATTCCCCGATGGTAGAGTCAATACAGGGGCGTTGACTAATCTTCTCTTCAGTTCTTCAAAACATTCTTCACACTCTTTTGTCCAGAAAAATTTAATCCCTTTACGTGTGAGCTTTGTCAATGGGTTAGCCAATCTGGCAAAATTCTGGATGAAACGTCGATAATAACCTGATAAACCAATAAAACCGTGTACCTCAGTTATACTTGTCGGTGCTGGCCATTCTTGGATTGCCTTGGTTTTAGAAAGATCAACGGAAATTCCATCCTTAGAGACAATATGGCCAAGAAAAGAAATCTCCTGAATCCAGAATTCACACTTGCTAAATTTCCCATATAATTCACGTCTTTTAAGAGTCTTTAGGATAATGCGTAAGTGATTTTCATGATCTTCGTGGATTTTGGAGTATACCAAGATATCATCAATAAATACCACTACAAAGTCATCAAGATATTCCTTGAAAACTCTATTCATTAGATCCATGAAAACAGAGGGTGCATTAGTCAATCCAAAAGGCATTACTGTAAACTCGTAATGCTCGTACCTTGTTCGAAATGCTGTCTTTGGAACGTCTTCCTTCTTCACACACAACTGATGGTATCCAGAACGAAGGTCAATCTTTGAAAAGTATTGAGCTCCATGCAGTTGGTCAAAAAAATCATCAATGTGAGGTAGGGGATACTTGTTCTTTATTGTTATAGCATTGATCTCCCTATAGTCGATGCACAACCTCATAGATCCATCTTTCTTCTTAACAAAAAGAATAGGGGCTCCCCAAGGAGACACACTAGGGTGAATAAATCCCTTATTACTCAATTACTCTAGTTGTTTCTTTAGTTCAACTAATTCCACAATGGAAATTATATAAGGGGTCTTTGATATGGGCCTTGATCCAGGAATTAAATCAATGGAAAACTCAACTTCTCGTTCTGGAAGATGTCCAGGTAAATCTTCCAGAAACACATCAACATATTCTCTCACAACAGGTACATCCTCTATTTGAATATTCCTTTCCTCACCCTCAGTAATTTCATTCTCTTCCTCCCCAATAATTGAATTTAGTTGAGCTACTGGGGGTGGATCTAGATAAGAATTATGTGGCGATGATTCTGATCTAAAGATAAGGTGTTCCTTATCATCATCATCAAGAATCGTAACCTCTTTCCTCTTACAATAAATTTTTGCATCACGGTCCGAAAGCCAATCCATACCGAGGATTATATCAAATTCAATCATGGGTATGGCGATGAGATCAGCAGGTAAAGAACATTTAGGTGCTCTAATGGGAAATAATCGACAAAACTTTGTTGCAACAATACTTCCCTTAGGGGTTTTGACCGACAACTCCCTTGTTAAATCAAATTGGAAATATCTAATTTTCTTAGGAGACTGGGAAGATATGAAACAATGCGATGATCCAGAATCAAATAATGCATTTGCTAAACTCGAGGAAACCATTAAATTACCTGCCACCACGTCTTTCGGAGCTTCCACCTCAGCAGTAGTGATAGCATAAGGCTGACCCTGATCCCTTGGCCTCTTCAGAGGTAAGTTCCCCTGACTCTTAGGACATTCATTTGCATAATGTCCCTTCTCTCTACAATTATAGCATTCCACGCTGACAGCCGCTTTCTTTCCCTTTCATTCATGAGCTTGGTGGCCTTTTTCACCACACTTGTAACATAATCCTTTTCCTTTCAGACAGGAACCAGGGTGCTTCCGACCACAATTATCACAGGGTGGGAATTCATTTCTACCCTTCTTCCCTGTTTCCTTATTTCCTTTCCCAGAGTTTTCAGCAGATCTCTTCTTATCTTGATTTGATTTAAAGTCATAAGACTTAGAGAATTTCTTTTCCGTCTTGATAGCGCACAAGACAATACCTTCGTATGAAGAGAAGGTTTGTGATACTAAACTCGACGGAGAAATGGTTTTAACCCATCAAAGAAACGATCAGTCTTACTTCTTGGGTTACGTATGTAATCTGCAGCATACCTTGCTAACCTTGTAAAGTTAGCCTCATACTTTGCGACATTCTCATCCTCCTTCTGCCTCAGACTCAGAAATTGCCTTTCCATATCCGCTCGATGGTCTCGAGGAAAGTATTTTTCTAAAAACAGCTCTTTGAACTCTTTCCATTACATTTTTGTTAATTCATCATCTTCCTTTGTGTTTTGAATTAGTGACCACCATTGATCGGCATCTCCAGTGAGGCGGTAAACTTCCATGATAACTTTATCCCTTTCACTACTCCCCAAGGTATGGAATATTTTTTCTAAGGAACTTATACATTGCTCAGCTACTATAGGATTTTTACTCCCATTGAAGGTTGGTGGTTATTTCCTCATGAAATGGTCTAGCGTTGATCCTCCACGTTGCGGATCAGGGTGCTCCATACGTGTAAGGTTATTATTCATAACCTGCGTGAGTTGTCCCAGTACGGTGAGAAGCTGATCAGCACCAGTTGTATCACTAGCTCCACCATAATTATCTTGAGCAGGAGGGCAATCCCCACACGGAGTGCGTGCATTGATATGGTTTCCATTCCTTCCACTAGGAACCATTTCTAAATAATGGCATAAACTAGATTAGTTTATGAATCAAAATACATATTTCCATACTTGTAAAACACTTAACATAAATTGAACTAATTATGGATATAATCCATAATTATAAAAATGTTTTCTTTAAGGAAGTATATACTCATAACCCTTCATAGTGGTTTGTAAATAAGATGGGAATTATCCTAAGCATATCCCCCGGGAGTGTCGTAACCAAGAGTGCAGCAAGGCCCGTTGTCGTGCACCAGTTACCGTTCGAGTCTAGCTCAAAGCAGTGTTTTCGGGTTTTACCCCTAGGTGCATCTGTGCTAGAGCCGCCTCTACCTACTCGTATCCAGACAGGGATGTATTACTCGGAAAACTCACAAAATCTCTACAATACCAAAATTTTAGGAAGTTCTTCTATACTAATCCTCAAATTTCATCTTAGGTCTACGTGCTCTAATCAGAGTTTGTCTAAATCTAGCTTCCAAGGTTTGTACTAAACTTCCTCTGATACCAACTGTAACGCCCCGACCCTAGTTACCTAGAGTCGGTGCATTATTACATAACATTGGCATGATCACAAAAGATCAAGTCTCGAAAGACTGATTATTTTAGTAGCCTTGGAAACACTAGATACATTCGTAAACATTACATTACATCATAAAAATGAAAACTACAATAACATGGTCTCCCTAGTCCACACTCATATCCGCACTGACTATTCTTGTAAGTCAGTCATAATACACTTCTTCACATCCTGGGAAAAATAAAACATTGAAAGGGGTGAGCTCAAATGCTCTGTAAGGATAACAATATAGCAGAAACTTTCATAAGAAAACATAATCATTTAAGGCAATGTATAACTAAAACAAAAGCCTTATTGAACTTGAACTTCAACATAATATGGAAGAAGTAAAATAAAATAATTCCATTACTTACTCACATGGATATTCTACTAGACGAATAATCACATCAAATATCAATAACCACTTTCATTATGAGGGAATGTATAATGCCAGACATTCTGAATCGTTTTGTCAAGGCCTCGGCCAAGATGTCTAAAATGTTTAAGGCCTCGGCCAAAACCATAAATCAAATCAGGAAAGGGCCTCGGCCAATTCCACGTCTAGTTGTCTCATGAGACCTACCGATGCATCGAGGAGCTATAGCGGGATCCACCCGTCACTTATTAAGTCAAATACATTCCTCATATGAATAGGTTTAAACATAACATAAATATTCGTATTAAAACTAGCATACGAAATGTCAACAGTTTCTCTATAAACTATGGATGGTATAAAAATAACACATCCACAGTCAAATATTTCACAAAATGTTCAATGGAAGTTTTGTATCATAAATCAATTTCAAATAAACTTAAAACCCATCAAAGGATGTTGACATGGATGAAATCAAAGCTATTTGAGAGAAATATCTCTCTTTTTTTGAAATCATTTAAAAGTCCCATAATTATAAAATAAAACATTTACATTGAAAATATTCTTATAAGCTTGTAAGGGAAGCTTCGACGAAGTTATAACGGAGGAAAATAGCCTCACCCGCCGTATAAGTTAAAAAAAACATTCTTACCTTAAATTTGTCAAAAAGGTCAAAAAGTACATTGTTTGGAAAACGACGGTAAGATTCCTTTAGAAAATTTATAACGGTATAAATGACTTTAACCCATTTTCCATTTAATAGTAAAAATGTTCTGAAAGACATTTTTAAGAAACATGGATGTGGATGATAACGAGGTCCCAGTAGATAATTATGTATAAACAACCTTGGATAATGAAGAGGTTGTGAAGTAAACCCTTACCTTGTACTTTTCCTTGGTTGGGGTAGGTTAAACTCCTGTATAATGGTGAAATAATTGTTATTAAATTATACAAGAATCATATACATTCATATGATATCATATATGATCTTTTAACATTGCTTTGTTAACAATATCTTTGATTTATCGTTGTTTCAGGTGTTAACTTACTCGTTTTCTTTTATATGTTTTCTTACGTAAGTCTTATTTTTCATGGATAGGTTGTATATTATTCATATCCAGAATGATATCATGTCCTTAAACATTATCTTTAAATCATCAAATGATAATTATACTTGAATGGATACGACGGAGAATGAATCTCATCGCATTCGTGGAGACGGCAGTCCGTACGTACGCACGAGCGACAATATCATTATTTTGTTATTAAAATAATATATAATTGGATATTATATCATATATACAGAATCATTATCATGTTATATTTATTATTTACATGAATTAAATATCATTATTATACCCATCTAAATAATAATATATTGAATAACAATTACACTACGACGTGGAGACGGTAAGACGTACGTACGCACGTATGGTGACATGTCATTCAAATGATGGGTAGAATACTGAATATGGATGTTCCATATTTACAATAACATCACAGTATATAAAAGATACTGGAGTTACAATTTTAGAATTGAAATAACAAACAAAGAGGGAGTGGAAGAAGAAAGAAACTTGAAAGAGGGTGATGAAAACGTTACCTCTTCTTCGGGTTCTTCCTTTTGATTTGATCAAAAGGACTCCATAGGATGGCTTTCTCACTAAAGTAAAGCTTCTAGGATGAAGGGAGAGAAGTTGGGAGAGTATTTGGGCAGAGGTTGGCCGAAGCAAAAGGCTTGAAAGTGTGAATAAGGTGGTAGAGGGGGGGTGGCTTTTATAAGAGGAGAGGAGGGGATCTTTTGGAAAGATTGAAATGTTACATTATTATACAATGATTTTCGGATTCTAAAGGTCCCAAACTTATATACTTCGTGGATAAGGTGATAAGGGTTCGAAATATACCCATACAATAGTCTTTGGACAAGTTTAAGCCTTGGATTTTACATTATCTTTTCATTTTATTAAAATCGTTAAATAATGAGGTGATCGCTGCATCATAATGATGTCATAAATAATTTAATTCATTTAATGTCTAAAAATTAAAAAAAAATACTATGATGTATGAAATATTTTTAGCTTTCCAATGACTATTTATAGTAAAAAATATGACTTTTATAACCCCATGTAAAAATTGTTTTAGTAAAACATTTCATGTTTGTGTTATTTTTTACTTTAACATTAAATAAAAGGTATTTATGTAATTTTCCAACTAAAGTGGCTCCATAGGGTCCCCAAGTTTACCCATGTATTGTCTTGGTCGGCCATTACTCATCCAATAGGGGTAGGACAAGTGTAAGGGTATTTTCATATTTTTATAATATCATTTTTACCTTAAATTTCACTAATTACCTTTAATCGCGATTAATTAAACTTAAAAGTTACTATTCACCAAAAAATTATTTTAATCCCATTGAAACACATTTTAGATCCTAATGAAAACCATGTATGTCGGATTTTTTAAATTCAAAACAGATAAGTGGTAATATTTCATTTAAACGAAAAATCAGTTATTTAACTACCACTTAGTGGTTTCACTATTCATCAAAAATTGAAGTTTTTCAGACCAATGCCAAAATTTCACCCTAATCTATAATTGATATTCCGAATTCAAAAATGATTTCTATTTTACAAAATTCCAATCATATAATTTGCATTAATTAATTTTATAATTAAGTCCCGTTTTCACAACAAATAGCGTGTTTTTAAGAAACAATATATATCAAAAGATTGACAATTGTTTTTGTCCAATTTCAAAGTGAAATTAATTCTAATGACCACCATTGGATAATATGGTAAAAATATATACTAATTATACTCTAAAACCCCTAGATAGTATAATTTATCATTATAAATTATTTTGATTAAAAAAGTTGTTTTTAAGTATTTTTCACTATTCATAAAAAATTAGAAGTTCTCAGAAAAATACCAAAACTTCAACATAGGCTAATTTCGATATTCCGAATCCAAAAATGAAGTCCATTTTGATAAATAAAATTTAAAAAATTTCAAAAAGTAGGTATTACTATTCACAATGGCTAGTTTAATTAGTTGTGGTGTGTGTTAGAGCTCGAGGTTGCGTACAACACACGCTATTGCATTATTCGAAGGGAAACGTACTGTGGAAGCTTGGGGTGTTACATTTAATCCATTTTAAAAATTCAATTCAAAGATGTGGAAGAATTAAATTTAAAATTAAACCCACATGCACGATGAAAAAATGGGTTTTATGATGAAAATCATTCAAATGATTAAAATGTTTTTATATCATAATTCCATTAGAAGTTGAGTCCAAAGACCCGAATTTGATTAATGGTAATATGATTGAAATAATTTTAATTTCAATATTTTTTTATATATAATATAACCTTATAAATAATTTATATTAAAATAATGTTTTCATTAAAACACATTATTTGTTAATATTCATAAAAAATATGATTTTTATAAATTTCTAAAAAAAGATAATTTTGACATGTAGATTTATAAAATGATGTTTTTTATAATTTTTTCTCCAAAATTGGTAAAAATTAATTTTATTTTATGGGTGGAAAGTGCGACTAATCAACCTTTCAAGAATATATAGTTATTCAAAAAATATGTCTTTCTATTTAAAATTAATCTAATTTTAATTGAAATAAATAAATTGTCATTGAATTTTATTTTTATATTTTAAAACCATGTACATTCTAAATTTTTATAGTCCTATTAGTACTCTAAAATATAAGGAATTGGTTACAGTGGTCCTGTTTTAATAACAATATCATTAAGGATAATTGTGTTTTATTTAAACTCAGTGTTTCGTGTATCAAAAGACGTTGAGGAGATTGAATTTATTTAAAAATAAATATATCTAAGGGTCTCAATATATTAAATTATCTTATTATAATGACATTTTATGTGATATATTCTTTCAATGATTATATTCCTTTATTAGTATCTCTGGGAGTTACATTATTCACACCTTTAATAAATTCCATCCTTGACATTTCAAATTGTTCTTTGAAATCAAGGGTTTGATATTTAGAAATATAATTGTTGAAAAACCCATATAAAAATGTTAATATAACTTATTCACTATAAGGGAGAAATATAAATATGAATTTCATAAGGAATAACACATAACAAGGTTTGTAAATAAGAGAAAATTAGTGGAATGTGTTGATTGGGACATATAATAAAAGTTTAAATAATTATGAAATTTGATCGAGGTCATTTATTACATTAAAGTGGGTGATATATATAAGGCTAATGAAAAAAGAATATAAATCTAAAAGGCTGAAAATACCACCAGTTCATCATGAATGATGATATTATGATAACATTTTTATTTCAAGGTCCTTATTTTCTAGAGTTTATGAATTATATTTTTGTCTAAGAAAAAATGAAAATATAATTACTCGATATCATTATATTTTATAATGATTATTTAATTATTTATTTTTTATTCAATAAATTTCCACTTCATCTCCTACTCCAATTAAATAAAATTCAATAATGATTTTTATGCCCGAAAAATAAAAATTATATTTTAATGGGTCGTATGATCCATAAAAGATTAACAAGCTATTCCTCATATATTTACAAAAACCAAAATAGTCAGGAAATGTAAGATAATATATTACATAAATCTATAATACCTCAACAATAAAACTCATAATTAAACATAATCCATTTCCTAAATGGTAAACCTTAATACTCTTTGAAAATATGTCTGACCAAATTCAATGTCTAAAAAAATATAATGAAGGTAAATATATCATCATTATGTTCTATAGAAAATATAAGGTGGATCTTAATTTCACATTAAAAATATGTGAATACCTTGATCTCCATAAATTGATAATGTGAACATGCTTTCTTCAAAAATAAAATATCATTTTTTCGAATATGTTTTATCAATCCAACATGTAGTAAACTCTAGCAGGGATAACATAAACCATAAAATCCCTTAAAAATTTAAATTTCACCAATAATATACCATAAACAAATCATTATCATTATCATTTCCATGTAAAGTATATATTTAGGGTTATCATACCATAATCACATGTTTTCAAAAAAGAATGACTTTCCATTGAGTCACTATTCTTGGACATTTGAATTATTCAACATATGCCTCAAATCCATAATGAAAATGTACTATAATAAAATAATTATATATTTTTTTATTATTTTAATGAGAAAGTCATTGATAAAATAAATCCTCAACACAATTCAATAATAAAGATACATAATTATATTTTTCCTCTTTGATCTTAATAAGATCAAATGCTTTCCTTGATCCCATAATATATTCTACGTAATATTCCATTGATGCTAAGAGAATGAATTTGTGTAGTTCCCCAAATATTTACCTTTGAATCATTTCACATTGGAATATTCTTTATCTCCATTTCAATCACGAGCACAGTGGGATTTCTCTCTACACATGAAGAAAACTAATATTCCCTTCATGGAAGTACCAGGGTTTATCTTTCCACAATGGTCACATGGATAAAAATACTTCTTTCCCTTGTTCCCATTATATTTAAATTTCTCTAACTTCCTCCTTTTCTCTTCTCATATAATCCATAATACATATATAATTACTTATTTATCATTATAGAATTAAATATTATCCACATATAATGTTAAGGTTTGGGAGAAAAGTTCCCTTCAAAATATTGGATTAAGAACTTAAAATAAAAAATCATTTATTACTCTTTGGATTATGTTCATCAATACAGTTCCCATTCATCCCAATAAGATCAATTTATAAAAAATATAATACACTAAATTAAATCATAATATTTGGAAACATTATATATAATCCCAAAACTATTGAAACACTTATAATAAACAAAAAATTTATGTATGGATTATCTCATAATCCTAAACATGGTTTCCGTGGGAATGTTTTCGAATAAAAAAATACATTCTAATATGTCATAGTGGTTTGTAAAGAAAATATGATTTATCCTATGCATATACTCATATATTAGAAATATAGGTGCATACTATGGTCCATTTTCACGTATGAGGTAATTCTTGAGTCAAACCGGAGGATCCTTTTTAGGAGTTATTACCCCTAGAATATTCTACGACATAACCACATCCACTTGTATTATCCAAAAAAGTATGCATTTATAAGAAATCCAAATAATCAATACCTTGCCAAAACATTATGATGTTCTTCTATACTTATCCACAATTTCTATCATGTGGTTATCTTCCCTAATCTATGTTTTCCTAAATCTAGTTCCCAATGATTCTACAAAACCTCCCTTTGATAATATCTATAAAGACCGTGACCCTTTTATCCCAATGTTGGTAGTTACATTATTACATTGGAATAAGATACAAAGAATCATATACTAAAGGACTGAATAATTTAATAGACTACGTAAACTATATACATAATCATATTTCACATATAATTAAAAATAATAAATTGAACAAATTATTTTCTCTGATATAATCTTTATCCCCTCTAGTATATCCCTACACATCAATCATAAAACACTTCCTCGAATCTAATGGAAAGGAAACTTAAGAAATGTGTGAGCTCTAATTCATATCAAGGGTAAGCATATAGTATAATATATCATGAATATATAGAACAAAATCAATATAACATTGTAAATAACTAAAATTTTAATGTACCCATTTTTTATATGTAAAGATTTGAAATGTTCATAAAAATATTTCCTAATCTAGGCACTGGGACATTGTGGGATTCTTAGGCATAATGTTCCCAAAATTAATTTTTAAAATATATTAAATATATTAAGTATCATGCACATGTTGTTTTCATGAAAAAGTGGAATAACTATTAAATGAAGGCCCAAATCATAAATTTGAGGGAATTGTAGAGTTTAGAATATGGGTTTTACCTTAGGAAATATATAACCTTCATTAGTGATAGGTGTTTGTGAAAACCTTATTGTGATAAAAAATGAATAAAATGAAAAAAATAAATAAATTATTTATTTATTTTATTTCATTTGTTAAAAACGAAGTGTTTAGTCTCTCTATAAATACATAGTTAAGGACATTTTCATAGGGTTGACTGCTAAACCATTAAGAGTTATATGACCATTGTAAATCATTATAGGGAGTGTTCATGGTGAATGATAATGAATCGAAATCATGTTGAGGATCATGTGCCAATGCAAATCGAGGATCTCATCAATGAAAATGAAGTGTATCCTTTCATCATGAACGATCAATCCAAAGTGAGGTAGGATGTTTGATTTGTGTATTTTTCACTGTTTTTCTATCCCATGTTGAATTTAAATCAATAAACTAATTTTTTGATTTTCAGATCGATCATTTTTAAATGTATGGGTTATTTACGAGATTTAAGAATAATTATTTATTTATTTTTTCTTTGATTCATATAGATATTTTCTCATATTCCTATGAAAACATATTTAGGATGAAATTAAAAACACACAAGAATTGTTTCTCACTATAGTAGTTTATGGTTTTCCCTAACTATTCTACCTGAATTCATCATTGGAGTTTAATTTATCATATTTTCGATAAATAACCAGTGAATGATCATTGCACATTTGATATCTGGTGCAATAGATCATTACAATGGTATGATAGTGGACAATGAATAATGAGATCATGTGAAATGACTAAAAAAATTGATCAATGGTTATATTGGTGGTCTTTTATTCCAGTTTGGTCATGCGGTATAAGTGAGTTGCGATAGTGGTTGATTCCTGAGTGGGAGATATGACCAGAATAGATAGAATATGGCCAATGATATCCATGTGGTGTAGTCATCCCCAGATCTGTGATGTGTGACATGATTTCATGTGAAACTGATGAGTTCATATAGATTAGAAGAAGGAGTGAAGGTTCTATAATTTAGAGGATATTATCAACTACACAACATATAGTACTATGAACATATTCCATGTAGTATCTTCTATGTGATACAAGGGATTTAGTGTGGATAAAAATATCACATGCTTTGTATCCCAAGTGACACACCATGTGACCCTTATCCGACCGGTTTAGAATGTACATGGAGTAAACACCTAGGAGGTCACACAGAGTTACAAAACATGTGGACTAGGACACATGCCATGTAGATCCTGACAGATGGCTCAACTTGTATATGGATTTCACACCAGAGAGATCCAATAACCCCATACACCTTGTGTATTGTGCTACACACCATGTATGTTGGAATGTATATAGGCATGTGCATTATACACATCAAGTTCCATCCCAAACACCGACATTTAATGTATTATAGAGACAAATCATGTATTTTGGAAATGTACATGACAATCGAGCATTATTCACATTCAATTCCAAACATAGTTAGACATGTCGTGTAACAATAGGGACACGACGTGTGTTGCTTTGAGGATGGGTTGTATTTTTTTTTCTTATCATCTCATTTTCATTGTGAGCTTTTGTGATCTACCTTAGAATAGCATTAATCGATTTTATTACATTATTCTATTCTTACATGGGTATATTTTGGCATCATGTCTCCCTTATGGAAGATGATCCCAAGATAAAATCCTATGATTATTATACTGTGGTAAAGTAAACATATTTTAGAATGACGTTCATCATGCTTCTTCGACTGATATCTTAGTGTCTTGGGGAATATATTAGTCCAAGAGTCTTATAGAAATTCTTATATCCTTAGTGTTTTCTTTGATGGGGTTTTTGGAATTTTTGTGACCAATATTTAGATGAACTCTGATCCTCTATCTAGGAGGATGTTTCTTGTAGGGTCTAATGTCCCCGGAGTGAGTCCTGGGTGTTAAATCACTATTTGTGTATCGAGATCTGATCATTATTATGGGTTATTAGTCTGATGGAGTGTGTATCATTGGAGAACTCTCTCAGTTTTCATATTTGATTCTTCCTGGATAGAATTAATTTGAGTAAAGTATCGGTTGTGCATCTCTAGTAGTAGTATAGCTTGAGGAGTGATTCCTCTTTGGTGAGTGTTGTCACAAAACCTCCCAGTTGAACTATGACTGGAAATGGTCGCAACCATTGAGTCTAGGATTCCTTTATATGTATATATGAATGTTTATTTTTATGACTTTCTCTTCTATTGACATATATTTTGATGATATGAATAATCTTTATGCATAATGCATAGTGATTTTAGGGTGTCATTTTGGGAATTTTTATACTCACCCCTGTATGGGATTTTCCAACACATATCATGACTTATGCAGGACACATACCATCATTAGAGTCCTTGGAGGACATGAAGTAAGTAGAGATTAGTTGGGCTAAACATAAAAAGGTTTATACTGGTGTTTCATTGACAACAGTCCCTTCCTGATAAGAAGGTTCAAATTTACTTTTCTAGTTTTGGATGCGATTTTATTTGGTTCCTTCCTAATTATGCTTGCATGTAATTTTTGACTTACTTTGTTTTCAAGATTATAGATGAATGCATGCATTGTTTTTAGTTGTTCAACATTTCATAATTTTATAGTATTTTATATGTGTGCGTTCATATAGGTACTTAATTTTAATGCCTCTCATGTGTATGATATGCCTTATTGGAACTAATAGTCGTCCCATAGTCTATTAGTGGTGTGATTAAGGTAGTTGTGTCTTGAGGCCCATTAGATTAGGTTGTGACAGAATGGTATTAGACTATACCCATACTGAAGTGTTAGGACATTTCTAGGTTTAGGTTTGGAATTTAGTTTTTCTTTTTTCCTAAATGTGAGGATTGGTTTGGGAATTAGGGAAATGGAGTTAATGTAATTTGAGTATGGATCTCAGGACACGGTGTCTAGTACTGGTGTGTTGATTGAAGTATTCTTTCACGAGGACCTTGATAACATTATTGATGACTTCGTATTGGTTAAAAGTAGTTATGGGGAAAAATATTGGAACATACATCATTTATGATAGGGTTTTTGTTTCGTAGTACTATTGAGTCATCTCTTTTGATATACTCAATGGCCGCGGAACATCTTTTATTCATTCAAATTGTATTCACAATATAATATAGATAGGTTTTTATAGAAGGGTCTAGAGTTCGACCAAATGAGTGATGAGGGCATCATGTAGGGTCCTGGTAACATGAAATGTTTTAATCCAAGTGGATAGCCGGTAGATCTTCCACCCATTGAGCAGCACGTAGATCCACCTCCTGTGGTCCAATTCGATTTTGTTTTTTATACCAAGATATGGATGACTCAGTTGCTGTTGGATGACAATGTGCATGGTTTAAGAATGTATTGTGATCTTCTGAGGTATGGATCACTTGGGATGAAGGGTCAGTAGGACCTACCGATTGCATGCATGCAATACATGTCAATAAATAGAAGGTTTCATCAATGATCTTAGGGGAAGAGTAGTGCATTGAGGTAGAGATTTTTATTTTCTTTTGATCTGTCATGACCCGTCCTCAGGGCCTGTGCCATGACTACCCCAAGCCCGCCTTCCATAGGCCATGGTCGGGAGACTTGCACCAAGGCGTAATTCTCGATAAAAAGGGAAGGCATTACCTTTGTAATATAAACATACACCACAAAGAAAGAAAGCAGAAGTAAACACTAAGTAAAAACCGGGTACAATAGTATGTGAGGAAAAGTAAGTGGGCCAGAGTACAAACCCAAACTGAAAGTAAAGTACAACTGAAAAAGTGAGTACAACAACTCAAAAGTAATGTCGCAGCCTCGAGCCGTCAACTGGAAGTCCCACCTGAAGGGTGGGTACAGATAGCCTCCACAGCTCCACGTGTCCAGCCGTCCACTTCGAGTACACCACTCCCAATGGTCCACCTCCGGGTACCGACCTGCTCCTCGTACCTCAACCACGATCAGCGTTGTTCGTCGTCTGCAACCAATAGAACATAGTTCAGGCATAGCCTATGCAGGCGTGAGTATAAGCTACTCAGTATGGACCCCGAGACCCCCGAAGGTCTCCCCTAATCCACAATGGATAATCCACAAGGAAAGATACAATCACGAAGTAACATCCGACACTACTTAGGTATATGCCCATACATATACCTAAGTCACCAATTCCAGTTCGGCTCCGACATCTGAGCCCAAGTTTGATCATGTCCACACATGATAGCACAACACAATCCATATAGGAAATCATAACAAGATTCAGTTCACTCAGGTATACTTCTTTGTAAGATGATAGAGATGATTAGATATTGCCACTGATTCATCTAAGCCATCAGACCCACACAGGATCGATAGGTACTAACCCCCACAATGACCCACAAAGGATCGATAGGTAAGTAACCCATGCAATGACCCACACAGGATCAGACCCACACAGGATCTGTAGGCGCTCACCCACACAGGACCGCTGAGCGCTGACCCACACAAGATCTGACCCACACTGGATCGGTAGCACTGATCCAAGTAGGATTGCTGAGTGCTGTAGTCGTCGCCGTCGAATCCACAGAGGATTTCAGTACAGTCGTCATCGTCGTCGTAGTCGCACCCAGCTATAGGGTTCCCACACACAGCAAGCTTGTTCGGGAGGGTCCGCTCCACGAGCCGAGGGCCTGATACATCAACTGACACATAGTCCAATGTTGATGTATCCAATAGTTCTGTATCGTTAACAGGAACTCAACGTAACAGATGACGCGTCAATCGGACGCCCGGTCTGAGAGTTATTGGCTTTTTTCATCCCAGGGGCCCGGTTGGTTTTTAAGACAAAACCAACCCGACCGTACTCCAACTGCGTCCAAATCTCGATTGGAGTAAGCCAAAAGTTCCATCTCACTAAGAGGAATCCATCAAAGTCGACAACACATCAAACGGACGTCCGGAGCTCAAGTTATAAGCATTTTCGCTCCGAGGGCCCGGTTGGTTTCGTGTACGAACCATCCCGGCCGAAAACAAGCTACTCGAAAACCATGAGTATAATATACTGAAATGACCATCACGATCCAGGGATCACATCACAGCTGACGGTGTGTCGATCGGAGGTCCGCAGCCAAATTTATGGGCAACAGTCCGAAACTGTCCGGTATTAGGGGGTTTCGGCCCAGTCCGACCCGGCCCGGTACCCCCTGGGTCGGCCCGAACCGGGTCGACCCGACCCTTGTCTGGGTCCGGGCCGATTGGGCACGGTCCGGCCAGCATGGCCCGGCACGCTGGCGCTGACCAGGTGACTCGGCCGTTTTGGCCGAGCGGATGGGGGTGCAGGGTGGCACGTTGCCCCCTACCAGCTTGAACCACGGCCCCCATGGGGGGGGAGGGGGGGTGGGGGTGCTCCTCGCCAACAGACGCGACCGAGCACCACGTCCCGACTCCCTCGGTCCCGCGCGGTCACGGGACCAGCGGACTGCCGCTGCGGTGGCCCATCCCAGCGGCGCACCGGGCGCCGCCTCCTCCGGCCGCCGGCGCTGCCATGCCGGTGAGGCACGCCGACAGAGTGTTCCTTGGACCACCATACGAGATTTGGTGGTCGGTTTTGCCTTCCGTCTTCGCCAATGGCCCTCCCGAGACTATTTCTTCACTGTGAAGACCTCAAAACGCTCGTGCAGCCTACTTTATCGTCGCCCGCCAATCCGCATACCAAGAACTAAGAGGCGGTGGGTTCAGACTTGTTCGTTGGTCCGCACCAACCGCGTTAGCAGTTTAAAAAGGCTTCCGACAATTTTTAAACACATGCCGAGGATATAAATCACATAGATTTAATTGAACCAAAAACCCCTACCTCAAGCGTCGTCGAGTGAGGGTTTGTTGCAGAATTGCACGTCACGGAAGAAGGCATCGCGGATGGGGGATCGTCACGTCGCGGAGAAAGGATTCATCGACATCGCGTCATCGATCTCTGAGGATCCGGCATTCTTTTCGACCTTCATCGGAAGTCGACATTCTTCGCGTTCTTCGTGTTCTTCGTGTTCTTCATGTTCTTCGCGTTCTTCGTCGAAGAGGAAGAACTTCAAGAACCTGAGCGAATTCCCCCTAGCCTCCCAGAACCCAACAACTTTAATAAAATAAGAGTGGTCTTATTTTATTAACACACAAGCCAACAATATAATTTCAAAATAAAGAAACAATCAATTAATTGAATTAATTAAGGAGTTTTAAACCACCCAATTAATGATACGTTTAATGTACAGATTAAACGCAAGGGTTGAATTCATTAAAAAGGGGGGTGCGGGTGCGTTACATAATTTAAGGAGGGGGGTTGAAAGAATGTGGGGCTCGTGTGGGACCCACCCCACAAATATCCTACCTAGTGCTATAGGATATTGTGGGTCCCACTTTAACCTCTTAACATAGGTTAAACAACTTAAAATAAATAAATTGGTCGCACCATTTTATTTTATTCAATTACTCAACCCAAAAAATTAAAAACCACACCCGAGAAAACGCAACTCCAGAAAAGGTGTTTCTAAGAATTACCGGCGCATCGATTCCATCAATGACCTCAGAATTCGATTCCGATCACCGGTTCAAAAGTTAGAAAACCCTCTCATTCGTTCACTGAATGTACCCGAGCTAAACTTCTGAAAATGATTTCAGACACACCGGGCCTCTGAATCAGGTACCGTCAAAAACTGCGTTCTTGTAAAATCCCAAAGAAAAATAATAAAAAAATTATCTTGAATTTTACGAGTCTTTACATCACTCCCAGCTTAGGGCATTACGTCCCCATAAAGATACATCAAAACTAGGGAAACAAATGTGGGTACTGAGCACGCATCTGAGCCTCCCGCTCCCAAGTTCTCTCCTGGAGGTTCCCGTGCTGCCATCTGATGCGCACTAGAGGAATTGACCGCCCACATAGGACCCGCTCATGTCGATCCTAAATCTCCACCGGGTCCTCCGCACAAGTCACCCCATTATCAACGTCCATCTTCCCATGGTCAGTGATATGCGTCCGGTCGTGCACGTATCTCCTCAGCTGGGATACGTGGAAGACGTCGTGCACCCGGTGCAACTGAGGTTGTAGAGCCAGGCGATAAGCCACCTCACCAATCCTAATGAGGACCTGGAATGGTCCAATGAAGCGTGGAGCTAACTTTCCGCCTTGGCCAAATCTCTGTAATCCACGTCGAGGTGAGATCCGTAAGAAGACGTGGTCGCCATCCTCGAACTCCAATGGCCTCCGCCTCCTGTCAGCATAAGACTTCAACCGGCTATGAGCTGTCCTCATTGTTTTTACAAATAACATTATACCCTTTAACATATCCATGCATATCAAACATTGTAAACATCATGGAATCCAGAGAAATGAAAAAATAATAACGGTGATATAAATTTCCCATTAATGGTTATGTATAGTGGAATATATCATGAATCAATAATCGTACTCAATATTAAATGGTAAAAAACTAAGGACACATACCTTTTAAATAACATGAGAAATAATAATAAATATGGAAAGGTAAATAACTAAAAAACATCGCATTTAATAAATAAAATGAAAGTGAAATGAACCCAAAGATAATATCATAGTTAAAATATCACGTATCATAATAAATAAACTCACAATGAATAAAAGACATAATTATTAAACATCATGTATAAGTCATATGATACCTTTATCATTAATAACATTGAAAAGGTAGTTTAAAAAATAGGTAAAAACCCATTTAATGCTAGCTTACTAATTTGTCTTACTTGTACTCGCCTATGCGTATGAACAGGGATATTGATTAATGATAACTTTTTAATAATAGAGTACTATTTGTAGAAATTTATTTTAATCATAAATAAGTGGTGCATAGTCTTGAAATATAAGTGAATAAAATATAGAGACACCATTAAAATAGTTAAATTAAATGAAGTGATACATAATTATGGAATAATGGTTGATAAATTTTTAGTGGATCATAATATAAGAGTCATTTAAAGAATCATTATGGAAGAAAAAAGTATAGTTGGTAGAATGGTAGCACAAGAATTAAAAAATGAATAAAATGGTTAATTGAAATTATAATATTTATAATAATTAAATTTGTAGTGTGTGTGAAACTAAAAATAATGTATTAAAAGGGATGTTTATGAATATAAAACATAGAAACACATAGTAGAAAAAGTGGAATTATTTTAGAATTTCAATTAGGGTCATGAAGTCCACAATATGAAAATTTAATTTGTGTCATGGGGAAAATACATTACCAAAATAATGATAATTTCTACCTCATTAAGAAACTATTAGACAATGGAAGACAATGAAATTTACACACTCATGAAACACATAAAAATTGATAAATAAAACATAGTTAAATAGAACCTCTTATTTAAAAATGAGTTTGCAAGAAATTGGAAAATGAATAGTCATTAAATAACAAAATTTTCATCAATAATCATTTTTTGATGGAGAAGAATCCAAATTAAAAACACATTAAAGTGAATCTTATTCATGAAAGTGGTCGATACTAAATAACCTATTGGAATTATAAATAATGTCAATAGTAGAAAAAATTATGTTCTTAGAAAATATAAATAATATTATTGGGATTTTAAAAGATTTAAATTTCCAAATTATGTAATGAAACCTCTTATCCTATATGGGTTCATTCAGCACATACTAAATCTAGATAAGAGAGAATCAATATCAACCTACTATGGTAATCATAAGAAATGTGAAAACACTTATGCATCAGAAATATATAAATAGTTTTTCATATGAAAGCTGTAAAAAAATTATGTATGAGAACTTGGGAAACACTTTCATAAGAAATAAATAAATAACTATATATGAGTAATCAGGAAAAGAATACATATAAACATTCTAGAAATATTTTTTGTAATCCATATGCAAAGAATTATGTAAATTTTTGGACCATATAAATGTTGGTGTACCAAACAACATCTACCAAAAAATAAATATACCATGTATGTAAAACAATCCATGACAACCTACTTAGGTTATCATAAGAATTTTGGAAATAATTATTCATGAGAAATATGGAAACAGTTATGAATAAGATGCTTGTAAAAACATTTATGTATGATAAATTGGAAAACACTTTTTTATAAGTAATCCGCAAATAACTATATATGAATAATCTCTCCAAAGTAACATATAAACCATATGGAAACACTTATGTATAACAAATATATAATAAAATTATGTCAATTTTAGGCCAAACTAAATGCAGGTTCACTAAACTGCAGACTTCATAAAATATCAGTTGATCTTAGTCTATAGAATCCCCCTGCATGGAAGGTCATTGATGAAGAAATATTTTTACTAGTTGTGGTGCTTGTGGGTAATAGTAGTAAAAATTTAAGGTTTATTGTTTAATTTTGTTAAATATTTTGGCATCTCACATATTGTATATGATAAATCGCAAGGACCACATGGAAATTAATGACAAATACCTCAAATGATTTATATATTGATAGACATTGGGGAAAAAATACACCGCAAAGTAGTAATATATCTATTCGTATAACAGTATCAATCATTGAATGTTACTAGAAGTTGTAGGATGTAACCCAAAAATCCTATCACATTGTACAAATATTAATCTTCAAAAGCATTAAAAATTATCTTATGCATAGATAAAATAGTTTAAAATGGAAATACCGTAATTAATTTTCATAATAAATAATAGGAATGTTATCCTAAAAAATAATTAGAAAAAATAAAAATAATTTAGTATGGTTTCACTAAACCATGTTTTACTCAGAATATATTTTATTTATTATCGAATTTAATTCACTTTGCAGTGATGTGGGAACTATTACAGAACCAACATGAAAACAGAACACCAACTAAAACATTACATTTGAAAAAAGATGTTACAAAATAATAATAAATTGTTAGATATGATACGTACACAAAAGAACCACATTCATCCTTTATTATGTGTGAAAAAGAACACCACCATGAAAACAGAGACATCCAAATTTCTCCTGAAAATAAACCAATAAAACCATTCAACCATTTAAATCTTACCCAAATTTAAATCAGTTTCATTTCGAGCATAACCTAAAAAATCATAAATCATACCAAATAAGTGCTAATTATAGGATCAATAATACACAAAGACAAAAACCTCAATACAAAGCTACAAAATTGAGTAAAAATGAAGGCAAGAACAAACTAGCTTAACTTAAAATACTCATCCATGCAAGAAATATAATTTGTTTCAATCCAGTGGACTCATGCAATGGATCCACCTGCAATAGGATGGTAACCATAAAATACCCAACATGTTTTCCTATATTCTAACAAAACAACCATTAATAAATAATAACCTAAAAAATAAAACACAATCAATAATTTGGTAGACCATAGTGGAAAATAAATAATTTTTTGAATGTAATATGAAATATATAATTTGTAGTTATTATGAACATGAATTTATTGGAGGATTAATCTAGATGCATTACAGGTATAGAAAAGAGAGTTGGTCTGTCTTATCAGTATTCATTTTCATTGAAATGGAGAAATATTCTACTTGTAATTGAACATCATCGTTTTGTAAGCTCAGAAAATTCAATATTTTTCTATTGCTTCCTATTATAAGGTCTCCTAAATGTTAAGAAACCTTGAGGATAGTCTTATGAAAATATATTTTGTATTATATTTAAGGAATGACTTTACAATATGTGTGTAATATATATTTTAGTTTGAAAATAAATGTATAACACGTTCTAAAGTTATTAATTTATAAATAAAATTAAATTTTAAGAGATATTAGAAGATTGTAATGAAGTGATAGTAATGGCAGGAGACAAGTAAAAAATATCATCTTATTGATCACCAATACTTGAAAAGTCTACGTGGTTTGAATCCTACATAAAAATATTGAATTATATTTTAGTTGATATGTTCCTAAGAACTGAATAAATTTAAATAAATAAAACATTATAGATATGTGAAAGAAATATTAAATTTTTAAGAACATGTTTTCTTACCATTGGATAAACTGACATTAATGATTTATTATTGAATCCTCTTATATATAAATTGTAATTATAATAGACACATGTGATGGAATAAATTAAAGAACTAATAAATTACTACTACTTCTATAAACATGCCAAGGTTGTTTTAGTAAATTTCATGTAAAATTGGAAAGAGAATGTGGAAAATGAAACACAACCTATATAGATAAAAAAACTATTTTATGACATGTAATGAAATGAATTTTATTAAATTGAATGACATCAAACATGTATCACAAAAGAGAGAACCTAACTGTATCTTGGATCGAAATCAATGTCAACCTTTAATTCTTTATCGAATCTTACATGGGTACAATTAAATAATTTTGAAAAAAAAATCCTGACATCAGTAAAGATAAGAACATTCAAGATAACTATATGATATTAAAATCCATAATTATTAATTATTAATGATAGAAAAATCATGAAAAATATAAATTAATCACAAAAATTTAATGAATCCCCTAATGTTTTAATTTAGTCATGTTACATTACTTTAATTACATGCTCTACCATGATATCCCCAAACATAAGATTTTACCTATAATTAGATCAGAATATATGAGCATCCAACTAAAAATATGAATGAAACTCATGTAATGATATAACCAAAACCATTGTAGAGATCCATCCCACTTTCCCAAACATGAATAGAATTATTGAATCCTGCATATATGAAGATTAATATCTAAAGAAAATAATTTGAATGGAATGTTGAATAAGCTTACATAGAAATAAGTATAGAATTACAAGATACTGAATTCTTCTTAAATAACACCTTCCAAAAAACAAACGTGTTCTTCAATGAAAACAAAACTCTAAAAATCAAAAGAATATACACATCAAAAATAAAAAAACGAAAAAATTCTTATTAAATTTCTATCATAGAAAAAATGAATTCATGAAATATAGAATGCACTATAAATAGAAACATATAAAGAATACATGTATTAGGTTTAAAAACAACTTCTACACACTTCATGAAGTAACATAACTCGCGGTAACTTAAAAAAATAATTCAATAACTCAAATTATAATTACCTTGTTAAAAAATAATATAATGTGGTAACTATATTGCCTATGATGTAGACATAGCATGTGGAAACTTGATTCCACAGATCTTGGATATACTAAACATGAATGCATGGTCACCAGAAAATATCATTATATAGTAACTCGAGAGGCCTTGATTCTTTATTAAATCTTCAACCATTGCATGAACATTTTTTTCATGAATCAACATGAGTCGCATAACAATCTAAAAAAATGGAAAATAATTGAAATATGTTATAATTAATAATATATGTCTAATAATCTATATTAGTGTACAATATGAGAGGTTACAAATGTAGCACCCCAATCTTCCACGGTACGTTTCACTTCGAATAATGCAATAGCGTGTGTTGTACGCAGCCTCGAGCTCTAACACACACCACAACGAATTAAACTAGCCGTTGTGAATAGTAATACCTACTTTTTGAAATTTTATAAATTTTATTTATCAAAATGGACTTCATTTTTGGATTCGGAATATCGAAATTAGCCTATGTTGAATTTTTGGTATTTTTCTGAGAACTTCTAATTTTTATGAATAGTGAAAAATACTTAAAAACAACTTTTTAAATCAAAATAATTTATAGTGAAAAATTATACTATTTAGTGGTTTTAAAGTATAATTAGAATATATTTTTACCATTTTATCCAATGGTGGTCATTATAATTAATTTAACATTGAAATCGGACATAAACAATTGCCAATCTTTTGATATAAATTATTTCTTAGAAACACGCCATTTTTTGTAACAACGGGAATTAATTATAAAATTAATTAATGCAACTTATATGATTGGAATTTTGTAAAATAGACATCATTTTCGAATTTGGAATATCAATTATAGCTTAGGGTGAAATTTTGGCTTTGTTCTGAAAAACTTCAATTTTTGATGAATAGTGAAACCACTAAGTGGTAGTTAAATAACTGATTGTTCGTTTAAATGAAATATTACCACTTCTGTGATTTGATTTTAAAAAATCCGACATACATGGTTGTCATTAAGATGTAAAATGTGGTTCAATGAGATTAAAATAAATTTTTGGTGAATAGTAACTTTTAAGTTCTTAATCGCGATTAGAGGTAATTAGTGTAGTTTAAGGTACAAATAATGTTTTAATAATATGATATGAGCTTGACACTTGTCCTACTCCTATTTTATGAGTCATGGCCGACCCAGACAATCCATGGGTCAACTTGGGGACCCCATGGAGCCACTTTAGTTGGAAAATGACATAAATACCTTTTATTTAAAGTTAAAGTAAAAAATGACACAAACATGAGTTGTTTTACTAAAACAGTTTTTAAGTGGGGTTACACAAGTCCCAATTTTGATTATAAATATTCATTAGAAAACTAAAAAGCTTTCCTACATCATAGTAGTTTTATTATAATATTTAGACATTAAAAAAATTAAATTATTTATGACATCATTATGATGCAGCGATGACCTCATTATTTAACGATTTTAATAAAATGAAAAGATAATGTAAACTCCAAGGCTTACACTTGTACAAAGACTATTGGATGGGTAGATTTCGAACCCTTATCACCTTATCCACTAATTATATAAGTGTGGGACCTTTAGAATCCGAAAAGCATTGTGTAATAATGTAACATTTCCATACTTTCCAAGAGTGCCCCTCCTCTCCTCTTATAAAAGGCCCCCACCTCTACCACCTCATTCACACTTTCAAGCCAATTGGTTCGGCCAAACTCTGCCCAAATACTCTCCCAACTTCCCCCACTTACTCCTAGAAGACTCACTTTGGGCAGAACTCTTCCCAAGGAAGCCTTTGGCTCAAATCAAAAAGAGTTACCCGATTTTGAGGTAATGTCTTCTCTAACGTTGTTTTGTTTTATTTTTCTTCTTCAACCCCCTAAACTCTTTTTATTCATTTATTTTGTAACAACACCAATATCCTCAATATACTAGGATGTTGTTATAATAAGTATTCGAGCTAAAATTACACACACCTACATCTAATGGTTAAAGAACATACGGTTTCTGTGGATGGCGAATTTCTGCCTCACGAAACGATTATTGTTCAACACTCATATAACACCATCAAAGGTGGCCATTAAGATGTCACTATTTTTATATATGATATATAATATGTTTATGTTTTACTTATTCTTCTGTATTTCTATTTTATGGAATACTTTATGATTTCCATTATGGGTAAAACGCGATAATTTCATTTTAGGAAGTGCGGACTACCGCCCCCTCAAAGTGATTTGAATCGTTAATGCCATATGTGGGATGTATAAAGGATGGAGTAAATGGTATTATACAATATATTATACTGGAATTATATTATATATTTATATAATTATGATTATGTTGCATTAAATATGAAATTGAAATGAAAGTAGCGTTCATGCGTACGTACAGCTTACCGTTTCCATGAACGGTGCATTTCATTTCTTACCTCTAAATGTTACGTAATATTATAAATGAATGTATATACTGGATATATAAGATATATATGACATCTAAATCATGAATATAATTCTGGAGATAATGGATATTCTACCACATAAACAACTTGTAATTATAAGAAGTTTATTGTTGACTCAAGTACCAAAGATCGACAAAACAACCGTTATTAACTTAAATAATTACATAATGTTAATATCATTGTAATAATTGAAATAATAAGGATAATGAAATTGAAAATGGTTCTTAATAAGGTATATATTAACTCTAGTTTATTATTCAAGAGGTTAAAGAACCGTTGAGTCAAGTCAGACACGAGGTAAGGGAATTTCTTAACCCAACTTCCATTATTTGGGTTAATCTCCTACTTTCAAATTAGGTCATGATATTATTATGTCCTATATTGTATTTGTACATTATTTATGTGAACTTATAGTTAATACACATTATATATTTACTTTATTTAAAAAAAATGATCTTTTTAAGGACTTCGTCTCAATCCCCTTTCATTGAGGCATATTTGGTTTTATACACAACTTTCGTTTATACGGTGTATAAACCCCTTTGACTTTTACGTTTATTCAAAATGAATTTTTTTATACGAATCATTTTACTAAATGACAAAAGGGAATGTTTTTCTTTCCGTACTTATGTGGCGACAACGACTTCTCCGCCGCCGTGACCATTATTTGATATTCGGCTTCCTCTACAAGCCATCATTTTTTTATGAAAAATAAATACAAAGGTTTAACTTTCATTTATTTTGGTATTGAAAATGGTTTTGAAAGTATTTTTATTATATCAATATGTTGTATATCTTGTGATTGAAATGTGGAAATGTTATGTTTCCTTTATGCATGTTTTATGTGATACGGTTATGTTATGGTTTATGATATGTTTAAACCTATTCATATGAGGAATGTATTGGACTTAATAAGTGACGGGTGGAGCCCGCTATAGCTCCTCGATGCATCGGTAGGTCTCATGAGACAACTAGACGTGGAATTGGCCGGGGCCCTTTCCCAATTTGATTTATGGTTTTGGACGAGGCCTTAATCACTTTAGACGTCTTGGCCGAGGCCTTGACAAAATGTTTCAGAATGTCCGGCATTATACATTCCCTCATTATGAAAGTGGTTATTGATATTTCATGTGATTATTCGACCAGTAGAATATCCATGTGAAGAAGTGAATGGCATTATCTCATTTTACTTTTGCCATATTATGTTGATGTTCAAGTTTAAAAGGCTTTTGTTTTAGTTATACATTGCCTTAAATGTTAATGTTTATTTATGAAAGCTTCCGCTATATTGTTATCCTCACTGAGCATCTGAGCTCACCCCTTTCAATGTTTTAATATTTTCCAGGATGTGAAGAAGTATTTTATGAATGACCTGCAGGGATAGTCAGAAGAGGATATGAGTGTAGACTATGGAGACTTTGTTATTGTAGTTTTTCACTTTATGATGTAATGTAACGTTTACAAATGTATCTAGTGTTTCCAAGGCTACTAAACTAATCGGTTTTTCGAGACTTGATCTTTTATGATCATGCCAATGTTACGAAGTAACGCACCGGCTCTGGGTAGCTGGGGTCGGGGTGTTACAGTTGGTATCAGAGGCAGTTTAGTACTAACAATGGAAGCTAGATTTAGATAAACTCTGATTAGAGCGCATAGCCCGAAGATAGACTTTAAGGATTAGTATAGAAGAACTTCCTATAATTTTGGTATTATAGAGATTTTGTGAGTTTTCCGAGCAATACGTCCCTGTCTGGATACGAGCAAGTAGAGGCGGCTCTGGCACAGATGTACCTAGGGGTAAAACCCGAAAACACCGCTTTGAGCTAGACTCGAACGAGAACTGGTGCACTACAACGGGCCTTGCTGCACTCTTGGTTACAACACTCCCGGGGGATATGCTTTGGATAATTCTCATTTTCTTTATAAACCACTATGAAGGGTTATGAGTATATACTTCCTCAAAGAAAACATTTTTATGGATTATATCCATAAATAGTTCAATTTATGTTAAGTATCTTACAAGTATGGAATTATGTATTTTGATTTATAAACTAATATAGTTTATGCCATTGTTTAGAAATGGCGCCTAGTGGATGGAATGGAAATCGTATCAATGCACGCACTCCGTGTAGGGATTTCCCTCCTGATCAAGATAATTATTGTGGAGCTGGAGATACAACTGGTGCTGATAAACTTATTACCATACTGGGACAACTCACTCAGGTTATGAATAATAAACTTACTCGTATGGAGCAACCTGATCCGCAATGTGGAGGATCAATGATAGACCGCTTCATGAGGAAAAAACCACCAACATTTAATGGGGGTACAAATCCGTTAGTAGCTGAGCAATGGATAAACTCATTAGAGAAAATATTCCATGCCTTGGGGAGTAGCGAAATGGAGAAGGTTGTCATGGCAGTTTACCGCCTCACTGGAGATGCCGATCAGTGGTGGTCGCTGATTCAAAACACAAAGGAAGATGATGACGTATCGAATATGGAATGGAGGGATTTCAAAGAGCTTTTCTTAGAAAAATACTTTCCTCGTGACCATCGAGCAGATATGGAAAGGCAATTTCTGAGTCTGAGGGAGAAGGAGGATGAGAATGTCGCAAAGTATGAGGCTAACTTTACAAGGTTAGCCAGGCATGCTTCCGATTATATACGTAACCCAAGGAGTAAGATTGATCATTTCTTTGATGGGTTAAAACCATTTCTCTGTCGATATTTAGTATCACAATCCTTATCATCATACGAAGATATTGTCTCGTGTGCTATCAAGACAGAAATGGAATTCTCTAAGTCTTATGACAACAAAGTAAAGTAAGAGAAGAAGAGAACGGTGGAACAAGAGACAGATAAAGGGAAAAAGGGAAAGAAGGATTTTCCATTATGTGATAATTGTGGGAAGAATCACCCTGGTACTTGCCTAAAAGGAATGGGAGTTTGTTATAAATGTGGAGAAAAGGGTCACCAGGCTCGTGATTGCAAGGGAAAGAAAGAGGCTATCAAAGTTGAATGATACAATTGTAGAGAAATGGGTCATTATGAAAATGAATGTCCTAAGCGTCAGGGAAACTTACCTCAGAAAAGGCCAAGGGATCAAGGAAAATCTTATGCTGTTACTACAGTTGAAGCAGAATAACTAATTTATTGGTGCTTTTGGACTCATGGATTATATTCTGGTTATTAGAATAATGTGATATATATATATAAGGATTGTACTGCAGTACTTGTTGATTTTAGTAAGGTTTTAATATGATGAAGGTAATTATATTTTTAGTATGTGACAATAATAGAAACTTTACTTTGTTTGGGGAATCTGATAAATTGATTTTGGAATTAAGAGACCTTTTAGAGAAAGTCTGGACAGAGGTATTTTGGATAACTATAAAGGTTGGAGTGGATTAATTTGATCTTTGGATAATATTGTTTAAGGTTAAAAAATTTATGAAGATTATTTTTGGAATATTATGATACTATAGTTTTAGGAAAAGGACAACCTGCAGGGTGGGGCATAACCCGTCACGTCGGACAAAGCTGCAGGAATCGAACCCACAACCATAGTGCGATAGGCCTTTATTTGCTACCACTAACCTACAGGAAGTCCCTGGTTATTAAAAAATAGTTTTACAAATCTAAATGGTATGTGTTAATATTTGTAACCTTATACAATTAGGATAAAAAGAATATTTTTGAGTTCTGTTACCATTTGGAGTAAAAGATGGGTTTGTGGAAAAAATTTACTAACGAATGAAAGTATACATAACAAGTATGTATATTCCCTTACGTTCTTAGTAAATCTCCTAAATAAATTCCTCAACATTATAAAAGGTAACTTAAAACAAAAATGTTTTCGGTTAACTTTTCCAACTGGGGATTCAATGACCGTTTAACTAGTCACAAGTTTGTGATTTTCTTGTAGTTAAACTTTCTCCTAATATTGTTTTCTATAACTCTCCATCAGACCTTGATGGTTTGTTTCTCCTCCATATCCATATTTTCATAGAATCCTAGAATGGGCTATATTGGGTGACCTTTGTACTTATCTTGCTTTCTTTTAATGTTATATATTTATTAACATTATTTCCGATGTGGGTTTTTCTTCAAAGGTATTTTCTCTTTTCAACCTTTTATTTTCAAAGAAAAATTTCAAATTGCGAGGACGCAATTTATTGAAGGAGGGTAGAATGTAACACCCCAATCTTCCACGGTACGTTTCACTTCGAATAATGCAATAGCGTGTGTTGTACGCAACCTCGAGCTCTAACACACACCACAACGAATTAAACTAGCCGTTGTGAATAGTAATACCTACTTTTTGAAATTTTATAAATTTTATTTATCAAAATGGACTTCATTTTTGGATTCGGAATATCGAAATTAGCCTATGTTTAATTTTTGGTATTTTTCTGAGAACTTCTAATTTTTATGAATAGTGAAAAATACTTAAAAACAACTTTTTAAATCAAAATAATTTATAGTGAAAAATTATACTATTTAGTGGTTTTAAAGTATAATTAGAATATATTTTTACCATTTTATCCAATGGTGGTCATTATAATTAATTTAACATTGAAATCGGACATAAACAATTGCCAATCTTTTGATATAAATTGTTTCTTAGAAACACGCCATTTTTTGTAACAGCGGGAATTAATTATAAAATTAATTAATGCAACTTATATGTTTGAAATTTTGTAAAATAGAAATTATTTTTGAATTCAGAATATCAATTATAGCTTAGGGTTAAATTTTGGCTTTGTTCTGAAAAACATCAATTTTTGATGAATAGTGAAACCACTAAGTGGTAGTTAAATAACTGATTTTTCGTTTAAATGAAATATTACCACTTCTGTGATTTGATTTTCAAAAATCCGAAATACATGGTTGTCATTAAGATGTAAAATGTGGTTCAATGAGATTAAAATAAATTTTTGGTGAATAGTAACTTTTAAGTTCTTAATCGCGATTAGAGGTAATTAGTGTAGTTTAAGGTACAAATAATGTTTTAATAATATGATATGAGCTTTAAACTTGTACTACTCTTATTGGATGAGTCATGGCCGACCAAGACAATCCATGGGTCAACTTGGGGATCCCATGGAGCCACTTTAGTTGGAAAATGACATAAATACCTTTTATATAATGTTAAAGTAAAAAATGACACAAACATGAGTTGTTTTACTAAAACAGTCTTTCAGTGGGGTTACACAAGTCCAAATTTTGATTATAAATATTCATTAGAAATCTAAACAGATTTCCTACATCATAGTATTTTTTTATAATTTTTAGACATTAAATAAATTAAATTATTTATGACATCATTATGATGCAGCGATGACCTCATTATTTAACGATTTTAATAAAATGAAAAGATAATGTAAAATCCAAGGCTTACACTTGTAAAAAGACTATTGGATGGGTATATTTCGAACCCTTATCACCTTATCCACGAATTATATAAGTTTGGGACCTTTAGAATCCGAAAAGCATTGTGTAATAATGTAACATTTCAATACTTTCCAAGAGTTCCCCTCCTCTCCTCTTATAAAAGGCCCCCACCTCTACCACCTCATTCACACTTTCAAGCCAATTGGTTCGGCCAACCTCTGTCCAAATACTCTCCCAACTTCCTCCTCTTACTCCTAGAAGCCTCACTTTGGGAATAACTCTTCCCAAGGAAGCCTCTGGCTCAAATCAAAAAGAGTTACCCGATTTTGAGGTAATGTCTTCTCTAACGTTGTTTTGTTTTATTTTTCTTCTCCAACCCCCTAAACTCTTTTTATTCATTTCTTTTGTAACAAAACCAGTATCCTCAATATACTAGGATGTTTTTATAAGAAGGATTCGAGCTAAAATTACACACACCTACATCTAATGGTTAAAGAACATACGGTTTCTGTGGATGGCGAATTTCTGCCTCACGAAACGATTATTGTTCAACACTCATATAACACCATCAAAGGTGGCCATTAAGATGTCACTATTTTTATATATGATATATAATATGTTTATGTTTTACTTATGCTTCTGTATTTCTCTTTTATGGCATACTTTATGATTTCCATTATGGGTAAAACGTGATAATTTCATTTTAGGAAGTGCGGACTACCGCCCCCTCAAAGTGATTTGAATCGTTAATGCCATATGTGGGATTTATAAAGGATGGAGTAAATGGTATTATACACTATATTATATTGGAATTATATTATACATTTATATAATTATGATTTTGTTCCATTAAATATGAAATTGAAATGAAAGTAGCGTTCATGCGTACGTACGGCTTACCGTCTCCATGAACGGTGCATTTCATTTCTTACCTCTAAATGTTACGTAATATTTTAAATGAATGTATATACTGGATATATAAGATATATATGACATCTAAATCATTAATATAATTCTGGAGATAATGGATATTCTACCACATAAACAACTTGTAATTATAAGAAGTTTATTGTTGACTCAAGTACCAAAGATCGACAAAACAACCGTTATTAACTTAAATAATTACATAATGTTAATATCATTGTAATAATTGAAATAATAAGGATAATGAAATTGAAAATGGTTCTTAATAAGGTATATATTAACTCTAGTTTATTATTTAGGAGGTTAAAGAACAGTTGAGTCAAGTCAGACACGAGGTAAGGGAATTTCTTAACCCAACTTCCATTATTTGGGTTAATCTCCTACTTTCAAATTATGTCATGATATTATTATGTACTATATTGTATTTTTACATTATTTATGTGTACTTATAGTGAATACACATTATAGATTTACTTTATTTAAAAAAATTATCTTTTTAAGGACTTCGTCTCAATCCCCTTTCATTGAGGCATATTTTGTTTTATACACAACTTTCTTTTATACGGTGTATAAACCCCTCTGACTTTTACGTTTATTCAAAAGGAAATTTTTTTATACGAAGCGTTTTACTAAACGACAAAAGGGAATTTTTTTCTTTCCGTACTTATGTGGCAACAACGACTTCTCCTCCGCCGTGACCATTATTTGATATTCGGCTTCCTCTACAAGCCATCATTTTTTTTATGAAAAATAAATACAAAGGTTTAAATTTCTTTTATTTTGGTATTGAAAATGGTTTTGAAAGCATTTTTATTATATCAATATGTTGTATTGATATCTTGTGATTGAAATGTGGAAATTTTATGTTTCCTTTATGCATGTTTTATGTGATACGAATATGATGTGGTTTATGATATGTTTAAACCTATTCATATGAGGAATGTATTGGACTTAATAAGTGACGGGTGGAGCCCGCTATAGCTCCTCGATGCATCGGTAGGTCTCATGAGACAACTAGACGTGGAATTGGCCGAGGCACTTTCCCAATTTGATTTATGGTTTTGGCCGAGGCCTTAATCACTTTAGACGTCTTGGCCGAGGTCTTGAAAAAATGTTTCAGAATGTCCGGCATTATACATTCCCTCATTATGAAAGTGGTTATTGATATTTCATGTGATTATTCGACCAGTAGAATATCCATGTGAAGAAGTGAATGGCATTATCTTATTTTACTTTTTCCATATTATGTTGATGTTCAAGTTTAAAAGGCTTTTGTTTTAGTTATACATTGCCTTAAATGTTAATGTTTATTTATGAAAGCTTCCGCTATATTGTTATCCTTACTGAGCATCTGAGCTCACCCCTTTCAATGTTTTAATATTTTCCAGGATGTGAAGAAGTATTTTATGAATGACCTGTAGGGATAGTCAGAAGAGGATATGAGTGTGGACTATGGAGACTTTGTTATTGTAGTTTTTCACTTTATGATGTAATGTAACGTTTACGAATGTATCTAGTGTTTCCAAGGCTACTAAACTAATCGGTCTTTCGAGACTTGATCTTTTATGATCATGCCAATGTTACGAAGTAACGCACCGGCTCTGGGTAGCTGGGGTCGGGGTGTTACAGTTGGTATCAGAGGCAGTTTAGTACTAACCTTGGAAGCTAGATTTAGATAAACTCTGATTAGAGCACATAGCCCGAATATAGACTTTAAGGATTAGTATAGAAGAACTTCCTATTATTTTGGTATTATAGAGATTTTGTGAGTTTTCTGAGCAATACGTCACTGTCTGGATACGAGCAAGTAGAGGCGGCTCTGGAACAGATGTACCTAGGGGTAAAACCCAAAAACACCGCTTTGAGCTAGACTCGAACGGGAACTGGTGCACGACAACGGGCCTTGCTGCACTCTTGGTTACAACACTCCCGGGGGATATGCTTTGGATAATTCTCATTTTCTTTATAAACCACTATGAAGGGTTATGAGTATATACTTCCTCAAAGAAAACATTTTTATGGATTATATCCATAAATAGTTCAATTTATGTTAAGTATCTTACAAGTATGGAATTATGTATTTTGATTTATAAACTAATTTGGCTTATGCCATTGTTTAGAAATGACGCCTAGTGGATGGAATGGAAACTGTATCAATGCACGCACTCCGTGTAGGGATTGCCCTCCTGATCAAGATAATTATTGTGGAGATGGAGATACAACTGGTGCTGATCAACTTATTACCATAATGGGACAACTCACTCAGGTTATGAATAATAACCTTACTCGTATGGAGCACCCTGATCCGCAACATGGAGGATCAATGTTAGACCGCTTAATGAGGAAACAACCACCAACATTTAATGGGGGTACAAATCTGTTAGTAGCTGAGCAATGGATAAACTTCTTAGAGAAAATATTCCATGCCTTGGGGAGTAGCGAAAGGGAGAAGGTTGTCATGGCAGTTTACCGCCTCACTGGAGATGCCGATCAGTGGTGGTCACTGATTCAAAACACAAAGGAAGATGATGACGTATCGAATATGGAATGGAGGGATTTCAAAGAGCTTTTCTTAGAAAAATACTTTCCTCGTGACCATCGAGCAGATATGGAAAGGCAATTTCTGAGTCTGAGGCAGAAGGAGGATGAGAATGTCGCAAAGTATGAGGCTAACTTTACAAGGTTAGCGAGGCATGCTTCCGATTATATACGTAACCCAAGGAGTAAGATTGATCGTTTCTTTGATGGGTTAAAACCATTTCTCTGTCGATCTTTAGTATCACAATCCTTCTCATCATACAAAAATATTGTCTCGTGTGCTATCAAGACAGAAAAGGAATTCTCTAAGTCTTATGACAACAAAGTAAAGCAAGAGAAGAAGAGAACGGTGGAACAAGAGACAGATAAAGGGAAAAAGGGAAAGAAGGATTTTCCATTATGTGATAATTGTGGGAAGAATCACCCTGGTACTTGCCTAAAAGGAATGGGAGTTTGTTATAAATGTGGAGAAAAGGGTCACCAGGCTCGTGATTGCAAGGGAAAGAAAGATGCTATCAAAGTTGAATGCTACAATTGTAGAGAAATGGGTCATTATTCAAATGAATGTCCTAAGCGTCAAGGAAACTTACCTCAGAAAAGGCCAAGGGATCAAGGACAATCTTATGCTGTTACTACAGTTGAAGCAGAATAACTAATTTATTGGTGCTTTTGGACTCATGGATTATATTCTGGTTATTAGAATAATGTGATATATATATATAAGGATTGTACTGCAGTACTTGTTTATTTCATTAAGGTTTTAATATGATAAAGGTAATTATATTTTTAGTATGTGACAATAAGATAAACATTACTTTGTTTGGGGAATATGATAAATTGATTTTGGAATTAAGAGACCTTTTAGAGAAATTATGGACAGAGGTATTTTGGAAAACTATAAAGGTTGGAGTGGATTAAGTTGATCTTTGGATAATATTGTTTAAGGTTAAAAAATTTATGAAGATTATTTTTGGAATATTATGATACTATAGTTTTAGGAAAAGGACAACCTGCAGGGTGGGGCATAACCCGTCGCGTCGGACAAAGCTGCAGGAATCGAACCCACAACCATAGTGCGATAGGCCTTTATTTCCTACCACTAGCCTATAGGAAGTCCCTGGTTATTACAAAATAGTTTTACAAATCTAAATGGTATGTGTTAATATTTTTAACCTTATACAATTAGGATAAAAAGAATATTTTTGAGTTCTGTTACCATTTGGAGTAAAAGATGGGTTTGTGGTAAAAATTTATTAACGAATGAAAGTATACATAACAAGTATGTATATTCCCTTACGTTCTTAGTAAATCTCCTAAATAAATTCCTCAACATTATAAAAGGTAACTTAAAACAAAAATGTTGTCGGTTAACTTTTCCAACTGGGGATTCAATGACCGTTTAACCAGTCACAAGTTTGTGATTTTCTTGTAGTTAAACTTTCTCCTAATCCTGTTTTCTATAACTCTCCATCATACCTTGATGGTTTGTTTCTCCTCCATATCCATATTTTCATAGAATCCTAGAATGGGCTATATCGGGTGACCTTTGTACTTATCTTGCTTTCTTTTAATGTTATATATTTATTAACCTTATTTCCGATGTGGGTTTTCCTCAAAGGTATTTTCTATTTTCAACCTTTTATTTTCAAAGAAAAATTTCAAATTGCGAGGATGAAATTTATTGAAGGAGGGTAGAATGTAACACCCCAATCTTCCACGGTACGTTTCACTTCGAATAATGCAATAGCGTGTGTTGTACGCAACCTCGAGCTCTAACACACACCACAACGAATTAAACTAGCCGTTGTGAATAGTAATACCTACTTTTTTAAATTTTATAAATTTTATTTATCAAAATGGACTTCATTTTTGGATTCGGAATATCGAAATTAGCCTATGTTGAATTTTTTGTATTTTTCTGAGAACTTCTAATTTTTATGAATAGTGAAAAATACTTAAAAAAAACTTTTTAAATCAAAATAATTTATAGTGAAAAATTATACTATTTAGTGGTTTTTAAGAATAATTAGAATATATTTTTACCATTTTATCCGATGGTGGTCATTAGAATTAATTTAACATTGAAATCGGACATAAACAATTGCCAATCTTTTGATATAAATTGTTTCTTAGAAACACGCCATTTTTTGTAACAGCGGGAATTAATTATAAAATTAATTAATGCAACTTATATGTTTGGAATTTTGTAAAATAGAAATCATTTTTGAATTCGGAATATCAATTATAGCTTAGGGTGAAATTTTGGCTTTGTTCTGAAAAACTTCAATTTTTGATGAATAGTGAAACCACTAAGTGGTAGTTAAATAACTGATTTTTCGTTTAAATGAAATATTACCACTTCTGTGATTTGATTTTCAAAAATCCGACATACATGGTTGTCATTAATATGTAAAATGTGGTTCAATGAGATTAAAATAAATTTTTGGTGAATAGTAACTTTTAAGTTCTTAATCGCGATTAGAGGTAATTAGTGTAGTTTAAGGTACAAACAATGTTTTAATAATATGATATGAGCTTGACACTTGTCATACTCCTATTGGATGAGTCATGGCCGACCAAGACAATCCATGGGTCAACTTGGGGACCCCATGGAGCCACTTTAGTTGGAAAATGACATAAATACCTTTTATTTAATGTTAAAGTAAAAAATGACACAAACATGAGTTGTTTTAATAAAACAGTTTTTAACTGGGGTTACACAAGTCCAAATTTTTATTATAAATATTCATTAGAAATCTAAAAAGATTTCCTACATCATAGTATTTTTTTATAATTTTTAGACATTAAATAAATTAAATTATTTATGACATCATTATGATGCAGCGATGACCTCATTATTTAACGATTTTAATAAAATGAAAAGATAATGTAAAATACAAGGCATACACTTGTACACAGACTATTGTATGGGTAGATTTTGAACCCTTATAACCTTAGCCACGAATTATATAAGTGTGGGACCTTTAGAATCCGAAAATCATTGTGTAATAATGTAACATTTCCATACTTTCCAAGAGTGCCCCTCCTCTCCTCTTATAAAAGGCCCCCACCTCTACCACCTCATTCACACTTTCAAGACAATTGGATCGGCTAACCTCTGCCCAAATACTCTCCCAACTTCCCCCTCTTACTCCTAGAAGCCTCACTTTTGGCAGAACTCTTCCCAAGGAAGCCTTTGGCTCAAATCAAAAAGAGTTACCCGATTTTGAGGTAATGTCTTCTCTAACGTTGTTTTGTTTTATTTTTCTTCTCCAACCCCCTAAACTCTTTTTATTCATTTATTTTGTAACAAAAACAGTATCCTTAATATACTAGGATGTTGTTATAAGAAGGATTAGAGCTAAAATTACACACACCTACATCTAATGGTTAAAGAACATACGGTTTCTGTGGATGGCGAATTTCTGCCTCACGAAACGATTATTGTTCAACACTCATATAACACCATCAAAGGTGGCCATTAAGATGTCACTATTTTTATATATGATATATAATATGTTTATGTTTTACTTATGCTTCTGTATTTCTCTTTTATGGCATACTTTATGATTTCCATTATGGGTAAAACGCGATAATTTCATTTTAGGAAGTGCGGACTACCGCCCCCTCAAAGTGATTTGAATCGTTAATGCCATATGTGGGATGTATAAAGGATGGAGTAAATGGTATTATACACTATATTATACTGGAATTATATTATACATTTATATAATTATTATTTTGTTCCATTAAATATGAAATTGAAATGAAAGTAGCATTCATGCGTACGTACGGCTTACCGTCTCCATGAACGGTGCATTTCATTTCTTACCTCTAAATGTTACGTAATATTATAAATGAATGTATATACTGGATATATAAGATATATATGACATAGAAATCATGAATATAATTATGGAGATAATGGATATTCTACCACATAAACAACTTGTAATTATAAGAAGTTTATTGTTGACTCAAGTACCAAAGATCGACAAAACAACCGTTATTAACTTAAATAATTACATAATGTTAATATCATTGTAATAATTGAAATATTAAGGATAATGAAATTGAAAATGGTTCTTAATAAGGCATATATTAACTCTAGTTTATTATTCAGGAGGTTAAATAATGGTTGAGTCATGTGAGACACGAGGTAAGGGAATTTCTTAACCCAACTTCCATTATTTGGGTTAATCTCCTACTTTCAAATTATGTCATGATATTATTATGTCCTATATTGTATTTTTACATTATTTATGTGTTCTTATAGTGAATAAACATTATAGATTTACTTTATTTAAAAAAAATGATATTTTTAAGGACTTCGTCTCAATCCCCTTTCATTGAGGCATATTTGGTTTTATACACAACTTTCTTTTATACGGTGTATAAACCCTTTTGACTTTTACGTTTATTCAAAAGGAATTTTTTTATACGAAGCGTTTTACTAATCGACAAAAGGGAATGTTTTTCTTTCCGTAGTTATGTGGCGACAACGACTTCTCCACCACCGTGACCATTATTTGATATTCGGCTTCCTCTACAAGCCATCATTTTTTTATGAAAAATAAATACAAAGGTTTAACATTCTTTTATTTTGGTATTGAAAATGGTTTTGAAAGCATTATTATTATATCAATATGTTGTATTGATATCTTGTGATTGAAATGTGGAAATTTTATGTTTCCTTTATGCATGTTTTATGTGATACGATTATGTTATGGTTTATGATATGTTTAAACCTATTCATATGAGGAATGTATTGGACTTAATAAGTGACGGGTGGAACCCGCTATAGCTCCTCGATGCATCGGTAGGTCTCATGAGACAACTAGACGTGGAATTGGCCGAGGCCCTTTCCCAATTTGATTTATGGTTTTGGCTGAGGCCTTAATCACTTTAGACGTCTTGGCCGAGGCCTTGAAAAAATGTTTCAGAATGTCCGACATTATACATTCCCTCATTATGAAAGTGGTTATTGATATTTCATGTGATTATTCGACCAGTAGAATATCCATGTGAAGAAGTGAATGGCATTATGTCATTTTACTTTGGCCATATTATGTTGATGTTCAGGTTTAAAAGGCTTTTGTTTTAGTTATACATTGCCTTAAATGTTAATGTTTATTTATGAAATCTTCCGCTATATTGTTATCCTTACTGAGCATCTGAGCTCACCTCTTTCAATGTTTTAATATTTTCCAGGATGTGAAGAAGTATTTTATGAATGACCTGCAGGGATAGTCAGAAGAGGATATGAGTGTGGACTATGGAGACTTTGTTATTGTAGTTTTTTACTTTATGATGTAATGTAACGTTTACAAATGTATCTAGTGTTTCCAAGGCTACTAAACTAATCGGTCATTCGAGACTTGATCTTTTATGATCATGCCAATGTTACGAAGTAACGCACCGGCTCTGGGTAGCTGGGGTCGGGGTGTTATAGTTGGTATCATAGGCAGTTTATTACTAACCTTGGAAGCTAGATTTAGATAAACTCTGATTAGAGCACATTGCCCGAAGATAGACTTTAAGGATTAGTATAGCAGAACATTCTATAATTTTGGTATTATAGAGATTTTGTGAGTTTTCCGAGCAATACGTCCCTGTCTGGATACGAGCAAGTAGAGGCGGCTCTGGCACAGATGTACCTAGGGGTAAAACCCGAAAACACCGCTTTGAGCTAGACTCGAACGGGAACTGGTGCACGACAACGGGTCTTGCTGCACTCTTGGTTACAACACTCCCGGGGGATATGCTTTGGATAATTCTCATTTTCTTTATAAACCACTATGAAGGGTTATGAGTATATACTTCCTCAAAGAAAACATTTTTATGGATTATATCCATAAATAGTTCAATTTATGTTAAATATCTTACAAGTATGGAATTATGTATTTTGATTTATAAACTAATATAGTTTATGCCATTGTTTAGAAATGGCGCCTAGTAGATGGAATGGAAACCGTATCAATGCACGCACTCCGTGTAGGGATTTCCCTCCTGATCAGGATAATTATTGTGGAGCTGGAGATACAACTGGTGCTGATCAACTTATTACCATACTGGGAAAACTCACTCAGGTTATGAATAATAACCTTACTCGTATGGAGCACCCTGATCCGCAACGTGGAGGATCAATGTTAGACCGCTTCATGAGGCAACAACCACCAACATTTAATGGGGGTACAAATCCGTTATTAGGTGAGCAATGGATAAACTCCTTAGAGAAAATATTCCATGCCTTGGGGAGTAGCGAAAGGGAGAAGGTTGTCATGGAAGTTTACCGCCTCACTGGAGATGCCGATCAGTGGTGGTCGCTGATTCAAAACACAAAGGAAGATGATGACGTATCGAATATGGAATGGAGGGATTTCAAAGAGGTTTTCTTAGAAAAATACTTTCCTCGTGACCATCGAGCAGATATGGAAAGGAAATTTCTGAGTCTGAGGCAGAAGGAGGATGAGAATGTCGCAAAGTATGAGGCTAACTTTACAAGGTTAGCGAGGCATGCTGCCGATTATATACGTAACCCAAGGAGTAAGATTGATCGTTTCTTTGATGGGTTAAAACCATTTCTCTATCGATCTTTAGTATCACAATACTTCTCATCATACGAAGATATTGTCTCGTGTGCTATCAAGACAGAAAAGGAATTTTCTATGTCTTATGACAACAAAGTAAAGCAAGAGAAGAAGAGAACGGTGGAACAAGAGATAGATAAAGGGAAAAAGGGAAAGAAGGATTTTCCATTATGTGATAATAGTGGGAAGAATCACCCTGGTACTTGCCTAAAAGGAATGGGAGTTTGTTATAAATGTGGAGAAAAGGGTCACCAGGCTCGTGATTGCAAGGGAAAGAAAGAGGCTATCAAAGTTGAATGCTACAATTGTAGAGAAATGGGTCATTATGCAAATGAATGTCCTAAGCGTCAGGGAAACTTACCTCAGAAAAGGCCAAGGGATCAAGGACAATCTTATTCTTTTACTACAGTTGAAGCAGAATAACTAATTTATTGGTGCTTTTGGACTCATGGATTATATTCTGGTTATTAGAATAATGTGATATATATATATATAAGGATTGTACTGCAGTACTTATTGATTTCAGTAAGGTTTTAATATGATGAAGGTAATTATATTTTTAGTATGTGACAATAAGAGAACTTTACTTTGTTTGGGGAATATGATAAATTGATTTTGGAATTAAGAGACCTTTTAGAGAAAGTCTGGACAGAGGTATTTTGGATAACTATAAAGGTTGGAGTGGATTAAGTTGATCTTTGGATAATATTGTTTAAGGTTAAAAAATTTATGAAGATTATTTTTGGAATATTATGATACTATAGTTTTAGGAAAAGGACAACCTGCAAGGTGGGGCATAACCCGTCGCGTCGGACAAAGCTGCAGGAATCGAACCCACAACCATAGTGCGATAGGCCTTTATTTCCTACCACTAGCCTACAGGAAGTCCCTGGTTATTACAAAATAGTTTTACAAATCTAAATAGTATGTGTTAATATTTGTAACCTTATACAATTAGGATAAAAAGAATATTTTTGAGTTCTGTTACCATTTGGAGTAAAAGATGGGTTTGTGGTAAAAATTTATTAACGAATGAAAGAATACATAACAAGTATGTATATTCCCTTACGTTCTTAGTAAATCTCCTAAATAAATTCCTCAACATTATAAAAGGTAACTTAAAACAAAAATGTTGTCGGTTAACTTTTCCAACTGGGGATTCAATGACAGTTTAACCAGTCACAAGTTTGTGATTTTCTTGTAGTTAAACTTTCTCCTAATCCTATTTTCTATAACTCTCCATCAGACCTTGATGGTTTGTTTCTCCTCCATATCCATATTTTCATAGAATCCTAGAATGGGCTATATCGGGTGACCTTTGTACTTATCTTGCTTTCTTTTAATGTTATATATTTATTAACCTTATTTCCGATGTGGGTTTTCCTCAAAGGTATTTTCTCTTTTCAACCTTTTATTTTCAAAGAAAAATTTCAAATTGCGAGGACGCAATTTATTGAAGGAGGGGAGAATGTAACACCCAAATCTTCCACGGTACGTTTCACTTCGAATAATGCAATAGCGTGTGTTGTACGCAACCTCGAGCTCTAACACACACCACAACGAATTAAACTAGCCGTTTTGAATAGTAATACCTACTTTTTGAAATTTTATAAATTTTATTTATCAAAATGGACTTCATTTTTGGATTCGGAATATCGAAATTAGCCTATGTTGAATTTTTGGTATTTTTCTGAGAACTTCTAATTTTTATGAATAGTGAAAAATACTTAAAAACAACTTTTTAAATCAAAATAATTTATAGTGAAAAATTATACTATTTAGTGGTTTTAAAGTATAATTAGAATATATTTTTACCATTTTATCCAATGGTTGTCATTAGAATTAATTTAACATTGAAATCGGACATAAACAATTGCCAATCATTTGATATAAATTGTTTCTTAGAAACACGCCATTTTTTGTAACAGCGGGAATTAATTATAAAATTAATTAATGCAACTTATATTTTTGGAATTTTGTAAAATAGACATCATTTTTGAATTCATAATATCAATTATAGCTTAGGGTGAAATTTTGGCTATGTTCTGAAAAACTTCAATTTTTGATGAATAGTGAAACCACTAAGTGGTAGTTAAATAACTGATTGTTCGTTTAAATGAAATATTACCACTTCTGTGATTTGATTTTAAAAAATCCGACATACATGGTTGTCATTAAGATGTAAAATGTGGTTCAATGAGATTAAAATAAATTTTTGGTGAATAGTAACTTTTAAGTTCTTAATCGCGATTAGAGGTAATTAGTGTAGTTTAAGGTACAAATAATGTTTTAATAATATGATATGAGCTTGACACTTGTCCTACTCCTATTTTATGAGTCATGGCCGACCCAGAAAATCCATGGGTCAACTTGGGGACCCCATGGAGCCACTTTAGTTGGAAAATGACATAAATACCTTTTATTTAATGTTAAAGTAAAAAATGACACAAACATGAGTTGTTTTACTAAAACAGTTTTTAAGTGGGGTTACACAATTCCAAATTTTGATTATAAATATTCATTAGAAAGCTAAAACTATTTCATACATCATAGTATTTTTTTTATAATTTTTAGACATTAAATAAATTTAATTATTTATGACATCATTATGATGTAGCGATGACCTCATTATTTAACGATTTTAATAAAATGAAAAGATAATGTAAAATCCAAGGCTTACACTTGTCCAAAGACTATTAGATTGGGTTGATTTAGAACCCTTATCACCTTATACACGAATTATATAAGTGTGGGACCTTTAGAATCCGAAAAGCATTGTGTAATAATGTAACATTTCCATACTTTCCAAGAGTGCCCCTCCTCTCCTCTTATAAAAGGCCCCCAACTCTACCACCTCATTCACACTTTCAAGCCAATTGGTTCGGCCAAACTCTGCCCAAATACTCTCCCAACTTCCCCCTATTACTCTTAGAAGCCTCACTTTGGGCAGAACTCTTCCCAAGGAAGCCTTTGGCTCAAATCAAAAAGAGTTACCCGATTTTGAGGTAATGTCTTCTCTAACGTTGTTTTGTTTTATTTTTATTCTCCAACCCCTAAACACTTTTTATTCATTTCTTTTGTAACAACACCAGTATCCTCAATATACTAGGATGTTGTTATAAGAAGGATTCGAGCTAAAATTACACACACCTACATCTAATGGTTAAAGAACATACGGTTTCTGTGGATGGCGAATTTCTGCCTCACGAAATGATTATTGTTCAACACTCATATAACACCATCAAAGGTGGCCATTAAGATGTCACTATTTTTATATATGATATATAATATGTTTATGTTTTACTTATGCTTCTGTATTTCTCTTTTATGGCATAATTTATGATTTCCATTATGGGTAAAACGCAATAATTTCATTTTAGGAAGTGCGGACTACCGCCCCCTCAAAGTGATTTGAATCGTTAATGCCATATGTGGGATGTATAAAGGATGGAGTAATGGTATTATACACTATATTATACTGGAATTATATTATACATTTATATCATTATGATTTTGTTCCATTAAATATGAAATTGAAATGAAAGTAGCGTTCATGCGTACGTACGGCTTACCGTCTCCATGAACGGTGCATTTCATTTCTTACCTCTAAATGTTACATAATATTATAAATGAATGTATATACTGGATATATAAGATATATATGACATCTAAATCATGAATATAATTCTGGAGATAATGGATATTCTACCACATAAACAACTTGTAATTATAAGAAGTTTATTGTTGACTCAAGTACCAAAGATCGACAAAACAACCGTTATTAACTTAAATAATTACATAATGTTCATATCATTGTAATAATTGAAATAATAAGGATAATGAAATTGAAAATGGTTCTTAATAAGGTATATATTAACTCTAGTTTATTATTCAGGAGATTAAAGAACGGTTGAGTCATGTCAGACACGAGGTAAGGGAATTTCTTAACCCAACTTCCATTATTTGGGTTAATCTCCTACTTTCAAATTATGTCATGATATTATTATGTCCTATATTGTATTTGTACATTATTTATGTGTACTTATAGTGAATACACATTATAGATTTACTTTATTTAAAAAAAATGATCTTTTTAAGGACTTCGTCTCAATCCCCTTTCATTGAGGCATATTTGGTTTTATACACAACTTTCTTTTATACGGTGTATAAACCCTTTTGACTTTTACGTTTATTCAAAAGGAATTTTTTTATACGAAGCGTTTTACTAATCGACAAAAGGGAATGTTTTTCTTTCCGTACTTATGTGGCGACAACGACTTCTCCACCACCGTGACCATTATTTGATATTCGGCTTCCTCTACAAGCCATCATTTTTTTATGAAAAATAAATACAAAGGTTTAACTTTCTTTTATTTTGGTATTGAAAATGGTTTTGAAAGCATTATTATTATATCAATATGTTGTATTGATATCTTGTGATTGAAATGTGGAAATGTTATGTTTCCTTTATGCATGTTTTATGTGATACGATTATGTTATGGTTTATGATATGTTTAAACCTATTCATATGAGGAATGTATTGGACTTAATAAGTGACGGGTGGAGCCCGCTATAGCTCCTCGATGCATCGGTAGGTCTCATGAGACAACTAGACGTGGAATTGGCCGAGGCCCTTTCCCAATTTGATTTATGGTTTTGGCCGAGGCCTTAATCACTTTAGACGTCTTGGCCGAGGCCTTGACAAAATGTTTCAGAATGGCCAGAATTATACATTCCCTCATTATGAAAGTGGTTATTGATATTTCATGTGATTATTCGACCAGTAGAATATCCATGTGAACAAGTGAAGGGCATTATCTCATTTTACTTTTTCCATATTATGTTGATGTTCAAGTTTAAAAGGCTTTTGTTTTAGTTATACATTGCCTTAAATGTTAATGTGTATTTATGAAAGCTTCCGCTATATTGTTATCCTTACTGAGCATCTGAGCTCACTCCTTTCAATGTTTTAATATTTTCCAGGATGTGAAGAAGTATTTTATGAATGACCTGCAGGGATAGTCAGAAGAGGATATGAGTGTGGACTATGGAGACTTTGTTATTGTAGTTTTTCACTTTATGATGTAATGTAACGTTTACAAATGTATCTAGTGTTTCCAAGGCTACTAAACTAATCGGTCTTTCGAGACTTGATCTTTTATGATCATGCCAATGTTACGAAGTAACGCACCGGCTCTGGGTAGCTAGGGTCGGTGTGTTACAACAAATCTTATTTGATGTAATCTTCAGACTTTTTTCAAGATCTGAGTAGTTGAATCTATGGACGGGGAGAAGTCATGCTACATAAATGGTTCCAGGTGTAGCCAATATAATGTTCAGTGAAGGCCTCCAATCACTTGAATTAGTAGCCTATAAAGACAATGTTCATTAGGATTAAAAACAACTTGTTATCACTTCATGAAGTTTCATAACTCCTAGTAACTAAAAATAATAATTCAATCACTATAAAATGATAATTAACTTGTAAAAATTAATATGATGTGGTTACTATATTTACTATGTGGTAGACATAGTTTATAGAAACATGATTTAACATTGTGGGGGTATACAAACCTTGAATACCTGCTTAGTAGAAAATATGATCATAAAGTAACTCTATATACCTCGATTCTCCATTTAATATTCAACCATATTCATGCACATTTGGTTTTAAATAAATAAACATGAGTCACATAACAACCTAAAAATGAAATATATTGAAATATATTAGAATTCATAATAGATGTGAAATATTCTATATTGGGGTACATTATGAGAGGATAAAAATCCTAATTAATGTATGCTTTAGAGTTTTTTCAAGATCTGAGATGGTGAAGCCTTGGAATTGGAGAACTCGTGCTACATAAATGGTTATAGTTCTAACCAATATCATGTTCAGTGAAGGCCTCCTCTCACTGCTAGTGGTAGCCTATACAAATAACTTTTATTAGGTTAAAAATAAAATTTTGGTAACTTCATAATGTTTCATAACTCATGGTAACATAAAAAAAATAATTCATTAACTATGAAATAAAAATGATACCACCTTGGTTCAGATAATACACATCACATAAGGTATACATATGTTATATTCATATTAAAAATGATTCAATTTAGGTGTAAAAACCTTTCACGTCATATATTTTGGTGATTTTCTATCCCTTATAAACAATAGAGATATCAAAATTTTAATTTTAATTAATTCTATATAAAAATAAGATAATTCCAATAGAATAAATAAAACATTATTACATATTCTATATCTATATATATCATCAAAAATAGTGAAATATATATACTAAAACTGTAGAAGAAAATAAATGTAATTTCTAAGAACACCATACATTTTTAAGGTATCAAAATAGAAATTTCATCCTTTTATGTAATGTAATGAAATATAGATAATAGACTTTGATTTGTGAGGAAACAAAGAGACTATTATTATGATTTATATCATTATATTTATTAGGGAAAAATATATATTTTTGGAATTCTTGAATTCCAAAACAGTTGAAGAGAAATTATATACTTAAAGGTGATGCTAATAGAAGAATAGACTATAGTGGATATAGTTGGATAAATAAAGTGAGACATGATATTATCCCTGGGAAAATATTATTATTCTTACCCCACCCTGGATCATAACAGCCTATAAAATAGAAGCACAAGGTATAGTTGTCAAAATCACTAGTTAATTATATATAAATGGGGGAAAGCCAATATTTAACAATACAATTGTTATTTAGTTAATCAAGAAACATTAAAACTAATAGATTACTATGTGATAAACTAAAAAAGTTTTAAAACACAAGTGCAATGACACAAATAAATGAAACTATGAAAAAATTCCTGATATGCACTACTTTGAGCATGATACAAGAAATATTTATTATAAATGAAATCAGTAAGTCAACTCGGCATGTTTCGAAATACAATAAAAAGAAAATATATGAAAATTATAGTTAATCGTTATGAATGAAACTGTTAGGAAGATTTGTGTTGAATGAAATCAGGTAGTCATACTAAAAAATCCCAGCGCTCAATTGCAGTGGTGGAAATCTATAACAACCTTGGTAAAAATAGTTAATAAAGTAACATTGACTGAATAGAATAAGGATGGGGTGTAAATTGATGATCGGAATTGGAAATGATAGTATCAATTCTTGAAAATTTCATGTGTAAATGGTAATATTTATTTGTGTATTGAACGGAAGAACACACATTTATAAGATTATAGATTTGGTTCCTGATTGAAGCTCGTGGATCCCTAATTACTGATTCCTGAAGAAATTATTATTGAAATATAATGTCGATATTTTGCATGAATAAAGTTAAATGAAATACTTAAAATAATATAAAATTAATAGAGAATGTTTGTAATGAAATATCACCTCATTCGGAATTTGTTCAGAGTAGGTTCAATATACCCGATGCGTAAATGTCCAACCGATGTCGAGATATGAAAATAATGAGGAAGTTAGATCACCATGATATAAAAAATTGTGAACATGATAAATGAAATATTTGTTGTAATGGAAATTAGTAATTCAATTATGTAAGTTTATTACTACAATAAAATGAAAATATATGAAAATTATAGTTAATATTCATGAATGAAACTGTACAAAATAATTTTGTTTAATGAAATTAGGTAGACATACCGAAACATGCTGGGAATTTAATGTGGTATGGAGAAACTGTGAGAAAGAGGAAGACATAGTGGGAGGTCTATGGACTATAGGAAAACCGATAGTAGGATGACCCCAGTGTTGGGATTTTTCGGGAACCCTATGATGTGAAAAACTCTATCCTGACCACAAGCGAGAGAAGGAAAGTTGAATAGGGTAGAGTAGAAACAGGTATATGGAGGACATCGGAGATGGAGGTCGACCAAGTGTGCATTGACCGTGAAATCCAGGATGACAGAGGTGAGGGTTTTAGGGGACTGTAGGTCGGGATACACAATAAAATCAATAGGAATGGGAGAGGGAGGCAGATGACGGATGAGTTACCACGCGGGTGAGTGGCAATGTGGAGATATGGAGAAATGGCATGTAAGGAAAAAATGATGTGAAAGAATGAGAGTTTGACAAGAGATTAGTATATATAGTATATGAGACATACAGATGCATCTAGGGACTATATATTCCCATGCCCCATCCATCACAATAGGTTCACAACATTTCTCATATATTGAGTAATCGATTTAATTCATGAGCCAGCTTTCCTTAACATCAAATATCAGTATTGAGTAAAGGATATAGATTTACCAATATTTCCACAACTAATAATATTATTTACAAAGGAAAAAATTTTATATAGAAATGAGATAATATATAAACTTTAAGAATATACATGAAAAATAATATGGATATTTTAGGGAAATTTAAGGTCTATTGATCATGGTAATGTGAATATTTCAAGGGGAATTTAATGACTAACCAATGAAATAATGAAGTGAAATTCAATACTACCCTTGGTTGAAATAATCATAATCCATACAGAGGAATAATACCGATGGTATCAAAATATACACGTATGAGTAATATCAAAGGGTTTTTGTCATTGAGGAATATAAATACCATGAAAATAATAATAAAAACATTCTTAGGGAAAAGTTTATCTTTTTTGAAATAAAATTTCATTAAAAATAACTTCAGAACATTTTATATAACAGGATCCTCAAAAAAATTCAATTAAAGCATCAATAAAATAATTTTTATGATGTAAGGAAATTATATAAATTCCATAAAAGTTAGAAATTTCATTTTTTGGCTATAAAGGTTAGGAAATTGCATTGTTCAGAAAATGACAAAGATATTCTTTTCAAATTTTTTGGTAAAGGCCAGATGTGAATTGTTTTGAAAATGACAAAAGATTATATTAAATATTATTAAATCATTAAAATGGGAAGAAATTTATTTGATAAATAATTTTTAAAAGACTAAAAACATTATTGAAAACATTTTTAGAAAACATTGTTTTGGAAGAAAACAAATTTCTTAAGAAGAGAAAAATGATGTTGGATTTTATTAAAACATTTTCTCAAATTATTTAAGTACCAAAGAGTATAAAAATGTTAATATTACATTAAAATATCATGAATAACAAGAGGATAGTAAAAATAAAATGGGTTTTTATGAAATTGTAAAATAATTTCCTTCAACAGAAATTCAATAAAAAACAATCTCGATTAGAATGAGATTTTGAAATAGACCTCTACAATGATCATAACATTGAAGTGATAATCAATAAATGAATCAATTATGTGTTAAAAATACAAATACAAAAAACTAATTGAAAATAATATATAATTTAATAAAAAATAATTAAACACAAAATCTTAGAATGAAATAATAAATGGAGTAGAAGTTTAACCCAATGAACAGAAATTAAGTCAAGATATCTCTTACCTCACATTTCCTTTTTGATTGAACATTCATTAAACGCATGTATAGTGTTTTGAAACATGTTATTAAATTGAAAATAAACTATAATAATATTTATAATTTCATCTATTATCCTTTAATAACATCTTATCACCAGTTCATTAACAATCTATCATTATTTTCATTATTTGTGATGTTAATTGCCCTATATTCTCATGTATATTTCAAAATGAATGATCCATTACCAGAGAATGTTATATAGTTATATCAGCTAATTATAAAAATAATCTATATGTAATTATATTATTTATAAATAAATTATTGATTTATAACCAATCATGAATGGTGGTTATGAAAAAAGATGTATGTTATGATAATAGAGACGATATTCCCTACATATGTATGAGTAGTATTTCCATTTTTCAATGATCATTATAAAAATAAGCTAATTAAAATATTTTATTTCCAGATATATCATAATATATTATATGACATATAAAATATTTATATATATCATCCATTTGTGTGGTGTTGAATAGAGAGACACATTGCTTTGTGAAGGTGGTAGTCCACACGTACATGAACGATGTTATCATCTTTTGTGAGTGAAATGGTAAGAATAAAAATGATATATATTATCTTTAAAAAATGATAATATGCCATTAATATCATAATTAGGTAATTTATATAACATATAATCATTAACTTTAACCTAATTACATTCCTTTTAAAACATTAGTGAAAGACGGATCACGTCACTTCGGGAGGCGGTTGCCTGCCATACACACGAGCGATGTTATTGTACCCCTAAAAATATAAAAAGTAAAAAATAAATATATGATATAATGACTAAAAAAGTTTAATTATATTATAAATATATTATATATAATTTATATATATCATTATACCCAACCAAGACAGGTAGTAATGGAAGAACGAATGACATCAGTTCATGAGGTGGTAGTCCATAGTACAAAAGAATAATGTTTTTGTAACCTATTTGATGGAAGTGGATATAGTTGTAGGTCATTAAATTATTATAAAAACATAGAGTTATATGGAATAAAATGAGAGTATTGTATCATAATTATCTAATAATAATTGATGGTTGTGGAGATAGAAATAAAATAAATATGCTTGTTGAAGAACATTGCCTCTTCTTTGGGTATCATAATTATGTTTCACAAAAGAATTACAAGGTTGGATTTCATCCACAATTAAGTCATATAAGATTAAAATAGAGAATTATGGAATTTATTTTGGATGTTATTGGCCTAACTAAAGTTGTTTTTATGTTTGAATAATATAGGATAGGGGTTGAACATTTATAGGTGATGTGAGTGGCGCCCATGTAATTATTTTAAAAGGATTCAATCATACCCAAATTTTATCATGTAATAAGCTTACCAAATGGAATATTATAAATCCTTTAAGAGATTATGTGGAGATAAGTTTATAAAATATTCTTTAATCTAGTCTATATGTCATTTTAAACTCTATCTTTTTAATTTAACCAATGGTTAACCCATATTTTACCAAACCATGGTAATTAATTTTTACTACAATCACAATTCATATTAGTCCAAAATTTAACTAAACATATTATAAATTACAAATTATTCTGATTCCAAATAATGAATCTATATTTCAATACTAAATTCATATAAGAAGAAATTTTTTATTTAAAATTAATCCCATAGATGTGATGAGAAAACACATTTTTAAAGGGAAAATGTTCCAAAGTAAATAATGTTTTTATAGTAAAAATCAATATTAAAATAATTGAAATGACATAAAATGGATTAATTTATTTAATTCTTTTCTAATATTAATTTAGATCAAAATAATATTAATATTTAAAATTATAAATTATGTAAACATTAAGGTAGTTTTAAATTAAATTTAGTATTCTCCACCACTGATCAAAAAAAGAAACATTTCAGAAAAAATAAAAAAAAATCACCCTAAGATAATATTAGTATTATGATTAAAAAAATTAATTTCATTTCAAAAAATACATTTTCCAAAAGTGTTAAAAATAAAAATAAAATTTTGTTTTGAAGGTTGTAACATAAGAAAAACATAGTATTCCATGTAGTTTAATCTATTTAAGAGATTTAGTGTATTTAAAAATCAAAATTTCATAAATTCTTGTGGTATTATATTTTCTTCTATGGTGGGTGTTTTATGTTGAATACAGTATAAAATAATATATTCTTATTTTTAAATTTTGGGGTGTTAAATTCTTCTTACTTAAAATAAATTGCAACCTAAGACATTAAATATGATCTTAGTAATCATGGATTTGGAATTTGGATATACCATTGCTGGAAAACCCACACCGTAAAAGTGTTAATAATATATCCTATTATTAAGCGAGAGAGGGATGTACAAAGTTCAAATATAATTACATATAACTATATTTATACATATTAGAACATTGGTGGTACTCAAATATTTGGACATAGAATAAAAGAATAAAAAATTATAGCGAATGATATAGGGAATTGATCACAAGTAAGTGAATAATAATGAATAATTAATGGGATCAAAACCATAAATCTGTAATGACTTAAATGATGATCTCATTCATCAAATATGATTTTAAAAGGGTAAATTATTTTCTTCAAGATCATTTTATAAAAGATGAGAATAAATTTTAATATCTATGAATATATAGAAGTACACATCCATCATATATTCATATTTTATAAGCATAAATTTATAATTTTTATGTGATTAAATAAATTTTTAATTCACCACTTACTCCCAATAATTAATATACATAAATGAAAATTTTCTACCTACACCACTAAAATTGACTTTTAATATGTTGTAAGATCCATAAATGGTTGAAAAGTCTTTCCATATATCTCTTAATATTTTCCAAAACCAGTATAGATTATACAAGTTATCTTATATGTAGAATTATCTATATATTATTGTAATATATTAATCTCTAAAACGTCATACAAAGTTCAAATCAAAGAATTTAAAAAATGGTCTACCTTATGTCCCTTTTAAAAGATTGTGATCCATACATTTAGAAATAATATCACTAAATTTACAAAAGGAACATACCATTAATCCCCCAAAAACATGATATATCTCTAAACCCTCACATAATAAACATGTCAATACCATCCTTATGTATTATTTTGAAACATGGTAATAACCAGAACATGCATAAGAACTTATCAAAAACATGCATGCTTCATTATTCTTCATGTAAATAAAAAATTATTCAATATATTACTTAAATGAAAGAATTTTCTAAACTCCATACATCATAAACCACATTGTAAATATATAAATAATCAGTTGCGAAGTTGTTAGTGTTTTCCAATTAACATTGTCCATATCAATTATCGATTTATCATAACATCATTATATCAACAATAGGAACATATTAAGGGTTATCAATCACAGGTTCTACAAAAATTTCAACTTTACACTATGACATTTTCTTGGGCATCAGTACCATTCAACAGATGATTTCAAATACTTAACAAAAAAATAATGTAGTGAATTCTATATATATTTCATAATTATTATAACCAGTAGATAAATGATAAAATACATTATTAACACAATTATTGAATCCAAACACAATAAAATTATTCATTCCTCTTTATCTATGGTAGTAAAAAAACTTTACCATGATTCCTCATATTCTTTTGACCTATATTTCATTGACTCTTGAGACATTCATTTGCATAGTTTCCCAAATAAGTATAGTTTAAGTAATGAACATTGGAAAATTATTTCTTAACCTTATAATCGGAACTATAGTTTCATTTTTTTCTACTGTTTTAGAAAACCCCATTTCCACATAAACTGGTACCAAGGTGTTTCCTTCCACAGTTATCACATGTGGTATAATCTATATTTATCTTCGTTCCTTTATCCTCTTTCTTCTATTTTGTACTTTTCTTATCTTTCATCTTATAAAATCTAAAATACATAGATAATTCATTCTATGACTTTTTACAACATGATAATATGTTAAAATATAATGAAAATATTTGAGAGACCACTATCCTTTGAAATATTAGGTTAGGTCTGCCAAAGAAATGATCCTTCATACTAAATTGATTACACACACTGATGATGTTAACTTTCCTTAAACATGAACCATTTCTAAGTAATTATATATAATCGAGTATATGATTTCATTATGAAACATAATATATAATCACATAACTAGTGAAATACTTATCATAAATAGAAAATTTTATGCATATCTAATTTTGTATTCATAAACATGATTACTTTGGGATATATTTATTTTTAAATCCATCATAATGGATTGTAAATAAAATGTGAATTATCCTAAAAATATCTCTTAGGAATGTCAAACCATGTGGGAAGAACTATTTTTGTGCACCAGGCGATGATTAGGTTTAACCCAATGCAATATTTTTTGAGTTAATACCCCCAGGTAACTCTATGCCAGAACCGTGGCTTCTTGTAGTATCTTAAAATGGATGCAATTTTAGGAAGAACAACATCATCCATTCTTCAAAAAATCCTTATGATGTTCATATATACATATCCTCAAATTATATCACAGTGATATTTTACATAATCTATCTTTTTCAATATATAGTTTCCAAGGATTCTACTAAAATACTTTTGATACCAACTATATTACCCCTGACCTATGAAGCACAAAGACAATGCCTACTTTATTACATTGGAATATGATGCAAGTAATTAATATCCTGAAGGACCAAATAGTATAGTAGTCTTGGTAAATGACAAACATACATTATTTTCATAGTATATCATTGTATATCAAACAAGTACACTATATGTATTCTTCAGAAAGGGAAAAACAAGGGTGAGGTCAAATGCTTAGTAAGGGTAATGTGCCAAGAAAGTTATAATGAATAAATAAGAATAATAAATATAGAAAGGTAAATAACTGATCATAAAATATATTTTAATAAATCAATAAGGTATAATAAATATATCATGGCAAATAACTGAAAGAACATTCTATATAATCAATAAACATAAAATGAAATGAATCTAGAGATAATATCATACTGAAAATCTAATGGATAATAGTAACTAAACTATTAATTAAAAAAATTCTTAATTATTAGACATCATGTCTCAAGAACATGATACCTCTACCATCAAGGCCTTTCCCAATATGGTTTAATGTATAGATAAAAACCATTTATTGGTAGCTGACTAATTTGTTACTTGAGACCTAATGTTGAATAAAGGTGTTATATAATACTGCCCCACACATTAATATAGGTCCAAATTATTCCTCATATATCAAAAAATTGATGTAATTAAATAATCAATATGTCTTAACATCAAATATCTATATTATTTGAACGATATAGATTAATCAACCTCAGTCAATGAAATAACTTTCAAAGTAATAAACTGTATCTTGAAAAGAGAAATATTTTATGTAATAATAATATAGATGATAAATAATATGTATAGAAATATAATGTATAATGATAATAGGAAATTAAATATTTCAAGTTGAAGTAAATGAATAGAAAATGAAACATTGAAGTGAATTACAATTCTAGCCTTGGTCAAAATTATCATAAACCATCCTAAGGAAGAATAAAGATGGAATTAAAAGATAACATTTGGAGTAATAATAAATGGATGTTTTCAGTTATTAATAGATATAAAATGGAAATATCTTTAAGAAATTATTTAGAAAAATATAATTTTCTTATAGAAAAATATTTTAAAAATCATTTTCTTTTAAAAAAACTTTTAAACCTTTTTTTGAAAAAGATCTTCATAAATTTGAAAATTATGCATCAATAAAATGAAATTCATGATAATGGGTATTTCTATACATTCTTTAAATGATAAAAATAACATTCCCATTTCACTATAAATCGTTTAGAAGAGTGCCTTGTTCACAAAAATGATTAGAATATTTCAATCACATTTTAATTAAAATCCAAAACGATTATTATTCTGAAAATGACTTAAGATAGTGTTAATTTTTTTAAAGGGTCAAAAATAGTGAAAAATAATTTTATATAGCATTTTAAAAGGATAAAAAAAATTAAATCATTTTTAGATAACACGTGTTCAAAAGAAATCATATTTCTAACCGGAGTGAGAAATGATGTCTGATATTATAAAAAAATTCAATTAATTTTAATATCAAAGAGTTGAAAATTTTCACTATTAATGGAAACTATCATGAATAACCCAATTAGTTTAAAATGGAATCAGTTTATTATGAAATGGTCAAATAATTTTCTTCCATAGAAATTCAAGAATAAATAATTTTGATTAGAATGTGATTGTGAAATAGACCTCTACAATGAAAATAACATTGATGTGAGAATTAAATAATGAATTTATTATGTGTTTCAAATATTAAACCACATAAACAAGTGAAAATAGAACATGATTTAAAAAAATTCATTATACACAAAATTTTATTATAACATAATCAATGAAGTAGATGTTTAACCAAATTAGTGGAAATTAATTTAAGAAATATTTTACCTAACACTTAATTTTAATTGGAAATTATTTAACCTCCATTATAGTGGGTTTATACATGTTATTAAATTATACTGGAACCATATTAATATTTATATCATCATTTTAATCCTTTTATAACATCTTATGACCCATTCATTAACAACATTTCATTATTTTTATTATTTTGAGTGGTAATTACCTTGTTTTCTGATGCATGTTTCATAATGAAAGATCTGGTTGTTGAGAATATTATGTACATATATCTCATAAATAATAATTTACATGGAATAGTTATCATATTTATAAATCAATTATATTTTTAATACCAATCATCAAAGTTAGTTATGAAAAATGATGTACGTTACAATGAAGAAGACGGTAGACCGTACCTACGCATCAATAACATTTCCATATTTTAATGATCGTTATGGAAAACATGTAAGTAATAAATTATATTTTTATAATGAAGATAATATAATATATGACATATTATATATAGATATATATCATCCATGTGGTGTGGTAGTGAAAAGAGAGTCACATCACTTCATGAAGGCAGTAGTCCACAAGTACATGAACGATGTTATCTTCTTTAAGTGAGTTAAAATGTAAGAAAGAGAATGATATATATTATATTTCCATAAATATAATTATTAAATTAATATAATTATTATTTCATTTATATCACATATAATAATAAATTTTAACCTTATTACAATTTATGTAGATCGTTAGTGAATGAAAGATCGAATCACTTCGCAAGGTGGTAGTCCGTTGTACACACGAGCGATGTTATCATATACCCAATGAGATGAAAAGTTAAAAGGAATATATGAAATAATGATTTAATGGGAATAATAATGTTATAAATATCATATATATACTTTATGACAATCATGATACCCAACCACGAGAGGTGTTAATGGAAGAACGATTGACAACAGTTCGTGTGGAGGTAGTTTTCCTTACACAAGAATAATGAGTTCGTAACCCAAAAAATGGAAGTTGATGTTGTTTACGTTATGGAATTATTATCAAAAAAATATTTATATTGAATATAATTAATTTTTTATATCAGCATGTTTTAATAATAATTTAATAATGTGGAGAAGTAAATTAAATAAAAATTCTCATGGAAGAACATTGCCTCTTATTCATGTATCTTCCATAGTTTTTGACTAAAGACATACAAGGATTAATTAATGGCCAAAATAAGGCTCTTATGATGATATTATGGTACATTGGGAAGTTATATGGTCATTTATTGGCAGAAACAGAGAGCTTTTAACATGTAAAGAAGATATGAGAGTGGGTGGCATTTTATAATTGAGGGGAGTATAACACTTTTAATTTTTTTAAATGATTCAATCATTCACATATTTTTATCATATATAAAGATTAAAAAATTATCCACTAAATAAAATAAATTATATGAGTATTAAATATATCCATAATATTGTTTTTAGATAATTATTTAGTCCATTTTATACATATATTTTTAGTTTAACCTTTAGAAAACCCTTTTTTACCTTGATTGAGGTAACCAATTTTTACTGGATTCCCTATTCTTATTGGTCAAACAATAAATTTATATTATTATAAATTATAAATTATTATAATTAAAAACACAAAATATAAATTTATAAATTGAATTAATAAATGTGACAAACTTTAATTTAAAATTAACCCCACGGACGTGATGATAGAGGAGGGCTTTAACTAAATTAGTTTTCAATTAAACAAAAAAATGATTCCAATGTCATAAATTTGATTAATTGATTTTAAATTGAACTAATTTTAATTTGAAAAAAATTTAATTTATTATGAAACATTATATATTATTTAAATGATAAGGTAGTATTCATTTAAAATTCATTATTTTTTACTATTCTTCTATAAATGAATCTTCTTAGAAAAATATCAAAAATTAAACCTATGAAATTTTTTTATTTTTATATCCAAAATAAATTTTATTTTTTAAAATAAATTGTACAAAATTTTTATAAATTAATTTAATATTATTCATGGAAAGTATGAAACCATGTTTTTGAAAAAAATACAAATATTAATAATCCATTATTCTTATTTTAAATGATTCTTATTTTATTTCTAATTAATAGATAACTATAATTTCCATGACATAGTTAGTATTATTCACATCGAAAAATTTAATTTCTAGGTTATGAAAATTATTATAAATATAATTTTTTTTAATAATAGGTCATATTTCATTTAAACTAAATATTCCCTACAATACAATATAAACTCAGTGTTTTATATAATATAAGTTAAAATAAGTATTACCATCAATGAAATATGAACTAATTATTATTTTTAAGGAAATATAATGAAAATATTGAATTTATTTAAAAAATATATATCATAAAGTCTAAATGAGTTATATTTTCTTATAAGATGGGTGTTGCATGCTGCTTACCCTATCAAATACAATGTCATAATTTTTTAATTTATGGGTGTTATACATAAGAAAAAAACATTTCTATTGAAAAGGTAACAAATTTAATGATAATACTTATCCTAATCAATTAACAAAATCATAAACCCCCAGACTAAAATGGTGAATAATAATATAATTTTACATCCCCCGAAAAAATGATCATAAACCATCCAAATAAATAATTATTATGAAATTAATATAACATATATCTACTGGATCATATTTACATGAATGGTTTTCCCTCATAAATTAATAGAAATACCATATAAATTTCATTACTTTACTTAATGAAAATAAGATTTTTTCATTGAAAATACTTTTAAATCTAAAAGCTCCCATAATATTTTCAAAATACTTTTCTTTGAAAATACGCTTTATTATATTTAAAAAAATATTAAAAACATTATGTGGTCATTATGGTGGGAAATTTTATTTCTTCTATAAATAATAAAATAAAAATTCCTTTCACATTTTTGGTAAAATACAAATAGAAATTATTTTGAAAACAAAATATATCTTTGTTATTTATTGAAACAAATTCTTGATGTGTAATTTTTTTTTTCAATAAATCATTTTTAAAATGTTAAATTTTATCATAAAACTCATTTTTCGAAAACATGGATTTTGATGAAAAATAATTTTCATTAGAAAAGAGAAATAAATAGAGATTTTAAAAAAAAATATTTTCTAAATCATTTCTGTACCAAAGAGAGGAAAAATGGTACTATTACATGAAAATTTTAATTAATGAAATTATGAGAAAAAATATATTTAGTTTATGATATAAATATGAAATAATCCCCATAAATAATAAATAAATAAAAATAATACTGAACAATGATGATATTGTGAATGCATGCTTACCACTTTTAACTTTTGAATAAAAACCCATGAAAGAAATAACAAAAAGTAAAAATTTAAATTCCATGAAGAGAAATATATTCATTATATAACTTATAAAAAGTATTAGTATATACACCACATAAATTAATAAGTGGTTAATATAGCATATGTCTCACAGATGTACAAGTGGGAGAGAAACCATTAACTCGAGTCTGATTTCCTTTGTATGTGTTCTGACCACTTATATGCTAAATATAGATTTATTTAAAATATATTGAAAATATAAATCATATATTTCATGACACCTGTTATTTTCTTATATTATTTTGTCACTAGTTTATTAACATTTCGTTCTTAAAATCACTCTTTTGGGTGATAATTGATTCGTTTTTTTGTATGTTTTATTTTGGTAATTTTAGTACATTTACATTGATCATGGTTCCATAATATAATAAAATTTAAAATTTACTTAAATATAATATATATTTATTACATATTTAATTATAAATATCTTTAAAACATTGATATTTATAATGGATGTCATTGTTCTTGGGGACCGCAAGTCGTACGTATTCATAAACGTTGTTTCAATTTTTTTAAAATGATGAAATATAAAGAAATTAAATTATAATAAAAATTTATATAAAAATTATTATGTTATATTTATAATTTATATTAATAAAATCCATCCTTATTATCATCCATGTAAAAATATATTGAAAAACATTTCACATTACTACATGGAGGTGGTAATCCACACGTATCGATCAGGGGAATTATTTTATTCTAATAGATTAAAAGGTAAGAAATTATATATGATATTATATTTCAATAATTATTTTTATTTCATTAATATCATATATTTTAATTAAATTTACCCTTACTAATTACCATGTAGAGAATAAGAGAAAAACGAATCACATTGCTTCACAAGGCAGTAGTCTACAATGCAAAAGGGTGATTTGGTCGTGTCCCCTAAAATAATTGTAAGTAGGAATGTATATATGATATAAAAAACCAAAAATTATAATAATATCATAAATATCATATTGAAATGTTGAATAAATAATTATATATAACCTTGAATGTTAGTGATTAAAAATGAATTGTATAGGTTAGTGAGGCAGTAGTCCGCCCTACACACGATCGACGATTTCATTTACCATTGGATGGAAGTAAAGATAGATCTAAGTTTACACTAAAATAATAAAATATCAATATAAGGTATACAAATTTGATATTATGTTATCATATTTTAGATTATTTTATTTATAGGGAAGAATAAATATTACAAATACATATGTTTAATAATTGTACATCTTTTTCGATGAGCCTCTTTAGGATTATAAAAAATAATTAATAGGATATATTAACAATAAAGGGGACAATATTATGTTGGTAGATAATTAAAGAAGAAATTTGGGATGTTATTGGCCAAACCAAATGATTTTGAAAGTGTGTAGAGTTGAGGAGAGGGGTAGACTTTTATAAGTGGTGGAGAGGACACACATAGAATTTCATAAATAATAAAGTTATACCCATGTTATTATCAATATAAAATCCTAAAAAATGGATAATTTTAATACCTTATAGGTTATAAGGTCAAAATAAGTCCATAAAAGTTGTTTTGGACATGTTTTAGGTCATTTTAACCCATATCTTCTTAGTTTAATCCCTAATAAACCCTTTTTTACCTTAACTGTAGAAATTAAATTTAAAAAATTTACATTTTAAAATAGTCAAACATCAAGTTAAACTTATTATATAATATAAATTATGATTAATCTATATATGGAATACATATTTTCAAATTTTATTAATATATCGGACAAAAATTAAATTTAGAATTAAACCCATAGGCATTTTAAAAAATTATTCTTCCAAAGAATCAATTCAAAAAGATTAAAATGTTTTTGTATTATAATTCCATAAGAAATTTATTAATATGACCCAAATATATTTAATTTAAATTGAATTGAATAATTTTTAATTTCAAATCAATTTAATATATAATTTAACATTGTAATTAATATAAATGAAAGGGATTATTTCATTAAAAACTGATATTTTTTTATATTTATCAAAACAATTATCTTTTTTTTTATAAATTTCTTAAAAATTTACCAAATGAATATTATGACAATTACATTTTAAAATTGATTTCTATTTTTAAAATAATGTTTCTAAATGTGGTAAAAAGTAATTTTAAATTATGTGTGAAAGGCGCAACTAATAACCCTTTCAGAAAAAAGTTGTTTCTAAAAAACAATTCATTCTATTTCAAAAGGTTCTTATTTTATTTATAATCAACAAATAATCATTTAATATACATTATAAAATTTAAAAACATAACAATTTAATAATTTAGTTGGTCCTATTCCAACTCTCCAACTTAATGGGTTGGTTATAATAATCATGTTTTAATAATAATATTTTAGTTGAGTATCATTTATTATTTAAACATGGTGTTACGTGCATCAAAAGATATTGATGTGATTGAATTTATTTTAAAATAAATATATCATAGTTTCCTCATTTTTTCATTCTATTTTAATAATGGAGTTTTGTGAAATATATGATATCCATTATGATATTTCTTCATTAATATATTGGAGCATTACATTATCCCAACTGTTAATAAATTGTGTCCTTGAAATTTAAACATAAACTCAGTAGTCCAAGGATTGATAATTTTAAATAATATTTTTGAAAAACAAAATTCATAGTAGTTTCAATATAAATTAATCTTTATAAGATAGATATATAAATTTGAAGGTCATTTGAAATAACCCATAAATAGGTTATCAAATAAGAAAACATTGGTGGGAAGTGAAGATATGGACATTGAATAAAGGCATAAATATTTGTAAAAGTGAAAGAGATAATTTATCACAATAAATATATTTTTTTGATAAGGATAATCAATAAAAAACAAAAAATCTGTAAACAATGTAAAGACCAGAGGTTCATCATAAATGATTGTACTTGGATAAATATTTTGTTTCAAGATCCTCTTTTCTAGAGCCAATGAATTCGTTTACTATATAAGATTATTAGGAAATATAAATAAATGATATCATTATATTTTATAATAAGTATATAATTATTTATGTTTTATTTGATCAATTTCCACTTTATCTATAACTCCTTGAAATGAATATCCAAGAATAATTTTTTCTATGTGAAACAATTAAATTAACTATTTATGGATAGTAAGATCCATAAAATTATAACAAGGAATTCAGAAAATCATTACTAAACCAAAAATGTTTATAAAAATTTATCCAATATAATACATTAATAACTTAAACCTCAATTGTAATAACAAAAAATCAACACAATCCATTTAATATATGGTTAACCTTAAGACTGATACCACATATATCTGACCAAATTCAAAGTCAAAAAATGTATAAAGAAGGTCACTAAATCATTATTATATTTCCTATATAATATAAATTGTTTCATAATATCACATTTAAAATATTTTAATACCTTGGGCACTGTATATCCATAATAAGAACATGCATGATTCAAAAAAGATAAATCTTATATTGTCCAATATATTAAAAAAATCTAACATGCATAAACTTTAGCAAGGATGACATAAACCATAAAATAACTAACCAATAACAGTCTAACCAATATTATACCATAAATATATTTTTTCATTATTATCTCAATATATAGTAAAAATTTTGGGTTATTTTACCTTAATAATGTGTTTTCCAAAAAAGATCAACTTTCCACAAAGTCACTTTTCTTAGTCATTAGTACAATTCAACATCTGCTATTATATCCTTAATGAAAAAGTACCAAAATAAAAGATTTATTCATTTGATGTTTTTTATAAAAATAACATCATTGGTAAAATAATTCTTCTACATGATTATTTAATACCAATAAATAAATATATTATTCGACATTTGTCTTAGTGAAAACATATATTTTATGTGATCCCTAGACATCTTCTGGGGTATATTCCGTTGGTGCTTGGGGAATTCCTTTTCATAGGGACCCATATATTTATAGTTGACAGATATCACATTAGGAGATTATTTCATTCCATTTCAATCATGATCATGATGTCATTTTTATCCATACTTGTATAAAATTACCATTCCCTTCAAGGAAGTACCCAAGTTTTTCTTTCCACAATTATCACATGGCAGAAAATCCTTCATTCCCTTCTTCCCTTTATCTATAATTTTTTCATCTATAATCATCTTCTCTTACATAACCTAAAATCCACAATACATAGAGAATTATTTCTCTATATTGATAGAACCTGATACTATTTCATCATATAATGATAATGTTTTGGAGACTAGTTACCTTAGAAATATTAGCTTAATCCCATTAAATAAATGGTCATTCATACACTATCAAATATGTACATTGATGCTATTAAAATTACTTACATTAAGCATAATTTCTAAAAATAAAATACACTATATTTGATCATAAAATTTTGAATCATAATGTATAATACCAAAACTAGTGAAAAACATAACATTAATTGAAAATTTTAAATATGGATTATATCATAATACTATACATGGTTTTATTGGGAATGTTTTCAAATAATATATTTTGAAATCTTTGATAATGGATTGTAAAGAAAATGTGAAATAAACTATGTATATACCCATGTAGTGTCAATCTAGGTGCATAGTATAGTCCATTTTCATTTACTGAGTAATTCCTGAGTCATGTTAGACATCCTTTTCCCAGATTTATTATGTATATTAAAATCTATGTCAGAACCATGATAACTTATAGTATCCATAAAAGGATGTATTTCTAGAAAACCCCACCTCTCTGCCTTACCAAAACATTAGGATGATATTATATACCTATACTCAATTTCAATCATAGGTTTATATTCCCAATCTACGTTTCATTAATACTAATTCCCAAGGATTCTACTAAACCACCCCTTAATACCAAATGAAACGACCCAGACCATTTTATCCTAGATTTTGTGCTAACTTTATTACATTGGAAATATATTCGAGGAATATAATACTGATGGACTAAATAATTTAGTTTTCTCAGTAAACTAGATATATACTTGAATTTTACAGACATTTCAAATCATTTAATTCATAAAATTATTTTTCTTGAGATCATACTTCTCTTCTCTATAATGTCACTGTATATCAATCATAAAACAGTTCCTAGAATTTTGTGTAATGAAAAAAAAAACAAAGGTGTGACATCAAATTATTTGTTAGGGTTTGAATACAATGGAATCTATTGTGAATATATTGGATACAATCAAGAAAACAAGGCAAATAACTATGAAACAATACATTTTATCAATAACAAAAACATAATTATTTATATGAACGAAACAAATAATGATCAAATAATTCCATATAATTAATCACATGATCTTGAAACATGACAATGGATATCATAAATAATAAAATAATTATATGAAGCATCAATAACTAATATCATAATTAGGGAATGTATAATGTGGGAATTATAAAACATACTATAATGACTTTTTATAGGAAATCTTAAAACTGTGGGTTGAACCTATTAAATTTTTCAAAATAATTTGTATCATAAGACCTAACGATGCATCAAAGGCTATTTAATTCTTACCCCTACAATAAATAAAGCTAATGCCTAAATGTTATTTTTTATTAATTTTCATGAAAAGAAAACAAAGGAAGCATGTCATCAGGGAGGATGAAAGCAATGGAGTCCAAGGGTATCCCCTTGCACCACACTGACAGACTCAAGAGGGATAGAATAAAGGTTGTCATACAATAAATACAATTCATTACTCATATGAATAGGGTGAATCATGATGTACTAAACTCAACCCTTTACACTAGAGAAAGTTTTATCTTTATTACATTAGAATAAGATAAAAATAATTATAACCATTAAGGAATGAATAGTTTAGTAGTATTGGTAAATAAGATACTTACATGATTTCCATATTAAATTTCAAAATAAAAATTGAGAAATTATTTTTTTTTCTGGAAGAACATAATTATCTCAAGTATTTTCTTGTATATCAAAGATTGCAAACATCATGGACAACCGATAATGGAAAAAGATAAGGGTGTTATCAAATACACTGTATGGGTTAAGTAAAACAGAATATAAGATGCATAAATAAGAATAATCAACATGAAAAGGTAAATAACTAAGAACACATGAAATTTAAATGACTAGATAAGTAATAATCAATATGGAAAGGTAAATATCAAAAAACACATTCCATTTAATTAATAAACTGAAAATGAAATTCATTTAGTGATAATATCATAGTGAAAATATAATGGATAATAATAACTAAAATTTTAATGAAGATAATTATTAGTTATTGAATTTATAGTCTTAGGAACATGATAACTATACCATAAATACCATTAATATAATGGATTAAACTCTAGGTAAAAATCAATTTAATGTTATCTTACTAATTTCTCTTTTGAGACCTATTGATGAAGTGGGGGGATAAATAATACTAGGACCCACCTATCACTTCAGTTCAAAATAAATATTCATATATTGAATAATAAATTTAATACATGAATTAATATTACTTAACCTCAAATATTCTTATTGAGTAAAAAATCCATATATATTAAAATTTACTGAACCAATAAAATAAGTTTCAAAGTAAAACACCCTTAATAGAAATGACATATAGTTTATTCAATAATAATGTCCATGTTTAATAATATGAAAATATAGTTGAAATTTAACCTTTAATGATAATTGGAAAGTAAGATTTTAAAGGGAAGTTAATGACTACAAAATGGATTAAGGAAGTGAATGTAAATACTATCCTTAGTAAAAATAATCATAAACCACCAAGAAGAAGAATATCTATGGTGTAAACATATACCCATTGGATTAACAATAAATGATTGTTTTCACCAATACTATACTTAGTAAAAATAATCATAAACCACCCAAATAAGCATTTTTTTGAAAATGATATATTATTCCATTGATTTTTTATATAAAAAAATCGGTGAAAATAACTTTGATTAGGAATATATAAATTTTATAAAACCTTTTTAAATACATTTTTAGAAAAAATGGTTTTGGAAGAAAACATATTTTCAATCAGAGATAGAAATGAAATGATATTTTATTAAAAAAATTCTGAATAAATTTAAGTTCCAATGTGTATAAAATGATTATATTAAATTAAAAAATCATTAATAACCCTTTTATAGGAAAATAATGTTGTTTTATTAATAAATTTTTAATTAATTTTCTTCAAATGAAATTTAAGAATAAACAATATCGATTAAAATTTGATTGTGAAATAGACCTAAACAATGATCATGAAATTAAAGTGAGAATTAGTCAATGAATAAATTATTTTTTATAGATATAAATAAAAATAAACGAGTGAAAATAGATCATAATAGAATAAAAATTCATTATACACATTATTTTAAATTGAAAAATTCAATGATGTAGAATTTTAACCCAATTTGCATAAATTGAGTTATGAAATCCCTTATCTCTCGCTTACTTTTAATTAAAAAATATTTAACCTCGTGTATAGTTATTCCAAACACATTATAAATTTAAACCGGAACCATAATAATATACATAAAATCATTTATGACAATTTTATAACATATTATCACACATTTATTAATAATATTTCATTATTTTCATCATTTTGGGTGTAAATTACCCTGTTTTTTCCTGAGTGTTTGGTAAGGAATTATTCAGTTCATGAGAATATAATATAGTTATATCAACTCATGAATATTAATCCTGACATAATTAAAATATTTATAGATCAATTATACTTTTTAAACTAATAATTTATGATAGTTATGAAATATGCTGTACGTTATGATCGTGGAGACAAGTTGTCGTACGTACACATGAGAAACTTTTCCATTTTTCAACAATCATTATTGAATGAAGTTATCTAATATATTATCATTAAAAAATTATAATAATAAAATATATATCATATATTAAATTTATATATTTCATCCATGTGGTATGGTGATGAAAATAGGGTCACATCGCTTCATGAAGTCAGTTCTCCACACATACACGAACAATGTTATCATCTTTAAGTGAGTGAAAATGTAAGAAAGAAGATGATACATATTATCTTTATATAAGGATAAATATAAAATTAATAACATAATTATATCATTTATATTATATATAATCATTAAATTTAACCTTATTTGATTCTATTAAAAGTATTACTGAAAGACAAATCACATTTTTTCACGAGGCTGTAACCCACTATACACACTATCAACATTGTCATGTCCCCAACAGAGTGTAGAGTGAAAATTAATATTTTATATGATGAATATAGAGGTATAATTATGTTATAAATATCATACTTAAAATTTGAATGTATCATCATTTAAAAATTTTAGAGTTTTAATGGAAGAACATATAATATCGGGTTGAGAGGCGCTAATCCACAGAACCCAAGAATGATGACTTTTTATTCATATGATGGAAGTGGAGGTGGTTGAATTTCATAACATTATTATTAAAACATAAAAATATATGAAATATTATTAATTTTTTATACCATAATGGTTTAATAATAATTTAAATATGGGGAGAAAGAAATAAAATAAATATTCTTGTTGAATAATATTACCTCTTATTTAGGTATCTTATTTCTGTTTTAACTAAATCCTTCCTTGGGTGGATTTTTTTTATTAATAGGTTTATAGGATGATAAGATGTAATTTTTGATGGTATTTTGGAAGGTATTTGAGGAACCAAAAAAAATTCCGGTGTTAAGTAGAGAGGAGAGAGGGTGTCCATTTATAAGTGAGGTAAGTGGCATACTTTTAATGTTTTCGAAAAGATTTAATCATACCCACATTTTTATCATTTAACAAGCATAAAAATTTTCCATTACAGAGTATAAATTTTTTAAATTCTAAATATGGATATAAATTTTTTTGGACAAGTTTATTGGTTATTTATACCCATATCATTTTACTTTTACCCTCGGTGAACTTGTTTTTTTACCTGAACCACAATAATTAATTTTTACAAAAATAACTATTATTTTGGTAAAAAATTAAGTTAAGCTCATTATAAATTAGACATTATTATGATAATAAATATGGAATTGTCTTTATCAAATATAAATATTTTAATTTAAAAAATTTAAATTAATATTAACCCCATTGATGTGATGAGAAAACAAGATTTTAAAGAGAAAATGTTCAAAAAGTTAACAAATTTTTTATATTAATTTCAATATATAAATGATTCAAATTGCTTATGTTTTCTTAATTTAAATAAATTTGAACTATTTTTACCTTAAGAAAATAAAAAATTAATTTAGAATTATAAATTATTAAAACAAAAATGTATTTTTCAAATAAAATACCGTATTTTTTTACTATTCATCATAAAATGAAACTATTTTGAAAAATCCTAAAATTTAATTTGATATTATTATGATATTGATATATGAAAAAATAAGTTTATTTTATCAAATAAATTTTCTAAACCTGTTTATAATTGAAATTAAATCATGTTTTGAAGTTCAACTAAACAGTCTTTTAGAAGAAAAATATATAATTTTTTCATAAAATATTTCTTTTTTATTTTAAATGATCTTTATTTTATTTGAGATCAATAGATAATATTAGTTTTTAGAATTTAGCTACTAATATTTATAGAGTCCAATAAAACATCTACTTTATAACTATTATATTAAATAATTATTTTTATAACATGATAAATTTTGACTAAGCTTAGTGTTGCATGTAATGCAAGATAAACATAATGTTGTGTATAATGAAAAAAATCTTATTGTTTCGTGTAATTTATGTTGACCTAATTTTTTATGTAATATATGCTATTTATAATATTGGATTAATTTAAAAATAAATATGTCATAATGTATTGGGGCATTATATTTCCTTCCATCCTTGGGGTTGTATGTCTAATACGCTTTCAAATATGATGGTCTTATTTTAAAATTTCATAGTGTTACATTCTGATGACCATAAATAAGTTTAATAATCAAAATTTAAACATTATATTGTTAATAAAGGTTTAGAAATTTGGATTTTTTTAAAACCCTCATCTCAAATGGGTCAATAAATTAATATATTAATAAGAGAGATAGGAAAATACAGAGGTACTATGGAATAACATATAACTGGGTTTCTATATAAGATAGAATTATTGGTAAGTAAATATATGGACATGAATCAAAAGTGTAAATAATTAGAGAAAATGATAGAGGTCATTGATAAAAAGAAAGTAAATGATCAACCAGATTTTAAGGTGATCAAAACCATAAATATATAATGATTTATATGATTATCCAATTTATCGGATATGAATGTAGTAGGATAATATTTTAGTTTCATGAACTTTTTCTTAATGTTGATAAATTATTGTACTATCTATGGATATATGTAAATATAATTTATTGATACATTTATATTTCATAATAATAATCTTATCCTTTCGTTGTGCTTCAATCTATTTTTAATTCACCACATACTCTAAGAAATTAATATCCGTAAATAAAAGATTTTTTTATTTGCAATAAAAAAGACTTCAAACATATCATAAGAACCATAAAATAGTGGCAAGTATTTCTATCCATATTTAAATTTCTTCCCAAACCAATATAGATAGGCCAAGTTTTCTAATATGAAAAAATATAGATTAAATGAATTAATACGTAAATACATAAAACATCATCCTAAGTTTAACATAAAAATTCCATAGACGGTTAAACTAATGTCCCTTAAAATTTTTTAAAATAAATAATTTAAAAAAAGGGTCACTAAATTTTCAAAATGAACTTAGCATTAATACCCCAAACAATAAGAAGTATCTCTAAAGCATCACATACTAAACATGTGATGACCTTCATCATGAATTATTTGGAAACATGTTATTAAAATGAATTACAATAAAATCTTATTAAAAACATGCATGATTTATTATTATTTATATAATAAACATATTATTGGATATATTCCTTAAATTAAAATATGTTTTAAGATTTATCAATCATAAACACTTTTTCAATAAATCATTAATTAGTTCTAAGGTAGTTAGTACAATCAAATTTTCTTAATCCATATCAATTATCCCTTTATCAGAAAATCACAATATAAACTTTAGGAACATATCAAGGGTCCTAAATAAAGTATATTATAAGATTTTAAACTTGATACTGAATTATTTTTCTTGATCCTCGATACCATTCAACTCGTTCTTTCAAATCCATAATGAAAATTTACTTCAATAAAATACATATAGATTTCATAATTCATTATAACCACGAAATCATTAATAAAATACTCAAATTACAGAATTCCTAAATCCGAACTCAACCACATTAATCATTATTGTTCATATATGGTAATATAATAAGCTTGATACTGATACATTATCATCCCTTTATCTATATTCTATTGATGGTTAGGGAATTCATTTTTGTAGTTCCCCATATCCTTATAGTTTAATAAATGAACATTAGAAAATTATTTATTTCCATTGTAATTAAAATCATGGTGTTCTTTTTATCTAAAATTGAGGAAAATAAATTTTCATCATAAGTATTTACCATGGTGCTTCCTTCATCATTTTTCACATGTGGTGAAATCTATCTTACTCTTCATCACTTTATCCATATTTTTCTCCTTTATCATCATCTTATCTTTCTAACATTCATCGCTATAATACATAGATAATTCCTTTTATGTCTTTTTAATACATGATACTATGTTTTCATGTGATGAAATTTATTGGGAGACTACTTACCTTTAAAATATTGGATTAATCCTATTAGTGAAATGACATTCACACTCTTTGGATAACATGCATTGATGTATTTCCCTTTCCTTATTCTATGTTCTAGATATAAATTATGTAATACAGAAGATTAGATCATATCATTATGAAACATAATGTATAATCCCAAAACAAGTGAAATAGTGAAAATAAATTTAAAAAATTATTAATAACTAATCTCATTGTCATAAACATGGTTCCTTGGGGGATATATTTATTTTAAAATATTTCATAATGGGTTGTAATTAAAATGTAAATTATCATAAGAGTATCCCATGAGAGTGTTAAAAGAGGTGCGTGGTAAGTCCCTTTTTTCACCAAGGGATGATTGGATAATGACCAATGCAAAATTTTTATATTTATTACCCCTAGGTACCTCGGTTCGAGAACAATTTCCATTTATTCTATCTATATTGGGATTCATTTCCAAGAAGAACATAATAATCTCTTACGTAACAAAATTTTACGATGTTATTCTATACATATCCTTAAATTTTATAATATGTTTATGTTTCCTAATCAATTTTTCTTTCCTAAATCTAGATTCCATTTTTTCTACTATACTTTATTTGACACCAATTGTAATGACCCTGGACCTAGTAGCCCAAAGACAGTGATTGCTTTTTTACATTGGAATAATATAGAAGGAATTTATATCTTTAAGGAATGAATAGTTATTTAGTCCAGGTAAAAAATATAGATACTTTATTTTCACATTATATCTTAATACAAAAATTACATTTGTTATGAGAATAACATTATATTTTCTAGTATATCATTGTATTTATTACATATTACACTTCATGGATTTGAGAAAAAGGAAAAAAATAAGGATTAGATCAAATGCACAGAAAGGTTTGTGTAAAATGTAGTATATCATGAAATAATATGTATAATAAATATGAAATGGTAAACAACTAAGAAAAAATTCCATTTAAATTACTGGAGAAGGTATAATCAATATCTCAAAATAAAGAACTGAATGCACCTTCTGTTTAATCAATAAAATCAAAATGAAATGAAACGAAATATAATATCATAGTGAAAAGATCATGGATGATAATAACAAAACAATTAATAAGATAATTCTTAGTTGTTGGATGTCATGTCTCAGGCACACAATACCGATACAATCAAGATCATTTACACGACTGTTTAAACTACATGCAAAACCCTATTTAATTATATCTTAATAATTTTTATCTAGAGACATACCAATGCATTGATGATATACATAATACCATGACCCACTCGTCACTATAGTTCTAATAAAATCCTCATATATTGAAAAATCGATTGATTTCATTAATCAATTTTTATTAACAACAAATATCTATATTGAGTAAAGTATACAAATTTATAAATATTTCATCAATCAATCTAATAACTTTAATAGTAAAACATCACATGTATAAATGAGATAATATATATGAAATAATAATATCCTTGATAATAATATATATATTTGTGTGAAATTTAATGTACAATGATAATAAGAATGTGAATATTTCATGGGAACGTTAAGAAAAACAAAATAAAACAAGGAAGTGAATGTTGATACCATCCTTGGTGAAAATATTTATAAACCGTAAAAAATATTAATAAGGATGGTATAAATATATTCCCATTATAGTAATAATAATGGTTTTTGTCATTGATGAATTGAAATAATATGAAAATATCTTTTAAATCATTATTGGGGAAAATGAAATTTTATTTTCAAAAAACATTTTGAAAATCCTTTTCTTTTAAAACGAGAATTATAATATTTTCACTAGAATGATACTCATCAACTTTAATAGAATCTTAGAAGTAATTACAGTCATAAAAGAGAGTAATTACTTATATGTTGTAAAATTTAAAAATAACATTCCTTTTTCAAATTTAAAATGATTTTAAATTTATCTACTCAAAAAATGATTAGAATATTCCTTTCACTTTTTTAGTAAATGAAAAATTGGTATTGTTTTGAAAAATAAATTATACTATTCTGAAAACAATTTATAAAGAGTTAAAATGGGTGAAAATTACTTTTATGAATAATTATTAAATGGTTAAGAATATTCTATGAAATATGGTTTTGGATGAAAACATATTTTTGACTAAATATAGAATTAAATTTTTATTTTCATTAAGTATATTATAAATTAATTTAAGTAAAAAATAGTAGAAAAAATGAACTATTAAATGAAAAATTATGGAATAACAATTTTAGAATTAAATTAAATGGGAAAATAAAAAATGGTGAAATAATTTTCTTCTAGTAAAATTCTAGAATAAATAATCTCGATTAGAATGTGATTATGAAATAGACCTCCATACTGATCATAACTTTGGAGTCATAATTAATAAATTAATAAATTATGTGTTTTGACTATACATACACCTAAATAAATTGGAAATAAAGAATTAGTTAATCAAAAGTCATTATAGACAAAATCCTAGAATGACATAATAAATGAATTATATCTTTAACCCAATGAATGTAAATTGTGTTAAGATATCCATTACCTCATGCTTCCTTTTGATTGAATGTTCTCTAAACTACTATATAGTGGACTTAAACATATTATAAAATTAAAACTACAAAATATTTATATTTATAATATCATTTATGATCCTTTTATGATATCATATCACCCATTAATTAATAATCTTTCATTATTTTCATTATTTTAGGTGTTAATTTCCTTGTTTTCTGGTGTGTGTTTCATAATGAATGATACAATTAATGAGAATATTATAGAGCTATGTAACCTCAATAATAATGAAAATGAAATAATTATTATATTTATGAATAAATTATACTTTTAAAAACAATCATGAAATATGGTTATGAAAAATTTAGTATGTTACGATCAAGATGATGATAAGCCGTACACACACATGCGTAACTTTTCACCTTTTCAATGATAATTATGGAAAGAATTTAAGTAATATATTATCATTACAGGAAGATAATAATATAATATATTCCATATTATATATTTATATCTATCAACCATGTGGCGCGGTTGTGAAAAGAGAGCCACATGGCTCTATGATGGCAGTAGTCCACATATACACAAAAGATGTTGTCAACTTTAAGTGATTGAAATTTTAAGATATATAATGATATATATATATTTTTAAGATGATAAATAATTCATAAAAACCATATATAAACAGGAATATCACATATAATCATTAACTATTACCTTATCACATTCCATGTAAAGCATTGGTGAAATACGAATCACATCACTTCGTGAGGGTGTAGTCCTCTGTACACACGATCAGTGTTATTGTATCCCCTAATTAATGAAATGTAATAAATGAAATAAATAAATAATGACTAAATAGGTATAATTATGTTATAAATATCTTATATACAATTTATATTTATCACCATAACTAACCATGAGAGGTTATAATGAATGAACGAATAACATTAATTCATTTGATGGTAGTCTACCCTACACAAGAACAACAACTTTGTAACCTGTTTTCTAGAAGTATATGTGGTTGTAAGACATTACGATATCAAAAAAACATCCTATAATTTTAAATATAATAATTTAATTTCATAATTATATTTTTATGAGAATTAAAGATGGTGTATAAAAAAATATTATTGTTGAAGAACATTACCTCTTTTTCAGGTATCGTCCTTATGTTTTCACTAGAGACTTCCTATTATGGATTTTTGAAAAATATAATGTTTCTAGCATTACAGGAGGTGTTTTAGGAATTAATTTCTATAGGTATTGGAAAAAAAATATTTAGTTTATGTTTTTTTGTAGAAAGGAGAGTGGGTGGCCTTCTGTATGTGAGGAGAGTGGGATAGTTGTTATTGTTTGAAATGATTAAATCATTCCCACAGTTTATCAGGTAAAAACCTTCCAAAATCGTCCATTAAATAAATTAAATGATATTATCACTTAAAATATCCATTAAATATGTTTTATAAATATTCATAGGTTATTTACACTTAAATATTTACTTTAACACACGGTAAACACATTTTTTACATTAACTGCGGTAATTAATTTTTACTACATTCACTATTAATTTTGTTAAAAAATTAAGTTGTCATTATCCAAAATTAAAAACTATAATGGTCCGAAATATGGAATCAATTTATCCAAATTCAATTAATATAATTGGAAAAAATTTATTAAAATTAATCTTATAGATTTGATAGGAATGTGGGGTTTTATAGAGAAAATTATCAATAGTTTACAAAGTTTTTATGTTAAAATTAAAAATAATAATGATTCCTATAACCCAAATTATATCCATTTATATAAAAAAGATATAATTTTTCTATAAAATAAGTATAATTTATAATTAAACATTATAAATTATTTAAATGAATTGGCAGTTTTCAATTAAAATTTTGTATTTAACATTATTAATCAAAAAATGAAACTTATCATAAAAATAAAAACATAAACCCTAAGATAATTTCGTTATAATAATTTTTAAAATTAAATTTATTTTCTAAAATAATTTATTTTAACTTGTTATAATATAATTTTAAATTATTTGAGCAAAGAGTGACTCAACAGAATTATAGAAAAATAGAAAATTTATCATAATAATTTTTTTTAAAATGGGTCCTATTTTTTTATAATAAATATGTAACTCTAATTTTTATAATATAGTTTTAAAATTTATACCCACCAATTTAATTTCTATGTTATAATTATTATATAAAATAGTAAAATTTTAATAACATGTCACATTTCATTTATACATGGGGTTTCATGTAACACAAGATAAATTAATGTTTCCTATAAAGTATGATAAAAATATTATCGTATACAATATGAGAGAAAATTAATGTTTCGTGTAATGAATGATACTTATGAGATTGAATTTATCTAAAAATAAGCATATTATAATGTCTCAATGTGTTATTTTTTATTCTAATCTTGGTGTTTCATGTCATAATGTTTATCGAATACAATGTTCTAATTTTATAATTTTGTGGTGTTAAACATAATAAAAAACATTTTTATTGAGAAAATAATGTGAAAATGTTGATACATATCCCAATAAACAAACATATTAATAAACCTTCTACAGTCAAATAGTGAATGGTTATAAAATTGTATATCCACCATCAAAATGATCATAAACCATCTGTAAAAATAATTAGCATGACATCAATTCAAAATATTCCCAGTGGATCATAATTACAATAAATGTTTTATGTCATTGATTGTCACAACCACTTTTTTCTTCTCATGTCATGGTTTTGATTCGGTTCATTGAAAATATTGATCTTATTCTTGGGTGTTAGGTGAGATTAATTTTGATTTCTGAACTTTCATATATGTCTAATCACCATAACTTTGGTTCCACATTGCTTGTTTAGGAGTTTTTGGAGAAAAGGTGGTTACTTGATGATTAAGGCCAACCGTGAGCCCATTTCTAGTTTTAAAAACCAAATTTTTTTCTTTAATAACTCCGTTTTTTCTACATTTGGAACCCATTCAACTTCATAAATTTACCCCATTGACATACTTTAACCAAAATAAGATTTTTTACCCCTTAAAAATTCATAATCATTGTGAATTCAAGTTACTTATTTAGGTAATGGGCCATCCCATGGGCCCATTTCTAGTTTAAAAAAAATAATTTTTTTTCTATTATATCTAATTAAAATTTTAATATTTTTTCAATTATTATCACTCCAACTCGAATGAAATACCTCTATCCTCACACTGATTATATATTTTACCTCATTGGAGTTCATATGAGTCATGGATTAGGGAAAACACTTCTACGTACCTCAAATATTCCAAAATCACAGAGGTAAATGATTTCATCCCTAAATCATTCCATTCATACTATTTTTCCCACAAATATTCCTTCCCTAGTTCTCCCAGACCTTAGGAGACTCTGTAAGAAGTTTCAAACCATTCCCTCTTCTTTAAGGGTGCAAATCTAATGGAAGATGATGAGTTTTCTAGTTGAAACGGCGAGATTCATTCTCCTTTCCCCTCCATATTCTTCGTATATTAATTATTTCCTGGTTTTATAATCTCTACATGTCATGATCAACCTATGGTTCTTCTATAGTATAATTTTTAATGGGGATTTTGTTCATTTGGGTCTTGTCTTTGTAGATTTAGGGTTTGTAAACCCTCAGATGATGATATTGGCTGTGTGTTTCCATTGCTCCAAGGATTTGTGGTCGGATACCACATGAACATGCCTTTATCATTTAAGATTCATCATCTTCTTATTTTTCCATCATATATATATTTTTATTATTATTGTTCCGCATTTGGATAATTTTCATGGTGCACAAAATTTTTGTTTAATCATTGTTTTGTGAAAGGTAATGTTGTTTTGTCATAAAAGTGCACACTATGTATCTGTTTTAATGTTCCACTATCTTTTGAAACTATTTTGTGAGGTTTACAACCTGGTTTTTTGTATTTTTAATATGTTACAGTATATTATATAAAACATTTCATGCAACTGGCGCCTTATTCCTTGTCAAGTTCTTAAAATAAATTGTTTTGTTTAAAAGGGCATGTCATGTGTTTGGTAAATTGCCTTATATTTTTTGGGTTATGTTTGATTTAGAAATTAGTTGTTCAAATTTATATATTAATTAGAATAATGAAAAATGTTATTTTGGGTACTCTTATGGCCTCCAATTTGGATTTTATTTTATAAACAAATGGGTTTTTGTTAACAACATGTTTTGGCCCAAGTTGATGGAAAATGGACCATTTCACATTCTTATGCAAAAGGTTGTGTTTTAAATATGTAACCTAAATTTTTTAAGGGATTTATGAATGTGATTTTATGCGTTAAATGGTGTTTATACACCTCTTTAAAAAAAATTAAATGCGTACCTTTGATAAATTTTTGTTTTGATAAAGGATTAAAACCATGTTTGGAATTTGTTTTTTTATATTGTAAAAATGGGTTCCATGTGTATTTCAAGTTCTATATTTTTGGTCAATTTTATGGTCCCTGAAAATGATTTATTAATTGGTTTTGGGGCTTCCAAATCTGGGTTTTTTATGTTATTGATGCGTTTTTTCCCTTAAAATAGCATTTTTGAATTGATTTTATGTGCAAGGGCTCGTTATACTCCTTGAAATAGTTTTACAAATCTGTTTAGTATTTTTTTGATTCGTGAAAGAAAAGTGAGGCAAGCTTGTGGGATGTCCTGGGTGTTTATGGTTTAGTAATGTAATTTTGATGTGAAATGTGTATTTGATAACATTTTTAACTTGATTTAGCATTAAAGGGAATCCCAGATATCTAGGTGGGTGGACGTGCACAAGTATGTTAGTGATTTGGTGGGGTTTGGCCCCTGTTTCACGTAGCAAGTTTAGCAATGACAACACTAAATAAAATATAATGATGATTTTGTGGGATCACTTGGTTATGGGTATTCTACCTAATAGTTTCTTATGTGCATGAGAATGTATATTTATTAAGGTTACTTTCACCATGATACGAGGTACCTGTAGATCACAACAAACTAGTGCCTAGGGGTGTTCCTGTGACCTGTTCCCATTTGTTATTTTGTACTCACCATCAGCATACAGTGTGTTTGGTTGGTAAATTAAGTCATGTGTGTGATTTACTTAATGTTTAAATTCTTTAATGCAACCATCTTGAAAACAATTTTCATTTTGAAGTCGCACCTCTTTGAAAATTGTTACTAGTATTCTTGTTTATAAAACATGAATGTTTTTTGTTCTATTTTTTTATTTGCATGAGACCTCATTTGGAAAAAAGACCTTATATCTTGTATTTAAAAAATTAAATTGATGTTTCTTTTATTTTAAAGGATGTGAATTGGGATTAGAATATTGGGCTAACCTACTGAGTTTTAATACTCACGCTATAGTCTTTTTTACCACTTTTGTAGTTTCTAGCATGAGTTTGATCGTCATGGGAGATGTGTGGTAATTATATTGGAGAGTTAATAGAAGGGTCACATAGAGTTAGTTGGTTATCGGGTTTGGTCAGTCAAGTTTTTGGGTTAGTTGTAAATTCAGTTTCTAGTACAAATAATGTTCAGTTCAGTTTTTATATAAATGTATTTTGGGCTGTCCATTTCTTTCTGTTGTTTGTTCTATTGTTTATATATGGGAAATTTGTTCCCTTTTGTACTCTATTGATACCATTGGTGCTTGTCTTTATCCTAGGAGGATCAAGAACACCTCTCGGGACTTTTCGTGGGCTGGGCCTTCTGACCGGTTCAGGGTGGACTCAGGCTGGTTCGTAACAAAATGGTATCAGAGGAGGTTGGCTCTCAGAAGATATTTTTTTAGAGTGCCCTTGTTATATGGGGTTTGTCAAGGTATATGGAGTAATATTGTTGGTACTTGATGGGTAAGTGTGATAAGAGCGTCACAAACTATTTCTCGCTCTGATCCTCGGGTTTCCATGGGAAGTCTGGTTTTATTAGTGTCTTTTGTTCTTGTTAATTGTTTGGTGTTGGGATATGACATGGGGAGTCTAACTAATGTCCTCTATGACCTCGCAGGGCCTGAAAATCCATATGGATCTAGGTAATGGTCCTAATAATTCTATCCTTTTTGTTTTTGTGTTTGACATATGGCCGACAACCATATGGTCAAGTCACCCACTAACACTAGTTCCCTTTTGTGGGTTTCTTGGACCTTTCTTGAATTATGAATTTTTGATTTGAAAACCCTTGTATGAGAATTGTAAATATGGGTTTTAAAAGAAGGATTAGATTTTTAAAAGTTGATATGGGGTCTTCAAAAATTAAATATAAGAATGGTTTCAGATGGTTGTGTTTTTTGAAAAAAAAAGAGGAAGTGGAAATGATTTAACGGGACTGGATTATCCATAATCTAACCTTGTGGTTTGTAGGAATAAAATGTTTTGAAAGTGTGAATCATTTTTATGTGATTCAGAATGTTTGTTTTAAATATGGTGTTTTGGGATGTAGAAATGTTTTTGAATATGATAAATTATTTTTGAAATTCAGTTTTGAGCAGTTGGTGTTTTCTTAGAAAGGTTATTAGTCTCAATGAACATCATATTATGAAAAGATACCTTGCTGAATTTTAGAAAATGGGATGTGGTTATTTGGATTCTCTTGGTTATTTTAAAACCTGATAAAAAATGGAAAGGGGTAGGTTCTTGATGATGTGTGGTTTTTTTGTGAAATATGAAAAGGGTTTTTTGAGATGGTGGTTGGTGTTCCTTTTGAAGGTACAATATTTTTTGGAATTATGTAGTTTTGTTTTATCTTTTTTTGTTATCATGGGTGCTCACATGCATGGTTTTATTTGTATCTAGAAGGATGGCCTGTATGTAATGGTGTTTGGGTGGCTAGGGTGTCATGGAAATGTACATGTGAGTAAGACTTTATGAAACACCATTGGTGAATGTGGAAACCGACCAATTTGGTTTGTTTTTCAAAAGTGTTTTGAGCTGAAAATTTTTGGCCATTGTTTAAAAAACAATGGTTATGTGACATGTTTTTTCTATACCTTAGTATATTTTTTTATTCAGTAAGCTTCCTTGTGATCTAGAAGTCTTACTCTTGCATTATTTTGAGATGAGATCCTGTTGGTGGCTCAGTTTTGGAGTAACATTCATTGGGTTTCTAAAGATGTTTTGGATATTGTAATGTGGCCATGAATAGTTCTCCATTGGAAATTATTCTAGTTGATCAACATAAGGGTTTATTTAAAAAGTTAAATCCACCTCCTCAGATGATTCCTCAGCCTATATTTTGGAATAGAGAGCTATTTGGGATCAATTTATAGTTCTTCTAGGTTGTGATAATTCTTTTGGACATCACAGTTGTGTTCAGTGATTTTGATGTGTTTTGTTGTGTTCCTTGTCCATTCTGCCCCTCATTCTGAGTGAGATAAAATTTTGATATGTATTTATGATTTCCTATTTAGATGCAGATGTTTTATTGAGCATGTTAATTTTTTTAATGGTGTGATCCTCAGCACCATGACTACGGTGCAACATATGCTTCAAGAATCAAGGCTCCATCCATAGGCCTTAGAGTGAAGCTTTTCACACAGTTGGGAAATCTCTAGAGGTGTGGGGAGATTGACTAGGCTCTTACCTCCACCATTGTTTTATGGTTGTTTTTTATGTCTCTATTTTGGTTCCTCACTTATGGGAATTTACCTTTGTTGTAGCAAGCATGGTGGACTTACCCCTCACACAATGTTTATGTTTATGCCTTCATGGATGTGGGTTTTCGATCAATGCCCCAAGGTAGACCACCTGTTAAAAGAGGGTGCAGTCTTGGTGTTACTTATTCGTAGGTGGAGAGTGTTGGGTAGTTCCTTTGTTTCTTTTGTGGTTTCAGTGGCCTAATTATTGTGTCCCCTTTATTCAGCTCCTTGAGTGGTGGGGGTCTGGATCAATGCTGAAAGTGTTGGCCCAGTTATTGTCCCCTCTGTTTGGGAGTGGGTGGTTTAGATCTTCATTTTTTAACCCAATTAACATGGGTTTGTAGGTTGTTGTGGGAGTTTTTTGGTTGTCCGGTATAAGTGATTCCCAATTCTAGTTAATTTTTAAATCTTTTTTGTTCGTTGAAAGTTGGGTTATAATGGTGGGGATACCAACCAAATGTAGTGTTGATTTGTTTCCTCATAATAACTAATATAGTTCTTGTTGTTTTATAATGGTGGGGATTTCATTCGATAATAAACTTGAATCATGGATTTTTGGAGTGATCTTTGGTTTGGGGTGATCTTTGGGTTCATTAGGAGAAGGCCCAACAATCTAGTTCTTGGCTTGGTTGTGGAGGTGCTCGCTTGATCTTTCTATTGATTCTCCGAAAGTGGTAGTGAGTTGGTGTTTTTTTGATAAAGAGTATTAAGTTACATTGATAGGGAATTATATTTCATTATATTGTGATGCTGGATTATTTTGATAAAAAATCCTTAGGTATTGTTCTATCTGTTAAAAAGCGTTATGGCTTTTCGGTGGTAGAAAGCATTAATGGTGGGAAGAATTGTCACACTCGTATTTTTTTTTCATTCCATGGTTTTGATCCAGTTCCTTGAAAATTACTATCCTTTTTATGGGTGTTTTGTGAGATTAATTTTGAATATTTAACTTTTATATATGTTTATCCACCCAAATTAGGGTTCCCCATTGCTTGTTTAGGAGTTTTTTTGAAAAGGGTGGTTACTTTATGATTTGGGCCGACCATGAACCCATTTCGAGTTTTAAAAACCAAATTTGTTTCTTTAATAAGTCCTTTTTATTTCTACATTTTGTACCCATTCAACTTCATACATTTACTCCACTGAAATATTCAATCCACGATATCCTTTTGGACCCATTAGTAATTCATAATAATGGTGAATTAGGGTTACTTATTTAGGTAATGGGCCAGCCTGTGGTCCCATTTCTAGTTTTAAAAAAATTATTTGTTTCTGTTATATCTAATTCAATTTTTAATAATTTAATATTCTTAAACCTCCCAATATAAACCAATACCACTATACTCACTTCCATTTTATATTTTTCCTATTTTTAGCTCTTATGAGAAACTGATTAAGGAATAATATTCAACATCTCTCAAATCGTCCAGAATCGCAATGGTAAATTATTTTATCCATAAATCATTCCATTCATACTCATTCTCCAACAAATCTTCATTCCCAAGTTCTTAAAGACCTAAGGAGACTCTCCATGAAGTTTCATGTGATTCCTTTTTCTCTACGTGTGCATATATAATGGAAGATTAAGAGTTTTCTAGTTGAACATGTGAGATTCCTTCTTGTTTCTCCTCCCTCTTCTTCCTTCTTTCATTATTTCATGGGTTTATAATAACAAAAAGTCATACTTGACATAGGGATATTCTATCCTATGATATTTTTTAGATTTTTTGTAAGTTCGGTTCTGGTTGTCAGAGGTTTAGGGTTTTTAAACCCTCAGATGGTGATATTGGGTGTCTGTTTCCATTACGCCAAGGATTTGAGGTAGGATATCTCCTGCACAAGCCTTTATCATTTATGATTCAACATTTTCATATTGTTTTAATGAGATATATATGTTTATTATTATTTTTTAGCTTGTGGATAATTTTCTTGGTCTGAAAAATGGTTGTTTAATCCTTGTTCTGTGAAAGGTAGTGTTGTTTGGTCATAAAAGTGCACACCAAGTGTTTGTTTAAATGTTCCACTATCTTTTGACACTATTTTGTGAGGTTTATAACCTAGTTTATGGTATTTTAAATTTGTTACAGTAGTTTGAATAAATTTTTTCATGTAATTGGTGTTTTATTCCTTGTCATGTACGTAAAATAAATTGTTTTGTTCAAAAGACCATGTCAAGTGTTCGACAAATTTCCCTGTAGGATTTTTGGTGTTATGTTTGATTTAGAAATTATTTGTTTGGATTTATAAATGAATTGGAAGAATGATAAATGGTATTCTGGTTCCTCATATGGATTTACAATTTGGATTTGGTTTAACAAGAAAATGGGTTTTGGTTTACAACATGTTTGGGCCCAAGTTGTCAGGAAATAGACCGTTTTACATACTTATGAAAAAGGTTATGTTTTGAATATGTAAAAAAAATTAAGGGATTTATGAATGCGTTTTTCTGTGGTAAATGGTGTTTATACAACTCTTTAAAAAAAACTAAATGCATTCCTTGGTCAAATGTTAGTTTTGAGAAAGGCTTAATGGCCTGTTTGGCATTTTCATTTGTAAAAATGGTATCCATGTGAATTTCATGTTCTATATTTTGTGACAATTTTACGGATCATGAAAATGATTTATTAATTGTTTTTGGGGAAGAAAAATCTGTTTTTTATGTCATTGATGGTATTGTGGCTCTAAAAGATCAATTTTTAATTGGTTTTATGTTTAAGGCCTCGTAATACTCCTTGAAATTGTTTTACGAATCATTTTAGTAGTTTACTAATTCGTGAAAGAAATGTGAAGAATGTATTTGGTAGGTTAGTGTGTTTATGGTATGGTAATGTAATTTTGATGTGGAATGTGTATTTGATAATATGTGTAACTTTATTTAGCACTAAAGGAAATCCTGGGTATCTAGGTGGGTAGACGGGTACTAGTATGCCAATGATTATGTGGGGTTTGGCCCCGATTTCACATAGTAAGTTTGACGATGACAACACAAACTAAATTATGATGATGATGTTGTTTGGGGACCACTAGTTTATGGTTATTCTCCCTACTATTGTATCATTTTCACAATAATGGATATTTATTAGGGTTACTTTCACTGAGATATGATGTACCTGAAGCTCACGACTAACTTGTGCCTCGGGGTCTACTCATGACTTATGCATGTTGGCTATTTTGTAATCAACCATTGGAATAAGATGTGTTTGGTAGGTAAGTTCCGTAGTGTGTGTGATTTATTTAAAAGTGTAAATTCTTTATAATGTCCCTCTAGAAAACTATTTTCATTTTGATGTTTCACATCTTTGAAAATTAATATAAGCATTCTTGTTTATAAAACATCTATGTTTTTGTCTGTTTTTGTTTCAATTTTCTTGGGACCTCATTTGGAAAAAATACCTTAATATCATGTATTTAAATATTTAAATTGTTGTTTCTTTTATTTTAATGGATGTGAATTTGGAATATAATATCGGGCTAACCTACTGAGTTTTAACACATACAACTATATTCTTCTTCTGTTTATAGTTCTTGTGCAGATTTCAACATTATTTTGATCGCTTGGGAGACAAGTTATCATTATGTTAGTGAGTGACCAGAATGGTCACATGGATTTTTTTGGTTAACAGGTTTGGTCAGCAGAGTTGTTGGTTTATATGTACTTTCGGTTTCTTGTACAAAAAATGTTCTGTTCGGTTTATATGTAAATGTATTTTGGGATGTCCATTTCTTTCCACTTTTTGTTTGATTGTTTATATATGGGAGAAATAGTTCCCTTGTGTACTCTATTGATTCACTTGGAGCTTGTCGACATCCCAGGAAGATCGTGAATGCCTCTCGGGACTTGTCGCGGGCTTGCCCATGTGACCGGTTCAGGGTCAACTCAGGATAGTTCGTGACATTGATGAATAGAAATACCATAAAATAACCTTATTTTTCTAGAAAAACAACAATTTTCACTTTGAAAATATTATTACAAATAAAATTTCACAATTTTTATTTTAAAATCCTTTTATTTGAAAATAAAATTTTATGTTTATAAATTAATATTTAAAACATTAAGTTTCCATGATGGTGAAAATTTTCTTTTTATTCCATAAACATTAAAACAATGATTCTTTTCACATTTTTGGTAAAATCCAAACATGCCTTATTTTGAAAAATTAATGAATATTATTTAATATTTTGTTGTAAAAATACTAAATGGATAAATATATATTTAATAAATCATTTTTAAATGTTTAAAAATATTTTTGAGAACATTTATTTTGATGAAAAAATGTTTTTTCAATAGAAGAGTTAAATAAATTAAAATTTTCTTAAAAACATCTTATATATAATTTTATGTACCAAAGAGAGAAAACAATACTATTATATGAAAAAGATCATGAATAACCATATGAGAAGAAAATAGATTGAGTATAAGATAGAAATATGAAATAATACCCCAAATGGAGGCATTAACAATAATAATCTTGAATAATGATGAAATTATGAAATTAACAATTACACATTAGTAACTTTTGAATCAAAATACATAATAAAGAAATGAAATCAAATGAAACATTAAATAACATGAAGATATGTAGATTCATTATATGTAACATCAAATGGATTATTATATACACTAAAAAAGGAATAATAGTTGAATATCTCATCTGTCTCATGAAAGTAAATGTGATATGAGAAACGCTTAACTCTGTTCTGATTTAATTTGTATGTGTTCAAAACAATTTTATAATAAATACATGTTAATTAAAAATATATCACTGAACCATACTCATATATTTCATTACATATATTATTTAATTGTATCTCTTGTCACAATTTTATTATCATTTTTTTAAAATAACTATTTTCATGTGATTACACATTTCATGGCGATCGTATGCTATGTGTGCACATGAATTTTGTTTCCATTTTTCTCAATGGATGGAATAAAATAAAAATAAATGATAATATAAATTATTATTATTATTATAATGTAATATATAAAATTTAAATTAATAAAATTGATCCTTTTTTATAATACATGTAATAATAAATTGAAAAACATTTCGCATCACTTTGTAGAGGCATAGTCCAAATGTATGCACGATCGACATTACTATTTTCCAACATATTAGAAGGTAATAAGTTATATATGATATTAAATTTTAAAATTTATTTTTAGTTCATAGATAAAAAATATAATCATTAAAATTATCTTTAACACCTTCCTTGTAATGCATAAGGGAAATACTAATCACATCACTTTGTGAGAAGATAGTCCACCGTACTCACGAGAAACATTATCTTATCCCCTCATAAAATGGTATGTAAGAAGATAATGTGATATAATTATACCATATGCTTAATAATTTCACAAATAACATATAAATATTTATAATCAATAATTATATCCATTCTTGAATGGTTGATATGGAAAACAAATTACATTGGTTTGTGAGGTGATAGTCTGCTATACACATGATCAATGGTTTAGTTTCCCATTTATTGGAATTGGAGAAGGATATGTGACATTCAATTTAAATAAAAAAATCTATGTATATAGGGTATACATTTTATATTATATTATCAAATTTCGATATTATTAGAAGGATGTGGAAGAAGAAATAAAAAAAATACTCATGTTTATGAATTTAACATCTTCTTCGGAGGGCCCCTTTAGGTTTACACCAAAAGAATTTATAATTAAGATTCATAATGAAAATTAGGCCCCTAAAATTCTCCCCAAATGGGTAATTATCGTCCATTTGATGATATATGTTTTATACATGTCTATAAATTGTTTTTTGGACAAGATTTATGTCCTTTTTAATTGTTATATTATTAGTTTAACCACTGATAAACCCATTTTTACCTTATCTATGGTAATTAGTTTTTAATATTTCCAAAGTTAATTATGGAAAAACATTATGTTTACATTATTATATAATATAAATTGTTATAGTTTTAAATATTGAATCAATTTTTATAAATAATATTCAATGAAGTTTTATAATTCAAATTTTAATTAAACTTGTAGGTGCATCTAATAATCGTTATTCCGGAGAATAAATTTCAAAAGAATAAAATGTGTTAATATCATAATTATATATGAATTTAAATAAAATGACATAATTTATATAAAATTTTATATAATAGAACTAATTTTACTTTAAAAAAAACTGATATATTAATTTAACCATGTGAGTATTTTAAACAAAAATGCAGTTTTCATTAAAATTATAATTTTCACTATTCTTTAAAAAATCAATATTTTTAGAAAATTATAAACAATTATACCAAAGATAATTTTAAATGTATTTTTAAATAACTATGTTTATTTTTTGAGCTAAAGTTTGAAATAATAATAAAAAATAATTTTATATTTTCTCAGTAATGTGTGTCTAATTTGCAATTCAGAAAAATATAGTTTTCTCAAAAAAACATTTATTTATCATTAAAATGGATCTTAATTTTTTTATAATAAATTGATGACACGTGAAATAATTTTATATAGTTTTAGAGAATTTAATTTTCATAATTTACAAATCCATATCCATACCCTTATATATAACATATTAGTTATAATTTCCATGATTAAGAAATAATATTTTGATAGATTAACACATTTGGTTGAAAACTATTGTTGTGTGCATAACAAGATATCAAAGGGATTGAATTTATTTTAAATTAATTATTTCAAAAAGGCTTCGTGTGTTACATTATTTTCTAAGCATTGTGTATTATATCATCTAAAATATCAAACATGATGTTCCTTAATTAAAATCTTATGTCATTTCATGAGTCATGGAATAAAGATTTATCAGTTCAATAGGCATGATTCATAACAGTGAGAAATCATCATAAATTAATCACAAACCAAAAGTTCATGTCATAAAACTATGTCACCATAATAAGTATAAATACTATTTTATATGTCAATATTAATTTTTAAGACCTTCAAATCATTATGGATCTCGCATCCTTACCCATTTCTTATATCATAACGGAGCAAGAATAACAACTTTCATCACATAGTATATTATAACATCAATCTATTTCCCATAGTGGATGAATCACATAATTTTTTTCCCAAAGTGGATTGAGAAGATTGATTTTTTCCCATATTTATCTGCTGAGATATAATGATTCACCCATTTCACTAGATTGTGATATAATTCCAATCCTACCCTTTAGATAATGAAAGACCTACATATTTGTGCCATAATATAATTTAAAATTAATCATATCATCATATGAAAAGATATTTAAAGAAAACTATTTTCATAAACATTTAATCAATCCATTATAGCATACCCCATTGAAAATAAATGGTTTTCATAAAATCTCATCATTGATTATCAGAAACCATCCAAAGAAAGAATAAGGATGGTAGTATTGGATCATAACCACATTAAAACATAATCAAAACCAATTTTTTTTTTAATTTATTCATATAAATACCATAATAATAAAGAAAAAATTCTTCATGAAAATAACCTTTTCAATTGGAAAATTTTCATTTTTCTAAAAAATTCGAATATTTTAAAAATCATTTTGATTTTAAAATAGATTCGGAACACTATAAATTAACCTTAATATAATTGAGTGGTCATAGTGATGGGAAACATTCTTTAAAACATGTTTATTAAATATGAACATGAAAGAGAGGATATTCCACTAATGGATGAAATAAAGGAAATTTTCATTAAAATAATTCTTATAGTGTCATTAGTTTTCAAATAGATTAAAATTATAGGAAAAAATATATTATACAAAAATTTCCATAGGTGAATAAAATTATTGATATTATTGAGAGGTAGATCAGTAAATTTAATCCTCAGAAGCATAGTAAAAAAAGATTGATAAATAATGAGATTTAAAAAAAAGCCTTTATGCCTTTAGTAAATTTTGAATAATAATACACATGAAAAAATAAAGATAGATTAATATTTAAATCACAAAAATTTTCATAAGAATCCTTATATAATACATTCTTGATAAATATATACAACACGTGGAAGAAAAAAGTGGTGAATATGGCATGTGTCTCACAAAAAATAAATGTGTGAAGAAAATCCCTAACCTTACGTCTAAATTTCATCATATGTGTTCGAATCTAAAAAACCATAAATATTGGATTCTTATAAATATATTAATGAACTGTAATCATATATACAATACCATATATGATTTACTTATAAAATTTTATTGTCATGACTCGTCCAAGTGGGGCCTAGGCCACAACTCCCCAAGTCCACCTCCAATCTGCCAGTGGCTGATGACTAGCACCATTTGGGGATATTTCTATCATTGGAGGCATTTTCTATGTACTTGAACGCACACACACCCACATGTCTCCAAGCCCTAAAAATAAGTAATGTAAAAACTAGTATGAAATAAATGCATGCATATCACTATCCCAACCAATAGGGAATGAAATGAAAGTAATGTATAGTAAATTAAAATGAGTCAAAATATAAGCCCAAAAAAAGGATGAGTTTATAAAATAACAAGTCCAAACTATAACAAAAATAATTACTCAGACTAATTAGTGAAGATGTATAAACACCCCGACCTTCCTAAACTCAAAAAGTTATGTCATGTCCTGGTCTACCCTGGACTCTGCCAAAAGGTCCCTCATCTTCAAAAGACATGTCACGTGTACGAAAATCCCATGAAAGGGTGAGTATAACAAGAATACTCAGTAAAACACCCTGAAACCATAACGAGATATAAAAAGTTATAGATATAGTGATACCTGAACATTATGTGTTCACAACTCATATAACAAGAATATCCAGATTTTTGCAATCCAAGGCATGCGGTCTAGAGGTTTGTCTAAACTATTGCATACCCACACTAGGGATTCAGTCTGAAGATTCCAAAAATCACTCATCAGAGAGAACACACTCTATAGTCTGATTGCACTAATGGTGTCCATTGTAGAAGTACAGTTTACTTATAACTGCCATGGGAGGGATATACTGATATATTTTATGAGAGAGATACAATGAAATAGATTAGTATCACAACGAGGTCCATTGAGTGAAACCAAAAATCTATTTGTATTAACTTTCCATGTATAGGAGCGATGAATTGTGATGTTGGTCACATCAATATCAAAGACTTCACTTAGAGAAAAAATAATGAATACAGGATCATCTCTATGCCTCTTATAGGATTCAAATCACTTTATCATAGAAGTCCTACTGAGGGTATGATGCTCTAGAGAGTAGGAAATGATACCCACAAACCGCTAGGGAAAACGATCGAGGGAACAAACCCTAAGGAAACATTTCCAAATTATTGTGGATAATGAATCTATACCATATAAATCAGTATACATGGTGTGTAGTAGGGTAAAATTCTATGTTCCATGACCTTGGGTACATCCCTTGTACAACAAACCATGTCATTTAGAACACATCTTGTAGAAGATGGGTACACGCCGTGTACAAGGGTTGCACGCCATGTTCCCTTGACATCAGGTATTTCCTTTGTACAACGTCTCATGTCATTTATAACATGTCATGTAAAAGATGGGTACATGCCATGTAAAAGTTTCACACACTGCGTCCTTTTATCTGGGGTCCACCCATTGACTCTAGCCATGTGTCAGTACGTTTTATCAAATCATGTCTGCCTACACATGTACTACTACACAAGATAACCAATGTAACTGGTATGGGCCATTCCACGTGGTGGGTTACACGATGTGTTGGAAACCCATGTACTCCACCCTGTTTCTTTATATCTCTTGAGATACACTTCGAGCCCTTGGGAAGGTCCCACACACCATATAATAGGTGTCACACGTCGTGTGACACATCAGTACTTCTTGAAACCCCAGCCACCACTCAGGGGGGGCACATTATGTGTATTGTGGAATACACTCCATGTTGTTTGGAAATTTCCAAAATCCCTGTTCCATGATCTATTCGTCTCCTATGCTTCTCCAACCACTATTTATGGTCACACCTTGCCATGAAAATCATGATCCGATGCATTTTGTCATGTCATCACCGAATTTGAAGGATTCATTCCTTCTATAAGCCCAAAAAAACAAGATCATCATCATTCTTTATTTATGACGAATAATGACAAATAAAAACTCTTTGTCATTTGATTTGTTTTTGCCACCCATGTCGAATTTTCATCGAGTCATACTGAGGATGGATCTCTAATATCCGATCGTTATGCTTTTAAACGAAGGTGAAATAACTATTTTTTCATAAACCAAGAATAACACAATGAACACAAAGAATGTGAAGGATTTTTAGTGAGAAATTCAAAAGGAACAATAGAATGAATGAACCTCAGTTTTTGTTCATTCCATAAGTGATCCATTCTTTAAGAACAATCATGAAAAACCAAAATAATTCCAACTATCTATCCCCGATAATAAAATCTGTCAAATATAACTCATCCCTCAAGAATGATAAATCTGTGGTCAACTTGTTCATTGTCTGATCCATGATCATCATTAATTCAAAGAATGAGGAGTGAATATTTTGAAATAACATTGCTATACATGGTAATGGATCATTTACTGTCGAGGATTCGTTGTTGATGGTGATCCATCAAGAGTGATCTCGATACACCATCCCATCATCGTTCATCGAGATATTTTTATAAGGTTCCCTCTAGATACAACATGAAATTATCAGGTGTTGTGAATTAAAACATTGTTTCCCTATTGAGCCTCTTAAAAAAACACATCATTGTGAAACGTTAAAATAAAATAAATATTCAATTTATTTTATTATTTAAAACATCCAAAAACTTATTATCACAATTATCCCATTCTGTCCAATGTTAGGCCGCACTTTGGGTAAATATATTTATTTGAACACAATGGTTCCCTCAAATATTTGATTCGGGAACTTGTTTATAAGTTAGTCCACTTTTTTATGTAATCTTTGTAACCATGCTATTTAATATTTTAATATTATTCTATCATTTATTCCAGGCACACTAGGCATCAGAATTATATATCATTATAGTTCATGGTCTCTAATTAACACCATATAATATTTAAAAATAATACACCAAAAAATCCAGGACATTAAACTTATCACCTTTTTGTTAATAATCATTTATTAAGATTAATATTTCAGGTGATAACTACTGTATTTTTTATGTATGATTTCATTTTGTATTTGTGGTCGTTTTATCATAATCATGGTTACATATTCTATAAAATTTTAATAAGAATAAGAATATAATATATATTAATTATGTACATATTTAGAGTCATCCAAAAAAATTATAGATATAAAATGAAATTAAGCATTCGTGACGAGGGTTGGTCGTACATATACATGAATGCTATTATCAAAATTAAAAATATGTAAATAAATATAGGTAAATAGTAATTCACATTTACAGAATAATTAATATCTCATAAATACCATATATATTAATTTAAACAATTTTTTTACCATCCATGTAAATTAGAAATGAAAAACCCATCGCATAACATCATGAAGACAATATTCCATAAATATGCATAAGTGATGTTGTAATTTTCTGACGGATTGTATGGTAATAAGGTTGATGTGATGTTGTAATTAAATAAGCATAAATATATCATAAATTTAACATAAATACATTTCATCCATTATTATATATATCTATGAGAGGTAGTTATGGAAAATGAATTATATTTATTCAAGAGGTGGTAGACTATTATACAGAAGATCAGCAATTTTCTTTCCCATTTTATAGTAGATAAGAAGGATATAAATTATGATATTAACATAATAACATATAAGAATTTTTAATATATTGGGGTTATTATTTATTTTTAGTTTAATAGTATTTGAAGGAGGAAGATGATGAAACAAAATGAAAATTCATGTTTAAGAACTATACCCCTTTTTTAGAAAATCACTTTAGGTTAATACCTAAGTCCTTCCAAGAATGTATTTTTGATAAAAATATGGACTCTAGGTAATGAAGAGGGATGTAATTAAGGGATTTATTTAGAGACTTTATCGATAAAAATGATTTGTTAGTCTGTATATGATAGTAGTTGGGTGACCTTTTATAATTGAGGTGAGTGACACACATGTAAGTTGTCAATGTTTTAAGATAATGTTATTCTAGATTATTGGTAAAAGGCTCCAAAATGGGTCATTTTATGAGATAATAAGTTTATGGTAAAAAAAAAGAAAGTGGGTTGTAGAATGCTTTTATGTCATTTTGACAATTATATTTTCTGTTCAACTCCCCATTACGACAGTTTTATCATTACCAATAGTAAAATATTTTTTAATGTTTTTACTATTCATTATGAAAAAAATGTTGTTAAACTTATTTCATGATAATAATTATTTTTATTGTAAATATTCAATATATTTTATCAAATATAATTCAACAAATTATTATAATTTAATTTAATATTAAACCTGAAGATGAATCGAAAAAAGGTTTTCCAATGAAAAAGACTACTTAAATATAAAACGTTTTTATATTAAAATTCAAAATAAGATTGATTAAAATGATATAAATTGGATTAATAATTATATAATTTTACAAATTTTACTTTTTAAACCTCTTAAAAAAATTAATTTTGTAAATTATTTAAGCAATAAGATATTTTTTTAAAACCATTATTTTTTCGCTATTCATGAAAAAAAATATTTTAAAAAAGTTATCAGAATTTCAATATAATATAATTATAACATTATTTTTTGAAAATTTAATTTCAATTTTTCATATAAATTTACAAAAATCCTAAAAAACTAATAATAAATGAAGTTTGAAACTTATGATAAAAGATAAAAAAAATTATTTAATAAAAATTTATAAATTATAATATAATCCTTCCCCAATAGTAATTAATTTAATTTATTAATATAGAAATGAAATTCCCATATAACAAATGTTTATTTGAGAAAAATATTTCTTTTACTTTCAAATGATGTCTATTTTATTTTATAATAAATTGATATCCAAATAAATTACTTTTAACATATGAAAACCATTTTTTTAATAAATTATTTATTGTTATTCTTATTCGCCTATCTAATGGCTATGAAATAACTGTTACAGTATATAATAATATTCTAATAGTATATCTTTATTCATTTAAACTCATTTTGGCATATAACACAGGTTATCAAATATATTAATTTTTTTTAAAATGTAAATTTCATAAATTATTGTGGTGTATTATTATATCTACCTTACAAATAATTTCTCCATCAAAATTCTATAACTCAGATAAAATTAAATGATAATTCTTATTCCTCAGTTTATCCTCAGGTTCCCATATAGCTTCCTCAAAATGGTCGATTTCCAAAAATATATTGATCCAATGAGTAGTCTTGTTTCATATAACTTTATCCCTAAACCAAAAATATCTACAAGGTTTTCCTCATTATAGAGATAATTGTATTTTAGTATGAAATTTTATTTCAGGTTATGTGAAGGACCATCTATTTACTTTATTATGAGTCACACATGGAACAAATCATGAATAAAAGATAGTTTTAGTTGGGGCAAAAAATGATAGGCTATCAACCCGAATTTATCCAGAATATCAAACGAAAAATATTCCTAGGGCTTTAATATTTTTATTCCCTAATATCATATCCTTATTCTGTACAAAATTCATAGAAACACCTTATCACTAACATCAATCATTAGATCATTCCGATGATTATTATATTGAATTTTCTATCGACTATTATTCCACCATTATGTATTTATCAATAGCTATATCCATATATTATATTTCATCACCCACTTCAGGTCCTAATAGATTTATTTTTGAATCTTCATTCCAAAACATTGGAGTAATATATTTATTTCTAAAGAGAGATTAATTAGGATCCATATGAATGCTCGAGGGAAAGATATTATTTTATAAAAAAATTAATAGAGAAATATATTGATTCCATCCACCTTTCAATTATAGAGAAAAATTTATCAATATATTTTCCAGGGTTTTATTGGTTCTCTAAAATTGAACACTTATATGAGGATGATATGAAGTGATGAACAATATTTCTATATCTGGAGCTTACTAAAGACTTCACACAAACTTTTTGGTAAATCTCATATCTCGTTTTGATATAATATCATGTAGTACTCCATGAATCCTTTCCACTTAAGTAATGTTTTTCCAGAAAAGGAGATCAAGTGAAAAATATTCTCTAATAGTAATGAAGTGTTTTGAATATTTAAGGTGATCTAATAGAATCTAAAAACTAAATATTTTCTTTATATGTTTTGGGGAGTATGATGAAAAAATACACGGTGATGTTTTCCTATTTCAATTTTGGTAAGGTTATTGGTTGTTACACCCCCTTAGAATTTTATCTCCCAACCTTAACTTGCTATCAAATCAATCCCATAAATACATATATTTCCATATCTATCTCTAGGAAATCTCACCAAAAATACTATTTTAATTTTAAATACATCATCATACTTCCAGGATGAATAATGAATAATGAACTATGAGCTTACTCTAATAGTTATTTATTCAACTCTTATATGGATGGAACACATACACCATTCCAAAAACATATCATTTCGTCAAAATAATAGTTGAAATAAGGGTTATTTATCACCATCTTTTTTGTATACAAATCTCAATTCTATGACTAATTAATCATTACAAGGTTAGATGATTAAACATTTATTTGGGAAAGTTATGATTCATCCCCTTATATCAAGATTTCTAGATCCATCCTATTAAAATCTATAATATTTGTTCTTTTTTATCCTAGAGATTGATAAACTATAATGATCATTTAATATCAAAGTATCTATTATCATTATCACTTTTCATGGGTGGTAATGTATTGAGTTGTTATAATCATTAATCAGATCTAACTATCACCTTTAGTGTATATTCAGCTCTCTTTGGGTGAAAATATACATCAAGATTTTATGATCTGTATATATATCACATCATTCTCCATATAGATAACTCCTACATATCTATAATATAAAAATTACTATTAAAAAATCCAAATAAATATTTGGGTAATCATTCTCTTGAAACATAAATTTCATTTGGCTTGTTCTATAACCGTATCCTTCAGCATTAGAGCGTATCCCTCTCCCTTCTTTGATGTATCAATATAGATTACCAACCCTTTTACACTATAGGGTAATGTAAGAATAAGTGTTCTGAATAAAAATATATTCAGTTACTTTAAATTTTCCACATAATCATTTATCCAAAGAAACGTGATTCCATTCTGATTTAACATTGTGAGTGGATTAGAATTCTATGAGAAATTATCCAAAAAGTGTTAATTATATACAAAAAATATAAGAAAACTATGGATCTTAGTTGTTGTGGTAAGTCTAGGAAATTTCTCAATAACTTAAATCTTTAAATGGTACACCAGAATACCCACACATGGGATTATATATTACATGAAAAAAATATGACGAAAAAAGTAACACTTAGTAATTTTTTCATGAAAATTTTCCTTCTATAGGATCTTTAGAGTCATTATAAAGTGATATTTATGGGATTCCATACTCTTTAAATCGATATTAATATCATCTATAAAAAATATATAAAATGATCAAAGGAATCTATAAAGACTATATTAATTGAATCAAAGTAGATAAATGGGGAATTTTTATGGCCAAATGACATCACTATAAATTCAATGTTTTCATAAATCAAAAAAGGCTACCTCTGGTATGTTTTCACTTTTTACCCACAACTGATAGTACCCATGTTGAGGATCAATATTAAAAATTCATTAATATCTTCATAATTGGTCAATAAAATATTCAATATGGAGTATATGATACTTTCTCTTGATAGTGGTCTCATTATTTTCTCAATAATCTATGAATAGCTGCATTAATACGTTGTTATTTTTAATAAAATTAATTTTTTCACTATAATATGATGAACATGGATAAATAAATCCTTTTTAATGATTCTTTAAGAGTTTCTTCTTTAATTCCTACAACTCAATTAGGCTATTATATGTGGATTATTTGGAATAATTGTAACATTGAGAATGAGTAATATAAAATTATCAATTTCATGTCTCTCTGTAAGACTATCAAACTCTTCCATAAATACATTAAAAAATTCCATTGAAATAGGAACATATTCAATTTTTAGCTTTTACGTAACCATCTAGGATAAATAGCATTCATGGAGGAGAATAAATACCCACATGATTGAAGTAATTTCCATTGTAATTTTCTATTCATCCTCTCACTAAAAAATGAGAATGGGATCATTTGAAATAAAAAATGTGACTTATAATCCCCAAAAAGTTACATGGGATCCATAAAAATAAATTGAATCCATTCCTAGAATCATATAAAATTTATCTAAAGGTATAATCACAGGATTTATAAGAAGACATTCCCATACAATTTTGTAACAGATAAACTATAGAATTGAGATGTTACCATCATTCAATTATATGGTTCACTACCAAATCTATATATAATCAATGATATGGAAGTTCTATACCCTTTTAAAATTCATTATATATAAAAGAGTTGGCAGGGTAGAATCAAATTAGACATTATCTTTTCTAGAGTGGATAATAAGTGTACCTTTTGCTACACTATTTCTGTCACCCACTCCATTAGTCATGAAGAAACAATATTTCCCATTTTCTTTTATCTTATGTTATTGTTGACACTAATCATCATTATAAAACATCATATTTGTGTAGTGGTTGGAATAATTACCATACTCTTTGTATTTTAAACATTGGAGTGTAGGTTATTAATTAGTTGGAATATTGATCTATTCTGTTGAATTAAAAAAACCATTCTAATTCTTTTTACATTCATGGGATTTATGAACCACATTTCCAAATTTAAAACACCTCTATGCTCCTTTAAATAAATTAACTTGATGTTTATTCCCAATTTTTTTGCATGTAGATGGTTATAATTTTATTCTCCAATGTGATTAATTCATGTTTTCATGAGACTCGATTTACCTTTCTTATCAATATCATGTGAATGGTAGGAATTACAATTTCTATTTCTAGCATAAGTGTACATAAAATAATTTATTCATAGCTACAAATTTCTTTTATAGCTAACTCATTTGAGCCAAATGGTTTTAAGCCTCCATATGATTTATTAATTATTCTTTCTAGGATAATGATTTAAATAGATGTATACCTTTAATTTTTTTGTAAAATATTACTCATATGTGACCAATAGACTCATCCTCCTCTTCCTTGAGGGTAATTAATTATTTAAATAATATTTTATATAGAACATTTGGGAATTAAATACTGAGAAATACACCCTTAAAATCATTTTATTCCATAGAGTCAATTTCTTCCTCTTGTAAACTATTTCTTATAGTCCCACCATTGATAGTATTTTCCTTCCAAATGAGAAACTATATGGACAACACTTTCATGTTCTCAGAATTGAAGAATATAAAATTTCATCTCAATAGTTTCAATCCATAGCTTAGATAATATTGGATCATAAGACCCCTAAAAGAAGGTGGATATTTAATTATGGAAGACTCACAAGTATATTGTTCTCTCATTTTATCATTTAGAATATCATTATTATTTATAGTCTAAGAAATTTTAATGATCATTGAAATAAGATTCTATATTCTATATTCTATATCATTTGGTTTCACAAATGGATGACCATTGAATTGTCCATCACATTCATTATTATCTTGATGGATTTTGGTTCCAGCCATTGAAAAAATAAAAAAATGAAAAGTGTAAGAACAATAATCATTGTGGTAATCCACCATATCATGAAAAACTAAAAGGATATCTAAACCATGAAACCTCTGTTTCATCCTATGACAACTTAGGTTTAACCTAGTTTATCGGTGGTTGACATTTATTAAAACTCCTCACAATGGTTTGTAAAGAAAATGTGAATTTCCCCAAGAATATCCCCAGTGACAATCAAAACAAGTCTGTAACAGTTGAACAATCATTGTGCACCTAAATGATGGACAAGATATACTTGAACAACTATTTTTAGGGTTTTAACCCCTAGATTCATCTGTACAAATATCATATCCAGTTATAGTATTAAGAGATTGATGTATTTCTAGGAAAAACACACAGTCTATTTGTTACCAAAACATTAAGAATTTATTATATACAAATAATTATCTCTAGAGTTTTTACCAAATATTTATAACCTTATCATCAACATATAAACTAAGACCACCTTTGATAACAAATATAGCAACCCATACATTTCAAACATAAATATTATATCTTTTAAGATGAACAATCAATTAATTCAAAAAATACATGTACGATGACCATAATAGTTTAGTTTCATTGGATACAACATATTAAATCTTATTATTTTCAGAAGGATTATCAAAATATACCACAAATATCTTCCCACATAAAATAATTCATAAACATACAATACTTAAAACCATTCTTCATTACTTGGGAAAAGGGAACATAAGAAATTGTGATCTTATAAACTTAGTAAGGGTAAACATGGGAGATATTAGTCAATCTTTATATGAAATAATTAGATAATAATAATGGAATGGTATCATAAAAATTACTTACAAATTTTATAAAAAATATATCATAGATCATAAAAAATATTCATGAAATAAAACATTATTATTTCTAATTACATGAATCAAAATAGTGAGGCATCATAATAAATTAATCATGAATCATAAAATCATGTCATAAAAGTGTAAGACATTCATAAGTATATAAACTATTAAATATATCAAGGCTATCAAATGAGACCATATAATCATAGTGGACTATATACCGGTACATATTTCTCATATCATAATAGACTAGGCATCACCACTTGCATCACATAGTGAATGAAGCACATCGACTTGTGTCACACATTAATATTATGACATGTAATTCTTTAGAAATTTCATTGGATGGATATATAATTTTTTCCCTACTATAAACTAATTAATACAATACATACATGTTCCATAAAATCATTAAACAGTCATAATATATTCACATCATATCTCATGTAATGGAAACTATTATCATAATCATTTTTTCATTTCTTCATAGAAAAATAGAGGGAAAATAATTGGGTTTCATAAACATATCATCCTCAGTAATCATAAAAAAAATATAAATAATAACTGGGTATAAATTGATCACATCCATCGTAAAACATATGAAAAACCTTAAGGTTGTTGTTTTCTATGAAAATAAATTCCATAAAAATAATAGAAAAATCTTGAGAAAAATACTCATTCTAAATTTAAAATAACATTTTTTAAAACTAAAAATTAAAAAAATTCTGTGAAAATAATTTATTTTGAAAATAAAATTAGAAATATAAATTAAATATTCAAATCATTTAGTGATAAGGATTTTGTAAAATTAGGATTATACTATGTTTGTTGAAACAAGGATACCTTTCACATTTTCAGTGAACTGGTCAAAAGAATTCATCTAGAAAATGATAAGAAGAATCATTTTGAATAATATTCATTAAATAAAAATATGGGTAATGTTTTTTTAAAATATCATTGGACATTATTAAAAACATTCTTGACAACGTTTTTAGAAAACATATTCAAATAAGAGGGGATTTTGACCCAAGAGATAAATAAAATTTATTTTGATTAAAAAGATTCTTTCATGTATAATTAGATATTAATGGGATGAAAATTTAAGGAAAAAATGTATTATACAGAAGTAAATATTTTATAATAAAATTCATGATAATCATGATAGGTAGATCAATAAAATTATAATCATAATCATAATTAAAAACAATCCCGATAAAGAATGTGATTGTAACATAAATACGAAACCACATTGGTATTTTTTGAATCATAAGTACCAAAAAAGAAAGAACCTTAGAGGGATATCTAAATAAAAAATAATTTTCATAAGAATCATAATATAATACATTAATGGTAATTATTTATACGTCATAAAATAAACAATTGATTAATATAGAATGTGTCTCATATAATTAAAAGTGAGACCAAAATTCCTTACCATAAGTCTGAATACATTCATATATACCCAAAAATATTATATAATAGATATAGGTTTATTATAAATATATTACCATTCCATAAAATTATATCCCATACCCTATATTATTTAATTATAACCTTTTATCACTTATTTATTGAAAATTTATTTATAAAAATAACTATGCATGGTGATAACAACTTCTTTTTTCTTGTATGTTTTGGTTAAGTTGTTTTCTCCTTGAAATTTGATCATGGTTTCATCATATAAATAATATTAAACTCGATATAAATATATTATATATTAATTATATTCATATTTATAGTCATACATAAATTTCATAGATTGATAATGTATTTCACTATTCATGGGTATGGGGGGTCGTACATATGTATGAGTGATGATTTATCTTTTCGAAGAGTGGAATGAAAGAAATTTCAATTTAAACTATCCTTTTCCAAATCATTATTTTATCACATATATCATATATATTACATAAATTTATCCTTATTATTATCCATGTAAATCATAAATGAAAAATAATCTCATTGCTTCGTGGATTTGGTAGTCCACACATACGGACAAGTGACATTATCATTTACCAATGGAATGGATGGTAATATGGTAGATGTGACATTATGGTTTTAAGAGTATAATTACGCCTTAAATATCATATTTATACGTTGAATCCAAAATTATATACATGGGTGAGCGGTAGTGCTGGAAAATGAATTAAATAGGTTCATGAGGAAGTAGTCTTCCATACAGATGATCGACATCTTAGTTTACCATTAAACAGATGAGAAGATGAATATAGGTTATGAAATTGACAAAAAATAGTAATAATATTAAATATAATGTTTTTATTAGTTCATCATTGTGTAATAATATTTTTACGAGCATGAAGAAAAAATAAAATGAAAAAACATTGTTAAGAACTATACTTCTTCAGGAAAACTCTTTTGCTTCATACCTAAATCATTCCTATGATGGATTTATTATATAAATAATAATATATAATGCATCATTACGGGTATAATTAAGGTATTTATATTGTTATTTTATGAACCATATATCTAGATAACTGTTTATTGGTGAGGAGAGGTGGTTTCCATCTATTATAGAGGTGAGTGGTATAGATGAAAGTTTCAATGATTTAAAATTTTTTCAAGTTACATTCTTGTAAACAAGGCTAAATATGGATAATATTAATATTTAATAAGTATAAATTATAAATATAGACAACCAAAATGTATTATTTGAGTTTTTAGGTCATTTTTAGTCTTATGTTTTTTAGTTTAAACACTATTAAACCAGCTTTAACCATTATTATGGAATTAGATTGTTTACTATTTTTAATAATCATTACGACCAAAAATAAAATTTAACTTATAACCAAATATTTTTTTATTAAAAATATGGATTCCATTTTATTAAATTAAATTCACATTAATGGCATAATTTAATTTAAAATTAAACCCATAAACATGACAAAAGAGGTCTTCTAATGAAAAAGTCACCTTAAGTATTAAATGTTTTTATATCACAATTCAATATAAAATTAATTATAGTAAAACAATTCTGCTAATAATTTTATAATTGAACTAATTTTACATTTAAAAGTGTTTAGAATAAATTTTATCTTTTTTAATTCTCTAAACAAATAGATAATTTGGAATAAAAATATGTTTTTTTACTATAAATGTAAGAGAATTTTGAAAAGTTTATTTCATAAATTCAGATAATTTTTTCAAATAAATATTATAAAATTAAAAAAAATTAATATAAATGATAAAAACATGATGAATGTGTTTAAAAAAATATAGTTTTATTGATAATACTGAATTTATTCCAAATCCTATACATGAAAAAATATTAGATGAAAGTAAATTTTTTATAGAATATAGAATATATAAATTTCTTTAAATTGATTCCACAATAGTGAATAATTTTATTTATTATGAAAAAAACTCATTTCATGCATATAAATAGTTTTTTAGAAAAATATTTATTTTAAATTATAATGATTTTTATGTTTAATTTTAAAAAAAATTATATAATGAATTTATTTTATACATGTGGAAACCATATTTTTTATAATTTAGTTATTCATATAAAAAAACCACTAAAATAATGACAAGATTATTACTATTATATTGATTGATAATATTTTAGTAGAATATCATTGTTTTTTTAATATCAATGTTCATTATAATGCAAGATATCAACAAAATTAAATTTATTTGAATATAATTAAATAAAATATCAGGGTTTTATAACCATATTTTTAACCGTGCTATTAAAAATGATTAATAATAATATTTGTGAAGTTTATCTAATTTATGATATTTTGGTATATAGTTTCTACTATGTGATCTTATGACCTAGATATTAACTATATTTTAGGGTTAATGATAGTGTTAATTTTTAGATGTACATATGGATAAAATGTGGTCAAATGGATTTCAGATTTAGATGATTTGGGGAAATTTAAAATTTTTATAATTTATTATTAGGTTATATACATACCTGAGTACATAATTATATGTATTATTAGGGTAATTTAATGAAATATATGTAACTTAATCTAGAATAAGAGTGTAAGGTAGAAGACATATTAAAAGTTATGTCATGAATCATAAATATGTAAATAATACCATATCATACAATCATTAGTGAGTAATAATTAAAATTTTAAGGATAAAATTTATTTTAAGGGGAATAATTTAACACCTAAATAATTTGATTTATAAATTCTTTTAAGGTATAATATATTCGATTGTATGTGATACATACAATATTGAGACACAAAAAACCACAAAAATGCATATAATCCATAAAATATTGAAATATAATTGGAGGGTAAAAATAGATGAAACTCAATTCAAAAATATATTCATATGTAAAAATATAGTTACTTATCATTTATAAGAATTAATAAATTAAATTAGAGTATCTAAATAACTAATAAGACTAATTTATTCTTTAAAATTCATCATTTTTGAAAATTAAAATTTTATTTATTTTTTATGAAATAAAATACTGGGATAAATTATATTTTATGATATGAATAATACATTAATACAAATTGGATTAAAAATAAATCCAAAATAATAATATGAATAATATATTTTTTAAATTGTATTTTCTAATGAAATAAATTTCCTTCATATTTTTCTTATTTTTTATTTAAATGTTAAAATAAAAAATTATAGATTATGATTTCTAGAAAATGAAATAATTTTTTACATTAAAAATGTCAATATTTTGTTAATATTCAATTTTGATATATTTCCGAATGGATAATTTTTAGGCGAATAGTGAAAAATATTGTTTTACCAAAACTATAAATATTATGAATTTATCATCATATAAGAAACACCCAAAAGTTAATAACACCTTTTTATTTGTAAAATATTTATTTTTGGAGTAATACACTATATTTTTATTATCAATTCTAAATTTATATATCCTATGTCTTACATTTTATAAATGCAAGTAATATTTTCCAATAAAATAAAAAACTTTGGCCATTTATTTTCATTAATTTTTATTTTGGAATTTGTTTTTGAAATCATTTGAAATAAACATAAAATTTATTTTTTGTAAATAGATAATTTATATCATGAAAATAATTAACATTGACAATTTTATCCGACACATAAATTTAGGGATTAAAAATTGAATATTTAAAAAATAGTTTTTAATACGTTACAAAAGCTAATGTTCAAAATAATTATAAGAGTAAATAACATATAAATATGGTTAAAATTTTGGTAAAATGAATTTTTGTTGGATAATTTATAATATTTCATCCATAAATTAATTATTTTTTATGTTATAGTCTTCTTGTCTTGTGAAATAGATTATCTCATTATATTACATTTAAATATTTATAAAATTCCATTCTCACCACATATGAAAGTTCCCTTTATTAATACCCTAGATACACATTTCACCCTCTTATGTCTATAGTAACAATATATGATCCTAATAACACCCTTTAAATGATTCCCCCAAGTAAAATCCCAAGGACTCTATATGAGTATTAATTTCCCATAATTTATTATCTTTTAAAAAAAATTAAATGTATATTATTACAATTAAAATATTATTATTTTAATATTGTTTTTATGATGAATTTAATTATTCTAAAGGAATAACTATTTACCACCTTCCCCTTTTTCCTTGAGGAAAAGGAGTTACAACATTTTTTCACATGTGCAAACCATCACCACTATGAAGCATTGCATATCATTTTTCCTTAACCGCGTAACCTAACTGGAAATAATTTAAAATTTATAGAATATGTATGATAATTATTTCAGATTTTAGTTTAGTAAATGATAAAACATGTTATAAATTTCTCAAAATTTATGGAAAAATAAATCATCAACCATGATTATGAGGAGACTATCACCTCCATTAAATGAATGATTTTGTTTTTTCCCAACATCTATTTATGGTTGGTCTTTTTAATGGGTATAATTCATTAATAAAATTTTTATTCAATTATTAAGGTTCTTATAAGATAAATTTGAAAAACTATTGAAAATATTTTTGATGAACAACCATGGTCAATTCAATTTCCCAAAAAAGCATTATAATAGAAGAATATATCTTTTTTCATACAATTCAATAACTTTGTGTACATCATATTTCATCATCAACATATTTACAATATTAATACATCAAAATAAAATACACTAAATAAGGACATTATGATTCTGGTATAATTATAAGACAACTAAATCACATTCTTGTCATCCATTAATTATAATATGTACCTTTTTTTAGGTCGATTTAAATATCAACTTAAAAAATTGTATAAATTTATTTCATGTATGAATATGGGGATGTAATTTACTTTAATATATGACAATAATTAAATAAATAAATATTAAATTTTAGTTTTTTAGGGATAAAATTAATATTAAACTCATTATTTATGATAAAAACTATTATTCATGAAAATTAACCAAAAAATGTTCATTTCTAGTTTCATCTATAATGACCCTAACAATAAATCCCACATAAAAATTATAAAATTATAATTTATTAAAATTAATCAATTCTAGTACCTTGTATGATATGGTAATGAATATGTTTTAAATAATAAAGAAGAAATGTACTACAACTATGGAACACATTCCCAATGACCAAGATCACTCACAACAGATATTGAAAATAGAAAATAACTACTTATATACATATAGTGAATAATAATAAATGATTTTTATAAAATAAATATATTAAAAATCACATGATATCTCGTTTAATACTTTTATATTTGCTATACAAGAGGATAAAACACATTTCAATGATTAAGGAATTAAGGTAATGGTTCGTGGTGATTGAATTTTATTCAACTGAGTTACATAATTACTTATTTAAGATATATTATTAAAAGATTAATATATTCATACATTTAGATAAATTGATAATTTTGTAAAAGTTATATATTTATTTCATTTTATTGAAGGGTGTTTACATAGATACCTAATGGTAATTGATTGGGTAAAAAATAAAGTTACCATTTCTCTATATGGTGATATTGTGAGGCATTCCCACATAGAAATTTTTTCATTTATATATTTGATAAATATTGAAAATAAGTATTCTTTTTATTCTAATGTGGATGTTTATTTCATATTAAGTGATATTTGTTTTTTATTGTAGAAATTATCAATTACTTTATATGTTGAATGAATTGAATTAAATTAGTGACTAGTGGGTCCAAAAATATCTTCACAAGGCATAGATATGTAGCATGAGTCAAATTAGGTTGTGAATTTTTGCGTATTCCTACCAATAAAAATATTTCATAAACAATGGGCCTTGATATTAACATCATGATGACTAAATTAATGATTTTTTGGCTTATATCATTGAATCGGCAGTCTGACATTATGAATTTCTTCACTAAGGAAAAAATTATTTCTATCAATTTGTTTATTTATTAATATAGAAACGGTGGATATATTATAATAATACATTATTTTTATTTTCAAAACATTTAGTTATCTATTCATTCCATATTAATTATTCTCATCATATGCTCACTAATGATCTTTAATTTTTATAACCTTTGTTTAAACATACTATGCAATTTATATCACCCATTATTATGTTCTTATTTCCCCATGATATGGACAAATGTATTGCACATGATATGTCTAACAAAATATATTTTGTGGATAATTTTGTGGGCGATGTAGAAGGGTTATTAAGGAATTAATTAGTTTCCTATATTATGGAAGAATATACATTTTTTAAATATAAATGGTCTTTGTAGGATAAATTTATTCATCACTATCTAAAAATCAAAATCTATTAGTTCTTTGAAATATATTTTAATCAATATTTATTTGGGTTATTATAATTATATATGGGTAGAATGGTGTATCTAGTCCATTTCAAAATTGGTATGTAATGAATGTGTTAATTCAGAATGGATTCTAAGAGAGTGGGTTTGAGGTGTCACAACCCTCATATCATTTAATAATATTGGTGAACACACTAATTTTATGCCACTGTAGATTAAAATGAATCATTTATAGTATTGATAGAACTCCATAATATAGAGAGTAATTGTTCTGAGAAAAATGTTTGTGATTGGGGGGTTATGATTCGGAGTCCTCAATCATGCCACAGTTTTGATGATATAATTTATTTTTGTTCCTTGAGTTTTAATGATACTTATAGATCATGTAACAATGGGTTTTTTTATTCAATAATTTTCTAGAAGTTGAGCATTTGGAGGTAAAATTTTTTGATACCACACATATCACACCACAAGGCACTATATCACACCATTATTAGTAAAAAAATTTGTAGTGTGAAGTGTTTTTATGATGTTTTATCATGAGAGGTTTATGAGCAGCACAAACGTGATCCCACAAATCTGTTTAACTCATAAAAGGTATAATAAATACATGAATATATTCAGTCGGTCAAATTGAAGTAAAATAAGTAGTTATTGTTTACTGAAATTTAAATTTAAATTTCAAATTTGGTAGTTTAGAGATATATTATAGTATAATTATATATAAAACAATTTATATATCTTTAAATCGAATATAAAAATATGTATATGGATATACACTAAAAAAACTACTTAATAGTCATCATATTCTCTTGAAGAGGAATATTTGGACAGTGAATACTGATGGAATTATTATAGAAAATAATGGACTATGTTACCTAAACATTGTCTTTCAGTATTTCTCATGTTCTTATGATTAGAATACTATATAAACTTTTCAATTTATCATTAGAATTAGAATAAAATATATTCGGTATCCTTGATGATGTTAATTCTTGAAAAAATTTAGAGTTTCAGTGATCAAAGAGGAGAAGTTGTGGAGATACTTTGTTGATAGTGAATTTTTTTATTCTTGTTAGCTATAGGATATAATTATTGTTACTCTATTTAAGAGTTGTGTTTTAGTGTGTGTGATCACATTATATATATACTCAAACATTGGTGTAAAAAATTCAAGTGCAAGACATTATCATTGTAAATCCATTTAGTGATTCTATTTTATAGTATGGTAGTTGATGATACCTTGTCATACCAAGGATGTAGCCCTTCATTTTGAATAATAATAATATTTATTGTATACGTTCTTGTTTATCAATATAGATGGGTATATAAGATCATCAAACTAAACTAGTTATCACAAAAATGGTCTGGTGGATTTTTTTTAATATCTTGTTTATTATCCTCATAACTAGTGATGATGTTTGTTAGGTTAAATAATAAGAAAACAATATTATTCACTACTTTTCCACACTACACTTAGTGAATGCCAATTGCGAGACCATAATAATTTTTTATTTTATTCTATAATCATTATTTGATTAAAAATTTATGATATGAGATATCATGTATTTTGGAAAGTTATGATGATAAGTGATTCTTGAATTATTTTAGTTCCAAAATTCTACTTTCATCTAAAATGATTTCTATTATAACAATAAAATAGGATTGGGAATGATTTACATTGAAATTTATAGTTTTGGATAGAAATTAAATTATCTTGCTTACTCTCAACTGGTATATAAGTATTAGTCATTTAAATAATTGATTTTATATAGTTGGGTAAGGCGTTGTTATGAAACTAGTTGATAAGTTTTTGGTAAACTAGGTTAGATACCCTGAGTGGGGGGGGGGGTTAATTAGGGTATATAAATTAGAACAACTGGCCATATTGATCTTGTTTCATTGTTAGAAAAAACTCTCTTCTCTCTCCTTCCCATTGCAGAGTATGACCAAATCTTAAAGCAGACACATGACACAATAATTTTACTTGGTTCACCTTCACTGAGCTACATCTAAGGAAAATACACCAGCAATGCTTCGATGTACCAAATCCACATAAAGTGAACTATTTTTTACAACATTCGAAGTGGACTCACTATCCCTCCTAGTTTAGAATCAATTACAAATTGAAATCTCACTAGTCTTTCAACTAATGTGTGCTCACTCCTTCTTTAGAAGAACCACTCACAGTTGATAGACATTCAAGTCCCTTAATTATCATTAATGAATGAATCCTTTATTGTATATAATGCTCTATTGATATCCAACTTTCATCCACTGATGAATACCACTTTACCAGAGATGTACCAGTCAATTCCAGATCATTCATGCAACCCTTACGACATCTTGCACACATTTTTAAAACCTTGCACGCAAGATTCCTCTTTTCATGAAAGACATTTTTCACAAAACATTAATCTTACGTGATAGTCAAATATTACATTCAACTTTCGTAGCTTGTACGCAACTCAAAATATTTCACTCAACTACCTTTTCATGAAATTCTTACATGATTTAGAGATCATATTTTATCTATGTCATGATTTTATTGAAATAGGGGGTCAAATCGTATTTATAGGCATTGCCGACACCTATGTGGAAGATTACCTGCATCGTGCAGGATTCCCTTTCTGCATGCTAAACCCAATTTGACATTGTATTGACCACACTTGTTTCTTTTGCACAACGTCTTATTTCGTGCACATTTTCAAATATTTTGCACACATCATGCCTTTTCCATTTTCTAGCATTATGATCCCGAAACAGACCTTTCATACATGTTTTCAAAACACCTTCAATTTGGCACGCAACTTCTTTTTCCAAATAAACATTCCCCCATTTTCTAAATTTGTCGGCCAAAAATTTGGAAAAAACTGGAAAATGGTGCCACCACATATCTTTTATCTTTATGTCGCCGTCTGATCAACCATTAATTTTTAATGGTTCTTTGTCAACATAGGTTGTCAAAAATATCTTTCTTTATCGACAAATCACCATGGAGACCCTCTTTGCCAACAAGAAAACCAGTTTTTTAAACAAAAAAAATCATCAAATGCTTCAATGTCATACTGAGGGATTTTTCCAACAATCTCCCTTTTTGGTTTGTTGAAAACTCTTTTATAATTTGATACCTCATTAAAACTACTTACATATTCATCTACCATTTCCCTATTGCGATTATGATAGCGATCAAGGATTTACTCAATGCATACTCTAAGCCCACAAAGACAATGCTTGGCATGTGAAACAATAGTATTGTGAAAAGATCATGAATGAATCACTTCATTCCGAATTCCAATTCTTGATAACATACTGATAAAAATAAATTACATTCATCATAGACATCAACTATTGTGATATATCTTCTTTGATCGATCACTTCTAGCATCGTCTGATTTAAAACTTCTCCTTATTCACTTCATGGGTTCTTGTGTTGTCCAAGATAAGATATTTCTAATCACATCGAACACTGAAGAAACACATAATCTAATAATATTCTCCAACTATCATGATTTACTCACCATATTTCTCTGAATTTCCCCTATCTCGTTGCTCCACCAGCTATCTTCTCCCCATGCCTTTGACTAATACATTTTTTCTCTTGTTTAGCCACAGTTTATCCTCCTTTTGGAGTCACTCTTTCTCCCCCTTGGTCATTGAACCCCAAGGTTACTCTTTTTGTATGCAATATAGTATAGAAAAATACTTAAAATAGTAGGTAAAAACACACCATACCTTGGGGAGAGGGGGTCCCACATCCAGTCTTTTCAAGTGCGATGAGCCGATTGAGCTCCAAGATCTAGTTAATTCTTCTCAAAAGCTTCCTTACATAAGGCCTTTTTCAAAATGTCTGCAACCAATAGATCTATAGGTACATTCTCCAACTTCAATATCCCTTGCTCCACATTAATCTTGATAAAATGATATTTGATCTTAATGTTCATTTTCCTTGAGTGATATACTATATTTTCATAATATTTATAGCATATAAATTATCACACCGAATTCCAATTGGAGATTGTATAGTCACACCCATGTCATCAAGCTGCTACTACTTCCACAGTAACTTTTTGCATGCTTTTATGGCTGAAATATACTCAACTTCTGCAGTGATCAAAGAATTGAAATCTTATTTCATTCACAATGAAGAAATAAATAATCCACCAAGATAAAAATTACATTTTTACTTTGATTTCATGTCTTCTTCTGAACCAACCCAATCGACATCTATATATCCCAAAATTCTTGGCTATGATTTGTCACCATACATTATTCCAAAATAAACCATTCCCTTGATATACAAAAGTATTATTTTCACCATAAGCATGTGGCTTTCCTTGGGATTACATTGATATCTAGCAGCATGGCATGTGGAAAATACAATGTCAATCCCCGTTTCAGTCAATTATAGTAAACATCCAATAATTTACCTATATTAAATGATATTAACAACCTTGCATTCATCATCTTTCAACAGTTTCATATGGGTAGCTACCAAATTCATCATTTACATGGAATTTTCCATACCAAATATCTTAAAAACCTCCTTTTCATATTAGTATTGAGAGATAATTGTGTCATTCGCTCCATATGTCACTTGTAAACCATGGAAAAATGTCACATCCCAAATCATAGACATTTCGAACTAATGTTTCAAGAATTCAGAAATCTATATGCACTTTGCTTAATATAATTCTCCAAAGACTATATCATCATCATATACCAGCACCATAATCTTTTGATTACTGTCATTGTTCACATATAAATTGTAATTAGCTTCACCGCACTGGAATCTGGGCTTCTTCAAAAACTGATTTAGCCTTGAATACCATGCTCTTTGTGATTGCTTCAACCCATAAAATGCCCTATCCAGCCAACAAAATTTGTTCTCATATTCATAAATTAGAAACCCATTTTTCAGTTCAATATACACATCTTCTTCAAGAACCCCATTCAAAAATATAGAATTTACATCCATCTAGAACACTTTGAACTTCCATTTCATTATAATGGAAAAGAATAATCTGATTGTTTCCAACAATTCCACATGTGTCACTATCTCGTCAACATCAATACCCTATATCTAAGAGTATCTTTTTCACATATAAAATTTTTGGTTTCATATCAAAACAACATCTTCATTCATTTTGTTGTGAGAGACCCATTTTTCCACAATTACATTCTTATCTACTGGCCTGAAAACAATATTACATGTCCTATTCTTCTCAATCTGGTCTAGATATTCATTCATCACCTAAAAACAATTTTCATATTCACCTGAATGAGAAAAACATTTAGGATCAACTTGAGATAATAGAGATGTATGTTATAGTGACTTCATTATACTTGTTTGAATATGAGTTTTCTGACCACCAAGGATATTCTGCTTGTCAATTTTGTCTCGATGCTTTGTCTTCTTTTCATATATAGACTTGACACCTTTTTGTTCATCATCAATATATTCTTCTAAATCATCATCTATTACTTATGTGCCCCATGTGTTACTTTACTCTTTATCACTTATATCATGAAACTATTCACTATGTTGTTGAGTATTCTCTTCATTTTTAATAAAAGTGACATCAATGCCTAAACTACTTTTCCCAACCTCTTGTTAAAGAATTTTTATGCTTTTATTTTTCCTGAGTAGATAATGAATATCCCCTCATCCCCATGTGACTCAAATTTACTATGCTTTTCATTATTAAGAATGAAGCACTTACATCTAATGGTTTTAAAGTATTTCACTATTGTCTTCTGTCTGTACCACATCTCATACATAGTTATTAATTTTTTTAGACCCAATATATCTTTATTAGATATGTAGATTGATGTCAATACTTATTTCATTTAAAATTTCCCTAGTAGGTTATTTTTTATAAGCATCAATCTGTCCATGTAGTTAATGATTTGATTTCTCATTTAAAATACTCCATTTGTTGGGATACTCTTACTTAAAAACATGATTCCTTATACCATGTTTCTCCAGATGATCTTCCACCTAACTATTTCTGAATTCCATATCATTTTCCATAGTAGTGTTCGGAATTTTCTACCAAATAATCCTTTCAGATTCTCTATGATACTATTTTAGGCGACTTAACACATAAGACTTATGGGATATAATGAATACTCGTGAGATTCTGTGATAATCATCATTGAACATAATGTAATATCTCTTTCCATCAATGGATCTTAGTGAGATAGGTCCACAAACACCACCATGCATCAATTTGATCACTCTTGTCATCTTCTTTTACTTCACTTTTTACGCCTTTCAGATTATCTTACCCTATTTAAAAGAATAAAATTTATGTGTATGATCATGTGATAACTTGGTGAAATCTCAAGATGAATCACACATTACCAGATCCTTTAGGTATGGTTTTCATTGATTACCAAGTCATTTATGCCATAAATTTTTTTCCTCTCTAGATTAAAATCACACATCTCTATCACCACATACAAGGTAATGATTTTCTTTTGTCCATTTTCCCTTTATAATCACTATAAAATGTCTTATGTTGATGATAAATGTCTTTTAATAATCCTTATAGAATGAACTACGTCACACAATTGATTGACATTGAGAAAATTGTGACATAAACCTTCTACTACTAAAACATCATCATGTCTTCCTTCTTTTCCCCCAAACATAGCCTTTCTCGACCAATAATCTTCATAACATCATAATTTACAAACATTTAAACACCTTATTTTGTCATATTTTATGCTTGTAACAAGATCCTTATTAGTTATCATGTGGGATATGCAATCGCTGTCAAGGATCCATACTCTAGAACGGTCCCATGCTTTAAGGGAATTTTCTGCAACCACTTATTTCTTAGCTCCCATATTCTTGATCCATGTTTATGACTTCATACTCAGAATGGATTTGAAATGATGAGATTCCTCAGAGTATGATGGACCAGCTTAATCCTATAGAGTTGCAGATCATTTTTATATTTTCATCTCATTTTTTGATTCTCAGATTTGCTGCTTATGACCATTCAGGTTCTTTTTTGGCACATTCCTCTACATGATTGATGTATGCTATATAGTCATGGGTGAAAATCCTCCACAAAAAAACAATGTACATAAAAATATTATCTATAATGTTGTGCTCTATTTGGATTCCATTATTTCTCTTCTGCCCTTTGATATCACTTGGCTATGGAACATAAATTCTGTGAATGTCTCATATTTCCATTGCAATAATAGCTGATGTAGGTTGTATTCATGTGTTTCACTTCTGCACATCTAATTTCTCCTTGGGTTCACTAAATATTTTCATTTTTCTTTATACCGAGATAAATATTCAATTTCAGAATGAGTGCTTGATGTCCAACTTCAACATTCACAGTTTTTCATTTTTTTATTCTTGGCAAATATGCGCCACTTTCATCTTTTTGACCTTTTTAATGATTTATTTTCTGCTATAAAACTAGGAGTCAAGAGTTTTTCTTGACCATTTACATTTCATCATAGACCGACAAATTCTTTTTCATGTTCTTCAATATGCTTGATTTGATCTTTCACAGTGTTATTCAAGCCATCAATATCTCTTTTCTTTTCATCAATATTTATTTTATGTTCATTAACCATTTATGAGATCTCTATCCTAGATGACATAAGTTTTTCAGTTTCCTTTACTAGATCAGTCTTCTCTTCTTCCTGTTGTTGCATATAGAGTTTGGAATCATTAACCAGTTTTTTCTGTTTCTTCATTTTTCCTCTCCAAACATCTATCTAATCAATATCATCTTCTAATTAAGATTCCATATCAACCCTTCCTTCATCTTATTCTTCTTCTTTATCAGTTTCGAAATATTTATTTTTATGAGAACTCCCAACAATTTCCATCAAATCATTTTCTCCATGATCTTTTTAGTTTTCTGTCTCTTCGTCCTCAATAACCTCAGACTCATCTGAATAGTCACATTCTTCTGAAAGAAGATTATATTTCTTAATAACATTTCTATTGAAATGTTACTTGCATTTCACTTAGGCTGAAAACTTCTTCTTGTAAATTTCAACTTCATCCTCATCATCTTCATGGATCTTATTGGGTCACCATACTGTATGATGTCCAATAATTCCACATCAAAAACATGCTAGTTGAAGTTTCCTTAGAATTTTCCATTCCCACATTATAGGTTTTTAGAAAGACATAACATCACCTCATATGTGTCTTCATAATCCTCAAAACCATCAATGGTGAGCTTATTCATGGCCATGAATGAAACATCACTATATTTCCCCTTTTTCATAGCACTGTTATCATCATTTCTAATTTCATATGAAACCAGGGTGCTGCGAAGGTTGTCCAATATCATCTCTTCCATGTCCTTATATTCCTAAACATAAACATTTGTATTGAACCGAGGTGGATGTTTCCTAAAGATTCATGCCACAACCATTATGTTTTCAATAACATCTCTATGACCTCACATGTCTTCCACCAAGATATTGATCTGATCAAATAATGCATCAATAGACTCATTCGGGTTCATTCTCAGATATTCATACTTGTTCCTCAGAACATGCCTCATTTCACCTCTGACTATTGTCACTCCATCATATATATTTAATATATTTTCCCACAGAGAATGTGATGTTTTTAATTACATCACCTTTATATAGATATCCATGTATAGGGATCCCCTTACGGTATTGTCTCCCTTAGTGTTGGAATCCATTTCCCTTATTTGAGCCTCTGATAATGAATCACTAATGATTTCAACTGAGATACCATGCATCACTGCTGTAAGCACATCAATTCCTAAATATCAGAAGTATTGTTGCATTCAATTATTCCAAAACTGAAAGTGGATCCCATAGAAGATCAGAATCCATTTATGATATGTGATTTCTATTGAGAGATAAAAACTGATATCGACCTTCCATCTGATACCAGTTGTTATGTCCAATAGGTTAGATACTGTGAGAAGGGGGTGAATCAAGGTATGAAATATTAGAACAACTACCCATATTGATCTTGTTGCATTTGTTATAAAAAACACTCTTCTCTCTCTTTCCCATTTCCAAGTATGAAAAAACCTTAAAGAAAGAACATGACACATCAATTTTACTTGGTTCACCCTCACTGTGATAAGTCCATGGAGAATACACCAGCGATGTGCCGATGTACCAAATAAAATAAAAGTGCACTGTTGTTTTCAAATTTCAGAGTGGACTCACATTCCCTCCTGGTTGACAACCAATCACAATTTGAAATCTCTCTTCTCTCTTAACTGATGTGTGCTCACTACTTCATCAAAATATCCAATCACAGTTTATAGACATCTAGGTCCCTTTATTGTCTGTAATAAATGCATACTTTATAGTATATAGATTATATATTGATATACTACATTCATGTATAGAATAATTCAACTTTACCGTAGATTTTTTCGAAAAGTTCAAATATTTCGTTAAAACCTTACTACATCTTGTGAAAATGATTATAATTTTGTAATGAAACACCATCTGCATGAAACTTTAATTTTATTCTTAACTCAAATCTTAAGCATATATTTCATAGAATGCATGCAACTCAAAATCTTTCATGAAACTCCCTTTGCACGAAATTATTATGCAATTTAGAGCTCCGATTTTCTCTAAGTCTTGTGCTACTTCGAATTAGGAGGATCCCCTATTATTTATAGGAATTTTGACCCCTATGCAGAATATTCCCCATGTCATGCAAGATTCGCTTTGTGCATGAAAACAAACCATCTTTGTCAAGAAACATGAACACCTAAAAAATGCTTCAATGTTACCTTGAGGGAATTTTGAAAATAAATATGAATAATATTGAGAATGATCATTATGAAAGTTGTTTTAACATTTCAAAAATTTTACATAGATATTTGAAAATTATTACAGGGATTGAAGATGAATTATTTATTTAAAAAAGTCTATAATATGTTCATGAAGGTAAAATTAGTTTAACGGTTATAAAACGTCATAATTATCTTTCACAATTTGATGAAATTCATAATATTAATGAATAATTATTGGATGATATTATTATAATAGTTATTGTGATTATTGAAAATATTAGAGGATTTGGGGAAAATATATTGAATTCCACAAAATAATTTTTTCACATCTGAAAATACATGTTTGATACCAGTGTTTCACCCCTTGAAGATTATAAATTGAATAAATTTTAAATTTATGAAATGAAATTTTTTTTGGTGGGATATTTTTTGGGGAATGTATGTTTTTTAAAAAGATAATTAAATGTGAGATGGAAATAAATTTTAAATCCCAAAGAATCAAAGTAGATATATAGTAGTAAAGGAATAATGTGTAGAATTATATTCATATTGTGTTATTAATTTGAACTTTGAGATGCTCATATATTAATACATCTCTTAAATGGGAAAGGTATGTATGTTGGTGATCCTATTTAGAGATTTTTCACTAATAGATGTACTAGATATTTTATTATTATTTATCTAATGTTGAATGTATAAGTGAGTGAATATGAATATATTCCATCGTGAATGATTTCTAGAAAAATGATTTTTAAATTCATCAAAAAGAAGTCAAGATATAAGGGGAATGACGTTTTTTCCGAATTCATTAAGAAGAATTAATTTTCAATGATGGTGGATGAATATTCTAATGAAAATAATAGTTAAGATGATTCATTAATAAGTGATCATAGTGAGAAATTATTAAATTCATGGTGAATGATAAATATTTGTCTATTGATGGAGAAGGAATATATAAAAACATAGAATTTATTCTAAATCATTAGTTGAAGGAATCCCATTTGAAAATCACTCTTCCTAAGACGGAGAATGAAATGATTGATAAAATTGATCATGTTTTAAACAAGGTTAATAAAACCCTTTGAGAAATATATAATTTTTTTTTAAAAAATGCATATATATTGAGTGTATCACTTATTGTGGTGAAAATATTGATTTCTAAATTATTGATTAAAGAATGTAAAAAAATAGCAGACATCTTGTTTTCAAGTGGTGTCTGAAAGTAATGATCAATTAATAACGATAAATTTTTTACTTTAAAAAACAAGTGTGTAATGTTCTTGAATGTTTTAAGAGAATCTAAATAACTAGTTAAACCACTACAATTATTGGTGATCATTAAAATCTTTTAAAAAAATTATTATATATTCAAAGTATTGATTTTAAAAAGAAAATGTAAAAATGGGAAAAATTAAGATAAGTAAAGGGAAGATTCTCTATAGAGTGATATCTAAAAATAAAAAAACCAATGGAAGTGGACTTAAATTCGTATGTTTTATAAATGTACTATGTAAAATTTAATGAAATATGTTTTACATGAAGAGAAACATATAAGTAACCCAAAAAAGTGGGTTCTAAAAAATAATCATTTTTATTGTTTTAAAAATAATATATTGGATGTTTCAATGTTTCTAAAATGAGTAGTTGTTTCTTAAATATTTTCATTATTTGGGAAGTATTAGATCTTTATCTGATTTAGTTGTTTGGAATGGAAATTATAGCATAATTTATTATATCATAAATATTATCAATATTTCCTAAATATAAAATTGTGTGTGAGTTAACTCTATAAATGTTTACCGAATTGGAAGGAAGCTAAAAATTTATATTTACATGTGAGGAATGAATATCAAGTTCATAATTTTTATTTTTGAACTTATGATAAAATTAGTTAAATCACTAATAAGTAAATAACTAGTTTAATATTTAAATTGAGTATTAATAATCATCAAATACTTCATAAAAACAAAATAGAAAAGATAAAAGTAATCACTAATAGTAGAAGTTATATAAAAATATTTCAAAATAATCAACTATGGAAATTGGATAATTTGTGTTCATCACCTATTAATTAGGAAAATATATTTAAGAAATATATTTATATATTTAAATAAGGATTAATTTGAGTTGGATGTAATGGAGTACTTAAAGTTACTATATTTTATTATATTTGAAATAGTTTAATAGAAAATAATTTCTATGAATATTTTATCTTAAAATGGTTTGAAACATTTATTTAGTTTTACTCAGTAATTTGAGGATTAAAATTATTTGAAACATAAAAAATATTTATTTTTAGTGAATAAAATTAAGGATTTATGTTTTATTGATTGATGAAAATAGACTAATAGAAACCAATTTCAACTGGGCAAAGTTGAAAATTTCTATTTACTGGGCATAAAGGGTGAGAAAGTGTTGTTTCATTGAAGAAAATATAATACTGTAAAGACGTTCCTATATCTGTAGACTCAGATTTTAAATGTTCATGATATATTGTTTTTTTGATTCACTTCCATACCCATGTCATTTTTAGTCGGTGTGGACTATCTTTCAAAAGGTAGGTGATCATTGGGACTTTTCCAATGATGATAAAGGTTGCACATTGGTCGAGATGATGGGATTTGATGATATATTACTTTTTGGGGGGTTTATATCATACTATAGGACTCACTATGTGATTTTATACATGTTCATGAGTCCATCCTAGTAATGATACCAGTTATCATAAAGAAGATTATTTAATGAAAACATTCTTTTAAAAGGAACAGACAATGGAGTTTTATTATCACTTATTTGATCAATTAAATAGGTATATAAATGTATTACTTTTATATAATGTATCTCTATAGAGTTTACTTCCATCTAGGGAGTTTTCATGATCCTAAAGAAGGCGGAATGAGCTGTTGTTGAGTTTGGATCGTGCCCCTGAATGAGGCATTCTATATATCTTTACGAAGGGAATCATAACTAACGTATTTTAATGCCACATAATGGGACACCATTTACACTTTAAGGTGATGTGACTAGACCATAGTTGTAACACACTAATATTTTAAAAAGGAAAGTATATTTTAAAATCATATAGGACATGCAACACTGAGCCAAAACAAACTACGATATATTATTATATAAATATGACCATTATATCATAACTGTTAATTTAGATGGTATGAATATGATTTGATTCTTTATGAAATATACATAAATTTAATACTCAATATATTTTTTTTATAAATTATTTGTAAATAATCACTACATTTATTTATTAAAGTCTTTTAATTATTGAAAAATATCATTTCTTTAAAAAAGGGTTTTATTGATTTTTGTGAGAAAATGTTATAATTATTTTTTATTTATTTATTTAGTTTTATTTGATAAAATTGCTATTATTTTTTAAATCATCATATTGAAATTAAATTATGGTAAAATTTTAATTTTTTTATGAAAAGTATGATTTTTAGTGAATAATGAATGTTATCCATTTTTCAAATATTTTCATTTCTTTTCATTAAATAAAGTAATTAAAATGTACAATTATATTTTTTATTTTATATTAAATTTATATTTTAACCATTTTATTTATACTAATCGAATAGTTTTTATTTTAATCAACACTTTTCATGATTTTAAAATGAGCATTTTTTGGCATAAAACACTTTTTTTAAAACTATTTTTAAGTGCCTAATGGTTCTTCATATTGATTAATTAAAATTAACCCTAATTAGTGATTTTTTATATGAAATATATATAATAAAATTATATTTATCTGAATTTAAATTCATATGATGATTATTTCTAGCCATAGAGTTAATATAACACTATCCATTGCTTAGAAACTGCATTACATGAAAAACTAGTTTCAATACATTTTGTGGTTTCATTTTTAGGTTAAATAATTCTAATTATATGAATTTAATTTGATATAATTAATTAAATATATATAATTAGAATAATTAATATTATTTAATATGTTTATATTAAATGTTGGCCAAAATTAATAGAAAAAATAGTAAAAACATTACCGTGGTAAAAGGGTAAATTAGGTTAACATAGGTTAAGACAAAGTGTAAGGGAAATTTTTTTAATAATAACTATTAATGGAAGAATTAATTTCCACCCTTTTAACCATAGTCTCAAGATTCAATTATTTTGGTATAAGTTTCTATATAGGTGACCTATATATAAATATAAGCTCATAAAAAGGAAAAATGCGACTCCTTTTTCATTAAATATTTCTTATATGTTCAAATAGGAATAATAATAAGTTGTGAATGAATATTAATGGTTATTTTGTGTATAATTATATTATATTAGTGCTTATTTTTTAGTATTAGTGATTCTATTTTTACATTAAATTCTTTTACAATGCTTGTAAAAACATTGAAAAGCTCAATATAAAAAATTATAAAAAAACAAAAGTACTGTATTTGGGATGATTTATGGTGGTATAATAATTTTATGGCTAATAGTGATGTATTAGTTTTTTTATAGATATTATATTATAAATTTTTTGTTATCTATATGATTTTAAGGTCAATTTAATTCTATAGTGTCAATAATTACATTGATGATATAATATATTACTTAATATTATATTAATTTTTTTTAAAAAGAAAAAAAATTAAATATGAAAATTTTGATGATAAATAGTCTAAAATTTCATCCGATTTCCATTTATGGTTCACTTTTTATCCCATAGGAAAATTAAAATCCTTTCAGTTCTAAAATTAATTATTGCGGTTAAAGTAAAAACATTTTTATCTTGGGGTAAATGAAAATATTTGGGTAATATTTCCAATTAAAATTATATAAATCATATTTTATGGAAATATTTAAACGTTATCAAATCCCAAATTTAAATCTATGTCGTTTCCAAATATTTTATCTTAATAAAAATTTTATCATTTTTGTATTGTTTTAGGAAATTTCCAAGTGGGTTCCCTCACCCATTTATAAATAGACACCAGCTTTCATCTAATTTCCACACCTCAAGAGACTTTTTATGAAATAATTGAAAAAATCTAATTTTTTAATCCCTCCTAATCTATTAGAGTCCTCGTTCGGATCAGAAACCCTACCAAGGAAAGCTTTTGGTGTAACATCATGTGGTTGTCTGAAGAATATATATAATTCTTAATCAAGCATTTTTTATTTATTGATAAACATACTTCAGAAATTATTTAACAATTATGATATAATAACATTAATACCTTTTAAATATTAAGAAGCAATTATATTAAAGTCATAACCTATTTCCATTTCCTCTTCCATCAAATGGAAAATGAAACTGTAGTTTGTGTGTTTGAAGAACTTCCACCTCACGACCTAATTTAATTCATTTTCCAACTTCACCTCTCAAGGATGTTTATGAGGTTATGTTGTATGTATATATATATATATTATATTCATGAAATATTTATTATTATGAAAATATAATTTATTATTTAATTTCTTACGTTTATATTCATTGAAAAAATATAACATCATTCTTGTATACATGTGGACTACAACCTCTACAAATCAATGTGATTCATTATTCATCCCCGAATAAAATTCATGATATATATATGATTAATTAAAGATCTTATTTATTACATAATTATACATTTTTTAAAAGTATATATAATCTTTCCTTATTTCCATTATGATCATTGAAAAATGAAAACATTAATCCTGCATACATATACCCTACCATCTGCATGATTGTAATGTGGATCATTTTTCACAACCATTTTTCATGGATGGTTTTAAAATTATAATTGATGTTTTAAATTGATAATTTTTACATTATTATTATTTTTTAGTTAATGTAATAATGACTAATTTTACTATAGTCAATCTACCGATGTCATTTTGAAATTATGAATAGAATATCTTCAAAACAAATGATGTGAAATTAATTGATATAGAAATTAAATAAAATATTGAAATAAATAAAATAAATGTAATTATTATATTTAAAAAATTTCATTAAAAATTAATAATATATATATGTTTGTTATTCCAAAATAAAATTTATGTATCTAGCGAGTTGATCTCAAGGTAAAGGATTTCATCTCAATTTCCCATCATTGAGGAATAATTTAATGTTATGTACCTCACATATTTTATATGGTTTATATTCTTCTATTTAATATATTATACCATTAATAATTAATACTTCATGGAATGTTATGTTACAATTCATTTTACATCAGATGAGATGATTTTATTTTATTATTAACAAAGCAGTAAGGGCTTTTTGTTACAATATTATTTCACATCGAGATTATTTATGTTCAAGGTTCCATTAGGGGATATTATATAATATTATTTTCATAAAAAGATATAATTTAGTATTATAGGGTATTGGATATGGTTATATCTTTGGTTTCCATTTCATCCCTTATTGAATAAAAACATTAAAAATTTATTTGTAGGTAATATCGATCTTGTATCTTCTATTAGATGTGGATTACTTCCCATTCATGTCTAAATTTTTATTCAAAATTTTAAATAATTTTTATATTATTCTATTATATTTTATGAAGTAATTTTTTACAAAAATTTAACTTTTTTAAAAATGATTTAAAATTAATATTAGTTTTTTATGAATAAGTTAATTCATGACTTTTATAAAAGTTTGGAAGTAATATTTTATTTAAAATTACTTAAAATGAAATAATTTACGATAATAATGAATTCTCCATGATTTTCTACTTACATTAAATGTTTCCATTTTATTTTCAATGAAAATGTTATTTATAATATCTTTTAAATTTTATATTTGTATGAAGTCATTTCATTGTGAAAAGGTTATTTTTATCTTGAAGTATTCCATGTGATTTTTAACGAAATTTTTATCGATGTTGTCAATCATTTATATTATTATTGATTATATATTTTTCATATATGTCTCTAAAATATATACATAACAAATTATACCATCCTGTGATGGTGAAAGTCATTCCTCAAGTTCATTTTTAAAATTAAATCATTAGAAAATCTCCTTTGATTACAACATAATATAAGATCATAAAACCCATTTCCTTCCATGGGTAATTATTACATTTATACCTCATTATGGATTTCATTTTCATGGTATACATAACCATGTATATGTTATGATGGGTTCACCCAGATAGCACATTAATGAATCATTAAATGATTTTAGTCTCATTAGCATTTTATTATTATATTATTGAGTAAACCTAATCCATTATCATAATTTATACACCATGTAATTTTATCATGTAATTTAACCTCGAATCTTGCTTATGATATATAATAGGTTTTTTTCCATATTTCCTATGTTTCTATGATCTTATAGAAACTTGTTTTTTATGTTGTTCTTTCATATGATTAGTAGCGATCCATATATTTTATTGTGACATCCCAGGTAAATAAACAATATTACTTTTTCATATTTATTCATATTTGTGAATAAAATGTTAATATTAATTTAAAGGTAACTCTATTCTCGATGGTGTACCCAATACGCAACAACGAGTTTCTTGGGAATCTTACGTTGAACTCTAATAACAAAATAATATTATTTTAAATGGTAGTTAACGTCTAGCTGTTGTAATGGAGGTAATGAACAAAACTAACTACAGAATGATTATATATGTTTTTCAAATATTTTTACTTTTTCCAATAAATGTTAGAGACTTATAAATGCGAATGAATCCAATTTTAAGCGTAAATATTCTAATATTATTTAAAGGTTCTATTAACCACCTTTTGATAGCGAAAGGTTTTTAAATCCACTTTTTGACAATTTCATATGTTATATCGGGCCAAATAAAATCTTTCTTTAGAATCGGGGCATCAAAATTTACTTTGTGTATATTTTTGTTATTTTTTCGATAAAGTTCATTTTTAATGAAAAAGTGAAAAATGTTGTATTTTAATTCAAAACCCCTTTTTAATATAATTTATTTATATTATTAGATAATCTTTTTAATTGGTTTTAATGTGAAATTAGAATATATTTTTATCATTTAATCCAATGGTGGTCATTGGAATTAATTTCACTTTGAAATTGGACTTAAACTACTGTTAAGATTTTAATAGATATTATTTCTTAAGAACGCGCTAATTGTTTTGACATCGGGAATTAATTATTGAATTAATTAATTAAACTTATATGTTTTGAATTTTTTAAAATATACATCATTTTTCAATTCGGAATATCAAATATAGCTTAGGGTGAATTTTTGGTATCTTTCTGAAAAACATCAATTTTTGATGAATAGTGAAACCACTAAGTGGTAGATAAAAAACTGATTTTTCATTTAAATGAAATTTTACCACCTCTGTTATTTGAATTTCAAAAATCAGACATACATGGTTTTCATTAGGATGTAAAATTTGGTTCAAGGGGATTAAAATAATTTTTTTGTGAATAGTAACTTTAATGTTTTATTAATCGCGATTAAAGGTAATTAGTGTAATTTAAGGTAAAGATAATGTTATAATAATATGAAATGACCTTGACACATGTCCTAACCTTATTTGATGAGTCATGGCTGACCATGAAAATCCATGGGTCAACTTGGGGACCCCATGGAGCCACATTGGTAGGAAGATGACATTAATAACTTTTTATTTAAAGATAAAATAAAAATTTCATAAACATGTATTGTTTTACTAAAACAATTTTTACAGGGGGTTATACAAGTAATATTTTTGACTATAAATATTAATTAGAAAGAAACAAATATTTCCTACATTATGATAATTTTTTTATAATTTTTAGACATTATATAAATTAAATTATTTATGACACCATGATGATGCAGTGATTACCACATTATTTAATGATTTACATAAAATGAAAAAATAATGTACAATCTAAGACATACACTTGTTAAAAACTTATTGTATGGTTGTATTTCGAATCCTTATAACCATATACTTGAAACATATAATTATGGGACCTTTGATATCTAAAAATCCTTTTATAATAAAGTTACTTTTCAAGACATTCCAAGAGTGCCCCTCCTCCCTCTTATAAAAGGCCCCCACCTCTACCTCCTTACCCACACATCTCAAGCCCTTGTCTCGCCCAAACTCTACCCATTTTGTCTCTAAACATACCTCTCTTACTCCTAGAAGCCTCACATTGGGAACAAGTCTTTCCAAGGAAGCCTTTTAGCTCTAATAAAAAAGTGTTACCCGATTTAATTTTAAAGTCTTCCCTAGTGTTCTTTTGTTTTATTTTGCTTCTCCAACCCCTTAAACTCTTTTTATTTCTTTCTTTTGTAACAACACCAGTATCTTCAATATACTAGGATGTTTCTATGATTATTATTCGATCTACACTAACACACACCTCCGTCTAATGGTTAAAGAACATACAGTTTCTGTGGATGGCGAATTACTGCCTCACGAAACGATGATTGTTCTATCTTCTCCTACCACCTATCATGGTGGCCATTATGATGGAAATGTATTTATTTATGATATATATTATATTTATATCCCTTATATTATTCTTTATTCTATATTTTATACATACCTTTATTCTTTGCATGTTGTACAAATGCGATAATTTCATTTGTGGAAGTGTGGACTACCGCCCCCTCAAGTGATGTGACTTGTTCATGAAATTCATGGAATATATAACGAATGAAATTTATGATCTTATTTGATCTATATAGCATATATATTATAATGGAATTATAATAAATATATATATCTCTCATCTATTTTTAATTCCATTAATGTGCCAAAGAAATGACAGTAAAGTTCATGCGTACGTACGTCTTACCGTCTCCATGAACGGTACATTTCATTTCTTATCACCAAATGTTATGGACTATTATAAGTACATATATATAATGGATATATATGTCATATATTAAATCTAAATTATGTATATAATTCTGTAATTATAATATATATATCTCTTTTATCTTTAATTCCATTAATATGACAATAAAAAATGAAAGTAGCCTTCATTCATACGTACGGCCTACCATCTCCATGAACAGTGCTTTTCATTTTTTATCTCGAGATGTTATGGAATAGTATAAAATTAATATTTAATGGATATATATGATATTTAAATTATTAATACTATTCTGGAAATTATTTACTTATAACTACATGGACAATCATTTTCAAACAACGTCATTTTTGACTCATGTACCAAACATCGACAAAAACGTCTGATATAAACTCACATTATTAACCAATTACTATAACATTATAATATGTGATATGAGATGAATAATAATATTTAAAGGAGGTCCTTATGCAATTAAAAATTGACTAAAGCTTATTATTCAGGAATATAAATAAATGATCAAGACAAGTCGGACTTGAGGTAATGGATCCGACCTCTCTCTTTCTTTTTATGTACTCTCTTTTATGTAATTTCTTTTAAGATCATCATTATTATTTTTGGGGATGTTATTTTATATTCCTCATACTGTACTTTTTATGTTCATATTATTAGAGACCCTATTGATCTCGTAAATCCATTTTTGGAAGTTTTAAGTGGAACCATTAGGTTGCCGAGTTTTCGTAAGGGATTTTTCATCTCACTTTTATTCCTATGAGATTTACGCTACATTTTCCACCATTTCTTTTGAGTGGTGTACGAACTTTCCATTATTATACTATTTCTATATTTTTCTTTCATTTATGGGTATTTTCATAAATTTTTTATTGTCCTTCTTTCATGGGGTGTACGTTTCCGAAGTTACCCAATTTGGTAAGGGAACCTTTCACCCTCCTCATTTTAAAAGACTTCTTTTTGTTAGGTATTTTAATCTTATTATGATGGGATATGTTATTTTATAACCTTATTTATATAAGTGTTATGTCCAAGTGATGAGATACCAATTTTTATCTCTCATCATCTCATTTAATGAATTCTAAAGTGACATCGTTAGGCTGTCATATTTCTGTAAGGAAACTTCTTAACCCACTTTCAATTCTTTGGGTTAAACCTCTAATTCTTGATTTTATTATGCCAATATTACGCATGGAATATCTATGTTGTAATTTCCACAAACCTTTGTGTGGATATACTATTTCTACACATAATCATCTCATTGATAAATTCTTACGTCATTTATACGAACTTGTTTGGGAAATCATAACTCAATCTCATTTCATTGAGTTAAATATCTATGTCATTGGTTTTTTTCCAGAGTATGTGTGAATGACCACTGATTATTTTAAACTTAATATCCACATATATTTGGTGTATTTATATTTGTCAGATATAATCATGTAATTGATTTATCCTTAATCTAACTATACCGACATTTTAAGGGACATCGTCTAAATATCCTTTCATTGAGGAATATTTTGTTTTATACACAACATTCTTTTATACAGTGTATAAACCCCTTTTACTTCTACTTTTATACGAAATGAATCTTTTCTATACGAAGTGTTTTACTAAATGACAAAAAGTATGTTTCTTTTTAACATACGTGGTGACAACGACCTTTCCGCCGCCACAAGTATTATTTGATCTTTGGCTTCCTCAACAAGCCGTTATATTTTTAAATGTAAATAAATACCATATAATCCTTTATGTATTTTAGTATTGAAAATGGTTTTGATAATGGATTTTTTATGCCAATATATTTAAGTGATATACTGTTCTTGAAATGTTGAAATTTATTCCTTCCTTTATAATTGTTTTATATGTTATGATTTTATAACGGTACGTGGACATTTGACTGGTGGTTACATGATAAACCATATGACGGGTGGTGCCGTGAATACCAGGATGGGTGGTTACGTTATAACCTCCAATGCATTGGGTATAGAAGTCGGCTGTATGGATATTCCATTTAGTGATATGTGTGGAAGTTGACTGTATGGTTATTCCATTTAAGTATGTTTATGTCCCAAGTTACCTTTATATGTTATGTGTTATTTATATTGTTTTATGGTAATCTTTTGGTTAAAAAAGGGTAAGTAATGATCTTTTATTTAGTGAAGAGTTTTTAATACTTCATAAAGGTGAAAATTATTACTTTGATAGAGTATTCTTGGTTTACTTGTTGTTTTGAAAAACTAACAGTTTTCCTTCTTTGTGTATCCCTTACTGAGCTTTTTTATTCTCACCTTAAGTTTTTTTGAAATGTTTTTCACAGGACTTAATGAGGAATAGGGTCAAGGGTGTGATCAAGGAAATTTCATGATTACTAAAACATGGCACTAGACATGTTTCTTTTTAAGAGTTTTTATTTTATGTAAACATAGTAGAAGTGTCTACTTTTTAATCTTGTGAGATGTAGTAGTTATGTACTAATTCTCTAAAACTCTAAACCTAAAAAGATCCTCTATGTGAATTATTCATTTAATTCATGATTATGTAATGTGTTAAGGCCGAGTACTTATAGTTGGTCTCAATGGTTGGTTTAGATAACTTTAGAGGTTAGGATATTCTCTAAGAATAAGTGACATTACCACAATTTCTAGGATTTCAGAAAGAGTCATAGTTTTTAGATAAAGTGAATGAGTAAGTATATCTTAGTGTTTATCTTACTCATTAGTACATGATGGTTTTGTTGATATACTCACACTGACATTTCTGGTTTTAGTAAATGGATGGATATAGCAGGCACCAAAGTGACAATGGGATTGAAGGAAACTGTGGCGGTTCTCCAATTAAGAGACTGGATGAAATGGGGAATTCAATGAAGAAACTCGTGGTTGTTCTAAACCAACTATCAAGGAGTCATGATCAACCACTTGAACCTTGGTGAGTTCTCTAATGCATCATGTATGAGATGACCAACTCGATGTGGATGTTCAAGTAATAATTATAAAGGTAACCATTAGGGTTTATATGATCCTTACTTTTGATGTAATTATGGGTTACTATATGATGGAAGATTAAAGACATGAGGAAAAATTGAGGTTAAATTATGTTATGGTTATTTTTGAAGATTTTATCTCTTTTTTGGGGAATTTTTTAAGAATTATATAGTTTTGGAAAAAGGAAAACACATAGACTGTGTGACAACCCGTCGCGTCGGACAAATCTGTGGGAATGGAACCCACAACCAAAGTGCGACTGGTATTTATCACCTACCAGTGGACTACGTGAAGTCCCTGGTTAGTTTGAAAAATTCTTTTTCTTAGTTATATAATTTTATGAATCAAGAATAAGTTTATTTTGGGTTATCTGGGAAATATTTACCTATAATGGAGGTTATATGATTAGGTTAATTACTTTTCAATATGAGACATTAAGAGAAACTAATGTTTTTTGAGATAAATGTTAATTTTCACCTTGGAAGACTATGTGATTAAATCCTTCAACTATTTGGGTTTCAATCATATTTTGGTTTACTTTGAAGAATTTTATGGACAATTTGTTTATAGAATGGTCTTATTTGAACTTGGGGTTTTGTTGGACAAATTTTGGAGATTAAGAAAAGATTTTATTTTTATAAATGATTATCCTTTTGTGGATTATCTGATCTTGTTCTAAAAATTTTGGTTTTGGTTAAGGTATAAAGACATGGGAAATATATAGTTCTCTTTTTTGGATTAGGTGATTCTCTAGAAGTTGATTATAGCTCTCTTAATGTGAACAAGTCATCCTAAATACTCATTTTTTGGAGAAAATATGAGTTTGTGTAAGGAATCTAGTAAGAGACGAAAGTATACATGACAAGTAAGTATGTTTCCTTAGGATTTAGTTAAGCTAATAAATAAATTCCTCAATGAAATTTAACATAAAACAAAAATGTGGTTTTTTAACTTTTCCTACTAGGGAATCAAATACTTTTTAACCCATCACAAGTTTGTGATTTTCTTGTGGTTAACTTTCTCCAAATCATGTTTTCTGTCACTCTCCATCAGAACATGACTCTTTGTTTTCTCTTCCATTTCTTTTTTTCTTATATGGAATCCTAGTATGGGTTTACTCGGGTGACCTTTTTACTTCCCTTTCTTTATTTTAAAGTGACAGTTTAATTGAGTCATTTTCTGATGTGGGGTTTTCAATGATGTTTCCAGCCCAATTTTAAAATTGTGAGGACGCAATTCCCAAAAGGGGGGAAGGATATAACATCCTGGGTAAATAAACAATGTTACTTTATCATATTTACCTATATTTGTGAATAAAATGTTAATATTAATTTAATGGGAATGCTATGCTCGATGGCGTACCCAATACGCAACAACGAGTTTCTTGGGAATCTTACGGTGCACTCTAATAGTAAAATAATATTATTTTAAATGGTAGTTAACACCTAGACGTTATAATGGAGGTAATGAATAGAACTAACTAAAAAATGATTATATATTTTTGTCAAATATTTTTACTTTTTCCAATAAATGTCAGAGGCTTAAAAATGGGAATGAATCCAATTTCAAGCATAAATACTCTAATATTCTTTAAAGGGTCGATTAACCACCTTTTGATGGAGAACGCTTTTTAAATCCACTTTTTCACAATTTAATATGTTATATCGGACCAAATAAAATCCTTCTTTAGAATCGGGGAATCAAAATTTAATTTGTGTATATATTTGTTATTTTTTTGATATAGTACATTTTTAATGAATAAGTGAAAAATGTTGTATTTCAATTCAATACCTATTTTTAATCTAATTTATTTATATGATTAGATCATCTTTTCAATTGTTTTTAAAGTGCAATTAGAATATATTTTTTCCATTTAATCCAATGGTGGTCGTTGGAATTAATTTCACTTTGAAATTGGACTTAAACTAGTGTCAATGTTTTAATAGATATTGTTTCTTAAGAACACACTATTTGTTCTGACAGTGGGAATTAATTATTAAATTAATTAATGAAACATATATGTTTGGAATTTTTTAAAATAGACATAATTTTTTAATTCATAATATCAAAGATATCTGTGGGTGAATTTTTGGTATTTTTCTGAAAAACATCAATTTTTGATGAATAGTGAAACCACTAAGTGGTAGTTAAAAAACTAAATTTTCATTTAAATGAATTTTTTCCACCATTGTGATTTGAATTTTAAAATCAGAAATACATGGATGTAATTAGGATGTAAAATTTAGTTCAATGGGATTAAAATAATTTTTTGATGAATAATAACTTTTATGTTTTATTAATCGCGGTTAAAGATAATTAGTGTAATTTAAGGTAAAGATAATGTTATAGTAATATGAAATGACCTTGAAACATGTCCAACCCTTATTTTATGAGTCATGGGCTAACAATACAATCCATGGGTCAACTTGGGGACCCCATGGAGCCACATTCGTAGGAAAATGGCATTAATAACTTTTTATTTAATGATAAAATAAAAATGTCACAAACATGTATTGTTTTACTAAACCAATTATTAAAGGGGGTTATAAAATTAATATTTTTGACTATAAATATTAATTAGAAAGATAAAAATATTTCCTACATCATGATATTTTTTTTATAATTTTTATACATTATATATGTTAAATTATTTATGACACCATGATGATGCAGCGATTACCTCGTTATTTAAAGACTTAAATAAAATGAAAAGATAATGTAAAATCATAGACATACACTTGTCAAAATCCTATTGGATGGGTGGATTTAGAACCCTTATAACCTCATCCTATAAATATATAATTTTGGGTCCTTTGATATCCTAAAATCATTTTATAATAAAGTTACATTTCTCGACTTTCCAAGAGTTCCCCTCCTCCCTCTTATAAAAGGCCACACCTCTACCTCCTTACCCACACCTCTTACGCCCTTGGCTCATCCAACTTCTGCTCATTTTGTCTCTACACATCCCTCTCTTACTTCTAGAATCCTCACGTTGGGAAAAAGTCTTTCCAAGGAAGCCTTTGAGCTCAAATTGAAAAGAGTTACCCGATTTAAAGGTAAAGTCTTCCCTAGTGTTCTTTTGTTTTATTTTGCTTCTCCAACCCCCTAAACTATTTTTATTTCTTTATTTTGTAACAAAAAAAGTATCTTAAATATAATAATATGTTTTTATGATACGTATTCGAGCCACACTAATACACACCTTTGTCTAATGGTTAACGAACATTCTGTTTCTATGGATGGTGAATTACTATCTCACGAAAGAATGATTGTTCTATCTTCTCCTACCACCTGTCATGGTGGCCATTATAATGGAACTATATTTATTTATGATATATATTATATTTATTTACTCTCTATTCTTCTTTATTATATATTTTATACATACCTTTATGCTTTGCATGTTGTGCAAATGCGATAATTTCATTTGAGGAAGTGTGGACTACCGCCCCCTCAAGTGATGTGACTCGTTCATGCAATACATGGAATGTATAAAGAATGCAATTTATGAACTTATGTGATCTATATAGAATATATATTATACTTGAATTATAATATATATATATCTCATCTATTTTCAATTCCACTAATGTGCTAACGAAATGAACGTAGCGTTCATGCATACGTACGGCTTTCCGTCTCCATGAACGGTACATTTCATTTCTTATCTCCAAATGTTATGTACTATTATAAGTAAATATATATAATGGATATATATGTAATATATTAAATATAAATTATGGATATAATTCTGGAATTATAATATATATATCTCTCTTTTAGCTTTAATTTTATTAATATGACAAAAAAATAAAAGTAGCGTTCATGCGTACGTACGTCATACCGTCTCCATGAACGGTGCTTTTCATTTTTATCTCCAGATGTTATGGAATAGAATAAAATTAACATTTTCTGGATATATATGATATCTAAATCATTAATAATATTCTGGAAATGATTAACTTATAACTACATGGACAATCATTTTCAAACAAGGTCATTTTTGACTCATGTACCAAACATCGACAAAAACATCTGATATGAACTCACAATATTAACCAATTATTATAAAATTATAATATGTGATATGAACTGAATAATAATCTTTAAATGAGGTCCTTAAGCTATTATAAATTGACCAAAGTTTATTATTCAGGAATATAAAGAAACAAACAAGACAAGTCGGACTTGAGGTAAGGGATCCTACCTCTCTCATTCTTTTTAAGTACTCTCATTTATGTCATTTCTTTTATGCTCATATTTCTTATGTTTGGGGATGTTATTTTATATTACTCATACTGTACTTTTTATCTTCATATTATGAGAGACCCTATTTGATCTCGTAAATCCATTTTTGGAAGTTATAAGTGGCACCTTAGGTTCCCAAGTTTTCATAAGGGATTTTTCATTTAACTTTTATTCCCATGGGATTTATGCTAAATTTTCCACAATTTACATTGAGTGGTGTATGTACTTCCCATTATTATACTCTTTGTGTAATATACATTCTTCTATGGGTATTTCTATTAATGTTGTATAGTCCTTCTTTCATGGGGTGTACGTTTCGAAAGTTACCCAATTCGGTAAGGGAACCTTTCACCCTCCTCATTTTAAAAGAATTCTTTTTGTTAGGTATTTTAATATTATTATGATGGGATATGTTATTATATATCCTTATTTCTATAAATGTTATGTACAAGTGATGAGATATCACTTTTTATCACTTATCATCTCATTTTATGAATTCTAAAGTGACGACGTTAGGCTGTCTGATTTCTGTATGGGAACTTCTTAACCCACATTCAATTCATTGAGTTAAACCTATAATTATTGATTTTATTATGCCAATATTATGTGTGGAATATCTATGTTGTAATTTCCACAAACCTTTGTGTGGATATACTATTTATACACATAATCATCTCATCGATAAATTCTTATGTCATTTATACGAACTTGTTTGGGAAATCATAAATCAATCTCATTTCATTCAGTTAAATATCTATGTCATTGGTTTTGTTTTTCCAAAAGTATGTGTGAATGACCTCTGATTGTTTTACACTTAAAATCCACTTATATTTGGTGTATTTATATTTTTCACACATAATCATGTAATGGATTTATCCTTAATCTAAGGATACCGACTTTGTAAGGGACTTCGTCTCAATCTCCTTTTATTAAGGCATATTTTATTTTATACACAACATTCATTTATACGGTTTATAAACCCCTTTGACATCTAATTTTAGTCAAAATGAATGTTTTCTATACGAAGAGTTTTACTAAATGACAAAAAGTATGTTTCTTTTTAACGTATGCAGTGACAACGACCTTTCCACCGCCATGAGTATTATTTGATATTTGGATTCCTCAGCAAGCCGTTATATTTTTAAAAGTAAATAAATACCATATAATATTTTATGTATTTTGGTATTGAAAATGGTTTTGATAATGGATTTGTTTTGTCAATATATTTAAGTGATATATTGTGCTTGAAATATGGAAATGTATTCTTTCAGTTATAATTGTTTTATGTGTTATGATTTTATAATGGTACTTGGAAATTTGATGGGTGGTTACGTGATAAACCATATGATGGGTGGTGCCATGAATACCAAGACTGGTGGTTACATTATAAACTCCAATGCATTGGGTATGGAAGTTGGTCGTATGGCTATTCCATTTTGTGATATGTGTGGAAGTTGATCATATGGTTATTCCATTTATGTATGTTTGTGTCCCAAGTTACCTTTATATGTTATGTGTCATTTATATTGTTTTATGGTAATATTTTGGTTACAAAAGGGTAAGTAATGATCTTTTATTCAGTGAGGAGTTTTTACTATTTCAGAAAGGTGAAAAGTATTACTTTGATAGAGTATTCTTGGTTTACTTGTTGTTTTGAAAAACTAACAGTTTTCGTTCTTTGTGTATCCCTTACTGAGTTTTTTTGCTCACCCCATGTTTTTTTGAATTTTTTTTCACAGGACTTAAATGCGGAATAGGGTCAAGGATGGGATCAATGAAAAGTCATGCTAACTAAAACATGGAAGTAGACATGTTTCTTTTTAAGAGTTTTTATTTTATGGAAACTTAGTAGAATTGTCTGCTTTGTAATCTTTTGAGATGTAATAGTTATGTCCTAATTCTATAAAACTCTAAACCTGAAAAGATCCTCTATGTGAATTATTAATTTAATTCATGATTATGTAATGTGTTAAGGCCAGGTCCTTATATTTATAATTTCATGTTATACATTTGACTAACGCGTTATGTTTCCTTAAACATTTTTGTTCCCTTATTGATATTTTTTTGACCCCTTTGATTTATATTGTCACATTGTAATCTTGTTCTGTTTTGGGACCTCAAAGAGATTTTGGATATCACTAAGGAGAATAATAAAATAATATGTTCTCTTTTAGTTTCTTTTTTTATTTTATGCTCCTAGCTTTCCAAACACACTAGGTCATACAATATTTCAGTTGTAATGAGTTTATGTTTTTAAAATATATTCACCAATATTCGTAAAAGGATTGGACCACTACAGTTGGTATCATAGTAGGGTGCAGTTATATTAGGGTATTAGCATTATAGATTTTTATTAAATTACTTGTGGATAAGTCTAAATGTAGTAAGACAATACAATTTTTTTAAGGAATAGATTATGTGGTTTTCATAGAAAAAAATCACTTCCAAGATTCTATAAGTGGTTGAGGTTTTAGAATAGATGAATATGGCTATATTAATCTCAAAAAAAATCATTATTGAGTATATCTCAACCATTAATCCAATATGTGGTGTGTGTTCGCTGGCTGTGCACCTGGTTTGAAACTCCTAGAGGATATTGTTGGGCCAATTCACATTTTCTATATGAAAAATCATATTGTGTTTTATGAAATTATAATCATGGATAACCTTTATTGAATATAAGGTTCCATATATTTAAAATAAAGGGATACGATTTACAAATTCTATAAATGATTGTTCTTGATTATGATTAATGTATCTCACACAATCATTTTTGGAATTGTCTAATGGATAAAACCTAGTGGAATGATGTTAATATTTAATGTGATGAAAAATACGAATAATATTAGAAAAAAATAAAATTGTGAATGATTTGAAAGTTATTTTGTTTGTACCTAATCAGTTATCATGATATTTGAGAAACAACCTATACCTCAACCTACTCCCAGACAGACTAATGAATAAAAATATGGAGCCATATAAGAACATAGGTTATGGATACCATGGATAAAAGATGACTCAAATTTCATCTTGTCAGAAATGTTTTAAGATATAGTGAAGAGTATGTAATGAAGGAACATGAAAATAATTTATATGTGGAAAATAAGAAAATAAAGGAAAAATTGTTGAGGAAAAATGATGAGTTCAATGGAGAAAAATAAATTTCATTATAGAGAACCATCTATAGATCATTGTCTTAAATGTGGTGAAAATAAAGAATTATCTCATTCAATTCAATCCTCTAGAGGTTAAAAAATTTACTATGTAATTAACAATTTATTTCCAATAATTTAGGTGAATGTATTTAAATATTTGTATTTATAAATTCTTTTGTACATTTATTTTTATTAGTGGTGTTTTATTTGTAAGAATAATGAAAATCCATGTATTTTGTTAATTTTTGAAAGAATATATTATGTCACTCATGATTTACGGTGATTCAGGTTATTTATATATGTAGTTATCATATATTATTAGGCAATATACAATTATATGTGATACTTTAAGGGTGACTGATTTTATTTAGATATAAATTTTAAATTTATTTTTGATGAATATGTGAACAAATCATTTAGATCTTTTGGTTTCATGTTTTTTCAAGAATATTCTAAAGATATTTAAAGTTATTTATTTATAAAATTATATCCGATGGACTTTGGGTGTTTCTCTTATGGATTTAGAGATTAATGTTCCATTTTATCATTTGAAGGATAATTAATTTTGAGAATTATCTTACCTTATGATAACCATTTTGGATTTTCTTAATGGATAACAGTAATATGAATAACTCATTTCTTATAATTATGTGATCCACTATATTTTGATTTTAGTGCTTCATTCATAAAATATTTCACCTTGAATGCTCTACATTTGGAGAAAGAGATGATATTGTCGATAAAATTGACTAAGGGATGAAATTTCAATTATCAAGGAGAATATATACTTATTTTTTTAGTCTATATGGTAAAACAAATCCTCAACTATTGGAAAAGGATTTTGAAATGAAAATATTATCCCATTAAATTAATTTATAATGAATTGATAGGCTTTTCACGCCTATTTTTTTATATTTTTATGATCATCAACATTATCATAATCTTTGAACTTCTTATGATGAATGATCTCTATCATTATCTATCATTAGTTGGGAATTATTATTTTCTTGAATTCCTATATTTACACATCTGATCAATTTTATAGTATTTTTAAACCTAGTTATGTGCTATTCCAAATTACCTATGTATTTTCTATTCCATCTTTTCATAAGGAATTTTTGATAACCCTTTTTATGATGATGGATTTCAACAAAGGTATTTTAAAATATCAAACCATTGATTACAGAGTACATGTTAAAATTGAGAGAGCTAAATTTTTAATGGGGGAGATAAGGTAACACCCTAATATTTTTGAAAATAAAACTATGTTCGAATAGATTATACAACATGAAACACTCATCCTAAACGAACCATGAAATATTATAATTTAAATATGACCATTTTAACATAGCCTTTAAAATGGTGGATATGAATAGGAATAAATAATATATGAAATATTTATATAGTTACTACACAATATAAATATAGTTTTTAACTATTATTAAATAATCACTCATTTTTTGTAAAAAATTTTTTGTTCTCAAAAACACCCTTTCATCAAAAATGGATTTTAGTACTATTTTTTGTGAAAATTTTATAATTAATTTGGCTTTTTTTGAAATATTATTTGATAAAATGGATATAATTTTTTAAAATCATCAAATATAAATTATCTTATGGTGAATTTTTTATGGTTTTGTAAAAAAATTTATTTTCAATTGAATATTAAAAATGACTGGTTTTTCAAAAAATGTCATTTACTTCAGTTAAATAAAGTAATTTAAATTTTCCCTTATATTGTTGATTAGGTATTAAAATTATATATTCTTTTTATGAATAATCTAATAAATTTCATTTGAATTAGTTGTTTTTATGAATTTTAAAAATGTATATTTGTAGGATTAAAAATGCATTTTTCAGATAACATTTTTTATGTTCATACTATTTCACCATTTTAATTAATGAAAAGAAACCCTAAAATGGAATTATTAAAATAAAAATTTTAGAATATATTTATATATAAAAATATATTTTTATTTAAATTTATATAATTATTATTAGGAGTAATAGAGTTAATATACATTAGTTTTTTTAAATGCATTTGTTGAAAAAATGTTTTGACTCGTTTTGCGGGTCAATTTTTAATTTAGATTCTACAATTTTTGTGAATATAATATGATAAAATTGATTCCATATTTATAATGATAATAACTAAAATAAATATATAATGTCATATTAATTTTTGGAGATAATTAACTTTAAAAAGAGTAGAAATTTTGACCACCGTAAAAGGGAAAAGCATGTTAACGTATGTTAAAAATAAGAGATACAACCCAAATTTTTAATCTTAATTCTTATTGGAAGAATTTATTTATAAAAAAATCAACTTATTATTTATATTAAATTCTTTATGGGACACATTTTCAATGAAGTTTATCTATATGACAATTTATAGAAATAATGAACAAAATGTCATTCTCATTCTCTTAAATATATCTTATATATTCATAAATGGATAGAAGTATGTTTTGAATGAATATTAATGCTTATTTTGATTATAAAGAATTTATTTTCATTTTGGAAGTCACTTTTAAATTTTTATGGATTATATATAATGTTCCCAGATTAGTTTGAAATCACTAAGAGGGGTAGGGGTGAATCAGTGATCTATTTAAACCTGTGAAAAGTTTATTCTTATAAATTAAAGCTCTATAGATAGTTAAAGGCCAGATACACTCTTATTTTTTCCTAAGCCTTACCTCGAATGATGCTATAAATTAAAAAGCAGTAAAAAAAGGATTTACAAGGTTTGGTACAAAGACCTACTTCTTACTTTGTTGTTTATTATCCCGAACACATATTCTCCACTATAATAAAATGAGAAATTAAAATGGTTGATACAGAGTCACATTTTATCTCTCATGAGTCCCAGAGGAGGTTCTTTATACCATATCTCATAATGTTTCAAGAATCCCATGGGACTACTATAGAGTATCATTAAATATTTCTTCTCTTAAATCACTCAAGATCCTTCTTGATTCCAAATAACACGAGATGCTACATCCTTTATTTGAAGCTTAGATTAATTGTTGATTGATATTATACCCTTTATCCATGATAATTTTTAATTATACTATCCAGTGTACCTCTTCAAGAATATTCAAAATCCTTTGGTAAGGTCTGTTGGCCTTGATGAATAATTTTAATCACATGTACTAATCAGTTGGATTAGTGCAAAAATGCTCAGGCAATTATTTCTTCTTCTAATGAATTCACAACCTCACTTATATGTGTTCAAGTGGTTAACAAAATTTCATCAAGAATATTAATATGAAATAATGATATTGCACAATATCAACTCAATCTATCTTTTTAAATTCTAAAACACATTAAACTCAGATATAAGATCTTCTGTAATTTTGTACAACTTCAGTATCAATTCAAATCCACTATATGCATGGGATTCATGGAATTAAAAACATACTATCTTGGGTATCTACCTTAATTATTCTCAATGCATTATTTTTATGTAATTAAAAAAAATTCATTAGATATCTCAATTAATTCTCATATATAAAGGATTATGCATGATTTCATACATTTATAATGTGTTTCCTATTATCCAGAACATGTATAGTTCCCTTGTATCAATATTTTAGGTTCAATGTGTGTCTGTGTTATGCTTTTTCACATTCACTTTCCAGATTGTTTCTTCTTGCTAAATATGACCACACATAATCTTTCTTCGTTTAGTGATGCATAAATTCATATATCATTGGTTTATATTTTATGAAACCTGAAGTACTTCCCTTTATTCCTTTTACACTCACTGTTTATTTGAATCTTCTTTCTTTTTTTCTTTTCATGCACACAATGTTGATGGTCTCATGCATACACTCATGTGATTAACATGAAGAATCATAAGTCTTGGTGTGTTTGTGAAGAATGGTGGATGTTTCATGAATAGTGAACTTGAATCTATGTGCCTGAGTATATGTGATACCCACATTCGCAAAAACTTATCCTCCACTACAATGAAACCGTGCACATCTACATGTGTTCTCCTCCTTCAATAGAATCTCTGACAAATAGATGAGTTCTTCAATATACAAAACAAGATTTTTTACCTCTACGAAGGTCATTGGGTTCACAGTTGTTTCTTCATGGAAGAGGTGCATGAATTGGGTGTCTTTTATTAACTAGAGATGTGTGGTTCTTCGAAATATACATCAAGGGAGAGGTTTGCAGTGGTTTTGTACCCACATGATTATCTTCCAGAAACATAGTGATGGTTTGGGTAAACCTTTCATACATCTATGATTTTCCTTCACAAAGATGTTCTAGTCTTACCCTCTTTGTGAGGGAACTTCAATAGTTCTTAGCACTTGTGAAGGCATGAGGATTCCTCTTTTTAGGTATCCTCAATGATTTGTAGGTCATTGCTTTCCCTTTGTAAAACAGTAGCACATAGATGCTCTAATTTTTTAAAAGGATGAGCTTTAGGGAATAAGGGAGAAGCAACATTCTTTGGCTCGAGACCTCTCCTTTTATATGCATGGGATTAGAGTGTGCATCGTGTTCAAATAATGTAACAAACATCATTTAAATTACACCTTTGAATGTCCGAGAACCTCATATTTCAAATCTCCAAATGAGGATGAGATATGCCGATAAACCTAGTTGGATGGTGGGGATCACTTCCCTATTTTTTAAAATGCTTCCCCACATCGAATCGGTAAGGCAGGGAAGATACAGTTTATGTATCAACCCACCCTAAGCAATATCCAAATTACTCCTCCTCACTCCACTATACCACCATGTATTATGTTATCCTACAGGCACACGATGTTTCGTATGCATGGCCTTCAACTCGTGTGCTCCTCCAGGTATAAACATTCCCCTTCCACTAATGGGTTGATGTCACTTTTTCATGGCTGACACCTGTGGCCCCGTATGCACCTCGGATTCCAAAAAAAATCTCATAAGTATGAAATGCAAGGCCACTTAGTAGTTCAAAGATTCATGACCACCTATCATCAAATGACAATCCCATGAACATTTCCATCACTTTTAACCGTCTCTCTTTTCATTTTGGAACATGAATCCCAATGTATATTAATCATCCAAAAATTAATTATACAATAATTTTCTTCATTTTTGTAAAAAACTCGTCATATTTGATACAATTTCTTTGAACAGAATTCCAGTTCAAAAATTGTTTTATTTTCTATGGAGAATGTTCAATCATGACATCTAATGAAATTGGATGAATAGTGATTCTCCAAGTAACATTACTTTTTAACTAACAAAATTCATAATCAAAGTGGGATCTTCACTACGTCCATAACATTCATTGAGTTAATAAAAATACATTAATCATCACCACTTCAATCATTACCTTTCCATGCACATATTGACACATTATTGTCAATAAATTCAAAACTGTTCCTAACAATATATCTTCCTTAAACTCTTATACTACGTTGACACCACGCTTGTAAGAATTGTGAAAAACACAAGGTAAATAATCTAAAAAACATCAAAAGTTGTCTTTTTTGGGATTATTATTTGTATCAAAATATTTTAATTATTAATGATAAGTTATTATTATTTTTAATTATATTATATTATAAATTCATTATTACCTTCATGCCTTTATATATAAATTAAATAATTAATGTAAAAAATGACATTAATGACTCTTTATGTAAAATTATATTTCAGTAAATTAATTAAAAACACTAAAAAAATTAAATAGGATAAATATGGTGATAAATTTTATGAAATTTAATCTTTTTTCCATGTATTATCACATTTTTATTATATAACAAAAATTATAACCCATTCAAAATTAATAAATCAACTACTTTAGTTAATGTTAAGATGAGTTTACAATGTATCAAACAAAAAATAGAAGGGAATTATTTTCAATTAAACTTTTGTAAATTCAATTCGAAGGACTTATTTAAAACCTATTATATCCAACCTTAAAATATATGGCTATTCTGGATCTTTTTGATTGATAAATACTTTATCATTTTGTATTCTTGAAGAAAATTTCCCAGTGAGTTACATCCCCCACATATAAATGGACGCCCACATTACAATTATATAAACAATTAAAGAGACTTTTGGTTCAAAATATTCTAGAGAAAATCCACTAATTTCAACCCTACCCATGTATTATAGGGCCTAGTTTTATAAGAAAACTATCCAAGGGAATATTTTTAAATAAATCGCTAGATGTAGTCTGAAGAAGATGTATAGTTCTTAGTCAACCATATTTGTTTTATTCAACCTACGAAATTGCTTGAAATATTATTAAATTTTCCTTATGTAATAATATTATAATATTATATATAATGAGATGTTATTATGTTAATTTCATAACCTAAACCAATATCTTCTTCCATTAACTGGAAAATGAAACCATCATTTGTGAGCATGAAGTACTACCACCTAATTAACCGATGTAATACATTTTCCATGGTCACATTTCACAAAAATTTGTGAACATTAATATAATTTATATAAATTATATTCATGAAATAATTATACTTCTTAAAATTTTAAATATCATTTACTTTCATAACATTCCATTCACTAAAAAATGATAACATCATTCATGTGTATGCTTGGACTATGAACTTAGTGAAGTAATGTGATTCATTCTTCATCACCACATAAAATTGATTATATTCATAAGTGTATTTAAATAATTAATATTTTATTTATGATACTATTATCATTATAAAAATTTATAATAATACCCTCCTTCTATTCATCATGATCATTAATGAATTGAAATGTTTCTCATGTGTATGTACGACATACCATCTCTGTGATTGTAACATAGATCAATTTTTTAAACCATATTTCATTGTTAGTTTTAAATGTTAAGTTATTTTGTAAAAGGTATATTTGTTTGATTATTATTATTATAGAGATTATTTAACAATGGTGTTGTTTACCACACTCATCCTACCAAAATCATTTCAACCATAAGTACTTAATTTCATCGAATACTATAAGGTGAATTTAGTTGATAATGTAAATAAATATAACATGGTAATAATGAAATATTGTAATAAACATGAAAAAATTTCATAATAATTTTAATAATACAAATAATTTTATTATTCAATAATAAAAATTATGTACGTGATGATTTAAACATGAGGTAAGATATTTTGACTCAATTTTCCTTCATTTACACATATTTTAATGAAATGTGCCTAATTTTATTATTATAGTGTGTATGATGAACCTATAAATACTATATCATGAATCATTGATAATTCATGTAATTTTAAATTCAAATTTATTTAAATTCATCCAAATGGATTTTATTTTTATAATACCTTGGTGGTAAAAGGATTTAGGTAACAATTAAATTTCTTCATGGGATTGTTTATGTTCTTATTTACATTGAGGGAAATAATACAAAATTATTTTATTGAACCACATATATTTTATTCTACGCTGGTCATGAATTTTTTTTATTTTATATTCAATTTTCCCTTATTGAATAATGAAACATCAATAAAGTTATTTGTATGTAATATCAATCTTGCATCTAATTTTAGAACTAGAATACTTCCCTTCTATTTTTATATCTTTTTTAAAATATCATAATGTTTTTACTATTATGCAATGATTTATTAAAGAAGTTTTCTCCCATGTGTGATATTTTACATAATTTGTTAAAATGGAATATTACTTTCTCTTTCCAAACAAGGTATTTTAGTATTTTTACAAAATTATGAATTGAATGTTTTATTTTAACTTGTATAGAATGAATGAAATTTACTACCATAATTAATACTAAATATATTGAATCCTAAATTAGAGTTTTCCATGGTTAATTTTTAATAAAATGTTTTCAATAATATTTTTAATAGTTATATTTTAAAAACGTGGTTTCAAAAGTGAAATGGTTATTTTTATGAAGAAATATTCCGTGTGACCTTTTATTTATATTTTCATTAATGATGTAAAAATTTGATGTTATGAAAGTTATCAAATATATATATATTTATATATATGTATCTACCTTATAGACCAAGATCATCCTCCCTTCTTTTTATGGGGAATACATTATTTATGTTCATTTATCAATTTAGTTCTTTATAAAATTGTCTTTTTTTACAACATGAGGAAATATTATGCAAACCAAATCCTTATATGGGTAATTCTTATGTTCAAACCTTAGTATTTCTTAACATGTTGTGGCATTTATAAACATGAACCTATTATGATTTGTGTCCCAAATCACACTCCAAATTACTGAGTTATTTATTTGGTCTCATGAGATGTTATATATGGGATAATGGAGTGAAGATGATCTATAATGGTACTTTTTCCACCATGTGATGTTAACCTAGAAGTTATCCCAAACTTATTCTTATTTCGTGTTATATCTTGCTACCAGGTTTCTAATGATTCTATGATACTTTGTAACCATGTTCATTTTATTATGCTTCTATTTGATTAATCAAGATCCTTCTCTTTTATCATAACATGTTATACCTTTAAATCACATGTTATGTTTCCTTATCATGTTTATTCCCTTACCATGATTTTTAGATTACCCCATTATTTTATATATTCCCCTGTTTATCCTATGTATTCTTTAGAGATCAATAAGATTTAGTATCCCATTATAGAAAATTAAATATGGATTTAATATTTTAGATTCATTTGATGTTTTATGTAGCTAGTCATCAAAAGACACTAGGAATCTTGATATTTCAGTTGTAATTAATGGATTTTTATGATAAAAATATTGTAATAATACTGATAAAACGTTTTGGTTTCTATAATATTTGTTTCTATTAGAGTCAATCATCAAAATAAAATTCTATAAATTTTAACATCATACATAGGGGTAAACTAAGAATTAGGTACTTAATAATGCTTTGGTGAGGGACCTACTCATGAGATAAAAATTTGGCTTTATCCTTTCTATATATAATTATATAAGAGAGGGTTTGATTATGGATTACCCATAGAAGGACACCTCTATAAGATTTTATACCAAATGTTTATTAGTAACTTAACAAGGGATGGTAGTGTAATAAATGGGGACTACACCTAAAAGGACACACAATTTATTTCCAATATATATTTTTTCAGAGATTATTATGCTCATCACATGAGAGAGGATGAATCGTCTATTATTCATCATTAGGGTCATACATATATTTTCACCGGAAACATCCTATTATTATGATAGTGAAGAGTATAGGATCAACCCCATGGGTGGATCGTGATCTCCCTAGGCACATAAGATATACTCTGTAGGATTCCCCCGAATACATCTAGAAATATATTTTCTATTCATATAAGTTTAGTGGTGTAAATGTATTAATAAATTTGTTGATGTAAATAAGTAAATCACATCAGATGGGTTTCCTTATAGGATACCTTATATACACTACATGCTTCATCCTAAGTCGTATTTCTTTAAATAGATGTCACCCTTCATGTATATTTATATATAACAAGGTATGTATATATATACATCAAATAAATATAGAAAAAATATTCATATATATTGATATATAGTAATAATCACGACCCGAGTCATAAGACCTAGGAATCCATACATACTTATAAGGGGATCATAAATTTAATGGAATGTTCACAGGTAGATACATCCATTCTATAGAAAAAGTCATGTATAAATAATGGACTGAAATAAAGGATGTTATTTGGTTTTGGAGACACATATTTAGTTTTAATTAATTGGAATCCTAGTATTGTCAAAAGCATTTTGTAAAATGAAGCACATGTATAACTCAAATAACAGTATAAAACCCATCTTCGTAGGATTCCATCAATGGAATTATATATAAGGAGACAAAGTATCATCCTAGGTATATTATATAGGTGAACCCTCTAATATTATCAATGGAATACCACATAGAGAACTGGGTATCACATGTAGGATGATATAAAAAAACTCCCACTAAGCCTATTTATGGTAATCCAATGGGGAATAGGGTATCACTCATGGGTAAGGTAAGAGAATCCAACCATGATCCCATCCATGGTATTGTATAATATAAACCATCTAACACCCCCAACATGTTTTAATTAAATTAAAATTTCTAATTGTTAAGATCGATGATCCAATCAATGGAAGCCTTCACTAGGGCCCCTATTTCACCTCTACATGGTGTTAATAAATGGTCATAGCTATCATTAAAGTCTTAACAATCAACAATACATTTTAGTCATTTTGTATAAAAAAATTTATATGGTAAATTCAAGAAACAATTATAAAATCAAGGGTCTAGACCCATGAACTACCATTTTCCTTTGGTTCAATTTAAAATATATTGCATACACAAGGGGGAATTCAACACACCATAATTTTTGGTTTAATTTAATTACAATCCATGTGTCACTTAGAACTTTATGGAAGTAACACCCTTATGTGTGGATCATGATGAGGTAGACATCCATCGTAAATGATTCGTGTGTTTTTAGGACTATACTAAGAATGGAAAAACATTTTATTTTGTTAATTATACATTTAAGTTGTTTCCCTGTAAGGATTTGGTTTGAGATAAAAAAGTGCATCATATAAAGCATTGAGAAATTGGTGTAAAAGAACTATACCTATACCTTTGGTTAGAAGATAAACTATTAGACCTTATCATCTTCAAATTCGACGTATAATGGGATAAATCATAAAAATAAACAAATGACCAAAAAAGGGAATATTATATCAATCTAAAATAGCATCAAATATGGTGAGATAAGCCAAGTAATAGAGGATGTAGAATGAGAATCATACCATTGGCTATCCAACACAACTGATGGTGAAGGAATCAGACACCAGATAATGAAACTAGATTAAAGAATAGGTTATAGGAAGAGGAAGATAACCCATGACTAATAGGGGTGCTGAATATGAATGGGGTGGAAAAATTATGGGGATAACATAAATTATGGAAGGGGAAAAAATAAAAAATTTACACATTTTTAAGATAATCATGGTTTATAAGCACAGTTTTACAAACCATGTAGCACCACTGGTTATGTGTCCTTAAGCATACAACCTTAGGTACGCGATTGAGAGAAATAATGTATCCCCTTTCTTCCCAATGGTGTACCACATACAACCATTCATTCTAATGTTCATGGTTTATACTAACTATTCTCCCCTCTATAATTTACTATAGCACCCACACAATTGAGTCGTACAATTTTCACTATCTATGTGCTAACTATAAGGTACAATATTACCATCCAATTACTAGAGATCTAGGCTCTATATGAGCCCCAGTTTCCCTAGAACCACTCATTACCATCTTAACAAATTTACTTCCCTAAAACAATGGGGTTTTAAAATATATTATGTATTCATACCTCTTCTAAAGATATGGAATATTACAACCACTCCTCTTTAAAACATGTAATCCTCTTGTTTCCATTTTGATGGTAGTAAAACATCATCTTTAAAATTTCTCATCCCCTTATGATGTATGGAAACTTATTTCTCCATGGTCTTCTCATGTAGATGGTATTCTTCTATAGTACTTTTACAAGAGGAACTAACCTACATCTTGAGAGCCTTCATCCTCGATGAATGATACATAAAAGATTCTCCACAAAGAGAACAGATACCTCTAGTTCAATATCCATATAATCAAATGGGCATGGCATGTCAAAATAATAATGTTTAGGTGGTGATAAAGAGAAGATTTTATGAATGGATCGGTACCTCAGAGGAAAATCCAACCAATATGCTACATGGCTGATTCTCTCCAAGATCTCAAATGGCTTGATGTAACAATGAGATATATTTCCCTATCTCTAAATCCATCAGTAAAAAAATATATGAGAAAATTACAGAAAGACCTCATGTCCCACCTTGAATTATAAAGGATGGTGATGATGAATTTTATATGAATTATACCTAGACTAATCTATAGACATATTCTCTTGAATAAACTGCACCTATTCTGAAGTCTCTTGGATGAGACGAGTCTCTATTAGCATTGCCTCACCTACCTTAGATCAATACATGGTTGAATGAAACGGACTGATATATATGTAATCATAGAAATCCATATGAAATGTTTTTGGAAATATTTTATTATAGGAAAATATGATGAGTGGATGGTTTTTTATTAAGAACCTCCAAAATCCAAGATTCATGCTTAGAGTATGTCCTCCAAAAACAATATCATATACATGGACTGGCCATCAGTCTAAGGATGATATGTTCTACCTAGAAACACTTATATCCCCATTTCCTTATATAACCCCTTCCAGAACAGTGAAGTAAACTGAGCATCTGTATTATAAATGATAGAATAGGGAACACCATTAAAGCATAAAATCTACAAAATATAATTCCTTCCATTATAACATACTAAATTTATCCACATGTTTGGTAGAAATTATGCTCCCTCAGTTAACCTATTGATTATAACCCTTAACATACAGCTACCTCAGAGTAATATTTGAAATCCCATCACATAATTCATAGTTACGTAATCACATATCCACTCTAGAATAGTTAGTGGCTCTAGAAGTCTAGTATTCCACTGATACTCCACTTTCACCTTCTATTAGGTGGAACACCATGTGATAAATCCTACAATATTTCTCTTCATAACTGGAAACCAATACAAATGAAGTAAATATCATTACATCTTGGTAATCCTAGGTTTCACTACCCAATCAGAGGATTGAGATTCCCATGTCAATTGTTCATGTATATCTATTGGAACCCAAGAACATTTGTGAAAGTATAGGATATCTTACTCATTAATAACCAAACCAGGTGGGGGTTCCTCACCTAAGACACTCACCCACTGGACTAAAACCTCATGATCTGAAATCTATCTCATGTTAAATATTCCAGGTGTGAGGATATAAGTTCTAAATATGCTATAAAAGGATTCCCATGATAATATATAACCTCCATGTGCTTCATAGAAAACATGGCCATTTATGACCAATCACTTTTAGTCTCATGGATGGTCTACAAATATTCCTTCTAGCTCAAGGTGTGAGCTACTTCATTTCTATTTATTGGTGTATAAGAAAGATTAATGTTGAACACTTGTAGGTTTTATACCAACTTACACTACCTGAGATTAATTTTGTGTTGAATGAAAATGTATTTGAGACTTTTATGGGATTTGTAAATGACAAAACATTCTCCCAATAGACAATTCACCCAAAAGATTAAATCATGAAAAAAATATAAATATTGGTTTTCACTCCACCAATTAAAAAAATATCGGGTCTATATTGAATTTACTATACTTCTCATCCATCCTCATGAATATACCTACCACCCTAAGGTTATGTGTAAGACACCCACAAATGATAGGAATAAACAATAACATAACAAGGTACCTACCAGTCCATATCAAGTTTGATTTCAAAGGTCATTATATTAAGGGAAAATATAACCCATATAAAATGATAACCACGTATATCAAGGGTCATAACTTATATCAATGTACACACTTGTTCTAGATTCCAAATGATGTGTTAAGCATCATTGTACCATAAAACAACCTTTTTATATGCCCACAATTTCCCTAATTTCCTCATATATAAAAGAATATGAACTGTCTATATTGAATAATGTATAAACTAAATTTGAGACAACTATAATAGTACCAATAATAGTAGAATTTAAAATATTACTCTACCTGGGATTATGGTGCAGTACATTGATTTGACCGGATCTGTGGACCGGAGATGAAACCTAACTAAGATGGGTAGGTAGATTTTATTGGCACTATGTATCAATAGTTTGGAGACATCAACCACATCAACCTACTCATCTTGATTGACTGATAGTATTAAAAATACTTGAATAATGTGGAGTTACTTATATTGTACCTGAATATGGAGTTAGTGAAGATCCCTTCTCACCAGGTACTAGAAAACATGTTCGAAAAAATGATCATGGTGTCATATCCCTCCATATGATTGGAACTCAATTAGGTATATTGTATAATGTGGATTCTTGTTTACTTCCATATCCCCCCAGTGAAACATCACATAACTATTCGTGTGTGTAATATTATAGTAACATACCTATGATCAGACTCTAAGAAATGTTCCCTACCATAATATGGACCGTCTCCCTGTCTCGATGTTGAATGACCCTGGATAACACTGTCATCCTCCCTCAGGTTCCACTCAGCGATTAGGGTCTAGATCATTATCTTATAAATAGTGTTTAATCAGAATACATTCATCTATGATTATATGGAATATATAAGGCCATCCCAAAACCATATCACTATCATGGAATCATTACCATCTAATGATCGGGTGAAATACTGAATCTCAATGAAATGAGAAGAATACTCCATCATAGAAATACCACCTTTATTAAGTTGAAAAAATTACATATCATAGTTTTCTCTTAGAATCTAAGTGAATAAATAGTTCTTGAATTCTTTCTATAAGTCCACCCAGATGATACCCTTATGTCATTTTTCCTAGGTGTTAATATTATACCAATTATTAGCAGAGTCATGATGCTTATAAGTCACAATATTGGCCCTCAACTCCAGAGGAATCTTGAAATCCTTGAATATGGATAACCTTTCCTCTGTCCATGAATCAATAGCTTGAGAAAAACCATACCTTGATAAACATGGAGGAGGAAGTTTCTAGAATTCTCAAATAAACATTTCCATAGTAGGGGTAGGTCATAGAGCCCCCTATAGAGGGTGAAATAACATTAGGAAGTTATCTCTCAATTGAAAATCAACACCGAGTTAAGGAATATATGGAGGTGCCTCAAGTGGAACCAAAGAATGATATACTTGAGGATCAAAGCCCACAACATCTATAGAATGTTCATCACCACCCTCATAGTATAAAATTGAATGAAATCATGGTATCACTCTATGTAGTAGATTCCCAGTTATTTGGACTTTCAATTGGATAAAATGTAAGAAAACACACATCACTTTTCAGTTCGAGTCCCCATTTAATGGTATCCATTTTTATTAAATAATTTAATTTTATTTAATTTTTTACTCTTTTATATGTATATAGATATCATAGTATAGTTTGATGATTTTCCAGTCCTATGTTATAAATGAATAAGATTTATATGTTGTAATCATAATTTCATGTAACTATGACATGATCCTTACATATAGTATCAGGATGTAACATGTAATAAAAAATGATTTGATAAAATGAATTACGATTCCAAATTTATAGAAACATATACTTCAGGAATCACAATTGAAATTAATGTAATCAAAATCATCTAATGTTTCAGCCACTAGAACCAGTGGTCCATGGATCAATCATGTAACAACATGTTAATTAAGGTGACACCATCAACATATCTAAGAAAACACTATTTATGTTTATTCATACAAATTAATTAATCCAATTATTTTATCCCTACAAGATATTTTTGAACATTTTCAAATATAAAAATATGGGAAAAAATAATATTCGGCATACAATTCATGTAGCTAGCATTATAAATATGGTATGGAATATGCATGACATATGAATCCTCATGTTCGGATAATGATGCATTAGAAGAGACATATAACATCATCAGAATAAGGGTAATGGAAAAATAAAAAAAATATAAAACGTCACAACTCAAGTGGGTCACCCAATGGTGAAATCAATTGAATTATAATAGGCACAAACCAAAATAGTAATATCCTAACTCAAGTAATTTGGGATTCCATTATATGTGGGTTAACAACTCTTGGGAACATACTTGATACCAAACCTCAACACACTCATATTCCTCTTTATAATACCCAAAAGGATTGAAAAAAGAAAAAAGAACCTATAATACAACATTATAGTTCCCTTGAACCTAGATCAATTATAAGTTACAAAAATCAATTTTGAACATGGTCCCTAGCATGCCTCCCCATATTCTAGAGGTTTCCAACTAGCATTATGGGTTTATGGGGCTATAGTGGGGGAACTATACCCATGGGATTAGATTATATCACATGGATATAAAATAATAGGAAGTAGTGAAAAAAACATAAAAAATTAACAATGGAGATATAAACTATCAAAATATAACAAACAAGAAGATGCTGAAGCAATATCATATACAAAAATCATAATCATGTCACGATGGAATAAAAAATTATAAGTATATAGGACTCATTCTAATAAAACATGGTACAAAAAAAGACCAAAATATATCTCCATTAGATTTAGGAGCATAGGATTAGTCCTATACTCCCATAATACATCCTAGGATTTTAGGTCATGCATCCAATGATGGATGATTCATTTTATCCAAACATGCATCCATAATGTCTTTATGGGTACCAATTGGTGGCCCAAATTTGTTGTGAGATATACTTAGTGGGACACCACCAAATAAATCTATAACTATCTTGTCCGTGCATATAAAATGAGAAATGTATAGGTAATAATAAATTTTAGAATATAAATACGTAAATCATATCGGACTCGGTTCCCCATGGGATTCCTGACAGTCACTTCCTACATCAGCCTAAGATGAATGCATCTAATCAGTGTCACCATACATGTATATTTATATATATACAAAGGTATATATATTTATGATTCATATATATATCAACATATATGTGCATATATATAGACACATATTAATAGTAAGGAATAGAGGCATAATCCCATGGAGTCCATACATACATATAATGTGTTTCATAACTCTTGTGTCATTTTAACATAAAATTATATCTAGAGAATCATAAAATGAATGTATAAATCATGGACCAAATCCATTAATGTTCTTTTTATTGGTATAAAAATCCACAATTTTAATTAAATATCATCCTAGACCCATCAAAGGAATTCCATAAAAACAATCCTAGTTATCGCTCCATTGAACTATAAAAACCATTTTGGTAGGATTCCATCCATGAAATCCCATATAAAGAACCCAAGTATCCCCCTCATATTAGTATATAGGTAAAACCCTTTGATGCAATACTATTTATACCACATAGAGAACTAATTATCACTCATGGCATGTTTTAACAATATTTCCCACCAAGATTGTTAATGTTAATCCACTAGGGAACTAGGATTCATTCATGGGTAAGTTAAAAGTATCCACCTAGTGATCTCATCCAATGTATTCTATAAAATAAACCTTTTAACACCCCTGATGTGTTGTAATTCAATAAATATTTATAATTTTGAAGGCATGATGAGCCTTTCAAATGTGTCTTTAATTCAGACCATTGTATCACCTTCGACATGGTATAAATGAATGGTTATATTTGGAATTAAAATCATACCATTCAACAATACATTTCAGTATTGTTGGTGATTTAATTTAACATGGTTAATTCAAGGTACCACAAGAAAATCAAGGGTACATACATATGGCCTTCAATTTTTTTGGTTTGTTTTAAAATATATTACATCCATAAGTGGAAATTAAATACACCTCAATTGGTTGTTAAAGTTGATTATAAAGAATGACTCTCTTATTCCATCAAAGTTGGAACACCCTTAGGGGTGTCGATATGGTCATCCTCCTATACTGATTTGTGGGTTTATAGGACTACACGAATCATGTAAATATCATTTTAATAAGTTCATTATGAATTTTGGAGGCATATCAAGAAGGTCCAGATTTTCAACATAATGGATCCCGATATAGCATACCATGAATTTAAGGAGAAATATTTGAACTACCTACCATAGGTTATTAGAATAACCCTTTTCTATTATTGTCTTGATATTTTAAGTAGGATGTGATAAATTAAAAAATAGACAAATTCCATAAAAATAAGGCATATTAGATCACAAAAACATAATGCTAAACATGGAAATATAAACCAAGAAAGTAAGAAAGAGGAATGAGTAGCTTAAAATTGGATATCCAACCCAACTGATGAAGATGAAATCACACAACAGGTGTTGATCCTAGATAAAAACCTAATATGGAATAACCAAAAGTGTTCCAAGAATAAAGAGTGTAACTTCATCAAAATGGTGAGAAATAGTAGTGGAAATTACTTAAATTAAGATAGAAGAAAATCATTTTTAACACATTTTTATGAGGCTCGCGATTTGGCCACACAGTTTTCCAAATAGTGCACCTAAACCACATGGCACTACATATTAAGTGGGACTAAGCATGTATCCATTAGTGCATGGTTTATAAAACTAGTGTGGTCCCTTCCATCTCATTGGAGTACTGCACATGGCTGGGCATCCCAAGGGTCGTGGTTAAAACTATCCATGAACCCTCTATTGTTTACAATAGAACCCATATATTTGAGTCATATGGTAATAACTAACCACATACTAACCATGAACCTTAGTCAACCCTTCCACAATTTATACATAATAGCTCCAAATGAGCACTATATTCTCTAAAACTAATCCTTTTAATCATAGTCAAATTACGAGAATAAAACAAGAGGGTTGCTATTGTAAACTAATTATCTATACCTCTTTGAAAAATGTGATATATTACAAGTATATATTGGTAATGCATGGAAAGAATGTGGGAAAAAGGAAATTATATAGGGAATTTGTTAATTTAATGTGAATTAGGAACTAGGTTTTGGGTATATTACCTCTCAGGGGAGGAAAGGGATGATAAGGTGTCAGGGTGTTGGGATGGAACCTCAGAGAGGATGCCTATGTATGCAATTAGAATTGGAGTAAAAAAATTATAGTATGTGTATAATAATTTAATATATTATGAAATATTAATAAGTTAAGTTTAGAATAATATAGTAATGAATATTATTTAATTAATTGACTAATAACGATGGATGTGGTAGTGATTATGTATGGTCCACCCAGTCTGATTCATCTTATATTTTAGTAACTAGATAGGAGGGAATACCGACGGGGTTTACAACAATTATAGAGGTACATGGTCATTATATTCCATTGATTATATTGTAGGTATGAGACCAATAATGAGAATATTCGTGGAGATGACACCTAGAAGATGGATTTAATAAAATGAGAGAGTCATATGTTTGGAATTTTTTAATGAATGGCAATAAGGTTGTTTGGGTTGATTTGAACTAGGTAGTTTATTTGAGTGATATAAAGGGTTTAATAGTGGACTATTTTCATATAATAATGTTCATTCATGAAGTGGTTACTAGAAGAAATACCATTCGTATATTATGACTATTCTAAATTGGCTGGTATACACATTGGAAAATAGAATTTTTACTGAAGGGGATTCTCATATTAACTAGTGCAACTAAGAATTTTGAATAACATTAAATGATACATTATTAAATATGGAATTATATGAGAAACCCTCAATGATTTAGATTCCCATGAATCTATTGAAAATATTCATTTAATGGATTCATTGTTGATGTGGGATTCAAAAGATCCCCTCTCATATTAGGGTGGGATTTCTTCACAAAGTGTCTTTCATGGGAGTTCTTTGCAAACTGGGATTCACGGAAGTCCTTTGTGATGTGGCCTTCATTAGAGTCCATCACAATGTTGGATTAATGTGTATCCATTGTAAATTTTATTTATAGTATTACTTAGTGAATTACTTTATAGGAATATGAATTAATAATAAAAATAATCCCTTGAAGTATAATCCATAATAGATCCTTCCTCAAGTTCCACTTCTAAAAATTTATCATCCTCAAAGTGTGTTTCAGGTATAATATGAATTATTTTTCACTACCATTCATAATGTATTTGGATTCATAAGTATTTTTTGATTAAATAAAAAGGTAATAATCATTAATTATGTGTGAAAATACATAGGAATCACATACAACCACCTCAAATGACAACTTTTAATGAAGTCACTACATGGTCACAAATTATATTCACCCACAAATGTATCATGCAATTGAAAATGATTTAACACAATGAACATGTTATGTGGTCTCATGTTAATGTTTTCAATGTAGGAATAAAATTTTAGTGATGGAATCACATCACCTTATGAAAAATTATTTCCAATAAAAATGATGCGATGTGGATGTGAAGGAATTATCCCTTCAGGAATTATTATTTGTAGTGATATTTCATTTTCCATTTTTCTAAAATAAAACCTTAAATTATATAGATAAAAATAATGATCTATATTCCAATTTTATAAATAAATTAGTCAAATTTAATCTAAAAAAATTAACAAGAAAACTATAAACATCATTCCTATTGGTTTGTATTTTATGAGGAAAAAAATGATTTGATATTCTTTAAAAGGGGGATTTTTGGTTTCAAAATCGATTTTCATTGATGACCAGTGAAATTCATGGATTAATATTTATAGGAGGTAATCATAACCGAATCACAAGAATGTATATGTTTTTTATTAATATTATTCTCTTTATATGTAAGTATTAATTTGGAACATAGTGTTCCCATTTGAGTATTCATTATATATAATTATACTTTTCTACTTGCTCTTGATTTGTGTATTATTACTGGGGACCATATACAAGAATCTATAGAATCATTAATGGGGAATTTTTTATGATGAAAATTTATGTTAATAAAGGATATAAAAATTTAATAATGATCTAAATTTAAAAGATATAATATTAAGAGTTGTTCACCTACATAGGTAGAGATAAAAATGGATTAACCCTTAGAATTTATATATAAATATATTTTCAAACTAAAAAGAAAAAATTTATTGATAATGATAATAAGTTTAACTTATTCATTTATAAAAATACTCAACTATCTTGAATCGTATTCATGAGTCACACATATGAAGCGTTGAATAGGTTCACCTGATTTAATAGAATTGAAGATGAGGAATTCAATTACTCATTAAAGAAGTTCTATTTACATTACAGATTTAAATATCATCTTAATAATTTAAATATTATTTAGATAAGAATATGTTTGAACTAAATTACTATAAAAAATATTCCCTAAACTAAAATTTTTATTGTTTAAAGGAAGAAACAATTTTTGGTTGATATTGCTTGAATCATTTTAATGTAACATGGTAAATCTCATTTGATTTAGAGTAATGTGATTTGGATAGGGGAACATATTCCAAAATTATATCTATATAAAACAAAATTTTATATATCACCATATGATATGTATTATAATCTGATACCATTATTAACATATCATAGTCTCTTTTGAATCTATTGTGTCATTAAATATATGGTTTTGAATATGAGAATGTTTGAGTAACATGGAGTTGAATCAATTTTCCATGGATAACCACCAAATAGGAAAGGAAATAATTAAAAAAATATTGAATATTATAATGTGGTTAATATGACTAATGTTTGGGGTTTCAAGTAGTCCACTAATTTGTTTAATTATTATGAAATACATTCAGACTTCAATGAAGATCATATTGAATTTACTTGAGATTAATCTAAAAAAATTTATGTTAAAAATATATTAGTGATGTAAAAGAGTATGATGGTGATTCATAAATTTATATGGATTAATAATGAATAAATTGAATTCATACAAGTTTGAGTAAATAATTGGAGGACCAAAAAAATCATTTCATATAATATATTAGTTGTGTAAACTTGGATATCATTGATGAAAATATCACACAAATACTGAATTTTCCATGTCAAATATGTGAGTGTAGATGACATATAGGACCATCAAGAATAGATTCATTCCATGAATGAAGATTTGGATATAATAATGAATAATGAATATTGGTATATGGCTCCAATTATGATAAAAGATAGTGTTATTGGAACAAAGTGTGTATTCATGATTAGTGATTATAGTTGGGATGTAAAAATAACTTAATAAATCCAAAAGTGTTATTACCTGAGATATGAACATAGGTTTTGTCTAAAAGAACACAAAAAAGATCAATGTTATTTTCCATGTATTTTTGTTACTTTTTTAAATAAAAAATAAAAAATGGGATATATATTTTTAGGTTGATATAAAATTAAATGACCATAAAAAAATGCTTGAAAATATGGAGTATGAACCATGTGTGATTCCTCATGTACATTAACATCATTTCCATCATTAAAAATGAACTCAATCATAATCAATATTCAATGAAAAAATCAATATCATTACATCAAGTCATTTATCACTATTTTACTTTTATAAGGTAATAATAAATTAAAACCATAAGTTTACTAGAAATTATTTATTCTTGTTTCTTGTGGTATAATGATTACCCCAATACAGTGAATGTAACATTGGATTAATCTCCCAATTGTTCATTGAAGAGTGTCTGCCCCACAATACATTTTCTGTAACAACATTACCACTCACAATATATCCATCAAAGCTATAATGTATTTTGTTTTTCTATATAGGGGGACCATTATTGTATATGTGTGAGAAAAATAGTCATACTAAATGAAATTAATTTTTTTTATGACCATAATATTTCACTAAACAATATTTTTAATACACTATGTTTGAAGATAAAAAAGAGTAATAAATATTCAAAATTTATCTTGGTAATTAAAACACCATTTACTCGCATTGTGAACTAAAAAAATGGAAACCCCATTATTAAATGTGGTTACAGAGTAGACGAAACAATGAGAGAATACTGAAACATAAAAAAATAAAATAAATTAATCTATAGGAAATTTTCATGTCTTAGAAGGGTATAACCAAGATCGTCCTCTTATACCAATGGAATCAAACATGGGTTCCCAAAATACCTTCTAAAAAGTCATATTAATAAAGAGTTAACGTGATTACTACCTTTTTCATCAATATTGTAGAAATCATGGTTTTTTACCCACATGACGTACCATTTCTTTACTCTTCAAGACTATCTTCCATATTGGGTTTTTATTACCAGTTTCCCAATATCATTAGGTTATGAATAAAAATCATTGTTTTATCATCTGAGTTTCATGAAAGGGTATAATGTAGTTCCTTTTTCATTATCTATATTCATGGTTTTAAATTACTATTTCTGATTTTTTTATGAAAAAAACAATATATATATATATTTATATATATTATGACTGATTTATTCTTATAAAAGATCAAGTTATTCATATAAAACAATCAAAATTCTTCAAATAAGCTTATAGAGTACCAGTTTATTCTTATGTAGAGTTTCCACTCTAATAGGTCCATGATAATGTGTTTAATATTCTATAAATTGTGTTTAAAAATGGTTATTCAAAACCAAACATCATAATTTTCTAAATAATCATACATGAACAACATTTATTATTATATAAATCCAAATTAGACCTATAAGGATTTTTGAATTTTCCTGTTATAAATCATTCATACAAAATATCGTAGTTTATTAAATTATCATTTAAACATATAGAATAATTAAACATTGAAATAAATAATTTTTTTTTTGTAATTTACCACAAAAAGAATCTTACATAAAAAATATGATATATTCAAAACTTTTAATTTAAAATGTTGGTTATTTTTAGTATAATTAATAATTAATAATTTATTATTTGTTTATTTATCTCACCCAATAGTTGATCCAAGACTTTTTAATAAGGAATTATTATCAAGAATAATTTCTACAAATACAGAATTCATATGATATTTAATTCCTAATGATAATGAATTATATTAAAATATAGATAAGATAAATTATTATTCAAAACAAGAAATATATTTTCAAATACCCTTATCAAAATTTCTATGTCCAATATTTCATTTTTCACTACCATTACCCAACTTATATAATAATATCATATTTTATTTTCCATAAATTAATATTATTTCACAAATCCCAATATATTTCTTTACCCTACAAAATTCACATTTTGAAAACATTTTTTGTTCTATTAAATTTTAATAACACATTTTCAAACTTTTAGTTTTTTAATATATGAAACTAAACTATTAAAAATAGAAGGAATATCCCATGGTCATTTTCTAATGTTGGATGGAGAAATCAATATATTTTATTAACATTTATTCATTTTTTTTCGAAAACTCGTCTATTTCAACTAATTAAAAGTGAATTTCATTTTCATTCCTAAATTATAATTTTACAACTATTCAAATGAATGATTTGGTTATAATTTATTATGGATCCTTAAGGATTTTATTTTTAATCATGAATGATTTACCTAGATTTGGGGACATTAATAATTTGCATAAAGTAAATATTTTTTACCCCAAAACTATTTTAAATTAAAAATCATCACCTAGGTTATATAAATTAAAATATTTAAGTTTTAGAATTATAATTGTATCCTAAAAATTTATGAACAGTCATCAGATTGTTAGGACATCAAATAAAATGTAGGATCTTACCACCATCCCAATATTGATGTGATGTAATGCACCAAAACCACTGTCAAATTCAAGGTTCCATGTGGCCTCAATCACATATTTCCTTACAATAGAGAATTATAACAAATTTTGAGAGAATGATACCTAAAATAGGGAGACTATTCCGTCATAAAATATTGAATCATAACATGAAACATAACTAATCAATATACATCACAATTTAAAACTATTATAAAATAAATAAAAATAATTTCAGAGAAAACGTATCACTTGAATGAATAAAAACTCATGGTCATTCAAATCATTCACTGATCACCAGCTTGGATAATAAAATATAAAACATAACTCAAAAAAGTTATCCACACTAGCCCAATGACCATTATTGGGTTTCACACAACATCTATATAATAATTATGGATCCATGTAAGCCTAATCCACTTCATTTCCTATAATTTGAACTAAATGTTGACATAATGTCTGCACGTGAATTATGGTGCACATGGTGGGTGTGAGAAATACTTCTTATTTGGGTTTGAATGTGTTACCCCGGTATACACCATTATATACATTTATAAATGTGGAAAATAAACATGTCACACAAGTTAATTAGATTTCATATATTAATAATAACACAATGACTCATGGTAAGTCCGGTCACTATGTGCTAACTAGTCCCCCATGAAACATAATCATACATTCTTCAGTTCCATGATGAAAATCCACATCGTCACCCTAACGGTCCCATATAATTACAGTTTATTCTCATAAAATATTTAATGTATCAGGGTAGGCATCACATAAACCATAACCCACTGTCCAAATCAGTAGGGTATGGATAAACATACAAATCCCGACCTACTACCTTATTTCTCAATGAATTGTCGATTTTTTATATGTAATACCACATAACAACCTATACCCTAATGGGTAGTCTACCACAATAACACATTATATTCACTCAAGAAATAATCTACATCCATGTATACATTATGAGGACCTATTATTCACTAACAAATATTTTCTCACTCAAGTAATGGTCATCCAGACCTTCAAACTCCAGGTATGGCGCCTTATACTACCACTACATTGTCACTCAAGGTAGGGGCCAACCATATACATATATAATATTTCCTATATTAGTCCGTCCAATGCTATATAACTCAAAGTTGTTTCATTAATAAGGATAAAAACCACCATTAGGTCCATCACTAAAAATAGATCTAAAAATAATACTCTGGACCTACATCCCATTATAAAACTCACTGCCCATTCTAAGGTCGATGGTCTCTAAATACCATTATTCTCCCCATAGAATGGATCATTATTCCTATCTGAGAATGTATTGGGTCCTATAGGCTCATGAAATTTTTTTCTCATTAATACCATCCCAATAATATAACCACCTGATGACACCACATCCCATTAGCTAATCCAACATAGACTATGAGGTCTAGTCCAACCTTATCAACCCCACATTGATATGGATCCCACTACCTAGAGATTGTCAAAAAAATGTGCTCTATGCCCCTTGGTAACCCATCTATATGTCTTACACATCACCCATAACGACACCTAGGTCATGTCTCATATATTCTAAGGGAGATTTTTTAACTCATGTTCTGAAGGAAACCCTCTTCAATTCACCACATATAGATCCAGAGTGATTTTATTACCAATAACACTCACCATGATGTACCTCCGTAATTACGAAGGATTCTTTCCAGGTTTGATAGATGTATGACCCTCCCACATTTACTCACATGGGAATGCCTCTAATTCTCAACCAACTAGCCCTTGGGAACACATACTTGGACACCTACATCTCATTTAAAACCCTGATTTCTATCAAAGGTTTTTTATCAACTCAATTGAAACCTTCCACCATTGGAGATGTCGTATTGGGAAGACCACGAACCAAATCAAGAGATTAAACATACTCATCTATTATCTAGGAGGTTTATTGCCACTTTTTCTATATTACATGGCCAATATCAGTCCCAAATTACCATACCCAAATCCATTAAATATTCATGTTTTTGTTAATCATTCATAAAAAAGAATATGAGATAAAATTAAAGGGAAATCCAACCTTAGTATCTAATTAACCATGATCATCTTGCTCCACTGATATTAATCAAAGAACACACATGCCTCGTCTAGGATCATACCACTACTTGAGCTCCTTCCTCATGTCATATAAGATAAATAAATAATTTTAAACAATCATCATTAATTATTTTAATTAATAAAAATATGAATATTCATCAGAAAATGAAAGAGAACTTAATACAAACTAAAACCACACACAACTACTTGTCATCACCTTCAAGGTCCTCTTATAACCGTCGATTATGAAAACTATATCATTCAAACTCAATTTCATCATGATGTAGTGGAATAATATCCAAATACATTCTTAAATCTCCTGAAAATTATGGCTAAGAAATGAAATTTAAAATGAATGAAATGGAGGGAATTTCATATGTAGAATCTCTAATAAGAACCATCCTCTTGAGTGAAGAAGCGAATTTTCTAGAAATCTAGCAGACTCATCCCTCTACCAAATTATTCTAGTCCTAATCTAAAAAGGTTTATGAGCCCTAAATATTTTTCCCTAATATTAAAATCCTCCGATACCTTATTCACCATGTGATAAAGACGTTTCATGGAACCAACTCCCTAGGTAGTGTGGCCAAACCCCTATAGTCGACATTGCCATGGTACGACCATAGGGTAACAATGTGATTCACTCCCCCCATAAAGAAGGAGGTAATACTTCTATCATTTGGGGTTTGAATCATCATTCCTAGAAAAATTCATGGTGATAATAACACCAGATAGAGGATCATCCATATGCTATGAATTTTTTACTATGAAACACACATTGGCCACAACACAAATGGAAGATTAATACAGAAATTAAAAATACAATTACCTCATACCTCTTATAATATCAAACCGTCCAAATGAGGCATAATTGTATCATCAAATAACATTGAAAAGAATGACTAAATGATTTAAAAAGAGTTTTAATCAATATATGAGTCTCAGTTCTCAAAATGGACACACCAATGGATAAAAATTTTAGAATTAACTGAAAATATACCAAATAAATCTACAAAAAAATTATAATACTAAAAATAGATTCCCATAATTGATATGTTATGTATTTCTGAAAATATTTCCTCTCAAACTTCTATATTAATTAATTCACTGATAACATTTTGGGTTATACTCAGTAACAAAAAAACACACACTCATTCCTAAACTCCAAATATGAATACATAATATTCACCCAAATCCAAGCCACCAGATCAACAATATTTCCAAAAATAAGATGAATCATAATACACCCATCTATAAAAAGATACCTTAGTGTCTTCTCCCAGCCCTATCTGATTATATAGTGCTTCCAATCATATCAATCTACTCATAATGTCCAATTCATATCCATGAAACTCCCCACCATTGGAATAACATTCCAAAAATTCTCTTCTAGTGGTTCACTGACCCACAATCTATGTTCCTTAAAAAAATCCCAATTTAATTTCATCCTCACTGAAACCAATTCCCTACCAAAGAACCACTCAGAAAACCTCTAGAATAATTCTTCAAAAAATCTATAGTTTCCCATATTTTTGATTCAATACACAACAAATATCATGACACCTTAACTTTCAATGGAATGTCGTGAGAATATAACACCCATGACGATGTCTAATCCTGACTCCTAATGTAATTCCATAGATAGGAAACTAACCACCTGATCTACCCTGAGTTCTCCAACTCTATGTATCATCATACCAATTATCAAAATCTACTAAAGATTACACCAAATCCACCCCAAACTCAATGGCAACACACCAGCTCCTTATTACACAACATAAAATTATTAAATTTGGTATTTACCAAGAAACCAAATAAAATTATATATTAGAATTTAAAGATTTCCCCTTACCACCACAACCATCATTCCAACTAGTCCCACATCATTCATGACCCATGTAATAACATTTTTATTATCACATTAATAATATGATTCTCCCCTCTATATAAATATCATCATCAACATCCATAAAAAAACTAAATTACATACTATGATCTATTTATTTTTTAACACAATTATTGTATGTAGATGAACAACTAAGACATGAGATCTGACACAATAACACTAGCCACCTCCTATTCTAACCTACCAGGAATGACATATTTTAATAGCCTCTAGTGTGATACCCACTATATAAATTATCCTATACCACTTATGTATAATTAAAAAAAATCGAGATCGTCATTGTGCCTCCATTACACCATCATTGTCAAGGACCAAAACCCTAGTCCATCACATTTGTTATCATATCACAATTGCACAAACACCTTAACATGAAACAGGTTTCACTATAACCTGAAAAAATATCAGTGTACCTTGAATGATTCCATCTTTTACTAGGAATCTTTATCTTTATGTTTTTTAACCATGTTAGTTTCTATTTTTGAGCCCTATTCTTATTGTAAAATGATTCTTCAGAGTTGTAAGTGGATCATCGAAGCCAAGAAAATGTGAGTCAAGATATAGCATAAAGAATGTGAGAAGCTACAATGACTATGACTAGGTAGTGAGATTAGAAAAAATGGGTATCATATATGAGACCCACTAGAAAATTTATGGTATTATTATCCATTCAATTGTAGTATAAGAGATACCAGCTAGCTGATGGTTCCCACCAGCTACTCAGTGGTTCTTTGCAGGGCCGCATAAGTATGGGTTCAAAGTATTTTTCCACCCCAAAACCCATCATTAAGACTAATTAACCCCTCATTGGAAAAAAGTTTGTTTTATAAACTTTTATGGTTCTACAAGGCTCTCAAAGATTCTCCAAAAACATTCCATAATTATTTGATCAAGTGATCCAAAATCAATATATCTTAATTGTATTTTTTGAAATTCTTTTGTTTCTGCAATCGTTTTTACCCTTCAATTATTAATAGGTTGTATTAATTACTATCCATTAAAAATAATTTTGTTACAAATCTATATTATAGTTAATCTTATTTTACTTATTCATAGGTTCTTGAGGTTGGTGGATGAAAAAAAACTCTTTAATTATTATTTCATTTTTATATTATGTGAAACCAATACAATCATGCTTCCATTCCATGCATACAAACTATTTTAATTGGAAACCAATACAAATTTGATGAAACCATATTCCTAGAATTAAAATGGATCCTATTGGGTCCTTTGTAATTGAGATAATGTTTTTAGGCCACTTTAGATGTGTTCCAACCATTTACAGTATCATTGAATACAGTTTCGTTTAACATAGTGTCAAATTATGAGTTATAATTGGTTGTGAATTAAATTAATATTGTGAATTATTTTATCACATTAATTATGGTTAGTGTATTGATATATAATCACAAATATTTAAAAAGGTTAATTGGAATGAAAATGAATTTTTCATTGTTACATAGTGGAATACAGTTAGATTGACATGTAAATGGTAATTGGGTTTATTTGAAGCATCTAATGTAATTTTTACTATTATTTATTATAATTTTTAACTTGGATTGGTTTAATAAATTGTGTGAAGATCTGTAATTTTGGTAAATTATCCAATAAAGAATATGTTATATGTTTGACATGTTTGAGGATTTATAATGAATTATATTTTGTTTTATTGTTATGAAATGATTAAATTTCCCTTAGTATAAAAAATGCACTATAGGAACATATAAGTAGCTATATCATGGGAATTCATATAGATGCCAATATTATATTGTAATATTATCTATTCTCATGGTATTTTTCCCTAGGAACACATATGTGGTTATTACATTGGAACTTTCATAGAGCCAATATATTATATGTTTACTTTTAACATTTTAATATTATTTCCCCTTGGGAAAATATAAACAAATCTATCATGGGAATTCGCATAGAGCATAGTTCTGTTTGGTTACCATAGAGATGATATAAAAGACTATTCATATTTTGGTGTATCCAATAATGATATGGTTGATCTATATTGGGATGAAGGATCCAAAAATTAAAGAAATATCTAGAATCATGTTGAAGCATGTATGGATGATCCTAGTTGTCATCTTGAAGCTCAAGGTTCAGTATGTTTTTCTAATATTCTACAATGATTTAGGAATTAATGAAATTTCTATTAAACCCCATTATATACTATATATTCAGTATGGATTGTTTAGAAACTGTGGGAATCATCTTCTATGTTTTACTCATACCAGGTTTGGGATGCCGTTTTGTATCTGGTCAGACATCATGGATGAAGGAATAGATAATAGAAAAGAGACTTGTACATTATTGACTATTAATCTTGATTGGGTTAGTTCATAGAGATATGATTAGGAACCAATTTTAGGATAGGGGATTTAGATTCTGTATTATAGGGTCTGTTTCTGTTTACCTGTATAACTTTGAACACGTCATTTAGTATGTAGTTTAGTTTGACATGAAATGTTTTATTATTATATTTTTTTGATTGATTTGTGTTGTTCATTAACAATTGATTTGATTTTACATATTATTAATTTAATTTATGATGTTATTTCAACTCTCTTTTATAGGTTATTGTCCACCCACCGTATTCCTTATACCTTTACTACTAGATGAAATCCTCTCACATATGGGGAGACACACACGACGTCACGTAATCACCTAACTCAAACAAGTGTGGGAGAAGTAGGCTTGGGAAATTTAAAAGTGTTATTAGAGTCCAGTTATTTTATTTTTCTTTACTATTTTGGGAAATGTAGATATGAGGATAAGATTTTTTGTGTCTTGGTAATGAGCTCATAGATGGGAGTAGCTAACCAATGAGCAAGGGAAATCCAAGTACACATGTATGAGATTACTACTAATAATATTCACTAATATAGTTGTGATGTTATTTCACCATTTTTGATGAAAATTTAATATTATTTCACTATATTAGGATATTTTTCTTATGGGTAGGTATACCTTGAGTTGAGTATGCATGAATCTTGGTAGGCACATAGAAAAATATATTAATATGAATTGTTAATTAAAGGTATGTATCAATCAATTGTGATATATCATCCATTACAAATTTTGAAAATAAATTCATATATATATATATATAATAAAATGTAACAAATGAAACTATTTGGAAATTCTAATTCAATTATTAATCCATGTCATAGAGAAACCATATATCAGTGGTTCTCTTATTTAATCATGACATAATGCTTCTATATTATTGTGTACCTTATTATATGAGTATTCAGTTGAACATTGTTGTGAAAATAGATTTTTTATGTCATTAGGTTGAGTTTCAGGAGAGTTTTAATCAATACACACATCACATGGAATAAATGTAACTTATTTCATCTCTGAGGAACTCGATTGATGATTATTTGGGTGATAGTTTCATATGGGTCATGAAATAAAATGAGAGGGATACTACACACACCATACATTCTGTGTATGGTATGTTAAAATAGTTATAAATGTAAAACCTGTGCATGGTCAGAAGGGAATGAGGCCCAAATATATTGAGTTATAGATCCAGTTAGTCTAGATGATCATTAAGAACCTGGAGACACCTATGGATAGGAGGGTGAATCTTTTTTGTTTATATGATCTTAGGTCCATCCAAGATCTATATAAAAAATGTTAAAAAATGTTTTAAAACAAGAGGAGATGATGTGGAATGAAATTGAGTAGTCATTTTTTTCACATTTATCCTTAGTCTCTAAGGGAAGAGTGGTCTTAAGTGTTTATGTACCTGATGAAGGGGATAATGTTAGTTTTTAACTACATTATATGTTTCATTTACATGTAGTGTCAACACTATAGATGGGAAAATATGAGATAAAAAAGGGTAAATTAATTCTAGTGTGATCTTATTTATGATATAAAATCATAGGTTAGTTTCTTTTCTAGTGAAATATAAATGACATGATGAATTGGACTCATCATGGAAGAGAAATTGATGGACTCCAAACATGGTGGGAAATATGTCATAGAATTATGATGAGGGATAAATTTTTTATATAGGAATGTTTCTATGATTGTTACCTCTAGGGTAGTAGTGGGAAGAGTTGTTGGGGAAGTGGGATGCCATATTAGGATGATAGATCGACGTAGTACTGTTAGTGTGGATGTTTTGTCCACATAAATCCACAATGTCTTCACATTTTTATAGAGTATGATGATTACCATAGGATATTCCATCAATATAGTTTATATAGGATCAATCCATATAAGAGTTGTGGAAGAGTATTGAAAACAACACAAGATTTTAGGAAACTCTCAACTACCCATGAACTAACACGTAGTTATATTTGAATTGGATAATTAATATGGTTTTGGGGATGTGGAATCCTAATTTAGTCGACGTAGTACCATCGAGAGGGATAATAACTTAGATTTTATACTATATTTTAGGGTGGAGGGATGAATAACATACTTGCAAAATTGTCTAATTATAGAAGTATTTATGTAGGACCTTCCACTATTAGAGTTATGATTCTGTGTCATATACCATTGATAATGTTTTTCTAACATAGTTTAATCATTTTACATCATATCTTCTTAAAGTAACCATGACTTGGGTTTGTCGAGGGAAATCATGGATGGTTTTGTGACAATAGAAACATATTAAGGGGTGTGATTAGAGGGTATCAGGTACTGAATGGAGTGTTCTATAGAAATTGGTGGGAACTATTTATTTCATGATATTTTCATATAGAATGTGGAAGGTATAGATTTTATTTTAGGTATGGATTGAATAATTTTTTCTCGGGATTATATCAACTATTATCCTAGTATAGTGAATTTTATATCTCATGAAGGAGGAAATTTTATTCACTAGGGTGAATGAGATCTTTAGGTTGGTCACGAAAGACCAATTTATAAATGATTGGAATATCTCACAACCAAGATAGTGGGCCCTAATATTGATGATGGAACATTGTAGCAGTGAAATTTTTCTCTAGTAGTGAACCATTTCGAGTATGTATTTCCTATGGAGTTCTCTAACATAACATTATATTGGGGGATTGAGTTTATTATCATGTAGGTTTTGGGTTCTGAACTACTTTCTATCACCCATTATAGGGTGGAAGTAGTTCTGAATTTTTAGATGAAAATATAGTTGGATGATTTGAAGGTAAATGGATTCATATGGCCTAGTACTTCTCCATGTGGTTATACTATAATTTTCATGAAGAAGGGTGATGATTCATTGTACTTTTTTATGGATGATAAAATATTAAACAAAATGAATGTCAAGAACCAGTATCTTGTTCAATATATTGATGACCTCTTTGGTCATCATAGAGGTGATATATTTTCTCCAAAAAAAATTTGTGTTTAGATTACCATATGTTGATGGTAAGAAAATATGACATAAATGAACTAATTTTAAGAGAAAGTATAGATTTCATGAGTTCATTCTGTTTATTTTTGTTATGATGAAGATACCAATTGTAATCAGGGCATTGATTAATTCAATATTCCATACATTTTTTGGATCCATTTTGGGTGGTTTTTATTCATGACGTCATTGTGAAATCCCAAAACTGATATAACCCTTCATAAATTTTTTAACCCTAAGTATGCGAAGAGATAATCATCTATACTCTAAGATATCAATATCCTAATTTTGGATCAGAAATGTCAAATTTTTTAGGAATATTACTTTAGAAGATAGAGTGAATGTCGACCCAAATAAGGTCTCATCCATGGTATCATGAGAAAAATCCATGCAGGACTTTCAGAATTAGAGATTCTTGGGTATGGAATTATATTATTGGTTCATTATCCATGAATTATCGCATCCTAAACCACTGATGTCTAGGGTGACCAAGTTGTTCATAAATATCATTTAGACTTATTCTAGTTAGGATAATTTTGAAGAGTTTAAAAGTAAGATGACATCAATACCATTACATACCCTACCCAGGATTGTTAATGAATACACAATGTATTGTGATGAATCCAAATTGAGAGTTAGTGTTATTGTTATATTGCATAATTGGTTGGTTTCTTATGACTTTATATAGTTTATGTTGAGTAAGAGGAACTAACCTAATCATGATATGATGTTTTCTATGGAGGTACACAACTTGATATGATGTTGACACTATATCTTGGGTGGGATGTTTTTAGTGTACATGGACCACAATATCCTCAAGTACATATTTTTTTCTGTATGACCTGAACCTACAGAGGGGGATGTGGGTAAAAAATCTACAATATTTTGACATTGAGTAGGAATACACTCTAGGAAGGGAAAATTAATTATTGATTCCTTGTAGAGAAAGACATAGATATAGGCATTGTGGGAATCTTAGGATGAGTGGTGGTTAATGATGCTCTTTTCCAACATAAATCTCGATATTAAGAAGTCACAAGGATGAGAGACTCAATCATCAATATATATGGTTACCATGATCCTATATTATATCAGGAGAGGGATTTTTTATTATATGGAGGACATATCTCTGAAGGAAATATTATATGGTGGGGATCCACAAATAGGATAGTATTTGGGTAGTGGTAACATTATTATTTTCCATGGATTCATATGGTTTGTTATGGGATTACAGAGGAAACTGGTGAGTGAATTTCATTCCTTTAAATGAGGGGAAAATATTAGTATTAAAAAAGATATATTGTGATCTCTATTGTATGTACCAGTGTGTAGGGATGAAGAAGTGTATAATTGGATTATCTGTGTGATGTTTCACCTATTAGTTGGTGAAGTCAATGTATTAGGGGACTTAAAGGCTACTGCAACCTATTTTCTTTTCAGAATGGAAGTGAGATGATTTCACCATGGACTTAATGAATGGATAACCCATGACACATTATAATAATTACGTATTGTGGGTGATTAGGGATTGGCTGATGAGTGTATCCCACTTCCTTATATCATGGAGATCTTCAAAATTAATGATCTGGATAATCTATATGTGTGATATATATTTTTGGTTTGCATAGTGTTCTATGGAATATAATTTTTTATTAGGATCCCATTTTACATCATGGGTTTTTCAAGGAATTTGGAAGGATTAGTAATTTATATTCTCATATGTGCATCATATCATCATCAGACTGATGGATAATCAAAGTGCATGATTTAGATTATGGAGTATATGATGTAATCCTATGTATTATATTTCCGTGGTTATTGAGTGAATTAATTGAAACGTAAGGATTTTTTTGTATTGACATCTTCTAGGAAGAGATATAAATGGATCCTTTTAAAGTCATATAAGGAAGCCCATTCCATTCACCTATGTGATGGTAAGAGGAGGCTGAGTCAACATCAATTGGACGTAGTGTTGTATATATGATTTCAGGGTAGGATTAGTTGACTATAATGTTGGTGGTGACCATTCAGAGCTAGTAGAAATCATATGCATACAATTAAGGATGACCTTTGGAGTTTAAGGTTGGTCACTGGATTTTTCATAAGGTTATTCTCAAGATAGGACAAAGCAGTATCTGGATGTAGGGAAAGGTGATTCTTAGGTTTATTAGGATTTCAGAGATATCACGGATGAATGGTCTAGTAGATTACCATCTATCCTTTCCACATCACTACAGTTCACTACATACTTTGATTCCTTTTTTAAAACATTAGAGATTTCAACCTGAACCATTTCATATGATATATTTTGATAATTTATAGCTTGAGGCTGATACTTACTTTATAAAGAATTTTATTCCTATCATAGTCCATTGTGACTATAATATGTGAGGGAAGAATGTGACTATAGAGTGAGTGAATTGGAAACATGGGTGTGTGAATGATGATAGCTATGAGAGGGAGTATAATATATGGGTGCAGTGGCCTAGGTTGTTCTCAGATACTTCCTAGAAATTCTTAGAAGCACAACATGAGGAATCTATGTTATATGGTGCAGAGAATATATGATTCTATCTTTTTATAGGAATTATTCTTTTATTTTTTGTTTAAATTATTTAAATTTCTATTTTTTATCCATGTAACTAGAGTAAAATAATGTTACAGGGTTTCAGGGGCTTGGAGAAACTAAACTAATAGAAGTTTAGCCATGGAATGCCACTTGAGAGTAGTTGTAGTGCCTCCAACTAGTCACTGTAATCTACAAGATTGTAGGTGGGATTGGCCCAAATGGGTATTTTATAGGAGACCAACAAAAAAACCAGTGGGTTTCGTATCCATGAAGGCACACCAGAGGGTACCACTGGATTTTAGGTGGTTACCAATAGCTACTAGGTAGTGTCAGGCTGTTCCATGTAAGGGTTAGGAATGTATTTTTTCACCCCAAACCACTATTTAGGACATATTATTCAATAATATCATCTGATTTTTCTTAACATTTTTGGATTTCTCAAGTATTCTATAGAACCTCAGGTTGATTCTTTGATCCTTTCTTCAATCTTATGATATAAAATAAGATTGTCACTATTTTATTTAGTGAAATACCTCCCATTTCTTCCTTATAATCTCTTTATCCATCATTGATGGTGTTTTTAAATTTATATACATATGGGATGATTTTGTTTCACATTGACCTAATTCTTGATCATGATTTCAAATTTCATTGCTCGAGGATGATGGTCAAAAGAAACTATCTAAGGTCAGTTTCATTTTTTAGTATGTTATACCTACGTAATCACATCTACATTCTATGAATGAAAACTATTCTAATTGGAAAATTTTATAAATTGAAGAATCCATAATATTATACATATCATATTCTCTATTGGTTCCTTTGGTATTGGTACTGAGACTTACAACCACTGGAGATGTGTCACAAAATTTGACCCTATGTTGGGCCATGGTTTAAGTGAACCTAGATCCCTATGATAAGCTGTAAATTGGTTTAGAACTATCATAATGCTGTAAAATTGTTTAACATGAGAATTTTTCTTATTGGGTATCCATAAAATCAATTTACTCGAAATTGGTTAATTAACAGGTAATTGTAATTGACTTGATAACATGATGATGTATGGTTGTATTGACATTTAAATGGTTAATGGGTTTATTTGATTCATGTAATAGAATTTTTACAATTATTTGTGATGTTTTAAACATAGACTCTTGGAAGAAATTTTAAAAAAAAACTCATAATTTGGGTAAATTAACAAATATATCCTATGTCAAAAGTTTGTATATTTTTTGGTTTAAAAACATTTTCTTTGGCCACATTACTGTGAAATGAGTAAATTTACTTTTTCATGAGAACTGTGCCATGTGAACATGTAAGATGCTCTAGAATGGGAATTCTCATAGAGACCAATATTATACGATTACATTTTACATTTTAATGGTCATTGTCACTAGGAAAACATATGAGTTTATATACTTGGAAATAATATAAATCCTAGTATTATATGGATATTTTTCGCTTGTAATGATATTATTCTCTATAAATACATAAGCAACTCTAAGATGGAAATTCACATAGAGCCATGTTTTATTTGGTTACTTGACACAAGATATGGGTGATTCATCATTGGAAGGGGAATACACAAATGGTATGGGTGATCCATTTCGGTAGAAGGATCCACAAATTGAGAGATATATATGTAATCATATCAAATAATGTTTTTCATACACTAGGTGTTAACATGGAGCTCAAGGGTTGGTAGGTTTATTTATGTTAATGAATTGATTTTTGAGTTAATTTCGTATCTTTTTTACTTTATCATGCACTATATATTTTAGAAGGACTTTTTATAGATTGTGGGTGTTAGCCTACTGAGTTATACACATTCTCTATTCGGGCAGTCGATTTTTAAATGAGTACACATAATGGATGCATTTTTGGAAAAGGGTAAGCAGCCTTGTACATGATTGATTACAGTGTTAGATGAGATTGGAACATGGAGAAGAGGACATGCATGGGGTTTGGATCTAGGGATATGGAGTTTATATTATTGATCCTATTTTAGTTTTTTTCTTATATAAATTTCATCATGTTATTTATCTTATCATTTAGTATAACATTCCATGTTTTTTGACTACATATTTGGATTCAATTGGGTTTTTTCTTATCCAATATATTGATTGTATTGTCTATTTATTTGATTTACACTATTATTGTAACAATTTTCAATAGAGTATACTCTCTGAACTATATTCCTTACACCCTCACTACTATTTAGAAACCATTGGTGTATTGGGGGGGGGGGGTGGGGGGTTCACATAAGGTCTTGTAACCAGAAGACTTCGGAATGTGTGGGAGAAATGGGCTAAGTATATTACATATCTACAAAATATCTTCTCACAAATAAGAAACAAAACTAGGCACCACATATTTATAATAAACACTTCCCCTAACATACTGAGAATTCCCCCAAATAATTTCTATCTCAAACTATCACCAGAAAAAATAATCCACCAAGAACTCTATCAAAGGTTCCAACTCAGGATCTACATCAATATCACCTGATTCCAATGGTTTCATGTTCCGGTATTACCAAATCACACAACCCATACTCACACAACCATGAGTATCATTCCAACATACCAGGGATAATACACCACGTACATTAACAAAGTTCTTCTAGATGTTCATCACCATCCTATAACAAGTGGTATCTCACTCTTTCCAAGTATAATAGAATTACCACTCACACCACAAGAATATTTCAAAAAACTCATGTGTTTAGCCACACTCACATAATGCTACCCAAAAGAACATAAAATCCAAAAAGTCTTGTAATCTAGTATATATTTCCCTCTTGAAACCCTCCCAAATTACAAGAAAATCTCACAAAACATCACATATCAAAATACAAATCTATAAATCATTCCATTCCTGAACTTCATAATCCATTTTAGTAAAATTACACATTGATTATATAATGAAAAATACTGTATATGTTTTTTATGAAACATTATGTAACTGAACCTCATCATCATGGAAATTCATGACCACACGTGGATTATGACTCAAGAATGTAACACATGTATTAAACCAACTATGATTCCATTTCCAAGGAATTATATGACTTCACCCACCAATTAAATTTCCCTATATATATCCCTTTTATAAAGGGATGCATCAATAAAATCATGATAGAAATGTATACTATAGGATCCATTTGCCCTTCCTCAAAAGAAAACATATTTGGTTTTTTCAAGTTGAATTACACCATAAAGTTATATGATAAAACATTGTATTAGTTGTTATTGGAACATTAAATAATTGGTTCCCAATTATAAAATATAATCATAAATAGGATGGTGTATATAATGTGAGACCTATCTAAAAAAATTTATACATGCACATGGGCCTCTTACCAATGAAAAAACCATATTTAAAAACTACCAAAACACATCATATTTAACAAACATCTTATCTATAACAAACAAAAACTAAGAATAGAAGTCTCATAACATTGGTATCTAGTAATTCCTAAAAAACATTTGTACAAGAATAAATAATCCATGGTCCATGATAAATCAACACATTTATAAAACAATGATATTCCATATCCCCAAACAGTGAGAAAAAAACAAAGTCTCTAATACCACTTTTTGATGCACCTCCCTTTAACAAAAATTTGAGATGGAGTTCCACATAAACATAATAATTCCTCCCCATATTCCAATGGTTTCAGGAAAGAGTAAAAGACTAATCCATGCAATGGAAAGACTATTCCCTCGAATCATAGGGAATAAAATAGTAGAAATAACTAAAAAACCATCACAAAATTGGATTACACATATATAATTAAAAATTTCAATAATTAATATATCATTTGGAAATATAAATACTCTTTTTAATATAAATGATTCTTTGAGAATTTTTTTGTATGATCCCATATTAGAAATAATCCAAAAAATACATCATATACAAACTACCCAAACATCCAATAATTGTACTCACCCACCCTATACCAAATAACCATTATTATTTCCATCATGATTCACAATGCATAATATGATAAAACATGATTATGGATATAATTTATTCATTCACATTATGGTTCCCCTATATTGTGTGATGAATATATCTAAGTATGGTTTTACTAAGATCCCATATAATTCTCCATCATATACATATATGCACAAAGAAAACAAACATGATACAAAATTGGATTGTACATTGTGTTCTAACTAAGGACTCTGGGATATTATCCCCCATTGGTTCTTTCACTTATTAGAAGCTAACAAAATAACCCAAACTTCATATATCCCATCACATAGCTCGCTAAAAAATTCTAGGGAACTAGTTTTTCAAGTCTTATCCCCTCCTCAAATCACAACACATCCATCCTTTTCATGAATATGTTGGGTCATCTAAAATAATTACTATCTCTACTCATTTAAAACTTCCCATGTCCACCATCCCTTTGTGACCCAATAACCTATAATATTATACAACACATTTTTCGTTGAATAGTTTAACCACATCAAAACCATATTATTCCAAGTATTGATACAACATCCTGCCCCAAGTTATCATTCTCAAAACACCTTGGAAACTCACTGAAAATTCCTCAATAACTATCTATATATGACCTTGGTCCTATATCATATTTCTTACGTGAGATGTATCAAACCATGATTTGGTAGAAACTTTATCCATCTCATCCCAACTTTTCAAGAGGAGTTTTGTACTCATAACACTCTCCATGATTCTCATATACCTTTGATGTTATATCACTCATTGGGTATGAGATGAATGATTATCTCATCAATAATCACTAGATTAAATCCTCTCATCATTTCTCAAATATCTATAGGGAACCCATCATTTGATACTCACATATTATACCTAGCCCTGATAGATGTCAAAGGTCTCTCTTTAACTCAACTGACACCTTATAAACATGAATACATAGTAATAATAAAACCCCAAAACCTAAAATGATTAAGATTACTCATTGAACCCAAAGGAGGCACATAACAACTATATATCTTTTAATAAGGGACACCATATCACTAATTCCAAAACCCAAACCTATGTAGAATAAATCTACAAGGAAATAATTAACAAACATGCATATGGGATTGTGTTAAAGGGACCACCAACCTTGATATCAATGTTACCATCCATTCCACGATTACTAAATCTTTATAAAAGATCATCCATCCCTCATTCAATCCCATAAACCCATTGAACCTCATACCTCATTTCAAATGAAATATATCAGTAAATATAAATATTTTCAATTATTTATTTAAATTAATCCAAAGATTCATATTCACCATAAACTCATCTAGTGCTTCTGTAACACTAAAATGTCACCCAAGGACATGTGATCACCATTTTGGTTCCTCCTCTTGATAGTACTCATGAAATACCCTTCATCAACCTAAGATTTCACTATTCTCCATTTGAATGAGTTTTTGACCCTAAAAGAAATCACAACAAAAATTGTTCCAGTGATTGAAAATTAAAAACAAGGACAATATGGGGAATAACATACCTCGAATAATCATAATGAACCATTCCATATCATGGGGGAATATATAGCGGTGAGATCCATCTGATTCATCCTTATCCAATGTGCATCTTTACCTAAAAATGAATAGGCTAGATCCCTAAAATTTGTGTACCATCTTATTGAAAATGAAAAATAGGCTTCTTTTACGGATTCTCCAATAAGGATTGTGATGAAAACCTCTTAATGTAGAATGGAAAAACCACTTTACTTGACATTAACAGGACATGACTATGTGGTCTTGGAACAAATTACTGCAACTTAATGGTGGAAGAAATGAATACATAATTTATATAAAAAATCCTCATTCATAAAGCCATTTGTGGCATGAATCACACCATATATAGGGAAATCCTTCTTCTATGTTTATTTAGTGGTGAAACCATCATAGTTAATGAAATTATCTACTATAATATACTATAATATGTCATTTCAAACACCACAGATCACTCTAATTTCCATTTGAGAACCCGAGGCACCCATCAATCTTCAATGTTATTAAAAAGATAAATTAAGGATTCCTAAAAACATATAATCCCCATCTGTTGCCTTGTTTCAAAATATAACTTGTCACCATGAAAAAATTTCAAATTTAATCCAAAACATAATGTATATAAATAAATATGTAATTGAAATAATAATTTCTTCACTTTAATAAGGTTCAAGATGTACACCAAATAAATAAGTAGAATTTGTTAAACTAAGAGGAAGGATAAATTTATGTATGTTATACGATAAAATAAGACCATGTAATTATCATATATACTAGATATTATAAACATATAATAAAAAAACATATTTTCATGAATCCTATAAAAAATAAATGTTTAAGGGAGAATAAACATGAATTATCCTTTAATGTTTGCATTTTTTTACTGCCTATAAATAGGTACTTTTACCTATAAAACCTTTTCTAAATAAGGATGGGGTCCCATTATTACGAACCAACTCATATTACTGATTATTATTCCATTTATCAATGTTTTCATGATACCCTTTATACAATTTTTTTATCCACCATTGGTATAATGTTAATATTAAATTAATGTGGGGGTTAAAGAATTATCTGTGGGGATACTTCAGTTCATACAGAGAAGGAAAAATAAAGAATTACTCAGCATAAAAACCAAGGAGTAGCTTCTCAAATTTTTATTGATAAAACTGTTTCTCTTTGAAAATAATATCAAGACCGTATCCATCTACATTATCATAGAGTATCCATTTTTTATCCTTTAATCTTTCTTATAATGTGGATATTTCATCTTTGTTGTTATCCTCCTCTTATTCCATGAAAATATATTGTAGACCTAAATATGTATTCATAATATAATATTAATTAAAATAAATTTCAATCTCAATAAAATTATAATAAAATTTTCTCATCTAATTGCAGAATCCATCAAATGTATCATATTGTATATCATGGTCAAATTATAGTTCCTTCCAGGATGTTTTGGTGGGAATAAGATGTGGTCGTTTTAGTTTATCTTGGATGTTAACCACCTAAAGTGAGATATCATCAATATAAACAAAGGCATGATATAGTTATAATGATTCATTAATTAAAATACAGTGGTATTAAATTGATAGTTGAGCTCGAATAAATTTTGAATTAAAATAATTTGATGCACAATTATCCCACATAATGTTTTCAGCATTTATATCCTTTTTTTATAGAGTTCTTTCAGAAATAGACTATTTGTTATATAATTATATGGGGAAACATATTATATATTTTCATACCCTTCATAGTTGATAATATCATAATCCTTAATTTTGGGTCCTCTTATAATAAATTTTTATTAACTTATTCTTTTAATATCACTATTTATCAAATCATAGAGATGATGTGTTTCATGGGTGACATCATCGCATACATATCATAGATGAGGAGTCCATCCTATTGATTATATTTTATATATTCTAATTAGTATGTTCATTATTGAAGTTCATTCTCTGCTATATGAGGGAATGTTTCCTAAACAATGTAAAGAACTAATTTATGAAATGGTAATCTTCTAAGATCATCTTAGATATTTTGCTTTGTTGGATACAAACTCTCATAGACCTTTTTCCGGATTTTTTTCAAGGAAAATAGAATTTTTATATTTGGGTAATCATATAGAATTAAATTTAAATATCCATGGAAACAATGTATTTTTATCCTGGATGATCATAGTGGGATATAAAATAATATAAAAATACCCTATGTCTATAGATAGAGAGATGACTATTTTTTTCTTATGAATCCTCAAATGATATTCCTATTCATATTTTCTTTTTTAATTTGCATGATTTTGGTTTTTAAATGAGAGTAAATTATAATAAAACATGATTATAGTATTGAAAAAAATTAGTAAATTAATGCAACAGAATGTTATCAATATTGGGTTATGTTCCTTGTATTAATTCGTCATCACATTTCAATCATTCCAAAAAATAACAATTATTGCATAATTAACCAACAATCAACTACTGAACTCAGAACCATTACAAAAAATTTTCCATCACTATTTTTCTATGTTAAGGGACTAGTTATTTAAACTGTAGGTTAACTAGAACTCTTTTCACTTTTGTGAAAAGAGGTATAATAAATCCCTGAAAAAGTGAATGGATACTTAGAACCATGTCCCAACATTACATTTAAGAGTCGATGCCCCACTGTATGTGTCCAACAACAATGAAACTACTCCCTCTATAGTAAGAAAAAATATAATTTATATGGGATAAACACAAAGAGAGATGTATTGAAGTTCATTTTTTAATTTATTCACTATAGTTAAATGAACAACTATCTATGAATTGTATATTATACGAAAAACACTAATTGAAAAACTATCAATGTGAAGATAATAAAGTGTAGGAAGTATTAAAACATGATAACTGACACAATACCTATCATTCTTTATTATCTGATCTATATTTAATGTTATACTTCAATATAGAGGGGATTTGTAGGTGAATAAAATTGAAGAAACACATAATATGTGAAATAACATAAAATAATTTATTTCCATCATGATATTCTAGAATATTTACTATATATTCACTCCTTAAAAATTTATTTCTTAAGAATCACGATTGGATGCATGGTATCATTGATATATTGAAAAAATTTCCTCATGTGATAGTCTATATGAATATTACAGCCTTGATATAAATTTTCATCTTTAGTAGTACATTGTTATAAATAAGTTAATCACCCATGATATTTTATTTTATTTTATAATTATGATAAAATTACACTTAGATATTTTCATCACAAATTTTATAAAATGGTTATAAAATTATAAATTACATCATCATTTCTTATAAGGTTGTTTAATTTATTCAATAGTGTTTTTTCCCTTATTCTACTACAATAACTCTATATTTGGCATACTTATTTTTATATACGTAATAAATTTTTTTATATATTTTTAAAATTTTAAATTCTTACTCAAGTTAAAGTTAATATTGTTGTACCTCTCGTACCACTCGAGGTTTAATTTTCAAGATCACAATCACTCTCTTTTTTATCTAATCTTGTTTTCAAGTGTTTGTGTTGTTAGGCATGTTTTCAGGAGCAAGAAGTGGCAAAGGAGTTAACTTGGACTGTTTTCAGTCCACCGGCCAACCGGTGGCATGACACCGGTCAGCCGATGGACCATTGACAGAAAGGCTCTCCACTGTCCAGAGCACCGGCCAACCGGTGGCCTCAGCACCGGCCAGCCGGTGGCACCCAGCCAGAACAGTGTGAGCCACTGCCTCAGCACCGGCCAACCGGTGGCCTCCTCACCGGCCAGCCGGTGGAGCCTGAGCCCGAGCCCTCCTCCATTTTTCACACACCGGCCAACCGGTGGCTCTACACCGGTCAGTCGGTGGACCCAGTCAAACTAGCCGTTGGGCCTTTGACCAGGATGGTCCACTTGCCTCCCAACGGCTCCGAAGCCTTTTCCAACAGCTCCAAAGACCTCCAAAGGCCATATGAGGGTTCCCCCTCTATAAATAAAGGAATAGGAACCCCCGGAAGCCTAAGGATTAACGTCGGAACAATTGTGAAGCCAACGGATACATTTCTCATCATTTGGCGAACCTCCGGCGGACTTCTTCCAAGGAACCCCAATCGCTCCAACTCAATTCCACATCCAAGGAGCATAACCAAAGATGCTTGGGAGTGCACGTCTTCAACTCCAATCATCCATTGGCGCCCAAGGCTTCTCCAAATACGGTTTTTCTTATTTTATTCATTTTGAGCATCAAATTGGGTTTGTGCCTACAAACCCCCATCTCTTTCATTCCTCTCTTCATTTGGGTTTTCACACCACCTTTAAGGTGTGAAGAGGTTAGTCAAGCCTTTCCTTTTAAAAGTCTTGAGTCAAAGGTGAGATAGCCTTCACCCGTAAAAAGGCTAGTGGGTTTCTTGCTCAAACCATTAAAAAGCAAGCTGTAATAGGTGAGCTAGCCCTCACCTGTAAAAAGGCTAGTGGGTTTCTTTCTACAACCATTAAAAATCAAGCGGTAGTAAATCTCTCAACGGTTGAGTTGGGAGCGGAGATGTAGTCCGGGTTTTAGGCCGAACTCCATTATCAATTGCGTGTCTTGCCTCTTTTATTTCCGCTGCACTTTCAACTTTGATTTTAAAATTGTTAATCATTTTTTAAAAGGCAATTCACCCCCCTCTTGCCATCACTTCCTTTCTTTCTCCGTCCAACAATTGGTATTAGAGGAAAAATTTGAGTAATACCCTAACCGGTTTCAAATTCAAGATCTTTTTTTGATGGCTTCAACCTCTTTCTCCCCCGAAGGCTATTCATTAGGTCGTGCTCCATTTTTTGATGGAACCGACTATAATTATTGGAAAACCCGCATGACCACTTTTCTTAGAAGTATAGGTTATCCCATTTATAAAATTGTCATGCAAGGTTACACTCTCTCTTCTCCCGATGAATCCAAATGGACCCAAGCTGATATTAGAAATTTTGAGCTTGATGGCAAAGCCATGAACGCTCTACATTGCAGCCTTGATCGCAATGAGTTCAATCGAGTTTCCACATGCACCTCATCACATGAAATCTGGAAACTATTGGAGGTTACCCATGAGGGGACCAACAAAGTGAAGGATACTCGATTGGACATGTACCTTCAAGATTTTGAGTCTTTTACCATGCATCCATCCGAATCTATTACTGAAATGTTTACACGGTTTACTGATATTTGCAATGGGAGAAAGTCCCTTGGAGATAATATTTCTGCAGAAACAATGGTCAAGAAGATCCTATGGATCCTTCCAAGCACATGGGCACCGAAAGTCACGGAAATCCAAGAAGCAAAGGACATCAAAAACATGCCGGTCGAAGAACTCATCGGATCCCTCATGACTTATGAGATTACTATGAAGAGGCAAGCTGAAAAAGAAGGCAAACCGATCAAAACTCCAAAGAACATCGCCTTCAAAGTTCAACAAGAAGAAAGCTCATCCTCCTCATCATCTTCCTCTTCAAGCGGCGATTCCGAAATGGAGAATCTTTCCCGCAAAATGAACAAGTTTATGAAGAAGAACAAAAAGAAGAAATCCTGCAAGGCTCGAAAGGAAAAACACGACGAAAAATCCGAGCCCAAGGTAACATGCTATGGGTGTGGCGAGAAAGGCCATTACAAGCCCGATTTCCCACTCAACAAGAAAAAGGCTAAGAAAAAGGAGAAAAAGAAGGCTTTCAAGGCCACATGGAGTGATAGCTCTACATCCTCCTCCTCCTCCTCCTCAAGCGACAACGGTAACAAATGCCTAATGGCATTTCATGAGGTAACATCTTTCGACTCCTCTTCCTCTAGTTCTTCAAATTCTTTAAATCATATATCGTACGAGGATCTCCAACATGCAAGAGATCAATTGGAGGAAGGTTTTCACGAACTTTCTTCCAAATTTGTTTCTTTAAAAAAGAATTTCAAAAAACTCTCTTCCGAAAAAGAACATCTTCTCAAAGAGAAGGAAGAGTTGTCTCTCAAAATCCAAAACCTTCCCGATATTGATTCCATGGAATCAACAATAAAAGATCTAAGGGAATCCCTAGCCAAGTTCACCCAAGGTGAACAAAATTTGACCAAACTCCTTGGTTCCCAACGCATCTCTAGAACCACCGAAGGGCTTGGCTATTCCAAGCAAGCTTCCTCTTCCCGTGATCCAACTATTTTTGTAAGGGGGAGCTCCCAATTTAAATTTTGTAATTATTGCAAAAAACCCGGGCACTTAATCTATGAGTGCAATTGTAAAAATGCCCGGTATGGCCGCCCCAAAACTATTTTCTTCAATGATGAATTTGTTAGGAGAAGACCCGCCAGTAGACAAGTGTGGATTGAAAAATCCTTTCTAGCGAGTCTCTTCGGGCCAAAATTTGTCTCGGTTTCAAAAAGCTTTCCCCGGTGATTTGTTGTTTTTATTTAGGGGGAGTTAGGATTGTTTAAGCCTTTTTGCTTTATTTTCAAAATTTTTGATTCAAACTTTCAATTTCAACACTTGGTATCAAATTTTTTAATTCCAAATTGTTATTCAATTTTTCATTCAAAACTTTCATTTCAAAATTTTTGATTCAAAACTTTCAATTCAAATTTCAAAAATTTCAATTGGTTTAAAAAATCTCTATCTTTTTTTTCAACCTTTTCCCTCAATCAAGTTTTATGCCCCGTGCTATTTTTATAATCACAAAGGGGGAGAAATTCTTGGTTGATTGTGGGAAAAATCTTTTAAAGCATGCTTTTTATTTCATTTTCTACATTGTTTGTTTTGGTGATTGTGATCATCAAAATAGGGGGAGATTGTTGTACCTCTCGTACCCCTCGAGGTTTCATTTTCATGATCACAATCACTCTCTTTTTTATCTAATCTTGTTTTCAAGTGTTTGTGTTGTTAGGCATGTTTTCAGGAACAAGAAGTGGAAATGGAGTTAACTTGGACTGTTTTCAGTCCACCGGCCAACCGGTGGCATGACACCGGTCAGCCGATGGACCATTGACAGAAAGGCTCTCCACTGTCCAGAGCACCGGCCAACCGGTGGCCTCAGCACCGGCCAACCGGTAGAGCCCAGACCGAGAGTCCAGCCACTGCCTCCATACCGGCCAACCGGTGGCCTCAGCACCGGCTAGCCGGTGGCACCCAGCCAGAATAGTGTGAGCCACTGCCTCAGCACCGGCCAACTGGTGGCCTCCTCACCGGCTAGCCGGTGGAGCCTGAGCCCGAGCCCTCCTCCATTTTGCACACACCGGCCAACCGGTGGCTCTGCATCGGTCAGCCGGTGGACCCAGTCAAACTAGCCGTTGGGCCTTTGACCAGGCTGGTCCACTTGCCTCCCAACGGCTCCGAAGCCTTTTCCAACGGCTCCGAAGACCTCCAAAGGCCATATGAGGGTTCCCCCTCTATAAATAAAGGACTAGGAACTCCTGAAAGCCTAAGGATTAACTTCGGAACAATTGTGAATCCAACGGACACATTTCTCATCATTTGGCGAACCTTCGGCGGACTTCCTCCAAGGAACCCCAATCGCTCCAACTCAATTCCACATCCAAGGAGCATCACCAAAGAAGCTTGGGAGTTCACGTCTTCAACTCCAATCATCCATTGGCACCCAAGGCTTCTCAAAATACGGTTTTTCTTGTTTTATTCATTTTGAGCATCAAATTGGGTTTGTGCCTACAAACCCCCATCTCTTTCATTCCTCTCTTCATTTGGGTTTTCACACCACCTTTAAGGTGTGAAGAGGTTAGTCAAGCCTTTCCTTTTAAAAGACTTGAGTCAAAGGTGAGATAGCCTTCACCCGTAAAAAGGCTAGTGAGTTTCTTGCTCAAACCATTAAAAAGCAAGCTGTAATAGGTGAGCTAGCCCTCACCTGTAAAAAGGCTAGTGGGTTTCTTGCTAACTAGCCGTTGGGCCTTTGACCAAGCTGGTCCACTTGCCTCCCAACGGCTCAGAAGCCTTTTCCAACGGCTCCGAAGACCTCCAAAGGCCATATGAGGGTTCCCCCTCTATAAATAAAGGACTAGGAACCCCCGGAAGCCTAAGGATTAACGTCGGAACAATTGTGAAGCCAACGGACACATTTCTCATCATTTGGCGAACCTCCGGCGGACTTCCTCCAAGGAACCCCAATCGCTCCAACTCAATTCCACATCTAAGGAGCATCACCAAAGAAGCTTGGGAGTGCACGTCTTCAACTCCAATCATCCATTGGCGCCCAAGGCTTCTCCAAATATGGTTTTTCTTGTTTTATTCATTTTGAGCATCAAATTGGGTTTGTGCCTACAAACCCCCATCTCTTTCATTCCTCTCTTCATTTGGGTTTTCACACCACCTTTAAGGTGTGAAGAGGTTAGTCAAGCCTTTCCTTTTAAATGGCTTGAGTCAAAGTTGAGCTAGCCTTCACCCGTAAAAAGGCTAGTGGGTTTCTTGCTCAAACCATTAAAAAGAAAGTTGTAATAGGTGAGCTAGCCCACACCTGTTAAAAGGCTAGTGGGTTTCTTGCTACAACCATTAAAAAGCAAGCGGTAGTAAATCTCTCAATGGTTGAGTTGGGAGTGGAGACGTAGGCCGGGTTTTAGGCCGAACTCCGTTATCAATTGCGTGTCTTGACTCTTTTATTTCCGCTGCACTTTCAACTTTGATTTTAAAATTGTTAATCATTTTTTAAAAGGCAATTCACCCCCCCTCTTGCCATCACTTCCTTTCTTTCTCCGTCCAAAAAATATTATAGTTCTTTTGAAATTTTCCATATTAAATACATAAAATCACACCACCAACATTTTTTAAATTATCATTTAAACTCATTAAATGAATTAAAATAACAAAACTAATTATGCCTATTTTTAAATAATCATAAAATATAATAATAATAAATAAAATTTATTCCAATCATTTAATTCATAAGTTGTTTATTTATAATAAAATCTATAGTCAAAATATTTAAAATTTACTTATTCCCCAGTTTTATAACATGTGGAATGAGAAGTATGAAGTTATTTCGAAAAAGGCAAGGTTCTTAATTAAATGATATTAAATGTTTAAAGTCACATAGAATAATGGGATATTTTATCCAACTAGTAGTATTGATATCATAAGGATAACTCATTCAACCATCCTTGGTAGTGAATATTAGGGAAGGATATAGATTTAGAAATATTAAGGATTTATTATTGTACATAATTAGAGACGAGATTATAAATTAAAGAATCCAACACATGGGTTAAAATAATATCCATAATAATGGTATAGAAATTAGGGTCCAAGAATGAAGTCATTGTAATTTAGGAAAGGATTCCTAGAAAATATCATCTATATTAATCTATTTTAGATTGTATTTGTCATTATTAATCTCTATTGAAATAACATTATAATTACTTTAAATAAATAGGAATTTTCAAATGATTTTTCCACTCATATAAAAGATGTATTAGAAATGTCAATGATTGATGATATGGTGAATTTATTTGGAATTTATATTTCATAGATGAAGGTTAATTTAATTATTTATTCATGGGATTTATTATATGTTGTTTCTAAATATTTCATGAATGGATAACGCTATTATATGTTAAATCCTAATTTTAGTGGGGGAGAATTTTTGAAAAATAAAAAAATAAATAAGGTTGGTAAAATGTTGTTCTAGAAAATATTAGGATTTTCTCTTTTCAAAAACTCTGATAATGGATGATTTACAGTCATGTTGTATATATACATGTTTTCAATGTTCCCAAAAGGATTCACATTTTATAGTTGTGAATTTGATTTTAAGGTACATCATTAGAGTTGAAGGTTTTTGATTGAAATACAGAAATAAGGAAAATATTGATATATTTTATGTTTTTTATTGATTATGATGGAATTCTAAATTATAATAATTCAATTCTTATGTAGTTTTTCTCATTGGATAACTTAATATTACATGAAAAAAATTACCATAATATTAGGTGAAGTATATTTTGATTTTTCCAAAAAAAATAACTATACTCTTGTATATGAATACACAACATGATGATATATGTGTGGAAGTTATGTTTCCATTAATGGTGGGTTATGATAATAATTTTTCAAAAAATGATTAAATAATTAGAGTTTTTTAATCTTGATGGAATCAATTATATATCAAATTCTACTACATCAAATAGATGATGAAATAAGAATTTTTTAAATAAGGAGTAAATTTTCAAAAAAATATAAATCAAATGATTTAATTACAAAAATAGATCCTAAGAATCCATTTCTGGAACATAGGTTTATGATTGGATTGGAAAAAAAATATTCTATTGGATTACATATATTATATGTATTTCATATCATACATTTTATTGGAAAGTATTTGTAAAATGGGGATAAATATAACTTGATAAGTAAAAACATATATATTTTTTTAATTTGGGAATAAAATATCATCTTAAGGGTGCGAATATATTTAATAAGAGTTTGTAAAAACGGAAATAGGCGAGTTCAGTGATCACATATGGTTATATATATATATATTAAAATATGAATTTAATGAATGTTTGACTTATTTTATGAAAATTTATAATGTTCTTCATTTTGATGATGAACAACACATTTCGTGGGAGTGATCATGAAAGGCATGGCCGATTTGAGTAATATTGGGGCTAAAATTGATCCAAAATCTACCTAAGGGTTTATGTTAATGAATTATAAAACCTTCATGAATGATAATATCATCATTAAGTCATACATTCCATGTGGATATAATGGTAGTATCTTCTATACAATGTAACCTATGATTTGTGTAGGTCTCAAATCAATGCAACGGTGGAGATAGTTACCTCTGTACAGTGTAACTTCAACTTGACGAGTTCTCTGGTCTGTGCAGAGATTGTTGTGGTAACATATACACAATTTATGTCTATTTTTGAAACATACCTTATGTTTCTAATGTAATTATATTTCCTTAAATCCCTATATTTCATGAAATTTATTCCACCTGCCTCCAATGTGGCTATAAATACCTCCACATTTCAAAATATTTCGGGGGAAAGACCTTAGGAATTCTATTCAAATCCCTAAATTCATGGATGCATAACATTATTTATCCAAAGAGGAGTTGTTTTTTCCAAGGTATTTATTTTTAATAAAACAAATTCCCATTTTTTATAGAACCTCAACCCATAGTAGAGATGTATTTGACAAAGGCCCATGAAATTCACATATAAAGAATTCCGTTTGTGGATCATGGATTTTAATGAGATAATAATCCTTAAAAAATCATCCCCAAAGGATATGAAGACATCACACTCAGATAGGGTCACATTTTTTTGTGAAACATTCTCTTGTAGGATACCCTTTTCCTTTGTGAAGGCCTCAACTTTTACGAAACCCCAACCTTCACAAAAGACATCCTCCATGACTCTCAATGGTGACTGCATTTATGAAACACCATTCTCAAAAGTTGAGGGCCCATGTCCACAGTACCAATCTAGAACCAGCTCATCCACATGAAAAATTCTTCTGTGACTGTTATAGATTACCCTTGTGTCAACCCATTTCACTTCAAGAACATCCAAGACCATTACCATTCCTTTTATCCAATCAATTGGAACCCTAATGTATCTTTGTCTTATGAATTGGAAACCTAACATTAACCCTGTAGATGGATTTTCCATATCTTCCTCTTATACTTCATAATGGTCTCATTATTAGTAGGATCTCCCAGTGTCCAAGATGTAAGACTCAAAACAACCAATCCCAATTCCATAATCGTATGAAGTTAAAAAAACATGAAAAAATCCCCTGTATATGATATAAAACTATATCCCTAATCTATGTGATGAATGAAGGATTCCTCACATATGAGAAGCATGAGATAAACCCAGGTCAATTACCCTATGTGATGAACATAGGATTTCCCATGTATGATCATCATGGGTTTCTACTTTATTTACCACTATGGTATGATGCACGAGCAATGGGAAGCTTCCATGTTTAAACCTTAACACTATCTGACATACAGATGGGATAAAATTCCATACTTAGAATGAAACCCCAAAACCTATGGATCTTCCACAATGATACCCAAACCATCCCTCTCTGATACTCCTTCCACGACATTAGCATCCTTAACATGTGAATTTAAACTGCATGGAAAAATAAATTCAGATGACCTTAAAATGTAGAATTGAACACCATGGGTTTTGATCCCTATATACTAACAGGGTATATATAACACATGTATTTGGTTTAATCCTAACTTGTCAAAAAATTCAGGATACCTCCCTATGTATAAATCTAAACATCTCAACATCACCATCAAATCTCTATGTGTGATCATCTCCCTCAATGGGGGAATACATTCCAACATCACCATAAAAAACAAAAATGTGATCATTCCCCCTATATAAATTAAGTAATTCCACCACCACAAAATATCTATGTTGGATATTCTTACCCCTAGAGGACACACCTAACAAAATCTCAAGTTTGAAAAAAGAGGAAACCCTTAATCAAAATCTCAAGGGTGAAATCGACCTCCCGAGGACACACACATCCAATCCGTCATGTGTGAAATAGTCCCCCTAGGGGAAAATATACAACCAAATTGCCCCTACGAGACATTAAACTTCTGACCCACATGAAATATTTAGCACATACCATAAAAATGGGATGCCTATGCTAAAAACACATAGATTTTATATGCCCTTAGAAACAACTACCATGTTCCCTACAAGGGATGCCTTGGGATCCACACCAAATATGCCTCACCTATGGGATGCCTCTTACTCCAAAATGGAAAGACTATATAGATTATGAAAAGGGTAATGTATATGGATTAGATAACATTCCCAAATCTACTATATACTCTAACAAAATTTTTCTATCCTCTTAAGGTTGAATCTCTGTAATTGACCAGATTCAACCTCAAGATGAAACTAGGTACAAGTCTCATGAACATGACTAAAATCTACAAGGGAGAATCAAAAAAGATGGCGATCTCCAAGGAGGAATCCATGGAGGTATGAACTGACATCCCAAAATCATGTTTCAATTCAAGATTTCACATCACTAACCATAGTGTTAAATTTCAAAGACCTTTGGAAAATGGGAATGAGAGGCTTGAAAAGTGAATTATCATCAAAATTCATGGCCCTAATAGATAGTGACAAAAATGGTTAACCCAACATGAAAATATTATCCTTTAATTATGATAACTAATAATATTGGAGAAACATATTATTTTCATGTCATCGGATCCAGATATTCAGTGCTAGGTCAAACCTAATGAGTCGTGGGTCCTACATTAAACTCTCGACTAACTTAGGGTAGATAACATTGGAGATCCTTGTTTTATGAAATTGTCAACATGGATCCTATCTCTACATCAGGAATATGGATGATGTTGGTAATTGGCCATCACCATCATCAGATAAATACAAATATATGATTCCATGTATATTACAGGACTAAAGCTACATGAGATCGATAATATAATTCTAATAGTAATGGGGGATAGAGTAATGTGAGTGTATCAATCCAAAATTTTTACATCCTCAACATGGTAACTACCACATATTCAATTATTTGGGGCCCTCCACCCATATACCCTTCTGATCTCATATAGAGAAGGGTAATCAAATCCCTTTACATTAATATGAGTAAGAAGGGTTCCTCTTATCTAGTTATATTGACCATGAAGACTTGGAATACATGAATCATTCCAACAACACTACCATTGAGGGCTTCAGTATAGAATTTCCTCCAAATCATTACTACAAATAATTTTGATAACCTCTCCCTAGAACACTACAACATGTTTCTCCCTAATATTTAAAAAATTGGGGGTTTATTAGGTTTCTCCCTTAATGGACACCACATGGGTGTGTCCTAGGAGATCACCCACCCATTCACATCAATAATAATCATCTTATCCCATAGGTCAATAATCATGTTGACCCCACCCATGCTCTAATTTACCATGTCTGGAATGCCTAAAAACGATTCCAGGTATAGGACTTGAACATTTACCTATATGGGGAATCTTCCATCACTCCAATAGATCCTACCAACATTATAATATCCCAAAATGTTCCAACAACCATATATTAGGGGTGCACTTTCAGCCGCATTGTATCGAGACACCGACCATCTCTCTGTATGGCTGAGTTAACTTTTTTAGTCATCGGTACCACCAATAGTCATTACATGAGTTCCCATGATAAATAATTTGAATAATGAGGTCCTAAATACACTAACATCAACCAATGTAGAGGTCCTCTATGTGATAAATTTTTTCACTATGATGAAGATCCATCTTGGGGTAGGAGGGAGAGTAGCCAACATGGGGGTCTTTCCCATTTTTCAGGTCACAACATGCTTGGATGAAACCAATCTGACCATCAAAAACATGTGCGTGGAGAAGTATCATGATTTTAGTGAAAGGGCCCTAGGAAGTCATGTGTCACAATTGATTTATTAAAGTTCATGAAGACCAATGAATCGATGAGGGAACCATGACCCTGACTACTAAAGCTGGGGGAAGAACCCTATAAAATGAGGCTTAGGATCCCTATAGACTAGGTCCAAAAAATCCCCAAATCCCTCCATATGTGCTTGAAGGTTGAGGGTGCTACGGAATACTTCCAAAGACTCATAGAATAATAATATCCATTGTCATTTTCCCCCATCTCCACCTACGCATTGGACATTAGAGAGACATCGGTGTCTAGTTTGACTCTCTCAAATGATGGAGTGAAATCCACTGAGACCCAAAGAGATAAAACAGCTATCATAAAAATGGAGGTATTAAACATTGAACCTTTTATAGATTTGATAACAATGTTGGATCCGCTTTGGAGAGAAATTTCAATATGCAGTGAATGTTTGGTCTATCTTGTTTTTCTATCCCAATAAATGGACATCAATTTAGATCTTCATTAATTCAACCTTTGATTTCATAGCCTACACCGATATTTACTTTTTTCAAATAGCAGAAGTATAAAATTTATAGTAACGTGAAAGAAAACTTATGTAGAATATTGTATTCTGAATAGTTAGAACTCATGTTTTCTAATCCTGAAACATTGAATTTTTTCATCTCAGATTCCCTCATTGAGGAACATTCTTGTTTGTTTCCACCCGAATATTTGGGATATGATTGAGCCGCTTCCGGACCATCAACTAACGTGTCCATAAATTCATGATAACCACAATTACAACCACCAATAGTTCACAATGTATTTAAATCATAGTGTTCCTAGTAACTAAACTCCCTGAATTGTATGATTACCCCAAGACTCACTATCCAACCCATGTTATCATACACACTATGCTCCACTAACTCATGGTAGAGTCGGCTAACACTTTTCAAATCATAGTTTACAGGTAGTATGTCTCCCTGCATTTCATCGATATCATATAGAAGAAATTTGACCATAAAACTACCCACATATTGGTGATAAATTTTTCACTATGAACATTACCATTTTGAATGTTGTAACAATTGACCCTCTTGAGGATAAGATAAATAGGACCACTGAAATAGTGCATGACAAGAAAATCCTACTCCTAGGGGAGATGTTGTAATAGAAATATTCCACGAATGGTGCTCATACTCATTAATAGAGACTGTAATTTTATGTTTTAAGTCCCCCTAATTAGAAATTTAAACTTTCCCATTATTATATCAAAAACGTAAATGGGACTGGTGAACATTTCGACTTATAAAAGAATGCACCAAATGCCATTAACATTTGGAGTCGAACCAAGGGTTCATCCAATATTGGATAATTCCACTACCATGGAGACATAATACACATCTATGAAGAATTTTGAATTAGTAGATCCCTATAGAATGCTCAACGATGATGAATTATTTTCGATCCCTTCATAAAATTTCAAAAGATTCCATCAAAGGAGAGGTAGAGGAAAAACCATTAGAAAATATGTCAATGACAATGTTCCTAAAAAATTATTGTAATAGCTCATTCTTCAATGATATTCTTCCAAATGAAACAAAGATGTAGGCCTTTCATAGGGATAAATAGGTTCAACCCTCCTATGCCGATCTACTATTAATTCCTCCATAGTCAATAGTATTAGTTGATCATGTGAATCAACTGCGACCACACCACAATCAACCACATTCATACAAGGCTAAAATTGAACCATATGGTGATCATATATGAGTTTTTTTAGGATAGTTCATTAAACCAATAAAATAATTGATATATTAGTAGATAGATCCCAGTTTCATAGCCAATAGTTCATGCTATAGCCACTAAATAATTATTACCTTCTGTGGGAAAAAAATGGCCCACACCTAGATGAATAATGTTCATAAAAACCCCACTAGCATTCTGATGATTCTCTAAATCCTCAATGGCCTCTTAGTTTCAAAAAATTGTGTGAATACCACATCTAATCCATGAATATACCCCATTATTTAGATACCGAGTTGGCCACTACTGAAGCCTATCTTGCAAAAGAGACCATACGGGAGGAATGTAGGCCCATTATCCCATTTTATAGATAATAAAAGGGTATTACCATTCCTGGGAACATTTTTTGACTATATAGAATTTTCCAATTTTTTGGAATGAAAATTATATGTTTCTTCATGGATATCGGAACTGGGATCATCCTATTCCCAATAAAACCTTGCTCCAAAATTAGGATTATGAAATAATATTTGAATTACTCTAATAAAAATTAAGTGGTATGATAAAAGAAAGCAGAATATCCATGTAAATAATTTACTACAGAATCATTTTTTTGGACTAACAGTAAGATATGAATTAAATTTTGTCTCCCAACACACTACCTATAACAAGCTACTAGAAGGAGGCTGGCTTCATTTTCATGTAGTAGTCCCCTACTTGTACAAACAGTTCCTAAAATAATCCCCAAATAGATGATTTTTTGATTCCAAGGTTGAAATTTGACTATTTGAATCCCATGAGGCTCATCATATAGAAGCCGTGTAATAAAAATGGAAGGAAAAAAAATCAATACCTATTGGGTCGAGGGAGGAAATATAGAAAAAAAATGTAATAGTGACCACAACTAATCCATTAAAATAATTGAATGAAATTTTTTTATCATAATTCCATATTTTTTACCCTTGAAACTAGACCTGATATGTTGTTCCATAGTCCCCAAACATAAGGAGTTCTCATTTATTAACTTTTACTCCTACACTTGATACTACTGACCATTTCTAGATGATTTTCCCTATAAACTATCCAAATTTCCACCCTATTACCACTGATCTACAATATTCCCACATGTTCAACTAATTTGTTTTATATGAAAAAAAATCAACACATATTCCTTTCTATTATTTTAGGATTGGACTTTGTAGTCACCAAATGCATTGGATTAGATTGTTAGGCTCGGTTGCTAAAGTATACACTGAGAAATGTCCCACTTTTAGGACTCTTCTCCCATCGTATCAGGTTGTGATTCTATCTTGGGGTATAAATCGTCAAGATAGTTTATTCCATCCTCTGATCCACATTTCATAGAAGATTAATAGGATTTTGGAGATACTCCCTACATTTTAAGAGGGTGTATACCACACTATTGACAAGTTGATTCCAGAGATCCTTAGAACTAAGAAAGAGCCAAGGATGAAATTGATAAGTGCAACCATGTCACTAGAGGATCAAATATACTACGTTTCCTTCTTGAACCACCACCATGGTGTGTTTTCATGGGGGGGTGATGAGCTTATAGGTATTTACCCTTAGGTTTCTTATTATCACATTGAACTCCGAGTGGATCACCATGGGTTCAAATAGCCTCCCAAAATAATTTACTCCTTTCACAGTGCCATGGTCAATGATAAATTAGAAATGGTCATTAAATCTAAATTTTTTAGAGACTTCCAATACCCCAAATTTATGGGCAATATTATTCATCTTAGGAAGAAGAATGTGAATATTAGAGTATGTATTGACTTATGGGACCTCAAACTCCACTGTCAAAAGGATAACTTTCCCCTTTTGGTGATAGAGTATGTGATTGTTGGAATGGATAGATTCCATGCCCTCTATTTCATTGATGTTTATTCTATTTACAATAATATCTAGATATCCCCCAAAGATAAAGACTGAACTTCCTCTAGGGAACCACATTGAACTTTTTTCTACAAGGATATTCTTTTAATTGGGGAAAAATGATGAAGAAGCCTACCATTTTCTTCATTAAATTTATTTTGAAACCTCTTATTAGGATGCAGAAGTCGTTTTTTTTGGATGATATATTAGTTAAATAATTCAAGACCTTGGACCAACTCAAAGACATTGATAATAATTTTTTATTCCTACTATCCAACCAGCTAAAAACAATCCTTTTAAAGTGTGAATTTGTGGTCACCTTATAAAATATTCTTATAATTATCATTAGATACAGATGTATTGTATTGATCCCAACTCCAATAACCTGAATTGATGTCTAATTTATAACTTTTTTGGAAAAATATCTCGAGGTGTCATTGAAGCAATTTTTTGGTGATTGTGTGTGTTAACAAAGCGTGCATCCATGTTGTGTTTGTTGACAAAGTGGACCACAATGTTTAATTTGATGAAAAAGGTAGTTTACATGGTGAGTTGTCAATTTTTAGGGATTTTGTTGGAAATAAAACAATTAATGAAGGTCCTCGACCAAGGAATGGATGATTTAGAGATGGAACAAAATGTGCAGACACAGGGTGGCACCATTTTCTATTGTTTGCCATATTTTTGGGCCTGAAAATCGACAAATAGAGAAAACTGTTTTCTGCAAAAGGACATGAAATCTAGATTCATGGATGTTTGGAATGTTTAGTTCAATATTTTTTTCATTATTCATAAAATAAAAATATTTAAAAAGAAAGAGGGGAACCCATGTTTTGGTTTGGGTGCGTAAGGTGACTAGGCCGACAGAGGATCAGGTGTATGGACTTGCACGTCGGGAGGAGACATGTGTTCAGAACTCATGGTGCCCAAAATGCCTAAAAATATATGGATACCCCACATCAGTTTTGATTAATTTCATCACATATAGAAAATTCAAGATCTAGTTGTGTAGGTAGTTTGGGCGTTCAAGTGGTGGTTTTGTCACACAAGTGTAAACATATTCAAAAGTTTCATGCCAGTTAATAGTTGTATGCCAATATTGGTTTGGTCATAAAAGGTTGTGAGTCTCCCTAGATATGATTTTGAGAGAGTACTTTCATGCAAGTAGTTTAGAGACACATGCGCAAAAGGCATAGATAAGTGCGTAAATCATTCTAGGATTGTGCGAAAGTAGGAAGATAGCCCAGTACACCCATATTAATGTTTTATTCAGCAGTGAATGCAAGTGGAACGTCAAAAAAACAACTATATACGTTGGAATAATAATTCATTTGTGATAAAGAAGTGACCTATGTATAAGGCCCCAGCCTTAAAACTTACTTAATCTTGAGTTATTACAAGATTACACATTGAGGATCTTTTCAGGTTTAGTGTTTTAGAGAATTAGATCATGAAACTTGCATTACATTCCACATTTAAACAAAGTGGATTACATAAAAGACAATATTCATTCTTCCCATCAATGAGAACATATTTAAAATAAAATATGGATTCTCTCTTAACACATCCTTGACTCTAACGTCTTATCATGTACCTTTCCTCTTGACCTGAAAAACATTTCAGAAACTTGGGATGAGCATAAAAAGCTCAGTAAGGGACATAAAAATATGGAAAGGAAACATGAGTTCATGTATACATAAAGATGAAATCATAATTTACCCATAAAACATAGGCACTTTAACCTAACTCCTCAAAACATGAATAAATCATAGAAATCATAAGACATAAAGGTAACTTGAGGCATTCATAACATTCTTACGTAGGGAGTAACCCTCTTGGTTACGTTTGGAATACCCATCACAGTATATTCCCTAAAATCTCTTCGGAGAAACCTTAACGTTCACTCCTTCGCGTTACCCAATGCATTGGAGAGCTATAACGGGCTCACCCGCCCTTAGTTTATCACGGAACCACCCGTTCTTCATAACAATGCCCAAGAACCATAACATACACGTATCACATAAAATATTCATAAAGGAAACAAAACATTTCCACATTTCAAACACAACATAACATTTTAGTATTTTGAAATAATGAATCCATATAAAAAGAAACCATTTCCAAAACCATTTAAAACATTTAATAAAGATATTTTTGAATCAAAGTGTCCCATACCACCATGAAGCTTTTAAAATTTTAAACCATTAATATCCATATAAATAAATCCTTAAAACCACTTTGAAAACATGGATATTAATAAGAACGAATAATTAAAACATTTAAAATGATATTTTGGTTAAAGGGGTTTTACCAAAATTAGAGACACTTGAATACAATAATTGAGGAATAACGTTTAGTCAGAACTTTATAATATCATGAGAATAAATGGATTCATGATATAATACTCCAAAGGACAGTATATACACCATATAAGAGTGAATTGGTGCATAACAACAATGAACCCTCAATAGAAATGTCAAATGTGATGAAATCCCTTATAAAGAAGGTATCCTTAAATTAAGGACAAATCAATCTCAAAAATATGTGTGAAGAATATAAATACACCCAATATAAGTGGATATTAAGTGTAAAACAATAAAATGTCATTCACACATATTGAATGGATGACATATTCAATGACTACATGTCGAACCCAAAGAAATCGAAATTGGGTTAAGAAGTTCCCTTGACAGCCTAACGACGTCACATCAAAATGAGTTGATGAGAGATAAAAAGAGTATCTCATCACTTGGACACAAAATTTACATCATTAAGGATACATGAGAACATATCCCAATGTAACAATATGTAAATTAAAAGACCCAATAAAAGAAGTCTTTTAAAAAGAGGGGGGTGAAAGGTTCCCTTACCGACTTGGGTATCTTTCAAAAAATACACCCCATGAAAGAGGGACAATAGATCATTGATGTAAATACTCATAAACGAAAGTATTTTACACAAAGTGTAGAATAATGGGCAGTACATACACCACTCAATGAAATTTGTGGCAAAAGTAGCGTAAATCTCACGAGAATAAAAGTGAGATGAAAAATCCCTTACGAGAACTCGGCAGCCTAACGGCGCCACATAAAACTTCCAAAATGGATTGATGAGAGAGAATAGGGTCTCTCATCACACAAACATAAAAATTACAGTAGGATTAATATAAAATAACATCCCAATCATCAGAAAGATGAGCTTAAAAGAAATGACATAAAAGAGTGTACTTAAAGAGAAAGAGAGTTGCAGGATCCCTTACCTCGGGTCCGACTTGACTCGATCGTTCTTTAACGTCCTGAATAATAAACTTGAGTTAATTTCTATTTTCTTAAGAACCTTTTCCAAGTTCATTATTCCTTTTATATCAATTATTGACATGTTGTGAACATTATGTAATCATTTAAGTTAATAATGTTCATTTTTTCGGTATTTGGTTCTTAAGTCGAAAGTGGACTTCTTACAATTACATGTTGTTCATGTGGCCAAATGTTTATTATATCCAGAATTGTATTCATGTTGTAGTTATAATATATGTCATATAAATCCAGTACATTCATGCATTTATAACATTACATAATCATTTAGAGGTAAGAAATGAAATGCACCGTTCATGGAGACGGTAAGCCGTACGTACGCATGAACGCTACTTTCATTTCTATTCGTATTTTATAGAATGGAATAATAATGATATAAAGGTATATTATAATTCCAGTATAATATCATATTTAATATCATAGTTCCATCCTTTATATGTCCCACATATGGTATTTAACGAATCAAATCACTTTGAGGGGGCGGTAGTCCGCGCTTCCTTAAATGAAGATATCGTGTTTACCCATAATGGGAACCATAAAGGTTTGACCAAAATGTAAAAAAACAGAATCTTAAGGAAAACATAAACATACTATATATCATATATAAAAATAGTGACATCATAATGGCCACCTTTGAAGGTGTTAAATGAGTATTGAACAATCATCGTTTCGGGAGGCAGAATTTCACCATCCACGGAAACCGTATGTTCTTTAACCATTTGATGTAGTTGTGTGAGAGTGCAGCTCAAATAAATATTATAACAACATCCTAGTATATTTAAGATACTGTTGTTGTTACAAAAGAAGTAAATAAAAAGATATTAGGGGGTTGGAGAAGCAAAATAAAACAAATGAATATGAGAGAAACAATTACCTTTAAAAGTGTAACTCTTTTTGATTTGAGCCTAAAGTCTTCCTTTGAAAGGATTCTGCCCAAGGTAAATCCTCTAGGATGAGGAGAGGGATGTGGAGAGAGCAAATGGGCAGGGGTTGGCCGAGCCAAAGGCTTTTGAAGTGTGTGAAATAAGGTGGAGGTGGGGGCCTTTTATAAGAGAAGAGGAGGGGCACTTTTGGAAAGCAAAGAAATATTACTTTATTTGAAAATGCTTTTCGGTTTTAAAGGGTCCCACATTGGTAGAATTCGTGGATAAGGTGATAAGGCATCGAAATCCACTCATCCAATTGGTTTTTTCCATGTGTATATTGTAGATTTTTCATTATCTTTCCATTTTAATTAAATTGTCAAATAATGATGTCATCGCTGCATCATTATTATGTCATAAATAATTTAATTTATTTAATGTCTAAAAATTATAAAAAAAATACTATGATATAGGAAATCTTTTTATCTTTCCAATGACTATTTATAATCAAAATTTGGACTTGTATAACCCCACTTAAAAATTGTTTTAGTAAAACATACTATGTTAGTGTCATTTTCACTTTAACATTAAATAAAAAGTATTTTATGTTATTTCCCAACAAAAGTGGATCCATGGGGTCCCCAAGTTAGACCATGGCTTGTCTTGGTCGGCCATGACACAACCAATAGGGTTGTGACATGTGTCTAGGTCATTTAATTTTTTTAAAGTATTATTTATACCTTAAACTACACTAATTATCACTAATCGCGATTAAAAACTTAATAAGTTACTATTCACCAAAAAATTATTATAATCTCATTGAACCACATTTTACTTCTTAATGACAACCATGTATGTCGGATTTTCAAAATTCAATACACATTAGTGGTAAACTTTCATTTAACTGAAAAATCAGTTTGCTTGATTATCACTTAGTGGTTTCACTATTCATCAAAAATTGAAGTTTTTCAGAAAATTACCAAAAATTCACCCTAAGCTATATTTGATATTCTGAATTCAAAAATGAAGTCCGTTTTACAAAATTCAAAACATATTAGTCACATTAATTAATTTAATAATTAATTCCCGCTGTCAGAGCAAATAGCGTGTTTTTATAAAACAATAAGTATCAAAAGATTGACACCAGTTTAAGTCCGATTTCAAAGTGAAATTAATTCCAACCACCACTATTGGATTAAATGGTAAAAATATTTCCTAATTTCACTTTAAAACCAATTCAAAAGATAATCTAATCATATAAATAAATTAGATTAAAAAGTGGTTTTGAATTAAAATACAACATTTTACACTATTCCTTAAAAAAATGAACTTTATCGGAAAGATACCAAAAATTTACACAAAGTAAATTTTGATGTCCCGATTCTTAATAAGAGTTTTATTTGGTCCAAAAGAATGTTTAAGAGTGAACAAAACTATATTTAATGATGGTTCAACATCAAAAGGTGATAAGTGAACCTTTAGTGAAAACTAGGGCATATACGCCTAAAATTGTATTCTTTCCGTATTTTAAGCCTCTATTCTTTATTGGATAAATGTAAAAACAATTAAAAACATATGAAATCATATTTTAGTTATTTCTATCCATTCCCGCCAATACAACGGCTACATGTTAACTATCATTTAAAATAATATTATTTTATTATTAGAGTGCAACGTAAGATTCCCAAGAAACTCGTTGTTGCGTGTTGGGTACGCCATCGAGCATAGCGTCCCCTTTAAAGTCATATTAATATTTTATTCACAAATATGGATAAATACAAAAATGTCGTATTCTTTATTTACCTGGGGTGTTACATCCTTCCCCCCTTTTGGGAATTGCGTCCGCGCAATTTTAAAATTGGACTTGGAAACATCCTTGGAAGTCCCACATCGGAACAAGAGTTGGTAAAACAATCACTTTAAAATAAAGAAAGATAAGTACAAAGGTCACCCGAGTTAACCCATACTAGGACTCCAAGTATGAAAATATGGACATGGAGGAAAAAACAAAGGGTCATGTTCTGATGGATAGTGTTAGAAAACATGTTTAGGAGAAAGTTAACCACGAGAAAATCACAAACTTGTGATGGGTTAAACGGTATTCGATTCCCTAGTAGAAAAAGTTAATAGACAACATTTTTGTTTTAAGTTACATTTTATTGAGGAATTTTATTCATAAGGAAACATAATCACTTATCATGTTGACCTTCAACTTTTACTAGATTCCTTAATCAAACTCATATTTTTTTCAAAAGACGAGTATTTAGGGAGACTTGTTCGCATTCAGAGTACCATAATCAACTTCTAGAGAATCACCTAATCCACAAAAGAGAGCTATATACTTTCCATGTCTTTAGACTTTATCCAAAAACAAAACCAAAAAGGCTAGTACAAGATCGGATAATCCAGAAAAGGATAACCCTTTATAAAAATAAAATCTATTCTTAACATCCAAAATTTGTCAAACAAAACCCAATGTTCAACAAGGATCATTCGATAAACAATTTGTCCATAAAATTCTTCAAAGTAAACCAATATAAGATCGAAACCCAAATATTTGAAAGATTTAGTCACATAGTCTTCCAAGTTAAATCGTAACATTTATCTCCAAACAACATCAGTTGCTCCTAAAGTCACGCATTGAAAAGTAATTATCCCAATCACATATCCTCCATGATAGGGTAATCATTTTAATAAATAACCCAAAATCAACTTACTCTTAATTCATAAAATCATATAACCAAAAGAATCAGTCAAACTAACCAGGGACTTCACGTAGTCCAGTGGTAGGCGATAAATACCAGTCGCACTTTGGTTGTGGGTTCGATTCCCGCAGCTTTGTCCGACGCGACGGGATGTCACACGGTCTGCGTGTTGTCCTTTTTCCAAAACTATATAATTCTTAAAACATTCCCCAAAACGAGATAAAATCTTCAAAATAATCATAACACATTTTAACCTCAATTTCATCTCATGCCCTCCACTTCAATCATAACCTTTAGTAACCCATAATTACCTCAAAAGTAAGGATCATATAAACCCAAGTGGTTCTTTATAACTATGTCCACAAAAGAAAAGGTAACTATTCCTTGGATAAAATTTGCCTATATTAATCATCAGGGTTACACATAATATAAAAAGTCTTCTAATGTAACCCCATCATCAAAAGAGACATAATACTCTTAAGAATTTCACCATAACTCTTGAAGCCCTTATATGTTGACATCTTACTCATTCAACATTCTTCATGATCCATTATCCATTCCTTTCCAACCTATTCCGAAATACCTCTTTCCTACAAACAAAATCATGAATCATATCCTAAGATTTCAAAATATGAAAACAACAGTCATGAAATAGTACATACCTTTGATTGGTCATTGTCAGTTTCTTCATTCTCAATAGGAATGGCATTAGGTATTGGTAAACGAACATTTGTACGCTCTTGGTGACCCCATTCACGATACTTCTTCATAGAACATGTGTTTGCATAATGACCATGCACACCACATTTAAAACATTCAATTGATCCCTCAGAAAGAACTTCTTTCTCTTTCCTCGAGTCAACGGGATGCTTCCTTTTTCCATTACAGGTTCTTGCTTTATGACCTTCATTTCCACATCTATAGCATATTTCTGTCCCTTTGAAACATTTCCCTAGGTGTTTCTTTCCACATCTCTGACACATAGGTTTTTGAACACTCATACCTTTATGATTATTACCTGCACTTCCGTAGGGATTTGTTTCTTGCATATTTGATGCCTTAGAGAAAACTCCAAGGTTTAGGTGGTCAATCATGACTCCAGATAGTTGGTTGAGGATAATCAGAAGAGTTCTCATTGCAGCTCCCATATCATTCAGTTGCTTGCTCAAAAGACTATCACAATTTCCTTCACATCCACTGTTACTTTGGTGCCTGCTAGATCCAGCCATTTACTAAAACCAAAAAGGTCAGTGTGAGTATATCAACAAAACCATCATGTACTAATGAGGAAGATAAACACTAATATACACTTACTCATTCACTTTATCTAAAACTAGGACTCTTTCTGAAATCCTAACCATTATGGTAATGTCACTTATGCTTAAGGAATACCCTAACCTCTAAAGTTATCTAAACCGACCTTTGATACCAACTATAAGGCCCCAGCCTTAAAACTTACTTAATCTTGAGTTATTACAAGATTACACATTGAGGATCTTTTCAGGTTTAGAGTTTTAGAGAATTAGATCATGAAACTTGCATTACATTCCACATTTAAACAAAGTGGATTACATAAAAGACAATATTCATTCTTCCCATCAACGAGAACATATTTAAAATAAAATATGGATTCTCTCTTAACACATCCTTGACTCTAACGTCTTATCATGTACCTTTCCTCTTGACCTGAAAAACATTTCAGAAACTTGGGATGAGCATAAAAAGCTCAGTAAGGGACATAAAAATATGGAAAGGAAACATGAGTTCATGTATACATAAAGATGAAATCATAATTTACCCATAAAACATAGGCACTTTAACCTAACTCCTCAAAACATGAATAAATCATAGAAATCATAAGACATAAAGGTAACTTGAGGCATTCATAACATTCTTACGTAGGGAGTAACCCTCTTGGTTACGTTTGGAATACCCATCACAGTATATTCCCTAAAATCTCTTCGGAGAAACCTTAACGTTTCACTCCTTCGCGTTACCCAATGCATTGGAGAGCTATAACGGGCTCACCCGCCCTTAGTTTATCACGGAACCACCCGTTCTTCATAACAATGCCCAAGAACCATAACATACACGTATCACATAAAATATTCATAAAGGAAACAAAACATTTCCACATTTCAAACACAACATAACATTTTAGTATTTTGAAATAATGAATCCATATAAAAAGAAACCATTTCCAAAACCATTTAAAACATTTAATAAAGATATTTTTGAATCAAAGTGTCCCATACCACCTTGAAGCTTTTAAAATTTTAAACCATTAATATCCATATAAATAAATCCTTAAAACCACTTTGAAAACATGGATATTAATAAGAACGAATAATTAAAACATTTAAAATGATATTTTGGTTAAAGGGGTTTTACCAAAATTAGAGACACTTGAATACAATAATTGAGGAATAACGTTTAGTCAGAACTTTATAATATCATGAGAATAAATGGATTCATGATATAATACTCCAAAGGACAGTATATACACCATATAAGAGTGAATTGGTGCATAACAACAATGAACCCTCAATAGAAATGTCAAATGTGATGAAATCCCTTATAAAGAAGGTATCCTTAAATTAAGGACAAATCAATCTCAAAAATATGTGTGAAGAATATAAATACACCCAATATAAGTGGATATTAAGTGTAAAACAATAAAATGTCATTCACACATATTGAATGGATGACATATTCAATGACTACATGTCGAACCCAAAGAAATCGAAATTGGGTTAAGAAGTTCCCTTGACAGCCTAACGACGTCACATCAAAATGAGTTGATGAGAGATAAAAAGAGTATCTCATCACTTGGACACAAAATTTACATCATTAAGGATACATGAGAACATATCCCAATGTAACAATATGTAAATTAAAAGACCCAATAAAAGAAGTCTTTTAAAAAGAGGGGGGTGAAAGGTTCCCTTACCGACTTGGGTATCTTTCAAAAAATACACCCCATGAAAGAGGGACAATAGATCATTGATGTAAATACTCATAAACGAAAGTATTTTACACAAAGTGTAGAATAATGGGCAGTACATACACCACTCAATGAAATTTGTGGCAAAAGTAGCGTAAATCTCACGAGAATAAAAGTGAGATGAAAAATCCCTTACGAGAACTCGGCAGCCTAACGGCGCCACATAAAACTTCCAAAATGGATTGATGAGAGAGAATAGGGTCTCTCATCACACGAACATAAAAATTACAGTAGGATTAATATAAAATAACATCCCAATCATCAGAAAGATGAGCTTAAAAGAAATGACATAAAAGAGTGTACTTAAAGAGAAAGAGAGTTGCAGGATCCCTTACCTCGGGTCCGACTTGACTCGATCGTTCTTTAACGTCCTGAATAATAAACTTGAGTTAATTTCTATTTTCTTAAGAACCTTTTCCAAGTTCATTATTCCTTTTATATCAATTATTGACATGTTGTGAACATTATGTAATCATTTAAGTTAATAATGTTCATTTTGTCGGTATTTGGTTCTTAAGTCGAAAGTGGACTTCTTACAATTACATGTTGTTCATGTGGCCAAATGTTTATTATATCCAGAATTGTATTCATGTTGTAGTTATAATATATGTCATATATATCCAGTACATTCATGCATTTATAACATTACATAATCATTTAGAGGTAAGAAATGAAATGCACCGTTCATGGAGACGGTAAGCCGTACGTACGCATGAACGCTACTTTCATTTCTATTCGTATTTTATAGAATGGAATAATAATGATATAAAGGTATATTATAATTCCAGTATAATATCATATTTAATATCATAGTTCCATCCTTTATATGTCCCACATATGGTATTTAACGAATCAAATCACTTTGAGGGGGCGGTAGTCCGCGCTTCCTTAAATGAAGATATCGTGTTTACCCATAATGGGAACCATAAAGGTTTGACCAAAATGTAAAAAAACAGAATCTTAAGGAAAACATAAACATACTATATATCATATATAAAAATAGTGACATCATAATGGCCACCTTTGAAGGTGTTAAATGAGTATTGAACAATCATCGTTTCGGGAGGCAGAATTTCACCATCCACGGAAACCGTATGTTCTTTAACCATTTGATGTAGTTGTGTGAGAGTGCAGCTCAAATAAATATTATAAAAACATCCTAGTATATTTAAGATACTGTTGTTGTTACAAAAGAAGTAAATAAAAAGATATTAGGGGGTTGGAGAAGCAAAATAAAACAAATGAATATGAGAGAAACAATTACCTTTAAAAGTGTAACTCTTTTTGATTTGAGCCTAAAGTCTTCCTTTGAAAGGATTCTGCCCAAGGTAAATCCTCTAGGATGAGGAGAGGGATGTGGAGAGAGCAAATGGGCAGGGGTTGGCCGAGCCAAAGGCTTTTGAAGTGTGTGAAATAAGGTGGAGGTGGGGGCCTTTTATAAGAGAAGAGGAGGGGCACTTTTGGAAAGCAAAGAAATATTACTTTATTTGAAAATGCTTTTCGGTTTTAAAGGGTCCCACATTGGTAGAATTCGTGGATAAGGTGATAAGGCATCGAAATCCACTCATCCAATTGGTTTTGTCCATGTGTATATTGTAGATTTTTCATTATCTTTCCATTTTAATTAAATTGTCAAATAATGATGTCATCGCTGCATCATTATTATGTCATAAATAATTTAATTTATTTAATGTCTAAAAATTATAAAAAAAATACTATGATATAGGAAATCTTTTTATCTTTCCAATGACTATTTATAATCAAAATGTGGACTTGTATAACCCCACTTAAAAATTGTTTTAGTAAAACATACTATGTTAGTGTCATTTTCACTTTAACATTAAATAAAAAGTATTTTATGTTATTTCCCAACAAAAGTGGATCCATGGGGTCCCCAAGTTAGGCCATGGCTTGTCTTGGTCGGCCCTGACACAACCAATAGGGTTGTGACATGTGTCTAGGTCATTTCATTTTTTTAAAGTATTATTTATACCTTAAACTACACTAATTATCACTAATCGCGATTAAAAACTTAATAAGTTACTATTCACCAAAAAATTATTATAATCTCATTGAACCACATTTTACTTCTTAATGACAACCATGTATGTCGGATTTTCAAAATTCAATACACATTAGTGGTAAACTTTCATTTAACTGAAAAATCAGTTTGCTTGATTATCACTTAGTGGTTTCACTATTCATCAAAAATTGAAGTTTTTCAGAAAATTACCAAAAATTCACCCTAAGCTATATTTGATATTCTGAATTCAAAAATGAAGTCCGTTTTACAAAATTCAAAACATATTAGTCACATTAATTAATTTAATAATTAATTCCCGCTGTCAGAGCAAATAGCGTGTTTTTATAAAACAATAAGTATCAAAAGATTGACACCAGTTTAAGTCCGATTTCAAAGTGAAATTAATTCCAACCACCACTATTGGATTAAATGGTAAAAATATTTCCTAATTTCACTTTAAAACCAATTCAAAAGATAATCTAATCATATAAATAAATTAGATTAAAAAGTGGTTTTGAATTAAAATACAACATTTTACACTATTCCTTAAAAAAATGAACTTTATCGGAAAGATACCAAAAATTTACACAAAGTAAATTTTGATGTCCCGATTCTTAATAAGAGTTTTATTTGGTCCAAAAGAATGTTTAAGAGTGAACAAAACTATATTTAATGATGGTTCAACATCAAAAGGTGATAAGTGAACCTTTAGTGAAAACTAGGGCATATACGCCTAAAATTGTATTCTTTCCGTATTTTAAGCCTCTATTCTTTATTGGATAAATGTAAAAACAATTAAAAACATATGAAATCATATTTTAGTTATTTCTATCCATTCCCGCCAATACAACGGCTACATGTTAACTATCATTTAAAATAATATTATTTTATTATTAGAGTGCAACGTAAGATTCCCAAGAAACTCGTTGTTGCGTGTTGGGTACGCCATCGAGCATAGCGTCCCCTTTAAAGTCATATTAATATTTTATTCACAAATATGGATAAATACAAAAATGTCGTATTCTTTATTTACCTGGGGTGTTACACTATGGGTATATAAACTATGAGTGGATCCTTACCAGACTAGTGAGGAATGGAAAAGGAAGTATGTGAACCTCTCCATCGGTAGTGAGCTAGAGGGAGACACATAGGGAGTGACCCTTGGAAAATCATTGACCTGACACTAGATATTGTAAAAGAAGTGAGCATGAGCAAAGAAGTGATCTAGCCCAAACATTTTAAATTTTTAGTGAGCATTAGGGGATTCGGTACATCGGCACATCATCATTGTATGCTCCTTGGATGTAGCCCAATGAGGGTGAACCAAGTAAAAATCTATCTGTCTGCCTGCTTGTTTCTCTGAATTGCATTCAAAGCATCATCAGATGATAAAGAAGAAGAGTGTATGGTATTCATAAACACTAATGTGAAAAAATTTCTCCCCTATAACAAAGATGTCAAAATCTATTGGGTTTGGAATAATATGTTGAAAATAATATCCATACCCTAATCCACCCCCCTCTCTCAGGTTATATATGCCCTTCTTGGTCCTAACAATTGGTATCATAGGAATGGTTTCTTTTATTATATTTTTTTCTAAGACTTCGTTTAGATGATTTGTGTTGTTAAAGATTTACTCCTCCCTTATCTCATTGTACCATGGAAAAGGGAAAAACATCAAAAAATAATCAAAAGTCAGATGGTGATCCTCAACGAGGAACTGTTTTTGGAAAAATAGTTATTCAACTAATGGAATCAAACTGCTTACTAAAGGAAGGGTGGATGAATCCGATAAGGAAATGATAGATTCTCTAAAAATGATTTAGGAAGTATTTAAGTACATAAAATCTAACTTGATACTAAAACCACTGATGATGATGATGTTTTGGGAAGGAGTCCACCAGTAGTTGATGTCAACATGACAATTGAATTGGATCATAAATTAGATGAAGATTTTTAATCTAAATATATCTAAATCCTTGTACTATAATTTGAGGTTATCAAGATAATAGGCTTAAATAAAAGTCCTATTGATGAAGCTACTAACATGATGGAGAAGAATGATTACCAAGCTGAAGAACTGAAATAGATTTCTTCCAAGAAAGGTAAATGAATATATGATGAAAAGGGAAATAATATGAACATAAAAAAACATTCAAAATTTTAAATCTAGAAATGATGATCTTTCTCCACAGCTAACCTAACTAGTTCAGGAGAATGAAATACTACTACAGGAGATTGCATGCTATGTTGATTCTAATTCACAAGAAAAAAATGAATGTAATGGAGAAATGTGACATGGTGGATATTCTCATAGATTTGATAGAGGATTTGATGAGTATAAGGAAGAATATCGAGAGAGAACTCAATGATCAACATGAAGACAAGGATATGAAGATTTAGAAATTGGAAGAAGTGAAAGAGTTAGTGAAGAATGATGGATAGAAATCCAATACCAAATGAAATCTTAAAATGATGGATGTATTGAACTTACTATTTGTTTATCCTTTGGAATGTGACGGTAAAATAAAATACATATTTTCTATTTCTGAAGAGAAACAACAAAAAAAATTTCTCAGTTCAAAGACTATACTGTTTAGGAAAATTTTGTATTGGATTTGATGAATCCCCTCCCATGCATGATAGAAAGGGAGCTATGAATGGTTATAGAACTAAAGAAAATCCTATAGGAGTTGGAGATAGACCAAAGAGGAAATTTAGAAGAAGTAATAACAAAAGTTGTTATTTCTATGGAATTCATGGGCACAAATCATGTTTTTGTTCAGATGCTTTGCAATATATTTCATGCTGTAAGGTATAAATTTTTAGAAATATGATAATAAGAAGAAGCGTCATGGGAAATATGAAAGAAGAGTCACTTAGAAGAAAGTATCCATGATGTGCTTCTATTGAGGAAGAATGGGGCACACCATGAGTATGTGTTAGGAGTCTCAGGAGATCAATTTCAGAAGAAGAACTAAAGTTGTATCAACATCTATGCTGAGAAATGATGAGATAAGGTATGCCTTTAATATAAGATATTTCATATGTTTATGTCATTGAAATATGGCAAGACATTACAGCAATAAGAATGTAGGAAATGAAATGGAATCTAGAAGGAGATCCCCATCATATGTAGTGGACAACAAATAAGCTTATACTGGAAGGCGACCTGATAAGCTAAAAAATAGGTTTACTGTCTCAACGGAATCACAAGGAGCCAAATGAAAGTTGTATCAATCACCTCCTGTATTACACACACAAAAAATATCTAGAGTGGATGTGGACAATCCTCATAGAGAATTATAGGAGATGCCCCCAGTGTAATTAAGAGGGATGTAAAGTTAGTGGAAGACTCAATCCAAACAAGAAAAGGTGCCTTGACTTGAAAGTTCGGTAAAGGAAATATGACTAATTAATCTCCTAGAAAATTAACATGTCATGTGACACACCATGAAGTGAAGTCAGGATAACGAACATTCCAATGGAGGACGAAGCAAGAGTAGATGAATAGTGGAAGGATTCCTACTCAAAGAAAGAGTCATTAAAAATGGAATACTAGTGGAGCATCAAAGAAGAAAATATCTACTAATGGGATTAAATCGCAAATTGGGAAAAGGTCCAAGCCTCAAAAATATAAATATCAGAAGAAGACATAGAATATGTGTAATGAATTCCTGATCATATGGCCTGAACCGTAAAAGTTGGCTAGGCAATTGGAGCAGGAATGGAAAGAGTGTGATTCTTTATAAGAAAGAATCAATGAGTTGACCCCTCGGTAAGAAGAAAAATCATCTTCTTGATGAATCCAAAAATTCCCCTCTCCCTCTTTATATAAAATGTTGTTAACTAATGTTTCAAGTGTTTCGGGTTTTAGGGAGATATGATCCAAGGGGAGGTGGCATCAAAAGATGTAGATTGATAAAGTGATATACTCTAGAGTTTCAATTGATTCAAATCAGAAACCGGTGTTGAAAAATAAAGGTAGAAACTATGAAAAATAGAAAGTGATTGTGTTATTAACTTTATCTCTAGTTTCCTGCACTGAGTACCAACTCAGTTTTCTTAGATATTTTGTTGAAATTTCATTAGTAAGTGGTAAATTCTCCCAATGATGATCTTGTTGATGTATGTAAGAAAGAGATGTTTCTCAAACCTACATCAACATGTGAAGAAATGATGAAAGATAAGAAGAATGTTTAAGTGTCTAGAAAATAAACCTTGTACCTAGAAGCACTCGACATCAAATGGGGTGAATTATATCTCCTAATAAGATGAAATTTATCAAAGGGATATGATGGTTGACAAAATTACGTGAGAAGAGAATGATCATAATAGTTAAATCTGACATACAATATCAGATTCAACAAGTGAAATTACACAACAATGCTATCATTCAAATATATCTCAGATGGTTGTGGTCTATAGAAAGAGGAGATGATATGACTAAGAGTCTACATTGATACTGAAGATCTCACAATGCTATACATGGATAATCAAAACAACAAAAATGGGTTTACGCACTGCCACCATTTAAAAGGTCTTATAAAAAGAAATGATAAAGGAGGTGCATTTACCAGAATAGATTAAGGAATCATTTAACAGGGTTAAAAAACATTGTTATATGTAACCCATTATCTGTACATTTTTTAGCACTGATAAAGGAACCACCTTTACCAGCACTTTTTCTGCGCTGTTAAAGTGGCCCACTTTATTAGTTATTTTTTGTAGCGCTGATAGGGGGATTTATCAACAAATTTTCCTAGAACTGATAAAGTGTATATTAAAAAAACCATAAAAATAGTATATTGATATATAAGTATATTTATATAGATATAAATATAATATATATGTTTTATATATGTTTTATATTAGAATAAATAAACATTTTCACTTAATATGTAAGATATGTCGTGAAAATGGCTTATAAAAGATCAAAAAATTATTAATTAATAATATGATAATTATCATTGACTAATAATTATTTATTGAAAATTTTAATACACAAAAAATCAAAATAATAATAATAAAAGATCTAAAATACGTTGAAAACATAACTCAAACAGGAAACTGCCATAACTTTTTTTTGGGTGTCTGTTTGAGCTCTACAACATATCAAATCGAAGCATGTGATGAGCTCTACGCACTATGACCTAAGGGAACCTTTTTCCACATTTTTTGAGGAAAACAAACGCCCCATATTGCCTCAAAAACTAAATTTTTAGTTCGAATACCCAATTTTTTTACATTCGATGGAATTGCATCTTCATTTCAGGGTGTATATTTTTTACCTTTTTCATTGGGGACTGTATTTATTCCGAGGGGTTACATTTATATTGATATTTTTCCTTTGAAATTTTATTTTTTTCACAAGTTAATATTACTTATAATCAATTATATGACAATATATACTTATTTTTTATATGTTTTCCCATGAAAAATTATTTTTATAAATAAATAATTAACCATATATACATATAAAGTATATTTTTCAATATATAAGGCTTATTTAAATAAGTAACTAATATCTATTTTATTTAAAATAATAAATATATTTATATTTATATACATAATGATGTGTGTGTGTGTGTATTTGTTTGCGTCTATATTGATAAAATGAAATATATTATCTATATATTCTAAACATAGGTATATAAATATTAATATATTATATTTGTAAATATTTATAAATATGTATAATTATACTTGCAAATACACATATAAAATTTTTCTGTGTTGTATATATATATATATTTATAAACATACACAGAAAACATATTTTTTATATGTATTTAAAACTTATCTTATTAATATATATCAATATAGAAATAAAAATGTTAATATATATATAACTATATAAATTAATATACATATTTATATATATTAATAAATGTATATATATATATTAATATAACTATATATATTAATATAACTGAATATATAAATATATATATATATATATATATTAATATAAATATATATATGTTAATACATATATATATATATATTAATATAAAAGTATATATAACTATATATATATAAATAGATATATTAATAAATGAATAGAAAAGAAATATGGTGGAATTTTAATGGATTAGGCGCGCCTGCAATAGGTCCTGAGTTTCAATCCTTGGGGAAGCCGGTCACACACCCAGGTGGGGAATAATGCCTCGCGTTGTTAAAAGAGACAGTGGTGCTGTTAAATTCTAGTGGGGTGGACATGGTGTGCAGGGTATGATGGGAGGTTGGAAATGTTATAGGGGGATTCAAGAATTTTTGAAGCCCCTCCCATAATTGCAGAAATATTTTGTTTATTTTTTCTAATGTTTTTTACCTTTTATCAGTGCATTTTTTTAGCACTGATAAAAGGGAATTTTATAAGAGCTTTTTTGAGCGCTAATAAAAAGGGCCCCCTTTATCTTCTCCTCGATTAACAGTGCATTTCTAGCACAATAAATCCCTTTTTCTAGCATTGATAAAGGCTATATTTGTAGTGGTGAATCCAGTGGTTTGGAGTTGCATTGAATTTTTATCCATTATATCATGCCTAGTTCAGGTTTTAGTTTCCACCTATGAGAATACTTATTACGATGAAGCAGTAAATATCATTCATTTCATTATTATCTATTTTGTTCTAATAATGTGGTATCAGCTGACTGTTTTCATGATACCAGGAAGGTATCTAAGAATATTTACAATGATTCTATAATAAACTAAAAGACAAAATTTAATTAAATAATGTCACTATACAATGACATATTGATAAGATGCTTGTTGAATTTGATGATGTGGTAAGAGAATCAGGTGGATCTAAAGTGGAAAATAATGTTTCATAAGTAGATACAAATAATGGGCATGATGAAGTCAAGTCTATATCTCTAAAGATGCCAAATAGTCAAGCTGAAATTTGTAGGTAGAGTGTCATTGCTGATCAAATGGTGCCATTCTTGACATAGAAGATGGGAAATATACAACAAGCATGATACTTATCACAGGTAGAGCCTAAATGTTTTAAATAAGGAATATATGATGAGAATTGGGTTCAGACTGGGAATAATGAGCTCGACTAAGGTGATAAGAAATAATCATGGGAGAGTTTTTCGAGGATGATAGATATTATGTTGGTGTTATTCAAATCAAATCATGACTAGTATGCAATGATAATCCCATATAAGGGACATCTATGTCGATGAGATATTTTCACATATGAAAAGGAAGGTGAAAATCAGCTTATTCTTGGCCATTGTAGTGCCACATAAGATAAGAGTGTTCAAGTTGAATGTTAGTATGGCATTTTTGAATGATGTTCTGGAAGAATAATTAGATATTGAGAATCCAGAAGAGCATAGTTTTCAATGATGGGTCAGTTTTTGAAAAATCTGAATTTTTGGCTTGGCGGAGTTGATTGCAATCTGTATGTCAACAACGATTGTAATGAAAGGATTATGATTCTATTATATGTCAAAGACATAATATTCGAAGGATATGATGAAGCATAGTGAATGAAATTTTTTGATTTATAAAAAGGAGGTGTTGACAAGTTTTTTGGAATGGACAATTCCATGGAGATGATGAGTTCGGTTACTACATAGATAAAATAGTCATGGGATATATAGATGAAGTTTGGGATAGATCAGAAGTTGATAGGAAATCCGTATCGAGAGGTGCATTCTTTCATGGAGGTTTATGTATTTCTTGGAAAATAAAGAAGAAATATTGCATTTTGGTAAGCACAGTAGAAGATGAGTATATTGCCGACACTCAAGACTGAACACAATTATTGTGGATGAAGCATCGTATTGATGATATGGGAATTGAAGTGAAGTCCTAGATCAGAATCCAATGTGATAATTATAGTGCTATCAATCATTGAAAAAATAAAGTCCATCACTCAAGGAATAAATACCATGAGATGAAATAAAATTGTATAATGGAGAATGTGGAGAAAGCCCAAGTGAAGATGGATTATGTGCCTACAGAGTTACAGGTTGCTGAAATTTTGACTAAGTACATACTGAAGGATGATTTTTAGAGACGTCGACTAGATCTAGGAGTTCTTTTGACTCCCCGCACTCGAAAGAGTGCAGATGTGATGGATTTTTATCTCTCCGAGGTATTGTGTGTTTTTATTACTATACTAATTTGGGCTCTCTACTCTATTACAGACAAAAAAGGAGTGAACATTGTGTTTGTTGACAAAGGGGTAGAATGAGTGACTCTTCAAGGGGGAGAAAATATTGCTAAAAAAGGGAGAATGTTTCTTTTTAAAAGTCATGAGGTGAAGCAGAAAGGTGGAGCAGTGAGATAGGGGGAGTTTATCAAGACTAGTTAATAATCTGATAGGGCGAGCACCATGATGATAATATATGTTGTTCGGAGTTATCATCAAGATATTAGCTTGGACCATAGACGAACCCAACAAGTTAATAAGTAGATTATTAATTCCGAAGATTCTAGAAGTGATCGATCAATATATATAAATCACAATAGTTGAGGATCTTGATAAAAGTAAACGTGTAGAATTATAATGGTGTGAAAAGGTTTCCAACAATCAGCTATTGGTATCATTTTGGTATCAAAAACTAGTGTTAGAAATTTGGGGATTAATTGATGAACTTTTAATTTTCTATTGTTTCTCATGCCAAGCATTTCTCAAGTGCTCTTATAGTATGTGTTGAGTGAATCCTTGATCGCTATCAGAATCAAATGATCTGAATGGTGGCTGAAGCATTAATGAGGTAACATTTTATAAAAGTGTTCTAAAAAACCCAAATGGATAAATGGTTGGGTAAAAATAAATCATAGTATCATTGAAGCATTTATGAGGTGATTGTGTTTGCAGAAAAAGTGGGCCTCTATGTTTTGTTTGTTGAAAATGTAGACCATGATGTTCAATTTGATAACAATGGGAGTTTACATGGTGAGTTGTTGATTTCAGGAGATGTTTTGGCAATCCATGACTGACTGAAGGGCCTCAAAATAGTAATGGAGGATCTGGAGGTAGGACAAAAATAACAAAACATCAAAATATATTTTTCAAGATCAGAATATCAAGATTGTGCACCATATTTTTTTCAAATCAGAACATCAACATATAGAAAAGGAAAGAGGGGATCCATGGTTTTGGTTTAGTCGTGCAAGGTGACTAGGGAGATAGAGTCTCAGTTGACTGGACTTACATGCTTGGAGGAGACTTGCGCGCAGCACTCATGGGGCCAAAATGCCAATAAATTTATGTTTAACACTCCTCAATTTAGATGAAGCTAAACACATAGAGAAAATTTGTGCTCCATTCGTGATAGTGGTTTGGACGTTCAACTAGTGGTTTGGTCACGCATGTATAATGACATTTAGAAGTTGTTCTCTAGTTGATAATTTCACGCCAATATTTGTTTATGTAGAAAAAGGTTTGATTCACCCATGTTCTGAGTTGGCGAGGGGATTGTCACACAATTATTTTTTTGACACTATCGCACCATGCATACAGAAGTGTTCTAGATATAGATAAGTGCGCCAGTCATTCTAGATTTGTGTGATTATTGGAAGATTTCCCCTTACACCCATGGAAATGTTTTATTCATCAGTGGATGAATGTAGAATTTTTATAGAACATCTATATATACCCGAAGATGAATTAATTTGTTATAATGAAGAGACATATTGGTCTATAAATTATGAGTGGATCATTTTCAAGAGCAGGGAACAAAGGAAAAGGAATATGTTAATCCTCTCCACCAATAGTGTGATATAGAGAGACGAATAGGGAGTGACCCTTGGGAAAGTAGTGATTTCACACTAAACATTGTAAAGGTAGTGAGTCTGGGCATAGAGGTGATGTAGCCCAAAACTTGTAAATTGGTAGTGAGATTTAGTGGATTTGGTATGTCAGTACATCTCTATTTGTATGCTCTGTGGACGTAGACTCGTGAGGGTGAACCAAGTTAAAATATATGTGTTTGCCTACATGTTTCTCTACATTATAATCAAATCATAATAACTAGATAAAGAAGAATTTATTATTTTCATCATAAACACTAATGTGAGAAAAATGTTACACATATAACAAACTTTTCAAGATCTAGTGGGGTAGGAAGAATAAGTTGAAAAAAATATCCATACCCTGATTCACCCACGCCCCCTCTTAGGGTATATAGGCCCCTTTTGGTCCTAACAATTAATTTGGAATTTGATACAAGGAATCACATCCCAATGTATTGAATATTTTATTGGTCTTTTTAAACTAGAAACATAATTGAAATTAACATTACAATTGAAAACCTAAAAAAATATTAAAAAATTATTTTAGAACACCATTATTCCTCAGAGCATATCCCTACATATTAATCAAAAAAAACAATTCTTGGTTTCCAATGGAAAATAAAACATGAGAAATGGGTGAGAACAGATACTTAGTAAGGATATGGTTATAATAGAATCTATCATGAATAAATAGTCATATTCCATATGGAAAAAAATATAATATAATCACATGACATTTAAATAATAAAATGATCATAATATGGATGAAATATATTTGGATCAAATAATTCTATTTAAAAAATCACAAGGTCATGAAAAATAAAAATGAAAATTGTAACTAAAAAATAATTATTTCACAATAATGGAATGCATAATTCCATACATCTTAAAAATTCTATCTAGGAATTATTTCATGACTTTGTACCATCAAGACCTCGTTAAAATACATCTTATATAAATTGGTAATTCCTCAACTAAATTGCCAAGATATTTTTTTCTCATTATATATACCGATTATTGTAGGGGATATATTATTTTAGGCCCCACCTTCACATAAAAATAATAATTACTTGCCCATATTTAATGGTTAAAACATACTAAAATCAAATATATATATTTCAATTCTAACAAACAAAATGTTAATACTTACCCCAATCAATATACATAATCATATACCATCTAGACTAACATGGTGAATGATAGTAAAATATTAAATCCCTGTAGAAACTAATAATTAACCATCTAGAGAAAAAATAAGGATGATACCAGTACAATATATCCCAAATGGGTAATAATCAGAATAAAGTTATTGTGTTGTAGATGAAAAAAATACCATAAATATGTCGTTAGATATTTTTTTTGAGGCTGAAAAAATTTTCACTTTCAAAATAATTTAAAAACTGAAACTTCCCAAAATAGTTTTAAAATAAACTTTTAAAACATTTAAAATTTTCTTTAAAAATATTTTGGATAGGATGGATGAAAATTCCATTCATTCAATAAATTTTAAAATGATGATTACTTTCAAATTTTCAATAAAAATTTATTAAGAGTTGTTTAAAAAAAATCAAGAATATATTAAAAAATACTTAAAATATTAATAATGGGTAATTTTTTTATAATAATTTATTTCAATATGGATATTAACATTTTTAAAAACATTTTTTGTATACATACATTTTGATGAAAATTTATTCTAAATTGAAGAAAAAAATATTGATTTTCTAAAAAACCTTTCAATCATTTTTAGTACTAAAGAATTGAAAGTAGTAATATTAAATTAAAATAGTCATGAATATCCATATTATAAGAAAAAATATTTAATTTAATATTTAAATATCAAATAATTCCTGATGAAGTAGTGTCACACGTGCTCTCTAAAATATTTATAACTATGTGAATCACAATTGTTGACCTAGGTCCTTCTCTTGAGAAGCCTTTGTAGTCATGCACTTAGAAATTGAAATCCATATTTTTTATATTTCTTTATTAATGGATGAAAATGACCATAAATGAGATTTTAGAATTTAAAATGAAAAACTAAAATTAGACATGCAATGTAATGCACCAGAATGAATGCAGACAGAATGATGTTAGAATAAATAAGACATTCCTGAGAGAATCACCCAGATTGAACCTTCATCGTCCCCTTATTGGTTTCAAATTTACATAATGAACTTTCTCCATTGTATTCATGAACATCCACTTCTTCCTATGGTTGTGAATATAAAATATAATCAACGATCTCTGAGATACCGTACATCTACCTCCTCGATCGAGGGAGAATGTGACAGAAGTGAAAGCTAAGTCTCATGTGGCAAGTGGAGACACAAAGGTGCCTTGCCAACTAAGATACCCCAAGGTATATCTCTAAGAAATTAAGATACATTAAGAATGAATGTTCAAATAATATGTTATATTACTATATTACTCACCTGGGAACTTCCTCGAGTTAGCTACTCATGATCAAAAGAATAAGAGTTCACAGTGATGAATAAAATGGGGGGAGAAAACAAAAGAGAGAATGCATAAGAAAGAAAGGAGAACACTTGAATTAAAACATGAAATGAAATTAACGACATAAAATAAAATTAAATATGATACTAAAAAACATAAAATGGCCAAAAAAGGCTTCCCTTAATTTTCCAATCCTTTGGAAAGAAAAAAGCACACTATTTTTTCGGCAGCGATGGTGAAAATTTGGATCAAAAAATATTATCTGAATTTAGAGACATGGATTACCAAATAAATGATAGAATTTATGGACGTGTAAATCTATAAAGATTTCCCAATATTTCCCCTCTATTTACTCAAGAAATAATCAGCTTCATTGTCAATGTAATGCAGGATTTATAACCTATTTACTCTAAAAAATTAATTCTTCCAAAAAGACTCTTTGTATTCTAATGTAGTGAATTACAATGCATTAAAATCAATTATAATTAAATAATCATACAAGTACATATTAAAAAAATTTCTTCCTCCATATCTACACAAATTCCTTGTGTAATTTCAACTCAAATGGTTTCGCCATTTATGTTATATGGGCACAAAAAGAAATGTTATAAAACTGTGCAAAGTTTTCGAGGTCTGAGATGTGATCTATATTTGAGCATCCAAATGATGAATTGAGATTTGGGTCCAGTAGGATAAAAGGAATCCCATTTAAATTAGAGACCTATAAAATAATAATTTTTCAATTTGGATCTGTGTAGAAAAATTTAGGGCCAAAACCTTAAAATAAATTAAAATTTTTTAAATTGAAAATAAGTCATTTTTCCTGTCAAGCTCATATATACTCCTAAAACATAAAATGTGACAATTTCCATTTAAATAAACATTGTTGGGATTGAAAAAACTTAAATATTGAGTAAAATAATTTAAAATATATGTTCTATCAATTCCACCACACTTAAACATTGCATTCTAGGGAAATCATCTTATATCATGGTCAAAAAAAACTTCTCAAAGAAAAAATGACAACACAACTCAATTATCATATCATGGAAAATATCATGCCTTATAAATGGAAAAAAATTTCAAAACATATCAAAAATCATAATATTACATTAAATATCATGTTAATCCTCATATTCATGTCATTCCTTCCTCCCTGAAAAAGTATTTCTCTCCACAATAAAGGATATTTATTGTGGAGTTTTTCTCATTCCCAAGAACATGTGTGATCTCTATAGGCTTGATATACTCCTAGTATCTCCACTTCATAGAGTAAATGATTTTTCAATAATGATGTTGATTACATGGGTTGTTCAGAGGTAGAGGGCTGGTAGGTTTAAAATGTACAAATATTTGAGGTAGAATGAGGAGGGTTAAGCTCTAAAGTGTTGTAAATGTATGAAAATAGTTTTTCTCAAGAACAGTGTTCTCCTCAATAAACTCAAATATGAATCACCTAAAAAATCTCATTATATTGTAACATCACTCTTTTCATTTCATCATCATTGAATATGATCCCACTTTTCCCAAATTATAGCATTATTTCAGCTTGAATGTAGATATGGATTTCTTTCAGAATAATGTTTTTTAGGAAAAGAGAGGCATCTTTGATCTTAAAAAATTTGTTAACACCTAGCACATTTTTGTAATGATATTTTGGTCCACCCTAAATCTTACCATAACAACATTTCAACCACCCAAGAAGTAATAAATATTACAAAACATTAAATTAATCTCAAAAATATTTTTTAGGAAAACAAAACGTAGCTCATCTTCTCTCCCCCCCCACACTTAAATTCAACAATAATCATGAATTATCCTTCTAGAGAATGTTTTAACGGTATAAATTTTTTTTATTGTGGCTTCCTAAAAAGTCATTATATGGCTACTAGGGGATTAATGATGGTCATATGAAAAGGTAGGCCAAAATAAGAATTGAATGTAAAAAATGGCTTTCAAAGTGATGCCTCAATCATACTTGACACATTCCATGAACTCTAACAGCTTTGAAAAAGAGAAAAATACAATGTAATGGATCAAAAAAAATGTCTCAAGACTCTAAAAAAATGGAAATGTATGAAGATGTTAAATAGGTTTAGTAACCCCTCGGGTTGAGCGTGATTTTATATTTGGACAGCACTTTTGCACAAGGTTTTCACAATCAATCGAACCACTTCAATTGAAAAGATCAGAAATATGAAACAAAATCCATTCAAAAATAATTTAGATCCTCAATAATTAAAATCACAAAATGTTCAAAAAATACCATGATGGTTTGATTTTTCCAATGTATTCAATTCAGCTAAAAAATTGTAAAAACACACAAAAAAACTGGAAAATGAAAATAAGAAAATCAAAAAAACATGATAAATAAAATTAAAACACACATAAAATTCCTAAAAAGAGGTTGAAATATATCGCAAAAAATATTCCCTTCACTACCCTGTTTTCAACAAAAATCAGATCAAGAATTATTTTCACACATAATTTAAATAGGGAAGAAAACAAAAAACTAAAAAATAAAGACACAACCTGATTTATTTTTTAGCTGTACCCTACAGTTACGCTCCTAGATGCTACCACTATAAATCTACCAGAATTAAATGACAGAAATAATAATGATAGAAAATATATAAAAGGTATATAAAAGGGATAATGCATTATTTGACCCCCCCCCCCCAAGCAGATGATATGTTTTTACTACCCCTAGTTAGGCAGTTGGAGAAGAATATTCCAAATCAGAAAATGGATGTGGTTTCTTTGAGATAAACCACCACATGTGACTTTTCCTAATTTCCATGAGTAAAAAATAAGATTAAGTGAATCCAAAATAAGATAATAATATTCCCAACCCCTGAGAATTAATACAGGGAGAACTTAAGTTCTATAGTGGGAGGGAAAATAAAATAGGGTTTCTCCATGTGAACTTCTACGGTGTCCTCCTACATATGACATGAAAGCTATTCTAGAAAAGGTAGTAACATCACCAAAATATTATCGATATATTCTTCCTTGATTATAACCACATGGATGGTATTTTCCTTAGTATCCATGGTCTTCTCCATTTGTGATGTGTTAGGAATTTTAGAAATAGGAATGCCAGAAAGGAATTCATCTAGAATAAGATTAAAACATGATGAATCAATAAAGAAATCATCTCTTTTGAGTATGTTAGTTCTGAAATTGTTCTTTTGAAGAATGAACATTGGAAACTCCATATCATCAGGTGCATCTTTTTCATCATCTTCCAAAGAGATAGAGTGGGTAAAAGTCTTTTCTTGTTTAATATCCATGATATGATGATCAGGTTTCAGGTTATCTTCAACAAAGTGGATCTAGTATTTTTCCAAAAAATATTGATCTCCTATAAGGGAATCAGTTATAATGTGTACTTCAAGGACCTATTTAAGAAATGGGGGAGTACAGGAAGATATGATTAACTCCTTTAGTATATCTTTCTCACCCCCTCAGGTGATTTAAAGAAAATCGATGATATCTCTTCAACCACTCGTTCAGGTTCAGGTTTCGGCTCAGGTTTGGGTTTGGGTTGCTATACCAGTGAATGAATATATTCTTCACCCATTTCAGAATTTCTCTTCAGTTTTGGTATTTCATATTTATTTTCATGTATATGAGATTCATTAGTCCATGCAAAAAAATTTTAATTTAAATTTATCGTGAACAAAGATATTCTTTTTTGTTTTTGAGATTTATTATTTTTTATTATTTTTTTATGAAAGGAAAATTATATGAAAAATTTGAATAAAAATTGTGAGTGAAGAACACTTTTCTCCATGAAAATGGATCCAATTTGATGAAGTGTTGTCATCTGTTATCTAAAAAATATTTATAACTAAGTACAACATAGTGGTCAACCTAGGTCGTTCTCTTGAGGAGCCTTTGTAGTCATGCACTCAGTACTTCTAATACACAATTTTTTATATTACTTTATCAATGAAATAAAATGAAATTAAATGATATTTTAGAATTGAAAATGAAAAACTAAAATTAAAAATACAAAGCAACCCAATAGAATGAATGCAGCCAGTATGATGTTAGAAGAAGTGTAACATTACTGAGAGAATCACCCAGATTGATCCTTCATCATCTCATTATTAGTTTCTAATTTACTTAATGAACATGATCTATAGTATTAATGAACATCCCCTTCTGCCTATGGTTGTGAATATAAAATATACTCAATTATCAGCGAGATATCATATATCCACTTCCTTGATCCAGGGAGAATGTGATCGAAGTGAAAGTTAATCCTCTAGTGGGAAGTGAAGACACAAAGGGGCCTTGACCACTAAGATCCACCATATTCTAAATATAATTAAATAAGACCCATTAATAAATAATTTTAAATTACATGGGTTCATCACTGGATTACTTCTCCAAGAACATCTTTGGGTTAGCTAATATTGTTCACGATTATAAGAGTTCAAAGTGATATAGAAAACAGGGGGAGAAAACAAAAGAGACAAAGAATAAGAGAGAAGGGAGAACACTTAAATTAAAAAATGAAATGAAGTATTAGAATTAAATGAAAATAAAAGAAAATAATAAACTACATAAAATGGCCAAAAAAGTATTCCCCTATGTTTAAACCCTTTGGAATGAAGAAAGAACACTTTTTTATAGGTAGTGAGGGTTAAATTTTAGAACCAAAAATATCTCTGAATACAGGCACGTGGATTACATAATAAACGACAGAATTTAGTGATTATGTATTCTTTATAGTTGTTCCAGAATTTTTCCTCAGATGACTCATGAACTTTCAGCTTCATTGTCCATGTAATGAACGAGTTGTGGTGGGTTTACTACACAAATTTAATTCTTCCAAACAGACTCTTCATATTTCAATGCAGCGAGTTCATATGTAATAATGGCCTTGAGAATGAAGGAATCTGGAGAGACCGTATTAATAAATGTTCTTCTTACGGATGTAATCTAGTTCCATGTTTAATCTCAGATCTAATGGTTTTACCATTTATGATATATGGTCGGATAAATAATATTCTACTAATATGTGCACAATTTTCGAGGTCTGAGTTGTGATCTGGATTGGAGATATAAAATTATGGGTTGAGATTTGGGTCTAGAAGGATACAATGATAAAAATAAAACATAAAAATCTATAAAAGAATAATTTTGCGGTTTGAATCAGTGAAAAAAATGTTATGGTCGAAACATTAAAATAAATTAATATTGTTTAATTCCAAAACAATCCAGTTTCCAATTAAGCTAAAAATTACTACTAATACATAAAAAGTGACAATTTCCCATAAAATTAAATATTGGAGGGATAAAAACAATGAATTTTATATTAAAATAATTAAAAATATTTCTTTTATCAATTCCCCCAAGGGAGTCATAAAAATAATCTCCCATAATGATGAGATTGTGAAACAAACCCTTACAACTTTGGTAAAATTTTAATCATAAGTCACATGAATGAAATAACATAAAAATAAAAAATTTATATAATAAATATAAATATATTAATGATATAAGATTTCAAACGGTTTAGTATATACACCAAAAAATGAATAAATGGTGACTATAGTGTTTGTCTCATGGAAGTCAATCTATGATGAGAAACACATACCCATGGTTGGGATTTCTTCTTATGTATCAATACAAATTTTATAATAAATATTATTTTATTAAAACCTTATTTAATAACCATAATCATTTATCTCATACCATATATTTTTTAATTATAGACTTTAATCACTTATTTATTATCAATTCTTTGATAAATCATTATTTGAGGTGATAATTGCATCATTTTTCAGGTAAGTTTTGGTTCGATGATTTTGGAAATTTTAATTTTATTATGATTAAATAATTAAAAAATTGTAAAAAGATTTAAATATAATATATTCTGAATATGTATATATATTTATTAATATATAAAAGCTAGATATAGGAAATGGATTACACTGTTTTGGGAGATTGTAGGCCGTACATACGCATGATCATTGTTTCTATTTTTCTTGAAAGAAGCTTTGAAAGGATAATAATTATTAATTAAACTTAATATAATAATTATTATGTAATATATATAATTTATATTAACAAAATATATCATTACTAGCATACATATAAATGTAAAATGACAAAATTTTCACATCGCTATGTGGAGGCAGTAATCAAGACGTACACACCTGCAATGATGTTGTATTCCAATGGATTAGAAGGTATGAATTTAGAAGTGATATTAAATTTCCCAAACTATGTTTAGATATAAAATATAACATATATTCATTAAAATTTGTCCTTACTTTCAATCATTTAAATTGTAAGAAAAAAATGAATCACATCTCTTCGTGAGGCGGTTGTCCTCCTTACACTTGAGAGACGTTATCATATCACTCATGAAATGGAATGAAAGAAGGTATATGTGATATGATAATTCAATATTCAAAAAAATATCATAAATATCATATAAATATTATAAATCCATCGTTATATCCAGCATTAAATGGTCGTAACAGAAAATAAACTACATCAGTTCACACCACAGTAGTCCACCGTACATATGATCTATGACTTTACCTTCCCTTGGATGAAATTAAAAATTGATAAAAGTTATGACATTAAAATAGTAATATATAATTATATAGTACATAATGGTGTTATTATCTAAGAATATTTGGATACTGTTATAATGTGTTAGAAAGAATGAGTAAATTGAAATCACATAGTTAATATATTTAACTCTTCTTTGTGAAAACACATTATGTTTAACCTAAAGCATAACGATAATAGATTTATGATATCAAAAATGAATAAAAAATGCATTTAGGGATTAAATGAAGTTATTTGGGTAGTTATTGGTAAATAAAAATGGCTCTGGGAGTGTGAATAGGGGATGATAGTGGGTTTCCTTTTATAAGCGGGGGAGATGACACACTTTGTTTTTTTTTGAAAATAAATAATTACACCCTTGTTTTTATCCTGAATAAATTATAAAGCCTGAGAAATTATCAAAATATATGGATTTTAGGGTCTATATATTTTCATAAAATTGGTTTATGATATGTTAGATGTAAATTTTAATAATTATTGTTTTCGTTTAACCGCTGAAGAAATAATTTTTACCTAAATAACGATGATTAGTTGTTAATATATTTACTATTCATAAGGGAAAAGTTATGTTAACATTATTATATTTTATATATTATTCTGATTACAAATATGGGATACATTTTTCTAACCTCAAATCCCATATTTGGTAGAAATCAATTTAGTATTATACCTATAAGCATGACAAAAAAAGAGTTTCCAAAGAGAAAATTGGCATATGTATATAGTGATTTAGTATCAAAATTCAATAAAAATTTATTAAAACGATGTAAAATAACTAATTTATAAGATAATTTATAAAAAATTATATTGAAGAAAATTAAAAGTATAATCCAACTTTATAAATAATTTTAATGACAAGGTAGTTCTCAATTAAAAATATATATTTTTCACTATTTAATAAAAATTTATCATTTTAGAAAAATAAAAAAAAGATTCCCAAATATATTTACATAATTATGACTTCAAAAATGATGTTTATTTTTTCGAATAATTTTAATAAATTTATTAAAAAATTATTTTTAAATTATGTGTTCTAACCATGAATAATCTACCATTAGAAAAATATAGTGTTTTAGAAAACATTTCTTTCACAATAAAATGGTTCTTATATAATTTGTAATAACTAGATAACCATTGAATTTATTTTATATCAGTTTTAAACATATAATTCCATAATATAGTTTTTTTTCATATGCACTAATATAATGGGTATTTAATATTGGTAATTTTTGAAGAACAATATTTCAATAGACAGTCATATTTTGTATAAACCTAGTGTTGCGTGCATCACATGTTCTCAAAGAGATTGAATTTATTTAAGAGTAAATATATTATATATTATAATATTTTTATATTATCTTCTGAGATTTTCTTTGCATTTTCTACACTCTATCGAACATGTAGATCCTATTTTCAAATCATAGGGTGTTACATTATACCCCTTAAATAAGTTTAATCCTCATAATTTAATCATGATGTCAATTATCAAGGGATCGAAATTTGAAAATACCCTACATGAAATCCAACATCATGAGAAGGGTTAATTAAAAAACCTATTTATAAGATATAATTGGAATTAAATTGGTTATCCAATATAACAACATAATTGGGTTTCCAAATAAGTGATAATATGTGTAATGTAAAGATATAAACATGAAAAAAAAGGAGTAACATGAAAATAAAGATAGATGGTGATAGGGGTCCTTGAATACAATAAGGTGAATATTTATTATAAATAAAAAACCATAAAACTATAAATATATGATGTGTTAAGTGACTATTTGATTCATAATAAAATATGTTACTAGTTTTTTTAATTTGAGTTATTTTTCTTAGTGTTAATGAAATTATTTTACTATATTGAATGATAACATATGAAAGTATAATTACACTAAATATTTCTATTTTGTATAAAAATTATCATCATTTGGTAGCACTATGTTTAATTCCTATATCATTTCTTTCTCTATGAAATGATAATATAAAAAATAATGTTTTATAGCCAATGCACATTTTACATATCACTAAAATTCCAAGTCATTCATCTTGTATCATGTTATCTTAAAAAATAAAAATGGTTATAACACATTACCCAATAAAAAAAATGTTAAACTTAATACATTCTATATATATTAATATTTAATACTCTTTAAAAATATGGTTGTCCAAATTTTATGTCTTATTTTTTGATGGAGGGTCACAAAATTGAGAATATATTCCCCATATAACATAAATATTCTATTAATTTCATATTAAAAATATGTGACTACCTTGATCCCAATAATAAGTTAATTAAAACATAAATTATAAAAAAAATTAATATCTTAGGTTTTCTAATATATTCTGTAATTCAATACTTATAAAAAATTCTAGTGATTATGACATTGACCATAAAACCACTTAACCAATTTAATGGTCACCATCACTATCCAATAAAACATCATAATTATCTCATCTTTATGAACATATTAATGGTTATCCTTACATAATCTTGTGTTTCTAAAGATATTCATATTATCCCTAAATAACATTTCTTGGTCAGCAGTAGAATTCAACATATGATTAAGAAACCTCTAAAAAAATGTACTCACGTACAATCCTTATACATTCCATACATATTATATGAAGGATATAATTCGTAATATACTAATAAAAAATATTTATTGAATCAAAACATAATCACATTAATCATTACACATTTTATGTAGAAATAGAATAAGCATAAAATTGATCTCTTAACGTATTTTATGGAATATCTCTTTTACACTTAAGGTATTAATTTTCATAGTGATCCATCTCATTATAGTTTAATAATTAAAAATTATAAACTTCTTTCATTCCCTTGAAATCATGATCATGGTATCCTTCATCTCCACACTTGTAGAAAAATACTATTTTATTTTATGCATGTAACAAAGGTTACTCATTCCAATAGTATCATCTGTGGGAAAATCCTTCTTTCACTTATTATCATTATCCATTTTTGTCTTCCATCCTTTTCTTATCTTGCTTCACATTGAAAAAATTGGACTTGGATAGTTTACTATCTCTATTGATAGCACATGATTCTATATCCTCAAACGATGAGAATATTTTTTTTGATTAGTGATCTTTAAAGGAATGGATATATTGCATCAATGGAATGGTCAATATTTCTCTTAGGATCATGTACATGTTTCTCAACATGCCCTTATAACCTTTTAAACCTAGATTTAGACATCAAAAACTTTTCCTCTTATTTTCTTCTAATAACCAAGAACTATCATTCCATATACGATGATTACTCATGAGGAAAATAGTTTTCTAAGAAGGGGACAGTGAAATCCTTATATTACATGTTTTTTTGATACTCTTCATCATTAGTGTTTTTAGTCAATGACATCCATTTATCATTATCTCATAAGAGATTATAAGAGTCCATGAAAACCTTTTTCCATTTATTTCTTCCAAAATTGATAAATATATTCACAAAGGAAGTTATATAATTCTTAACTAGAAATGTATTTTTTGTTCCATCGTATTATGAGTATTTTTTATGCATGAAATCATCTTAAATTGTTACACTGCATGGTGTATCAAAAGAATAATCTATACGGGACAAGTTATTGCTCATAACATTAGTCAGCTATGCCAATATAGATATAACTTCTTCAGTTCTAGATACTACTCTAGATACAACTTCCTTATGTTTTCTAGGAGAAAAATCCCTATATGGGGTATGTGAATTGATAATGTTCCCATTACATCCACTATGAACCATTTATACAAAATGTAATTCACATGATTAGATCATAACATTATGAAAAACAATGTATAATCCCAATACCAGTGAAACACATAACAATAATAAAAAAATTTGTGCATAGATAATATCATAATCATAATCATTGATTATTTGGGAATGTTTTCAAATCCTAAAAATATTTTCAAACACATTATAATGGGTTGTAAAAGAAATGTGAATTATAGTAATTTTATCCCATGTGAGTGTCAAACTAAGTATTTATAAAGGGAAATTATCGTGTACTAGGTAGCACATGAGGAAAGCCTGGACAACCTTTTTCGAAGTTCTTATCCATATGTACATCTCTTCCAGAGTCATGTCCACTTTTACTATCTCGATAGGGATTTATTTTTATGAGAAAATACATAATATATATCATACCAACACATTAGGATGTTCATGTATACTTATTTTCAATTTCTATCACAGGGTTATGTTCCCTAATCAATGTTTTCATAAATCTAGTCCCCCAAATTTCTACTAAACAACATATGATACTAACATTAATGAACCTTACTCCCCTAACTCAGAGATTATGTCTACATAATTATATTTTCATAAGATATAATGAATAAAATATATTATGGGAAAAAAGATTATTAGTCTTGGTAAAAATTTAATATACATGAAATCCACATTATAGGTTAAAAATAAAATATGAAAATTGATTTCATTGATAACACCATTTTTCCTTATAACATATCCCAACAGATCAATAAAACAAATTCCTAGTTTTTTTGGAAAAAATAAATCATACAAATAGGGTTATCACAAATGATCAATAAATGTAAGTGTACAACAAAATATATCATTAATAAATAAGTATAATCAATATATAATGATAAATAACTTAAAATATGACATTTTGTCAATAAACTGAGAAAAATATGGTATAAATAAATTATGTTCAAATAATTGCATATAAATAATCATATACTCTAGAAACATAACCACATATATTATAAATAAAAAAATAACAACATCTAATATCATCTATGAAATTTAAAATAAGGTAATATGTAATGTTGTTCATCTTAAACTAACTACAAAGGCCTCATTCCAATGCTTATTAACAATAAGGACATCTTCCAAAACATCTTACATAAACATGTTAGTCCTTAGCCAAAAAACCAAGCTATTTTGTCTCATGATACCTAATGATGCATGAATGAGATATTTAATTTTGGGCCCATACCATCATTTAATAAGTCCAGTTAATTCCAAATATTAATGGGGTGAAACTTAATTAATATATACATTTGTATTTAAAAATTAACATATGAAATGTTAATACGTACAATAATACAAAAATAATCATAAAACATTCATAGTAATATGGTGAATTGTAAAAAAAATGTATATTCCTAGTCAAACTAACCATTAACCACATAGATATATAATAAATATTGCATCAATACAATATATCCTCATTGGATGATTAGAACAATAAAAGGAAGATTTTATTATCTTAAATGGCCTCAAGTCCTTAATTTTTTTATTCTGTAAGGATAATATTTTTATATAGGTTGAAGGGGAACCTGTACATGGCCCATAGTCTTCATGACCTTACAGCACCCGAAGGTATTAAACGAATTTATCCAAAAAAATGGCTACTTTAAAATATCCTCCCTAGCATTTCTATAGTTATCAACACGCCAACTTCACATGACTAGTGTTCTTGTTTTACTATATCGGAATGGATATGTCTGATACCAATGGAAAATACATACCCTCTCATCCTTCTAAATTCGATTAGATTTTATCTAGTGCATGATTTTACCATAAATTTTCATATAGTGTCTTCTACCTTGAAAGTTTGTCTGGTACATCAATAATTCATGTGGCTCGAAGGCCATGAGGTGGCCCGAAGGCCTTGAAGTGTCCTAAAGTCCATGAGGAGGGCCAAATTCCTTAATATCCCAATGCCTATGGGTAGCCCAAAGGCCTTTAAGTACCCAAGGACCAAACTAGTGGCCTGATGGCCCAAACCGGTTATTATTTCAGGCTTCTACAGTACTGAACAATACATCCTATAGTAGCTTCTGCAGTATCTACTACAGTACTACAATACTAATCCAGAATAATTCCTCCAGATGGATTTGATCTATGGTCTCCTAGATTCACTTAAAGAGTCCTCACCAATTGGGCTGAGGCTTATGTGCAAAATTATGATGTAATTAATGAAAAAAATACAATAAAAAATTTCTTTAAAAACCTTTTTGAGTAAAATAATATTATCAATTTGAAGATAACTTTAAAAATAAAAGTAAAGAAAATATTTCTAAAATAATTTTCTTTTAAAATAACCATTTATGACCTATAACATTAAAATTAGAACATTTTTTGGTTATGATGATGAAAAATTCCATTTTTTCATTACAAGTTGAAATGATGGATCCTTTTACATTTTTGTTATATGATAAAGTAGCCATGTTTTGAAAACAACTTAAAAATTCATATCAAGAAATTTTATAAGTCATACAATTGGAAATTTATATATTAAATAATTTTAAATAAATTAAAAAAAAAATTGAAACATTTTTAGAATTCATGGATTTTGATGAAAATTTATTTTCAACCGAAGAGAGAAATAAAGGCATATTTACATTAAAGTATTTCCCAAACATTTAAATTAAAAAATAGAATGAAATGGTACTATTAGATGAAAAATTTCATGAATAAAAATAAAAAATGAACATAAATTTATTTTAATATTGAAATATCATATAATTAACCTAATATAGAGTTAAATAGAAACAACCCCGAGTAATGGTGAGATTATGAAATAAACTCTTACAACTTTGGTAACATTTGAGTCATATGAACCATGAAACAAATAAAAACAAATGAAAAATTATATACCAAGAATATGAATAGATTCATGATATAAAATATAAAAATTGGATGTATATACACCATAGAAAGGAAGAATTGGTGATTATGGGATATGTCTCAAGTATGTAAAAGCAAGACATGAAACCCTTACCACTTGATTGAATTCATTATTATGTATTTGAACTGAATATATTAACAATATAGGTTTATTTAACATCCTTTAAATAACAATTATCTTATATATCATAGAATATATTATCTACTTTTTGTCTTTTATCACTCATTTATTAGCAATTCTTTGTTAAAGTCACTATTTCAGGTGAAAATTGAATTGTTAGTTCATGTTTGATTTATTTTAATAATTTTAGTGTATTTATTTTTATAATTGTTAGATAATCTCTAGAATTTTTCCAATTTTTTTTATATAATATATATTATTTATATATTTATTTAGATTAATCTAATAATGTTAGAGATAGAAAATTGATGAACCCATTTGTGGAGACGGTAGGTCATATGTACGCATTAATGATTTTTCCATTTTTTTGAAAGGGTGAAAAAAGGAAAATAATACTTAATTAAACATTATTGATTATTTTTTATTATATATATATATATTTTATATTAATAAAATATATCTTTATTACCATCTATGTAAAAATAAAATGAAACACAATTCACATCGCTATAAGGAGGTCGTAGTCCACCCATACTCAAGAGAGGTATTTCAATCTTCTGATGGATTATAAGATTAGAAGTTATATGTAAAATTATATATTTATAAATTATCTCTAGATTATAAATATTACATAAATTAATTTTCATTTATCACCACTACCTTTCATGTAAAGTGTAAGATGAAAATGATTCACAATGCTTTGAAGGTAGTAGTCCGCCAAACAAATGAGGAACTTTATCATATCCATAATAGAATGGAATGTAAGAATCAATATGTGATATTTTATTCAAATAAGTTTAATATTCTAATAAATATAATATAAATGTGTTAAATCAATCCTTACCCCAATCCTGGAATGGTTGTGATGGAAAAAGAACTACATCGGTTCGCGAGACGATAGTCTGCCGCACACATGATCGATACTTTCATTTGTCCATTTAATTGACGTGGATATGGATATATGTTATTAAATTAAAATAATAAACAATCATTATATATTATATAATAGTTTTATTTCTTGGTAATATTTTGATAATATTATATGTAGTTAGAATAATACATAAAATAAAAACACATACCTAAAAAAATATTACCTCATACTCAAGAAACCTCATTAGATTTAATCTAATTACTTTTTAGATTTGAATTATATTATTTGAAAGGACTCTAAGATATTTTGATGTATTTATTTATGGTATTATGAATGTTTTTTATGAATCCACGGGATTTCTGAGTGTGAATTGGGGATGATATGGGGTGGCCATTTATAAGTGGGGTTTAGAGAACACTTGTTTTTTTAAAAAGAAAAAATTTAACCACTATTTTTATCATAGAAAGGACTCCACTATGCGTTATCATCAAATAATATCTATTATATGGTGGAAATATTTCCATAAAATGTGTTTTTTAATTGTTATTTGGTTATTTTAATCCTTATCTTTTTATATTAATACCTTGTAAACCCATTTTATTTACTTTAATGACGATAATAAATTTTTACTATTTTAAATATTCATAATGTTAAAAAATATTGTTGACCATATTATATTATATAAATAATTATTATCTTAAACATGGAATCTATTATTAACAATTAAATTCATATTATTGGTAAAATCCACTTCAAAATTATATCCACAAACACATTGATAAAGCGGGTTTCCAAAGTGAAAAATTGTATATGCATAGAATGTTCAAAATTAAATTGATTCAAATTACATAAATTAGTTATATTTTAATATAATTTTAGTAAATTTACTTTAAAAACAATTTAAAATTTAATTTTACTTTGTAAATGATTTAAAAAAAAGTGATCTTTTAATTAAAATTTTGTAATTTTTCACTATTCATCCGAAAATTAATATTTTCAAAAAATTGTAAAAAATTCACCATAATATAATTTATACATGTATTTTTAAAAATATATGTTTATTTTTCAAATAAAATTTACTAAATTGGAAAAATTAAATTTTAAATAATGTGTGTAAATCATGATTAATTATTCATTCAAAAATAATGTTTTCAGAAAACATTTCTATCTTTTCCAAATAGTTATTATGTTATTTATAATCCATATAAGACCATTTAATTTATTTTACACATGTGAAAACCATATAATTTAAATAATTTATTTTCTCATATCCATACATTTCAACTTAACAACTAGGTTATAATGGACATGTTTGGAAAATAATACCTTAATAGAGTGTTGTGTTTTGTTTGAACCTAGTGTTGCCTATACCACAAAAAATTGAAGAGATTGAATTTGTTTAAAAAGAAATATGTTTTATAGAATAATGGTGTTATAATTTTTTATAGGATTAGTTTTTTGTGGATCACATGTTATCGAACATGATGTTACCATTTTAAAATCTTAGGGTGTTTCAGATATCGTGATTGATCTTGAAAAAATCAATGCCATCTACAAAATTCCTTCCACATGAAACCTCCATGAGTTGAAAGTCCCCCAAGTCCACCATGAATATATTCCTTAATTTACATCATATATAGCTATTATTTTTTATTCCCTTCTGATTCTCACTAAAAAAGAACTTTTCTACTTATGGGGTGAGGATTCCAAGACTGCTTTTTAAGATATTAAGTAGTATCTTCTATAACCTTCTGATCTGTTACCACCCATATCAAGAACTCCTCTTGTCCTCTTAAGTGACTAACATGAAATTATATATTGGTGTCCTTCTAGGACAAAATAATAATTAGGTTAGTGATAACATATTATATTATCTATGTTTCATGTTTATTGACTTGGAGGCCAGATACTCCACTACTAAGAATAATTTATTCACTATAGACTTCATAGTTGATAAGTTTCATGACTATTTTTAGTACCATGATATATAGTTGGCTTCATGAGTTGAACACTAAATTTCATCCACAGTCTCCCCACACTAATATGGTGATGGTTGTGATGGGAGTTAATCCTAAAACAATTCTACATAAATTTTTTACCATAGAATGTCAACAATTGTGAATCATTGGTAGAATTCTTAGCCAATCATTTTACCCTTAATTAATTACCCTTGGAAGTAAATTTACAATATGAATCAATTCATTATTTGGATTAGATAGTCTTTTGTCAGCAAAATAATTTCAATGGTTCCTCCTAGAGTCTGACCAGTAGAAGTTTTAACAACTTCATGTTCGACAGTGTGTGCTTAAGAATTTTTTTCACCACTCTGACACATGTCGTCCATCCATACTTATTCTGGTTATCAAAATATTTTATTGATAATGATACAGAGTACAAATCCATTATAACTGGTCTTTAAATGGCCCTGATATTGATTTCTCATCTCTACATGTGAACAATGACTTCATGTTGGTCGTTATAAAGATCAAGGGATACTAAATCATCAGAATGCAAGGGAGTATGCCCTGGAAAGAATGGAATCATTAACTGATTTCCCATTTCATTTCCCAGTAAAAGGTGACATAGGTTCCATAGATATATGATGGACAATGATATTCTCTAGAAAACAAATTCATGTCCCACACAGTACATAATAAGTATTACATGGTCATTCATGTTGCATATTAGTGTTTCTTTTCCCCTACACTTCATAAGACACTAAAAATCTACATGTATTCCAACTAGATTCCAAAGCATCATAACAATGGCCCTCAAAATCCCCCATGATAAACGAAATATCTCATTAGATGATTCCATTTTCTGAGGATCTATGGGATGATTTCACAATGCTAGGATGATCCAAACACGATCGATTATTTCGTAAAGTATTATTTTCTATACTAAAGAGTGGAAATATCCTTGGGAAAACACTTTAGATGAGAGGGTCATATGGAATTGTCCTCCTTTTCATCTAATGATACAAGATACCTAGATCTATTTAAGAGGTCCTTGTAGGATCCTATAGTGCCTATCATGAAGGATTTGAACTATCCTACAAAATATGAATAGTTCATTTATTATAACCCACCAAGGTTCATGATTACATTGTGTTAAAAATGAGGTCCCATGGATGTATGATTAAGAAAATTATTAAGAATTAGTCAGCAGATATTCTCGAAAATACCAAATATTATTATCCCTTCATTGTTTGGGGACTCCACTTTTTGGGTTCATACCGACTGGTGAATGCTTAATAGTGTTTGTTCATTTTAACTACAGTAAACATTTTCTCAAAGTGGGAAGAATTAGTCCCTCTCATCGAAGATAAAACATGGTCGGTGATAGAATTTTTGAACTATTACTTCATTTATCAAATTGGGGTTCCTCACTCCATTCTAATAGAAAAGGAAACCAATTTCTTGGTTTTTGTGATGAATAAATTTAATTCCAAGTATAACATCTGGTGAAACAACACTTCATGATACCATATGCATAAAAATGTAATGATTAAGGCATTCATACCAACCGGGAGACCCCATACTTCATAGTGTATATAACAGAGGTAGTTTTACCTATTGAGGTTCTATTATAATCACTCTGAATGGATGTTTATGAAAGGAAAATTCTATATAGAATGGAAGAATACATTTTAGATGAGTTATAGTCTATTAAATAAACCAATCTTTAATAACTCCATAATACATAGAGGCAGCATGACATGGTAGCATGAGTGTTCAACAAGACAGACCATCATTGCACCATCATTTAGTGTGATGTGGTATGGGATCATAGAATGCCAATGATACCTAGAAAAAAGTCACCAAATGCAGATCCCAAATGGGAAATACCATGCATTTTTCCTAAGTATATTCCAATATACGATACTTTTTAGTGACCATGGAGAAGGAGCGTGTAACACCCCGGGTAAATAAAGAATATGAAATTTTCATATTTATCCATATTTTTGAATAAAATATTAATATAAATTTAAAGGGGACGCTATGCTCGATGGCGTACCCAACACGCAACAACGAGTTTCTTGGGAATCTTACGTTGCACTCTAATAATAAAATAATATTATTTTAAATGGTAGTTAACGCCTAGCTGTTGTGATGGAGAGAATGAATAGAACTAACTACAAAATGATTATATATATATTTCAAATATTTTTACTTTTTACAATAAATGTCAGAGGATTAAAAATGCGAATGAATCCAATTTTAAGTGTAAACATTCTAATATTCTTTAAAAGGTCGATTAACCGCCTTTTGATGGCGAAAATTTTTTAAATCCACTTTTTGACAATTTTATGTGTTATATTTGACAAAATAAAATTCTTATTTATAATCGGGACATCAAAATTTACTTTGTGTAAATTTTTGGTATTTTTCCGAAAAAGGTCAATTTTTAATGAATAGTGACAAATGTTGTATTTTAATTAAAAACCTCTTTTAATATAATTTATTTATATGATTAGATTATATTTTGAAATGGTTTTAAAGTGAAATTAGAATATATTTTTACCATTTAATCCAATAGTGGTCATTGGAATTAATTTCACTTTGAAATCAGACTTAAACTAGTGTCAATCTTTTGATACATTTTGTTTCATAAAAACACGCTATTTGTTTTGACATCGTGAATAAATTATTAAATTAATTAATGCAACTAATATGTTTTTAATTTTTTAAAATAGACATCATTTTTTAATTCGGAATATCAAATATATCTTAGGGTGAACTTTTGGTAATTTTCTGAAAAACATCAATTTTTGATGAATAGTGAAACCACTAAGTGGTACTTATAAAAACTGATTTTTCCGTTTAAATGAAATTTTTCCATCTTTGTGTTTTGAATTTCAAAAATCAGACATATATGGTTGTCATTAAGAAGTAAAATGTGGTTCAATGGGATTAAAATAATTTTTGGGGAATAGTAATTTATTAAGTTTTTAATCGCGATTAGAGGTAATTATTGTAGTTTAAGGTAAGAATAATGTTTTAATAAAATGAAATGACCTAGACACATGTCCTACCCTCATTGGATGAGTCATGGACGACTAAGACAATCCATGGGTCAACTTGGGGACCCCATGGAGCCACTTTGGTTGGAAAATGACATAAATACCTTTTTATTTAATGTTAATGTAAAAAATGAAACAAACATGAAATGTTTTACTAAAACAATTTTTACATGGGGTTATACACGTCAGAATTTTGACTATAAATATTAATTGGAATGATAAAAAGATTTCCTACAACATATTATGTGTTTTATAATTTTTAGGTAATAAATAAATTAAATTATTTATGACATCATGATGATGCAGCGATGACCTCATTATTTAACGATTTAAATAAAATGGAAAGATAATGTAAAATATAAGCCCTACACATGTCCAAAACCTATTGTATGAGTAAATTTATAACCCTTATCACCTTATCCGAGAAACACATCAATACGGCGCCATTTAAATCCTAAATGCATTCTAAAATAAAGTAACATTTCTTTACTTTCCAAGAGTGCCCCTCCTCTCCTCTTAAAAAAGGCCCCCACCTCTACCTTCTTACCCACACTTCCAAAGCCTTTGGCTCGGCCAAAACATGATCCTTTGGTCTCTCCACATCCCTATATAACTCCTTGAAGCCTCAATTTGGGCAGAAGTCATCCCAAGGAAGCCTTTGAGCTCAAACCAAAGGGAGTTACCCGATTTTAAGGTAATGTCTTCACTTGTGTCCTTTTGTTTATTTTGCTTCTCCAACCCACTAAACTCTTTTTATTCATTTCTTTTGTAACAAATAAAGTATATTAAATATACTAGGATGTTTTTATAAGAAGTATTCGAGCTACACTTACACACACCTTCGTCTAATGGTTAAATAACATACTGTTTTTGTGGTTGGCGATTTTCTGCCTCACGAAACAATGATTGTTCAATATTCTTTTCACACCTTTAAAGGTGGCCATTATGATGTCACTGTATTTCATATATGATATATATGGTATTTATGTTTACTATATTATTATGTATTTTATATTTAAAACATACCTTTATTCTTTTCATGTTGTGTAAATGCGATAATTTCATATGAGGAAGTGTGGACTACCGCCCACTCAAGTGATGTGACACGTACATGTAATACATGGAACATATAAAGAATGAAATTAATGAAAACATGTGACCTATATAACATATATATTATACAGGAATTATAATATATATATATATCATTTATTTTTAATTCCATTAATATGACAAATAAAAAATGAAAGTAGCGTTCATGCGTACGTACGACCTACCGTCTCCATGAACGATGCTTTTCGTTTTTTATCTCCAAATGATATGGAATAGTATAAAATGAATATTTAATGGATATATATGATATTTTAATCATTAATACTATTCTGGAAATTATTTACCTATAACTACATGGACAATCATTTTTCAAACAAGTTCATTTTTGACTAATGTACCAAACATCGGCAAAAACGTCCGATATGAACTAACATTATTAAACAATTATTATAACATTATAATATGTTGTATGAACTGAATACTAATATTTAAAGGAGGTCCTTAGGAAATTATAAATTGACCAAAGTTTATTATTCAGGAATATAAAGAAAAGAACAAGACAATTTGGACTTGAGGTAAGGGATCTGACTCCTCTCTTTCTTTTAAAGTACACTCTTTTATGTCATTCCTTTTAGATCTCATCATTCTTGTTATTGGGATATTATTTTATGTTAATATTACTGTTATTTTTATGTTCATATGATGAGAGACCCTATTCCCTCTCATCAATCCATTTTGATGTTTTAAGTGGCACCGTTAGGCTACCGAGTATTCGTAAGGGATTTTTCATCTCACTTTTATTACTGTGAGATTTATGCTACATTTGCCACAATTTCCATTGAGTGGTGTATGTACTGCCCATTATTATACACTTTCGATAGTATAATTTCATTTATGGATGTTCGCATCTTAATTGTATGACCCTTCTTCTATGGGGTGTACGTTTCGAAAGTTACCCAACTCGGTAAGGGGACCTTTCACCCTCCACTTTTTAAAGGACTTCTTTTGTTATGTCTTTGAATTCAGATACTATTATGTTGGGATATGTTCTTTTATATCCTTACTGATGTAAATTTTATGTCCAAGTGATGAGATGCCCTTTTTATCTCTCATAAACTCATTTTCTGAATTTTGAAGTGATGCCGTTAGGCTGTCTAATTTTACCAAAGGAACTTTTTAACCCAATTTTGATTTATTTGGGTTCAACATGTAGTTATTGAATATGTCATCCTTTGAATATTTGTGAATGAAATTTTATTGTTTTACAATTAATATCCACTTATATTGGGTGTATTTATATTTGTCACAAATAATTTTGAGATTGGTTTATCCTTAATTTAATTATACATTTTTTATAAGGGATTTCATCACATTTGACATTTCTATTGAGACTTCATTGTTGTTATGCCCCAATTCACTCTTGTATTATTTATATACTATACTTTGGAATATTATATCATGAATAAATTTATTCTCATGATATTATAAAGTTCTGACTAAATGTTATTCCTCAATTATTGTATTCAAGTTTCTCTAATTTTGGTAAAACTCCTTTAACCAAAATATCGCTTTAAATGTTTTAATTATTTTTTCTTATTAATATCCATTTTTTCAAAATGGTTTTAAGGATTTATTTATATGGATATTAATGGTTTAAAATTTTAAAATAATGGAGATGGTATGGGACACTTTGATTCAAAAATCTCATTATTAATTTTTTTAAATGGTTTTGGAAATGGTTTATTTTTGAATGGATTCATTATTTCAATATACTAAAATGTTATATTGTGATTGAAATGTGGAAATGTTATGTTTCCTTTATGAATGTTTTATGTGATACGTTTATGTTATGGTTCTTGGGCATTGTTATGAAAATGGGTGGTTCCGTGATAAACTAAGGGCGGGTGAGCCCGATATAGCTCTCCAATGCATTGGGTAACGCGAAGGAGTGAAACGTTAAGCTTTATCCGAAGAGATTTAGGGAATATACTGTGGTGGTCTTCCAAACGTAACCAAGAGGGTTACTCTCTATGTAATAATGTTATGAATGCCTCAAGTTACCTTTTATATCTTATGATTTCTATGATTTATTCATGATTTGATAAGGTATGTTAAAGTGCCTATGTTTTATGGGTAAAGCATGATTTCATTATTATGTATATATGAACTCATGTTTCCTTTCCATATTTTTATAACCCATACTAAGATTTTTATGCAATCCAACGTTTTTTTGAAATGTTTTTCACAGGTCAAGGGAAAGGTACATGTTATGATGATAGTGTCAAGGAAGTGTCAAAAAGAATCCATGATTTATTTTTAAATATGTTTCCGTTGATGGGAAAAAATGAATACTATCTTTTATGTAACCACTTTGTTTAAATGTGGAATGTAATGAATGTTTTATATTCTAATTCTCTAAAACTCTAAACCTGAAAAGATCCTCAATGTGTAATCTTGTAATAACTCAAGATTAAGTAAGGTTTAAGGCTGGGGCCTTATAGTTGGTATCAAAGGTCGGTTTAGATAATTTTAGAGGTTAGGGTATTCTTTAAGCACAAATGACATTACCATAATGGTTAGGATTTCCGAAAGAGCCCTAGTTTTAGATAATGTGAATGAGTAAGTATATGTTAGTGCTTACCTTCCTCATTATTACATGATGGTTTTGTTGAGATACCCACATTGACATTTCTATTTTTAGTGAATGGATAGATCTAGAAGGCACCAAATAGACAACATGTTTGAAGGAAACTGTGGTGGTTCTCTGATTAGGATACTAGATAAAATGGGGGATTCAATGAGGAAACTCGTGGTTGTTCTAAACCAACTATCAAGGAGTCATGATCAACCACTTGAACCTTATTATGATCTGCAATTCATCATGTACGAGATGACCAATCGATGTGGAAGTTCAGGTAATAATTATAAAGGTATCCATTAGAGTTTATATGATCCTTACATTTGAGGTAATTATGGGTTATTATATGTTATGAAGGAAAATGAAAGGCATGAGATAAACTTGAGGTCAAATTATGTTATGATCATTTTTTAAGATTTTATCTCATTTTGGGGAATGTTTTAGGAATTATATAGTTTTGGAAAAAGGACAACACGGAGACCGTGTGACAACCCGTCGCGTCGGAAAAAGCTGCCGGAATCGAACCCACAACCGAAGTGCGACGGGTATTTATCTCCTACCACTGGACTACGTGAAGTCCCTGGTTATTTTGACTAATTATTTTTTGTTAGATGATTTTATGAATCAAGAGTAAGTTTATTTTGGGTTATCTATGGAAATTATTAACCTATCATCGAGGATATGTGATTAGGTTAATTACTTTTCAATATGAGAATTTAAGAGCAACTGGTGTTATTTGGAGATAAAAGTTAATTTGTACCTTGGAAGACTATGTGACTAAATGTTTCAAATATTTGGGTTTCAATATTAGTTTGGTTTACTTTGAAGAATTTTATGGACAAATTTTTTATCGAATGGTCCTCGTAGAAGTTTGGGTTTTGTTGGACAAATTTGGGAGATTAAGAATAGATTTTCTTTTTATAAAGGGTTATCCTTTTCTGGATTATCTGGTCTTGTACTAACCTTTTTAGTTTTGGTTTTGGTTAAAGTCTAAAGACATGGGAAGTATATAGTTCTCTTTTTTGTATTAGGTGATTCTCTAGAAGTTGATTATATTACTCTTAATGTGAACAAGTCTTCCTAAATACTCGTCTTTTGGAGAAAATAAGAGTTTGTGTAAGGAATCTAATAAAATTTGAAAGTCAACATGATAAGTGATTATGTTTCCTTATGAATAAATTCCTCAATAAAAAGTAACTTAAAACAAAAATGTTGTCTATTATCTTTTCCTACTGGGGAATCGAATACCGTTTAACCCATCACAAGTTTGTGATTTTCTTGTGGTTAACTTTCTCCTAAACATGTTTTATATCACTCTCCATCAGAACATGACCATATGTTTTTTCCTCCATGTCCATGTTTTCCTACATGGAATCCTAGTATGGGTTAACTCGGGTGACCTCTGTACTTATCTTTCTTTATTTTAATGTGATTGTTTTACCGACTCTTGTTCCGATGTGGGACTTTCAAGTATGTTTCCAAGCTCAATTTTAAAATTGCGAGGACGCAATTCCCAAAAAGGGGGAAGGATGTAAAACCCTGGGTAAATAAAGAATATGAAATTTTCATATTTATCCATATTTGTGAATAAAATATTAATATAACTTTAAAGGGGACGCTATGCTCGATGACGTACCCAACACGCAACAACGAGTTACTTGGGAATCTTATGTTGCACTCTAATAACAAAATAATATTATTTTAAATGGTAGTTAACGCCTAGCTGTTGTGATGGCGGGAATGAATAGAACTAACTACAAAATGATTATATATGTTTGTCAGATATTTTTACTTATTACAATAAATTTTAGAGGATTAAAAGTGCGAATGAATCCAATTTTAAGCGTAAACATTCTAATATTCTTTAAAAGGACGATTAACCGCCTTTTGATGGCGAAACTATTTTAAATCCACTTTTTTACAATTTTATGTGTTATATTTGACAAAATAAAATTCTTATTTATAATCGGGACATCAAAATTTACCTTGTGTAAATTTTTGGTATTTTTCCGAAAGTTCAATTTTTATTGAATAGTGAAAAATGTTGTATTTTAATTCAAAACCTATTTTAATCTAATTTATTTATATGATTAGATTATCTTTTTAATTGGTTTTAAAGTGAAATTAGTATATATTTTTACCATTTAATCCAATAGTGGTCGTTGGAATTAATTTCACTTTGAAATCAGACTTAAACTAGTGTCAATCTTTCGATACATTTTGTTTCATAAAAACACGCTATTTGTTTTGACAACGGGAATTAATTATTAAATTAATTAATGAAACATATATGTTTTTAATTTTTTAAAATAGATATCATTTTTTAATTAGGAATATCAAATATAGCTTAGGGTCAACGTTTGGTAATTTTCTGAAAAACATCAATTTTTGATGAATAGTGAAACCACTAAGTGGTACTTATAAAAACTGATTTTTCCGTTTAAATGAAATTTTGCCATCTTTGTGTTTTGAATTTCAAAAATCCAACATACATGGTTGTCATTAAGAAGTAAAATGTGATTCAATGGGATTAAAATAATTTTTTGGTGAATAGTAACTTATTAAGTTTTTAATCGCGATTAGATGTAATTAGTGTAGATTAAGGTAAGAATAATGTTTTAATAAACTTAAATGACCTATAAACATGTCATACCCTCATTGGATGAGTCATGGCCGACCAATACAATTCATGGGTCATCTTGGGGACCCCATGGAGCCACTTTGGTTGGAAAATGTCATAAATACCTTTTTATTTAATGTTAAAGTAAAAATAGGGACAAACATGAAATGTTTTACTAAAACAATTTTTACATGGGGTTATATAAGTCAGCATTTCGACTATAAATATTCATTGGAAAGATAAAACGATTTCCTACATCATAGTATTTTTTTTATAAATTTTAGGCATTAAATAAATTAAATTATTTATGACATCATGATGATGCAGCAATGTCCTCATTATTTAACGATTTAAATAAAATGGAATGATACTGTAACATATAAGACCTAAACATGTCAAAACCCTATTGGATGAGTGTATTTATAACCCTTATCACCTTAACCTCGAAACACATCAATGTGGGACCATTAAAATCCGAAACTCATTCTAAAATAAAGTAACATTTCTTTACTTTCCAAGAGTTCCCCTCCTCTCCTATTATAAAAGGACCCCACCTCTACCTCCTTACCCACACTTCCAAAGCCTTTGGCTCGGCCAAAACCTTCTCATTTTGTCTCTCTACATCCCTCCATAACTCCTTGATGCCTCACTTTGGGCATAAGTTTTCCCATGGAATCCTTTGAGCTCAAACCAACGGGAGTTACCCGATTTTAAGGTAATGTCTTCACTTGTGTCCTTTTGTTTTATTTTGCTTCTCCAACCCCCTAAACTCTTTTTATTCATTTATTTTGTAACAAATATAGTATCTAAAATGTACTAGGATATTTTTATAAGAAGGATTCGAGATACACTTACACAAAACATTGTCTAATGGTTAAAGAACATATTATTTCTGTGGTTGGCGATTTTCTGCCTCACGAAATGATGATTGTTCAATATTCTTTTAACACCTTTAAAGGTGGCCATTATGATGTCACTGTATTTTATATATGATATATATGGTATTTATTTTTACTATATTCTTCTTTATTTTATATTTAAACCATACATTTATTCTTTTCATGTTGTGTAAATGCGATATTTTCATATGAGGAAGTGTGGACTACCGCCCCCTCAAGTGATGTGACTCGTACATGCAATACATGGAACGTATAAAGAATGAAATTAATGAACACATGTGACCTATATAAAATATATATTATACAGGAATTATAATTTATATATATATCATTTATTTTTAATTCCATTAATATGACAAAGAGAAAATGAAAGTAGCGTTCATGCGTACGTACGGCCTACCGTCTCCATGAACGATGCTTTTCGTTTTTTATCTCCAAATGATATGGAATAGTATAAAATGAATATTTACTGGATATATATGATATTTTAATCATTAATACTATTCTGGAAATTATTTACTTATAACTAAATGGACAATCATTTTTCAAACAAGTTCATTTTTGACTCATTTACCAACAATCGGCAAAAACATCTAATATAAACTAACATTATTAAACAATTATTATAACATTATAATATGTGATATGAACTGAATAATAATATTTAAAAGAGGTCCTTAGGAAATTGTAAATTGACCAAAGTTTATTATTTAGGAATATAATGAAACGAACAAGACAAGTCGGACTGGAGGTAAGGGATCCGACTCCTCTCATTCTTTTAAAGTACACTCTTTTATGTCATTCCTTTTAGATCACATCTTTCTTGTTATTGGGATATTATTTTATATTAATCTTACTGTAATTTTTATGTTCATATTATGAGAGACCCTATTCCCTCTCATAAATCCATTTTGATGTTTTAAGTGGCGCCGTTAGGCTGTCGAGTTTTCGTAAGGGATTTTTCATCTCACTTTTATTCCCGTGAGATTTATGCTACATTTTCCACAATTTCCTTTGAGTGGTGTATGTACTTCCCATTATTATACACTTTGTGTAGTATAATTTCATTTATGGGTGTTCACATCTTCATTGTATGACCCTTCTTCTATGGGGTGCACGTTTTGAAGGTTACCCAACTCGGTAAGGGGACCTTTCACCCTCCACTTTTTAAAAGACTTTTTTTTTATGTATTTTAATTCAGATACTATTATGTTGGGATATGTTCTTTTATATCCTTATTGATGTAAATTTTATGTCCAAGTGATGAGATTCCATTTTTATCTCTCATCAACTCATTTTCTGAATTTTGAAGTGATGCCGTTAGGCTGTCTAATTTTAGCAAGGGAACTTTTTAACCCAATTTTGATTTCTTTGGGTTCAACATGTAGTTATTGAATATGTCGTCCTTTGAATATGTGTGAATGACCTTTTATTGTTTTACACATAATATCCACTTATATTGGGTGTATTTATATTTGTCACACATAATTTTGAGATTGATTTATCCTTAATTTAATTATACCTTCTTTATAAGGGATTTCATCACATTTGACATTTCTATTGAGACTTCATTGTTGTTATGCCCCAATTCTCTCTTATATGGTGTATATACTATAATTTGGAATATTATATCATGAATACATTTATTGTCATGATATTATAAAGTTCTGACTAAATGTTATTCCTCAATTATTGTATTCAAGTGTCTCTAATTTTGGTAAAACCCCTTTAACAAAAATATCGCTTTAAATGATTTAATTATTTATTCTTATTAATATCCATGTTTTAAAAATGGTTTTAAGGATTTATAAATATGGATATTAATAATTTAAAATTCTAAAATCATCAAGGTGGTATGGGACACTTTGATTCAAAAATCTCTTTATTAAATGTTTTAAATGGTTTTGGAAAGTGTTTATTTTTGAATGGATTCATTATTTCAATATACTAAAATGTTATATTGTGATTGAAATGTGGAAATGTTATGTTTTCTTTATTCATGTTTTATGTGATACGTTTATGTTATGGTTCTTGGGCATTGTTATGAAAATGGGTGGTTCCGTGATAAACTAAGGGCGGGTGGGCCCGATATAGCTCTCCAATGCATTGGGTAACGCGAAGGAGTGAAACGTTAAGGTTTCTCCGAAGAGATTTAGGGAATATATTGTGGTGGGTATACCAAACGTAACCAAGTGGGTTACTCCCTACGTAAGAATGTTATTAATTCCTCAAGTTACCTTTTATGTGTTATGATTTCTATGATTTTTTCATGATTTGATAAGGTATGTTAAAGTGCCTATGTTTTATGGGTAAAGTTTGATTTCATTCTTATGTATATATGAACTCATGTTTCCTTTCCATATTTTTATAACCCTTACTGATATTTTTATGCTCATCCCATGTTTTTTTGAAATGTTTTTAACAGGTCAAGGGAAAAGTACATGTTATGATGATAGTGTCAAGGATGTGTCAAGAAAGAATCCATGCTTTATATTTAAATATGTTTCCGTTGATGGGAAAAAATGAATACTATCTTTTATGTAACCACTTTGTTTAAATGTGGAATGTAATCGATGTTTTATGATCTAATTCTCTAAAACTCTAAACCTGAAAAGATCCTCAATGTGTAATCTTGTAATAACTCAAGATTAAGTAAGGTTTAAGGCTGGGGACTTATAGATCATATCACACCTCTAAAAAATACCAAGATAATCCATAAATACTTCATGTGAATGTGGATGGATAAAGACACATAACCACAAACTATAGAAACTAGAGCCTAATCATTTATTCCATTGACTAATTGAAAACCTGGATCAATATTTTCAACCATAATCAAACTACTACCCCTATACATTGATCTCCCAAAACTTAAACCTATTGTAGCCATAATCCGAGATGTATGACTCCTAACTACAAAGCCCAATATCCTAAACACATGATGTTAAACTGTAGCCTTACCCAAAATTAATAAAATGGGATACCTATTATAAAAAACATATGATAATAACAAAAAAGACTTCCTCATCACACAACATTAAACAATAACCTTACCCTATATAAAAAATATAAGACGTCTCATATAAGAAATTTGGGATGACAAAAACCAACATCGTTAGTACAAGATGTTAAAATGCAGCCTTATCCTATGTGATGAACCTAAGATGACTCATATTAATAATATGATATGATACAACATAATCTCTATAGAATACATTACCCTTACAACATCAGTCATCTTCCATGCCATGTTTGAGATGTTTTCCTTGATTTATTCCTACACCCGAAGGTATAAATATTGATTCTAGGGTATAACAACATATTACCATTCCCAACACTATTTTTTGTGCCCTAAATTTTTCCCTACACTCGTGACACTAAAATACATTAAACTTATTTTAGAATTTCTTTGTGTGGTGCATGGAATTTTTTTTTTCACAATGAGTTTTATCTCTTTTTCAGGAACTGAACATACTAAAAGTACAAAATCTCTTTTATGTCCCATCCTTTTTTCCATAAACTATGTGAATTCAATCCTATGTGACCCTCATTCTAATATTTTACTTCATCACTACCATTTCAATAAAAAAATCCCCCATCTTTTTTCCATCAAATCATTGCTCCAAACGAGGCAACCCAGTCAGTGATGGTATTCCAACAAACCACATTCCAAAACTACCTATGAAATTAGTCCAATTACCAATGGATATGTAGCAATGGTCATATATTATATCCAAGGTCCATCCCTCACCATTGACTCATCATGGGGTTATTTCTCCCTCACCATCCTGATTTATACTTTTTCGTTTTTTTCATTGAAGTTTATTTGGAAAATGATCCTCTTGGCCCTCCTTCATCATGTTGCATTATCCCTTAAACTAGAAGAATCCCATTTGGTGTATGCTCTATGAGAGTAAAATTGTAGAATCTTTAGTCTGAGTTATTATACTTTAAAATATTAATCATTTAATACTCAAAACATGATGTTAAACTATATATGTACCTCATATAAACTTCAGAGTCCTCATATGAAAAATATGAGATGAACCAAAACTAACATCTTCAACACATGATGTCAAACTATATCCATACCCCATTAAATAAAAATAAGATGCATTATAAAATAATTAGGAGATGAAATAAAATCAACATCCTTAGCACACATTGTTTACTATAGCCTTACCCTATATAAACAAGAGATACCATATATGAAAAATTAAAGATGAAAAAAACGAAAGTCTTTATTATATTATGTTAAAGTGTAGACTTAACCTTTGTGATTAATATGGGATTTCTCATATAATAATTATGATATTAGAAAAATAAATTCCCTCAGAACACTAGATTAAAATATATATTCACTATGTAAAAACATGAGATTCCTCATATGAAAAATATTAGAAGAACAAAACATCATCCTAATCACATGACACAAAATATAGCCTCACACTATGAAATGAACATGGGATGCCTTACATGGTAAATATGGGATGATCTATAATCCTCCAAAGAAAAGACACTACCCTTTTGGTATTATCCCCTACCATGCCATGTTTATGAAGTACATGTTTTTTGACTTCCACTTCCAAATGAATCATAATTAATCCATGATATTTTATCCTTGTCCCAGCCCCTCCACTAACTCATTTCTAGGTCTTTCCAAAATGGATTATGAATGAACCCTTCCAATCAACATGTTCATCTAGTACATTAAATCATGTAGTAGGATATATCCCAAGGTACTCATTACCCATTGGAAAAAATACTCACTTCCATTTCACATTTATTTATTCCATTGATTGGGATATGTATCACCATGTCAATTTTAATAGGCCTCATGCAACAATGGTTCCTGACCACACTGTCTTACCTACTTTCTTTGGCACACACCTCATAGGATCCCTAGTAATAGATTCTGGTTTCCATGTTACAAATAAGGTCAACAGTTGATCCAACAGATTCTAACCCATCCTTGACTATTTCTAGTTTTGAATCTAGATTTCAAAAATGGACAATAATTGTTCTCTACATGCCGATCATCCCACTTTTACCATCCTTGTCTAAAAAGTTACAATTTACATTTCCTTTAATTTAAATTTACTATGTTTGACATCCCAAAACCCTAGTATTTTTTTATCTTTGTTCATCCTTATTGTGACAAAATATTGTTACACCTTTTGGAAATTCTTCATGTTAGTCAGTTTTTTACTTTCTTGTGTTCTACCTTAAAAATATTGGGCACTCCAAAAAGATCCTTGTTTCTCACCTTGGGAATGGATCACATGGGATTAGGGGGTTGGGAGGAATTTCCCTAATAAAGGTTTAAGAACACGTGTGGTCTTTAAAAAAAGAAAAACTTCTTAGTTTGAAATCTATGTCCTTATAATAGGATTCCAGGTCTAAACATTATGACCTTAAAATGTATGTGAGTTGTCATAGAGAAGTTATATGTGGTATCAGGATTTCATTGCCCTCAATTCACATAATATGAACTCTCTTTCATTCAAAATAAACTCCACTAAGACAACCATGGTCCAAGAAATATGATAATAAACTATTTGAAACCACGTGGTGTATGAAATATATCGTTAATCTATTTGAAACCCCATGGTCCATGAACTGTAAACATAAAATATTTTCAACTTCATGGTCAATGAATTATGAACATAAAATAGTTGCAACCATTGATTAAAGTATTATAACCCAAATCAATTCGGATCCCCATGTTTCTTTCCTTAAATATATAAACTATTTTCAACATCTTGACCAACCATTATGTCCCAAACCTATTTTAAAATTCATAGTTTAACTATTATGACATTAAAAAACTATCTAAGGAAAGATTCAAATATTTTTATAAGGTTGATAAACCATAAGTTAATATTTATAAATATTCTGATCCTGTCCTTTTAATTTACCCTTCTGAATTTTCAAAACCTAGGGGTATAAATAAAATTGAAGAAATATAGGATGGTCCACCATGGGACCAAAAAAAACATATCTATTCTCACTGAACCAATAAATTCAGGAAATAGTTAGAGCCAAATAACTAATATCATTACATAAAAATATCCTCTATGATGCACTACCCATTGTGTATCTTATTCTAGCACCCCACTAATAGGACTGTATATGATTTATTTACATATCATCATATTTCATGGAAGGACCTAATCAAATGATGTTAAATTTTATGAAAAATTTTCCTCACAATATGTCACTAAAATATATGTTCAATATAATTTTATAATATTATAAACCACATTCCCTCATTTCTCATTGCACAACCAAAAATTGTAAAGCATATCAGACACTAACCTAAAGAGTCATACCCCCCATCCAGTTCTAGTTACTTGCCACACCATTCATGTTCCTTGAATATTGGACAATATTAGAGGAACAAATCCCCGTGTAATATGAGTATATCCATTATTTAGACTAATATTCACACAAAATATATCTAAAGCTACAATGGCGTAATCCTGAAATTATTTTACTCTATTCAGGCACTTTATCATTTTATCCCTATGTTTAGTGTCATTATAGTTTTGGACCCCCGTCATCATTCACATCTAAATGGGATACTGAACATAAGTGGTGCCTAGCCACACCTTCTAAAATATCATATAGGGGAAACACTCTGAATGAATCCCTATATCATATGAAAAAGTCTCATGTTTTGATGAAGATATATGACCAAACCTCAATTCCATGTCTCTATCCCTTATGAAATGATAAAAAAATCTATATTTCAATCATGATTATAATTCATCCACTATTTCCCTATCACACCCTTTTTCTTCCATATACCGAGTGTTTTGATTCAGAGTAATTATTACTCTATTTTGTTAGGGTAGAATTTTATACTCCTAGAATTACTCAATTTGTACACAAGTTCCCATTTGGAGGGAAATTTATCTATATCAAGTTCCCCACTCTAAAAAACCTAACTTTTAATATATTAAAATTATATTAAATTTATTAAATACATAAAAAATTAAATAAAAATACCAAAATACTGTATTATTCTGTTGTCATTTGAATCATAGAAACCTAAAAAATTGAACATAAGTTATCTACATTATCTCCTACTAGGTTCTCGATGAATAGAACCATTCATAGAATATGAATAAAACATAGAATTGTGGCAGGAACTTAAACATATAAAATGATTTTAATAGTAGTAAAGGAATTTCATTCAAGGACATATTAGTAGCATGGGTTCAATCCCCATACCATCTTGGTATTCATTGTACATTTTCATGTTCATCTTAGTTGAATGAGTTTACTCCTCATACAATATTGGTAGTCATGGTTCACTCCCATTTCCATCCTAGTATCATGATTTCAATCATCACACCCTTTCGGTTGTCATGGTTCACTCCCCTGGCCATCTTAGTAGTCATGTTTCAATCCAAAGACCATATTAGTCTCTCTAATGAAATATAAATATTTTCCCAATGCATTAAGTGGACATATAGGACCCACACATCTAATAATTGAATTCTGCAAATATGTTCCAAAAAATCATGAAAAATCATATCTTAATCCATTAAATGTTATGGGTCTCATAAATATGTATTCATATCATAACATGTGAAAACATTACAGGTTACATAATTATCTCATAAAAAACATAACCAATTAAAAGAATCCAGTTTCTAAATAATATTACTCATGAATAAGAAATATGTTTCATAAAAATAATGCCATAAAAACATCAAACCTTCATATAAATAATATTATTGAAAAAATTGAATTGTATACCTATAATTTCATGATTAAAACTAATGAATGGGAAATCAGAGGGGAAATAATTTTGAAATTACTTTTAAGAACATTTCTTGAGGAAATAAACATCCTTCTTTGAAAAAAATAATTTTTTAAACATTAAATCTTTTGAAGACCATTTTCATGAAAATAAACTTGAAAATTTATAACGGAACATTTTAAAGCATTTTGAAAAATTGTTTCATTGAAATGTTATAAATAAATCATGAAAATATTTTGAATACTATTTTCCTTGAAAACGTTGACAATATGATAAAAAAATTTACACATGTTTTTACTTGAAAACATATAAAATAAGATTTACAGCATTTGTAAAGTAAGTCTCCTTGGAATGATTTACAATAATATTGAAAATTTTTTTAAAACCCTTTTCATTGATAATACATTGAAAACAACCATTTAACTAACATTTTATACATAATACCATTTTTAAAACATTTTTTCCTCAAGAAAAACTTTAAAATATTTAATTTCTAGAATATTTGGAAAAAAATAAATTTTAAAGATTAAAATTTTAATCGTATAAAAAAAATATTCAATGGAATTACGGTCATGGCATTGGGTAAATTTGTACATGCCAATCATTCCCTTTTCACCATAAAAATTGTTGAAATGTTCCTTGACTAGAAAAGTACAAGAGGATTCCTTTTAAAAAACTATTCTATTTAAAAGGTAAAACATGGGTAGAAATTTATATTATAGATCAGAGGAGAATATTATCGTATTTTTGGAAACTTTTATTTTTGGAAATTATGATTTGAAGGAAAAAAAGATTTGATAAAAAACATTGTTAATTATCTTAAGTAACCAAGAGTCAAAAAATAGTACCAACAAATGAATAAATCATGAATATCAAGAGAATAAAAAAGGTCATGAGTTTTCCTAAGAGATTTATAAAATGATTTAATCATAGTAATCCTACAACTAAACAAACTCAAAAATTCATTAATATTGTTTCAATAATCTCTTACCACTTGGTAACATTAAAACATACTACCCATACGAGAAAATGATATTAAATGAAGCTTAAAATATAACGAAAATAATTACATTCATGACAAAACATGTCAAATGGATCTATATAGACCTTTAAAAAGAATTTAGATTCACAAAAAAACATGAGTCTCAATGAAGGAAACTTGAGACTAAACTATTTAAACGATTTAGAAAATTTTGAAATAGAAATCCCATGAAAGAAAGATGATAGAATGGATATGTAAAAAAAACTAAAATTATGAATAATAATCATATATTGCATATTTGGAAAGTATATACACCACACAAAATAAAAGAGTTGTGGACATGGCTTGTATCTCACAGGTAAAAAAATGCGTGATGGAATTCCCTTCCCTTGTTCCTAACTCTCATCACACACATAAAATATTCATATAAATATATTCTTATAAATAATTCCATAATTTTCTACTGTGACTATATATTACCCTCTTGCTAATAATTTCATGTTAAGGCTACCCCTCGGGTAATATTTACTTTATTTTTTTCATGGGTCATAATTTCTTATATATTTTGTTTTTATGCATATATAATTATTATAATAATGTAAAATAGGTTATAAATATAATTTATATTAATTTTATGTTTATTATAAAAATCAATATAATATACAAGTATGAAATGTAATAATCCATTCTAGGAGATGGTAGACCGTATGTACACATGAACACTATTTTCATTTTATTGTAATTTTGAATGAAATAAATAAAATAAAATATGGGTATATATGTTTAAAAGTCATTACAATATCATTAATATTTTATATATATCATATAATATCACTAAAAACGTCTTTAATAAATTTCATGTATTGTGTGACCGAATCATATCGCTTTGAGGGGGTGGTAGTTTACATTTCCTTAAAGTAAATAATTATATTTACACAAAATGGGAAGTAAAATGATATGTGTTTAAAAAGAATTATAGGAGATTAAAGACACAATATTTATCAAATATATCATATATAAACACTATTTCCATCATAATTCCGCTCCATTTAAGGTTTTAATGATAATAAACAACCATAGTTTTGTGAGGCAGCAGTTCGTCGTACACATAAACATTATGTTTGTTTTGTAATAGATGGAAGTGAATATAAGTTTAGGTATAACCCTTTGAAAAAAGTATTTTGTTTAGGATACTGGTTAAATTTTTATAACCATTTAATAAAGAGAGTGGGGTTGGAGAATGTAAATAGGACAAAAGAGTATGAGAATGGTTGTTACCTCTCCTTCGGGTAACTACTTTCGGTTTTCACCAAAGGGATTCTTGGATTTATTTATTCCCCATGGGAGTATTCACGGAGAAATAGAGGGATTTTAAAAATCTATTTTGGTATATCATGGTATATCCAAATTGTGTTGAATGTTGTGAAGAAGTGGGAGAGGTGGTTTTCATTTATAGGGGAGGAAAATGACTCACTCGGTATTTTTGAAAATAAGTTAGACGTACCCAGAAATTTACCAAAAAAATTTTAAAAAATGAATAATTGAAGATTAATTTTCGTATTATGTACATATAATGTTTATTGGACGTGATTATAGGATATTTGGGCCCTTAATATTAAGGACTATTCCTCAAATAATCTTAATTTTAACTTAATCTCTATAATTAATTTTAATTACTTTCACTAATAGTTTTGGTCAAAAATTAATTTTACCTCATTTGGAATTGAAATTTACATTTATCACTAATATTTAATTTAATTTTTCAAATTAGTGCCATATAAGTGATAGAAATTAATTGAAATTTAATCCACCAGACAATATGTCATTGGAGGATTGTAATGTAAAAATGTCCAAAAGTTTTGTACGTTTTTATATTAAATTTCATAGTGAAATTTAGTCCAATAACCTAAATTTTTTTAATTGATAAATATTTAAATTAATTATACACTAAAAATAAATAAAAAAATTATTTTTAACAATAAAAAAATTAGACAAAAAAGTAGTTTTGAATTTAAATTCACCATTTTTACTATGCATTAAAATTAAAACATCACATAAAAATACAAAAACATCACCCTATGATATATTTTGTTTTTATATCTAAAACATTATGTTTATTTTGGCATATAATATTTATAAAAGTTCCAAAATTTATATTTAATGTATTTTCTCCATTAAAAGTTTGTGAAACTGATTTTATAAAAATATTGGATTTTACGTGTAATATTGGGTTTGTTTTTATCTTATTTTTGTGAAATATATTGGATGAAAATAGAAAATGTTTTTTTGAATATATAAAAAGATAAATATAATAAATATAATTCAAAATTATTAATTAATTTTACTTATTAATATAAAACATATTTTTCATATAAAAATAATCTTTTATAAAATCATTCAATTTATATTCATTTGGTTTCTATATTCATTTATAGTAAATAGGTATCCAACGAATTAAACTATATATATTCATGAGTAAGTTAATCATATAAACATCAATTTTATAAATCTTTTATATCTTATTAAAGAATAATATTATAATATTATATTATATTTTTGTAAGATATGGTCTTGCATGTTATGAAAGCCATCAAAGAAGTCAGTCGTGTATGCAATTTAATTTAATCATGGTGTTATGTGTAGATAAATATAAAATTTATGTTGTGTGTAGTTCATGGAAAACATTGTGTTTTATTTAATGCATGCTATACATAGTACTTCAATATAAAAGAAACAATTTTTAGTGGTTCCTTAATTTAAAAAAATAAAAAAGATTAAATTAATTCAACAAAATTATTTAAATAATCTACGGGTGTTACATTCTAACCCCCATGAAAAATGTTATGTATATAAATTCATTTGGGTTATAAATGGATTAATACAAATAAAATCATTAATAGAAACCTAGAAAATTAAAATTTAGATAAAAAAATCATCTAAAAATGAATTTGGGAACCATAACAGTTACACAGTGTAACACATTGATGGGTTTCCATATTGTATAACATAAGTAGAAAGTGAAAACGTGGACATGAATGATAAATATAACTATCAAATTTTGGAGGAGAGTGATAGATAAAATGGGTAGGATAAAATTAACAATGATAAATCCATAAATCATTAATTATCTATGGGGCCATTTGATAAATCCAAAAAGAATTAACTAGGACAACCATTTTGGTTTCAAGATCATTTCCATAAGGTTGAATAATTTTCCTGAGAAGTTATACTTACTTGTTTTCATTTTATTTTATAAGTATAATATCACCCTCTGTTCATGTCATGACCTATTTCAAGTTCACCACTTTCTCCAAAAAGGAAGGTTAAATTTCAATCATAATGTAGTAATAGATCATGAGTTCTATGATTAGTCATCCTGAATATATTCACCTTTCATTAAAAAAGAATTATTATATAAGTTTATTCAATATGAATAAATCCTTATGTGGTGATATGATTCTTTAATATCACAAACAAAATCATAACTTTATATTAAGAATCCCATAAATGGTTAAACATATACAACTTCTGAAAGATGAAAATATAAAACATTAGAAATAATTTTATTAAATAAGTATGACATTGATTACCCATATATAACAAATTATGTCTACTTTTTCACGTTCCAAACACGTGAATACCGTCATAGTAAATCCCCTTGAAACCTGGTAGTTATCTAAATTACCATATTTTTTTAGGGTATAAATAAATTATTCTTTCTTCCAAATATTTCTTGATATATTACTTAAATAAAAGTGGTTTTTAATTTCTTACATGATGATATAGACCACGTTTTCAAAAAAAATTACCTAATTAGTTTTATTTTTATTGATACAATCCAATTTATATTATCCAAAATAATCATATATTTATCAAAGATAAACACAATTATCTCTATATATAGAAACAATTATGGGTTACATTCTCTTGGATAAAATATTTCACCTTGTCATTAAATCACATTTCCAATAAATTAGAAACATTCAAAATAATCTTGTAATTCCTTAGTGAAAAACATAAACTGGAAATCCATGTATATTTTATCTTTAATATAACATAATTCTTGACTATAAATACATAAAAACATTGATTATTCCACTTCATCCATAATCCATAAAAAGTATAACTCATCATATTATTTACTACCTCATTCCTTTTACATTTCACATGTAGTCTCATTATAATTGAAAATATAACTATCCCTCATATAACCTTTTTTATTATAATCCTGATCTTTCAACATAGGACATCAATTTTATGATGAGAATTCATTCCACACATAAATAATTTAACCATTAATGAAGTCTTATGGATGAAATATTCCCATCAATTTCGTTAACTGATCCATTCATTTTTTCCATTGTAGTTACTTGTTTTTTGTACTTCTTTTCTCATGCCAAAACATCTTCTTATTTTTATAATTCATTCTATTTGGTGATTATTTCCACATTATTGGAACAAAGGGAACTGAATCATGATTCCTCCATGTTCTCCTTTACCTAAACACTTATCAAGCTCTTTATTTTTCTTCCTTGGCGTGTCCAATAGTTGGTTAAGGTATTCATTGTTAATCTGGTTCCTTGGAAACTGATTAAGCATGATCACAACATCCTTTACTCTAGTGTTCATCCCATTTGACTGCTTATCAAAAAAATTTCCATCACATTTAACATTAACCTAGTTTTATCGGGTTCCCACCATTGAATAAAACCATAAAGCGTAGTGGGTGAAAAATTAATCATAGAAGAATAACATATAATCATGAAAACTAATTACCTATAGGTTGTATAAATAATGATACATTCTTTAAACTGAGACACCTCCAGTTTATTCTTGGTTATTCACAGACAACTTCTATATAAATCATTCATGTTGGTTTATGAAGAGCTTTTGAATTCACAAAGAATATCCCCTTGGAGTGTCAGACCAGGTATACATCAAGGATCATTATCATGTACAAGATTACTTCGAGTGAGTCACAACAATAATGAAATATATGTTACTCTTTTTACATATGTTATATTACCCCATCCAATTGTAGTATCCAAAAAGGGATGCATTTATAGAAAAATACTCCCTCTATCCTTTAAAAAGATTCAAGGATATATATTAAAAAGTTAACTCATCCTAATACTTATCCAAAGAGTCATCATTAGAAATATCCTTGGAAATATACTGAGGGATATCACTAAATATTTATCTCCCATTCTTCTAATGGAAAAATGTATTTTATATGATTCCAACTATATTTTCCCTATTTTTTAAAATATGAACATTACATAAATTTTGTGTAACAATGAAAATATTTTTTAAATAGAAATCTAAATACTGTATTAGTCTAGTGACTTTGGAATGATAGAAAAATAAACACTGGTACACAAGTGATATACATTATCCCCCACTTTATTTTTCAGGACTAGAACCGATATTTAACACATCATACTTAATACATAACTTCATAACCTGGAGAGGAAAATAGAAAAATGGGTGATATCAGATCCACAATATGGGTAAAATTTGGATAAATTTTATTATAATAATGAGCATAAGGGTATGAGAACATTATCATAAAAAATATAATATCATGCCCTATATTTATTAAAGATAACATACATGAATCATTGAATAAGGATTGTCAATTCATAAGACATGAATCGTAAGGGAATAAAGATCATAATCCATGATATCATAAAATTAGAATAAAACATATAATTATGGAACACACATTAGAGTATAAAGTTATGTCCATAATAGTTAAGGCATTGTTGATGAGACTATATTTTTAGCATGGGATCAATCCCCATACCATCTTTGTAGTCGTGGTTAACTCCCATTTTAATTTCTTGATTTCACTCATCATACCAATTTGATGTTCATTGATCACTCCCATGACCATATTAGTAGAATGAGTTCATTCTTAATACTATATTGGTAGTGATGGTTCACTCCTATGGCAATTGTAGTATCATTAGGTAACTCCTTATATAATATTTGTAGTAATGCTTCACTCACATGGTCATCCTAGTTGTCATGGATCACTTCCAATACCATCTTATTATATATCATGAGATATAAATATTTTTTTAATGTATTGGAGGTAGATATAGGACCCAACATTTTCATAATTAAATCATACATAAATTTGAAAAAATATCATAAAAAACATATCACAACCTAAGAAATGAAATTTATGTCCTAAAAAAGTTATAATATAACAAATTGTGGAAATATATAATGGTTTAATAATGATTTTATCAAATTAATTACCCCTAAAAAGATGTAGGGTTCACAAGAATATAAACCATGAAATAGAAATGGGTTCCATAAAAATAATTATATAAAAACATAAACAATTCAAATAAATAATATGTACAGAAACATTGAATCATTTCCCCAAAAGGCATGAGTAACACCAATTAATTTCCTCTTTCTTGGGAAATAATTTTGAAAGAACATTTAAAATCATCTCTTTAAGAAAATATTATTTCATCCATGGAAAAAATGATTTTTAAAACATTAAATCTTTTAAATACCGTTTCATGAATATAAAAATGAGAACATATAAAGGAGGATTTTAAAAAAATTAAAAGCCTTTTTCATTGAAATCTTATATAGAAAGCATGAAATGACTTTTTTAATTATTTTTCCTAAAAAAATATGAATGAATTTGAAAAAAATTTAAAAATAGTTTTCCATGATAAATTATAAAATATGATTCATAACATTTTAAAACATTATTTTTAAAACATATAAAAGAAGCATGAAATTTTTTTGAAAATCATTTTCCTCGAAAAAACATTGAAAACATATAAAAGAGACTTCAAAATAATTTAAAAAGATTATAAACATAAAATTCTTTTGAATAACGTTTTTGTTGAAAACTAATTTAAAATAACGATGTTATTTTATATTAGGAAAAAATATTATTTTAAAAGATAACTTTATAATATTTCAATGTAATATGAAAGGGAATGATGGTCATGATGGGGAGTAAATCCATACTTTATGAACATTAATTTTTCACCATAAAACGTTTAGAAAAGTACCTTGACTAGAAAATAAAAAGAAGATTCCTTAAAAAAAGTAATTTTAAAACATGGGTAGAAATGTATTTTAATGATCGTAGGATAATGATTGAATATTTTAAAAAACCATTCTTATTGGAAAACATGGTTTGAAGGTACACAAGTTTCCTACCGAGAGAGGGTAAATTTAGGATTTCTTAAACAACATTCTTATCTATATTATGTAACGAAGAATGAGAAAATGGTACCGATATATGAATATATAATTAATATCAATAGTTAATGAATATTATTTAGTTTTCTTGAGATATGGATCATAATATTTCATCAGAGGAACCATAATCCTAAAAAATCATGAAAAAGTGGTGAGATTTTTCCAATAAACTCTTACCACATGGTATCTTTGAACCAAACTCCAAATTATTTAAAATGAAATCATAGAAAGCATGAAATATAATTAAAATTATGATATTAAGGATAACCCCTTTCAAATGGAAGTATTTAAAACAATAAAATGAATTTTGGTTCACAATAAAACATGAGTCTGAAAGGATGAAAATTGAGACAAAACAATCTTACTGAACTGGTATCCTTTGAAATATAAACACCATGAATGAATGAGAATAGAATGGATATGTAATTAACATTAAAATTAATAATAATAATAATATAATAAATTCATGGGGATAATATAAACCAAACAAAATAAAAGAGTGGTTATCATGACATATATATGAAAGATATAATAAAAGTGAAATGAAATCAACTAAAATTATGTAATGAATCGAATCATACTATTATAAAAATCATGTATAATAAATATAAATTTATTCTACATATAACATAGAACCATATTTTTTTATATAATACCATATATGGTTTGATTATGACTTTATATTACCATCTTGTTGACAAATTCATGTTAAGGTTATGCTTCATGTAATATTCTCTTCATTTTTCACATGTGTTCTAATTCTTATATAATTATCCATTATATATATATATATCATGGATTATAGAGTGTAAAAAATAATATATATTTAATTTATTTTCATTATGTGTGAATTTTACCAATATATATAATATCGAAGTATGAAATGGAATACATCATTCCTAGAGACGAAATGTTGTCCGTACGAATGAGCATTATTTCTGTTTCTATTATCGTATTGAATGAAAGAAAGAAAATGACATAGGTGTATATATGTATATAATATATTTGTATTATATTTATTATGTCATGTATATATTATGATATTACTAAACAGATCATTAATACATTCCATGTAACGTGTGAACAAATCACATTGCTTTGAGGGTATGGTTTTCAACACCTATGGATACAAAATTATTATTTTTTAAAAAATGGAAATTATTAAGATGCACATTAAAAAAAATTATATAGTCCAAATGAAATAATATGTATAATATATATCATACATGAATAGAGTTTAAATCATAATTCCAAACCATGAAAGGTGGTAATGGAAAAAATAATCGTCTTTTCGTGTGGCAGTAGTTCACCATACACCTAAATAGTATGATCGTTTACCATTAAATGGAAGTTTTTGTAATTTTAGGTTGAAATATTATCATAAAAACATATAAGTACATTTATGATACTATTTTTATTTTAAATTCATGGAATGAGGAGAGTGGAGGTGTTGGATAATGTAAATGAGATAATGGATCTTGAGGAAATATTGTACCTCTCATTTGGGTAACTCTCTTTGTTTTCAACAAATGGATTCCTTTGATTGATTAAGGAAGAAAGGGGTTATTCAAGAGGTAAGGGAGGATTTTTTAGGAAATAATTTTTTATATCATGGTCTATCCAATGTATCTTGAGATGTGTGAAGAAGGGGAAGAGGTTGTGAACATTTATTGGGGATGAAAAAGTGACACTTGTTATTTTTGAAAAAAAGTTATGTGTACCCACATATTAACCTAAATAATGTCAAAAAATTCCAAAAAAACTCAATAATGGAATATAAATGTCCTATTTGTTTCTATTAAAGGGGTTTTGGAAAAGTGTATAGGTCATTGGGGTCCTTATGTTTACATTTTGTTCTCCTATTATGCATAATTGTACCTTAATCACTGTAATTAATTTTTATTGCATTCACTAATTTTTTTTTTCAAAACTTATGTTTTCCTTATTGGAAATAAATAATTATCTTTTTAACCAATATGAAATAAAGTTTTTAAAATTAATGTCACATAATTGGTATAATTTAATTTAAATTTAATCCTAGGGATGAGACGACAATGCGTGTTTTTGAAGTAAAAATGTCCAAATGATTTGTAAGTTTTTATATTCAATTTCGATGATAAACTGATTAAAATGAAGTAAATTGTATTAATTTATTAAAATTTAATCTAACTAAACATTAAATGTAATTTAAAATATAATTTATCCCTTTAAATAAATTAGATTAAAAGGAATGTGTGAATTAAAATTATGTATTTTTCAATATTCATTAAAAAATAAAATGTCATAGAAAAATAACAAAAATTCACCGGAAGCTAATTTTTATGTTTATATTTAGTTTATGAAGTTTAGTTTGAGATATAATATATATTAAATTTCCAAAATTATTATTTAATATAGGTTCACTATTAAAAGGTGGTAAAACTACTTTTATAAAAATATAGGTTTTTATGTGTAATATTGTGTTTGTTCTTATATTATGATTATCATGTCTATTGGATAAATATAAAATATTTTTTTTGATATAAAAAATTTAAATTAAATTTATTTAATTCACTAGTAATAATTAATCTAAATTATTAAGATAAGTCATCTATTTCACATAAAAGTAGTATTTTATTAAATCATTCCTTTTATATCCATTTTCATTATATATTCATTTCTAATTGATAGGTAACCAATGAATTCAACTGTATATATATATATATTCATAATTTAGTTAATCTAATAATCATCATATTAATGAGAATGTTATATCTAATTAAATAAAAATATTTTAATAATATATTATTGTTTGGTAACACTTGGCCTTCTGTGTTATGCAAGCCATCATGGAGAGTAATTATTTCATGTAAGGTATGATAATATTAGTGTTCTCTATAGAGGAAGATAAAATTTATATTATTTATAGTGCATGATTAACTTTGTGTTGCATATAATACAATATAGACAAAGTACTTTAATAAAAAAATAAACTTTTTTCAGTGTTGCGTGAAATGAAAAATATCAAAATGTTTAAATTATTAAAAAACAAAATAATACCTAAAATCTCAGGGATTTACAACCTCCCTATACCCAATAATTTTATAAACTTGATTCTACTTTCTATTATTAAAATACATGGACCTCGAGTATGTAATACTTACCTTTCACCTCATATAAATTATGATTCTTCTCTTTGTCTCTTATTTCCCACATCATGCACGAATTATGTGGGCTTTGGGATTAATTTTTGGTAGTCTCATAAATAATAATGAGATTAAAAAACATAATAGATTAAAGTATAAGGTAAATTTAAACATACCCATCCAAAATTTAGGGTAGGATTATCCTCATGTTAGATCCTATAAATTTTTTTCAAAAGGAGATAAATTCCTTATGACTCATCCCCTACAATTGGGCACACTAGCTAATATAGACTCTATTAATCTTCAATCAGGGTCTTCTATCCCTTGGATAGCCCATTCAACTACTATTTGGCTGGAGGATAGACCTCATCCATGTGAATTTGTTCCTAGTCTGGTCTATCATCGAAATCATCCACCAGAGATTATATCTCCTCTTTACTTGACACAACCAATTCCAATTAATATCTCAATTATCTTATGATATCTGCAAGATTAGTGAATATAGATGTATTATATATCACCTGATCTTCTGGGTGATAGATATCATCTTTAGTTATATGGAGTTTCTAGGTTCACTTGAACTTATTCTTGTGTGAGGAAACATTAAACACTGTCCACTAAGATGATTCCCATTTGATGACAAAGTCCGATGATACTACATAGAGGCCTCTAATATCTACCCCACTAGGCTACAAGTTGACTAAACAATTATGAAGAGATCCCAACTAATTTTTTAGATCTTCTAGTGCAGTGAGATCGATGAAATTTTAAACACTCTTCCAAGAATTACATTGCAAATCTCGATTCTCTTAGGAAATGACCAAGATGAAATATTCAATGTCATTAGGTGGCATAAGAACTTGCTGAATGAATACTACCAACACATCAGTGGTAGGATTATTTGCAGGATTGACCTTTTCCCGTATAAGCCCCATGACTAGGAGAAACACATCATTACATGTTATTTCACCCAAAGAAAGAGCTACCCTGAACCCTTGTAGAACATTAGAGGTTGGCTCAGCCACCATGGCCTCCTCGACCATCTTCTTCGATGGAATGATATTGTCCACCTTCATAGAGCCATCTACTTCAAAATCTACTTTACGTGGTGCCTATGTGGTAGGACCAACCACCAAATCTTAATTTACTACCTCCTATAATGGTAAAACATCCTTGTACATATCTTTTGGGACAAAAATATTTCAAATCAGAGACCCAGCTACATGCTATTCTATATCGAGTTTCACCATAGGAAGTTATATTCCAAACATAGACTGAACTATCCTTTAATGTATGTTTTTATCCGAACATAACTTTTAAGAGGGAATAAAAAAATTTGAAAAGGGTATTAGGCTAATAAGAGTGGTACAATCCAACCAAAAACATGAGGAGGTTCTCAAAAACTCCCCTAGTGACAACATCTCTCATGTAGTTGAGAAACCAATTGTGGGATGTTTCCTCACGGATGGATATGCTAACACTTTATAAAAGAAGAAAAACAAGTAAGCATAGTTTCAAGAAAAGATCCTCAAATATATAATAAAGAATAATGGTTACCAGGTATTTTATGGGAATTATGAACATTCACCCTAGTCATAGGTGAAACTTCAGTAGATGGTTGCGTGCATGTGACAACAACCTTGAGGAGTAGTCTCACACCCACCCCCTGAAGGGATGAGGTTCCCTCATCCCACACATGAGGTTCATCTTGAACCTATACTTGCTCAGTTCTGTATACTTCCTTCATATGTGAAAAATGAGTTATGTAGAAATATGAGAGGTTTGGTTTTCTCTGAGATATGCAAGATCAGAATATTTACTTGATCAGTGGTAGGATTTCCATCACCGGGGGAGTGATGACAGTCATCACCAACCCATGAATAATCATAAAATACATCAACCCTCCCACAATGACCACCAATCAGTCCATATGAATAACTATAGGAGAAGGAATGAATAGTAAAACCTTCACTCAGTTGGCCAGGGGATGTGCAGTGCCATGAGAGTGGACAATGTCTTCTAGATCCTCTGTTTATTTCACCTCATTAACTCAAGGGACTTTAAAACCCACCATTTCGAGAAGAAACCCAATAAGTAACATTCTACATAAATTATGATGTTTCCATTTCCCATGAAGAGTGGTTATTAGCTTTAATATCCCCCAACTCTCTTAGGCATCAAAGAAAATAACATCAGTGAGGACATCTATGTGACACAATCGCTTCCTCGGACCAAGAATGTAAGCCTTTAGAACTACTTTAGAGGGGACACCTTCATACCAAAGCCTCGTTACTATGAATATTGATCTTATTTTAGTACCCTCCTTCATCTATTTTATTAAGGTTAGGCCTCCTTTATTTTGGGATTATACCCTCAAATATTTTTATTTGTACATTTCTTAAAGGAGGTGGGATTTAGGAGGTACAAAAACATGATTACTAACATGGAGGTGTTTTAGGTGGGATTGAAAAAATATAAATTAAAAAATATTATTAATTAATGATGACTAATCTATTATAAAAAATGTAAGATAATTTTTATTTTATAAACGAATATTTCTGCTTATATATTAAGTCTTTATTCACAGATTAATGGTAAATTTTATTGTATCCCTTTTCATAGATAGTAAAAAATGGTGTCATATGTCCATGTAGTATATCACAGAAATTATACCATAAAATATGAAAATTTAAACTAATTTCTTAGAAAATTATCAAAAAATATTAGTGGAAACTGAATATCATTTTCAGTTATAGAAATTGATATTTAATAACCATTTAAATTTTCTGTAATCACTTTTTTAAACACATCTAATAACTAATTTCTGGGATATAAATTTATTGATCCAATTATCATATTTTTAATTCAGACTTTTGTTAACCATTATTCAGAAACATCCTCACCTAAATCACATTAGAGAAAAAAATATTGTAAAAATATACATAAATTATATAAATATACTCTATTAAAACATGAATTTTTAAATAAAAGTTTTTAGTTTTTTGTGATTATAATCAATTTCAAGGATCATTATTAAAATTAATATAATAATAATTAATTTTTTTCTTTTGGTTAATTAATTTAACAATAAAAACCAAAATAATGTAATTTTTGTTACGAAAATAAAATATGTACTTTCAGAAAAGAATTAATAAAAAATTTCAGTCAATTTTTTATTTTTTAACCAATATTTTAATCTACCATTTACATACTTCTCAATGTTATTTCATTTATGATCACCCTATAATAGAGATGAATCATTTGGTATCTAATTAGATGCAATAACCCTAATAAAAATCATTAGTTTTATAGTTTTCAAGGAATCATGATATTTTTTATATTTATAAATTGTGTAGTAATTGGGACTCTTTCAATATCATTAAAAACTATGAACTTCTTAAATGGTATCTTCCAAGATATGTATATAATAGGTAACCATGGGAATCCATTCAACCATATAAAACTTAGATATCTATATATATGTGGTTTTCTTTTAGAACTCATTAAAAATGATATTCTTCAAGACCTTGAAATATATAATCTTATGTGATCCATATAAAATAAATTTATTGAGTTAGTTTCTAAATAGAAATGAATAATATATTATCCTCTATTATCATGGTCTAATATTATGTAAATTATTCAAGAAAAAATGTATAATTTTTGATTCACAAACACTATATCTCATCATGCTATACCAATGATATGAAATTCAGATCAATGGATCTTCAAATAATGTTATATTATCACAATAATGATTCAATTATAAAATATAATAGTATATTGGTGGAATAATATCTAATATTGATTCCCAAAAAATAGGCATTAGGCCCCCAATAAAGTAATTATAAATAAATCACCATTTGAAAAGACATATATCATGAGTTTATAGATTTTAAAGATTTAATAATAACCCCTATATTTATCTCTTATTATAAAATTTATATAAAGTAATATATAATAATTATTTTAAAAAAAATACTTGATCGTAAAATGAATTTTTAATTTATTTTATTAGTTTTGGTATTTTTAAAACATTTACACACATTCAATGACAAATACATGATATATAAGAATAAATGATGTATATTAATAGCCATGAAATTTAAATTATATGGCGTATATAGACTTGAATTCATTTCTTTTATTGCCATAGATATTTTAGGATTATATTTTTAGATAGTTTGGAAATAAATCCCACATAAAACACCCTTATATTCCAATGTTCACACTTCTATTCAGTATCCTTTTTCCCACAATATATATTTTTTAAAAAGAAACATGGTTTCTTTTCGTAAGAAATCCTCATGAATTTCATATTGACATCTTCATTTACCTTAACCATCCTCAAATCCTGTAGCAATTATTTTAAAATATGGGATGATAAAAAAACACAATAAGGGACACAAAAACATAGAAATTTATAATCTAATGAAAAATGAAGAATCCTATAAACTAATTACCATTATCACAACATCCTTTAATCCAATGAATAAATAATTTTCAAATAAGAAATACACACTTTTAATCAAAGGTAAATTTTAAAACACAATTCAAGAATCGATAAAACATTCTGGAAACTTTGGAGTTGTTTTTAATCACTCTTAAATAAGGAGTAACCCCCAATGGTTACATATATAGTAATAATCATGGTTATAACTGGAATAATGATCCATATATATTGAAATAATCTATTGGGAGAATTCTAATCGATAAACTCCATCCCATTTTTGGAATGAGAATCACAATATATTCCCTTATTCTCTTTGGTGAAACATAATATGTTAACTCGACCCCATATTTGGAGTACTCCTTATAGTATATTCCAATATTATATTTATAAAATACTAATATGTTAACTGCATCCCATTACCCAATTCATTGGAGATTTATAACGGGCACACCAGATGTTGGTTTATCATAGAACCACCGATCCATGGTCAATAATGTTGTCACCCATAATTTTTTTATAATGAAACTGCATGTTACCATAAAAAATCACCAATTACAATAAAATAATCATAAAAAATGTAGTATTTCATCATTGAAACATTATTTCCTCCCATAATAAATCTTATTTTGATATGGATATATCCCATTTCTAGAAAACCCAATTTTCAAAAATAAAATTACTAGAATAAAGAAAAATAGTGTTTTTTAAGAAATAAAGGAACATTATAAATTAAGGAAAACAAAAAAAGTAATGGTTAGGGTGGTGGGAAAATTAGTTATTTAGAAATAAGATAAAATATAACATTACATCTGTAATTTCTCAATGAAATTCAATACATTATGTAAAATGATTTCATTTGAAAACCACTGAATGAATGTCAAAAGAGGCATAAAATAAAATTTAAAAATAAATTATTTACATATAAAATATCCCGAAAATATATTTTAGAATATGTATGGTAAAAAAATAAAGTGTAATGTGAAAAATTAAAACATGATTTTAAACAATAATGTATCTTACCTTTACTTTGAGTTATCACATTCATTTTTTATTTCATCTTCTTTGGAGTGTCTCCTTTTCTTAATACCTTAAGACCTATAAGATTCGTATTCTATATAATCTAAAGACTCTAAAATATAGGTAGGGATTCTAGGAAAGTATTTGTTAATGTAATGTCCCCACAAAATGGATTAGAAGTGTATAGTAATGAGAAGAAATGGTTCCATTTTATAAGGGAGCGGAGGGGAACTCTAGTAATTTATTAAAATTTTAATTTAATTTAAATTGATATTTAATTATAAATTGAAAAAAATTAGTAATATTCAAATTTTATTTAGTATTGATTTAAAACCCTCTCATAAAAAATCAGATATGGTTATTAGAAATTTTTAGCCTTTTCTTTTTATTTTAACCCATCGTTTACTCATTTTACAATTATAATAATATAAACATTTTCTATAACTTAATGGTTAATATTGTAACCATAAAATGAAAAAAGACAAATAAATGGACCATAGATGATAAAATTACCCATATCCCATTAATCTGGTATAATTCATGTTTTTATGAATTTTATATTTTTTTTAATAATTTATAATTTTTTCTTTAATATCATTAATGTCAATTTGAAAAATATAATTAATATAAATTTTAAAAATAGTAATTACAATGACTTTAGTAACATAATGAAAGGAATGAAATTATAATAAATTGAATAAAAAATCTCTAACATTTCATGTTTATAAATATAATTCATTGGTAATATTTATTATGTTTATTTATAATACCTTTAAAATATCTAATATCATTTATTTTATTTTTCTATTAATGAAATATTTATTGTATTATTATTGGGTAATAATTTAAGGGATTTATTTCATCAAAAAAATTATAATAAATCACCCTGAAAAAATAAATCATTTATCATTCCAATTACTATTTATAACTGTACATACCCTCTAGTATTCCCCTTGTAGAAAATATTATGGCTATTAAAATCTATATTGTTTCATTTTTTACTATTGAATACGTAAAATATTATAAAAGTTATAATCCATTACAAATCGAAATATAATTACATATTTTATATATTTGGATGATTATGGATGAGAAAATTAATCCAATAAAATTAAATCACATATTAGATTGATTTTATAGTATTTATTGTTTTTTTGTAAACTTTATTTATTCGATTTACCCACTAATGTGGTAACAAAAATTAGTAAGGTTACTATTCATATTGGTCAAATAGAAAAAGGGCTATTTAAAAAATATTGACTCTATGATTCCTAATATTTAATAAATTATTCAATCTTAAAAACACAAAAATGAATGAATTCAATTTAACATTCAACCAGAAAAATATAACAAAAATTAGTTTCTCAGGAAAATGTCATTATAAAGTATAAAAGGGTTATACAATAAATTCATGAATAAATTTAATTTTGAAGAGAAGAATAGGATTTTCTAAAAGAAATTAACTAATTAAATCATAAAAATAATACAAAATATAATTATAATTTATTAAATATAATTTATTAATTATTTAAAATAAAATATTTTGTACAATAGAAATCTATATTTTTCACTATTCATTAAAAAAATTCATATTTTCCCTACAATTCACAAAAAAACATAATGATATTTTTGAAATGATTATTTATTAATGAATTTTATGTAGTTAAATTAAAATTAGATAATTTTTAGACAATTAAATTAAATTAAACTATATAATACATAAAAATCCAATTCCATTAGTAATAATTATTCTTCCCTTTGAAAGAAAAATATTCAATTATTTTATAATAAAAAATTAATATATGAGAATAATTTATTTAAAAATTACCATTGATGTTAAACTCTTCACCCATTTTGTAATTTATTCCTCATAATTTTATTCACTTATTAAACAACCAGGGATTCCTTTCCCATATTGCATATTCAGAGTTCCATGTAGATTCTTCAAACATATGGGGTTTTCTAAAAGCCCAGATGTGGTGAATTACAATATTCCTCAATAGTTAATATGTATGTTAATGAATGTGACAAAATATTCATAATACTAATAGTTATCTCTCAATAAGACTTTCTTGGGGAAGAAAACATGTGATGTATCTAACAAAAACGTTAGTAACATCAAAATGTGAAAAATAATTTCTACAAAGTTTAAACTCAGAGGTAAATCCACTTGGTAAGAATATTATCCAACATTATCAAATATTTTTCACCGTCCAATGAACTTTGGACCTCATATACCTTATATACCAAAACACGTAACACATTACCACATATATGAATTAATAAAATCAAGATCACCTACCTCAAACGAAAGGTATTCTATTTGTTTATCCATATATCCTTTCTTCTTTACGTGATCTATCATCATATATTGTTAAATGATACTTATGCTGAAAATAATTTCAAATTCCAAATCAAGTCAAATAAATAGTATTTCTCCTATATCAACCCAGAAATATTGAATTTGAAACCTCTTCCCATATAATTTTTCAAAATTTTTAATATTTATACTTGAATGAAAACATTTATTAAAACAAAAAAATAAAAATGTTGATCAAAACATCCTAAAAATACATAAATAAATAAAAAACCTTGTTTTTAAAAGACTAGTTTTTTGTTTCATTTATTCATCTGGCTAAGAATGAAGGTTTTTTACTTAACTATAATTTAGTTCCCAATGTATTTTGATATCCTCAAAAAAAATTAAAAGTGAACATGGGATCATTTTCAGATACAATTGAGAGTGAAAATCCATGTAACATAACTAACTTATTAATATATAGTTATGAAAAATGATTTCGAGACTTAATATATCAAATTGGAAGAAATAGAATATCTTTATTAAGTTAATACATAAAAAACAATGTGTATTATTAACTACATATGTATTTTAAAATATCACTTTGAAATCCATGGATAAATTTTTAGATTTTCACTCGAGAACTATAAATGGTTAAAGAATCCATTTTATCAAATGTAGTTATGAATTTACTAATTGATAAGACAAATACTCCTAGGTAAATTCATAAATATTTTATTTTATCTTATCCCACCATTAATACTCCTAAAGGTATCCATACATTATAGTATTTCAATAAATGATAGAAAATGGGGAACCTTCATCTTCACTCACAATTTCGCTCTTGAAATGGAAATCATAAGGCACATATAATCATTTTCCAATTCAGAAAAAAACACTCATTATCAAAATTAAATTCATGAAACAAACCGTTCTAAACAAATTTAACCATTTTCATATATCTTTCAGTCATCCTTATGATATTACTTAATATATATATGAAAAATTAAATTATAGAGAAAAAAAAAATATATAGCATGATACTATATGTAAAACTTCTAGGCCAAAATTCCTCAAATCATCAATTAAATGGTTATTTTCCCAACACAACAAGGTTAATGAATCATTACTTTTTTATGTAATGCATCAACTACAATGTTTTCTTTTCTATGATTATAATTATTTGTGAGGTCACAATCTTTTATCAATTCCAATTGTCTCCCCTATCTAACATTCTAATAATTTTAAGTGAAACTATTCTTCAAAATGGTATGACTATCATATATTTCAAATATGGATACATATAAATTATCTCCCTATATTATTAGTGTAAACACTACAGCTTCGAGTTCATGTTCATGTGTAAGATAATTTTTTTCATGTAGTTCTAATTTATGATATGTAAAATAAATTACGAAATCATTTTACATTAGGAAAAAACTAATTATTTTTAATGAGGAATCACTATTTATAAAAAATTGACCATTTTCGGTTGATATATAAAAAACTGGATAATTCACCCATATTTTTATTAGTTATTGAAAATAGTCATTACATTCATTTATCAAGATGAACCTAACTCCCTTTTTATTAATTTAGTTACTTAAATTTATTACTATGATTTGTTTTCAACAAAAAACCTATAATATCCTACTAATAAAAAACTATAAATCTTAGTTTCATTTTTAGGACTTTCCCATTTATCTACCAATTTATTTTTATTAGAAACAAATATTTTACCGAATTTATTTACATTTTACCCAATGACTGGAATCTTTTATAACCAAAAATCACATTTTCTAAATTTTCGACAAATATATTTTCTCTTATTGGTTTTAGTAAAATAAATATATATTTTTCATACTCCTCATAACATTATGAAATAATAATGATATCATAAATTAAAATAGATAAAATTTTATACAAACTAATACCCCAACTATGCATACACATGATTCTAAATTGAACTATTATTTGAAAAAATCAATAATAGATTGAAAAATTAAGAATCTAAAAAAATTAAAGAGGTGTTAAATTGAGAGTGTATAGATAGATAATATTAGTATACTTGTAGTTTGTGATACTTCAACATTGTAGTAGTAAAATAACATAAAATTTAAATTATAGAAAACAATTACTAAATACGAAACATTAATATTGGAATGAATAATGTAAATAAAAAAACATTTTTTCAGCGCAAAAGAACACAATAGTAGGTACATATAGAATTATTTCAATGGAAAAACAAATGGTGATAATTTTAATAGAATATGCACATATTTTTCAGTCTGATGTGTGTGGATACGATAGAAGATATTTCAAAAAACTCATGTCACTATATGCATAACAGATATGTGTGTTTTTCCTGAAGTGCATCCCCACACCTAAATGTTGGCTTCACATTATAGTCCACCTCTCTAATAGGAAGAAAATTAGAAGATAAAAATACTTGATATTAGTTTTACTACATAACATATACCGATTAGAAATTTTAGATCACTAAGTTAATAATTTTGTTCTAGTTTGATAGTACAATATAATATGAGTTGATTTAAAAGTGGAGATAAGTTTCTAATAGGCAATTTGAAACATATAGTTTGTAATACGTGTTTCAAATACCTTGGAAATGTATGAAATTTTTTTTAGTCAAGTTTTTTTGTTCCATTCTTTATGATATCATTTATATAGAGAAAAAGATCATTTGTATGATTTGATGTTGGTGTAGAGTCTCGAGATATTTAAAAAATTCATTTGACCACATATTCAGCATCGATGTCAGTCAACATATTTTTCTACATGAAGATATCATTATAACTAATGAACAATAATAAGTACTAAAAATCATAACAATTTAAGCATGAATGTAATATTTAATAATTTCCTATTCAGAAGAACACATCTCATGGTTTTATAAAAAGGATGGCTTATTTATACACATGATACAAAGAAAAACATCTTAGGGACTCGACTCCAGGACTGGCTCCCCATATCCCAATCCCCGAGCCAACCAACCACCTGTAGAGGAAAAATGAATTGTTTTTAGAATCAAAGGGAAAAATAAGACGACATGAAGAAAAACCCATTATTTTCTACAATAAGTACACAATGGTAGTAAGATAAAATTAATATATAGAACATATACCTTAGTTGAAGAAATAGTTATGGTTTTTGTAATGAATTCAGCATCAGTGTTGCAGCTGACTCCTAATGATAAAGTGTGGGGATGTTCCTGTAAAAGATGTGTGAAATGAATATTACAATTATTCGATTTTTTTGTTTTAAATATTAGGAATGATAAATAAAAAATGGTATTACTTGGTAATGACATTATAAATAATGTTGTCATGTGAAATTCATGTGGAAGTCAATGAAATTTTTTGGAAGTGTTAGTCTATTTACATGGTTGACTGCAAAACATTGATGATAGGAGCTGATATAATTTTCACTATCATTGATGAAGAGGAATTTATAAGTGATCTATTATAAAGAAAATTTTAAATCTTTAATGTTTTAACTTGAGAAATATATTGACAATAAAACTCTCTTTTATTTGTAAATGTTTACCTCTTTAGGAAAACCAAACACATCCTAGTCTGATTTTTTAATTGAACAGAAGAGGGATTTTATATGAATAGAAAATACATGAAAAAAATACATTTTTTAAAGAAACATTCATGAATCATATCATCTTTCAATTGAGAAGCTATTTTGTTCCTAAACTGCATGACCTACTAATCGAAGAGAACAAACGATAATGAGTCTTTTATCATATTTCACCAAAAATTGACCTCTAAACCTATTGTAGTTATTTTTTTTATAATTCAAGATATTTAATATATTTATTAACGTTATATACTAATAAGATACTGATAAAATATTTAACAATAATGGATGGAATTTCATTAATACCATAGAGTAGTGAGGTTTGGTGATTTTTTTCCGTTATGGTACCAAATGTTTCCATACGTAGTTTGTACTTTCATCATGCAAGAGTTTCATGATTCGAAATATATGATCTGAGTGCTTTAGAGTTTTAGTATTGTATTATAAATCCAATAAATTTTCAACTATGAGACAATTAGTGATATTAATATATACATTGTTGTAGGTATTACATGTATAGTGTTATAGACGACATAATAAAATAATAAATTCAGGATATAGTATATACCACCAGACACTTTTTATCATCAAAAATAATTTTTTTCTTATTACAATAAATTAAAGGTTAAATTGATCTATTTGAATTTTTTGATGGTGGACTTTAAAATTTTTATTGACTGATGAAACTATACGTGATAAATATTGAAAATCTAGTATTAAAAACAATAATTTATGGAAAATTCATTCATGTGGTTGAAATTTGTAAACATAAATGCTAGAAAAATAATACGATTTAACATGTTAACTAATTTTGAAGTTATGGAATACATGGATGTCCATGTTTTGTATTATTTTTGAATCATTAGTCAAACTTGTGACTATAACATATAGTGGAACATGATGAAGAGTATAAGAATATTTTTATCTGACTAATATTTAAACAGTATAGTAAGTAGTGTGTTAAAAGTTATAATTTGTAGCTACATTCCATATATGTCAATAAATCTTCCATGACCAGTTTCAAGATCAATACCATATATGATCTGTTGTTGTTTTCCATGTACTCTTAGATTATGTCGGAAATCACCCTTATAAGCTCTAGAATAATCGCAAGGCTATGAATGATAACATAGTATATGTGTTTGTAATTACAATATTTCCTATCAACTGTAATTTGATGAAAATTTTGGTAACCTGCTTTCCTCTAAAACAATTTGGATCATATGGAAGGAAGTGTGGATATACTATCGACGATATGATTCACATATATGTCAAGTAATTTCTATAACAGTTAAAAATGATGCAAAAATAGTAGTTGTTTATGAACACAATGTCACTGTTTACAATGTATGATCTTTATAGAAAATGGTCAAACACAATAGTATATGAAGGAATCTTTGTATCTTCATACTTTATCAACTAAAAGATTGTAGTAAATATGAATTTGAAAACCATAGAATGCAAGAAAAGGGAGTTGTAGTGAAATGTACCTATTAATTCTTGTTTCAGAACCCTTTTCTAATTGATGTCATCAGAAAGAGTGAAGTAAAAAATTGAACATTAGTAGTTGAACATAGAATGACCAAACATACATTGTTGTAGTGAAAAATAGACAGAGATCATGTAATGTCTCCTTGTAGATCCTTTGATGGAAATAAATTTGGATGTTTTTTATAATTCAGCATAGGACATCACGAATTAGTGATTTATACATTATTATTAGCTAGTAGTTAGTAATTGTACTTTGAATTTATGTTTCTTGTGTTGGTTATTTTTCAATGTAATCCTTTAAAAAATAGATGTCTCATATCATTGATACAAAACAATGTCGTCCAATATATGTACCCAGTATTAGTGTTCTGGAAATAGTACAGAAACTGTTACTTCGTAATGGGATAAACTCACTTGTGCACTACATTGATTCAGATCAATAGCAGCAACATTGATGTTAGGTGATGATTTGAACCAAAAATTCAAATTGTGAACTTTTATCTTAAATTTTTCATTGGAATCAATAGTAATCTCATTCAAATGACTAATTCTTTGTGAATATTTTTCGAATATATATATATATTGAATTAGTGAAAAAATATAAAATAGTAAGATCTAATGGAATTCCTATGTTTCTATATATCATCAATTGATAATAACATTGAAATATATATATTCAAAATTAAAAGATGCCAATGAAAGGTTATAAAATATTTCCCTATAGAAAATGTTTGTGTATAGTCAGAGGTTGGGTTATCTATACCATCCACAAAAAGTTTCAAACCCCTTGGTGACATGACTCTTGATATGGAAAGATAATGTTTTCCATGATATATCACAAGCTTGTGAAGATATAAACAAACATAAGACAAATATTTCCCTTAACTCTTATTAGTCGTTATTTTATAAGAAATTCACAAATGATAGTTTTTCCTTTGTGATTTGAAAGTCCATCTATCATCAGTGTATGTAATATTTATTCTTAGGATGAAATCTATATACCCGAAATAAAATCCACCTAAGATTTTTTCTCTGATGAAATGTTCACCCAAATGTCTAACAATACGATGAGTACTAATCCATAACCTCACATATTGGTCTACATTTATAAGAAACATAATTGGTACTCCGATCTTCAAAGTATGTTTGTATCTAGGAAGCCCAGAGACATTGATAACATTTGAAACATCCATTTTATATATGTATTGAGGTTGATCTGTATAAAATTGGTATGATAAACATAGTTATAACTGAAGTGGTATTTTCATTCTAAAGTACTATGAGTTAACATGTAGTCATTAAATCCATGAACAACATCATGGGTTAGTGGTAATATAGCATGATATTTTAAATATAATACATATCCAAGGTTATCAATGAAATTTTGGTAGGAAAAGTCCACATATGATGCATCATGGGATTTATTTTTAGTTAGAATACATGTTCTTGTAATTTGAATACAAGTGTCACCATCGTTCAGATCACCAATGCATCCTTCACCAATATGAATAATAAACATAGAACACTGTCAATCGTTATTTGAACCATAATTATTATAAGTTGATTTCAAACTCATGTATTTTTCTAATGTTAAAACATGATAGTGTTTTGATAGATAGGATGAAGTTATACTTGCAATTACAATGTCATTTCTTTCACCAATTGTCATTAAAAGAATTATTTTTCTGAGATCTCCACCGAAGGAAACTATTATACAACAAAATGGTAAATTTCAATAACTTTCATTCTTTAGTGATAATATATCCAACAATGTACAACAAAGTCTATCAAAATAATTTTTATGAGTCATTATTACCTTATCCGAGATAATTCATTCTATTGACTTTAGTAGTTCTACATTATCACTCCATTGCTTAATATTGCAAGCCGAGGGATCATTAATTGAAATTGGAATTCAAAATTCAGAATTGGTTATACTCTCAGTTAGTAGGAGTAATGATGAACTCCCATGAAATGAAACTGAAATAAGAATATTACCTTTTGAAAATTGTTGACATGTTAAGATGCTTCAGATGAAAGTCATACCAGTGCCTCCAAATCAATGAATGAAAGATAATATCTATTAGCAGAACCTAACATAGAGATAATAGTACCTGTAACATATTTTTGATCAGTAGTAAGAATACTATGTAATGATTTGTACTCGTTATGAAGGTTTTCTAGATTATAATCATGCTCATATACAATCAACCAATTCAGTTGAGAAGATATTGAATAATATAAAACTAGCATTAGAGGATAACATTGAATATATTTACCATTATTATGGAGAATGTTTTCTATTTCACTCAATGAAAACATTTTTATTTTATGATACATGAGTGACAGGTCTTTAAAAGGAGGAAATAGTAATAAAAAACTATACTAACAAAGAAACAAAGTGATGGACATTTCAGTTTATGAATATATAATTCAATTTTACATAAAAATAGATCCATACTGATACAACATTATTTCGAATCAATATTAGTGGAGGTTAAAACCATGTCTATAAATCCATTTTTATTAATACATAGTAGCTGAAAAATACTAGTATATCATTATGTTTATTTTTTCTATAACACTGGAAATGTAGCTATTAGGAAGATGATTATGCTACACAGTTTATGGTAATTTATTTTTATGAGTAGAAGGTATTTTAGTAAAGATAATGTTAATAATAAATGAAATGTTTTGTTAAATTATATACTGGTGTAAGATAAAATGTTCTACATTTTTTGTTTATAGAGATAGTAAAGTGTTTTTACATTATATTTTCAATCACTGTTTTTGGGAATATACAATATCGTCAGTAAGAATGTTCCAGGTTTCATTCCAAACAATGGAAGGTCAATAAATGGTATTTGAGAATAAAATTCTAGTGTAAAATCTTTACAAAGAGTGTCCCATTCGCCACACCGATATATCTATCAGTACATGAATAAACTCTTTATCATCAACTAACTGTCCCAATGATGAATTGGGTTGTCTGAATGTAAAATGAGTAATGTGGTTAATTATTTTATTATAATCGTATGAAGTTGCAACTTTGACCTTTGTATGTAGAAACGGTAGGTAATATTATTCTCCAAAAGTGGGTGAAATGTTGTAAAATATGAGAATATAGAATCCCTATTTGTGCATATACCATTTTTTCACAATAGTGGAAGAAAAATAAATTTTCTAATTCTGCATATATTAGACTTACTCCCTATGAGTACAATAGATATGCTTCCAAAAATATGTGAACATGGTGTTAGAAATGTTTCTCTTATTTAAAATGTCTTCAAAATTTTCACCGTCTATGTATTTCATGTTATTTTATCATAGTAAATTATAATGAAACCTTCAAAATAGAAGATATCTATAAAGGATATCAAAATAGAATATCCTCCATGAATCATCACAAGGTATGATGTACCAACGGTCATAGTACATTTTAATTTCATCAACACTGTTTCCAGACATATGTTTGTCGTTGTTCTTGTTTTCATAGAGTGTTACAATTACACGATCATGGCCCATGCTTATATATTTAAAAGTTATTTTATAGCTTATGATTGATTACAAATTATTATATTTAGATGAGCTTTATATTTTATCAGCCAAATTGGATTCTATGGCACAATGAACTGATTATCCCATGTTATACCATTTATGACAATAATACATCTAGAATTTCCTCTATCATATACAACATAACCATCATCATCAATTTTTCTATATGAAAAAAAAATTATCTGGATAAAAAATTGATCATTTTATATTCCACATAATGGGTGAGTGAAAATTGGAATCACCACAAGGCCCATGGATTATAAAAATTTGTGACCACCTCATGAAGTTTCGTGAAGGAACCATTATTTGTAATTTAAGTGGAAACAATTTTTTTAATGTCTATTAGAGTTACAAGTTTGTCTTCATGATAATGATATAATAGAATATTTAAATAAGAAAATCCATTTTTCTGAAACACCACAATATGAATAACTACATTGGATATTGTATGGTATATGAAAAAATAGGTGACATGTGATGGTAAAAAAAGTCATTATAAATGTATAGTATTCTAGTGATGAAGTTTCATAGCTACTTTAGACTTTCCGAAGAGACAACTTTCTCATAAATATTTAATTAGTTCACCAACCTTAATACTGAAAATTGACAACAAGATTTGAGTAAAATATGATGTGAGATGGTATTTTTACTTTAAAAAATCATGAAGCATTAGGCCACATTAAAATACATGTAATTATTAAAAAAAATCAAGATACCTTACCCAATTACATATTGACATAGAATCTTGGTTTGTTTGAAACAAATACCATAGGCCACCTATAAATGTTGATGGTAAAATGATACAAATCCCCTATGAAGACCCATCTAGGCCACCTCTACAGAATGTATCTTGCAACCCATTATATATTTATTCCCACAAGAGCTTTTGATTAATGATAATAAGAGATACACATTGAGATTCAACCACTGTATATGCTTCTAAAATAAATTGTTATCGAAGCCTCTATATAATAAAACAGACTGGATGCATCATTATAACAAAATTTTTTGTGAAAAGATAAATATTTTATCAGAATTAATTTTCATTATTTGTTAAATTATATTATAGGGTGTCGTATGATAGAATATGATGTCAACATATTTGTCCTCTCCAACCATGAAAACCCAAAGGATATTTAAAAGAAAGGTACACTAGCTAAAGCCACATATGCATTGTAAACTCACCACTTTTTTATTGAATAAAGATATCCCTCTCATTATTAACATCATCAATATCACCAACAATGAGTATTGCTTTCTCAGATGTCGTCGGTATGTTATATATTTGTGCATCACTTCCATGTCTCCTAATAAAATGAAAATTTAAATTTGTAGTACCATGAATCTCATAAACATCCCATGCTATTTGGGAATGAGTGATAAATCATTATTTTGGTGAAACGTATCTTTTAATTTTTGAACAATACTTAAATCAATAAAAAATTGTGGTTTCTATCTTAGAAGAAACATACAATGTGTTGTTTATAAAAACATAAACACACAAGAGAAATTAATATAATAGTTACCTGATAGGTCGAACACTATTGTGAGCTTCATTTGTAGTGTCAAATACATAGAGCTATAAAATTTGTTGTTTTCCTTCATGGGGACATAAACATCCAATGCAAGAGTAGTTTTTTTCCATTAAATCTAAATATATTACTGTCCCACCACAATTCATATATTTCTCTACTTTGCTGCCCAATGATTCGAATGAAAACATAGAGTAGTAAATGTGCATGTTTTCTTATAATGTTCTGAAATTTGTAGAGGTTTTATTAACAAATTAAGTTATAAGGTATTCAGGACTTGTAGGAATCAACTCCAAAGAAATCGTTCCCAATGAGAAACATAACGAAAAATGTAAGATAAGTCCGTGGCTATATTTTTTATTCCTCCCTTTATACCAAAATGTTTAACCACAACACTCACAAATGTTATAAGGGTCTCCAAAATCTTTAAATTATCAAGGATAAATTTTTTACATTATTTGATGTTATTTTGGAATGAAATATTAGTCTTATAAAATTTTATACATAGCCAATGTAATAATATAACTATTTACTAAATGCAAATAACAATTTTATTAAGAAAATTGATGTTGTAGGGAATTATCTAAAGAATTTATGTTCATGTTATTTTTTATTGATGTATATTTAGTAATAGAAAATAAGTAGTAAAATAGTTATTTCTTTACCAACGAGCCCATACCCGAGTGGTAAGGGCTCCTTCTTAGCATCCAAGAGACCCGGGTTCAAAACCTGGTAGAGGAAAATTTCCGCGGGGGGGGGGGGGGGGGTAATGAACTGTAGATGCGATGTAGCAGTCACTCTAGAATTATTATTGTAGTTATAGTTCGATACTGTAGCAGCTGGAACTATTCACCCCATTTGGGCCTTCAGGCCACCGGTTTGGGCCTACGGGTCTCCAAGGCCTTCGATTCATCAATGGCATTCGGGCCACAGGGCATTCGGGTCACGTAGACCATGGAGTAGTACGTTTTAGAAAGAACATGTCCTAAAAAAGGCTCAGAGTAATAGGAGTAGCAACCACCTGATATAGAGCTAACCAGATTGGAAGACTGAGAGGGTATGGCAGCCACCATCGAGATGAGGCACCGTGCAACATTGTATGGGTAAATGCTAGATGATGAGCAATGCAAGGTGGGGAGCTAGGTGATCAATGATGCAGAAAGCTGGGGAGGGGCAGTTCAGGTGGGCTGGACTGACGGGTCATGTATTAGGCATGGTATGCCTCTAGGCCTTCGGGTCATGTATTGTGGGTTTGTTGGGCCTTGTGCCTTGGACCTATGGGTCATGTCTGGGTTCCCCATAAACCCTTAAAAGGGAGATTATCCATTATAAAAATAAAAAAGATGGCTTTCATGCCATTTGGGCTATATAGTTATTTCTTCCTTCATAGAATGTTTTTTATCTCCATCATGGTGATATGTCTCCAGTCATCCTCCTCATTTTTCTTTAAATCATTTATCATTCGAGGTAGATGAGGTCATTAAAAATTGAAATCGTTGTTTTTATGTTGAATTTTCATTATCCCCATATCTAACAAGTAACATTCATTATTTTTTACACGGACCATCTTCCTAACATTTTAAAAATATTTTATAACTATTTTCCTTCACTACAAAAAAAGCTTCTCAATTTTCTTATTATGTGAAGTCTCCTTATATATTATAGAATTGTCGATACATGAAGTCACTTTTTTTACTTATCATTATTTATTAAGAAATAATATATATATGTACCAAAATAAATAATTTATTATGATTATGTCAAGTATGTTTAAACAATACATAATTTTTTCATTCTTATCTTACCTACAATAATTTTTTAACTCCTCAAAATCTTCATATCTGGTGTCTTCATCCAGTAAAATCCAAAAATTTTTCTTCATCGTTGGTTCAATATATTATTCAGTATTTATTCATTTTTTATTCAATTTCATGGATTTATTTTCTATTTACATGGTTTGTTAATGAATTCCAAGATATATGAATCACTTATTAGTTTTAAAATCCATCTCATCATTCTTCTTGGGTGTGCATTTTTTGACATATTTATTTTTCATGGAACCTGAGATAGATTATTTTAATATTCATTATTACATTTTATAAATGTTATCCTAATTATCATGAGAAATAAAAGTCATATATGGTTGGTTTATAAAATATTAATTCATAAAAATGATCATTTTTATAAAAAAATCCTATATAAAGTGTTTAGAAATCAATATTTTTTTCTTGATAGACATATTCCTTACCATCACCATCTATGAATTTATCTTCTGCTCGGTACATTTTTTAATAATATCAATTTTACTACCTATTAATATAAGAAATTTATAATTTTTATGAAGTGAAATTATATCCCAAAATTTAGTAGTTTTATTCAAAAAACAATAATTATGTTTCGAATAGGAAATAATTCTTTATCCGTAGCAATTGATTGATGCTTTCCTAGTATTATTATCTTGTTTTTTTTTCTACAAACACTACAATTGGGAGATATTTTTTTTGTATCCACACATATTTTACAATATCATATAAGAACACAATTTATTTGACCAATTATTTATATTTTATCAAACCATATTTTTCAACCTTTTTACATGTATGATGGACTAGAGAATGCAAGATTTTTTGATCAAAAAAATCTGGTATGTAGCTTAGCTTTTACAATGAGTATTTAGTAAGTATATTTTTTTTGTGATTTGATTATATTATTTACAATAAATTGGAATCTTTTTAGTGGCATGAAACTTACAATAAAAAAATGTGACTTCTTTTCCATTTTAAAAAATAGGATGTATTGGCAAATAGTATCCTCTCGATTTCACAAGATGACTTTTGGATAATGAGATTACATGTTGAATAGGTTTTTCTCATACTAATATTGATATTATATTTTAAAACCATTCTCTTTTACCATAATTATCTTATAATCACATTTTATCCTTATTTCAATGAATTTTCATGAGAATTTATATATTTTTTGTTTCTAATTAGACATCCTTGGCCCCCATAGTTGCATTGTGTGTTTCATAAAAAGAATGGATCATTTATTAATATACTCTGATCAGACAATATATTTCATTGATATTATATTAAAATAAATCATAGGACATGATATATTTTTATCAGTAATTCAATTCAGATGTGTTCTTATCCTTAAAATATTTTCTAATATTATTGGACTATTGAATCATTGATACTAATGATTTTTAAATTCTATTTTCAAATAATACTAGTCATGTTTCAAATCATCTAGTTACTACATAGCATCAAAAAAATAATAGGAAACATTAGTAAAAACCATATCCATGTAATCCTAAACCTAGACGCATGTTCATCTATAGATTCATTAGACCCATCTTATTCAACGTCTAAACCTAAAACTATAAATAGGTTGATTCAAAGAATATTTAATAGTAGATCTAAAAATATGATTACCATCAAATAAAGTTTTACAAATTTTTTAATTTAAAACCTCACTTAACTTATTGAATAATTACATTTCAATATTATTATTTTTTTCATAGACACCTACTTGTTCATATTACGGGACATGGGTACAATATTTTCTACCAATTTCAATACTAAACCTCCAAAAAATGTAGAAATTAGATATATATTATAAAACCAGATTGATGGAAAATACATCCAATTATAGAAAATCCGAATTAGTGGTAATACTACATGATGTCCCTAGTAGATCAAGAAATACAAATGGTTGGTGAATCATTGTGATATTTTTTTTTTCCAAATTCGTCTTTTTTCAGCACTCGTTTTTAAATTCTGAACCTCTATATGAATTAAAAATATTAAATGAATAAATCCAATTTCAAAATAATTATATACGTTATATAAAATGACAAATTATATATATTCCCATGAATATTTAGTTATATAGTTTAGAGAAGTTGATAAAATCATTAACAAACAAATCACATGGATTTCCTAACTAGTGGATATTTTTTTCACCGATACTAATATCCAATGAATTTATAATATATAATCAACATCTACCATACATTATCCCCACAATTATAATTTTTTTTATATCCATTGTCCAGAACTGTGGCTATAGGGTTCAAAAAATGTGGCTATAAGCTATATCGACTGTTGTAGAAGCCAGTGGAACCTACTAGTGTGGATATTTAAAAAAAATCAATGTCCACAATTTTAGGAGTCTGTTTCCACGGTTTCGACTATGTTAATAGATCCACCATGGCTAGAGCCTATGTAAACCATCCTATTGATATATAATAAATAATTACTAGTCAGATTTTCACTCCTTACCTTTGATACCACAGAAAAGACAACTTACAACTATACTACAGATAAATTGGAATACATGTATATATTTTGTACATATATCATTATAAATTGAGCGAATAGACCACAAATGAGTTCTTATATATCTTCCCACCGTTTCATTGAAAAAACGTTTTCTTGCAGTATGGGAGAAAACACATAGCCACGGTTCTACGAAACTGTGGGTATAGGTTGTGGCTATAAGGATTGTTTTATAGAAACTTGGCTACAAAATCTGATTAAATACACCTATAGCCGCAATTTAAGAAAACCATGGCTATAAGTGTTTTTTATTTCCATGTATTAGACAAAACTGTGGCTATAAGACTTTTTTATAGCCCAGTTTTCTAGTAGTCCCATGGAATATAATATCGTATTCATATCATAAGAATGAATTTACATTATAAGATGGGTAAATGGAAACACAATAAGGGAGATTTATTAAGAAAATAACCATAATGAATTAACATTTTTTCATCCAAAAAATAATTATAATAGTATTTAGAGGTTAATAATTGATATGTAATTTTAATGAGAATAAATCATTTTGAGATAAATAAAAATAAAGAGGGACATAAAAAATAGATTTTATAAGGAAAATTAAACAATTTCATAAATGAGGATTCCAGATGTCGCTTTTGGATTATTGAAGTTAAAAATATTGAAAAATATATAATTATTAATAACCCCTAATAATGAGTCATTAAAAACAAAGGTTATTTCTAGAAAATATGAAGTGGAATAGAAAAAAAAGATCATATAAGAATCTTATATTAAAATATAAAGTATCCTTACTAAAAACCACATAATAATTATGGATAACAGATAAAGTATTTAACAATAAGTGGAGTGGATGGTAAATTCCACATAATATAAAAAATTATGGGTTTATAAATATAAATAATAAAATTTTATGAATAAGGGAAATATAGGCATGGAGGTGAAACAGTCATTAAAGTGATAGTTATTTGAGTTATCATAATCCCTTAAGGATATTGTAATTCTTGAATCAAATGAAAATGAGAGAGTTATAATGAAATTAACATTAAAATATCCCGAAATGAATCAAATTTATAATACATTAATGAAGCAGGATAATGAATAATATATAAAAGTAATAAATTATTTTTCATATCAAACATCTCTCATGGATTAGAAAATTCGGACAAGGATAATATAATATCTTCATCATAATCCTAATAAAATACCCATGAATGGTTGATCATCAGATGGATTTTTAAATCCGATATACTTTATGGAAAATTATAATGAATAAATATATGAAAAATATCTATTTCACAATAATGGGAAACATGATTAATAAACATCATATCCCAAATATGACAAATTTAGATTAAAAACCCTTACATGAGATCCAATATTCAGTGAAAAGTATTTAACCACCTATATATGAAAAATAATTATCTTAATAAGTAATGTTGTAACCATATTTATATATATATATATAGTATTTAAAACTATTATTTTAACCCATTATATTATATATATTATATATTTATATTTAAATATATTCATCATATGTTTATTATTTTCTGTAATTTTTTTTCTTATTAGTTTCATAATGGTTCGGTAGATTCATATATAAATATTTAATGTTAATCATTTGGACATCATTAAAGTATATTTAATTGTTATATCATGATGATTAATAGTATAATACATTAATTTGATAAGTATTCTCAATATAATTTTTATGATGAAGTTAGTGACGGGATCGTTTCTAAAATTTAAACAAGTGATAGATGGTATATAAATAAAATTTTAGATGTCCCGCATATAAATCTGAAACCATAAAAAATTCATTATTTATTCATTATTTTTTTAAATAACCAATTATTAGGTTTATTTAGTAATCCATAAAAGAAATTTTTATAATTTTTAAGGTATTCTGTTAAACCAAACCAAATTATAATAAGCCACAATCTAAGGGTGAATATGTCTAAGAATAAAATTAACTTAGAAAAATAATATTATCATATAAGAATAATGATTTAATTAAAATACACTAAATTTTATGAAATATGTTATAATAGAGCAGAATAAATAAGAAAATAATTGAGTGAAAATCCGAATAGATGTCATTATTGGAGGGATTAGTCCTCACAAACTCATGGGTGACATGTTCGTTATCCAATGATTGACAAGAAGATATTTGGAGGACCACATTAGGATATCCTCAATAAATATAGGGGTGAGAATTTGTTTTCTATTTTTAAAGATTATATAACTTATATCCCCTTTACCTCTTAGATTCGTTAGGTTCTTGATTCTTAAATTATATTTGAAGGACCCCAATAATAACCTGATAAGGGAGGGATGAATCAGGGTATCAACTATTTCTTGTTAAGTACTGGATCTTGGCCCCATGTTGGTAGGAACCAATTAAACCAGTCTGATGGGATTGTAAATAAATAAACAATATCATAAAAATATAAAATAAAACAATTTTACTTGGTTCAATAACAAGGGATAATCAAAGGATCATATGCCAGCAATGTGTTGGATGATCCTAAATCTTGTAATATTCACTATTTATGGAATATATAATTTCAGATACAGTCACTCTATTATAAAAATATGAACTTACATAATTTCAGGTATAACACACGGTGTGCCCTAGAACACTACAATCGACTCCTCCTAGCTCACCGCCTTCAATGATGTCTTACATAGTTTATCGATTTTCTGGTCTATTGGGTAGATTGATATTAAATTATATTTCCCTGACTAGAATGAGAATATTATTGCACAATATAAAAGAGTTATTGTACGTTAAAATCAATTTTCATTTAAACATGATGTTCATAAGTACTTTTTGTGGAGATCCTTTATATAGATAACATCATTTGTGAATTAAACTAACTTATTGGATAAAAAATCTATCACGAAGCTCAATATATCCTTACAGAATTCCAATTCATCACAAAGTACCCATTACTAAGAAGCATTGGAATCAGTCAAAACCTGATGAGTATTTTCAGGATGATCAATCTCACATAGAAATATAGATTCACGTAGCTCCCTACCTTTAAAAAATAAGAGTGATTCAATATTTTCTCTAAATATTTTAATGTAAAATAAAGGGGGTATATTAATATTTATAGGCTCAACCATTCGAGAAGTTCCCATGCCTCTATAGGGTTTTCCGTGTAATAATAAAACCATGATCACATTTATCCTTCACTCACAAATCTCTATCTAAATTCAACCTACTCGTGAGTTTTCTCATAGTCACTGAGGATCCTTTTATATCATTAAATGTTTTGTGGTGGTACACTTCTCAAACTCACAAAGATTATTATCAACATTTTTAATTCTCCACATTGGCATGAATCTCATTCCACTCTTTGTGAAACTAATTCCATTACAATTTTTATGATGATTAATTCCCAGAAAACTACCATTCATGATGATAGCCTGTTCTCTAAATTTTTTATACCCAAAAATTGAAAAAACTAAGCAACGACACCACATTCAATACTGTAGTCAACGTGAACAGTATGATCACTTTCCTTAGAAACCCCATTTTAATTGAGGTGTGTATTGACAAGTAACACAAATGAGACTCAATTTATCTTAAATAACATCCTTGATTCGAATATAATTTTCTTAATATTATGCAAGGATATGAAAATAGTAAAAACATCGATCACGGTATCTTTACAATGTTCTCTAATAAATTTGAGTAGCTAGTACTTTTTGATTACGGTGATGAACAGTATATGGATTCGAGACTATGATATGATAGCAAGTAAATTGTTTTTGGAAGGAACACAGTCATTATCAATGTGTGAGTCCCTATAGATCAAGTGGGGGATATTAATTTATCATCTCCACTAGACTATTAATAAACTAATCTAATTTTCAACTCATCACTAACATATTATACTATAGCTGAAGATAGTCTCCACCCTCATCTATTGGTAATTTGTAACACTGGGGATGTTTTCCAAAATATTAGATTAATATTTGATTTCAAAATGCTACATTTTTCTTTACATCCTTATCCATCACATTATTATATTAAAAAATATTTGTAAGAATCCTTCCATATTCTTCCTCGACAAAAAACTAGTCCATATGATCAACTTTTAAAACCTACATTTCAACTAATGTTAATGTGATGATGTTCATTCAGGTATTTTTTTATTTCATGGTAGTTTGATAGATCATTCTTCTTCACCATATTAATCTGATAGAAAATTATATAAAATATTTCTAATAAAAAATTATTCCTTAATTCTTCTACCTCCTTTATAATAACTATATAATCGATCCATATTCTTGGTATTACTATTCGATAATGTTCATCTTGTGATAATTCATGAATTTTCATTATCTATTAATTATTCATTTGATTGGAAATTGATAATAAAACATTTGTACTTATATGGATGATCTCTTCTATATAATATTGTGTATTAATTTAGAACCATATGGTTCTTTATCTCTATTTATTTCCACATCTCCATTCATCACATATTTTTTCAAATCTTTGGTCTAAATGATAATACATATTAGGCTTTATTGGAAAAACATTTCTTATACAACACATTATTTAAAATTTAAGAACATATGACGGTTTAAAAAATGGTATAATAAATATCAACTTAATATTGTATCCATTTATATAGGTTCACTTATATAGGAACTCAAATATATTTTCCCACCAATCTCAATATTGAATTTCAAACTTCCCCCTCAATGTTTTTCAATAGAACGCATTCTCAAACAATATATAACATTCATGTCATTAATATATATCCTTAAATATCAAAAATTTATAGAATAAAAATAATCTCTCGTGATTATTGAAACATTGCATATTCAGTTTAGCATCAAAAAAATTTGAAATCAATAAAAAATATTAATGTTGTTTTAAATTTGTTAGGGTAAAACCTTAAAACATGTCTTCTATCTAGTAAAACATGGACTGGTGTTCCTTTTCAAATTTATAGGAGAACCTTGAAATCTTTTGTAAGAAATATACTTTTTCTGATGGTATGTTCCACAAAACATTCATTGAGAACCTTTTTAATTTCCATAAATCAATTAGATATTGAGTTTGAATGTTTATTGAAAATAAACTCGTAGGTGTCTTCCTCTGACCAATGTGTTATCATATTTTGTTATTTTTTTATTGTATGTGGAATCCTTGGAAATCTTAGCTTCCCCTTCATTTGGATGATATGATAGAGCGTCATCATATGGATTTGTAATACATAGAACGATCTATTTTTAACTATTATTCATTTGAATTCACTCAAATACATATGTTTGTGCGATATATTTAGAAACATTAACAAACTCAATCCGATAATATTTCATGGAAACAAATATTTTGATATACATCGTTTACTCATCTATCCATTGATGTCATTACTGTTTGTCCAATGTAAATTATTTTTATGGAGCCTTATAATTATATTTTACTTCCTTTCATTAATATTTTTTTTGCTCTATCAAATATTTCTTCATATGATGGACATAAATTGATTCCTTTATACCAAGATATATATATAAATTTGACCTTAATATAAAAAGTTATAAAATTTATCATTTAATTTTTCTTTTTAGATATATATATTCATATTTTTTTACTCAACCTATTAATGTTATATAACCATTTACACACATAAAAAGATAAAATTTGAGGATGTATTCCTTATCTAAGTACAACTTCAGCCAACATCATTGAATGTACTTTACTTCACATATTGACAATTATAAAATTCTATTTAATAAAAATGGAATTTAAATTTTATAAAACATAAATATACTCTTTCTAATGTTTGGGAGCCTTTGTTTTTCAGAACAAATGAATCCATAATAAACACACTATAATGTTACTCATCTATATCCCGGTTCAACTTATCTAATTAAATTATATTTAAGATAATTTTTACATATACTGAGTTCACTGTAATAATCACATCCTCATGTAATTTTTTATTTGATCAACATTGAATAAATCAACTATAATTAGTTGAAATAGTAATTTTGATAACAATCAATCTGATGTAACTTTTTTATATAATTAGATAAAAAATATATTCATATTATCATGAAATCGATTATGTACATTCATATCAATTAGAAATTTTTATAAAGTTTCCAATAGTGTTTTTCCAATTTTTCCTCAACTGAATTGAACATTATATCATAGGTTACCCAGGGATCACTCTATCAGATGGAATAGATCAAAAACCTCTTATGGAAATCGTTTATTTCTTTCCTCTTCCCACATAATTCCATCCAATATATATTTAATAATCACATTTTATTGATAAACTCAGTATTATTTCTTATGTATGATTACTCGTGTTATCTCAAAAGTTTTTCATTCACTATTTCCATTCATTAAACTACATAAGATAATTAATGAAAGAACTTATGGAATCATTTTCTATTATTGAAATTAATCATATAAATGAAAATCATTATGGAAAAATTGAAAATGATGACACAAAATGTTCTTGACTCCAAATATATAACATATTATTAAAATTAACTACAAATCAATGATTTTCATAATTAAAATTTTTATTTCTCAAATTACATTTTTAAGAATAAATTACATTAGAACTTCCTTTATTAAATCATCCAGAAACCTGAAATGTTTTACTAGGCATAGTAAATTCATTTGAACACATCCAAAAAACATTAAAATTTATAAAATACATAGAACATTCATTTAAACTCTTTAATAGTGTTTTATTTATAACCTATTAAACATATTGACATCTATGAACTATTTATCCTTCATTTATTTCTCTTTCATTCTAGATCAAATGTTTACAAAATCTAATCAATCAAATAGTGGGATCTTAAATATTACATTTTGTATTTTTTAGAAATATTATTATTCCATAGTTAGATAAATTTTAAACATTATTTGGTTGAAATGGACTTCTCTTCTATTCCGAGCTTGTTTCATGGTTCTGGGTATGTCAGATGCTCTATCTCATGTATTTTGTATAAATACAAGGGATTTAACGGTGATAAAATAGATTTCTTTTACACCTCGAGTATGGGAACAATGTTTATAACCACCTTACTTCTCTAGAAACCCATGATTTGAGATTTAACTTATACTCTAAACTAGGGACATTTCCTTCTGTTGGGTTGAAGATTGATAGATTGGATTTCTTTAATATCGATAATTTGATACCCCCAAAGCTAATGGTGAACTCCTATTTTATTTTTCACCATGTACTTGATTCTCCTCTATTTAAATAAAAATAACGATCATTTTTTTAATCATTCTCTCCCTTAACATTTTCAAACATTTTATCCCCCATAGAAATTCCAAACATTAATTTAACATTCCCTCTCCCTTTTTGAGAAGGAATAAAAAAATTCATTCAGAAGATTCAAATTAATACATACTAAAATTTTCTCTAATAATTTTACTCTATGTCAATTTGAGCTATGGATTGTGTAGAAAATGAGGATAATTTACATATAAAACATAGTGTTCCATTACTAAGTGATCATGATACCGCATGGAATGAGAAATCATATACATTTCAATAATGGATTCTAATTTTATTTGAGACATAGGATTATTAAATGAGATTTAAAAATGTTATTATAAATATGAACTTGAAATTCATGCACACACATTCAAACATATATAAAAAAAATCAAGTGAAACAATCATGATTAGTAACATTGGTGAAAATCCATTCATACACATTTCAAATGTCATTGATTGTCTCAATTTCTCCCCTTAATGTCACGAATGTCATTTTTTGTTAACAAGAATGGGGGATTAAAATAATTTATCTTTTCTAATAAAATTATCATTAGCAAATTTCTAGAATAATTACATATATATATATATGATAAAAATTCTGAGTGAAATTCAATATATCTTCAAATGACTCTCCCAAAAGTGTAATTTACTTAAATTCATCATAATTATGAATCTATAAAAAAATATTATTTGGAAATATCATATTAAAAGTGAGAAAAAGTATATTTCTGATCTTGTTATACTTGTTTTGGACAATTTATTTTTCTTCATCAAGGATGATCCCTGCCTATGATCTTTTAATGAACCAATATAGAAATAATTACTTGAAGGATATTTCCTTAGAATGTAAATCCAAAATTGGTCATCATTTATTCTATGTAGATTCTCCCTATTTTCTTACACCTCACCTTCAATTCCATGTTTAGAAATAATAACAATTGAAAAACTGTTAAGGGAATATATTGGTTCATTATAGTATTATTAATGTGAAATGAAAATGTTAAGTTGACTTTCTCGAAAAAACTACTCCATTTCATCTACTATTATTTTTTCCTAATTGGAACTCTAATGCTGATTGGGGAAGTGTGGATCTTATCACATAATTAATTTATATCTATGTGAAACTTATGTATTTAGGATATTTTAATAAACTCAAATCTCCTAGTTCAATATTCATCTTCTAAATGAAATTTTCATATTCTATTAACGAAAAATACTTATAAGTGTTTATAACAATATTTCAGATTACATACATAAGTTCTTCTTCATAAAGAGGACGCATTTATTTTTAATTTTCACATTTCATTTCTTGTGATTCTTCCATTTTCTATGGTACATAAAAATCATATGGAAATGTTACTAAAATATAATTAGGATCATTGGAATATGTTTTCAAATTTTCAAAAGGATTTATCTAATAGAAATAATTCTTCTTTGTTCTATTTGATGTAACACGACTCTCAAAATCCTTATATTTTTAATCAATGGTGTTTTAATCTTTTCTTCCTTTAATGTTCTTCCAACAAAAAATAATAACCTTATTCTAGTTAATTCCCTAGGATTCTTATTCTATATTAAATTAATTTTGTGGCATTATTTTCAAATCATATTTTGATACATTCCAATATGAGCCTACAACAATGTTGTGAACACCAACTTTTACAACATCACATGTATTTTTCAACCTTAAAAACCAATTGTAATTTTTCATATTTCTCATAAAAAATTAATTTTTACTCTTTAAATTCGATTGATCCCCATTTTCTTGGACTACATTATTCTGTTTTTATTTAGAGTATTATATAAAAAATCCAATTCACTATCCAATAAAATATTACATAAAAAACATTAATCTAAAAATATTATTTGAAGATATATTATATATAACATTTTTAGGTCTTCCTCATAATGTGTTGAGATCTTCATGGGGAACTAGTGTCTTTATGATTTTTCATATCCACCATAGTCAGGGTGGTATATTTATTACATTCCTTATTTGTCCAAAAATGTTCTGATTTTGTTATATAACCTATATTTTTCATCTAAAAGATTAATAAAAATTTTAACAACATGATTTATGTATTACATATTTCTTGATATCTACTTGAGATTTATCATTGAATTAGGTCATTGTATTTTAATCACATGCATAAATTCATTCCACATTAAAATCCATTGTCATAATTGAGTTCTATTTGTAAGATTAAATTTCTTTTCTGATGTTACAATAGGGTCTTCAAAAAAATTGTCAAATATAACATCATCTTCAAGAAAATTCTTATTAGGAGTGTTTTTTAACATCAATCAAATTCAAGTCCTTTTCAAAAATATTATTTACTATTTTCACTTTCACTTCATGTAACATAGCATTATTTTTAAAAAAATCATTATACATGATCTTCATAAATATTACATCCAATGGAAAATCATTGACCATAATTATATTATTTAATATTTTTCATGTACATGAATATTTTCCTCAACAGTCAGTTTGAAAACGTATTTCTCTTCAACACCGATGATGATATTTCTTTAAAATTTTGAGGAACACATTTTATTCTCTAGATGATATTATTCAAATCATCCAAAAACTTATAGATATTTATACATGATATAAATTTTTATCTCTAATATATCTCGATAGTATATTCTATATTTTCTTTCTGGGTGATCTCATCTTGCATTAACCAAAAGATTCCATATAAAGTATATACTTATTAATTAAGATCTTAGTGCATAATTTCTATATATCTTTATTCTAATATTTTCTGAGAAGTTATATCTTAATCATTACCAAAACATATTCTAGGAATTATTTCTGAAGGATAGTTAAAAAATAATTTTTTACATACCACATGAAAACTTAACGAACAAGAGGTAGAATATTTTCCTTCTCTTTAGTAGAAAAATTAATCTCATGATCTTCTATTTCCATGCCTAATATATATTCTATTTTTATGATTGAATGGAGACACTGATACAGACTCTCTAGTAGAAGATAAGTATAACTTCTAAAAATAATATTTTCCCATTCTTTCATCTATTTATCATGTTATCTGTGAATATATAATTTTTTCTAAAGATAACAGAATCTCAAAAAAAAACCTTAATTCATTGTTTTCAAATGGATGGAACAAAAAATAGCCAAATAGAGAATAAATGTGATTTAGAGATTACAATAGAGGTGAACCTCAAATATAATACCAGTTTGGAGGATAAAATTAATCTATACTCAATAATGAGAGGTGTTCAATTGGTGACATGAATTTTTTTTATCTTTTATAACTGTTAAGCCTATTACATTTTAAATATATTAGGACCATGATTCTTGTTTTATTTTTCCTTATCAAATGATAGTACATGAATGTAGTTAAAATATGGGACATGATATTGTTAAAGGGGTTGATACTCAATAAGAGTAGGTACACCTTGTCAGGTATACTGATGAACAAGTCATGGTTTCTCAATTTTAATTCGATACAAAGGATAAAAGATATATATAAAAATTACTTATCAAATTGTGAGTACCTATGTGTTATGAGAGGGATGTAATGAAATAATCTACCATGAACTGGTGATAAAACTTCCCAACTTACTACTCCTAAGTGGTTATTTATACTACCTTTGAATCTAGTCCTTATCTTCATCATATTGTACATTTCATCATTATGAATGTCTTTCAAAATATGATATATTTAATAAATGTCACAAAATTCATTTTTATTCATCCTCTTATCCCTCACATTGTCACATGTTTAATAGTAGAAATGAAACATTCCTTGTAACTCATTTCCATAAACTAGTACTTCTAATCCTCTATAATATCTTAACCTCCTGATCCAATCTGGATAATAATGTTAATTTGGTGATGTTTTCATTTAGTGATATTTTCAGTTATCATTTTGGATATCCATGTTCATAGGATAAAAAATTATATGAAAATTTCCACATATTTGATCAATCCTTTACCATTCCTCCTACTTAATCTTGTACATGTTCATTTGATTTTTTATTCTGGTATTTCTCTATGATATTGATCATCTAGTGAGAGTTCATCTATTTATATCTTCTTTTACTTGTTTTTATGGTCACCAATTAACATGTAATAATTGTTCGGTATCTAAATAATCTATTATATCATTAACATTTAGTATTTCATTATTTTATAGCTATTTACTCCATCAGTTACCCCCTACTCAATTTTTTGTTAGGATGGTATGACTCTGAGTATGATATACTTTTTGATACCAAATGTAGGATCTAAATAAGAATGAGATTATTAGATACAAGAGGGGGGTGGGGTTGAATTATACCTTTTAAAAATTACCTTTGGAAATTTTTGGGATGGTTATGATTAACAAGGTTAAACAGGATAATTCACAAGACCTCTATGAGTACAAAAAACTTTCTAGATTCTGGAAAAGTGATTCTGAAAATGAAACTTAACAAAAGTTTACACCGGATAAGATTATACCTTAAAGCCTATAGAATCTCACTAAATCATATTACATGTAAGGAAGTATAAGAATGTTATACTTTCCTTATCAATACAAAATGCAGCGGAAAAACAAGTTGTAAAACTACAAGTAACAAACACTAAATATTTTAACCCAAAGAGAAGGGTATCCAATAACCTTGGATAAAGGTCCCTTGATTTATACTTTTAATAAATTCTGTCTTACCCACACCCGGGTAAGACCTCAAAACGTAGATCGGAGTCAGTCTTGATATCCCTGCAAGCCCTCAACTATCAGGTAGTCGACACCTCTATCTTCCTCAGCACGGATGCCCTCAACTTAAACGTGTTGGAACCTCTGTCTTCCTATCCCCGGAATCCCTCGATTGTATTCAGCAACTATCATAGTCGCATGAAGCAGGTCTGCACAAGGAAAAGTTTGAACAAGTTGTTCAAACTTTCTGCATGAAGCTTTGAGAGTTGATAAGAGCCTCTCTCTTTAGAAAAAACTTAAAAAGCATGTAAGCACCGATTTCAAGGTTGTCAAAGTTGTTGTCAACATTCAAATGAGCTCTTATTTATAGGCGAAGATCCAATGGTCGGCTCCCTCCTCCAACCGTCATAATTCTCCTTGAATTTCGGAGGGACCTGTACACGTGTCACTCAACCAACGGTTAGTCAATAATTGAAAGCATGCAATCGTTTTTTAATGAAACGAGTGTAAGCCTATGTAAAACTGATGTTTAGAATGTATGAAAACAATATTTCGGAGTCTAACCAAAATGAAATTCAAAGTTTATACTAAAGAAATATTCGGATTCTATTTTGTTGGAATTAGGAACCTGAATTCTGTAGAAATATAGAGTCTGAATTTCTAAGGAAATCCGGAGTCTGGTTTCACTAGAATTCGGAATCTGAACTTATAGAGTTCAGATTCAGAGTTCATGGGAATTCAGAGTCAGAACATAGATATGTTCGTAATCAGAATTAGGAGTCAAACTACATGAGAGTTCGTATCCATAATTCGGATTCTAACTACATGAGATTTCATATCTAGAATTTGGAGTGGAATTTCATGAGAGTTTGTATCCATAATTTTGGAATGGAACTTTATTAAAGATCGTATCCAGAATTCGGAGTGAAACTTCATTGGAGTTCGTATCCAGAATTCGGAGTGGATCTTCATTAGAGTTCATATCCAAAATTCGGATCCTAGAACAGAATGCTACATATCTAAGTATTATATGATTCTGATGTTTTAGGTATAAATCCAATTTTTATACTTAAGAATAATATTGATATGAGCAATGAAAATATGGTAGGGGTAAATTCCTTTGGAAAGGAAATTTTCTTTATAGAAGTGAAATATAGATATACTTAAGTATAAGGTGTTTCTAATTTTCAAAACAATAATGAATGGAAAATTCATTAGGAAAACCTTATTGACTCAACATTTTTTACTTAATTTATAAAAAAATCAACAAATATGGTAGTATATATCATTCTTTGTTGGCCGAATACATTGCACAGTTAAATTTTTTCTATAAATCCGCTCCTCCACACATATGGAAATATTTTTCCTCATCTTCAATATTCCATTATGATTTCTAATAGGGTTCACTTCTAATGGAAGTAATTTTTTTCCCACCTAATTAGTTCATGAATATTGAACATCCAGATCACTTTGATTTCAACTGAACAAGTTGTCAAACATTATGGAATATTTAAGTCATTTAAAAACTTATGAAAACTATTTTTAATATATATACAATCCCAATATTGCATCAATATTTTTTAAAAATTTAATATTTATTTTAGCATCTCCATAATTGAATATCCCTAAAACATATTCCTAATGTTCTTTTTACATTTCATTTGATTCTACTTCATAACTTTTCTTATGTCTGGTGAAACATTTTCTAGTGTTCCTTCAAAACATCAAAGGAACATCTTAAAATATTTTCAATGATTCTTCCAATAATAGGTATTGTGCTTCAAAATATATTTTTCTGGCCCCTTAATTGTTATAAAAACAATGTTCTATCTTCCCATTGAATGATTTTTATCCAAATTCTATAGTATTCTTTGTATATCTGATGGGTTCTCATATTTTGGTTATTTTTTTAATCATATGAACTCATGGATATTTTTTGTACACCTTAAATCAGATGACTTCATAGAAATGAATCATATAACCTTGAAATACTAAGCCAATGTCTTTGTAAACATTCTTTTAATGACATCTGAATAAAATATATCTATAATAGAATCTATTTGGAAACCTCAGAAACATTTTTTAGATCATCTTTATTTTAAACATCAGTTTATTGAATCATATCCTGATTATCCATATGATGATATCATAATTGTTTTTATAATGCACATTTATACGATAATGACTTATATTTCCATTTCACTTCAAGTATTATATTCAAACATCATCCATCCAGTATACCTTCATACCTCCCAATCAACTTTTTATGATTTACTTTTTCTGATCAACTAAATTTGATGGCTTATATGAAATCATATACTTTATCCCAATTCATTCAGCTGTACAATCTCTAAAAATTCAGCTTCATAAAAATCATGAGGGTATTTTTAATGAGTCATTGTCAATTATATTTTTAAATTTTTTAATGTAACTCCTTCGGGAAACTTCTAAAAAATTTAGAAAATTTCTAATCAAATAGACATATCACATGGTTTAGACATCATGAATATCTCACCAGTAAATAGAAGTATAACTCATATTTGGAAGAGAATATTATTAAGATAATAAGAAATGATAAAATCATTTATAAAATCATCCAAGAAATTTAAAATTGGAAAAATTTATGAAACTCTTCTTAAAAATATTATTTTTAAATTATTTAACATATTGACATTAAAGAAATATTTTTATTTCATATTGAACTATTAAAAAACATTATCCATAAAAACAATTATAACTCAAAAATAGTATGGGAAATTAAAATCATGAATTTTTAGTAATATAAATATCTTTATAATTTTATAAATAACAAATTAATACATTAAATATAATTTTGTATCTATCCATTTAAGGATGTGATGAGAAGTTTTTCCTATTTTTCATAGAGGTCATAGTTCGCATGTACACATAATGAAATCCTTATATTATTATTTGTTTTAGGAAAAGATAAAAAAATATATTCTATTACTATATGATCATTTAAAATGTATAAAATTACTGATGTATCATGCATTAATTTATAGAATAGGTTTTATGGTTTAGAAGATTAAATTAATTGAGGGATCTTGGTTGAGAAAATTACATATACCTTTTGATTTTATCCCTTGGGAACCACATTAAGGTTATTTAGTTTGGCCTTCTAGTAAAGCAATGAATTATTGGATGTTGGTATAAATTAAGGGAGAGACTAGGGATTTTGTTTAGATAATTATTTATAATTAATAAATAATTGTGGGGTTCAGTAGGCATCGTCAATAGGTAAAGGAAATTATATTTATTTAATTATAAAACCTTATTAAAAAGATAGAACATGATTCACATTGAATTTGGATTCAATGTACAAAATAATGGATTATTTGATTAGTAATATTTTTTAATCGCTCAAACATTCATTTAAAAACATGTTTTAAAAATATTTTCAGTCTTTTAATCATAGATTTATTACTTTTAGAATATTTTTCTTTAACCGTTGTATTTAATTTTTAACAAAGTAATTTACAATTATTTCCTATAAATAAATTCTTCCATATTAAATCATTTTTATTCAATGCTTAAAATGTTAATCCCATTTTATAAATTTTATGTAATGTTAATTTTAGTATTTTTTTTATTTAACCAAAAATATTCCATTAATTGAAGAAATTTGTTATTATTAATAAAAAATCATTTTTATAAGACTATCCATATTATTTATTTAAATGTAATTAATAGGTTCATTATTAGCCTTGTAATATTTGATTTGATATCAAAATCGGTAAAAACATTATTTCACCTAGTGCAAACTTAATTAAAATAAATTGACCAGAAATAGTTTTTATTCGAGTGAAATATTACATAGGTTTTTAAAATGATATACATTTGTTTTATTAGTTAAAAATAGTACATTTTATTTCTTTTTTATTTAACATATATAGATATATATTTTATAAAATTGAGTCATTTACTTTTGTTGACTTTCAAATCAATCTTTTATTATGATAATTTCATAAAATTGACAGTATTTTTTAACTATTTTTTTTATTATTTAGAAAAAAATCATGTTATTCATAAAAATATCAAAACATCACCATAAGAAAAATATTTCTTTATGGATTAAAATTTTACTTTATTTTTTATTAAAAAAAGTTTAATTATAATATAGCTTTATAATGAAATTAAAAAAATTATAAGATGCTAATTATAGGGAAAACATACATTTTTATCATTAAATATTTTTAATATTATTAAATATCAACAAATTATGTATATATAATTAATATATTATTTAATTTTTAATAATTTTTTGAAATTGGTATATTTAATTTATCAAAATAATATATATAAGAATTTTTTTTAAAAATATTTATTCTCAAAAGATAAAAAATATTTAAATATTTCATAATGTTAATGATTTAATTAATTGTACAAAAATTTAGTTAACTAATAATAATGACATTAATATATGTCTTATTATTGTGGTCATTTCTTAAAAATATTTATCAAATATCAATGGGTATATTTTAGTTCATTACTGACTAATAAATATTATATTGGTCTATTGTTTATTTAATATAAAAAATATAGTAAAATCATCTATTGTTATAATGATGTATGGATATGTTATACCCTTAAAACTAATTATATCACATGAAAAAACTTAAATTATAAATAAAGAATTATACTGTATTTTAATAATGTTTTACTCAATTAATGGATTCTAATCCTAATGGCATATTGTTTGAGTCTATGTCAAATAATATAACTAATATTTTTTAGTTCTTTTTAAATCATATTAATGTATCATATTTAAAAAAGAAACTAATAGTGTTACATTGGTAAAATACATATCATATTATAAATGTTTCTTCCTAACCAAAATATTATTCATGGTAGTGGTCATATCGCAATATCTCTTCAATTTTTGGAATACTATATATATGATTAATCTTGATCCCTCTATTTTTGTTCATCCATCCTAATAATCTTATATACTACTTATAAATAATGTTCCTATATGTCAGGGAATCTACTAGGATAATATTCTCCCTTTGAAACTGGTCATATTTCTCATAAATAAATAAATAATGTAGCTAGCATGTTAGCCATACCGTCATGACACAATCGCCAAATGAAAAATGCATTAATATTTTTAGATCATTTTCACTATAATTTTCCTCATTTTATTTATATTAATTTATCATTTAGGATATAAATATTTCATTTGGCTGGAATTTTCTCAAGATTCAACATTTTATTATCCTCTACTCCAACTTTAGGGAGCCATTTGTACGACTCTTCATATTATCATTGGTTTATCTCTCATTGATATAAACTTTCTTCATAAAGAACAAATGATTAATTCATCCCTCATATATCATTCATTAATACATAATAAATTTATTATCACAAAATAGAATCATATTTCCCCCTCTATCAATATTCATTTTGTTCTTATTTAGCAGTTTTTATCCTCGTATAATATCATGAATGTTATTTCAGGTCTCTGGTATTTCAATATCATTCATTATTAGTAAAATGATCTTATTAAAACATAAATAAATTTAACTTTTAAAAGGATATTTTTTATTAAATAATCTATTTATAATTTCATTATTAAAATCAATTATTATTCCAGAAATACTAAAAATATAATGCCTCGTTTATTTATCATCTAACAACATCTTGAATCATAGCTTAATAAAAAACCCATTATATTCCCCAATATTAATAGTGTAACATGATCTTAATTTATAATTGGGATTAAATCATTTTTTCTAATTGGAAAACCATATTTACGAAATTTTATTTCTTATATATTACTTTTATCAGCTCTAAAACAATACTTATTAAAAATAATTTTTTACATATCTGTACTATTTATAATTTTCTAATTATTAACTAAAACTAATAATCTATAAGAATAAATTATCATAGGTACCACAATAGCTCAATATAATTTTATAATTTCAAAATCAAATATTATAACTGTGATTAATAAAGATATATATTTATCTATTTTGTGTGTGTGTTTTTCCCATTTTAATCATTTATGAACTATACATAAAATAATATTTTACATCTTCTTTATTGTATATCACATGTGACATAGTATTTACACTATTCATTAATTTACCATTTCAAGATACCCCAACACATAATCATTATGTTATTTTTATATATCAATGTATGATTTTTACCTTTTCTGATCCTATTCCCCACCACAACGTGGATATTATGTATATTTAAAACCTTAAAAAAGACATTTTCCTTTGTAAATTTATTTATTATTTCATTCATAAACATCATTTGAATGCATTTAAATATCCTGCATACCCTATGAGATTAATTAATTTTAATACATTAGTATAATTTCGAAAACATAATACATATTAAATATCATCCTAGGGAGGAAAGTTAAATATAAAACATACATGTAACACATTTTCCATTATTTTATACTATTAAAAATGAATGAATATTACATATAAAATATAGACTTATTAAAATTTTCCTAAATCCACTTTGAACATTTTCATGTAATCTCCAACAATTTCAAAACACATTTAACAACAATATAAGAATTCTTAAAAATAAAAATATGTTACCATTTATTAGAATTCAATTATTAATTTATTTTGTGCATGAGAGATAATCATTGAGTACATCAATAATACTTGACTACATCAAAAAAACTCATATTTCTAAAATGACCTTCCATGTGATATTTTACTTTTATTAAAATATCCATTATGATTTATAATCCCTTGATTGATTATCAATATTCAATCAATAATATATAATACATCAATAATATCCCATTTATATTTGTTATTTTTATATTCCATTTATTTTGATGAACATTCACTAGAACTTTGTTTAAATATATATAAATAATTATATATGACAACCATTGAAATTACCTCTACAATAAAGAGATGATTTGGATACTCCTATAAAAATATGAATTATTACTAGTCGTGAAATGTCAAGGAAACTAAAATATTTGTCTTAATTCCTATCATATAAATATATATTCCCTAATATCTCCAATGATAGGAAGATTCAATAAAAGTGACCCGTTGGACCTATATGAAACATCTCAACAACATTTTCATCAATGGGGTCTTCCTTCATCAGCCAACACATATTTATATCTATAATACTCGTTGAAAATAAATTAAATAATCACAATTCAAAGCGATATTCAATCCACTCTTTTTGATTTTTTCATTACTCATTAATTCCAAAGATAATTTATTTTAATTATGTTTTTTGTAGTACCAATTTAATATCCCACCATTTTATCATAAACAAAATGTTATAATTTTTAATGATTATCCAAACCCAATCATTAACCTCTAATAATTGAAATTTATATTCTACCCTTCTAAAACTAGTCCATGATATTTTAAATAAAAGGGTGGTGTCACATTTATCTATGAGATAAGACATCAATTAATAAAATCTATATCTTCAAAAAATATCTTATTATAGAATAAAAGTGTGACAAATATAGACAATATGTCTTCTATAAAAATATAGATCATTTGATATAAACTCATTTTTCTATTCCCAAGGGACATTTAAGTAGATTTACGAATTTTAATATAACCCATCACCAAAAAAATACTGTAAAAATATTCAATTTCTTGAATATCTCCTTCCATTCCATATCCTTACTGGTTTTCCATTCCATCCCCCATAAAAAGAAAATTTTTTATAAGTAAAAAGTGATTGGAAAAGTGATTGTTTTAGTGAAATTTTAATATATTCAACATAATCTAGACTCACATGAAATAATTAGTTTTTCATGACTCCCCACAAAAATCCACCTCAAGGGATAAAAAAATATTGAATAATAAGCTTTCCTTAAAATGAGGTTCCTAACTCTATGTCCATAATTTGTATATTTTTATAAGAGGTATACTAGTAGAAATCAATATATTCTGTTGCAGATATCTATTATAGCTATAAATTATTCATGTTAATTATCATATTCTCTCCCAGTGTTTATCCTATTCAGTTCCACATAGAAAGAATTATAAAAAATCTCTTATTTTGGGAATAAGGTGGGTTCTATAATATATGTATAGTAATAAAAATGGCTATTACTTAATTATTATCATAGAATTCATTTTCCATTTTCACCATATTTGTGATAACTCTTCAATAATTCTCATATATTGAATTTATAGGAATCTTATTTCATGGGAAACATGTTCAATTTTCCATACATTATGTATATCACCCGTAATATATATAAGACACCTCATTAAGCCATGCATATTTTGATTCTGATAGTAGTTCTTCTGATTTGTTACTTGGGTTTTTTTGTTTATAGGTTATGTAATTCATTTTTGAATCCAACTTCATCTCCCTTTTTTGAATTCATAGTTTGAAAAATGAAATATAGTGGAAAATAATATTTTTCATAAATATTTTGTCTCTTCTTTATTCTTGTTATCCTATTATCATGCCTCATTGCACAAAATCTGAACTTTTTTGACAAATTGACACACATCAAGAAGAAATTTTTTCCATGATAGAAATACATGGAATGGAAATAAATGAAAAACTAATATAATATTTAATCAATAAATATTTAATAATAAATCATATTAAAACTATAAAATTCAAGAATGAAAAATAGAGGTATTATACCCCCCCACACTAAAACGATTACTCATCGTCGAGAAAAATATCAACATCAAAATACATATGTTCCAAACAGCATTAATGGAATTTTCAAAATATTATCTTCATTAATAATATTTTATAAAAATATTTTCAAAAAAAAATTAATACCAAACAGATAATTCAAAATTAAGGCTTCATTTATAAATTTTAGTATATTATGTTTCCCAATATCAAATATTGAATTCATCCACCCATCAAGAAAATTTCCATTAAATATTTAGCAGTATGTTAATTATTTCTCTAATAAATGATGGTAAAAATTATAAATGGACTTATACTCAACACAAATAAAATATTCATAAGAGGTGGATTATATTTAATCATATTCTCCACCCTATAAAAGAGAATATTATAACTAACAACGAGTGAATAACCTTATGGAACCAATGATTCTAATGCATAGGATCGATAGGTATTTACTAAGAAAATCATGTAAATATCCATGAGTAGGATAAAATATAATATCTAAATAATGATATATAATGGATAATATTGATGAGATTCTCCTCTTTGAAATAAAATACTATCTCCCACATTTCGCTTATAAAAATGTAATAGATAATGGAAGATATAATCATAATGATTAATGATCATCTCTTACAGTCTTTTAATGTTATTCTTGTGATAATTCTTTCATACTAAACTTAATCCCATTTTATTTTATTATCATTATTCTGGATATATGGATTATTTTCATCCCAATGAAACAATCATTTTTTTCAATTTTATTCCTTTTCTTTTAATTTTCAAATATATTTATTTTTCCAAATAATATATGGTATAACATTAAATTAATGTAACAATTATCCTCACCACCAAATCCTATAAAACACCCTTTATTACACATTAATAATGAACATCACATATTTACTACAAAAAACACCCACTCATATTCAATTTATTATCCTGAAAATTGTATAGATTATGTTATGAAATTCAAAATAGGATTGTATCATGGATCCTCTTGGATAGTTCATCCATTTATTTAACATGATAAGTTGGATCAATATATAGGTGGATATCAATATAAATGTGGAAATCAATAATATTCCTTTAAAATTTAAAATTATATTTGTCTAATCATATCTATGGTAAGATATCAACTAATGTTATAGAAGTTTTATCTTCCCCAAGTGTCACTCAGGAAATATGATTTGAAAAGAGTGGAAAATATTATTTATAGGAGACCCTTGAGAATGGGAAAATAAAACAATTCAATATTTTCATGGAATAGACTTTAATAAATAATTTAATCAGAAAAGTATTATAGGAATAACTATCAATAGAATATATCATATCAATAATCACTTTCAGGAAAATATAAATTGATCTAAGAATGTGAATATTAAATTTTACATCTTTGTCACTATCATTATTTGGAATGATTAACTAAATTTTCAAAATATCAAAATATGATTCCTACTTATTAATATCTCATAGATCAATAAGTAGAATAAAAATACAATTTTTTATCATTGGATAATCTAATTCATTTAATTTAATTAAAAAAATCTTCCCATTTCCCAAAAACATATGATGACAAAAACTAAGGAAGTAAATACATAAGATTAAAATAATTATACTTCTTCAAATAATTTTATCTGTTATTCGTCTCCCGATTTCATTTTTTTATTTTTTTATTTGAATTCTTTCATTGAATCTGAAAAATCAATGGCACCGCATGATAGTACATGATAAAAAAAATAATGCTTGAAATGATAATATAATGGACTATGATGAGAGTTATTAAAATAATATAATAAAATGAAAAGTTAATTCCTAAAATTTAATTTAAAAATATGGTTTTCAACCAATTATTTATTAGTTAAGTACTATTTCTAGACCCTTTTCTATTTTTTAGTGAAGAATAAAATTAAATTACTTTATCTGATTGTAAAATAGAAATTAAATTCTTATCATATGAGGTATATGTTCCCAATTAGATTCATTTTATCTACTTAAATATAGATTATTGTTATATTCAACATAAGTATAATACCACTCTTAGTTTTTATGGAATTAAATTTTGGAATAAATTTAATTTCATTAATTTCATGCATTACACGCAACACTATGTTTTAACAGAACACAGTATACTACTATTATTTATTTTAATAATAACATTAAAACCTAGTTGTTAAACATGGTGGTTGGAATGGGATTTTAAAACAAATTAAGTATAATTATTTTAAGAAAATAAATCATTTTGATAAAATAGGACTTAATTTTATGGAACATAATTATATGCTTTAAAATATATATTTTTCCAAAAAAAATTATTTCTTTTTATAATAAATTAATGAAATAAATTGTTCACATTATTTTTTTATCACTTTTATTATTCTGAGTTACATTCCATATTAATTACTTGTTTGAATTTTGGGGTATATATAGTACTCATGAATGTATTTTATGTATCATCTCATCTATATTATGGTATATATATTTCCATATGATGTTTTATCTTTCATTGGGATTATGATTCAAACGTTACCAATGGCATAAATGTTTTATGTCATAATTTTATTGTTTATAATAATTATTTATTACTCTTCTTCTGATGATTAAATAATACGATACTCGAATCAAGAATCACATGAATTTCCTTATCGAATTATTGTTTCATGATATTAATGTTTCCATTTTTTCCTCACTATATGTACTCACATTCCAAAAAAAATTTATTGAAAACACAAATTTATCTCTCATTTGTTAGAAACCATTTTTTATACATTTATATTATTTGTAGACACGTTTTTTTTATTTTTTCAATGATCACCAAGATTTATTTATTGAAAATTTTACCTAGTTTTGACTTTTATAATAATTGATTAATTTAACCTTATTTTCATTTTTTTAATAAGGCTCTTTTTTTTTTGAAAAATTTAAATTAATCCAAAATTTAGCATGAATAGAATGAATGTTATTTTCCAAAACCATGAATCCCCAATGATTTAATTATTTATTTAAATTTTAACAAGTTTATTTTCAAAGAACATGTTTAATTTTATATTTAATAAATTTTTAAATTTTTAAGACGTTCCCTCAAAATGGAAATGTTATTTTCCTCAAGAAGGGAATATTTTTATTTTTAGGGAATTCATATTAATAAATGAAAAAAAAATTGGGGTGCCATATTTTTTCTTGGGATATGATCAAATTTTATCATATAGATTGTTTCTATAGATGGTTTATGATTATGATGAATTCATATTAATGAAACCCATTTCATTTCCATTAGTTTCACTATGATGAATTAGTGAGATTAATATGAAACCAATTTCATTTATATTTGTAATGCTATGATGAAATATTTAGGACAAACATTTCCTTTATATGGGTTATAATATTATTAAATATTTAGGAAATCCACTTTCTTTGTTATATGTTATGAAATGATTAGATTTTTACAAAACCCATTTCCCTTTCAATGGTTAACAATATGATGTATGTTTTTTAATATTGTGAAATGCAAATGTACAGTTTTTTTGATGGGTATGACCTATATATTACGCAAAATTGTTTTCTTGATTAATGTTATATGAGATCTAAGATTACTTGGGAGGTTATCCCAATACTAAAAAATATGGTATATAGGTTTTATCCCTAACCTGAAAATGTGGGTATATAGGACGTTATTTAATGCCTGAAATAGGTACATTAGCTGCTTTCCCAAGCATAACATGTTATTAATATCATTATGGGCATACATTAAATATGTTTTTCTCTAATTATATGTATTCCCAAAGTCAACTTCTTATTATAATATTATAATCTCCTGGATTATGTTCTTTGATTACTTTATGATTCATTTCATTTTATATACCATGATTTTTTCCTAACTCATGTTTATGATCTAAGATATGTAACACATGGTTTAATAATATTATTATGATGTTATCGTACACTTATTCTAATGGTATATTGATATATCATTATTTACCCCTACTGAACCTCTAATATTATACTTTCTTAGCTTCCATTACACCTATATGGTGAAAATAATTATGTATGTTATGTGTGTGAAGTGTAATATGCGGGATGATATATATGGAAGTTATTCAAGATGTTTCATGAAATATGAATATTGGTTATCATGTCTAATAATACAATATACATTAACGGTGATTTGGAATATATTTCAGAAATGTATTGAATATTAATCTATTAGAATGTAATAACTATATATGAAAATACTTGGTTATGTCTATTAAGTGTACTTTCCAAAATGATATATATGGGAGATATTCAATAAGTTTCATGAAATATGAAAATTTTGTATCTAGTCTACAAATATAGAACACGTTTATGGTGCTTAGGAATATATTTCAGAAATGTATTTAATTTTATTCTATTTTGATATAATAACTATGTTTGAAAATATGTTCTATTAATAGGGACAACATTAGGGAAAATTAAAAAAAATTTAAATATGAACAAATTTTATACTTATCTTTCAATATAGATTCTTATTTTCCAAGATTAATTTATTAGTTTTCTTCATTATTGACATCTAAAACGTTTACTTCTTTTAGATAATTCTCCCAATTATCAACCACAATCTAGTAAATATATTCCATTGTATTTTTTCATATGATTCTATGGATATGAGGGATACTTGTTGTTTTAATTATTCCACTTGGAAGAGAAGATGGGAATACAAAAGGTTATTCTTCTAAATCATCATTATATGGAGGTTCACACTTTTCATAATTTTCATCATACTCTATATATTTTTCTTTGATATCATCCTCTATTATTTATCACTATATTTCATCAAATTAATAGACTTCTCCAATATCATAATATTTTTCATCAATGACGACATTTGAAATCAATCATATATTTTATAAAAGATAATTAAAATTTGAAATAATTTTATAAAGGTATGTTCTAGATTGTCCATGTTCTCCATGATAAGAATCATGATTATCCATCCTCAAACAAAACTGTTTGATTTTCTTTTTTGGAAATCAAGTTAGTCTATCACCTGAGTTATTTTAAAAGTTTTATGAATATAAGGGTCTTAATAAATGTATTATGTCCTATAGGTGTTTCCATAGAAGCCTTATATTTGGGAGCTCCTACGTATATCCTCTAGAATGATTCATTTCATTATGGTGGATGAAATTAAAAATCTCTATAATAACATTTCTCAGTTCATTCATCCATGAATTGTGACAACCATAAATAATTACATTCATCTATTATAGTAAACTCATCCCAATCAGCATTTTACTATAATAATGGCAGGGCATAATATATTTGATTTATGTGATCCATCATATACACTTCCATATTAAACCAATAATGTATAGTGAAAATAAATAAAAAAATATCAAACTAATATGTTCAAATATAAATGGGATAACAGAATTATTTTATATAATAAATCAAATAATGTAAATACATTATGTAAAATCATTTCTTTTGAAATCCATTGAATGAAAGTCAATAAAGGGATAATATGTAATTTAAAAATAATTTATCTCTATATAAAACATCCCTAAATTATAATTAAATGTTATTATGGGATGAAACATATAGTTTAATGTTAGATAATAATGTATTATTTTTAAAAAGAAAGTCTCTTTCTTTGAGTCTGTTTCATCATGCTCATTCTTTATCTTCATCATCCTTGGAGTGTCTCCTTTTCTTAATAATTAAAAACTTATATGATTAGTATTCTACATAAACTATGTCCTCCAAAATATAAGGAGGGATTCTAGGAAAGTATTTGTTAAAGTAATTTCCACAAAAAAATCATTTCAAGTATATATGAATGAGAAGCAGTGGTTCCCATTTATAAGAGAATATGTTCACTCTTGTTATTTATTAAAATATTAACTTAGTTAAAATTGATGTTGTTTTTATGATGAAAAAAAATTAATAATATACAACTATTATTTAATATATATTCAAAACACTCTCATAAATTTAAATAATATGTTTATAGAGAATTCTTAGCCTTATCTGTTTGTTTTATCCATTCATTAATTCATTTGACAATTACAATAATATGAACATTTTCAATAATTTAATGGTTAATAATGTAACCATAAAGTGAATAAAGACACATAAATGGACCATAGATGATAAAATTAACCATATACCATTAATTTGTTAGAATTAATATTTTATGAATTTTAAATGATTTAATAAAATATAATTTATTCATAAATATCATTATTGTAAATGTTAAAAATCTAATTAATGTCAATTTTATAAACAGTCGTTATAATGACTTTAATAATACAAATAAAACAATAAAATTAAAATAAATTCCATACAAAAATCCTTAATATTTCATGTTTATATATCAAATTAATTGGTAATATTTATTATTTTAAATTATAATACCTTTAATATGTCTAATATAATTCATTAAATTTTTACATTAATTGAATAATTATTTTATTATTGTATTTTAATAATTTAAGGTATTTATATCTTCAATAATAAATTTTAATGAATTACCTTGACTAGTATAAATAATATATCACTCAAATTACTATTTATAAATGAACATATCCTATGGTATTCCCCATGTTAAAAATATTTTAGTTATTAAAAACAATGGATTTTCATTTTTGACTATTTAATATGTAGAATATTATAAAAGTTATAATAAAATAAAAAACAAAAGATAAGTACATATTTAATATATTTGGATGAATATGGATGAGATACCTTTATCCAATTAAATTAATTCAAGTATTCGAATGATTCTATAGTCCTTATTTTTGTATTATTAATATTATTTATTCAATTTACCCAATAATAACGTTAAAAAAATTAGTAAGGTTTCTATTCTTATTTGCAAACATAAAAGGGAGTATTTAAAAAATACAGACTCCGTGATTCAAAATATTTATTCCATTTTTAACTCTTCAAAACACAAAAATGAATGAATTCAATTTAACATTAAACAAGTAAAATGCAACAAAAAGGATTCTGAGAAAAATGCATCTCTTATGTATAAAATGTTTCTATACTAAATTCAAGTGTAAATTTAATTTAGAAGTCTATAACTGAAGTTTTATTTAATAAAAATAAACTATTTAAATATTAAAACTAATTTAAAATGTAATTATAATTATTTACTTATTTAAAAGAAAATATTGTTTTCAATAGAAATAATTATTCTTTAAATTAGAGATAATTTCTTTAAATTAAACTATATAGCACATAAAAACCCAATTACATTAGAAGTAATTATACTTCCATTTCAATGATAAATATTCAATTATTTTATAATAGAAAAATGAATATATGATAACGATTTATTTAAAAATTACCATTTATGTTACATTATTCTACCATTCTATCATTAATTCCCCGTAATGTTATTCACTTATTAAAAAAGTGGGGATACTTTTCCCTTATAGCATATTTAGACTAACATGTTTCTTCCTCAACCATATGGGATTTACAAAAAACCTTGACCGAATGAATTTCTGTACTCCTTAATACTTGACCTATATGATTGTGAATATTAAAATACTATTCTTCATAATAGTGGTTATCTTCCAAAAGAACTACCTTTGGGATGTAAACATGTGATGAATCTAACATAAATATTCATAACATCAAAACATGAAAAACATTTTGTACCTAGGATATGTTCATAGTTAAAGCCATATAGTAGGAAACTAATCAAACATTATCAAAGACTTCACATGGTCCAATGAACCATGGAAATTATATAACTTATATACCAAAAAATAACACTTTTACATGGAGAAAAATTAAGAAAACCATAATCACATGCCTCAGGTGAATTATATACTCTCTGTTTATACATATATATTTACTTATTTAAAGGATCCCTCATCATATGTAGTTAAATGATACTTTTATTGGTAATAATTTCTACTCACAACAATAGTCCAATAAAATTCCTTTCTCATATTTGAACAAAAAAATATGTAGTTTGACACCTCTTCCCCTAAACTTTTTCAAAGTTTTCAATATGTATACTAGAATGAAAATATTTATTACAATAAATAATAAAGTTTGTTCATCAAAATATCCCAAAAATCGCTTAATAAATAAAAAAATCTTGTCTTAAAATGTTTTTATTTTTTGTTTCAATAATCCTTATTTCTATGGATGATGGTTTGTAGTAAAATATAATTAAGTTCTAAACATCTTTTGATATCCTTATAATAAATTAAAAGTAAACAAGTGATCATTTTCTGTTACAATTAAGAGATAAATTCAATGTAATATAACCATCGTATTAAGATATAGTTATGAAATATTATATAAAGAAAGAATATCTCAAATTGGAAGAAATTGATTATATTTAGTAAATCGAAAAATAATAACCCAAATTTATTATTAACACTATATGTATCTTCAAATCCCACTTTGAAATCAATGGATAAATTTTCCCATTCATACTCTAGAACTAGAAAATTTTGATGAATCCCTTTTATTAAATTTCTTTATGAATTCACCTATTGACCAGTCAAATATTACTTAGTAAATTCATTAGTATTTCATTTTATCCCATCTCATTTTTAATACTCCTAAAGGTATCTATACAAAGTAGTTTTTCCATGATGAATTGAAAATGGGGAACTATTATATAATCTCAAAATTTCTCTGTTAAAATGGGAATCAAAAGGTACATGTAATCACTTTACCAATTAGAAAAAACATTCATTATAATTGTTAAATTCAAGAAACTAACCATTATAAATCAATTTAACCATTTTCTTATAAGAAATGGTCTTCCTTATGAGAATCCCTATCATCTATATGAAAAATTCAACATTAGAGAAAACTAAAAAAATAAATGATGTTACTATATCTATAACATCGGAGCCAAAATCCATCAAATCATTAATTAAAGGGTGATTTTCTAAAGACGAAAAGGTTATTGAATCATTTCTTTTAATAATTAAAGCATCAGATCCATTTTTTTATTTTCTATGATGATAATTATTTGCGAAGATGCAAAATAAATTCAATTCCAACCATCTCCTTTATCTATTTTTCAAATATTTCTGAGTCAAACTAATCATTATACTATTATGATTAGAATATATTTCAAACATGGATACATATATATTATGTCCTTATATTTTTTATGCATGTACTGTAGCATTAAGTTCATTTTCATTAGTAAGATAACTTTTATCGTGTTGTTTTAATTAATGTGGTGTATAATAATTTACCTGAACATTATACATAAGAAAAAAACCAATTATTTTTAATGAAGTATCACTATTTATGTAAAATAAACCATTTTTGTTTGAAATTGAAAAAACTGGATAATTTACGCATATTCATTTCATTTATTTAAAATATTCATCACATTCATTTATTAAGATGAACCTAACTCCATTTTTTAATAATATATTTAGCAGGATTGATTACTATGATTTGTTTTCAAAATAAATCAATAATATACAACTAATCAAAAAAACTATTAATATAACTAGAATTTGTAGGTAATGTCCATTTATTAACTAAATTTTTTTTACAAGAATCAACTATTTTACTATATTTATTTATTATTCACCCAAGGAATGAAATCTTTTAAAACGAAAAATCACATTTTATAAATTTTTTAAGAAAACATATTTTCTTTTTGGGGTTTTCGTAAAAATACCTATACATTTTTCATGCTCCTTATAAATTTTGAATAAATCATGATATCATCAATAAAAACAACCAAAAATTAATTGAAACTAATAACCCACCTATTCATATAGACGAATCTATAAATAAAATCTTATTTAAAAAATCATTAAAAAATGGAAAAAATAATATAGTAAAAAAATTAAATATATGTTAAAATGAGAATGTAAAGATAGAGAATATTGTAATACTTGTAATATTTTATACTTTAACAAGGTAGTAGCAAAATAACTTAAATTTTAAATTATATAAAATATGAATTAAATAGGAATCATGAATATAGTAATAATGAATATAAATAAATTATATAGTTTATTAGAGAAATAGAACCTAATAGGTAGTACAGATAGAAGAATTTAAATGGAAAAGAAAATGGTGAGAAATGAAATAGAAGATGCACATATTTTCCAGTCTATTGTGTGAAAATACGACTGACAAAATTTTATAAACTCATATCACTAAATGAATACCATATCTGTGTGTTTTTTTTGAAGTGTAGCACCACACATGAATGTTGGCTTTGCATTATATTACACTTGGCTAATAGGAAAAAAATTCTAAATAAAAAAATGTGAAATCAGTTTTATTGGATACCGTATACCCATCATAAATATTAACTATATAAGTTAATAATTTTATTATAGTGTACTTGTACACTATAATATGAGTAGAGATAAAAGTGGAGATAAAATTTCTAAAGAGAAATTTGAAACATATAGATTGGAAAATGTGTTTCTAGTACCTTAGAAATGAATAACAATATTTTAGTCAAGTTTGATAGATTTTTTTTGTTATGATCTCATTTATAGAGAGATAAAGATCATTGGTATGTGTTGATGTTGGAACGTATTCCAAAGAGACTGAAACATTGCATTTGACTTCCTTATCATTATTTATGTTAGTCAGTAGATTTTTCTACATGGAGTTATCACTGTAATGAATGAGCAGTAATCAATATTGAAAATCCTAACCATTGAAGTAACAATGTAATATTTAATAGTTTCCAATTCAAAAGAAAAAATGGCTTATTTTTTGTAAAAAATTTGTCTAATTTATTCACATGAGACAGTGAAAAATAGTCAAGGGACTTGATCCCATGACCATCTCCCTATACCATAACCCCCACACCCATCCACCTGCGGGGGGTGGGGGTGGGGGTGGGAGAATGATGTTTTTGTTTTAATCATAAAGAAAAAAAATAAGATGACATGATGAAAAAAATGTATTCTCAAAAAAAAGTACAAAATCACAGTAATATATAATTAATATAGATAATATATACCTGGTTTGTAGAAATGGTTGTTGTTTTTGTAACGAATCCATCATCAATGTTGTAGATGACTCCTGAAGATCCGGTGCAGTGATGTTCTTATAACAGATGGGTGAAATCAATATTACAATTATGTGGTTACTGTTATTTAAATAATTCTATTGATAAAGAATAATAAAATTAGTACCTAGTAATAATGTTAAAAACAACATTGTTATGTGAAATTCATATGGCTTTCAATGATCATTTTTGGAAGTATGAGCCTATTTACCTAGTTTTCAATAATTCATTGATGATTGGTGCTGATATATTTTTCATTATCACTAATGTAGAGAAATGTGTATGTGATCTTCTCTATATAACATTTTCGATGCAAAATGTTTTTACTTGTGACATATAGTGATAATAAAACTCTCTTTTATTTGAAGATGTTTAACTTTATGGGAAAACCAAACTCATCCTACTTCTATTTTTTAATTGAGTAGATGTTTTAGATTATATGAATAAAAAATACATACAAAATTAAAAAAAATTAAGAGGCTTATTTGAATCAGATCACCTCTCAACTGAGAACCTGTTTTGTTTATAAACAGTATGACCTGTTTATCAAAGAGAATGACTGATAATGAGTCTTTGTGTTCCTTCACCAACAGTTGAACTCTAATCCTATTGTACTAATAGTTGTCTGAATTCATAGTGTTCTATCAAGATTATTAAATTTAGATACTAAGATGATGTCGATATAATATTTACCAATAAAGGAACACATTACTTGAATAAAATAGAGCTGTGAAGATTGGTGATTTTTTTCAATTATGTCATGAAATGTAGACATCGGTATTTTTTATATTTATCATGAAAGAGTTTGAAGATTAAAAATACATGTTCTATTTTAATTGTTGTTTTAGTATAATTCCAATATTCAAACATCTTGTCATCTATGGGACAATTAGTGATATTAATATATTCATTATTGTAGGAATTTCATGTATATTGTGGTAGAAGATATTGCCAAATAACAAATTTAGGATATAGTACTTAACTCAAGACACCTTTTATCATCAAAAATAATCTTTTTGTTATTCAAATAAAGTAATGGTGTAATATATCTGTTTGAATGTGTTGATGGTGGAATTTTATATTATGATTGACTAATGAAACCAAACATAATAAATGTAGAAAATAAAGTATTAAAAATAATAATTTTTGGATATTTCATTCATGATGTTAGTATTTGAAAACATAAAATCTTTGGAAATAATTTTAGTTACCATGTTACCTACTTATGAATTTATGCAATTCTGGTATGTTCATGTTGAGTATTATTTTTGATGCATTAATTAAACTTTTGACTCTAATAGTCTCTGGAACATATTGAAGTGAATATGTATTTTTTTATGATACTAATATTTAAATAGTATTGTAACTAGTAAGACAAAAGTAGTAATTTGTAGCAAGATTCTGTATAGGTCAATCACTTTTCCCTGACCATTTCTATGATGAATACTGTAGAGGATTCATTGTTGTTTTCAATGTACTCTGAGATTATGTTGGAAAACTCCCCCAATAATATAGAATATAATTTCAAGTCTATGACTGAAAACATACTATATGTGTTGGTAATTCCTATATTTTCTAGCAATTTTAGTTAGAAGAAAAGGTTGGTTACCTTTCATCCTCTAAAACAATTTTGATCATTTGGTTGTAAGTACCAATAGACTGTACATTATATGATTCATGTAGATGTTCAATAATTTCTATAACTAATTAATGTGACGTAAAAATAGTATTTTCTAATGAACACAATATCACTGTTTATAGTGTATGAATTTTATAGAAAATGATCAAATAGAATAGTATATGAATGAAAATCTATATCATCATACTGTATTAACTAAATTCAAGTAGAAAATATGAATGTGAAAATCCTAGATTTCAGGAAAAGGGAGTGGTGCAAAATTTTACCTATTAATTGTTGTTTCAGAACCCTTTTGTTAAAGATGTCTTTAAAATGAGTGAAGTAAAAAACTGATCATTAGTAGCTAAACATCGGACAACCAAATGCACATTTTTGTTGTAAAAAATTGTCTGAAACCATACCATGTACCCATTTAGCTCCATTGATTAAGAAAAATTTTGATGTTTTGTACACTATAGCACAGGACTTCATGCATGAGTGATTTTCATATGGTTATTAACATGTAGTTAGTAATTGTACACTGAATTTTTGTCTCTCATATCAGTTGTTTTTTCAATATAGACCTTTAAAAAATAGATGTCCCAAATCATAGATATCAAACACTATGTTCCAATATATTTACCTATTATTAGTGGTATAGAAATAGTACTGAAACTAAAACATCTTGATAGGATAAAGTGACTTGTGCATCACATAGATTCAGATTAATAGCAGCAACATAAAATTTGGGTGATCATTTGAACCAAAATTTCAATACTTGGACTTTTATCATAAATGTTTCATCAACATCAACAATAATCTCATTCAAATGACTAATTCGTTGTGAAATTTATTTGATTTAATATATTTTAAATTTCTGTATATTATAACACAATAATAAGTAATGGAAGTCTTGTGTTTCAATATATAAAAAATTTATAAAAACATTAAAATTTATATATTCAAAATTAAAAGGTACCTATGAATGGTTTAAAAGAATTTGCTGATATACAATGTTTTGTGTACAGACAGAGGCTGGGTTCTCTCTACCATCCAAAAAAATTTCAAACCCCTTGGTGATGTGACCCTAGATACAGAAACATAACGTTATCCATGAAATAACAATCACTTTTGATGATATAAACAAAAAAACCAAAATATTATCCATAAATCTTATTAATAGTCATTGCATAGGAAATAGTTAAATGATATTGTTGTATTTGTAATTTGAAAGGACATATATCCTGTATGTGTTATATTTATTCTAATTATAAATTCTATATACCTAGAATGGAATCCACCTACAATTTATTCTCTTATGAAATGGTCAACCAAATGAGTAACAATCAGATGATTACCATTCCATAACCCCACATATTGGTCTACATTTCTATGAAACATAATGGGTACACCGATCATCAAAACAATCTTGTATGTAGGAAGCTCAGAGACATTTATAGCATTTAAAACAACTTTTGTATATATTATTGGGTCGATTCGTATCAAAATTTTCTAGGTAAATATAATTATAACTGAAGTAATATTTTCCTTCTGAAGTACTTAGAGTTAACATGTAGTCATTGAATTCATGAACAACGTCATGGGTTGGTTCTAAAATAGCACGAAATTTTAAATATGATACATCTCCAAAGTTCTAATTGAAATTTGGGTAAGAAAATCCATCATATGATTTCAATTGGGATTTATTAGTTGTTATAATATATGTTGATGGTATTCGAATGCATGTATCACCATTGATGAGCTCCCCAATGTGCCCATCCCCAATATCAAAAATCCAGTTAGTAAATGGTCAACATTAATGTGAACCCTCACTGGTATAAGTGGATTGAATCCTCATTTTTTGTGTCAATTTCAAAACATGATAGCGTTTCTATATATATGATAAAATTATATATGAATATATAATGTCTCTTATGATTCCACTAGGGATTAAAAGATGTATTTTTCTGAAATCTCCATCTAAGAAAACTATTAGACCGCAAAATGGAAAATTTCTTGAATTTTCATTCTTTGGTGATATTATATAACTCAATGTACAAATAAGTTCTTTGAATGTGTTTTTATGCAGCATTGGAGCCTCATCGTAGATAATAAATTATGTTGATTGTTGTATTTCGACAACATCTCCCCCTTTCTAAATATTATAGACCACATGATTATTGATAGATATTGGAATTTTTAATTTAGAATGGGTTATCCTCACACCTAGTAGGAGTAAATATGAAATTACATTTGAAGCAACAAAAAGAACATTTTTACCATCTAACCATAGTATACATGTTAAGACTCTTTATATGAATGTCTTACCGGTGCCTCCAAATACATGAATGAATGAAATCATCCAACAGAAGAACCTTACACAAACATAATGATTTTAGTAAATTGTTTTTCCTCAATAGTAATAATACCGTGTAATGATTTTAACTTTTTATGTAGGTTTTTTCTATTATAATAAATCTCTTATTCAATCAACTGATTTGGATTACTCACAATTGAATAATATGTAACTACCATTATAGGATAACGTTGAAGAGATTTACCATTGGTGTGGATAATGTAGTCTATTTCAGTAAAAGAAAACATTTATTTATTCTGATTTATGAGTGACAAGTCTACAAGAGAGGGAAACAGTATTAGAAAGAAATATACTATCAATGATATGAATTTATGGTCAGTTCAGTTTGTGAATAAAAAAATCAATACTACATACTGATAGATCCATACTAATATAACATAGTTATGAAACACTATTAGTTGAGGTTGATACCATGTCCTGAAATCCATTATTATTAATTCATAATAGAAAAAAATTCTAGTATAAGATATTGTTTATTTTTTAAAAAACACTAGCTATGTAGTTATAAGGAAGATATTTTTGTTGCACAGTGTGGAGTAATTTATTTTTATGGGTATATGGTATTTCAGTAAATATAATGTTAATAATATATAAAATATATTGTAACAATATGCAAAGATATAAGATAAAATGTTCTACATTTTTTTGATAGAGATATAAATTTTTTTCCTTGTATTTGTAGTCACTGTTGTTGGGAATATACAATATTTTCTGTTAGAGTGTTCAACATTTAATTCCAATCAATGGAAGGACAAGAACTATAATTTGAGAATAACATTCAGTTGAATAGTGTTCACAAAGAGTGTCACATTCCCTAAGGTATGATATCATTTAGGGCATGAATGAAATAATTTTCATCACCTAATAGTACCAAAGCTGATTAGGTTTGTCTACATGTACGATGAGTAATGTCATTCATGGTTATAATAGAATCATATGAAGTTGCACATCTATCCTTTGTATGTAGGATCTATATGTAATATTTCTCCCCGAAAGAGGGTGGAACATAGTTCAATATGTGAATAAGGAATCCATATTTGTGTGGATTCCATTTTTTCACAATAGTGTAAAAAAATATAGTTTGGAATTCTATATCTGTTAGACTTCTTCCCTCTGGGTACAATAGATTTTCTTCAAACAAGATGTGAACATGGTATTGGAAATATTTCTCTTATATAAAATGTCTTCAATATGTTCACCATAAACACACATCACGATATTTTTTCAGGGTTAACGAAAATGTAACCAGCCAACTTGAGCATATCTATAATGGATATCATAATAGAATACCCTTCTAGAACCTTCACAAGGCGATATGTACAGGTAGAAATAGTATATATTAATCTCATCAACATGGTGGTTGGTGAGATGTTTTTGTTGTTGTTATAGAGTGCCATTGTCACACAATCTTGGACCATGGTTATATATTTTAAAAGTATTTGAGATAATATGAATGATATAAAATTTTATATTTAGATGAGTTATATATTTTAAGAAAAATGTTGGATTTTATGGAACAATGAACTGATTATCGAATTCTATAATAATTCTGAAAATAATCCATCATGAATTTATTCTCTAATAAATAACATAACTGTCATCATCAATTTTTGTATTTGTGACACATTTTTTAGGATAATACATTGAGAATTTTCCATTCCATATACAAGGTGAGCTTTGATGGTAATCACCAGAATCCCCATGGATCAAAAACATTGTGACCGCTTCATGATGTTTTGGGAAGGAACCTTTATTTTGAATTTCATTAGAAAAATCCGGCTAATGTCTATTGGGGGGAAAACATTGTCTTCATGACAAAGAAATAATATAATGTTCCAACGAGACAGTTCTATTTTCTTAAACAACATAATATGATTAACAACATTGGAGATAGTAGCGTACATGAAAAAAAGGTGACATGTGCTGGTAAAATAAGTCATTATAAATGTATAGTTTATTAGTTATGAATTTTTGTACCTACTTGAGACTTTCTGAAGAATCATCCTTCTTATAAATCATTCATGTGTTGTTCATCATTAATATTGAAAATTCACAAAAATATATGAGGATAGTTTGATGGGAGAATATTTTTTACTTTAAAAAATCATGAAACATCAATCCACATTGTAATAAATTAAAATGTTATAAAAAATCTGGATACCTTACCCATTTATAGATCGACATAACATCTTGGTAAGTTTGAATCATTTACCTTGAAACACCTATTAATACGGAAGGTAAAATGATACACATCCAACATGAAGTCCCATCTTGGACACCTCTATGGAATTTATCTTACAACCCATTGTATATTTATACCCTCAAGAGCTATTGATTAATGTGAATGAAATATTTTCTTTGAGACTCCATCATTTTATATGCTTCATCAATAAACTGTCGCAAAAGCCTTCTAGAATAAATAAGACTTGATGTATCATTAGAAAAGAATTACAGGTGTAAAGAGAAATATTATATCATTATTAATTTTTTTAGTTTTACAATTCTATTAATGGTTGTCGCAAGATGGAATATGATGTCAACATATTTTTCCTCTCCACCCATGAAAACCAATGGATATTTCGAAGAATGTTACAACGGGTGAAGCTTATATATGCATTGTAAAATCACTACTTTTTCATTGAATGATTATATCCCTCTCATGATTAACATCATCAATGTCACTGACAAAGAGCATTGCAATCTATAATGTAGTCGATAATTTGTATATTTATGCATCTCTTATATGTCTCCTAATAAGAACTAAATTTAAATTTATAGTGTTGTGATTCTCAATAACATCCATTTCTATTTTGAATTGATGTTATAGTGCGTTGTTTTGGGAATTATATCATGTAGTTTCTGAACAACACTTAAACAAATAAGAGAGTGTGGTTTCTATCATTGATTACACATATGAATGTGTTGTTTAGATAATGTTAAAAACACTATATAAAATATTCAGATATTACCACTTAATGAAGTAGGTACCTAATGGATTGTGCTCTATTGTGAGAATTATTTGCATTGTCATTTATATAAATAGTTATGAAATCATTGGTTATTGTCTCTTAGGTGGACTTAAACATCCAATGCAATGGTTGTTTTGTCCATTTAATTGAAATATATTTGGAGACCCCCCACAGTTCACAGATTTGTCTACTTCTGTACCCAATTATATTAATGAAAACATAAAGTTGTAAATGTGCATGTGTTCTTAGAATGTAATTAAATGTGTAGAGGTTTCATTGAAAAATAATGATCTAATGTATTCAGGACATGTTGGAAAGAACTCTAAAGAAATATTTCCCACCAATAAACATAATGTGAAATGTGGGATATGTCTGTGTCTATATTTTTAATTGCTCTCTTTATATCCAAATCATTAACCATAATAATAACAAATATTTTCAGGGTCTCCAAAATCATTATATTATGAAGGTGAAAAGTTATACATTATTAGATGTTATTTGGGAATGAAATAATAGTCTCATTAAATATTATACGTAGTAAATGTTGTATTATAACTATATAGTAAATGAAAATAACCATTTTGTAAAGAAGATTGATGTTTCAGTGATATATCTACAGCATTCAATACAATAATATTTTTTATTGATGTATATTTAGTAATAAAAAATAAGTAGTAAAATATTTTAAAATTGGAAATATAATCTCCACGTTAAAAGACCAGTGATGTTGAATGCAATATCTATGTTAGAGTTTAATGTAGGAGTAGATTCCTTCAATATATGATTCGTTGAATGTCGTTCATCAAGCAGTTTTATAGAACCTACATGCTTATTACTCCCTCCTCATCAAAAAATCATATATGAAAATGTTGTTAAATATTATAAAATTTATATATGTATAGAGATATATAAAAGAGAACCCTAAAATGCTAACTGGACTATATAACATACCTGTAGATGAAAAATGTTTTTCGAATCCAATATCTATCTAGGGAGAATTTTTCATCATAGTAGTTGCATACATAAGAATAAATATTTCCCTTAATGAGAATAAATTTTGTATTGGACTACATTATGCTTCTTGTGATGTGGAGGCATTAGCTGACTCCATAAAGGGAAGATTCTTTTTATCCATACATTATAAGAGTAATAATAGAAAAGGTTCCTGGTAAATAGATGTGTAACATATTAACAAATAGTTGAAAAATTTAAAAGATAACATGATCAAAGAATGAGTTATTGTGTTTTATCTTGGTTTTCATTCATTGTCTTATCTTGTTTGATTTAGTTTATACCGTTGGCATATTTGGATAGTATTGAGGGACAGTGAAATAAGGAGATGATAAATTATTGCATGACATGGTTTCCTGTTTTTAGTATAAAATCATATTAATTAATTTGGAGATTGTAGATGGAATTAACCAATGGTGGATATAAGTGAAAATAGAATTAATTTACGTGTTTCTTTTCTATTAGCTGGTGAAACCAGTTCTGATGTAAAATATTTTCCAATACTTATTGTTCTCATAAAAGTTTCAATACTATAAAAATATACATTTTGAGGAATTAAGGTAATATATTCCAGAGGTATGATATTTTGGTTTTCAATAAGGTAACCAAATAAAAAGTATTGAAAATTGTAAATTTAACTTTCAATTAATGGGTAGAGGTGGAAAAGGAATACATGTACATTTTTTTCTGTATCCTCTTGGTGTTAAAAGTTTAAATTAATAAATGTTTTGAAGATATTTTTTTCCTATAGATTTTAAATTATAGTAAATATATAATCTCTTGATTAATAAATAATAGAATATAATAAGGATTGTAGAATAAAAAGAAGACAGCCTAAATGTCACTATTTCTGTAGTATTTTTATTAGAAATCTTATGTCTCTAGAGCTCGATGGGGCGTGTGTGTTTGTATTGTGTATCTTGTTATTTGATTATAAAGGATTTGAATAGAGACGTGGAATGTAGTGATGGGATCGAAGTATATAAAATGTGTATTCTAATGATAAATAAACCTTAGTATTTTCATTTACTCACTAAATATTTTTCTAACAGTAAAAATATCTATATTAAATCAAAAGTAACACAAATTCTTGTGTTGTATGTCTGGATTATACATGGTACAGTTATTTACTATGATGAATTGAATGTAATCCCTAATAATAAAGGATCGTAAATAAAATAAGGCCAATAAATTAAGCATGCATTCTTATAGTACTTGAATAGGAAAAAGTAGTATGAATGTATCATTACCTCTTGATAACTATAAAAAATAAAAGACTCAAAGATTGGATAGATATTGAATGAAAGTAGGATAACATACAAGTGGCCTAGAGGATGGTTTTTTGGATGATTCAATAATATATGGGTGATGTAAAGGTGGTTCCCATGGAGGTGGTCATGTGTTGTAAACAATGGTTGTCACTAAAACTAGTAATAGAATGGATTGTGGTAGGTGTAAAAGGTACAAACTGAGTGAACTCATGGAGTAGAAGAGTACATATTCTTTAGTAAAATGGAGGAATAGAATGTGGTCATTGATTTTATAGATATCCTAGCCGATGATGGATGAGTAGGTTATCATTGGAAACCTTGATGTAGAGGTCGTGGAAATAGGTAATAGTGATTTATATTGAAGAAGCAGTGGGATGAGAGAACGATGGAGTTGAAACACATAATTTGGAAGACTGAATGGAGAACCTACTTTTGGGAGACTGAATAGAGAAAAATAGGAAACCCTAGATTGTAGATCCCAACGGAGGTGAAGGTGGGGTATCGAGAAGAAGCGGAATCCTGGGACTTGGGAGACCAATGATAGTGAAAATGATGGACAACGAGTAAGGAAAAATGGTGAAGTTGGGGAAACAACTGAATAGGGAGACAAACTTCGTGATGGAGAGAGTGGTTCATTTTATAGAAAATAGAAATAAGGTTATAGGATTGGGAAGGGAGTGTCTCAGGTGGTGAGATGTGTTTTGTAACATGCCAACTATAGTATATATATATATATATATATATATTTTACTTGAAGTCTCTATTCATATGATCCATAAATAGAGTTAGGGAATTTTTCAACTGAATGGGCATGAACACAAAATTCTAATTCATATATATAGTCCATAACACTATTTTAAGAATTAAATCCTCCTTTACCTTCATCTGTTTGAATCTGAACTGTAGTTCAACCATTATAAAATACTAAATTACCATGATATGATCCGAAAATTCATTAATATTAGGTAAAATATAATTATTCACAATAGTAATGTAATGAAAAGAACTATAATTAATGTAAATTCTCGTGAAACCATCTTTATATAAAAAACATTATGTGTTCTGCATTGTGATGTTTTATGAAGAATGAAACATTTATCTCGAAACAATTACAACAAGTTATTAAATTTCATATCATGTATATGAGAAATTATCTTATAGGGTTTTGAAATTTTCATACCATCAGATAACTATGTAAACAGTAAATACAACTTCTAGATATGGTTTTACAGTGAGATACTCATCAATAAAATCAAAAGGTATTGTTTTACTATTGGAATATCTTTAATATTAAAATCATCTTTATTTTTTGCAATATGATCAAGAAAACATTCATTTCAATATTTAAATAGTATTTTGACCTTTTAATATGTCACAAAATTTATGATTTCATTCATTTATAAAAATTGAAACTATTTTGGAAAAACATAATTTAGTGGTATAATATATATTACAATGCTTATAAGAGAACCATTTTTTACCCAGAATAACATCAAACTCTACTAGGGAAAATACAATAGGAATTTAATGTATAAAAATTCCCCAAAAAATGATAGAGATATTCTTATAATATATTTTCACATAAATAAATTCCATATGTTTTTTTACTATAATATCTTGATACATTTTTTGAGGTGGACTTTATAATTTATCGAAAACAAATACTCATAAATGAATGAATTCATGGACCCTGAATCAAGAAATACATTATCATAATCTGAAGAAATATTAAATGTACCTAATACCTCATATTTCAATATTAAAACATCTACTAAATTATTTGTAAATAATTTCACCAAAGTATTATTTTTATAGTCCTATTTCTTTATATTATTTGGGTTTTTATTCCCACATGCATGTGCATAATGTCCAATCTCATTACATTTAAAACAATTTACTCTATGTATATCATGTCTTTTACCACTATCAATATCTCTTTCAATGAAATTATGAACTATATTCCAAAACACACTATATTTTAATTACTTAAAAGAATTTATATGTCATTCCCCGTGGTTATTTTTAACATAACTCTCACAAACTAAAAATATAATTTTATTATCATCAGGTGTCCATGATCCATTCATCTGCTTTCCCAGCCAACATGATCATTTTTTCTAAAACATGTTGATGTAAACATGAACATCGGTAAAATCTCCTTCTACCCACTCACAACATCTAATATTATTCTCATAGATTTGGATTTTATGGGAATCCAATGCCCTTTGACATCATATATTAAATCATGAGTAATATTTTTTAATTTTTCTACGAATATCTTGAATAAAATGTGGTGTGTACCTTGAAAATAAGCTGAATTTTTTTTGTATGGGGATATAAATTTTCCTCATTTGATTCAATTCCATAAATTTATTTTCTATCATAATTCAACCTTCTGTTATAAAATACATTAAAATAACAAATTTCATATATTAATCCATTATAAGGCGTTAATTTATACTATTTCCTTAATATCCCTAACCATTCACCGTTATTTGTCATCTTCACCTTCAAAAAGGTAAATTGATATACATTCTTTTTGAAAATCCCAACAACCTATTAAATCAAATATCATTTATAAAAACTTTATCCAATATATATATCAAAAACTAGGTTATATTATCCACTAAAGTTTTTATAATATTTTCTCACAAAACTCTCCACCATCTTCATATTCCTCTATGCAATATCTGGATGAACTCTCAAATATATACCGACTTTATTTATATCATGTTTAAAATGATATATAATTATATCAAACTACTAATTTTCATCTCCAACCACTCTGTATTACTAATTTGAAATGATATTTTCCCTTCAATACCTTCCGACTTCATCTCTATTTTTCCCTATAATGGAAACCATTTACAAAAAACATATTTTTGATGAAGAATAATAGTAATCATAAAATTATATACAATTCCTACTTAAAAATTTGGGAAAATATTTTAGAGTATTATGATAACATTATCTTATCCTCCAATGTAATATAAACCTTACTCCAGTACTAACTATAAGGAGTCATTGGAAAACATTAAATTATCTATAAATATTAGACTAGAACTCATTTCTTTCATTCTGAAATATATTTTATAGTGAGGGTTTTTGATATCTTTTTAATTACTGTGAAATAAAAAAGCACATCTATAAAATTGTGTTCACATTTATTGATTATACAATTTTCCAAGCCAAAAAAACTTAAAAACAACATACTTTTTTTTAGGAAAAATCATCATGACTTCCACATTTTAATCTTTTTATCCCTTACCCATACATAAACCATGTGAAAAATATTTTTAAACATGGTATAGAAAAAAATCATAGTAAGTGATATAAGAAGATGAAATATATTATAATGTTTTTTTAAAAAAATCCTAAAAAGTTCATATATATATGACAATATTAATTTAGCTTCTGAATAAATCATTTCCACATTAAAATATACATTTTTTCTCCGATGAAACTTTTCAATACCATATACATCTTATATAAAACAAATAGGGAAATTTTGGATCATTTTTATATCACGATTATAAATGTATTAACCCACACAACTATACTTATAAAATCCATCATGGTTGTTCTTTGAAAACCCATTATCCTATATTACTATTATCTCTTACGAGAATCCTAATAATTTAACTCCATCTAATATTTGGACTAACCATCAATGTATTTTCCAATATTGTTCTCGGAGAAATATTATTGGATAAATCAATAAAATATTTTGAATAACAGTCATAGAATATTCCTTTTATTATGATTGAAAACCTAATCTATTATTTTTACACCTAAATCTAATGCATTAGAGAGCTATAACGAGCTCACTTGAACTAGGTTTATCATGGAACCACCCGTCCTTGTTTAATCAAGTAACTACCCATCCTTGTTTTATAAAAGAATCAACCTTCCTAAATAAAATACCTTGAACTATAAAATAATCATAAATAATAAAGTATTTCCTTATAAAAAAAATTCTTTTGAACCATATGAATGAATATGAGGATATTGACATATAATTATTCTTTATAACCCAATTTTTGAAAACAATAATTATTTGGGGTTTTCATTGAAAAACATGGATTATTACAACGTTATATTAACAAAAAAATAGTTGGGGTGACTAAATAATTCATGTTTACCATATATTTCAAAATAGAATAGTATTTTTTCTTTTTCTAATGATCTTAAAAACATTATGTTAAGATATTACAATTTAATACAATTCATAGCATGTTAAAGGAGACATAAAATTTCCTTTACTATTCATCTTGTCAAATAAAACATATCCCTATAATAAAATTAATTTTTTTATATAGAGTAAGAAGATAGTTTTAAAGGTGACATTAAATGATTATTTTTAAAATTAATGCCCCTTTTCCACTAATATGAGGTGTCTTGTTTTTTCATTATCTTCCTCTTATTTGGAATGTCTCATTTGTTTATAACTAAATACCTATAAATTGTTATTACACCAAGAAAAATGAATCTAGAATGTGGTACGGAATTAATGGATTTTATTTGGGTAGGTATTTTCTGAACAAATAGTCATTTAGGTGTGAATGAGTGAGAATAAGGGGTTCCATTTAAAGGATATAGGAGGGTCTCTCGAGGAATGAATAAAAATATTAATTTATTATAAACACCAATTACATAGAAATAGAGACAAAATGATTTTATATTTTGATAACATAAGGATTCATAAAAATAAACTCATCAAATAAGTTTTTGTCATGTTTATATCACATATTTACCCTTATAATTCTGTTTTAACCCTCCTTTATTATATTATACAATTATAGTAATAATAATGTATTCTTCCACTTAATGGTTTTCAATGTTAATGTGAAATAAAAAATGACCCATAAATGGAAAATGGTTGAAAAATTAACTTTATAACATTTATTTCGATGAATCTAATATTTTTGGTGAATTTTAAATAAATTATTAAAAAATTATTTGTTATAAAATATCACTAATATTTATTTAAAAATTATTCTTTTACATGGACATTAATATCATCATGAAAATAATTGATTTAGAATAAAATGAATAACAACATCAATAAATGTATCATTTATCAAGAAAATTTGTGGGATACATTAATTCATTCAAATTATACTAATTTTATTATTTTTAAATATCACATATTTTATTTCTCAATTAATTGAATAATTAATATGTCAACATTGTGTGAAAGTTTATGTTAATTATTATTTTGAGAAAAAACTAAAAAAATATATAATTATGACCATATATCATTTATAATTAAAATTCCTATTTTTAATTTTACTTATCAGCTTGTGGTCCCCATGAAAATAATATTATATTTATAAAAAGAATGAGTGTGAATTTTTTTATTTGATTTATATAAAATATTATAAATGTTATAGTCACATTAAAATTGAATGAAAATGTCATATATATAAATTTTTTATGACTATAGATCTGATATAATCAGCCAATAATTATTAATATGTAATTTTATTTTTAACCTTAACTACCTGATTTAACCATTACCATGGTAACAAAAAGAACTAAAGTCACTCTTCAAATAGATAAAAAATAAAACGGAACCATTTAAAAAATTTGTACCCACTAATTACAAATAAGGAATAAAATTATAAAAAATGTAAAACAAAAAACATTAAAAAAATATTTTAAAATTAAAATGATTAAACACAATGAATAAAATATTTCATAAAAATTACATTTTAAATATAAAATGTTTTCATAATAAATTCAATGATAACATTATTTTTAGAAAACAAAATTGGATTAATATAAATTAAAATGAACTAGTTAAATTTAAAACTAATTTGAACTATAATTTTACATTATAAATACATTAATATAAAATAAAATTTTCAATAAAAATCATTATTTTTCCCTATTCATTAAAAAATAATTTTTTTTGATAAAATATCAAAAATTCATCTAAGTATAATTTTAAGAGGTTGAATTAAGATATTAAGTCCATTTTTTAAAAATTAAAATTCAATAGTTTAAATTTTTTGATTTGAAATAATATAATACAATACATAAAAACACAATTTTGTTAGAAATAATGTGTTTTTTCATTTTGACTGAAAAAAATTATATTTCTTAAAAATTAACAAATGATTATATAAGAATTTATTATATATATATTATTACATTTTTATAAAAACATTATAAAAAATATGATTTGAGTTATAGATTCATTGAAAAAAACATGAATGTTGATGAAATCATTAACTATTAAATAGTGATGGGAGAAGCTAAATAATACATTCAAGTTAAATGAGAAAAACATTATGATGATTCATTTTATTATTTTAATTTTTTATAATGTATAAAAATTCATTATATCATTGAAAATTTACTATTTTATTTAATTTATACCTTTCAACATTCATGGAATTTAAATTTCATGATCTAATAAAATAAATGTATTTTAAAATTTTAATATTCATAAAAAACTCCCATTTTAATAAAAATGTGTGTGAATAGGAATACATAGTAATATTACATCAATGTTTAATACTTTTTGTGGTGAATAATAATGATAATTGATCCAAAAACCTTGATAGTTTCATATTTTCATGACTTAGAAAATAATGGATAAAAATTATATCCCTCAAGCTGTAGGTCCGATATTTGAATGAAAATAATGAAATTGGATTCTAATTACACAACTCATTAACAATGTTTTCTTAATGCCTGATCCTTGGTTATAAAATAATTGAATTATCTTTTTCCTATTATCATAATTTCTAGAATATTGGTTCATGTGTCAACCTAATAAGATGACTATTTTTGCCAAATTTATTAAACCATGTTAATTTTTTCACCTAATAAAATAGTTATAAAATATTAAAAAGTTTATATATGTATATATATATCATTCTTTGAGTAAACACATTTCATAGATTTTATTTTAAAAAATCATAATTTAATTTTTGAGATTTATAAATGGTAAAAAATAAACCATGAATTAATAGATCAATAATTTATGTTTTTCCAACTTTCATATGTTCTTTTTAATTACAACTAACGATTCATATATGTTATATTTTTGTGAGTGTCTTATTTTCTATGTTGTTTTTATATAAATTTACATATTCTATACTTATATATATAAATGAACACAAAAGGACAAGTATGTTATGTGTTAATTTATATATATATATATATTATGTGTCTTTGGGTGAATTTATATATATATTTTTTTTCAAATACTAAATTTCTTTATATTATTTTAATTTTTTTCAGTATTTATAAAATATTAATTTAGTTTACAAAACATTAATTTTATAATGAAAGAAACTTACATTGTGCATTTTATTTGAGTTTTATTAATTTTTAATATAATATTTTTTATTTCCAATTTGAGAAATTTTATTTATGTATCTTTTTCATTAAACACATTTCATATATTCAATGTTTTATGTACTGTATTTTCATTTTTCAATAATTAAGTTTCTATTTTTTATGCAAAAACGGTCACTAAGAAAATTAATATGAAATGTAAAATAATAATTACTGGAAAATTATTAAATAATAATTAATCTAGATACATTTATCTAAAATATGAGGATTACATGGAATTAAAAAATTTATGTATTGAATGAATAATCTTTATTTATAACAAATTAGGGAAACCACTAATAAGAAAAAAAACTATTTAAAAAAATTATTTGTTGATAAAGCCACATATAAAGGGTTATAAAAGTTAAAAATAAGAAATATATAATTAAAAAATACAAATGATAATTGAATAAATATTATTAAATTTTATTATTGATGATATTTTTTTATGTGGAAAATTTGAAAATAGGTTCAAATTTTTATTTAATGTAACATGTTTTACATGTTTTCATATTATTTAACAAAATAAATAATTCAACTCTATCCTGATGAATAATCACATAAAAGAATTAATTTAAAAATATTACATATTTTCCTATACTTTCCAAAATATCCTATAATATATGCTAATCATTTTTGGGATCTCATGGTAAAAAATTCATAAGTAAAACAATCTTCACAATATTATATACATATAAACATACAAAAATGAAATAAAACAATAAAAAAATAGTACTCCTAAAAATGAAATTGGATTTAAAGGGAATATATATATCTAAAAAAATTAATTATACACCTTATATGTAGTGATGTATTTTATAGAAAAATTATAATAACGTGATCATAGATGAAATATCCAACGTGGACCCATTTGATTACAATTTTTAGTGCTTGATATCTCTCACCAAAATGCATTTTTTACCTTATAATTTATTTAAAATCTATAACACATTCCTATTTTATAAGGAATGATCCATACCTCACATTAGAAGTGTTTATGAGTCAATATGAAATATTATATTATTATTTTTTATATTCCTTAAACCAGGATTATGTAATTTTTTAATAAAGTAATATTTTTCACAATAAACATTTTTTTTAAATAATGACAATCATATATTATTTTCTTTTTCATTTATTTTTCCATTTCACTTCTAATAAAATCCATCAAAATTATGTAAAAACATAAATATTAAAAAATATATACAATTATGATGAACAATTGAAATGTGGTTTATTTAAAAGAAAAATGAAAATTGATTAATATGGGTGTAAAAATGTAGGAAAATAAATTTTGCTGAATTAAATAAAAATAATTACATGATGAGGATTTTAAAAATAATAGATAATAAATACATCTAAAATATATTCTTCTTTAATGACATGAGATATAAGATTATAGTATATAACGTCATAATGGTGTTGACTTTACCCTAAATACGATAGATATAATAATTTTAATTTTAATTAAATCCATTATGGTAATTATATAGTAAAAATGGTATAAAGTTACAAAAACAATTTCTTTGGGTTGTCTTGTAAATCCTATCCTGAAAATTTGTACCAAATTATACATTATTTTTAGTATAAATCATCATACATTCATTAAGAAATCATAAGAATAAATTATATTTATATCATCCATAATATATTATGCTTACTGAAAAAAGTCAACCATAATTAATATACATTGAAACTTAAACTATAAAGGGATAATATAAATTCAAAAATACAAGTAAATATTTTCAGAAAGAAAATAATTATCTTATGAATATAAAATTTTACATAGGAAAGTATGTAAAAAACATTTTTCTGTTTTTTTAATAAAAATTTTTACTCCTTAATTTCAAATGAAATGGAAATGAATATTTTGATATCACTTTCAATAATTAATTTTTCATGTTCCATCAATCATATTGTAATACAAAATATATTTTTAGATGTGTTTCCTTAAACAATCTATCATTGAAAATATTTCCAATGGAAAAAAACAAAACATTTTATTAAAATATAAAATATAAAACAATTATAAATATATTATAAAATAAAATATCAAATATAAAAATATATTTCAAACAAATAAATAATTGGAAATTACAAATCACATTATCAAACAAATGTTTATCACTATAAAGTTGTAATTGGTCAAAGAAATGTGTGGAAACTAATCTTATCATTGGATTTTTTGGTGTATGGTTTAGTTTATATCGATGTAAAATAATATAAGACATTATATGTTGAATGTATATGATAATAATAGAGATAACTTTTATTTATTTTTTTCTTTTTTGTTTCAATGATTATATTAATATTTATTAGTAAAAACAATTTCATTTAATTAATTATGAAAAATTATTTTTTTATACTTCTCAAATAGTAGTTAAAGAAATATAAAACATAGATGTTATTATTTATCAATTATCAATGAAATTTGAAATAGTAAAAATAATTAAATATTAATTTCTAATGTCTAATCTATTTCATCTTCTTATTACAATAATTTTGTTCAATAAATTTTATCAATATTAAAAAACATTTTTAAAGAAAAATGAAAAATGATTAAAAACTTGTAATAAAATAAAAAAAATATTAAAATAGTAATATAAAATTCATTTTCAATGTTAAAAGTTTTATCAATGAAACAATTGAAATGATTAAAAAAATTAAAAAATAAAAAAATTAAAATTTTAATCCTTATAATATATAATGATAAATTAATAATTATTTTTTATCGATACTTTTTATTGAAAGGTTATAATTATTAGGTGCAATGTTAATAGATTTTTATTCCTTTAGAAAATTAGTTGTATATATTCTGGCAAAGTTTTTATATATTTTTTTCATAATTTCGTTAATGGTTTGACTAACATAACCAAAATCATCTAAATTTGAACTATTTTTTTAGAAATACTAGTCTAATTATTTTACATGAAGGACTAGATTATAATTCTTTAAATATTAAAGTGAATGTATCATTAAATATTGACTATTAAGATTACATAGAAATTCAAAAATATAATATTTTTATTCAAAACATTATTTCAGCTGTCTTTAATATTTCATGATTTTTTATAGAACATAAATCATATAATATGATTTTTGTTCAATGTGTATTTTATATCATTCAATTAGTGAATTTGTTGAGGAATTTATGTTTACATATTATTTATAAATATAATTTTTTAATCATTAAACTAATCAATAGTGAAGAGTTAAATCAATCACAAGATACCAATGTTGTAAAGTTGGTGCCCTAGAACCATGTTGATAAGTAATTTTTGATTACCATATAATTTATACAGTGATATATGAATATTTTATGATTTAAATAATAGTGTTGCTGTGTATGATTCCACTAATTAAATATTAATTTCCATATATTAATTATCTTATCAAAATATCATATCATTTCCCAAATTATAATTAGAACCATGAGATACTATGACAGAATATAAATGTCATATTGTCTAGATATATCATTCGGACTAGAGACACATGATATCTAACTATCAAATGATAGGTGATCCTATGAATTGAGACTTCTTCTCATGAAGTTCACACAAGGATATCTCTTGTTTATAAGATCTTGAGGACATACCAGACATGAAGTGACCCGCATTTTGAACCGGGTTAAAAAGTGGGGGAAATTGAACTTTTTCAATTACAGAACCAGTAATTTTTAGAATCAGGATTCAGAACGAGGTTCCGAAGGATTGAACACTTCTTTTTAATATTCTTGGGGTTGGGCGAAGGCCCGGGAAGTTTCTCGAGTGTCTCGAGGTGTTTCGGATGCGTCGTACCTGAAGGAGGCTGGTTTTTAAAGAACAACAGAAGGCACATGGTTGGTGCATGACTTCCCAAACTGGGCGGCCCAAACCATGCGGCACAAACCATGCAACTTAAATCAGGGAGGCAGAGGGTTATGTACAGCCTGTGCACGGTTTCCCCAAACCGTGCGGCCAGCCCATGCAGGGTGTCTTGGGTGTCCAGTGGGGGATGCACGGTTGGCGCACAGTTTTCCAAACCATGCGGCCCAAGCCGTGCGCCATTCCCGGTTTTTTATTTTTAAAATATTTAAAATTAATTAAAAAAGATAACCTAAAATCTAATATACTCTTTCCTCTCCAATCTACCAGACCCACACAAACCTCCATCCTGGAGTCGTCGTCCTTGCGCGCAATCCCCCTCGGCTGCACCTCCTTCTGCCTTTGTTTCTCCATTTTTCTTGGACATTATTCTTCCAAATCTCTATGGTAGTTCACTCCCCTCTTCCCCTATCCTTCTTGTCCGATTTTCCCTCTTCCCATTTCCCTATTTTTAGTTCGGTCGAATCCCCCTAGGTTTAGGGTTTGGTTGATTTCAGTTTCTTTCTTATTCTGCTTGTTCCATGGTTGTGCGGAAAGTTCCCCGAGACCTTGTTGGTGTGCGTACAACATCCACCACCGAAGGTGAGGAGGATTTTAGTGATTTAGATCTGCCGGTTTGATTCCTAGGAATATGTCGTATGTGAAATCACATATGCCTCGTGGGGAAGCCGCAACGACTCTTAGTTAGAAAGCATCATGAGCTAGAGTGGATGGATATATCCACCTTCAGGTAGGATCCCTATCCTTGCCTTTAGTTTAATGTGAAGTGTTAATGAGTTATTTCTGTACTAATTTAGTATGTTAATCATGCAAGTTTCGTTTCAATAAAATGATTCGGTGTAAAGAGTGTGAATTGCAGGGACAAGATTAACAATCTATTAATTAACAAAACCCCTTGAACAGAGGTGCGCTGTCTTCAAGATAAAATAATTAAGAAGATTATTATGCTTGCCAGATGAATTATTATTATGCTTTGGTGATAATTTGTGATGTCATGTTTCCTCTGAATTGTACCAAATGGTTAAAGCATGATAGTTGTGCTCTTTTGATGAAATTTTTAAACTTGAATGAAATGGATTAGGGTGGTGAGACCATGCCTTAGGATAATGGAATAAGCCTCACTTATGTTAATGGAATGGATCTAGTGAATGGGACTTACCTAGGAGGGGTAATCCATAGCACCCCTTTATGCTTTTTAAATCCCTAAATGTCTTTGAAATGATATTAGAGGAATGCAGAATGAATTGGGGGTTAGCCAATACCGTACATGAGCGAGTTGCCTCATGTACCTTATAGAATTGTGATTATTATGTTATTGTCATGACATGGATACTTAAGAGGAGTGTCCTTAAGTATAAATTTGATAATGATACTTGATATGGTTTGCCTTAGTTATTTTTGAATGAACGTGATTATAAGCATTTACATGGATATGGTCTGCATGATTGTTTGTGATTGTGATATGTTTCTTTGAATTCTTATGAGGTAATTCCATAAGCAATATATTATAGACATGGTTGTATGGTGAGTGCGTACATGCTGATTCCCCTTAATGAATGATAATAATTGTGAGTGCATGTTCAGGCCACCTAGTTACAGATACGTAGTTGGATGGGAGGCATTTATACCTCATGCCAGTGTGACAATACATGTATGGAAAGGAGGCATTCTTACCCCTTTCTAGTTGACTTCTAGTGATGATTTACGTGGTTGGATGGGAGGAAGTTATACCCCATGCTAGTGTGACAGTACATGTCTAGAAGGGAGGCATTCTTACCCCTTTCGAGTTGAATTCTGTGGATGATTACATGTCTGGATGGGAGGCAGTTATACCACATGCCAGTATTATGAACGTGACATACGGAAAGCAGTTATACCCCATGCTAGTTGAATGAATGTGATGGAAGGGAGGCATTATTACACCTTTCCTGTTGGCCTATAGGGATGATCAACGTTCCTACTTCGTTCCACCTTTTCTTATTTATGGGTGGGAGGAATTCTTACCCCAGGCCAACTATGATCTAAATATTTATATATATATATATATATGGTGACATGATCTGGTTACTTTACCGGAAGCGAGCCGAAGCTGGTATAACTGTCAGGTGTCCCTTGGGAAGCTGGACGGGTGTCATTTACTTATATAGTTTTGGTTACATATTTGCCCATACCTGCTCATTGTTTAATTATTATACACTTTCTGGATTGAGTTGGACACCGGTGGTGCCCACCTACTGATATTTATATCTCACACCCTACACGGGCCGCTATTGCACTGGGGTACCTGAGTAGACCGTCTTGCATGCAGGACCAAGGTTGTATGCTATGTTGTTTATACCTGAGGAGTTAGGGGAAGAGGACCAAGCGAGAGGTTGGGTTTCTCAGGAGAACTTTGTCAGGATTTTCTTTCTTTTCTTTTTGTATTGTTTGTAAATTATGTTGTAATGTTTCGTGTTTTCATAACTATATCGTCATCTATACATACATGTATTGTAAACTGGCATTTTCCGCTTTTTTAAAATGGTTATTACCTGTCTTTTTATTCTATAATTAAATTGTTTATTGCTTCCTCTATAGAATATTATTTACTCTGATAGTACCATTGTGTTACTCTGATATAAGGGTATAGTCTCCCCGCTATCACCTCCCGAGACCCGCGCTGCAATTCGGTAGCCTCTGGCGTATGGGGAGACGTGCTTGAGGCCATGTGACCTACCGATCCGGCCACCGGATCGATGGTCAACTGAGCCAGGACGTTACAAAGTGGTATCAGAGGAGTTTCTTTTTTTCTATATTGTTTTACTATTTAGCAACAGTATATGGGGATAGGAAGGAGATGTAATTTGGTAATAAGATGTGCTCGGGGGTAGCTAACTCGTTTATAGGGAAAAGCCAGACTGCCTCGAATGAAATTGTTATTTTAAGGATTTTGATTATTATGGTTGATTTGATTTCACCATTTGGTGACGCACATGGTTTCTGTTGATACTGTTGATGCAATTTTGGGTTCCATTTCTTTTGCAACCCGAAGATATGACGGTATTCCATTTCGTGCATCATATAGGCATTTTTTTATAAATCACAAGCCATAAATTATTCCATTTCATCTAGGATGCATTATTTGATGTCTACTGTTGTGATAGGTGTTTTGGTAGTTATTGCATGCCTCTGTGATATATAATGTTAATGTGTTACTGCTTTCAATAACATGATAGGTTCAGTTAATATGGAATTGGTTGCTTTGACCAAATTAAATTATTGCAATTATGACGGGATACAATTTTTAGTTTTAGGGTGTATGGGTGCCTTATAGCTGGGAAAGGGTAACTAGAGTGATTGAATTTCGAGAAAAAGGGGATGCTAAAGTCAAATTTGTAAAATGATATTTGTTTTGATTAAAGGGAGCCAAATGCCAAACTGTAAAGTGTATGGGCGCTTTACAGATTGGTAGGTGGCCACCCGTGTGACTGGATGATTGCTTTGAGCATGTTTAATTCTAGAATGTGATTTGTTTCATCTAATGGGAGCCAAATTTCAACCGAAGGAGTGTATGGGTTCTTCATGAGTTGGAAAATGGAAACTCATAATGAATGTGATGGCATCATGCCTTGCGAAATTCTTATTTGTGTAAAAGATGTTTGGTTTTGATATGATGTGAATTAGCTTGTTGGGACCCTCGTAGGTCACCTTAATTGATTAAAATGTAATTATTATGATAAATTTCTAGAATAAGACGGGATGTCTGATAAATTATTGATGTATAAAAGAGAGTTTTTTGAGACTTTTCTACTTTGCTTTGAGCTGTTTGTTAAAAACATGATGAAGTGCCTAGTGATTTTTGGTTTTGAAAGGTTACTTGCAGTTTTGAATTGAATATTTTAAAGTGATTAAAATAATTAACGTGATTAAATATAGTGGTCTTGGAAAAGGAACATGTAGTGGTGTCCTCTGTTGAAACCTCGTGTGAGGGTAAGTTAAGTCTTTCTTGTGAGTGCCTTGAGACGAAACTGTAGGTGTTTTCCGTGGGAATTTGTTTTCTTTTGGAAAATAACTTGAATGTTTGGCTTGAGCCTAATGAATTTTGTTGGGAATGACCAGGTTCTTGGGTCGATGCTTGTTTTACGTGAGCGGCTAGCCTTTGGTCAGTAGAACCCTTAGTGTTTCATTGTCTTGCTTGTGCAGTGAGCTTTCAGACGTTTGGTATCGTTCGGGTGTCATTTTCCCTTGTATGGCTTTCAGTTTCCAAGGATGCCCTTATTTGGATGGATGGTCGTGCTTCTTTTGATATTGATATGGAATTGAGCATCAGGTAATTCTATGTAGACATGCCTTGGGCATGGTTGGTTGCTAGTTGGCTGTTTGACTCCTTAGGTAATGGACAACTGGGTATGATGTCGGCTATGTAAACAGTCATATAGGGGAAAAAACATTTGGTTAAATCTCTTGTGCTTCTATGTACGGTCATGTGTCATCTCTAAGGTAGAGTCACTTGAGCATTTGAGAATCAGGTTTTCCCAATGATCGGGATGATTTTCGGAAGACTCGGGTGGTTGACACATCGGTCTTGTTTCTTTGGTTTTCTTCTACGTCTCGATGTGGTGATTGTGGCTCGGAGGAGATACACATGTCTGCTTAATCTTTATGAACCAGTTCACTTATAAGTAGCGGGTCATTTCATATTTTGGTGACACCAACGCTTCTAAAGTGGGAAGCATCATGTCGGTTTGGGAATTGTGTTCTTCCGGGTAGAAGGAACACGTCAAGAAGAACCATTTGGGAATAGTTGGGTTTGTTTGAATTCCTTTGAGTCTTGCAGGTGTCGTTATGTGTCTATGCTTGCTCGGAAGCCTGAATTTGATCTGTTTGGAGTTGTATGCAACCCTTTTTAAGAAACAACGTTGGGCATGGAGGACTTCGGTGGTAAATCGTGAATGATCACATAATGCCTTTTCCGGGGAAGAGACACTACGATCAGTTTATACATCTTGTTGTGTCTGCAGGAGAAGCTGATATTATTCTTTATAGTCGACCAGGGGTGGTTCGACTGTTCTCCTTTCTAGTTTTTGGGTATGACTGACTAGAATATTTTTTAAAATCCCCTTGGTGTACTCTGTTATGTGACGAGCATGTCCCCTATCATGTGTTTTTCCTGGATGCACTAAGAGTGCATTGGTCTTACGCCGCACTAATGTTTTTAAAGGATGTTGACCTCGTTTGGTTGTTCTCTTTTAGCATTTCATGCGGGATGCATGGTTACCTTCGTGGTTTGATCTCAGGGATGTCAGTGGAAGTTGGGTATGAGCTTCCGTAAACTTCCTCGTGGTAAATGTGTGATGCCTCAGAAAATGGAGTTGTGGTTAAGCTTATAAAACACCGGCCATCTATGTTGTGCATCTTCTTGAAGAGTCAACTGGATTGGCCTGACTCTTTTCATCCTGGGTAATGAGGTTGATGGGGAAATCGACTGTTAGATCATTTCAAAATCACAATAGGTGCATCTTTGGAACACTTAGAGCATACTTTGGAAAGTATTTTTGAAAGGTGATGGAGGTGTGGTTGGTGTTTTTACGGCTTAACATTAAAAATATAAGGTGGAAAGTACCTTTTATTGGTTTCTTGGTGAGAAAATGATGAGGTTGTGTCTCTGGTATGACGGGCTCGAGTAGGAGTTGTCTGGGTGTTTTGGTAGGAAAACGAGGGTTGGCTCAGGTGTTGATGACTTAAGTGTCGTGCGCTTAAGTGGATGTTCCATGGTGCGTGGAACATTTGGAAAAGTGACACGATTGTTTGAACGACACTCCACGACCCTTGTAGGCTGAGTGAGGTGTGTGTTGTTCCCAATGGCTTCTTGGGGACGAGATGTTCTAAGGTGGGAAGGTTGTAGTGACCCGCGTTTTGAACCAGGTTAAAAAGTGGAGGAAAATGAACTTTTTCAATTACTGAACCAGTCGTTTTTAGAATCGGACTTCAGAATGTGGTTATGAAGGATTGAACCCTTATTTTTAATGTTCTTGGGGTTGGATGAAGGCCTGAGAAGTTTTCCAAGTGTCTCGAGGTGTTTCGGGTGCATCGTACTTGAAAGAGGCTGGTTTTTAAAGAATAACAGAAGGCGCACGGTTGGCGCACGACTTCCAAAACCATGCAGCCCAAGCCGTGTGGCTTAAATCAGGGAGGCAGAGGAGTCTGCACGGCCTACGCACAGTTTCCCCAAATCGTGCGGCCAGCCCGTGCGGGGTGTCTTGGGAGTCTAGTGGGGGACACACGATTGGCGCACAATTTTCCAAACCGTGCAGCCCAAGCCATGCGCAGTGCCCTCTTTTGGGTTTTTAAAATATATAAAATGAATTTAAAAAAGAAAACCTAAAATATAATAAACTCTCCCCTCTCCTCTCGGTAGACCCACACGAGCACCCTTCCTGGAGCCGACGGCCTCATCCGCACGCCCCCTCGGTCGCACCACTTTCTGCCTTCCTTTCTCTTTTTTTCTTGGCTATTCTTATTCAAAATCTCCATGGTAGTTCATTCCCATGTTCCCCTATCCTTATTGTCTATTTTTCCCTCTTCCCTTTGCCCTATTTTTGGTTCGGCCGAATCCCCCTAGTTTTAGGGTTTTGTTGATTTTGGTTTCTTTCTTGTTCCACTTGTTCCAGGGTTGTACGGAAGGTTCCCCGAGACCCTGTTGGTGTGCGTACGACATCCGTTGCCAATGGAGAGGCGGATTGCAGTGATTTTGATCCACCGGATTGATTCTGAGGCATAGGTCATTTGTGAAATCACATATGCCTCGTGGGGGACCAGAAGTGGCTCTTTGTAAGAAAGCATCAATATCTAGAGTGGTCGGATGGATCCACCTTGAGGTAGGATCCCTCTCATTGCCTTAAGTATATATTGAAGTGTTAATGAGTTATTTTTGTACTGATTTAGTATGTTAATCATGCAAGTTTAGTTTCAATTAAATGCTTCTGTGCAAAGAGTGTGAATTACAGGGACAAGATTAAAATGGTTGCTTGGTCACTAAACTAACGATTTAATAACAAAACCCATCGATCAGAGGTGCGTTGTCTTCAAGATATAATTAGGAAGTAGATTCATATTCTTGCCTGCTAAATTCATGTTATGCTTTGGTGATAATTGATGATGTCATGTTTCCTATCAATTGTACCAAAGGGTTAAAGCATGACAGTTATGCTCTTTTGATGAAATGGTTAAACTTGGATGAAATGGGTTAGGGTGGTGAGACCATGCCTTAGGATAATGGAATGAGCACGACTTATTATAATGGAATGGATCAAGTGAATGGGACTTACCTAGGAGGGGTAATCCATAGCACCCCTTTATGCTTTGTAAATCTCTAAATGTCTTTAAAATGAGATAGGAAGAATGAAGAATGAATTGGGGGTTATCCAATACCGTACATGAGCGGGTTGCCTCATCTACCTTATAAAAATATGATGATTATGTTATTGTCTTGAAATGGATTCTTAAGAAGAGTGGGCTTAAGTATAACTTTCATAATGATACTTGATTTGGTTTGCCATAGGTATTTTTTAATTAACGTGATTATAACCATTTACGTGGTTATGGGATGAATGATTTTTTGCGGTTGTGATATGATTCATTGAATGATTATGAGGTAATGACATAAGTATTATACTATAGACATGGTTGTATTGTGATTGTGCACATGCTGATGCCACTTAATGAATGATAATAAAGGTGAGTGCATGTGGAGGCCACCTAGTTACAGATATGTGGTTGGATGGGAGGCAATTATACCCCATGCTAGTGTGATAGTACATGTCTAGAAGGGAGGCATTCTTACCCCTTCCCAGTTGACATCGAGTGATGATTTCCATTATTGGATGGGAGGCAGTTATACCCCATGCCATTGTGACAGTACATGTCTGGAAGGGAGGCATTCTTACCCTTTTCCAGTTGACTTCTGTGGATGATTACATGTCTGGATGGGAGGCAGTTATACTAAATTCCAGTAATATGAACGTGACAGGTGGGAGGCAGTTATACCCCATGCCGATTGAATGAATGTTATGGAAGGAAGTCATTCCTAACCCTTTCCAGTTGACTTATAGGGATGGGCGATGTTCCTACCACGTGCCACCATTTCTTATTTAGGGGTGGGAGGCATTCTTACCCCACACCATATATGATCTAAATGATTGTATATGTATATATATATATGGTCACATGAGCGGGTTACTTTACCAGCAGCGAGCCGAAGCTAGTATAACTATCAAGTGTCCCTTGGGAACCTGGACGGGTGTTATTTACTTATGTAGTTCTTCGTACATATTTCTCCATACCTGCTCACTGTTTAATTATTATACACTTTCTGGATTGGGTTAGACACCGGTGGTGTCGGCCTACTGAGATTTATATCTCACACCCTACTCGGGCCACCATTACACTGGGTTACCCGATTAGACCATCTTGCTTTCATAACCTAGGTTATATGTTTTGCTGTTTGCACCTAAGGATTTAGGGGCAGAGGACCAAGCGGGAGCTTGGGATGACCAGGATAATGTAGTCGGGATTTTCTATCTTTTCTTTTTGTATTTTTTGTAAAGAATGTTGTAATGTTTCCTATTTTCATAACTGTATCGTCATCTGTACATACATGAACTGTAAACTGGCGTTTGATGCCTTTTTTAAAATGATTATTACCTGTCTTTTTCTTCTATCATTAATGTTTTTACTGCTTCCACTATTGAATATTATTTACTCTGATAATACAACTTTGTTACTCTGATATGAGGGTATAGTCTCCCCACTATCACCTCATGAGACCCTCGCTGCTAGTCAGCAGCCTCTGGCGTATGGGGAGATGTGCTTGAGGCCAAGTGACCTACCGGTCTAGCCACCGGTTCAATGGTTAGTCGGGCCGGGACGTTACAAGACAATATAAACACAACATGTTTCATGTGTCATTGGATTTTATTATCATCTAACATGTGGATTTGTCTACTAACATGATATCATTATCAATGTTTAAAATTTGATCATCTACACATATTCATGGAAAAACAATGACATTAAATTCATGGTGAGGTGCCTTGTGTTGTTCACATAATTGGTGGTGTGTAATTGGTTGAATGGTCAAGATACAATTTCAAAAAATCAAGTTGAGAAATTGTTATCTTGGACCTAGTGGATTATGATTGTAGTGCCATCTAAAATCTATGTACATGGTTTTCCATGTTTTGTCTATCTAGTTTGATCTTTAAATAATAGAGAATTATTGGATAAGGAATAATTTTATGCATCCTTATTTATGAGATATTGAGAGATAATGATATTATATTACATAGATAATCTTCATATTAAGGGTTGATTGTGCAATGAATTTTCCTTATATAATTAGGGGAATTGATGGGTTTCTAGACTGTATGATTTTTCTGGGAATAATATTCACTACTTTCAAGATAAGGGTCTATAGGATCATACAAAACAACATATTTATAAGTATTCCCTATTTTTTTGAATATTAGTACAGGTAATGGTGCCACCACTCTAGGGTATGAGAGATGTCCAAGTAGTATTGATCAAAGATGAATAAATTAATTAATTATTATTGGAGTATATAATAATTGGATTGAATTAAATTATTTTTATTATTCAAAAGGTATTAATTTAATACCAAAATAATATTATCGGAACAAATAGTATTCATGGTTCTATTAATATTATAGTAATTATGAGTTTATTTAATGACTCATGTTTTCAAATAATATATCTTTTATATAATACACATATGTGATAAAATTTGAATTATTTCTATGATGTTGTTAGTTCATAATAACAATTTAGTTATTTCTTATTAAATGGATGTCAAATATATGCAGTTCAAGGAACAATATCTAGAGATTTTGATTATAAATTATATAATTCATAAAGAGAACATTTACAGTATTTTATCCATTCCAATGGATTGAGATCTCCTCTATCCAACCATATCCTTGAGATAATAATTCCATATTTGAGTTAGTGATACACGAATTCCTTAATATAATGAACGCGCATGATCTAGATTACCTATGTGGTGTCCAATAAATCATTGGAGTTCCTCACTAGCATCCAAATTTTGATTATCAATGGATAAGAATATTATTGAATCATGTGTGGATGATCTAGAGGGTTTGTCCTTAGATCTGTTGAGAAACTATCACATATGTTGAAATGTTTTCACATTATCTTAAGTAAAAATGAGGTATTAATTATGTATTTATATTTATTCTTTGATAATTCTTATTTTATCCTCATAAAAATACTGGGATGATAACATTGGAGATAATATAGTTTCATCACTCCATTAATGAAAATTTATAAATCCTCAGCCAATCATATTCCGCTGTAGAGTCCAATACTTGTTATTAGTATCAAAGGAATCATGTGACTTTTCTGAGATAATAAAAAGTAATTTTCATTAATTAATGTAGCGGGAATTAATTTTTTCCAAATGAAATTGATTGTTCGTTGATCCTATTTCATACGACCAAATTATGGTCACCCAAAAGTTTTTACATAGATAAATGACATTCTAGTTTATGGGTATTTTTTTTTATCAAAAAAATATCCCGGATACATTTTTCTGACCCATTTCTTATAAATTTACAACCAAAATATTTTCCCATGAATGATAAAATTCCACCACTTTAGTATTTTTTTCATAATGTTTTTTTTATTCAAATTACTTTTTAGACTTAGAGAAATTTGTTTGAACATGGCCAAAGGCGCTTGTGCACGAATATCACCAGCAGTTAGAAAAAAGAGATAAAAAATAAAATTAATAATTCCTATATGGGAAAAACACATCCTAATAAAATAACAATTAATAACATTATTTTCAGTTTTGTATGGTGGTTCTTATGGAGAATGAGATATATAATATTAAAAAATCATTCTTTTTCAAAATTAAGAATTTTTGGGATAATTATTCTATTTGACACCCTTATCACATGCTGCACCCAAGAGCTAAAATCAACCATCATCGACCAACACAACATTACTCATCCATGTGTGTGATCTTCATGACCTCCACCTCCCAGATAATCATTTTTCCACCCTAAACTACCACACAGCTCACAATCGACTCCCTCGGACCACAATGGGCCATCATGTAGATTCAGTTTGTCATTTTCACTATAATCCAAGGTTGTATCCCATCCCACTCTTATTTTGAATCAAATATGGACCCAACATCCACATTCAATACTGGACCAATATTGATCCTCCCCAACTAGTGTATCATCGGAGGTTGTTGCCTTCTGCAGTCGAGACCACTATTGCAGTGCCTTTTCCACAACATACTATACTCTCCCACGAACAACCACCACTCATCCTGGACAAAATTCAATGATAATTCACTATTGGTGTTGATCCAGTTTTCTTTAACCTCCCTTCTAGGTATCCCTATTGCATCGTCGGTGAAACCAACTAGCCCTGACCAATGTCAGCCTCATCTTCTATATCCCTGATAGGCGACCCTTGAAAAGGCTCTTACTGTCCAATTTACATAACTACCAATCCTTATGTGGGTCTTATCCGATATAATAATCCCTACAATGGGCCTCACAATATCTTTTTTTAAAATTTGTAATGGCGGGTCCACCTATACCAAAATATACATGTGCGGGGTATTCCTATCTCCAAAAAGTCATGTGTGCTTTTTTCCCCATCCCACAATGGGTTTTGATGGGTTTCAAGGACCAAGAAAACATCAATGGATCCAAATATAAATTTATAAATTTTTTGGATAAAAAATAATTATTATTTAATTATTAATAAAATTTATTTATTATTAATGAAAATGATATACTCAAAATCTAGAGCTCCTTATCATTTTTTAATGACTAGATAAAAATAGTATAAATATGCAAACAAGATCATATAAGGTCAGAAAAAGGATCAATACCTCCTCAAGATACTAAAACAACATGTACAGGAAAGATATATCATTAACATATTCCAAAATAGAATCATCATTATAATAAATAGTAATTTCCCACTCCAGCTATGAAGTTACGTTGTTAAGAATACCATGTATTCTATCCTTGGACCATTTATTCACCCAAGTGAGTTGATTTTATGTGCCATTGAAGATGACCTGGTAGATACATTCCTATACATATTAGAATATTCTTTACATTCCCTTATTTTTAGAGGAATAAGTGAAGACCTCCACTGATTACCATATTTCCTATACCACACAAAACAACATCTTTAAAAGATATTGGATCACTGCTACATGTATATCAATGATGAGTGGGGTCCAACATAACCATCTTTCTTCCCTTATCACATTCATCATCCAAAATATTACCCCATTTTCCAGACAATCCAGAAGTGGTAAAAACATTCTAAATGTCTTCAAGAAAATCCACACTCTACACCTCAAATTTACAGATCATATAATCATGTTTATGATTTCCTAAAAATGTACAGTCCATCAATCTCACAAAGAAACTATGATCATCAATTGGTGAATGAGAGAAAATGGGAACACCACCACCACCCTTGTTTGTTGAATGATTGAAAATTATAGGTTTAAATTGAGAAATATGCTTAATCAAACACAAGGGAACACCATCACAACTCTAGCATGCTAGTTCCACATTCCTAGTAGTGGGACCATTGATAACATTGTTGTAATGAGTATGCTTCCCTCTAATTTAGACACCATCTCTAGAAAGGTAAGAGTAATCACCTACCTGCGACTCAAGATAAACAACTACCTTATCCTAGGAGTCTTGGCAATGAAACATTGGAATCGTGCACTCACAAATTGGATTAGGATGATTATCTATGGAAATCATAGGCTTCCTCCTCTGTTTGGGCCTAACAGAGAGCACCCCATGTTGAAAAGATTTTATATCCCATTTTATTTTTGATATATAAGCACAATCCATAGTAGAGTGTCCATTAAAGTCTAATAGTTTTAAAATATTTAACATTAAAGTATTATATGTGATGATAATATGAAAAATTAATTAAATAAATACTATGACTGGAGTGAAATTTATTTCTCAAATTTAATCAAATCTATGTTTGCAGGCTGATCATCAGCCAATGATGAAGTCTCCACCTACTACAGAGGAGTTATTATGACTTTAGTGGAATGACAAAAATAAAATTTGAAGGAATTAATTATACAATGATATGTTCATTAAAATTTATATTAAATCAGGGATAAAATCAAGTTGATGATATTTAAAAATTGTATATCACTCAAAAAATTATGGAGCAATGAGTTAATTTGGTTATCTAGTATAGTTCGTACCTATAAAATCTTTGAGTAGTGTTATAAAAAATTATAGAATAAGAAATTAGGTTTCAAGCAACATTTACAGTAGAATAATCAAGTGGCATTATATTCCACCACTTTTAATGAGAGCTACTAGATTTAAAAAACAGTTATTCACAATACATGATTAAATTAATCACGATTAATGTACTAATATGAATAATTTTTTAAATGAAATTAGAATTTAATACAACATAATAATTATGGCTAATTATAGATATGGTAAACTAAATTAGTTACATGAGTTTCCAAATAATAGTATAGGTGCTTCTACAATGTACTATGAGATCAACAATTCAAGGTACTAGTGTCCCCAATACTTGATAAGCCCCCTCAAGAAGAGAGGTTCATAAAAATAATTATAACAGACTCATATATGAAACATAAAATGGTTATTTCATAATGATATCATAAATGTATAATTTTAGTTATGGAAACAACATATAGACAAAGATGATTTCACTTATTGTAACATCAATGAGATGATTACACGGAGATTGGGAGTCCAGATATGAATCGGATGAAGATAATAATGGACATCTATAAATTGAAATATGAATCATGATATTTCAATATATTGTACTAATTTAAATTTATCACCCATTTTCACCAGTTTTATTTTAGATTACAAAATGAACATTACGAAGGAAACTATTTTTTACGTTTTTGGTATAGTTTTCCTATTAAATAAAAACATAAAGAAAGTGTAATCTTGATTAATTGTAGTTAAACATATGAAATGATATGCAATATGTCTAATGTAAAGTGTGATTCCAATGGTACATCTGAAAAATATTTCATGTAATATAGGTTTTTCATTAAATAAGAGGATGTATTCTTCACATATCATTAGGTAAATCTATAGATGTTTAAATTAATTGTACAAAATTGAGGATGAAATTTATTCATTCTTATTCGGTTATATTTATCAATATAATGTGATGTTTGTAATATAATTATTAGCTATTAAATTCAATATGATCATTAGTTAGGTGTATTGTAATATAGTATCAAAGTTAAAATAGAATCACTACAAGAAGTAAGGTATATTATCCAAGATACTCATAAAGGTTGATTCTGAAGCCAGTGGTGAGAATCACAAAACATATAACATATAACTAAAAAGTTCTAGTTAAACTATTATTGAGTATAAAAAAATAATTATTCTCATGTTTTTATCTAACACAAAGACACATTATTCTAGTTTTGGAATAGAAATAGTTTTTGTTGTCTCTTACGTAACTAGTGGTGTTGTGATACATTATTCAAAGGTAATACAAGATGAATATATAATGAATAAATTAGTTATAACAAGTTATATAAAGATAAAAATTTCCCAGGATAACCATGGAATCCTTAAGGATATACACATTATGTTTTTAAACTATTTGGATTTCATGATCTTAGGTTTTTCTTAAAACACTTATGTTCTTTGTTTTGTACAAAGATACCAATATAAATAAAGGTAACAAACAAATATTTTATAATTAGTTCAACTAAAGAGCATAAAATATTTCAAGGGTATGATATTGGTAACTATAAACTATCATATTCATTTATATCTTTTGAGGAATCTAAAATTTGACTGTGTAATATTCATAGTCAGAATATATGAGTAGATTTGGGACCCCATGCTAATGAGTATCTTAACCAAGTATAATTGATCATTAAAATGTTCCATGAAGTAATTACTAAAGAAACGTTTTATTATACACATTATATTCAAGATATATGTATAATGAGGATCAATTTTATGAACAATATTAATTATAATGCATTCATTATTTTCAAGAAATACATTGAAAATAATGATGTAATCCCACAACTATATGCCCACTATAATGACCAATGGATATCATTAGTGATTAATATGATTTCAATACATTATGTCATAATAATATGTGTTTTTATGTAATGTGATTATTAAGGATATAAATGAAATTTCACCATGAAAAACAAAGTTTCAATAAAATGTAATTATCCAAATGATTTATAAGGATATTATAGAAATCCTTGAGAAAGAAAATTAATAGTCAAGTGGAGGGATATATTTATATATACAGGTGATCATTTATAATTGAGATAGTTGGAGAAATATTTTATTGGATATAAAAAATTTCATAGATATAAATGTAGTTAATATATAAGGTAATATATTATAGGTTGTGGTAAAGAATGTTCCAGAGTCACGTCCCATGTATGAAGAATATAATCATTGTAATGGTTTTTAATTAATCATGTCCAATGATATATTATTAATTTGAGAATAATAAATCCTACATTTAATTAGTAAACAAGAATAATTTATTGATTAAAAATCTAATTAAAATATAATTATTAAATCCAAGTTTCAAAGTGTAAGGGATTATTATTTTAAATATTAGTATGGGTTTTCAAAAAAGATTATAAATGGATGGTATAAGAGACAAACCAATAATGATCGAATGGAAATAAAAATTAACATAACAAAATATATTATAATTTTTATATCCATAGAATCATTCTGTGATTCTTTTATTGATAATGGGATGTCAAGACTGCCAATCATGGAAGGTGTCTATCTGATGCAACTAGAAAGGGATAATGACACGATAGAATTTCAAATATGGGTGAATGATACTAAAATAAAAGTTTGATTAATGTAAAAATAAAATCAAATAATACTCATTAGGATGTAATATTTTCCATGGGTATGCAAGAGGATAGTTGGAGAACCACTATTTTCCATGTAAAATACTATTGGTAAAATATAAAAAAAATGTTATTGGAATTAAGGATCGACAAATCCTAGATAAAAAATAACACTCTAGAGTCTGAATTAATGTATAATCCATAATTCTATGGAATGAGATATATTGACATATATCCAAAGGTTTTTGAGACCAATTCAATTGTGTATATGTAGGAAATATATTTAAAACATCATGTTAAATCAATTCTAGAGAAAATTGTTAATGGTGTCACATAGCATAAATCTCTCTGAGATGAAACGCTTAGGTATATGAGGGAGATTAACAAGATCAATATAATTCCATATGTTCTTACAACGGATCTAAAACAAGTTCAATGTTATATACTATAAAGGATATTTCTAACACATACTTTATGGTATGAAAATTTTAGTTATATCCTTGACATTGGAACATGGAGTAGTCCGAACAGTCAAAGTGTACATAATGAAGTACAATGAATATATACCTACTTTGGGGAGAGGAATAGTTATAATGGGATAAAAAAATAGAATTCCTATAGATCAATATTACATAATATCATAGTCAGGCTTAGGTAATGAGCAAGAAAATATCATTTAATATTGTGGTAGACATGTCTAAAAATATCGACTGTATTGTTGAATCTATGGATGTTAATGAAGTATTGTAAAATATGCAATGATTTCACCTATACTTGGAGTATCCCTGAGTAATTTATGTTTTATTCCTATATAAATTATGATAATTCAACATCTAATACATGCGAAGATTTCATGTTATTATAGAAAAAAGAATAATATATACTCTGTTTTTACATCTCTTGAAGTGTCTCACTCATGGAGGTGAAGTCACATCTAGTAGAATAGCCATGTAACAGAGAAGTGTATGTAACGTGTCAGAAAGAATACCTCAGAAAAAACATTATATTATCATGTTTGAGAGCTATCATGGTTAGTTAGTATGTTGTCTCTAGTGCAAGTGTGAGTGTTGTAAAATTTGGTTCCCTATTCTTAAGATTATCATTAATTTTTTATTATCGTATTATGTACTGACTAAGTTCTACTAGATATAAACGTACTATAACATTTTTAATATTTCTATATATATTGTTTATATAGTTATTCCCATAGATTATTTTTTTATCAAAAGGTTATAACCGTTCTTATAATATGAAAAAACTTGAGATCCTTTGACATTAATCATAGAAAATTATTTAATAGTTTAAGTACATTATTCTATACTGGAAAAGATTATTTCTAACAATGTTTTGTTTGGGGATCATAATAATTGAGAGTTATATTCATTATTTTCACACATAGTGGTCTCAAGTGGGTGAGATATTGAGGATACACCTTCCAATTGAAACACCACAAGTTTTATGTGTTATTAATTTTTCCAATATATGAACATGTGTATTAGTGTCCTAAATTTAGATAAATATAATGTATTCTATTTTACTATGTTCTTTGAATAAATTAAATTATCATGAAATTTAATTAATGGTCAGTTATCTTTTGTTGGATTCATCTTTTGTATTATGACTACGGTTAAATTATCAAGATTGAATTCGACAATTTTGAGATATGGAACTCATATCTTGGGCCTAATTCCTTAGGATGGTAGTACATTAATAAATCCATGGCCAAGGTAGTTGGTTGTAAGAATGATTGGATAGATAAAGAAATATTAATGAATAATTAGTTGATGAACAAGTTGTCAATCCTTCTTGATAAGATAGACTATGAAAAATATATTATATTACAAAATGTGTTTTTATTAGAAACATAATTATTTCTATCAATTTTTCTTATATCCTTAGGGGCCTTGATATGAGGCTAGACTATAGACTTGGTCTGAGAATAATATTCACAGATATCTATATAAGGGTGATGAGGTTAAAAAAATATGATATTCAATAGTCTTACCTATTTTGGTGAATATAATTATAGGCCATGAGGGACCCACCACTTGATCTGAGATATGTCTAAGTATTATCTCTCTCCAATGAATAAATAAGTTCACTATATTTTTATTATAAAATAATTTTGATCAATTTAATTGTGAAATGTATTCACAATGTATTTAGTGACTATAATGAAAATATTATATGAATTAATAACATTCACGGTTCATTTAATATTAGATGGAATTACAAGTACAGTTAAATAATGGAGTTTATCACATAATATATTTCTTAAATATTTTATGTAGGTGGTAAAATATAAATTATATTTATGACATAGTTAGTTTGTCATAACAATTCACTTCTTTCTCATTTATTGAACACAAAATGTATGGGAGATAGTTTAATGTCACATTTTTTCATGTAAATCTATGAGTTATATCAAGAAAACATTTTATCCTTATGTGGAGAGAGGATGTAATATTTTGAGTCCTGCTGAGCCTAGAGTTGATATTTTAAAAATATTATATTTATTAATATCACACACATTTAGTTTTTCTAAAAAATATTGAATAAGTCTAGAATGGATTTTCATATTATAAATCAGAGTTTGTTGTTGAGTATAGAGCATGGGTTTAAACCAAATCATGATGTAACGATGTAGTGCATTGGAAAATCTATTTGGTACCGATAATTGGATAATTTTTAATAAATTATTTTAATTATTTTAATATTTATATTAATTTCCCATGACAATAATTTTTCTATAAATATATGGTTCTGAGGAAATATTAGTATTATCCATTTAACAATAATGATCTAGAGGTCAAATTGAAAGAGATCTTAGGGAGTGTGATAGATCCCAATCGATCATTTCTGATATTATATTCCAATATTTATTATCGATATCTTTAATGATAGATACGTATGATCGTACATCACCTTCAATTAATCCAAATCGATGTTCTATGTTTGATTATTGGGGTTTCATCCCATTTATTTAACTTATTTGAATATGGATCAATTAAACAAAAAATAATTGATTATTGCATCAATGATTGATAAATTTTATGGCTTACTTATATGTTCATTATTGAATAATACTTTTCATTTTTCTATGCTATGATAATAGACCAATTCCAAAATGAACATAGGTCAATTTTCATTCCTTAGGATTATTATTAATAGGTTTCAGCTCCATTTCTACGCACACTCATCTTAGGAAATTTATGTTTCCTAGAGTTAAATGATTATCAGGTAGTTTGTTATTTTGAGAACATTTTTCAGTGAAATTGACCAATACCCCAAGTGTAGTTTTTAATCTATGGTGCAATTGAGGTGAGTCAACCGAGGAAGGTTGGATGTGAAGTAGGATCAGACTACTGAATTTTGTTTTCTTAGTAGATAAGGATTGAAATATAAGTACATTGACCGTTTAGATAAATAGATTGAAGTCTAAGCAGATTGAGACCAATTTTCTGATGAGTGGTGATGGGGTGGGCTGACCAACATCATATTAATTTTTCTCGGTTAATTATCTGTGACAGTGACATATTAAAATGATGCAAGAATGATTAATGGGATCTATAAAATACCAATTTACATGGTATATGATTAATTTTTTCATGTCATGTGATACCCCCATCATTATTTTTAGGTTTTTCATAAATTATATAAGGAACACCCACAATGTGGTCCCTATCACATGTGATGTGACAACAGGTTGGGGGAATGGTATGTATCTCAGATGATACATGGGAATGGTCCGAGTTCACGGTCTAATCAATGTACTCATAAAAATATAGGGTATATGGGAAGAGTTGTAAAAATAGATATGGATATTTGTACAAGAGAATGTATGAATTACACATTTAGGGGACGAAGAACACATGCACTGATATGAACAGGTCCAGATTTAGAGGTAGATGGTGTATACCCTATCTTAAAACTTTTTACTTCCTTAAAGATGGATGGGATCCCATACTCTACTAAGTATATAGATGTTTTAGTTGAGTTTTATATCATTGTAAATTATTATGAGGGAACTATAAGACATTTCATCCTTGTAATTGGGTTGTGGTCCTCTCTAAGGGTGGTGTAATGGATAGTGTTTGGTGTATCCCCATATGGGACCAGGGTGGGATCCTCTTTCATTCCTAACTAGATATTGTTGTATTACAATGACCACATGCACATGACATTGATCACCTATATTATAGGTAGATAAATTTGGTTTTTTGGGGTCCCATAGTAGCCATGGGTGTGATACCTTCCTGGATGAAGTGATCTTCCGAGATCCATTGTGTACTTCAAGGGTGGGACATAATGATCATGTACTCTTAGAGGAGAATCACAATGATTGAATGGATCATGAAGTGATTAAAAATATAAGGATTTAAACCTATAATATTTGAGTAGTATCCTTTGGAAAGAATTATTTATTGACACATGTAGAGATTTATTTCTTATTATGATTATATATGGGATTTGTTTATCAAATTTTTTTATGAGCTGACTATTCATGCTTTGTTATGCTTATTGATATCGATGTGTACTACTATGTATTATAATTATCACCCATACAAGGTATCTTCCATCACATATCATGAATTATGTAGATAATAAACTTTATTATGGTGTCCTAATAGGACCAAGAGTTGGTGGAGTATAGATGTTCTAGAATGTTCATGGTTTTCTATGGGTGGTAGCATTTCGTAATGGTATCGTCCATCTAAGAAGTCTAGAATCTATAGTTTCTGGTTTATAATTTATTTGGAACCTTTATTGATTTATAATAAATATTTTTATACACATATGTGAGTTATATGTTATTTATAAATTTATGTTTTCATTTTATTTCACTTTCTCATTATTTTATGGGATTAGAGATGTGTTTGTGGGTATATTTACATTATGATAATTCCTCCCATGCATGGGTTATGCCTACTAATTGATGATCTTCAGACCCTAGCCTATTCTATGTGGTCTTGGTGTAGTCACACATGAGGTATATTTAGTACTGATAAGAGGGGATCCTTAGGGGAGAGTGATTCCTTTGGTACTTATCTGATGGCATCATATGAAACACTAGGAGATCATCTTGAAGTGGCATACCCACATATGATTTTAGTACCCACATCATTTTTTGTACCCCTTTTTTCTTTTTTGGTTAAAAATATCTAATATTGGGATAATTTAATGTATTCTGTATTCCATTTAAAAATTTTAAATATATATTTTAATATTTTTAGATCTATTCACTGACACAGGGTGAGATTTTGTGGCATGGTTAGCCTAAAATTGATATTTGAATAATACTGAATATATTAATTTCCCAATTGTGAATTTATCTATAAAAAAGTGGAATTAATCCATATTGGAGTCTCATATCAAAAATATGAAGTCATCATTGTTACATGATCATGGGTTATACTTTATGAACAACATAACTTCTATTCGCATTGGATGCTCAGATATGGTGTGATTATTGTATAATTTTTTAATAAAATAATTGATTTTTTTTTAAAAAAAATATGTGACCTATGTCTGCTAATTAATATAAGATTATGAGGGAATATCATTGTTATCCCTACAATATGGATATCTAGATGATCTATTACAGGAGATCTAAGAAAATAACACATATCTGGATAGTTATCCAAGGATCATCTTCACCAATGTATCTTGTGTATCTCACCAATGATAGTGATGTTGGATTGTTATGTTCTTAATGTTGATCTAATTATTGGTAGGATGTTATATTTATTTTAATCGTATTTGATTTATCCATTGTTTAATATGGAAAAATTATAGAAATAAGAATTCATTTTCTTATCGATGGTTTATTTATTATATAGTTTATTTATTTATTAGTTATTGATTATTTCTATCCATTCATTTATTCAATGAAAATGAATTGATGGAAAAAAGGAAAAAATGATGTTTTTAATTCCTTAAATTTAGGGTTAATGGTTTTTTCCTCATTTGAATTTAGGATCATCGAATCCAATTCAATTTACCATTATATAAGATCTCAGGTTTTCCCTTTAGGTATAGATCATTTGATTTTTAGTTTAATTCCTTGGTTTTGACCTTATTTGAATTCCTAGTGAGTATATTAAGGAAAAGAGGGTGTTATGGACTATTTGAATCCCAGAGGTTGAGTTTTTTTAAAAGAACATGGATCGCATGTTTAGTAGAAACAATACCACCAAGGATCTATGGTTTTAGTGAAATGTGTGGCGGTGTCCAGCCCATTGTCTGGGGCCATACTGTTTGAGGAAACCATACAATATGTAGTGTATTTCAATGTGGGGTGATGCTTTTTTTAACTGAGTTAAATATATCTATTTTTGCATGGTTTCCCAAACTGTGTCCATGAACTATGGGGGGGCAGCATGAGGAAGATAGGTGGACACTATTGGCACAAATTTTGTTCAACCATGTATAAAAACCATTTGACCTAGTTTAGAAGGGGAAATTAACATTGTATCCCTCTTCTAAATCTGACAAACAACTCTAGAATCATTTATCTCATTGGATTACTTTCAGTATGTGTGTCACACGTTAGGGTCATTTATTTCTTTTAATTCTTATCAATGGAATGATTTTAGTGTAGGATATTATTCCCTATTTTTATTTTGTTTGTTCATTTTTTCATGTCATTCTAATCTGGGTTCAGGTGGAAGATGATATTAGACAACTGCTCTACAACATGAAAATGGTATGTGGTCTATAAATTTATCAAAATGCCTAATTATTTTATAACTACTTTATATTATTCCTCACATCATAAGTTCCAATAGTTACTCCAAAATTAAATAAATTATTTTCTTAAATTATTGGAACCTATATAGAATTCACAAAATGAACCCTGATATGGTAGGAGGCTGTCAAACCCAACCCAAACCACCTATTATGTGTGTTTATGTATCTTTCCCATGAGTTATCATTCCATTGGGCTTGTGTGAGAGATTTACATTATAGTGGTTGCCTCACTGAACTGAATTATTTGTTTGGATAGGGACTTTACCTCCTTTCAATGTTATTAAATTTTATTTAAATGGATTAATGGATTAAAAGGAAACATTTAATTAGTTGGGTGAACTCTTTGGTTGGGTATTATTATCAAAAAGGTTATGTAATGACTAATGAAATGGTTATAATTATGTTGGATTCCATGTAAATTTCTATACCAGGCATCCTAAATACTTTTTATGCTAAGGTCATTTCTACTCCTTGGATCCAGCATACCTAGATCGTATGGACATTTCTACACCATGGATCTGAATTACTTTGGATGCCTTAAATATTTCTACACCAAGGATTCTTCCAGCTTCGACCCCCTTAGAAATGTTACATGGAAATGATCCTTGGGATCCACCTAATTATTTAATTAGATTTATATGGAGATTCTATGTTTACCTGATGAGGATTCCTTTGGCGTTTTATACATTGGATCCAACAAATGGAGACCTAAAACATGAATACACAGAACAATCCATTCTAAATGTCTATGATATTTTTACTCATTAGATTCGGACCATGAAGTCCTAATGTTGGATTGATTTGGATAGGACATGGTGGATGATTTTACCATGCCTTACAGATATCCCTTATTATGATTGGCTAATTACAATGATACTTATAGGTTGGATAGTTACACATTTACATGTATTGAATTGTTCTTATTATACATTTCACACTACAACATCTTATATACGCTAACTGAACTTTTTATAGACCTCATTGGTGGTGGCCTATAGACTATTTTCTCACACATTATTCAAAACAATTGATGGGTACCCAGATATAAATCATGAATGAATGTAGTTATTATGTAATGTTCCCACTTTATGATGATTGATTTATTTTTATTAGGATCATGGGAGAAAAGGTCTAAGATATTCTCATGATTTTATCAAGAGATACTTCATTTTTTTATTTTAGTATTGTAATAAAATTATAGCGTTTTATTACTATTTAAATGTATTTCCTTCTATTTAGTATATTCTAAACACATACTCATAATTTCGTATATGGATTTTCCTTGTTTTTTTTTCTACTACTAGAATTTGGATGTTTTTCTTCTATCAAATATTTAGAATATTAATCCACATATCTATTAACCTTTTAAATAATTGTGTTATTATGATAATGTGAGTATAGTCTCCCTATCGTACCATTATAGACCCTCACTCCTAGTCGACATCCTTAGACATATGTGGAGGCATGCTTGAGGCCATGTGACTATGTAGCTTAGGGAATATTTTAGTACTCTTGGGTTGGTATGATACAGAGTGGTGTCAAAGTGATTTTATTCTATTTTACTATGTTAATTAAAATTTGGGATGGAAAAAGAAAAAAAGATAACTTTTTGGAATTTTTTTAATGATATTTCCTTTCGAGTAATTTTCCCATGAAAATGAAAAATGAAAAATTGTCCGGGATAGGATATGATGTTCCAATTTGTGCATGTTACAGTTGATTTGACTCCATTTTTGGGTTATAAACCTGATACATTATGTTATTATTTATGTGATAGATGAATTAAATTTTTATCCTTAGCCCAATGTAAAAGGGATTAATAGTTCATTTATAATTTTTGTCACCTTATAGTATTCACATTCTATGCTTATGTCATGACATATAAGATTCATTTAATGTAGGTATGAAATATTTATGTGTTCCTTGTGTGAAAAAATATTATTTCATTAATGTTTCTTATTATATATTGTGTAAAATAAATGGTACTTAATTTTTTTCTTGTCCTAAAATGTATTTTCATTACCTAAAGAGTGTTTTCATGCATAGGATACCACATACACCTTATGTGGTCAATTATTCAAAGTTATGTCATGGTCCATTGGTTGTATGGGTTGGAATGTGTTATGGTTGGGGCTAAATGGACACCATACATCATTTTATAAGGCGTATGGTCAAATATATACTATATGTGTTGGTATATATAATTAAACTATCTATGAGAATTTTCAAATTAATGTGAATGTATTTAAAATAAATTGACTTCAAAAATTGAAAGGTCACCATTTTATATATTTTTAAAAGGATCATTAAATTGGGGTTTCCTCGAGTATTTACCATGATAATCCATGTAATGGATACAATTGTTTTAATTAGATAACGTGGCCTAGGAAAGACCTTATTTGTGGCAAGTAGGTAGTGTATAATGTGTTCTTTACTATAGATCCTTTTATCCAATACTGGTTTTAGGATCACGAGGAGGGGTGTGGCCTAGTTATAGGAAGGATTCTACCTACCCAACGATTATATATTTGATCATGTTATTTATAAATTATTTTGGGGGCATGTGTTTGGAATTTATAGAGTTATTCATCCATGTTTACCTCAAGTCATACACAGGGAGGGTGGTGATGACCATGCTCCTGAGGTTGTGGAAACAAATTCACCACTCGAACCACCAACATTTCTACCTATGGAACTTCCCATTGATCTTGAAATGGGTGTTTGTGAACCATCCCTCAAGGGTTTCCAATGATTTATGAAGACCAATTAGGGATCAATGCAACCTTCTTGGACTATGGAAGATCTAACGCATGTGTTCCAACTACAGATTCAACCCACATTCTATGGGTTTGGAGCTCCATAGGATATTTTGGTGTGTCTTGTTACTATTATGTTTATATTCACACTTCTAGAGACTCCTATAAAGTAGATATTCAAGATCATGATGTTTATCCAATGGGGAGTTTATAATAAATGGTGGGATGTTCTGAATGAATATAATATGATTCTATATATCATTTGGATAGATATTCAATGAATATTTAATGACTAATTCATTCCTCTTACTCTGAAAGATTAACGATATAGTTATTTTATGCATATAGTGAATGGTATGATGACCATTATAGATTATTCGACCCACAATAATTATCATTAACACATTGTACATGTGTATCTTTATAATAATCCATATTGGATGAGATATTTTGAGGAATGTCTTGTTCATATTGTTTAATCATTGGTGAATGTGTTTTGAACAACTACCATAACTGAGATATTGAATCAGGCACTAATTACTGAATGTATAGTGAGGTAATATGGGGGCCCAATGTAGGTTTGTGAAACTTATCGACCCGGTGGTTTTGTATTTTGTGGAAAGATGTGACATTTGGAGACTTCATGTGAGGGTAATACCAGCCAGGGAGTGAGTTATGGATGTTTTCTCTTCTTTAAAATATGTGGAAGGACAATACAGACAGGGATCCAATTTGATATATTTCTAGTTGACTGTTGAGACTACAATATGATGGTCTATTTATAGTTGTTCTGTAGGGACATTTCTCCACTGGTTAGTGAGAGGGTGTCGACACTGACTCTAGATTCTGCAGTGGGATTTAAAAATCTACATCATTCTTGGAGCTGGATTACTACTGGTAATTTATGATAAGGAGGTGTTCATGTGTTAGGGATCCAGACACCAGTTTCACCTTCAAAGAAAAGTGGGACTACTTAGGATATTTATGTTATTTCTTAGGTTCATGGTTCTTGAAAAATATATTCAATAAATAATATACCCCAGGAGATGTGTTTTGAAATGTCTATATTGAGATGTACAATCATAGTAGCTTCTGCCCTGGTATCTTCCCATTTTGATATAGGTTATTCACATTAATTCAAATCTTCACATGTTTTGTACATCCTTGGGAACTATGTGTATTTTTTTATGGTTTCATGAAACATGATACATCATTGTGTATTTGGTCAGAGAATATATAATAGTGTATAGATATCCCCTTAAAATAGACGGGTTTCGCATCATATGACGCTTATTTTTTCTTGATATGACTTGGTTTGACGTCATTCATAGGATGAACTTGTGAGTCCCATATTATTGGTCTATTTTCTACTGTTGATGAATGATAGCCTTCATATCAAAAAAGGAATGTTTTTTATTTACAAGGGTGAAAGGGATGTCAAGGATTTTCGAACTAGACCAGAGCAGCATGGACTGGGTGGGATGAAATCCCAGATTACTAGCCCTTATCTAAATGATCATATAATCCCACTTGTTGATTTCCATTTAGTTGTAGATAAATTTAGGTATGTATTTGGGGAATTATTTTTAGGTCTTCCTCATGAGTGAGAGGTGAAGTTATTTATTTATCTAGTTCTATGAGATGCACTTATATCTATTCCTCTATATAAGATGGACACTAATGAGCTGTGTAATCCCAAGAGAAAATGAGATTGCTTAGTAGAAAATGGATTTATATGACCAAGAACTTCTAAAAGTGGTTCATCAGTCCATATCACTAAGATGGTTAACATATCCCTCAATCTATATGTGGATTACCAAAAATTTAACTAGTTTACAGTTATTAATCGATATACTTTTTCCTAAATTGATACCTCTTTGACATGACAAGAGAAGCTAGGATTTCATTAAAGAAATTAACATTAGGTTAGGTTATCACCAGGTGCATGCCAAGACAAAAAAAATATACCTCATACAATGTGTCATAGTTGGTATGTCCTTTATGATTATTTTGTTATGTTGTTCGGTCTCATGAATATGCCATCAGTTTAAATGGTTTTGAGGAATCAGGTGTTCCACCCATATTTGGATTCTTTCAAGGTGGTTTTTTAGACAACATCTTGGTGTATTATCAGACTTAATGTGATCATTCCAAAAATCTTGAAATAGTTTTAAATATAATCATACACCATAGTTTTTATTCCATGGTCTTAAAATTTTAGTTTCCTCTATATAGAGTTCACTTACTGGGTGATATTATTTCATGGATTAGTGTATTAGTTTACCCAGAGAAGGCGAGTGCTATAGTTTTATTTGATCATCTAGAGAATTTCATTGATAACTGGAGTTTCTTAGTGATATTTTTTATATGATATATTTGATTCATCACATGAAACACATTTCATCACCTCTTCTAGGCTTTAATAAGAAAGGGGTGAAATTTTTATGGCTAGATACCTTCAAGAATAATATTCAAGAGCTAAAAGAGAGACTAAATAAATCATCGATAATGATTCAACTATAAGTAGGTAGATTCTATACATTATATTATAATGCATCCTGTATTAGTCTATGAAACATTTTTATTCAAGAGGATAAATTCATGTCATATGAGACTCGTGAGTTGAGGCCACATGAGGGGTAGCTGAATTTTTCTCTAGGTGCTCCACCTGTCAATAGGTGAAGTAAAAATACTAGTTACTGGTTGATCCCATATAGTAGTTATCCATCCCAATGTGAAAATGGGATGATGTTGTGATGGATTATATGACCGAGATTCCAAATTCACCATGAGGTAGTGATGTTGTATGTGGTTTTTTGGATAGTCTCATGAAGGTAACCCACATGCTAATTATTAAGAAAACCTTATAGATATATGATCTTGGGAGAATTTACATCTGTGACATTGTGAACCTCTATGGGGTTCCTCATACCATTGTCTCTGATAGGTATATCTAGTTTACATATTGGTTTTGGAAAATACTACAAAAGGCATTGGGTACACAGGTTATTTTCAAAATGACATATGACCCTCTGACCGATGGGCTCTCAAGGCTATCAATATAGCTTCTATAGAATATGATTAGATCATGTTACATAGATATTGAGGGTTCTTGGGAGAGTCATATAACCATGGATGTATTCTTCATTAAAAATATCTATCACGTGACAATATATATGGAACCTTATGAGGATTTGTATGGTAGGCCATGTTGATCTCCTGTTTCTAGATAGAGGTATGACAATTAGCATTTCATGGACCATCTCTCATGCAGTAGACATAAGATCTAGTCTAGCTAATAAGGAAGTGGATTGATAGTTCATTGCATAGAATGAAATCTTATGACAATCACCATTGATGACTGATAATGTTTGAAATCAGGGATCAATAATTTTGACATATATCACTAAGGTTGGGGCACAAATTGATTTATAGATAGAGTAATATGTCCCCATGATATGTTAATTATTTCAAGATTATTGAGAGTCTCAGGCTGGTAACGTATTAGTTACTGTTACCTCAGAGTTACTAATTCATCTATAATGTCTTTCATGTTTCCCAACATCTTCATTATCACAAATACTCATCTAGTACTCTTTATCAATGTGTGGATGAGTTACATGTAGATATCTCCTTTTAGGATCTTCTAATACGAATCAATGTTAAGAGATTGAAAAATCTACAAGGTAGGATAGTTCATTTAGATTGGGTGTTATAGTAGTACAATCATGTGCAGGATAAAACCTGGGAGATATATGAGGATATACGTGCTCAGTGGCGAGAAATATTTTTAGATTCTATACAACTCTTAGAATATAAACTCAAGGTTAATTTTTTATCAAAGGGGGATATTTTAATATATCATATTTTTCCTTGAGGTATAGATCTTTTGAGTTTCAATTTAATTCCATGATTTTTTCTTAATGTGAATAACTAGTGAGGTTATAGAGAAAATGGGGGTGTTTAGGAAATTAAGGATTCTAGAGGCCATGTTTTTGAAAAAAGTAGTTGGGTTAGGCTGTTATAGAAACCATACTGTCAAGGATGCATAGTTGGAGTTAGCTATGCTTGGTGATCCGGACATTTGTCTAGGATGGCATGGTATAAGGAAGAAATGATAAAAGGTTATCACAACTATGTGGGGGTAGCTATATTTATAGATATAGGTAAATTCCAAGGATATTTCAGGTTTTCTCAAACTCTATGGAAAAACTGTGTGATTTTGGTATTATGGTAGAGAGGTGTGCATAGTTGGCACATTGTTTTGCAATTCGTGAGGCCAAATATTGTGACTTAGTTTTTTAATGGTAAATAACCATTTTTATTCTTGTCTAATATTATATCACGGCCCACTAATCTCTTTCCCTTGAGTGTATTGGATCACCTTTCCCTCTCCCATTTGATGATTCTCCTCCTATACAGCCCAATTTTTATATAGTTTTCTCTTACATCAACTGATTCAGGATCCCCTCCTCTTTTTAGATTTGTCTTGGTGAGTGATTCCCTCATTATGATCATTTAATTATTTTAATTTCTATTGGGGAAACTATTTTGTAGTAGTATATTCTCCCCAGTATTGATGGAATTATCCCATTTCTAAATTTTCTTCTTATACCAATCGAATAAGATGTAAATACTGGATGAGTGTTCTACAGAAATAATATGGTATGTTATCTATACCTTTTCCTATATTTTATATATGTTTTATTTCTCATTTTCATTGTGAAAAATGATGGACCTTATCGGTATTTCTCCTAAATTAGAAAAAATTCATTGATTAATTTATTGGAACCATGATAGGATTCCCAATTATCATGATGACATGGTTGGATTTTATCCAAATCCATGTAGACCACCCATGAGGTGTGCTTACATATATTCCCTACAAGTTACTACCGTGTTCGGTGAGAATGTAGGCTCGACATAATAGTGGGATAATAAATAAAATAAATGAGTTATTAAGAGATGGATTATGCCTCCCTTATCTGTGATTATGGGTAATTAATATTGTTAAATGGATTAAATTCAAAATGTGAAATGAGTTATATGAACTCATTGCTTCTCTATGATTATAAAAATAGTTATGAAATGATTAATGAAATCCTTATAATTGAATTGGTTTCCATGCAAATTTCTAATCCATAGATCATGATTACTATTGATTCTGAGCACATTTCTACTCCTTGGAACAATATGGATGGGATTCCGTGGACATTTATTCTCCATAGATCAAGATAAATTTTCATTCATGGAAAACGTGTTCTCCTAGGATCCATAATTAATTGACTACCATGGACATGCTCCTTGGGATCCACCCAAGTCTCTACTGAGCTCTCTAGGGAGATGCTCCATGGAATCAATGATGATGAATTTTCCATTTTATACCAAGGATCCCACCTATGTAGGATTGAAACTCGATTACAATAAATAGGTTGTTGATCAAGTCTGGGATATTTCTACTCCTTAGATCCTGTCCATGTATGCATAAAATTTGATTTCTCAAACTAGGCCATAGTTAATGTTTTTAACATGCCTTTTATATGGATATTATTTTTAATTATTTTTAATATTGGGACTTGGTATGCTGGATTGTATCAAATGTGTATATATCAATTTATTCATGTTAAATATTGTATATTGAATAATAAAAAATACATAGACTGGACATGTTATAGACACTATTGTTGGTGGACGAGTTATCTCACACCTATTTTGTCCTACATTTGGTACATGGATTGAAAAAATCATTGTTGTTAGGGATAGGGGAATGTCCCTTCATTACAATGATTGATTGATCATTGCATAGTAGAAGAGGAGCATAAGACCAATCTATTATTTTGATGTTATCTTATTGTAGTTATTTTTTTCATTTTGTATTTTGATACATGTATATTGTTTCATATCTATTTCTATGTATTTAAGGACATTTTTTATAGAATCACTACATAATCATCATTTTTTATATTGGTTTTCATTGAAATTCTTCTTACTAATTTATTATGGATGTGAATCATCTATCGCAAATTTATATTATGCTCTTATTTATTTATAACCTTTTATAACACTCTGTTACTTTTATCATGATCTAATAGTCTACCCAAAATAACATAATATAAGTTCAATGATACAAATATTCTTTTGGTGTATGGAAATTTGTACTAGAGACCACGTGACCCATTGAATTAGGGAACCATTGGTTGTCTCACCAGCAAGGATGTTACATGCAGTTCGATGGATAAAGGGTATATGATTTTTCAGAGAATATTCATTAATGAAACAGATATATGTTCTGACTGCAGTTCAAGATATATGTTGTGATAGAGTATTTAAAATAGAAGATTACTATAGGTGGAGTGGGATCATTGAGATGGTTTTAAATTCCCCAATGGATATGTGAAGGTGTTTTGGTGTTGTGACATTTTGGATCTACGTACTAATGTCTTATTGGATGAATTCTCAGTTTCCAATTGCTAATGATAGAAACGGTCATACGAAAACACATCTATGTTTCCTGGCATGATTGGTGGTGGTGGTGACAGATCTAAATGGAATGTGAAGGATCCACATAATCTTAAAAATCTAACATTACATGCAATATAATCCTGCATTACACATCATGTGGGACCCCAAACTATGGGGCATGGGTTTCTATGGACAATATAAGGATCACAAGTCATTTTTTCTCTATCAAATTCAATTTTAACTATAGATATCATCATGTCATGTATCAATAGTAGATACAGAGGATCAGTCTATGTGGACGGGCTAATGAGTGTACTCGGATATGGGTTGGGTAAACAGGATGAGTTTTCTAATTGGATAGGAATAGATGTACACGGGAATGTGGGGAGTACATGGGAAGGTGTAGAGGAACAAATTCACATACATGGGATGGTCTGAATTTAGTGGCACACACCATGTACTCTATGTACACAATGTATACTTTAAAAAAATAGATTGGATCCCTTTTTATTTTAAATAAAGATCGCATTCAGTCAAGTGAGATACCATGGAACATTACTTCAAGGGTATAATGAAACATTACATCCATTGTATAGTATATTGATCCCATATAAAGGTGAAATATTTCATAGATTTTGGTGAATCCCCCAATGGGACTACTGTGGTATCCTTTATAATTCATAGATGATATTGATGTTATTTTCATGACCATAATGAACATGGAATTGATTCTATACTTAAGAGGATGATACAGTAGGGAATGTGGTTTCCCCCAGTAGCACTAGATGTGATTCACTACTTGGATGATGGGATATTCTGTTAACTAGTGTATACTTTTCTAGTAGGTCCTTATGATCATTAAAGCTGGGATGGGAATCACCAGAGATAGCATGACACGTGGAGTGAGTAATCCCGAAACAAACATTATCTAGAATCATTGAGAGATATCTTGTGGAAAGAGGTATTGGTTGATACCACATGATATTTTTTGTGATGATTATATATAGGTTTTGTTTATCATATTTTTGTTATATGTTAACTATTTACTATGTTGTATGATTACTGAATTTTTGGTGTCCTACATGGATTTTTTACTCCCCAATACATGGGATCTTCCTATATGTGTATTGTCTTGTGAAGACACTGACCCTTTGGTTGGTGTCAAAGGAGGACATGGAGATGGTGGATTATAGTTGGTCTATATAGACTAAGGTATTTTCTAGGTGGTTTTATTTGATAGTTGTTCTCTCCTTATAAGAATATTGGGATCACTAGAGTTTTTGGATAGTATTGTAATTTTCCCCTTTATCACTTTCTAGTACTTATTATAGTACAATTATTTTTTATAGATGTTATAAATTCATTAATTTTGTCAAATGTTTTTAATTTCTCTACATTGTATGGGCTTACAGACATGAGTGTAAGTATAGGTAATTTTGTCTAATGACTCATATATATCTGTTCTTCCATCAAAGTGAAGGTATCCAAACCATGTCATATTGGAGGAGATTTTCGGATAGTCACACTTGACTTATCACCAGTGAGGTAAGTCTTCATGGATCGGGAGATGATATCCAAGGAACTCTGTCTGATTATTTTTTACAACCACTATATAAGTCTAAAGAAGCTCATTTCATATAGGTTGTTCACTCCAAGGGAACATGAGCTCATATCTCCTATTTCGTTTTATATAGTGGAAGGTTATATCATAGAAAGTGGTCCAAAACACCTTTATGGATCAAAGGAATGAGATTAGGGTAGTTGACGCATCATTGAAAGAATTTTTAGAGCACTATGATAGCACCCAAAATTCAATTATCATTATATATGCATATTCATGTATCTTGTTTGGATGATCTAAAGGTGTTTAAAAAGGATCCCTTAACAAATGGTTGATGGAAATGATATAATGTCGATCATACTCTGATACGAATAGGGTATTTTTTTCTTTATATTTTTTTCTTGATAATTCATGTGATTTACATGGTCCTCTATCAGTGATCTGATCATTGGTTATGATGAAGTATCATTTCTCTAATGTTGAAATTTTTTATATACATGGGACACAAAAACCAATAGTTTACCCTGATACTAGCCTCCAATAATGATGAAATAAATGTATTTAAAACAAAATTTTCATTTTTTTGTTAAAAATGGTGTTTTAGTATTTCCTTATGAAATAAGCATATAAATATATTTTTTATAAAAATTATTAAATATGTTTTTACGAAAAAAATTATATAATAAAGATATATTTAATAACACATATTGATAGTCACAAAACTAGTTATAAAAATTTATCTATTTTAGTTTTATAACACAACGACCACATATTTTATAAACCTATTTATCATAAGCGATATGTAATGCAAGAAATTATTAAAAATATTTTTGAAATGGAACTGTCTAGAAAACTATATAATGTATGTGTCCCATACAATAAATTCATTTATTTAATTAAAAATATATTTTTATTCATAAAATAACATTTTTAGCTTTTATTTCATGATTTATTCAATATTTTAATACTATATTTTTTATATTCACGAAGGTAACCACATATTTTCCAAAATTACATTTAATATTTTTTTAACACGATGGAATCTAGAAGAATTTTATAATGGAGAAATAATCACATATTAAATTCATTAAGAGGGAACTCATATATGTCTGATGGACAATGAGTACATGGATTATAATCCAAGAAGCACAATGAACAAATGTACATGCCAAAATGCCCATTATGAATTGTACCAACCATAGTTCCCATTACTAATACAATACAAGCTACTAAAGCCTCTGAATTTACAATAACAACTATAATACCAACCAATTCTATAGTGTTATTACAACGTTACTAAAATTACTGCAAAAATACCACAAAATAGGTCTTGGTTAGGGAGAAAAACATGATTACAAGCATAATTATTGGGGTGTCAATTATATAACATTAGATAAGTGATATATTCATTTTTAAATATATATGATCAAATAGAGATGAATAAATATAAAAAAATAATAAATAGAAAATATTAATATTGTAACTATTAAAAATCATATTTCATTAAGGGTCTTCAAATAAATGTTTTGTATGAGAGTTATAACCGAAAATAAAAATAAAACAGATAATTTTTCCTAAAACCAATATAAAATAATACTTGTGAATTATTTACAAATCTTTTTGAAATATTATTTTTAATCATATAAAATATTTTTCATACATTTTCCATAGATTTCAATTATGAATATTCATTTAAGAAGGAAAATTATATTGAAAAAAATGTATTTTATCTTATTTTATATTTTGATACATTAAAATTAGTTTTATTTGTTTTTTATAAAATATATTATCATCCTTATAAAATAAAAAATCCTAATAGAATATTTTGGATATCAGACCTAAATAAAATATATTAGGGTTCATTGGAATTTAAAATTTTTTATTTAATAAAACCCATTATTATTAGTCTGTTGACAATATATAAAGAACAAAATAATATAAGAAGATAAAAAATGATTTTGTTTTTCAGTTTTTGAAACAAATTCGATGAATTAAATTTTGTAAAATACTATTCATAAAATATTCAAACATCCCTAAACAGGTGTAAAGACCACAGTTCAAAAGTTTATTTAAAAAATTACATGAAGTATATGAGAGGAATAGGAGTGAAAGAATGTGACAATACACTTCAAAACAAACAAATATTCACCTACAGTAATAACCCACACCCCTAAATCTAGGGTGGATACCTCTCATCCGTGTTTTGGGTTTCTTCTTATTCTCATCATCATTTTATGGGGTTGCATCTTCCACTAGAACAAGACACTTTAAACCTAACAAGTGAGATTCTTGTCTATCAGAACCAAAAATACCATGAGCATTACAAAATTCCACTTGAAGGACATCCTTGTTATTAAAATAATTTATTATTTCAAATAAGAATATGTTGTTTTACCCAAATTATTTTGAAACCATGGTGACACCTAGACTCTGGATATTAGGGGTCTCTTTAAGAACACCTACCTATGGTTTAGTACCCCTTCAATGGTCATCTGTGAAATCATTAGTCGAAAAATATATTCAAAATAACATGTAACATATATAAATTAAAATTGTAGAAGTAATTTGTTTAATGGGATAGATAAAACTATAATAATAACTAAAATTTTTGGGGTAAATATGAAAATACAAATATTTATTTAATCAGTTCAGAGGTATATTGTTCACAGTTCTTGAATTAAATGAAAATCTTTTAAAAATTTGAATATCTATAATTTTGAACAACACAACTACCAAACATATAAAATAAAAAAAACCATGTAAAATAACAAGAACATCATTAATTTCTTTCACTAACAACTAAATTAATATCATTCAAATGATTTATATTAAACTACCTCAAAAATATGAATGATAGTTTAGCCTTTATGAAAGAATGAATAATGATAAACGAAATTTTATAAATAAAGAAATAAATATTGAATTATCCTTATAGTAATTTTAATATTATTTTAATACTAACAATAATTATTCATTAAATATGATGCAATAAAACAAAAACTAAAAAAGGACAAAAAAGATATATAAAAAAATAAATGAAAAAACTAAAATAATCATGTGTAAAAATAAATTATTAAAATATGCAACACAAAAAATGCAAATTTTCAATGATTATTAGAGAATCATTTAATAGAATTCATACATTTCACGTATGTTTGAATATGATGATGAGGGAAAATATTTGTTGATAAATAAATTATTATGTTTGGAATTTGACTCATGATATTTATTTTCTATCTCATATAATGATTCAAGAACTAAATATTACTTTATCATCACTTTTTAGCCTTGTTAATTATTGATCTTTATCATAACATTTCTTAGAACTGCTAAATTTATAAATAAAAATATTATTAATACATAAAATTCTTATTTTTGTATTCAAAAGTAATATTTGTTAATAAAAATTAATTTATAAATGAATATTTATAATTAATAAAAATATTATATATTAAATTTTTTTGAATAATTCAAATATAGAAATATATATTGATTAAAAAAAGTATTCACATGAATATAAAAATATAAATATATAGTTTTTAAACAGTAGAATTTTTTTATAATAATAAATATTTTAATTTTATTTATAACAATATATATTAATATAGAAGTAAATTTATATAAAATTATATATATATATATATATGCATATATTTATATATATATATATATATTATTATTTATATACAAAAAAATAAAAATATATTTATTTATAAAAATAAATATATGTAAATATATGTAATTAAATGATTATGAAATTTAAAAAAATATTTATAAATTAAATATATTTATTATATTTATAAGTATATATATTTATATATTAATATATATATAATAGAATATATATATAATTATATAAATATATTTATAATTATGAACAAAAATTAAATAATCTATATTTATATATATAGATAATTTTATATATATAAAAATTTATAATTTATATTAGTCAAACTGTTTAAAAGTTTTGTATATATATTGATTAAAAATTATGAATAAAATTTACATAAATATAATTATATTTTATTTTATGTAAATAATTATAAAATATATAAATGAATATATTTATTTAGATATATATTTTCTATTGATATTAAATAATTTTAAATATATGCACACGTATAAATGCATGTATGTCTATGTTTGGGTGGTTATACATGTGTGTGTTTATGTGTTTATGTACATATTATAATTCAATTAAATGTTATTTATTCCTTTTTTAATATATATTTTATTACTTTAATTTAATTTATTCATTTATTATTATATATCCAATAATAATTCCACAAATATATTTCTTCCTTTCGTAATACTTAATTACAAATCTATTTATTTACTATATATACCTGTAATATTTTCAATATGATTGTAAATTATTTGACTAATATTTATTCATTTTCATTTATAACATTTTAAAATTTAAAATATTGTATAAATTTATATAATTAACTTATTTAGATGATTTTATAAACATTTTGTAATTCAAATATTCAATTATATAATTATAAATATATATAGTTATTTATAACAATATTTATGAAAGTTATTATAGATGTAAATAATAATAAAAATATAATAAATTAATTTAAATTGTAAATATATTTATTATATATATTAGTATATAATAATATATAATTATATATAAATATGTTTTAAATATATATATATATATATTATAATTATAAAAAATAAATACATATATAAATAATTATAACATTACAATAAATATATTAAAATATAAATATATTTATTATATCTATAAATATATAATAATAGTTTTTAATTATTTTTATTTATAATTATAAATATATATATAATTATAATTATAATGTTATATTAGTTCTTTTGAAATGACAAATATATATTTTATTTTGATAATCATATATACATAAAGACATAAAAATTTATAATTATATAAATATATCAATTCATTGTGGACTATAAGGTATATATATAAATATATTTCTAATTACATTGATATATATTTATATATATTTATCAATAATTACATATACATATATATAAATGTTTTTAAATATATACAAATATTTATCAATTTATTTATATATAATTTTAATTATATCTAAATATATATATTTATGTAATTATTTAATTAATAATAAATACATTTGTTACAGTTTTATAAATATATAATAATACTTATAAAAATATTTATTTATAATTAATATATATATATATATATATATATAATTAATAATAAATTATTAAAATTAAATCATTACTTGTGATTTCTATTTTATGACTGATAAAATTGTTATTTATCAATCTATTTTTGAAAGCGATCATAAAAGACTTATGAGTTCCTACAAAAAGAACCATAATAGAACACTACCACCACTCACACCTTCATGCTTTCATTGAACGAGAACCCTTCTGCCACCACCGTTATCACCAGACACTACTGATCTCGCTGGTCAACAGTCTCGATGAATTGATCCCTCCAAATCTAATGTATGTTTCAATTTATCTTTTTAATTCCTCTGATCAAACTATTTTTTTTCTGTCGAACCCCACCAACGTGAACATTCTCATCTTCTCGACGAACAAAAAAGATATCCCTCATCATTGTGGTATCTGGTCTGAGTAAGAGTCTCCTATCCTCATACATCTCCATCAGATTCTTCTCTTGTCTTATCCACATGATACGGGCACACCCCATTCCATCATAGTAGAAATGTGGTCTCGGCATTTTGAAAATGAAATGACACGTAGACACATCAATTGACTCATATTCACTTCTTATATGATGCTTATATAATACTTGTATAACCTCATTTACGCAACTGAAATATACGGTGATGATAATAGATTTTTCATTTTTTTCAAGGGACTAGCATGTGTGATCTCCCTCCTGGGTTTCTTAGACTCGTTGGGGGTAGATATGAGACTCCCTTATTGAATGCAGTTACTTGTATGTATGTTTTTCCATGCTTATCACTTTGATTTTAGATCATCTGATTTATTGGTCTTTTAATAAATATTCCATACTTTTAATGATAGTATTAATTATGTTATTGCAATCCATAGGATTAAATAAAAAATTTCTCTCCATTTCGAGTCACTGTTAAATGATTTTATTTAAAAACATATAATTTTCAAACTATTTTTTCAATTGTCTGCCGAACAATGAGCTTGTAAAATTTAATGAATCCTACTTATCAACAACTATTAGTGTAAATGATTCTTTTGTTCCAACTGATAACCTTTATGTAAACTCCAAATTTACAAATACATATCCCAATATGGTAACATACTTTGCTAATTTTATTCTCTTAAAATATTATTTATTTTTATAAATATTATTGTATATCATTTACACGTATACAATTAAATCATAAAATTTTCTTAACTATATATACTATTATTGTTTTCTAGAATTATTCATTAATACAAAATAATATTTTAATCATTTATAAATTATTATAATTTTTTTCTTTCATAAACATTACTATTATATGTAATAAGTTTATATATTAAAATTTTTTTGAAACTATATAGTTCTATAAATTATGTTTAATTTGATAACATATATATAATTTTATGTGGATTTATAAATTCATATACCCTTATATTTATCTATATTTATTTAAATTATGTATTATTTGATAAAAAAAATATAATTTTATAATTCTATATACCTCTATAAATTTATATAATGATATATATATATTTACATTTGTAATTTATACTTTTCAAGATATAAAGTTTTTCCAATTTATCAATAGTCTAATAATTTTATACATTCATAAACATTGTTTCTATAAATTATACAATAATGTTGTTATAATTATGTAATATAATTATTATTTGTTCACTAAATTCATATGGATAATGAAGAGATATTTTATTATATTCAATACTTTTTGTTTTAAATCATAATAGATGGATGTCCAATGCAGTATTCTCATTGTGTGTAGAATGAGTTTCAAAATTAGATTATATTTTTTTCACTTTCATGTTAAACATTGTATCTTGGGGATTAATTATTTTATTCATTCTTATAATGCATTGGTAGACCTTTGTTTACTCATAAATAAGTATGTTATCAAATCACTATAGTTGGATTTGAAACCAACTATGTGGCATGGCACCATAATAGATAAACAATTCAACAACTATAAAATCATGATAATACTAATAGGTGTGTATTCAAGGATATGATATTTCATCAATTTTTTTTCTTTCATAGTACGAGTATGAAATTAATGACTAGAAATTCAATGTTAGTGTTGATAATATTTTAAAAATATAATTACTAATATTTTAATATGTTAAACCATTAGTATATTCATTATCCATATTTTCTATTATAAACTTTTTTCAAATAATATATTTTTTACTTCTTTATATTTCATTATTACATTTAATAGTTATAATTTCATTAATTTTTTATAATTTCAAAGTGTTTTTAATTGAAAAACAGTGGTTTTAAAGTTAATAAATTAGATTTATATGTTGTTTTAGAATGTCAATGATGTTTTAGATTTCAATGATGATCTAGATGAATGGTATTTTAAATTTGGAATTCACATTAAAAATAAATTTGTTTAAATTTGGAGTTAGACTAAATAAATTTTTTGGTTTTTTTAATAATGTATTATAGTCTATGAAGGGAATAAGTGATATTTGTATTTATAAATGAATTGTTTGTAAGGAAAAACGGTACTTTCTATGTTTATTTAATCATATTAAATTTCATATACCTCTTCAGTACACAGAATCTGACATCCTAAATAATAAATATTGATAACAACACCATCCCAAGTGAATGTCTCTAACCGTTTCAAATACATAGGATATCAATCATGAACACACTCCCACAAAAGTTGAATTAATGTTTAACCCCATTGAAAATCCTATTCCTACATTACATCCTACATCACCTGCACGGTTCAAATTATTGGTATCCTTCAAAACAATATCTTCTCACTCTCTTGGTGTTAGATTATAATAGGTTCAGTATCAAGCATCAAAAGGATATAATAACTATCATTGTCATCAGCTTAATATACTGAATGGTTATTAATGCATTAGGGTTCCTAAGACACATACTACCATCTCTTTTGTACATGAACATATGTTGTATAAAAAAATCTATGAAGTAATAATCCAATACAAGGTACTTATGAACATTTTGGATTAATTTAGAGTGTGAGACCTACCACAAGTGGAGTAATTACTTTCTTAAATTCAATAACAAATTCCATTTAATGAATAACAAATTTTTTTGATGCATTCAAATTTGGGGTTACCCTTAATATAATGTCTCCTTTTTTATTTAATTATTTTGTTAAATATAAATATTAACGAATAAAGTAAGATCGACATGAGTAGAAACGGAAGGATTCTAATTGTATGACAAAATAATATGAATAAGGGGTGAAATATTTAATCATGTTTGTAAAATATCATGAATATTATATTTCAAAAACACTTTTTATTTGTTTATATTATTGTTATTTAAGACTAAGTAGTCTAGAATAGTTGGAAGAACACATGATATTTGATAGAATAGATTTCTGTTACAAATTATTGAATAAACAGTGTGAAAAAAAGAGAATATAGACAGTGATTGGAAAAACAATTCGTTCTATGGATCATTTGATATGATTAAATGTGTGTAAAATGAATAATATCCCTTAGAGGTAGTAATTATAGGTGAGAATGATGAAGACGATCAGGTTGATGAAATGAAAATTATAGTTTAAGATTGAATTTTTTATTTTCCAAAATTGATTGGGAAGTAAATATTTTGTGAAAATAACCCATTATATGTAGGTTTCACATAATATATATCATTATCAAACATATTGAAGCTTTATAATTTAATTGATGACAATAGATGGGATGTCATCAATTTTACTAAACACCTTTCTCTTATGAAGGATATGCTACCAAATTAATAACATATTTCAAGATGAACATATGACTCTAAATAAATTCTATGTTCAATGTGTATGGTCTCTAAAAGAATCCATTCTTTTCCAGATGATTGTACACTATTTCACAATGGAAAAAACATTTACATAATTTCAAAAAGTTTGGTGATTCTCAATACAATAAATATCAATTTGGTCTTAATAATGTTTTATAGTACATTAAAATCATTCCAATTTTTTGGTCAATATATGGAATTAAGGATAATGGAAGAAAACTTACACGACACACATATAAAAGGTATAAATATGGGAAACTTCTTCACCAAACAAACACAATTTAGTGGAATAGAATTAATCATGAGTATCCTGAATTTCGAAATGAGCTAAATAACCTTAATCTTTCACTATATATATGTAGAGGGAATATTTTTGGTTTTCAAAGCATCACCCATTGTACATGGCTGATTATTTCAGTAAATTATATCTTTCCACTATGGTTATGCCTAAAATGAAAATACATTATGTTATCTATACTTATATTAGGAACAAAACAATTTGGAGATGATATTGATATTTATTTAGATCAATTGATTGAGATTTTGAAATTATTGTTTGATTTAGGTATTACATTGTATGATTCTTACATAGATGATGATTTCAACTTTTATTCTTACATGAAAATTTATAATGAATAATTTATCTTAGAAACTATTTATTGGAAACTCAAAAAAAGAGGGGAAATTTTAAAACATTCAACAGTTCCTGAGATTTAAAAAATCAAAAAATCTATCGCATTTAAAATTCATGTTGGAATTATTCAAAATTCATTATATTTCCAAAATATTTTTGAAAATTTTAATTTCTATTTTAACTTATTCAGTTAATCATAAATATTATGGAATATTCTTTTTGATTTTTCTTAATAATCATCCTCCTCAGAATTTCTAATTTTAATTATATCTGAAGAAACTTCCTCATCTTCAATATGATGTATCATTATTGCCTTCAACAAAATCATTTAGTTTTTATCATCTCTTCAATATATCCCTTTATTTCTCATATCATTATTATTTTTCATTCTTTATCTCATTAAGAGATGAATTTCTTTCATAACACATTATGAACTATCTTTATTCTTCATCTCATTATGATCTTATTTTGTTTCACATATGAATAAAATATTATTTTCTTATTTACATATTTACTATATTCCTTTATTTTTCATCTCATTATGATCTCCCTTTATTTACCAACTCATTATGATCTTCCGTTATTCTTCATCTTATTACTATTTTCCATTATTTCACAAATTCAGTCTCTTGAAATCCTCATTAAGATGGAATTTCTCATTATGATGGAAATACCATTACAATTATTTTCCAATATGGATGGAAGGTTGTAAATTATGGCTCAAATAATTAACATTGAAATTCTTCAAGCTTTATCATTTTAAATATTCAACCTTCTAAAAAACTATTGACTCTGGTACTTCTGGATCATATATAATCTTTATGATTCCACCATTTCAAAAAAATAATTCATGATTGTTTTCCTGATTTGTGGGAACATAATTTCCATAAAACCATCACCTAATTTATATTATAATGTTTTATAACATTATAACTCATTACATCAGTTTATTCGAAGATACTCTTCAACATCATTTAGACTTTTTCAATCAGAAACAAGTATCTTTATTTCAAAACTCATTATAAATGACTACATTCATTTATGAAAAAATAGAAAATTTATAATATCAAAATTTATCTTGTTAACAAATAAAAAAACATTTTTAAAACAATTTATCAAGAAGGTTCTTCAATCACCCCCTTTGTATTTATTCCCAAGCATTGATAACAATTTTTTCAACTCTCATAAATTTTTCACTAATAGAAATTAGTAAACATGTTATGTTTATGAATTTTATCAAAATATATAATTTATCAAAAATAAGGTTAGACACACTACAATACTAGAAAATGTAATATTTTTATGGTATTACATCTCCATGTTGTAGGAATAATTTTCCCCAATTTAATAATAAACTTTCATAGCTTTTATATTCTCCATTATCACTTTTCTTTTTATATGATATTTGTTTTTATCTCTATTAATATTTTATGACCATTTCTCTATATTCATAGAAGATTTATATGTAAAAACTTCATACAAAAGAATATTGTTAGTTTCTCTCCCATTTTTCAACATACTCCATATAAAAAATGTGGGTACTTGATTATGAGGTTTACGAAGTCATGGGAGGATTCTAAACATAAATTTTTAGCTTTATCTCAACAAACCATTCATTTGGAATTTCCATTATAAATGATATCTGAAATTTTATACATTGTTAAAATGTATTACATGAAACCATATCAGGAAACATATTTATCTTTATCAAGTGAGAATTCATATCATTATGATTTAATCATGAATGATAGACATGATTTTTAAAAAGATCAAGTGCACTCTGATTGTTACAAATTACCATCAATGGTTTATAAACATTCAAATTCTAGTATTGTAATGAAACTTTCATACACGTCATATGATTATATGAATGATTAGTTTGAAAATATTCATATTCACATTTTATTAATGATACTAAACATTTTTTCTTACTATTACAAGACACACAATATTCACCCAAGAAAAAAATTCCTTCAGAGTATCATTTTGTATTATTAAAGTCTCCATCCCAATTAGTATTAGTATAAACCTAATTATTCATCTCAAATTTTATTTTATATAATAACCCTAGTGAATTTGATCCTATGAAATATCTCAAAATTATTGTTTCTACTAACATATTTCATTATTTTTAATTACACGGCTACCAGGAACAAAAATTCACAACATGAAAAATATTAGGCATTGAGGCTATAAGGTAAAGTAAACATCGTATAAGCTTCATAAAGTAATTCTAATTCACACTTCTTTTGGATTCATATTTACTCACAATTTATTTCATTGTTATACTAGTAGAAACTTATTTGGATTCTTCCATCCCAAACTTATTTAACAATTCTATATCATAATATTCATGAGAGAATAAATTCTATTTTTCTTTTTGTTAAACGTATTCTCTAAGGAACAAATTAAATTTTCCTAACATGGACATCTAAAAATTATTCTCCATATTCGAAAAAAATAAGATACAAATTATCAGTCCCCATAAGAATTATTTCATCCTCATAAACAATTACAATTAGAGTTATTGAGTAAACATAATTATTATATAAATTTCAATCAACATTCAATTAAGAAAAATTTAACATTCTCAAAAAATTTAAATGTTTTTAAATACCAAGCTTGCGGAACTTACTTCCACCCAGACAATTCATTTTTCTATTTAGACACATTGTTTTCATCCTCCTTATATAAAAACCTACAAGGTTGTTCAATGTAAACTTCTTTCTCAATATCACCATTTATGAAGGTTGATTTTACATCTATCTAATAAACAATTCAATTATAATGTTTGTCCATTAAAAGAATCATTCTCATGTTATTTATTTTGGAAACTAGGGAAAAGTTTCTTTAAAATCCACACCTTCTACCAGACCACGACATTTACAAACAAGATTGATTTTGATTCTTGAAACATATCCGTGTTAATTTACCTTGTTTCTGAAAACCCACATGATTCTGATAACATTTTTATTAGATTTCTATGAAACATGTTCACTTTTTTCATTCTTGTCAATATGATCAAAATCATCATTCACATACTACACACATTCATTGTGTTCAATATATTCTCAAAATAATTGTGGTATAACATTTGAGATAACTAATGTTTGATTTTATAATATCACCCTTATTCTTGTCTAAATTGGATCCATTTGATTTCCAATAATTTATTTACACACAACATGTTTTCAAATTTTATGAAATTTAAATGTATCTTTCCCAACTGATTATTCTTTATCACATGAGTTTTTTGAATCCTGATTAAGATTTTTTGAATTACATTAATTATTATTTTAAATCTCTAATTTATCTTCCTAATAATTCTTAATAACATTTGGTATGGAAATTTATTTTTCAATTTGCTTCAAGTCATATGAATCGACTAACATTATTAAATGATTTATCCAACCATTATAACTTCATAAATTTGGTGAATAACCCATAAAAGTCATTTCCTCATCTTTCCCATCAAATATTACCTAATCGGGATTTTTTATTTTATGTTAACATAAAATAAAAAACTCATTAAATTACATCAATGGAGGTTTGTTGTTATAAATTATTTCTTGAGATGTTATATTGGATTTTGGTCTCAACCAAAATCTGTTCAGAATATGTATAAAATAATTACAGTTTCGTTCTGGTAAAACATTGAATGATGGTATTCAACAAACATACAACATTCTATTTCCATAAATCTTATATTCATTATTTCTAATAATCCATTTTTTGTGGAGTAGAGGGAGTACTATATTCATATTTGATATCATTTTTTCTTAGATAAGCTTCATAAGAATTACGGTTGAATTTAGTACCATTATTTATTTTCAACATCTTTATATAGACACCCATTTCATTATGAATATATTTTTGAAAAAACCTAAACATTTAGAATGCTTATGACATGTGTTTCATAAACATGTGGTTTTCATTTGAGTGAAATCATTAGTAAAAGAGATAAATTATCAATATACATTTTATGTTTGATGTCTAATCATAGGACATAAATCTGAATGAATAAATTCAAGAGGTTTGGTAGATTGAATCTCAACTATTGTATGAATTTTATTTGTCATTTTTCCTTTTTGAAATGTAATGAAAAAATCTTTTTCACTTCCAAGTAATTATTTTATGTTTCTAACATCATCAAATTTATAATGATTTCTCATGTTTTTCTATTCAATAAGACCAATTCAAGGGTGATGTAATTTATATTAATATTCATCACTTAAGTAAAAATAGTTTTTAATTTTTATATTTGGAAAATATTCACATGAGTTATTTATCCTTTCTTAATAAGTTTTTCATAATTCAAATTTTGATAACACAATAATATATTGTGAATGTTACTTATTTTCCATCATTATAATTTGAATTATAGTAAGTTGTTTTTTATCCAAAAAAAATAAAATTCCATAGATTTCATCCTTTATACTTCAAACCCATCCTTTCTGATTTCACAAATTTTTTTGGCATACCATTACCAAAGTTAATGATTCTATAATCAATAATTTCAATATATTTCAACATTATATAATCATTTACAATATATGATGAAAAACACTATCATATATCGATGGTTTTTTCATTTTACTTTCATTAAAGCTATCTCAATAACAAAATATCTTTCTATAACATTATTCCCTCTATATTCATTTTCGTTCACCTATAATAAACATATTCCTAGAAGATTTACATACATTTTTAAACATGTCTATAATATTCTTCACATATTCCACAATCCTCATCCAAATATTAATATTAAAATTTTGTTGGAAGGTTTATCACATCATAAGATTTTTCTTTTCAAACATCTTGTGCATTGAGAATGTTATTCATTATTATTTATCCAAATATTCTTATCGGGAGAGATAGGTTATGAAAACCATTATAATCCATATCTCTATTGATTCCAAAACCCTAGAAAGAGCCCTAAAATCGTATTTTTCATTTGAATAAATTTCCTTTTTTATAGAAGCCTTGTTTAGGTTGATAACATCTTCATGATTCAACAAAATATAGGAGGGGGCCATTTTTACACTTGGGTTATTTTTCATATTTTGTTGACATGATGGGTTTTTCACATCATTTCCCATCCATGAATTCCCAATTATTTTCTTCAAGCTTGAAATGTTAAAAAAATATGATCATACATTATTTTTGGTTTGTGAGGATTTCAACTGATTCTTTAGTTGGTTCTTCTCAGAAACATTAATAGTCTCCACTATTACTACCAAGGATTTTTTATGTTTTAATTCATTATTCTCAAGGTATTTTTTGACTCCAAATATTTTTATTGAAACTGTTTAACTTCTTCTTCCATAACAACCTTCTTTTCCTAATATCTTCAACCATCTTTACCTCTTAAGAAATTAAATGTTTGTAACATTTGATCTCATAAATTTACTCATCCTCCAACTTGATGAAACATTTTATTCCTTCAATTACAAATTTAAAACATTTCATTTTCAATATAATTTCGTTTTTTAGAGAATTTTTTCTCAAGACATGCAACAATTGTTACACTAAGTTAAGAATCTCTATATGATTATACACTCCCTTCTTATTCACTATTTGAGGAGTCATAAACATTTTCATTATTTTCAATGATGTCTCTAAATTTTTCTCTGCATTCATCTTCTGAAGTATTGTTTTTAGTTCAGTATGAATAATCTTTCTTATTCAACACCCTTCTATTATTCCCAGTAATCTTTATTTTTGGATTTTATTGATAACTTTTCATCATTGTATATTTGGATTGACTTTTTCCAGTGATTTTTTTAATCAGAATCATCTTGATATCTTCCAAAATTATAGTTGGGTAAAGTCATAGATAATTGTCTAATTAAACCACAATCAAAATAATTTACTGGATGTTTTCCACCCTACATTCATGTTCTTCTTCGATTGTTCATTGATATAATAGACATAATGTTATCATTAAAAACAATATCTTCTTTCCTATGGAGTCATAATGATCAACATCTTCAAAATCCCAAATTTTAAACTATATCATATCTTTAGAAGACATTTCTTCATTCATATTATTTTTAAATATTGAATATTTTATCATTTCATAAGAAACAAAAATGTTATGAAATTACCTGGAGATAAGTCATCCTTATATTATAAATAAATTTTTTTATAAACATACCTTTCAAGGATGTTTTTCATAAGGTTATTATTTATTGTAAAAACATATAAGATATATTTGAATCCTATAATGTATCAAATTATTTAATTAACTATTTTGATGTATTCATCAATAGTTATTTCATCTCTCATTCTGATTTCTTCATACATAATACACCATATCTGAATGATTTCGTCCTTCACATTTGTATTTCCTTAACAAATATTTATATATTAACTCAATTATTTTTTGAACTATTTAGAACCATCGCCTTATGTTAAACTTTATCGAATAAAGGCAAAATATTTTCTTTTCAAGCCTTTCCATTTTCTTCTAAATTTCTTTTATCAAGAAACATTACAGGAGAATCTTTCCAATTAGGTGTATAACTAATAGTACCCACACCAAAAACATCCTGTATAAAAGATCAGAGGTACGGAATCCATTTTTTGAATTCATTTTCAAGCAGGGGTTGAAATTTATTTCAAATAAACAATGAAAATCATAATATAGAATAGTTTTTTAAATGTGTTATAAATTATAAAAATGATATTATGTTGAATTCAAAATTTAAATTTATTAAGATGGAAGTAATTGTATTATTAATAATTTAATATAAATAATAATAATAATTTGAAATTAATTTGAAATAAAAATGTGAAATATTATAATATATGAAAAAAATAATTTTCAATAAAAAACAAATTTTTTCACTATTCACAATAAATTCAATATTTTGGAAATAACCCAATTTAATATTTTTTTATATTTTAATTTCAAAATTTTATCATTTTTATCAATTTTTATTTCAAAAATATCTAAATATTATTTATAATATTTGATAATAAAAAGAAAAACCCCATTATTTTATGAAACAAATATTATTGAAAAATAAAATGACATTACTAAAAACATAGTTCTTTTTTATTAAGAAGTAATTAATATATTTTTATATAGTATAACCTTAATTTATATTCCATAATGTGTTTAATTATATTCATACCCACAAATTCAATGAATATGTTGTAATTGTGAAATTAAATAATATTATATAAATTTTTTTAATGTGGTTTTATTAAACTCTATATTTTTGTTAAGAATACAATATAAGACATAAATTTTTTGTAGATAAAAATATCATAAAATCATTGTGATTTGAATTATATCCACTATAAATTGAATTTCACCCATGAAAATTAGTCACTATGATATAGATAGTGACATATATATTTATTTAAAAGCATCCTCATGTTCCCATATATCTTTCTCAAATTAATAGGATTTCTACAAAAACATGTGTAGGTGAGTTGTTTGTTCAATATAATATTATACCAAATGGAAAACAATCTTTCCAGGATATTTCACATAAGGGATATATTTCACTTAGGGTATTAAATCTGAGTTTAGTACAAGTTAACGACAATCTATGCACTTCCTCAGGAGAGAAACATGGAACACATATCAAACTTGACATTGAATTAGTGTGTGTGAAAAATGATAAACTACCATCCAAATACAATTAAAAATTTCTTATGGACTACTATATCTAGGTTTTATATTTTCATTGATTACAAATTTAATAACATTTTTCATTAGATATATTTAGTGTAATACCTTTTCACCAATATTGAAATAGAGTAATCACTGATGATAGTTATCCTAACCATTATGTAGATATGGAGCTACCCATACAAGTTATTTTTAAAATTTAACAGTTTTTATCATATCCTCATTTAGTTTGGGTTCTAATAGATTTGTTTCCCAAAATTCATCGCAAAATGTAGGAGTTATCTACTTTCATTCATTTATGGATTAATAAAGGGACATATATATTCTCAAGTGAAAGAAATTTTTTGTAAGAAAACTATATTAAATAAAGTATTAGATCCCAATAACCTTTTAGACCTATATAATTTGATATCAATAAAATTATATGGATTTAATGGGTCTCCCAGGTTGACCATCTTTCGATGGATAATAAATAGTATTAAAAATATATTCATTATACAGATCATAGAGAATACTTTTCATGAATACTATTATAAAAATAACATCTTTATTAGATATAATTGAATGTTCTACTCCATTAAATATCTCAACATTAATAATTTATAAAATGGAAATCTATTAAATATTGAAATAATATCTTCTGTAAATTAAACTAGTTACCTTTATAAGGCGGTCGACTATAACCCACATAGTATTGTTCAATTTATATGTTTTGGGGTGTCTAATGATGAAATTAATGGAAATATATTTCCCATTTACATTATTTTAAGGGTAATTGTTATAATATCCCATTATACATCTAACTATTAGCATTGAATTACGAACATATTTGGTATCATGATACATACTCTAAAATATCCCATTTATTGTTGTCCCACTATAAATATTCCTTATATCTCTATACATATTTTTACGTGGATCTTTTATAGGGAATAACAAATTATGAGATTTATCTAATATATTCTTTTTAAATTATAAAATTTTTGTTACACATACATTGTTCACAAACCCACATCATTGCATCACTATCATATTGGAAACCAAGAAAAATAAATAGTTTGTTTTACATTTTTACATTTTAGATACACAGCTCTCTGACCTTCACATGGATAGATGGTTGAACATTGATCTGAGAAATAAATGTTATGACCACATTATTTATGATTTAATTTTCTATCTTCTTTAAATAGATACATTCTGGATCTTTTTTTATCATCATTATAATATACTAGCATGGTTTTCCATACTCAAATCATCATCCACCTTTTTCTCCAACCGAGTGTCGTAATGTATTGATCATTCATAATATTAAATCTAATACAACCATCTTCTCTTGTGAATATTTATCACTTTATATGTGAATAAATATATAAAATTTTAATAATCCATATATATTTTACACCGTTTATCATAAACTAAATAAATCCATATCTTCAACACAGAAATTTCCACTTCCATATCCAAATCACGAGTCTTGTAATTTTTCTTATTTATTTTGAATTCCCATGACGTATATTATAACAATACTTGGCTTTCATATGATTAATTCATGATTTATTACATAGTAATATACATAATAAAACCCAAAAGATTGATATTTATAGTGTATTTTTTAAATAGGTACATCAAATAACAATTTCAAATATGAGATAGAAGGAAATTATTTAAATCATATATAAAATGCTAATATTATTCCGTCGTTCTTAATACTTCATGGTATAGATTTGGGAAAGATTAATAAATGGATGATATGTAAATCACATAAATGGAATAGGAAATGAATAACATGAATAAGGTATTACATTTTAGACAATATAAATATATATGGGACCTAAAACTAGTCATAATCATAAACATGAACATTGCGGAACGATATAAGATGATAACATAAAGTCAACATGAGAATGATCATAAAAATTAAAACACGACATGATTAACATAAGAAAATTATAACCACTAATAAATCAAAAAAATTATATGATTTTTTTAACATCCTTTACAACATAAAATGTGTCTCATGCCACTAAAACATTACGCAATGCAATGGAGAACTATCATGGCACAGTCATCATCATCATCTAATGTACATGAATAAGTTTGCACCATATATCACATAGAATAAAATTATATTTAATCACATTTAATTAATAGATATGGAGTGTGTAATAATTATATTTATGTACCTAATAAAATAATTATTAGTATATACAGGTGAATACCTGTGAGTGGATATATCGAGTATATTCCCAATAAAAAAGTTTGTCATGGGAAAATCAAATAGAAATTTCAACAGCATAATAAGTGTACATAATGGATCATAAAATTATTTAATTGAGTGATGTAAGAACCTATATATTTTATGTAGAGACCCGAAGCTTGACGTATATGGACATTACATTACTTTTGTGGAATACTTAATACATAAAAAAAACAGACACACAAGGACCGCGATAGTTTAGTGTCTTTGGAAACTCGGAATATAAACTTCTAATTATGTTGAAATATCTTCAACAACTCCCATAACGATCTTCCCCTTTTTGTTTCCTTACCTAAAACCTTTCTTTACTTCCTGGGGAAAATAAAACATAAAAAGGTTGAGCTCAAATGCTCAGTAAGGGAAATCATGGATAACATAAAACAATCCATTAACATTTGGAAGGAAAAACTTGAACATGAAATTTAAACAACAAAATCTTGATCAAATACATAAATCATGGAAGTACATAAGGCATATATCATAATAGAACATCAACCATGATAAAATCTAAATAAAACATGTAATTGTGGAAACCATTCAGCACATGTCATGATTTCCATTGTAGCCAAAGCATTGCTGCCAAGACCATCTTAGTGGACAAAGTCCCTTTCTGAATCGAGTTCACTCCTCGTTTCAGTCATGTAACACTGAACAGGATTAACTCACTGTTCCAGCCATGTCTATCTCATGAGATATAAATCTTTACCCAATGCATTGGAGGGAGATATAGGTCCCACCCATCTCATAATGAAATCATTCTTTCGTGTGCCACAAAATCATAAATCATACATCATAGCATAACCCTTGTAATAAAATGGGATTCTTAAACATCATTCCATCATAACATAATTCATAAATGATTTATATCATTTCATCATAAGAAAATTGAAACCATTTAAATCATAGAGACATATTACTTGAAACATACACATATGAAATAATGTCATCGTAGATGGAAAATAGTTTTGGCAGAACACTTGAAATGAATTCCTAAGGAAAATATCCTTTCTTCATTAAAATCATTTTCTTTTCACAAAATTCCATGCAATTTTAAAAGAAAAGGGTTTTTTTTGAAAATAATCATGCATTATTGTAGAGGAAGCTTCTTGAAAATGAGGCATTCTGAAACCATAAAAATCCGTTCACGTCGTATAAGTTAAAAATAACATTCTCCTCGTACTTTTGTCGGAAAAGACAAAAAAGTTCCTCGTAACGTAAAAAAAAGAAAGATTACTTACATACCATGTAGTAAAAGTCCAAAATAGGTAAAAAAGACTTTAAACATACATGAAAAAACTTTTATAAAACATGGACATGGATGATATAAATAACCCCTGTAAATACTTATGAATAAGCAATCTCAGATAAAAATGAGATTTGCAAAATTATCCCTTACCTTTGGTCCGATATGCTTCGTACGTATCTAAACCTCTAGTATAATGATTTAAATAATTTCATTGAATTATTACAGAATCATATTAATTGTTATGATATCATATATGTTTCACTTATGACATTATATTACCCATTCTTTTGTAAATTCCATGTTAAAGCAGCATTTTGGGTAAAATCATTTCATTTATCGTATGTGTTTCGACTTTTCATTCTTGATATTATTACTTATATCCTGATTTTCATAATTAAAGATTTAAAACATGATTTATGTATAATATATTAATCATATACATATGTATATTATAGATCGATAAAAGGAATGAAATACACCGTTCATGGAGACGATAGGTCGTACGTACGCATGAACGCTTTTTTCATTTCCTTATTGAATTGAATGAAACTAAATAGATGAAATAAATAAATATATATATATACATAAATCCAGTAGCATTATTATTTCATATATTTCATTATTATTCATTATATATACTTTATAATCATTCTTGAATGGTTAATCATGGAAAATAAATCTCATCGCGTTCGTGGAGACGGTAGTCCGTACGTACGCACGAGCGATGATATCATTCCCATGATTGTGGAATTGTATTGGAGTGTATGTATACTATTTCAGAATAAATATCACTTTAAAATAATCATTTACTCCCACCATTATACCCATCCATGTAAGGTGGTGGTGGAAAAACAGATTACACCACGGCGTGGAGACGGTATTCCATACGTACGCACGCGTGGTGAATTCGTTTTCCGTAGGATGGATAGATGGTGAAATAGGGTTGTTTCATAATTATAATAACATATCATTATATTATTGATACTGATGTTATTACTTCAAAATGAAACAACTAAAGAAGAAGAAGTGGAGAAAGAAATAATGTTGAAATAATCGGTAACGAGCATTACCTCTTCTTTGAAGCGCCTTTTTGAAACCTCCTCTTAGGGTACCATTATTGGTCTTTGAAGAAGACCAGAACCTCTAAGATGTTTTCTAGGGAAGTGGAGAAGTGAAATTGGCAGGCGTTGGCTGATATTTAAGGCACAAAGTGGTGTGATGAAGAGAGGGAGGAGGTTCCCTTTTATAAGGGAGGAGAGGGGCACCTTTTGAATAAATAAAATATTATTTTATTATAAAGTCATATTCGGTTTTTAATAGCTCCAAATTGAGTTATTTCGAATCTAAGGTGGGGATGGGTCAAAATTATCTCATCAAATAGAATTCAGACATGTTTAGGATCCTATTTCAACCTTATCATTTAGATTTAACATTAAGTTAGATAATTTTACTTTTACCGTGTCTTTTTGTGTTCTTACACTATAATGTTAATAAACATACTATAACAAGCCAAAAGAACCCCAAGTTGTTTATTATTAATATATATAACCTTATCTAAGTCATTTTTCCTGACCATAGATTTTTAGGAATATAATAACAATTAATAATATAATATTTGTTTTAAAAACTATTTTATGTTAATTTTGACACTATTTGATAATTGATTTTTGTGAAAATCATAACAGAATGAATTGTTCGAAAAAAGTTATTTACCTCAACACTAACATGTCATATTAACATTGAAAATTATTGGAATTCATAAAAAGTCTCAAATTTCATTTATTTTCGTATTTATAACATCAATTATGTCATTATTTCATTAATAAGATACTTACTGCATCATCATTGTGTCATAAATAAATTAAATTATTTAAAGTCTAAAAATTAAAAATAAAATATCATTGTGTAGGAAATATTTTTATATTTCTAATGAATATTTATAGTCGAATTTATCTTATGTATAACCCTATATTAAAAATGATTTACTTATTAAACATTGATTTTAACTATTTTAACCCTTCTGTAAATAAATTAATAATAAATGTCCTAATCTAATCCAAGTGGGCCTAAATGGTCATATTTTATTCCTAAGGTTGTTTTTAATCAAATTACACTTATCCAATTTTATTAGGACATGTGTTAGGGTAATAATAATATCATTTTTACCCTTAATTACCCTATTTATTTTTAACCGTGGTAAATAAAAGAAAAAAGTTACTATTCATCAAAAATTATTTTCATCTCATTGAACCACATTTTACTTACTGACATCAACAGTGTCTCTCTTATTTTTGAAATTCCATTCACAAAAGCGGTAAAGTTACATTTTATGTAAATTTGCAAATTTCCTAGGAGGTGGTTAAAAGATGGTCAAAAGTTCAATAAAATTTTTATATATCTAAAATTATTAAAAACAATGACTCCAATGAATTAAATTGAACTTATATAGGTATTATGTATCAATTTTGACCTAAAATAATTTAAAATAATTAATTATTTAAATAAAAAGTTGGTTTTTAAATAGTAACCCATTGTTTTCACTATTCATCTAAAATTGAAAGTTTTTAGAAAAATACCAAAATTTCACCCTAGTATAATTTCGATATTCCAAATCCAAAAATGAAGTCCATTTTGAAAAATTAAATTTACAAAATTTCAAAAAGTGGTTATTACTATTCATAACTGCTATTAATAATATTTTAATAGCATATCGTTGTTTAGTGAAACTCGATATTATGTACCACACACGCTATCGAGGAAGGTCCTGATTGCGTGTAATGCAGCCAAGTTAGGGTTGTGTGTTGTGCAAGACTCTATTGTTGTAGCTTACAACACAAGACATCAATAATATTAAAAATAATATTTTTCATAAAATCTCGGGGTGTTACATTCTACCCCCCTTAAAATGAATTTCTCCCTCGAAATTCGTCGGGGTTATAAATGGTTTACTACTAGAAAGTTTCTTTAATAGAAACCCACATTGTAAAAAAGAATACCCAAACCAATCTTTAAAAACTAAAGTATCAAACATAACTGTTACCCAATTTAACTAATCAATGGGTTTCCACATAAGAGAACTTAAGTGAAAATATGGATATGAAAGAGAAACCTAACCATCATGTTCTGATGGAGAGTGGTAGAGAACATGGCTATGAAAAAGCCAACAATCACAACGCTATAGATTTGTGATGATATAAGGTACCATCTGATTCATTGGATATAAGGGAACTTGGACAACATATTTGGTTTTCAAGATCATTTCCCTAAATTTGATGAATTAAAAGAAATAATTACAAGATTTTGGAACAATCTCACTGTTCTTCGTGAATTGAACAATTTCCACTTCATCCCTTAAAGAAATGATGTTGAATTTGTTATCCGTGATGTGTTAGCAGATCATGTGATAGAATTATGGGTCATTCCATCTGTTTCAAACAAAAGGTTAGCAAAAGTTATAAGTCCATCTTATGGTTAGATTAATCGTATATTGTTTCAAAAAATGAACTTATACTTCATATATCATACCGCTTAATAAAATAAAACTAGTTTCTACTAACCAGGGACTTCCTGTAGGCCAGTGGTAGGTGATAAAGGCCAGTCGTACTTCGGTTGTGGGTTTGATTCCCACAACCATGTCCGACGCGATGGGATGCCGACCGTCCTGCAAGTTGTCCTTTTTCTAAAACTACATTACTATAACATCCCATCAATAATATTGAAAAAACATCTATCTTTAAACAATACTAACTTATGTCCAACATATTCTATTCCAATTTTTAGGCTTATCCATAATACTACAATCCACTCTCATAATATAGTGAAAACGATTACAAGAGATTTCATATAACAAGAATGTTAACACCATCGTTGATTCCCATATATCATAAGACATGTCTTGTTGGTCACATTCCAAACATTTGAATCCCTTAATCATCTATTCTCTTGAAAAATGAATACCCATTAAACCTTAGTGAAAACATGAATGTAGTTAAAAGTTAACACTTTCCATATACCAAAATCCTCAAAATTCTATATACTCAAACCATGATATCACTTAGTCCTTATATCAATCATGATCTCATGAATACAATCAAACATCTCATTATCTTTTTATTCTTTCATTATGTGCATATCATCTACATTCCAAAAATATATGAATAACCTTCCATGGTTACTGGTACCATTCAACATATACATTCAAATAATTTAGGAAAAACAATAGTGTAACAATACTTAGATGATTCTTTATTACACAGTACCATTAACTATACAACATAACTCTAGATAAACATACAATCATTCCACTACCTTCTAAAACAACTGACTGAGCTTCAACACTTCTTTCAGCTCATATATCATTTGTAGTCTCCTCATAATCATCCACATAAATACTACCCATATGACCATGCTGATTCTCTTCATGAGATTTTCCCTTAGAGAATTGGTTTTCATAATTCCCATACATTCCACATTTAAAACATATAATCATTGTTGATGTCGTAGCAATACCATTATCCTTGTCTATGGTGTTAACTGAAACTTTTCCTTTGCAATTACTGGCTTTGTGTCCTTTTTTTCCACACCCAAATCATCTTCCAGTTCCTTTGATACAATATCCCTGATGCCTCTTCCCACATGATATACATGAGGGAAATTCAACTTTATTTCCTCTATGATCATCTTGAAACTCCATCTTTCTCTTATTATCTGAGTCTAGAAACTTACCAAAGTTGAGATTATTGATCATATTATGAGATTTATGATTAGGTATAATAATGATGTTTGGACTTCCAAATCCCATTTCATTTGGTTTCTCATGAAGAATATCATTCCATTGTCTGTCATATCCTCCATTATCGTGAATCTTCCTGTTTCCAGCCATTTTCTAAAACCCAAAAAGAAAAGTGTGAGAGGAAAAAATCATGCTAGGGAAAAAACATAGTAAAGGGGGAGTTACCTCAATATCTAACATCTTAGGTTAAATTATAAGATCGTTACCGTAGTTCTAGGACTATATCCTGTACGTATACTTATCCTTAGGGACATCCCTAGAAATACCTTAGAAATATCTCTAGGGATATCACTAACGTTTTCGCATCCTAGTTTCCAAAGGTTGACTAAAAATTTCCTATGATACCAAATATAGAGACTCGAAGCTTGACGTAAATAGACATTATAGTACTTTTGTAGAATACTTAATACATAACAAAAACAGACACACACGGACTGTGATAGTTTAGTGTCTTTGGAAACTCGGAATATAAACTTCTAATCATGTTGAAATATCTTCAATAACTCCCATAATGATATTCCCCTTTTTGTTTCCTTACCTAAAACCTTTCTTTACGTCCTGGGGAAAATAAAACATAAAAAGGGTGAGCTCAAATGCTCAGTAAGGGCAAACATAGATAACATAAAACAATCCATAAACATTTGGAAGCAAAAACTTGAACATGAAATTTAAACATCAAAATCTTGAGAAAAGACATAAATCTTGGAAGTACATAAGGAATATATCATAATATAACATCAACCATGCTAAAATGGGAATAAAACATGTAATTGTGGCAACCATTCAGCACATGTCATGATTTCCATAGTATCCAAGGCATTGCTACCCAGACCATCATAGGGGACAAAGTCCCTTTATGAATCGAGTTCACTCCTCGTTTCAGTCCTGTAACACTAAACCGGATTAACTTACCATTCCATACATGTCTATATCATGAGATATAAATCTTTACCCAATGCATTGGAGGGATATATAGGTCCCACCCATCTCATAATTAAATCATTCTTTCATGTGCCACAAAATCATAAATCATATATCATAGCATAACCCATGTAATAAAATGGGATTCTTAAACATCATGCCATCATAACATAATCCATAAAAGATTGATATCATTTCATCATAAGAAAATTGAAACCATTTAAATAATAGAGACATATTACTTGAAACATACACATATGAAATAATGTCATCTTAGATGGAAAATAGTTTTGTCAAAACACTTGAAATGAATTCTTGAGGTAAATATACTTTCTTCTTTAAAATCATTTTCTTTTCACAAAATTCAATGCAATTTTAAAAGAAAAGGGTTTTTTTGAAAATAATCATGCAATCTTGTAGAGGAAGCTTCTTGAAAATGAGGCATTATGAAACCGTAAAAATCCGTTCACGCCGTATAAGTTAAAAATAACATTTTCCTCGTACTTTTGTCAGAAAAGTCAAAAAAAGTACCTCGTAAAGTAAACAAAATAAAGATTCCTTACATACCATATAGTAAAAGTCAATATGGGTAAAAAAGAATTTAAACATACATGAAAAAACTTTTATAAAACATAGACATGGATGATATAAATAACCCCAGTAAATACTTATGAATAAGCAATCTCGGATAAAAATGAGTTTTGCAAAATTATCCCTTAACTTAGGTCAGATATGATTCGTACGTATCCAAGCCTCCTGTATAATGATTTAATTAATGTCATTGACTTATTACAGAATCATATTAATTGTTATGATATCATATATGTTTCAATTATGACTTTATATTACCCGTTCTTTTGTAAGTTCCATGTTAAAGCAGCATTTTGGGTAAAATCATTTCATTTATCGTATGTGTTTCGACTTGTCGTACTTGATATTATTACTTATATCCTGATTTACATAATTCCAGAATGTGAAACATGATTTATATATAATATATTCATCATATACATATGTATATTATAGATCGATAAAAGGAATGAAATACATTGTTCATGGAGACGATAGGCCGTACGTACGCATGAATGTTGTTTTCGTTTCCTTATTGAATTGAATGAAACTAAATAGATGACATAAATATATATATACATAAATCCAGTAGCATTATTATTTCATATATTTAATTATTATTCATTATATATACTTTATAATCATTCTTGAATGGTTAATCATGGAAAATGAATCTCATCGCGTTCGTGGAGATGGTAGTCCGTACGTACGCACGAGCGATGCTATCATTCCCATTATTGTGGAATTGTATTGGAGTGTATCTATACTATTTCAGAATAAATATCAAATTACAATAATCATTTATTTACACCATTATACCCATACATTTAAGGTGGTGGTGGAAAAACAGATTACACCACGGCGTGGAGACGGTATTCCATACGTACTCACGCGTGGTGAATTCATTTTCCGTAGGATGGATAGATGGTGAAACAGGTTTTTTTCATAATTATAATAACATATCAGTATATGAGTGATACTTATGTTATTACTTCATAATGAAACAACTAAATAAGAAGAAGTGGAAGAAGAAATAAAGTTGAAAGAATCGGTAACGGGCATTACCTCTTCTTTGAAGTGCCTTTTTGAAACCTCTTCTTAGGGCACTAATATTGGTATTTGAAGAAGACCAGAACCTATAGGATGTTTCTAGGGATGTGGAGAAGAGAAATTTTCAGGGTTTGGCCGAGCTTTAAGGCTCAAAGTGGTGTGAGGAAGAGAGGGAGGAGGTTCCCTTTTATAAGGGAGGAGAGGGGCACCTTTGGAATAACTAAATCTATTATTTTATTATAAAGTCATATTCGGTTTTTAATAGCTCCAAATTGAGTTATTTCGAATCTAAGGTGGGGATGGATCGAAATCCTCTCATCCAATATAATTTAAACATGTTTAGTTTCCTATTATAACCTTATCATTTAGATTTAACTTTAAGTTAGATAATATTACTTTTACCGTGTCTTTCTGTGTTCTTACACTATAAGGTTAATAAACTTACTATAACAAGCCAAACGAACCCCAAGTTCTTTATTATTAATATATATAACCTTATCTAAGTCATTTTACTGAGCCTTATATTTTTAGGAATATAATAACAATTAATAATATAATATTTGTTTTAAAAACTATTTTATGTCAATTTTGACACTATTTGGTAATTGATTTTTGTGAAAATCATAACAGAATGATTAGTTCGAAAAAAGTTAATTAAATCAACAAAAACATGTCATATTAACATAGAAAATTATTGGAATTCATAAAAAGTCTCAAATTACATTTATTTGGGTATTTATAACATCAATTATGTCAATAGTTCATTAATAAGATAATTACTGCATCATCATTGTGTCATAAATAAATAAAATTATTTAAAGTCTAAAAATTACAAATAAAATATCATTATGTAGGAAATATTTTTATATTTCTAATGAATATTTATAGTCGAATTTATCTTATGTATAACCCTATATTAAAAATTATTTACTTATTAAACTTTGATTTTAACTATTTTAACCCTTCTTTAAATAAATTAATAATAAATGTCCTAATCTAATCCAAGTTGGCCTAAATGGTCTTATTTTATTCCTAAGGTTGGTTTTGGTCGAATTTCACTTATCCAATATAATTAGGACATGTTTTAGGGTAATAATAATATCATTTTTACCCTTAATTACCCTATTTACTTTTAACCGTGGTAAATAAAAGTAAAAAGTTACTATTCACCAAAAAATATTTTCATCTAATTGAACCACGTTTTGTATACTGACATCAATCGTGTCTCTTGGATTTTTGAAATTCCATTCCCAAAAGTGTTAAAATTATGTTTTATGTAAATTTTCAAATTCTCCTAGGAGGTCGGTAAAAGACGGTCAAAAGTTCAATAAAATTTTTATATATCTAAAATTATTAAAAAAATGACTCCAATGAATTACATTGAACTTATATAGGTATTATGTATCAATGTTGACCTAAAATAAATTAAAATAAATAATTATTTAAATAAATAGTCGGTTTTTAAATATTAACCCTGTGTTTTCACTATTCATCAAAAATTGAAAGTTTTCAGAAAAATACCAAAATTTCACCCTAGGCTAATTTAGATATTCCGAATCCAAAAATGAAGTCCATTTTGAAAGATGAAATTTACAAAATTTCCAAATTGGTTATTACTATTCATAACGGTTAGTTTTAATAATATTTTAATAGCATATCGTTGTTTAGTGAAACTCGGTATTGCGTACAACACATGCTATCGAGGAAGGTCGTGATTGCGTGTAATGTAGCCAAGATAGGGTTGTGTGTTGTCCAAGACTCCTTTGTTTTGGCGTACAACACAAGACATCAACAAAATTAAAAAAAATTCATAAAATCTCGGGGTGTTACATTTTATTCAAGAATGGATCATGATTTCTGGTGTTTTTGAGAAAAATAGGAGTTTCTAGAAATTTTATGAGTACACGCCGCATACTTAGGAATACACGACGTGTACGGGGTTGATGTGGGTAGCAGTGTAATGGTTTTCTATCAACTGAGTACATGGTCATGTGAGGTGACCTAGAGACCGTCTAATGTCAGGCCTGGTAAAGGCATATACACACTGTGTATCCTCAGAGAACATGTTGTGTATTTTTATTTATCATTTTCATATCTGATCGGGGCCACGTCTAATCGACATAAAAGACATCTTCTTAACATGTCTCGTCCAGGAGCGACATATATTTATGATTCTTCTCTAAGCCCCTGATCATATGTCACAACTCCTAATCGAACGCAGTCAATTGCGTAGGAATCGCATCAGTGAGTTATTCCATCTTTTATAGCCTCATATATTGATTCCTTCACTTTCATTAGAAATCATTGGATGATCTTTTTAGACATTTTTGTAGATATAGAGTGTTCTAGGTAAGTTCTAAGTCATATAGTCAACTATATTGATTGAACAACATCAAGGTAGGTGGTTTGTTCCTTTATGTAGATTTTCTTTGATTTATAGTTGCAAAAGGATCCCAATTCCCTAGTTTACAGTATTGCGTGTTTAGGAAATTTAACATTATTATTTCATGTTATGCCTTTTATTCTTGGTTGTGGGTTTTTTATTTTAAATAGGGCTATTTACCTTGAAATGACTGTGATTTCCCATTTTGGATCTGATATTGGCTGTTGGTTCTAGAATATCCTATTTGGCAGCTCGTTTTCCATGCCTAGTGCTGTTAGGATGGATTGAAATTATCTGGCATGCTTGTTTTATGATTTTTAGTTGTTCATACAAGTAGTATTCTTTATTTAAATTGGCTAATAAATATCATTTTTGGATGATTTCTTTACACAGGGCTATGGGAACCCGGTGTAGTGAGGTCATATAGAGGATTGACATTGAGGGATTCCCCATAGTGCCTTTTCTACTTTTCACACTGCGTGACCATATAGGGGATAGAAATTGAGTGATCTATTAGAGTGTCCTAGTTATCATTACGGTACCACTAGGGGAATTTTCATTGATTGATTCATCATAGAGTTTGTAGTTCATCGTTAAAAAACTATAGGGTTAACAGACAGTGAGTACTTTCTCAGAAAGACTTTGTTATCGTGATACCAAAGGGGTTAGACTGTGTGAGCTATCCATGGGGGATGTTATATAATTAATGTTAAATGGTAAGATGAAGTAGAGGGGTTAGGCTATGTGAACATTCCTAGAGGGTTGCCTGTATTAGTTTGGCTGAATAATGGGTAATGTAAATGAATGCATTTGAAATTGTAGGACTATTTAATGTTGTGTACTTCCTTGTTTATTACATACTTTATCATATTTTCTTATTACATATATTCACTGATATCTAAGCATAGATATTTTGGTGGATTACTACTACGATTCATCCCAATTCCTGTTTGGGTCATGCTTTAGGGCCCAAACAGATTATATTGATGCAGGTATTGATAAGGGAATGCACCCTTCTACTTCAGGTACATGACTGTTGTGAAGATATTGTGCATGTGACGATTATGAGTCTTGTGATTCCATTGGAGTTCACTAGAATTATTTTTTACATATGTTTATTAATGTATTCCACCATTGGGAATTGTTTGTCTGCTTTCCTAGATACCTGTGACATGCATCATTATTTTCATATATATGTTATAATTGTTTATCTACATTAAGTATTCTATTGTTTATTCATTGTATGGTATTAATAATTTTGCTACTATTATCTGATTGTTTTGGATTTTTTACTCTATAAAAAAGGGCATAGTTTCTCTACAATCACACCCAAGTCCCTTGCTTCTAGTCGGTAGCCTATGGATTTCGGGGAAATGTTCTTGAGGCCTTATGACCAACCGGGTACAGAGAACCTCTGGGCGGCACCAAAATCCGGGATGTTCCAAAGTGGTATTAGAGTAATTATTCTCATTTAGACTTACAGTTTGGAGCCTATAGTTAGAGATAATAAGTAATATGTAGTTTTTAATAAGATGTTAATGGGTGTAGCTAACCTGTTTACAGGGAAAAGCTAATTTTTCTCATTTATTGCAATTTTTTGGGTTTCTCAATTTTATAGTAGGTTTGATTTCACTATTGGGCGAATCAATTGTTTTGGGTTGTTATCATTGATATTATTTAGGTTCTATTTCTGTTGAAACTTGATTAAATGAGGGTATTCCATCTCAGGTATCATATAGGACCTTTCTAGAGATCACATGTCATACATTCTTATCATGCCATTTAGGGCGCATTATCGATTTCATGTTGATGTGATAGATGTTATGCTAGATATGCATGTTGTTGTAATATATGCCTTGATTGAATACCTATTAATTGATAGAGTATTTCTAATATGTAAGGTTTCATTGGATAGATGCAAGAATTTGGACCCTAAGGTGTTATGGGCCCTCATGGATCAGAATTTGGAGGATCATGTGATTGTTGCACTGTTATCCCTTGTAATATACCTGAATAAGATGATGAACTTTGATTTTTGGGGAGTATGGGCTCCCACATATCGGAATATGGCACTTTAATGTTAATTTCATTGTTTTATGGGTTTTGGTTTAGTTTCTGAGGCTTATTGTCTAGAAAAAACCAGAATACATGGTGTGTAGAGGTGAACACACCCCATGTAACCTTCTTTACAGGAAGGAACAACTTGTCATAAGTACACACAATGTACTTTGAGTACATTCCAGGTATTCTTTAACCATGTTACTTTCTATGTGGGCAGAGAAACCAGGTTAATAAATCATTGATGGAATATGTCGTGTACCATATGTACACGTCGTGTTGTAGATACCATGTATCCAGACATGTGACTAATGAAACAATTCAATGAATTCTTTCTATTACACGTCGTTTCTAGCATAAACATTCCATCTAGAGTCAACATTGTCTCTGATAGTGTGAATAACCACATAGGTTGTTGAAATAGAAGAGTCACATGCCCTGTATTGAAAAAACACACCGTGTAGTCTTGTTCTAAGAGAACTGTGTGGTTTAAACATGTCCAGGAACTCAAGGATGGGAATGTGATTCAAGTACAGACCATGTCCTTATAAAGAACACTCCGTGTGTTTGGGGTTACACAACCAGTGTTAGAAGAAGTACACACCTCTATGAAGGCATAAGGGAACATGTCGTGTAGGGGTTATACATGCCGTGTATCCCCGTTTTGAAAAACATGAATGTTTTCTTTCTATGGTTCCCTTCTTTCACTTCTTAATTTTAGTCCTTGATAATCATGATCTAAGTACTGTGCTTAAACATGTAGAGTCATGCCACCGAGTCATCCTTCTATTGTACACTAGATACATGTAAATGATCAGACGCCCGAAATGGTGGATCAAGGACTACCACTGGACCCTCCAATCATGGCACCATTCGTTATTCCATATATAGGTGACGATGTACATTTCGGAAAAGGCTTCATGAGGTTTATGTAGATGTTTTAGGGAGCACCACATTCTACCCCGTTTATGGTAGAATTGATATAGGTTTTAAACAAAAGTATCCTCACACTTTCTTAGGGGATAGTGTACCTTAGGCTGCAGAGTCATTGTTGAAATCCATGTTATCTGTCTACAAACATCTAGAGATGCCTCTAGAATAGAGTTTGTATCTCACTTATTACATGATTTGGTATTCCACCAAGATATGGTGGGATGTGATATCATCAGTGGGAAGCTTGTAGGTGATGGCTCAGGATGAGTTCTAGTGGTCCTTCTACGACTACTTCTACCTGGTGACTTTGAGGGATGATCAAGCGCGAGCGTTCTGGAGTTTGGAGCAGGGTACTCTCTCAGTCATGGAGTATTCTTCTCACTTCACAGAGCTACAGTGCTTCACACCCATTATAGTGGTGATGGGTTATTCCTTGTGAGGAAGTTTGAGGATGTTCTTCAGAATGACATATGATCTCCTGTGAACATACTCAGGTTGATGAACACATCTTTCATAGTCAACCATTCATTGATCACAAGCATTAACTGATGGATTCTGGAGCTGAGGGCTAGGGCAGTTGAGCATCCATAGTTGGTGCTTCTTCGGCTGATAAGAGGATGTTTCGTAGGGAGTATACACGTGGTGATACGAGTAGGCGGGATACACCTTCAGGTAGCTAGGTGGTATTCCACCAGTGTGGGAAGGGCGGGCATATGAGGCCACATTTCTACAGAGACCCATTTGAGTGCTGATCTTTCTGTAAGATGGGTAATATTACTCCTTTCTATGAGTTTTTTCACCATAAACTGTTGACAAAAGTTCTTCTATGACTCATCGTTTAGAAGCCATACCACCACTTTCTCAACAATCTGGTAACTGGAGTTCTTCTGGCTATTCAGGTCAAGGTGGAGGTTTTGTCCTTGGAAGCCAGTCTCCAGGCATTCAGTGACATTAGGGTGGATCAATTCATGATGGTAAGGTAGGGTTAGAGGGTCGTGGTATAGGACAGAATTTTGTAGTGGAGTAGATCCAGTAAGAGCAGGACCCCAAACACTCTTCTGTTAGAGGTACAATTCTCATTGTCTCAATTTTAGCTTCTATGATTTTCGATATAGGGCCTTCCCATTATTTCATATTTGTTGCTGATGTGGAAAACCTTGTACTCTTTATGTTTACATCTACTGATATCTTGACACTGGACACTCTGTTAGGGACTAGAAGGGCTAGTGTGTGTCAGTTCAAGGAATTCCCTCTAGAGGTTGATGGGAGTCACTTCTTATGGGACCTTTATGTCTTAGTGATAAGTGCTATGATGTCATTCTTGGAAGATACTTGTTAGTTTCCTTTAATGTTTTTGTCGATTTATATCACCGTATGATGGGTATCACATCACCATAGGGTGGGTTGTTTCTACAAAAGGTGGAATGGGATGTCTCGGCGAGCAGAGTAGTACCCGAGCATCATCTATTGGGAGTTGTTACATCTGAGACTGCTAGTTTGTATATATATGACCATGGAACATCATAGATTAACTTTCAACTAGTGGTGGATCATTTCACAAATGTATTTCCAGAGGACTTTTTAGGTTTTCCTTTGGATCCAAAGGTATAATTTTATATTGATCTTGTGCTAGGAGTGACACCGATGTCCATTCCTCCTTTTTGGAAGGATACACCAGGGTTACATGAGCTCAAAAAGTAGTTAGAGGAGTTGGTGGAAATGGGTTTCATTCAACCCAGTACTTATCCTTCGGGTTTTCCTATCCTATTTGCGATGAAGGCAGATTGTAGCCTTAGACTTTGTGTGGATTATTGGAAGCTAAACTAGTTAACCGTCAAGAACCGATATTCCTTACTGATGATTTGAGGAGATCAGGTGTTCTTGAAGAATTAATTGAGATTCGGTTATCATCAGTTGTGTGTTACACCATCTGAAATATCTCTTACAACCTTTTAGAGTAGGTATGGTCAATATGAGTATGTGGTTATGTCATTCGACCTCACGAATGTGCCTGCCGTTATTATGGCACAGATGAACCGGATTTTCTATCCCTACATGGACTCCTTTGTGGTGGGTTTTGTGGAATATATCTTTGTGTACTATCACACATGACATGACCATGATACCGATATTGAGATCATTTTGAGAACACTAAGAGAGCATCATTTATATGCTAATATCTCAAAATGCCACTTTTGGATGCACGGGATCTACTTCTTGGGTCTTTTTATATTTGAGATAGGAGTATCAATAGACACCAAGAATGTGAGAGCTATAGTTTCCTGGGAGTATCCAAAGAACGTATTTGAGGTACAGAGTTTTCTAGGGCTGGCTAGTTACTACAAACATTTTATATATGAATTTTGACGCTTAGCAGCGCCACTAATAGGCCTGACAAAGAAGGGTGTGAACTACTTATGGAAAATTTATTGTGATTTAATCTTTCAGGAGATGAAAGGGGTGTTGAACTCACCACCAATACTAGTTTATCTAGTGCCAGGAAAGAGATATATAGTCTACTATGATTCATCGGGTATCTGTTTGGGAGTACTGTTAATGTCGGGGGGAAGGAGTTGTTGTATTCGGGTCTTGGTAGTTGAAGCCACATGAGGGGAATTACCAGACACATGATCTTGAGATTATTGTTCTTGTTTATGAATAACGTTGTTGGAGATGTTATCTATTGGGAGAGAATTTTTTGGTATTCACCAACCACAAAAGTCTCAAGAATATATTCACTCATCATGATATAAATTTGAGATGAAATATGTGGGTTGAATACCTTCAGTCCTTTGATTTTGAGCTTACCGATAGGCCTGGAAAAGGCAACGCAGTGGTTGATTCATTGGGTGGGAGGACTCCAATATAGGCACATCAGAAGTCTAGTTGTGAGTGGAAGCTTATGGATCTGTTCTATGAGATGCATTTGGAGGTGTACGACAGACAAGGGCAGACATTTATTCCTTCTATATTTGTTACCTATACTTTGCTTGATCAAGTACGAATGTGGAAACTATTAGATTATGATGGCCTTGTAGTACATGAGTGTGTGTCAGGAGGGGACCCTATTCCTTGTTGGAAAGTATGAGAGGATTAGATCTTTCATTTTCATGGGTGCCTGTGGGTTTCGGCAAGCATACATGAGTTTTTGATGAATGGTTTTCATTCATCAGTGTGGGCAGTTCATCCTATTATCACCAAGACGTATCGATATCTACACCCTCAGTATTGGTGGCTAGGTAACATGAGAAATGTTTCAGGTTCATTCATGAGTTGTTCCACCTTCCAGTAGGTGGAGGCGGAGAATCAACCACTAGTATTTCATTTTCATACGTTAACCATTCTTGAGTGGATGTGTAATGATGTCTCAATGAACATCGTGACAGATTTACCAAGGTCGCCTCGAGGTAACGATTCAATTTGGTTTTTCATAGATAAACTCATGAAGGTCTCACACTTCTTAAAGATCAAGTAGACCTTTAGTTTTGGGGATCTGGGAAGATTGTACATCTGGGATATTGTACGTTTACATGGGGTTCCACACTCCACCATTTCTAATAGTTATGAATGTTTTACTTATCAGGTCTAGTAGGGACTACAGAGGGTGTTGGCTATACAGGTACTTCTGAAAATAGCTTACCATATCTAGACAGATGGCTAATCTGAGCATACGATTCAGGTAATAGAGGGAATTCTACGAGGAAGAATCCATGATTTTGGAAGTTCTTGGGAGAAGAACATACCTCTGGTGGAGTTTTCCTAATATTATAGTTTTCAAGAAACTATAAAGATGGAACCTTATGAGGCTTTGAACAATATGATTTATCAATCACCCCAATGTTTTCTTGATGATGGAGAGGCACCTATGCAGGGACTTCGTATTTCCCAGGAGACCGTGTAGCAGATAGAGTTGATTCATAAGAGGATGACTACTACACTATCATGACTGTAGTCTTATGCAGATCGTTGGAGATGTCCTTTAGAGTTTGAGGTCAGAGATTATGTTTTCCTTCTAGTAACACCAAGGTTGGGAAACATGTAGAGTATGTGATAGGGAAAACATTCTCTGAGATACATTGAGAAGTTTGAGGTCTCCAAGAGTGTTGGTATGGTTGCCAATCAGTTATAGTTACCTCAGAGGTACCAGGATATGCACAATATTTTCCACATTTCCCAGCTATGGCGCTACTTCTTAGATATGTCTCATATTTTTCAACCCAAGGAGGCTGATTTGCATGTGTACACATCGTTCAAGGTGCATCCTATCTGTATTTTTGATCATAGTGTGAAGGTTCTCCATGGACGGTCTATTCCCCTTGTATGGGTTCTATGGAAGCACGTGGTGAGTATAGGATGAGACATGAGATAGGGAGGATGATGTACGATTGTAGTGGCCGAATCTATTCGAGGATTCTTCTTCATCACCACAATTCTAGGGAAATTCAGGGAATAATTTCTTTAAGGGGGGAAGTTTGTAAGAACCCATGTCTTCTATTATAGGTTTGGATCTTTATTTATGGTGTTTTTGAGAAAAACATGACTTTTGGGAAATGTTAGGAGTACACATTGTGTACTTAGGAGTACACGCTGTGTACCAGGATTTTGTGGGTAGTCGTGTACTGACCGTGTAACGGCCGAGTACAGGGCTGTGTGAGGTGAACTGAAGGCTACCTAATGTGGATCCCGATAATGGTCTATGAACGACATGTATCCTCAATTAACACACTATGTATTTTTAATTTTAATTGTTATATCGGATCCGGGTCATGTCTAACCGACAGAAAGAACATCTTCTAAACCTTTCTCATCCTATAGTGATAGATATCGCTGATTCTTCACTAAGCTCTCGATCAACCGTTTATACCCTAAATTAAACACCGTCGATTGTGATAGAATTTAATTAGTGAATTATTTTTTATTCTAGAGCCTCATATCATGATTCTTCATATTTCGTGATATACCCATGGTTGAATGTTTTAGATGATTTTGTAGATATATGGAATTCAAGGTCAATTTAGAAGTTTTGGTTCAACTATATCGATCGTACAATGTCTAGGTCGGTGTATTATGCCTTTACAAAGATTGTATTTTAATTATATATGCAAAATATTCCCAAAACACTAGTTTAGAGTATAGCATGTTTAGGGAATTTAACCCTGCTAATGCCTTCTATGCCTTTCTTTCTTGAGTGTGGGTTTTTTATTATAAATGGGTTTATTTAGAATTCTATGGATGAGTTTTCCCTTGTTCGATATGATATTGGCCATTGGGTCTAGAATTTCTTGTATGGTTGCTCTGCTTTCCATGCCTAGTGCTATTAGGATAATGTAATATTATCTGGAATTCTTCTGTTATGATTTGTATCCATTCGTCCAATTAGTTTTTGTGATTTACATTGGCTATTGAAAATAATTTCAGAATGATTACTTTACACAAGGATATGGGAACCTATTGTACTAAGACCATAGGGGGAATTGACATTGAGGGCTTCCCTAGAGTGTTTTTTGTACTTTTCATTCTATGATACCACAAGGGGAATTGACGTTGAATTCTCTCTCAGAGTATCTATAGTTATTATTACTATACCATAGGGGGAATTGATGTTGTGTGCTTCCTCAGAGATTTTTTAGATCATCATTAAAAGACTATAGGGGGAATTTACTGTGAGTGCTTACTCAGAGAGTCTATGTTTTCATTAGTCTAAAGGGGTTAGATTTTGTGAGCTATCTCAGGGGGTCACTATATCTTTATTGATAAATGTTTAGTTGAACCATAGGGGTTGGGTTTTGTGAACTTTCCCAGAGGGTTACTTGTATTTTTTTAGATGAATAATGGATAATGTACATTAATGTAGTTTAAACTGTATGACTATTTACTTTTAAGTACATCCTTGATTATTACTTCCATTTTAACATTTTTCTGTTATATATATTCACTTACAGTTAAGCCTATATCTTTGGGTGGTTTCCTACTGGGATTCATTTCACCCCCAGTTTGGTTAATGATTTTGGGTCCAAATATATTATATTGTTGTAGGTATAGATAAGGGAAATTGTCCTTATACATCAGGTACTTGACAATTATGGAGATGGGGAGCATGTGACCTAAATGATTCTTGCAATGCTATTGAAGTTTATTTGTTTTCTTTTTTTTACTTTGGACTAGTATTTTCTACTAGAAATGTGACTTGTCTGGCTTCTTTCCAAGATACTTGTGACATGCATCATTATTTATATATATATGTTGTAGTTTTTTATCTACTTTTAGGCTTCTGTTGTTTTCTTATTGTAGGGAAATACTGCTTCCACTACTATTTTCTGATTGTTTTCATTGTGTTACTCTTCCAATGAGGGCATAGTTTCCACACTATCACACCCAAGGCCCTCGCTACTAGTTAGCAGCCTCTGGCGTTCGGGGAAATACACTTGAGTCCATGTGACCTACTGGGTATGGGGAACCTATAGGCGTCACCCAGGACCGGGACACTACAAGTTAAATGGGTATCAAATAATATGGAAATAATATTTTATGTTTTAGGCATGTGTATAACATATGAAACACTATAAATTATAAATAAATGGAATAAAATTAATATTATTCTTAAATAACGAGGAGAAGGAGAGGACCACTCACCTTATAAGGTTATTAATAAAGCATAGGGGGAGCTCCATGAGATATTTAGGGCACCATATGAGGACACAAGAGAGGGGAACAAAGAGTAATGTTGTGACTCATGGTTTTTTAGTGAATATGAATGAGAAATTTGAGTGGGTTTATTTTTTAATTGATAGGGGAGTTAATTATTAATTCTGGCACTTGGGTTTTGGACTCTATAAAATAAAGTAATCAAAACCACAAACCTTCTAATTGTTTCCTGAGGGTTTTTAAAAAAGTATTTTTTTTCATTATTTTGTAATTTTAAGGGCCCAAATCATTGAAATATTATACTTTCTAATGTGTATATGTCTAATGTTATTAAATAAATTATTTCAAAACCTTCAAATATAATACTAGTCTTGGAGGATTAAAAAAAGATTTATAAAATCAACTAAATAACATAAAAATAATATTATTTTTAATGAGAAACATAAATTAATTCTTTTATACCTTTTATATAACTTATTACATAACCTTTTTTCATTTTGATAACATAATACAAAACATATATTTATACCATATTTAATGTTTACCCAAAAATATGAATGTCTCATAAAATTATGAAAAATCCCCATTTGATAATTTCTATTTACTAATTCAAAAAAAATTATTTATTTCATCAAAATAATTTAATAAATATGTGAATTTTACTTTTTATATTGAATCATCATTTATTAATAAATAATGGGGTTTTTGACAGGAAGTGTTTTCAAACCCTTATCAAAATTAAATTGGACATCATAACAAATATATTAACATTGATATTAACTATATAATTTTAATTATAAAATTTTAGTATAATCAAATTTAAGACAAAAATCATTTAATTCATCAAATGAAATAGCTTAATCAAATTGTATATTATCCAAAAATAAAATTTTTGTTTTAACATATTGAAATAGAAATCATATCTACAGTAATAAAAATAAGAAAAAATTATAAATATTATTTTATTGAAAATAAAATATTAATATTAATTTTCACAGGGTGATGATATATATCCCTTTATTACCCCACAAAACGCTCTAATGGTATGTTTCAAAATGGGGTGGCTCGACGTACAAGATTTGGGTTGGGATCTCAATGAACTAGTAATTATCTTATAAACGGTATCTCTCAGGATTTAGTTGTTTGATTCTAACATGTTCTTCATATAGGGAAAATCCAATTGATTCTATATTCTATGGAAGAATCAAATAATGGGATTTCTAGGAAACAATTCTTCTAGTTGAGTCCAGTACTTATTTTGTTATTATCAATTTGATTGATCAAAACCCTATATTTATAATAACAATATCATCACTATTCATTGCCTATATTATCAATTTTTTTTCTTAATTACCATTTAAATCTGATTGTATATAATAAAACAAAATAAGTATATGTTTTTTTAGTCATAATATTTTATTTAATTCAACAAAAAATGGAATATTATTAAAAATAGTTCAGGTCATCACAATCATCTCCCCTTCGAAAATTTTACCCTAAAAATTACATTTCACACACTAAAAAACATGTGGGTAACTTTATTTCATCACCTCCGCCAATTCTAGTGTCACTTCATCAAGCATGAGGATTCTCTATTGAACAGTGACTATGTGGATTTTTTTATTTCGTTCAGTGTTTTCCCTATGATATAAGAACATTACTAGCATGTCATTATATGAAATTTCATTCTACCATGGTACACCTTTATATTTAAATAATGTGATCGGTTTGGTTTTTACTTATTCAAAAGGGATAAATGGAACACATATTTTACTTGAGGTAGGTTATGTGGGAGTTCTAGTTGATATGCCACCATTTTTATGCAATCCGTGATCTCTAAGGGACTGATGTATCGTGTAATAAGATTTCCATTGTTCAAAAATCTCTTAAATTTATTACGTGAAGTTATGTGGAGGAATATTTTATCTCTAATCGTAAACACAATATCTCCTCCAATGTTTTCCATCATTTCTCTTCTGTTATCCTTGAGAAACCCTCTTGATTTGTTGAATGGTCCTATCCTTTTCAAGAATTTCCATTACCATTTTAGGACCCTCTTAAATGTTTTACCTTACTTCATCCTAGTATTAAGGTGTTCTTGAACTCTTCTCATAAATGGATTCATAGGGCTCCATTTGGATTATTGAGTGGAAATAGTTATTAAAAGATAAATAGACAAATGAATGATTCTGATTGCATCATCATTTGAAGTCCATTGAGAATTCCCATAAAAATTCCTCAAGTGTCTAAATAATCCAATAATATTATAATTCATTTCAAGGGTGATAATCCATTCTTATGTTCAATTCAATATTTTGAGAATTTATGAGAGTATTCTAGATCATAGAGGTAAATCATGGGTCACGATTGGATTCAATTGATAGTGGGGTTCCAGGCAGCCTCACCGCATCTTGAAAGTATTTTCTTGGAAGTTGATTGAATGAGATTTCCAATCAGATTTCAATGAGGTGAGCATTTTTTTTGAATATCCATCACAACACATACAACACTATTTTTAATTTATGTCTTCTGAATACCAGGGAAAATGTCTATGGTTGTGGTCTCTTATTTCCATGTATGTATGGGTAATGGTTGAATAATCCCCTTGGGTTTTTCCTATCAACCATCAGTTACTGAAAAAGATGAAATGATTATGTGAATTCAATGATCACATTAATCATATTTTCCATACAATTGTGTTCTAGAATATCTCAGTACATATTTTTGCTACATGAGTGTAAGGAAGAATTTGAGTTATGTGCATCACCTAATAACTCCTTATTTAATTTTGGATTTTATGGTACACATAGTCTCACACCAATTCTTACATCAACTTATTCATTAATTTTTAACCCCTAGTATTTTTATTATCTTATATTTTACAACTCCTTTTTAATTTAAACAACCTACATTTAAGAATCCTATATATTCCTTGAAGAGAATTTTTAGAAATCATTCGTGAAAGGACTAGTGTTGTTCCATCCTTTATGATTCCAATGTCAATTCATTCCAAGTCTATGATGATTATATACTTCTCAATTCTAATCTTTGATAAATTTTCCACATCCTTTCTACTTTGAGTATTTAAAACATTATATTATTTCCCATGAAGATATTTGACTGATTAGTCATAGTCCTTGATATGATCTAACTGACTTTATTCTCATGTCTTCAGCTATTTTTATGTGAATATATACTTTAGGCTCTTATAATTCATATATATTTCAAACATCTCCCCAAAGAGAAAATTAATTCATATTTTCAATGTGAAGATTATTGTAGACTACTCCAAATGAAGTGTTTGGTAGTTCTATTAATGAAGACTCAATTTCATTGAGGCAAATGCTATGACCTTTTCTCTCTACATTTGTACATATCTTTATCCCTTCTTCAAATCATCTTTGTATAGAATGAATTGATCGCACTTCAGGGTAACATAAGTACAAGTGTAGTTTTTATCACCTCTTTAAACACTGTGAAGATTTCATCGAATTTATTATTCTAGTAAAACATTACTCTCACCTGAATTTTTTTACATAGTGTATATAATTCTTTATAAATTTCATAAAAATCATCTATAATAACCATCTTGTCTATGGAATCTATGGAAATCCTTCACATATATTGGAATTAATTTTTATTTCAATATATTATATCATTTAAGGGTCGACAGATATCCCATTACATAGAATAATATTCCAAAATAATGATAATTCCTTCAATCATAACTCTTATTTTTTATACTTTTCTTAAAGATTCCCCTTTTGTAAGGTCCATTGCACAGTACTCGGATAGTCCTCTTGCACCTCTCTGATTTTGGAGTATATTAGAATATCATATATAAAGAATACCAAAAAAATTCAATGTATTCTCTAGAGATTATATTAAACTATTCCATAATGATTTTTGTGGAATTAGTATGTCCTAATGGAATTGTTATGAACTCATAATTATTTTACCTTGTTTGAAAGCAATCTATGGTATATCCTCATTCCTCACCCTAATATTATAATACCTCAACAAGAGATCCACTATGGAAAAGTAATGAGATAGACATATCTTATTTAACTAGTGATAAATCAGTGGAATATGATAACTTTTACTTATCATGATCCTTCTTATCACACGATGATCAATGTAAAGGTGCATTGACCCAATCGTCTTTAGATCAAAGAGGACGGGTGCAACCCATAGTGAAGAACATTAGAATATAAACCCTTTATATGGATTCTCTTTTAGTTGTTTCTTAATCTCATAAAGTTTGAAAACATCATTTGATATGGATACTTGGATAATTTAAATGTTGTAGGTATAATATCGTTAAAAAATTAACCTATCATCAGGGAGGAAGATCATGAAATTTTTCAAGAAAAACATCATCATATTCCATTAAAATAGAAATGTCTATAAGGTTAATATTTTTCATAGAATATATCACTTTATTAGATTAATTTTTATTCCAATAGAAGTAATTAAACATTAATCATAATCCAAAATATAAAATTCTTAATCAATTTATGAATATAATATATTGTTTTCTTAAAAATCATTATTATCTACAAGTAACACAAAAATAAACTTTTTCGGAAAATATCTAAATGATCGTTTGAAGATATTTTTGAAATTTTTGATATAAAAAATCAATGTATATTTCATAAATTAATATTATAAAATTTAGAAATAATTATTTTATACAAAACCATACAAATTTTTTTTTGAAATTTAATTAGAATAAAACTATTTTATTTTTTTGAAAAAAAATTGATAATATTTATACGGTGAATATTACTAAAAAAATATAAATAATGAATATTAAAAATTCCTGAAATTTACATACAACTATGTTTTCCAACATTTTAATAGATATTATTGATTATAAATTATAAAAAAAATTAATATATAAAAATATTGACAGAATATATCATCAAATTAATACTCAAGGGTTATCTTAGACAAATAATTAATTAGGTTAATGCATATTCTGATTAATTCATTCCTCATAATATATATATATATATATATTTAATATTTATAAATTAGTTCCCTCAACTATCATTTGATATTCATACAATAAAATAGGTTTTAAAGAGATACACATAGTAAAATAAGGTCTCCATGAAAATTTTGATGGAAAATATAAAATCATCATTGAAAATCAATGGGGTAAAGTAAATTACATTAAGTATCAATAAGGTAAATTCCAATAAACCCATCAAAAATGCAAAATAAACATGTAAAACACCTCATGTAGGAATAAATTAATATTCTTATTTTTATCAATATAGTTTCATAAAATATCATTTATAAAGATTAGGTGAACAGGTAATGAAACTTTGTTAATAATTTACAAGGTTATAAGAACATCAACCATAGTTTTATGATCTCACCAAAAGTAATCAAGGTTCTGGTAAATAAAAAACCAAATATTATTATTTTATAGATCATTATAGGGAACCATAAATCATTGAATTATAAAAAATATATTTGTGAGGTGAAACTATGGTTATTCTGTGGCGTGCACTATTCAGAATTTATTTTTATTATTTTAGTTATTTTCTGAATTATAAAATAAAAAAAAATCCATAGTAGGAATTTAATTTATCACGATATCAAAAATATTAGGGTCCCATTGAAATTAAATTCCCCCAAATGTTGAATACCAATAAAAAATAACTAAAATAATAAAAATAAAAAAATTATCCAGATTTTCAAATATATACCCACCCCCTCACTCCATTTAATTTACCCTGAAGAATGTTAAAATATCCACCCATCTCTTAGTCTCTCATAAATACCTTTATATAATCCTTCATAATCTAAATGAACCACAAATCTAAGATTAGAGGGAGGTAAAGATTATATATTCTTCTTTACCTCATTCCATTTATTCCTTCATATACTTAAATTTTACTATTCCATTTGATTTTCATCACACTTTATATTCATATATTTATTATCATTAAATTAAAATCTATATGTTGTTTTATTAATGATATAAATAAATCCTTTATCAATAATATAATTACATAAATAATTTTTTATACAAAATATGTTAGTGAAACCATTGTTTGATTTTAGATGACATTTATTCATGTTTTCAACACCCATATCTAGTTTCATTCAAGGGTATAAAGATGAATTTATTTAAACCTAATTTAATTTATATTTACATGTGTGAAACCATACTTTCAAACTATGGTGTAGAAGTGATGGAAATTTCATTTAATTAAACATATATAAACTCAATTATATTATATAAGTTGTTAATTTTATTCATGACAGGTGATAGATAAGATGAATTATTTTGTTTTAGGTCCTTTGTGGAACACATAAAACATTGGAATGTAATGGATCCAAATTGGAATCACTCAAATAAATTGGGTGTTAAATTTATTTATAGATAAAATAGGATTATGATACTTTGTTTTAATACCCTGGAAATGTTTTATCATACCTCATTTAATATGATTTTTAATGTGTCTAACAAAATATCTGTGACAAGACTTAGAGTTATTCTGATAAATATGTCCTTTTTAATATATATATACATTTCTATGTTATAACTCACTTATTTATTATCATGATATCATTTTATTCCTGATTATTTATCCATTATCATCATGTAATTCCAATTTCCTTTGTTTATTTTTTTATTGGCTATTACACTCACCATTTCCATTGGATATATATTCTCAAAAAATCATACGTAATAAGGTGACCTACAATTGAATAATAAAATATTCATTCAAGATTATTATATTATATTATGTTTGTTTTATATGATTTATTTACAAATAGTATAGTCTATATAGTTAAAATGATAATAAACTTATAAATATCCCATGGAACATATCATGGGAATATTCTTTGAATGAATTATGATTAAAATTATTTATAAAAATATAGGTCTTCATAATTAGTATGGAATAATTTTTTGGTAATTTATGGAAATTTGGTGTAGTAAATAGTTGGAATTACCATATGGATAAGTATAAATATATGAAAAATCCTAATATTATGGTGATATATACATTGTCTGACATTCTAAAAATGACATCTTTTCTAGGATACAATGTAGTGGATGGAGGGAAAATTCCATGTTCAACTTGTGGAAACAACCTTTAAAACAGTTGGTTGGATATTAACATGATCTTCACTATGTAAAAAGTGGTCTTTTAAACAAACTTGGTTTTATACTCATTTGGGATAATATTTTGTTGATCACATGAACATAATGAATCATTATAAAGGATATATATCTAATGTAATTTTATATATTTTTTAAATTCTGAAAATATTGACGTATAATATCCTAGAAGAGTTATATAATAATATTTCATAATTAAAATCCATTTTATAATTCTTAACATAAAATTTCTTATAGTATATTTTTCGTAACTATTTCTTCTTCTTTTATAAAAAAGGTCTGAAATAAAATCACCTGTGTAAGTAAGGATGGGATGGAAAATGAATCTAAAACCAAACCAATAAAATTGATGCTAGATTTGGAAATAATAATTTATATTTGGTTATAATTTGGATTATGTATGACATAGAGCTTCCAACATTACAATAATAATAAAAAAATGATATTGAATCCTTTATGCATGAATGAATGACATCATTTGATAGACTCGTTGATCCATTGAACCTAGGAAAATGTATTTAAACTAAAAAAATGTATTAATTAAAACAAATTTTTATGAAAATGATGTTATAGTATACCAAATAGACTTTTAATCCAATCCATTGTGGATAATAACATAAAACAAGATGCCAAAGGGTTATGCTACTGCAATGGATTGGTAAGTGTTCAAAAATATCTTTTTTAATAATTAATTTGAATATACAATATTAGAAAAAATGAAAAGGAATTACCTAGACTAGAATAAAAATTAGATTGAATGAATGTGAATTTTTGAAATAATCATTAAAATCCATATTTGATATTATTTAGAAAAATTCATTTATTCTAATAGAAAAATTATTCAATAAATTTTTGAAAGACATAATCTATTGAAATATTGTAAAATATAAGACTATTGAAGTTATGAGGAGATAGTGTGGTGTGGTCTCAAATAATAAATGGAGTTTTGAGATACATAGTGGTTTTTTAGATAAGATGATAAGAATATAAGTATAGATCTAAATCATGGGATAATTATTGATCACAAAAGATGATGGATGAAATTAAAACATCCCACTTAAAACAATTGTGGTAGAAAATATATGATGAAACTTTTGTAAGGAAGTGAAATGTTATTTAAGGTATTAAATGATATAAATCCTAATTAACATATTAATTGTTTCATAAAGGCTCAACTTATGAATTTAATTTTCCATTTAATTATGGTATAAGGAAAACCTGTAGAACAATAATTCAATCGTGGAGATCATTGAAACATTGTAAACCAATATCTAATAAAAAGATAATGGATTATTACTAGGATATACACTAGTATATTCCAAGAGAATAATGTAATGAATTTTCAATCCCAATAGATAAATTTGTGTCATCAATTTTCATATTTGTTGGTAAAATCGCAGTACACACAAATAGATCAATGAAATTGTTTGATTTTAGTTGTATAATTTATATTGTTTCACTTAGGTTGGGAATGATCATAAAATTAATTCTTGAACTAAAAGATAATTATTAACTTATTAAAACCATTAAATTGTCTATTTAAAAATTAATGGTATATAAATATTATCTTAATTAACATTTTTGAGTAAAATATCATTCCAGTTTAGGAAATTATTATGTGACTACAAATTGAAATAATTATATGGAATGATTGGATCTCAATGAGTAATACTAATACTTTTTTATAAATGAAATTAAATGTAAAATGTATTAATGAATAAACATGAAATTAGTTTCCAGTGATAGATTTCCCAACATGAGTACATTCAGGAACCAATTCATGTATCCTATATATTGCAATGATTTTTAAATTTTGGGAATTTATTTAATACATAAATGATTGAAATGTACCCAATTTTTGGAACACATTCATATGTTTCTTGAAGAACTATCTAAACATACTATTAAAAGAGAGGAATAATTATCAATTTAACTCTGACATATATATATATAAATAAAAAATCACATATAAAATGGTACGTAGGGTTTTATTGGAATTTAAGAAACAACAACAAGATCTATTATGAGATGGTTTAATTCAACTATGTGTGTCCCTTTAGGGAGAACATTTTAACTTAATGAAGACGAAGGATATATTTATGCAACTATGCATTAATTATGGAGAATATAATGAGATCATATTATTGAAAAATATCATCTTCAAATGACTTATAATTTATTCGACCAACATCATGGGGCTCAATTCATCTCCTTGATTCGCCTCTGATATGGGTATCAATAGTATACGGTGAATAAAAATGATATTTTGACGAATACATTATGAAACCGGTATAGATATTATTATTATTTTTCATTTCATTAATATTTTATAATTCTCCAATTATATTTATGGATTTTTTGAGTAGAATCATTATGAAATAACAATATAATTCATGATGGCCATTATTTATTATAATCATATGTATTCTAAAATAGATGTCAGAAATGAGTATCATATAAAGATAATATTACAAACAATTAAGAAATAAATTCATTTCTATAAATGCAGTAATTGCGAGTTTTGATTAAAAAAATAAGATTTTGCTGACATATCATATCTTGTTAGGAAATAATAGTTGATCCTATGAATAAAATGATCATAGATGGGTGGTCTCATCCTACAATAATGATGGAGATTAAATGTTTCTTTATAATAGTTGTATAGTAAATTATATATTAGAACAGTATTCCATTTCTTCCTAATCCAAAAAAAATGTTAACTAAAAATAGAATTATGTTCATATTGATAAAAGAGTTTGAATATTGTTTCCATGAGCTTATGATAATGTTGTTCATTAAAGATTTGAAAAAATTTCCCTTAAATAGAGAAGTATTTATTTTCTTTAATGATTCATCCTTGAAAAAAATTTATATGTGTACTCATGAAAAATGATAAATTAATTTCATACGGATATCTATATTTGATTCCTCATTTGTATAATTCTCATAAACATGATCTTAATTTAGTTGTGTATAATTTTTCATTAATGATATGAAGATATTATCATTATATTAAGAAGATTTATATGTATAAATACAACTAATTAATGATGTAAATAATCAGATAAAAAACTAAAAATTGGTCAAATTATTTTTTTCGGTCTTATTATGGAATAAATTTGTTCTAATTACTATCATGCCGAAAAAAAGATAATACCAATGATGCATTATGTTGGAAAGGGCTTGGTGTTCTTTCAATGATAGGGAATGAAAATATCTATTTATAAAGGGATTGGTAATATTGGACCTAAAATACATATGTTAAATTACATCATCAATCCAATTAATATTTATTTTTCAACTATCATTTCTAGATAACATCAAGAACACATAAAGACATGATCTTATTCCATAAAAGAAGATAGATACTACGAATATTGGGGTGTTTCATAATTATAATATTTATCATGAGTATGTAATTAGGATGGGTACAAGGGTATGTACCCCATATTTTATTGTGGTAATCATTGAATTGATAGATAAGGGTCACATTTATATATTTTTTATTCATCAAAGAGGGCCAAAATTTATATATTATTCTGTGATCATTATTGGTGTAATAATATGATAATATCACCATTTTATTATAATGAAATATGTTTAGTAAGGAAAAACATATAATTCATAGAGATAAATACATAGTGGAGTGCTACCACCATTATATAATCCAATATGGATACAAGACAACATTACAATGGAATATGTTACTAAATATCCTAATACTTCTAACAAAACCAAAAAAATATGTATAAATGTTGATAGATTAATAGTTATAAAACATATTATCTATATAAATGATGTTTTATACCTTGACTGGCTTGATTTTATAAAAACTCATAAAATGATGGGACATCATGAATCCCCAATATGAATTTTTTATAATAATGAATAATGGATTACTTTTATGTAGTGGATAAGCTTCCAAATGGAAATTAATATGAATGTAAACATAATAAAAACATATCATCCTGATAATGATGGTTAGTTTGAGAGGACTAATATATTTTTGGACAAAATTATAAGGTATAGATTACTGTTTTTATTTGGAGTTGGGACCATCATATTATAATAATTTAATTTTCTAAAAATTAAAAAACCCATTATAGTATTCAACAAGATCCATATGAAGCACTCTACAGAAAAATATATAGAATTTCAATATTTTTGGATGAAGAGAGAGAAATAAAAATATAGTTATGTGTCACGACCCCCTCCCACCAAAGATTCCCCTACTGAGATAGAAATGGTGAAAAGGAGATAATGAATCCTGAGTCCCGCCTCCAGTTGGCCCCGGAGTGGCGACTAGCACCAAGGGTATGAGTTTTCACAAATATGGGAGGCATTAACCTTTTTATTATTCAAAATAGGGGAATAGGATGAGTCAAACACCAAAAGGAAAAGGAAAAAATTAAATGAAAATAAACTGAAAACCCAACCCATATGCATGTTTTATACAATACTAAAACCAAAGTACATGTACAAGAAAATCTCAAAAGTATGATACCAAAAAGAAAGAAAAACCTGCAACCAACAAAACTCCAACTCCCAACTTTCAAGGTCATGTACGGTCCCTGAAGTCCTCCTGAAGACCTGAAAGTAAACACAGGGTGAGCATACAAGTATACTCCTTAGAGAAACCTAAATCTCTCGTGCATAGGTGGGGAGACATCCTAATGCCCCATGAGAAAACAGATGGAACCAAATCCTAGCAAGGAATCTATCCACCCAACCTCACAATCCACACTCAACAAATATCGCATGTCAATGGAGTAGTATAGTAATATTATCAAAGTATGGGTAACCCGCACCACCTTCCCACTGAATACTTCTCAAGCCAATAAGCCTAATGCTCTGATGCTTCCCACTCTTCCTGAGCTAGTTCCGCAACCTGGCCATAAAAATCTCGAGCTAGTGTCACAACCTGGAAATATGAATCTCATAGTATCCCACCGGCACTCAATCCTCGGCCATCATTGTATCCCGCCGACACTCAATCCTCGGCCATCATAGTATCCCACCGGCACTCAATCCTCGACCATAACCACATCTCATCTCGAAGACACTTAGGAACCACATCACATCTCATCCTGAAAACACCTAGGAACATATCACATCATCATCCCGAAGACACCTGGGAAGATATCACATCCTAATCCCAAAGACTCCTGGGAAACATCTGTCGTAACCTGACCGAAGGATCTTGGGTTATAAAACCTGGAAGAGGGAGCACAAGGAAAACAGTAACCAGCCATCCTTTAGATGTTTTAGAATCTCACCCCTCCATCCCACGAGTGTTCGGAATGTAGTTATCAACATGGGTGGGGTGCGTAAATAAACATAAAATGTGCAGATTTATATAATTATATCAACCACTCATCCCATCCTAAGGATTCTAAACAAAAGATCTGAGCACATGCCTTGGTACTGATACCTTGAAGGTATGCACACAATAAATAGCCCCAAACCCCATTAAGCTTTTCATGTTTCAACATTTTTAGTTTAACAGTTCTTTAACTACCGAGCAACCACCAATAACCAAACCAGATCAATCATTCATAAAACATATCCCTTCCAACCACAAATAATGTTAGGGAAAACACATGCAACACAAAATGATTTTCTTTTATCAGCCAATCAATTCCATTGATTTTCCGTATTTAATCAACTAACATGCCCCAAAATTCATTAGTTAACTCTTCCACATTAATTCATAAGCACAACCCATCACTGCAACCTTGCTGCCAACAACCATAACCAAAAACACATCGGAAACAAAACTTGTACCACATCATTGTCCCTTTGATATAATCTATCACAGCTCCGCTGCCCATCACAACCATATCATACATGACAACCCACAACCAATCCAACCATAGCCTCGTTGCTCACCTATTCCACAATAACCCATGAAACACCACTTCGAATAATTAAACACAAACCAGCACCCACAAATTCATTCTTTCATTTAGTTTAACCTGGGTGATCATACAATAGTTCCAGGTATTTATTTAATTAGCCAACATTCCATGATTAAACAATTTCCACATTCTATGAAACTCCATCCACCAAAAAATCTAGAAAATCAGAGCAACATTTAATTGCGCAAGAAATGGCCCCCAACGACCATGATTTTCAGTAGGCATAAGCCTATTCAATTAACAACATAATCAAAGGATAATAATTGATGGAAATAAAATAGAAATATCAATAAATTTTCTCCAAACACATTCTTTAAACAGTTATTATCTTCATTTACCAGTTCAACCGTATCTCACAAAAACAAGAGGATACCCACCCCGCATGATTCAAAAAAGAGAGAGAGAGAGACAAAAGTAATATCCCCACCTCAACGGTTTTTTACAAAACCCCCAACAAACGAAGAACACCCAAGAATTCCAGGTTGATTCTCCAGGAATCCTCCTTATATCTCCTTTCCTAATACAAAAAAGACCTAATATCATTATATTTGGCATATCACACACTTAGATCCACCCCATAATGGGTGTATATTTAAAAAATCGAGGGAAGAGGAGGAGTAGATCTAAGTTGATCTAACAACCAAACAAGAACGATCACATACCTCAAGTAACCGGCTTCGATTTTCTATGAGAAACCTTCAGATCACCTGAAAAATTCTTGGGAGAGGTTATCCTACCTTAAAGGGAGGGGAAACCCAAGTTATGGCTACTTAGGAGCTTTAAAAAGAAAGTTAGAGGCAAAACGGTCCAGATCCACAATTTTAGGATCTAGTTTAAGTGGTCACACAGTTAGTTAGAACGGTTTAACAAACCATGTGCTAACCCGGCGTTAGGTACTGTCTTGGCCACCCTTCTCGCACGCTTTGTCCGCATGGTTTAGACAATCCATGCGTCGTTCGTGCGGGAGCTACTGCCTCCAAAACAAACTATGCACGGTTTGGCCACACGGTTTATAAAAACCGTGCGCTGCCCGTGCGAAATCTACTGCCCTTTAGTTCTCCTTAAAAGTTCACCAAAGCGCACCCCCAAACCACTACTCCAAAACGAAGTTAGTTAAAAACATCGATGAACCTGAAGACGTAACGTGATGTTACAGTTTACAACTTTCTACTGTTGAAACGGTTCATCAAAAAGGAATATTTTGGAAAAGAGTTGGGGATAAGTTATCTTGACCTCCTAGAATGCCTCTAAGACCACATTTTTACATCGTAATGGACCAGAGAGGTCCGGGCCATTACATTATGGGTAATAATAAAATTGTATATAAAATAATATAAGTGATCTAGATATCAATTATTTTATTTTGGACCCAAAAAAATTAATTCAAAAAATATTTGAATGGATATATAATTTTATATTTGGGATAAAGGAATATTCACAATATCACCATGGTACAGAAATATGATATATTAAAATTATGGGAATGTAATTCCATGCTACATTAGAACATTTTTAATTCAAGATAAAAAAAGATAAGTTTCATATAAATTTGTTGTACCTTTGAATAATCCCAATGTCGTTGAAGTCTTCAACATGTCTTAATTAAAAATGTATTTTTCAAACCCAATATATATACTCTTCAAAAAGAGTATAGAATTTTAAAATGAACTTTCATATAAAGATGAACTATTCCTAATTATATATTTAATGGTAACAATTATTTGAGGACTAATTCCATATAAATTATAATGTCCTATGGAGAAATCATGTGTTTATAGACGCATCCTATGATATTAAAGAATAAATAATTGAAAAAATAACCGTATTGATTTTAATGAAATATGAAAATTTTATGAAAATTATTTTTATGTCAAAGGATATTGTAAGGACTTAAAATTTCATTAATGTTTTTTTTATAATAACTATTTTCTGAAAATGAATATTTTATTATGTTTTAAAATAAATTAAAATACAAATACCATTATATTTATAGGAAAATTAAACGTGATGAAATAATACCAACCTAAATATCTAGGAATGTTACTGGGTGATAAAGAAAAAATATAAGTGAAAACAGTAAGGTAAATTTCATAGGATCAAATTTTCCCTTGAAGCCCACTCTCATATATTAAATACTATCAAAATAAATAGAACATTAAGAAATGTAGTAGAAATTATCAAGGGATGTATATAACCATTACAAGTGAATAAGTTAATGAATAGGTTTAGGTATATTAGAGTTTTTATTTGTAGAATAATTTAATTTCAACTTTAGGATCTCATTATAATACGACTGTTACTTGGAAAGTTCAACATGGACATTATATAAAGATAATAATAATTATAATACCTCTTAGAATAGTAAAATAGTTAGTTTAAATGGATGTTCAAAAATATTTAAATTTTATCATATTTTAAAAATGTTGTTTGATATCCATATAATCATTAAGAATAGATTTTTATTTAATTATAAAATTTATATTTATTTAATGTGAGTAAATAATGAAATTCCATTTAAAAATATTATATTGGATTAAATAAATACAATTTTTAATTTAAAATAATTATTTTTTATATAAAAATATATATGCATGAAATAAATATTATATTTTTTAATCACCATGTAATATATAAATAAGGTGATATGTAGGAAATTTTATTAAATAATATGTTCAATACTTAATAGTAAAAATACAGTTTTAATTATTTTTTATATTTTAATATTCATAATTATATTATAATGAATTAATAATTATTATTTAGTTTTATTCATGACATAAATATGATTATTTATTTATTTATTTTATTATATGAATTAAAATATGTTTTCAAATTATATAATGAAATTCCAATGCCTATAGAAAAACTATTGACTATAAAGAAATATTTTAAGGATTAATGGATCATTTTATATTCAAATTAATATATATAATTTGAATTTGTTTCTTAAATTATTATTTTGGAGAAAATATATTAATAATTTCTTAAACCATTATCCAAACCCATTTGGGGACCATGAATAATGTATGTTCCAATAACATGAATTACAAAGGATGAATTTAAAAATTAATAAAAATTTATCCTCAATTTAACTACCCTATTTCATTCAATCCAAAGATAATTATCAAATCACTTCCTATCGTGGCCTCTAATTTCAACATTAGATGAATCCCCCATTATCTCATTGAACCTTACTTGTACACTGAGAATGTTTCACTTAATAGTAGTGGTTATCTTCCAATTTCATTGTTTTCATTCAAGTACTTCCTCTGTAGAAAATATTTTGACATTAACCTTATTGTATTATCATGCTTTATATTCATACCATTACAATTAAATCGATGTTATATTACTAATATTTTACCAATATCCCACAACAATACCAAACCTTAATATATTTTTCATACTCTCTATTCAACCGAAATCATTTTACTATCTTCCATTCCATGTTTTAATGTATTGAATAACCAAATATATTTAAATTTTGGTGACTCATATAATAATAATTGTACATAATAGTATGAATATTTCCATGTATAAAACCTATATTCCCAATATGTGGGTTAAAAGTGAATAATATTTAATTCCTTTAATCAAACATGAACAATAGTATTTCATATGAAACCCATTATTTATTATATATGTGTTATATATGAAATGTGTTATTATGATATATTAATTTATTTATTATGATATATAATATTGTCGGTACATGTAAATTTAGGAATATGATGTGAATACCATGGTAGTGATCAAATGAATTCGGTAAATAATTAATCTCTATAAATGACTTATTGATCATACCCCTGCATCACTCATGTGAAATGTTTCCTCATACCTAGGTGACCCCCATTTTTAAAATGGATTATAAATCCCATGTGATGAACCTGGGTGATATGCCCATGAATTTATTATTTTTATGTTTCATTTAAATTTTTCGGTTATGCATCATGTACATATAATTATTCTCTTACGTTATGTCTCATGATTTATCAATGATAATAACATACATTCAATTTACTTCATTTAACCACTTATTGAGCTATATGATCATGTTTTCTATTCAATGTGTGTTTTTGAAAAATCAAATACAGTTAGTTGACCAAGGATAGAATTATAATTTTATATTTTAAGGGAATTACAAAGTGTTTAATTTTTTATCTATGTAATTAATATATTGTGTACGTAGTTCTAAATAAATTAAACCTCAAATTTTATTGTAGAAGTTATTAATGAAATATTTTATTACATTATTTTGTTAAAAATGATTTATGAAAACCATGTTCATCATAACTAAAATAAATAAATTTATTAGATAAATACACTAAAATAATTTATATGGAACAATTAAAAATTGTAATCTTCATTGTTAAATGAGATAAATGAATATCAATGATTCCTAAAAAGATAGTAGAAAGAATTAGTAATGTAAAATATAATTTTAGAGAAAATGATTTCACATGCTAGGAAAGATATTTTCACATATTTCCCAATACATTAGTGGTAAAACATCACATTGTGTGTAATGTGAATTACCATTATAGACATGTAAACATCATGACTTACACATTCCGATTACCTTCTCTACAAAATCATTAACAACTTGACCCAAACCATTGGGTATAATCCAAATATAAAAATGACCTCATGTGTGACTTCTCAAACACAAGTGAATGCTAACTGGTATGGAGGGCCTGAACACTATTAGTGGGAAGACGATACCCTCATTATAATATCATAGCACAAAATGGGTAAATAATTTATAAAACATATCAAATTTATAAAAGTAAAAGAAAATAAATCATATTGTAATATTAGATGGCATACATGTGGTGTAAATAAATAAATATGTGCATAGTGTGTAATACAAACTGAATAATATATATTGTGTGTATATAAATTAAATAAATAAAAAATAGGTAAATCTTATAAACTCTCCCCTGGTCTTCCAGCAACTCCATGATCCTCAGATAAACATTCTACCATGGGCCCCTTTCCCATTTAGGGATTCTTACACATAAAGTCTACACATTTACCTGGACCCATTGATACTGTATGAGAAAGAAAATTCAGTAGGACACAATAAATTTTTCATAAACATGTGTTCAAATATATAATAGTTGTAGACGATGATAATAATAACTGTGTAATAAAAAATAAAAAATTATGTATCACGAACAATGTGATATACAAGCTCCCACGTACCGAGGTAATACATGCTTCAACTTCATTCTAAACGGAAATATGTTGGATAATATTAGTGAACAAGAACTATAGACAAGTCTAGTGACATGTTACGCAACATACTAATGGCTTTAATTAAATATGCTAAAAAGAATCTATATGGTATCATGTTCCGATGTGTCATTTATTATCCTCAATGAATTAAGTTTTTTTAATATATGGTTTTCTTGCACCTAACATGTGTAAGGGTTCACCATCCTCATATCCATCGTACATGTTCATTCCCACTCTATGTGATAATTATAACAAGGTGGTCCACCGATTACAAGTACCAAGAAAATACCAGGAAAGTGTGTTAAATACACACAACACGATATAGAATAATTATCTGATCATATCACATCATAATGAAAATATAACAATATCAGATATCAACATTTTATCTTTATCATGAATAGTAACATCATACTGTAGTAATACACTTGGAATCAAGAATCATATATGGGAATCACTGGTTGCACACACAACTACAAGAAAATACAATTAATCGTGTACAATAAGATATTTCAACTCAACATGAAATCAAGGAAAATCATATATATGTGTAAGGAACCAAGCATGACGAACATGTACATTAAATTACTTTTGCGGAATACTTAATACATAAAAAAAACATACACACAAGGACCGTAATAGTTTAGTGTCTTTGGAAACTCTGAATACAATCTTCTAATCGTGGTGAAAGACATTCAACATGTCCTATAAATATCTTCCACATTTTTTTCTTACCTAAAACCTTTATTTAATTCCTGGGGAAAAGAAAACACATAAAGGGGGAGCTCAAATTCTTAGTAATGGTAAGAATGGAAAAAATTAAACAAATCATATACATTTGAACTAAAAAAACAATATCATAATGTTTAAACATCCGAATCTTGAGCAATGACATAAAACATGGCAGTACGTCAGGCATATATCATAAAGAAAAATTAATCATGATAAAATAGCATGGGAATAAAACATGTAATTTTGGAAACCATTCATCACATGTTATTATTTCCATAGTAGCCAAGGCATTGCTTCCAAGACCATCTTAGATGAAAAGTCCTTTTCTGAATTGAGTTTACTCCTCGTTCTAGTCATGTATCACTGAACCAGATTAACATTCCATTCCTGCCATGTCTATATCATGAGATATAAATCATTACCCAATGAATTAGAGGGATATATAGGTCCCACAAATCTCATAATGAATTCATTCTTACTTGTGCCACAAAATAAAAAATAAATCATTCATCAAAACCCAAATAAAAAACTGGGTTTCATAAACATCATCCCATAATTACATAATCCATATAAAAAAATGGATATCATTTCATCATAAGAAACCTGAAAACTTTAAAATCATAGAGATATTATACTTGAAACATACAGATATGAAATAATTTCATCTTAGATGGAAAATGGTTTTGATAAAACACTTGAAAATAATTCTTGAGGATAATATCTTTTCTTAATTAAAATCATTTCCTTTTCAAAAAATACAACGAAATTTTAAAAGAAAATGATTTTATTGAAAATAAAAATGAAATCTTGTAGATTAAACGTCATGAAAATAAGGTGTTATGAAAGCATAAAAATCCATTCACGCCATATAAGTTAAAAAAACATTCTTCTCGTACTTTTTCCGGAAAAGTCAAAAACGTCCTCATATGGTAAACAAAAGAAAGATTCCTTACATAACACAATGTAAATGTCAAAGAGGGGTAAACATGACTTTAAACATACATGTAAGAATATTAAAAACTTTATGAAAAACATTTTATGGGCATGGATGAAAAATATAACCCAGTAAATACCTAAGTATAAGCAACCTCATATAAAAATGAGATTGCAAAGTTATCTCATACCATAGCCCCGATAAGCTTTGTATATATCTGAAACTCATGTATAATGATTTAAATAATTTCATTTACATATTATAGAATCATATTAATTGTTATGATATCATATATGGTTCATTTATTACATTATATTACTCGTTCTTTTGTAAATTGAATGTTAAAGCAGCATTTTGGGAAAAATCTTTTTATTTATCATACGTGTTTGGACTTGTTGTTCTTGATATTATTATTACTTATATAATGATTTACTTACTTATATAATTTAAATCATGATTTATGTATAATATATATTCAGTATATTTATATATAATAGATAGATAAATGAAATGAAATACATTGTTCATGGAAACGGTCGGCCGTACATAGGCATGAACGTTGTTTTCATTTCCTTATTAACTTGAATGGAAGTAATTAGATGAAATATAAATATACATAAATCCAGTACCTTTATCATGTCATTTTTTCATTATTATTCATTATATATACTTTATAATCATTCTTGAATGGTTAACAAGGAGAATGAATCTCATCACGTCGTGGAGATGGTAATCCGTACGTACGCACGAGCGATGATATCGTTCCCATAATTATTGAATTAAATTTTAATGAATTATATAATATATCAGAATAATAATGATGTTTTAATAACCATATATAGTTATTATTTACACCATTATACCCATCCAAGTAAGGTGGTGGTGGAAAAACTACTTACACCACGGTGTGGAGACGGTATTTCGTACGTATGCACGCCCGGTGATTTTGTTTTCCGTATTATGGATAGAAGGTGAAATGGGGTTGTTCAATATTTACAATATCATATAAGTATATGATTAATACTTATTTAATTAATTTATAGTGAAAAAACTAAATATGAGGAAGCAGAAGAAGGAAGAAACTTGAAAGAATTGGTAGAAGAGATTACCTCTTCCTGGACGTGCCTCCTTTAAACATCCACTCATGGGACTAGAGTTGGTCTTTTGAAAAGACCAGAACCTCTAAAATGTTTCTAAGGGATGTTTATATGGGAAATTAGCAGGGGTTGGCCGACCTTGTAGGCTCAAAGTTGTGTAAAGAGGAGAGGGAAGAGGTTCCCTTTTATAAGGCAGGAGAGGGGCGCCTTTGGAAAGTGTGAAAATATTATTTTATTATAAACTTATCTACGGTTTAAAAAGGTCAAAAAATAATTAAAGATGAAGATAAGATGAGTCAAGGTCGAAATAAAATCATCAAATCAGAATTGGACATGTTTTGGATAATATTTTAATCATTATAATCTTATTTATTTAAATCATTTATTAAGGAGGTAAATACTGCATCATTATTGTGTAATAAATAATTTAATTAACATGATGTCAAAAAAATATAAAAAAAATACCATCATTTTGGAAATAGTTTTATCTTTCCAATTAATATTTATAGTCGAAAAGATAATTAATATAACCCCTTATAAAAATTAATTACTAAAAGATGTTTTTAATGTCAATTTTTTCTTTACATTAAATTAATTAATCCAAATTGTCATTATTACTACCAAGTGGCTCAATTGAGTCCCAAAAGAGACCCAAGGATTCCCAAGGTCATACAATACTCATCCAATAAGTTTAACATAAGTTTTAAGGTAATTTTGAATTATTATAATATTATTTTAACCTTGAATTACCCTATTTACCTTTAACCGCGGTAAATAAAAGTCAAAAGATACTATTCACCAAAAATTATTTTCATCTTATTGAACCACATTTTACTTCTTGATAAAAAACATGTATGTCGTATCTTTTCATTTCAATTCATAGAAGTGGTAAAAATTCATTTAAATGAAAGAGTCAGTTTTTTAACTACCACTAAGTGGTTTCACTATTCATTGAAAATTGATGTTTTTCAGAAAAATACCCAAAATTAAGCCTAAGCTATATTTGAAGTTCCGAATTAAAAAATTATTTCTATTTTTCAAAATCCAAAACATATAAGTGGCATTAATTAATTTTAAAATTAATTCCAGTTATCAAAACAAATAGCTTGTTTTTAAGAAACAATAACTATCAAAAGATCGACACTTGTTTATATCCAATTTCAAAGTGAAATTAATTCCAATGAACAAAAATGGATTAAATTTTAAAAATATATTCTAATTACACTTTAAAACCAATTAAAAAGCTAATATAACCATATAAATTATTGTGATGAGTAAAGTTGTTTTTAATTAAAATATAGCATGTTTTTAATATTCATTAAAATATGAAAGTTGTCAGAATAATATGAGAAATTTATCCAAATTAAATTTTTATATCCCAATTACAAGGAGGAATTTTATTTTGTCAAATTTGACATATAAAATTTCAAAAACTAGATTTAAGGTTGCTGCGCCATCAAAAGGTGGCAAAACTGCATTTTTTTGAAAAATACTAATTTTACCCGAAAAATTTATTTTGTTCCCATACCATGTTCTAGAAAATGTTTAAGATGAATAATAATGTTATAAAATTAAAAATTTATTTGATACTATTCACAATGGCTAGTTCATAATAATATTATAACCATATATCGGTGTTTAGTAAAACCCAGTATTACATACAACACACGTTATCGAGGAAGGTCGTGATTGTGTGTAATGAAAGCCAAGTCAGGGTTCTGTGTAGTGAAAGACTCCATTATTGTTGCATATAACAGAATCCAACCATATTTCATTTATACATTAAAAATGTACATATATATATACACCCAATGTTGCGTAGAATAACTACAATCAATCAAACATGAAATTTTGTGTAACACGATCCAAGATTAGTGTTGTGTATACTGCAAGCTAATACGATGTTGGGTATAACACAAGATAATCTTGGTGTGGCATATAATAGAAGATATTAAAGAAATTAAAAAGATTATATCTTATAAAATCTCAGGGTGTTACATTCGACCCCCCTAAAAATGAATTTCTCCCTCGAAATTTGTCGGGGATATAAATGGTTTATAACATGAGAGTTTCTTTCATAGAAACCCACATCGTAAAAAAGAATACCAAAACATACTTTTAAAAATGAATGTTAGAAACAAAATGGATACCCAATGTAACTCATCACTCAGGTTCCCACATAGGAGATCATATGTGAAAATGTGGATATGGATGAGAAATCTATCCGTCATGTTCTGATGGAGAGTGATAAAGAACAGGGCTATGAAAATTCCACCAATCACAAAGCCATAATTTTTTTATGATTTAAGGTACCATCTAATTCATTGGATATAAGGACACTACGACAAAATTTTGGATTTTCAAGATCATTTCCCAAATAATGAATAAGTTTAATTAGAAGAAATACTTTATTTTGGTACAATATCACTATTGTTCGTGCCTTGAACGATTTCCACATCATATATTAATGAAATGAAGTTGAATTTGTCTTCCATGAAGTGCTAGCAGATCGTGCGATAGAATGATAGTTCATCCCATCTGTCTCAGACATAATTTTAGCAATAATTATATACATAAGTCCATCTATGGTTAGATTAATCAGATATGGTACCAAAATGGACTTATACTTCATCTATCATCCTTCTTAATAAAATAAAACTAGTCTCTACTAATTAGGGACTTCTTGTAGGCCAGTAGTAGGCGATAAAGGCATGTCACACTTCGGTTGTGGGTTTGATTCCCACAGCCTTGTCCGATGTGACGGGTTGTCGCATGTCCTACAGGTTGTCCCTTTTTCTAAAACTACATTATTATAACATTCCTACAATAATATCAAAAAAAATTCTAGCCTTAAACAATACTATCTTATGTCTAACTTAATTCATTCCAATATTTAGTCTTATCAAAAATAATTATGTCCTTTCTTATAGTATAATGAAAACAATTACTAGAAATTTCATCTACTGAGAATGTGAATACCATCATTTATAACCCATATATCATACAATATATCTTGTTGGTCACATTCCAAACATGTGAATACCATAATCATGTATTCTCTTGAAAAATGAATACCCATTGAACCTTAGTGAAAACATGAATTCTGTCAAAAGATAACACTTTCCACGTACCAAAATCCCAAAATTTCTATATACTCAAACCATGATATAACTTTGTCCATATATAAGTCATGATCTCATTTAATTATCTCTTTATCCCTTCATTATGCGCATATCATCTTCATTTCAAAAGTATTTGAATAACCTTTCATGGTTAGTTGTACCATTCATCACATACATTCAAAAACTCAAGGAAAGGCAACAGTGTAACAATCCTTAGATTTTTCTTTATTCCATAGTACTATACATTATTCTTGATAAACATACAATCATTCAACTACCTTCTTAAACCACTGACTGAGCTTCATCATTTCTTTCATCTCATATTTCATTTGTAGTCTCGTCATCATCATCCACATAAATACAACCCATATGACCATGTTGATTCTCTTCACGAGATTTTCTCTTAGGGAATTGGTTTTCATAATGGCCATACATTTCACAATTAAAACATTTAATCATTGTTCATGTCATAGAAAAACCATTATCCTTGTCTATGGTGTTAACTGAACCTTTTCCTTTGCCCTTACTGGCTTTGTGTCCTTCCATTCAACACCCAAACCATCTTCCAGTTCCTTTGAAACATTCTGCATGATTCCTCTTCCCACATGATTTACTTGACGGAAAATGAACTTTTTTTCCTCTATGATCATCATGAAACTCCATCTTTCTCTTATTAGATGAGTCGGGAAACATACCAAAGTTGAGATTATTGATCATATTGTGATATTGCTGATTAGACATAATAATAATTTTATGACTTCCAAATCCAATTTTATTTGGTTTCTCATTAAGAATATCATTCCATTTTCCATCATATCCTCCATTATCGTGAATCTTCCGGTTTCCAGCCATTTTATAAAACCCAAAAAGAATAGTATGAGAGGAAAAAATAATGCTAGGAAAACAACATAATAAAGGAGACTACCTTCAATATATAACATATTAGGTTTATTTCTAGGATTGTTACAGTAATTCTAGGACTATAATTTATACGTATACTTAAACTTCGGGACATCCCTAGACATACCTTAGAAATATCTCTAGAGATCTCGCTAAAGTTCTCGCATCCTTGTTTCCAATGGTTGACTAAACCTTTCCTCTGATACCAACTGTAGATACCAAAGCTTGACATACACATACATTACATTACATTTGCAGAATACATAGTACATAAAAAAATAGACACACAAGGACCGTAATAGTTTAGTGTCTTTGGAAACTCGGAATATAATCTTCTAATCGTGGTGAAAGGAAGTCAACATGCCCCATAAAGATCTTACCCTTTTGTTTTCTTACCTAAAACCTTTCTTTAAATCCTAGGGAAAAGAAATCATATAAAGGGTGAGCTTAAATGCTCAGCAAGGGTAATCATGGAGAAAATGAAACAAATCATAAACATTTGAACTAATATAAAACATGATCATAATGGTAAAACATCAAAATCATGAGCAATGACATAAAACATGGCAGTACATAAGGCATAGACCATAAGGAAACATTAATCATGATAAAATTTCATGGGAATAAAACGTGTAATTGTGGCAACCATTAAGCACATGTTAGGATTTCCATAGTAGCCAACGCATTGCTGCCAAGACCATCTTAGTGGAACAAGTCCCTTTCTGAATCTAGTTCACTCCTCATTTCGGTCATGTATCACTGAACCAGATTTACTTTTTGTTCCATCCATTGTATCTCATGAGATATTAATATTTACCCAATTCACTAGAGGGAGATATAGGTCCCACCGATCTCATAATGAAATCATTCTTACTTGTGCCACAACATAAACATAAATCATTCATCATAACCCAAAGAGTAAAAATGGGTTTCATAAACATTATCACATCATAACATAATCCATATAAAACAAATGGATATCAATTCATCATAATAAAAGTAAAACCATGTAAATCATAGAGATATTATACTTGAAACATACACATATGAAATAATGTCATCTTAGATGGAAAATGGTTTTAATAAAACACTTGAAAAGAATTCTTGAGGAAAGTATCCTTTCTTCTTAAAAGTCATTTTATTTTCACAAAATGCCACGCAATGTTAAAAGAAAATCATTTTATTGAAAATAACCATGAAATATTGTAGAGTAAACTTCATGAAAATAAGGCGTTATGAAACCATAAAAATCCGTTCACGCCGTATAAGTTAAAAAAACATTCTTCTCATACTTTTCCCGAAAAAGTCAAAAAGTTCCTCGTATGGTAATCAAAAAAAAGATTCCTTCCACAACACAATGTAAAATTCAAAGAGGGGTAAAAATGACTTTAAAATTGCATGGAAGAATATTAAAAACTATATTAAATACATGTTATGGACATTGATGAAAAATAGACCCTGGTAATTACCTACGTATAAGCAACCTCAGATAAAAAAAAGATTGCAAAATTATCCCTGACCTTAGGTCCGATATGTTTTGTACATATCCGAACCTCCAGTATAATGATTTAAATAATGTCATTTAATTATTACATAATCATATTAATTGTTATGATATCATATATGGTTCACTTATGACTTTATGTTACATGTTCTTTTTTAAATTCCATGTTGAAGCAACATTTTGGATAAAATCGTTTTATTTATCGTACGTGTATGGACTTGTTATTCTTGATATTATTATTACTTATATCATGACATACATACTTCTATAATTTAAATAATGATTTATGTATCAAATATATTCTGTATATATATAAATATATATATATATATAATAGATAGATAAATGAAATGAAATACACTGTTCATGGAGACGATAGGTCATACGTACGCATGAATGCTGTTTTCCATTCCTTATTGACATGAATGGAAGTAATTAGTAGAAAAATATATATACATAAATCCATTAGCTTTATCATGTCATATTTTTCATTATTATTCATTATATATACTTTATAATCATTCTTGAATGGTTAACATGGAGAATTAATCTCATCTCGTCGTGGAAACGGTAATCCGTACGTACGCACAAGCGATGATATCGTTCCCATAATTATTGAATAGAAATTTAGTAAATTATGTAATATATCAGAATAATTATGATTCTATAATAACAATATATAGTTATTCTTTACACCATTATATCCATCCAAGTAAGGTGGTGGTGGAAAAACTAATTACACCACGGCGTGGAGACGGTATTCCGTACGTACGCACATGCGGTGATTTTGTTTTCCATAGGATGGATAGAAGTTGAAATGGGGTTGTGTCATATTTCTAATATCATATCAGTATATGATTCATACTTATGTTATTACTTTTTAATGAAAAAACGAAGTAAGAGGAATTAGAATAAGGGAGAAACTTGAAAGAATCGGTAGAAGATATTACCTCTTCCTCGACGTGCCTCCTTTAAACATCCACTTAAGAGACTAGAGTAGGTCTTTTGAGAGGACAAGAACCTGTAATATGATTATAGGGATGTTGAGAAGGGAAATGAACAGGGGTTGGCCAATCATGAAGGCTCAAAGTTGTGTAAAGAGGAGAGGGAGGAGGTGCCCTTTTATAAGAGAGGAGAGGGGCACCTTTGGAATGTGTGAAAATATTATTTTATTATAAACATATCATCGGTTTAAAATGGTTTAAAAATCATTAAAGATGAATATAAGATGACCAATGGTCAAAATGAAATCATACAATCAGAATTGGACATGTTTTGGATAATATTTTAATCATTATAATCTGATTTATTTAGATCATTTATTTAGGAGATAAATACTGCATTATTATTGTGTCATAAATAATTTAATTTATTTGATGTCTAAAAATTATAAAATAAATACCATAATATAGGAAATATTATTAGATTTCCAATGAATATTTATATTCGAAAAGATAATTTATATAACCCCTTATAAAATTTAATATTAAAAGATTTTTGTTACTGTCATTTTTGACTTTACATTAAATTAATTAATCCAAATTGTCATTATCACTACCAAGTGGCTCAATGGGGTCCCAAAATCGACCCAAGGACTCCCATGGTCGTCCAATACTCATCCAATAAGGGCAGGACAAGTGTTAATGTAATTTTGAATTATTATAATATTATTTTAACTTTGAATTGCCCTATTTACCTTTAACGGTGGCAAATAAAAGTCAAAAGTTACTATTCACCAAAAATTATTTTCATCTTATTGAACCACATTTTACTTCATTATAACATCAATGTATGTCGGATTTTTGAAATTAAATTCACAGAAGTTGTAAAATTTCATTTAAATGAAAGAGTCAGTTTTTTAACTACCACTAAGTGGTTTCACTATTCATAAAAAATTGAAGTTTTTTAGAAAAATACAAAAAATTCAGCCTAATCTATATTTGATATTCCGAATTCAAAAATTATGTCTATTTTTCCAAATTAAAAACATAGAAGTGGCATTAATTAATTTTAAAATTAATTACTGTTATCAAAAAAATAGCGTGTTTTTAAGAAAGTATAACTGTCAAAAGATCGACACCTTTTTATGTCTAATTTCAAAGTGAAATTAATTCCAATGACCAGCATTGGATTAAAGGGTAAAAATATATTCTAATTACACTTTAAAACAAATGAAAAATATAATCTAACCAAATAAATTATTGCAATGAAAAAATTTGTTTTTAATTAAAATATATCATGTCTCTACTATTCATTGAAATATGAAAGTTATGAGAATAATATGAAAAATCTACCCAAATTAAATTTTTATATCCTGATTCCAAGTAAGAATTTTATTTTGTCAAATTGAACTTATAAACATGTAAAAAACTAGATTTAAAGTGGGTGCGCCATCAAAAGGTGACAAAACTGCATTTTTTTAAAATACCTATTTTTCCCGAAAAAAATTATTTTGTTCTCATACCATGTTCTAGAAAATGTGTAATATGAATACTAATGTTATAAAATTCAAATTTTAGTTGATACTATTCATAAAGTCATTTTCATAATAATATTATAACCATATATCGTTGTTTAGTGAAACTCGGTATTGTGTACAACACACGCTATCGAGGAAGGTCGCGATTGTGTGTAATGAAAGCCATGTTAGGGTTGTGTGTAGAGCAAGACTCCTTTGTTGTAGCATATAATATAATCCAACCATGTTTTATTTATACGTTGAATATATATGTATATATAAACTCAATGTTGCGTAGAACAACAAATATCAAACAAACTTAAAATTTTGTGTAACACGATCCACGATTTGTGTTTTGTATACTGCAAGATAATACGATGTTGCATATAGCACATGATATCTTGGTGTAGCATATAATAGAAGATATGAAATAAATTAAAAATAATATATCTTATAAAATCTCGGGGTGTTACAATAAGGGTCTCAAATGATAATGATCTTCCTACCTCAAGGTTTTTATGATGAACATTAAATTCTTTAAAGGATCAAACAATGATTCATATATCACACCCTTGAACAATTACCTCACACATCAAGGATTCCAAAATTGGGTCATCGTTCATCATTAAAGAAGTTAATACAATTATAGAAGAAAATATTATACATCAATAATTTTGGTTCTAGAATCATATACCTTATGTATTAGTCCAACATAAATAATTTAATTAAATGTTAAAGAGAGGGAACTAATTTAGCAGATCCATCGGTGATTCATGACCATGTCATGAAATACACATCAAATCTGTTAGAGATCCTCTCTTATAGTCAATGAAAAATTCTAATAGAATAATCCATCACTATAAATGGAATCAAATATAGATTCACAATGAAGAAAATACAAATATAATTGATATATAAATTCATATCATAAGTGTCAACTACCCCTGAAAAATTTAGCATCGATCAGAGGGTATGTAACTGACACATCAAACCCACACCTGATCTACCAAAAGAAATAAAATGGATTATATTTATATCAAATATCATACTTTATTAATAGGTATCAAATTATTATTCTGAAATAAATTCCCATATAACATTCATCATTAGTGGGTGATTGTGACTCTGTTAAAGAAACACTATTAAAAATCTATATGGTCCCCAAATCTATGGGGGAAGGAAGAATGTTTTCACAGATCAACCTAGATAAAACAGATTCATAATAGACTCATAATCATCACTTAGGAAAGAACACATATTTGGTTTAGATCTAGAGAAAACTCACCATTTTAGCTTCACTAGTTTTATCCAGTGCAAATGAATCAAGTAGAGTTTAACGGGAGAGCTCTAAACAAAAGTGGAAAGGTCTCATGTTTGAAAAATATGTTTCTTTATAGAAATTTGTAATTAAATAAGGTTAAAAATAGTAAGATTAAAATATCAGAGGGTTTATTTATTGGACCCATAGACTGGGATTTCTAGTGAACTAATGGGACATAATGATAAAATGGTGGGCCTTATAGGATTTTATGAATTCTTTCTCAACCTCTGACTATCATGTGGGGTTTTAATTCATGAAAATCCTCTAAAACCACCACTAGGTGGTAGGTAGATCCCAATCAGCTGGCCAGTGGCCCTGATATATCCATCACACATCCCTTACGATCTATCCCTTAAACCCAAATTCTAAGGACCCAAGTTTCTTAAATATCAACCTCCATTTAACCCATAGCAGAGATGGAAAATAATATAAAAGAATAATTTCATTAAACTAAATTGACTCTCATGTCATCATAGGTGAGGATGTTATAATATGTACATTCAGTTTTCATCCAAATAGTTTTAAATGCCTACCCTTTATAATAAAAATGATACAAATATATACTAACATATGTATATAAATAGACTGACTTGAAAACACAGACATGTAAAGATATATTTATAAATAATCAAACACACTATCACATATAAATATACACCCTTTCATAAATACACTACAGATAATGTTAAAATCTTATTAGGTTACAAATATTCATCAATATCTAAACCCTTTTGCAGTGTTATAAAACCCACCAACTCAACATTCCTTATCTATCCAATAATAAAATAAACATAATCATATATCTACTCCAAAATACACATTCACACACCTATAATATAGTAACTATAATATATGATTTTATTTTTTACCTTTATGTATATATTGAGGTTCACATTAACATATTATAAATGATATATTCTCGAAAACACAATAATTAAATGGATAATCTGGTACTCTTATATAGGAATAAAAAATTTGTATCTAAAAACCCCCCCACTTGTATAATCATGGATTCCAGTTATGAAATCATTCTTATAATCATGTTTTTTAGTTGATCAAAAATTCAATGTCCTTATTTTATGCCTCACTTCTACTTCAAATGTAATATATTATTAGAATAATTTGATGATGAAATTTCATCTGTGTTTTTAATCACTATATCTAGTAATAAACACTAAATATCCACACAATCGTAGATTCTGGGATTGGATAGTGGTATCTTATCAATCTAATTATTGAAATCATAACCGAAGAGAGATGTTACGATTAGAGATAACATTGGATAATTTTAAAAATTCTATTTTTTATTTTTTATTTTCTTATAATAAATATTTTTATTTGAAAGTAAAAAAAAATATTACAAGAAATTATAACAATATTGTAACATTTTTTATTTATATATTATTTTTAAGGGAAAACAATTAACCCTACATCATGGGATCACATTTTATTTTCACTCATATTCTTAATAAAATAAATTAATATTCATTTCTAACAAATAAAATGTGATTGTGAAGATTTTATTTATAGATATTATAGTTATTCAAGGGGAATGATGCTAAAATATTAAGAGCATAACTGGAAAATAAAAATTCTATCTTAATCATAATATACAGAATTTTTATATATATATTTTTTTTAATAACCTATCATTTATTGTTTTACAATTATATATTTGTAATATTAACTATGTAATACATTGTGTTATTAAACAAAATTTCATATTTCATATTTAGAATTCTTATGAAGTGTTGTAATTTTGTGTTGATAGTTATTGCATATTTTCTTGGAATTTAATAAATATATTATTTTATTGAATATGTTATGAAATGTTTGATTTACATTTTCTTATAAAATATGTGTTTCAATATATGGTATGTACATTTTTAGATTACCAGTCTTATTAAATAAATGTTCATTACTATAACCATAAAAATAAGATGGTATTATTAATATTGGTAAAAACCAAGGTTAGTATAATAGTTTTTCTATACTATGATTTGTATTCCATTGAGTAAAAAATTTCCCAATATATTTTTCCTATCTGTGGAATTTGGAACAAAAGATTCAGTAACCATCTATTTTAATTCTTTACTATATTTATTTATCATAAATGGAATTGAAATATCAATAAACGCGATTATTAATTATCATAAAATATTTTTTTTATTATAATTAATTATCTATATTGCGAGTTATGGTATCTAAAAAGTAATTATGATATTACCTATTTTGTTGGTAATATAATAAAAAATAAAAATGATACAAATCTGATCACCATTTTTCATTATTCTTGTGTATTATTTGATGAGAAACATATATCCACAATGAGAAACAATGTGTAATACCCCAAGATTCCATGGTAAGTTTCCCTTTGAATAATATAATATCTTGTGTTGTAAGCAACTTCGAGTTCAAAACCACCACAACCAATCAAACTAGCCGTTATGAATAGTAATACCCACTTTTTGAAAATTTATGAATTTTATCATTCAAAATGGACTTCATTTTTTTATTCAGAATATCGAAATTATCTTATGGTAAATTTTTTGTATTTTTCTAAAAACATTCAATTTTTGATGAATAGTGAAAAACCACTACGTTATTGGTTAAAACCGACTTTTTATAATGGTTTATTTTATTTTAATTTATTTTAGGTAGAAATTGATATGTAATACATGTATATTTTCAATTTAATTCATTAGAGTCATTTTATAGTAAGTTTATATATATATAATTTTATTGAACTTTTTACTCTCTTTTACCCACCTCCTCAGAGTATTTGAAAATTTGTATAAAACATAATTTTACCAATTCTGTGAGTGGAATTTCAAAAATATGAGAGTCATGATTGATATCAATAAGGATATTTTTTTTCAATAAGATGAAAATAATTTTTGAAGAATAGTAACTTTTTACTATTATTTACCACAGTTAAAAGTAAATAGGGTAATTAAGGTTAATTGATATTATCATTACCCTAACACATGTCTTAATTATATTGGATGAGTGTAATTATACCTAAAACAACCTTAGGAATAAAATATGATCCTTCAAGTCCACTTTTATTACATTAGGCCTTTTATTATTATTTTATTTAAAGAAGAGTTTAAAGTGTTAAATTCAATGTTTAATTACTAATCCATATTTAATATAATGTTATACATGATATAAATTCAACTATAAATATTAATTAGAAAGATAAAAAGATTTCCTGAATAATTATATTTTATATATAATTATTATAAATTAAATAATTTAATTTTTTAATGACACAATGATGACTCAATAATTACCTTAATAATGAAATATTAAAATAATTGATATTATAAATATCCAAATAAATTTAATTTGAGACTTTTTATGATTTCCACAAATTTTATAGGTTAATATTACATGATAATATTGAACATATGAATTTGGTTCAATGTAATAAATTTTTTAGTACTTTAACAAAAATCACTTATTAAATAATGTCAAAATTGACATAATTGAGTTTTTTAAATAAATACTATATTATTGGTTGATATAATATTCCTAAAACTCTAAGGTTCTTCCAAATGGAATTAATAATATTATATATGTCATTAATGAACCTTTTTGGGTTCTCATGGAAGTTTATAGTAGGTTTATTAACTATATAACATTAAAATACAAAGAGACATGGTAAAAGTCAAACTATTTAACAAAGAGTTAAATCTAAAATATAAGGTTAATATGTTGACCTAAACCTATATAAAAGCTATTGGTTGAGATTTTTTCAATTTATAACCACCTTATTCTTTAAATAATTAATTTTTGAGCCATTATAAATCAAAAATGGTTTTATTATAAAATAATATTTCATGCTTTTCCTAAAGAGACCCTCACCCCTCTTATAAAAGAGAACTTCCCCTTCCGTAAAACTAACACCCTAAAATCCATTTGAATCAGCCATATTGGGAAAAAATATTCTCTCAATATTCCTCCCTTCACCCTAGTGTCCTTACTTTAGTCAAAAATCCAACCTATGGAGCCCTTTTGATCAAATCAAAAGGAAGAACTTGAAGAAGAGGTAAATATTTCATCACCCCTATCAAGTTCGTTTATTATTCCACTTCCTCTTTTGTTGTTGATTCCATTCTAAAATAATAAATATAGTATCTTTTATATACTGTGATGTTATTATAAAAATTTTACAACCATATTCATTATTCTATCCATCCTACATGTGACAAAGTCATCATACGTGCATGCATATGGATTACTATCTCCACGTCATTGTGTAGTTTGTTATTCAAAAACTTCATCATTTGGATGGTTATAATGAAGAGTATAAAGGATTTAAATAATTAATATAACATGATAATGATTCGGTATGTATGATATACCATCCAATTATATACAATTTTAATATCAAAAGAATGATTTTGTCGCTCGGGCGTACGGACGGATTACCGTCCCCTCGAACGCGATGAGATTCATTCCCCATCATATCCATTCTAGACTAATTTTCATTTGATGATTTAAAAAATAATTTTAAAATACATAATATCATTCATAATATGAATAAGATACATTCTATCTATAACAAACTTTACTTATGTAACAAAGCATACAAAGGAAAATGAATCAGTTAACACCCGAAATGACGATACTACATAGATATCATTTTCAAAGCAATATTAGATTACCATATATGATATCATATTAATGTATATGGTTCTTGTATAATTTAATAACAATTATTTCACGGTTTTACATGAGGTTAACCTACCCTTTACCAAATAGAAGTATAAGGTAAGAGTTAATTTCGCAATCTCTTTATTATCCAAGGTTGTTTTTACATAAGTATCTACTGGGACATATTTATTATCCATGTCCCTATTTAATTAAAGAGTTTTCACGGGGATTATTTTTAAGGGTATTTTTTTATTAAAACGTCATTTTAAATGTTTTAAATATTTATTCTTATAATCATTTCTCATTAATGTCCATGTTTTCAAAATGGTTTTAAGGAATTATTTATATGGACATGAATGTTTTAAAATGTTAATTATTTTCAAAAGATTAAAAGTGGTATGGGACACTTTGATTCAACACTATAATTTAAATGACATGATTTATAAATTATGTGACTTTTAAATGATTTTATAAAAAGTGATATTTCTCTCAAAGTTTTTTACTTATCATTTTCAACTATGTCAACATCCTTTACAAGATATTATTCATGATCGAGGTTGATTTATTATGATACAAATCTTCCATATTGTGTGAATGGTGTTGTGAAATGTTTGACTGTGGATGTGTTATTTTTATACCATTCATCATTTATGGATAAAGTATTGACATTTTGTATACTATTTTTAATAGGAATGTTTATGTTATGTTTAAACCTTTTCATATGAGGAATGCATTGGACATAGTAAGTGGCAGATAGAGCCAACTATAGCTCCTTGATGCATCGGTAGGTCTCATGAGACAATCTAGTGTCTTGGCACAAGGATTTGAAAAAATCATATTTGTAGACATTGAACAAGGTCTTGAGTGTGTGGTTATGAAGTCTGGCATTATGCATTACATCATTACGAAAGTGTCTATTGATATTGCATTTGATTATTCGACTACAAGAATATCCATGTGAATAAGTAAATGGAATTATTTGATTTTATCTTTTCCATATTATGTTGAAGGTCATGTTTAAAAGGCTTTTATTTTAGTATTATATCGCCTTAAATGTTTATGATTATTTATGAATGTTTCTTTTATTTCATTATCCTTACTGAGCATCTGAGCTCACCCCTTTCTATGTTTTATTTTTATCAGGATGTGAAGAAATATATTATGACTGACCCGCAGGGATATTCTAAGGGATATGAGTGTGGCCTATGGAGACTATTTTGTTGTAGTTTTTAATTTTATAATGTAATGTAAAACATATGAGTGAATCTAGTATTTCCAGGGATAATAAACTAATCGGTCATTCGGGACTTGATATTTTGTGATCATGCCAATGTTATCTAATAATGAACTAACTCTGGGTAACTAGGGTTGGGGTGTTACACAATGTAATTCATTCAATCCAATGATATAAATTTATTCATAGTATTTTGTTTAAAAATGATGCCCCACTCTATACTGATTGTGAAACCATTGTATATATAAAAAGAAAAATTAGTAATGATGTTATTTTTCGCATGCATCAGCATCACTAGATCTATGTCATTCGATAGCACCACTGAATTATTATACAACATCACAAATATGAAATTTGTTGCAATAGGGACCATGTTTTAGTTATTGTAAATACACCCATTTAGAAAAACTAGAAACATAATATGTTTATATGAAATATATTTAATGGATTATAATAATCATAAAAATAATTTTATGTTAATAAATATAAAATTTAATGTGGTTTTAAATCATTAGAACTCATATCCATAAAATCCCATCACTAGAATGGAACATTATATCCCCAGGGCACTAAAAAACCAAAACAACCTAACCATCTCACATCATTCACCAACCCTACATTATGTACTATTAGCATTAATGGTGGTCTAATTCCTCACTAAAGATTACAATGGTCAAGTGGGTTCCTCACATTGATGGAGGACTCACTCCAAATTTTGTATATTGTGAATAATCAAATAGGTTTATTATCTACATGCATAAAGGACCTATGAACTATGTCTATTGGTGGGTTAGAAAAATTGTTAAAAATATGGTGTACCCATTCCCCAAATAATTTATATTACCAATAGTTTTATTGATGTTTTGGATTCACTTATATTACACATACACCTTTCGCAATATCTACAATGATATGAAAACTCTAACTACTTGAACACCTCTTATAAAATCTGTTAATGAAAAATATACCACATCTAAGTAGTTTTATTTAAAAAATAACTCTAAATTAAATATTTATATTTTAAAACCAAACACTAAGGTTTAATGATATAAATAAATTTTAATGTTTCTAAGTATGTGGTGTGTAAGATCATGAACTTTTCTAGAGTAATCTCAGGCACGTATTCAGGTTCATTTTAATGTTTTATGTACCATTGATTCATAGTAGTGTCTTGGGGCGTGTTTGGGTGAATTTTTATGGAAACATAATAGATAGTGGGTTGTGCATAGTTTGGGCATGTTTTGGAATACCCTGCGACCTAACTGTGGCATGCATGAAAAACTAGACAGATAGGTCTGCATGGTTTCTACACAGTTTGAGAAACCATGTGGCCAAACTGTTCCAACCATGAAAACATAGACTGAGAGGTCTGTACAGTTGGTTCACGGTTTTCCTTACCATGTTCCTCTGCTTAGGAAACCATGTGTGTGGGTTTTAATATCAAAACATCATTTTTAAAACCACTCGAGACCCTCTTGACTCCCATAATTTGACCTTGCCTCAGGCTTGAAAATTGCTAGGTGTTCCCAAATCCATCCAAAGGGATTCAAGGGTGATCCAAAAATAGTTCGTCGAGATCGAAAGTTCGAATTGATGATCTCTCTCTATGCTGAATTTGGATTTCATATTGATTCTTATGTTGTTCTTTCCTCCATCATTCCATGATCTTTTCATGGAGGATCTTCATAGATTCCATTGACCTAAACATATGAGTTGAGATATAGATATAGTACTGTGGATCTAGATCTAGGTTTTCAAAATCTTTATTCTTTTGTTCATAATTCTTATTTAGGGATTTAGATCTAGAGCATGATTGATGACATTGTGCCACTCTGATTTTGGGGATTTCAATTAGACTAAGTTCAACCAATAAACCTAGATAGGTGGTCTAAATAGAATTCCCATTGTAATTTTTTATGATATGTGAATGTGATTTTATGATTTCTACATTCACTTGATGATTGATTTCCTAAATTGAAGTAATTAGGAATATAGAATTGAATTGTGTTACCTTGGTGATTTAATTAATAATTGAATAACGGAACACACGATGGGGGGTTTCCAAAATTAAACTTTAGGATATTTGAATTTGTATTTGAAATTTGTAATTGAGATATTGATTTTATTTCTATAAGATAATTTATTAGAGGGAATTAATTATATAACTATATTTGGCTATGTAAGATAATTTGTGATAATTAATTATGTGCCCGGATGTGATATAAGAAAATTAATTGTGAAAATTAATTATGAATTTTTGGGTTTGTATTTGGTTAAATAATTGTGGAAAATTATTTATGGAAAGTGAATTTTGTTGATTGATTAATTAATTAATGAATTAATTAATGGGTTATATGCTTAGTTAATTGTTCAATTATCTAATGTTCTTTGAAATGTTTAGCTAATAGTTGGATTAGTAAATGAATAATGTGGAAAATTTAGATGAACTAAAGAAGGATTCAATGGCTGATATTTGTTTGTGGTAGGAATGGTGTCTTATATGTTTTAGATGTTGGGACTTGGGCATGGCTTTCCTCCCCAATAATTATCCACATTTGATATTATGGTGTTCTAGCCATGATGAACAACACCGAATGCAAATTGGAGTGCTTTGCATGATGTCCTACAATCAATGAGATTTTTGGTGTTAGGAATGATGAACTCAACCAAATGATTTATGATAATAATGGAAGATGATTCATCTCATAATTGGTGTGATAGGAATGACAACCTACACCAAATGATTTATGATAATGAATGATGATCTGAATGGGAAACCAGAAATTGAATTTGTCTAATGTGTTGATTAATGATTAAATTACAATGTCATAAATAATTAAATTATGCATTGTATTTATTGCTTCATAAAACAACTTGCACTACCTTTGTACTGGACTCATTCATTAAACTGTTGGTGGTTTCCAACTGAGTTATACTCACACCCTATTTGGGACACTTTATCGGCACCTGAGAAGACTTTTTTAATGTACTAAATTATAAGGGAAATTCCATGGGATAGGTTTAAGTTTGGGTTCTGAGAATTGGTGAGAGAACCAGATGTTGTTCAAGACCGGTTTGGGAGTTGTTGTGTCTTAACTTTCACTTTTTTTATAGACACATGAAATTTTTATTATCATACCCTACTTTACCTTTTAGTTGATTATTGTATTTAATTGATTTGGTTATCACATGAAATTGATTTTTTAATTTTATTTATATATGCTTCCGCACATGGTTATTTTTATTTTCTTCCACTAGTGTTTTATTCAGATAGCAGAGGGTATAGTCTCCCAAAGACTAACTTATCAGACCCTTGCTGCTAGTCGACACCCTCTGGCATATGGGGAGGTGCGCTTTAGGGAATGTGGCCAATCAGCTTGGGGCACTGTTTAGTGGCTCCCGGGCCAGGATGCCACAAAGTTTTATCAATGGGGTTTTCTATTCATTCTTCTTCTTTTGTATTACTATTTTGGAAAAGGTATATAGGAGACCAGGAAGAGTCGAGGTATGGTAATGAGCTCAGACCTGGGAGTTGCGAACCCATGAACATGTGAAAATCCGAGTTCTCAAGGTGGGATTAATGTTATTGTTGTTTGTTGTTACAATTGGATATTATTTCACCATGGGTGATGCACATGTTGTTTGATGTGGTATTTGTTTTTTTAATGTCTAAAGGAGGCATGACACTTTAGTCTAAATGCATCATTCACGACACTGAAGGTTGTTCTGACATGCATCCTTCCAGGAACACACGAGAAAACGGTTCTTGGATAAGCTGTTTAACTTGAACTATTTTCTTTATTGTGATATTGTAATAGTGATTAAAAATGAGAATAAAATGGTGTCTAATGATAACCATGAATGTTTGATTGTGTATGAGAAATTAATTAATTGTTGAATAAATTAATTGGAGATAATGTTATTTTTTATTTGATGAAATAATTATTGATAATAAATATACCCTTGTTAGCCAAGACATAGGAGTAGGATGGTTAAGTGTAGTGATAAGGCCTTAGTGTTGACCTTGTGGTGGAAAAAAGGGGCAGAAAGACATGTTGAAACTTTTTGTGTTATATTATCCTCTTACGTAAATGTTATAATATTGCATTATGAGACCTAAGACGTGTGTTTGGCTTTCTAGTGATATTCCACCATGACGCTTGTTGAGGGAAAGACCGAGGGGTATGCCCTAGAATGAACTTCCAGATAGAGTGTTCTGTGGAACCATTGGTGAAAGATGAGGAGAAATGGGAATAGTTCTGAGAGAACTTTGCTCGTTTCATGTAGTTTATAGAGGGTGACCCAAGGCAGGTTAAAAATAGCATGTCTATGTTGAAAAGGGAGTTTTAGCTACATCACCCTCCTACTTTTACTGGAGATGGTGGAATTGAGGGAGATGAATTCTGGATTGAATCCACAGAGATGATACTTGACCATTTGGAGACTCTTCTTGAGAGGAGTGTCATGTTGGTTTCTTATATGTTTTTGGGTTCCATGTAGTGTTGGTGGGACATTCAGTTAGGATCTGTACAGACTGATGATGTGTTATGGATGGAATTTTTGGAGATGTTATTAGTGAACTTATATCCATACACACTAAGGCATGAGAAGGCTTCAGAGTTTATGCATCTCACACAAGGGAGAATATCCATAATGAAGTACTCTGAACGTTTCATTGATTTACAACGTTTTTCACCAGCTTTGGCGGAATATGAGGCATCGTTGGGAAAACTATTTTAGGACGAACTTAAGTGTAAAATTATGTTCCATGTAAAAATATTTAGGCTGAAGTAATTTTTAGATGTGGTTATTTAGGATCTTATTTCATAGGTGAACATGAATGACACTTCCAGTACTGGACATGTAGCTGGATGATGAGGGAGTCTGCCTTCTGAGAATAGGAAGCATTGTCACAAGAATCTAAGTCAGCACAATGGAAATCAAGGTAGAAATACAAGAGGAATAGTTACACTAGATCATTCTCATGTGATTTTCCACCTGTGTAGTAAGTAGGGAAACTATCATAAATCTTGTCCAAGAACACCAGGGGAGTGCCAGTTTTGTGGCAAGAGGGGATGACAATAGATATTCTACAGGAAGCAGTGGCACGCCGGTGCCGAGGGAGAAGCTGCATAGAGTCAGAGTGTGGGAAGGAGGTCTTCTAAAACATATAAGTATAGAAGCTAGATCTCTACTTGGAGGGGAGGTAGAGGCAGGGGACATGGGGCTTCTAGGTATGAATCCTCATATCAGCAGAGTGGGGCTATTCTAGTTGCTTCCACATTAGCTACTGCCTTGTTTAATATGGATGCCTCTCATTCCTTTATATCGGAAAACATTGTTAATTTCTTTATCCTGATGGTGGAGTCTGTAAGAAGGATGATGAATATCGATACATCTTAGGGAACATAGACAAAGGATATTTTTTCTATCCAGGGAATGTTCTCTAGAGATTGAAGTGATTCGTTTCCTTTGGAACATATATGTCCTTGATATAATGAGCTTTGACCTGATAATGGGTATGGATTGGATAGTCTCATACCTATCCCACATAGACAATTACCATAGGGGAGTGAAATTTCTATCTCCTGAGGGTGACTTGTATGTTAATCATGGATAATTGGATATCTATGCTGGTAGAGCTGGGAAAATTACTAAGCAACAATGAGAGATCATGGCCCAAGATTTTTTATTTTGCTAGATGATGGGAGTTGTATGCAAGATTCCCTTCCAACGGTAGTGGAACTATTTCACGATGTCTTTTCTGAATAATTTTCAGGGTTCCCACCCAAGAGAGATGTTGAATTCACTATTGATCTCATGAAGGGGGCCTAGCCGGTATCTATTTACCATATAGAATAGAAAAGACTCAGCTTTCACAGCTCAAAACGCAGTTTGAGGAGTTGGAGGATAAAGGGTTTATCTATCCACGTATTTTTCCTTGGGGATCACATATTTTTTTTGCAAGGAAGGATTTGCAGGAATTTACATATGTTTTATGATTACTGGAAGTTGAATAAAATGACTCCAAATAACTGATATCCTCTTCTATGCATCAATGATTTTTTTGAGTAGTTTAAGGGGGATAGTGTGTCCTCAAAGGTCATTTTGAGATTAGGGTATCATCAGGTGAGAGTTTGGACTTTTTATATATGAATAACTACATTCAAGAGTAGGTATGACCTTAATGAGTTTGTCGTAATTTTGTTTCAGTTGACTAATTCTACATTAGTGTTTATATCCTATATGAACATGATATTTCATTCATACATATATCATTTTGTGGTGGTGTTTGTGGAAGACATCATAGTGTACTCTAATCCTCCTGGCGATCATGCTCAATATCTTGACATCATTCTAGGTACACTAAGAGGGAATCCACTATATTGCAACATATATAAATGTTAGTTTTGTATTGATATGGTATACTTTTTGGGGAACATCATCTCAGAATAATGTGTGAAAGTGGACCCCAAAAAGTGCAGGAAGTGATTTCTTGGAAGTATCCCAATAACGTCTTTGATATTCAATGTTTTTTGGGATTATCTAGTTATTACAGGAGGATCATCCATAACTTTTCTCGTTTGGAAGCACCGCATACTAGTTTTACAGTGAAAGGCATAATGTTTTTTTAGACATAAGCATGCAAAAATGCATTCCTAGAGTTAATGAAGCGCTTGAAATCATCATGAATTTTGATCATTCCCAAGCCAGGTGAGGATTGTACAGTGTATTGTGACACTTTTGGGGTCAGACTAGGAGCTATGTTGATGCAAAAGGATAGAGTCTTTTCTTATGGGTCTCTATAGTTGAGGAAATAGGAAAGGAATTAACCTAAACATGACCTCGAGTTAGTAGGAGTGTTTTATGCTCTTAATTCGTGGAGACAATATATATTTTTTTGAAAATTTTACAATTTTTATGGATCAAAATTTTTTGATGTATAACATTTCACAGCACGACAAGAATATTTGGTAGTAAAGATTGGTAGATTCTATGTAGTCCTTTGATTTTGAACTAGCATATACACCGAGGAAGGGGAATAGTGTGGCTGATTTTCTGAGCAGAAAAACTCAAACTCAATTTGTACATGAGTAGAGTGTAGAGTGGAAGACTATGACTTTACTGGCAGAAATGCATGTGGTAGTTCAAGAGAGTCAGGATAGGATAACTCGGGTTTATGTAGAAGTGGAGTCTACACTATTGAAATGGATCAGGGATAGGAAGTATGAGGATATAGAGTTTTTAGCCTTGAAGGAAAGCCTTGAATGTGAGGAGACACCTTCACACAAGAAAAATAGATGGGGATGAAATCATCTATGGGAAAAATCATGTTGTTGTGCCTATGAGTTTTTGAGAGGAAATCATGTGATAATTTAATACTTCAAGGTGGGTGGTGCATCCTGGGGCGACAAAAATGTACCATTACCTTTAATGACAATATTTGAGGGCAAGTATGAAAAAAGAGATAACAGGGTTCATAACAAGATATTTCACCTGTTAGTATGTGAAAGAAGAACCTGAATGACCTGGAGGCCTATTGCATCTGTTACCTATTCTGGAATGGAAGTTTGATGACTCCACTATGGACATCGTGGTAGGACATCCAAAGACCCTTAAAAATAATGATGTTTTTCTGTGTTTTTGTGTAATAACTAATAAATCATCACACTTCTTTTCCTATCAAAGAAACTCTAACCTTAGAGAAGGTGCGAGAACTGTACGTGAGAGAGATAGTTCATTTGCATTGGACACCACAGACTATAGTTTTAGATCATGATTTTATATTTACTTCACGCTTCTGGCAAGGCTTACAGAAGGCGCTTGGCACACATGTTCTGTTAAGTACGGATTTCCACCCATAGATAGATGGGATGTCATAGGTTACCATACAGGTGTTAGAGTATATGCTATGAGCATGTGTGCATGAATTTAGTGGTTTTGGGGAAATGTACATGGATTTAGTTGACTTCTTATATAAAAACAATTATCATCTAACTATATAGATGGTACCATATGAGGAACTTTATGGTAGACCTCTTAGATCACTGATATGTTGGTTATAAGCGTGCGAGTCAGAGCAGTTGGGACCAAGCCCTATTCAATAGTGATCAGAGTGAGTGCAGTTGATTCGAAAATGTATGGCTACATCTCAGAGTTGAAATAAGTCACATTTTGGTAGGTGAATATTACCCCTAAAGTCTAAAGAGGATAATCTTATATTCCTTTGGGTGTCTCCCAGACTGGGACACCATAGGTTATGGAGGCAGGGAAAGTTAACTCGTAGGTATTTGGGACCATTTGAGGTGCTGGAGAGAATCAGGGCAGTGGCATACTGATTAGCTCTTCCACAGAAATTGAGAACAATTCATAATTTATTCCATGTGACACAACTAAAATAGTATCACCCTGACCCATATCATGTGATTATTGCAGAAGAGGTTGATCTCTAGGCATATGTGTCCTTTGAGGAGTATCTGTTAAGTCTATTCGGTCGTAGTGAGAAAGTGTTACGGGGAATGATCATGTCCTTAGGTCATGTGTTATGCAAATATGGAAGTGTTCAAGAGGAAGCTAGGGAACAAGAACAATACAAGAGGGCCGATTTGCCCAATATTTTTGGTTCAGAATCCTTGAGAAGTTTGAGTGTACAGCTCGAGGACGATCTATTATAAGGTTGAGAGATTGTATGATATCGACCTTTTATGGAGTCATCTAAGGCATATATTCATTTAC